>CM073550.1:12922500-15845000 GCA_037074615.1 Leucaena leucocephala
AAGAAACATCATCGGGTCTGCTGGTAGTGATCTTGTTGAAGGAGCGGCAGTGACTGCTAGAGGTAGAGTACTTGGACGAGGAAGGGGAAGAGGAGGAACCCCACCTGAATGCACCTACTACAACCAGAAAAGCCACACCAAGGAAGGATATTGGCACATAATTGGATTCTCAAAATATTTTAAGGGGAACAAACCCAAATTGGGTTGTGAAGAAACCATCAATCATACAGAAACACAGATAGTTTCAGGAACAGAGAATGTTAATCATGTTTCTGCCATCGTTACTCCAAGGTTTACTCAAAAAGAGTATGCACGATTGCTCTAATTCCTTCAGAAAGATACAACTTCTCCCAATTTAGCACAATCTCTTACGGGTACAAAGTTTGAAAAGGTTCCAATGCTGTTTGTGTATTCTTTATGTGATCAAAAGGAAAAATTAGCAGAAAATGAGAATCAGTTTGGGAAACGAAAAACTAGGGGGGAAAAGAAAAGAAAAGAAAAAGGACCAGTTTTTGGTATGCTATCATGTACTCTTTCTTGAGGATGAATCATTCATCACATAATTTGCTAAAAAGATTCTCTTTAGAACAATCACTTGATGTGAAAATTACTGCTTCTCTGAGTCATTTCAGAATCTCATTGTCTATGCAAGTTGATGGTTTGTTTCTACTGATTCATTTCTTCTTTGGTCAAGTTGGAAGCAAGTGATCACAATCTGAGTCCAAATCCTCTCAGAACACGAAAGAGTTTGTTCTCTCCACATATTTTTCAGTTTTGTTTAGACTGTTACAATTATTGTTATTTTTTATCTAATTGTTTTGATTATGGTGACTTTCTTGCACTCAATTTTTTGCATACAAAAAAGATGTTATGCAAACTTGTACCTGATGTAAATAATAGCCACTTTTTAACAAAAAAAAACATTATTACTTTTAGTTCGTTTAATTTTTTAGATAAAAAATCACTTAATTAAGGGGATAATAGAACAATATAATATTATATAAATTGATCATGATTTAAATGGAAAAGGTTTCGGGTTTAAGTATAGAGTCTTGAGTTCAACTCTATATAAATATAAAAAATATTTTTACAATTTTAATAATATTTAAATATGACACAATTAAATAGTCATTAAAAGGAATAATATAATATTATCTCCTTGCACAGATTTTGTTTTTTAAATTTCAGTTTGAGACCTAATTGGTGTTGGGTTAAAAATGAAAACCCTCGTTAGTGAGACTTATGTTTTGTAACATTGTCTTCTTTTTTAATGTCAAATGGCACACATTGATCCTCTTATGGGTCAAATGGCACACATTTAATCTGCCAATCTGCATATTCCAATTCCAAATAGAGAAGTTCATCTTTTTGTATATTTATTTTTCTTTTATCTAAAAGTAATGTGTAAGAGAAACTTTCCATTTTAGACACATTAAATTTTAAGTTTTTTATTTGTTATTTTTTCTATTACAAAAGTTTTCTTTTTGTTACAGTTTGTTTTACATGGGTGATAGCATAAGTTTTTTTTTTTGGGCAAGAGCTTCAGCCTAAAATAATACATATCAACTTCAAATAAAAATTTCAATGGGATTAGATCTAGCTAGACTCTAATATTCAAAATCCTATTGGAGGAGATGATCATATTTGCGAGTTGCCTTGCATATGATTACCCTAAATGGAAAGATTTACTCTATGAAAAGAAATACTTAAAGTAATAAAAATAAAAATATTGGAAAAAGTTCTCAGAAACAAAGTATCTAAAGTTGGGACCTAAGGAAACCAACTCTATATTGGTCAAATTATAGTTACTTTGCATGTATACAAATTGTGGGGTATCCATATTTTTCATACTTTTTTGTGTATAAAAATTTAACGGTTGTTCTTCCCCTGAAAACTTTTTAATGGGAACTTTTCCTAAATTTTTCCAAAAATAAAAACTGATCAATTAGTGTAAAGGAACCTGAAATGCCTCCTGATCCATTGTTGAAGAAATTGTTTGTCGTGTACCTCAGACAGGGTTGGCCGAGAGAGACAATCCGAATTGGAGAATCATACTACCCTAAAAGGGAAAAAGCTTCACCTTCACGGTATTCTGATGAACTTGTGGTGAATGAAGTAGCTACGGTTATAAAGTCCCTTTCTTCTCTTCTCTCTTAATTTAATTTCTCCGTTTTTGTTGGAGACGACTCGATTCGAAGACGCGTCCTGATCAAACCAACTTTTACTTTACCCACCCTTTAAAATAATTCCCCTGCCATGACTTTTTCATTCATTTATCAATTCGTACTGAAGGAGAAGAGTACCCATTTTTGTTTGAGCTTTCTCTGATATGACTGCTTCTGCTGCTCCTATTTCGGTTTCAGGTGACCCTTTTGTTTCCATTTCCAAGCCTCTTGCTTTACCCTTACCCTTCAATTCCTCCTGCATTGAGCTTCACGGAGCTACATTGAGGGCTTCAAGGGTATTTCTGTTGTGTTGTATGATTTATCTCCTGGACGCCATTTTTGTGTGCTGATTTTGCTAATGAGCTAATTATATAACTATTGCTGTGGCAGATCTTTAGCTTTAAGTTGGAAACACGGAAAACCGATCTAACCCATTTGAGATTGTTGAACGGTTTAAGGTAAGTTCTCAACTTTCCATTGGTATATCTGCTTAAAGTAAAATTATTACTATTGGATTGCTTACTGTTAACTTTCTTTTTATCTACTTAAACAGTAATTATTAATGTCTGGAATGGTTGTTCTCAACTAATCCGCTGTTTCTTTGGTGGTGATGATTGTTATACTTGTCTGAATATAAGAGATTGCTCTGAGTTAAAATCATTCCGGAGGGAAATTCATAGTAGAGGGCTTGGTTATTGTTTACCATTTTTTCATTTTAAGTTGTAAAAGGTTTGAAGCTCCCCTTGGCAATGTGCAAATTACATAGATTGAAAAGGAAAATAAGACTTTTGATCTTGGTGCGTCTTCTATATGGATTTCAGTTTGGTCTTTGTTAACTTGAGCAATCTATGCTGGTTTGATAAGACCAAAGCTCTTAATCTCTATTCTATATTGAATACTGATGTGTTTAATGTGATCCCATGGTTTTTCATGGTTCAATTTTAATTCTTTGTGGTTTAATGAGCCCTACAATTATACTTCTATGTGGATGTTATGATCAACACTTTAAGGTAAAAAGTGATTTGTTCTTATTGGAATGAAGTCCAGCAAAACACTTAGTGCCTTGTTCTTATGTTTTTAGGAGCAATAAAACTTTAGATTTGAAGGCTTCCATGGGGCCTTCTGGATTTACCCAGCAACAGGGAAACAGTAATCCAGAAACTGTGACAGAAGCTGAAAAGGGGTATGATCTATTTAATGATCTGAAGGACAGGTTCTTAAGTTTTAAAAAGAACAAATACATGTAAGTTTCAGTATTGCCTTGTTCACAAGTGTTTTTACTGCTAATTGTCATAAAAGGAATAAAATTCTTCAAGATTGTTTTCTGCTTTCTGGCAGGGGAAACTTAGAACATTTCAAAAATCTTGCCGAGGCTCAATCACCGAAGGTAATTACTCTGTGTCACCCTTTTGACTAAGAATTCAATATTTTTTTGCATTATCGGTTTTCATTTAGTCTTTTTAGTCCATTTCTTCAATTTGTCTCCTAGGGAAATCAATTTTTCTTGACTAACATGTGCAAGAACAGTTTATGGTCATTGCTTGTGCAGACTCTAGGGTTTGCCCATCATATGTTCTGGGATTTCAACCTGGTGAAGCTTTCATGATTCGGAATGTCGCTAATTTGGTGACTGCATTTGAGGTATACCATCAAACTAGTATTGTTGTTGCACTGTGGGGAAGTCTGCCTTCCCTTTCTAAAGTATGACCCCGTATTTCTCGATGCAGAATGGACCAACAGAGACAAATGCTGCTCTAGAATTTGCCGTGACCACACTTAAAGTAAGACTTTTTTGCCAATGAATTCGCAAGCTTTTAATAGTTTGTTTTTTTTATCTATTTATCTCTGTACATTTTGTTTCTTTGATCTGTTAGTCATTTACTTTTTTGCTTCTTAAAATAGGAAAGATATCCAATTTCATTACGGAATTCAATCAGAACCTTGTAATCAGCCATGTTGAATAACTTTGATTATGAATTCATTTTACTCTCATGGGCTATTCACAAACTAGGATGATAGAAAGAAAATGATTCTAGTTATAATACTGGTTGATCTTGTGTTATATCTTCAATGGACTGCTTGGGTTACCAGTTTTGAGCTCAATATGGAAAATGAAGCAGGAGAAATATATATATATATATATATATATATATATATATGACAGTAGTGTTAGGTCAACTGCCGATAATTATTAAGTTTGGTACATAAATGGATTTGAACAATAGCATTAACCCATACTTTGTAATTCTAAAACTCATAGCTTGGGTTTGTGACTTTGTTTTATGTATCTGGAGGACTTTTCAGTTTATATATATATAACCTTCTGTTCTGAAAACATATAGTTTTCTACTTTGATCTGAAAGATGAAATCTTATTCTTACTGTAGGTGGAGAACATCTTGGTCATTGGTCACAGCTGCTGTGGGGGAATTCGTGCTCTTATGAGCATGCAAGATGATGCAAATGGAAGGTTGAATTTTAGATAATATAAATGTTCATCAGTGTCTTCCCTTCTATGATAAAAAAAAAATTACATTTCATTTTCTTGGTTATTTCTTTTTCTCTAGCCTCTTAGAAAGCTGGGTTGTTGCTGGAAAAAATTCCAGAATAAAAACTGAGACTGCTGCCTCTGGCCTGGACTTTGATCAGAAGTGCAGGCATTGTGAGAAGGTATATTTAATGAACTTTAGGTGCATCACCTAATTTACAATTTCTAATGTTTTTATCTGCTAATATATTCGTAGGTTCTAATCTCTTCATTCCTATGATGAATGATAATATCTTAATAGTTAGTTTATGATTACATCCTAATAACGCTATGCAATTAACCGACCTCACTTAATGAGATAGATCTTATTACTGTTGTTGTCATATATTTATTGGCTCTTGCATGTTGAGGTGGAGGCCTTAATTTATATTGTGTAATTGTTTTATTTGCTGATGTATTTGTAGTGTCTAATGTGTTCATTCTCATGGTAAATAATATATTCTAATTTGATAAAACTCAATGATTGTTATGTAATGCATGTTGTTGACATTACTTGTGTTTTGTTCAATGAAGGGGAGGGGAGAGATTTTAAGAAAGGAAAATAACTATGAGATATAAGGAAGTAATATAATCACAAAAATATCTCACAACTAGTGAGCAGTATGTAATGACAAGTTCCAATACAGGAAATAACAAGTCGATAGCTGCTCACTTGTTCAAGGACTTTTTGGTGATTATATTCTTTCCTCAAGACTTCATAGTGATTTTTGCTTTTAATAATCCTTCCAAATTTTCTCTCCCTCCCCTCCATTTTGTTTTAACCAAAAGAGGGGAGGGAAAATTCTCCCCTTCCCCTCCAACCAAACAGAATAGTGATTGAGATAAGACATGTTATTGTAATGTATTACTTTGCTTTTCATAATTATACATCATAGTTTTATGTTTTTCATCAACTTCTATGATTGATATGATATGAGACTTTGCAAAATGTTTATTCCTAAAGGAAATCGATCGAGCGCCTGAATGATTCAAGTGAATTTTATGTAGGAATCACTTAACAATTCCTTATTGAACTTACTTACCTATCCATGGATAGGAGAAAGGGTGTCGAAAGGAGAGCTGCTCATTCATGGCGGTTATTATGATTTCATTGAATGCTCATTTGAAAAATGGACTTTAGATTACATGAAAATGAAAACAGAAGGAACTGATAAGTTAGTAGTGAAAAACAGGGTGGTTTGGTGCTAAAGATTTTCTTTTGTTTTCTTTAGTGGTAGATTGTATTGTACTTATAATTATGTTATAAATTGGGTTGAGTAATGAGTAGAGAGATTGAATAACCCTTAAATTTTAAATTTGTAATATTGATATTATAGAAATAAAAGAAAATTACACATACTATCATTTGAAGCATTTAAACTTTTTTTTTTCTTACATGATTTATAATTTGGATATTATAAATGATTAGTCTTCCCATATTCTCATATTTACTGACATGGCATTGAATGTTCTATACATTCAGTTAAAATTATGTTTAAACCCATCCATTTTTATTTGCTAAACACGTCTTTAGTTTATACCTTATACTCTGAAGAGGGATGAGTATCCAATTTTTTTGTTTTTGTTTTTGACTCAGTTGACCTAAAATATTTATTCAAATAACAATATATAGATAATGAAAGCTATTTAATTCAACTTTTTTTATTTTACTGTTACTTTACATTTAACTATTGTAGCATCTTTAAAATTTTAATTTAATCTAACAACCAAATTTACTGGGGTTTATATGTGCCACATGAATCTCATATGTAATTACATGTGAAAATTCTGATCATAAGGAGAGCATGTTAATTGAAATGAGGAAAAATTTCAAGAATATATAGACATATATATATGTTTAATTAATTATAAATATTTAATGTTTTTGATTCCATTCAAAACGTAAGTTTAACAATAATGTGATTGCAATAACAATTATATATAACGATTAAAAAAAATAGATATTCAAAGTTTGAATAACCAATAAATATTATCTAGAAAATTGTATTGATTATATTAAAAGAAGTTCAAAATAAATATTATTTATTTAAGTCTCATGTAAGTTTCTTAGATAAATAATAGGGTTAAAATATAAATCTATCCATAAAGTATTTCTTACACTCATTTAACAAAATAAAATTTCGTTGGGTGTATGATTACACGTGAAGGATTTAAAATTGTGTAAAATTGTCATGAAAGTGAAATCAACCAACGTTGACCATTTAACAAACATATCAATCAAAAAAATAATATAAAAAGGTTCATAAATAATATAAAAATGTCACGACCTTTTAAGTTGGTTAATATCGACTATTTAACAATTAGTCCCCACATATGTATAGCATTTTTACTCCTAGCGGCTTCATCTACCATGTGGAGTGGTTTGCACTTGTGCTGCGAAGGTTCTGTGGTGAGCTTGAAGTTGAAGTAGATAGGTGTATAGATATGCCTGTAGGAATTTGTTTTTGCTGTTGTATGTTTGGGTTTGCCGACTCCCCTGTTCTGAAATTTTAGACATGTAATTGATTGCCACTGCTCTCTTCTTGACTGAATCATATCTAGAAATGATGAGGATTAATCTGTGGGAATGATTGACGAGTTGTGATGGGTATGAGTAAGAATGTTACGGTGATGTCTGGTTTGCAAATTTCCCCTGTTTGTTGTTCTTACATTCACATTGTTGTCGATGTATTGTTGTGGGTGGTGCTGATGCGAACTAATATGAATTGGGACTGTGATGCCTGGTTGTAAGGGAATACAGGGATATGTATACGTTGAGGTTGCTACTGCTCTCTGTGCGTGTGTGTGTTCTTTGTGCAGTGTATGTGTTTGGGGGTATTGTTGCAGGATAATTTTGGCCAGGGAATGTCGTAAGCAAATCTGCATAGGTATATATATATATATATATATATATATATATTCTTGTGAGCAAATCAGATGGTTGTGAGTGGTCATGGATTTGATTGGGTTGGAACTTTGGGGATATGATAGTCAAACGTAGGAACCTGGGATATAACTAAATATCATAAGTCTTGGTTTGGGCATGTTCTGTTTTAAATTTTTCAGTTGGTGGCAGTGGTCATGACAGTTTTAAATCTGAGTTAATCAAAGAAGAATGTTTGTGAAGAGAAGCTAGAATTAAACTTAGCATATTGGAACCAAGTTTAAGTTACCAAGTCTGGGAACTTTTGCTTTGAGAAATCATATCTGTCAAGGGTGAATTGTGATTCTAGGGTTTTGTCTCAGTCTCTGTGTGGCAAATCATTGGGTTATAAGCTTGTCAGGATTTCAAGTAACTAAATTTGATGTTGGGTAATGCTTCCTATCTGGGATAGTTGAAAGCATGTACCATATAGTTGTATGTACATTCGATTGAAACAATATCAGTTGGTTGGTGGTTTAGGAGTTTATATATTAAATTTTTGTGAATGATTAATAGCGGGAAATGAAATGGAATCTTAGATTAAAGATGAATTAATTATGTTGAGACTTTATTTAGAGCGTTAATGTATTGTTTCGGGATGCTAGGGGATTGAAAGGTGAAAGTAATCGAAAGAGTTTGCTGAAAAGAGTAATGGTTTAGGAGCGTGGCAGGTAAGTGAATAACGTTCCCTAAAATTTATATGTTCAAATGCATTGTCATTTTAATTATTGAATTTCAAATATGAATTACGAAAAAGTAAATTTTACGAAAGTATGGTTTAAATCGTTAGAAATGATTTTCTTTCTATTTGTTTACAAAGGAATTACGATTATATATAAAAATGAATGAATAAGTTTTTGAAAAGAGTTTGTCAAAAGTTACACTGAATTGATATATTTAGGAAATACATTTATATGCGAATTTAATATGTTTTCACAGTAATTTGATTTTAAATGTACATGCTAGGGATTTTGAAAAAAGTGATTTTTGCTAACGGATATGGTATTTAAACGATTGAGATCATTACATGTGAAATAAACTCCACACATGATGGAAACGTTTTGAAAGGACGGAATATAGAATGCTGGTTGCTAACAGCAATACTGTTAGTTCTTAATGCACATTGGTTTCTCAAGCTCGATGGATTATATCGTGGGTTTCATACTCACGATAGGTAGTGGTTGAGCTACCAGATTATTCCGTGGGTTTGATACTCGCGATGGGTAGTGGTTGAGCTGCCAGATTACACCGTAGGTTTCATACTCGTGAAGGTTAGTGGCCTTGAGTCATCGACAGTTAGTGGCTTGGAGCCACCAGATTACACCGTGGGTTTCATACTCATGAAGGTTAGTGGCCTTGAGCCATTGACAGTTAGCGGCTTCGAGCTGCCATATTGGTTTGTTACCCTCATGAACTGCGTGTCTACGTCTGTTTCGTGGCTTCATTCTACACATGGTTATTTACCCTCGTGAACTGTGTGTTCACTTCTATTTTTGTTCTGTTAAAGTCCTACAGAAAGCTTATGGTTTTGAACGAATTATTTTAAACATTTGATTTGAAACCATTTCAAATTAATTTGAAATGATTATTTCATATTGTTATTTTCCCTAAAATACAAATGTTTATGGAAAGATTTACATTAAATTAAAAAATATTATGAAATACATTTTTAGCATGATTATACATTGTTGATTTTCTCATTTTTAATTATGTTTTTGGGACGTTATTTACGAGTAGATTATTTGACCTCAGAAAATGCAAGTGACCCTAACCCTCCCGCTGAGCAGTGAAGAGTCTCGTTGTCGATCTAAAACGTCATTTTTGACAAAACTATTTTTGATGTAATTATCATTTAGAAAGTGATTGTATTATTTTGAAAGGAAGGTAAATGTTCCACATAGTTCTCATAAAAGATTTCGTTAAGTTTGGAAAATGATATGAAAACTTGAATATTTGCAGTCTATTGTATGATCATCGAGAGATCAGTCATATATCGACAATCTTGCCTAGATTTCTAAGACTTGCTTTTGATTTATTAAATATAATTTATTATGGTTTTTATTTCAAAATATTTCATTTAAGATTTTAGGCTTTTAGAATATAAAATTATTCATATTATGTATCGGCCATGATCTAAAATCTAGGACATGAGAGTCTATGATAAAAATATGGTTATAACTGTGTAATCTTTTCCCTTGATATTACATGCAGAATCGACTCTCTCTCTATATATATATATTATAAAAGTAAAAAGTTATATGGAAATATAGTGAAGAAGACGCAACAGAAATCTTAATATGAGTAAGAAATATGTTTCAAATTATATAAAAGAATATTTTAGTATAAGAAATATGTTTCAAATTATATAAAAGAATATTTTAGTATTCTTAAACTTGTATAATTCAATCTAACAATTTAATTTAACTATGTCATACTCATAGGACAAAATAATTATTCTTCTTGTTATACCTTAAATAATGTATACAATTTATAAATTATTTTATAAATTGGATTGAGTAGAGAGATTGAATAACCCTTTAAATAAATTTATAAGTATTAATATTTTCGGGGGAAAATTGTACATACTATCTTTTTTTAGATTATATATATAGATCATTTGCATCATATTTATTTATTTTTCATACTTCTTGATGTAATTTTGATACTATAAATAAATAGTCTTACAATATTGAATTTACGTAGCATGACATTCAGTAATCTACGATCTATTCATTCACTTAAAATTATATTAAAATATATCAATTTATATTTGCCAAACACTATCCCTTGCATTTCACAGCTGCAACATCTTCTGCCATTCTTCTTCTCCTAGCCTGCGACATCGTATAAAAATATTATTCAGATAAGAATACAATACAAAATATTTGATTTTCACTTTTTTATTTTAGTGTTAGTTTACATCTAACTATTTGAGTGTCTTCAAAGTTTTAATTTAATCTAAATCTAATGCAATTGGTTTTATGTGCGTCTATAATAATTTTTGTAACATGGACCTGACTAATAATAATATATATATATATATATAAAGTTGTAGAATTATTTTCTCTCATGACTTAAATAATAAATATCTAAATATACATTTAAAAACAAGGTATATGATTTTAAAAATATATCATACCTCAAGAATTTGTCTTCCCATAAGGAAAAATTGTGAATGGATGACTCAGTCACTTCTTCTAAAAAGAGTTCTATATTATCCAACATATTTGATATTGGCATATTAAAATATTCTTCATCGTTCACATTTGTTATGGAGAAATTTCCTTCATTCTTCTCTCCTTCATCATTATTACAACTACTTCGCAAGAATATATTTTTAATTAATGAACAAATTAAAATTAATACTCAAACTTTATCCTCTAAGAAATTAAACTTCTGAGACTTAGAGAAATAAAAAAAGAGAGAAATTATATATGATTGTTTTAATTATAGCTTTCCATTATACCCTTATTGTTGTTGTTATGTACCTTAAGTTTTTCTCTAACCATGAACAGAAATCATCCATGGAAGGATCTTCTTCCTTGCTCTTATTGATTGCTGGAATTATTTGATTATCTTTGTTTCCTTCATTCTTTTCTTCTTGATCAGAACTACATCACAAGAATATTATTTTAATAATGAATATATGAAATTAATACTCCAGCTTTATTAATAACTAAGTAACTTATATATGATACTTACATAAATAAAAGAGAGAAATTATATATGATTTTTTTCATTATATCTTTCCATCAAGTTCTATGATAAAACAATATGATAAGTACGTAATCTTTTGACTCTAATATTATTATTTCTTGCAGAACTGATTGTTTTTTAAAAAGAAAAACCTATATATATATATATAAGTTAAAAATCATATGAATTATAGTTAAGAAGAGAGAGCGCGTAAAAATCTTGATATGAGTAAAAAATATATTTCAAATTATGTAAAAGAGTATTTTAATATTTTTAAACTTATATAATTGAATCTAACAATCTAATTTAAATATATTGTACTTATATGAAAAAATAATGATTATTATTATTATTATTATTCTTGTTGTTGTTATACCTTAAGTTTTTCTCTAACCACGAACAGAAATCATCCATGGAAGGCTCTTCTTCCTTGCTCTTATTGTCTGATAGAATTATTTGATTATCTTTGTTTCCTTCATTATTTTCTTGTTGATCACAACTACATCACAATAATATTATTTTAATAATAAATATATGAAATTAATACCCAAGCTTTATTAATAACTAACTTATATATGATACTTAAATAAATAAAATAGAGTAATTATATATGCTTTTTTCATTATAGCTTTCCATCAAGTTCTATGATAAATATGATAAGTGCATAATCTTTTATCTTGAATATTACATGCAGAACTGATTCATTTTTTTTTATAAAAAAAACCTATATGTATATATATATATAAGTAAAAAATTATATGAAAATATATTGAAGAAGAATAAATAGAGCACGTGCAAATCTTTGATGTGAGTAAAACATATATTTCAAATTATGTAAAGGAGAATTTTAATATTTTTAAACTTATATAACTGAAACTAACAATATTCTAATTTAACTTAATTGTAAGAGTAATTATTCTTATACCTTAAGTTTGTTTCTAACCACGAACAGAAATTATCCATGGACATGTTGGTCTCTTCTTTGCACTTGGCCTGAGGAATTATTTGATTATCGTTGTTTTGTTCACAAATTTGTTTTTGAATATTTTCTGTTGGTTCTGTTCTTGTCTTCTTGTTTCTTGGATTTCCTTTTTGCTCTTCATAATATTTTTGTTGTTTTTCTTCACGCTCTTTTCTTTTCTTTTGTAGTTTAACAGTTCTATCATTTTTTCTTATCCGACAGACAACGTAATCTTTTATCTGTAAATGTAAAAAAAATTATTAATTAGTATAAAATAAATGTTTTGATTAAACGCAATGTAAAATAAAGAGTCAAAGTATGGATATAAAATAAAATATATATTATACAATACTACGTATATATACTATTGATTTTATACATTATTTATTTGCAGACAATTTAAAAGTTCAAAGAGACTATCCACGTATGAATCAAAATTCGAGGAGTTACTTATGAATACAGAAGTAAAACTTAAGCGGGTATATAATTGATAACTAGGAATTATCTTCCACTTAAAACCTCATGGAAATTTATAATTAAGTTTTAAATATTAAAAGAGTTTTAATATAATTAAATTTAAAATATTTAAATAAAAGAGATAGAAACTTCACCTGCCAGTGAGAAGTAAACAGCGAAGGATTAAGAGAATACTCGTGCATAATCCATTTGCCATCTTGATCAGTTCCGCTTTTCTCAAACCGGAACCTCTTCATGAATCCAACCACAGATTGATTGATAGTTCCATCAATGTTATTATAACTATTGATTGCGATCCTTTTTGCCAGAGCTTCCCCTTCCCAAGACCCTAATCCCACCTTCCTCTCCACATTCCTAGCTTCAGGGTTCTTCTTCTTTAGTTTTGTGAAGACATAGAGATCTTCGCATTGAAATGACTTAACTACATATTCACTGAAACGTTCCCAGATTTGCCATGGATTCTCATTACCATAAAGATCGCACTCAACGATTACACGTTCCATAGGTAATTCTTGTCCCATCACTTTCTTATAAAGATAATCTCTAATGAGTTCAATATCTTCGGGACAAAATCTCCACCCAGTTGGCATTTCAAATGAACTCATTTTCTTCCCTAATATTGTTCAGTTATTCTCTTGCACTCAATTACTTGATCGCTTCTTGATTTAAAGAAAGGAATCTGACATAATATATATAAAAAAGTTTAGATAAGATTAATTTATCTAAATCATACATATTTCCAATCAATTTTAATTTATTCGATATAAATCTATAAGATTAATGAAAAAAATGGGGATAGCTTCTTTGTTAAATTTCAAGAGGATAATCCTCAAAGATATTCACTTTTCCAGTTCCTTAAAAAAAATCTCACATATACGGATATATCCGTGTGTGTGTATAAATAAAATTATTGAGTCTCCAATTTGTAGAAAATAATCCTAAGAAATAATCCCCCTATCTTATACTATATTCATTTGTTCCCTTAACATCTTCAACCATCCTAAGATAATTCTTGAAAATATTTCACTCTCTCTCTAGAATGATTTTTTTTCATATTTGCATTTATTTACTCTTCTAAATTATTATTTTTGACCCTTCATTCAAACTACTTGGGACAATTTGTTCACAACTATCAGTTATAACAAATGTACATATTACATTAATAATAATAATATATATATATTAGTTTCTAAACACTCATCTATGAAGTCATATTTTTATTTAATATTTACAATACAAATTTGTATCTTTAAATGTTATAGTTTTATAAATATTATTATTTTGATGCGCGTCACTTTGGTCAATATTGAATAAAAAGACAAAAAAATATTTGAGTACCTTTTATTGTTTCCCTCTTCGTAAATCCTGACTGGATTTTTTCTCTTTGTATTTTTTTAGGGCTCTCTCTTCTTTTCCTTTTTTTCTCTTTCCCTCTCTTGACTTGACTTCTATTTATAACCTTTTTTTCTTGGCGTGGTATTTATGGACATTCTAAAGCTAGGGTTGTTTTTTCAAGATACGATAAGATATTGGGAATAATATCAACTGAAATCTTGATAGATTATAACATTTGGATATATCCAAAGATAATTTAAGGATATTGAATCGTCATTATATCTTTTTTATACAAATTACAAAATTGTCATTATTTATTTAGTTCATTAACAATGGGAAAGAGAGCTTTACAAAATAATTATATATATTTGTTTTATATATTTTATATTAATTTTTATAGATCTCTTTTGAAATATCTTCTGTTTTATATATATATATATATATATATATATATTTGTTTTAAATCTATGTTGAATTTATTGGGGAATAATTCCCAAAGATATTAACTTTTCTATTTCTTTACATTAAGTTCCTTATATCAATTTCCTCAAATTTTCTAATTATATTTGGTCATGTGTAATATTTTTTCCATATGAATTTAAATTAAATAAAGATATTAAAAAAATATGACACAGAGCAATATAAGATTGAAGAACTTGATCAAATATATATAAGGAACTTATCTAAGTTTTCTCCTTTTATTAATTGTAATTAATATTCTTTGAAAACCGTTAGACATAATTTGCCAAAAATTGAGGTTTTAATTATCATTAAATTACTTAGGAAGTTCTCAAGTGTCCTTTTCTCATTGGTAATTTCTGGTAAACTTTTAGATTTGATACTTTTAAGTAGGGAAAAAGTTAGCCAAACCACCTTGTTATTTAAAGCTTGAGTTCCCAAAATTCAGAAGATGTTGAGCTATCAAAACTCTCAAAATGTCTTCTAATGGTTCTCCAAACGTGTTTGTCATCGTGTGCGGCGTCTATTGGCTATATAATAGGCACACTTTCCATCACACACGTCACCAGCCTTTAGAAATTATCAACCACCTTATTAGCTCGACTACAACAACTAAAAAAATAATTACTTCTCCTCATAATCTATGACATAATTGTTAGAGTTAATATTAATTATAAATATAAGATATATTTTATATATTTATTAATTTTTTAAAATTATTAATATTGATACTCTCTTAACAATAATCAAATAAGAGTGAAAATGAAAGAGTTAAAAATATAATTAGGATATTTTAAAAAAATTATATCATATTAATTAATTCAACTAATTTTCTTAATTTAATTAAATCAATATCATATATTAAGGACAGTACAAATAATATATAAATACACATACAAGTGTTGGTGAACTAATAAAAAGATCTCAAAGTCTCTTTATGGTTGTCCAAACCACACAAATCCCCTACTTACCTCTATCTATATAAACACCAAGAAATCCCAATGGGTTCTCATCAAAACTCAAACCAAAGCATTCTCACACATATCTTCTTCTTTCTTCTTCACAATTCAGTCATGGCTTCTTCTTCGTGCAAATCCATCATCACAGCTTTCATAATGGCTCTCACATTCTCAAGCATGATGTTTTCGAGCTTAGCAGCTCGTGGTCTTCTTCAAACAACACAACCTTCGATACCAAACATGCCCGGAATGCCAAGTAACTTGCCCAAACCTACAGGATTACCACCATTGCCTTCAATCCCAATTAACATTCCTCCTTTGCCTACAAATCTCCCAAATCTGCCCAAACCAATTACCACACTTCCTCCTCTTCCTTCAATGCCTAAGATTCCAACAGTACCACAGACCACACTTCCTCCATTGCCAAACATGCCCTCTCTCCCCACTATCCCAACTACTATTCCTTCTATCCCATTCCTCTCCCCTCCTCCTTCTAATTGAAAAAACATAATGGTTCATCTGCTGCTATTAGTTTCTTCGTCGATCTATTGTGGCTGGTAGTTCTCAGAAGCATGCCAGCACACGCACGTATAATTCACTTGTATTGGTTTCAATTGCTTTTTGTATGTTAGGAAGAGCTGTATGGGCCTCTATATGTCATTTTCTTTTATTTCCGTTTGGGTATGACATTTAGAACAGTGTGTTTTTTCTTTTATTTGTAGTATTCCTAGGACTTTCTTGTTATGATTGTAATCTTTGTTTACGCAGTTACTATTATACAATTAATAATGCAGTTCATGCAATGTTCATCGATCTCATCTGAAACTTTTTCTAAAACCCTAAGAGTAGAGTAGATTACTCTATTAAAATAGACAAAGAAAAGAGAAAGAGAATTGCTTATTTGATTAACTGAAGAAATGATGGTCGATCAAAAGAGTTCTATTATGGATTAAAATATTCTACTGGAAATACTCTATTATTTATTTAGTTCAATAAAAATGGGAGAGAACATTACAAGATAATTATATATATTTGGTTTATATATTTTCTATTATTTTTTATAGATCTATCAATCTCTTTTAAATTTATTGACAAATAATCCACAAAGATATTAACTTTTCTAGCTTCGAAAATCTCACATATGCACATATCGTGTGTGTGTGTATTAATTATTTTAAATCTCCAGTTCGTAGAAAATAATCCCCCCAATCTTATATATTTTAAAAATTTTGCGAATCCTATCATTTGAATTACAGATATATCCGCTCAATTTGATTCACTTTAGATTGACTTATGTTTGAATTAATTTGGAAGATATAGTTGAAATTAAAATTTCTTTTAGTAGTTATCTTTGATATTTTTAGTAGTACTTATCATTTTCAATACTTTGTTTATGGGTTAAACAGTATTTTTGTCCCGAAAATTTTTACGGAGAGCTATGGTGGAGAAGAGGGAGGGCAAAGCAAGTTTGGAAGGAGCTAAGATGATGTGGTTAACATGTGGCATAATATATGTCATATAGCTAAATCACGTTAGCATAATTGGTTAAATAACATTTAATTTAACTATTTAGATATGTTAATATAGGGTGATATTGCTACTTTTTTACTACTTTCAGGATGACATGACTCCTATAAAAAGTTCTTGGTACTGCAGCTCTTTCACAAAAATTTTTGGGCCAAAAATACTATTTAATCCCTTTGTTTTTTAAATACTTATTATTTAACATTTTAATTTTTAATACTGAAAAATTAAATTTTATTGTTGCAAATATAACATATATGAGTATTAAAAGTTTTAAATATGAGTATTGAAAGTATTTTTAGAAAAGTATCAATGATAAGTAAAGTACTAAAAAAATTAAGTCGGAAGAATTTTAATTCCAACAAAAAGTCATGGTCATCTTTCGGAATATGAAAAATTAATGATTTTTAATGTCATGTCTTTATATGTCATTTTGCCAAAAATTAAAGTTTAGTCCTTATAGTTTTATCAAATTTATAACTCAGTCATTATAGTTTAACTCGTCACCTACAAAATCTTCTTTTCTGTCATCTTCTCCGACACCTAAGCAATTTGTCATTTTCTCATTGGTATTTTCTAGTAAAATCTTTTAGATTTGATCTTTGTTAAGCAATTAATTATAAATATGTTTAGTACATGTTTGGGTTACATCCAAATTGTAGTTTTAGGGCCTATTTGGATTAGCTTTTGGAGAATAGATTATGGGGAGAATAGATTTTGGGAAGAATAGATTATGGGGAGAATAGATTTTGGGAAGAATATATTTTGGAAATAGAGATATTTGGATGATTAGTAGTAAAATCACTTTTTTATAAGGAATAAATTTTATTTTCAATTATTTCATTTAAATAATAAAAAATAATACATATGTACAGTCACAATATACACTTACGGTAAAATGAGGAAATTTTTAAAGCAAAAGTTTGTGGGGTTTAGATTAATCCAAACCATGGTTTTATAGGATAAAACCATGGTTTGGATTGAGAATTGATTTTTGGGTAAAAAATGAGCGTTTGAGTGAAATATAAGAAAATTGTGGTTTGAGGTAAAAATCGATTCTCTAACCTAAGAGCCAAACACACACTTAAAAGAGCTTCTGACCCAAACTTTAGTTTAAGAAATTTTAAAACAAACAGTCATATTTTTCCAAAAGGATTTATGGATCAAAATATAGTTTTGAATAAGTTTCTAATGAGAATAGCTTCTGGAACAATAAAAAAGCTTATAGACTACCCAATTACTATTTCACTCCTATTTTCCTGGCACTCTCTCTCCTTTCTTCTCCCTCTCCTCTCTCTTCTCAGCTCGCCGTCATCCATGGAGCTCACCGTCATCGCTAGAACTCACCATCAGGGTGGGTTGTGTAGTCGTCGTACATCTTTGTTGTCACTTGGGTCGCTGGGTAGCGTTAGCTGCTGAAGCTTATCTCTTCCTCCGTCGCTACTTCTTGTCTTTAGCTCCTTCATCGTCAAGCTTCATCGCCGTCAGATGCTTCTCTGCATTGTCGTCATTGCAAAGATGAACGAAGAAGAGAAAAATAGAAAGCAGAGGCGTGGGTTGCAAGGACGAGAATGATGATCTTTTTTTTTAATTTATCTCATAATATTTCTGGTAATTTATCAATCACTAGGGATGAGCAAGGTGCTTGCAACCCGTGGACCCGCCTACAACCCAGTATCATTTTACCCGTTTAAACCCAGCCCAAAATAGACTCATAACGGGTAGGTTTAAATATGCTCAAACAGTAAATTATATGGGATGGTCAGCCCGTACCCCTCCCATATATTTTTTATTAATTTATTATATTATATTTATTTAAATTTATTTTTATTATATACTAATATACTTTTTAAAATTTATTTTGTAGAGGTAGAGGGAGTTCTATTTACAACCATCGCAAGTAAATATAATGTAGATGATATATAATCATAATCCAATTGAATAATTAAGATTATAAATGATTATATTTTATGAGCATTGTGAACTGTGTGGTTATAAATTTATAGTTATTATTATGGTATTTTATTTTCTAATTTTAGGATGAACAATCATATCATGTGTGTACTATTATTATTTTATTTCTATTGTTATTAGAACTTCAAATGGGTTTAAATAAAAAATATTTTTATCTTTGATAAATGGGCTGCCCATACCTGTTAGAGCATGTTCAGTCCAGCCTATTTAATACAGGCTTAAATGGGCTGGGGCACAGGCATGGGCCAGCCCGTGCGGCCCGTGCTTAGAAAAAAATAAATAGGCGGGGCACGGGCTAAAATATTTATAACTATTCAAACACTCATTTATATATAACAATTCAAATATTCATTTATATATAACAATTTTTTTATAAACTCTTCTCTAAAAATATTTTTTTAAAATCATTTAAAAGCTATTTTTTTATAAGTCATGTTTTAAAAACCTATTTGAACAGCTCTTAATATATATATATATATATATATATATTTGTAAATATTCTTTAGTGGACAGAATAATTAGTAAGTTTACAGTTGGTAGAATTATGTTGTAGTGTAACCTGTGATATGCGTGTATTATGTGCATTCTAAATAGGGGATGTATATCTATTGTATGTAACAATTTTTTCTCATTTCATTATTCATATATCAAAGTTACGCTTCCAGCACCCTGTTTCCTAACAATCTTTTTGTTTTTTTAAGTACGGAAAGTTAGCCAACTGTCACCTTGTTATTGGTCAAAAAGCCTATTGAGGAGTTCCCACATTCAGAAGCTGGTAGAGCTATTAAAACTCTCAACTTGCAAAATATCTTCTTGTGGTTCTCCAAACTACCTACAATTCTCCCAAAAGCTTGCGTGGATGGGCACTGATTAAGATATGCGTTTCTTTTTCTTAACAAACCATTGATAAGGTATGCTAAATATGTCAGGTAAATAACTAATTTTTTTTAAAAGATTAGTTATTTATAAAACATATATATATTATTTTTTAAAATATGTCATTTAATCATTTGATTATTTGGATTAAAACTATTCTTACATACCATCAAATACTATTATTTGGATTAGTATTCTCGTGTTCAAGCTGTAAGGATACAATCATGATAATTACTTAAAGGTAGCGCGATTTCCCTTATTATGGACATACATTCTAGCAAATCAGACTAATTATCCGATACTTACACTGGATACCAATAGATAAAAAAATATTCTTATAGAAAAGTTCTCTTTTAACATGGATAGTTTAATAAAGAAGTTATAAATTTTTGAAATAAAACAAATTGAGATTTTTAGATTAAAACGAACCTTCAAAATTTCAACTATATGTCATGTATTTAGGATTCAGACAATAAAAATCATGCATGCTTCTTATAAATGTAGGAAGAATATAATGTTGGCTTCTAGAATAATACATAGTCCTATTATGACGAACTTAATTAATTCACTTAAATGGGAACATGACGAATTTGTCCTGAATTAAATCCTAATCAATAATTATGCTTTAATACTGCACGTGTTTGGAAGCATGTGTGACGCCTATTGCCTATATACGTGTCCTTAATTAGATCCTAATCAATAATTATGTGATTAAAGCTGACAGAACATGTTTTACATTTTATTAATCTTTTTAAAATGTATTATATTTTATATTAAATAATTAAAAGTTAGACACGCTTTGTTGGCATTTAATTCTTGAATGATTATTTTACCTTCATTGAGGGCGGTATTTTCAATTAATAATAAAGTTAATAATGTTATATTTAAATTATTAAAAATATATTTTTTAAACTAAAAAGACTAAAATAAAACTTGACACAGACATAAATGACCAACCATATACTTTAGCATATAATATTATATATACATATAAGTATTGGTGAACTAACAAATTAAAAAGATCTCAAAGTCTCGTTATGGTTGTCCAAACCCTACAGATCCGCCACCTACCTCTATGTATATAAACGCCAAGAAACCCCATGAGTTCTCATCAAAACTCAAACCAAAGCATTCTCACACATATCTTCTTCTTTCTTCTTCACAATTCAGTCGTGGCTTCTTCTTCGTGCAAATCCATCATCACAGCTTTCATAATGGCTCTCACATTCTCAAGCATGATGTTTTCGAGCTTAGCAGCTCGTGGTCTTCTTCAAACAACACAACCTTCGATACCAAACATGCCCGGAATTCCAAGTAACTTGCCCAAACCTACAGGATTACCACCTTTGCCTTCAATCCCAAGTAATAATATTCCTCCTTTGCCTACAAATCTCCCAAATCTACCCAAACCAACTACCACACTTCCTCCTCTTCCTTCAATGCCTAAGATTCCAACATTCCCACAGGCCACACTTCCTCCATTGCCAAACATGCCCTCTCTCCCCACTATCCCTACCACTATGCCCTCCATCCCATTCCTTTCTCCTCCTCCTTCTAATTAATATCTCAAAATGGTTCACTTGTGACTCATCATTATATTGTGGCTGGTAGTTCTTACTACTCAGCAGCATGCCAGAATATATGTTAGGAAGATTTTTTTTGTTAAGTGGCTCTTTATATGTCGTTTTCTTTTCTTTCCGTATTCCTATGACTTTCTTGTTATTGATTGTAATATTTGTTTACGCGGTTGCCATTATACAATAATGCAGTTCATGCAACTTGATCTCATCTGAAACTTCTGAAACCCTTACAGTATTAAATTAACTAGAGAAATAATGGTCAAAAGAGTTCTTATTAATGATAACTAAATTGGTGCTTAAGTTCACCTTCCATAGTTCAGTTTAAAGAAAAATCTCAGCAAGGAAATAGCTACAACGAAGAAGGCAAATTATACTCTAATAGCCTAAGCCCAATTATCACATTTGTAGTCCATTAATCTCTAAATATTAATATAATTAAGGCCATTCATTACAAGTTCACAAAATGCAATTGTTGTGTTAAAGGCAAATTATATTATGGGTTAAGGTGCAAAAATTGCAATGGATAGCCAAGATATAATAAAAGGTTGCAACTAACATGCTTGGAATAAAGTTAGTGTCTTACAAGATGGTAAACTTAAATCGAAAAAAGTATATATATATATATATATATATATTAAAAATGAGATAAATGTAGTCTAAGCAATTTAAGTTAATTTGAATAATCAATACAAATTTTTAGCACAATAATTAAGTTATCTTGCTGATGAATTCTATATTACAAACGCTCTAAAATAAATATATACATATTTAATAAAATAAAAATATTTTTTATAATCTATGCAAATCAAAATATAATTAATTTATTACCTGTATGATTTGTTTACTCAAAAACATATTATACATACATATATATTTAAAATATATTATATTTGTTTATATAATCCTAATATAAAGTATTCGATTTTTTTTAAGAACTAAATCAGAAATCAACGTCAAAGTATATGATACCAAAAATTCTGAAGCCTGTTCAAGCTTTCTGCAAAGGACTACAAATGACCATCAAAGACTGACTTTGAAAGAAGGTTGTATCATCTAGATCTCAAATACTATTAAGTCTTAACTCAATTACTTTAGCATAGGCCATTTATTATATCATGTCCTAATTTAGTTACTTATCATGTTAGAATATCTTTTTATAGTACTCGAGTTCTTAATATATGATATAATTAATAAGTTAATTTTAGTTATAAATATAAAACTTATTTCCTATATGTATCAATTTGTTCTTAATATATTGATACTGTTTCAACAATAATCAAGTAAGAAAAAAGAGTTAAGGAAGATAATTATAATATTTTAGAAAAATTATATAATATTAACTAACTTAACTAATTTTTTTAATATAATTAAATTAGTTAAATAGATAATATATATTAAGGATTGGAGGACTAATTTATATGGGATTCAAATATACCTAAGTTCAGTCCATCTAGCCTTTACAACTTCCTCTTTATCTGTAGGTGAGTGTGTTTAAGCAAGTATGTTCTATAATATAGTTGATTTCATTTCTCTTGCTTGCAATGGGAATATATTGGACCAAGGATACTCCTTGTGGCAAGAGAACTTGAAGTATTTAGCATGTCGTCCTATTAAAGTGATCTCAGATCATGATTAAGCAGAGTTATGCTTAAGAAAGAGCAATAATATTTCTCTCACTATATCGTTATAATCTGTTTATTTATCTTTCTAGTGTATGGTATTTTCTGTTGATTCAAATTTATTTACAAGTTAGTTTGTCAAATTCATTTCCTGATTTTCAGGGACTGTTTGGCTGATTTGTATCAATTTATTCCTCACCGGGAGTGTGGCTCAGTGTACTGTGAATGACACCGATCTGTTTAGTTTGAAGGACTTGAATGTTTGGAAAGGTCGAAAAGATGCAAAGAAACTGGGGCATCTTTTGAAGGACAAGTAAGAAAATATGTTGGCCTATGACGAGATGACATTAAGTCATTCTTAAGCGTTTATATTATTACTTCTAATCCATGACTTTAACTATGGAATTCTTAGAATCAGTTTGATAGAGATCATAACCTTCCTACTCGAGTTGATGAAGATGAGATCCAGCCGAATTGAAAATTCTGCAGTTTTAATTAGATGTGGCATTTCTCAAACCAACTTCACAAAGCATTCAGTAAATGGACCATGAAGGCGCGTCTTCATTTATCCATTTTCACTTATTGGAAGTTTTTAACTTATATGCTTGCATGCATTTATGTTGTTTGAGTTTTTCTTTCCTTTCATATTTAATTACAAACATTCCTAAGTTCAAACCTTCTTCTTTGGAATTTATGTTGAATATCTATATACTATAGGTTTATAAAGATATGGATTCATTGACATTTGGTGATCCTAGAAAAGATTTAAAACAAAATAAGTGGAGAAATTTTAATGAGTTTAATTTTTAAAAATAAAATCATGTAAATTAATCTTCCTTTAATTAATTTTCTTTACCTTTTTTATCTTACATTTTTAATTAAAAATTATTAAAATTTCATTACTAATTTTATTTTAGGACAATACTTATATTCAGTTGCTTATATCTATGTTAAATTCTCTAATCACATTTTGTTATGAGTACTATTTTTTTATATAAATTTAAATTAATGAACCTATTAAACAAATTAGGATATGTGACAGTACAAAATTTTTAAATACTAAGAGTTTTCTATTTTAATATTTTTTAATTTTCTTTCCATTGTATAATTACATTTTAATTCCCACATGTATATTCGACTTTTGGTCATGTGCCTACTGGGACCCACCCTTGCTCATTATTGTTGCTCCTTCAATTATGGGCTTTTTATTTCTAAATATAGATATCTCTTTTTATTAAAAACAATCTTCCATGTATTATTATTAACTAAATGTAGGTCCTTCTTCACTTACCCTAATTAAACAGTGATTTTCGTATCGCCATATATGTGTATATATATCCACAAGAGATCCCTTCGTATCCGCCAAAATCTCATAAGATATTTTATAAAGCTTAAATACATAAAACCCCCTAAATTTTAGATTAGATGCACATAATTTTTTTAACCTTTAAAAATTTAAATAAAAAATTTTAATATTTTATATTTTAATGATTAAACAACTGCTATTAAAATTATCGTTAAATTTAACAATTTTTATCATACAATTTAAAGTATTTTTTAAAAAAATAATACTTGACAATGTAATTTAAAGTATTTTTTTTTAAATGATACGTAGTCAAATAAATATTTTAAATATTTTTTTAAGTATTTAACAAATATTTTAAATTACATGTCAAATGTACGTATTATTTAAATATTTTATATTTTTAAAATATTTTATTTTAAGTATTAAAAAAGTTTAAAATTATATGTTAAGTGGATAATATTATTTTTTAAATGATATTTTATATAGTAAAAATATAAAAATTGTGAATAACTAAATCTTTGTTGTTATTCAATCACAACGTAAGTTTAAAAATTAACCAATCCGATTTAGCAATTTAACCGAATACTCCTCCTCCACCAGTTCTTTTTATAAAATACAAATAACCAAATTTTATGGATTAACATCTTTGTTAAAATTAATTAAAAATAATAAATATGTAAATATAAAGCTTATTTTCTGGATAAGGGTAGTGAGAGAGAATGAGTAAAAAAAGAGATAAAATGTTGTAATTAATTGAGGATAAAAATAAAATAATGAATTGAAGTTTTAGACAAGCATAAAGTGTAATTTATAAAAAATATCATCTAACTTTATCATTCTTAAAAATTGTAACTTATAAGAAAAAACTGGATGAAGGAGGAGTATCTTAATTATAATTGTTGAGAGAATATAATTTTTCAGTTACAGAATAATACTAATTGTTCTATTGTGCCGAACTTTCACTCAATTAGATCCTAATCAATTATATGCATTAATGGGGCGCGTGTTTCCCACCCCGGCCTCCATCACATAATCCAAAAAGATGTCAAAGTCTATATAAAGAGCAAGAAACTCCATATGGTTTCTCGTCAAAAGCTCAAATTAAGCAAATCACACACACACACACACACACACACACACACATATATCATCTTCATCATCTTCTTCGCCCTTCATTTTCATAACTCAGCCGCCATGGCTTCTTCTTCTGGGAAATCCTTCATAGCAGCTTTCCTTGTGGCTCTCATCACAGTGTAAAGCGTGATGAGTTGCAGCGTTTCGCAGCTCCTTGCCGTCTTATACAAATAACACAATATTAGAGTACACACAATAATGCAGTTCATGCAATGTTCATTCATCTTATCTAAAACTTCTAAAACCCTTATATTAGAGTACATACTATTGTCTCAAAATTAAGATAACTGGTAATAAGATCTAATTAATATCATAAAAGAAAAAGAGTACATACTATTGTATTAAATTAGGCAACGGAAAGAGATCAAATTTTGATTTAGTTAATTCCTATAAAATGATGAGTTGCAGCGTTTCGCAGCTCCTCGCCGTCTTCTCCAAATAACACGAGCTTTGTCACCTTTGCCTTCAACCCCAAATGTGCCTATTAATCCCATTTCTCTTCCTCCTCTTATTTATATGCCTCCCGTTCAAATTACACTACCACCAACCACTCTTCCTCCATTGTCAAGCCTAATTGATATCACAAAATGCTTCATTTGGATTGGTTTAAATTGTTTTATCTCCTCTGTCGTCTGTAAGTTTGGAAAACTTGTATGTGGCTATATACACGTCATTTTCTTTTCTTTCCCGTTGGTGTGTCATTTTGAACAGTCTGTATTCTTATGACTTTCTTGTTATTGATTGTAATCTTTGTTTTTCACGCTTACTATTATATATGTACACGCACACGCACCCACACAATAAAGTAGTTCATGCAACATTGGTTCATCTTATCTGAAACTTTTAAAACCCTTAATTAGAGTACCACCAACATTAAGATATCTACTAATACGATCTAATTAATATTATCAAAAAAGAGAGTATGTACTACTATGTTAAATAAATTAGGCAAAGGAAAGAGAAAGGGATCAAATTTTGATTTAGTCAAGGGTATTCCTAAACCACTTTCTTTAGAAATTTAGAGTATAAAAGATTTTCATCTCTCCTAACAAGAATATTTTTTAAGATTTAAATTTGTATTCTCTTTAAAAGATGTGAGGTCGCTTAACAATGTGCTAGGGAAAGAGATCAAATTGCTCATTTAACTGATCAAAGAGTTTTGTTATGCATCAAAATATTATACTGGAAATACCCTATTAATGATGATCAAAGAAATAAGATCAAGAAGTAGTAGAATAGCGACAGAGGGTTCAAAAAGAGACACAATAAAACCGATTATCACATCTTTTTAACTCTTTTTTTCCCTCTGTAGAGACAAGTACTAACGACTTATATTATAATTAAGCCCATTTATTACCAGTTCACAAAATGCAATTGTTGTAAGGGAAAATATTTTTTCCCTCT
Source organism: Leucaena leucocephala (assembly GCA_037074615.1). Lineage (NCBI taxonomy): Eukaryota > Viridiplantae > Streptophyta > Magnoliopsida > Fabales > Fabaceae > Leucaena > Leucaena leucocephala. The sequence continues at coordinate 12,949,419 of CM073550.1, forward strand.
TTAGTAAAACAAAAATATGTTTAACTAAGAGAGAGCTAATTCTATAAATCCCTAGGATATCTAAATAAGAACCTCATCATTACTTTTCTTTTTTGAAGTATAAGTATCCTTTTATTAAACAATCTCCTTAATGATGTGGACTATGCTTGTTATATGATCGGTGTGTTTAGGTATATTGGAGATTATTTGTAAAGTTCAAAGATTAAAATTTAATTTCTTTTCATGAAGCTAAAATAAACAAAGAAAATAAAACACTTAAAGTAATACGCATAAGTTCATGACTCTCTGAATTTGTAAAATTTGTACCAATAGAAAAGAGTGAATAATTAAACAGAGAGATAACAAAATTAAATTAGCTTGCCTCGATACTACGAAATGCTACTTTTTCTAAAGTATTTAAAAAAAATCCCATATTCAAATTTTTAAATAATTACTTTGTAAATTAGAAAAGTTTATTTGTAAATCATTGGTGATGGAACTGTTATTTTCTTCGCTTAAAGAATATTTTTGCAATTGGCATCAAGTATAAGTGGTTAGGGGCGTCCAACGTCTCTTTCAACATTTTAAATTTTAGCAATATGGCCTAAATTTAACTATGCTTCAAACAGTATTAAACTGTAAACGTGTAAACTAGGACCCACAATACCGCGACACGTGGCATACATATGTGGAAAAGTCTTTTCGACTAACATTTTTGTCTTAAAATATTCATGGAAAAGTCTTTTTTATTCCTTTAAAAGGTCTTAGTCCTAAAAATTGAGATATTTTAAAGATGAGGTTCTTAAACATCATTAGGAGGAATAATATGTAAGTCTCTTGAATTAATAATAAGGGTTAGATTTCCAATTTTTTAAAAAATTGTAACGGTTAAATTGTAAATATCGATTTATATAACGTAACTGTCATTGATTTTTTTTTTTGGAACCTATATGTCATTCTCCCATATCATTAAATTACTTTCAAGATCCTCGCCAGTTATTACAAATGAAAGAACAACTAAGCAATATGTCTTTTTCTCATTGTTTCTTGTAAAATTTATTAAGGTTTTGGTCTTTCTAAGCATAAAAGTCTGGCGAGTTGATGAGAGCCAACCACGTCATTATTAGTCAAGAAGCTTGAATTGAAAATTTAAAATTCAGAGACAGCCATATCCAATCTATAAATTCAACATAAAGTCAAAAAGTATTTTTATGGTTCTCCAAATTAAGTTCAGTTCTTCCAAAAACTTGTTGAAATTCTTCTTTAAACAGGATATACTCTTACTAACCTCCGACCCTAATTATATTAGTGGATTTTTTTAAATAAATTAAGAAAACTAGATAAAATAATTAATTATAATTAAAATAACAGTTAGTTTATATATTTGGATAGATTAATGAATATATAATATGAATATTTTTTGAGAAATTAAATTTAATTATAATTAACTAATTTATTTGGCTTCCTTAATATACTAAAAAAAGTCAATTAACTCTTATATTAAAAATATGGGGAGTATTATTTTTAAATTTGAAAATGAGAAATTTGTTCTAATTAATTATTATATGTACTGTAGCATAAGTTTGGCAGCATGTCACTTGACGAACTTTCCGGCGTCAAGGACGGAGTTTGGCGAACAAGATATCAAAAAATTCCAAAGTCTCATTTATGGTTCTCCAAACCACTCGTCCCCCCTTATACCTACTTATATCTATATAAACACCATGAAACCTCCATGGATTCTCATCAGAGCTCAGATTTAACAATCATCTTCCTCTATTATCTTCTTCTCCACCTTACATAGCCATGTCTTCTTCTTCGGGGAAATCTATAATCACAGTCTTATCCCTTATGGCTCTCACATTCTCAGGCATGATGATGAGTTCGAGCGTAGCAGCTCGTCGTCTTCTTCAAACAACACAACCTTCGATATCAAACATACCTGGAATTCCAAGTAACTTTCCACCTTTGCCTTCAATCCCAACAATTCCTCAACCCAAAATTAATATTCCTCCTTTGCCTACAAACATCCCAAACCTGCTGCCTCCATTTCCTGAGATTCCTTCTATTCCCACCACAATCCCAACTAATATTCCTTCTATTCCTTTCTTCTCTCCTCCTCCTTCTAATTAATATGAAACCACAAACTGCTTCATCCAATAATGTTATTAGTTATTGCTTCATCTATTATTGTCAGTCATTGTTAGTTCTGAGCAGTAATATGTTAGTTCTTCATGTCTACATATAATTTCACTTGTGTTGGTCTAAGTTGCTTTATCGTGTGTCTGAACGTTCGGAAGAGTTTTGGGCGCGTCTGTATTTTTTTTCCCTTTTTGTTTTAGAGTGAAATTTGAAATAGTGTGTATTTCTTTATATAGTATTATGAGGCCTTCCTTGGTATTGATATTGTAATTTATGTTATCACTAACTAAATAAATTATACAATAATGCAGTTACTGCGAAGTTTCCTTGATCTTCTCTGAAACTTCTGAAACTCTTATTAATTAGAGAAGAGAATTGTTTGTTTTCCTAAACCTTGGCCCCATTGTGGTCAGAGTTTTCACAAAATATGCAATTGCTTAAGTTGATGGATTTCATTCTCCATATCAGGTTGCAGTTCATGTGCGTATATTATAACTCAAAAACAAATTCAATGTATAGTTTAATTTAAAGATGAATTTCCTAAAGTAATCTAAAATAGCACAAAAATGGATTAAAAGGGTTAGTGGCATTTTCGTCCCTAAAGTATCTCGTGAAGAACAATTCGTATCCTAAAGGAGCAGTGTTATCTATCAAGTATGGAAATCGTTGCAATGTTGTTCTTAAACTAATGGATATTGACATATATTGACTATTAATTTCAAAGAGAGAATCGAGTTTGACTACATGCGGCATGCCTATGTAGAATTTTTTTTTTAGTTAAAGGGCATTTTTATCCATAAATATTTATAGAAGATCAACTGAGATCTTAATACTATCTCTAATTTTTAATATAAAAGTTAGTTGGGATTGAACTTAATTCTGAATATAAGATATCAATATATTTTATCTTTTCTATTTATTATTTTTTAAACTAATTTAACTAATATATAATATAATATAATATTAAATATAGATATTTTAGAGATATCATATTATATTTGTTCTAATTATTTTATTTTATTTTTTAATCAACCTAAGTTAGTTAAATAACTCAATTGGAGGGAGTATTTGATAATGTAGAGTAATTGACACCCCCTTTAATTTTTCTATCAAAACAAGTGGCATAATGTTTAAGGTATTTTCCAATTAAAAAAAATGGAATGACAAGTCATGTAGCACCCCAAATATGGTGCCACGTTTTTCTAAGAAACGAGGGTGAAAATTAGCCAATATTATTGAACTTTAGAGTATCAATTGCTCAGCCATGAATATTTTTTAGGCAAAAATACCCTTAATTCATTTGTTTCATTCAATGTATGCCTCATGGATGCCACGTGGACACATGCGTACGTACCGGTCAAAAGTAACTCATTTTTGGGGAGAAATAGTCTTTAACCTTATCTAAATTGCTAAAAATAAAACATTAACTATTATAACAAGAATTAGGGGTATTCACGGGACATGTCAGGACTAGGATATCCCCATCTTGTGTTCCGTCTTGAGAACGGACATGGGACACATTTCGCATCAAGTGTCCCATCCTGTCTAAAGTTTATCCCGATCCCAATCAAGACTGAAATAGGTTCAGGACTAGATGAGAATTCTTGAACCAATATATGAATCACCCTGGCAAATTATCAATGATATCTGTATATAGTTGTTCTTTAAGACTGGCTAAGGTGCACCAAAATATGAGAACTCAACCACATCTACATCACACCATACTCCTCCAGGCTCCCGGTTGAATATGTTAAACATTTTATTTAAATGCAGTACTAGGAAGAAGAAATTAAATCACCGGATTACCAACTAGACATAATTAAAAGATATGATATAACTCAATAATGAATTAGGGAGGTCTGGAATAAACATATGAGAGAACCTCAAGAGCAGTAGGTAGAAGTTAGATTGGGCTGAGCCATTGCTTGTGAACTTTCCTGGAGACAAACACTAGAATGGCAGGAATATATGTTAATTCATCCCGCCGAATACAAAAACCAATTGTTGTGCCGAGGCTGTAACAACGCAATATCTTGCTGTGAAATGCTCTAATTTAAAAAATAGTTTACTCTCTCTGCAACAGCATCTTTCAAGCGACTAGATGTAGGCCATGAGAAGTAAGTAGCACTGCGAAAGCTGAAGCAAAGGGTTAAAGCGTTGGGGGACTCAGCGAAGGAAAATTAGAATGACTGCAACAGAAGGAAGAAAATGAAGAAGAAATAGAAAAAGGCTAACATAGGAATAAATGTTGCCTTCAATTCATTAAAAACATTGATTGGAGAATCAAGGCGCAGAAATCCAACAGCTGCATAATAAATGGTGTTCCAAACTTAGTATATCAAAAAGCGTCCATCCCTGAAATAGGAACCAAAAAGATGAGTCCTAGTAAAGAATGAAAACCTCAAAAAAAAGAAAAACATCACAAACACGAAATATGTGGAGCTGAAACGAGTAGTGAATAACCCAAACTGCAGATAGAGTAGTTGACTTACATACCAGTAATCGCTATCAATGGTGAGAAGCTTGGTGATGGCAAAAGTACTCGCCGCAAGCACAATAGTGGCATTGATAGTCCTATCTATTAGCTTCTCCATCTCCTTCTCGCTCTCCCCCCGGCTTTCATCCCCACTGAAGCCGAAGCAGAAGAAAATACCTGAATTAAACCCCAACCCATATACCTATGCTTCACTCTCATCATAACAAGACTAAAGATTTATAGCCTCCCCCAAACTGAAATTGAAAATCTATCACCAAGAAAGTCATCATCATAGCAAAGTATCACAAGATCTTGAATTTGCAAGGAAAAGAACAGAGTTAGTAGAAGGTGAACGAACATTGAGATAGGCGCCGACGGAGTCGATCTCCTTGTTGGCCCTTCGGTTGAACCCGTACGATTCCACCTTATTTAACATCCGATCCATGTCGCTGGACCCAATTCGTAGACAGTAGATTACCAGATATAGTTTAGTTCTACTTCTTTCCTTAGCCAACAGTCAGATTAGGGGAGGGAGGAAAAGTGATGTGGTGACTTGGCGAGAGGCAGAATGGGGAGAGAAAGCAAGAGTGCAACTGTGCTAGGGTTGAAAGTCTAAAAAAAAGGAGAAGCCACGAGGGATCGAGGCTGAGATGAGGATATATCATTATTGGTAAAATATATATATATATCAAGATGAGATGGGATAGGATGACCTGAGAGTCATGCTAAGACTTGTCTAATCCCAACACATATATTGACCTGTCTTAAATTTTTTTTGTTCTAGTCCTTCACAGGACTGGATGGATCCATCGTCCCGATATCGCCAGTACTAGGACGAGAATTATTTGACCAGCCCTAACAAGAATAAAATGAAGATGTAGGTTGGACATTAAAAAAAATAAAATGAATGTTTTTTACTTATGTGTAGAGATATTTTTAATATAAGTATTAATTTATATAACTTGTTTTTAATAAGACAACCTAAAAGTTTCTCAACAATGCATTCAAAAGGTCAAATGAACAAATTAAAGAACAATATAACGAATGGCTAGGAAAATCCTAGAGACTTTCTTTTTTGGCCAAACATTTACTATAAAAAATAATCTTCTGAATCTGAAATGTTTCAATGAACCCATATAGTTAAACCAACTCAAAGAGTTTTAATTCAAGGTTAAATTATTGTTGTTATTGTCAATATTAGTTATGATAAGAAGCTTTTATTTCCCTTTTCGTCTAACTACTATCATAACAAAATAATATATAGCTCATCTTACATTTGAAAGTTCAAGAGTTAAGTAAGAACCACATATCTTATCAGTCCAACCAACCCCAAGAGAAATACGTACCATTCAGGAAAATTGGTGAACTAACAAAAGATCTCAAAGCGTTTTTATGGTTCTTATGGTTCTCCTAACTCAGAAGCTCTATCTATATAAGGCCATAAACCTCATTGATATTCTCATCATATAATTACTCAAACCAAAGCAATATCTTCTTCATCCTCGTGCATTGTCTTCTCCACTCTTCAACTTCATAAACCCACCATGGCTTCTTCTGGGAACTCCATCCTCGTAGCCTTTCTTCTAGCTCTTACATTCTCAAGCATGATGAGTTCGAGCCTAGCAGCCCGTGGTCTTCTCCAGACAACGCAACCTTCGATACCAAACATACCTGGAATTCCAAGTAACTTGCCTAAACCTACGGGATTACCACCTTTGCCTTCAATCCCAACAATTCCTCAACCAAACAATATCCCTCCTTTGCCTACTAATATCCCTAATCTTCCTTCTATGCCTACCATTCCAACAGTCCCACAAGTGACTCTTCCACCATTGCCATCCACAAACTCGTTCCCAAACATGCCCTCTATTCCCACTATTCCTACCACTATGCCCGCTATCCCATTCTTCTCTCCTCCTCCTTCTAATTAATATCATCATAAAATGGTTCGCTTGCTGTTCATCGTCCGCTGCTAGCTTCGCTTGATATACGTAGTACGTAGTACTTCTCATGTAATTCATTTGTGTTGGCTTAATAAGTTGCTCTCTTGTATTGTTTCAGTACGTGAGGAAGAGAGTTGTATGTGACTATATATGTCATTTGTATTATTGCTTTTCGTTATGTGTGAAATTTTATGTTATTGATATGTCGATCAGATATAGATTAACACTGTTTTACCCATTCTTGAATATTTTCATTAAAGCTCTCAACCACTTCTGTTTTGCTCGATATTCACTGTCGAATTCACTCATAGGGAGAGATTATAATGGGAATTTTTCTCCTACTCTTTGTAAGAATACTCAAGGAAGAGGGATTCTGGAGTGGTAATTGGATGTTTTTCATTTTAAAATAATATGTGCATTTAATTAAGATTTTTCAACATGTAAGTTTTTGAATTATACATTATATGAAAGACTAATATATTTTGTGGGAATATCGATTGGTCAAACTAATCTAAGGAATGATTTCGCATGAAACCACGAAATACGTAACAAATAACAAATACGCAATTAAGGGATCGGAGGATGGCAATTGGAACTTTGTAAGTTACTTAATGATAATTAAATACTTTAAATTTTAAAAATACTTCTTAAGTGCTAAGCTTCTTTTCAGACATAGAAGTTTATGTGAACTGACAAAATCACACTTAATATTTTCCCCTGTATTTATGATTCACTTAACTTTTAAAATTACAAATTAATTATTAGTACTGGAGTTGTAAAATATAAAAGAAATCCCTTATTCAAATTATTACACTATTGACTTGTAAATTACAAATGTTAAATTATATATAAATTACAAGCAGTCGAATTATCAATTCCTAGATACCAATTGTAAATAAAAGGAACGGAAAGCCCATATTCAAATTCTTTTAACACAATTTACTTGTAAATTACGACTAAAGTTTAGCTGTAAATAATTATTAGGAATGGAATTGTAAATTTTTCAAAGACCACTTGTAAATAAAAACAAACCCTATAACTGGATTTTTACATTATTGACTTAAAAATTCCAAAAATATAGTTGTAAATTATCAACAATAGAGTTGTAAATTATTAGAAACAAACCAATGTTCAGATAATTATTATGCAATTGAAAATGTATTTTTTTAATATTTAAAAGTTCTTTTCAAGAATGTACAAATCTATTGTTGATAATCCACAACAACAAAAAAAGTTTTCGCAATTTGCAAGTCAACGGTATTAAACAAGTGGTCTTAAGAAAATTTACAACACATTGCTAAAATTTATTACTAAACTAAAGTACTACTCATCAATTGGGTCAGAATCAAAACATGATAGGGATAAAAATATTAATTTCAACAGTTGAAATATATTTTTATTCCTTGAAAAGACCTTAATCCTTAAAAGGAATTTTAAAAATTTAAGGTACTTAAGTGTCATTAACTGAATTTTAATGTCCTCAAGTCTTCTTCTCCTATAGATGAATGAAAGAGCAACTCATTAAGGAATTTTTCTTGTTCTCATTAGTTTCGTCTAAAATTTTAGTTTTAATCTTTATAATCATGAAATTTTTTAGTAGAGAGCCAACCACTTTGATATTAATCAAAAGAATAAACTTAAAAAGGTCTTGTCATGATTCTTCAAATTAAATTAAAAGCAGTTCTCCCAAGAACTTGTGGAGAGGGGAAATAACTTAAAGTGGAAAAAAGAAAAAGAAAGAAAGACTACCTCAAATATGCAGTTCTCTCAATTAAATTAAAAAATATTTAATCGAAATTCTTAAGTATTTTATTATAATTAAAGTTCAATTTGCTATTTTAAAATTATAAGATCATAAAACATTTCTTCACAGAAAAAATTGTCGCCAAGACTTTGAAGATACTATTTAATTTTTTATGATTCTTGTCTTTTTAATTTTATTTATACCACATATATTTATTTTATTTTAGAAAATAATTTCTCCAAATTCTTCTTTTAAAAAGTAACTCTAACCATTTTCATTTCTAAATAGAAAAATTGAGCTGTTTTATTAGTTAATTTTTTTAAAAAAAAAAGTCATGTACAAGTATATATACACACACACTCCCTTTGCTCCTAATTTATGGTAAAAAATTTAAATTCCTACTTGGCCCTAATTACAGGTAATTTTTTTACAATTTCTATCATTATTAATTGCAACAAAATTGTTGACATATTTTTAATTCTTGAAATATAATTTATTGTGATCTCAGTAATTTATTTTTTTGTTACAAAATGAATTAAGAAATTGGTCCAAGTGCAGCTCAAACCAGTGACCTTCTGCTCATAAGACCAACGCTCTAACCGAGACTAAACGATTGTGATCTCATTAATTTCAGTTATGGGTAAATTTGAAAAGTCACAAATTTTCTATAAATTTAAAAATAGTATCAACTATTCCCTCCTATCCCCGATGTAAGCTAGTTTCTAAAATATAAGTAATTTATTCATAGAGTTAGCGGAGTGAAGAAGAGAAAGAAGTAACTAGGAGTAGTAATGCTTGCTGCGCAGAAGGAGCTTTAATTGATGATTCTTTGTTAATTTTGTCCATGTAATCGATGCTTAGTGGTGACTGTTTAGATTTGTAAATTGAAAAACCTTCTAAATTTGCCCATATTAAATTGAAAACCTCATTTAATATGGGTAAATTTGAAAAAAAAATAATTTAAAACAAATATAATAAATTAACTGTTATTTTTTTATTTTAAGAAATTAGTTTAAATAATTTATATTATGAATTGGCGGGATACTACTCATTAAAAAAAATGTGAAGTTACCTTTGTAGTTAGGAGAGGAGGGAGTATCTTATAATTGTTTAGGTATATAGGAATTACTTTTTTACTTGAAGAATATTACATAAGCCATTGCGTTGAACTAGTTCACTTAAATGTGAGAATGACAAATTAAGTTTCTCCTAATTAATTATGATGGATATTGGAGGACGGAGTTTGGTGAACTAATTAACAAAAGATTTTAATGTCTCTTTTATTGTTCTCCAAACCACACGTCCTTCCTACCTACCTCTATCTATATAAAGACCAATACACCCGCCATATGGATTCTCATCAAATCTCAAATTTAGAAATCATCTTCCTCTATTCTCTCCTTCTTCTTCACCATACAACAGCCATGGCTTCTTCTGGGAGATCTATAATCACAGCCATATTCCTTATGGCTCTCACACTCTCATGCATGATGAGTTCGAGCCTAGCAGCTCGTCGTCTTCTTCAAACAACACAACCTTCAATACCAAACATGCCTGGGATTCCCAGTAACTTCCCAAAACCTACAGGATTACCACCATTGCCTTCAATCCCAAGTAATATTCCTCCTTTGCCTACAAATCTGCCGAAACCAAGTACTACACTTCCTCCTCTTCCTTCTATGCCTAAGATTCCAACAGTACCACAGGCTACATTTCCTCCATTGCCAAACATGCCCTCTCTCCCCACTATCCCAACTACTATTCCTTCTATTCCATTCCTCTCTCCTCCTCCTTCTAATTAATATAAAACAATGGTTCACTTGTTCATGATCTGTTGTGTGGTTGACCGTTATTTTAGTTTTTGTGTCAAAAGAAGTCTCGCATTGCTCATGCTAAAGGGAGTCCAAGTATATCAATACATATCTTCTACCAGTGGTGCCACCAGATTGTACTCAGCAGCATGCTAGAATATTTATTTTAATTTTATTTGTTTTGGTTTAAATTGCTTTTTATCTCGTGTGTTTATATGTTAGCAAGAGTTTGTACGTGGCAATATGTGATTCTTGTCTTCTCATTTGGAGTGAAATTTAGGAGAGTGTGTATTATTTTTAAAAGTATTTATATGATTTACTATTATACAATAATGCAATCTCTATGATGTGCCTTGATCTTCTCCTCTCATCACTTCTTTCTTGAACGGTTATTTATCAAATTTATTGACGGTTATAAACCATAACATAGATGCTACAACAAAAGAGGTAATCAGCTTAACCATCAGCAAAGGCAAAGGCCAATGTTTTAAAAACTGAACGTTAAACTAGAAAGATTAGCCGGTCTCATTAGTTCAACCAGTTAGACTGGTTGTCAAATTAATGACGGAACAATTAAATAAAATTTTAAAAGAATCAATTATATGCATAATATATATAATAAATAAATTCATAATAAATCTAATTGTCAACATAATAACATCACAATATATGAAGTTTTCAATGAGATAACACCATATGACTACAAATGGTCTGAAAATATAATAGACTTTTTGAAATGGTCAATTATTTTTTTATAGCTTATTTATTATGGGCACTTCACTCAATTGTTGCAATCAAAACACTCTAAATAGTTATATCCATGAGATGTTGATCTTTATATGAAAGTAAAAATACTACAAGCAAGAGTTTATACAGCGAATCCATCCTAGGATACTAGTTCATTGAGGTGAGAGAACCATGTAAGCTTATAACTCATACTTTTTGGATAAGATTTCTCTGCGTAACACTCATAACATATCACAGTATCACTATTTCATGTTTTATTATAAAGAACTTATGTGATCATAGTATCTTTCTTTTGTTTTTTTCCAGGGAATGAAGATAGTATCTCAATTTGTTAGGTTTAAATTAAAATGGATTTAAAATTTGAAACCAAGTGAACGGAAAAATAAACAATTATTTCTACAAAGTATCCTTTAATTTAATACGCTTCATTAAAATTTGTCTAACGAAATTTCCTCATAACAAAATATTAGTCTTTTTTTAACATGTATATATGATTATATTATATTTAAGTATTGTCGAGTAGAATTAGGATTAGCTCTTTCAAAGGTATTTCTATATTTATATAAACTCAAACTTGAGACATCGTGCTGAAGCATACAAAACTCATTCCACATGGACAAAAAACTAGTCTAACTAATGGGATGTAGGACTAACAATCAATGACTAGTTAATTAACATATTGTACTCCTCCAAAGTATGGTTCATTCAATACGCCTGCAGAGGTATATATTTAAAATTGTAATTAAAAATAAAACATGATTAATTATAACAAGAATAACATGAAGACATAGATTGGACACATTAAAAAATAAAACGAATCTACTTTAAATTGTATAGAGGAATTTTTATTATAATAAATGAGCATTAATTTATATGTAAAAATATGTTTTCGTAAAATTGGACATAACTCAAAAATTTCTCTACAATGTATTCAAAAGGTAAAATGAACAAAGTACAATTAAAAGAATAGCTTAGAAAATCTCATTTAATTTAGCTATAAAAATTAATCTTAATAAAAGTTAGCATGAACCAATTTAGTTAAACCAACTCAACGGGTTTTGACTCAAAGTCAATTTAGTTGTTTATATTATTATTATTATTATTATTATAAGACTTTTTTGTTTCCCTCTTTTCGTCTAAAAGAAAATACTATATATAGTTGGCCATCCCACGCTTGAAAGTTCAGAGTTAAATAAGAACCACCAACCTAATCAACCCAATCACAAGAAAATTGGTGAACTAACAAAACGTCTGAGTCTTTACGGTTCTCCTAATCCTAGAAACTCTATCTCTGCCTCCATCTATATAAGACCATAAACCTGATTGATATTCTCATCAAAACTCAAACCAAAGCATATATTCATCTTCCTGCATTGTCTTCTCCACTCTTCAACTTCATAATCCCGCCATGGCTTCTTCTAGGAAATCCATCCTCATAACCTTTCTTCTGGCTCTTACATTCTCAAATATGATGAGTTTGAGCCTAGCAGCTCGTGGTCTTCTCCAAACTATGCAGCCATCAATACCAAACATACCCGGAATCCCAAGCAACTTGCCTAAACCTACAGGATTACCACCTTTGCCTTCAATCCCAACAATTCCTCAGCCAAACAATGTCCCTCCTTTGCCTACGAACATCCCTAATCTTCCTTCTATGCCTACCATTCCAACTACTCTTCCTCCATTGCCTTCCACAAACTTGTTCCCAAACATGCCCTCTATTCCGACTATCCCTACCACTATTCCTTCTATCCCATTCTTCTCCCCTCCTCCTTCTAATTAATTAATATGACATTTCATGTCAGGATTATATGTAATTCCTTTCTGTTGGCTTTGATTGTGTTTTTTTTTCTACTTCCACCACTACAGGCAGAACTTTCTACATCAGTCAGATGGAATGGGTTTTCGCGTCGGTTTGTAGAGAGTAGTAAATAAAGGCGTAGTAGCTATAATATTTACATCCATAAGGAATAGTTGTATACGGCTCCATATCATTTGTTTTTACTATTTCTTTTGATTGTGTGTGAAATTTATTTTATGTGGATCATATGTACGCAGATTGTTGATTATTATACAGTAATGCAGTTACTATATATTATGTCCTCTCTTCTCTGAGACTTATATTTAACCATTATATTAATTAATACTCAGTTTTTATATTTAAATTTAGCCAATGATGAAAAGGGAAATATCATTGTTTATTTTCTAATCGAGGCTTGGTCTTGGCTCAGCTGAGAAGGTATAAAAGTCAAAGAATTTGAAATTTTGGAAGGAAAATTATTCCTTCCATTATTTGAAAATATGGATGAGCTGAATAAATCTCAAACCATAAATAATAAGAGTGAGGGGAAATTAAGTATTTGATTCTCATAGTTTAAATCAATTTTCAATTTGATTTATATACTTTAATTTTAATTAAATCCACCATTATGATTTAAAAATGTTTCAAACTTAACTTTCATGATTTTTTTTAAAATAATTAAAAGATCTTTATCGAATAAATAATTAAAAGATAGTCCTTAATTTGTTTAACCTTTAAAATGTATAAATGGTCCAAATAATAATGCTTCTTCCCTTTTCTCATATGAGATAAGCAAAATATTAAAGTCTATTTTCAAAGGATGAAATTAGAGATAGATAAGAAAAATAAGTTATTAATTATTAATTTTAAATATAATATTGAATCCCTCGATTTAAGGAGGTAAATGACTACTTCATATATAACTAGTAAGGTACATATATTAATGAAAATGAAATAGATCCTTTCAAAAAAAAAATGAAATATACGGTTGATATAAACTAAAATGGACGATCCAGATTAAAACAGAAAAAGCCACACAGGACTATCTCAAAAGCACGTTAAATGAACGGTGGTGATTAGACTCTACGCCCGAATGATGGTCCTTGTTTGAAAGCTTTCATTTTACTTTCATTGTCGAAGCAGAGAGTGTTGTGTTGTTAATTTGGTGCTACATTGTGGAATCTATATATTCAATTTGTATTCTAAACCATACATAAATGTTGTTATATATATATGTATATATGTATATAGTTATAAAATGATCTTCAAAATTTAACAGGTTTATGTGGACAAATTAAAAAACACGAGCTTGAATATAGTCAACGCATCCATCGTTGTCTAATAAATTAAAACTTTTTATTTGGTTCTATATTTATAAAATTTAGTAATCTCACTACGTACATGCTTATACAAAGGAAATTAGAGACAAGAAATTAAACATTAAATATATGAATATATAACATTAGAACTAGAACATGCCGCTGTTCAATGTATGAATATACATCATGATTATTCTATTCAAGTTATCACATTTTGAAAAAAAAATATTGAATGAGTTTCTTATATATATTGGGTGCCACAGCATGATATATAGTATTCAAGGAATACAAGAAGTTTGTGGAGGCATTATTTACCCACATTCTATTGTTAATTATAAGTTTGTTGTGAATAGCGCAAGGAAAATAGAAGATATCGGTGGAATTCTCATATCTTGATTTCTTTTGAGATTCTTTCTCCATCAAAGACATAGCGTTCTGGATCTGCTATTTTTGTTTTCTTCCATCCTTCCCCTGGAAATACTTTTACAATGTAGTCAAATTTCTGAACCCTAATTTATTCGTTGCACTTTCAGATCCCTCTTCTAATTTGCTGTATTTGTTTAAAAAATATTTTCATAGGTGGAATTTAAAAAATGACATGGAAAAAAAATCTTAACTGGAAATGGTTAGACGTCCTACTTTTGAATGTTCAGAGATGGTTACCAACCATGTGTCAGTCCAACCAGAAAGATCATAGAGACTCAGAATTGGTGAGCTACCAGAAGATCTCAAAGGCTCTTCATAATTCTCCTATCCAATCCAACGGTTGCCCTACCTACCTCTATCTATATAAAGATCAAGAAACCTCCATGGATTCTCATCAAAACTCAAACCAAAGCATTCTCACATAACTTCTTCTTCTTCATAATTCATTCATGGCTTCTTCTTCATGCAAATCCATCATCACAGCTATCATAATGGCTCTCACAGTGTCAAGCATGATGAGTTGCAGCCTCGCAGCTCGTCGTCTTCTTCAAACAACACAGCCTTCGATACCAAACCTGCCTGGAATTCCAATTAACTTGCCTAAACCTACAGGATTACCACCATTGCCTTCAATCCCAAGTAATATTCCTCCTTTTCCTACAAATCTCCCAAATCTGCCCAAACCCACTACCACTCTTCCTCCTCTACCTTCTATGCCTAAGATTTCAACAGTCCCACAGGCCACACTTCCTCCATTGCCAAACATGCCCTATCTCCCCACTATCCCAACTACTCTGCCCTCAATTCCATTACTCTCTCCTCCTCCTTCCAATTAATATCACAACATGGTTCACTTGTGGCTCATCTGCTGTTATTGGCTGCTTCATATACACGTATAATTCATTTGTATTGGCTTAAAATTGCATCGTTGTATTTCTGTATCTTAGGATGAGTTTTATGTTTATATATATGTTTGTTGTGAAATTTAAGGCAGTATATGTTTTCTTTTTAATAACATTAGTATGAGTTACTTGTTATATATTGATTGGTAATTAATTTGGTTTTTCTTAAACCCTTATTAGCATCTTTCAGAGCAAAACGAGTATGATTCTCACTAATCGTTTCACAATCCATCGCAGAGTAAGTCACGTGACGGAACAGTGACTTTTCAACGATGGCATGGCTGTGGATGGTCTAACAGTACTTAATTAACAATCTAAATTTTTTATATTAAAATGGAGTCCGACAATACTTTTTTTAGTTATTACTCTCAATTCTTTAACATATAAACGAGTTGATTTTTATAAATAAATTAATAAAATTAAATAAATAAATTAATTATAACTAATATAAGAGTTAGTTGACTAATTTAGGTAGATTAAAAAATTTATATTATGAATTTATGTTTCGAAGTTAGATTTTGTTCTAATTAACTGATTTATTTAATTTTTTTAATATATTTATACAAATTAATTAGTTTTTATATTAAGGAATGAAGAGAATATGCTAAACAAAGGAGGTCTATTGCTCTATCAAACATGTAATCAGTAAGATGAATGCATGTGAGATTGCCACTAATTTTAATGTACTGCAAGTGTACGGATCGAAGGGAGTGTAACGGAATTAATAAGGTCGTCCCACGAGGAGCTAAAATAAGAGAGATTTATCACAAACTAATCCATTTTCATCTTAGTTAAGCTAATCAAACAAAGATTTATTTTTTTGGCAAAAGTAAATTTAAGCGCAGCTTTAAATCAATGAGATAACTCTAAGGAAACGAATAATAAAGACATGTGAATGGGGATGGGAATAAAAATGGGAATAGCATCACTTATATAAAACTTATTACAGATTTCTTATATATAGTAACAATAGTTTTGTATTACTATACGTTCATAATAGAAATATGATAGCGATGAAAACTTAAAGTATCAATGGGCGAAAGTATCCTCGTCAGCAAATTTTTGTATAGGTAAATAAGGAGAGTATGGTCTGTATTAGATACTGAGGCTGAAATAGTCATAAAGGTTGATGTGTGAATTTGGGAGTAGTGAGGTATAACTTCATGAAGAATATCGTATAGCCCTTCAAAGATTTTAGTAGAACCAATATCTGATAAGAATGAGAAGAGAAAATTAGCCAACAATTAAGAGACAAAGTCATACCATAGACAAAAGTATGATTGAAAGAAAATCCAGGAAGATAGAGAACATTATGCAAAGTGATGGAGGAATTGTTATGTGCCAAAAAAGGAAGCAGTAGCATGAGATCCTGTAGGTGAACTAAGCTTAATAGGAGGAATGGAATGGTAAAAAGAAAGTCAATTTAAAGAACTACAAACATGTGGTAGGCAATAGACCCTATTGTCTATTTTTGTGAAGGATTGGAAAAAGATCATAGCACATAAGAAGGACGAAGCTTAAGAACTGATAAAAATAATATATATTTTTATTTAAAGTACTTAATTATTTGACTAAATCTATATAATGAATATAATATATATAATGAATATTAAATCTATATTATCTATATTAATATAGATAAATTTAATATAGATTATATATAATCTATTTTAAATCTACATAATATAACTTTTTCATTTATTTAATTATAAGGTAAATTTATATTGGGAGAAGAGTTGAAGGCAAATATCCTAAAAAGAGTAGGGGCAGTATATATGGAAGAACTATATGAGTGATACTGAAGGATGCACCCGATAGAATCCCATAGCAAGATTAATCCAATTTTATCTATTTGAAGATCTCACCTGAGCATAAAGTATATATGATATTAATATTATTACATTAATTATAAATTTTTTTTATATTTTTTGTACGATTTGACTAACTTAATTTGTAAATATTTTGTTTTAGCCCATTTCTTAGAGAAATGCTGATAATGTTAGGCAGCAGATAGTGTAACATATGACAGGGTCTAGGAGTATTGTTGTCACCTATGATAAAGTTGTAAGCACATAAAAATAATTTATACATTGTGTATGTGTATATAATTTGTAAATCTACAAAGGGCAAAATTGCAATAGAAGCAGGGGTCACAAATTTGCAGTTTCAAATTTGAATCTCCCTCTTGTATTTAGGCATTTTCTAGCAATTAGATTTGAAGTTGATGTTTCAAATTTGAAGTTACAGTTAGTTTCATAGGATACAATCATACTTTAATTACTTATTATTTATGACAATATATTTTAATATATAACATATAATATATTGTTAATTACACATCAACATAATCATCTAATATAATTTATTTAATAGTTTCTTAATTAATAATATAATATTTTATAATAATAAAAAAGTCATATTTTTATTTTTTTCACCTGAAATAAACTTTCTAGCAATTTTGTAACCGCTAGAAAAATAGCAAACCTCAATTTTTTTTGCCAAATTCAAATTTTGACACCACATTTATAGCATTTCTAACCGCTATAAATTATGATACTATCCAAAAAATTTCATTTTCCACTAACGATCTGAAAGAAATTTTTAATGATTTCTATAACTATTACAAATATTTTTCAAATTTTAATTTTGACATAAATATTTTCTAGCTGTTCACAACCACTACTGACTTCATCCCGTTGGTATTCTCCTGCCACATTTTTTTAGTATTTTCTTGAACTACTAGAAAAGTTCTAGTATTTTAACCACAAATGCCTAGCAATTCTGCCTAATCTCTAGAAATTGTTTTCTATCACCTAAATTTGTAGTGATTTATCCAACACTAGAAATTGTTATTCTAGTAGTTATAACCGCTAGAAATACTCTAGAATAACCACTACAAAACACCATGAAAGAAAGCTTTAAAGAGTATAATAATCATCAAGGTTAGAATGGAGCTCCCCAATTTTGGGTTCAAAGACTAATGAACTTTAGGATGGCAAGATTGACAAATTGGGAAAGGGAGTTATCTAGGGAGTGCCTGAGAAAGGTGTTATAAAACTAAATACGGATGAGAGTGTTAGAGATAATAAAGAAGGAATAGGGGATCTTCTGAGTGAGATTGTGATAGGAAAATGGTGAAGGCATACTACAGACATGTATGAATGTCAAATAGTTTTCAACCTGAAGTGCTCACCATCATCATTTGTTTGGATGTCATCAAATCATCAAGATTTAAGAAAGTGATATTGGAAACGGGCAATGCTCAGATTGCTCACATACTGAGATTGGAGGAAAGAAATGCAAAAGGGAATTTAGAATCACAAGAACTTGTCAACTTTGTGACAAATAACAAAGATGTTATTCGTGTGAAACATGTATTCAAAAATGGAAATAAATGTGCGGATTTCTTGGCCGCACACACTGCATCTAGACTTTCTTTAGAGCACACTAAGAGATACGTTACCTATGGGCCTACATTTGACAAGTTACAACGAATGATTGTCTAAGAGAAGAAATGATTTGCAGTTTTGATTATCTTATCTTAGAGAAAATCCCAAGTTTCTTGTGGGATTCGTTTGAAAAAAAAAAACAGGACATTGTACTTCTTTTCTTATTAAGAGTTACTAAAACCAAAGAAACTTTGTGGATTAAGAGTCATAATCAAGCTTACTTGATTGTGCTTTGTTGGGAATTTCTAATAGAAAACTCAAGACACGCTATGGGTTAGATGAATATAAAGGTGAGACAATAAGTTTTGAATTTGAATTCTAAATGTAAGAAAATGATATCTTTTGTATTAAAAATATGATTCTTTTTTCAAATTAAATTACATTTATTGATTATATAAATACAATAGTGTTTGTAATTAATAGAAATGATTTTCAATATAAATTATGAGTATTTTGAGAAACCTTATAGACATTTTCTCACAAATAATATCTTTTACCAAATTATTATAAATAGCTAATTTAATTATTTTTTCTAAATTAAAGTTATGCCCATTGCTCTAGCCCCGCAATGGGATTGATCCATTTAATGGAGAAGCCACCAAGATTAAGGCTAGGCTTTTTGTTGGGATAGATATAAAGGATAGGATCAGAAGATGATGTAGACTCATTAATAATCACCGCAAAAGTTGGCGAAAGAAAGCAGAAGACCCAAAAAAACAAAAACCAATACCCAAATCGCCAAAATTTCTACTGATGCGACCTTTCTAAAATTTTGAAATTTTGACATTAGTAAAAGTTTCAAAACCTCTACTAATATCAATATTAATTTTAAATTATAATTTCTATTATCTAATTTTTTAATTAATAAATATTATATTAACTTATTAACTTATTTTTTAGTAGCGGTTTTGACAAAACCGCTACAAGTTTTTGCACTAGCCAGTATGCAACAACATTGTAGCTGTTTAACACCACTATTATGGGGATAAATTTTAATTGTTTTTCCATAATAGAGTACCTCCTTAAATTCTAATTATAAGATTTAATTAATTTTTTTAATATATTTATGAAGCTAAATTAATAAATTAATTATGATCAAATTTAATTTGTAAGGATAAATCCGTATTATTTATTCTTCACTTTATTTAAATTAGTCAATTAATTCTTATATTAATTAAGATTAATTAATTTATTTGACTTTCTATATTTATCTAAAAATTTTAATTAGCTCTTATAATTAAGATCGAAGATATAACTACTAAAAAATACTGCCCTTTTACTACTCTTTTTTTATTGTAGTGATGATATAACTACATAATAGAATGATAGCTACCCTAACATAATTAAGTTATGATCGACATTTTTCGTTCCTTCACTTACCGTGCTTTCGGTCCCCTCATATTGGCTAAGGAATGGTCAACAACATGGTATTGGAAATATGAATTGTACAGGAAATGAATTTATTACCAACCAAACATTGCATTATTTGCTACAGTACATTTGGTTTCCTTGCCTTTCCCTTCTTATAAATCAAACACAACATTAGATAACAGAGAGCTTTATCAAAAAATCCACCATTTTTCTATATAACCTCATAGCGCCATACCTCCCATAGAGAAGTATACTCCCTCTATTCTATTCTTAATTATAAGAGCCAATTTTGAGAGGTTGGTATCTCTAATCTTAAAACCTTCTACAAAATTCTAGGAATAATTAAAAGATGTTTTCACATACCCTTAATGAATGATTAAAATCTAATGACGCATCTCTTACTGGAAAAATTTTGGGGAACTTTTGAAGCTGTGAAAATTATGATATTTAATTGAGGGCAAAATTGAAAAGGAGTAAGAATATTTTAGAAATTAACTAACTTAACGTTTTTTATATATGTGAATAATTAAAAAAATTGGCTCTTATATAATTAAGGACGAAGGTAGTAAAATTAGTTATCTTATAAAGTCATTGGCTAGTTCGTAAAGTGAAGTTGGGTTTAAAAGAAATAGGTATAGAAGTAAATAATAATACAATTAACTCATGCTAACCAGTGATTATTATTTTAGTAATTTTGTAGGGTTTGAATACAATAACATATATTTAAAACGTCAAAATAATGTATAATCATTATCAATTAATAATAATAGCGAACACGAACAATGTATACTAAAAATAGAAATAAAATTTTTAAAATTTACCAAGTTATTTTAATAAAATTATGCACTAAATTATAATATGGCCTTTTAAAAGTAAAATATGATACAAAACTTTCTCATTAATATTGAATTTGTAATGGTCAAACAGTATATAATATAAAAGGTTAAAAAATACCCCATTGGCTATACAGAGTATATATAGTTTCAGAAGTTATTATTAACTCTTTATAGTTAACCAACCCAACCAAAAGTATTTTCAACATCATAGTTGAAACAACCTTTGAACCGATATCGCCTTGGGGTTACTTCAAAAATTTAATCCAAGGATTGCGTATAGTGCAACCTCGGGTCGTTCTCTCTGAGGAGCCAAAATGGGAAATTAAATTCCTAAGTAACTAAATGCAATGCAACCTAAATTAGAAAATGGGATTTGTTTTGATTGACTAATAACTAAATGCAATGAATTAAAATAGATTTAAAGAAAATATTTTTGGTATTTTTGGTTTAAAGAACGAAATAATGAATGATAATAAGTGAAAAGAATTAATTCAAAGGTGATTAATAATAATAAAAGCAATCCTCTAATTCAATAACGCAGGCAATCATAGCTTCAAAAGATATGGGAGTTATAAATAATGAATTAAGAATTATAATTAAGCTTTTAATCCAACAACCGAACCACCTCGAATTGTCACAAAATATTTTCTAAATCCTACTTTATTAACTGCCACCAGAATAATAAGATAGGACTAAAGATATTAAAAATCAATGCTTAATTATAACTCAATAATTCATAAAATAGAATTTAAGCTAATAAGGGACACAACGATTCAATAATTCAAGCCACCTTGAAAAATCACAAATTATTCACAATAATCTCAATTCAATGTCTGACCCAGATCAAAGTAAATGAAATTAAAGTTAATTAAAGATTAATGTCAAATGTCAAGCAAAAATTCAGTCACAATAATCCTCAATAAATACAAATAAATCATTCTAAACATCCCCAATAATTATAAAATTAATCCTAAGACCTAGGAGTCATAATAAAATTATTAGGTAGAGAATTAGAGTAACTTATACTCCCCTTTGAGATCCCAAACTCATGCCCTTTTATTGAATTAGAGAATTTGGAAGTTTAGCCACGCATAGCTATAACACACGACGCCGTCATCAAGATATCACGGCCACCCATGTTCATCGCCACTGCCTCACGGTTACTGTCTCTAAATATTGCTGCTGCCAGCTGCTTTTGTGCTGTCAGAATAGAAGCAGGAGATGGAATGATGATGCGTTGAAGTCGCGGCCTGAACTTCTCACGCGTGAATTTGTGCTTTTCTTTCTTTTCAATTCCGCTTTGCTTCCAGCGTGTGTGTGTGGATTTACTTTCCCAATTCAATTCTCCTGGCCGCAGCACCCCGTATATCCTCACAATTGCTGAAAGCAACTTTAAAAAAGTAACCTGCAGTTTGGCCCATGGGTCCTCATTTATAATTTATGAATCTATAATCCTTCTTTGTTATTTGTAAGTTTCGATTTTTCCTAAATTCCTGAAATACAAAATTAAAATAATGTAATACCTTTTATTGTAAAAATAATTGTTTAGGAGAAATAATAAAAAATATGACAATTATGTCCCTATTAAGCACTAATTCAATATAAGTCATATTAATTCAATTAGTACACAAATGATATAATTAAGGACCACAATGTTGACAAAAGCCCACTAAATTGATATGAATTAATATATAAAAATATGGGTTTGTCAAAATCCATAAACTGTTTGATGCTCAGATCACATTTATTAATAATGTGAACAGAACTATTCAGTCAATATTTTCTGCATTGAGCTTTTTCTGGATGAGAATCCTATTAAAGTTGTCAGCTATTTCAACCAACCCCATGTCTGTAAATTCACCTACAAGCTTTTGACAGGCAAGCATATCAAAATCTGTGTCTGTAGATTGCGTCCATTGATCAATAACTTCTTCTGCTTCTCTCATGTGACCTAGAATCATATATGAAGAAAGAATGCAGATATCATTCCTGTAAATAATTTTCTGTTTAGTCATTCTAAGGGATTTCCATATCTGATCTATTTTATCCTTACTTCCCAATCCAGAATATAGTATAATTAAGAAGTCATAGGTAATCCATTCTCTTTTGGTGGTCCTTTTCTCAGGTTCAACAAGTGAGTTGGAGCCTGCATTATCAAGATGCCCTACGGTAACGTACATGTTGGTGAGGTCTGCGTATCTCTTCCAACTTTCGTTAGAACCGGCATCATGACTCATTTCATCAAGTATCCCTTTAACCTGATCAATATTAAGAGTAGCAGCACAAGAACTAATCCATAAATTGTAAGTGAAGATATCTGGTAAAACCTTTTTCTGTTTCAGATCTTCAACAACCAAGGGAACCTTTTCAACCTGCCCAACTGACATGTATAGAGTCATCATTTCATTGTACATCAGGGCATTGAAGGACAGGTTTGAATTCTTTATCTTTTGATAAAGCTCCTCAGCCTTTTCGGTGAATTTTGCTGCTGCATATGAATGAAGGAGGGCGGTGTAGGTTTCGCTTGTCTTTGCATAAAGAGGCAGGCCCTCAAAATAGCGCTCCGCAGCATCAGTGCCGAAAACTTTGGTCATCAGGTCTATGCGGACTGCATAGTCAGAGTTTGATAACTCATATTCTTCATGGGTAACCATCCATTCAGATATCTTCAATCATCAATAACCAATAAGTACTCAGTCAATGAGCATTCAGATCATATTTCAAAAACTAAAAAAAAAAAACATTATAAACAATCAAATCTGTGTCATCTTCAATTGCCAAGTCATACTTCATAACATCTCGTAATCATAAAAAGAGAACTATTTCTGAGTTGGGTAAAAATGCATCATAGCCTCTTAGACATTGTAATATCAATTTTCCATAGACATTTCAATTGACACAATGATATTATTGAATTCTGAGGATGGTTTCCAATAGTTATTTTTACAGTTAGGTAAGATCAAAATATGCATACAAGTGAGGAGGCACAACGTCTGACAACCCAATTATTACACCTAAACTTACGGCTTTCACTATCCTCAACTATAAACAACCAAGAACGATAAAGCTGAAATTGATCAAAGAGAGCATATAAATAGATAACAAAGTACATAAGTGATCTTTCCTTACAGGAAGGATGAAGGGGATGAGAGAGAGAAAGTGAGAAACTAAGGCTCATAAATAAACAATAGAAAATATAAGTTATTTGTATTCCCAGCTTCTTTTGTTCTCTCACACCTTGCTTTCAAAGGACAGCAATCATGTTGATGGAAAATCCTTAATTTGTAAAACCCTGAAAGCCCAGACCTTAGCTGCCACCCTCTGGAGGATTTGAGGTAGAGAAGAACAGAGATAATGCACGGATGAGAGTATGCCACAGATAACTCAGCTTCTTTTTTTTTTTGGGTTTTTAGTAGCTAGTCATTAACTTTATCATAGTTCTAAAACATATATTCCCTTTCTCTGTGGTTCTGTCTTTCTTATGCTTACCTCACCTGGAGGACTTGGACAACTTAGAAGTTTATACATGTTAAAAGCTATAACTATGGAGATATAGAACTCAACATGCCATATCTTTGGCAGAGTCAACAAGTGGAGGAAAGGTTTCTTTCTTGGGTTAGGCATGTCAATTAGGTCATATTTATAGTTCCTGCCAGAGGACTGCAGAGGAGGAAATGAGAAAAGAATACAAATTACTAATCCAGAGACCCTAAAACATTACCATCTCAAGCTATCTCCAGAAAACAGCATCAACATATATTATATATAGAAGGAAAAGGCCAATTATCAGTCCAATTAGATATGGGAGTATTGAACATGAATACAAGATAGCATAACTCAACTATACTGATTAAAGGCCACTTAAAATCTAAGGTTTAGCTCATAAATATACCAGCCATATTGAACGTTTGGTAATCAAAGTTTCCAGAATAAAATATGAAACCTTCTTTTGTGCTAACATATGAAATAAAACTAGATAGTGAAACAGCGTAAGGTGTGTTTAGATTAGCTTTTAGAGAATAGATTTTGAAAAGAATAGATTCTGTAGAATAGATTTTGAGTAGAATAGATTTTTGGAAGAATAAATTTTAAAAATAAAGATGTTTGGATGATTAATAGTATAATCAATTTTTATATTGATAAATTACTAGAAAATGTATGATGTAATTAAAGTATGAGAAAAGAAAGAGGGTAAAAAATAAATAGGAAAAAGTAGAGAGTGTAACGAAGAAAGAGAAAAGAGGAGATAGAGTAGAGATAAGAAAGAAGAGAGAGAAGAGAGGATATAAAAAAAAATAGGGTAAAATAGTAATCCATAAACTCTTTTATTATTTTAAAAGTTATTTTCAGTACCTTAATTTTAGTCAAAATCAGACAAAAATAGCTATTTATTTTAAATTTTTTTAAATCGTGGTTCGTCCAAAGTTGAGTTTTCAGTCACTAAGCATCGAATATAACAAATCAGACAGTTTCCAGAATATTCATGGAAGGAAGTTAACAATATTCAGTAACAGATTCATGCACGGTTCTTCATTATTATTAAATTCCGCCGGTTTCATGGAAGATATGTAATATACAAGAAAATGATTGGGAGAAGGACCAAACCTCCAATGCGTGTTTGTAACGTTGAGATTTTCTGAGTTCTCTGGAAATATCTCGAAGCTCGGAAACCGAAACATGATTCCCTTCGCTGACCCATCTCTGAAGAACATTGGTGGCGCTTCGCTTTGGTAGCCTCAGCCTGATTAGTCTGCTGCTCATGGTCGTCGTCACCTTCCGAGGAGTTCGAAGTCTCTTCCACAAAATCAGTTCCCAATGCTCGCGAAGAGAGAAATCTAGAGAGATTTGCTCCACTGAAGATAGATAGTGAACTATAATTGCCGTTGATAAACCCGCTGTCCCGAAATCTCCTATAACAAACGCCATATGGGTTAGTTAGATAGGGAATCTAGAGAACAATCCCAATCAGTTTGGTCAATCAGAAGGTAAGAAGTTTAGAACTTACATATTCCTGAGCCTAAGAATTAGAAGACTTAGCTCCGTGAAATACATGAATTGGGAAAAAAAGGAGGGAAAAAGAGCTTCGAAATTGGATACATAGATAGATAAAGACGCAGAGAATTTGTGATTTTATTCTTCATAAATCGTCCTTTTAAGGGGAACCAAATCGAGCATCTTGGAAACTAGAGGGCTGAGAACGAGCAGTATTGCTTACCGTCTGAGAGTGAAGGCCAACGAGCAGTATTTCTTGGCCTTTTTTTTATATTGACAGTAATAACTTTTACGGAAAATCAAAAAAAAAATAACATTTGAATTATGAAATTCTAAAGATAGCATGTGAATATATAAAATAACAAATTAATAATAAGTACTAATTTATATTTTAATATTTATAAGAATAAATAAAATTGACTCTTAATTTAAATAAATTAATCAATTTTATTATTAAAATAATTAAAATTATTATACATATTATTATTTTTATTTTAATATAATTAATGTCAATGTACCACTAAATTGTAAAATAGAATAATTAATTTTATTAATAAAATAGTTAAAATTATTATATATATTATAAATTTTATTATTTTAATAGTTAATTTCTTAAACCCTAATATTAGAATTACTAACTTGTTAAAAGCAAAATTTTATTATCAAAATAATTAAAATTATTATATTTATTGTCAATTTTATTAATAGAGTATTGGATATTTTTATCTTTTTTTCATAAATATTAAAATATCAAATTGATACTTTTGACTAATATGTAATTTTATAAATTCGTATAACCTTTTTAAATTTTAAAATTTATGTAGTACTTTTTATAGGATTTTTCTATTGATTTTACGCAAATATATATAAATACAATTTTTGTTTTTTTTTAAACGAGCTACACTTCCTGAATTCACATGCAATAGAAATTGAAATTAAGTTAAAAAATTTTAAAATAAAAAGAATAATATTATAAAATGATAGAATTCATAAATCGTAATATTTTTTTGTCTTAGATATAAAAACTAAACAATTAATTTATATATTTTAAAAAAATTAATTAATTAAATTAATTATTTATTTATAAGATCGAAATGTGCTTATGTGCGAGATTAATCATAAGTAATCATTAAACGAAGGTACTTGAAAATTGTTCATATATAACAAGTTATTTGACAATTGACACACAAGTAAGAACAATTAGCAACCTATATTCTTACATTATTAAATCAAGGAAAACCCAAAGGTCCAAAATTAAAATTTAACAAATAGTTGGTCTTAAAATGAAATTTGATTGTTGTATCAGTTTCAAACTGTGATTCCTCTTTACTTTGTGAACATCTGAAAGAGCCATGAGACTAGCATTCCCTTTTAACTTTTGTAGTTTTTTTGTCTTCATTTTCATTTCATCCCCCATTCCCTTCCTTCCTAATAGCTTCTACCTAGTTTGGTTCATATAAATTCTTCTCTGAGCCCATGTAAGGAGGGGGAAAATAAATAATATTAATTTTCCTTAATGTAAAGATTTATTTAAGAAAGAGGAATGCTAATGGCAAGTTGTCCTAGAGGCAATGCTACCTCCCCATTTGGCATTGCTAGTGATGATTCCTCATAACAACATTCTATCTATTCAACAAAAGTAGTCACTATCATATCATTGTCTGAATCTGGCCTCAGTTCTATATCTTCCTCTTTTGCCTAAAAAAATCTTCATGATCTTCCAGTTCTTGACTCATCATTAGAAGACTCAATTCCCACTGTCGACTTTTCTCTGGCAATTCGAAACAAAGGTTCAAAGCCATCCAAGATCTTGGTCAGGCTTGTGAAGAATGGGGTTTCTTCATGGTAAAAGAAATCTACACTCCACTAACTTGGCTTTTGCAGAAATATAATTGTTCTGCTATTTTTAACGGAGTCAACTTGTCAATAATTCCAGAAAGATGATTTGCACATAATTAGGTTGGTCCTTAGATTAGTTTTTCATCATCACTTGAATCAACAAACTAGCGCAAGCATAAAGGGATAAATCTTAGTTAAAAGAATGACAGGAGGAGTTGAATTGGTGTGAGGAGATTAAACTGATTGTTATGAGTCGGAAACCTCACCAATGAAGTGATATTTATAAGTTCAAGAGGCTCTGATGCAGAACGGGAAAGGGAGACAGAAAGAGAAAAATTCAAACAAGAAGAGAGAAATTCAGAGAGGAAAGGCAAACCAACTTTTATTTAATCATTCAAAAGCGTATAAAATAATATCTGTTGCTCTAACCCTAATATTAATGATATAAATTTATAGAATTCAATTACAATAATGATAAAATATTCAAAATCAAAATAAATAACCATAAATGGTGTAATAGAGTATTAGACAATAATGATTCTACTTTAAACAAAATAGTCATCAAAACGCCTTGGAATCTTTTTCTTCAATTTTTATTCCCATCAAGCTCTCTCGTCAAATAGACTTATTTTTTGGAATATACTTCCCCTTTGTATTTATGTTCGTAACAATGATGTACATGTTATTCTGGTTAATTCATATTTCTATTTATGACTGTAGTTCATGATGTGTAGTTGATCAATCATAGTATCCCAGAGAGCCTGATAAACAGAATGATGGAAGGTGTGAAAGGGTTTTTCGATCTTTCAGATGAAGAAAGGAAAGAGTTTCAAGGGAAGCAAATTTTTGATCCCATAAGGTATGGCTCTAGTTTCAATACTGCTGTAGAAAAGGTACACCGCTGGAGGGATTTTCTCAAAGCCTTTGCATCCAGACTTCCATTTCCCTCTTAAACCGGCTCAATTTAGGTACGTGTGATGTCACTGAAAAATCAAACTTTTATCCAGATGTGGGCCCTTTCTTGGGCGAAGTTTAAGGTGAGTTATATTGTTGATGACTTATAAATAGTGCCGCGTTACGAGACGTTCAAAATGATATATTGATGTAAATATGTGTTTAAATTGGCCATTTAAAACCTTAATCTACTTTTCAATTTTTATTTTATATAGTTATTCTTAATTTTCTTTTTAATTTTGATTTTATACGGTTTGAGGTAAATATATAAAAAGGTAAATGTATTTATTGAAAGCAAATCAAAACAAATATGTATTATTAATCAGTGCCAGTAACCATTTGTATAAGATTTTGTAACGTTTAAACCATTATTTTTATTGCTATGTTTTATTGGTTATCTTGTTACAATAGATCACAAAATTAAGTAATAGCATAGAGTTAGTCTAATAGTACAAAGTCCTGTTAAATATTTCTATATCTCGAGTTTGAGTTATAGAGGAGATACCTATTTTAGGAGGGATAACTACAAATCTCGAATGTAGATATCTACTCATAAGATTTAGAATATAGTATAAAAAAAGATTAAAAAATTATTTGTTTTTGAATATTCTATTCTTAATCTACCATCCCATTTTCTGAATTCAGTTCTTGATGCTGCATTGATACTACATTTGATCCTCCTCCCAATGCTCTAATGGTTAACACTGCTGATCTTCTAGAGGTACCTTTCTGCTACTATCATCACCATCTACATAGCTCCATCATCTCAGCATGTAGAATTAGATATATCTATGATAGATAGAATCTAGTGATATTAGTTACAAATAGCTAGGATTAATTAGTACAATCCCCCTTCAATGAGGTATAGAAGAGGAAAAGAATAGCAAAATAGACTTAACGGTTCCTAGTTACAGCACTGAAAACAGGAAATCAACAATGGTAAATAAGGAAAACGGTCTTTTCTTATGTTAGAGAGGTTAGAGGCTCTCCCCATTCTTCTCCATCCCCTCAGGGAAGGTTCCTAGCAATTATGGAGATTACTAGAACGATTATTTTGATAGAAAATTACTATAAAAGGTATATAGTAAAATAATAGAGAAAAAAGACAAGGCAAAATGGTCATTACACAACTCAAAAATACTTTTTCCTCCTAAAAATTATTCTCACAAATTTATCCAAAATTGTGGTTTTAAACCATGCATAGTTTAATATAATACTCAAATCTATTTTCTCTTCCTAAAATTATAATTTTTCACCATTTATCTCTATATGATTGATATATTAAAAAGGTTTATACTAAGGATAGTTTAAATGTACATAATTAAAGGGGCTATTTTAAGAAAATAAACACACAATATTATAAGTAACTAATTTAACTAATTTTTTTAATCTATTTAAATTAATTAAATAGATTTTATATTAAGAACAAAATGTACAATACTAAAAAATTACTTTTTATAGTGATAATTTAGGGTGATTATACAAAAAAAAACATTAAAAATGTGGTAGTATTTTTGTAAATAATTTTTTTTAAAATACTTTTCACAGTAATTTTCTAAAAACGGTTGTGAAAAACGTTTTTAATGGTGGTTTATGGAAAATCTGCCATTAAAAGTTGTCCAACAGAGTTTAAAACAATTTGATTGGACTCAAAGTGATCATGGCATTTGAAAAAATGCATGGCAACTCCTTATCGCGACTATTCTTTACAAAATCACCGTGATAAATATTATTAAATTAAAAGTGATTAGAGGACTTTTAATAGGGTTTTTTAGAAAATCGCCATTAAAAATCCCTTGAAAATTCAAAAACCCCTCACTCGATTACAATTTTATTTTTATTTTTTTACAACTATTTGTGATCTTATTCATCTGCCCCATCACGACAAACTTGCATGAAGATTATTTTTCAGTTTTTCCCTCATAGTTTTGGTATTTATCTCCATCATTAACATCGTTCTCCGTCGTCAAAACCATAAGTCACCATTTAACTTTATAATTTGCTCATTTTTCTTATTTTTCGGTTATTTGTTATTTATAAACTATAATACATCATATAAACTATCATTCTTGTATTAAATAATTATAAGTTTTCTTTTTATTTGTTATCTTTCTATTCACTCCTTTAATCTTGCACTCATTTAGATCTCTTTGCCATCTTGTCAGAAGAAGGTTAAAGAGCTTTAATTGCAAGAACTTTCTAGATTTTCAACTTTTTTGCCAAATCTATAACTTCTTTTCTAAATCCAATTAAATACTTTTAGTGAGGTTGACCGTTGTAACTAATAAGGGTAGTGTCAGATGGATCTTATTGAAAGGAGTTCGAAAAACTTCAATGGAAGAAGTTTCCAGATCTTCAGTTTTTTCAACAACTATTTACTTATTCTCTCTAGATCTGGTCTGATACTTTTGATGAATCTAAACAAGTTTCTGATGGTAGGTGTAAGTTGATAAAAAATAACTATTAACGGCGATTTGTTTTGTAGCTGTTGTGTTTTAGGAAAAAAAAAACCCACTTTAAAATGTTTGTCATTTAACGAAAGTTACAAAACACATTTAAAATGTTAAGTTATAACAGCGGTAGAATTCACATCGCTCATAAAATTGCTATGAAAAGCTACTTTTAATCATCATTAAAAGCTTTTTCTTTATAGTAATAGTATTATATGTCAAGTAGTGGCGGAGCCAAAAAAATTGATTTGTGGGGACAAAATTGATACATAATATAAATATTATTTTTAAAAAAGTATAATTATAAATATCTATTAAATTAATAATGATAATAAAATTTATTAAAATTAAATACTAAAGGGACAGTACAAAAGTTATACAATTATAATAATATAAACAATAAAATTATCTCAATATAAATAACATTTATATTAAAAGTCATATTAACTTGTATATTCTATTTCTAAGCACTAAACATATGTATCACTCTAGGAGGTTCTTCAAAGAAATTGGACCTAATGAGAAACAAAAACTAAAAATTTGGAGAATTAGGATTGCTTCCAACTCCAATTCCTTGGGGTTGTTCTTCCATTGCTTCAAATTCTACTTGTGTTTTCATTAACCCATAAAAATTTATGAACATTAACTTTAGTTTCGTTTTAATTTCATTCATCAGATATAAAATCAAAGCCCCTTGAATGCATGCTATTTTATTCACTCTTTAACCTCACTTTAACTCAATAAACTCAATTCTTAGGGAAATATAACCTAGGTTACACTACTCATCCTCCCGTCTTTAATATAGGATTAATGGGTTAATTTTAGTCATAAATATAAGACACATTCATCATATTTATCTATTTTTATAAAATTATCTCTATTGATACTCTAATAACGATAATCAATTAAGAGAGTGAGGAAATAAGTTAAAGGATTTGGTTAGAGTATTTTAGAAAAAAAATATAACATATTAAATAAGTTTCTTAATCTAATCAAATTAGTTAAATATGTATTATATTAAGGACCAAATGAGTACTACAAGTAGATGTAGCTTGGATTACTTTAAAACCCATCCATTACGGACTAATCAACCACTAACTATGACATTGAGGTTAAACATATCGTAAGAATAACAAAAAATAATAATACAGTTTTCTCTCCCAACAAAAGTAAAACTGAATCCATGAAATCTCACACATCAAAACTACTATTAAATATTGCAAGCGATTCATAGCAACGTCAAGTCAAACCAACAAATTGATCTTCATACAAACCACAAATAGATACTTAAAACAGAAACCTAGGCAGACATATTTCATAGGACACACAAAGATATACTTAAACCCCATCTCACTTTGAAGGCTTACTTATTTCATAGGATGAGAACCATACATATTTCATACAGCGATTACTCATGACTGAAGTATGGTTTCTAAGAAGTGGTTTTAGTTGGAATGCGCAAATGATCGAGGACAAGTTGATTTTCAAATGAGTTGGTCTGGTTGAGTTCATAGAATTTCCTGTATGTTATTGACTTGTAGGCTGGTGGGTTAGATTCACTGACAAACTCTGGTGCTGGGCTGAGAAATTGGTCAAGTGAGGGACCATTTAAAGTCACCAGTGATATCCTTGAAGCATTGGAGTTCACTACTGCTCTATGCACATTGCTCTTGTACTTCCCATTGGTAAAAATCTAAACAAAACATACCAAAAGGAACTTCCAGTCAAATATATGAGTTAGTAGCTATATATTAAGAATCTTAAACTTCAAGAAACATCCAACATTTTGAGAAAATCAATATTTTGATATTTATAGTTTTAACTCAATTGTAATTTAATCCATGATATTTGACTAGGTCAAACTTAGTCTTGATTGCAGTTTTAACAATTTTAAATATTGATCCTTATATTTTAAAAAATAAAATTATATTCTTTTGGTCCTAAATATAAATTGAGATAATATAATCTAATGTTATATAGAGATATTTTAGGAAGATCATGTCATATTTGTTAGAATTAACTAATTTATCTATTTTTCTTAATATACTCAAATTACTTGAGTAGCTCTTAAATTAAGCATTAGAGGAGTAGATTTTATGAAGTTTAGGGACTAAAATTTTAAATGATTAAAATTATAAATACTGAGTTGTAGTGATTTAAAATTTAAGGACTAAGTTGCACTGAGCTAAATTTTAGGAACTGATTTATAATTGAGTCAAAATTATAGGTTTCGGTATATTATATGCTTGAATCATGATGATAAAGGTGGTAGAAGATTGGGTACCTCTAGAAGATCAGCAGTGTTAACCATTAGAGCATTCGGAGGAGCATTCACTTTGACCCACTTGCCATTATGCAGAGTCTGAAGGCCATCACCGATATTTTCTGTGACTATAGTTATCATGCCATGATCAGAGTGAGGAAGAAGCCCCACAGTAAGTTCAGGTTGTGGACATGGAGGGTACAGATTTGCAGTGAACACTTGGAAGCTGGACTCGAAATCCATAGCCTTACTTATGTAGTCTGGTTCCAATCCCAAGCTTTCTGATACTCCTTTCAACAGTTCCCTTCTGATTTCTCTGACTCTTTTGAAATACTCAGATCCAGCATCCCTGAATCATCAAATACTATCCTTAGTACTAAGATAACATAATAAAATCATACTACTCTAATCTTATTTATAAGATACTTTCAACGCGTTTTAATAGAATTAAGAAAAGCCTTAAACTGTGACTAAAATTTACTCCTATTTAAAATAAAATAAAATAATGATGACTAAAATTGTAAATGCATATAATAAATTTAATATAATGACTTATATTAAAGAGAAGAGAAAAAATACTCTCTCTCTCATTCCTATAAATAGGATTAAAGGAATATTTGGATAGCTAGTAGTTAAAAGTTGAGCTTACTAATTAACACGTTTTGCTTACCTAAATCCAGCTGGCGTATGAGGAAGATGGTACTCTGGATGGACAAAGACTTTGAGAAAATCTCTCCAGACGTATAGATTTTCAAAAGCAGTATTGAAACTAGAGCCACACCTTATTGGATCAAGACAGCCCTTCCCTTGAAACTCTTTCTTTTCCACATCTGAAAGATTGAAAAATCCTTTCGCCCCTTCCATCATTCTATTTGTCAGGCTCTCTGGGATACCATGATTGATCAACTACCCATCATGAAATTCAATAGTCAATTCACTATAAAAGCACAAGAGTGAATTAAATAGTTCAATCCTCAAAACATAACTTGTACATCAGTTTTTTTTTTTATATGACCTGAATACACAATAAATCATAAATTTTTACGTAAAATGAACTCCTTGCATGTGTCTTTATGGTAACTTCAGCCATTAGTCACCTTTTATTAATGAAATAGTAAATTACTTTTTCAATCTTAAATCTAAGACTTAATTATTAAGTTTATTCTAGTTTTAAATATATAACATCAATCTACTTTATTTCTTTGACTACATGTATTAAGAGTGTTTATATGATTAGATAGTTTTAATAAAAATAATTAAATAGAGTAGTTTAGAAAAATTAACTTATATTTTTATAAATAATTAACTTAAATAATTTCTTTAATATCTAAAATTAGTTATCAACTCCTACTGCTTGAAAGACCAGAGGGAGTAATTAGCTGCAAAAGAGAGAAATAATTATGTTTCTGGAAAAAGCATAGCAAGCTGAGCTATAAGCTGACATAGATCTAGATTTCTTACCGAGAAGCAGCCCCATTGTTCACAAGCTTGGCCGATGTCTTGGATGGCTTTGCGCCTTTGTTCAGAATCGTCGGAGGTGAGGAGAGCGAAATCGACGACGGGAAGTGGATCTTCTGATGAATCCACGACTGGAATATCATGAAGATTATTGTAGGCAAAAGAGGAAGGCAAAGAAGTAAGGCCAGATTCAGACAATGATTTGACAGTGGTTATTTTTCTTGAAGTGTTGGATGAAGAATGTGCTGAGAAATCAGTAGCAATAGTAAATGCTGAAGCCATGGATTTTCAGCAAGAGCTAGTAATGGAAGAGGCGAAGAGACGCAGAGAGCCAAATAGTGAGTGAGAGAGTTGCTGTGAGCCAACCTATTAACGAGAACGTTTATTCTTTTCCAATGTAAAGACAAATAGGAAAAGATCAATTTTATAAAGGATAAGTGTACCAGGCCCTGCTAAATGGTCACTATAGCAGAAATAGACAGGCTGTAATGGAAAATAAATATCATCACAGCTGTTCATTTGGGGCTGGAAGGTTGCTTTCACCGACAATGTAAAAATTTTCTTAAATTTTCATTTGTTGATTGGGGATATGTACCTCAACCCTATCTGCTTCATTCGTCTATCTTCAAAAGTGAATTGTTTAAATTTTAGAGAAGAAAGATAACCAAATGGCATATGAGGAAGCTACTATTATTAAACCGGTGAATACAGTAATTTAGACATGAGTTGTCCAATTACCGTGGTTGAATTAGGATTAATCTAATCATAATTAATTAAAATATACAAAATATTTATATATAACTTTAAAAAGAGTAATATTTAAATGAAAAAGTCATTAATTCACAAATAAATTGAAAATTTATATATAAACCATACGTAATCTAACAAACTACAATTGGTAAAGCATAAATTTGACATTCTATTATTTCTTCTTTGTTTTCTTCTTACTCAAAATTATGTTTTAAGAGACGAAAACAATATAAATTTAACATAGTTAACCCATTTAAAAGTCTTAATTGGACTGACCAAATGACTATTCATCTATTCACTAATATAATAGGTTAATTTGAGTTAAATTTTAATACCATATATATGATCTTTATTAGAGATTTTCATATCTAAATGGTAAATATTCATAGTTTAACTAGTATATTTGCGTTATGTGAGTGATAAATTTAAAATTTAATGACCTTAATAATTAATTTGTTAATTTAGTCATTCAATATAACTCTATCTCACATTAAGGTTAAGCATATAATATAAATAACATGAACAAAAATAATACAATTTTCACAATTAAGCCCATGAATTATCACAAAACCAAAGCATTATCTTAACCAAACATGAACAACATAAACTCAGACAACTAAATCAATCCAAATACAAAGCATCCAAAGCCTGCGCTCAAAATAGCAGAAGGCTTGAACTTATACAGAGACCCCATAACAATTTTGAAGACTGGCACTAGTAATGGCTTATACAGAAAACCCCATACAAATTCAGATTCTCAAACACATTATACAGAAATTAATGAAGACTGATGCTTATTGGTTTCTGCAGAATGATCTAATTAAGATGGAATAATGTGAAACGGTCTATGGTAGTTTCCTTATTGGACAAGGTATTCTTCTAGTTTTTAATATAAGATTTAATTAAAGAGTTAATTTTGATTATAAATATAAGATATATTTTATATATTTGTCAAATTTTATTCAAATAATTTTTATTAATATTTCTTCATCAATAATTAAATAAAAAATGGAGTGAAGGAATGAAGAAAGGTAAGTAAGATATTTAAAAAAAATACCTTATACCAACTAACTTTTTTAATATAATCAAATTAATTAAATATATAATAGTTTAGATACTATTAGTTAAGATAGTAATTTATAAAATTTTTGTGGCCAAAATTGATTTATAGAATTGGAGTACCGCTTGTAATCAACAAAGCTGTTTCAATTATTTCATGTAAAAGACAAATAGGGACGGGGAGAATTTTTTTTTGCATGAAGCAAATGTGTGTGGTCATTTATCTGCTAATCTCTGTCCCTACTTCTCAAAGACAAATATCTAGGGACAGGGAGTTTTTTTCTTGCATGTGGCACGTGCTCAGTTTTTCTACTAATCTGTGGCTACTTCTAATCTGTCCTTGCTTCTAAGAGACAAATAGGGACAGCGACATATTTTTTGTATGAAGCATGCGTGGTTGACACCTTCCAACAGAAATAGTAATGGAAGAGGCGAAGAGAGGCGAGAGCCAAATAATGAGTGAGAGAGTTGGCACTTTTCTGCTGATACGTCCCTGCTTCTGAGTTGGCACTTTGTGGTGTGTTTAAATATGGGAAAAAAACAATAAACTTTATCGTTGGCCTGGGGTACATGACATTTATGGCATACTATTATTAATATTAACAATTAAATTTTTAAATATATTATATTAATAATTAAAAGG
The DNA here is from genome assembly GCA_037074615.1 of Leucaena leucocephala. Lineage (NCBI taxonomy): Eukaryota > Viridiplantae > Streptophyta > Magnoliopsida > Fabales > Fabaceae > Leucaena > Leucaena leucocephala. Next base: position 12,986,773 of record CM073550.1, read on the forward strand.
CTCTCAATAATTATTGAATGTTCTCCTTAATGTTTCTCTATTTTTTTTAAGGATTCTATACCATCATTAAACTACATAGTAGATGACGATTTAAAATATTTGCTTCATCAAAATAAGTCTATGTGGTTGCTTTAATTCTCCATCATTATTCCATTTTATTTTGATTAACGTGACATTTACAGATGAAACTTAAGGTTTATATATGAAACTAAGTCACAAATTTAGGGTTGTTGCGCAGTACTTGGTAGAGGAGAAGCTATCTTGTTTCATTAATCATTCAATAATAAATAATCAGGTAGTATAAGTCAGTTCTAACTAATACTCAACTGAATATAAGTGAATCCTAACAGAATTGATACAAGTAAATCCTAACAGAAATAATTAAATTACATATTGTTAGCTTAATAATAATATTATGTGGTTGACACCTTCCCCCCGAGGAAGATGGAGCATGAACGTTTTTCATGCCCAGTTTGGAAATGATTTCATGGAATCTAGGAGCATGGAGAGGCTTTGTGAAGACATTAGCCAATTGATCTTCATAGCGTACCAAAAGCAGATGAATGATTTTAGCTTGCACCTTCTCACTAACTAGATGGCAAGTTCAATATTCTAGAGGGTGAAGTCAGAATGTGAAGAAGTAGTAGAAGTCATATGAATTTGAGATATGTGAGAGGAGGGCAACATATCTGTATTCAAGATATTAAGTTTGTCGAGAGCTTTAGCTGAAACAATCATATGCAAAGGCTAGAGCAAGTGAATCTGACAGTAATAAAAGAATAAAGTTAGAAAACAATGTAGAGAAGTGGTAAGTCAAGAAACATAGATGATATTTAAAGAAAACTAAACAAATAGAGAACATTGTGAAGAATTAAATGCGGAGAAATTTTGATTGTTCCTAAGAAAGATGCAAGAGTATTAGTACCAGTAGATAAACTAACAGAGATAGGTGAGATTGAATGAAAAGATGAAAAAAGTTATAAGGAGCAACATACATGATCAGTGGCACCGCAATAAATGATTCAAGTGGTTAAAGATTTGGTTGAAACAGAGTTGCAAATACTTGTTGAGGCAGAGGAAAAGATATGATTGATAGAGGGTGATAGAGGAAAAAATATTCATATATAACTTTAAAAAGAGTAATATTTAAATATTCATTAATGCACAAGCAAATTGTGCATTCATGTATAAACCTCACATAACCCAACAAACCGCAGTTGTTGAAACATACATCTGACATACTGTTATTTCTTCTTTGTTTTCTTTTTATTCAAAATGATGTTACAGGCTTAGCAAGGGGAGAAAAAATATATAAATTCAACCTAATTAACCCATTTAAAACTCTTGATCAGACTGGTTAAAGGACTCTTCATTGATTTATTAATCTAACAGGCCAACCCAGCTAACCCGAGTCAAGTTTTAGTACCATACATATACACATAAAGATCTCTATTAGACATTTCATATGTAAATGATAATATATTCATAGTTTAACTAGTAAATTTGCGCTATGTGAGTGATTAATTCAAAATTTAATGACCACCTTAATACTTATTTTTTAAATTTAGTTCTTCAATATAAATTTGTCTCGCATTAAAGTTAAGCATATAATATAAATAACATGAACAAAAATAATATAATTTTTACAATTGAACCCATGAATTATAACAAAACCAAAGCATTAGCATACCACCAAACATGAACAACATAAACTCAAAACAACAAAATTAATCGAAACACGCAACATCCATAGCGTACGCTAGAAACAAACATGATTATGTAATGGTTCCTTTGTAGCGGTTAATCCAAATACTACCAAAAAACTTGATTCTGTAGCGGTTAACATGAACTACTACAAAATAGAAATTTTCTAACGGTTTCATGACTCAACTGCTACAAAGTTGTAGCGCTTTGACTGAGCCCCATTTTATGTCAGTTATTTGTAGTGGTTTAGGCTTAAGGAATCGGTACATGACACTTTTGTAGCAGTCCATAAAACCACTGCAAAAAGACGGCTACGTGTTACAACTCTCTAGTAGTATGGTGACAACGGTTAGAAATTTGTCACACTTTTTGTAGCAGTTTTCCCCTAATTTGCTACAAAATGCACAGCTATAAAAAAGTCATGCCCCTTCATTTTTTCACTTTTAGAGTTTAGGTTTTGAAGCTCTACCGAATTCTTTCCTCAAATAAAATCCAAATTCAACTCCATATTCCAGGTTCAAATAATTGTTTATATACTTATTTATATTTTTGTTTTATTGTTTAATATTTAAATTTATATATTTATAATCTAATTAAAATGCATATTTGACTTTGATGATAATTATATTAATGTAATTAATTAAATAATTTGTTTATTTAATTAATGTTATTGTTGTTATTATTTGATTATGATTTAATTTAGAAATGTTTTATTTTCTATTGTTGACATATAATATTAGGATAAACATATTAGGATTTAAATTTTAAATTGTTTTGGGCAATTATAATTATATTATTCAAATTTATCATAATTATGTCTCGTCAACCGGTAAAGAATCGGTTGATCCCGATAGACCTGCCCATAATCCTAATGATAAGGAGGGGTTGTCTGAGCACCTAATGGAGGATCCAACTTTCAGCGTTGATAACTTAGATATTGTAGTAGAGTTCACTTTCAACTTCATAGGTGGTATCCCGAAAAGGAAAAAAAGGGGGGGAGACAGGGCCCAACATAATCAACGTCGTCGTTCTAGTGGGTGCTAGACCGCCAAAGAAGTTGAGGTCGTAGGTGAGTATTTTTTAATTATTTAAATCTCAAAACAATTTAATTTATATAATAATGAAATTTTATTCATATAAGTATTTTTTAATTTCATACAATATTAATTAATTTTCCAATTATTTGTTGTAGACAGCAATTGGAATAAGTTTATTAGGAGGTTGAATATAAGGGAGGTTGGCATGCTGGCGGAGTTCATGTTATGGGGTCAATGAGTTTTGGCAACTAGTCCAGGATGATGGCATACACTTCAACAAATTACTACGTCTAATGGGGTATGCAATGCACCCAGTTTGCCATAGATGCTCGTGATTGACAAGGCATATAACCACAAACAAAGCGATGCTTGGGAAGTGGTAAAGGTATTGAACTAATAATTTAATGTTTATATTCAATTTATTTATTTAAATTAAATAATGAATTGATTAAATGTTTATAATTAATTTTTAATTGACTTACAACATAAATTTGTTGTCAGCGAGAAGGTGAGGGTGTATGCCCTAAAAAGAATGGGGGAAGCTTGGAAGAACTAGAGGATCCGTTTGTTTAATGAAAGGAGAGGCGACGAGCCGAGGACCATCTAACAAATACAAGATGACGTGCCCAATGACATCCCTCCTCAAGACTGTTCAAATTTTGTTCAATTGAAGATGACGTCTGAGCACATGATATGAATCTATTTCATTAATTAGGATTTTTTTTTTATAATTTTACTAACTTTGTTTTATTTTTGTTCTACCAATTGCCAGACTATGTGCCATATGGTTGACTTAGTCTCATTTGTTTTCACATATGATGAGATTGTAAGTGCATAGTTTAATTTTATTAACTAATTTAATGTGTTTATGCCTAAATTTTATTTGTGCATATTATTTGTTGTATTAACAATTTGCAGGCGATGAAAAACTAACAACAGCCAGGATATACTTCTTTTTTGGGGAAAATGTGGCCTAAACTCGACAAGTGTCAACAATACTTCTACAACGGGGAGTTTGAAGAAATTGTTGTAAGTAGTTAATTAATTAAATTGTGAATGTATAATATTTTGATACTAATATTTAAATTTTAATTAAAACAAAACATTTTAACAAGCGCGGATGCATGACTCAGACTGAGGCAAAGCTCGGGAGTCTCCGGGGATCTGCCCTAGACTTAGTGAGGCATGACCAACTTGAGTACCCTTATCAGGTTAGGCGAGTTGGCCTTGGTCCTATATTGACTTCGCTACTCAGCTCAAATAGTGATGGCACTTTGTAAGAAGGGACCTCATAGTCCTCCCAGTCAGTAGTTGTAGGGAATCAAACTAGCTCTGGAGTGAGGCAACCAAGTAAGACATCGGTTCTTGAACTTCGAGAAGAGGTCACAAGAGATGTGTGTCTATGATACTGGAGCATGATCTCAAGGTTCAGCAGGAGCTCAATGACTAGAGAACTATAATGCAAGGCGCGCTACAGAGGGCCCTTTCACAGATTCTTTGTGCCACCGTACCATCAATCCTTGAGATACATTTGGTAGAAGTAGAACCATTGCAGCCCCAGCCCCAGCCCCCACAACAGCCCCAGGATCTAGAGGAGCCAGTTGATGATGATGATGATACTGTTAATTCTGCACGGAATCCCTAATCATTTTTTTTAACTTGAAGTTGTTATACAATTTAAATTTGGTTGTTTTATTTGGAAATAATTTAAAACTTTAACTTGGTTGTTTTTTTTTAATTTCATAGAATTTGGAGGTTTAATTTGAAGTTAGTTTCACAAAATTTTAGAAATAGTCTTAGATAATTTTGGTTAAATAAGAGTGTACTTCTCTAATGATTTGCCATAAAATTTAAGGAAAATGTTACAATTTTATTATAACAATAAAAATTTGTACCTGTTAAGAAACTGCAACAAAATGTTGACTGTCCTCAAACTTTGTAGCAGTTTCATTACCACTATAAAATGTCAACTATTGTAAAATTTGAATTTCAAAATTTCCTCCACAATTTGTAGCAATTATGAAACCCCTACAAAAATGTTTACCATGAGAAATTTGAATTTTTAAAATTCCCTCCACACGTTCTAACGATTATGAAACCACTATAAAAATATTGGCACAGTTTCATAACCACTACAAAATGCTAATCATTGTGAAATTTGAATTTCAAAATTCCATATACATTTTGTAGCGATTTTGTAACTGCTACAAAATGCTAACTATTACACTTTGTACAGGTTTTTGTAGTGGTTTAAATCGCTAAAAATTGTTTGGTCATTAGTCCTCCCCTTTTTTAAGGAAACCAAACTAGGGAAGCTTTATTTAACTTCTATTTGAGGTTCTCTCTTAAGTGTTAACATGCTCTGAGCTATATTAGTGATAGATAGGACATGGATTAGATTACCTCGTATGTCTCCGCAATATTTGGATGAACTAAACTTTTTCTTAGATTTTGCTTATACTAATACGACTGTAAACAGTATTCTTTCTCCATGTCCTAAATATAATTTCAATAAGTGACACCCACAAGATATTCTTTTTGACCAGTCCTAAATATAATTTCAATAAGTGGCACCCACAAGATATTCTTTTTGACCATTTAATGTTGAAGTCATTCCCACAAAATTATACTTTAGTTTTCCATAAGGAATGACATTATATGGTTGCTGAGTCAACCCCTATAATTTACCAAATTGGAGTTTGAACAGAGCAATCTAATCCCATTAATGATGTTATGCATGATGCTTTTTGAAATTCATGAAAATGACTTTGTCAATGAAGCACAAGGGCCTGATCCCGAGTATATGAGAAATGAAATCGTTCAGAATTGTTATGACATCATGGATGAAGCTGATAAGCCTTTATATCATGGGTGTACAAAGTATTCTAAGTTGTATGTCTTGATAAAACTCTATTATATCAAATGCTTGTGCGATATGACAAACAAGGCCAATTAGAATTGCTGGGAGATGCTTTCCCTCTGTTGAATTCCCATCATCTTTATGAAGCAAAGAAGATTATTAACAAGGTTGGAACTACAAGAAAATTGATGCATGCCCAAAACCTTGTATGTTGTACTGTGGAGATGATGCAAATAGGGATATTTGTAAGCAATGTAAGACATCTGGGTACAAGTCTGTATAGAAGAGGAAGAAGTAGAAGAAAAAACCGACAAAGATTCTTAAGTACTACTTATTTGAATGTATTATTTGTTTTTATTTTCTTGTTGATACAAAAATTAATAAATTTATTAACAAATTGAATTGTTAGGTATTTTCCTTTAAAGTTGTGGTTGCAAAGAATATATGTGCCATACAAAATAGCTAAGCATGAGGTGGTACATTATGGAGCAGAATCCATATGGCAAGTTAAGACACCTATGAGATTCGAAGGCATGGAATAAATTTGATGCGAAATTTTTATATTTTGCTAGTGATCCTAGAAATGTCAGTCTTATGTAGGCAACTGATGGTTTAATTCCTTTAGGAATATGAGCATCATCTACAGTATCGAGCCTTGTGGTGTTAATTCTATACAATCTCTCACCTTAGATAAACATGAAACATAACTCCTTTTTGCTATACATGATCATTCATGGGAAAAAAGTACTAGGAAATGATATAGATGTGAAGTTGTAGCTATTGATGCAGGAATTGATTGAGCTATGGGCTGATGGTGTTGAATGTTTGACTCTTATAAGAAGCAACTTTTCAACCTCTATCAGCCTTGATGTAGACAATCAATGATTTTACTAGATATCTATTTGGAATGTGCATACTAGGTTGGCATGTCTTGAATGTAATTTTGACTCTAAACCATTTCACCTTTCACATAGTCACAAGTCGTGTTTCATGAGACATCGACGATTCCTCAATTCAAAGCATATATTTAGGTTACAACGGAATCTTTGTAATATAAATAAGAAAAACGAGATCCTCCCATAAATTTATCTGGTGTGGATATGTTACAGCAGTTGCAAGATGTTGATGTCGACTTTGACAAGAATGACAGGGCTAAATGAGGCAGACATTGGTCACATGGGGCTTCTGATGATAAGCCTATGAATGGCAAAAAATGAATATCTTCTTCACTTTTATTTATTGGAAATTTAAATTTTTATACCATAGTCTAAACACCATGCACATTGAAAAGAATATATATATGGTAAAAGTTTTCAAAATTCAATTTTGTAGCGATTTTTAACCCCTACAAAATTTGACACCATCTCCTAATTTTTGTTTCCCTTTAAACCAAATTTTCCCTCCAAACCTTTAACAGAGGTTCTTATAATAGCTAAAATTTGGCCCTAACTTTTAAAAATTCAATTCCCCCCAAAATTATTTTATAGCGGTTATAAACTGCTATTAACTCTGTCATAGTCGTGTCATCTTACCTCAAAATTAGTAGCTATTTTGTATGAACTGCTACAAATACTTGTAGTGAGTTTGACTAGAAGCATAGCAGTTGATCGAACCACTAGTAAATCATTTGTTTCAAAAGATTTTGTAACAGTTTGAACTACTACAAATGGTGTTTACAACAATCAAAATCACTATAAATCATACAAAATAACTGCAACAAAATGCCGCCTTTTTCTAGTGAGAAGGCTTAAACTTATACAAAGACCCCATAACAATTTTGAAGACTAGCACTAGTAATGTCTTATACAAAAGACCCCTTAAAAATTCATATTAACTCGCGCACGAGTACACACACATTTTATAAAGAAGTTACACATGACTATTGCTTGGTTTTTGCATAATGATCTAAAATGTAATGCAGAAACGATCAATTATAGTTTCCTTATCATATATTGTTGATTGTTGCAATTCCTAGAACTTCTTGGTTGTTAATTAAACGACTGCTTGTGGATGAGTTTTATTCACAAGTTCTGGTGCTGGCCTAATCACTCAGTCAAGTGATGGAGCATCTAAAGTCATCATTTATCCTTGTCACATTGAAAAATTGTTCTATGAATATTGTGCTTGTACCTCCCATTAGTCACCATCTTCACAAACGTACCAAACAAATTTCAAGTTAGGAGTCTTTCACTAAGAAATATTTAATATGTTTGTGTTAGGAATATATTATATAGGGAAAATTCCAATAAAAGACTAATATTTGACCAATATATCCTTTTATATATTCACATAACCTTTTTAGAATTTTAGAATTTATTTGATATTTTATGAAGAATTTCTCTGATTTAATTTTACACAAATGTAAATATACAATTCGTTTTTTTTTTTACTTTACAAACTATAATTCATGAATTAATGTACAATAAAAGTTTAAACCAACAAGTTGTTGGTGTAAAATCCTCCTTTTAATAACTATAATTAACCACATTAAATTATTTTTACCAAAATTAGTTACAGACTAACCATGATATAATTAAGTTTCTTTAATCATTTGAAAATCATCATATCTATGGACAAAAACTTTACCTCTAAAGAGTTAACTATGATAGAAAATGACAAAATCACTACTCAAGCACTATTATGGTTAAAAAAGTTTAACTTATTTTGAAAATGTTATTCATGATAGAAATGAGAAAAACTTATATAAGTCTACTATCTTGGTTGTAAGAGTTTCACACAACATTCTCATATAAAACCATATTAGAAAGGATTCAATTCTACTAACATGGTTATAAGGTTCAAGCCCCCACTTAACACCACTATCAGGATTATCCTACCAATCTTCTCAAATGGACCTCCAGTTATCAAACCCAGGAATAACATTACATAAGTCCACTTCATAACTGAGATAATGTATAATACCCATTATTAAATAAATTATCAATCTTATACATTCTGAAAGTGGACCTACAATCAACAAATCACCAGCAATCGCCTAGGGCCTCAAGCCCACTACTAGCATGCATTCCCATCATCAAATCCAAATAAAATATCTCATATATTAGAGTATGCAAAATAAGTGGCAATATATAACTATTTCACACATAAAGTAAGAGGAAGAGGCTATAAAATTGATATAGCACTAATCAAGCTTTCGAAGCCTTCCCTAATGTATTAGTACGAAATTATCACCTGAAAAATGTTAATAACCATGGGGTGAGACAAATGGATCAGTAACCAACAATCTTACTCATCATGTATACAAACATGCTCTAGTGAGGTGTCAAGTATGATAGTTAATAAAATACACGAGATATAAAATAATACATTATCATAATATGATCAAACATAAATACCACCTCAGTTCCTCATATCAAACTAATTGAATCACCTTATACCTGCCATCCAAACCCATGGGCTAGTGATAACTACCATGTGACTGACTACTAAAAAAGCTAACCTGTCGAGTGTTATGGATAGGCCAAAATCCACATAGCACAAGACTAGACCATGGGTTTATTCCTCCTCGGTAAACTGGTAGATCAAATCCCTCTGTAAACTTGATAAATTGGTAGGACAAAAGCTAATCATCGAGTTCCAATGAAGGCTATACCACGTGGTAAAAAGATAATTTCGTCATCACCATATACGTAATTATCAAAATAATCATACTAATCAAAATAACAAGAGCTCAATAATCAATAACTTTAATAAATATCACAACAGGATTTTTCTCAAACTAATATTTTTTTTCAAATTTCAATCTCAAGATATAACAAGTATTTAATCTTCATTTAAACTTTCCAAATTACTTTAAGTTCCACAAAACAATTTTCAATAAAATCAGCAATCAAATTTTTCTCAATATAATCATATCATTATCAGTATATTTATATATATCAAATCACTCACAAATATCATATTATTACACATAATGAATGGAAAGTAGTTACCTCTTGCCAAAGCTAATAAAAGTACCATAAATGAGGAGCCCCGTTCTTAGTTCACAATTCACTAGTTAATCTACATCATTTGTATAAATGTGCCTCAATAAGTTGTTAATTTGACATAAGATATAGTTTTAAATAAGTATTCACTTTTCTATTCTAACTCTATTTTATTTATAAATTCTTGATTAAATACCATAACTTAATTTATTTATCTCAATCACAACTCTATCATCCAATAGCTTCATAACCTCAAATTTTTAATCCAATCATCATAAAATACCAAAATTTGCTCAATTTAATTTGAAAAAAAATAACTACAATTCATCCATTTCTCAAATTATCATTCTAATGATAATCTTATATTGTCCCAAATCTATTATACCCTTTAAAATCCTTACTTAACATAAAACTCCCCAAATCATCCAAAAACCTCAATTTCCAACCTTAAGACCTCATTCAAAATCTCCAATATTCACATTTCATCATATACCTCACAATCAATCCATCAAATCATCAATATCAAATTGTTAAACAAATAACCAATTTAATTACATAGATTTAAAATTCTTAATTTTTACTCTAACTTCCAAATCTCACTCATAATATTCAAATCTTCATTTCAATATTAAATCCCATCATTCCTATATTTCAATAACTCATTTGAACCATTACCTCACAATTATTTAATTTAATCAAAACCCCCAATTTCTTTAATCTAGGGTTTCAAAAAAAATACTCATTTTTAATTTACAAGCTCTAGCCACAATCTAAACCAATTAAATATCAATTATACCTCTAATAAACATAATCCAATCATTAAACTCAAATTAAATCAATAAAATTTTTATATTAAATTATATCTACTCTCTAACATTTAAACCTTAACTCTAAACCTCTTAAATAATATAATAGAAAAATTCTAAACCGATTAAATATAAATATTTATTTATCTCTATAATTCTATAGTTATCATTTGTTAAAAATCTACATTTGTTACAAGCCCTGATCTTTAAACTTATTTTATTTTTAATGAAAATTATATTTCTAAAGAGTTCACTTACTATAAAAACATGATTAAAAAAAACTATGCTAATTGAAAGAGTTTATGAAAACAAACCAAAACTCAAATTGATCTAATAGTCATCAATGGCGTTGGAGCAACTGGACATAAATCGAAGGAAGAAGAAGAAGACGCTGAATATGTTTGAATATTATAAAAGGGGTGTAGGCTCCACTATAACTTTTTAATATTATAGTATATAATATATATTTTTAAAGAAATTACTTTGCTTCTCCTTCTTCTTCTTTTTCCTTTATTTTTTTCTTTTTATTTTATTATATAATATATATATATATATATATATTACTAGAGGTTATGTATGCTTCTTCTTTTTTTTATTTTTTCTATCTTTTATTTTTGTTTTTTCCTTCTTATTTTTAATAGAAACAATATTTTTTTATACTTTATATAAACTATTTTAACTCTTGTAATTAAATAAAAATTTATCTATTAGAAATTAATTTCTCCTAATACTACTTAAATTCTAAAATAAAAATAGAAATGTTATAGTTAGTCACCTCATAAAGAAAAGAATACAAGTTCTAATTTTATAAACATATTTATTGGGAGAAGTGAAAACTCTTTATGCTATAAATCTCAAAATGGTAGGGATACCGTTGATTAAAAAAATTGAAATTAACTTAAACTTAAAATATTTTAAAAGCAAAGAAATAATAGCACAAAAGGTTAGAAATCAACAATGAACAATGGAGCAATGAGATTCATAGAAACGTATTAATAAAGGCTATAAATACATTATAGTAACTGATTATAAGAAAAAAATTACAAGAATTTGATTAAAATCAAATATAACTATAAGAATCAAATAAGAAAAAGAAGACAATAAATTCAAAATGAGGTGAAACTATAAATATTTAATAAAAAATTATATATAGAAAATTAAGTAAAATTAGATAAAACTATAAAAACTTGATAAAAAAACTACATGACAAAACTAAAACTCAAGTGAAATTTTAGAGACTTGTAGATTAATTTTTCATAAAATAAGAGATACTTACAAATATAACAAGATATTAATTGACACTCAAATAAGAACAATGCACAACTTATATTCTTACATTTAACCATGGAAAAACCAAAAGTCAAAAATTAAATTTTAACAAATAGTTGTTCTTGAAATGAAATTTGATTGTAGTATCAATTTCAAACTTTGATTCTTGTTTACTGCTTTTTCAATATCTGACAAGGTCATGAGACAAACATTTCTTTTTGGGTCCATTTGAATAAGATTTTGAAAAATAGCTTATAAAAAAATAATTTTTGAGTAGCTTTTAGAAAATGACTTCTAGAGAAGAATTTATAAAAAAATAGTTTTGAATAAATGAGTGTTTGAATAGTTATTTCTAGAAGTACTTTTATTATTAGTAAATTACGAAAAAGGATATGAGTATTAAATGAGGAGATATGAGAGATAAGAGATAAAAGATGAGAGAAGAGAGATAATGTAGAAAAGAAAAGAGAGAAGAGAGAGGGTGTGAAAAAAAGAGAGAGGAAAGAGAGTGTAAGAAAAACTAAAAGAGATAGGAGAGATAGTGTAAAAAAAGTACAAGAGATGAGAGATTGTATAAGAAAAAGTAGAGGTAATATAGTATTTGGTTAGTTCATAAACTCTTTTACCGTTCCATAAACTACTCTGACTAACTTATCTAAAACTTTAGTTTTAAACAATGGTTTGATCCAAAAGTCTGTTTGAACAAATATAGCTATTGGTTTTAAAATTTCTCAAAATATAAATTTTACTAAAACCTAGGTTTGGGTGTTTCTAAACACACTTTATCTTTTCATCCTTTTGTTTTACTCTTTTTCTATTCATTCCCCATTCCCTTCCTTTCTATAGCTTCTACTTAGTTTGATTCATACAAATTCTTCTCTACGCCCATGTAAGGCAGAGAAAAATAAATAATATTAATTTTATTTAATATAAAGATTTATTTAAGAAAGAGTAATACCAATGGCAAGTTGTCCTATGGACAATGCTACCTTCCCATTTGATGGAGAGGGTTCAATTTTTAGCAATATATATTTAGTATATGTTTGTATTAACTTTTGAAGGATAAATTTAAAAAAAAATGATATAAATGATTTTAGAAGAGAATAGCTTTTAAAAAAATAAAAATTTTGAATAGCTTTCGAAAAAATAAAAATTTTAGGCTTTCTAAAAAATTACAATTTTCAATGTAAAAATAATTGCATTTTTTTTGTACTAAAAAAAAGTACTGGCATTTCTTTCTCAAAACCATAATTTTGAAAGCTAAAATTGTTTTTTCATATCAACTCAAATTTGCTCTTAAATAAATAAATAAGATGAAGGAGATTCCTACAAAACGACTTTGGAGAAGGAAAGTTCAATATATAAACTTGCTCTTCTAAAAAGATAACTTCCGCTATAACATCACTTTGTGGAAAGTTGCAAACATCAGTAGATAGTGCCTTAACACATTTGATTTCCATGACTATCAGAAACTGAAAAATGCCACCAAAAGTTTTTTTTTCCCCCACCCGATTCATTGAAGTTTTGCCCCGACTACATTCAGATCTGACTCGCGTCGCGTACCTAACTATGGTAGATGAGTCTCCTAATGGGAATTTTCTGTATATACCAAGACTCAAACTCGAGACCTCGTTTAAACGATATCGAGTCGCTTACCACTCAGACCAACCCCTGATAATGCCATTAAAAGTTAATCATGTACATTGGAGCTTACTTTTCCTATATGTCTTTACATTGAAAAAAGAAGAAATCTTATCCTTAATTTGAAGTGGCACACCAGTTTTCTCACTCACCAGTTGGCTCTCTGCATTTCTTTGCCTCTATCATTACTAGCTCTTGCTAAAAATCCATGGCTGCAATAATTAGTGTTGCCAGCGATTCTTCAGAACAACCTGCAATCTATTGAACAAAAGTAGTTACTATCAAATCATTGTCTGAATCTGGCCTCAATTCTATACCTTCCTCTTTTGCCTCAAAAAATCTTCATGATCTTCCAGTACTGGACTTATCAGAATGGGGCTGCTTCATGGTAAACTAAACTTAGCTTTTGCAGAACAGAATTGTTCTTCTCTTTTACACAATCAACTTGTTAATGCCAGAAAGATGACTTGCACATTTGATTGTTCCTCAGATTATTTTTATTCATCACTTGAAACTAACAAACTAGCACAAGCATGTGCATAAGAGGTAAATCTTACTCCTCCAGTCTTTAATATATAATATAATTAAAGAGTTGATCTTAGTTATAAATATAATATTTATTTTCTATTTTATCATTTTTTTCCTAAATTACTCTTATTGATACCCCTCAACAATAATAAAATAAGGAAAAAAAGGAGTTAAAGAATATAATTAGGATATTTTAAAAAAAGATATCATAATTAACTAATTTAATTAATTTATTTAATCTAATCAAATTAATTAAATATATTATATTTTAAGAATTAAAATAGTAGTTAAAAGAATTACTGGAGGAGTTGAATTGGTGTGAGGAGATTAAACTGATTGTTATAAGTCTTACATTGAGCAACCTCCCAAGTAAAATATGATTTATAATTGGGCCTTTGTAATATTTGAGAGATTAATATCTCACATATAAGGAGGAGAATACTATGGTGTGTACTAAAAAAAATATGATGTGTGTGGGTATCTCATAATGACGTGAATTCGATTCTTATTACTATTATGAGGACTCCTTTAATAAGCTATATTTTGGCCTTTGAGAGGAGTTGTGTTGAATATATTTAAATTTTTTTGTAATAAAAAAAATATTATATATGTGTTTGGATGGAGGAAATAAAATTACTTTTTCAGCCAAGTTTTGTGGTTAAGCCATCGAAACACAAATAAAATGGAGAAAATTGATTCTGACCTTAAAACTATAGGTTGCCCCCTTAAAATCATGGTCAGCTTTTAAAGAGAGAGAAAACTAGTCTTTAGAATATCATGACATTTGTCAGTGCGCTTTTTCAAAAATACCCTCCAAATCCCTTCGTCTTGTTGAAGTTGTGGCTGTACAAGTCCTTCCTTTCTTCAATGAATGGACTCGGCTCTTAGAGGAAGAAACACTGGCGCTGTCGACGGGGAGTGACTAATTTTGTTTGTGTGATTGGTTCGTGTTAAAAAAAAAAAAAGTGTGTTTGGACTCACATTATAAGCATATTTAGAGAATAACTTATTAAAAAATAATTTTTAGATTGTTTTAAAAAAATCTAAATAAGAATTTATAAAAAATAATTTTAAATAAATAAATATTTTAATAGTATTAATAAAAAGATTTTTTGATTAATAAATTATTAAAAAGAGTATAACATAAAATAAAAATTTTTATTTTTATTTTGTGTATGATATTAAAATATTAAATAATACATATATTTTATTTATTAGGTAAGTAAGAATAAATAATTATTAATAAGTAAATAAATACACAATTTAATTTATATATTACTAATTATTTAATATAAGGAGAGTGAAAATTTAAGTTTGTATTATATATATATATACACACACATATAGTTATATTTATATTAAAATACTAAACTATGAAAACAATAAATATTATACATATATAAGGTTTATATTTTGATGACCTTTCTGCTGCAGAAAATAACGGAAACGTAAAGTAATGGTAGAAGGGCGATGGGACAAAACGGGGAGGGAGAAGGGAGTAAAAAAATTATAAGTAAATTAATATTTTGATGTCTATAAATTTTTTTTATTTTAAAAGTTATTATAATAATTTATTTAAAATTAAAATTTAGTCTATAAATTTTTTTAAATAAATAAAATTGTTTATTTTGAAAAAATTTTAAACTAAAATTTGAATAATTTTTTTTTTAAATTTTACTTTTATTGTTACCCAAACAAGTACTATAATGTCTAAAAGTAGCCAAATACTAGGGCTGTGCACAATACCCATGGCCTGTTATGCCCTGCCCAACCCGCAAGAAAAATGCCCTGTCCAGCCCGAATTTTACCGGGCATCAGGCTGCAAAATACAGCCCATGCATTTTTCGGGCTGGGCACCGGGCATAGGGGCTGCCCTGCCATGCACTGCCCATGAGCACTCCTTCTTTTATTTTTTTTTTATTTTTTCTCTATCTTAGAAGGGAGAATATGATAGCTACTGGTGACTATAAGGTAATTTTAGAAATATAAGTAGGTAAGTTGTATCTTTTAATATTTATAACTATACTAATTTTTTTTTTAACTTTGTTAATTATCATATGATTACATTATAAATTATAATTATTTATTTTATTTTTTTAGATACTTTATCTTTGTCAATATTAGGGAGATTGATACAAAGTTAAAATTACAAACTATTTAGATTTCAACGCTTATTTTTTATATGCAATGCATCTCAAGATTTTAATTATTATCTTTGTTCTCTTATTCTTAGTGAATTATAGATATTATTTAACTCTTAAAGACATATAAATATGGTATTATTTTAGAAGTTCATAATTATAAATTTTTTTCACAACATGAGCATGACATCACGACTTGGGCATGTCCAGCCCGCCCATGCCCAGCCTGCTCATGCCCTGCCCAAAATTGTTAGGGCTTTTACCGGGCCGGGTCGGGCATCGGGCTGCAAAATACAACCCATGCATTTTTTGGGCAGGGCACCGAATAGGGGGGCTGCCCTGCCCAACCCTACCCATGCACACCCCTACCAAATACATCTTATTGTTAAAAATGATTATGGAGGAAACCCATAGTTTTATATAAACATCTCCTACCAACTTTTTTTATATTATAAATAGGTAAAGTGTCAATTTTGCTCCTTTTATATTTCTATCATCTTGTTTTCCCTCCTATCCTACATATTATATATTTATTATTTTCCTTCATACTCTTTCTAGTTATTTATATATAAAAAATTATTTTAATAATAAATATTTAACTACTTTTTTTTTAAAATCAATTTTTATATAAAATTTATTTTACAAAATCTTTTATCCAAAATTACTTTAAAATCAATAGCTAATCCAAATAGATCTTTTGTGTAGAGATTTCCCCAAACTTTTTAAGTTATTTCCATAAATTATAAATTAAAAAAAATCATTAATTTCATGGAAACGAAAACGAAAACAAAAATATAATTTTATTTTTGTAATTATTTACATGAAAAAAATATCAATACAAAATTGTTAATTATTTTTAATTGATTGATCTAAGAAATATGCATATGTATTATTTGTTAATGTAAAAAAAAATATAAAGTAAAATTTATACTTTATATAATTATCATTTTACTTCATGTCATTTTTAGTAATTTACTTATTAAAAAAATATATTATGATAACAACCATTAAAATAATTATTTTTTTTCAAAATTATTTTTCATACAAAACATATTCTCCAAAATAAATTCATAATCAATTTTCTCCAGCAACTAAACTAAACACACCCAATATATATATATATATATATATATATGCATGTTTTGATTAGCAATTTAAAGCCCCAATTTAGTTTTTCAATCATAATTTTACAATTTATGGGATAAATATATGAGGGAAGTTTTATCTCAACTTATGTGTGAAGATGTTTATTGAAAGCAAGTCCAAAAAATACATATTATTCAACAGTAGTAGCAGTAACCGTTCATATATGATTTTGTAAATTCTAAACGATTATTTTCATGGCCATATTTTACAGGCTATCTTATCACAATAGATCCAATCGTTAGGTGTTTTTTAATCTTCTATTACTAATTTGCTATCCCATTTTCTGATTTCAGTTCTTAACACTATAATAAAATTTGCTATATTAATTAAACATATCAACATAATCATCTCATATAATCTATGTAATGGTTGCCTAATTAATAATATCATATTTTATAATAATAAAAAATAAATTTTTATTTTTTCACCTGAAATGATATTTCTAGTTGTTTTATAACCGCTAAAAACTAACAAACCCGAAAAAAATTGGAGCCCAAAAGTGGAAAAGTATTTCAAAAATTTAAATTTTAGCATCATATTTGTAGCGGTTCCTAACTACTAGAAATTTTGGTGCCATCCTAATGCCAACTGCCATGAACTGATAAAAATATTTCTAATGGTAAATAATTTATAGCAATTCCCAACCAGTAGAAACTTTATCCCTTTAGCTTCTCATGTCATATTTTTCTTGCGTTTAGATGAACTGCTGGAAATGTTCTAACGTTTTGACCTCTATGCATAGCCGTTTACCAAAACTACTAGAAATTATTTTCTAGCACCTAATTTTCTAGCCGTTATGCTAACTATTAGAAAATCAGTTTCTAGCAAGAAATATCGTAAAATAATCACTACAAATAACCTATTTTTTTGTAATGACTACAGCTCTATGCACATTGCTCTTGTACTTCCCGTTAGCCATAATCTAAACAAAATATACCGAGTTATATTGAATCAAAACTATAGAGACTAAAAAATTAATTTTCTTAACATATTATATGCTTGAATCATGATGATGAAGATAAAGGTAGTAGAAGATTGGTTACCTCTAGAAGATCTGCAATGTTAACCATTATGCAGAGCCTGAAGGCCATCCCTGATATTTCCTGTGACTATAGTTATCATGCCATGATCAGAGTGAAGAAGAAGGCCCATAGTAAGTTCAGGTTGTGGACATGGAGGGTACAGATTTGCAATGAAGACTTGAAAGCTTGACTCCATATTCATAGCCTTACTTATGTAGTTTGGTTCCAGTCCCAAGCTTCATACTCCTTTCAACAGTTCCTTTCTAATTTCTATGATCCTTTTTGGAATATTCAAATCCATCATCACAGAAGCATCAAGTACTAACCTTAATACTAAGATAATAACAAAAGCTGAAAAATAACCGTTACCATGTAACAAGTTATAAAATCATATTACTCTAGTTTTATTTATAAGACACTTCTTACATGTTTAATTAAGCAAAATTATAAACCCTATTTACTCTATTTTAAAATTTAATAACTTTTTTTACCTCTATATAATATGAAAGAATGCTGAGAACTAAAAAGTCAAAGAATAATAAATTAGGTATGAAATTATACATTCATATAATAAATTTAATGAATGTAATAAAAGAAAAAAATATTCTCTCACCTTTCCTATAAATACAACCTGAGGAATATTTGGATAGCTCGTAATTAATAGCTGACCTTACTAAGGCATGTTGCATACCTAAATCTAGCAGGCTTATGAGGAAAATGGAACTCTGGATGGACAAAGACTTTGAGAAAATCCCTCCAGCTGTAATGACCCTGAAAATAGTTAGGAATGATATTAATTTATTAAAGGATATATATTATTTTTTGTAATATTTTTGTAATGCGTAGTTGAATGGTTGGAGGCAGTGGAGTTATATGGGAGGTCCCCTGTTCGATCCCTAGCACCTGCAGAAGTGGAGTTTTAATTTTTTTTTTGCCACCGTGTGAAATTACCATAATACCCTTCTGCTCATTTTTAATTTCAGCAGCTTCTCCTTTCCCATTTCAGTTTGACGCTAGCGAGAGAGAGTAGAGGAAATTTAGAGGAGAGGCTCCGCAACAGTTAGACTGGTCGCTGCTATGACTGTCGTTTTCCGTCATCTGAACTACAATAGAAGAGTGAGAGCAAGGGTCGATGAGAGAGACGGAGGCAGCGATGGGAGCTCGAGAGTGAGAGTCACGATAGTGGCAGTGGCCGTGGAGGACGTCATCGGAGCTTGGATAACGTACGTCAGAATGGATCCCGACTAAGGTAAGCTTTTTCAATATCTTCCCACCATTTTTTCCTGCGATCTGTAAGCTTTTGAGTCACGAGCTACTGTAGCAACCTCATCTCTACCGTGCTTCACTGTTCAGATCGTCGTGTGTGTGTGAGTGAGAGAAGAGGAGGAGGAAGAAGTAACGCCCGATGCCTGGCTGCTGCAAAAAAATACCGTGTGCGGTGGGGTAAGTTCCCTCCGACTTGTTTCTTCTTGTGTGTCGTGACCTTTAGCTGAGAGAGGAGTGTTTTGATTTGCTACATTTGAATATTTTGTGCACGGGAAGGAAGGGGAATTTGAAGTTATGTGATGTGGTTCACTGGGAGTTGCGTGTGTAAGTGATTGCTGTTGCTGCCGTGCTGCTCTGGTGTGGGCAGTATGTATATATGAGTATATATGCTTACTGCTATTGCTGTTCTGTTGAGGGTATTGTTGTTGCAGGAAATGGTTTTGGACAGTGAATGCCGTGTGTATGTATATATATATGTGTGTATAGCAGTCTCAGTGGTTGGAAGTTTGCTGCTAGTTTGTGTGTGTTTGAGCCTTAGTTTCGAAAAACAGAGGTTCTTTGCTCTCTAAGATGCTTTTAAAACTCTTAAAAAGTGAAGTTAACATCTCGTTGATTGGTGTGGTATATGGGGAACGAAATTTTCAAGTTGAAGTGGGATTTTGAGAGTGTATTTCCAGAACTAAGGGTTGCACGTGCTTGCTTTGTTTTGGGGTTATGATTTTTGAAAAAAAATGGAATTGATGCATCTTTGAGAGGATGATGATGATTGAAAATGGATTGAACCCACTGTTAAAGCCTGAAGTATTGAATGAGTATTTAAATTATGGGACTATGTTTTAAAGCTACAACATATTGGTTGGAACATAGTTTTTAAATCTGGAAATTTCAGATTTTATGAAGAATGCAATTATAAGCACTTGAATGATAGAACACGAAGGGAAATGTGTGCTACTTGGATAATTATTGAATAAGTTGTATAAGTGTCAAGATTATATTTTTAAAGCTCAAAGTAATTGTTGGAACAATGTTCTTGACGCTAGATATGTGTAACTATGTGTGATGCATGTATTGTCAATTTTTGGCAAAAGGATTAAGAAAAGTTGAAACTTTTAGCGCACTGAAGGTATTTTAATATGCAACAAATGTTGGAGTTGTTATGTTTAAAGCCAGTTAAAGCCTTTAAGAATATATTGATCTCAAATATTTAAGGATTGAAACTGAAAGTGAGCTAGTTAGCTCACTATTTTGGAAATTGAAGTATAGCACGTTTTTGGTGAAATATGTTAAAGAAAGAACTATGAGTTATTTAAGCGGTTTAGGGTGGTTAATTGTATTATTGACTTAAAGGATGATTTAGTACTGCTTTGAAGAAGATATTAAAATGATGTTTAGAATAATGTAAATGAAATTATGGTTTCTATATGTTAGCTTATGGAATGTTTTATTTTGGGAAATCTAGGGAAATAAAGAGAGAATGATATCCTAAATCTTATAACAAGGGTAAGCTATATCGGAACATTACAAGTGAGTGAATAACGTCCCTTAAAAATGATATTTTTATTAATAACTTATTATTTGATATATTTCATTTAAAGTGTTAATTTTTAAATGTGATTTACAAAAAGCAAGTTATATGAATTCATGGCTTTAATTGTTAGAAATAGTTTTTCTTTCAATTTGGTTATTAAGTGAATAAATTTATGTGAGAAAATGAATAAAGAGAGTTTTGGAAAAAGATTGTTATAAATGTTATATTAAATTAATTTTCTCAATGAAATATTTTTATGTGAATTTTATAATTTGGATAATTGTGCCATATGCTTTAAATAAATCTCTTGATATTTTGTTTTAAATGTTCATGCTAGGGTTTTGCAATTTAGAAACATTCTTACTGAAGATTATATTTGAAAGTGTTGTGATAATTACATGTTAAATGGACCCCACGCATGCTATAAAGGTTTTTAGAAATGACGGAATATAGAACGCTAGTTACTAACAGCAGTACTGTTAGTTCTTGCTGCAATATAGTTAAACCCGAGCTCGATGGATATTCGTGAGTCTCGTACTCGCGCCAGTTATTCGTGGGATTTATTCATGGGTTTCTCATAAGTCTTGTACCTGCGCTTATTATTCATGGGTCACGTACATGCGCTTGTTTCGTTGCCTCATGCCACGCTTGGTTACTTACTCTTGTGGATTGTGTATCCACGCCTGTTTTTGTGGCCTCGAGCCGCGTCGGATTGCTTAGTTACCCTCGTGGACTGTATATTCATGCCTATTTTTGTTTTGTTGAAATCCTACGGAAAAATGATTGATTTTGAAATGACTGTTTCAAATAGTTTTCTTGAAATAAAATGTTTATCGAAATATTTGTATCGAATTACAAAATGTCATGATTTACATTTTAATATGTTGAAGTTGTTTATTTTCTCATTTTAAATTATATTTTTAGGACGTTATTCATGAGTAGATTATTTTGGCTTCAGATAGTGTAGTTGACCATATTCTTCTAACTCAACAATGAAGAGCTTATTGCAGATCTGAAGTGTTGATTTTGGGCACATACATTTATAATGTAATTATGATTTTATGAAATATTTGTATTATTTTATTGAAAAATAGATGCTCCATTTAGTTTATGAATAAGATTTTGATTATTTTGAAAATATCTATAGGTGATTTGAAACATTTGCAGTCTGTTGTAAGATTTATGGAAGGTCAGTTATGCGAAAATAATTCTGCCGAAATTTTTACAGGGGACTTACCTTTTGATGAAAATGGAATATATATTATTATTATTGCTTCAAACGTTTCATTTAAGGTTTTAGATTTAAGAAATATAAATTTACTCATATTTTGTGTCGATCACGACTCGAATTTTAGGACGTGACGCCAGTTGATTGAAACTAGAGCCACACCTCATTGGATCAAAAATGTGCTTCCCTTGAAACTCTTTCTTTTCCTCATCTGAAAGATTAAAAAATCCTTTCACCCCTTCCATCATGCTGTTTATCAGACTCTCTGGGATATCATGATTGATCAACTACACATCATGAGCTTCAGTAATCAATTCACCATAAAAGCACAAGAGTGAATTATAAATGGTTCAATCCTCAAAATATAGCTTGTACATCAGTTTTTTTTTTTTTTTTGTTATATCACCTGAATACGCAATAAATCTTCGAACTTTACATAAAATGAATTCCTCGTGTCTTTCAGATAACCTGAGCCAAAATAGGGACTATTTTTTTGTGAGAAGGACTAAAGTCAGCCACAGGTCACCTTTTAGTGATGAAATGATAAATTATTCTCACTAGTCTAAAATATAAAATTTAGTTATAAAATTTATTTTTATTTTAAATGTAAAATATTAATTCAATTTATTTCTAAAATTTATCATCTCTCAAACTGTCCCTATTGATCGCTCGTATTAAGGATGTTTTTATCATTCACTAGTTTTGATAAAAATAATTAAAAAGATATTTTAAAAAATTAATACATATTTTTTTTTATAAATAATTAATTTAATTAATTTTTTTAACGTCTATCTAACTCCTGCGTTAAAAGTTAAAAGACAAGTGGGAGTAATTAGCTGCAAAAAGAGAATAGTCTGTTTCTGGAAAAAGCATAGCTAGCGAAGCTATAAGCTGACATAGATCTAGATTTCTTACCGAGAAGCAACCCCATTGTTCACAAGCTTGGCCGAGGTCTTGGATGGCTTTGCGCCTTTGTTCAGAATCGCCGGTGGCGAGGAGAGAGAGATCCACGACGGGAAGTGTATCTTCTGATGAATCCAGAACTGGAATATATAAGATTATTGCAGGCAAGAGGATGGTAAAGAAGTAAGGCCAGATTCAGACCATGATTTGATAGCGGTTACTTTGCTCGAAGTAATGAAAGAAGAATGTTCTGAGAAATCAGTAGAAATAGTAAATGTTGCAGCAGCCATTGATTTTGGCCAAGACTTAAACGAGTAATGTGAGAAACAAAGAAGGAAGAGAACAAAAGAGAGTTAGGAGCTACTAAAATATATTTTCAATCTCTTACTATAGTATTAAGAATATTAGTCTCATTAATAAAAAATATTAATAAATTTAAATAATGACTTTAAAATTAAATACTTATAAAACATTATTAAAGTTTTATTTCTTAATATAATATTTTTTTATATTTTAATTGCAGAGTCACTATTTAAATTTATTCAAATTTTCTAATATATATGTATTCCATTTGTTTAATGTAAGGACAATTGGGGACAACCAGAAATGTGAACATTTTTCTTCTAAATGCTAATATTGCAGGGTTGGAAATGTTGCAGGATTGGCTATTGGCTTCATTTTTCAATCTTTCAAATTATTTAAATCAAACTATTGCTAGCATACTACCTAATGTTGCTGTTAATGTTATTTTTTCTAATAAAATTGCTGTTAATGTTAATATAATATGTGGTAGATTGAATTGTTTGAGAAATTATGGTAAAATAATTTTCACCAATAACGTCTTACTCCCTCCTATTTATTAGATACAATTTTTTGAATAGTCATATATTTTTTTATCAAATACACTTTAGATATATCTAAATATTTAATATATTCTTTTATTTTTACCCTCAATTAATTATATATATATATATATATATATATATATATTTCATCTCTTTTTCTCACACCCACTTTTCTATAAATAAGAGTGTTGGAAAATAAATGACATCTTTTATATATTTATTAACTCTAACTAATTGTTTATCAATATGATTCAGTTAATTATATCTTATAAAAAGAAATAAATGGAGTATTATTTCTTAAGTTAGTAGGAGAATATTTTATATAGGAGTTAGTTGTAATACATATGTAGTGTTTTTGTTTTAATGCTTTCTACATCCGTGGCAGAATTAACTAGTGCTAAAAGTTAACGGTAAAATTAAGGTGTATTTTTAATTTTTTTAATTTAATACAGTTAATTTTATTAATTTAATAAATTTAAAATAATAATTATACAATTAAGCGATGGTTGTAAAATTAAAATAAAAATATTATACTAAAAAGATTAAAATATAAATATATTTTGAACAGTCATATTTTAAATTTGTTAATTTAATTTTTCTTGTTTATAAAGTTAACAATATTAAATTTTAAATATATATTTTTTAAATTTAAACAATTAAAATAAAATTTAATGTAAATATAAATAACGTATGCTTTAGCCAAATTTTTTAGATTTTATACGCCGTTACTTTTCTTAACAGAAATAGAAGGTGATTAAAATAGCTTTTTTTTAATAAAAATAATTTTAATAACCCCTCATAAAAAGTCTAATACAACAATGTATTTATAAAAATATCATACATCTTTCTAATATTGGTTGCTTTGAGATTGGTGTAAAAGCCCCGATGTTGAAAAGAATTTTTGCCTCAACCAATTTAATTTTATCGAATGTGATGCTTTTAAAGCTCCAAAAACTTTTTTAATATTTGAATTTTAGAACACATCATTTTTTATATAATTATTTGATATATAATATTAAAAATTAAATTTAAGTATCACAAAGCTTGATTTAAAAAAATTTCTCTTAGCGCCATATGATGTGACATCAAAAGAAGTTCTAAGACTGATTTGTTAGCAATATCAAAAGATCTAATCTATCTGTGTCGTTTTCTATAAGAAAGCAAATTGAAGTTGAGTAGAACAAAGTAAAAGAAATGACTTATTGAGCTTGCCTAACCCAAAAACAAAAACAAAAAAAGACAAGGCATATATGGAGATCTTTGGATAGAGAACGATGAACTGATAAAAAGATTGAGAAAATAACAAAGCATATGTGTGTGTGTGTGTGTGGAGATAAAAAGCATGTGAAGAGACCAGACAACAACATCAATATCAACAAATCTTACTCTATTAAATATCATAAGGTGAAATCGATTATATATGAATTATACATTATAATTATATTTTATTAATAACTAAGGGGATGTTTGTTATAAGATATTTGGAAGGGGGTGGAAATTTTTTATGAATTAGATTTTAAAAAAATTATAGAAATGGAGTTATAAAATTTTAATAATGAGGGTGGGTAAGATAAAAGAAAAAAAAATTAAAAACTTTTAACCCTATTTTTTTAAAATTCAACTTAAAAAATTCCCTCCTTCCCTCCAAATCCTAATATCAAATATCCCTAAATCTTTGAAAATATTGTTGATGTTGAAGATAAATCCTACGAAGATAATTCGCAATGAAAGGGAGGGGGAAACTGCTTATAAGAATGATGAAAAGTCATATGTACACCACCACCACGAAGCAGCCTTATCTTGTTAAGTCAGCTATCTCGTTCACTTGATGAGAAATCGTGTTTCATATCTAAGAGAGAAAAATAGATGACACAATCACATTTCTGAATTTGTAACCTTGGGGTGCTTACTGTGGTTTCTGAATTTGGATTAACACAAACCAAACTGTCAATATACATTTATTGAATTTGCCTAATGAGATGCCTAACTTTTACCTAAGCATTTGACTTTCCCTCGTTCTTTTTTTCATTCAATCTCAATCTAATTCTTCTTTCTTCCAAAGAGTTTTACCCCTAACACAAGATTCCATTAAAAACATAACAATCACTAACAAACCCTCCAAAGAGATCAAAACTCTGTCAGAAGATTCAAGAAACACTTTCAGGACAGACAGTGGAGAATCATAAATTTTTAAGAACAGCTTTAGGAAACAAAATTTGGCAAAGGTTGTTATCATAAACCTTAATTATATGAGTAACTTTTTGGTTTCTGCTATTGTACACTTTCAGTATATATCACATGGCCTATTTTTATGCGCCATGGAATAAGCTTCCAACAACTTCAAAACTATCACCTTGTTGAGAGTTTAACACAACAGACATTTCAGTTTCTCAGTACATGTCTGGATTGAGGAACAACGTTAACAAGAAAAATCAAACATTTCTCTCTGTTTGGTTTCTGTTTCATTTCTCTCTCTCTCTCATTCCAAGCATGTGCTGAGATGAACTATAAGGCCAAAATCTTCAGAAGCTTCTAATAGGAACATTTGGCTTCCTCTGACTTTGACTGTACCATGAATGTGAACGAGATCTCTTCATTGCAGTGCCTGCAACAATCTGAAGAGACTTTATTCTGAAAGAAGAAGAACCGCTTTTGGAAACCTTCTTTGAGGAAGAAGAAGATGATGAAGATGATGAATTATTAGTTCTAGCAAGAGCACAATTGATCTTCTCTACAGCTGAAGAATCCAGAGACACAGATCTTCTTCTCGGCTGCAAATTCCCTAATTCTTTTTCCTCTACCATTACTCTTCTTCTTCCTCCTTCTCCTTCTTCTGATTCTTCTTCCTCATCTCTATTTCTCAATTCACCATCACTGTTCTCCATCACAACTCCACCACTATTTTCTCTTCCATTTTCAACTATTTCCATCTGGGGTTCTTCTGAATCAGTCGAAGCAACAACATTTGGCCCCGGTTCCGGCGAGGCGATAACCGTGGCGGGGTTGGTGACGATCGGAGCTCGGCACAGAGGACAGTTGGTGTGAGATCGAAGCCAGGTATCAATACAAGGGAGATGAAAAGCGTGATTACACTTAGGCAAAAGCCTGAGATTCTCGTCTTCTTCAAACTCACTCAAACAAACAGAGCACTCTGTTCCTTCAATCAAACCTTCCCCTTTCTTATATTTACACACAGTAATCGCAGAAATGATCGATTGTTGAAGACCAGGGGTTCGAATGTACCATATGGGATGGTCCAACACAGGACCCTCTTCCTCATCGAGAAAATCTCCCCGTGGATCTTCCTCCGTCTCCGAGCTCCTTCTCCTGAAACGGCCGGAGAGGAATCTCCGGTAGATGGCGAAGCAGAGGAGTACGAGGAAAGCGGCGGCGAGAACAGCGATAACGACGGTCAACCAGGTGGAGATATTATGGTGGCTTTTGTGGGGATCATCGAAATAGCCATAGTCATCGAAGGCCAAAGGAGATGGCGGGGTGTAGTCAATTGGCGGCTCGACGGAGCACTGGATGCGGCAACCTTTGCAATCAGAGGATAAACAAGGGGAAGAATCTTTCATGTTGCAGTAAAGGTAGCAGATTTCTTCGAGAACCTTCCGGTGGCGGAGCCCCATGGAAGAAAGAAAGCATCAGAGAGGGCACCCCCAGTGGATTGAGGAAGACGAAGGCTATTTTTTTTGGTACAAAAGACGAAGGCTTTTGGTTTTGTTGAAAGCTAAGAACTTTGAAAATGGGGTGTCAGTCGGTGTTTTGGTAAATAATATTTGCGCGTCGATTGTTTGACTTTAAGAAGTAGCTTGAGGTTTTATCTTCCATGGCCGCTTACGTCGGTGGATTTGGACCCACTTCTCGGCCCAAATCAAGCTACCACATTGCCACCCACAAATGAAGCAGTTGGGTTTTTCGCCTCTGGAATATCTAGAGTCCATTCAATATTTCTTTCTTCATTTTCTATATATATTCAACTAATAAAAAGATAAGATATATAATTATTTAGAATATATTTAATTCTAAAATAATAATATTTTATTATAGTTATAGTCACAATATTTAGAGAGTCATCATAATTCCTAGAGGTTTAAGTTTACACTTGAGGGTAATAGACAACTCGCCCTACTCGATATTGGTATCGTTTAAAAGGAAATGAGACTTTATTTTACCTTTAGATCGTGGGTGAGCCTAATCTTTTTCTAAAAATTTGAATACACAAAAAAATATTTTTTATATATTATTTATTAGATTATATTAATAAGTATCTAATTTCAAAATTTATAAATACTCCTCCTAATATATAGAGATATCCTCTAGTAATCAAATTTGACTAACTCTATATCAGTAATCCATTCCATTCGATATTTCTAAATATACACAAGCAAGAGTAGGTTCAAATAAAGGGAGCTTTCACTATTTCCGCATAAGGTCTCAAAGTCTAAATTTGTATAAATATAGAAAACATATTTGTAGTGGTATGTGCAAATAACAGCAATTATGGTTTCTAAAAGAATAATATATTATATATATTGATATAAACTAGACTTTGGACCAATATTTTACAATGTGTCTAAAATGAGACTGTTCATGATTACTGAGTGTAGTTATTTATATATTTTTATATCATATATAGATATGTATTAGTATATGTATATACTAATAAGTTTATCATGTATGCAAATCGTGGCATTTTTTTTTTAAAAAAATAATATATGTCATTATATATATATATATATATATATATATATTGATATAAACTAGATTTTAGATGTATGCTTTATATTATGTTTACAATGAGTCGCATTATTTATGTTCATTGGGTGTACTTATTTATAAATTTTATATTATATATATAAATTGGATAGGATTATTGTGCATTATATAAAGTGTTAAAAAAGAGTTCTCCTAGTGGGCAAATTTTAAAAAAAAGAAAGAAAAAAAGAAAAAAAAGAGAGAGGAGTTATGCTAATTCTTTAATAATACTATTGAATATAAATTTGAATTTTAGACTGATGTTGATATTAGTTGAAGTAAGGTTAAGTGTAATGAACAAAGTTTAATTATTTAAAGAAATTAAATAAATAATACTTAATAAAACAAATTAAATTTTAAACCCTTCAAAAGGTTCGGATTTATTTAATATCATGGGTATTTATAATACAATTTACTTAAAAAGATTTTTTAGGTGAGAATTAATTACTTAACAAGTGTTAATCTTTCTTTTTAATCAAAACCAAGTTATAATCCTGTCTCTTGACTACTGAATAACTTTGATGTAGTGGTTGAGAAAGGGGCTTGCTCCCCCATCATAATTGATTAAAAAATTAATTGTGTGTGGAAGGAAAATGACTTGTTTGAGAAAATGTCAAAACATTCAGGCCACTTGATATATATATATATATATATATATATATATACATACACAAACACATAGAGATATATATATATATATATATATATATATATTGGGTGATAACGATGGAAGACTTTTTCTGAAACACTGGAAATAAGAAGCGAAGTGGCATCTTTGAGTGCTCCAGAAACAAGTGACAGAAAACTACAAATAAATTATAACCACAAAAATGTTTGTAGTTGGTGAATTGGTGAGATCGACAAGGCTCTCCACCTGTCCCACGGAACATATGCATTTGACTTTTTCAACCTTCATTTTAATTTAATATTCTTTCATATGTTAATCTAATTGATAAAAATTTCATTTATAATTTATAAGTGAATTCAACTCTTATTATTAATATAAAGATTTTGTTATTAATATTATTAATATTATTTTAATTTTAAATATAAAAATTAATAAAAATATTTATTTTAATTTTAAATATAAAATTTTTATCTCTTAAATTTATAATTTAAAGTATTTTTAATCAAAATAATTGTTCCTTATATATTATAATGGTTAGAAGGAGAAATTTTAAACAAAAATCAAGGCACATTTTTTTATAAGTAATTAATCTAATTAAATTTTTAAATTTTTATTAATTAATTAATTAATTTCTATGTATTTAGGTCTTAGACCAGTATAATATGATGTAGTTAGATAATGGGCCCGTTTGAATAGGATTTTAGAAATGAGCTTATAAAAAAAAAGGGCTTTTAAACAGTTTATATAAAAAGGCTTTTAGAGAAGAATTTATGGAAAAAAAAAAGTAGTTTTGAATAAATGAATGTTTGGATAGTTATTTCCAAAAGTACTTTTATTATTGGTAAATTATGAAAAAGGGTATGAGTATTAAATAATGAGAGATAAGATATAAGAAGAAAGAGAAGAGATGAAAGAGGGTGTAAGAAAGAAAAGATAGAGGGTGTAAGAAAAAATAGAAGAGAGAAGAGAGTATGTAAGAAAAAATAGGAGAGATGATGTAAGAAAAAGTAGGGATAATATAGTAATTGGTTAGTTCATAAGTTCTTTTACTGTTTCATAAGCAACTCTGACCAGTTTATCTAAAATTTTAGTTTTAAATCATAATTTAATCCAAAAATCTATTTAAATAAATATAATTATTTATTTTAAAATTTTATCAAACTAAAATTTTCTCTAAGAAGTTCTTTGGAAACCACCTTTCAGTGGTTTCCAAACACACTGAAATGATGAATCTTGCATATAGCTTAAATGATTGCCTTGAGCAGTTTGCAACTCTATATTAGCTTATGAAAGTTTGATTTTTTTTTTTTTTATGAAATTGTTCGTCTTTAAAAGAGTATTTGCAATTTCCTTTCAAGGATTATATAATTAATAATATTCTTAGGTGTAATTATATATAATATTATATACAAATTTAAACATTGATGGCTTGCCTTTGGGTCGCTTACCAAATATAGTTTTATCAATTCCTTGAAGCTTCGATACATAGTCTTAGTATTATTATAAGTTCCATGTGTTCAATAAGATTAATTAATCTCAAATATTTTTACTTTAAAAATAAATTTAAGAGACTTTATTTTTAAAAAAAAAGTTACAGAGAAAACAAAGTTTGATGGCTAATTGAAAATTTTCTTCAAATAGTTAATCTGGAAAGAGGTAATCTTTGAAGAATTAACTATTAATTCATTAAAATGATTAATGTATTAAAAAATGAAATTTTATCCTAAAAAGGTAAGCCTTAAATAATAGTTTTTATTAAGACACACATACAAAATAATTTTTAACTATATAAAAAATTTCAAATGTTACATTTTCACTAAAAAATTATAATTACAAAAAATTGAAAATTATATTTAGTATTTTTGTCAAGTAAATATCCTATACGTAAATATTTTATATACCTTTTTTCCAATTTAGTTATAACATGTGGGTTTTTTTTTGGCTACGAATAGGCATCCGCTTATTTAAGTCAATTTTATTCGAAATACTATTAAGAATTATATAGGGACACATCTTCTAGTAAATATTTAAATATTAATTTATCATATTATATGGAATTAGCCCTTTTATTTTGTAAAAATTAAACAATATCTCCTAAATGATAGTTTAAAGATTAATCCTCCTAAAGTATATAGATTATTGAAGTAGGTTTTGTCTCTGCCAATAAAATATTTTCTATGCGCACATCCTGATTCTAACTCAACATCACATTTAAAAGACCTAATCATTTATTAACTATATCAAATTTTATTAGTGAAACTAGCCCCCCCTATGAAAGTAGCCCTTTTTACTACATTTTTTTTTGTTAAACCTAAGAAATTCAAAATTTTAATAGTAAGACTTAGCTAGGCCCAAAATTTTAATAGGGGTAGAGTCATTATTGCGCTAGGCCTGGCCTAAACTAAAGTTTTGAGCCTTGAAGTAACTTAGACCAAACTCAGAAACACCAATTTTGTTTTTGGTTACAATACCCAGAAACATCATCACTAAAGAAAACCATAGGATGTAAAACAAAAACCATAGGCCCACTTTTAAGTTCACGCCCAACCAAATAACCAAATCATCATCCCCGGATGCGCATTTTGGTACTTTTCCTCTGTTCTTTTACCAAGGGAATTAGTCCAATTAGTAAGTAATTCAGTATTATTTAAGTAAAATTTTGAATTCGAGCCTTGACATATACAGAAAAATCTTCATTGGGAGACTCACCCACCATAGCTAAGTACGCGACATGGGTCGAATCCAGATGTAGTCGAGATAAAGTTCCGACAAACCGAATACGCAACAAAAAAAACTTGGTATACCTTATTAAAAAACAAAAAAAACTTGGTATACATCTTACTTTTCCCACCTTTAAAACAAAAATAAAACTCATCCCCTCCATGTAATTCTCTTGAATGACTTGAGAAAAAACTAATCTGCTTGACCAAATATATGAATGAACAAATCAACAAGCAAATGATGTTAGAAATTTTGAGAGACTGGCTTGCTTCAAACCCAAAAAGTTGTAACTTAAAAGGAAACACAAATGACAGATCGCTTAACGTTTTCCTTTGCTTGGAGTAACCAAATTCATATCAGAAAAAAAGGAAAAAGAAAAAAGAAAAATCCCACCTTTTTTTCCTCCCCTCTTTCCCTCCTTTTTTCCTTCATTTTCTCATCAGATAAACACAAAAAGTTGGAATCTTTATAAGCTGATTCGGTTCTGACTTCTGTCACAGACATCCCCATTCATCTACCTTGAACCCTGTGAAGAATAAATCGGAGTAATGCTGATTATGTTATCCAGAGGTTCCTGGCTGAATCAGAATTTCAGACATGTTCTTCATATTCTGGGCCCTACCAGAAACAGAAGATTTGAATCCAACTATGAAAGATTTCAAAGGAACAGTTTAATAATGTCAGGAGAAAAGCTTGGAAGTGGGTATTGGAAGCATCCTGGTGTAAACTTTTTCAGCACCAACAAAAGCACAAGTTCTGATTCAAATGGGTAACAAAAATATTCATCAAAGTTTTGATTTTATTTTGTCATAATCTCCCGATAAATCTGACTGTGTGAATTCAGAGTTTCTGTTCTGAATTTTAAGGGTAAAGATTGTCAAGGTTGAACCACCAGTTACTTCTTCAAACTTCAGGTTCTCTGGATTAGTTCATAAGTGAATTTTTGAATGTTATGATTATGGATACAAGAATTAATAAAATCATTTGCTTGTATTTAATTCGTAAATTTGCAGGCTGAGATGGGTTTTTGGTTCAGTACTTTCCTGCTTGCTAGCTTTCAGTAATAATTGGCAAAAACTGGAAACAATAGAAGGTATGCTATGCTTCTGCATTTCTTACATTCATCCCCTTAATGCCTGGCTTTTGGATTATTACATTCATCCCCTTATTGCCTGGCTTTTGGACCATCTTATCAGAAAATAGCAGTTATTCTTAAGTAACCAGACACATTTCTCTGAGCATTATACAGAGTTTGAAAAATGAGATTTATTATATGTGTGTGTGTATAATAAATATGGATTCTACACTTGACAATATCACAGTAACACAGAGAGAGATAAATATGTGGGATCCTTAACACATTGGGTCCACCTATCCAATGTATCTATCTATTCTTATAACATTGTGCTATTGCAACAAAGAACCAAAATCCTATATATATAATAGCATTTATTTTAAATAACTCAACACATTTCGTTGTGCATTATACAGAGCTTGAAGAATGAGATTTCTTGTACGTGTAACTGTATATAAATATGTATTCTATCACTTTGCAATATTGTAGTGTGGCAAAAAGAGAGATAAATAATGGGTTACTTCACATATAAGACCCACATGTTCCATATGTCTATCCCTTTGCAGCGTTGTACTACCCCAAAAATAGCTGGCATTTTCCTAGGAGTAGGCTACTTTTTTTTAATTTTTTAATATTTTTTAAAAAATATTTATAAATTTTTAAAATACTAATAAAATTTTTAATGTTATATTAGTATAATTAAAAATTGTTAATATTATACTTTTAAAAATTTCTATATTTTATAAAAGAATAAATCTAAATAA
Organism: Leucaena leucocephala; assembly: GCA_037074615.1. Taxonomy (NCBI): domain Eukaryota; kingdom Viridiplantae; phylum Streptophyta; class Magnoliopsida; order Fabales; family Fabaceae; genus Leucaena; species Leucaena leucocephala. The sequence goes on from CM073550.1 coordinate 13,020,593, forward strand.
CATTAACATAATATTAATCATTTATAATATGTCAATACATATCAACAAATAAGTTATCATCTTTACTAGCATTTGATAATTAGAGTATTAAAAGTAATATTTGAATAAAATAAATAATAATATTAATAATTAAAAAGAAATGTTAGCAGGCTGGAAGGGAATTAGGCTAACAAAATGCTAGCCTGAACTAACTCCCTTTTTATGTAAAACAGGCATAGAGAATCAATATATATATATAATTATATATATAATAGCATTTATTTATTTTTTAGTAACGATGCATATTTCTGTGCATTATACAGAGTTTAACAATGAGACTTGCATATAAATATGGATTTTATAACTTTGCAGTATGAAATGTTGCAAAAACAAAGATAAACTTGTGAGATGCCTAACATATACGGCATACACATTCTCTGTGTCTATCTCTTTATATAAATATGGATTCTATCACTTTGCAACATTGTAATGTAACAATGTTGAAAAAAGAGAGATAAACACGTGAGATGTCTAACATATAGAGCCTTGCCTATTCTATGTGTCTTTCTCTCTTCTTATAACATCGTGTTATTACAAGCAACAGAGAATCAAGATCTTTGATATGTGTATGTGTGTGTACTGATATGTTGATTTGTTGGGTGGTGGTTGTTGTTGTTGTGGATGAATTGATTTGGAGAAAATAGATTATTAACTTGAGGAGAACGTTGGGATGAAACAGGGGAGGCAGAGATAGTGGTGGAAGGGGCAGAGAAGGTGGCAAATGTGGCGGAGAAGGTGGCAACAATGGCGGAGAAGATAGAAGAAGATGTTTCTCAGAATCTGTCTGACGAGAGTAATCTCAAGAATGCTGCTTTGGTAGTTGAAAATATATCAAAACAAGCTGCCCATGATGCACATCTCACCCAACAGTTCCTTCACAAGGTACTTTATTGAAATATTTTCATTATAACTTAATGATCATATGTACTGACTCAACATTGAGATTTTTAATTACTCACTCCGTCATCATGAATATAAAAATCAGTTCGAGAATTTACTTTAATTTTAATCCAAAATTTTTAATTTTTTCTCACATTAGATATATTAATTACATATATTAAGATATTTTTATTAATGGGTAATTCTAATACAGATGATTTAATTTGATCCTTATTAAAAAATTATTCTTATGTTGGATTTTTATCATTTTAGATATAATTAATTTGGGGAATGAAACGCAGGTTGAAGAATTGAACAATGATGTGGAAGATTTAGAGTCCTACGTGGAACCCATTATTGACAAGATCTCAAACAAAGAATCCCCCATAGAATGATTCAATTTATTTATTTATTTATTTCTTTACTCATTGTTCATATATATTGTTCAAAAGTTATATATATATAGAGAGAGAGAGAGGAGATAATGTTGTTTTAATCAAAATTCTCTTAGTAGGCAAATTCACTAATTAACAACAAAATGTGTTTAGCACACGGAACAGTACCTTTGTGGGAAAAAGTTGTTGGTTCATCTATTTATCTTCTTACCATTGAACATTCCGTATTATTTTGTAATTTGTGTACTTTTGTGCGTATTTTTAAAATTTGTGGAACTCATGCCATAATCAAAGTTCACATCTTGTTTGAGAGTTACATATTAATTTTACATAAAAAATTAAAAATTAGTTATTTCAGTTCATTAAAAAAAAACTATTGTGCAATAAATATTTCTAAATTTGAAATACACACACACACACACACATTCCATTCAAGTGTTCAACTTATCTTTTGGCCCCCGGATACAATACATTTGAATTTTGGATAAATTTTATTTCCCACACCCACACCCACACACACACAAATAGGTTATATCATATAATTATTAACACTATTATAATATTACCGAACAGTAATATTTTTAGTATTTTTTTATCAAACTGTAAAATAGATTTTTTTTATCTATAAATTTAATTTTTTATATATATACTTATAAATTTATTTTCATAACTTTTCATCATTTTTTTATTCAATTGCCAAATTTTTCTGTTATATTTTTTTTTAAAAGGGTTGGATTCATTTACGATCTAAAGGTAAGGTGAAGTCTCTTTTTCTCCTAAATGATCTCAATGTCCTGCATTCATAAACCTAAATACTCAAAAGATAGAATGTCTCTCTAAGTGTTATGATTGAAACTATAATAAAATAATATTTTTTAAAGATCAAATACACTTTAAATAGTTGTATATCTTATTTCTTTCATTAACTGAACCTACCACATAGGTAATTGTCAATTATTTAACATAACAAGTCCTCACAAATTTGATTACGAAATAGGATTATAACTTTATTTTGTCTTCTTTTTTTTTATTCCTTTTTAGCGCCTATTTACTTTCTGGTCATAGTAGTAAAGCACGAAGAAATGGGGTAACACTTTTTTTTTCAAAGAACTTATTGCAAATAATATCGATAAATGATAACTTTTTTAGTTTTTCATTTAATGATAATATCTTTCTCAATTTTGTTTTTTTTGGTTCTTTTTATAAATTAATTTTTTTACTTTTATCTTAGGTATGGGCCGCGGGTCAAATATACAAATAAATGTTGACCAGATTTTTTTAAAAATGTCATACTTCGTATACAAATATTAAAACATTTGAAGATATATTGTAAATCAATATTTAGCATATATAGATTACACGTTGAGAATCAATTTATAACAATATATAGGGTAAGAACTCTTTTTGACCTCAATATATATATATATATATATATATATATTTTATATTTACTTTTTTTCCAACCTTATTCATAGTTTAATCATATTTTTTATTAAATATAAATATTTTTTATTAAAAATAATCTTATTTAAAACATTATTTTTTTTAATCATCATCTTCTAATTGCATAATGCAACAACAATAAATTTTATTTTATTAAATAAAAACACTTACATATAAATATGATATTACTATTTTACTAAATTAAATTTAAATATTATTAAATTTAATTAAAGATAACTCTATAAAGATATTGTCTATATTTATATGGATATTTTTTTCCTTTAGTTATAGTAATTAATTAATTACATTTTTGCTGGATTTAATTAGTACTTTGACAATAAGGGAAGGGGAAATGAGATCAAAATTAGAACAGATATTTTATGAGTAGAATGGGATTAGGTAGAATATCATTAGTCACACTGTAAAAACCTCGAATGATCAACAAGTAAGAACAATAAACACTAGAATAAAAATTAAAAGAAGAAGACACGGAATATATAATCTAAACACGATCAATCATATGAAGTGTGAGGATCGTCGGAGCTCCACAATGCGGCGATTTACATTACCAAAGCAGCAGCGGCGATGCAAAATGCAACAGATCCAGCGACGGCAAAGCGATTCGTAGCAGCGCCGTTCTCAGTAGGCGCCGGAGCCTCAGAAGGAGGCATAGAGATCGAAGTAGGAGAATCCGCGGCAGGAGATGGAGAAGGAGAAGGAGAAGGAGAAGATGTGGTAGGCGAAGGAGGAGAGCCCCCGCTCGTCGGAGATGGAGAAGCAGCCGGAGTAGTAGCGGTGGAAGACGGCGGAGGGGAAGGTGATGGAGTTTTCTTCGGTGAAGGAGTCGTCACTGCCTTGGGAGACGAAGCCGGAGACTGCGCGACGGCGGAGAAGACACACAGCGTAGCCATGAGCATCATCATAAACAAAGTGTTCGCGTGAGCCATTCTCAAAAGACAGTCAAAGAAGAAGAGAAAACAAAGAATCGCAGATAAAAAAGAAGAAAAGAATCAGAAGCACTGAAACTGAGATGGGGAGAATGAAGGAAGAGCGAACTGAGTGGAGAATTTATAGCCGGGAGAAGAAACGGAAATGCGTGTGTGGGGATGCAAATGGCCGTTGGATCGCGTGATTTGCCATCGGCAGAGTGGGAGGAAGATCAGATGGTTCGTAGTTCAAAGCGAACCGGGGGTGGGGCAAGGATGGAGAGGGACGCCAGTTGAGTGAATTGTGAGCGTCCACGTGGAGAAGGATGAGGGAGGACCGTAGGATGGAATAAAGGCAGTGGGGGACAGGGGCAACGGTCAAGAAATTGGAAAGTGTAGGGATCCCCGATGGTGGGATTGTCCCCGGAGTGTTTCGAAGAATGAGAAGGAAACGAGTCTTCCTTTGGAGGAATGAGAGCGTGAATTACGGGGCAGCAACTTCTTTGCATTTTTGGTCTCTTGGCCCACAAATAAATTAAGGAATTAGTACCACTCTAGTGCTATTATATGTATTCTCTCCTGTGCATAATATAAATTATTTTTAGAAGAATAGTTTAGTTTAAAATATAAATCATAATTAATAATTGTTTGTTAATTTTATCTTTGTAATTAATATCTAAAATATAGTTTTTATATTTTTCTCTCTTATTAAAAATTTTATTTAATATAGGTAAAGTTGAAAAACAATTTTAATTTAAGACATTTAAATAGTTAACTACGATTTTTTTCAAGTACATTTAGTTGAAGTGAATTATATTGTGCACTAGAAATAATAATTCATTTATAGGAAAAAAATTAATTATGAATATAAGTAATTTGTAGGGTAATTAATGATTTTGTTAATTTTATTCTTATTAAATATAAAAAACTTGAAGGGTAATTAATAATATTTTTAATACACTTTCTTTAATAAAAATAAATATAAAAAAATATTAATTTAATGTATTTATTGGTATGCAATAATAACGTACAATGACTAACATATAAGACCAAAGTAGAACTCATTTTGGTCTTTCTTAAAGGTCACTTTTAACTACTCCTCTAATTTTATTTACAAGTTACTTATATCATATTTTATATAAATTAAAAAAAATTAAATCTCATTAACTATATCATAAAATTCAACAATTTTTTAACTTTACTTCATTTAATATATATTTACACTTTATGGAAACAAAATTAACATTAATAATGAAGATTAAAATAGTACATTCATGAGAAATTTTCTTTCTCTACCCCATAAATATGATCAAAATAAATACTCTCTATCTAATTTATAAATAAGATCAACGAAGTATATTATTAGAACTTAAAAGAAGTGATCAATTGTTAACTTTATAACTATGTTAGACTTTTAATCTCCTCTTAATAAATTATACTTCTTCCAGTCTCAAATACAAGATTTAGTAGAAAATTAGTTTTAATCTTAAATATAACATTTAAATACAATTTATCTTGTATATTTATTATTTTTTCACAGGATTATCCCTATTAATACTTTATCAATAATAATTAAAAATATATTTAATGATACTTTAGAAATATCGCATCACATTTATTACAATTAGTTAATTTACTTTATTTTATTAATATATCATAATTAATTAAATAATTTTTATATTAAAATAAATAAAAATATGGATAATATTTTAAAAAAGTTAATTAATTACTTACCCAATTATTTATATGTAAGACTATCAAATCTTTTTAGAATGGCCTATATAAAGATAGGAGAGAGAAGCATATTTAAGAGGGCCAAATGTTCAAAGCTTCTAATGGGTCAAAATGTAGAATGTGTATTTGATGATAATATGAATGTAAATGTTGGGGTTTATTACTTTACTTTTTTCTTTCTTTCTATGTATGTATAAGTGTATCTTCAAATACATCATTTTCGTTCATTTTGCAAATGCATAGGACTTAGGAATATCTGGACGTGGCCATGGCTCTGCTGCCACTTTAGACATGTGAAGGTGGGCAAGGTCTTGTTTGGATGTGACCAAAAAGCATGAATTCCACATAATATTAAATATTACGTGTTTCACGGTACAAGCAAACGTTCAAATGCATTCGTTTAATTTTTGTCCCAAAAAAGGAAAAGAAAGCATTAATTTAAAGGGACAAAGCGGTCAAAAGTAAATTTTGCCCCGTCCTTCTCGTTACAAAGCTAAAGCTAAATTGTACTACCATGGGTCCCTTTGTTCATCCCACTCTGGAAGAATCGGAAGAATCTTGCTTCTCCGTTAAGAATTAAAATTCGGAAAAAGTTATTTTGGTAAAAGAAAATTATGAAAAATTAATTTTACAGTTCTTATACTTTCACACTTTCACCTGATCTTTAAGTAGATTTACATAGTTTTTCCCTATTTATTGAGTATATACAATTTATTTTTAATTATAGATATTAGTTCTATGTTTATAATTTTTAATTAAGATTCGTGTGGATATTGATTAAGAGATGTGTGTGTTTAAAAAGAATTATAACTAAGATTTTAAAATGAATTTTAATCAAAATTTTAATTTGTAGAAATTTTAAAATATTTATATTTATCAAAAAGGATTTTAAACTAAACTATAATTTAAAATTAAATTTTAAATAAATTATTTAGATTAGTTTTTAGAACAGTAAAAATGTCTATGGGTTAATCAATTATTATTTTATTTTTATTTTTTCTTATACTCCTTCTTATCTCTCATCTCTCATTTATTATCTCTCTTATTTTTAATAAAATTATTTAATTTCTAATAATTTTTTAATTATAAAAATTCTTCTAATAATAATTATATAAATACTCATTTATTTAAAATTATTTTTTTCTATAAACTATTCTTTAAAAGTTGTCTAAAAATTATCTTTTTAGTATATGCTCTTTTGTAAACTCTTATTCAAAAATGCCCGATATATAATTTCTATAAAAAAAATTTAATAATAATATGATGGAATAAAAATTTATTAACAATATAAAAATAAAAAATTGTATTATGTTCATAATCTCTTTACCTCTGTTTTTTATTTGGTACCAACTCCAACCTATGTCCTTTTGTTTCAGCCAAAGTAACCTCACATCTCTAATATGGTTTATTTCAATTTTAGTCAGATCCATATACAAAATTAATATATATTAATATTGAATGAAACTCATATCATTAATTACTAATATGTAGGAAATAAGTTAGACCCATTTAAGCTTTAGCTAAATAAATTTGAGCATGTAACTAGAGAATCTAAAGCACATGCTTAACCTTAAGCCTATTAATATACATGTTATTTTATGTTCAGGCTTGAGTTTTTGACAGGCTTATTGGGCCTAAAGACTTTTTTAGAGACTTATTCACAATGAAAGTTTTTTAAAAAGGCTTTATATTTTAAGCCTTAAAAGTTAACTTTGAACCTATTAAAGTATATATAAATATAAGTTTTTAGTAAACTTTAAAATTTATATTATTAATGGGAGTTATTCTAAGTAGTAAGCGTCTTTATATCACTTAAACGAAGTATTGAGTTTAAATCTTAGAGTATGTAAAAAATCTCTGTTGAGAGACTTATTCACTATAGTCAAGTGCACAATACGGGTTGAATCTGGATATAATCGGGGTAAAACTCCTATAAACTAGGTGGATAATTAAAAAAAATAAAAATAAAAATTATATATTTAAAAATAGAAGGATATAAATAAGCGTTAAGTCTATTTATAGCATACATATAATTAAACTAGATCATATCTAAAAAAAAATACTCTATTTAAACTAACATTTGAAGCCTACACCCTTTATTAAATAAGTCATACTTTATCAAATTTTAATCCAATTAAATTATAGACTCTTATTAAAGATTTAACATATTTTTACCATTAGCTTTTAACACAATTTTTTTTATAAATTACTAAAGTATATAGAACAATTACTTATAGTGGAAAAAAATATAGAGCCACAATAAAAAGAGGGGAAAAAAAGGTGACGGTTTAATTAAAAATGAGATAAAATTGTAAAAACTTCAATTTTTTTTCCACCATATTAATTTTCCCTAAATATTCGCTGTGAATAACCTCGAATGTTTAAATAATCTAACCGTTAAAGTGTTAGGACCTTCCCCCATAAGCAATACTGTTCTATTTTAATTTCTTTTATCGAATTAGTATCCATTCATTTTTTAATTAAAAATATATATTTGGAATAAGACAAAGTGTAAGTAGCTTTTGTTTACTATGTAAGCTAAAAAAACAATTAGCTAATTAGGAGAATATTTGTGTTATTTAGTCAAAATTTTTAAGATGAAAAATGAATTACACTATAAGATATTTGTTGATAATTTATATTTTTATTTAGATCGTTATAATTGCTATAATATATTTTTTGATTATTTATATTTTTATTTTGGATCACCATACTTGTTTATACTCTTTTACCCCAATGACTCAGTCAATTTGCAAAATAGAATTGATCTTTTTTCTTTTCTTTTTATGGTAAATATCATTGATTTACATTTCTAATTCTGAAATTCATTTAAGTATGAGAATTGGTGTAGTAATATTTAAACTCAAGCTAATTGCTAAATATGCTTTAATACATATTCCGCGTAAACCAGATCACCAATCCCACACGAGAAAATGTTTAATGCTGTAACATAAATTATATATATATAAAGAATCCAAAACAGAATTGTATAACTAGATAAAAAAAATAATCCAACAGAAAATATTATTCACGCTAATAATAAAATAGAATACAGAGTAAAATAATTAAATTAATAAATCGTCTCGTCAGAAATCTATATGAAATAATAGAAAGAAAAAACGACTCCAGAATCTCTCTACACCAGCAAAGCGGCTGCGAAAATCACAACGGCGGCAGATCCGGTGACGCTGAATCTGCTCAAAACGGCACCGTTTGCAGATGGAGCAGGTTCTTGCGATCCCGATGGTGTGGCGGCGATAGAAGTGGGAGAGTTGGCCGGAGTAGAAACAGGTGACTCAGTTGGAGACATAGGAGGAGAAGGAGGAGAGTTGACAGTGGCCGGGGAAGGAGCAGTAGCAGATCCTCTCTCAACAGGAGAAGAAGTCATCGGTGAGTTTGCAGATGGCGTCACTGCCACGGGAGACGGTGCCATGGCCTTCCGGGGTGGAGCAGCCATCGGCGACTGCGCCGGAGAAGAAGCCGGAGATTGCTGAGCCATTGTCGAGCTCACCAACAAAGCAGTAACAAGCATCAACACAATTCTGGAGCTCGCCATTGTAGAGATATAGAAAGATAGAGAGATTCTAAGAGCAGAGATTGTAGAAAGCAAATGTGCCTGAGAGAGTTCGAATGTTCAAGCTTGTGCTAGTTTTGCATACGAGTTATGACTGAAGAGACGGGCGGTATTTATAGAAGAAGAAACTCGAGAAGATGCGATTTAAGCCGTTGATGAAGTACAAATCGTATCACAATGATTTCGAAGTTAATCTAACGGTCTACATTGGCTGTTCAAAGTGTGAAAGTGAATTGAAAACAAGAAAGGAAACGCGTTGTGAATGAGCGAGTCCAAGCTGTGATTGGGTAAGAGGGCTTTGGCTTTTGGTACAGTTGTAAATGAATCGTGAGTGTACACGTGGTTTGAAAAAGGACAAGTTGGATGAGTAGAGCCGTTGGATGAATGAGGTACGGGTGAAAAGTCGCAACGGTCGAATATTGACGCGTTTATTTATTGAAAGGAAGAAAAGAACATCAAGTAAAGTTGTTAATTTTTGAAGGCTTCTACGGCGAAAACGGTACCGAACAATCGCGTGACACCCTGGGGACAGCGTTGATTTTCAAAGGGTCTAGATTCTTCTACTAGCCGTTGCAAAAAAAAAAAAATGGTGAAAATAATATTAAAAAAGACCAACGTTTATATATTTGATTTAAATCAGATTAAATTATGTTAGTTAATTAATTGATCAAGTACCAATTTTTCCAAATGTTAGTTTTAATTTTTAATTTGTAGCTTGACATCTTAATTTTTAAGAAAACATATGCTGTATAAATTTTAATTTGATATCTTAATTCTTAATTTTTAATTTGATATCTTAGATTTAGTTATTTTAATTTTAAATTTTTAATTCAAAAGTTTATGATTACAATTTTCATTTTAAGTACTCTGTTGTTACTCCTGAATATTAATCAGGATAATTTTTAATTCTAAATATATAATTTTAATATAATTTATTATTTATATTTATTATTATTTTTAAATTAATTTATTTAATTTATAAATTGATATAAAATTTAATGTTATATAAAAATATTTTTTAAAAAATAAGTTAATATATATTATAATTAAATAATTTATATAATTTTTTAATATCTTTAAATTAAATAAATAGTTCTTATATTAAATATTAAAAGAATAATTTTTAAGGGTAAATATTATATTAGGATCAAGTGTATTCTAGAAATTAGAGTAATTCTTCTACTTAATTAAAGAGGAAAACGTCAGAATAATGAAAAAGTATTGAGGCTTCAATTTAGAAATAGTAAAGCGAAGACGCGGTTGGCATCCCACTTTAGAGGAAAGAAACACTGGGCTGGCTACATGTCCAAAAGTAGGTTAAATTAATTAATAATTATAAATATATAATTTAATCTTTTTAATTATATTTTTATTTACAGGGTTTGCACTGTGTACCGAAACATTTATTAATTATCCATAACAACCCAATCAATCATGTGGCTCATTTTCTTTTAAATTATCAATCATTTATCTGATTACATCAATCAGAATTATATTATAATATATTATAACAAAAATTTGGGGAAAAATTAACCGGGAAAGCACGCTGGCAAGTGGCACCGTCTGTTCCGGCAATCAAATCCACCATACATCATTATCATTTCAACGTATTTTTGGGTTATATTATACTTTCTCTATTTTTAATATAAATTTTATTTTACATTTTAATTTATATTATAAATTAGATCTTTTATTCAAAATTATATGAGTATTACATTATATTATACAGGTTAAAGTTGAATTTTGCCCCCACAAGTTGTCATATATTTTTGAATTTAATATTTGTTTTAAAAGTCTTTTTTTAAATTTAATGTCACTTTAAGAGTATTAATAAAAAGAATAAAATTATCTTAATTAGGAGTATTTATAAGACAGGTTGGGATCGGGTGTGTCCCATCCTGAGGATGGACACGGGACGCATCCTATCCTATCCTGAGTTTGTCCCAATTTTAATCGGGATTGAGACGGAACGAAAATTTTTAAATTTTTTATATATTTTAAAAAAAATATACTTTAATCATCATGTTTATGTTGTTGGTTATGTCGGGTCAATCCCACTATCCTTGATACCCTATCATATACATAATGTAAACCATTTCTTAGTACATTTAACAACATGCAAGCTTCAAGCACATAGTGGCACTAATTTACTAACGCAAGTTGCAGACTACTCAAGCACACAATGGCATTCAAAGATGAAGAAAAAAGCTATAAAAAATGAACTGAATTTGAGACTTGAAATGCATGACAGAGCTCAAAATTAAGAAAAAGGAAGAAGCTAACATCCATATCATATATACATAATCCTGAACTTTGTACTGCGTCTTTCTAGTGGTAGGATTGATGATGGAAATAGTTTTTGAAGAAGATTTCTTCCATGCGCCATCAGAGTAATACTTGTACATATCTGCATCTAAAATCTCAATAAAGACTCCATTTCAAGCCATTTTAGAGAGAAGACATAGGAACTCCCTCTTCATAAGCCTAAAAATCAAGAAGAATGAATCTTACATCACCAATCTGCTTTCAAAATTTTAACAGGTGTTCCCTGCCAATGTGCTTTCAAAATTTCACCAAAAAATCCTTGCAGAAAACATACATAACTAATAAGACCATATTTCATCCGATAATATTCATCAAGGGCTTAAATTTAAAATGCAAGAGGAAAGATATAGCTATGGAGGCAAAAGTTAGTGAGAGAAACAAACTAATACGATATCATTATAATCTGTTTTTTTTTTTATGTATGGAATAAGACTTGAGCTTCATTTTTTGATGAATGGCTCTGTTTCAAGAATGAGACACTATGATAGCAATGATATAAGAATATATGAACTATAAATCTTACCCATGTTGCAAAACCTTTATTCAGCCATAAATGTGTCCACCACTCCATTGTAACAAGATTACCAAACCATTGATGAGCTAGTTCATTAGCTATGACAGTTGCAACCTTTGCAGAAACCTAAGGAATTTTTTTACAACTTACATCTAGCATGGGAGTCTAGTCCCATGTTGAGTATCATGGATTAAAAAGAATTAATGAGAACATAAGGCATTCATGAAAAGTCTTCCAAACATAGTTTCTTAAAATTCACTTCTAACTCTAGGACAACTCAAACCTATCATTCATGAAGTCATCTATACAACAAATCATTTTATAAACCCACATATGGACAGTAACCTTGTTTTATCCCAGCATGTGTAGAACTCTTTTTCCTGGTATTAAATATCAACAATCAAATAAAATAAAAATCTCTCCATCCTATAATTTGTGTCAAGCCACTTCCTCAAGGTCATCACACACACATACGACGTCCAATACAATCCAAGGGCTCAATGCACAAAGGTATCTGTAACATTGTTTTAATTAACTTGTAAGAGGTAAATAAATAAGAATGCTAATGTTATACTTTTTTCTTCTTTTATAAACTCTATACAATCCAAGGGCTCAATGCATACAGGTTCCCCTCAACATGCTACATACAATACAAATATAAAGGATTGAACGAGATTCATGAATTCATAAATATTTTTTGTTCAAGACTAAACCCTTAAGGCCTTCACTTCTCTCGACAATGATCACAATTTTCAAGCTCACTCTCTAACCCCACCCTCTGGCCAAGTCACACCAGAAACTCATGCCAGTTGTATGATGAACGAGACAAAAAAAGAGAGTAATACATATTGATAAATACAACTATAAGAAAAGCCAATAATTGAAGGAGTAACAAGAAGGAAGGTCACTTACCTTCAACGTCTAAGGCAAACAACAACGATGTACTAAAGTCGAGAGGAGAGATAGTCAGAGGTCACGGGTAGTAGCGGGCAACAGTCGCAAATTGAAGATGAAGCGGCTCTGAAGTGTAGTTAGAGCTAAAAGTAAACTGAGTGATAGGGGAGGAAGGAAGACTATGCTAGGGTTGAAACTGAGAGTGAAACTGTGAAAGACGGAAACTAAAAGGAAGGAGGATAAGGGAGGGCTGAAAAAGTTATGGTTATTATTTTAAATATATATATATATATATAAATATATCGAGATGGGACGGGATGACCCGAGAGTCGGGCTGAGACCCGTCTCGTCCCAAAAGTTATTTGTTTCTGTCCTAGTCCTTATCGGGACAGAATGGATCTATCCCGATATCATCGGAATCGGGAATTAATTGAACACTCCTAGTCTTAACTTGTTGACTATTAAAAAATAAACATTGATAGTTAATATTTTTAACTATTATGAGCTAAAATATTTCATTTTTAACATTTCCAAAACAATATTAAATACAAAAAAAAGTTCTAGGGTAATATTAAATCCAAATATACTACAACATTACTTTTATATGATAATTTTATGATAAAATTAGACATTAACCCTATTATATAATACTTCCATTCTTAAATATAAGATTCTGTTGATTTTTTTTATAAAGACAAAAGAAACTAAATAAATGATTTAATTAGAACTAATATTAGAGCTAATTGATTAATTTGGGTAGATTAAGGAGTATATGATATGAATTCATCTTGAGGGGTTATATTTAATCATAATTAACTAATTTATTTGATTCCTTTAGTTTATTAAAAAAAATGTCAATTGTATCTTATATTAACAGAAAAAATATATATAGTTAGTAGATTGTTGATCTAAGTGCCTATTTGGGAAACCTTCAAATTAAAATTTTAAAAGGGCCTATGTCTCAAACTTTAGTTTAGGAAAATTTTAAAATAAACAGTTATATTTGTCCAAAAGAGCTTTTGGACTAAACTATGATTTAAAATTATTGTTTTGGATAAGCTAATTATATGAACTTATGAAATAGTAAGAGAGCTTATAAACTATTCAATTCCTATTTTACTATTATTTTTTTAACCCTCTATCATCTTTTATTTTTCTTCTTTTTTCTCCCTTCTCCCTTCTCCACCATCTTTTCTCTTTCCTGTTTTTAATAAAATTATACTCTTCCTAGTAATTTTCTAATTATAAAAGTCTTTCTAATAATAGCTATCAAAATACTCATTTATTCATAATTACCTTTTTCCATAAACTCTTCTTCAAAAGTCTTTTTCTAAAAACGGTTAAAAACCCTTTTTTTTATAAGTTTTTTTTAAATTTATTCAAACATGCCCTAATGCAAGTTAAGCCAATTACAAGGCTAACTGTGATATTTGGATGAGGTTCTAAATTTTGTTGTGTGTTTAAATTCACTGCAATAAAATAGTTAGTAGGTTGTTGTATAATTGTCATTTCTTTATTTTATATATATATAGAAACATAGAGCAAGAGAGAAAGGAAACTCTAATCATTATTAAAGCCTAGTTATAATTAGTGAGGCATCTATACATATAGCCACTTTCATTAACCTCACTAACGGCTACCAAATCCTATGGGCAGATTGGTTTTAACTCATAACTTTTGAACTCCCAAAATGAAGATCGTCAAACGAACGTTCATCCCCAAAAGAAGAATCTATGAAGCAGCACAATCAACATACTCAAATCCAATTATATAGCTTATTGTGTTTTCTTATCAACAAGCAGCCATATTCTTCTCTCCTATGATTTGCGCTATATTAAAAACTAAGTCTTTAATTAAATTATTAGCTAAGATGTTCTTTTTAATAATCTCATTTAGTGTTCTTTTTTACCTTCCTCTATCCCTAAGAATTTGCAGGAGAAGCATATAGAAAAGGAATCTCTAAACGGTAGTTGCACAAAACCTGTGATTCCTTTTCATTGATGGCAATAGTTATACAGAACATAAATGTTATTCCTCTCTAGTTCAGAGGCACCATTTTAAGAAGAAACCTTAAAAGAAAACGAATACAACATATAGATTGATATAGGCAATGGCCTCATCTACTACATTATACAACACCATATGACATTACTTTCCATGGGACTACCTTTGAATGAAAGAATATAGAGGATGCATTTTGGGAGAGAGCTAGAGAGAAAATAGGTTAATTAGTGGGCCCCATACTTAATTATGAAATACGGGTCCCATACACAACCACAGCATTCTCTGGTGTCACTCTTTCTCCAAACGCACCCTCTTCATTCGCTTTATGAATAGAGAAGATCTCAATCTCAAGTCATAAAATTCCCAGTTCACAAGAGTGTTTGGAGATGCCTATGAATCAGATGAGCAAGCTTTATGAAAATTCAGTCAAATAAATCAGATAAGTTAAACCATAAGCACAATAGTCTTTCTCATAATATAAGACTTATTATCAATCAGCTATAGACATCTTCTATTCCTTCTTCTCCTTCTTCTTCTTGTGGCTTGTGTCTCTGACACAATATATTGTCTGGTAGGGAACACAGGTTTATTATGATGAACCAGAAACAACTTTAGATTCATCAACTTTAACCTCATCACCAATGCTACCTTCTTCTTGACTTCTCAATTGGCTGTTAAATTCTAAGCCATAGACATGCCCCATTTTCACACGTTTGGTCTCCAAGTATCTCTTATTATCCTTTGTGATCAGAGTTACCAATGGAATCCTACCAGAAACTGTCAAACCATAACCCTTTAATCCACTATATTTTGCTGGATTGTTTGTCATCAGCTTCATGGATCTAACACCCAAGTCCCTCAGTATCTGCGAAAAGAATATCAACATTTCTGTCAAATAATTTATCTCTGAAAGTGATTATAAACGGTTGATACTTGATACTAATTTGAACTGAAAATGTATTATCATTATTATTACTCGACAATATTTGGGACTTCCACCAAAAAGGAAAAAGAAGGCATCAGGTTTCAAGTCAAGACCTACGTACTCCTTTAGTATATAATAGAGGAACTTATTAGAGAGTTGATATTGATCCTAAATACAAAAGATATTTCTCATATCTATCCATTTCCCCCCCCAAATTACTTCTATTGATACTCTCTCAACAATAATCAAGATAGAGAGAGAGAGGGAATTAAAGAAGATGAGTATGGTGTTTTAAAAAAAATATACTAACTTAACTAACTCTTTTAATATAATCAAATTAATTAAATATATCTTATCTTAAGGACTAGAGGAGTACTTAAGTATTTGTTATTTGATTCTTCAATTAAAACATATGTAGATATTTTGCTCAACTCAACAGCACATCATTGGCTCCTTCAAACTAGCTGTTCCATATTCACATATCATATTTTAACTGAAAAGCCTCACATTTTAACGCAGTTCAGACATGAGCTTTGATGCCAAACTGTTATGGAATAAGAAAGGCCAGAATTCTTTGTTACCCCAGATAATAAGTTCCAGTATACAACCCCAATCATTGGAAAGAACTAAAACAAGTGAAAGGCCACATGAGCACAATATCATGTCAAAAACTGAAGCAGATAAGTATTGCCTATGGCTTTGTAGCTTAGTGGCATGAAAGCTCCCCTATAAATGAGAGATTGTGAGTTCGATCTCGCTTATAATCTTAAGTTATTAGTACCTACTTCTCTAATTTAGAAAGAAAAATTTAAGTACCTGTGCTCCAATGCCATATTCCCTGGAGTCAACAGGCAATCCTAACTCCTCGTTGGCTTCTACGGTATCACGTCCATCATCCTGTAGGTTATAAGCGCGAAGCTTATGACCTAATCCGATACCCCTTCCTTCATGTCCTCGTAGATATACAAGGACACCCCTCCCGGCAGCCTCAATGTGTTTCATAGCAAGTCCAAGCTGATTTCCACAATCACATCTGGCAGATCCAAATATGTCTCCTGTGAGACATTCTGAATGTACCCTCACAAGAATATCTTGACCATCTCCAATGTCACCCTGTTAAATAATAAAAAAACAGTTAAAAACTCAAATTCCACTAAAAGTTTACTACTGAATAATCTAGAAATCAAATATAAAAAAAACTTCAACACAATTGTTCCAAGAGCTTGACGGAAAAAGCGCAGCATAGAACTGACTCAAACAACAGTGAAAACACTTCAGATTTGCACAATTTTCATTTGAAGGGCCTCAAACATGGAAGTGATCTTTGCGGCAATAACTTGAAAATGAAAAAAGCTGCCCATGACCCATTGAGCTTAAAAGTAATGTTGCAGCATATTGGCATCTTCCCCATAAATCATTATATTAAAACGCAGCAGATTTCAGACAAGAAATACATTTATAAGTGACTATTATAGTTACTCGCATGAACTTTGAGTACTCTGAAGCATTATTTGAAAGCTCAAGCCACATGCATTATGTTAGTCTTAATTTTAGTTGGTTCTAGCTGAGTCACTTACATGACTTCAAAATTCCTGTACAACGAGGAATTGGGAGGGAAATTGTAATAGCTCAAATTGATTTCTTTTAGCCAGGTAACCAGAATTGCAAAAATCATTTAGGTTACTCCATATGGGGATAAGGTGTGATTCACAATAAATTATGAAACATATCAAAATCACTCTTTGCATGAATATGTAACACTTCTATGTAGCTATATAAATCAGTTAAACAGAAATACAAGCAAGGGCTCACCTTAACCATTGCAATATGCTCGATCCCATCTAAAACTGATTTGTAACAGTATGCTGCAAATGGACCCCACATTGTAGGAATTCGTGCAACAGACACAAGATCTACCAATTTATCTCTCTTCCTTCTATACCTGCAAAGATACTATGTGTTAATATGTTCACTGCATAACTAAATAAGCAACAAAAAAGAAATCCAGGCAGTCGAAACCTCTGCGTGCAAGCTAAAATAAAGAGAGAAAAAAAGAAATAGAATGCAATTTGCTGCCACAAAATAAAAGCAATTAGAATGAAAAAAGAACAAAGCAACCACATCTAAAAGCATCAGAAAACATAGAAATTAGTTTATGGCATCCATATCTAAAAGAAATTTATGAACAAATGTCATCATCATACTGAGCAAGGACATATAACCACATACCTTATTAAGTCGGCAATTGAGACAATTTTCAAATTCTCGCGCTCAGCAAACTGCCGAAGCTTTGGCAATCTAGCCATGGAACCATCTTCATCTACAACCTCACAAAGAACTCCAACAGGATCCAAACCAGCAAGTACTGCTAGATCAACGGAAGCTTCTGTGTGTCCAGCTCTCTTCAAGACCCCACCTTCTCTGTATTTTAGAGGGAAAATATGGCCCGGACGATTGAAATCACCTGGTTCTGAATCTCTAGATGCAAGAGCTAAAACTGTTGTTGCTCTATCATGAGCTGAAACCCCAGTGGTGGTACCATGTTTAGCATCCTACAAATGCAGGGTAAATTGTTAAATCCTGACACAACATAAAAGGCGAAATTTCTGTCATCCCCGTTGTCTAGATGTGATCATAAATTCATAATAAATAGTGGCAAATGTCTGTTATGCACTTGGAAGTAAAATCCATTACGTCTAACAAGCTTACAATTAAATGCACAATACAAATAAACGTAGATGAAACAATTGTGAATTGTCTCAATAAAATTCAGTTCTCATTGGGTAGAGAAATGCTTTCTTTTTCTTGTTGATGATACCAACGCATAAACTTGATGAGAGACATATGCATGATTAATACCAATTGTACAGATGCATGTAAATAAATAACATACCACTGTCACGGTGAATGCTGTGCAAAGTTTCTCTTCATTATCCTTACTGTTTACCATCAAAGGAAGCTGTAATCTTTCTAAATCTTCCTCTTTCATGCTTACACAAACTATCCCAGTTCCATGCTTCACAATAAAGGCCATAGACTCAGGTGTTGCCAATTGTGCAGCCATAATCAAGTCCCCTTCATTTTCTCTATCCTCGTCGTCTACAACCAATACCATCTGCATAATTAATATCAGTCAGTAATGAAAAGCTAAGTCATCTGTCACACAAAAGCAAAACTTTTAACATCGTTAACATCCACAGCCATAAGAAAAGAAAGAGATCGAGACAGAACCAGAAAAAATAATCAACCTTTCCCTGGCGAATGTCTTCAATTGCCTCAAGAATGGAAGCAAATCCTTTTGTTGGCCTGTCCAAATCAAATTCATCCTGGTCTGCAGGAAAGCCATTGGTTGTTACCACGGTGTCTTCTACCAGTTCTCCAAATGCTATTTCATCAGGTTGTACCTTGAGTCCAGCTGATTCATGGCCATTTAAATCTTCTCTTATCATAACATCATTGCCATTTGAATAAGAAAGAAGATCACCTCCTCCAGAGATCAATGTTGCTTTAGGTATACTAACACCATTGTCACTTGGAGAAAATTTAGAATTCAGATGGACAAATGCTAAATCAGATCTGTGTCCATTTACAAAAGATGAATTCACACTGTGCAATCCATTAAACAATTTGAACTGTTTACATGTCCTGCATAGAACAGAAGATCGCAAGTTTAATTGATAACGAAGATATCCAAACATTAGCCAACTGTGATAGAGCAAGGGGAAAAAATGAGCGGAAAGTTTCAAAATTATGGAAACAAGGGCATGATGAGCAGCTGTTCAATCTACATAACCCAGCCCACAAAGCCAATTGAAGGTTCAGTAAGTTGAAGAGCTAGGAGAAAAACTACATAACCGACACAAGTGAGAAAATCACAATAAAAGAAAAACATAGGACCAAACTACTTTTTGTATCCCATTTCCTCTCTTCTCACCCACTTCTTTTTTGTATCCCTCCCTAACTTCATAAGCACTTTACGAGCTTTTAACTTCAAACTATTCAAATCCTGAACCACATCCAATCAATAAGTCATTCAATTACGATAGTGAATGTGCCTAGAAAAAAGAAATTTAAGGCTTAAAATATGCTCATCGATATAGTATATGACATCTGTAAGAACTTAAAATTGCAGTAAATTTTTCAATGCAATATGTAAGGACTTTTCAGATACCAATTAATTATGGAGTCTAGACTTAAAGTTTTCACTTCCAGCACTAAATAATGCCAGAGATCAAATGCAAACTCAGTTTTGAGTGATTAACAAGTTGAAGTCAACTAATCTGTGCAGTTATATTATTAAGTATCCTTTCAAATGGAGATCAAATATGAACTCCTGAGCATAAATTATGAGCTCAAGATTAAGATTAGATTTAAACACAACAAGTTGGGTTTAGAGGCTTTCTCTTACAGCATTTGGTAATCCCAAACTCAAACCCCAAAAAAGACTGAATCATGCTACCAATTATGCATTCACTATCAATTTTCTGGCATTGAAATTTGTTCCCTCCACATCAAGTTGTTTTTTTTATTGGAAACAGAAAAACCGCATCCCATGTAAAGAATCATTCAATACAAGTGAGATCTCACGCAAATTGTGGATCACAGAAATCAAAATGGTTTTCAATAATTTATCCCAGAATCGAAAATGCATCACACTAGCACATAAATGAAGATTTCAGATAAACGAAGTCGACACTGAATCCGGAAACACAAACAAGCAATTACTGGAGAATAATCAACCCATGATATCACAAGCCCAGCTGGCTAAAAATGGAAAGAGGGAATCTTGAAAGCGGAAGAGAGAATATACCGTCGGCTTGAGAGAGCAGAAGTTGAAGGATAAGAGAGATTAAGAGAAGCCATTTATGTTTGGGGAAGATTACAGCAACAATTGCAGCTCTCCAAGAATGGTCTACCTTAAATGATTTCTCGGTTCTTCTCTCTCTCTCTCTCTCTCTCTATATATATATATATATTTGAATACCGAAACAGGAAGACGATGAAGCAACTTGTAGGAAGCAGCCACGAACATTAAACGTGAGAGGCATGGCTGCTACGCGCAGTTGACAATATAATAAGAATAAGAATAAGAAGAATAAACTTTCCAATAATTTTGATAAATATAATAATTTATGATGATATGTTCCCTTACGTTGTAGACAAAAGTTTACGATACTTAGGATTAACGTTAACGAATAACAAAATGCCATAACACAAAACACAATGATGAGTGCAGGAGAAATAAAGCAATAATAACTTAGAAAAACCATTTTGTAGATATATATATTATCTTAATTTTTTATTTAGTATTTACACATTTTTATTAAATTATTTCATTTTTAATCTATTAATATTATTATCCTATGTAACTTTACTCGACTAGTAAAATTAAAAACTTTAATAAAAAATTTAAAAAACCAAATAAAAAATTAATAAAATGGGTATCTATAAAGTAATTTTCCTTAATAAATATACGTCATTTAATTATTTTAGTTGAATATAGGAGTAGTACAATATTCGAACAATGGATGGTGATATTAAAAATGGGGAGAAGACAAAGTTTGTTTGTATAACCTGTTACTATGACAGCGAAAGGTGACTATGACTTACTAGCATCCCATTAATACATTACAAATGTTAACTCTTTATTCCTACCTCCAATCTTAATTATATAAAAAAATTAAATTAATAAATTAATTATAATTAATATAAAATTTAATTAATTTAATTAATAAATATATAATATAAATTTATTTTAAAAAATTAAATTTAATCATAATTAATTTATTTAATTTTTTTAATCTACAAAAAAATTAATTAACTCTTATAATTAAAATATGAGATAGTAGCATCTATGTATTTTAAAGCATTTGTTATTATTTATTTTTTTTTATTTTTAAAAAATAATTGTCTCATTAAAATTTCAATGAATTTTTTTTTACAATTTTATTGTTTGATATTAATTAAAAATCAAATTACCATAAATATATTCTCTTTCTGTAATAATTATAGATATTTTAGTTAAATTCTATAATTCAAGTAATTTAATATTTTTTTAAAAAAACATGTGTGTTATTTTAGGTGAAATTTAAAATTAACTAAGGAAAAAACAAAAAACAAAAAACAAAATATTTGTTACATTCTTTTTTTTTTAATGCAATAAATTAGGAAAAAATATTATATTATTAATGAACATTGAAAAACAATATTTCTGCAATGGATCCATATGGGCAAGTGCGTGAGACGTTGATTGGGGTTCTCTCCAATTCTCAGTTGTGACCTCATTTAACAAATTCATTTGCTTTGACCGTACTTTTTTAGTTGACCAACACCGCCTTTCAACAAATTCATTTGCTTTGACCGCACTTTATATTCTTTTCTCGGCGGCGCAATTTTCTGAATTATAGTGTTGTGTTTGGATTAATTTTTTGAAAGTGATTATAGATAACGTAAGAGGAGTTTTGTTTTTAGAATTCAAATAATATTCTCCCGTTAGATATTAATTTTTTAAGAGATAAAAATTATCAAAATAAATTTTATTTTTTTAATAAAATATTTTTTATGTATATAGATACAGTTTAATTTAAATTAAAATATTATATTTAAAAAATACAATCATCTATAAATTATGATAAACTTTATTTATTAATAACTTGAAAGAGAAGTTTAATAAAAATGTTTTTAAAACCATGACTTAAAATTTCTCAAATAGGCCCTTTTTTCGGTGACACTAAATATTTTATATTAATTTTTATATATCTAGTATTTTAAACTATTTTTTCAAGAAACATTGCCTAGATGGTGAAAAAAATAGAAAGAAAATAAAAATCAGAGAATACTGTGAAAAAATATTTTTAAAATAGAAAGTTTTCCATTTTAGTCTTCTTGACTTTATTTTTTTCCTATCCAAACATAGAATAAGTATCCTCAATTTAGAGTCTTCATTACTATTAAAAAATACTTTAAAGATAAAATTAAATGAAAATTTATTTTAGAATACTAAATAGTATTAAAAAATATTTTAAAATAATGAATATACAAAAAAATTTAAAATACAAAATACTAATTTAAAAAGAAAAGCCAACAATAGCAGTAACAACAACGTACTAATCTTATAGTGATTGGCAAATAACTAGTTAAAATAAGTTTGAAACAACCCGCTCTTTTAAAAATTTCAATAAAAATATATTCAACCTAATATTATTAGTAGCGCACAATGGACTAGAGGTGAAAATACGAATTGACTCATTGTGAGTTAGCTTAGAAGCGGGCCGAAATATAGCAACTCAAAATGGCGGGTTGGGCCCGCGTAACAGCTCTGCATGGACACAGTTGGATTGAGTCATCAAAATTAAAAACTTGCGTCCATGAAACTAAAAGGAACCATTATTATGGCTTTTGCAATTCATTTGGGGTCCTAATTTCAGTTGTCACCTCGTACGTAATTGATTTTCATTCGTTGATTTCCACTTTCTTTAATGTTTCTATCTCACTTGTGACATTTCCCAAAAATTGTCAAATTATTATATTTAATTTCGACAGATAGCCGTATAACATGCCTTTTGGTTGTGTAGAAAAGTTTTATCAGTATTCCTTTTTGCGATTCATTTATAATTTTTTAATAAATTAAAAGACAGTTCATGAATAAAAAGATATAACTATTATGAATATTAAATTATAGATATTTCTTCATCTTCTATTTTTATCTACCCATTCATCTTCCATCTCTTTAAATTCTACTAGATCATTATTGCCTATAAATAGTGCATATTATTTGTATTGTAGAGCAAGTGGAATAATACAATATATTTCTATTATTTTTATTTTTTTTTTCTCACAAAAATTTATTTATATTCAATTGGTTTTATATCTTCAGGTGTAAAAACTATAAGGCCAAATTTTTTTCGTTTTTCTAATAATTTTAATTCTGCCTCATTACGTCCTTCCATTTTAGCCAATCATCTATTTGTTTATATTCGCTAATAGGCTTTAGTTCATGATCCTTATAATCATTTATTACATCAAGCGCTATATTATATGCAAAAATATCGCCAACGTTGACTTTATCTCAATCCCATCATATTCTATTGACAACATAATTTATTAAGATCTCATTATTTTCACATATTTCAGGTTCCTAAATTTCTCTCAAAATTTAGATATTAGTGTTGTCAAAATACTCTTCTGGAGTCACTAAATTTTGTTGAATATCCTCGACCTGACCATATATATTTATAGTTCATTTTCTTTTTCGAGGATTTTTATCTTTGGAACTGATGGCCCTATCACGCTTCAAGCGTGCTTTTGATCCCTTTGCATCAATGGATTGTCCAATAAAGACATCAATTCTGATAGGAGCATTCACAGCTAGAACATGTGACTTAATCACTTTATTGGGGTCAGTGAATGCGTCTGGTAATTGATTGGCTTGACTCTGTAAATGAATTATCTTTTGAACTTCTAACTTACATTGTTTTGTACGATGATCAAGATGAGATAATGACAATTTATTCCAATTAATTTTATTTTTCAGCTGCTTATTTTTTCCCCCTAATGTTAGAATATTTGATTCGTCAAAATAACAATCAGCAAATCGAGCCGTAAATAAATCTCCTATTTTTGGCTCTAAATATTTTATTATAGAAGGAGATTCATATTAACATATTTTCCCATTCTTCTTTAAGAACCCATTTTAGTGCATTGTGGTGGAGCAATTAGAATATATACCGCACATCCAAAAGTCTTTAAATGAGAAATATTTGGTTTCTGACTAAAAAATATTTGTAAAGGGAAGACCTTGAGATAACTAGTTGGCCTGATATGAATTAACATTGCTGCATGCAAAATTACATGTCCCCAAGTAGATATTGGGAGATTTAATTTCATAAGAAATTGTCTTGCAATCAACTGCAAACATTTAATTAATAATTATGCAAGACCATTTTGTGTATGAACATGTGCTACAGTATATTCAACATCGATTCCCAGAGACACACAATACTCATTAAAAGCTTGTGAAGTAAATTCACCAGCATTATCTAGACGTATTTTCTTGATGGGATAATCTTGAAAATATGCTCTCAATCTAATTAGTTGAGCAAGTAATTTCACAAATGCCAGGTTACAAGAAGATAATAAGCAAACATACGACTATTTTGTTGATGCATCAATTAGAACTATAAAATATCTAAATGGTCCACACGGTGGGTGTATCGGCCCACAAATATCTCCCTGTATATGTTCTAGAAATGTGAGAGACCCACTTTCTATTTTTATCGATAATGGTCTAATAATTAGTTTTCCTTCAAAACATGCAGCACATAAGAAAATATAGGATTGTGAAATTGATTGTCTTCTTAATGAATGTCCACATGAATTCTCAATTATTTTTCGTATAATCATTGTCCCAAGATGGCCTAACCGGTCATGCTAAATGTTAAATTTATTCTCACTTGCAAACTTTTGATTTGCAATAGCATGTGTTTCAATTGTATTAATAAATGTGTAGTATATTCCATATGAAAGAGTAGGGAATTTTTCCAATGTACATTTTCTGCTAGAAATCATGTATGTGATAACAAGATATTCCTAATTTTTTTTATTTGTTGTTTTAATATGGTATCCATTTATGTGGATATCTTTAAAACTCAACAAATTTCAGTTAAATTTGGAGGAATAAAATGCACTATCAATATATAATTGTGTTCCTCCAGGTAACAATATATTAGCTCTTCTAAATCCCTCAATCATCTTTATACTTCCAGATATGGTATGGACATTAACTTCTCGCATCACCAAAGAAAAAAATATTTTATATTTTAGAATATTGTATGAGTTGTTGCACTATCAACGAGACACAAATCTTTTTTATTAATGTCAATGAGTGACATTCTTCATTAACAGAAACATAGCAAATGAAAAAGAAATACAAAAAAAAATTAATGAAAAGAGATACAAATAATTTTATTTATTAGGATAAATAACTTTATAGTAAGTAGAATTTTTTTTTATTGAGAGAATTATAACTTTATTATAGTAAAAGGAAAAAGCATATAATCATAAAAGTTAACTGACAAAGAAATCAACAATATCTAAATGAGTCACATCCATATTGCCATAATAAGAATTGCTTTCTTCCCCAACAAAATTTGTTTATATCTTTAGCTTTTTATCTTTATTTTTATTTTTCCTTTTGATCGATTCTTAATATAGTTCAACTAAATGTTTTGGTGTACAACAAGTACAAGCCCAATGACTTTTGCCACCACAACGATGACATAAATTTTTAATATATTAATAATAAATTTTCAATATACTAATAATGACAAGTACGAACCCAATGACTTTATCCTATAGAATTTTTTCTAGTTAAAATTTTTTTTAGGCACATTATTAAATAATGGACATCTAAGGGGGAGTATTATGAATATTAAATTGTGAATGTTTCTTCATCTTCTATCTCTATCTACCCCTTCATTTTCTATCTCTTCAAATTCTATTATGTCATTATTGACTATAAATAGTGTATGTCATTTGTGTTATAGAGCAAGTGGAAGAATATAATATACTTCTATCATTTTCTTGTCTTTATCTTTTCTCTCCTCTTAATCTTGTGGATTGATTAGTTAGTTTTATAAAAACCACATAACAAACTATTGTTTTATACTCCTTCTCTCTTTAATATGTAATATATTTAATTAATTTTATTATATTAAAAAATTAATTAATATGATATATTTTGTTAAACATCTTAATCATTTTTAATAACTTTTTCCCTTATTATCTTATATAATTATTATTGATGGAGTATCAATAGAGATAATATATAAAAATATTGATAAATATAAAAAATATATTTTATATTTAAAATTAAAATTAATTTTTAATTAAATTTTATATTAAAAATAAGAAGGGTGGTACAATAGGGACATGGAGTGAAGGAAAAATCCCTCAAAAATATTCTGCAGATTGAAAATTTTCAAATTAGGACTTTAATAACTACAGATGATACAGAGGGGACCATTCTGACATTTCAAAATTTACAACCAAATGACCAAAATGCCCCTCTGGCATCTCCTTCAACCCCATTACCCCAAACTCCATCGCACCATATCTCAACTCCGACGTCGACTGTAACCCACCGCTAGCGAGACGACCCACCGTGAGCATAAACCGTAGCTGATGACGGCGACCTCCTCAACAACTACAACAGCGTTGGATCAAAATTCAAGAAAGTCTTGTAAATAAGTGTACATATAACTCTCT
The DNA here is from genome assembly GCA_037074615.1 of Leucaena leucocephala. Taxonomy (NCBI): domain Eukaryota; kingdom Viridiplantae; phylum Streptophyta; class Magnoliopsida; order Fabales; family Fabaceae; genus Leucaena; species Leucaena leucocephala. The sequence goes on from CM073550.1 coordinate 13,047,510, forward strand.
GGGCATTAGAATTAGAAATTAAATATTCAAAAAGTAGAAGACGAGGAGGCCTCGTCTTCACGTTTAATCTCCTGCTTCACCTAAACATCTTGCACAACTTGCAGACACGAAGCACAAGGAGTAGTAAAAGAAGAAGAGGGAGAAGAAGTATACAAAGAGAGAGAAGAAGCAGAAGATAGGGAAGAAGATTCAGAAGACAAAGAAAGAACGAGCAATAAATCAACGAAAACGCCCATAATATTGCCGTGATTGCTCTTAGCGTTGACCCTCAGATACCAACCCAAGATTTCCTCGAGACTGTCCAAGTACTTGACGCCGTGAGCCTCCCCATCTTCCCCATGGATTTGCTAAGATCAACGAACGGATGATCCTAGGGGTACAGGGGGCATTTTAGTCATTGCTAAAATCCCAATTTGGGATTTTCCACCTTTCAGAGATATTTTGGGGGATTTTCCCAAGAAAGAAATATTGCCTAAAATATGCATAACAAAAAAAAAAAAAAACAGAGAAAGAGAAAGAATGAGTCGATGCAATCGGATCTTCTGCAATAATATTTGAATGGATTAGAGATTGAAGATTGTCCATGTACTTTTATTGGCACATATCTTGATGAAAGATTATACAATACTCCTTCTTTATTTAATATATAACTTAATTATAGAGAAATAAATTAGATTCTTAATCCAAACAATATTTTGAATCAATTATTTATAATACATAGTATTGATGAAATAATAAGAAGTTTTTGTTCAATTAATCTTTCTTATCCAACTGACTCATCCCTACAGGAACTCATTAGAAAGGGAGCTGACATTTTCCAAAGCAGAAGGTAGCTATAAGGAACCGGATTTGAAAGTGAAATAACTTATATAAGATGAGGTTAAAAGTTTTCATGTAAAATGATTTTACCTTCCTTTTCTTTATATCCTGAACTAAATAACTTAACGTTAAGGATGTGCTTAGTATAAGGTATTTGGAAGAGAAATGTGGGAAATGGAAGGGTTTTGGCCTATTTTTTTGTTTTGTTTAATATCATAAAATTTTCAGGAGAAGTTAAAATGTTCCCTCTTCTCTCTTTCTAACATTCCCTTCCAAAATTGAGGGACTTAGGGAAAAATTAATTTTTTATTTTATTTTAACTATTATATCTATAATATTTGTTTAATATATCTAAAATACTCCTTATGTATGCCTGTTTGGGAAACTCTTAAACTAAAATTTTTAAAAAGGCTTCTAGGTTAAACTTTAGTGTGAAGAAATTTTAAAATAAATAGTTATTTATCTAAAAGTATTTTTAGACTAAACTATGATTTAAAACCATAGTTTTAAATAAGTTACTGAGACTAGCTTCTAAAATAGTAAACGAGTTTATGGATTATCTAATTACTATTTTACCTTTACTTTTTCTTATACAATATCTCCTCTATCATCTATCATCTCTACTCTCTCATCGCTCTTTTCTCTTCTCCCTACTCTACACTCTCTCATCTCTTATATCTCTTTTCCACTATTTCTCCTCTCTTCTCTACCCTCTCCCATCTCTTATATTTTTAATAAAATCATACTCTTTCTAGTAATTTTTCAATTACAAAAGTCTTTTTGGTAATAACTATCTAAATATTTATTTATTCAAAAAATTTTTTTATAAACTTTTCTTCAAAAGCTATTTTTTAAATATTGTCAAAAAAATTATTTTTTTTATAAGCAATTTTTTAAATTCTTATTCAAACATGACCTATATCTCACAATTATTTATATAAAAAAATTTCTCCCTCCCTTTCTTGAATTAAATACTATAACATTAAAATCAATCGCTTCCCTCATTTTTTATCAATCTAAATAGGATAATATTAAATATTTCTTTTTCTTTCCCTCCCCTCCCCTCCCCTCCTCACAATTGAGCCAAACACACCATAAAACTCTTCTCATCCCCTCTGTTCTAGTCAATCCAAACGATGTACTACAAAAAACCCCTTCCTCCCGTGTTAAAATTTCTCAGCTTGAGCCAAAATAGACCCTTACAAGCATAGCTTAGATAAAAAGAGATACCCATGAGTTTCTTCATCTTAGAATAAGTATCTAAATTATCATTATTTTGTTTAATTAAGGATATTAATAAATTACTTTTGATTTAAGACTAATTCTTTTGAGATTTTATGCTAAATTAATTTGAATGTCCAGCTTGATTCCTTTTCCAGATCGAAATCAATTTTTTTTTTTTTGAAAAACTGATGATTTGTTTCATTTATATGTACTAAGTATTTCTTAACCCGAAGAATTAAAATCTCAAGATTCATGTGCTCGACAAAGTTTCTGTTCCCCCGATGAGATTGCTTCTCTGTATTTTTAAATGTTAGATTTCAGAAAATGAGGGATAAAAAATTATAATTCATAATATTAATTGTTAAATTTTTTTAATAAAAATTATAAGCATAGCCACACAAGTTGTTATTAGTAATAAGAATCAATATTATCCGATTTTACAAATAACCTGAGTTTAAATATGACTTTTATATGATTTGGTAAATTAATTAGAAATATAAAAATAAAATTTAGATAATTAACTCCCGAGTTTGACAAATTTATATGTAACCATTATTATAATAACATCCCAAATCTGAGATCTCACAAGAGTATGATAGATTGTATATTTATATTTCTCAGAAGAGATTTATAACAATAAACAAGGAGTGCTTCATGCGGATATGAAGGGACTTGATTCTTACATAGGTTTCTGTAATCCTCCGTAATTATGTCTAACAAAAAAGTAATAAAATTTTGTAGCACATATTATTTTCTTGTCATGCCTTCAACTTCCACGTTGAAAGATTTTAAAATAATAAAAAAATATAAAACGTGGGAAATATATTACAGCTAATTTCCTACTAATTAGTAGATTAAAAAATTAATTAATTAATTAATTATAGAGTTATATAGCATCCAATATACTGATCTTATTTATCATATGTGTCCAGTATCTTAATATTATTTGTGGTATAATTTTATCCATAATCTTATTTCTCAATAACTAAGAATTATAACAAATTAAAAAAATTATGAGTAAAATTATACAAAATTAAAAAAATTATAGATAAAATTATTTAATAAATAAGATTATAATACTAGACACATATTAAAAATAAAATTAATATATTATGTGTTACATAATACTTAATTATATAATCAACGTAATATAATATCTTTAAAATATGTGTGTGTAACTCATGATGATATTCTAGACATTGAATTATTTAAAACCTTTCACAACACTACTATAGTAAGGAAAAAACTCATTTAAGAAGTTAGGAATAAACTAATTAAAAGTTAATTTTAATAGAAAATAATTTAACTGACATTGTAATATTATTATGATTAAAAGAAATCAACTATACCTTTAAAAATTGGGAGAAAGACAAAAAAAGTCTATTTAAATTTTAAAAAGATAAATTGGGCTTCTCAATATTGAAAATGACAGATTGGGTAGGAGGCACAATCTGTCATTTGCAAATTTGTGTGCAAAGACCAAATTAGCCTTCACTTTCCCAATAGTATTTGCAACTTTGACAATACAATTTACAACTCTGCTAATGGTATTTACAATTCTGACAATGGTATTTGCAATTGGAAGAAATTCAATTTTGATAATTAGAAGAAAGACTGTAGCTAACAATGTAGCTAACACTGTAGTTTTGACTAGGTGAAGTTGCAAATCACATTGTAAGAAGTTGCAAATCATGTTGGTGAAGTTATAAATTCATTTGGTGAAGTTGTAAATCCTATTGATAAAGTTACAAATCTCATTGGGAGAGTTACAAATACTATTAGCCAAGTTGAATACTAAAATACTGTTGTAAATCTCATTCTTTAAGGGAACTTTATAAAAATTGAACATTAAAAAGTGATTAACTAAGTCAGAACATCAGTCGGTCAATGGTTGAAGTTATTACAAATACCATTGCTTATTCTCTGTTGTGTAAGTTATAAATATCATTGTGGGAGTTGCAAATATACCATTGGTAAAGTTTAAAATCCCATTATAGAAATGGCAAATAATAGTAGGAGTTTAAATTTTGCCTAAAAGGACTTATAAAATCATGTTTTCTGTGATTTCCAAACAGGCACAATATTAACTATATCTTATTACCAAGTATTATAATTTTGAGTTTAATCAACTAATTTATTATTTTTATATTTTTTAACTTATAAAATTGTATTCACTCGCTTTTAAATTTGTGCTAACTTTTTAAATTTAATTTTATTTATTGACTTTATATATAATTTTTAGAATTTTTTTTGTTAGAAATGATAAATTTTGAATATTGATAGATTTAATTTTAATTATTTGATTTTGAAATATAATTAAACTAAATTGCTGTCGATTTGTATTTTAATTATTAATTATATACTTTTAATAATTATTTATTGATAAAGATAAATTTTTATGAGTTTGCAATTTGAATTTAAGTTCTTGTCACAAGTTTACTTAAATTCATAAGTTTTACAACGTGAATTATATGTACTAAAGCAATGATCATACTCATAAAAGATATTACTTAGTGGTTTGATCCTTTTTTAAATTTTGACGGGTAATAACTTAATTTTTATATATATATATTTTTTAATTTTGGACAAGTTAGTCTTTATAGGTTTTTGGGAGAATTAGGGAGAAGGACAAATGGAAAATAATAATTATTCAAAAAGAACTTAAAAAATGTATTTATTTAGAAGGACTAAAAATAAAAATAAAAATTTATAATTACTAAATTATCCCTACCTATACTCCTACATTTTCTATTAATTGAAGTTTTCTCCCATGAATCCATTTTTATGATTTAAATTAATGTAGTAATATTAATTACTGAAATAAATTATACTTCTTAGTACCTGGGTATCGTGCAAATTTTAGTGAAAAACCAAAGTCAATATGTATTTTACCATTGTGATAATCCTGCAACGTGAGAGGTTTTTTTCTTATGGGGGAAATATAAGTAATTTAACATGGAAATAACATTTTAATTAATTTGTCAAGTAAACTTTGACGCAATGTAAAGAAGATTCATAAAACTTGTGAGAAAATAAGTAATTTAACATGAAGATATTGTATATGAGGATGTCAAAAGGGGAAAAAAAAGGAGTGGACAGTTGTCAAAAAGACTATTTTTTAAGGTAATTTAGTAATTATAAATTTTTATTTTAATTCCTGATCCTTTTAAATAAATACACTTTTTAATATACTTTTTAATAATAATAATTTTTTTAGTTATTCTCCTTAATTCTCCCTATATTTTTTTATTAAGAGCAATTTAATCTTTATAATTTTTTTACCTCAACAAATTATAATAATAATTGAGTTATTTTGGGTCAAAGCTCAAAAACTAAATTAATGGATAATTAAAAAAGTTTAAAAACTAAAAGTTAAACTTCTTTCTTTATTTAATGTAATAAATATTGAGTAAAATTATCATAATAATGTATATATATTATATTACACCAGAGATTATATATTGAATTGTGATTAATAAGTCATGATGATTAATGGTAAAAAATTTCATACTTTTTCTTATAAACCTTACAGACAATGCTGTATGTATTCAATATCACACATGCTATATTACATTACAGGAGACTTTGAGTTGCAAATAAAAATCACAACAAACAAACAATAATCTATAAGAAATACATTATAAAAATATTAATTCAATCTATAAGAAAGAACATGAAATGCTGCCAAGATTTATATGTATGCACTTTTTTAATCTTGACAATCACACATGTTCTATTGTTATTTAATGGGCATATATCCTTATTCTACTATCATAGATTGAACACATCTAATTATATATATATATATATATATATATATAACATTATATAAAATATGTGAAAATTTAATACTCCTTCCAGTCCTACATATCAGGAGGGGCAGCGCAGCAAGTGCAGCATAAGAGTGTAGTTGGAGGAGGAACACAACACACACATAATGGACATGTGATGGGAAAGAGCATTCCTGCAACCACACCAAATAATTAAGGAATCTCAAGGTACGTGTACGTGTATTTAATTTAGAGGGACAAACGCGATTAAGGGTTTGTTTGGTTGGAGGGTTTTGGAGGGGAGAGGAGGGAAGGGGAGGGGTGGGAAAAGTGTGTTTAATTGAAAAAAATATAGGAGAGGGGAGGAGAGATTTTTTGTCTTTTTGTGGTCCCCTCCCCTCCCTCACATTCCCTTTAAAAGTGGGGATTTTTGGAGGGGAGAGAAAATTTTTCACTTTTATGACCAAATTACCCTTGATGTTTATTTAATATTCCAATTATACCCTTAAGCTTTTTTATTTTATTTTTCTCACACCTATTTTTTTTAATTGTTAAAATTTAATAAACATAATAAATTATTTATATATTATATTAAAATATATAATAATTATATAATTAATAAGAAATAATATTAAAATTTTATCATTTTTTTAATTTTATTATATATATAAATGAGATAAAAAAAATTTAAGATTTATAAATTAAAAAAATAATAGTTTTGATATAAATATTATAAATAAAGAGTAAATAAATTTAAATAAAGAAATAAGGGTATATTTATCAATTTCTAATTAACTCCCCTCCCCTCCCCTCCCGAATCAAACAAAACACATTATTAATTAATTTCTCCTACCTTTCTCTACCCTCCCTTAAATTAATCTAACCCACTCTCCCCTCAGCTAAATCAAATAAAGCCTAAAAGATTTAAGGTTATAAATATGATTGAATTTACGATGTTCTACTAATTATAAGAAGTCTTCATGCAATTAGTAGTTAATGAAATGACGATATTAAAAGAATATATAGTGGATGCATCGAGAAGAAATTAAGAATAGGATTATTTACTTGTTGTAGCTTCGCACATAAAGGTGGTGGAAGGAGACAAGATCATGGCAAAGATGAAAAGAGTCACCAAGCAAAGCTTCAAAGATTTACTCGCCATTTTAATTTGTTGACGAACAAATGCCTATCTTTAAAAGATTTGTATATATAGCGGTCACATATACATGTACATATATATATATGTGTGTGTGTGTGTGAGTGAGACAGAGAGATTTTCCAAAAATTATCGGATTATTAAATTTAATTTTGACAAATAGCATATAATGCCTTTTGGTTGTATTGAAAAATTATGTCTATATTCTTAGCTAGCTTTTTTCTAATTTTGTTTTAATAATATTAACCGGATCTTATTACTCCGTATCCCAATTTCAAAATTTATAGACGCCTTTTTTAATATAAATATCTCTTTTAAAAATTAAACTTAATACCTAAATTTTAACATATATATTTATTATAAGATTAAATATAAGATTTAAAAGAATCTATTATATTATTTTATATTATTAAATTGATTTTATATTAATTTTTAATTTATTTATATACATGGTACTATTTTTTAACCCCAAGAGTGAAAATAAGGTTGATGTGATTAAATTTAATCACATCAACTCTATATAGTTAAAATAAGGCTGATGTGATTGACAAAGTTTCTATTCCCCCGTTGTGAGTGGGGTTAAAATACTTTAATAACCTCTCCATTTTCTCTTAATTATACATATCTCCTCTTTATTTTAAAAACCCATATAAACTTACACATGATTAAAATATGTGTTATACAAACATTCCTTATGTGTTTAAGGTCCTATTATTATCCATTCAATCGATAGTTAACTATTAAGTTTGATTATTAATTTTTTAACCAAAATACCCCTCTTTAACATAATTATTTAAACATTAACATTTGTTAAAATAAAATTTATACGGTCAAAAATAATTCTAATATATATTTTTCAGACTTTATAATATGTTAAAAAATTTATTAGTTTTAATTAGGCTAAAATATATAAAATTCTTTCAATTTTAAGTCAGTTGCATATCACATCTCTAATATTTATAAATTTAAATTAATAATTATAATATTTTATATTTTAATTATTAACTCCTACTGTTAAAATTATCGTTACATTAATAGTTTTTTCTATATCATAATTTTATAGTTTTTAATTATATATCATGTCATTTAAAAACTAAGTTAACATGTATTTTTAATTATTTTTAAATACTTAAAAATAAAATAATTAAAAATATAAAATACTTAAAAAAGTACTTAAATATTTGTTTCGCCTTTCCTTTTTTAAATAAAAATAAAAATACTTTACAAAATTTAATATATATATATATATATATTGTTTTTTTTTTGAATGGATGAAAACACATCCTGTTGTTCTATTGCAATCAAAGTACTAAAATTACTAATAATTAATAATATTTCTGGTATGTTGGCAGTTTGGCTAATCGATGGGTTTTCACAAGTTTTGATTCTTTTTCCTAGAGGGAAAAACTGTTGACATGCGAACAATATTTACTATTTAGTGCCATTTTAAAGGGAACAACAACAAGCTTAATACTATTTTTATTACTCATATATTTAATATAAGAGTTAATTAATTTTTTTAAATAAATTAATTTATTTAACCTAACCTCCAAAATTATAGGCTTGGTTGATAAAATGCAGTCCTATTTTTATAAGGGTTTTTTTACTCATACCTGCCAATCTGCACCTACTCACGGGTTAGTCTTTTTTTTTTTAATTTTATTATTATATTTAAATTTTATTTATTTAATTATTTTATAATAAATTGTTTTATTATTTTATTACTTTAAATTTTTATTTATTTTTAAATTTTAGTATATTGTAAAAAATTTAAAAAAAATTGTGACGGGAGGATTGGTGAAATACTAACCTGCCGCAGGCTAATCTATTTTCGACAGGTTAACTTATATTATTATTTCTATATAATATAAATTTATTCTAAAGAGTTAGATTTAATTATATTTAATTAATTAATTAATTTAAGTTTTTGAATTTATAAAAAAAATTAATTAGATTTTGTATTTGTATTAAGGGCGGGGGAGTACACTGCAGTTTTCTTCATGGTTGTGGCCATATGTGTTTTTTTTCTTGAAGTTAGCAAACGGTGAAAAATAAATTAGGGATTTGAGATGATAAAGGATAAATTTGTAAATAAAATTTATTTTAATATAAATTTTCATTAAAAACACATTTTTAGAATGTTCTTAACATAATAAATGGTTTAAATTTTAGTATATGTTTTCAAAATAAAGGGAAAGTCTTTTGTGTAATTAAAGAAAAATAAAAGGATAGTCAGAATATTTTATTTATTATGGAATTATTATTATTTATAAATATTTTTTTGGTAAATTAGTAAGTATCACCTAACTGATAGTATATAGATTAATCCTCTTGACAGATAACTAAAATGAATTTTACCTTTTATAACAAAACTTTTTTTCCATTTGAACGGCCCTATTTGAAACTAAGATATCTATTTAAAGGACTTAATTATTTACTAGATGTGTGAAGTTTAGTTGATTATTTTTTTTTATAAAAAAATTTTTAGAAAGGAATTAAGCTCACCTACGATCTAAAGGTAGGGAGAAATTTCCTTTCCTCTTTGGCGATACCAATGTCAGGTAGGACGAGCCATTTATTACTCTCAGGCATAAATTTAAACACTCAAGAGCTAAAATGTCTCTCCAAACACCACAACTAGAACCACAATAAAATAATACTCTTCAGAGATCGAATACGTTCCAAATTATATATTAGAAAGTGGGCCCATTTAATATTGGGCTAGGTGAGAGTGGGCTCATTAGGAAAGCTTTCTGACCCAACTCGTTATAAGAAGGGCTAGTGGGCTGGCCCACTTTTAATTTTCTACTTTTTAAAACGTTTGTTTAAATATCCAAATTAAACCATTAACTTTCTCTATTCAAGCTTAAATCTAAATTATATGAACCTCAAAACTTTTAAATATAAGTATATGATGAAATTCAAATTTTTTTACTTTGAAGCTTATATATATATATAATATTTAAATCATTCAAACTAGTTTACCTATTTAAATCATTATAAGTGAAAAGTGAGAAGAGTGGGAGGGGCCGAGCACTAACAAATATAGGTGCCAAAACGTATAACAGTTCATATGATGAGCCGAAAGTTTTGAAATGATCTGTTTGAACTATGCAAATCAAGAGATAAAATTTCAAAAATGAGATTATTTAAAACTCAATGATTACGTGAGATGATATTTTGTTGTTTGGAAATATTTTCGAACCTACCAAAACCTCGGCAAAAGAAGGAAGATCAAATCAGTTTCAATTCTTCAATTTAGATTTGTGCCAAAATAATTATGCATACCTTATTCACTGCATGCACTAAAGCAATGAAGATAACCATAAAGATTGGTCGATTGAAAAAAAGGAAAAAATATACTCTGATACAGTAATCTCTCATACTCACTCTCCTTATAAGAATCTCGCAAAAAAATTAGAATTGAAGCTAAAAAAATCTTTGAATAATGTTTATTTCACTTTACTTAATTATGAATAAGCTATAGATATAAATGAATATATAATTACAATTAAAAATTGACTCTCCCTATATTATTGGGAAATATGGCCATGTCAACAAAAACAAGAGTATGATAGATTTGATTGACTCAACTGACTCTCCATTAATATAGTAGGATAAATAAAATAATTAATAATAAAAATAATTAACTGCTTGGACTTAGTGAGACTAAAGTTCCCCTTCTTGTATCTCCTATGGTAATTCATCGGAAACCTATCACACTCTTAACTAAGTCTTATATTTAAGGTCAAAACCTACCTCTTAACTAGATCCCACATTTAGGACCGAAGAAGTATTACATATTGTTAACAATATTGATGTTAGAGGAATAACAAGAAGAATAAGATGGAGCAACAATATCCATTAATCATGAAAGAGCAATAAGCTCATATAATTTCCATGGTAATCTCCCTTCATATCTAATCTCTCTTTATATAGAACCTTATGTAGTGTTTGGTGGTTGGGGTCTGAACCAATATGAGATTAATATCTCCAACACTTACATTGAAATGGAAAAATAAATACAAGCCCAAAAATTTCCAGCAGAAAGAGCCAATAACTCCCCAGATGATAGCGTTAAAAAAAAGCCATAATGAACCCAATTTTGACTATATCAGGAAGGTCTATATAACCAGCTGTCAAAAAATGAAAAAAAAATTATAAGATCATCAGATACCAGGCTCTAATATATCTTGAAAGTAATAAGAGAGATCATGGAAGGCATATTAAATCAAGATAAGACATTCATTCACAATGAATAGTCTTATGGTTGCATATTGCTAACAGAAGCAACAGAAAGAGGAAGGGGAAAGATGCTGTCCTAGAAGATTAAAATTTTGGCAGGTCTTTGAAGATTTAAAACTAGTACTTTTGTTTACTGACAAAAAATTGATTTTCTTTCTACTCCATTGATTGCAACTTCAACCAAACATCTCCACGAGTGAGACGAGGGGGAGAAAGAGAAAACAAATGCCTCATAACAGAAAAAGATATACATATTTTTCATAAGATGGATAGATAATATGCATTGGGACCATGACATATGATGGAAGCCACTGTAATCCTGTACTCCTTAGGTCTTAATTATAGGAGGAAGTTAGGGAGTTGAACTTGATTCTAAATACAATACTTCAATATATTTTATTTCTAATATTTATTATTATTTTTTTAAACTAATTTATCTAACTTATAAACCAATATATAATCTAATGTTATACTTAAAGTAACTTATTTAACTTCCAAAATAAACCATATTAGTAAAGTAATTCTTATATGAAGGAACATATTATTTATGTAATGAAAGCCGAGACATATTTTAAATTCAAGACAAGAAATAGTCTCAGACAAATTACAGGGGAACAAAAATAAAGGAAAAATAAAACTGACAGCACACCACAGTCTAGCTTTCAAATGGCTAGGTCACTCCACACAACACTCAATAAATCTTTTAGTTTAAAGGAACAGTTTTCCTCATCATGAAGCATCAATTTCATACTTTTTGCATACTAATCAAGCATAGCAGTTAGTTAAATAGGTCGGAAAAGAAAATCAACCTGAAATTGAGTCTGGACAAGATAAGACCCCAGCTTTCTGGAAGTAGGATGATTGGGTTCACTCCCTGCTGAGAGGGACAGTGACTTGATAATCGGCAAGAATATGCCGCCGGCCCTCGCGGTGGTGCTGGGCATCGCCGGTGCAATAAGTACTTCGCCAAAAGTCAACCCATAAGACAGTCCCAATGTGCTCTTTCCCCACCACTTGACGAAGTAAGTCGCAATCCTATCCCCCAACCCAGTTTTCACAAACCCACGAGCGAAGAAAAAGGAAATCACAATCAACCAAATGACCTGGTCAGTGAACGCGCTAAAAGCCGCAGAGAACGTCAGTGTTTTTGTCACGATGGAAGTCGTTAAACCAAGAAAAGCCCAAGCTCCCACCGGCAATGGACTTAGAACAAGACCCGTTATGGTCGAGAGAAAAATCGAGAGCAATTGCCACGCTTGAGGGGTAACATCAACGGGCGTAGGAACTAAGAAGCGAACGATGAGACCAATAGAAATGGAGATAAAAAAAGGTAAAGGTTTGGCGCCTTGATCAACAGGGATTGATGATGACTGTGATTCCGGAGAAGATGGCGACGAAGAAGCTTGAATTGGGCGATTTGCAATGCGACGTTCAGAGAGAGGATTTAAGGTGGACGAAGTTTTGGAGGGAAAGAAGGGGAAAGGAGAGACAGTTAATCTGAGAGATGGGATCGAAGGAGAATTTGGAGTCAACAGAACAGAAAGATGACCGAGGAAAGAAGTGGGAGGGGAAGAGAGAGGGACAGAGGTCGAGAGGGAGAGGGAGAGGGATGTGAAGCTATCCATGGGAGAGAGATGGTAGCTCGGGAAGAAAAGGAAAGGAAGGGGATTCGTAAGTTTGAAATATAAATTCAATTTCTCGTTCGAAAAAAATATAAATTCAATTTCAATTTAATATAAAACATTTAATAAAAAAGTTTTTAAAAAAATATTGAAATAATTTGCCATTGATGATATCCCAAAATTTAACTCTGAAATTCCAAAAATTGATACAACATTGATATTAGCATTAAATTTAAAATATTAATGCTAAATTTTATAATATCAAACTATTCTTTATTTTTATTAAAAATATTAATATCAAATTTTAACAAAACTTTTAATGTCAAAATTTTAAAATATCAATTCAATTTTAATATTTGATCCTTTGTTGAAATTTGTTTTTTATTATCTCAAAGTAAAATTAAATTCATGATGCACAAAGCTAAAGACATTTGTAAATGCATAAGATATAAATTTCAGATACTTTTGAGTAAGGAAAAAAATGATACTTTTAACTAATAAATATTTTAATGAAGAAGTTTTTGGTAATTTTTATTTAATAAATGAGATCTATCTTTTTTCACTTTTTTATTTTTTTTAATTATGATTTCCACGTAAAAGCTCTAATATTTTAATGTCAATATTTTTTATATTAATTGAGTAAATGATATCTATTGATCTATTTATATGTATATAATCAAAGGTAGAAAATTAATTACAAAAAACCACTTCTATACATAAATAAAACTAGAAAAAATCTATAGGTAATGCCAACTTTGAAATAATATATTAATGACATAAATCTGAATAATAGACAATAAGTTCAAAGAATGATATCATTCACATCAAGTGATCCAATCAATGACTATTTTGTTAGCTAACACTTGACAAAGTTAGTTAACTCAGTTAATGGGCTGTTAAAATAGTGTGTATATATCAATAAAAATAATTGGATGTGAAGAATATAATATTATTTAAGTGCTTTTGTCCTTCTTTAAACTCATTCTCAATCATTTAAATTAAGTTTCATCATTTTTCTATTATTTTAATAATTTAATATTATAATAATTTATAAAACATTAAACTTCAGCAGATAAGCCTGATGTAATGACTAAGATGAAAAATAATTAAATAAAGAAAGGAATTTGTTAAAAGTGTGGAAAGGAAAAAAAAATTGATATGGAGTCAAATTTTCTTTATTTTATTCTCTATTTTTTTTCGCATTTCATCTCAATATTTAGATTAAATTTTGAATTGTTTATATTCAATATTTTATAAAAAAATATTATTTTTATATTTTTTTAATTGTTCAAATTAAGTTTTAAAATTCTTTTTAAACCAAAAATTAATTCTATTTATTTATATTTATTATTAGGTAAAATTATCCAATTAAAATTTATAATATGTATTTTTATCATTAATGAAGGTTTAACAAAATTTTGAAATTCGATCAATGTGAATTTTTATTATTTAAAAAAGTTCATATGACAAGATTTAATTGAAAAATTAAACATAATAAATATAAATAAATGATAAGATAACATTTAATATCTTGATATTATTTTTTAATATAATCTAATACTTTAATGTATATATCATATCATAATATATTTTTCTAATACATCCAATATCTCAGTAATTTTTTAAGTGTATCCAATATTTTTTATATTATTTTTTAATTATGTACCCTAATATCATTTATTATTTAGGGAGTTAGATATACTATAAATAAAATTGTAATACTAAATATACTAAAAGATAATATTAAGATAGTATTGTATTATAAATAAGATTATAGTGGGAATAAAAGAGAATTAATATTATTTTGTTTCTTACTATGTACTGTAAAACCGTTTAATTAATTTAATGATCATTTTGTCTTTCTTACAAAAAAAGTTTTGCTATTTGTTTTATGTATTTTTTAAATAATTTTATATTTTATTAACAACTTTATAAAATATAAAATGTCAACAGAAAAGCATGATGTAACTAACGAATAAGATGAAAAATAATTAAATAAAAGAGATGGAGAGAGCCTGAGAGGTTGACTTCGGGCCATTCAAAAACGGCTCGCTCAATCTCAAACTTACGAATCTCCTTCATTCCCTTCCCTTCCACTTAGCAACCATTGCTTTCCAATGGAGAGCTTCGCACTTCACTCTCTCTCCACCTCAACCTCCGTCTCTTTCTCTCCCGCTCATCCTTCCTTCCTCCGTCATCGTTCTCGACCACTCTCCAATTCTCATCTGTCTGTTCAGTTGACTCCAACTTCCCCTTCAACCCCATCTCTCAGATCAACCGTCTCTCGTTTCTCCTTCTTTCCTTCTAAATCTTCATCCACCTTTAATCCTCTCTCTAAGCCTCGCATTGCAAATCACCCAATTCAAGCTTCTTCGTTGTCGTCTTCACCGGCATTACCGTCATCCTCACCCCCAGTTGCTAAAGGCGCCAAACCTTTACCATTTTTTATCTCCATTCTTATCGGTCTTATCGTTCGTTTCTTAGTTCCTAGGCCCGTTGAAGTTACCCCTCAAGCGTGGCAGTTGCTATCGATTTTTCTCTCGACCATTGCGGGTCTTGTTCTAAGTCCATTGCCGGTGGGAGCTTGGGCTTTTCTTGGTTTAACGACTTCCATCGTGACAAAAACACTGACGTTCTCTGCGGCTTTTAGCGCGTTCACTGACCAGGTCATTTGGTTGATTGTGATTTCCTTTTTCTTCGCTCGTGGGTTTGTGAAAACTGGGTTGGGGGATAGGATTGCGACTTACTTCGTCAAGTGGTGGGGAAAGAGCACATTGGGACTGTCTTATGGGTTGACTTTTGGCGAAGTATTTATTGCACCGGCGATGCCCAGCACCACCGCGAGGGCCGGCGGCATATTCTTGCCGATTATCAAGTCACTGTCCCTCTCAGCAGGGAGTGAACCCAATCATCCTACTTCCAGAAAGCTGGGTTCTTATCTTGTCCAGACTCAATTTCAGGTTGATTTTCTTTTCCGACCTATTTAACTAACTGCTATGCTTGATTAGTATGCAAAAAGTATGAAATTGATGCTTCATGATGAGGAAAACTGTTCCTTTAAATGCCTTTAAAATGGTTTTAAGTTGAAGTTGCTATCATTCAAGTTATAATTAATCGGGAATGTACCAGAAGTTTAATTTTTCTTTTCTAAATTAGCTGTCTTGAAAACTTTATTGGACATTATTGATCCGGTGTGTGCTTTACTGTATTTCAAAATGGCATCTTCTTTCTAAGTGGCATGGCATGATTGCACTAATATGACTATGGTGATTGAGTTTTTGAAACGGTCATCATAATTCTGATGTTGAAGGATTCTCTGCTTTACGTGTGTTACTTCTTTTTTGAGATCTACCATCATTTGATGATTAAGTGACTTTGTGCACTGCTGTACATGTGACAGTCTGCTGCTAATTCTAGTGCTCTTTTCCTAACTGCTGCTGCTCAAAACTTGCTATGTCTTAAATTAGCCGAGGAACTTGGGGTGATAATTGCAAATCCATGGGTTACATGGTTTAAAGCAGCTAGTTTACCTGCATTGATTTCTCTTCTTGCTACACCATTGATTTTATACAAACTATATCCACCTCAAATGAAAGACACACCAGAGGCGCCAGCCATGGCTGCAGTCAAACTAAAAAGTATGGGTCCTGTCACTCGAAATGAATGGATTATGATTGGTACAATGCTGCTTGCAGTCTCTTTGTGGATCTTTGGGTATGTCAGATATCTTATTTCAAATCATTTGAAAATGTAGCTGTTATTTCAATTCAATGTATCAATAATTACCTTGTTATGATATTTTATATGCATGATCAATATGATGATTTTATACACAACTGTCAAACTCAATTAGATGGAATTCGCATTTTATATGAATGCATTTAACAGTTAGTTAGTGTCATGTTATGCCAGTATTAATGGATATTACAGACACAGAGAGAGCATCCATTTATAGTGGCATAACACGAAACACTAAGTCTCTAACCAGCAAATGATTTTTTTTTATTTTATATTTCATCTATGATCCATGTAGCGGACCCGTCTAGTGGGATAAGACTTATTATTGTTGTATTTCATCTATGATACAGAGTATATATTAGATTTATTTATCCTTTGGTTGGATCACATGGTTAGAAACTGAAAATGTAACAATTTGAAATGAAAAGAGGCTGCAGGTTATGTTTTTAGAAGCACTCTCAAATCTCTACATTTTCTTGGCTTATATAATGTAACATTTTGAAACTGAAAATGTTTCATTTTGAAGGGGATCTTTCTTATTTATATTGAATTCAAAAAAGAAGATTATATTGTTAAACATTTGATGCCTACCTATACATTACTTAATCGTTACATCTGTATTGATGTTTCTAGCAATTCGAAACTTGTTACATGTGCACATAATTATACTCTCATAATGAAAGTTCTCGTAACTGAATTCTATGCAATCAATATTTTGTGATCCTGCAGAGGGACTCTTGGTATACCAAGTGCTGTAGCTGCAATGATTGGCTTATCAATACTCCTTGTATTAGGAGTCCTTGATTGGAGTGATTGCTTGAATGAAAAATCAGCATGGGATACCTTTACTTGGTTTGCCGTTCTAGTGGGGATGGCCGGCCAGTTGACAAACCTTGGCATTGTTGGTTGGATGTCTACTTGTGTGGCCAAGTTTCTTCAGTCTTTCTCTCTGAGCTGGCCTGCTTCGCTGTTTGTTCTTCTGGCATCTTATTTTTCCATCCACTACGTTTTTGCAAGTCAGATCGGACATGTTGGGGCTTTATACTCTGCATTTCTCGCTATGAACCAGGCAGCTGGTGTTCCTGTTGTGGTGGCAGCTCTGGCTCTAGCTTATGTAACTAATCTTTTTGGTTCAATAACACACTATAGTAGTGGTCAGGCTGCTGTATATTATGGAGGTATGGCCCCCCTTCAATGTTTTAGCTATTTCCTCACTTGGTAATTTTCCTTTCATCTATTTAACTCTTTAGCTTGTGTTTTTTGAGTAATTTAGTTGTAATTTCTCGGAAACATGCCTATTGGGCAATTAACCAAAAGAGCCTAGACACACAAGGAAATGGTGAGCTGGCAAGGATGAAAGAGAGAGAGGGAGGGAGCTGGTTAGTGAGAGGGAGAGATATACAGGACAGGTTTAGGGAGAGTGGGGGTTAAGCAAGGATTGGGTGTTCTGTGGAGTGAGTGACCTAGCCACTTGAAAGCTAGAGTGTGGTGTGCTGCCATTTTTATTTTTCTTCCTCTGTAATTCATCTGAGCCAATATTCTCTATTTGACCTTGCATTAGAAAGTATATCTCAGCTTTCATTGCATAAGCAATGCAAGATTACAGTGGTTCCATCATGTGCATATGTATATATATATCAATCTTATGAACTATTCTGTTCTGGCGCGTTTTTTTCTTGTTCTCCCTCTCTTTTTACTCTTGTTATGTTGATGTTACAATGAATGGAATAGAAAGGAAGCTTTGTTTTTTTTGTGAAAAAAAGCTAGTTTTAAATCCTAAAAGACCTGCAGAGATTAATCTTGTAGGAGACCAAGTTTCTCCTTACTCTTAAGTTGATTGTTAGTAACCTTCAAACATAAGGCTATTCCTTGTAAATGCATGTGTAAACTTAATTTAACATCCCTTCCCTGCTCTTTCTTATCAATATCAAAATATGTTAAAGCCTGGTAGCTGATGATATTATAAATTTTTTTTTGTCGTTTTTGACAGCGGGTTATGTTGACCTTCCTGATATATTCAAAATTGGATTCATTATGGCTTTATTTAATGCTATCATCTGGGGAGGTGTTGGCTCTTTCTGGTGGAAATTTTTGGGCTTGTATTGATTTTCCAGTTCAATGTAAGTAATATCAGTTTTCCTTGTTTCAATTGGTCATTCTTCTTTTGTAGCCAAAATAACAGGTCTTCCATTTGAGGACAGTTGAGCTCATCATTTTGCCATGATAATTAAAATCTGCTTTTAGTTTTATCCGTTATTTGATATCTTTAGGTTATCATTGATTTATTGCATAAAGTCAATATACGGATAGTTATTTCGGTACAACTGTAAATAGAAGATTGAAATTGATTTGATCTTCCTTTCTGGCTGAGATTGGATTATTGGTATGATTATGACTTATTCTAGTGAACGTGTGTGTGTATATTTATTCTATATTTTCATTTGTAAACTTCCAAAAATATCATTTGTTGTTTGGTGTAAAGGCAAGGGAAAGAGAAAACTGATTCCTTTTCGATTGATTTCTGGTTGATGGAAACATTTCATAGGATTTTCTTTTGTTATGCTCTGTGGGAGAATGCCCTTACCCCAGTTTTAGAACAGACACACAACATTAGTTTTATGCATTCCATAACTCTTACTACCTCCGGTCCTTAATATAAGAGATAAATAATTAATTTATAAATATTAAAAAAATTAGTTATATTAGTTATTTATAATAAATTTATCTTGATTTCCCTAAACTGTTATATTTAATCATGTGTATTAGAACCACTCTTTAATTGTGAGCTATTTTAACATGTGCAATCAATAAATATAATCTGAGCAAAAAATTATGTAAAGTAGATTTGTGTTTTATATTTATGACTAAAATAAATTTTTTATTTAACTCTTATATTTAAGACTGGAGGAGTATATAATTTTGTACCAGCTCCAATAATTAATACTTAGATTCATATGGAATATGTAACCAACCTGTTATCTAGAGAATCCATGTTTTGGAGGTTATAAACCGGGCATGCACCAATTTTTAGGAATCTTAAATTGTGTTGGTTTCATGTTGGTTGCCACAGATTTACCATGATTTTGGTGATTTCTAATGTTAAACTAAAAGAATACTTAACTATCAATGTTGTTGTGACTCTCGAGTTCAAGAGAAACATGGAACAAAGAATGAGAGGAAAGGGAAGAGAGAAAAGAAAAATTAACTATAGGTAGGATATATTAACCCTAGATAAAACTCCTATAATTTTTAATATAAAATTTATTTAACTAATTCGATTAACTTAAAAAAGTTCGTTAAATTAGTTAATATAATATATTTTTTTAAAATATCATAATCATATTCTTTAACTCTCCCTATCTTATTTGATTATTGTTAAGTGAATATCAATAGGAATAATTTAGGAAAAAAAAATTTAATAAATATAAAACTTAATAATGTCAATTCCCTATTTTATTTTCGTGAGAGTGGAAAGGTTAAGTATGATTGATTTTTATGATAGGTAAGATATTTCATATAGGTTGTTCCATGTGGTATTTTATGTTTTTAAATGTGATGAGTTTGGGTTTTGGTAATTTGGTAAATATTCATACTCCAAAAATAAAAGTTATTCCCTCTTTTTTCTTTCAGAAATTATAATTCTATTTATAAGTTATTTTTATAAAATCTATAAAATAATTAATATTTTTTTTCAAATAGGGCCTTAACATGTATATTGCCATGAGTAAAGCAGAGAATCCGACAACATCAGAATCAGTAAATCACACACCCAATCAATAGCGTCCAAGAAAGTTTTCACGTCGTTTCAACAGCTAAATTATAAAAGAAAAGTGAAATTTATAGTCTGTTCCCAATTAATTAATACTTGAATGATATCAACTACAACTTGAAAGGCATCATGAAGCACTATTTTCATACTTTTTGCATAGCAATTAATTAAATAGGTCGGAAAAGACCACCAACCTGAAATTGCGTCTGGATAAGATCAGATTCCAGCTTTCTTGAAGAAGGATGATTGGGTTCACTCCATGCTGCGAGGGACAGTGACTTGATAATCGGCAAGAAGATACCACCGGCCCTCGCAGCGCTGCTGGGCACTGCCGGTGCAATAAGCACTTCGCCAAAAGTCAACACATAAGACAGTCCTAATGTGCTCTTTCCCAACCACTTCACGAAGTAAGTCGCAATCCTATCCCCCAGCCCAGTTTCCACAAACGCGCGAGCGAAGAAGAAGGAAATCACAATCAACCAAATGACCTGGTCAGTGAACGCGCTAAAAGCCGCAGAGAAACTCAGTGTTTTTGTCACGACGGATGTCGTTAAACCGAAAAAAGCCCAAGCTCCCACCAGCAAAGGACTCAGAACAAGACCCGCAATGGTGGAGAGAAAAATCGAGAGCAACTGCCACGCTTGAGGGGTAACTTCACTGGCCTTAGGAGAGAAGCGAACAACGAGACCAACAGAAATGTAGATAAAAAATGGTAAAGGTTTTGTGCCTTGAGAAACTGGGGGTGAGGATGAGGGTAATGCCGGTGAAGGTGACGACGAAGAATCTTGAATTGGGAGATATTCAACGTGGGGCATGGAGAGAGGATTAAAGGTGGAAGAAGATTTGGAGGGAAAGGAGGAGAAATGAGAGACGGTTGGTCAGAGAGATGGGGCTGAAGGGGAAGTTGGAGTCAACAGAAGAGACAAGTGAGATGTGGAGACTGAACGAGAACGATACGGGGGAAGGAAGTGCGAGGGGAAGAGACAGTGAAGTGAGAAGCTTTCCATTGTAGAGCAATGGTGGCGCAGTGGAAGGGAAGGAAACGGAGATTGGCATACTGAAAAGAGCTCAATAAAAAGATGTCATCTGAAATATTTGTATTCCATGTGTAAATTAAATTCAGTCACCATTTAATGATTTATACTATTTTAATAATCTTCTTAAAAAGTTCTGCTGATTGATTAGCTAAATACGACAGTCAAAGAGTGAGATATGTGATGATAATATATTAAAATTTATAAAATTAAAAAGTCAATTATTAAGATATGAAACGTAGGAGTGATCATGGGATGCGACCGGTCGAGACATGAACATGAGAATAGGGCGAGATGCGTTTTGTGTCATGTATTTCATTCTATCCCAATCTTGTCACATTAGGATATATTTGGAATAGGACAGGAATTCTCAATTCAAAAAGAAGAAGAAGAAGAAATAATGCATGTTTGATATAATGAAGCATACTCATAAATAAACTCAGGTTCAATTTTCTTGAAAGTTTAAAAAAACAAGATATGAGACATTATGCCTGTTTGGATGGAGTTGAAACTTTGATTTTAAAGTGTTTATATCTCAAATCTTAATTTGAATTTTTTTAAAATAAATAGTAATATTTGTCTAAAATGACTTTTGGACACAACTATAGTTTAAAACTATAATTTTGGATAAATTACTGAGAATAACTTATAGAACAGTAAGAGCTTATAGAATACCCAATTACTATTTTACCCTTATTCTTTCTAATACTCTATCTCTTTCGTTTTTCGCTCCTCTCTTCTCAACTTGCCATCTTTTGCTCTTTTTGTCAAAGTCATTGTGCCGTCGTCACTGGAGCCATCATTGTTGCTGGTTATGGTTCAGCTGTTGTCACCGTCTTGCTCTTTGACCATCTCAACAACCCTTCCATCCTACCCCTAACATCCCCACTATCCTACTCGTCGCTAGTTATGGTTCAGTTGGATAGATGCGAGGATGAATGTCACGAAAGAAGAAGATGAATGGTGAGGAGTGGGATGTAAGGCTGCAATCACAGAAATCCTTCACGTAATAACCATCCAAACACTTATTTAGTCAAAATTACTTATTTTCCATAACTCTTTTCTAAAAACTATTTTTCTAAAAACTATCCAAAAGTATATCTAAATGGGCCCATTGAAAAATTCATCTTCTAGTATTAAATATGACTTACATGTCCAATTAGAGGATGATGTTACAATTTATTAACCCATATAGCGGAGCTTCCTTGGAGGAATGAAAGTTATACCTAGTTTACTCTTTCCTGTGGTTGTCGTCTCTTCTTTGAATGAATGTATAAGTATAATTGTGGTTTAAGATGGCCTCAACTCTATCAAGCGATGCTTGTAATAATCTTGAGTCTATGTTGAACATTAGGTCACCAGATCCCAAACCTCTGTTCAAAATTGATCTAAGAGTCATATTTGCATATGATACATGAATGTATTTCAGGTTTTAATCATATAATTGTTAGCATGAAAAACACTCAGGACGAGATGAGATGTCCTGAGGGTTATTTTGAGACCTGTCCTGTCCTGAGACTTTCTCATATCTCAACCCAAAGCTATCCCATCATAGTCATTCTCAAGATGGGACAGATTTATCCCGAAACCACCGGGATAGCTAGGTCAAGATAAATCTAACACCCCTAATAAAATGTATAAAAGTCATACTAATTATAGAAAAAATTACTAATTAAAGAATAAAACATATTTTTCAACTCTTAGGCTTAGATTGGGTGTTTAAGGAAAAACTAATTTGTGTTCCTTCTCTTATCTTTAATATAAAAATTATTTAATTAATTTTAATATATTAAATAAGTTAAATAAATTTTAATTATAGTAAATATAACATAATATCTTAATTCCTAACGTCATCCTCCAAAAATTGACTTGGGGATTATATGCCAAATAACAGAATGTTTGGAGGAAAAATTAATTGCAGATTTCCCATAATGAAGTTGAAGTCTCGTTCTATAAGGTCAATTAAAAATGCTTCCTTTTTTTTCTTTTCCCCTTTTTTCTTTTTAAATTTAAGGAAAGGTATTCTTAAACCATTTTAGACATGAGACTAATCCCTATTGATTCTTAGAGTACAAGAGTTTTTTTTTTTTTTTTTGCTTATTTTAACAATTATGATTCCTATCATTTAAACTTGTTCTATTCTCTTTACAAGAATAAAACCACTTGTCACTTCAATTTAAGAGCTTATTCATTGTTTTCTTTTCCTCTTTATTGTTATAGGAGTGATCACCACCTTGTCCACGTTTAGCCACGAAACCATGGATAAAAGCTCTTAATACTATTACATATTTTTAATATAATATTTACTTAATTAATTTTAGTAGATTAAAAATAATAGTTAAATTAGTTATATATAATGATTGTGTATTAGTTTTCCTAAAATACCTTATTTAATAATATACATTTGAGCTAATCTTGATAGAAACTCTTGATATGTGCAATCATATAGGAGTACGATAGGAAGAAAATTATAATTTTAAAAAATAAAATATATTAAAATTTTATATTTAAGATTAAAATAAATTTTTTTATCTAATTCTTATATTTAGAATTGATAGGAGTATACCATAATATTATTCTTTGTATCTTTGGGTTTAGGATGGTCAGATTGCAAAGTGAGCAAACATATACAAGTTTCAAATCTACATATATATATATATATATATATATTATCTACTTCTATTTATAAATTATTTTTAATTAATTAATATAAATTAATGAAATTAGTTAAAATTAATTGATGTTGTTAAAATTAACCCGTCTTTTTAAAACTATTCTCATCACTCTCATGGCTGGATTTTCAATTATCACCCCAAGCTCCTCTGCTAATTTAAGACATAGCAGGTTTGAGCTGCAGCAGTTAGGAAAAGAGCACTAGAATTAGCAGCAGACTGTCACAGGCCCAACAGTGCCCAAGTCACTTCATCATCAAATGATGGTAGATCTCAAATAAGAAGTCACACACCCAGTTACATGGTTTAAAGCGGCTAGTTTACTGCATTGGTTTCTCTTCTTGCTACACCATTGATTTTATACAAGCACTATCCACCTCAAATGAAAAACACACCAGAGGCACCTGCCATGGCTGCATTCAAACTGGAACGTATGGATCCTGTTCACTCGAAATGAATGGCTGTCTCTTTGTGGATCATTGGGTATGCCAGATATCTTATTTCAAATCATTTGAAAATTAGCTGTTATTTCAATTCAATGTATCGATAATTACATCATTAAACATTTGATGCCTACCTATACGTTACGTAGTCATTACATCTGTATTGATGATGTTCCTAGCAAAGTAAAACTTATTACATATGCACATAATTATTCTCTCATAATGAAAGTTCTTGTAATTGCATTCTGTGCAATCAATATTTCTTAATCTTGCAGAGGGGTTGTCGGTATACCAAGGGTTGTAGCTGCAATGATGGCTTATCAATACTCCTTGATTGGAGTGGTTGCCTGAATGAAAAATCAGCATGGGATAGCCTACATTTTAGGTTGGATGGCTGGTCAGTTGACAAACCTTGGCATTGTCGGTTGGATGTCTACTTGTGTGGCCAAGTTTCTTCAGTCGTTCTCTCTGAGCTGGCCTGCTTCGCTACTTGTTCTTCTGGAGTCTTATTTTTTCATCCACTACATTTTTGCAAGTCAGACTGGACATGTTGGGGCTTCATACTTTGCATTTCTTGCTATGAACCGGGAAGCTGGTGTTCCTGTTGTGTTGGCAGCGCTGGCTCTAGGTTATGTCACTGATCTTTTTGGTTCAATAACACACTATAGCAGTGGTCAGGCTGCTCTATATTATGAAGGTATGGCCTTCACTTCAATGCTGTAGCTTTTTGCTTGTTTGTGAATTTTCCTTTCATCTATTTAATTCTTTAGCTTGTGTTTATTGAGTAATTTAGTTGTAATTTCTTTGAAGCATGCGTATTTGGCCATGGCCCACAAAAGAGAACAACCAAAAGAGGCTATACATACAGAAGGAAATGGTGAGCTGGCAAGGAGAAAAGAGAGTGGGAGGGAGTTGGTTATATATATATATATAGTACATAACCAGCAAAATTAATCTTCTTGAAGACCAATTTTCTCCTTACTTTTATGTTGATTCTGTTGGTAACCAGCATCCATAAGGCTATTTCTTATGAATGTGCGTCTAATCTTAATTTTTAACATCCCTTCCCTGCTGTTTCTTTCTTATCTATTTCAAGATATGATAAAGCCTAGTAGCTGATGATCTTATAATTTTTTGACAGCTGGTTATATAGACCTTCCTGATATATTCCAAATCGATTTCATTATGGCTTTATTTAATGCTATCATCTTGGGAGTTGTTGGCTCTTTCTGGTTAAAATTTTTGGGCTTGTATTGATTTTTCCATTTCAATGTAAATAATATAGGTTTTCCTTGTTTTATTTGGCTATTCTTCTTTTGTAGCCAAAAGAACAGGTCTTCCAATTGAGGACAATTTTTCCATGATAATTAGAATATGCTTTTAGTTTTATCCATTAGCTAATATCTTTATGCTCACCATTGCTTTATTCCTTTGGTTTTTATTTCTGGGTGATGGAAAGGGTTTCCTTGATTATACTTTGACAGAATTACATTAAAGTTCCATGGACGATAATTAATTATAAAAAATCCTCTAAAATTATCAAACAATTGAATAGTCTCAAAAGGATTGGAGGTAATATCTTCCAATTATAAAATGATACAATTGTCCTTACTATAATGAAACGTAAACCCTATCACTTATGGACAATTGTAACATGGACAATTGTATCATTTTACAATTTAAATTATTATCCTTAAGTCTCCTAGGATTATTCAGTTGTTTGATGATTTTAGAGAATTTTTTTATAACTAATTATTTTCTATTAGACTTGAGTACAATTCTCCCTTATTCTTTTGTGTATCTATATTTTACTTCTTATATTGTCTTTTATCTATTTACAAGTCATTTTGTGAAATCTATGAATTAATTAATATATTTTCCAATAGTATCTTGACATGGATATTGCCATGTAATTATAATAGAGAGAGTGATTGAGAGTGATTAGAATATTTTTGAAAAGATGGGATGGTTTTAAGAACATTAGTTAATTTGAACAGGCCTCCTTAATTTAGGGAGAGTTAGTTAAAAATAATTTATAAATAGAAATAGAGAGAATACAGTTTACATATAACGACTCACTTTACATCTTAACTATTTACAAATTAGAGTTGAAAAACAGGCTAAACTGACAAGCTACAAACAGGTTTTGGGACAGGCTACACAGCCTGTCCCCTCCAAATCTATAAACCCATTTTTTTTAAAAATATTATTATTTATTTTATTTAAATATTACTTTGAATATTCTTATTATTAAATATTAATAAAGATGATTACTTATTTATTTATATGTGTTGACATATTATAATTAATTAATATTATGTTAATGTTTATTTAGATTTATAGTTATAAAATTTGAGATTTTTTATAAAAAAATAAAAATTTTTAAGAGTATAATATTAATAATTTTTATTATGCTAATATAATGTTATAATTTTTTTATTAAGATTTTAAAAATTTAAAAATAATTTTTTAAAATATTAAAAATAAAGAAAAGGACAGATTGCCAGCTAACTTACCCTAAAATCTGATACTTTGTTAGCCTATTTTAAGGGAATATAAGCCTATTTTTAAATAGGTCAACTTATTTTTCACCTCCACCATAAATTAAGGACGAACGTCAAGAATACTCCTCTGACAAGCAAACTAAGCGAAGCATTCCTTTTTTTTTTTTTTTTTAATGTTTTTAACAACACTATGAAGATCACCATTGCCACACTTCTATTTTGCCTTTAGACAATGAACCCACAAGGCATCATGTTTTACTAATGAAGCTTTCTTTTGACTTTGGAAATCTTTGACCAAGTCCCCTATTTGCTTTGCTCTGTGTAATTTTATTCCAAGCAATTAAGTGCATTCTTATCTCTTGATCCTGGCTCCTACCGATCTTTTCAATTATTCCTTTAGCAAGAAGGAAAGACTTTTCCAGAAATTTTCATTTAAAAGTAATGTTGACTTAAAAATATTTTTGAGTGTATTGTGTCTCAGAAGTTCCGTAAGGTAACGATATTGTTTTATTCCATTAAAAAAAATAATATTTATTATTAAAAATATAATTTAATCTTAAATCTAAAAAAAAACTTTCACGATGCTTTTGGAACAAAACATTTTCGACTTGTCAAAGATTTACTCTATGACCGGACACTGCACAAAATCTTCTCATGGCACATTTCCCTACCTAACTATTTGTTAGTTTAGGTAAAATTTTAAAAAATAATTTATAAAAAAAAAGTAGATTTTAGATAAATTAAAAAAAATATTTTTAAAGAAAAATTTATGAAAAAATAAATAATTTTAAATAAATGAATGTTTGGATAATTATTATTATAAGTATATTTATAAATAAAAAATATAAAAATGATATGATTTTATTAAAAATAATATATAATAGAGAGTAGAGAGAGTAGAAAAAATAGAGAAAAGAAAAAAAATAGTAGAGAAAAAAGAGAAGAGAAGAAAGATAATAAAGATAAGAGGAGATAAAGAAAAGAGAATATAAGAAAAAATAAATTTATAATATTAATTAAATAATTTATAAATATTTAGACTATTTTAAAAATTAATTTTAATAATTTATTTAAAATTTTAATTTTAAATTATAATTTAATTTAAAAATTTTAATTAAAATTTTTACTAAAAACTTTTTAAAAATATAAGTTATAGAATGCCTATAATGAAATCATCTGGAAATTGAAGAAAAGATAAGATCGGCTGCAAAGTAAAGACGAGACACGAAAGGCTTTGCCTAATCAGTTTTCACGTGGTAAATTTCGGAGCACGCGAATCTTCTTCGTTTCCATCCCTTTCGCTGGGCCACCATTGCTCTCGAATGGAAATCTTGCACTTCACACTCTCTTACCCTCGCACTTCCTTCCTCCGTCATCGTTCTCGTCCAGTCTCCACATCTCATTCGTCTCCTGTTGACTACAATTTCGCCTTCAACCCCATCTCTCTGATCAACCGTCTCTCATTTCCCCTTCTTTGAACTTTCCCTCCAAATCTTCCTTCACCTTTAATCCTCTCTCTATGCCCCACGTTGAATATCTCGCAATTCAAGATTCTCCGTCATCTTCACCGGTATTGCCGTCATCCTCACCCCCAGTTGCTCAAGGCGCCAAACCTTTACGATTTTTGATCTCCATTACTATTGGTCTCATCGTTCGCTTCTTAGTTCCTAAGCCCGTTGAAGTTACCTCTCAAGCATGGCAGTTGCTCTCGATTTTTCTTTCCACCATTGCGGGTCTTGTTCTGAGTCCATTGCCAGTGGGAGCTTGGGCATTTCTCGGTTTAACGACCTCCGTCGCAACAAAAACGCTGAGTTTCTCTGCGGCTTTTAGCGCGTTCACTGACCAGGTCATTTGGTTGATTGTGATTTCATTCTTCTTCGCTCGCGGGTTTGTGAAAACTGGGTTAGGGGATAGGATTGCGACTTACTTCGTGAAGTGGTTGGGAAAGAGCACATTGGGACTGGCTTATGGGTTGACTTTTAGCGAAGTGCTTATTGGGCCGGCTGTTCCCAGCACCACTGCAAGGGCCGGCGGCATCTTCTTGCCCATTGTCAAGTCATTGTCCCTCTCAGCAGGGAGTGAGCCCAATCATTCTACTTCCAGAAAGCTGGGGTCTTATCTTATCCAGACGCAATTTCAGGTTGGTTTTCTTTTGCGACCTATTTAATTAACTGCTATCCTTGGTTAGTGTGCAAAAAGTATGAAATTGATTATTCATGTTGAGTAAAACTCTTCATTTAAATGCCTTTAAAATGGTTTTAAGTTTCAGTTGCTATCATTCAAGTAATAATTAATTAGGAACAGACTATAAATTTCATTTTTCTTTTCTAATTTAGCTGTTGTGAAACAAATTGAAAACTTTCTTGACATTATTGATTTGGTGTGTACTTTACTGTATTTCAAACTGGCATCTTCTTTCTAAGTGTCAGGGCTTGACTACACTAAATATAGCTATTGTAATTATGAATTTTGGAAACGGTAATCATAGATTCTGATGCTGTAGGATTCTCTGCTTTGTGTGTGTTACTTCTTATTTGAGACTGACCATCATTTGATGATGAAGTGACCTGTGCACTGCTGTGCTTGTGACAGTCTTCTGCTAATTCTAGTGCTCTTTTCCTAACTGCTGCTGCTCAAAACCTGCTATGCCTTAAATTAGCAGAGGAGCTTGGGGTGATAATTGACAATCCATGGTTTACATGGTTTAAAGCGGCTAGTTTACCGGCATTGATTTCTCTACTTGCCACACCATTGATTTTATACAAACTATATCCACCTCAACTTAAAGACACACCAGAGGCGCCTGCCATGGCTGCAGTCAAACTGGAAAGTATGGGTCCTGTCACTCGAAATGAATGGATTTTGATTGGTACGATGCTGCTTGCAGTCTCTTTGTGGCTTTTTGGGTATGTCAGATATCTTATTTCAAATAATTTGAAAATGTAGCTGTCATTTCTTGTCTCTTTTTTTTTTTTTGTTTTAATTCAATGTATCAATAATTTTCTTGTTATGATATTTTATATGCATGATCAATATTGTAATTTTATATACAACTATCAAACTCAAATAGATGTAATTCATATTTTATAAGAATGTATTTGACAGTTAGTGTCATGTTATGCCAGTATATAACCAGAAAGTGATTTTTTAAAAAAAAAATTGTATTTCATCTATGATACAGACAATATGTTTAATTTGTTTTCCCTTGGTTGGAACAGATGGTTAGAAACTGAAATTGTCTCAATTTGATATGAACAGAGGATGCAAAGTTATTTTTTTGAGAATTAGTGTCCAATCTCTGCATTTTCTGGGCCTATATAATGTATGATTTTGAAAGAGATCTTTCTCATTTGATGCCTACGTATACATTACTTAATCATTACACCTGTATTGATGTTTGTAGCAATGCGAAACTTGTTACATTTGCACATAGCTCTTCTCTCATAATGAAATTTCTAGTAATTGAATTCTATGCAATCAATATTTCCTAATCCTGCAGGGGGACTATCGGTATACCAAGTACTGTAGCTTCAATGATTGGCTTATCAATACTCCTTGTATTTGGAGTTCTTGATTGGAATGATTGCTTGAATGAAAAATCAGCATGGGATACCCTGACTTGGTTTGCCGTTTTAGTGGGGATGGCTGGCCAGTTGACAAACCTTGGTATTGTAGGGTGGATGTCTAATTGTGTGGCCAACTTTCTTCAATCTTTCTCTCTGAGCTGGCCTGCTTCATTAATTGTTCTTCTGGCATCATATTTTTCCATCCACTACGTTTTTGCTAGTCAGACAGGACATGTTGGGGCTTTATATTCTCCATTTCTCGCTATGAATAAGGCAGCTGGTGTTCCTGTTGTGCTGGCAGCGCTGGCTCTAGGTTATGTCACTGATCTTTTTGGTTCAATAACACACTATAGTAGTGGTCAGGCTGCTGTATATTATGGAGGTATGCCCCCCCTTTTCAATGCCGTAGCTTTTTCCCCATTTGTGAATTTTTCTTTCATCTATTTTACTCTTTAGCTTGTGTTTATTGAGTCATTTAGTTGTAATTTCTTTGAACCATGCCTATTTGGCCATGGCCCACAAAAGAGAATAACCAAAATAGGCTAGACATAATAGAGGAAAGGGTGAGCTGGCAAGGAGAAAAGAGAGAGGGAGGGAGTTGGTAAGTGAGAGAGAGATATATATTGGTTTAGGGAGTTTTTTTTTTTCTTTTTCCTTTTTTTTAGGGGTGGGGTTGGGGTGTGTGTGTGTTGGGCGCTAAGCAAGCATTGGTTGTTCCATGGGGTGGCCTAGACATTTAAAAGTTAGAGTGGTGGTTTTCATCTGTAATTCATTTTTATTCGTATTCCTTTGTTTGACCTTTGATTAGAAAGTATATCTCGACTTTCATTACATAAAAGAAATACAAGATTACAGTGGGTTCCATCATATGTCGTGGTTCAAGTGCATATATCTATCAATCTTATGAACTACTCCCTCCCGTTCAAAATATAAGCTTCAAACTTGTGATGTGGTATTTTTTTTTTTATAAGTTTCAATTTAGCTTTGTCTGATCATTTAATGTATTTTTCTGTTTTATTCCTAATTAATTATATGTCTCTCTCATCTATTTTCCACTCATTCTCTCTCATCCCTTTTTCTATTCAGTATCTCTCCCACTCACCCTCTCCATAAATAAGGGTGTTTTAGGAAAATAGGTTATATTCCTTACATATTTATTGCCTTTAACCAACTTTCCGAATGGCGTAATTTAGTTATTTGAAGCTTATATTTCGAACCGGAAGGAGTGTATGTTAGTCTTTTTCTGTTCTGATGCATTTTTTTCTTGTACTCCCTCTCATTTTATTCTTGTTTGGTTGAGGATTACAGTGAATGGAATAGAAAGGAAGCTGGTTTTTTTTTGCTCAAAATAAAAAGAGCTAGTTTTAAATCTTAAAAGACCTGCAAAAATTAATCTTCTAGGAGACCAGTTTTCTCCTTACTGATTCTGTTGGTAACCTGCAACCAAAGGCTATTCCTTGTGAACGCATTTCTAATCTTAATTTAACATCCCTTCCATGCTCTCTCTTTCTGATCTATCTCAAGATATATGTTAAATCCTGAGAGCTTATGATATTATAATTTTTTTGGTCTTTTTTTGACAGCTGGTGAGCTGATGATGTTATAATTTTTTTGGTCTTTTTTTGACAGCTGGTTATGTAGACCTTCCTGATATATTCAAAATCGGGTTCATTGTGGCTTTTTTTAATGCTATCATCTGGGGAGTTGTTGGCTCTTTCTGGTGGAAGTTTGTGGGCTTGTATTAATTTTCCATTTCAATGTAAGTAATATCGGTTTTCGTTGTTTCAATCGGCCATTCTTCTTTGCAGCCAAAAGAACAAGTCTTCCATTTGAGGGCAGTTGAGCTCATCATTTTGCCATGATAATTGAAATCTGCTTTTAGTTTTATCCATTAGTGGATATCTTTATGCTTATCATTGCTATATTGCATACAGTCAACAATACATGAGTTCTGAAAGAAACCATGAAATAGGACAAAAGGAGACTGCAATAAAAAAGCTATAGGTTCAAATAGAGAAAAAAGATAAGCACAACATGTTGGCCTATATGAGTTCATGTGAATCAACTCACCTAAACTTTTCTCTTTATTGTCACCAAACACAAAAAAATAAAACAAACAACATAGAAATTAATCTAGTCCTACAATGTTCTTGGGTGGTAGCTACTTGCAAGTAGCAACTATATCAATTAGACAGGATAAAAATGGATCCACCTTGCAAACATTTCATAGGATCTTCTATTGTAGTACTCTGTGGGAGAATGCCCTGACCCCTGTTTAAACCATAGACACAGAACATTACTTTTATGCATTCATTAATCTCACTTTGGGGAATAACTTGTGATGATTTTTATTACCTTCACAGTTAAATATGTCAAGCGATATGAGTAACTTTTATATATAATCTTGTACCTGCACCAATAACTAATACTCAGATTCATATGAAAGATGTAGCCAACCTGTCATGCAGCTAATGCATGTTTTGCAGTTATAAACCAAACAGGCACCAATTTTTCAGGTATCTTAGAGCGTGTTTTGTTTGATGTTGAAAACCACCAAAACTATGGTTTTACCATGATTTTGGTGATTTTTAATGTAAAACTAAACACATACTTAACGATCAATGTGGTCCTGACACTTGAGTTCAACGTGCATAGACACATGCCAAAACATGGAAAAAAGAATGAAAGAAAGGAAAGAAATCAGAACAAAAGAAAAATGAACTATAACTAGGACGCATTTGGCTTAGATAATATATAACTTTTTTTGTTTTTTGGGGAGAAAGTGATAAGGAATTCAAAATGTAGAATACATACGTAGATTTGAAGCTTGCATATACTGACTTACCCTGCAACCTGACCATCCACAAACCAAAGACGCCGAGAATACTCTTTTGTTATGTTAAGGTCCTTTATCCATTGTTCTGTGGCTAAATGGGGGACAACAAGATCGTGATCACCCCTACAACACAATAAATAGGAAAAGAAAACAAGTGAAGCATTTTTAGATGACCTAAGTGAATGAAACTTCAACTTCACTATTGAAAATCTGATTTAATATGTTCTTTGAAATATATACTCAAGAGACTTACGTATAAAGCAAGACTCGCAAATCTGTTTTAGTAAAACTCTTCTGGTAGCTGAAGGCAGAATCAAGATTATGATCATACAGTTCCTGTATGACAAGATTGCATCTGCACCACCTCTTCACGGTTCCCTGTATACAGTTTGAAATTTGTGAATGAATATTATATATAATGAGATCGTGAGCTTGTTAGATGAAGTCTTGAAAGAGAAATTTCAAATACAAGTCACTTGTCTAAATTGTCTATATCAATAACTGCATTTTTTTCCTTTTAATACCTTTCATTAACATTTGGGACTCAAAACTATGAGAGGGAAATCAGAAAACACGTTAAGATTAATTCAATTTACTATGTAAGGAGGTCAATCATTTCTTTAGGGTTAATTAGTTAAACTTCCTTTAAACAATTCTCTTAATATCTGTGAAATAGGCATTTGTGACTTATAAATGAAGTATTAATATGTGTTTGATCAAGATACAAAAGGCAAGGGACTTAACAATGTACCTCTCTGATATGAAGTGCTTCTTTAACAGTCTCATTATTTGCCCATGCATATGAAAGTACATAAGCAGAATTCTGCATAAGAAAAATGGGTGAGTAGTTTCATGAAGTATATATCAGAAATGGTATGGAGGGCAATAAGGTAAAATGACAACTAGATAGATAGATAGTTATAGACCTTGCACCATCATTGTGGAAAAGATAGGCCAGAGAAACGTCTTGATTTCTTTCCTTGGAGACTTCTTCCAGATTGAGTATCATCTTCTGGTTTTGGTGAATTAGTCACACATTGTGGACCCAAAAAGTTCTCAGTTTATATATCATTCAGCGGTTGGAAATTAATTAGAAAAGTCATGATGTGTGTGTCAGATAATTAGGTCAGACAATAATTGTTTGGGAAAACTATTTTGGTACTTATACTTTCCCTCAATTTTTAATTTGGTACATGTTTTTTCCTTATTAAATCCTTTATTTTCTGTTAACCTCTGTAACTTTGCTCTGTTATCGCTGTTATCCTTGTATAGAAGCTAATTGAGTTGACTGAACAAAATTAAATGATTTAATAAGGAGAAAAACCAACATAGTTACTAAATTAAAAATTGAGGGAAGCTATAGATACCTATAAAATGGTTTTCCCTAATTCTTTTTTTTTTGGGTAAACTGTTTGTTAAAGAAATTAATGCTAACAAATAATTTCAAACAAAACAGAATAAGATCTCATCAATCTATCCAATTGCTTCTTTACATTTGATATTTGAGGGGTCCACAATATAAAACTGTCCCTTGCAGCTCTCTTTGGCTCTCTGAGTATGAGCTCAAACATTAAATTCAACCAAAACAAATTTACATAATGGATGAAATTAAAACAAGTCTGATAAAAATTTGATTTGATTTCCTGGTATAGTTTGTTCCCTGTAAGTCCCAATCTGTAAGCTATCTCTATTTCTGCATTTTCTTCTAATTCATTACCTTGAAGTGGAGACCCACTTATGAATCCCTAAATACACTCTTTTTTTTTTTTCTAAAATGACGTTAGAACTTAAAATACACATCGCATATTTATATGTATGATGTGTCACTTACTATTAACTTTAAGTGTGGCTTTATTCCAGCATCATCATCTGCAGTTTCGTTAAAGTAGCAAGCTGGTGAGTAGCGATTGATGAAATTGAACTGAATGGGAATATTGTTTGAAAAATCTCACAAGGTTTGAGTTTACTAAGAAAATTCATTATCATGGGTTTCATATTTGGAAGTTGAGGTTAGAAGGAGATAAAAGGTTGATTATTCAGAATTAACATCTAAGATATACTGAACAATGATTGGCACAACTATGCCGCTATATGAATCGCTTGCTATGAAGATGTGATTCTCCATGTACTCAGGGTGTTCTACCAACCACTGCAATAGTTGGAGTAAAAGTTACAATCAGTACAAGTTACAATTCTTCGCTTCTGATCTACAGAGAAAGGAGTGCATTTTTTGTTCTGAGTAAGAGTTTATATTTCCTTATTTGTCCTGAAATCAATTTAATTTTCTGTTATTTAGGCTGTGCATGTGTCTGAACTAGCAAACCGTTTCAGCCCTTTTCAATGTGACTATTTCCTTTGAAATTGGGTTGTGCAATATAGTTAAGTTACAACAAGACTAATGATAATTGCTTGAATGACACACTTGTAAACATAAGATGAAGTTCTAAGTTTTAAGCAAAGCATAAGGGATCAAACTGTAAATTCATACCTATGTTTACCTTTCTCAAGAACTTGTATGATTGTCTTGCTGATGAAGTGTGTGATACAACCTAATCTTGTGGGTCTTTAGCATATGACAATCCAGTTCCAACAGGTGCATCTAGAAATATGATGCTAGCAGTCTGCCAAATTCATGCTGAAACATTAGAGCTGTGTGTGTATTGGATCTTTACTGACAGTGAGCAATGAGAGTGATTGGTAATTCACTTCTATATTTCTTCATCTATATTGATACATATGACTGGATCATTCAATCTGAAAGCGTGATATCCAGAGAATAACAGAGCAAATCAAGGAATACACATAATGATACAATCATAATCATAATCCCCCATGATCTCGCCTATATTATCCCTATAATCTCTCTTAATATATTCTAATATCTCCTATACTCCCCCTTAAGTTTGAGCATAAATATTGATTATGTCTAACTTGCCAATTAGATATTCGAATTTATCTTGAGTCAATCCCTTTGTGAGCACATCGGCAGTTTGTTCTCTGGAGGGAACGTATTTAAGTGCAATTATCCCAGCATCAATTTTTTCTCTTATGACATGTCGATCTATCTCTACATGTTTTGTTCTGTCATGTTAAATTGGGTTTTAGGACATGTTGATAGTTGCCATATTGTCGGAGAACAACTTGAGGGGTATTTCTGTGATCATTCCTAATTCTTCCAGTACTTGTTTTACCCATAATCCTTCACACATTCCTAGGGCTATGGCTCTGAACTCAGTTTCAGCGCTACTTCTAGCAACTACATTTCGCTTCTTACTTTGCCAAGTGACTAAGTTTACCCACGCATAAGTAACATAGCCCAAGGTTGATCTTCTATTGTCTTGGTCTCTTGTCTAATCAGCTTCTGTGAGCATTTCTATATTTTTCTTTTCAGATTTTTTGAATAGGAGACCTAGATCAGGTGAACCCTTCAGATATCTAAGAATTCTGTAGATTTCATTCAAGTGCTTCTGTTTGGGGTGATGAGAGTGTTGACTTATAACACTGACAGCATAAGCAATGTCTGGCCTCGTGTGTGAGAGATAAATCAGCTTTCCTACCATGCGCTGTTGTCTTCCCATATCTACATCCTTACTCAGATCTTCATCATCTCCAATCTTATCAACCCGAATAGGGGTATCGCTAGGTCTGCAACCTAACATACCAGTTTCTCCTAAGAGATCCAGTATGTACTTTTTTCTAGGAGATATTAATTCCTTTCTCATATTTGGCCACCTCCATGACTAAGAAATATTTCATTTTTCCCAGATATTTGACTTGGAATTCTTGGTTAAGTGCCACTTTAATTTTTTCAATTTCTGCTGGATTGTCACATGTGAGAATAATGGCATTCACATATACTGCTAATACCACGAGTGTTCCGTTCAAGCGTCTTAAAAATAGAGTGTGATCACTCAATCCCTATGTATAGCCCTATTTCTTTACTACTTTGGTAAACCTCTCAAACCATACTCGAGGAGACTGTTTCAGGCCATATAGAGATTTCTTCAGCTTACATACTTGACATTCCTTCTTTCCAAGGAATCCTGGAGGCATCTTCATATATACTTCCTTAAGTAAAGCCTTTAGCCACTAGTCATGCTTTATATTTGTCAAGATTTCTATCAGCAAAGTATTTTACACCCTATTGCTCTTTTCCCTTTGGGTAGATCAACTGCTTCCCACGTTTCATTTCTCTCCAGTACCCCTATTTCTTCCCTTATTGCTTGTCTCCATTTAGGGCTCGCAAGGGTCTCATTTATATTCTATGGTATTCTGAGTTAATCAAGGTGGAAAACAAAAGTATGATGTTTAGATGATAAAGCTTGGTAAGAGACAAACCTCTCTATAGGATGTCTGGTACATGTCGTGGGTTTTCTCACTATTATTAGAAGATCAAGATCATTGTTCCCTACTTGTGATTGTTCTGGACCTGCACTTGGTTCTGACTCTTGGTGTGCATTATTCACTAGAGGGTCATTATCTGTCATGTTTCTGTAGGCATAGACTTGTCCCCACTTATTTGTGCTTCCCTCTGAACTAGTGTGGCCTTCAGTTTCTCTAGTTTTTGCATTTGTTGGTATGTCTAGTGTATAGAATATGTCGGGTTCTTAGTGGAGGCACAATGATTGGGTGCCAAGAGTTTTAAGTTTCTGAGGCTTACTCTAAGTCCCCCTGAACCGAAAGAGAGGTATAAAAGGGGATGGTTTCATGAAAGGTGACATCACAAGTGATATAAAGACGTTTAGTCAAAGGATCAAAGCATTTGTATCCCTTTTGGGTACTAGCAAGTCCTAGGTAAATGCATTTGGCAGCCTTTGGGTTAAGTTTAGAGGTATGATGGAGATGAACAAAGGTAGTGCACCCAAAAACCTTGAGAGGAAGGGTGTTTTCGAGGTAGGTAAGTGAAAATGATCCTGAAGAACTTAAAGAAGAGTACCGAAAAATAAGGGTTTATATAGGCATTCAGTTGATTAAAAAAGTAGCCATGAGGATAGCATCAGTCCAATAGAAACTAGGGACATTACTACCAAAAAAAAAGAGCCCTAACAGATTCTGGAAGGTGCCTATTTTTCCATTCAGCAATACCATTTTGCTGGGGGCTAATGGGAGATGTCGTGTGTTTTGCGAAAATTAGATAGGGAACGATTGAAGTACTCAGTGCTATTGTCAGTGTGAAGATTTTGAATTTTTGTATCAAATTGAGTGAGAATCATATTATAGAAATCAACAAAGGTGTGATATACTTCGGTTTTATCCTTTAAAAGGAAAACCCAACTGACACGAGTATGATCATCAATTAGGGTCATAAACCATATTGACTGGGTGCGGGTGGAGACCCTGGATGGTCCCCACAAGTCACTGTGAATAATGGAAAAAGGTTTAGATGGACGATATGGTGTACTGGGAAAATAAGTGTAATGATGTTTGGTAAGTTTACATGAATCACAAGAAAAATCTGAATTTTTATTAGAGTAGATTGTAGGAAACATCTTATACATATATTGAAAGTTCGGATGTCCTAATCGCTTGTGCCACAACTCCAATTCACTAGCCTTAGGGAGAGACACGTTATGACATAAATAAGATACGGATTCATGACAATCATCCAGATAATAGAGCCCATCGAGCTTCTTAGTAACACCAATTATCATCCCCGTGAGCAGATCCTGAAACATAAAATAGGTAGCAGAAAATTTAGCTTGACATCTTTCATCCCGAGTTAGCTAGCTAACAAATAATAAATTATGTTGTAAGTTTGGAACATGTAGAACATTATGAAGGGTCAGAGTTGGTGAGATATTAATAGTACCACTACCCGCAATCAGAGAATCAAAGGCATCAGCAATTTTAACCATAATATGTGATTGTGCAGGGGTATATTGATGAAAGAGTGATGCTTCATTTGTCATGTGATCTGAGGCACCGGAGCCAACAATCCAGCAGATTTCTGGAGATTCATCCTTAATAATAGTAAGAGCTTTAAAGAAATTACCTCGCTTTACAACAGTAGCAATTGGTTGCTTACGGGATTAATTCTCAAGTGCAATTAAATGCTCTAAAATGAGAGTCAATAGATCTTGGGAAGTAGCCCTACCGTGAGCCTCCAGGAATTGAGCCCATGTCATTTTGAGTAGACGAGAAACTCAGAGTCTCTTCTTCCAGGTCTCGTCAGTGAGTCGTAACATCCTCAGTATTCCTCCAGAGATGTTGCTTCAACTGGTCGAGTTCTTGTCACAGATTCTTCTTCTCTAAATAGTATAAATTCAATGGTATATCGCCCTGTCTCACCGACCACAAGCAAGAGCGTAGGTCAAAAATTAGGGAAGCTATTGGTCGCTTTCCATACGCCTCCTTCACAGCATGCCAGATTTCTTTAGTGGAGGGAATGAACATAAAACCCCTTCGAACGCTTGGTACCATGGCATTGAGTAGCCACGACGCCACCAGAGAGTTCTCTATTTTCCATTGACGGCGAGTTACAATGTCTTTTGTGGATGGTAGGCCATCCTGAATGAACTCAAGCCTGTCTCTGCCATCAAGAGCAAATGTCATTGATTGATCCCACTCCAGATATTTGTCAACGGTGAGGCGCTCTAGGACGATGATGACTGTTGAACCTTCAACGCTGGCGACTTTGGCTGGAAGACAGAGCCCACCGTCAGATATGGTGGAGTCAACTTCGGCGAAGGATGGTGTCTAGGATCCCGCACCTAGCTCTGATATCATTTTGGATCTTTACTGATAGTGAGCAATAAGAGTGATCAGTAATTCACTTCTATATTTTTTCATCTATATTGATACATATATATACACTGGAACATTCAATCTAAAAGTGTGATATCCGGAGAATAATTGAGCAAATCAAAGAATGCACATAATGATACAATCATAATCATAATCCCCCATGATTTCGCCTATACAATCCCAATAATCTCTCAATAAATTCTAATATCTCCTACAATGTGCGCGCGGTTGTTTACAGAAAAATACTACCCTTCACCTTTGTCCACGCATAAGGTCTCAACTATAACTTTGGCAAACCCCCTTTATAGTGTGAAGCATTGAATGCCAGTGGACCTGCAACAAAAACATGCAATTTTTGGACGACAACATTACAAAATAGCAAGCCTATGTTGCACAGCTACAGATACAAGATACCAGTTTTTAAGGGTATGTTTGATTTCATGTTGAAAACTACCGATACCATGGTGAATAGATAATGGTATTTAGTTTCTTGTGTATGTTTTGCTAATCTTAGTAGTGTCATGAAGAGGATACAGTAAGTTCTGTTCTTGAATGATTTCTCACATGAAACATGTTCAAGTTTATAGAACTATTTTTTGAGTGAGCATAGGTTGTTGTAGAAAGAAGAAAAAAGAATACCAGTTTGGTAGAAGAATCCATTAAAACCAGAACAACCAGGACCTCCCACTAAAGTATAGCAGAAGAGGATCAGTTTCTGGATGCCCAGTGGATTCCACGAACAGATAGTACAGTTCTGGCTGCTCCACTCCTATATATCTTCATCATCCCCAAACAACATTTGAGTTATCATCTATACACACACACACACACAAAAGTTGTATAGGAAGGAACATTGATGAATACCCAGATTCTAGTTTGAATGGGAATTCACCGGAAAATCCAGGAAGAGTCTTGACAATGTGACCACAATATGCAATATTTCTGAACAGAACCAGAAGAAGAAGAAGAAGCGGTGTGAAAACCTTGCAGGTTGCTGAGTGAAGCTGAACATATGGTGCCATTTTCTTTGTGTAGCTCAAACTGTGAGTCAAGGTGAAAACGCTTTCATGTTTATAGTTTCATGTGTGCATTTCTTAAATTGCCCTGACATGACATCATTAATTGCTATGTCTTCAACCAATTTTCTTCGTTTTCTTAAAGGGGCGAGTTTTAGAAATTCTTCAACTCTTTTTTTATGGTTCAAATAAGGAGTGCCACATGCGACCACAACGAGAACAATAGTTAGACATACCGAATGTTGGGTTGGAATTTTTTTTTATATACTCTTTCAATATTTAATATAAAAATTATTTAACTAATTTAATTATATTAAAGAAATAAGTTAAGTTAATTAATATAACATGTTTATTTTTTTTAAAATATCATAATTATCTTCTTTAATTTTCTCACTCTTCGTTTTACTTTATTATTATTGAAGAAGTATCAATAGGGATAATTTGAGGAAAAAAATGATAAATATAAAAAATATATCTTATGTTTAGGGCTAAAATTAACTTTTCAATTAAGTCATATATTTAGTATTGGAATAGATAGAAGTATGAGTCTAAGCATAAAAAATATTATTTGTTTTTATGAGGCATTTTTTTCTCTAATTTAATTTTTTTGTCATTAAATATTTTAAAATAATGATAAATTAATTTTTTTTATATGAATATCTGATTGGGTTATATGAGTATTGTCAGGTTCAATTGAAAATAGTTTTCCTAAAGATATTTTTACATTTATACATACTCAAATCGAAAACTTCTTGTTCTTCTACAGTAGAGGTTAATTTTTATTTTTTTAAAAAATATATTCTATTAACTTTAAATGTTTATCAATAACTTTTTTTTTCTCTAAATATTATCATCACATATCTCATTATCAACTATTTTAAGCTGCCTGCAAATTTTTGAGCGGGTGTTTCTCTTTGCATAGAAAGAGATGAGTTGGTTACCTGTAGGACTGTTTGGTAAAAGGTGTAGTATAACCCACAGTCAAAATAACTAATTCTTACCTTGGAACCACAGATATTGTCTTCATTTACTTCTGCAGCTATACAGTGTCTCAAAGATGAGAATAAGGTTGAAGATGACGAAGCAGTGAGTATTTGGATTGACGGTTGGAAGCTACAATCTAGTGATTTGACAGTCTCTGAGATAAATATGTAATAGAAGTTGTCTCGGTTTACGTGTCAATAATTTGAGCACATGAGTGAGATGCTCTTATTTAAAACCATCACTATCGTTACATACTTTACATAATGTACAGATCGTTGTCTCCATGCAAAATCCAAATGAATGAGGCAAGAAAACCTCTAATTATATACTCCCATTAACATGAGGACTCAAAAAAACCTCTTAGTTCAAATTCAAGTCACTACTGTAAAGTGTCTATATCACTAAATGCATTTTCCCTTAAATACTCCCATTAACATTGGGACTCAAAAAACCGACAGAAATAAGAGGACATTAAGATTAATTCAATTTACCATATTGTCAGTCAGCAAATTTGATAAATAATTATTATTTAGTATACATTTTTTTTTTGGTATACTATTTAGTATAAATTTAATTAGTTAAGGTACCTTTAACAAATTTTCTTCTGGCCCAGGTATGTTATAAATGCCCAAACTCCAAAAGTAAAATGATGCATGATTAGAAAAAAACCGGGTAAATCTTTCAATCAATCCAATAGGTTGCACATAATTTTGGGCCACATCAGGTTACGTGAGTCTCACTAGGTCATTTCTTCCCCGATTTAGACACTTGTTCAGACCGGCCATGTGGCCGGATCGGCAGTTTTCGAATTAACCCGGCCTATCCAGTGCTATTTTTAATACCTTGGATAAAAGCATGTTAGAATCGTGTTTACATGGCAAAAGGTGGTTGAGCCATGTTATAATCATGTTTACATGGCAAAATGGATGAGAATCATGATTGTAGTCTTTTGATAGAGCAGATTTTTTCTTTCTTAAATCGTTCATGGAAAGTTTAAATATACTTCATTTAACAAAGATTTAATCAGATAATAGATCTATTGACCAAACAAACATTATCAAAATTATCATTCTTGAGAATATGGCCCCATTGATTAGAGGTATTAGTGGTTAAAGAGAATATGGGAATTGTTTCCCCCCATAATTTAATTACTTATAATTTGGGTATATCCTTCGCCTATATAAAAAAAATAAAAAATGCAAATC
The DNA here is from genome assembly GCA_037074615.1 of Leucaena leucocephala. Lineage (NCBI taxonomy): Eukaryota > Viridiplantae > Streptophyta > Magnoliopsida > Fabales > Fabaceae > Leucaena > Leucaena leucocephala. The sequence goes on from CM073550.1 coordinate 13,090,857, forward strand.
ACTGACCATATAGCCTAATGATATGAAAATTATCTTGAAAAAAAAACACTGTTCATGATTGAGCTAAATGAGAGCCATCCCTAATGCGGCAGAGCACTAGCAATGGCGACAAAAGGTGAAAATAATTTTCTAAAATATCATCTTCTCATTCTTTTAGTAAATAATAATACTCTTATGGTTTTTAGTGTAAAACCAATTATTTAATTTTTTATTTTTTAAAATTTTATTTTGATATACACCAGAGTATCCTCACCCAATCAATGAAAGATTAATCTTCCGTGTCCTGCAAAAGTCCAATTACAAAGGGGACTTTCTCAAGTACGTTAGCTCTATTTCCATCTTCCCATATCAAATCTAGGAGCAATAGTTAAAGGACACACACCCTCTTCCATCTATATCAAGGCGCATTGGTATTTTTTTTTTTAAATTACTATATTAATACTCATATGACAATAATCAACTAAAATATAAAAATAAAAAATAAAAAATAATTATAATATTTTAAAAAAATAGTAAAAAAACTTTAAAAATAATAAATATTAAAATAAAACTTTATATTGTTAATACCATATCTATTATTATTATTAACAGACCTAATTTATAATTTATAATTTTTCATAATCTTTTTATATTATTTTTTTATTTTAAAAAATATATCATATTAATAATTTCTTTAAATTAGTTAAATATCTCTTTTTACTAAAAAGATTAGATGAGTAATTGTAATTGTGTTACAACTAGCCTATTCGTTCTTGCTCAATTGAAGACTTTTCAAATACCCAATACCACATAATACCAGAAGGATTTCAGCATCTCCATCTTTCGGTCTTTCCATACATAGGAATCCATTAGCAACTCGACAACCCCCCCAACCTGACCTAATATAACGTACGAAATTCAAATATCCTGGAGAGCACATATTCTCACATAAGCGAAAATCATCTCACATAAGCGAAAATCATCTCCCATCTATCATCAACCATAAAGGCCATACAAAACATAGTCCACATAACAACCTTTCTCCTCATAACACTAAAACTTGTACAAACCTTGCCTTTTACCTATTGCATGCAGGCTCATTGGATATATTGTTTCACGTCAAGTTAACAAGATTATGGGGCATTATGTTGTTCTTAAGGCCTTGAATGGAACAAAACGTACGACAAAGCACAAATAATAAATGGAAAGCCCGTGTTAAGAAGAACTAACTCGGACATGCATTGTTGTAGAGAGAAATATCTAACAATACAACAGGAGGTCAAAATGTTCTAATGATCATTAATACGTGCTCATATAAGTCATTACTTACTAACCAAACTAGTATATAATAGGTGCCTGTTCATGCTTTCCAACATCTTTAAACGAACATCATCAATTCTGGTCTGCTGTATACATTGTTCTGCTCGTCTTCCAGGATAGGGTAGGCGGCTACAAGAGCATCCTGTGCTCCGATGTAAAGCGAGTTGTAGATCTTCCAATACACTTCCCTAACCTTACGCGCCGGGTGAAACAGTCCTTGGAGACAGTAGTTAAGTACAATGGCAGCACCCAAAGCTACCCTCATTCCTTCAATGGCTTCCATTACAGCGTTTATGACATGAGGAGAGGTCTCAAATATGTTTGGCCAGACATAGTTCAACAAATGGATCAGAGCATCCTCACAACCCAGACCAGCCACACCCAAAGCCATGTGCTTCACGGCAGAAGCAGCAGTCTGCCTGTGAACCAAATCCCTGTCCATGAGGGCATCCTCAAGTAATGGAGTCACAGCATAAATGTAGTCTTTTCCCATTTCGCCAATGTACTCAAACAGGAAAGAAAGGGATTTCAGGACACCATTTTGCACGTTCAGCTCTGGCACGCGATACTCATTCATCAAAGCTGGCAGAACTGTAAAAGGCGAACAGGTTTCAGCGACTATGGCAATAGCAACAGTCGTGCAAACACGATTTTGCCTCTCCTGCACCTTGAGGTTATTTAATAGAGTGGCCAAGACATCTTGTGGCCCAATGGCTTTGGCAATATATCCAAAAGTGTTAACTGTAGCACGACGGATTCCCTTCTTGTGTGCCTTGAGCATCTCAAGAAGCTCAAAGCAGATTCTCATCCACTCTCTTGCAGGCACAAACTCAGCACCACGATCAGCAATCCTACCCACAAGATCAATGCAGTTCTCCTGGACCTTCTCATGCCTGTTCTTCAAAATTGGGGTTAACCGGGGTAGCAGATCCTTGATAGGTGGAGTCATCTTTGTCATACCAATAACGTTGACAATGGACTTGAGTGCTCCAAGAATTGAACCTAAAACTTCAGGATACTCCTCTCCCAGATACTCGTACAATACAACACCAAGATGACCCATCAATTGTTCTTCTTGGCACTGCTTCATTACCACTGCAATTCTTGAAATAAGATCTGCTGCTTGCTGCCTCACCTTTGCACTCTTGTTATTTAACCGCCACTTGATGGTACCACAAATCTGAGGAAGATAAGGTTTCACCCTCTGCCCAAGAGCATTCACAACTGCACCAAATCCGTTAAGCATCACATTAGCGTCATCACTGGTTTGCTCTTGGAATGCATACAGAATACCGTCAATCAGTAGCTCTTCCAACCGAGCATCTATATCAGATGCACCCAGGTTGGTAACCACCTTCTCAATGGTTTCCATCACCATTCGCCTGTAAGGTTCACTCTCATCTTTAAGGTCCTCAACAATTCTCCCAACTATATCAGCAACACCAACTTTGTTGGCAATCTCTACAGTTGTATCTACAAGTTGCCTATAGTTTCTTCTATCCAAAGCCATCCTCCTAACCCAGAAATTTCTGAAAAACTCTGGCAGAATATCATTCCTAATATAATCAGCCTCCACACCCTCAGTGCTAACACACTGCTTCACAACTTTCAAAACAATTTTCTTCATTTCTTCATCAGGTGACTGGAACTCACGAATCAGAATCAGCATGACTTCCTTGGTATAGTAACTAGCATACAGAGCTTCCATCAAAGGAATAATAAAACCAATGGCCTTAAGAAATGCAGCCAACACCTTTCCACGGTGTTGTCTTATACCCTTCCACAGCGGCTTCAATACAGAGTCAAAACTTTCAATTCCATAAGGAGCAGCAGCCTCAGCTAGAGCAGCAAGTGACAATGCAGTAATTGTTCTCACCTTCTGATTCTCATCATTCAGTCCATGCTCTATAATTTCCACAAGAGATCTCAGATGAGGCAATACAGCACAACCAATCAAGATGGCAATCTGTTGAACAATCTTAATCCCTGTATGCCGGGCTTGCCATGATTTCTTACTCTGACACACAGCCTTCAAGAAGGGCAAGAGTGCAGGGATACCAAGAGCAGAGGCAACAACACTGAAAGCTCTAGCAGTAGTGTTCCTAACATATTCATCAATATTGTCAATGTCAGGACGCATTGCTGCAATCATTGTGGCCAAGCCAGCTGCTTTACTCAGATTGGATATAATCTCCCTACCCTCCACACGTGCATAGTAGTCTTCATCAATCAACAGAGGTTCAATAACAACAAGAATCTTATGGACATAAGGGCGAACCAGTTCATCCAATTTATACAGAACTCTGTCAATAACCTTAACCAAAAGATGCCTCTCTTGATCCTCAAGAGTAGGTTGCATGAGCAATGGTAGGATCCTGTTAAACAATGGCCCTGCTCCAAACTCACGAGCTTTGTCTGTAAGCTGTCTTAGTGCAGTTTTCCTTTGTGGTGGCGTTCCATTCTTAACTTTAAGCAGAAGCTTCATAATCTTCCGCTCCTTTTGTTCTTCTGGTGACAATTCCTCTTCATTTTCTTCATTCAACAATGCCCCAAAGTATTGGTAATCTTCAGGTTTCATGAATGGCAAGCCACCAGGTGCTTCCTTTGGAACATCAAACTGTTGACCACGGTTCTCCTCTGGTATTTGATAAAGAGGAGTCCCCAGTGGAGTTGGTGTAGCAAGAAGCTTCCTTGCAGGAGTTCTAATAGGAACATATGAAGCTGGAGGCTCCAATATCTTATACCCTTCTTGGGGAAACATGGCATCAAGTTCCTCGTCTGTTAATGGACGATTCCTCTCTTCAATATCCCTCTCCCATCTCAACAAATTATATTGCTCTGGTGTAACGGCACCCCGCAAATTGATAGCCCCGGGAGTTGGAGTAGCTAACTCAACACCTCCAACAGGAGTTACACCAGGTGTATAAGCAGCGGCAGGTGTGGCACCTGGCAGCGGTGTTGCACTACCCATAGTAGCAGGCGTCTCATCCCATCTTGATCTCTGCCTCTTAGGAGTTGGCGTAGCCATGCCAGAGAGTTTTGGGGTGGCATCCCATGTCATACCAGCAGGGGTTGCACCGGGGGTAGCACCACCGGTCGGAGTTGCATCAGAATCAACCATTCTTCCAGGAGTAGGAGTTTCATCCCATCTATTCCTCCTTCCTGGAGTCGCATCCGTCATTCTCCCTGGGGTTGGAGTTGCATCCCATCTACCAGGTGTGGTATCAGGCATATCCCAGTCTGAAGTCTTCGCCTTCTTCGCTGCCCCATCATCCTGAGACTGGTCCCATCTATTTCTTCTCTTTGGAGCTGCCGCAGCATCAGACTCCTTACCTTTCTCTGGAGCAGCCTTAGCTTCCTCCTCCTCCTTCTTCTTCTTTGCAATAGCCCTCAAAGTCTCCTCTTTCTCCCTCTTCAACGCCTCCTCCCTCATCACATCCGCATACGTCCTCACAGACGAGTCAGGTGTCTTTTCGCCAGCAGCAAAAGGATCATGCCGCTCCGGCGATATAATCCGATTCAACCTCCTCTGCCTGTAATCATCTTCTCGATCAATAATCCTCTGCGGCTTCCTAAACCCAACATCTGCATCCGCATCACCAACTCCAGGCATATCCTTCATCAAAGATTTTGGGGCAGTATAAGACGCCAATTTCCGAGCAACCTCGTTGTCCATAGCATCGAGATTCTCATCATCCTCGTTCGCGGGAATAGATGTGAGATAGGAATCTTTGTCGCCACCGCCATAGAGATCCGTATCGAAGGTAACCGACGTGAGAGACGCCAATTGCTGCTCCATCTTCTTCCGCTCTTCCTGCGTCTTCGCAATCTCTGGGTCCAACGACGCCATTGCTGATACCTTCAAAACGAAACTATCTCACTAAGCTGGTAGTGATCCAAAACCCTAGCTCCTGAAAAACACACCAAAAGTTAGAATTCTAGTTCGCAACAACCAAAAATTAGATGTTAATATATATTAACATACGAAGAAGCTAAAAGTAGGAAATGTGAAAATTGAGAAGATGCCTCACCGTCACCGATATACGATTTTGTAGGGTTTAATCCTCTGTTATATATTTCTGAAATGTTTAGGATGAAATGGAAGCAGAAACTCGGAGTGCAAAATATAATAGATTTACGGATTGAGTCGGCAAACCCTATATCGGGCCGGGTTGAATACTTAAAATGGATCGGGGCTAATTGGGCTGGTGCACCAAGACTTTGACCGAGATTGACAATGGAAAACGGTATAACTTCCCCCACTGTATATAGATTTAGTTGATAAAAAAAAATAAGATATATAATTATTTAATATAATTATTTAGAGTGTATTTGATTTTTATAGAGTATTATTTTATTATGATCCTAATTATAGTATTTAAAGAGGCATCCTAACTCTTAGGTACCTAAATTTACACTTGAATGTAATTGCCGGTTCGTCCTACTCGATATTAATATCACCTAGGATAAAGGAGATTTCGTTTTACCCTTAGATTATGAGCAAACTCAACTCTTTTGCAAAAAAGAATTGTATAAAAAAAAGAAGCTAAAACTTCTGTGGGTTTAGCTAATTGTCTGTTGTACCCAAAAAAAAAAGTTATTCATCCGTAAGTTCAACTAATAAAAGGATCATATATGCAATCATGTGGAGCATGTTCGATCTCTCGAGAGTATCACTTTGTTATGGTTCCAATCACGATTCTTGGAGAGACATCATAGCTCCTAAATACTTAGGTTTATGTTTTAGGGTAATAACAACTCATACTGCGCAATATTAGTATCGCTTAAAAAAAGTGATTTTACCCTATCTTTATATTGTGGATGAGTCTAACTTTTTTCTAAAAATTTTAGTATAAAAAAAAAGTTAATAAAAGTAGGCACAGATAGTAAAGAACGAGTTTGTATCACATAAAGATGTAAGTTCAATTCCCTAAATATTATGAGGGTTTCTTTAGTAAATGATATCGTAAGTTCCTTATAAGTACTCTCTAAACTCTAGGGTTATACCTTGACTTTCATAGGAGACCGGTGCCAAATCTATCTAAATTTTTTTATATAAAAGAAAAAGTGGGTAAAGCTAAACTGACTTCAAAAATTGTATATTATAGGGAACTCGTTACCTAAAAACAAATTTATGTTATGGCTAACATTGAAGATGCATTATACTTATAATAGATTTAAGTTCTGCTACCAAATTAAATGACACCTTTAAATTTGGATAGTTTATGAATACTTCTTTAAAATAATGAATACTTGATGTAATAATTTGTGTTCAGGAATTCAAACTCTTCTATTTATTTACTTTTTAAACAATTAATGGGCATTAACATTTGTTCTCAAAAATAAAATTTGAGAATATGAAACAAATTTAATCACTTTATCTATATATTTTTAACTCCATTAAAACTACATTCATAAAATTTAATCTAGTGTAACTCATTCCATATAATTTTAATTATCTAAAACATTAACTTTTAGCTAGCATCTGAAAAATAATATTTTTTCCAACATTAAAAAAATAATATTAATCTTTATAGTTTTTATTTTATGAAATTTAAGTAAGTTTTTTATAACAAAATTTAAATATATTTTAAGTGATTAGATTATTAAGTTGTTGCAAGTTAAAATTTAAAAATTATGTTTTAATTAAATTAAAATTATTAATCTTTTAAAAAAAAGAGCATGAGTATTATAAAACTTAAAATATTATAGTCAACAGATATGAAAGTTCATATGTAAGCAAAAGATGACAGGTTGGATATGGTAACTTCATGCCATTAGTATACTAAAGTATAATTTCATATGTTGAAATTTTGAGCATGAAAGCCAGGGAATTTGTCTTATTGGCATCTATTAGTTGCCTTCCCTCTCTTCATCCCCAAATCTAACATTGTTATTGTCAACTTTGATCTCCTCCATAACTTTTTTTTAATATAAATATTCTCCTAATGAATATAATTTTATTGGAGACATTTTTAAAATTAAATATGGACACATTCTTTTAGCAGCAATTTAAATATTAATTTATCATATTATAAGATATCAATATCTTTCTATTAAATTTAACTCCTTTAATTGGTCTCCCCTACCATTTCTTCTCCGTATTAATTGTAAGAGCACAAAGGGAATACATGAACCCAACAATAGTTATTCAATCTAGCATATAGCCTCAGTAATCACTGTAAATATAAATCCAATCTAACACTTCTTTATGCCCAAATTCTAACACTGCCATTGCCAATTAGATCTCCTCCATCACTTCTTCAAGTGATTGCAAGAGTATGGGCCATAAGAACTCAAGAGTGAAGGTGAGACTGAGAGGACATGCGAGTCACATAAGAATTCAAGAACTCAAGAGTCATCTATTTAGAAGTTATGATTTTTTTTAAATACTGTTATTAAAATTATAATAAAATAATATTCTTTAAGAATTGAATACGTTCTAAATAATTATATATTTTATCCTAATTAAAATATATGGGTTTCTTGTGGACCTTGAAGGCCCAAATTATTCTATGGACTCGGCCAGTTTAACCCATTTTAGGGCCCGAAGATAAGCGAACCGGAAAACCATCTTATTATAAAAACTATCCATGTAATAACCCTAGGTTCATTCTCAAAGCTCAGGCGCGCTTTAGGAGGGGTAGACGCTCTTATTGGGAGAGTTTTGCGGCTGGAGCAAGTGGGGTTTACACCATGAAGGTTTTCATCCGCAACCTTTATCTTCAGCGATTTGATCACCTGGTTTTTTTGTAGTCTTATTTTCTGCCTGTTGCTTGTGTCTAAATCTCCTACAATTATGCAGTTCAACATTGCAAATCCCACCACTGGATGCCAGAAGAAGCTGGAGATCGATGACGATCAGAAGCTGTAAGATTTTCGCTCCCCTAATATATATGTTCTAATTTTCATCTATGTGTTCATTGCGGGTGTTCTTCGCTTGTGCGCCTCTTCATGTGTTACCATAGAGATGAACAGATTGACAGAATTGATTGCTGGAATAGTTGTTTCGTTATTTGAACATATCAACACTTTCCTGACAATCATATTTATTAAAAGGAATCTAAAGTTTGTTTTTGTTAATATTATTTCAATGATTGATCATTGGCCATACAGTTTGAACTTTTACAGTGGCCTTACATTTCCGAAAAACGTGAATAACATCGAGAACTCTGTAATTACATTTCCTGTGATTTACGTTATAAAATGTAATGATTTTATCTCTTGCTTGTTAAGGATTTTTTCTTGTCCAATGTCTAATTTACTTTAGTTGCTGTGAATTATTTTTTTGGTGTTAATATGTGATTGAGCTATATTCTCGAACTTTTTTTTATTTGTTATTATGTCATACATCTTGTGCAGACGAGCTTTTTGGGACAAGCGTATCTCACAGGAGGTTAGCGGTGATGCTTTGGGTGAGGTATGGCCGTAGTGTTCATTTTTGTCTACTTCAAATTTGAAGAAACTTAAAATTTTATGTACATTTTATTTTTTACACCTTTCTATCTACAGGAATTCAAAGGCTATGTCTTCAAGATCACTGGTGGCTGTGATAAACAAGGTTTCCCAATGAAGCAAGGAGTGCTGACCCCTGGTCGTGTTCGTCTCTTGCTCCACAGAGGTAGGTTTATTTTAAAGTTAGATAGATTAGTCTAAGTGCTAGACTCCTATTAATGTGCGGTTAGATTTTGGTATAGGCTGTCATTAGTATACAATTTATTTAATTGGCCTGAAAGTTTTGCGAATGAATTCATTTGTTTTCCTGCCTTTTCTGTGAGAATTAAAATGAAATTTTTTGTCTTGTGCTGTATTTTTGTCATAGTTAAATTTTGGCTTTGCTTACTATCTTTTTTACACTAGGACCCCTGGTTCCCAGCCGAGATGGTTTCCACATTATGAGCTTTTGTTCATTTTACTTTTGTAGTGCTGATTTTTTTGCATTGGGGATCTGAGCAGGAACTCCTTGCTTCCGAGGATATGGAAGGCGTAATGGAGAACGCAGGAGAAAGTCTGTGCGTGGGTGCATTGTGAGTCCAGATCTCTCTGTTCTGAACTTGGTAATTGTGAAGAAGGGTGAAAATGATTTGCCTGGACTCACCGACATTGAGAAGCCAAGGATGAGAGGTCCAAAGAGAGCATCCAAAATCCGCAAGCTGTTTAACCTTTCCAAGGAGGATGATGTGAGGAAGTATGTCAACACTTATCGTCGTTCCTTCACAACAAAATCTGGTAAAGTCTTGGGTGTCTCCAACTACTTTGTTTACTTTTCTCAGTTTCATGAGAGCATAATTAATAAAAGGGGGATAGATGGTCAAATGGATTTGAGGATGATATCTCACGTAGCTTTCAATATCATAGCTAGTTCTAATTCTGATATTGCATATACAGATTATTTAACTGCCATTTTCATAGAGGTAATTTGAGAGGCAGTGAAGTTAACTTATACAGAGATTAATATTATTGGCTCTTGAATTTGCTTTCAAGTTCTTTATGGTGACTCTGTTTCCAGATATTGTTGCAAATCTATAGTTGCAGGTCGAATTTACGGTGTATTATCATTCTGGGTTTGCAATATTTCTTATTCCTTTTCTTTTGGGGATACGTAGCAATATTATTTTTCTAAAACAGAACAAAGAATATTCATTTCTCCGACAGTGGTCCTTGATAAAGCATGAGCTTATGCTTTTAAGAAACACTCGAAGCGACTGAAATTTGATTACATAGCTTTTGTGCTATATGAGCTGCAAGTCAAACAATTACGTCACAGATAAGAAGATTACCGTTCTAGTATGCTAGATTTAGTGAAGTCAATCTTGGGGATGAGAATAGCCTATTGAAATAGATAGCTGTTTTAGATTATTCAGAATTGCTTATAAATGTCATGACTATGGTCTTGCTGATCAACATTTTTCATTGCAGGCAAAAAGGTGAGCAAGGCTCCTAAGATACAGAGATTGGTCACACCTTTGACCCTCCAAAGAAAGCGTGCAAGAATTGCACAGAAGAAGAAGAGAATTGCCAAGGCCAAGTCAGAAGCAGCCGAGTACCAGAAACTTCTTGCCTCAAGGTTGAAGGAACAGAGGGAGCGTAGAAGCGAGAGTTTGGCCAAGAGGAGGTCCAAGCTCTCTACCGCTAGGCAATCCGTGGCAGCATAGGCCTCTTTGTAAGAGAATATGGTGAAGGTTTATAATCGTCACCTTAGTTTTTGGTAGCGTTATTCCATGATGCTATTTATGGTATATTCGTGTGGTTTTGCCATTCAAAATACAATGTGTTAGTTGAAGGCTTTAAATGTTTTTTGATCTTATGTCTGGCATTTTAGTTGAGTTTAAATGAATTTCGTGACCATTTGGCGTGTTAACATTAATTTTATTAATTGAAATGCCACTACATATTTTAATTGGAATATTAATGCAAATTCCTGTGTGGGAACTTGCCAAGACTCAGACGACAGTATCTCTGATGCCGTGTGGAATTTGGACCATGATACTAGTACAGATATGCGCTTAAATTATGTTTCCCGTTGGCGATAATTTTGAGATAAATTCTAATAATTGATAACTTGTAAATATTATTAATTTTAAATCAAAATTGTGAATTTTTATGATTGGTTGAAACTCTATAAAGGCAGACTCTGTTAAACGTCTTGAAATCATACTCCTGTAACGGAGTGAGTTTGGGGACGCTTTGCAATAGTTGTAGAAAATATTGATCTGCTTTGTCAATATGCTCATTTCAGCCGTAGTATGCGAAGTAGATGAAGAATAGAAGCTGTTTAACCTTATTGTGAGTGAGTGCTTTTGTATCGTACCATGACTATAAATTAATTTGATTATATTAAATAAATTAATTAATATAATAGTTCTTTTTAAAATATTTTAATCATCTTTGTTAATTTATTTTTTCTATTATTGTTAATAAAATATAAGTGAGAGAAATTTATGAATAAGTTAATAAATATATAAAATATATTTTATATTTATAATTAAAATTAATTTTTTGATTAAAAATTGGATGAGTATTAAAAATTAAATCTAAACCATAATAATTATTGAGGAGCTTTGAACCAATTTTTAAGACTTTTTGATGGGGATCATCTAACTTTTTGAACTTAACTCACTTCAACACGATTTATGAGACAAGTAGATTGATTCAGATGATCATAACGGACGACGAAATTTTACCACCTAGTATTTATGGTTGTTTAGATCTATTTCACCTCAACTGTAGAGTTTATCTAAGTCTAAACTAATCTAGATTAAATTGGGTAGGACCACAAATGGCAGCAAAAGTTTTTTTTTTTATCAATTAAAGAATATTTATAAAAAATTTATAAAATCACCTATAAAATAAATTTTTATAATAGTAATAATAATTAAAGTTATATTTTTATAAAATATAAATTTATTTTTTATTATATATATCAACTCTTATTAATAAAGTTATATTTGTTTAATAGTAGAACTGTCACCCTTTCTAATCCTATCTAGCTCGATCCATGTCAGTATGGATTCCCCCCAATTAATCATTAAAGTGAGAGTAGGTTTAAGAAATTTGGTGCTACCCACCCTAAAAAAATCTTAAAATATCCTGTCTTACTCTGATTAATTTTTAATTTTTAATAATATGATGATATGGCGCTCTGTGAGCTTTTTTTTTTCTTATAAATGAGGGTGCCCCTCAAAACACAGGAAATTAAATCAAGGGAAACAATTTTCAAATTTTTACTAGCATCTAATTCCTCCTAATAAAACGGATATTTTTTTAAAATGGATGAAGTGGATAAGATTTCTTTAACCAACATATCAGTAACATAGTTATGGTCCCTTGGAATATAGACTATTTAAATATCTCATTCTCACTCTAACAATTTATAGATCTATACCATGCTCGCTTTGTGAGCTTTTACTTCTTCTGTTTTTCTTTGGTACAAGCTTTGTGAGCTTTTAGATTTATCTGGGTGCCCAATATTAAGGGATATTGAGGGTCCAGGGCGCTGCCGCTGTGAGGATCAGGATCTGGCTCATCTTCTCACTTCTCTTACATTTCTTGGAAAGTTTTTTTTTATATAAAAATATTTAAAAAAAAATTAGGCTCTTCCACAGTATAAAGATAAAACAAAATTTCATTTTTTTCTAAACAATATCTATATTAGATAAGGTGAGCTACCAATTATCTTTAAATATAAAATTAGACACTTAAGAACTATGATACATTTTCAAACACTACAATTAGAATTATAATAAAATAATATTATTTATAAGTTAAACACGCTTTAAATAATAGTCGGATATCTTATCTTTAAAGCTTTCTAATGCCACTTCTTTCTCCTTTCTCTCAAGTCTCAACATGTCTCTGGATCGATGCATATGAACGCTTGATCTGTCAAAAAAATAGTTTAGTCTACAAATTGAACTTCTAAAGTTTTCATATTATATATGAAAATATAGATGTATAGATTGGCATTAAAATCATGGGAAATTGGGGAAAAGTCTGCTATTAAATTATTTTTTTATTACAAAGACCTAAATCATAGTAATAGAAGTGTGCATACAAAATTTGTAAAGTGCCCGTATTGTTCTGTATATAAAAATTTATCATATTTTTTTTATTAACAAGATTTTTAATTGGGGATTTTTTCCCCTCAATTTTTCCAAAAACCATTTAGTCAACATTTTTTCAAAAAAAGAAATAAAAATTTATTTGCATTTATTTCCTCCTCGTCTGGGATATTAGGTGTACTAATTGGTTAATTAATTGTTTGCTTGAGTTAGATCACTGAGATGAATCACTAACCTCTTGCTTTCTTCTGTGGAAACATGAACAAAAGAAAAGAAAACAAGTTGCATATCAATAAAATGGAATAAGCTAGTGTTTTGTTAATCCAGTGACACCTAATTTCAATTTCGGAAAAAGGATTTGTAGTTATTCATCTCCCACGTTATTTATTTATTTGTTTTAGTCTAAACAGCATCATCAACTAATAATAAGATATTAATATTTTTAAGATATAGAGAATTTCAAAACGTGTTTTATTTCTCTCAATAAAATTTTTTTTCTATACATAATACACATGGTTTAAAATTTAGAAAAAATATGTATAGTTTAGCCAATTTTCTATGTAAAGAAAAATTTATATAAGTAAATGTAAAATGATACATAAAAGATTTTTTTTATATATAAGAGAATACATAAAAGATTGAGCTAATATGTAAAGATGAGGATCAGAAACACATGAGAGCCCAATCTATGAACCACAGTCATAATTAAACTAATTATTTTTGTCTTAAAATATCAAAAGAGTATTTTTTTTCCTAAAATAAAATATTATTTTCAATGACATTTTTCTTGTCATAATTATTCATGTTTAAATTAATTAAAAATTTATTTTTTGTCTCACATCCCTTTAATATCATACAAACAAAAATATGATGATGAACATTGCAATCATTAGCACTCTTAACTTGAGTACAATGGAACCCAACAACCCTTTAGAGTTTTTTTTTTTAAAAAAATAAATTTAAGATATCAACAGTTAAAAACAGTAACTAATCAGTTAATATAATATATATTTTTAAAAGAATTTTGGTGCTGACTATAATACCATCACCCAATAATCCTAGTAGTAATAGCTTATATGTATATTGACCACCTAAAAAACACAATGCATGAGTTTCAGAAAACTATAGACAAATTGTGTAATGGGAGTTAAATCTAATAAAAGAGATAATTTTTTTATAATATAACAAATAATTATTTGAATCTCTATTGGTAAAATTATCTATATTTAGTATTTAACAATATTTTAAATATAATTACTTAATATAAAATATATTTAACTAGTTTAATTATATTAAGAAAATTAGTTAAGTTAATTAATATAATATTTTTTTAAAAAAATATTTTAATTATTTTCTTTAATTCCCTTTTTTCAATTTTTTTATTTAATTATTATTGATAGAGTATAAATAGAAATAATTTAAAAAAATTAATATATATAATATATTTAATATTTAGAATTAAGTTATATATTAATTACATGATATGAGAAGTATTTTGTACCAAACTTTCGATGTTACAAAAAAGTATAATTTCTTCCTACCTTTTAAATATATTCCTAGTCCAAAAATATCTTCTTCTCATTCTTCTTTTTATTTTGAAAACAAAAATCCTAAAAAAATACTATTTGAATTTTAAAATCTTAAATCAAGAATTACTACAAAAATAGATTATTATTTACTTTATAAGAGTAGTCAATAGATTATAAAGTCTACTGAATAAATTAATTTAAAATTTAAATAATAATTTTTTAAAGATTTTTCCTTTTGATTTCTTCTTCCCATTGCCATGCTAAGTTATGTAGCAGATGAATTGGGGGGTGGGTGCGTTGGGGTGGAGCGAATTTGCTCTCACAAATTGGATGATGTTGTTGTGAAAATCTAAGGAATACATTATGAAAAGTTTAGTGTCTCCAATCTATCCCGGAAAGAGTCCGATGATCTTCAATCAATAAAAATAAAAATAAGACTCTTTTTATTTTTAATATATAATATATTTAATTAATTTAAAAAATTAATTAAATTAATTAATACATTTTTTTAAAATATTCTGATTATCTTCTTTAACTCTCTTCCTACCTCTTATTTAATTATATTTTAAGGAATATTAATAAAGATAATTTAGAATAAAATTTATATATAGAAAATAAACTTTATATTTCAGATTAATATTAATTTATTAATTAAGTCATATATTAATAATAAAAGAAATATAATAATTAGATAAATGTGCACTAAATTATATAAATTATAGTATTTTGTATCACAAAAATTAATAAATTATTGGAAAACAAAATCTTTTAAAAGGTGATATCCTTGGCAGCATTCACAAAGGTATTAGTGAAAGAGGAAATTTCAGTATAAAAACTCACACAAGTGCTACAAGGGATAGTGATTTAACTATAAGAGAAAATTATAATGATATAAAAAATATAAATATTTGTGGATTCAATGAGAAAAATATTAGTTTAGATAGAATCAAACTTTTGATTGACTTAGAATCTGATCAATGAAGACATGATTTTGGGGGATCCTATTGAATTTCATTCAAAAGAGAAATTTATAAAGATCATATTTTTTTTCCCCTATCCCGTAGCAGTTAGGGTTATAGATTTTCATTTTATGGGGATAGTATGGGATCTGTAGGCGAGAAAATCACCCTCACAAGTTTTTAGTTGTAACTCAAATCCAATATTTGCCACTTCTTAATAAGGTTTTAAGAGACTGTGGACTTCAGGCGACGTTAACACTTGGAATTTAATCAATTTATAATACATATATCAACTGTTCACTTATTCAGATTAAAATTTAATAGTTTACATTTATTTATTTATATTTTAATAATATTATTATAATAAATAATAGTTTAAATTTATTATTTAGTTATCTTAATCTATTAAAAAAATAATTATATCTTATATTAAATATGAGATATAATATTATAATATTCTATAAATTAGAATTTGTATACACTAAGATTAAATTTCAATAGTTTAAATCTATTTATGTATAATTTAATAATATTATAATAAGATATTATATTCAAGCCATTTATTTTTTTGATTGAAGGATAGAGAGAGGATGCTAACCCTTTCTAGTTTCTACCCATTTAGGCAGTTTTCTTAGTCTATATATTCCTTCCTTCATTACGTTCTTTCTTCATGCACTCTGCTTTCAATAAAAAAATTAATTCTCCAGTCGAATCGAAAGCTTCTTATATCTTTAACCTCGGAATCACCCTTCTCTTCGCCATTGCTCTGTTTCGAGATGGCTCTCGCTTCTTCTGCTTTGTGTCTCAGGCTCATCACTAACAAACCTGCTCGTCATCACTCCCATCCTTCTTCTCCCTTTCGGACCACATCCCTCCGCCTCCTGCCGGCCACAGGCGCAAGGTTCAACATAGTCGTTAATTCTACTGAGGCTTTGAAATCGGCCGTCCCTTCCGCCGCAATTCACACCCAATGGACGCTTGATAGTTGGAAGAACAAGAAGGCCCTTCAGCTTCCGGAGTATCCGGATCAAAATCAGCTCGATCAAGTCCTTAAAACCCTCGGATCGTACCCTCCCATTGTATTCGCCGGAGAGGTGAGGAGCCTCGAGGAGAAACTTGCTCAGGCCGCCATGGGCAACGCTTTTCTTCTACAGGGTGGGGATTGCGCCGAGAGCTTCAAGGACTTCAATGCCAATTATATTCGTGATACCTTCCGTGTTATTCTTCAAATGAGTATTGTTTTAATGTTCGGTGCCCAAATGCCTATCATTAAGGTTCCTTTTCCTCTCTCTCTCCCTCTCTGTTGCATTCATTTGTAGCAATTCCAATAATGCTGTTGAAACTTGATATTTATTGTTGTCCGTATAATTGGATTATTGAACCATTTTGTAGTGAAACGGGGCTGTTGTTTCTGGGGTTGTTCAAATTTTCACTCTATTTGAATTGTTTGAAACTTTGAAAGATTCTGTCAAAACAAAAAAGGAACTTTGAAACGTCATTTATCTGAATGAACGAGTTAGCCATTTTGGAGGAAAAGGAGGGTGTTGAACTTTGAAACAATAAGGTTGTTGCCATATAAATTGAAGGTCACGGATTTAAATCCTGTAATCATAATCAGTCTCTCCAATTGCGGGTTAAATCTGTATACATTTGTCAGAGTCCATCTGGTGGAAGTCTTGTTCATTGGGTCTTTTTTTTTAAGCAATTATATATATTGAATGGGATATTAACATAGATAGTTCAATTGTTGGCTTAGGTTGGAAGAATGGCGGGTCAATTTGCAAAGCCAAGATCAGAGGCATATGAGGAGAGGGATGAAGTGAAGCTGCCAAGTTATAGGGGCGATATTGTGAATGGTGATGAATTTCTCGAAGCATCAAGAATTCCAGATCCAAAGAGAATGGAAAGAGCTTACTGTCAATCGGTTGCTACTCTGAATCTTCTTAGGGCCTTTGCCACTGGAGGGTATGCTGCCATACAAAGGGTCAACCAATGGAATCTAGATTTCATGGATCACAATGAGCAAGGGGACAGGCATGTTATTTATCTATTTTGCCTTCTTCTCTAATTTGTTTGTTATTTATTTAGGTTAAATATAACAAGTCATGATCTAGTATTTTCTTTTTTCCTCATTCATGTAACCGGCCCTACTTAGTGACCAGATAAGGCTTGTTGCTGCTTCTGTTGTCATTGTCTATTTGCTCATTCTGGTGTTCAAACAGGTACCGGGAACTGGCTCACCGAGTGGATGAAGCCATTGGCTTCATGAGCGCGGCTGGATTCACAGATGAGCATCCAATCATGACCATGATAAATTTTTGGACGTCCCATGAGTGTTTGCTTCTCCCTTATGAGCAAGCACTTACTAGGGTGGATTCTACCACAGGGCTTCACTAT
Organism: Leucaena leucocephala; assembly: GCA_037074615.1. NCBI lineage: Eukaryota > Viridiplantae > Streptophyta > Magnoliopsida > Fabales > Fabaceae > Leucaena > Leucaena leucocephala. The sequence continues at coordinate 13,108,602 of CM073550.1, forward strand.
GATTGCTCAGCTCATATGCTTTGGGTTGGGGAACGCACTCGCCAACTTGATGGTGCTCATGTTGAGTTCTTAAGAGGAGTTGCTAATCCACTTGGCATCAAGGTGCTGTATCTTTGACACACTGTTCCATTTTTATAACAAAGTTTAGGAACGTTTTTGTATAATTTAACGTTAAAAGAATTGAAACGGACAGCAGCTAAAAGGATACTTTGTTATGTTTTTCAGGTGAGCAATAAGATGGATCCTGAAGAACTGGTGAAGCTGATAGATATATTGAATCCAAAGAACAAGGCTGGAAGAATAACAGTGATAGTAAGAATGGGAGCTGATAATTTGAGACTGAAATTGCCACACCTGATCAGAGCAGTTCGCAGAGCTGGCCAAATTGTGACTTGGGTCAGTGATCCCATGCATGGCAACACCATCAAAGCTCCATCTGGACTCAAAACTCGCACCTTCGATTCTATCAGAGTAATACGATCTTCTTATATCCTTTTGATCTTCCCCCCTTCTTTATGTCTATTATGCCTTGTTGTTGCCGAGAATTTTGATTTGGAAATTTGCGACAGGATGAGCTGAGAGCATTTTTTGATGTGCATGAGGAAGAAGGAAGCTACCCAGGAGGAGTTCATCTAGAGATGACAGGTCAGAATGTGACAGAATGCGTTGGAGGATCCAGAACTGTGACTTATGAAGACTTAACTTCACGTTACCACACTCATTGTGATCCAAGGCTCAATGCTTCTCAGTCTCTTGAACTCGCTTTTCAGATTGCCCAGAAGCTTCGCAAAACAAGACTTAACTCACTTCACTCTCTTTCAAATTAACCTTTGAAATGTGTACCAATCAAATATTGGTTCATGCTGTATTTACTTATTTGTTACTCCCTCTTTTCCTTTGTTTTTATAAGTAACAAATCTTTAGTTTAAAATTTTTAAATAAATTCTTTATTTTTATTCCTATTTAATATAAATTGTCCTATACAATATAATATGTTTAGTTAAAAAAAATTAAAATTTTAAAAGTATAAATTTTAATTTAATATTTTTTAAAAAATAAATAACTGAGCTATAGCCCTTGTGCTTTTGATACATATTTTATCATATTATGTAGAGAATTTATTATCAAGATGAATATTACATGATCTAATCTCTTTGATTGGTATTGCTTATAAGTTATTTATTAAAAAATTATAAATTAAATTATAATTTTAAATAAATTTTTAAAATTAAAAAAGAGGTTATTGATTTTCCAATAATCAATTTCCTCCCATTTTTGTCTTCTCTCTCCTTTCTGGACTACGTCTTCAGTCGTCCTCAGAACCACCCACCAACTGCCGCATCACTAACAACACCAATCCTCCTCTGATTCTCAAGAGGAAGAGAAACCTCCCAGGAAACCCAGGTAAGTCTTTACACAAACACATCTTCTCTCTAGTTTCTCTGATTCTCTTACTTTTCTTTTTCATTCTGTAATCAGCTTTAAATATAATCCTGTCTAATAATAATCAGCTTTATTTTTTTGGGGGGGGGGGTGTACAGATCCTGAAGCGGAAGTGATAGCACTATCGCCTAAGACTCTAATGGCGACGAACAGGTTTCAGTGTGAAATTTGTGGTAAAGGGTTCCAGAGGGATCAAAATCCGCAACTTCATAGACGAGGGCATAATCTTCCATGGAAGCTGAAGCAGAGGACAAGTAAAGAAGTGAAGAAGCGAGGGTATGTGTGCACTGTGCAGTGTGCCCAGAAAAAAGCTGCGTTCACAACCACCCCTCGAGGGCTCTGGGAAGATGAAGAGATGAGAGAGAGTGACGCTGATAGGACAATACTCTGACGTTACACACTGATAATAATTATTTTTTTATCTTATAAATAATTTACCGATTACAAACCCTCTCCAAAAGCGGTCAGCCCGTAACCAGTCAGCCCAACTTTTTTTTTTAAAAATTTCTTTATTAAAAAAGAGTTAATGTAAACAAGCCCTTCAATGAGTTGAATCAACTGTACCTGTGAATTCAATTAATGAAGAAATGTGATATGTGTATTTGATTTTAAAAAAAATATTATTTTATTATAATTTTAATTATAGAATATTTTAATTTGTAGGTGTCTATATTTATATTTAAAGATAATATATAATTTTATTTATCTAATATTAATATTGTCTAAAAAAAATAGAAATTTTATTTTATCTTTAAATAGTGGAGAATTTATTTTTTTTAAAAAAATTTTATCCTAAAAAAAAAAAGAGTTGAATCACCTGCTGATATTAGAGATTAATGAAGTTAGAAGCTTTATTTGGATCATAAATTTTCATTTTTGAAAACACCAATGACAGAGTTACTTGCCCTCTTGACTGGACTTTTGATGCGTCAAATTCATCAATTCAACAAGGTGATAGGAATTTTGTCTCGATTTACATGAATATATTTATAATCGTAAATTCAAACTAATACGAACACAGTGTATTGAATGTCCCATTGATATTAAGATTAATGAAGCTAGAAGTCTGATTTATTCCAAATTAGGACTTTAAAATGCGGTGAATTTATTCAATATATAGATTCTCTGGCTAACCAATAAATCTTTTTTTCAAAAGGTTCTTTTTTTAAAAAAATTATATTTAAATCCTATATAAAAAAATTAATTACAAAAAAATTGTGGGAAATTATCAAATTATTGTCCCACTAGATTTATGATTAATTTTTTAAAATTTTAAAATAATAAAATTATTCTTAAAAAATTATCTTAATTATTATTTTTTCTACTTTTTAGTTGTTATTCTTTTTTTTTAAATTGCCATTCATATTATTTAAATTATTATTTTTTTAGTTGAATTGTTATTTTTTTATAAAATTTTTATTCTTATTGTTAGAGTTATTTTTTCACCAGTATTATTATTTTAAAATTTAAAAAAATTAATTTTAAATTATGTGAAATTTCACATTAATTTAATAGTTTTAAAAAAATTTATAATTAAATTTGTTTATATAGAATTTAAATATATTTTTCGTTTTTTTTATGGGAGTGTGGTAACCGGTAAGAAAAGTAAGTTCCATTAATGACAAGAAGTGTCTTTGGGCGAGAAAGGCGACTCTTTTTTGGCCCAAAAGAACAGCAACTTGATAAATCATCAGAAATGATTATGAATAATTCATCAAGTGGATAACTTTTTTGACACGTGATGAAATCCACATGATGAAATATGTAGGAAAAAGGAAGTGCCTTTAATCTTTATACTGCTTCACACGCCATCTTGTGTGATTTGAAAGATTTCACCTTTATCTAATTAAAGTCCACATTTTCCCCATGTTTTAGAAGTTGGAGCTGGCATCAAACAGAAAAAGTAAGTGGTCTCCATTTTTATAATAAAAAAAAATAAAGACTATTTAAATTTTAAGAAGATAAAAAAATATTTATATTTTTAAAAAAATAAACTCAATTTATTTTTTTTAAAATTAAAAAAAAATAAAATTATCTTTATTTTTTTTCTTTTCTCTCTATTTTTTTTCCACCATTAATTTTTTTTTTTATTTTTCTCTGCCTCTCATCTATGAGCATGTTGGAGTTTCCACTATCACTAGTGTAGATTGTCTTTTTCATATAAAAACATAGAGAGAGATTATGTTAAGAGAGAGAATGAGAGAAGTAAAGCACTAAAGTTATATTATAGAAGTAATAAAAGATTAAAATAATTATTTATAACTTAATTGTTATAGTAAGTAATAAATATTTTAGTGAAAATAGTCAAAATTATTATTTAAGTTATAAATTATATTACATAAATAGTAAATGATCAAAAAATAATTTCACCTTTTACTTTTAAATTTTAAAAAAAATATATTAAGACTTATGCCCAATCAATCTATTTTAAAATTTAGATGTTCTTTTTGTTTTTTAAAATTTATTCAAATTGTCTTTATTCATCTTTTTTTCTTTTATAATTCATCTTATTAAATATGATATAATAATTAAATAAAACTTTAATATAAGATAATTATGTGCATGATATATATAAATTAATTTTTATTCTAACTAATTTTTGTAAGTTAAAATTGTGGTAGAAGTGAATTAATGTAATGTAATTTATGTTTTAATACATTTTTATAAAAAAAGTATTTGAAATAATTTTTTTTGAACTATTATTAAAAAGTTAATTTTAGAATATTTAAATTAAAAAAAAAGCTAAAACTATGAAAAAAAATTACTTCAGTTTTACAATATTACTTGTTTGGCTTAACTTAGTGTTTGGCTTACATAAATATGATAAAAAAACAATTAACTTTTTTTTAAAGCCCTCAACCAACTTTTTGATACGACAAGCCTCTTTTTCATGTCAAATAAGTCATCGCAAACATCCAATGAATCATTATCTTTACCCACCAAAGCCCTTCAATTCAAACAAACAAAAGACAATCAATTTGGCTTTCTTTACGGAGATGAATGAGTTTTGCCCACCTCATCATTTACTGTACTGCTCATTATATTGCTCTTCCTGCTCCTCTGGGCCCCACCAAACAGTAAATATCCAATTCCTTCTTGGGCAAATCCATCCATTTCTTCTAAACAAACAAGCAAATCCCTCCATGTCTTCTAGGAAAAAGAAAGCTAACACTGCCAATTTAGCTCACTTTCCCGGAAACAAACACCCCCATTGCAAATTTTAAAATTTTTCCATATTTTAAGTAAAAGAAATTGCAACAACAAAGCTATAACTATTAATAGATAACTATAATCTTTTAAATATAATATATTATATTTAAATTACATTTAGTATGTGTGGAAATGTTTTGTTAAGGAGAACAAAATAGTTAAGAGATATAAGATAGACTCTATTAAAAAAACAAAAGAAATTGCTTGACAAAAAATAAATAAAAATATTAATATATAAAATTTAGTTTAAGAATTGATCTTAATTTTAAATTTTAAATTTATTATATTTATTATTTTTTAAAATTATTTTATAAATATTAAATAAGAATAATTATTATATTTATTATTTTTTAAAATTATTTTATAAATATTAAATAAGAATAATTAGATAAGTGAAGAGAGAAGAAAGTTAAAAAAATTATTAGAGATTCAAAGAAAATATGTAAATATTATAATAATAATAATAATAATAATAGGTTTTATTTATTCCTCATTTTGCATATTTTTAACATGATATTCCTCTGTTTTAGAACCCACAGAATTTACACGTCACACTTAATGAAAAATACTGATCCAAACTTCAATGACCTATAAACAATCAAACAAACTACGAAACGTTTCATGGCAGCTCTTGCTTTCCCTCCCATTTCATCACCATCATCTCCTGCATCCCTTCCTAACAATCCATATCTACACCCACTCCATCAGATTCCACCACGTGTACACTTACCCATCCTCGTCCACTTCAGTCGTCATCATCTCATACCAGCGTCTTGCACGCCGAGCTCTGCGGGTCCCACATCGCCGGAAGCAAATACTTCCGGCCGTTCACGCCGTGCGCATTGTAGCTCGCCCCGGTTGTCTTGTCCACCAGAACCCGACCCGGATATCCCGGATACGACCCGCTCCCGAAAGTCCCTGTGCAAGCGGATACAGCCTCGAGCGGTGCTGTAGCTGGACCCTGGAAGTAGCCTTTGTGGAAGGGGTTCGTCACAGTGCCGGCAAGCAAGGTGGCCAAGTTAATTATCATTCCATCAACACCGACGTCCCCGTTCGGCGCCACCAACGGCGGATTCTGCGGGCCGTACATAGGCTGGTGGAACGGCCACGCGCATTGACCTGGACACTGAGTCTCAGGATTCCCAACCCAGACATAAGCTCTACGAGGCTTACCTCCCACGGGTTGGATCGCTCCGTGAGTACCACACCGGCTGACGCAGAACCCGTGAACGGCAACATCCTTAGCTGTGAGTACAACGGTGATGGAGTCGAGCTCGTTGAACTTGGACGCCAAAGCGAGCAAGTACCTGGGCCTGAGGAGCTTCCCAAGAGAGTAAGTTTCGTGGAGGTATTGCTTCCCTACGACGAGCGCAGAGGATCCTCCCTTATACTTCCCGGTGGTACCCCACCACGTGGCCGCCGTAGGAAGCGGGGACTTCGGGGAGTTTAAGGATTCAATGAAGTCCACTATTATGGACCGTTGGATGGGAGTGAAAGTACCGTACCAAACCAGATTAACTGTGATCCTCCCCTTCAGGAGCTCGCCGTTGTGGTACTTGAGCACCAAGGGTTGCTGCTGAACCAGAGCCCCCTCAACCACAAGCCAAAGCCACAGGACAGTGAAAAAGACAATGGCATTGTTGTAAATAAGAGACATTTTTGCTGTCAAACTCGAAAGAAGCGTATAAGAGAGAAGGAATATCCAAAGAGCAAGATGAGGACGAAAGAACGGGATGGGCCATTTATATACCGAGGAAGAGGATCCCCCGATATAGCTGTAAGGAGAGAGTGGTCATTATGATAGCTAACCACGTGGCGGATTATAATAGGGTTTCAGATTTCGTCTACAGTGCCGGACTGTGAGATTCTGAATTGGCGTGACGTGGCGGTCTAAATGAAAGCGACGTTGAAGTCCAGAACTCTGTGTTTCGCAGAGTAGTAAAATGACGAGTTTGCCCTCACTCTGGATATATATATATCCACAATCCCTATGGATCCATCCATGGTTATAGCACCATGCATTTCAGAGCAAGTTTAGGCCAAATCACGTGGGTCCCAATCAGGGAAACTCCACTCAATCAGGGCCGTTGGATTAGAGTGGAGCGATGTGATTGGGAAGGAGTGTTGGAAGAGAAGAACGATGACGTCATGTTTCAGAGTTCGAGGTGGCAGTACTCGAGTACAGCGGAATTTATTGTAATAAAATATAGGGACGCATGATGGTGTCAGTGAATAAGTAAATAAGAAAACAAAAGCATAGGTTTTTGTAGGGATAGATTTGTGTTGAAGGGAGCCAGTGCTGGAGGTTAAGGTGGACCCAGAGATAGGAGGGTTTTTTGGACTAAACACGTCAGCTTATTAATGTTGTAGTAATAGCAAAATGGAAATCTAGTGTAGTGGTCTTAGAAGTCAAATTATTTAAATATCCCATTACTCCCTAATTAATAACGAAATTTTTTGCAATGTTTATCTGAAATAGATACATGCATGCATGCACTTGTCTCTGAAATGAAATTATCAAAGTGGCTCAGCAAAAAGTGATGAAAATTGAAAAGAAAGCGACGTCTTCATAATCACATCCAATGTATTTGACCTCTATGTAAACGGAAATTGTGCCTTTTTCCCTAATTAATAATAATAAAGGAAATGAATTAAGAAAGAAAATGAAAGGAAAAAGTGGTCACGTGCAGAAAGGGCAAGAAGCACGAAGGGGTTCACAGGAAACGCCGGCACACGCCAAGACAAAACCTACGCTTTGTTATTTATCATATTATTTTTCATTTGATATGGCGATTTTTTAAATTTAAATTAAATATTTGTATTGGAAAAGTGTCCACAGTGAAACTTATCCTTATCTTAAATATATAAGGTACTAAAATTAGACTACTAAATAAACCGTTTGTGTGAATTATGATAAATTTAATCATAATTAAAATAATTTAATTTAATTAAAATATAAAATATTAATATATAATTTTGACAAAAGAGTAATATTTAGACAGAAATATATTGATCTAAAGATAAATGAAATATTCATAATGAATAAACCACACGTAATTTGATAACCTAACTAGAGTTATTAGAGCATAAATCTAACAAATGATTACTTTTTCTATTTTCACTTAAAATGTCGTATTTTAAACTCAACAAGTAGCAAAAAATATAAAATTAAACCTAATCAATTTATCTATAACTCTTGATTTAACTTGATTATGGAACAAATTCACTTTAATATTATGTTGATATATTTTATAATTTAATTATTTTTAATTATGAGATTTCTTACAGAAAAACTTCTTGTTATTTTTTAAGGTTATATAACATCTAATATTTTAATCTTATTTCTCATATATGTTAAGTATCTTAATTTTATTTATAGTACAATTTTATCTATAATATTTTTAATTTAGTATAATTTTACATATAATCTTATTTCTCAAATTCCAATAATTACATCAAATTAAAAAGATTATAGATAAAATTGTACCCTAAATAAGATTAGGATATTAGACGCATATGAAAAATAAGATCGATATATTAGATGTTATATAACCCTATTTTTTTAAATGGCATGCTTTGTTTTATATTTCTTATTTTTATACTTATTATCCTATTTATTTTTTTTAACAAAATATCCATATAATTAACATGCATATACTTCCATAATATAAGAAATATTCTAAAAGAAATTATTTTTTGTAAAAGTATCTAATAGTTTTTCATGGAAAATTCTTGTTAATTTTATTAATAGGAGTAGAATAAGAATCTTTGAATTATTTTACAAATTTTTTGCTGGCAATTATTTTACAAATTTATTAGTATAACAACATTTTTAAAATAATATGTAAATATTGAAAACACTTTATAATAAGAACAGGAATTATAAATAATTTTTTTAAATAACTTTGCTTAATTCTAAAAGTTTATTAAAACCATGATAATATTTATTATTTAAAAATAAATTAAATAATTATTTAAAATTTATTTAATAATTAAATATTCATAATTGCGATTCTGCTTAATTCTAAAAGTTTATTAAAACCATGATAATCTTTATTATTTAAAAATAAATTAAATAATTATTTAAAAGTTATTTAATAATTAAATATTCATAATTGCGATTCTTTCTAGCCGAGTTATATTTTAAAAATAAATTAATGACTCGAGGAAGTAGAAGACAGAGTCATAGAGACACGAAAAGGAGTACAACCACCACGTCACCCCTTGCTTCTTGTGAACCTTATCCATAACATCATTCTCCCCACTTCCTTTACCTATTTTCACTCCACTTGCCTTCCTTCTTTCTCCCACGAAATGGAAAAATTATCTATAAATTCTTGTAAAAAAAATAAAATATAAAGAGCTATACAAAAATTAATATTTTATAACTTTAAAATTAACACAATTTAATTTATAAATATAAAATTTTGACTTGTAAATTTAAATAGTTAAATTTGACTTATAAATATGCAAATTTGATTTGTAAATAGTATGTATTTTTTGAGATATATTTGTAATTAATTTTCTTATCTAAGATCTTGGTGTAATTTTTTTATTTTTTAACTTGTTTCCCAAATTTTAATTAAAAAATATCTTCTTTTTTTTTTCAATGCATGTGTCGGTATAAAATTTATAAATATATGAAAATTCATATTATTATTTATAAACTATACACATTACTACCTGTCGTTACTTTTTTTTATATATTTTAATGAGGTTTAATCTCATAAAAATGAAGGTAATCTTTTTATAAAAAAATTAGTTATTATCCATCTGATAATATTTAGAGAAACATAACCTAAAAATGTATATTTACATGTTTCATCTTATATTTACCCCATATTATATATATATATATATATATATATATTTTGATATGATACATGATTTATTTGTATTTATTTAATTTGATTATTTATTATTTTTAATAGAATTTATTAGACAGATATATTTTCCATTTGCGGCTAAACTCATTTGATATAGGCATAATATTTTCTCCAATACTTCTCTTTATTTTTTTCTCTCACACACATATATGTACGTATATTTCTGCAAAAACATCGCTCAAGACCAACGGATTGGGTTTAAGGCTCTAATAATCTCTGGCAACCTGCAGGCTTAATCTTTCTTATCTATTAGTTATTAGTTTAATGAACCCACCAAAACAAAAACAAAAAAAAAATTATTGGGTAGAGAGTTTTTTTTATATTACTACAAGAGAGGTAGATCTTCTCAAGAACTTTGAAACCCAATCCAAAATGTTCATAAAATCTAATCTTTATTTAAGGATTTATGGATGCCTCTCCTTAGGACTTACTATTGCCTTTAAAGATCTCAATTCCCATAAACTCCCAGTTTAATCAAATCATTCAAGCAGAAGATTTAAACTCTAGTAACATGGTCTGATTCCTTTTTGATACACATGATCCTCTATAAGAGATAAGTATAGAGTATATGCAAAGACTTTAATAGAAGTAAAGAAAGATAAAGCTCTCAAAAGAGAAAAAATTTAAAAGGAACACGTTATTTTATTTCATAAAGATATCTTACAATGTGAACTCTCGATGATGGTAATTTATTTCATAAAAGGAGTGAGAAGCTAGATTTTTGAAAGTCAAGAGAGGTAATCAGCTATAATGTTCTGGTGGCCTTTAATATGCTAAACTATGAATTTATAGCGAGAGAACTAATCTTTCCATCTTAGAAGTTGAGAGTCAAGTAATTTTTTTTTTTGGTATTCAACATGGAAGGGAAATCAGTGTTATCCATTTCTATAATAAATTCATAAGAACTAAATTGAAAACTGAAATTTTCAATACATTTTTTACTGCTAAAATTTCCTTGTAAGAGGCATGATAATATTATTTAGAGTCTTTGAATTTATCACTGGCATGGGTATAGTAGTGTATTTTACCATTTACTTTCTTGAGAAGTATTGCACCCCAATAATGATCACTAGCATACGTCTGTAGGATGCGTTTTCCTATTCCTAGAATTTTTAAGGGTGGAGGAGTCTTTGAAATACTTTTCAGTGCTTGGACAGTTGTAGTCTACTGAGGTCCCCAAGGTAGGGGATTCTTTTTTAATAAAGCTGACAACTGACTAGTGTGTTTAGTAATATCTGGAATAAAGTCACGCAGATAATTAATAATTCTAAGAAACTGCTAAATATGTTTTATTGACAAGTTATCGTAAGGAATGTTAAGCAATTCTTGGGCCAGATGTGGGCCTGGTTGATAGAAACTATTATAAAAGTTTATTCCTAGAAAATCAATACGATCTTGATCAATGTACCCATTTTTAGAGGATAACATGATTCCATGGGCTTCAATAATATCAGTAAATTAGGCCAATAATTTTTTGTAGTTTTCTTCATCCTTTGAGTAGAGAAGAATGTCACAATATACACAAGTGTGGAGTGTAAGATATGCTCAAATATCTTGATCATAGTTTTTTAGAAAAGGGATAGAGCCACCTTTAATCCAAAAGGAATAACAATCCATTGATATTGAGCATCTGGAATACAGAAGGCCATTTTGTGTCTTTCTTCTGGATGGATTCCAATATGTCAGAATCTTGCTTTCAAATCAAACTTTGAAAATATTTTTGCTGTAGCAAGTCTGGAGGCCAATGTATTCAGCTTTGGAAGAGAAAATTTATCATCTTGTAAAAACAGATTAAGAGACTTATAATCAATAACCAACATATTCTTTCCTCTGATCTGCTCAGACATTTTCTCCACATAAAAGACTTGACAAACCTAATTTGATTCAGTAAGCTCAATGAGACCTTGAGCTAATAGAGAAGTACACTCTTATCTGGCAAGAACTAAGTCATCTGGATTTATACCCGAATGAGTTGCTTTTGTTGGGTTGACATCTTTATTCTTTTTGAATGGTAGCTTCACAAAGAAACTCTTGTTTTTCTATAAAGGATGAGGATGTTAAAATTTATCATGACTGTCAGAGCATAAACTGAGAAATCTATCTTTGAGAGCTTAATATCTAGTAAGAGCTTGTTTAATCTTAAGTATGCTTGTTGTTTGAACATAAGGACTAAAAAACTTTTTAAACCTTAATCCTTGTGCCAAGATGTATAATCCTGCTATCTTATATAATGCATCAAACCTAAGAAGAATATCTTTTTCAGGAAGATAACTTCCTAAAACTTTAATCTATGTGACACATCTAGGAAAAAGTTATATCCCTATTTTCTTTTTAGAAATAAGCTAAATATGAAAGGGTTTCTAGTTTACTGTGAATAAAGTATGGTTAAATGGCATCCACATATCACCAGGAAGGATGTAAAGTTTGATAATAGTACCACAAGAACCTATGTCAACTATAGCAATGGCTTTAATGGGTTTACATATTTGGACAAAAGGATCTTGACTTCAGTAAGAGGTCTTTGTGTTTGGTCTATCTGAGGAATTCCTACAGACCAAAATGATCTATAGGTTAGTTCTTTAGTAATTCGAAAAATTATATTATACATACCAAGAGAGTAAACAGATCTCTGAGGGTATTATATTTTAGAGTCAGAATCAGAAGAATGAGAGATGTGAAGAATATACTATGTTTCCTTATTTTCTTTAGTTTGTTCTTCATAAACATATTCAATATCTTCAATGTCTGTAATAGGTAATGCATACTGGAATGACTGAAGCATTTTGATATCTCTCTTGTTATCTTTCCTATGACAAGATTTTGCAAAATGACCTTTGCTACCACAGAGGAAACACTTATTTGCCTTAAGTGATTTTGAAGATCTTCACTTGAAATACCTGAAGGGTTTTCTATATTTCTTTTTTTTTCTACCCTTATAAGGTTTGTATGTTGAAAAGTAAGACTTCTTCTTTGTTAGGTAGTAGCATTTGTATTTGTCCTTATATTTAATCTTTAAATAAGATATGCTGCATGCTAGTTTAAGCTTTGAGCTTACTTTCATCATTGATTTAAAAAACTTCTGCTGCTCACACATCTTATCAAGAGAGTAACCTGAGTTACTTCTTTGTTCAAGGAGGAAATTATCTTGTGCAATTCTAGTCGTAATTCATTTGGGAGATAGGCAATAAAAACATGCCTGAGATTAGAATTTTGTAGTCCTCCCAGTAAATAGTACTTTTCAGTAATTCTGATATACTGTTTCTGAAGATCATGTCGGTTGAGTGAACAACATTTCATTTCAAAATATTCCTAAGAATTTCTTTTTTGGATGACGTGGAAATCACCAAGAAATTCCTGATGAAGTGCTCCAAGGAATGCTCCTGGATTTGCAAATCTAATCTATTGTAGTCGTTGGTATTAACTCAGCTGAGTAAACTATTCTCTCAAATTTCCTGTCGTCTGAGAGACAAACTCTGTAAGAATTTGTTTTAAGGTAAGACTTGGGTTGGTCATATGAGAGTCAATTCATGCATCAAATTCATGTGGTCGATCATACCATTTTGAAGGTGGAATATCATTAAAAGTGAACCAAGAATTATGTTTCTTGGCCTTAAATGGTATTGATGTACAATCATCTGTTCTTTCTTCCATTTTTTCTTCTTCAGAAGAATGATCTTCAACAATAGGATGACTAGAAGATTCTATAGTAGTCTGAGTATTAGGATTCACCATAGCAATAGTGGATAAATAAGCATAGTACTACTCCTCAGTTTTAGTAGCTTCCTCTGAGGAGGTTTCAGTTTCAGTAAAAGCATCTTCATAGAGAGGTTGAAACTTATTTCTTTCAAGTACTCCAATAGTTGAAGTACATGGTTGCCTCATAAGACCTTTTCCTAGATCAATAGGAGTGGAAATATTTCTAGTAGTGGTAGGAGGTAAGAATATAGGTTCACGAATTTGTATGCTGGAAGAAGGAGGTCTTCTAGCTTGTATAGGTGATCTGACAAAGGTAAAGGCAGGGCCTGTGTAGATGGTAGGTATATCAACTGGTGTGGAAGTGGTTTCTCGTATAGTAGCTTGATGACCAAAATAAGAAACTTGTTTTTTCTTGTAAGGCTTTTTTGGCTTAGGAGGGTTGAACTATCTGGCTAATTGGTAAGTGGAACGAAACACTTGGCTATAATCTGTAGGAGTGGGTACAAGTGTTTGAGATGTTATTGGAGAATATACAGGGTAAGTTGATAGAAACAAGGGCGCACATGAAGTTTGAGGATCAACTGTTAGAGGGGAAGGAGGCAACTGTGTATGTTTAGGCATATCAACTTTTATTTGTCTGATTTGATCTTGTATATGTTTTAACTCCTCTTCTTTTATGTGAAAATTAGGTCCAAAGTATCTTTGATCAACATATCTGCTAAGTTTAGTATCAAGTTGTTGAGCTTAAGAAGTAAGCTTCATGTCATGACTCAAAATTTGGACCGTGACCGGCACAGAATATGAATGATTTCATACTCCGAAAGCCTAAAACCTTAAATAAAATGTTTTGACTCATAAACCAGATTTGTACTTCATAATTCAAAATAAGTCTTGTGTAGGAATCTCGGCAGGATCGTCGATGTATAATCGACCTCCCGATGATCCTACAACAGACTATCAACATTCAAGTTTTCATAAGGTTTTCCAAAATCAACATAATCTTTTCTAAGGTCAATGTGGAGCTTCACCATTTTCAAAATAATACAAGTTCTTAAGAAAAGCAATTACATCTAAAGTAGTGTTTGTCAAACGGCGCTTCGGATCGACAACGAGGCTCTTTACTGCTCAGCGGGAAGATTAGGGCCACCTGCACTATCTGAAGCCAAAAATCTACTCGTGAATAACGTCCCAAAAATATGATTAAAATAATACGGAAATCAACAATGTATAATCATGCTAAAAATATATTTCATAATATTTCATAATTTGATGCAAGCCTTTCTGTAACACATTTATATTTCAGGAAAACAACAATATGAAATAACCATTTCAAATCAACCATCGCAAAACAATCCTTTCAAAACCATAATCTTTTCGTAGGACTTCAACAGAACAAAAATAGAAGTGGACACACAGTCCACGAGGGTAAATAACCAATCTAGCAGCTCAAGGCCACTAGCCATCGCGAGCACGAGACCCACGTAATAATCTGGTGGCTCGAGGCCACAATCCGTAGCGAGTACGAGACCCACGTATATCCGTCACGAGTACGACACCCACGTATATCCGTCGCAAGTACGACACCCACATATATCTGTCGTGAGTACGAAACCCACGTATATCCGTCGAGCTCGGGTAACCAAGGTGCACCAAGGACTAACAATACTGCTGTTAGCAACCAGAGTTCTGTATTCTGTCCTAAAATATTTCCATCATGCGTGGGATTTATTTCACATGAAATAATCTCAATCGTTTCAATGCTATAACCATTTGGTAAAAACCTCTTTGAATTTCAAAACCCCAGCATGTACATTTAAAATCAAGTTACTGTAAAATCATATAAAATTCACATAAGAATATATTTCATGAATAACATTAGTTCAATGCAACTTTTGCCAAACTCTTTTCAAAATCTTATTCATCCATTTTCATACATAATCATAATTCCTTTGTAAACCAATCGAAAGAAAATCATTTCTAACGATTTAAACCATACTTTCGTAAAATTTGCTTTTCAAAATTCATATTTAAAATTCAACATTTAAAATGACAATGCATTTGAAAATATAAATTTTAGGGAACGTTATTCACTCACCTGCTGCGCTCCTAAACAGCTACTATTTTCAGCCCAACCACTTCGAATACTTTCACTTCTCAATCCTCTGACATCCCAAAATAACAGGTCAACCTTCTAGGTATACTCTTAACGGAAATCAATCATTCTAAATTTACTATCAATCAAAGACATCGCCATTGGCCACGATTAATTTGATTAAAACACTAAGTCATTTCCAATAAATCCTTAAACAGGATCTTAACACAGATTTGAAACCGTCCTCATTACAACCATTTAAAATTTCAAATCTCAATTGGCTTACAAGTCCTTCCATTTATCATAACACTCAGACCATAACAATTTGCCAAAACAGCAGCATATACCCATGTATGTGTACTTACATATATACCAAAGAAAATGATCAGGGCCTTATATTCTAATTCTTTTTCCTTCCTGTTGCCACCCCCAAGCATATATATTCCCAACGCAACCAAACACAACAACCATAGCAGTATAGGTATATGCACATACATGTATACATTTTCTCAATAAACACCTTAGAACTGTCAACTATCGCCACATCACACACATACCCAGGTATACATCTCCACAGCCTAGCAAACATAATGTATATATATATATATACAATTGTTTCCAACAGCAGCAAAAATCATTTCTTGGAACAACAACCTTAACAGAACAATGGCCCTATACATACATACACAGCGCACCAGGTAAGCTCAACATACATATGCCAAAACCAAATCAGTGACTATTACCACCGACGGCACACACGACTCTGTTTCCTTTATTACTACAAAGCACATACCTATCTATCACCAGAAGGAATTCTCAGCCAACACAGCAGGGGACAATGAATGGCTTAAGACTCAGAACCTGGAACCCACCTACGGCCATTGCAACAACAAATTTCAAAGTTTATCTTCTCTGCGATTCTATCAGAAAACAGAAATAGAGGAGTGTAGAGATGAAAGCAACCAACGAGGAATGATCAATGGAGGGGAAAATGGTGTGCACTTACCTCTAGTGGAAATCACATAACCATAACAGAAGAAATGATAGAGCCAAACTTCCCAATTCCCTCCTCTCTGTCACTCACAGAACTGACCAAACAACCTGCGGAACCCAACAACAGCTACCGAGCAGGACCCCAAACTCTAACATTTCCCAGTGACAACAGAGGAGACGCAACGACCATGACTTGCTATGGCAACCCCCGAACAACGACGGCGACAGGAAAAGAAGCTGGACAAGGACTTGCTACAGTGCCACAATGGATCTCGCGACAAGAACTCACCCACACGACAGTAACTCAGCACTTCAAAATAGAGAAACCCAACACTGATGATCGCCACACCGCCTCGCTGCCGCTCATGACTTCCTCTCCCTTTGCTTTCTCCCCTGCTCGCGGCACTTAAAGGAGAGCAGAAATCATGCGATGCGCCGCTTCCAGGACAAGGCTCCGCAGGGGAGGACGACTACACACTGCAACTACTGACCACCAGCCGACCCTAGCAAAAAGCTTTCCTCCTGTTCACACTGCTTCCCCGCCTGCGTCGCTGCTGAAACCAGAAGTCTGAAGGGGGAGGGGTACGGTGTTTGAAATCAGAGAAAAAGAATGAAGGGGGTACAGGTGAGAAGGAAAGACAGGAGGGGTAATTTTGTAATTTCACGCGCTAAAAAGAAATAAAACCTTATTTCCTGCAACTCTCAGGGTTCGAACTCGTGCCACCGCTTTTAACTTCCGCCTCCTAACCACTCTGCTACCCACAACCCCTTGACATTTCTGCAACAAATATACATATAACCTTTAAAAATCCCTGGGCCATAACATTCTTCCCCTCTTAAGAAATTCGGTCATCTGAATTTGAGAATAGGCTCACCTTAACCCTCAAATAAATGTGGGTACTTGACCCACATTTCACTCTCCATTTCCCAAGTAGCTTCTTCCTCTGAATGATTTCGCCATAATACTTTCACCGAAGGAATCTCTTTCGACCTTAACTTCTTTACTTGTCTATCAACAATAGCTACCGGGTATTCATCATATGACAAGTCTTCGCTCACCTGAACCTCTTGATATTCCACCACATGAGATGGGTCGTATAAGTACTTCCGTAGCATCGATACATGAAACACTGGATGTATCCCCGATAATTCCGGTGGTAGGGCTATTCGATAAGCTACCACTCCAACTTTGTCCAAAACCTCAAAGGGACCAATATACCTTGGACTCAACTTGCCCTTTTTCCCAAATCTCATGACTCCTTTCATTGGCGACACCCTTAAGAACACTTTATCTCCTACCATAAATTCCAATTCTCTACGACGATGATCCACGTAGGATTTTTGTCGACTTTGAGCTGTTAATATCCTTTGTTGAATCACCTTCACTTTCTCTTTGGCATCTTGAACCAAATCGGGTCCTAATATCTTCCTATCTCTAACTCGAACCATCCAATTGGAGATCTACATTGCCTTCCATATAAAGCTTCAAACGGTGCCATTTGAATACTTGCTTGATAACTATTATTATAAGCGAATTCTACTAGCGGCATATGCTTATCCCAACTTCCACCCAAATCCATGATACAAGACCTTAACGTATCCTCAACTGTTTGGATCGTCCTCTCTGATTGTCCATCAGTCTGAGGATGAAAAGCAGTGCTAAGATTCAATCGAGTACCCAATGCTTTCTGAAATGATTCCCAAAATTGAGAAGTAAACTGGGGTCCTTTATCTGAAATGATAGACACTGGGACTCCGTGCAATCGCAGAATCTCCTCAATGTATATCTCGGCGTATCTAGCTGCACTGTACGACGTCTTAACTGGAAGGAAATGAGCAAACTTGGTCAATCTGTCAACAATTACCCAAATTGAGTCAAAACCTTTAACAGTACGGGGCAATCCAACGATGAAATCCATTGTTATGTTTTCCCATTTCCATTTAGGAATTTCCAACCATTGCAACGGTCCCGCTGGCTTCTGATGTTCCGCTTTAACTTGCTGACACACTAGACAACGTGCAACAAAATTCGCCACATCATTCTTCATACCACGCCACCAATACAATTTTCTCAAATCTTGATACATCTTAGTTATACCAGGGTGAATAGTATAAGCAGAATGATGAGCTTCCTCTAGAATCTGCCTTCTCAACTCTGGAACTGGTGGCACACACATCCTGCCCCTGTATCTCAGAACACCTTCCTGGTCAATCACAAATTCTGAATTACTTTCATTTTGACCCGAATCCCGCAACTCACACAACTTCACGTCATAATACTGGGCTTCCCTAATCTGATCACTTACCGAGGAACGAGCTTGCAAATGAGCTAGAAATGCTCCTTTATCAGCAATTTCAAATATGACTCCCCTAGCTCCACTTTGTGAATTTCTTGCACCAACGGTCTTCTTTCAACCTTTATATGTGCTAAACTACCCATAGACTTTCTGCTTAGGGCATCAGCCACCACATTCGCTTTTCCCGAATAGTACAAAATGGTACAATCATAGTCCTTTAACAATTCCATCTACCTTCTTTGCCTGAGGTTCAAATCCTTCTGATCAAAGATGTACTTAAGACTCTTGTGATCAGTGAAAATCTCACAAGTTTCACCGTACAAGTAATGTCTCCAAATCTTTAAGGCAAACACCACAGCAGTCATCTCTAAATCATGAGTTGGATAATTTTGCTCATGCATTTTAAGCTTCCTAGAGGCATAAGCAATCACTTGACCATTCTACATTAACACACAACCTAACCCGACTCGGGAAGCATCACAATACACTGTGTACCCTCTAGCTCCTGAAGGCAAACTTAACACTGGGGCAGAAGTTAAAGATTCCTTCAGTTTCTGAAAACTTCCTTCGCAGTTATCATCCCACACGAACTTCACCTTCTTCTGAGTTAATCTTGTCAATAGAGCCGCTACTCTCGAAAAATCCTGAACGAAACGGCAATAATATCCAGCAAGGCCTAAGAAACTTCAAATCTCAGTGACCGTAGTAGGTCGTGGCCAACTTTTAATTGCCTTAACCTTACTAGGGTCAACCTGAATACCGTCTTTCGATACCACGTGCCCCAAGAAAGTGACTTCTGTTAACCAGAACTCACACTTGAAAAACTTAGCATAGAGCTGATGTTCTCTCAACCTTTGTAACACTATCCGCAAATGCTGCTCATGCTCCTCTGTACTCTTGGAATAAACCAGGATATCATCAATGAACACGATTACAAACTTATCTAAAAATTCCCTAAATATTGGATTTATCAAGTCCATGAATGCCGCAGGAGCATTCGTCTAACCAAAGGACATTACTAAGAATTCATAATGACCATACCGAGTCCTGAATACTGTCTTTGGAATGTCTTCCTTCCTAATCTTTAATTGGTGATATCCCGATCGCAAGTCAACTTTTGAAAAGTACTGCGCTCCTTGTAACTGGTCAAACAAATCATCAATGCGCGGTAACGGATACTTGTTCTTTATTGTCACCTTATTAAGTTGCCGATAATCAATGCACAGCCTCAATGATCCATCCTTCTTCTTGACAAACAACACTGGTGCACCCCACAGAGAAGTACTGGGATGTACAAACCCTTTATCTAGCAATTCTTGCAACTGAGTCTTTAATTCCCTTAACTCGGAGGGCACCATCCTATAAGGCGGAATAGAAATTGGCTGCGTACCCGGAATAACGTCAATACCAAACTCTATTTCTCTATCTGGGGGTAAACCAGGCAATTCTTCTGGAAAGACGTCAGAAAATTCCTGAATAATAGGAATCTGATCCAAACTGACAATAGGCCTGTCAACATCTTAGACTACAGCCAAAAATCCCGGACAACCCTTAGTCAACATTCACTGGGCTTTCAAGGTAGAGATTAAGTTAGTTGGCTTCTCCACCTCATTCCCTTGCAACACAAATGAAGCTTCGCCTGGAATATTAAACTTCACTACTTTCAAGTGACAATCAACACTAGCATAACATGAAACTAACCAATCCATGCCTAATATTACATCAAAGTCAATCATATCCAGTATCATCAAATTGACAAGACTTTCTCTACCCTCAACAGACACCTCACAAGATCTATACGCTTGTGAAACTGATAATGATTCCCCAACCGAGGTAGCAACTGAAAAAGAAAAATCAAGTTTGGCAGAATCTCTGCTTAACCTTTTAGCAAAATATCTCGAAATATAAGAATGGGTCGATCCAGGGTCAAACAACGCATAAGCTTTTTGAGAGCATATAGTGATAATACCTGTGACCACAGCATTAGAAGCCCGAGCTGAAAGGAATTGGAAGACACGCAGCGAAAATTAACTTAAAAGTTTTTCCATTCCTTGCCAGGATCTACCGTATGTGTTTAAGTCAAGTGGGAAGAAGCATTACCCTTAGTGTTTCTCAGCGACTTCCACAGCTTCTCTCCGCGGCTGGTGATCTCTTTCCGATCACAAGAAGACGTCCACAGCTTCTCTCCATGGCTCGTGCTCTCTTTCTGATCGCGAGAAGTCGACGCCTCAAGTCAGCTTCCGCTACTGGTATCCACACGAACAGCGTTCCAACCACGAATGACGTGTTAGCGTCTCCTGTCCCTTCAAGCCTTTCTCAAGAGTTCGCCCTCTCCGTCTCTACTTCAGCAGTTTCTTATCTGCAAACTTTTTGCAGATTACGTTCGGCCTTTTGTGTTGTGTGTTGTGTGTCATGTGTAAAAAATGTAGCTCCTAAAATCAGATATATAGGATGCTCTGCGTTTTCCTCAACCGAATTGGATTTTAGAATTAATCTATATTAAATCCGAAATTAATATAATATCACATATTGTATAATTTGATAAGAAACTAATTAAATAAATAATATTTATATTAAATATGTCTCACAGATTTAATTCACATATTTATTTAATTTAAATAAAGATAAGATTGGAGTATATTTGATTTATTCTCATAAATCAAATTTGAGATATCCTATCAATTTGAATTTCAAATTCAAATGTGATAGAGATTTAATTTATCCTTATAAATTAAATCCTATATATCCCTTATATATAATATATATATAAGAATTTATATATATACGAATATAAATATAAATAAATATATACATCAACCTTGGATCATTCATTGAATCTGGACACGTCTTAGATTCAATGAATCTGGACATCATAGCTCGTGTTGGGCTATTTTGTGTGTAACCCTGTAGGCCCATATGAAGTTGGCAGTGGGCCATTTGCTATACTGGCCCACAAGTCGCAAGCGGTCTCTAGCAAGACATAATGACTACCCAAATCATATGAGGATCGATAAACGATGTAACCTTTTATACAACCATATCATGTCCTTTCTGTCACGCGATATTTTGGTCATGGATGAGGCATGGATAATGTCATCCTCCTATTCCTGACCGTTACTTTCTCGATCCCTGAGTAGTCTGACTATAGAAATGGAACTACCTTTCCATTACAGTATGGCCATACGTTTCTCAGACTCACTCATCGAGGGGCCCAGTAATATCTCTCTACGAATGTGAGGGACAAATTCCATCTTGACCATTCACATTCCTCCGCATGAAAAACCACTAAACCCGAACATAGTCTTTATGATCACTCGGTCAAAAATGACTTTTGACTAGGTCAAAGCTGAGCATTTGTCATGTAGAAATCCATGATGATCTCAAGTCAAAGGGCATAGTGACATGGTTTGTATATGAGAGAAGCTTATGACGTAACCCATGCAGCTTTCTCATAGTGGGTCGGTCCAACACCTTGTACTCTTACATGTGCCTATGACTTTGATTTATATCTCTATACATCTTCAAAGTCATACTGGCCTTATTTCATCTCTGCTCTCATATAGATGACCGACCAGGGACATTTAGGATAAGATCATGAATTATCCAAGGATGGTCATCACAATAAACATGCAAATAATATGATAACACAATTAATAAATTCATAAATCAATAATGTTCATAAGACAATGATTGGCCCCTATGGCACATTTTCCAACACGAGCATCCTGCCTCGTTATCGCATACACCCTAGCTTGTCCCTGACCTGAGGAAGGTTGTGCTCTTTTCTTCGGAGGTCATCCAGATGTACCTCTACCTGTCGAGGCAGAAGTGGCTTCAACATATGGAGCTGCAAATGAAGCAGGGTCAAGAGAAGGTCGAGCTGATGCATAGCTCGAAGTAGACTGAGCAAATGGACAATTTCTCTTCAGGTGACCCGGCTGTCCACATCCATAGCATGCCCCCATGGTCTTAAGACAGGCTCTAGAATGGTAATTCCCACACTTACCACAGGGAGATCTGGAATAATTCGACTGGCCTGCCCCAAACTGAGGTCTAGCACCTCCAAACTTAGGTCTCGGGTCAGAAACACCCACAGAAGGCCCATAAGATCTAGGCGATGGGTGCATGGCAAAGGACGAGGGTTGGCCCTGAGAACGGTTACCTTTAAATGAAGATCCTTAGAACCTTCCGCTATCTATCTTCTACTTCTTAGGAACCCCTTCTTCTTCCATGTGCCTCAACTCAATTCTCAAAGTACAGTCAACTACATCAGCGTAAGAAGCAAAATGGTTCAGCATCAGGGCCACAGCATCATGAATATGTATCGGCAATCCCTGAATAAACCTGCCAATCCTATCCTTCTCTGATGGGATCAAGGTAGACGCATACGATGAAAGTTCTATGAATCTTATGTCATACTCAGCCACAGACATCCTAGAAGTACATTTCAATAGAAGAAATTCTTTAACTCTAGCATCCTTCTTACTCTGGGGAAGAAAGCGTTTTAGGAAAAAAACTTTAAAATTCACCCATGACACTAATGGTACTCTATCCCCCTGAAATCCTGGTACTGTCTTACTCCAGGCATTCACAATCCCCTCAAGTCGAAACAAGGAAAACTCTACATATTGCACGTCTGGGCATCTCAAAGCCTGGCATCTCTTCTCAATTCCTTCTAGAAACTCCATGGGTTCCTCTCGAGAATCAAACCTTGAGAATTTTGGAGGATCCAACTTTATAAACTCTGATAACCTGACCGCCATAGATTCTTCCTCTATAACCTGGGGTGTTTCTACTTGAGTCTCATGCCTAGAGGATGTAGAGATCTCAGGAGAATGTGGAGGAGATGGTTCTGCCTCAGATAGAATTTCCCGAAGGGCTCTAAGGGGTCGACCTCTCGGAGCCCTAGCTCCTCTACGACCCTGTCCTCGTCCTTGAGGAGGCACATCACTTCGCTGAGCAGAGCCTTGATCTAAAGCCCTTGAGCTCCCTCCAGATGGTACACGTCTAGGCGGCATTTAACTATAAAATATAGAAAATATTCAATTTTAAGAAAATACGTTTTCAACATCAAAAAAAAAATAAATAAAAAATAAAACACATTGAATTTCTCCTAGAGATCTTCAGAAATGCCTCAATTATGGTTATGCCCGGGTTCATAACGATAATTGAGACCCCCCAAAGTATCCCTGCTCCACTTAGCCATAGAAAAATAACCTGGCTCTGATACCAAACTGTCATGACCTAAAATTTAGACCGTGACCGGCACAGAATATGAATGATTTCATACTCCGAAAATGTTGTGTATTCTGTCCTAAAATGTTTCCATCATGCGTGGAATTTATTTCACATGAAATAATCTCAATCATTTCAATGCTATAACCATTTGGTAAAAACCTCTTTGAATTTCAAAACCCCAGCATGTACATTTAAAATCAAGTTACTGTAAAATCATATAAAATTCGCATAAGAATATATTTCATGAATAACATTAGTTCAATGCAACTTTTGCCAAACTCTTTTCAAAATCTTATTCATCCATTTTCATACATAATCATAATTCCTTTGTAAACCAATCGAAAGAAAATCATTTCTAACGATTTAAACCATACTTTCGTAAAATTTGCTTTTCAAAATTCATATTTAAAATTCAACATTTAAAATGACAATGCATTTGAAAATATAAATTTTAGGGAACGTTATTCACTCACCTGCTACGCTCCTAAACAGCTACTATTTTCAGCCCAACCACTTCGAATACTTTCACTTCTCAATCCTCTGACATCCCAAAATAACAGGTCAACCTTCTAGGTATACTCTTAACAGAAATCAATCATTCTAAATTTACTATCAATCAGAGACATCGCCATTGGCCACGATTAATTTGATTAAAACACTAAGTCATTTCCAATAAATCCTTAAACAGGATCTTAACACAGATTTGAAACCGTCCTCATTACAACCATTTAAAATTTCAAATCTCAATTGGCTTACAAGTCCTTCCATTTATCATAACACTCGGACCACAACAATTTGCCAAAACAGCAGTATATACCCATGTATGTGTACTTACATATATACCAAAGAAAATGATCAGGGCCTTATATTCTAATTCTTTTTCCTTCCTGCCGCCACCCCCAAGCATATATATTCCCAACGCAACCAAACACAACAACCATAGCAGCATAGGTATATGAACATACATGTATACATTTTCTTAATAAACACCTTAGAACTGTCAACCATCGCCACAGCACACACATACCCAGGTATACATCTCTACAGCCTAGCAAACATAATGTATATATATATACAATTGTTTCCAACAGCAGCAAAAGTCATTTCTTGGAACAACAACCTTAACAGAACAATGGCCCTATACATACATACACAGCGCACCAGGTAAGCTCAACATACATATGCCAAAACCAAATCAGTGACCATTACCACCGACGGCACACACGACTCTGTTTCCTTTATTACTACAAAGCACATACCTATCTATCACCAGAAGGAATTCTCAGTCAACACAGCAGGGGACAATGAATGGCTCAAGACTCAGAACCTGGAACCCACCTACGGCCATTGCAACAACAAATTTCAAAGTTTATCTTCTCTACGATTCTATCAGAAAACAGAAAGAGAGGAGTGTAGAGATGAAAGCAACCAACGAGGAATGATCAATGGAGGGGAAAATGGTGTGCACTTACCTCTAGTGGAAATCACGAAACCATAACAGAAGAAATGATAGAGCCAAACTTCCCAATTCCCTCCTCTCTGTCACTCACAGAACTGACCAAACAACCTGCGGAACCCAACAACAGCTATCGAGCAGGACCCCAAACTCTAACATTTCCCAGTGACAACAGAGGAGACGCGATAACCATGACTTGCTACGACAACCCCTGAACAACGACGGCGACAGGAAAAGAAGCTGGACAAGGACTTGCTACAGTGCCACAATAGATCTCGCGATAAGGACTCACCCACACGACAGTAACTCAACACTTTAAAACAGAGAAACCCAACACTGACGATCGCCACACCGCCTCGCTTCCGCTCATGACTTCCTCTCCCTTTGCTTTCTCCCCTACTCGCGGCACTTAAAGGAGAGCAGAAATCATGCGATGCGCCGCTTCCAGGACAAGGCTCCGCAGGGGAGGACGACTACACACTGCAACTACTGACCACCAGCCGACCCTAGCATAAAGCTTTCCTCCTGCTCACGCTGCTTCCTCGCCTGTGTCGCCGTTGAAACCAGAAGTCTGAAGGGGGAGGGGTACGGTGTCTAAAATCAGAGAAAAAGAAGGAAGGGGGTACGGGTGAGAAGGAAAGATAGGAGGGGTAATTTCATAATTTCACGCGCTAAAAAGAAATAAAACCTTGTTTCCTGCAACTCTCAGGGTTCAAACTCGCGCCACCACTTTTAACTTCCGCCTCCTGACCACTCTGCTACCCACAAACCCTTGACATTTCTGCAATAAATATACATATAACCTTTAAAAATCCCTGGGCCATAACACTTCAAATGAAGCTTATGAACTTGTTCTGTCAAATATTTAACCTAGGAAGATAAGTCTTCTACTTGAGAGGTAATAAGATCCAACTTGGAATCAATCTAATATAGGAACTTATTTTGACTTATAGCATTGTTAGTATGCCAATTAAGAATTGCTTCAGCAGAAGTAATTGCTTTGTGTCCTTATGGAGTAACTTCAGTACTCTTGAATATGATCTTTTGACCATATTAATACTTGAGTTGATACTTTCCTTAATTGAAAGAAATTGAGCTTCATAAGGTTGTGAATTTGGATTAAGCATGGCAATGCATAGTTGTGGTTAGATTGGTGGTACAATAAGTGTAACTAGAAGAGATACCGGAATAGTAGGGTCTAGTTGTTTGTTCTGGGAGAAAATATCAGCAAGCAAATCATCATAGCCAAATTCCTTCAGAATATCATAGAGAGATAATTCTAAGCTGGGAGTCATAGCATTAAAGTCCCAGTTTACACTGAATCTTAACTTGGGGTCATCATCTTCATCTTTTTTCTTGAGCTTTTTATGCTTAGGTTGGACTATAGGCTTCTTCTTTTTCTTTTTCTCATTTTTGACAGCTATCCAAAAATCTTTCATAATTTGAATATTCCTAGAAGGAAGAATTATGGCATTCACAATCTTATTCACACATAGAGTTGTCAAAATCCTAGATAAAGTGTCCATGAATATGAGAGACATATACATTTTAGCTTTCTTTGAGAATTCATAAACTGGAGGATCACTAGCTTTAGGGTCGCTAGAATAAGCATGAGAAATTATAGCAATAAGTCTATAAGCGTAAGATCATTCTATGCCTAGCTTCTGGAAAACTGTTTTGACAGTACTATTAGACATTCTGGTAACAACAAGAGGTGCTGTAGTATGAATATTAGAGGGAGTAGGATTAAACTCCCGTTTATAGTTGGTGATCCATTCAATAGGAATAATCTGAGCAAGTTATTACTTAGAAATCTGCCTTGGGATGTTGACAATAGTAGGGCCATGGTCATTATCGTAAACATCAGTAGAGCATCCTGAGTGTCTGTGGGAAACTAGAGGTCCAGAAAGTGATTATGGATTCTATAAATCAGTTGATGATGAAGGGTAGCAGCTATAGCATTGGGGTCAAGTTTACCTCCAATAATCTGGATTTAGACTTTAATCCTTTTAGAGAGGGTTATGTCCAATAGCTTTATGTTAAAATTTAGAGTAATAGTGAGAACAATACTTCTATTGCTGAGAGTAGTAATTAGAGCTCCTATCAAAGCATGCTGATACTCTTGATAGGTTGTGTCCAGTAAAGTAACTTTAGCAAAGACATGAAGTCTTTTTCTGCCATGGAGAGTAAGAATAAGACAAACAGCTCCAAGATAGAGATGGGTATATCCTTGGTCAATATAAAAGTTGATAAGTGGTTGGGTTAACTCCAAAGTAACATATTGTTCACTTGAAGTAGAAGGAATACTACATTGATCAAGACGGAAACTTTGAACCTTAATATGAAGGGAGGTTCTAGAGATTAGATGGTGGATACTACATAAGGTAGTAGAACGTTGTCTATGAAAGAGAGAATATGGGTAGTTATCTCAAAACTGTTTTCTATATTCACAAGGATTTAAACTCAAGACCTTATATTTAAATCACTAAAACTCTTTTCATTTGGAATAATAGCTGTTGGTAAAATTGTGAGAGAATAATGATAGACCATTTCAATTAAAATTCTATAGAAATTAAGTGAGACTTTCTTTGTAATATTGAATTTAATTTGAACAGTTAGCCAATTTCCCGTATAAATTATAATAATAATATGATAAATATTCATATGGTCAAGGGAGAATCACTGTTATGTCTAAGAATATAATTATCAAAAAAATTATAATTAATAAGTATGTATATCAATCAATCAATATAAGATATAAAATTTTAATGAATGATGCTCCTTTCTATTATTAATATAAAAATTAATTAATTAATTTAGATAATTTAAATAAATTAAATAAATAAGTTAATTTAAATTTTAATGAGTGTTGATTGGTTACCAATTGATTCTTCTTTTTATTTTTTTACTATTTCCTTCTATTATAAAGATAGAAGTTAGATAACTAATTTATACTCCTCCGTTCCTTAATATACAATATAATTAAAGAATTAATTTTAGTTTTAAATATAAGAAAAAATTTCTATATTTATTAACTTTTTTCAAATTATCCCTATTGATACTCTCTCAATAATAATTAAGAGAGAGATACGTATATAGTTAAGGAAGATGATTATGATATTTCAGAAAAATATATTAACTACCTTATCTAATTTAATCAAATTAATTAAATATATAATATATTAAAAATAAAAAATATATAAAATAAAAAATTAATTAAGTTAATTATTATAAAAAATGTTTGTTAGGTTTTCTAAAATACTCTAATATAAAATTATGAAATTCTATTGATTATATATATTAATAGGTGTAATCTACATAGACATAATTTGAGGAAAAATAATAAGTGTTTGAGAGAAAATTAACTAAATATTTTATTTATAATCAAAACTTATCAAATTAGAAAAAGTATTAATTTTGAAAAAAAAAGGAAAAAAAGAGGAGATTGCAATAATGCGAATGATTGTGGGGTACAAGTTCCGGAGACATAGCCATGAGAGGTGCTATCCATGCACACACACACACACACACATATCTCTTTCCTAGTACCACTCAAAGGCTTTTTTGTTTTTATATCTCTTTCCATGAATAAGTCCTTAAATAAATATCAACTACTTTAAGCATTAGATTTTATATTATGGGATTTTTAATATTTTAAAATAAGTGAACAAAAATTAAAATTTAATAAAATCACTTGAAATTATGTATATTGACAGCTCTACTCATACTCATAGAGCCAAGTGTAGATGAATTTGAATTTATTATTTTATAAATTATAAGACAACACCTTAAATTGTAATAATTTTATTATTACACTATTACTTTGTTTTAATATTATATATATAAATATGATTGTTTTTATATTTTAATTAAATTAAATTATTTTAATTAATTCAATTCAACTATTAGACCATACATTTGTAGTGGTTGAATATGCGTCGCATTTTTGAGTGCCTTGCTAAACATCGTTTGACATGAAAGAATCCACGTCCTTGGCTACGTTCTGTAAACTGTCATGAGCAAAGAGACACAACACTCCGAGTAGAATTTCTTGCGCGCCGATCACTCCGGAACTCACAAATTGATTACTGAACCACAAGCTAAATTAGCTTAGCCAGACGTTTTGATCTTGTTGAGAGTCGCCATCATGAATCCCGTTGATGTTCTTGAAGCTTTTAGTTCTTTATATTCTAGAAGCCAACGACGCCAATCACGCTACGCTATTGGAAGAAGAGGAAGAAGAAGGAAGCAAGAAAGGAAAAGGAATGCAGATGAAAAATTAGTAAATTATACTTTCAGCGACCAAAGAAATCAAAAGTTGAGAGCATCTGGTTCTAGCTAGCTGCTTTGTTGTGCGAATCAAGAAAAGCATATCTTAGCTTAAACGCGCAAATGAGATGCGCCTTTGATTAACATAATTTCTCACTTGTTTCGTATGAATTCGCAAGTGATTCGCCTTTAGGTTTTTTCAGTGAATCTCGGCGTTTGCCTCAAGACTAACATTGTCCTCCGACCTATCAAATTCAGCATCCTACATTTGCCTCAAGAGTGCGGTTTGATTCTATTATCTACTGTAATTTCCAATATCCTATTAATCGTGTTACTATTAAATTATTCTGAGACTCTGTTTATAACGCAATTCCCTCATTATTGATCGCATTCCATGGGGCTTATTTATAGGATTTTGCTTTGAA
Organism: Leucaena leucocephala; assembly: GCA_037074615.1. NCBI lineage: Eukaryota > Viridiplantae > Streptophyta > Magnoliopsida > Fabales > Fabaceae > Leucaena > Leucaena leucocephala. The sequence goes on from CM073550.1 coordinate 13,138,607, forward strand.
AGTTCGCTCCCCAAAAGACACTTTTTTGTGTCTGAGCTAAACTTATTCGAGAGCGCCAACGATCATAACAAATGAATTCACAAAGGTGAAAGTGGTTTATGTGGTTTCATTTCATCATATGCATTTTAGTCTTCTCTCGTTCAGAGAAAATTACACAGAAAAAACTATGGAAGCAAAACTAAAATGTGGAACCTGCAGAAGGGGTATTTTGTTTCCTACAAGCACTACTGTGTATCGTTGCTATAAGTGCCAGAGGATTATTTGTTCACGTCCAAATGAGCAAGCAAATATTAATTGCTCAGACTGTGGAGGAGAGTTTATAGTTCCCATAAAGACTACTGCATACCGATGCTCTATCTGTCAAGCTGTTGCTACAATTTCAGGACATGGGCAACGGGTCCCTGATAGTCCAATTCCCGGCCAAAAGCTAAAACTTGGTTCTATATTGTTCAAACTTAATCAGTCTGACAGGGTGATGTATTGGATTCTTTTTATAAGAGTATTTTAATTTGAGAGTATTTGAGATTATTGAATTGTCTTCAGGAAGTTGTTCTGGAGCATTTTACTTTGGTTCTGCATCACAGGGTTAACAAATAAATGCTAATGTGCAGAGTCATCAGTCATCATCATCTTCAAAAGGATCCTACAATACCTTGTCTAGCAGATGTAACAAGCGAGCATTGCTATGTGGAGTTACCTACAAGAAAAGGAGATACAAGCTCAAGGGAACCATCAACGATGTTATGAACATGAGAGAGATGCTGGTTAAAATATTTGATTTCCCTAAAGAGTGCATACGTATCCTCACAGGTATGTCTTGAAACCTTTTAGCTGATGATTCTATCTGGCGTGCTCTCAGCTGTTGATTAAGATTTAATTTTTCTGCTTGAGTACATGCAACTTTTATGAACCCATGATATGTTAAAATCTCACTGTATTTTGTGTGAAGGACCAATTCACCTAAAAAATTTATGCCTTTTGAGCAAAAGCCCATGAATGGCTTGATAAATAAACTTTTAATTTGCCCTTAAGACTTAATTTTTATTCGGAACAAGACAATCTGAACTGAACTTCCAATCACTTGGTTATAAAAGACTGATATAATATCAAGATCTACTGCTCAAAACTATGTAAAACCTCAAATAGTTTACTATAATCTCAGACTTCAATATTCCAAAATAAAGTATCTTTGGTAAAATTTTGAAGAAGAGTTTATTATCAGTCCGTTTCTTAAAGCCTTGAAGTAATCTGAATTTAATTATCATTGTAGCAATTTTTAGGAAGTATTATTCACGCAAATTTGTCATTAAAATAGAAGGGTTCTTTCTCCCTTAGCATATGATATTTCATATGTCCCCTAAGAAGACGAGAAACAAATTAAATACTGATATACAGATGAATCTCTTTCCATAATTAATTCAACCAAATTGCAGAAGATGAGAAAGATCTACATTTAGTTCCAACGAGGAAGAACATATTAGAGTCCTTAAAGTGGCTTGTGGAGGGCTGCCAACCAGGAGACTCACTGGTCTTTTACTTCTCAGGACATGGGTTACAACAGCCTGATTTGAAGGAAGATGAGATTGATGGGTTCGATGAAACTCTGTGTCCTGTGGATTTTCTGCAAGAAGGCGTGATCATTGACAATGATTTAAACTCTATCCTTGTTTGGCCACTAAAGAATGGCGTCACACTTCATGCTATCGTTGATGCTTGTCATAGTGGCACAATTCTTGATCTTGCCTATGTCTATAAACTAGAGAAGTAAGTGCATTTTAGGTATTTTCTCTACTTGTTCTGTTCCCAACCAACCCTACTTCGACTTCCTTGAAGTCAAAATGATCAATCTCTATGCCACGACTATTTCAGATCAAATGCTTGTTATACCTCGGGCTTGAAATTTTGTTAAGGATCTGGCACTCCACTACTTCATTATAAAGGCTCTAATATTAGATCATTTCAATTCAAATGCTCAAGCTACTAAATCTAGGCCCCTAGCTTGTATTTATCATAATCTGTAACATTTCTTGACTGCTCGCAGCCATGAGTGGGTGGACAACAAACCCCCTGCGGAAGTGCCTATGAGAAAACATACAAGTGGTGGTCTGGCCATTTCTTTCAGTGCTTGTGAAGATAATCAGATTGCTGTTGATACAAAAGTAAAAATCTTTTTTTTTTTTATTGTTTTTCTATTTTCCCCTTAAATGCAATGTGGATGCTTATTCACTACCTGAGTTTTGACCGACTTATGCAGGCTTTTAGAAAGGGAATGCATGGTGTTATGACCTATCTTTTTATAAAATCAATCAAAGAAAACCCAAATATAACATATGGAAGGATACTAGAAAAGGTGCAAGAGGGAGTTGCAATGATTAATAAAAAGAACTGTTATCCCAGAATATTTCGTCGTCCTCAACGGCGTAAAATTTCACAGGTTGGCTCCTTTCCCATTCATTGCTAGTACTATTTGAAGAGTTTATCCTAAGATACTGTTTAGTAGGTGATGAACTGACTACTCACTAATAGGTGATGTAATGGATACTTCACTAGCAAAACATCTCTTGTAAATATAACTTTCATCGTATGGCCCTTTCCTATAAACTTAAGCTTTTGGGTAGGTTGATAAATATCAAACAATCTTTAAAATCCATGCTGTGTAAGTATGATATGATTCTTTCCAATTGTGAGATTCAGTCTATCATAACCAAACATACAACTCTGAATTGGGTTCGATAATACTTGAAGTCAGATAGGCATATAAAAAAAACATGCAACTCACAAGCAAGTGGGATCTTTCTGCACATTCGCTGAGCTTCGTCATATCAATATGAAGCATGATTGATGAACAAATGTGGTAAAACTTACTAAGTCTTTCTAGGGTCAGAAGTTTCTCTTTTCAATTTCTAAAACACAGAATCTGTTTATAAAGCTCATCAATGGTAATGAAAGTAGCTTCGGGTTGCCTCCTATACAATATTAAGAATATCCTGTAACCTTTCTTTTCCCATTCATTTCCCCTCTCTGAATCATAATTAGCATGTCATTTTTATGTTAACGTGGATTGTATTTATGTGGAAATTTTCAGGATCCTATTCTATCATCATCTGAAAAATTTGATGTTTTTAAGAAGACATTCACATTGTGAGCTGGTAAGGTGGGAGCAACAATCTTATCCGTACAACTTCTATCGTCTATTCTGTCGTAATGTTTCCTTCTAGTAGAAGGAATTCTTGTTTTGTACAATCAAACTTTTTTCTCTACAAAGTAAAAGTATATACAATGTTTTAATGCTATTGATGTTTCCTATCCTGTCGCTATATAAATATATTTTAATAATTTTAAAAAGCAAAGAACATTCTGTAGACTGCCTTATTAAGGATGTGGATCCTCTGCAATAGCTAATAAATACAAGATGAGTATTTAAACAGAGATAGAGAGAAAATAGGGAGTCGGTGTAAAGAGAAGGAATTGGGCACTTCCAATTGATGTAACTCTCTCTTCTAAATGTATTGTGCATTATTGCAGAAGATCATAATCCTTTTTGTATTAATATGGAATTCTAATTTCTAGATCAGTATCAGTATATGACCTTAAAGCAATCTATAATATTGGAAGAAAAATTTCCTTGTAAAGGGAGGATATTATAGGGAACCAAAGCTTTATTACTATTCCAGCATTTGTGATAAATGGTTGTTTTATATAGAAAAAGAATATGCATAGCTATCCTTTCTTAGCCAAACCATACAGGATGTAAATTCCCTGCCTTCAGACATAATATGTACTTTGAAACTGAGAAATTTGATGCTACCTTTTTCAAGATGAGACTTACAGCTTGGACTCACTGATTCTTGTTCCGTAACACGAGTTTTCTCTCCTTTCTCACTTTACTCACTGAGACAATGTTTATTGTTTTAGGAGTTTCTTAGTGCAGGGCTTTGAAAACATGGAGTTCACAAAATAGATCTTCAGTTCATGAATGGGGAAACCAGAAATTGAAGCATAAACTGAGTACTTACTTTGACACTTTCAAGTAAACTCTTTCAAGGGCGCAAGGGAAAAATCAAGAAACTCACACGAAAAGCATTTAGAATACTTAATAGGACATCTCTGACGCCGTACCACCCATGCAATGAATGTTACATATGCTTTCATGATTTTTTTTTTCGTTTTTAGATTAGTCTTTAGAGAATAATATCTAAAAAAAAGTAATAAAAGTGATTTTAGAAGAAAATAATTTCTAAAAAAGTAAAAAAAAATTGCTTATAGAAAATTATAGTTTTTCACCCTAGTTTCTAATAATAAAGTGCTTTTAGAAAAGAAAAAAAAAGGTTGTTTGGTTACCTTTTGTCAAAACCATGGCTTATACTTCTAGAAGTGCCGTTTGGTTTATACCCAAGCACCCCTTTATCATACACGTAACTCAATAATTGGATAAAAATATAAACATACTCCTTTAGATCTAATTAGTGAGTTGATAGTGATCTTAAATATAATATTTATTTTTTAAATTGATTAACTATTTCTCAAATTATTTCTATTGATACTCTCTTAACAATAATCAAGTAAGAGAATGAGAGATTGTGTTAAGAAAGATGATTATGGCGCTTTAGGAAAAATATATTATAACTAACTAACTTCTTTAATCTAATCAAATTAATTAAATATGTCATATATTTAGGACATAATAAGTATATCATATTCATTTTAAACAAGAGATGAAACTTGTATAAAATATTTTTAGTCATCCTCCAATGGAAAAAGTTTTTGTAGACAACTTTTTTTTGGATATCTAATAATGTAATGTGAAAAAAGGAGGTGAAATTCTTTATATTCATTATGTTAAATTTATAGGTGAATTGATAAGTGTATATACATATTTTAATAACTAAGAATAACAAAATAACAAATATCTATATAAAAATATACAAATGTTAATTTACATTATAATAGAGGTATAAAAATTATAACTATTCATAGATAAATTTATAAATACATGTATGTATTTTAACAACTATAATAGTAAAATAATAAGTGTCTATAAGAAAATTTATAAGTCCTAATTTATTATAAAAAAGTATACAAAAATTTACAAGTGTATATATATATATTTTAACAATTAACAATAATAAAATAAAAAATATGATTGGAGAATCTGGCCTAAAAATATAAAAACTTGACTTAAATTTTGTCCTAACTAATGTAAGTTATGAAATATATTATGATGTAGGGTTTTTTTTATCTGTCGCAAACATCCTACATATGTATACAAGTTTTATCCTTCAATAAGCAAAGCATCATTGGTTTCTAGAATCAAGAATCTGATTCCTGCTTACTTTGTAATGAGAGTAAATCAATAATAAAAACACTTGCTTTAGTTGGAATCGGCATGCTATGAATGACGTCTATAAATTTAAAATTCTTTTCGCAATATTCTTCTCCATGAGGACACAATTTCTATTTCCGTGAAGTGTGAACTTTGATGAATCTATCAAATCAAATCTATGAACCTGCCCTATCATATGTGAAGTGCGAACTTGTGCCAAGCAGCTACTACTGATGCATCCTGTAGCATTGAATATTTATGAGAACTAGAACTCTGTTAAGAATTGAATTCTTTGCAAATGTTATAATATACCCATTGTTGAGTTCCATGTTAAGTTTTAGGTTGAACTTTTGTTTTGTCAAAACAATCAAGTCTTGTAGAGCTTTCTTGTAATAATTGCTGGCCAAACTTGGTTTTATGATCCCCTATCCTGTCATAGGGATGCAAACGTGGAGTTACATATGCAAAAGCTGTGTACTCTGAAACAGTGTGAGGGCACTAACTTAACAATTGGAATCTAATCGAATAGAATGCCGTCAAGTAAAATAATCACTCAAACACGATTTTTTTCTGGACGTTGACCTGGCGAGCAAATAGCTCAAACAATGAGTATTTGAACAATTCTTGAGATAGAGTAGCCGATAATCAGTATGGTTAACTTTTGCTTGTTCCCCCATCAACTGAACAATCAAATGATTTATTAGGAATTTAGTTCAAAAGCTTGTGATTCTGTAAAAGGACTTGAGTGAATGATGAAACCTCTAAACACTGCGTTTCTCTTACCAGTGCATTCAATTTGAGAAGTGTTCTAGATTTCAAGGTGAAAAATGGAATGCAGAGAAGAGAGAAGAGGGGTTAAAGTTGAAAATTTTATCAATATATCATTCACTTCCTCCTATTTTCAATTTGATACTTCACCTGTTTTTTTTTTAATATCATTGTGGCACCTGGAAGCATGACAGTTTTCTAGTTCCAGAAAGATTGTGCCGATATCATTTTATTAGCCTGAAAGGATGATATTGGAATCAAATCATATTCTCTGATTACCAAAGTAAGCCAAAAAATCTCAAATTGAAAATGACACAATCTTCAGATGATTGAATTGGGATTTTTGTCCGGATAAATAATTGACTAACGGTTCACAGCTTGTAATGAGTCAAAAGTTTTTAAATTTATAGTCATATTAGAAAGCTAGAAATCATGGATTGCTTATTTTGCAGTTTATGCTTTTATTCTCTGTCCACTTTTATATCCATTCGAAATGACAGCAACAAGAAAGTCAAGATATTCAGTCTCCACTATAAAAAAGCTAGTGGAATCTGATTCTGTGCATGGCTCTCCAATCCCCAGAGCAGATAAGATAAAATTAAGCTCTAATGAGAAGTTTCCTATCGTTTCACATTTTCTAAAACCTTCCCTTCTTTTGATTGCCTCACCATTCTTGAAAAGCATACAAAAAGAAAATCACACCATGGCAGGGAGAAAGGTATGGTGCAGTCACTGTGGAAGACTACTGCTAGTGACACCAGAGGCTCACACCATCAAGTGTGCAGTGTGCCATGGCATCACTCGGATCGGTCAAGCCGGCAATAGTCTGGTGTATAACTCTATGTCTCATGCCGCGAACAGGTTAAGAGGGTTCATAAATACTATGATCACTGGTTCATTTAACAGTAATGTAGGTTATGGGACACCTAGTTATGGCTATTATCCTCAGCCTCAGCTGTTAAGGCCACCATCTTCATTGGTTCCTGCCTCTGCTTATGGCTCTAAGAGGGCATTGCTATGTGGAATTAGCTACCATGGACGAAGTTACAGGCTTAAGGGTTCTCTGAATGACGTTAAGTTCATGAGATATTTTCTTATCAACCAGTTTGGGTTCCCTGGTGACTCCATTCTTATGCTCACGGGTAATGATTTCATCTCAGCTAAAAATTTTCTAGCTGTTACAGTGGGACTAACTCAGTTTCATTCAATTAGTCATATAAATTTGTTTTAGTTAATGTCTAGCTTAAACTGAATTTTATGTTTGCTCCTTCTTTTCTTTTTCAAATTCTTTTTATGGGTTATATGAATGAATCTGATAACTCACTAACCCACAGAAAGATAAACTTCTTTGATGTAGTGGGGGATTTACGGTCCCAAATAAGGACTATAATTACCCAAATATTTTAATGACAACTAAGAAATTAACAATGATAAATTCTAATGTAAGAATTGATAACAAGTTTTTTCTACTTAGGACTTTTTGGTGATAAAATCCCTTCTTTAAAATTTTATAGTAATTCCCCCTTCTTTTTATCCATAAAAAAATGACCCCACTTGTATGTTAGTTCATTTGAACAGGTATACTTATTGTGGCATAGTACTAAGACAGTTATTTTTTAAAGTATGAAGAAAATAAAAGTGAACAATTCAGGGATAAATCCAGTTTCAAAATGATAAGAAAGAAAATAGCAAAGAGATCCTGGTCGAATTTGAATGATTAGGCCATTTAAGATCTCAGTTTGTTTAGTTCTACACTAATTTTGAACACTTAAAACCTATCTGCAGATGATAAGGAGGAGAGAAACCCACTGAAGATCCCAACCAAGAAGAACATTCAAACAGCCATGCGTTGGCTGGTTGAGGGTTGCAGGCCAGGGGACTCATTGGTGTTCCACTTCTCAGGGCATGGCACACAAGAAGTGGACCATAACATGGATGAGATAGACGGGTACGATGAAGCACTATTACCAGTTGATTATGAGATCAATGGCACGATACTTGATGATGAGATTAATGCAACAATTGTCAGGCCATTGCCTCGTGGTGCAAAACTTCATGCTATTATCGATGCTTGCCACAGTGGAACCATTCTTGATCTACCATTTGTGTGCAAGATAAGCAGGTCAGTTTTAGAAAAGTCTTGTTTTCTGAAACCTCCTATTCTGTTCCTGTTCTTATGGTGAATTGAGTTTTCATAGCTACCTAAAAATTAGTTGTTGAGGCAAGAGAACTAATACACTTAAATATCTTATTAAGCATCTCATACTACTTAATATGGGGATTTAGTATCACATACTATCAAGTGTCCATTAATTGGCCCCCTATGGAAAGCCGAGATCCCAGTGGCTGCTCTCCATAGCACTTCACACAGCCTCCTTTAGATCAGAACACTCAATGGGTAGCCCTCTCTGAAACCACCAACAATCTCTCACTAGTACCAACTAATAGGTACTTAAGATAAGAACCCTACCCCAAAATCTAATTGCTGAGATAGGAGAACTGACTTAATTAAATACTATATTGAGTATCTCAAACTACTAAATATGAGTCTCTGCCAATTTTTTGACGTGGGACAAGATGGGGAATAGATGAAAAGGGACAAAATCTTTCACAACACAAAATCAGTTTGATATGTCAAACAATACATTAGCTCTTCTTTGTTTGATCTATAAGGGAAGGGTTTTACACATGGGAAGATCATACACAACCCAGGGCTGAATATAAAGGTACAAGAGGAGGGCTTGCAATTTGTATATCAGCTTGTGATGATGCAGGATCCTCTGTAGATACATCAGTTAGTATAATTCGTATTTCTCATTCTTTTAACTTTGATGTGATTGATTGACAAGCGTTTGTGAGAAGTTTTGGCTTTTTCCTGTAGGCTTTCGGTGGAAAAGTTGTTACAGGTGCATTGACTTATAGTTTCATACAAGTAGTGCAAAATGAACCTGGATTAAGCTATGGTCGCTTGCTAAGTGCCATTCGTTCTGCAATCAGAGGAGCTAAAGTTGGTATAGTTGCCTTAAATGGTCCAATCATTTCACTGCTCAATAAAATGCTTGGCATGGATCGCATCAGGCAGGTATTGCTCTGATTGCAGAACCTATCTCTCTCTACACATATGAACATATATATATATATATATATATATATTAGTTCATAATATTGGATAATTTACAATGATATGTGAAGTTGATGCTACAAAAAGGTTTTGAATTGGGTTTTACAGGATGCACAACTATCCTCTTCTGAGAAGTTTGACATACATGCACAGCGGTTTGTGCTATGACATGGTTTCCTCTCAGATCATTGCTCTTATAAGCAATAATTATGTGTTCATTCTCAAGTTGACAGAAAAGGATATTAATTTTCAGGAAATCTTGGAGAAGTTGGCCTTTGAATACGGGAAATTCTAGTCCATCTTTAGTTTTCTCAACTGAATGTTTATGCATTTCAATGGTAAATATCTTTACCAATTTATGTGTAGCCAACATCCATATTTGACATGCATTGGATACTTTGATAGCAGCATTGGGTACCTTTGCCAATTCCCCTATTCGATTTAGAAGGCATTTTTTTTGGAGAGGTCTAATGTTTCATAATATAACATATTTAAAAAAAAAGGTTTATTTATTATTTTGCTCCAAAATACTCATCATTAATTACGTGAGTTAATTAGGATTTAAAATTAAATGAATGCCATTTTTTAAAGTTTATATCTTTCTTTTTTGAAAAATTGAAATTTCTAACTGTATTTAATGGATAAAAAAAAATAACCCTTATTTAATGGATAAAAAAAACTGTCAAATATTGACTAAGAGCAAATACGACTCATCTAAACTTGAAATATGGCAAAAATAACCCTCATGTAATAAGTCCCTTTCTTAAGTAGTGAACAGCTATTTAATCATATTTAAGAGCATTGATTTATGTAACCAAAATACAACAAAAAGGAGAGTATTGATTTAATTTTTTCACTAACATACACATTAAATACATATTCGATCCCACAAAGCAGCTCAGAATCTGATCCCACAAAGCTTCGTACATGATGTTTCATATAATAACAAACGAAACTTAGCGAGGCCTAATTAAAACTTTAAGGTTAATTAATAAATATTGAAAGCTTAAGAGAATAATGCCTCTACAAGTAACAAAGAATTATTTTTAAGAATCAAAGAACATCAATTGTGAATTCTTATAAGACAAAGGCCACCATAGTAATCAATCAAACCACCAACTAAATTTTTAAAATCTTATAATAATATCTAATTTAATTAAAAATATATCTAATTCGATTCACCTCAGTATTTTCAATTCATTTACCTATAAGTCACAATCAATATTCTAATTAGTAATCTCAATTTAATTTTTAAAAAAAATTAAATGATACTTTAATAGAATTATTGATTAATTAGTATTATATAGCTCAAAATCTTTTAAAGATCAAAGTATATCATTAAAATCTTTCGAATATTAAATTTTAAATTTTTAATCATAATAAAAAAATTTAATAATTAATTATAATATATTTTTTCCTACTAAAAATTGGGTAGTTAAAAGCTAATTAAACACACAATGGATTTATTCCGTTAATTTTTTTTTTCCATATGTTATGCCTGGTCATGGAAAGAATCAGACACATAATGAATTATGTAAACAATAAGTTTTGGGAAAAAAAAGATCAATAGATATAGAAGAGGATCCTAATCCTGCTCGGCCCTTTATTTTATAGACTGGCCAAGTTTTTTTTTCCGGTAGGCTTGGGTAGACTTATTAGGCTAGGGGCTTCATATATTTCCCTAAATGCAACTATAAAATGATAATACTAGTATCATTTAAAGGAAAAAAATTTCACTTTATTTTTAAATTATAGATAAATTTGATCTTTTTTAAAACAAATTTTGTACTAAAAAAAACTATGAAATGTAGACTCACAAGTACTCCCTCTAGTTGGTATTAAAGAATGCCTTCTAGAATGAACTCATGGTTACTAATATAATCTTATGATCCTAGGTAGCGAGAAATATTTTATTTTATTTTATTTATAAGTTATATTATTAATTTTTTATATAAATATATAATTTTATTATTTATTTATTATTATATTAACTTTATTCTTATACTGTATAATGTATATTAAATAGAAATAAAGATATAAAGTTGTTGAATATTAAAACAGAATTAATAAAGTTTAAAATATTTCTTTGTATGTATAAAATGTGTTAAAAATAACTTATAAATAGGGGTATGTATAGGTAGAGTAGGGTAGGGTAACCCCTTGTTTGAAAAAAGTATGGGTTATATTTTTGTAACCTGATGCCTAACTCTACACAGTAAAAGCTCTAACTATTTCAAGTTAGGTATGGACAGGTTTATATGCCCAAAATCATGATACTCTACTTATATTGTAAAAAAAATACAATCATGAACTTATAAAATAATTCCATATTTATGTCTTTAAGAGTTAAATAAAATATGGGAGTAATTTCGGTATCTACATAAATATAAGAGTTATGTTCAAGATTTTGAAAATGAGCAAGGAGAATTATCAGTCAAAGTAAAAAGTGTAGAGTTACAAATAGAAGAAGATAAGAAAAAAATAAGACTATAAAAAATAAAAATAATAATAATATATATAGGGTAGACCAAATGGGTAAGGTGATATACCTTACTCGATACTCTATACTATTTGATACTTGGCTTGACTTTATCCTACTCAAATATATTTTAGCACCTTTTTTTAGACTAGCTTAGATAATTTTCCCCTAAACTCGAATGAATAGACCAAACTCATAGGCACAATATACATTCCTGCTTATATATAGAATTAGAGGAGTAAGTCACATCAAAAGTTATTAATTCATATTTTTTTAATTTTATTCCTATTATAAATTATTCTAATTTAGTTTGTATATGACTCAACTCATTTATCTCTCTCTCTTTAATAGGGCAAAGCTAGGAAATTATTTTTAATTTAAAAACGTTATCTAATAAGATAGCTCTTCCTTAATTCTGATGAGATGATACTATTAATTAGTGTAATATTCTCAAAAAACCAGGCCGATGTTGGAATTCTTGAACCTTATCATAAACCATACGTGTTCGACATGTTTCCACCATTTCAGGTATCTATTTATTTCCTATAAAGCTTTAGTTGGATATGATTAATTTGGGTCCGGTCAAGTCAAGTTGGATTATGGGGTAATAAATTAAAGCCCTTTTACCATATTCGAATCTAACATCGTGTTTATAAAGAATAGACATTTTTATAGACATGAAATGAGAACTTATTCACAAGGCTGCCAAAGAAAATTAATCTATATGATAAAAGAATATGTTCATACTACATAAAGAAAAGATTCTGATGGTTCTTTTAATACATAATTTTATAAGTATTCTATAAATATTATTTAAATTTTGAGTTTATATCATGATCTTAATAAAAAATTAATATTAAATCTATTTAAATTTTTTTATTAAAAAAAATTATTCAAAAGGTTGTGAAAGTCCTGAGTGTTCAAACAAATTTATGATAAGGAGATAAATTATGATAATAAATTTGTAAGAGTTTATTTTTTATCAATAAATAATTGTTAAAAAGTTGAGATATTTAATTATTTAAAATTAAATTTAAATATTATATTATTTTAGAAGGATAAATATGCTATATTATAATTATGATAGGATTATAAATTTAACCTATTAACTTATACTTTTATCTATATAAAAGTCTATTTATATTCTCATTTATTTAATAGTTAATAATAACATGAGTCTTTTGATTTCATCGAGTTCCCTCTTTGATTTTTATATTCTCATTTATTTAATAATTAATAATAATATGAGTCTCTTAATTTCATCGAGTTCCCTCTTTAATTTTTATATTCTCATTTATTTAATAATTAATAATAACATGAGTCTCTTAATTTCATCGAGTTCCCTCTTTGATTTTATTGATAGCACAAATTTAAACACGAGTTAACATAATTTTATAAGGCATAATAAAAATTTGAAAATACTTGTGAGTTTGACAATAATATTTATTTGAGAAAGAAATAATATATATATATATATATATATATATATATATATATTAGTACAAGGACAAGTTGAGTTTAGCTTGGAATTAAAGGGGGATCTAGTTTGAAGGAGCGTAATGCTACTATATATGGGTCACATGATTATTTGGTGAGACATTTAAGTAATTGCAATTAATAGAATGATTCCCATTTTAGTATCACTTTCTTACTATATATATCCTATTCTTTTATCCTTAACAAGTGGCAATCTCAAATTTATATATATATTTTGTAGATATAATATGAGAATTTTAACAAATTGTACAATTTACAAAGAAACTAGTTTTCGGTCCTCATCATAAAAAGTAATGAACACTAATCTATGTTGTTCAAATTAAAATTTGACAGCCCAAATTTAATTTAATTTTACGTTTATATTTTTAGTAAATTATTATTTTAACAGGATATAATTTAAAATAAAATGATATCATAATTGTCACTTTGCCTAAAAATAATTTCTATACAAAAAATTTAAAGTTAAAAATTTTAAATCCCATTAAACTTAGTTTTAGATGGGCCAAATCATACTCCAATGATGATCATGGAAAGAAAATACATTTACAAAATATAATAATCTTTTAATTTTTTAATATAAAATTTAGTTAATTTTTTTAAATAAATTAAAATAAATAAATAAATTATTATCAAAATATCATCTCTCAAAAAAATTATATTATATATTTATTTAAATTTATCAATTAATTTTTATATGAGTTATAATTAATTAATTAATTTTTTTAATTTATTAAAAAAATAATTAATTTTTATATTAAAAAACTGAAATAGTAGCACAGTACTATTTATATGGTTGCTAATGTATATGACCATGTAAGCCGTATGACGTAAACAAACGTGCACAAGATTCAAGATTCTCACTTATCCCTTGAATTTATATATTGGAATCCAATTCTCTTTATGTAATAATAATAAAAGAGTTAGGCAAAGTTGATGGGAGCCTATCATTATATATAGGGGCGCAGAACTAGGAGAGGGCAGAGGTGGCGTCCAGAATTCCTTGTAGCTCTTGGATATTATATTTATAATAATCGTATTAAATATTTTCTATTTTTAACATAAAATTTAGTTAATATTTTTAATAAATTAAAAAAATTAAACACATAATTTAATTATATTAAATTTAAAATTTTAAAATAAAATAATATTATATACTCTTTAATTAATATAAATTAATTACTTCTTATATTAATTATAATTAATTAATTAAATTTTTTAATTTAACTAATTTTTATATTAAATACTAAAAGAAAAATTTATTTATTTATTAAAAAATTATTATAAGTTCACCTCTCTAATATCAAATTTTTAGTTCCACCACTTACTATATATAGATACTTATATTGTGGGGAGTAGAAATGATTCAAACATGTTAGTAAATTTATAGTTTGTCTCTCTATATGTGTTCATTATAAGAATTTTACTTTTATGTTTTTAATTAAAACATGGTGGAAGAATTGTGGAAATTAAATTGCTTTTTGATGTTAAAAGATTCTTTTTAACGTCAATTAATAGATTCCATCTCTTTCTATGTAAGAAAGAATACTTCATAACAGAATATTCTTTCTTTCCGTCTTTAATAACGGAAGATTGTTCCTTTCCATGTGGAATATATGTAAGGGCTAAGGTTTCAGCATTTTAAAATATTTTTAATAATATTCAATATCCTAAAATAATTTTTTTTGTGTAATTTTGTCCGCAAAGTATTTTTTAAAAACAATGTTATTTTAACTTATTAACTCTTCAAAATGTCTATTAAACTAAGTTGCATTTATCATTCTTAAAGACAACATTGGATTAAAACATTGCTTTAGGACATTAGATTCTATTGAGAAAATATTTTAGGATGTTTAATGAAATATAATTTAACAGATTTTCTGAGGAATAATTAACAGTGAGATTAAAATTGCATTGTTTTTAATAGTACAAGATTAAAATTACTCCTAAAAAAAATATTTTAAAGGAATAATTACACTATAAATTATTTTAGGATACTGACTGAAAGGTACCAAAAATAAAATATTTTTATGATGTTGATGCATCTTAACTATAAATATATTTATTGATAATATTAATCTAATCCAATTATTATTACTGAGTATTATAGTTTTGGAATTCCTCTATATATATTTTGGCTAAATCTTAACACTATATATAACGTTCCCTTCACACTCTCTTCTTTTTAACTAAATTATAGAGATTAAGAAAAATGTTTAAAATTGGTAAATAATTTTTCTTTGTTTTAAAAAATATTTATTATAATATTTTAAAATTATTCTTCATTAAGTATAGGATGCCTGAATTTTTCAGAAGTTAAAAATCCAAATTCTAACGCAACAGATTTGTGGTCCGGGAAAAAAAAAATTCATAGACGCTTCATGTGTTTTATAAGGTGACCTATATACTGTAATGATCATGAAAAAAACTTCAAAATAAAATTAAAATTAGGATTATATATTTAAACAATTAATCGATCGATTAAATATTTAGTAATATCCATTTCCCTTCATGCCTTTGGTAATATAATTTGCTGGTGAAAAAAACTTTAGATTTAAACATTATTGGATCTCAAATGGAGATGGAAGCAACTTTCATAATATGTGTTGATAAAAATATTTTTTATTTTCATAATATCCATTTCTCTTCCTGATATTATTTTTTATATATGGCCAATATCCTAATCTTATTTATGGTATAATTTTATACATAATCTTTTTAATTTAGTTTAGTTTTTGATACTTGATAAATAAGATATGGGTAAAATTGTACCAAATTAAAAATATTATGGGTGAATTGCATAAAATTGAAAAGATTATGGATGAAATTGCACTAAAAATAAGATTGAGATACTAACTACATATAAAAAATAAGATTAGGATATTATGTGCTACTTTACCCTAATTTTTTCATTGATAATATTCGAATCCACAAGATTATTATTAGTTAAAGATTATCATACTTCTTTTTATTTGATCCAATTGCTCTTAATTTTAATCAGTGTTTTGCCCCTCACAGCCAAATTAAAGGAAGACTTATAGCACAAGAATCATGTATGTAATAAAACAAAAACAAAAAACTGTCTCCATCCATAGGTTTTTTTTTTTTCCTTTTTGATGGATAAACGAGCATATATGAATAAAAAGATTTGACCCGGATTCTATATGCTCGTTGATCTGTTTAACTTTTGACCTCACAATAACACAAATTAAACCCTTTTTTTTTTAAAAAAAAAAAAGCCATTTCCCTTATTCTTCTGTTTAATTATAACTATCTTTTGAAATTTTAAATGGTTTAAATTTAACCACCAATAGTTAGCTAACCCTATTACATGAAAAGCTTTGCATGTTGGTCTTACAAGGGTCATGTAAACAAGATATGTTATTTTGTCTACTTTTTCTGTACGATATATAACAAACAAAGTAGATAAAAATATATCTATATTATATCTCTAAGTGCCTATTTGGGGGAAGCTTTTGGGAATCAATTTTAGACAAAATCTCAATTTTAAAAAATTTAAAACAAACACTAATTTTTGTCCAGAATTGATTTTGGCTAAAACCTCAATTTAAAAAAATTTGAACCAAACAGTCATTTTTGTCCAGAATTAATTTTGGGCAAAACCTCAATTTGAAATAATGGTTTTGAATAAGCTACTGAAAATAGATTTTGGAACTATAAAAGAATTTATAGATTATCCAATTACTATTTTATCCCTACTTTTTTCTTATACTCTCTCTCATCTCTCTTCTTCACACTATCTCCTCTCTCTTTTCTATACTCTCTCCTATTTATTCTCTACCCTCTCTCCTCTCTCATACTTTAATCAAATCATACACTTTTTGGTAATTTATTAATATAAAAAGTGATTCTACTACTAATCATCCAAATATCTCTATTTTCAAAATCTATTCTTCCCAAAATCTATTCTCCATAAGTTAATCCAAACGGGCCCTAAGTGAACAGTCTTCTTATCGATCAAATAATGTAGATTTTTATGTTGGTTAACTCAAGTAATTAATAGCATAGAAGGTGAACATTTTATGTTGATTAACCAAGTTTCATGTTAATAGATAATTAAAAAAAATTATAGAAACTTAATTAAAATTAAATAAAATTATAAAGACTAGATACAAAAATTATAGAATTTAATTAAAAATCAGCGTTCCTGAAATGTTGGTTAACACAGGTCCGAAGCATAACCAAATATTATATTATATTATTATTGCCAAGCATATTCTAATATCCATTTTTTCCATTTTGTGGAATTCTCTTAGAATTCTATTCGGTCTCCACTAAGCATATATAATCGTAGATATGATTCTAAAATATGCCTTAGCTTTCCATGCACCTTAAATACTCTAAACTCAAGCCACGTAAATCACACAAATCATCATCTTCAACCTCTCTTCTAAAACCTATTTTCTTTCTCAGTCCGACAAAAATGGCAGGTATACAACGATCCTGCTTATGTGGAGCTCCTCCGGGAGTGCCGCATTATTGCCCAGCCCACAACAACCGGGTCATTTCTGGGTTTAGAGCCCCGAACCGTTTGTATATCCGGCAACCGTCCTGGCCGACGGTGGCTGCGGCAGCGATGAGGCCACAGCCACGACCACAACCACCACTCATGGCTGGTCCTTACTATTGCGGCGGTAACAAGAGGGCGTTGCTATGTGGCATTACTTATGGGAATGGACCTAAATCGCTCAAGGGTTCAGTGAATGACGTCCTGCTCATGAGAGATTTTCTCATTAACAACTTGGGATTTCAACCCAATTCCATCCTCGTCCTCAGAGGTATTAAAAATCAAAATCACTGCACATTCTTCATTAATAGCCTCTTTGATTAATACACATACACTCTCTCACATGCTATAAATATATAGAAGTTAAATAATTAATTAATTTATATATAACAATTGCTATATACTTTATTTTACTTGGTGGAGTCAGCTGCATGAGTTACATGATACTATTACATTTTTTCAACAAATAAAATTTTAAATAAATTATTAATCAAAAAAATCCCTCTCAATAATTTTATTGAAGGTTTTATTCTTTTTTCCTCTATCAACAATTTTAGAAAACTCCATGCTATTTGATTTTTCTCACCAATACACCAATGACCTCTTTGAATTACCTTAAATAGTTTTTTTTATCATTCTCTTTTAACTATCGTAAAAATTAATTTTTTTTCTAGTAGTATATATTCATTATGAATCTTGTGTGTTTGGAAAGTTTACAAACTTAAGTTTGGACAAAGTCTAGATTTTGAGAAATTTTAAAACAAACAACTATATTTGTTCAAAATGGCTTTTGGATCAAACCATGATTTAAAACTAAAATTTTAGATAAACTAGTCAGAGTAGCTTATGGAATAGTAAAAAAATTTATGGACTAATCAATTACTATATTATCCCTATTTTTTCTTACACTATCTCTTCTCTCTCTTCTACTTTTTTTACACACTCTCTTCTCTCTCATTTATTTTCTATACGCTCTCTCATCTCTATTTTATTTTCTATACTATCTCTCATCTCTCCTTATTTAATACCCATATAATTTTTCATAATTTATCAATAATAAAAATATTTCTGAAAATAACTATCTAAACACTCATTTTTTTAAAACCATTTATTTCAGAAGCCCTTTTCTAAAAGTTACCAAAAAGTCATTTTTTTCATAAGTCATTTTTCAAAATTTTGTCCAAACTAGCCCCTTATCTTTTTTTATATAATCACACATCTATCTCAATATTCTTATTTCAGCCATCCTACTTTTCGTTCTCAAATAACATTAAAAAATTAGTTAAAAATATGTATTTATTTTCCTAAAGTACCTATTTTCTTTTAATCATTAATGCTTGCAAGCAATATGGGAAGTTAAGGAAAAAATAAAAAAACTGTGGAAGATTAAAGAGAAAGAGAATTGAAGTACTATATTTAAAATTAAAATAATTTTTTTTAAGAGAGCACCGAAGATCACGGAACATATGCATGCTTTTTTTTTCTCTCATTAAACTATTGGGATGAGAATATTCTTAAAATCGACACATTTCCCATGTTAATCCGACAAAACTGGAGTTGTGACGAAGTAATAATGACGTATACAGATGATATCTATGATAACCCAAAGACGATCCCAATAAAAGCCAACATGATAGAGGCCATGAGGTTGCTGGTGAGGGGCTGCAGGGAAGGAGACTCCCTGGTGTTTCACTACTCAGGACACGGATCCAACGTGGAGGACGATGACGGAGACGAGGTCGACGGGTACGATGAAGCAATATGCCCTGTGGATTACGAGAAGGAAGGCAAAATACTTGACGACACCATCAATGACATCCTTGTTAAGCCTCTCCCTCGTGATACCAAACTTCACGCCATTATTGATTCTTGCAAAAGTGGTACTGTTCTTGATTTGCCATTCATGTGCAGGATGAACAGGTTCGTAAGTTACTTTGTTTCATTCATGTTCATGTGATTAATTGATACGATCGTACGATATAACTACTATTTTATTTAATTACATGCATGCTATGATATTCTCCGGGTTTGTTTACACGTGTTCATATATATATATATATATATATATATTAATACAAGCTGGGTAGAGAAATAATACTGGAGTTGTATATGATAGTAAAATACCTAATAAGTAAGTCTGTGGTCATACAAAATAAAAAGAAGAAGATAGGCTTTAAAATTATTATATAAGATGAAATGTAGGCATTGCGTTTGTTAATGATAAAATAGTATAAAATCTTTTGTTAGTTTGTACATCTATAAATAAAGTGGTTAATGAGGAGTGTAGATTAGTTAATAAAGAGTGTAGATTAGATAGTTTGAAATTCTATGAGAAAGAATAGAGAAAGATCAAAGCGTTCATTAAAATTAATAAATAATATTTTTTAATTAATAATATATTTAAAAATTTAATTGTTAATATTATATATATCAGACTTTTTTTAATAGAATAAAGCTTATTGATATTTTTGTGTGCACTCTCCTATGTGTAAATGAGGTTTGGAATGTGGAAGCAGGTTGCGTCAATACACATGGGAAAATCAAATGAGAGGGAGACCACATTACAAAGGAACAAATGGAGGCACTGCTATTTGTATATCTGCTTGTGATGACGATGGATCCGCTGGAGATACCTCGGTGATCAACTTCATCTTTTACTCTCTTACTCTTATTTTCATACAGTTTTATAATTACTTGGTTAATCTTCTTTATAACTCACTTCGAATATATTTTTTATATATTAAGAAAAATCTTAAACCTGATTAATTATATCATAAAATTTAACAACTTTTTAATTTTATCTATATTTAATATATATTACATCTAATAGAAACAAAG
This sequence comes from Leucaena leucocephala, assembly GCA_037074615.1. Lineage (NCBI taxonomy): Eukaryota > Viridiplantae > Streptophyta > Magnoliopsida > Fabales > Fabaceae > Leucaena > Leucaena leucocephala. The sequence continues at coordinate 13,159,158 of CM073550.1, forward strand.
TCAATAATAATAAATAAAGGATAAAATAGTATAATCATATAAAAAAATTCTCTATCTTATAAATATGATTAAAGTTAATATTATTTCTTTATTTTATAAATAGGACAAGAGGAGTATAAGTTAAAAAAGTGCGCACGTGTGTGTTTATATATATGTATGTTCCTGGGAATTAATGAATCAATTAATTAACGTTTGGAATTCGCTTTGTAATGAAATAGGCATTTGGAATGGGTGGAGGTGGAGCGTTGACTCACAGTTTTATAAAAGCCATGAAAAAGCAAGCTGCGGGATTAAGCTATGGTCACTTGCTTCATTCAATGCGATGCATAACCCTACAAGCTAAGCAACACTTTGGTTTCAACTCTCACCACCAACAATTCCACATCAACCATCGCCACTCTTATTCTAATGTAAGTGTACACACATATATATATATATATATATATAGCTAATTCCTCTTTCTGAATATTTAGAGCGCCTTTGCTTTCATGTTACGGACAAATCATCAGAATCATAGTCTTATGGAAGCAGCAGATAATGATCTATTTGTTCAAGAAAAACTATAGTTTTTGCGATTGCGAAATCAAACATGCACCTAATCTTACTTTCCAACCAAATCATACTAAATGTGGATTTTGTATTAATATGATTTGCAGGAGCCACAGCTTTCGTCTTCTGAGACGTTTCAACTCCATTCAAGGCCAGTTCTAATATGAACTAATCAAATTCAAATAGTGAAGCAACTTATCAATCCCGCCGGTGTGAAAAGACAAGAAAATTGGCCAGCAAATATGAATTTGTGGTATGTGTGTGTGTGTGTGTGTGTGTGTGTGTGTGTGTGTGTGTGTGTGTAGTGTGTATGTAGGTACATGTTAGTTTTTTGAGACTGAACTCTCCCTTTGTCCCGTTATATTTGGCCCAGTTGGAGGACATTTTGACAACAGTTTTTGTAAGCTTTTCTTCCCGCGATGCGCGGGAAGCATATGCTAGTTATGTTAAAAAGAAAGGGAGTACGAGTTCAGAGTTTATATATGCAAATAATGTACTGTGTGGCCAAATCATGTAATCACTAGTATAATATAAAGGGCTTCGTTTTTGAATAAAATCTGAGAGAAATTTCTGTAATATTGCTTATATATATTAATTTATTCTCCCGTCTAAAATGGGAAAAAAATACCTCACAAAATTTTGTTGAATATTCTCAAGGGGAATATGGAGTGGAGAGGATGGAATTAATAAAAAATCAAGAGAGACGAGAGAAGGCAGTGTGAGAACGATTTCACAAAAAATATTGGGGTTAAGGGGGAAATTTGACTTGAAATTTCTCCTCAGGAGCATTGGGTATCTGAAAGTTTTTTTGGGAGCAACGTTGCCTCATGAGTTTCTAAATCGTGGCAATATTATCCCGCTGTTACTTAAAGTTAAATTTAACCATTAGTTGACTATTATACTGAGGTGGCATCAACTTCATTTTTTATTGGGTTAACATGCAAATTTGTTTTAAAAGCTTTCACTTAGGAGTATTAGATATTCAAAAGTATTTGTTCAATATTGTCCAAGTTGTTATCTATGTTTAATTTGACTAAATATATTAAGCTAATCAATCTATATATCATCCACTTTATTATTTTAATTTAGATTTATAGATAAATAAAAATTTAAAAAATATATCCCTCCAAGTTTTGCCTTTAATAGAGTATCGCTCTCAAGAGAACATACTTCGATTTGATATATTTTTTTAATATAAAAAAGAGTTGTTCACTTTTAGCATTAATCATTAACTCAAATATAATTACCTCTAATAATATACCTCAAAAATTGGGCCCTTAATGAGCCAAATCCTTTTAAACTCTAGCTCATTAAGGGCCGGCCTTTAAAATTGGATCGTACCATTTTTCTAGCTTTATTTAGAGTTAATTAATTATAAAAAAAATGGGATTTAAGTGGGAAATTAACTTATTTGTTTTGCATGAAAAAATAGGCATTTGGAATGAATGGAGGAGCACTGACAATCAGTTTCATTCAAGCCATGAAAAACCAGCCTAGTGGAATGAGCTATGGCCACTTGCTTCATTCAATGAGGTCAATAATTCTTGAAGCGAAGCAGCATATTGGCTTGAACTCTTACCAGTAAAGATTCTGCATTAACCATCCTCAGCATTATGCCCATGTACGTCACTTAGCTTCTCTTCTTTCAATCTCCATTTTAATTTATCAACTTCAATCTTATTCTATATATTCACCTATTTATATATTTATTATATTTATTCGTATTCTCTCTCTCTCACATATGATAATGCATTACTACCTCTAATTTTAATTATAAAAATTAGTTAACTTTTTAAATATATCTAATATACTAAATAAATCAGTTAATTATAATTAATATAAGTGTTAATTAACTAATTTAAATAGATTAAAGAATATATAGTATGAATTTATCTTGAGAAGTTATATTTAATTATAAATAACAGATTTATTTAGTTTCTTAGATTTATCTAAAAAAATTAATTAGCTCTTATAATTAGGATAAGGGGAAGTAATTTTTTATGATTATAGAGGATCCTATACCCTTTTACTATCTTTAGATTCTAATAATGCAATTAATTTGGCTCTTGTATATTTTTCATTGTAATATGTAGTTTTGAAGCACACACCTATGCAAGTGGACTTGACTAGGGGCCTAAATATTTTGTTGCTCTTATTAATTTATTTATATACATAAAATTATAGAAAGCGACGTTATATATTTATAAATTATGAATAATGACACTCGAATTTTATACAACATACTTTTATAGTCCTTAATATAAGATATATTTAATTAATTTTATTATATTAAAAAAATTAATTAAATTAGTTAATATAGTATTTTTTTTTCTAAAATACTTTAACCATATTCTTTAATTTATTCTCAATTTTTCTTATTTAATTATTATCGATGGAGTATTAATATGTGTAATTTAAAAAATAGATAAATATAGAAAATAAATATTATATTTAGGACTAATATTATTGATGCTAATGAAATGGGGTTTCATAATGTTATTTGCAGGGGCTGCAAATTTCATCTTGTGAGAAATTTGAAATTCATTCAAGGCCTATTGTGATGTGAAGTAGTAAAAAATATTAATGAAGCAAATAGCCAAGTATAAGTACTGAAATAAGAATAAAGAGAAGCAAATATGATCTTGCAATAGCCATGGTAACAGCAAATAAATATGCCATAAATGTAAGAGAGAAATGATAAGTCTCCAAAAATTGAATTAATGATAGTTAGATTCCTTTAAAACTTTCCTGGAAAAAAAAAGAGTTGCAAATAACAATCTAAACAGACACAAAATTGAAATAAATATTTGCAACTCAATTTTTAAAAAAAAATTATCAGAAATCTAACTGTTACTAATTCAATCTTCTGATAACTTACCGTCATTCTCCCTAAAATGGGCAATTTTAACCTAAATTAGTTTAAATGAAAAGCCATTATGAAAATCAGTGCCTAGGCAACTTTGAAGATAACTTGCCAGCTCAATATTTCATGGTCACAATCAGAACAAGTATGAAAACAAATTACAGATAGCTGTATTATACATAATATTTACATTAATTAAACTGATATTCCATTCGTCACTGTACATACATTTCTGGAAATTCCATGAAAAAGAAACAGAGGTTCCTCCTCCGCACCAGACTTGTTTGCATTTCCCGACGATTGATCCACTTACCATCCCATGGATAAAAGCATTGTTCTTTCATATATTCATTTCTGGAAAAATCCCCAAGTGTCATATAGTGTTAGTGTATAGATAACAATTTGCCACATGGATCCCGGTGCCACCATTTCGTGTACTGTACATGGACATCATACTTAAGAATTTCTCTCACTGTTTTGAAGCAGAAAGCACTGTAAATAAAGTTGGTTCTAGCTTGTGGATGGTTTGGTATTTTTGTAGTTTGACAGGTTTCTGTGTCATGACTTGTGGAAATCAAATATGACATTCTGAATCTGCTCCTTGATAGAAGGTGAGTGAGTACATGAATGTGGTCCAATAAGGAATGTTTTTAAGTGCTTGGCAAACTCTTTAGGCTTCTCTATATTCAGAGCATGCCCTGCATTCTTAATAACTGCCATTTGAGCAGTTTCTCCAATATGACTGTTCCAAAAACATCCACATTAATTTCAATCGTTTTTTCTTTCAAATGATGCAGATGCAAATTATGAGTAATAAAACCTCACCTCTTTAATCTGAAGGCTAATTCCAGAGGGAACACCTGATCTTGGTCTCCCCATAAAATTAATGTGGACTGTTCCAATTGAATCCCACAATATTTTAAAAATTCAGAGAGACGACTATTAGAAGGCAAGTATATTTTTTTTTTATACATCAGAAAAGAAAGGACAGAGCCTAAATCGAGAACAAACTAAGAAACAGCATTAATGCTATATATATTATCAACTCCGTTTTCTTTTGATTCACTGGCTCATTTTGAGAACTAGGAGACAATGCATCAAGAGTAGGAGGCAAATTGTTCGGCTTTGTAGTAACTTGTAACCGGTAAGATATGCATTTTAGTCTGAGATTCTAATAACTATGGTATGCTTGTTTCTCTATAGTTTGTATCCTTGAAGTAAAAGATAAAATAATAATAATAAGGGAAAAAAACTTTTATGGCAAATAATCCACCGAGTGTGACTAGTGTTAAGGACAATGTGTAGTTTCTAGAACTTCCTGAGTTTGAATCTCTGTTCCATTATTGTACCATAAGAAATGAATGACAGATTAAACATAGTAGAAACGGTAGCTAACTTAGATATTATAAGCCAAAAAGAAATAAATAGCACTGACATACTATTTTATTACAATCAAAAGCACAATGCAGTTTTCAGGTGTTTCATATCTAAATTTTCAATAAAATTATGACGTGCAAGGACCTTTTTAAGAGATTGAATAATATAACAGTATATTGTAATAAATGTTCAACGATGTTATGTTTTGGTAAAGATCTCGACAGCTTCAGAAAACATAATCAAGAACAAATAGGGCGTAGAAAGAATTGGCTGTGTTCCTCCGCTTTCATATTTAAAGTCCGCAGCTAAGATACGTTTAAAACTTGTCTATCAGTACGCATGCCTGACATTTATGTCCTGTAAACAGTGAGGAATCTACCTGGTTGATCTTGGGAAGGTCGGAAAGTTGTCGACCTTTGAGTATTGATGCAATGAGTTCTTTCTTCTCTTCAACATGTTCCATACACATCACCTGTCCAAATTAATTAACAAGAACACAGTTATGATCTGGGAAGATGAAGAGATTAATTTTATCAATGCTGAATTACAGAATAATAATGTCTAAAAATCCGTTAATCTTTGGTATCAGTACTAGCCTCAAGCATAAGAATTCCAGCCTCTTAAAATTAAGTATGAGCTTTAAGCTCATTTTGTTGGTTTGACCTCTTTCTGAATGCATGTTCAAGCACAGAATCCTCAAGAATGATTCATCTTTTGAGCATTTAGCTGAAAATTTCTTTTTACAATCGCATTCTTATGGTAATTCCCTTCAATTCATTTGCAGTAGCCTTCATTTGTCAAGCCAAAGTGAATCTTGATTATATCCCTAACTCTCAAAATTAATGAAGATATTCTACAGTTTTCATACATAAATGAAACACGGGCCATAATCTAAAATAGTGCAGCATTGCCGTATATTGAAATAATACACACCCCAGCTATAACATATCTTCTTATCAACTTAAACTAAAACATTTGTGCACGCATTACGTGCAACAATGACCACCCTTATCCCACTAGGCGGGTTGGGCTACATAGATTGCAGCTGTTCCATTGTGTTCTATCATCTATCAACAACCAAATATTTAGATAAAATGTCAACCAAAAGATCCACTCAATGAAGAAGAATTGCTATAGCTTGTATTATATATGAAAATTACCTCAATGAAATCAGTAAGGAACCAAGAAGGCACGCCTCTTGCAGGCCTCACAAACGAAAACCGCATCAGTTCCCTCAGCTTCTCAGGCGTCTGTGGCACCAAAATGCTGGTAGCCTCATCCAAATCCGAAACCTTAAATAATCCATTTTTCATATCCTGTTCTTCCAAGCAAACCCCAGAGCAACACAATACCAATTTATCCACCGCGTCAGGGAACTGAGCGGCCACACTGTACCCCACAAAGCCACCATAACTAATCCCCACCACATTCATCCTCCAGACCCCATGTGCTTCCATCAGCTTCTTCACGCATACAGCCTGAAACGACTCAGACCGCTCGGGACGCGACGTAGATGACTCGCCGAAGAAGAGGAGGTCCGGCACGAAGACGTTAAAACGCGGGACAAAGTGCCGAAGGTATTCGCCGTATTGCCACATAGCATTTGCACCAAATCCATGGATGAGAATAAGCGAGGGTTTGTTCGGTTTTGGGGATTTGGGAACCCAGCAATGCATAGTGGTTCCATCACCGAGGTCGTTAATAACCGATCGGAGGCCGGCGTTCGTGAATGAATAACGGTAAAGCCAATCTCTGTACACAGTAAAGCTGAAACATCTAGATGCTTTAGGAAACATGACGAGGGGTTTTAAATCTGAAAAACTTCACACAAAAAATTGAAAAATGGGATCGTTATTTTTCTTCTGTGAAAATCAATTGGGTCTCTTTCTCTTCTATTCTCTTCTAATCTATTGTGGGTTGAATCGGTGGAGGTTTTCTGTTCCTTTATTGTCGTCTTTCTGGCGAAGAATTAAGCGAAGCGTATAATATTATTGATGACAAATGAAAGAGAAACAGGACGTGGCGAGAGAAGATGAAGCGGAAGAGGCATTGACATGCAGAGATTGAGAATTGCCAATTCAGGAAACTGATCCATGCAGCGAGTTTTCTGTTTGTTTGGTTTCGAGAATATGATATTCCTGAGAGTTTTTAAGGACAAGAAAGAGTGAAAGCATTTATTGGCCAAACAGTTATTGATATTGCAGAGTGATTTTTGGGTATTTTAAGGTTGGATATATTTCGGCCGGAAAGATAGGTTGTGTTTTTTCAATTTTTATTTATTCTAAAATTACTCTCTTTAAAATTAGTAGTCTCAGAAGCTATTGTTGCAAATAAATAAAGCTAATATTTTAGAGGTTTATTTATTTTTAAGGAAGTTTATATTTAGTTTAAACTTCTGTATCTGTTGTGCTATTAAACTAATAGGTTACTAAAAAAGAAATTGAGAATTGCATCCCCAAATTAAAAAAAAAGAAAAAGATATTGAGAAGACAGTTATATTTAGAGAGGATTAGCAGGATTCTATATTGAGTGAAATACCGCTTAAAGAAATAATGAATACAAATTGATTTCATTAACATAAACAAGTTATTATTGATTATTTTCACCCCTACCTAAAATTGGGAAAATATACTCAACCAACGGGCTAGGCCCGTTTTCTAGTAAAATGAATTAGGAATGGGCTATACAGCCCGCCCCTCCTAGCCTGCCAGTGTTGGTAGATTAGCCCGTTTTTAAGTGACTTAGTCCGCAAATTCATTTTTTTTTTAAAAAAATAAATTATTAATATTATTATTTATTTTATTCAAATATTACTTTGAATATTTTTATTATTGAATATTAGTAAAGATAACTATTTATTTATTAATATGTGTTAACCTATTATAATTTATTAATATTATGTTAATGTTTATTTATATTTATAGTTATAAAATTTAAGATTTTTTTATAAAAAGTAGAAATTTTTAAGAGTATAACATTAACACTTTTTTTAATTATACTAATATAACATCATAAATTTTTTATTAGTATTCTAAAAATTTAGAAATATTTTTTTTAAAATATTAAAAAAAAAAAAGGGCAGGAAGGGGTGAGCTCGAACTGACAAAATGCTAGCCTATTTTGAGGCAGGCCGCACAGCTCACCCCAAAACAAGCTAACCCAGTTTTGACAAATCAACCTATTTTCCCACCTCTACCTCTAGCCCTACCAAACATTTTTCATTTTTCTTATGAAAAATAAATTATAATCCCTTCAATAACAGCATGTAAATTAATTTACAATTATTTAAAACATTAGTTAGATTAATTATTTGTTAACAAAACATTATTTTTTTTATACACCGGAAAGTAAAATAGCCTTTTTAATCATTATTGTCTTTAACATAAACCCTATCTAACTTTTTTTTCATGAGAGGAAAATAGTGCAAGAAATTTTTTATACATTTTAAAAGATAAAATAAATTAAAATTTTATATTTAAGATAAAATAAAACCCTCTAAATTAGCAAATATTGACAATTTATTTTGCTTCACAAAAATGCTATATGTTGATGTAGCTCACTTTCTGACGTTAGGCTGCTAAACATGAAATTCTGGTAATAAACGAATAAAAGGGTTATAATAATTTCCCTATAATTATTTTACAAAGCTATTCATTCCCCCAATGACACCAAGTAGAATCATATCAAAAGTGGCAAATATACAAAAATATTATATCACCAAAAAATAAAATAAAATATACACAAAAAGGACCAAAATTTGCAGCACCCCATGAACATAGGCACGTCTGCTCCTTCCTCTTCCAATTCAACTCATCAATTTTCTTATTCTTTTCTCAGCATCACTTGCAGTCTTGTTCTGTGGCTCAAGAACCAGAGCATGCTTGAAATCTGCGTAGCATGACAAATTAACATAGGTAAGAAGAAAATTGTTGACCATATAAAATATGAAGTAAATATACCAATTATTCCCCCCCCCCTCCCCCTAAAATCTCAATATTTTCATTCTGCAGTAGTAAAAAAACTCACAGCTCCAAGAATCAGGAAACAAATATGAAATGCAAGTTTAGGCAATGTAGGACATCTAAATCTAAAATACAGGAAATTGACTGGAGATGGCCCTTGCAAAGAACCATTGGCACATTTCCCAGCCAGTTTTTTAACGAAATTTCAGGTGATTCTTTAAATCAGGACACACCTTCTAAAGCCTCTTTATACCGTAGTTGTGATTCTCTAGCAGTTCCACGTCTCAGATATGCCTTCACATTCTGCATGGAAATAACAATACACTATTCTTAACAAAATTGAGAGGCAATGTAAAATAGTTATAGCTGGCAGATTTGGCTGGTATTTAGTGATAAGAACAATTAATTCAGTTCCTACTCCTTAAGACATACCCTTCAGATATCATGGTGTGACCAGAACTTCGATTTTCTTTTTTCCCCCCTTTCAGTAATAGAACCTTTTTTTTTTGGGGGGGGGGGGTTTGGTGGGAGGGGAGAAATTACTATAAGATCTCAAAGAAGACATTTAATCACTCAAAAGTCTAATAACAATTGAGAAATATGCAATGACAAGTTCAAATACAGAAAATGACATGTTTACGTTGCTCACTTGTCATTAGGACTTTTTGGTAATTAAATCTTCTTTTTAGGACCTCAAAGTAATTATCCTTTTTTGTTCTTGGCAATAGGACTTTACATATTGTAACATTCATCAAAATTATAATTTCATAAAAGTAGTCACTGCCACTTGCCCATCTTCATACCTTCTTATCATGTAGTATAGCTTTATTGCAGTCTTCTTCCGCTTCCTGATAGCTAAAAATCCCACAATGGAAGCACATGTCAGAAAGAGAAAAGAACATAAAAGATGGAAGTACAAATTGACAAAATGGTAAAAACTCCATACCATCCTAGCTTTAGGTAAGCAACTGCTCGATTGGAATAGTAAGTTGCATTCATCCCATTCAGATTGATAGCCTCAGTATAGTAATTAACCGCCTTATTCCACTGCCTTCCCTTAAATGCTGCATTTCCCTGAATAAGATTCTTCGATTAGAAACCATGAGATGCCAAAATCTACAAACCTACCTACTCCCTATTGCAGCATCTTACACATTCGACCATAGGATCTTGAAGAGCTTAGATAAAATAAAATTCACCCAAGAGCTAAAAAAGATGCTATCAAAATGCTCTAAAGAAAGTGCGTAAAATTGAAACTCATAATCAGCCCATCTCATAATACTTAGTAAAATACACATAAAACTGATTACGAACACAAACAACTGGGCTGGGCTTATTACACAAATGAATTAGCATTGCATTTAAATATCACACTTCTAAAACACCATTTTTCATGGTCTAAGGTAAAAACCTATTTAGCAACTTAGAAGATTCATAAATATCATCCCCTTTTCACTAAAGGTGATAAATTATTTCTGAACTTTTTCTCTGGCCTGAATTATTTCCGAACCTCAAATGATAAAGCATTTAGGTTAATGTCAGGGCAATTAGGTCTACATTAGCTTAAATCAAAGAAACATAAAAAAAATGCGATATTTACATAATTGACTTCAAAATCTTCAAATCTGAAACTTGAAAACTGCTCATGGCATGATAATTATGCTTCCAAAATGAAACTTGACATTATGAAGGTTAAATAAAATTAACAATTTTTTTAGGCAAAAATGTCTAGGATGATAAAATGCCAAGAGAAAACCAACCTTCTCCTTCAGAAGTTCTGAAGTTTCTATATTGCCATTCGTATCTGAGAATGACAAAGAACAGGAGGATACATCACTAACTTGCTGTTGAAGAGTAGCATGCATATCCAAGACCGTATCAAGAAGAAATTTATCAGCTCCATGGAAAGAGATGAATGAGACAGAAACAGGACAATCGTTGAAATCCCCTAATGGAATTGTAACCTGCAAATAATGTAAGACTACTGTATAAGTCAATCAAAATGTGAAGTGTCAGATCAATAATTAATAGAGAAAGGGAAAAAAGGATCATATCTAAATCCTAAAACATTTTCAATTACCTGACAACACCCAGACATACTAGAAATGCTTGTTAATGCAAAAGTTCTGTCACAAAACTCAGAAGATAACCTTTTCTTTGTATTAAGCTTTAAAGGACTGTCTGCAACAGTGGGAATAACTAGTATTCCACCGTCCTGGTACAATCAAAACAGAGTTGGTAAGAAGCTAACATGTGCAGACAGTAGAACTGCCAAATTATTCTGCCACTTCATAAGAGAATCAAAGATCTCGGTTATCCTCCAATGAGTAAAATACCGTCTCAAGAATTTTAAGTCATACAAATTATTTTGCCAAATTTCCTGGAATGATATTTGATGGCAACTTGAAAAACCAACATCCATGATGAATGATCAGCTGATAAATAACTTCAACCCTAAATCATTTTGTTTAGGGTGCCCTTAAACTTGTCACTATTCCTGTTGCCTGAGGGAAAAAGGTATTGATATTGAAGTGAACTCATTCCTGACAAAGTCCTCTTAAACCAATGACCATAATACTCTCCAGCTAAGGCATATAAGCGAGCGTTCTCCAGTTCCATTTATTACCACATTCAAAATTAAGGACATCTTTTTTAAATGGGGCTGATACGAATAGTTAGAACAAATTCAAATCCAAGTCGACGGTTCAGATTCATAACAATTGTTTCCTCCATGAAAGTGGTCAAATTCTGAGAAGATATCTTCATGGATGTTCCAGATGTTTCTTATAAATTAAGAAACTATTGCGATAAGATGTTTAGGACTTACAACTTTATATTCTAATACAAGCTGTTCACATAAACAAAGACTTGTCATGCTTAGTTGCAATAGGATTCGCTCCTATCCAAATGATGTTACAGGGGTAAGGATTACTTGCTTCTCAAGAAATTTCAGAGGCAAATTAGAAAACAGAATGAAAAATAGTTAGGATATCAACTATAAGAACAGAAAACAAACCAATAAATAATTGGTCATTCTAATATCAGGAAATCTGTAAGAGAAAGGAAAATATCAACAACATAACTTTGTATTTCATTTTTGGTGTAAAATCATTTAAATCTTGAATTATTAATAAACTCACTATAACACTACTGAGGGAATCACCACATGTTATGATACCTTCAATAAACTTTGAAAAGCACCTCGCATCTCATTCTTAACTTTGTACAGTGTTTTTATGTTATCATATGCGGCACCCGTGGCTGCACTAACAAGATCAAACACATCACAACCTAACCGAGGCTTGACTGATTCAATCCACTCTTCATGATTTGTTTTAAACTCATATCTGAAAAGAAGATGCAAGCATCATTTAGTTTGTCAAAAAGAATCAACCTCTGAACAGAAATTTTTAATATAGTATATTTTAACAAAAAATAGGGATATGGCCACATGACATGACATGTACTTGAAAGAGCATCCACCATGAATTGCAAAGAACACTAAGAAGCCTTTTAAATATGATACGGAGAATCTCTTATAAATCCCAATCCCCCCCCCCTAAAAACAAAAGTTTTCCCAGTAAGCTTCATTGTCTTTATTTTTTGTCCACTTATCTTTGTACTTGCATATCAATATTTTATCCTTTCTTGCGAAACATCTTTTTTTTTCTACTTAGTAACTTTCTTTTATCAAAAAGAAACATAAATAAACATCACATACAATATCAAATATAGTATAATTTATTGGAGCTTAGATGATGAAACCTTAAAACATCTTTTTTTTCTACTTAGTAACTTTCTTTTATCAAAAAGAAACATAAATAAACATCACATACAATATCAAATATAGTATAATTTATTGGAGCTTAGATGATGAAACCTTAAAACATGTAGATTACCCTTGTAACGAAAACATGACAGAAGAGAGAGCTTTCAATAGGAATGCTCCATTTTGTTGGTGGGTTGATTGTTCACAATATCCTTTTAGACTAGGTACATTAGAAGCGATATACTGACAAAGATTCATATGATTTGATGACTGATCTGTAAAACCAAAAGGACCAAAACACTTCAGTGGTTAATACTGACAAGCATCAATAATTCTTTTAAACAAGTAGAAGCATTTGATAAAATCAGTGGTTTAATATTAGACCATATTCTCAGGAAGGATGACAGAACAGAAAGAACAACAAATCAATCTTCAAAGGTTCAAGAACTTACACCCAGACAGATTCTCAATAGCTTTGCTAATTGCGAATACTGTCTTCTGCATAGGAACTTTAGACAACTGAAAGAGATCATCAGCGAATATAATACGCCTTGCTCTTCTGGGCTCCACTGAGTTCAACTTAAGTAGAACATCTCCAACATAACACAGTACAGATGGATCACGGGCAAACCATCCTGACACATTAAAAAGGAAGAAGAATAAGCAGTTGGAAAAATAAGACTTTAATATTTCCTTTAAAAAAAAAAGATAGAGTCTCAGTTCACAAGACTGACCTTTTGGGAATGAAAGATCATTTTACAACAGGTAAAAGAAAGAGAACTGCTTTAAAGAATAATATACTAAAAATGAGAATGAGAAAGGCCACAAGATGAAGCTGCAGAAAAGCAAATATGCAACATAGAAGACCAATCTCCCTGAAAATCAGAAAAGGAAAAAATTCCTTTTAAACACCCACACACGCAACACCAAAGTGAACCCATAAATACCACTTCATCCCCTGGCAAATGCCACAGCATTGAAACTATGCGAAACACTACAGGAGTAAGAATCATCTATAAAGTCAATCGGTGTATCTAATTGCTCCAATTAAACAGTTTCAAATCAAAGCAGCAGCAACATATAATAATGCTTCATACCAACAGTGTCTAAGCTTTGCGCATGTGGAAGAACCCCAACTGCGGATACAACCCCATGAGATGGACGAAATCCAAGAATACCACAAAAGGATGCTGGTATTCGTACACCTCCTGTAGTATCAGTACCTACAAAAACACAATATTCATCTATGTTCACATATATTAAGAAACAAAAGCAGATGGTTCTCATCAGCACAATATTAGTCGCAACTGCAAATAAGCATATTCACGATAAAACAAGAAACATGCATAGGGAGCAATGCTACACATACAAATTGAAGAAACCGCAATACTAAACTAAGAATCCCGAAATCGATGCTGCTATTATATATAGACCAACAACTATGAAACTAAATTTACTGTCAGCAAGTTGGTGCTCAAGTCAAACAGTGAGAAGCATTAAAATTAGGTCTAAGGAACCAGGAAAAAGAGATAATTCTTTCATACATGTAGATGTTATACAAGAATTGAAAAGGACAAATGAGAGGCAAATTCTCCAAGCATCTAATCTAATTTCAAATTTAATATCACAAGTCACATATTTATCAAAATGCACTAACAATACGAAGAGGCAGACCCAAAGTGACAAAATAATTATTAAAAAAATTAATCGTCAAATACACTAATTAGCATTTCAAGCAATTAAAGATGACCAAGCAAACTCACCAATGGAAAAGTCAACAAGCCCAGCAGCAACTGCAACGGCTGAACCACTAGAAGAACCTCCTGGGATACACGATGGCATCTGAGGATTCATTGGAGTTCCATAGTGCTTGTTCTCACCCGAAATTCTGACAATGTCTTGAACAAATCACTTCTAAAGGTCTTTATACAGCTGATTAATGGAAGTAATGGACATAAAGATTCCTACCCAAAAGACAATTCATCCATAACAGTCTTCCCAACGCAAGTAGCCCCGCCCTTCAACAGAGCAGTCACCACCACAGCAGTCTTCTCCGCCGCCTCATGTGTCCTCTTCCAATCCGGATTTCCAAACCCCGTGACGTAGTCCTTCACATCAAATCTGCCAATCACCAGAACAAGCATTGCACGATAAACTAAAAATAAATTAAACAGACCAAGCCACACACTCACACACTGACATCAAAGACTATTACAATCAGCGAAATTCCCTTTAATATTTTTCAAATAAATGAGGAAAAAGAAAAGGAAGTAGAAAAGAGATATTAGGTCTCAAGAAACAAACATGTCGGCCATGGCAAACGTTACTCCAGAAAGCGTTTGCTTGGCTGCAGGAGGGGGAGGTTGAGGGAAAGGCAGTAGCTCAAAACGCTCAATAAAAGCACCAAGACCCTCTTTCAAAGCCTTCACCTTTCGTCGTCTCCTCCGCGTCTCCGCCAGAACCACGATCCCTGCAACACCGATTCCGATGACTAACCAGAGTTTCGGGTTGGAAGCATTCTCCTTAATAAGCTTTAATGATTTGGACATGATCGAACACAGAGAAAGAGAGGAAGCGTATGTAAGAAGGGAATATTAGAAAACGTTGAGAGATATTCGAGGGTTTTGGGAGGGTTTTAGAAGAGAGGAACGGAGGCTACAAGTGCGTCGCCCAGTAAAGGAAATGGTACCATGCGTTTTCACCCTTGAAGTAATAGTCACTCGTTCAGACCAAAAAAAAGGGCTGCAGTCAGAGAAGACCGTGCAATGCTCTGGCCTCTGAAAATAGGAATATTATTGAATGAAATACATTTATTTATTATTTAAAAAAGAAATTCGTAAAATTTCCTCAAAATTATTAAATTTTAATCCAATATTAATATTTTTTAACTGAGATCTAATGACAGAAGCTCAATTGAGGAGATTTGAAACCTCCTCACTTTCCTTCCTATCCACTTCTCATCTCAATCATTTCAACCGATAAATTGAAATATGAGTGGTCTTAATTTAATATTTCATAAAATTATTTTTAAATATTTATTACAATTTTCAAATTCCATAACTAAAATTAGTTGTTTGAATCTATTTATTTATATATTTTATTTTAATTTTCAATCTACTAATGATTTATTATTATATTTTTTTGTTATCTACCTTATTTATCGAAACTTTACCCTTTACATCTATATTCAATCCGCATCACGCACATGATTATAGTGAGTAACCTGCTTACTAATGATTTAGATGAGAAGTGGGGAGAAAGTGGATGGCAAGGGACTGGGGAGAATCCTAATCCCCTCAATTTGGCCTCATCAATTAGATGTATTAAGTTTTAATTGATTTCTGCGTTCATGACCGAGGCTTTCGTTGATAAGGTGAAATCGATTTATGCGTTCATGACCGAGGCTCTTGCAATGAAATGAGCAATTATGTTAGCTATTAATCTGGGTAATGCTAAAGTGATATTTGAGTCTGATTGTTTGCCACTCATCTCTTGCATCAACAAAGGCCAACAGAGTTTAGGTGAATGGAGTTGTAGGGATCTTGTTGAAGATATCTTGACTCTCTTAGCGTCTAATGCTGGGTTTTCTGTTCCCTTTACTCCTCGCAATGGGAACCATGTAGCTGCCTTCCCATGCACTATACCTAGAAATAATTCCTTTACTCGTTTGCATGCTAGCATGAGATGAAATTAAGCCGCAGGAGCCAAGGGGCATTCAAGTATAACAACATACGCTAGAAGTTTATACAAATGCATAAATCCCATATTCAATCAAGTAAAAATAATAATAAAAAGGGGGAAAAGGACAATGATAAAACTATGGCCATTTTCACACTGTTCCATTTGATAACCCAAATTACAGAGATAAATGATGCTATGAATCTACACAGAAGAGAAACTAACAAAAGCAACCAAAAAGCACAACCTAAAAATTCCAAGGACTTTTAATGAATTTTACAGAGGAGGAGGGTAAAAGGGGAAGAAAATATATTGCAGGAAATTCATAATGGACATTTTCTTGTTTGTTTTGGTGAGAGACAGAGACATCCAAACTAATTGAAGAATGCCTGATCAAGCTCCCCTGTTTTCATGACTTGAAACGAACTACAATGCAAGAAATATCATCCTTGCTGTCTCTGTTCAATGCCTCTGCGGCTAGCTGTTTGGCTGCCCTTTGTGGATCCTTTATCCTTCTTGCAATATCAACTGCCTCTTGATTTGCCATCACCTGGATTCAATCAAAATTAACAAGAACATCATCAATTTAGAGAACTTGTACAGATCATATATAAAACAAGTGGCGGACCTATCCGGTTTCTCTACTCGTTTTGGGGACGTGGCATGAGGCTACTTCCAATCTTGGCCTCTCCAAAACGTGGAAGTCAAGATTTTTCTGTGTTTGATCTCCTTTTTTTCTAAAAAGAAATATGAAAATTAATCTTTTAGTCCCTATAGTTTTGACTCGTTTGTAACTTAATTTTTAAATTTTGACTTGGTACCACTCAGTTTCTATATTTTTTACTTAATTACAACTCAATCCCTGAACTTTGATTTAGTGGAACTCGATCCATATAGTTTAACTATTTTAAATATTAGTCCCTATAATTTCGAAAATAAAAGTAAATATTTTATGAAGTTTAAGGACTAAAGTTTTAAATGGTTAAAACTATAAAGATTAAGTTACAGCGAATAAAAGTTAAAAGGTTGAGTTTCAACTGAGTCAAACTACAAAAATCGAGTGGCACCAAGTCAAAGTTTAAGAATTAAATTATAATTAAGTCAAAACTATGAAGACAAAAAGTTTAATTTTCCGAAAAAATGAGACAAAATTAAAAGAAACAGCAGAGAATCTTTCTACATAGTAGACCTTCAGTAGACAACTTTAGAGCCTGCTTCAGAGTTTTGAAGGAGGTGGAGTGAAGTGTAAAGAGGTACAGGTTTCATTCCATTGTATGAAGTTTTAATGAAAAAGTGAATGGTAACTCCAAACGTTCTCAAAGTGAAATTTCGATATTCGCCATGTGTAGAAGGAAAATTCAGGGTGTAAAAATTAGATGATAAAGGCTAAGACAGTAAATTAACCTAAAAAGAAACTCAAAACTAACCCATTACTTTTTAAACCATACAAACAGTGGTGGGTCTTCCAACCCAGCCCAGCCTCCTTAAACATATCCTAAGCTTTTTAAATTTAAAGTGGTCATTAACCTAATTTTGACCACTGTATGATATAATGATCAAGATTTTAATCTTTGTGAAGGTCCATGAGATGAGAGTGTTAAAATTTATACTGCAAAACCAGTGACGAACCTTCTATTTAATAACTTTAACTGTTGAGTTAAATAATTTTTTGATGATTCATGGGGGAGAGAAGAGAGAATTTGACGTATGACCTTCCATAGACCATCACTTGCAAGAATCAAAAGCTCCATCTCTGAGTCAATATTAGCCTGCTGTATGTCAGGATCAGATCGCAAATGCGATTTGAGATTTTTGTCTCCAAATGCTCGAGAAACTGCAAGCTGGCCATTCACTCGGGCAACATCTCCTAACAAAACATTATGAAGTCAACAAATCATTATGAAGTATAAAACACTGAAATAAAGAGACACTTCAGTGCTGCATATAAACTATTGTAATGGCTAGTCCAGACTCATGAGGCTTCCCATTTTGGTCAACCAATTGAAGATCCATGTCCCAAGAATAGAAGTTCATAGCCATTTACAAAATGTGATAAATCAAAATAAAATTGTAATACTGAATCACAGTCAGTATGAAGAGTGTGATACACTGGAACTGGACACGGATTCTTGTAAGATTCATCACTGAGCCAAATCATACCAGAAAATAATTCTAGGAAAAATTAAAGGTTTTTTTTTACCCAATTAATAGTTCCTTGTGCTATTTTTTCTATTATCAGGTCCTCTGGAGACTATTGTCAGAAGGGCTCAGTGAAAACCTAAGACTTATAATCAAATGTTAATATCTAAACACATACTTTGAAGTAATTAATGTGCCCATGGATATCTTTGTCAGTTTTCAAACTCAAGGAAGGTTTTTAACCTAAGGGACTTAGGGTAATATCAAAAAAGTACATGATATATACTAAACCTTATATTAGCATCCCAAACTACTACTTCTTCTAGAACAAGTAGCACAAACTTTTTTATAAAATCCAAATTCAAAACGTTTCACCAAAAACAATCCTAATTCAAAACAGACAAATCCAGCAAGGAATATCAAATAGTAATACATAAAGAACTAAGTACTAAATACTATGCCTATAAATTTTTTTACTTTGAAATTCACCATACCAGATTGAATGTCCAGTACTCAAAAAAGTATCACTTTATTTTTCACCAGTTAGCATATAAAAAAAGTACACATCTAACGGGTGACCCTCTCTTTCTCCATAAGAAATATTAGCCTTTTACTCTTTAAATCAGCCTTTATATTAATTCCACTTAAAAACTAGACATTTATGTTTTTCTGTCAAGTATCAAATCAAGAAAGGTTTTTCTTTGACATTCAGCGCTGATAGATCCCCAGAAAATTCAAGTAAGATTGAAGTCAAGGCAAGTGGAAGTGATAATGCGAGGGAGGGTGAAATTAAAAAAGAAATGAATGGCAAAGAGAGTGTATCTGAGAGGGAAGAGAAAGTGGCAATTAGAGGGTAAAATGGCAGCTATGGGATGTATCAGAGTGGTGTGCTGCTAGAGAGAGGATAAGTAATTTGGAAAAAGAAGTCTTCAAAATAGAAACAAGCCTCCCAAATGGTAAAAACCTTGTTACAGTCCTTATGTTTTGTGTTTTCCCAAGGTTCTCTATGTAACTTTATTAGTATGAGAAAGAACAGGTACGAATGTAGAGAACTAGTGTTGTTTACTTGTAAATTATGGATTATTGAACATAATGCTTGTCGTTTGGTAGATTTTACAGAATTGTATTGTGTTGTGTTAGATTGAATTATAATAAACATACTCTCTCCTTGTATTTTGAATTTTGAAATTGTAAATGAGACATATAACCCCCAAACCCTTAATGATGACAACTTATAAATGAGTGAACCTGGCATGTTAGAGACAAAGCCACCTCTGTCCTCGATGCTGTCCCTCTCAGTATTGGGCTCATGATCTATACTCATTTGTATTGCTACCCCATCCTTTGACAGAACTGCACGTGAATCTCCAACATTAGCTACCCATAACTTCTGATTATTTATAATAATTGCAGTCACTGCAGTCGATCCACCTCTTCCCAAATCAGGACTGTGAGAAAGAATTGCTTTATCTGTTGCCTCATAAGCTTTTACAATGGACCTGGCAGTATCAGTCCAAAAGTCCTCCTGGAATATAATTAAATAATGAACAGTGACATTATTTAACAAACAGATTAACCAAATATACTGTTATCAAAAGAAAATAAGTTTTAGCAATTGTATACAGAGATCAATTAAAAATATTTTCTTTGTGTGGTAGATAATAATAGCTAAAAAGGATGGGAAGTTGAAAAGTAGAAATAGAATCTCCTATTACATGTAACATAAACCAGAAACGGGAAAACACTATTTTCCTGACTCATTCAGTTAACTTTAAGTAACAACAAAACACATGCTATTAATAGTTTGAAACTAAATCAAAACTCACATCTTTTAAGATATTAGAGAAGAGATTCTTTTGTAGAAAGGCTGGCACACTATCTCCCAAATGCCCATCATATATAGCAAAAAGTCCAAGCTCTTGCCCTCTGGTATGGACAAATTTTGCCACATGATAGTCTTCCATTGGGTGGCTTGCTTTCCCTTTGACAAGGCTAAAGCCATACTTGACATGATTCTGATGGCTTCTGCCCTTGCCAGAGCTACTTGACGAACGGCCTCCAACCACCTGAAGATATTTGGCCAAAAACAACACCACCAAAAGATCAGTTTTTAACAAGAGTAGGTAGGCCTTATTTAACATGTTTGGACAAGATATGTTAGAAGAATGTCAAATGTAATTTGTTTGATTAACCAAAGGCACATATTACATAATACAAATGTTATACAAGGGAATAACTGACAGAAATAATAAGAATATGCCACAATTAGAGTCCTAGAACAAGTCAATACCAGCAAAAAAAAAACATAACATATCATAGGGATGATCCAATTATCATCTGAGTCTGAATAAAACAATCCTATAAATGGCACTAAAGAGAAGGGAAAGAAAAGAAAATCAGAGCAAAACCCAATATCAAAAGAAGGTTAATTAGACAGTTTTGTTGCCACAACCACGTATAATTGAGGCAGTATTTTCATATCAATTATATCTGAAAAACGTAACACGCAGCAGAAAATTCCAGATGGATCTCCCCCTTCACTCACTTTCCATGCAATTACTGTTTGTCCTTCGCCTGTTTCAGGATCAACATTACTTAAACAGCAAAAAGAATCAGAAAGTAGAACCTACAATTATTTATTGCAATCTAGCATTGATATTAACTAATGTCACAAAAGCGAGAAAATATCTCTTTCTTTTTCTGCAATTGGTGTACTCCCCAATTTCCACCATCTCTAGGATTAATGTTCAAAGGTGGCAAATGCAGTGAAAAAAAAACCCAGAAATTATCATCCCAACAAACCAGCCTTAAACGACCAATTCTAAAACTGATCATACATACTCAAGTTTAGTCATTATGTGATTCCATCAATATCTATGTTTCCTTTTGTCAATCCTCACCACCTGTTTTGAGTTTAATTGATGGCCACAAATTAGCAGAAATAATCCTTATATTTCAATTTTCCTTCAAGTTGGAATGCTTGGAATAACATTTGAGATACTCCTCGGCCATTCCCAAAGACTAGAACTTAATTGTGAGTAGATAACTAGATATATGACTAGGACATCTGCCTCGAACCCTCTTCCAATATCCATGGAAAACTCCAAAACACCTATGTTTTTGGCATCACTTGTAGCTTTACCTGGACAGTTTCTCCCTTAGTATTCCTAGGTGTAACATCCAAACCTCAAGCCAAATGTGGCTATGAGAAATTATGAAGACATTGATTGCAACAAATGGCATCAAAGAGAGGTTGTAGGTTTGAATTTGCCAAGTGACACAGCTATGAGAAACTATAAGGAACACCTCAAGCTTGTACTGTAGTGATAAGCACTTGATCCTTGTTCTTTGGATAGGCACAGGTATCCTCCAAATAGGAGGTAATCTTATTCGAGGCACTATAGGGTACTAAATGTGGCCGGTTGTCCCAGTATCCTGGGGTTGTGCTAGGAACTAAATCCTCTCCCAGGCAATTCTATAGATTTGTCATTTGAAAGACAACATCAGGATCAGAAGAAGAATCAGAAGAATAACAAGAAGCAGAAAAGCTCACCTGAGAGACAGAGTTGAAGCAGCAAAGGTTATCCATATAATTCAGCCCCTTCTCAACCTTTCAAGTCTACAAGTCAACATGTAACTCCTCTGCTAATCTTCATAACACAAAAATTGCACAAAAAACAGGATGTCGAATAACCCTAAACACTCAAATAAATGAACAACTATGAATTCAAAGAAGAATTCCGATCACCCAACATGCAATGATATCATCCACAACCACCCAAATAAAAGAGCAATAATCAACAAATAACCCATAAATCTACTCACCGATCCAAAAAACCTCAAAATTATTCAAGAAAAGTGAAAGGGAAGATCTGCAGATGAATTGGGTGACCGAGTCTGCCGTCCCCACTCAGAGATGCAGAGAGAACAATAGGCAGAAACACAAGAACACAGAGAGAAATTGATATCAAGACCAAAACAGCAAGAGGGTTGCAATTATAACAGGAGAGAGTGAGAAGAAGAAGAAGAAGAAGACGAAGGGGTGTAACGGCCTGGTCTTGATGAGAAAGTCTTCTCTCATGGCAATGGCAGCCAAAATAGCTGAGAGGTTGCCCTTATTGACTTTGCAGTTTCGGGTTTTGTTGTTGCTGTTTTAGTTGTTTTATAAATTGCTGACACTATATAGTGGTTAATTATTACAGCTGTTTTTGAGGTTTCATTGATCGTATAAAAACGAGTATTGTTTTTGGTGGGGACCACTCAAAAGTCAGCCAAATTTTCTACCTTCGAGACTCTGTTTATTAGTACTAGTACTACTCCATTACTCTAAAAAGCAAAATAGCACTCATCCCCGGGCATTAAAATAATACCCGCAATAAACTCTGCTTTTTAAGCGCTGGCGTTTACCATACGGAGTACTAATCTTGCGCGTTTCCGCAATTAGCAAGAAGAGATCTTACCAAAATATATATATATATACACACATATATATTATGACTACTAGAATGTAAATATTTATCTCTTTTTTTCTTTTTATTTTTTTTTATTTTTATTAGTCTATTACTCTTTTATTCCTATATTAATTCTCCTCTTCTTTAACTTTAACTTTTACTATTCTATTACTTCTTAACTACTACGTTAAACTTATAGTTTCTATTATGTTATTTATAAATTGTATTACCTATTATTTATCATTTAAATTTAGATGTAACCTTCATATAAGAATATGCCTATAAATAGGACATATCATTTGTGTTATAAAACAAATGGAAGAATACAATATACTTATTTTATTTTCTTATTTTCATATTTTCTCTCATCTTAATCTTATTTATTAGTTGGTTAGTTTTATAATACGTTATCAACATGACTGCTCTATAAATTGACGTTATTGTAAGGTCTATCATTAGAAGATAAGTTTCTATATTATTTTTATGTTAAATTATAGTTTCATAATAGATTATTTTCTAATTATTTAACCTTCTTAATTTTGATCTCCATTTGACTTTTGTTATACTTTTATGATAGTATCCTCATATAAAATTTTACAAACCTTGAGTCCGTGGCTCTTGACATTACTGGAAAGAATTATCTATCCTAGATACTAGATGTAGAAATTCATCTAGATGACATAGGATTATGAAACATTATTAAGGAAGGCAATCAAGAATCCAACAAAGACAAAGTCAAGGCCATGATCTTTCTTCACCATCACCTAGATGAAAGACTAAAAATTGAATATTTAACCGTCAAAGATCCACTTGTTCTTTAGAACAACCTAAAAGAAAGAGATGACCACTAGAAAAGTGTTATTCTTTCAAAAGCTCGTTATGTATGGATATATTTACATGTGCAAGATTTTAAATTAGTCAGTAAATATAATTCTGCACTATTTAGAATTAGTTATCCACTAAAACTATATGAAGAAAAAATTACTGATGATAACATGTTAGAAAGAACATTCTCCACATTTCATGCATCCAATGTGCTATTGCAACAATAATATCATGAAAATGTTTCAAAAAGTATTCTGAATTAATTTATTGCCTTTTGGTGGCTGAACAAAATAATGAGTTTCTAATAAAGAATCATGAATCCCGTCTAACTGGGTCTATTGTATTCTCAGAAATGAATATAGTGACAAATGAATCATCCCGTGGTCTGGAATGTGGATGTGGAGAGGTCATGGCCATAGACGAGATCGTGGTCTATGTGGTTATGGTTCTTACTCGAGGTGGGTAAAGAATGATGATAACTACAAAAAGGAAACTAGTAAGAATGATAATTATATTGAAAATTTATGTCATCGTTATGGTGGCAAAGATCATTTGGCTCGTGCTTATCGTATACTAAAACATTTAATCGAACTATACCAAAAATTACTCAAAAGAAAAAATAAAAGTAAAGGTAAAGAGCAAAAGATAGAAACAAATTTTGTTGTAAAGAAAGTAATTATGATTATGGCAATATGGATGTGACTCATTTGGATGTTGCTGATTTCTTTGTCAATCCTAACGGAATAATTGAGCACCTAATTGGTGATAGGAGTATCCAAAAAATAAGCTAAAATTTTATGATTATGTGTATTTTCCTTTTGCTATAATAAAGTTTATACTTCTCTCGATAAAAAAAATTCTACTTACTATGAAATTATTTATCCTAATAAACAAAATTATAAGTATTTCTTTTCATTAATTCTTTTAACATTTCTTTTTCATTTCTTATGTTCCTGTTAATGAAGAATAGTGATCATTAACATTAATAAAGAAGATTTGTGTCTCGTTAATAGTGCAATAACTCATACAATATTCAGAAATATAAACTATTTTTCTTCTTTAGTGATGCAAGAAGTTAATGACTAGACCATATCTAGAAATATAAAGATGATTAAGGGGTTTGGAAGAGTTAATATATTGTTATCTAAAGGAATATAATTATACATTGGTAGTGCATTTTATTCTTCCAAATCTAATAGGAATTTATTGAATTTTAAAGATATCTGCAAAAATAGACACCATATTGAAACAACAAATAAATAAAATCAGAAATATCTTGTTATCACAGATATAATTTTTGGTAAAAAATACACACTGGAAAAATTCTTTGCTTTTTCCTTTAGCATGTACTTCAAATTTATTAGTATAGTTGAAACACATGCCATTGCAAACCAGAAGTTTGCAAGTGAGAATAAATTTAATATTTAGTATAATCGGTAGGTCATCTTGGGACAATAATGATGCGAAAAATAATTGAGAATTTATGTGGACATTTGTTGAAAGGACGATTAATTATACAATCCTATATTTTCTCATGTGTTGCATGTTCTAAAAGAAAACGAATTATTAAACCATCATCAGTGGATCTCTTATATTTCTCTAATGTATATAGGGAGATATTTGTGGTCCAATACGTGGAGATGTTCAATTTGTCTTTGACTACAAATTGAACATATGAAAAATAGGATATTTATATGTCAAGAAACTCACACAAGAAAAGTCTTAAAATATTTCTATATGGATAAATCACATCCACTATGTACTCTGATGATTGTAAGATCTCTAGATAAATATAAAGATCCCTTTAGACTTAAAGAATGTAATGAAGAACTACTTGACCCAGAAGTGTCATACCTTAGTGCAATTAGTACTTTTATGTATCTTGTTAGTTAGACATGATCGGATATATCATTTGCTATTAACTTATTAGCAAGATATAGTTCTTCACCAAAATGAAGACATCGGAATGAGGTTAACCACATTCTCCGTTACTTGAAGGGTACTATGGATATATGATTATTTTATTCGAATGAACAAAAGACTAACTTTGTCAACTATGCTGATGCTGGATTTCAATCTAATCCACATGTTGGTAGATCACAAACAGACTATTTGTTCAAATGTAATAGTACATTTATTTCATGGAGAACAATGAAACAAACCATATTAGCCACATTATCTAAACATACAAAAATACTAATGATACATGAAACAAATCAATAATGTGTATAGTTAATATTGATAATACATCATATACCTACCAATTGTGGATCATCATTTAGTAAAATGATTCCAACAGTCAAATATGAAGATAATATTGCATGTATTATCCAACTAAAAGAATGATACATCAAAAGATATAAGACAAAATATATTTCTGTAAAAAAAGATTTATACATGATCTTCAAAAGAATGGTGAGATTAATATCCAGTAAATCCATTTCAAAGAAAATCTAGCAGATTTGTTCATTAAGTCACTTCTGGCAATAGCATTTGAGAAGTTCGTACATGATATCGGACTTCATAGATTCAAATATATCAATTGACGTTGTAGAAAGAGAGAAGTTGATACACACTATACTCTTTTTCCTTTGACTAGAGTTTTGTCCCACTGAGTTTTTTTAGCAAGGTTTTTAATCAAACAACATTGTGAATATATTAATTAAATGTGTACTGTTTTTCATTCACTAGGTTTTTATCCTACAGGATTTTTTCTAGTTAAATTTTTTTAATGAGACACATTATTAAATAATAGACATCCAAGGATAAGTGTTATAAATATTAGAATGTAGATGCTCATCTCCCTCTTTCTCGCCAACTTCAACTTCAATTTCCACTACTATATTAACCCTTTTTCTTTTTCAACTTCAACTTCCACTACTCTATTACTCTTCTACTACTACATTAAGCTTGTAACTTCTACTAAGTCATTCATAAATTTTATTACTCACTATTTATCATTTAAATTTGTATATAACCTACATATAAGATCATCCCTATAAATAGGGTATGTCAGTTGTGTTGTAAAGTAGGTGGAAGAATATAATATACTTCTCTTATTTTATTGTCTTTATCTTTTCTCTCATCTTAATCTTATTGATTAGTTGACTAGTTTTATAACAATATATATATGTGTGTGTGTGTCTTTATTCTTGATCAACAAGCTTCAATTTCTAATATATATTTATTTTTTACTTTGGAGTTCAGAGTTTATTTTTAGTAGTTATATAGGTCAAATTTTTCCCTCATGTTTACATAGGAAAGGAAAATAATATATTATAGTTTATTAATTATTTATAATTATTATAAATTGTTAATTAAAAAATTAAAAAATTATGAAATTAATTAATAGGATTACAGATTAATTATCATTATATGACTTAAAATTTTTTTAAGATCAAAGTAATTTATTACTACTTCTTATATTCTTTAATATAAGATATATTTAAATTTTTCAATAAATTAATAAAATTAAAAAAATTAATTAATTATAATAAAAAAATTTAACTAGAACTTTAGTATTTTTATAAATAGTGACAGGATATTCCTAAATATAGGTTATATATATATAAATATTAAAGATGGTAAAACTTTTTATTATTTAGAGACCTAAAGGATTATTTTTTTTTTATTACTGGTTCACCTCTAATTAATTAAAGGGAGAATGACATCTAAGTCACCTGGAAGGTATAAAATGTCAAAAAAGTCCCAAGAAATGATATAATTAATGTCAAGTCCCATGAGACCTCATATGATTTTTTTTTAATTGTAAAAAGATATCATTGTCCCTAAGACTGAAATTCTCCCTTTCCTTTCTCTTTCTTATAATCCCCTTTCATCAGCATCAGGACTCTCTCTCTATCTTCATTCGATAAACTCAATCTCCTCTCAATCTCTCTACAATTGTTGCTTAGATTCTCTTGCTGTCGTACCCTCCTTCTCTTTCCTTTCCTCCAACATTTTAGAAGGATTCTACTGAAATTTAATTTGTTATATTCATCAACTATTCACTGGACCACTTTGACTACCGGTATTTTTTTCATAAGGCGCCTGATCTGCACGCATAAATACATAAGCATGGATTTGGAGAGAAGGAAGCGGGGGTAGCTGGACCTTCAACTTCGTCAAGTACAAAGGTATTTCTTAAAACTTGGTATTGTGTCATATTAGGTTTTTTGGTTAATGTTTCAAACATGCGGTTATTCTTTTCCTCTCTTGACTTCTAAGTGGTATGGGTTTGGATTTGGATTATAATGAATTGGTTTTGTACTGAGATTTATTAATTTGAGTTTAAATATCTTTTCATCTAATTAATATTTCATACTAGGCTACTTGCATAGACACAATGGGTTTTTTCTTGAGGCTGCAAGAGATTCTTTTAAATAAAATTCATTTACTTATTTCTTGAAAAATGATTTGTAAACGGTCATGTTTTCTTCCTTGTATAATAACTTTGTATTTTTATTCTGGTGAAAAATGAAGACCATGATTCGTTTAATGTATAGAATTGAATGGAATGGACTAAAAATAAAAAGAATATAAACTTTTGAGTAACTATTAGATGTAATAGACATTGCTAATGAATTAAAGAAAATTAATCTCTCTGTTTTTTTTCCTATAGTCCAATTTTTCTTTCTTATAAAACTTGGGCTAAGAAATGTCATTTCAAATTTAAGTCTTTCAACTAAAGAACGAACATAATTTGTTCTATTTGTTCACATCATTCCCCCCTTAAGTTAACTTCTTGATTTGTGGATTCTGGTGGTAGGTTCACTCAGGACTAAATTTGACTGAATACATAAAATCTTGTTTCTTTTCATGCTTGTTATTCGCGTTTGAGATGGATTGGGTTGACATCTAGTTTAGTTGAAAACTTGTTATGGATCTTTTAAGAAAATAATTAATTTTGCTTCCCTGATTGATTTCATTACTTGCAGACTCAAAAGAAAAAGAAGAGCAGTGATATGAAGTATGACATTCTTGGCTGGGTAATTCTAGTTGTTGGCATTGTTGCATGGGTTGGATTTGCAAAATTGCATCCACCGCCTACTCTGGATAAGCAGTCTGATATGGTCATCTGAATATCATTTCTTTGTATTTAATTTCAGTATTTTCTCCTATTTTCTTATTTGACAATGATGCAGTTGTGAAGTTATTTGACAAATATGAAGATTTTGCACATTTTTTTATCTACAATTCAGTTTGTTGCAAGCAGATACTAGCCAGGAGAATAATGTTTATTTCTTACTTCATGTTGTACCTTTTGTAATGACTAATTTTAAGTTTGATAGTATTTAGCTTTCATTCAACTTTGATCCATGTGCAATGTAATGATGGTTTGCTCATTTCCTGTTTCTATTCACAGGTGATGACCATGGTGGCCAAGACATTGGTTCAAGATGAAAAAAGGAAATGACTTGTTCTTAATGGTTCAACCTTTCTTGATTGCACGTGTTGATGTCTGTAACCCTTATGAGGTTGATATGGTGAATCTGAAGAAACTCATCCCAAAAATTATGGAATTGGTGCTCAAAATTCATTGGTAAACTATGCCTCAGAATGTGGGCAAGATATACAAGCTGTGAATATAAAACAGTTGATTCCTAATGATGAAAAATCAATGATTTTTGGGGCTTGCTTATAGAAGCAAATTTCTAGATTCGTGATGTATAATTCGAATATGTGATTATGTGGAGAGGATATAATCATTTTATAATGATAAAGAATCTTAATTACTGAATAGTTATTTAAAGATGATGGCTCAAGCATTTCTGCGTTTGCAATAACAACCTCAGCACTAAACTAACAACTCCAACATCTGAAATAACAACCCCAGCACATGCAACTAACAACCTCATCAACTGCACTTACAATCACAGCACCTGCAATAACAACCCCAGCGCTTAAAATAACAACTCCAACACCTGTAACTAACAACCTTATCACCTGCACTAAGAACCCCATCAGCTACAACTAACAACTCCATCAGCTGCACTTACAACCCCAGCACCTATAATAACAACCCGAGTGCCTAAAATAACAACCCCAGCATCTGCAACTAATAATCCCAGCCCTTGCAACTAAGAACCCCATCAGTTGTAACTAATAACCTTATCAGCTGCATTAACAACCCCAACACCTGAACTAACAACACCAACGCCTGAAATAACACACCAACACCTGCAACTAAGAACCCCAGCCCCTGCAACTAATAACCCTATCACCTGCACTAAGAACTCCATCATCTGCAATAACAATCCCAACGCCTAAAATAATAACCCTAACACCTGCAACTAACAACCCCATCAGTTGTACTAACAACTCCAGCACGATGATGAGTAAATCCACCTGTAACACACTGTACTGTTCTTTTATTTCATAGTAAAGAGTATCAACACTGTACTATTCTCGTAAAGTGTGCCAATTCTCATTTCTTCTTTAATATTTTTTTATTTCATAAGGCTATTTAAATCTTTTACAATTAGAAAAAATTTATGTGAGGTCCCATGGAATTTGATATAAATTATAATATTTAATGAGATTTTTTTATTATTTAATTAATTATATGGGACCTATATATATTTTTTCTTAATTAAATGCAAGAGACTTGAATGGCAAGAACTCTGACAACAAATAAATCAGAAAGGAAAAAATAATAATTAAAAAATATCATCTTAGCAATTGTTTAATACAAAAAGAAGGAATTAGTATCAGATCTGAAATCAAGAAGTCAACCGCGCAGGTCAGATTTTTCAGACAAGACATTAACTCTCACGCCCTTCTCTGATAGAAGAATACAAAATCTGCCACTAGAGACAACAAAGTGTGAAGCCTTTCATAATAATCTTTGGAATTTTTTTCGTTACGGACAATAAATGCTTATTTAAAGGATATAATTGTAATTGTGGTGGGATCGGAGTTTTGTAGGACATTTTCTGATAAAATTCCATTCTTCATTTTATATGGGAAAAATTGGTAAATAATCCCATTAATTTTTTTATAAAAAAGATTTAAAGAAGTAATATTGTGTATAAAATTTATAGAATATTAGTGTTTTCTATATATATATATATTAAAATATTCTTACCAAGAAAAATTTTAGTAGGAACTTTTATTAATATATTTATTATGAAAATAGCATTCACAAATAAAATAATTCATTGATAATTATTTTTTGTTTGTTTAGATTAGTTTATTTTAAATATTTTTACATTGTAAAAAGTAAGAATGTTAGAGAAATTTTGTCACAAATTACACAAATATTTTTGGGGTGTTCAATTGCAATCTTAAACAAACACTCCCTCTTTTAAGATATAAGACATGCATGCTTGGTAAAATATTTTAACAGGGTATTTTAGTCATTTATAAATTACTATTAATATTTTTATCAAAAGTTAAAAAAATCTTAAAATTTATTAATTCTATTTAAAATTTAAAAAAATATGTTACTTTGCGCATATTAAATGTATTCTTAAAAAGTTTCATATCCTTCATACATCAACAACAGGTCAAAGGAAAAAAAATATAATAAATACTTAATCTAAAGTCTTACAAGAAAAAATCACAGAAACCCTTATCCAAATTCCTTCTAAATTAGTTATCACTAATTGTTATCATTTTATATAATTAAAAATATTTTTTAACATCATCTCCATCCAATAATTCTCTGGTGGCCAATGTCAGAGCCTTGGTGGCTGATGCTGGAGCTCTAGGTGCCAGCAGTGGAAGAAGCGACCGGCAATAGAGGGAACTTTTTGAATATATAAGGATAATACTGTATTAAAAAATTAATTTCCAGCAAATCCCTAAAAACTCCCGTGGGGGGTCAGGCATTTATGAGGGATGAATTTGTCATTAACATCTTTCTCGCATAAAGAAATGGTGATGGGATTAAATTCAGTGTTGGAATTAAATGGAATGAAGTTAAATTTGTTGGGAAGAGTAAAATAATAGAGTCTGACCAATTTCTGAGAAAGTTCGTGCAAAACCCTAACCTCGTCAGACTTTGTTTTCAGTATATTAGGCCCTACATTTTAAATAAAGCACCTTTCTCTGATTTTACACACATCTGGCTGCTCATCGAGCAACCAATTAGTCATCACCAATCATCATCTTATAATATTCAATTTTATTAAAAATAAATTTTATTCCATTCAATTTAATATTTTATTTTTTATATATAAATTATAATTCATAATTTTAATTAATAATCTCACTTTAATTTTTTTTTAAAATTTAAACTCATAATATAATTAATCAGTAATAATATCAATTGATTATATTATATCTTAAATTTATAATAATAGTGATTTATATCAATATTTTTAATTCATTTATCTATAAATTATAATTAATAATTATATTTTAATTTTTTAAAAATTTTGAGTCACATAATAATAATTAATCAATAATTTAATTAATTATATAATATTTTAATTTTGTAACTATAATGATAGTTCATAATAATCATAAATTATTTTAATATTTAAAATATTTTAAGTATATAATAATAATTAATTAGTAATCTTATTAACTGAATCTATAATCAGTAAACTTTAAAAGGTATAATTATATACTTCTTGATCACATTTCTAAGCTAGAAAGAAGATTTTTGTTTTCCTATATATAAATCATATTATTAAGTTTTTTTATATAAATATGAACTTTTATTTTTTATTTTTTATTATTTAGATTTTATTCTATTTTAGTTAAGTGTATATTAAATAAAAATAAAATTATTAAATTTTAAGATAGAATTAATAGATTTTTATTTTTTTTCCTCCTTGGGAAAGGGCTCAGGTGTGATGATATTTTTTAAATAAAAGGGTAATTAATTTTTTAAAAAAAAAAGTTGTATAGATACAAGAGTTATTATGAAAGAGAATTTACAAAATCAATATAAAAATTGAGAAATCCTTTAAAGTGTGATCAACTATAATACAAACATGCCATAAAATACCCTCTATTATAAAAATATCATTGACAAAAGGTGGTGATCATTCCTAATTAACTTCCTATAGTTTTTAACAACGAAAATGTTCATATTGGATGCTGGCTAATTGTTACTTAACCATATTCAAATATACTTCCCAAAAAAAAAAAAAGGTCGAAAACACGTATCAACTTCAAGGACTTTTCTTCATAGGGATGAAGCTAAGAGACAATCATTAAAGACATGGTTAATATCTTCTATGGCCCCATAGTTTAAGAGCATAACTGATCCAATTTCATTCCCCTTTTGTATCTATCTTAAAATTTGATTTTATGACCATCACCAGACCTCCATTTGATATCAAAGGTAGTGTCTTGCCAAAACTTGGCCATGTTCTTTCAAATAACAAGAAGAATGGAGACGGGAGTCTGTCGTATGAGACACTGTCCTTAATTAAGACCATATATACTTACTTTTGAGCACACGTACCCAAAGAAGATTAGGCTGAGAAAAAAATTTATAAACTAGTCTGCAGCAAAAAAACTTTTATTTTATTAAAAAAATATATAATTTAGTAGTAGACTAGTTAGATTATAAAGAGGGTAAATTGTATTTGAATATCACCTTCTAGACTTTTGTATTTGAATAAAAGTTAAAACTTAAAACAATTTAAAGTTTGCAAATTGGGGAGTAATTGCAAATTATACTCTATAAAGTTATAAATAATGAAGCATTAGTTGCAAATTAAGGGTAAAATTACATCATTAATTTTAGATAAATAATTAGCACTTTAAAATATTTAAGGGTATAGTTAATACCTTGAATTAATTTTAGAAGTATGACCAGCACTTTAAAGTATTTAAGGATATAATTAGTACTATGAATTAATTTTAGAGGTACGATTAACGTATTAAAATATTTAAATTGATACAATTATGTCATTTAACTTATAGAAACACAAATTTATGTCTACTCTATAACACATGAGCTTTTTATTTTGACACATTATTATTTAAAAGGCTATATGTGTCATATTATTTAAAAAAGAGTATTTAATAAATCTTAAAATGGACATTGTATATAATTCATATGTAAAAATTAAAAAATTGTACAATTTATTTAGTACAATTTATTAAGATAATATTACATATGTGACATTTTAAATAATAATATGTTGATACAAAAAGTTTATGCGGCACGTATCAAACAAAAGTTAACATTTTTGTTATCAAAGGGGAAAATTATACCAATTTAAATATTTTAAGGTGTTAATTACCCCTCTAAAATTAATTTGAGATCTTAATTATATCTTTAAATAATTTAAAATGTTAATTATCTCTTTAAAATTAATTTAGGATACTAATTATACTTTTAAATATTTTAAGATATTAATTATACATCTAAAATTAATTTACAGTGCTGATTGTATTTTTAAATATATTATAATATTAATTATTATTATAAAATTAGTTTAGAATACTAGATGTACCTTTATTCATTAATTAATAAGTTTTATGGCCCGTATAAAATATTATATCATCTTCAAAATATATTTGTAATTAAAAGAAAATTATAATAATATTTTCTTTCTGTAATTATTTTCGAAGATTTGGATTTCTTTCAATATAAATTGGGCTACCTTAAACATAACTTTGTAATATTCAGGGAAGATAACTTTCTTATGCTATACAAATAATATTTTTTATTAAAAAATTTAAATAATTTGAGAAATTACATATCGGATACTAACAAAATCTTTATATACAATAATATTTCTATATTTAAAAACTATATTTATTCATCGAATATATTCATATTCACAATATGATTTAAAACCTACAACCCTATATGTTCTCAGCACTCTGTCAATTCAACTAATATTTATCATCTTTACAAACTAATATTATTAATATAATTATGTACATCAAGATATTTTTTTATTAAAAATCATTCTATACTTTATGATTTGGCGTATTTAGGAATGATGATGATAAATATAATATTGGTTTTTTTCCAAGCAATGATGGTAAATATGCTTGTCCTGTATATTATTTAAATGTGGGTTTTTCTTTAAAAAAAATAATACAAAATATAAATACACGAGGTCGATCCGGCGGTTACAGAATCGCACGTATAGAATCGAGTCTGCCTACGTGTACGAGTAGGGTTTCGCCACGTGTTTAATCTCTCTCTCTCTCTGTGTTCTGTTAGCTGAACACACAGACAGAGACCTCTCCACTGTGTTTAATCTTGATCATCGTCCTCTTCAGTTTCTTCAGTTTTTCTCGTTTTCGAAAGCTCTCAAATGGCGCGATTGCTATGGGCAAATATCCTTCCTCTTGGAGAAGAAGGAAGCGTCGTTGAGGTAATGGAATGGTGGAACATCATTGAGGAATCGGATCAATGGCAGAGAGGCATTTACTTCGCCCTTTGTGCCGCTTATTCCTTGCTCTCCGTTGCTGCTCTGGTAAGTGATTTTTCTTTCTTTTTCCTGGAAAATTTTTGGTTTCATTCATCAACTTCTTACAAATTATCTGGGAGCAGAGCATCGCGAAAACTAAGAAGCACTGAGATTCATACGGGACGCAACACCATAGTGCTGAGGAATGTAATGTTTAAATGTAATATATAGCGTCATTCTGTGTGGGATTCATCGAAGATGATACCTCCATGCTTTTGAAGAATTGATATTTGGTAGAAGAAAACTAAGCAAGATATCTGCTGAAAGTGATGTGACTTATGGTTTCACTGACAAATTATTTATTATCATCTTGAAGCAGTTTTGGCTCGCTTTTCCTAGCTACTCTGATATGTGATTTTCTTTCATTTTTCCGGGAAAGTAATTTGAGAATCTAGCATTGAGTAAATTGAGCGAGATATCCACAGGAACTAATTGCATTATGGAATTTTCTAGTTAGTAAATTGCTCAGAGGCATTGTTCTCACTTTTCTTGTTCTTTGATCAGTAACACTCAAATCTAACTGTCATTGAAACGACTATTATTCAATGGCCAAACATAGTATTGTTTTCATCCTTGTGATTTTCTTTTTGATACTATCAACTGCTATTTTTTGAATTCTAGTACTAAGTATTCAAACAATTAACTATTTTAGTTTTGAGTGTATTTTCTGAGAATTAAATTTAAAATTTAGAAGAATATAATAGAATTTTATATTATTAGACGAATTTTGTGTTAGTTCATTCTTGTGATTTTGATTATCTGAAGATTTTTTTTTTTCTGGTTATCCATTCGTATTGTCAGCCAGATTAGATGTGAACTTTCGGATGAACTTCATGTTAGCGAACTTATGCTCTTGGTTGTTTGGATTACCAGATGTCTCTATCTTCTTCAGGTGCAACTTGGGCGCATTCAATTGAGGGTACCTGAATATGGATGGACAACACAGAAGGTTTTCCATTTGATGAATTTCGTTGACAATGGATGTAAGACTACTTGTGAATCAAATATGAATAACTCTATTAATATATACATATATTTCCCTAAGCTTGCTGAAACGATATTAAATTTGCAGTAAGGGCTCTCCTTCTCGGTCTATACCAGTCTGTATTCCTCATTAGACCAAAGGTTTCTTCCTACACTCAAATCTACGCATCTAAGTTTTTCTTAAGCAAGAATACATTCCTCTCATTTTCTTTGACTTTGTCAATGCAATTTATTCTACCTCAATTAAGTTATCACTCTAGTCCTATATATAAGTCATTTATTATGAACAGTTTATTTTTAAATATAAGTTTTAAATAATTAATGACATATTTTTTAATATATTTCCTTTAATAAAGGTAAATGTGAAATTTTTTGTCAATCTAATGCATTTAAGACTAGAGTGATACTTGATTTCTCATCCTAGTATGACATTTTAACCTATTCCATGCCATAATAATAATATCACGAATTAGGCACTGGAACAAGTGTTAATGGATCTTCCAGGGCTTCTTGTTATCTTTTGGAAAATCATTACAATGAAAGTCACCTTTGATTACTTTGCTGAAAGTCTTATTTGGTTCACTTGTTTCAATATTATTATTTCAGGCAAGAAGGACACCAGCTCATCGACTTAGGCCTGCTTATTTCATTATAAATGGAATCATTTACTTGACGCAGGTAAAACAAAAATACATATTTTATTTCCTTGTCAGTCATCTTAATTCCTAAGTCTTGGAAGAAGTAGCACTGTTATTATGTAAATTAACGTGAGCTTTTCTTTTTTCATCTTCACAGTCGGATAATTATAGGTTTGCATCTGGATTTCCATTACCATAAACAGAACTTCTGCTACTTTGGAGGCTGCTAAGCTCTTCCTTTCAGGTTATTTCTATCAACATAATTTTTGTTGATTGATTAATTATATATTTATTTCATTTTATAACAACTTTTGAAAAAAATACTATGTCCGATCATATCCTTAATATAAAAGTTAGTTGACTTTTTAAATATATTAAAAAAAATTAAATAAATTAGTTAATTATAAATAATATAAGAGTCAGCTAATTAATTTGAATAAATTAAATAATATAATATGAATTCGTCTTTAATAAAGTTAGCTTTAATAATAATTAACTATTTTTTTTAATTTATTAAAAAAAATTAACTAACTCTTATATTAAGGATATAGGGGAGTAGTAAATAATAAACTCATTGATTATGTTCAAAAATACACTATAATGAATTTATAGTCAGTTGCTTCTTGTAAACTTCAAATGTATAATTGTATGATGTTACAAAACTTTTACTGATTTGTTGTTTTTTCAAATCTTGCAGTTATTTCATTCTGTGCTGCTTTTGGATTCTTGTTGTATGGTGGGAGGTAAGCTATTGTTGACCTGAAAAGCACCATTGTTTTTCTTGGTCACTAAACACTTGTCTCTTTTTGCAGGCTGTTTTTCTTGTTGAGACGCTTCCCCATTGAATCCAGAGGTCGTCAGAAGAAGCTTTATGAGGTTTGTATCTATGAGTCATATTATAACTTCAAACCTTAAACCCAAAATTCTAAATATAATTCCTCCATATGTCTAGTTTGTTGTTATATGTAAACCCTAAAATATAATAAGGTTAAGTGTATCAAACACTTTAAAGTATTTTTTCAAATATATATAATATTTTAAATTATTTTATGATATATCTAACATTCTAAATTATTTGTTTAATACGTCTAATAACCTAAAATATTTTTTAATACATCTAGCACTAAGACAAAAAAAAATATTTTATAGGATATTGAATGCACCTAATAAATACTGTAGGATATTAGGTTCACCAAAAAATATTTTAAGGTGATGCATTTATTTAAAAAATTACTTTAAAATACTAGTTGTACTATAAAATATTTTAAGATACTAGATGTATTGAAAAAAATATTTTAAAATATTGGATGTACTTTAACCATCTTGATATACATATTATTCAAATGGAGGCTTAACGGTGAGCTGGCAATTTTTTAAATAGATTGGAAAGAAATTTCATTCTCTGTCTCTGATCTTTTGACAGTAATATATAGCTATAGAATGCCCAAAACGTATAAAATAAAATCTGTAAATTAAAGTAAGTCGAGAAGTTACTTATTCTATGAAATTTGAGTCATGCATGAATAGATCATTGTTAAGAAAATCTGATATTGCTAATAGTTATTGGAGACTAACTTTTCCACTTGGCAGGTTGGCTCTGTCGCGCTTGTTTCCTGATCAGATGTGTTCTGGTGGGTTACTTGCTTTCACTTTGAATTTATTGCCCACATTTATCTGAACTTTATAAATCTTATTTATAGGTCACTTTCTTTAAACCTTATTAATTATAATATAAAATTTAATAATTTTTTAACCTTTTTCTTATTTAATATACATTATATCCATAGAAATAAAGTCAGTATAACATAATAATAAATGAATAATGAACTTGTATATTCATATAAAAAGTTTCTTTCTCTGCCATCTAAATATGATTAAAATAAACTTTATAAAAATTTTCTTTCTCTGCCTTCTAAATATGATTAAAATAAACCTTATCTCTTACCTATAAGTAGGACAAAAGGAGTATTTATTTATTTATTTATTTTTTCACAATAATATATATCCTTGGTTCTTATTGTTGTAGCTTGCAGTGTCTGCATTTGATAAGAAAGCAGATCTTGATGTTTTGGATCATCCCATTCTTAACCAACTTTATTATTTGGTAAGTTCTAACCTCTAATATATATACTTTGTTGGGTATATTACATTATCTCATTGTGCTCTAAATTGTCTCACACAGTCAGTCTCACGAGCTATAAATTAAATTACGTTAATGTAGAAAATGATAATCAGTTTTAATTATTACTTTAGAATAACAGGACATTTGATAATTAGCCTGATTAATTGAGCTATCATTCCAAAACATTCTACCTTTAAAAAATGAAATGCAACTTGTTTTATTTTGGTGTGATTATTCATTAAAACTTGAACAGAAGAATCACATGGTAGTTGGGCAATAAGATGACACCAGACGGGGAAATTAAATGGTATCCTTAAAAGTTCAAACCCAACGAGGAATTTAATCATAATAAAATTTTAAATAGTATAAATTTATTAATTTTTATATTAAAATTTGTTATTGTTAACTCTTCAGTTATTATTAAGATTTTTAGATAATTAAATTATCTATTTGGGATCTTATAGTAATTATCCTTAATTTTAGGCAAATAATACAGTAATGGCAAGTTACCCCTACCTTCTTTTTTTGGTCATCCTCAGTTAGAATTGGGATCACGTTTGGATATAACTGCTTCAATGATATGAATACACCAAAGCCATGTTTTGGTGTATGTATGACAAGAGAAAAAAAAAGTAAAGAAAAATTACAAAAAAGAAGACCACTTTTTCTGTATAATACAACACGGAACATCTCCTTGCAGTATTCTTCTTTATTGCCTTTTTCATGAAATTGACTCTCCCATTATTGCAAGGAGACTATTCCTTTGCGTAAACTAAATTTCACCTTAAATGTTTGAATGCAAGCAAACAACATCAATAATAAACAATCATATTTCACTCCTTGAGTTAAGGAAGATAATTAAATTATTTTAAAAAAAATACATATAATATTAACTAATTTTTTTAATATAATTAAATTAGTTTAATTGATTCTATATTAAGTACCTTAGAGTATTACGAAACACCAACTTGTCAACATAAAAGTTCTAATAGGATAATGACCGCGAAGGATATCCACAAGAGACTAACAAGTTTTCAAAATTACAACATGCATTATTGAATTAACTGAAAAAAAAAATAGAAGTATATGAATAATGACATAGAGTTTAGATATTTATGCTAGTTGTTGCAGCCAACCATCTTTGAACTGGTCAACATTAATTGTTTTATTTTTTTCATTTTTGATGAGACTATGAAAATGACAACACTGAAGGAAACTTTCTGAGTTCTTCTTGTGAGCGAAGATCAACAGACAGGTTTTATCTTTAACTCATTCCTTTACACAAGAATTATTGGGGCTTAAAGATTGAATGAGACATGTGTATTTGATTTAGGGTTAATGTGTAAATTTATCTCTCAAGTTTTTACTTTTGAGCAATGTTGCCCCAGAAATATTTTTGGATTCAATATCACCATGAAAATTTTAAAACATAATTAAAAAACTAATGTTAACTTTAAAAAATTGATGTTAATTATTAATATTTTAACGGTAAGAATCAATATTAAAAATTTCTTTAGGTTCAATGTCAAACTAAAAATTCTAAAATATAAGAATATTGTCTTAACCTATTAAAAAACTAATATTAACTTTAATAAAATTGATGTTAATTGTTAATATTTTAACTGTATATTTTAATATTTACAGAATAATCTTAAAAATAATTTTCTAGACAATTTTGTTCTTAAGTGAAAACTTTTAAAATAAATTTATCCTTTAGTCCTTTGATTTAATATGAGAAAAGATCAACTATGATTATCAAACTCAATCATTTGGTCATGAGATTGTCTCAATCATTTGGTCATGAGATTGTCACCATTAAATGAACTTCCTATTTGTAGTTGAGTTTTAAGCCTCAAATTTCAAATTTCCAAAAACAAAAGAACTCGTATAGTCATTGTAGTGGTTTATTATATTTATTTCGTGTTTTTTTCTGAGCTGCAGAAAGTAGAAATTATTCCATCAGGTTTGGTGCTCTTCATTCTGCGAAAGCTGCCTCCAAAAAGAATATATGATCAATACCAGCCCATCAGATGAGTTCTTCTTAATTTAGCATCCAACAACCCCTTTTATCATTTTCATATATATTATTTTTTTTAAAAAAAAAACTCATTTATTTTCTATAATCTCTTCAGTGAATGGATTATTGTCCGTTGTCTACTAGAATAGCATAGCTATTGAATCATATCTTCATTCTTTTAGGAATCATGATCTCTAATAAGAAATGGCTTCATAAACAAGGCTCATATCATGATGATTTATATACAAGGCAACTTGCATATAAGTCTTCCAATAAGAATACATATGCAGTAAAGAGTACGTGAGTTGAGATGCTAAGGAAGTAATAATCCCCAAAGAGGTTAAAGTAAGGCTTAAGTGAATGAATTGAATTATTAATTGTACCATGAGGGCCCTTATGTTGTTTCAAACTGAATTAACTAACAAAACTTCAACTCATTCCTAGAGAACGCAATTTAATTGAGGATGACTTAGTAAAGAAAGGTCTGGTCACTGCTTCTTTATTTGACACGGTGCTCAACTTATGAGGGCTTTGGTTCAGAAAGAGGCGCTGGGATTGTACTCCCATAAGCTTTAGTTTTTTTCTATTTATTTGACTTCTTTTTATTTAATTGGTTCACTATCATTTGAATGAGTCCAGATTAAGGTTTATTTGATTGGTCCAGTTTCAAACGGAGGACCTTTCCCTAATTGCATTTGGTCAAGGGTTAATTTTTTTTTTACTTTTATTTTTTTTAAAAAAAATATTTTAATGTTTCCATAATCTAAAATAAAAAATTTTAACTCATTTTTAAAAAATAAATTCTTATAAAGATTAACAGTTGAAAATTTAAAATTTAGATCGTTAAAACTGTATTTAATAGATTTCAATGCAGCGATAAGCGCCAAGTTACTCATCACTGATGACCGGTTCCTATTATATGATTGTTATAATCCTGTTTGCATTCTTCTGTTTTTGTTTTTGCCACAGTATTCTTCCGAGTTGAAAAAACAGCTTTTACATATAAGCTTAGTCCTATAGATTTACAACCATCTACAAGATATTCAACAATACTCATTTTTGGACAAATACTAATATTATATCCATAACCAATTATAAATATAATCAACCTGTCTTGAAAAAAAATTAGCATGCAAAAAACAAACCATGTCACATGAAATTACATTTAACTGTCAAACCTGAATGTGTGCTAAGCTTAGGATCCAAATAAATAAAGATTAGGCATATATATACAGCAAAGACCACATACCATGTTAGGACTTGGGACTTCCCCAATGCCAAATACAGCCATAAAGCCATCTATTAACAGAGGGGAGGATCAGAGCAGCCAAGGTCGCTGTGACTGTGAATCAATCAAATGCGATAGGCATGAAATTATCATCTAAAAGCATATCAATATCAATCAACTGCTCCACACCATCAACGGTCTCTTCCGAATTGGTGAAGTCCATATTGCATGCCTGAAAATTGTCAAATGAATATTATCAAAAAGAGATGTCAAATGAACATGGACTTTTTTTTTAAAAAATGACTATATAACTATATTACATTCGAGTCCAGCCCAATTGAAGATAATTATCTTAAAGATATTTTCTATATTAATACTAATTTAAACTCAAGACCTCATGTTTAAATGGCTAAAGCCGCCTATTAGTCAAAATGAACATGGATTTTATAACAGCTACTAGATGGAAGAAAAATACCTTAGTCTGACGGAAGCCCTCAACAACATTCAGCAGCCGTCGATATTGAGCCCGTGCTTCAGGATATTGAACCATGGACTTTACCCTCAAAAG
Source organism: Leucaena leucocephala (assembly GCA_037074615.1). NCBI lineage: Eukaryota > Viridiplantae > Streptophyta > Magnoliopsida > Fabales > Fabaceae > Leucaena > Leucaena leucocephala. Next base: position 13,201,721 of record CM073550.1, read on the forward strand.
GGCCTTCTGGAACCTTTCCTCACTTTGTTTCCTACCTTCCTTGAGAAAATCATAATCATCCTCTTTCAAAGGTTCACTTGGTTGGACCGGTTCCTTGTTAGCAGCATCAGGTCGAAATCCACGCAAGCCACTGCCCTTGCGTCTCCAACGCAATATAACCTTCTCCAGGATTCCTACAGACCAGATGATTGACTTGTATTGCTTCCTTACCTGGTGCCCTCTTACATGAGCCTTAAAAGCAGAGAGTTCAATCAGTACAAGGATGTGTCAAACATAGAAGGGCAATGCTAGAGATAAAATAAAAAGATACAAGGAAAACAGATTAAAAGATCCCTAGTTAAGCTAAATCATTGTAATCCTATAGATATAGGATTAAATTTTATTTAAATTTAAAATAAACTAATAGGATAAATCTTATAAATCCTAATCCAACTAAATTTATATAAAAGAGCATCTACACATTCTAATTTAAATAAAATTAAAGAACCTTGATCAAGATAAAACATCCGAGATCATGTTTCCCATCACATATAAAGCCACATAACATAAATAAACCTAATATGCTTGGGGTATGCAATGAAAATAACCTAAGTCAAGCTCACGTTTCTAGTTCTTACAAACGTTTTTATGACCTTCCTATGGTGCTCAGCCCTTATTAAGAGATGTCACTCAACATACGCATAGAAATCAAAGGTTATTATACCAGCTTCATATTTTCCTTTCTCTTGTCCTTCATTTTTGTGCCATTGCTTAGGAAAATTTCTTGCCATTGCTTAAGAAAATTTCTTGTCAGCCCTACTTTCCTAGTTCTCTGTCATCCCTCTCTGCTCTAATAAAATTTCTATTCCTATCAGTAACAAATGCCACGTTGGCAGCCATCCAAGTAGAAATGAGTTTGTTTTTGGACCATAAGTAGAAATGAGTTAAAACAACAGAAAGTGAATAATATACCTGGATTTTAACAATTCTTTGACGAATTATTAGGAATTCTTTTCTCTTCTTCCAGCCACGAAACTTCTTCTGTATTTGTGTTGCTGCAGCATGGGCAAACCCATCTCCCTGTCCAGCCTTGCCTGCCTTAGAACCTAGAAGAGAAAGAGCTCGCGGATCTGATAGTCCAAACTCGTCATCCTTATACTCAGTTAACTGCTTCCGTTGGAATGACTGCATTCTGAATACTTGATGTATACGATCAGCTGCTTGTGTAGCATTACGAACAGCAGTGAGAGAATCCTTAAGGCATAGGGCATCAGGTACATCACCATAAAACAAAGGTGTTGTGGAACGTTCCGAAACAGTATGTACTGCTTTCATTCCTGAAGCTTCTTGACCGCCATCTCTCCTTTGGTCATCCATTGTGAGAGATGCAAGGTGGCTAGTTAATGAAGACTCTGCAAGGAAGCCTGAGATTCCCTTGTGTCCATTGCTAGAAGCAAGATCTGCAGGCGTTATCCCCGAAGGAAATTCTGGAGATGGATCAGTCACTGCTCCAGGGTTTGCACCCATGGTGACAAGAAGAGCAACTGTCCGCTCTCTAGGCAATTGAGGACAAGGAATATCATAAGAAACTTATGCCAAATGGAGATTAATTTGAGAGAAAAAATAACAATCATAAGTAATGCAACAGTGTAGTTTATACAGTAGCCGTAGGAATTTGTCTTAACAAACCATAACAATCACTATAAGCATGACAATAAGCATATGACTTGTATGCATAATTAACAAGAGGTTTAGCATTCAAACAGTTTGAATATTACAAAGATAAAATATGAATTTCAATAGGGAAACAGTGTAGGAATGTTCATCTCACTTCCTTTAAAGAGAAAAACACATTTAACGACTTCATGTTATAGGAAAAATTAAATTTCTAAATGGAATCCACATTTCCAAAAATGACACAAACGTGGACAAAAATCCAAGCACAAGAGACGGCCAACCAGATAAATACCAAGAAAATGACAAAATTGTAATGTTCTAATGACACTTACCTGCCGCAAGAGGCAGCCCAATGCACAGCCGTCCATCCATTTACGTCCCGGAAATTGATATTAACTCCAGAAATGATAATCGGTGCTATGGCCCAATCATAACCAAGGGCGGCTGTTAGATGTAGCACACCCTGTCCCTCCTCATCTAATACATTTGGCCCTTTACCATCTTCAGCTACTTTGTGAAGTAGCCATGAGTACAGCTTCTCTTTCACTTGTCTCTGAAATTGCTGCTCCTTTACCTTCTGCTGGGACATGTCCATACCTAAAACTGTCTCTTCCTTATTTAAATACTCCTCTTCTTCCTTCAATGAAACAAGCTTATAACTCAAGCTTCTTTTCTCTGCATCATTATCAAATGACTTGTCATTTGAAGGGTGCACTGATTTCGAAGAAAGTAAAGCTTCCAATCGCAAATAAACCAGCATTTCAAATGAGCTGCTGTAAATATCTTCAACTTCTACATCTTTAGCAAAGCCGTCTCTGTAATCAAATTCCCTCACTTCACTGCAAGCTAACCTATTGGAACATGTTACATAGAAGGGGAACCTTCCAGCCTTGTGAGGTGGAGCAGGACAACACAAAACTCCATTGGCTAAAATCTCAGCAGGAACTTCAACTTCCCCAAACATACAAGACCAGTTACAGTTTGCCACCACTGGTTGATTCTTTAAAAATGTTCCAATGATCAAAACCTGTGGGTTTTAAGTAGGCACAACATGTCAGTCAAATTTGAGGTTACTTCTTTTCTAGTCATGCGGATAAAAAAAGAGTTGAACACAGGAAACAGTACAAGGTGGGAATTGTGCAATAATAACTTCAATTAAGCAAAATCCAGATGGATCTGTAAAGGAGACGTGCAGCTGCTATTTGAAGAGACGGTGTGAAGTTTTTATTATAAATGTACTCTATGGAAACATATTGTATTCTATTTAATTACTTACTTAAAGTAATAAAAATGATTTGTTTTCTTTGAAGAAAAGAACAGAACTACAGAGATAAAAATGAATACCTACTTTGGATCCCCCCCCCAAAAAAAAAAGACTGCCTAAAACAAATAATTGTATATTAGAAAATGAATCTTAAATCAAAACACAAGTTAATATTATCCTCCTTTTCTTTTTCATTATTGAAGATACCATCCATATAGGAATACCTCAGTTTCAGAATCAGCATAAGCCCATTTAGGTGAAAAATCATAGATGCTGAACAGCTGGTCATGTGAGAGGGAGGGACTCAATGAAGAATCATCTATAACATGCCCACATTCATCTGTGCTCCATGAAATACCAGATGAGGATTGCATACGTAGATCATCCACCTCTGGAAGTTCTTTACTAACCCACCGAGAAAAGCTGTCAACTTTCTTCAGGCTATCATCTCCCTCTAATAATGGGCGTTTCATAGTCAAAGAATTCTCATTCCCAGAATTAGATTTCAGAGAAAATTGATATTGTGCATCTGTATGCTGATCTGAAAAGTTTTCCTGCAAAGGATGTTCTCTTAACTGGCCATTAAAAGTTAACAGGTCAGAAGCAATTTGAGGACCTGCTGTATGAGATTCATGCTCTGGTAAACCGGGGATAAAATCAGATACAAATTCAGAACTCAACAATTGGGTTATTGGCCATTTATGCAACGGTCCTGAATTGTCTTCGAAAGGAATCTGTATAAACATATCAAGGGCCAAAATATTAAAGTAGTTACATGTTGTAACAAAATCTCAAATTTGATAAAAAACAAAACAGATAAACTGCAGATTAAAATATCAACATAGCACAAATTCAATAAAAAATAAATGCCAATACAACATTGCTCAACATGATTGTATGATACGAACAACCAAGACATGTGCATTATCCAAGATTCCAGCATCAGTTTTGGCTGCTAAACACTCGTATCTGAAGATATGATATGACTACTCTTGGATAGGGTTATAATAGCAAGAGATTCTTTTTTTCCCCTTTTGAAAATATCCTACCAACCATACAATTTATTCCGGTAATTTTACAATTTTAGAAATGAATAAAAACTATGAATGCTATTTCTCTGGAAAGAATGGTTTTGTGTAATTTAGCTAGATCCAAATTAATCAAACAAAAATTTCATGAAACAACCGGCAAAGTAACAGAAAATCAAGAAAACTGTCGATCACCATTCACCTTAATAAAAAGTATGAACACCACCCCCCCCCCCCCAAAAAAAATAGAATGATGACTAACTTCAAAGTTGAAGGCGGTAAGCTATGTTCCGAAGGTCCCTTCATTCACTATCCTTGAGATTGACTCATTTCATTCAGTATAACTTAATAAACCCAATGGTTGGCTTCTAATGCAGACGGAAACAAAATGTTAAGCTACTTTCAATATGTGGGTCCTTAATTATAGCTTAAAAGCTACTTTCAAGCAATATGGTACAAACACAAGCAAGACTACCTTCAGATGCAAAACCTTGAGCTTGCCAATGAATATTGCAATAGTTTTTTTCCCCTCTGTTTTTAAAATCAATTTGAATGTGACTAAAAATGAGATAGAATGTGTAAGACTCAGAACCATTAAATGATAGATTACTCTTTCAATAGAACAAAACTTCTGCGTAACAATGTTAAATCTCTCAACTTCCCCTCAAATACCAACCATCAACTCCCATCATATAATATGTAAAATATAAATAAATAATTTAAGTAGTTTTATTATTTCATTAGAATTAGTATTATATATTTAATTAGTATTAGGATTACCCATTACTTATAAATAAGGGTGATTATCAGTCTCATGAGGATATGCTTTGATTATGATATGAATCCTTGAGTATTCAGTATAGCTTCAGTTTCTCTTCTATTCTCCTTCTATTCTTCTCTATTTCCCTTTTCTTTCTACAGTTACGTAACAGTTATATCAGAGCGGTCGTTCCTCGGCCACTCACAAGAATCAATAACAGAATGAGTATGGCTATAGAATCTTGTCTTTAGAATATGGCAAGGAATCTTGACAGGATGAATATTGATATAAAGCGGCGTTTTCAGAATATGGTAAGGAATATTGACATGATGAGCGCTCTTTTGCAGAAAACTCAGCAGATAAAAAAAGATGTGGCAGAGTCAGAGAAAATATTACAAAAGGAAAAGAACATTTATGGTGATCAAGAAGAGTGCTCAACAACTCAAGAAATTGAGTATTCCCTTTCGGCATCCATTGATGAGCAAAAAGATATACAAGAAGTCCCAAGAACTCCAATCAGACTTAAGATTCTAATGCGGTTAAAATAACAGTTCAGGAAAGGTTGAAAATTCAGCCCATCATTCTCCAAGATGCAAGAAGTTCAACAAGTTCAAAGGAGATCGATTTTCAGAATACAATTGATAGTTTACAGGAACCTTTACACAGTACGTGCAAAAGGGAAATTATGAAACTAAAGTTTAGAGCTGATGGATCATCAAGTCTCAACTTTTGTGAGGGGTTTATGAGTGTACTTTGTAACACGTCTTCAAGTTTGACATCGATAGTACTAACGATCTCAAATCTCCTAGTCCAGATTTGGTTCAAAGGAGAAATGATTAAAATGCTTCTTGGCTCTAATGTAGTATCGTTCTTAGTACTTGACCCTTGGGGACAAGGGTCTTTTGGGGAGAGAGTATTGATATGTAAAATATAAATAAATAATTTAAATAGTTTTATTATTTCATTAGAATTAGTATTAGATATTTTGCGATTAGGATTAGATATCATAATATATATATATTATGATATATTATGATTAGATATTATAATATATTAGTATTAGATATTTAATTAGTATTAGGATTACCCATCACTTATAAATAAGGGTGATTATCAGTCTTATGAGGATATGCTTTGATTATGATGTGAATCCTTGAGTATTCAGTATAGTTTCAGTTTCTCTTCTATTCTCCTTCTATTCTTCTCTATTTCCCTTTTCTTTCTACAATTACGTAACATAATCTCCCTTCCCAATCTCACTTTTCTCCGGCAACTACTCATCTGTGAGAAAAAGGGAAGAGGAAGGGAGGGGGAAGGCAACCTCAAGATTCATCAAGCACAAAATCCTTTGACAATGACATGTTGATTCTCAAGAATATTGCACTAACTTACACTTCAGCATTTTGAACAAAAGAGAAATGGTAAGGGCAGCTTGCAGATTTTGCACCATCCTAGAAGATGACTGCATTACTACTAACCAAACCTCCCCACAAGCTACTCAGCTCATCCATGGCCACAACAATGGCCCAAAAAGGCAAGCATCAGATATTCATATCTCTCATAGCAGTTAAAATCACTATCATCAAGAATCTTTGAGCAGGGAAATAAATTGGAAGGTCGAATACCAATTTGTGGCTCTAGTGTAGCAATCTAGACCAGAAAACAAGCGGGGAGTGCTATCCAAATTTCATAACAGCCATCCACCAAAATGTAAAGGTAATAGCTGCTGAACCGTATTAGATCATACAATACAATCTTAAGTTGATTTTTTTATCTTAAAAACAAAGGTACCAAAATGTAACTTGCAGACAAAACATGCACTAATAGCAAGTACCTGCCAATTTGACTGAAAAGACTGAGATTTCCCTGCCTCTTCAGCTAGGTTACCCTTACTTGCTAAAAGATCACCCAGAGCAGGTTCTTGTTCAAGAATGTTCCCAACTGAATAGGGTGGGACGGAAGCAAATGATGCAAGATTTGGATCAGTATGTAATCCAGCACTACATTGGTCCAAGACACTGTCCCAGGAGGCCATGTCATGTACATTTTGGCCCTCAACAAAGGATACATTGCTTCCTCCGGTTTTATTTCCCTGAACAAGTGGGATATAATTTGTTCCAGAAACTGATGACTGTCCATGATCACCTGAAAACATGTATAGATTTAAAACAAAAAGCAAATGCCAAAGTATCAGACAACCATGCTTGTTGACTGCCTGCTTGATAGAAGCTACGGTATAATTATCTCGTGCAAAGAAATATCATAATAATATGAAGAATTTCTAGTAATCTCGCTGCTCAGAGGACCATTCCAATATCTGATCCAAAAAGAGTGTAATTCACCCTTTTGCTTGGAGAATATTTACTGACACAAATATCATCAAAACATTAAGACCTTGTCTGTCTGATCTATGATCTATTGATCCAGGTCACAAAGAAAAGCAAAAAGTATATATCATACAATCAAGAAAAAAAGCTGAAATACCTGAATCAGCATCTTCACATAAGGAAGATAACGTGCTAGCTGGGCTCAAGGCATCTGTGCTTCTTGAAGGCATATTACCATAACTAATAGGAAAACCAGATGATGGAGATGGAGATCTGCTATTTCCTGACGTAACCTCATCACTATCTGTATTTCCTACAATATTTGTTCTGTTACCCTGAGAAATACAAAACACAAAAAGCATCTATTAATAACTCATCAAGTTTGCATGTAAGTGAAGACCAAATATACTAAACAGGAAGCATAAATCCAATATAATCTTTACACAGCCCAAAGTTGTTTATGGATGTATCATTGTTTACAACATATTTATTTCTTTGTATTTCTTTGCATCTCTTGCAGGATACAGTAGTTATTTTGGCTTCTCCATAGGTCTCTCAGCACATGGATTTTCTTTTTCATTGGAAGCAAGGAGGGGGTCTCATGGATTTATGGAGGTAATGGAGCTCCTGCAAGCTGATGTATTTTCATTCATTTCTTCATTTTTGTTTCCTTGTAGTTTGTTTTAGGTGGGAAAATTATGAAAATAATAAGCATTGCGCATTCAACACATTCACTCACTATCACATGATCTGCAGTTTACCACAAATATTTCCAGCACATGACCAATACACAAATAGTCATAAGATGGACCTCAATGGCCTGTCATAAAAACTACTAATATAACAGCATCCTCGGTTGACATTAATCAAGGGCCTTATCATGACATTAAGTAGCTTAACATATAAACTGAAGAGCAAATATTACATACAGGATTTTAAGAAGGCTAATCAAGTTAATTCATCCACCAATGTCTACCAAACATAGAATAGGTATAACTCAATTCTCAGCAGGAAAGTGAGAGACACTCAGAAAGAAGATGGACCTCACTTTAGATTTATAGTTGAAGGTTTAGCATGGAAAAAACATGATAGTTATTCCCACTCCACGTTTAAAAGGAAGTTTAAAGGATAAATTATCAGAAACCAATTTGGTTTATGCTATTGGATGCTATAGACATCAAGTTAAAATTACAGCAATGATCCATCATTAAAGTTTTCTAATTGCAGACTTATGCAACGAACATATTTGTCCCAGGGGTAGCAGAGACTGAAATATGAGAGCTGTGTTTCTTGCGCCCTCAAAGAGCAGCCCCCCTCCTCAAAAGGAAAACCAAATATCAAGAAAGAATAACAACAGTGATTTTTTTTTAAAATGATACAAGCTTACCTTTACTTCCAAGTAGTGAACAAAAACTATGTGCATCATGTCCCTGCAAGTAACAGAATCATAATAAATTTTTATTTTGAATCAATTTTTGAAAGTAACAAAACAAAACTCCAGTCAGAAGATTTCATTTAATTTTGTTTATGCCAGGATATGTGCACCCAAAATTACAACTTTACAGATAACAATGGTCTGTTGAACAAGATTCTGATAAGTTAATACTCACGGTTCAAGCATCCAATAGCTTCGCCTCTGAAAATTTTCATTTTCTTCCCCATGGGCATAGTAGCAATGTAACACATCAACACTTCCGACCTAGAATTACTTGACAAATGTTACAATCTCGGAAAATAATTTAGCTAATTCTAATTAGACAAAATTAACAACAAAATAAGAGTCAGCTCATGGCTTTCTATGTAATTGTCCCACAAGAACTCAATTAACAAGAGACACACAAGACTTGAGGAATAGCAAGCTTACCTTCAACTTTTCATGAGCTTCCTTCACAGTCTTTCCATCTTTTTTCTTCCTCCAATTATGTCCATCCTTTCTGAAATATCTCAACACCTTCCGATCAAACAGAAAAAGTGAACCACCTACAACCATAATATGCATGTCAATCAATGTTTTACGAGCATTATAAAATCAAGGAAAAGTATGAATGCCAACAGAAAAATAATAGCAATAACCTAAAATTACTGAACTTGGAAAACGATACTACACATAACACACAAAATCATTGGCATCTTATCTCGTGTGTGTTTGGGCGTCCATTTTGGACACCCAGAACCCACGTTTCCCCAAAGACAACATTTTGGGTGTCCAAAATAGACAGGCAAATGTACTCCTAGATAACTACCATAATTCCTTGTATAAATTTTGTAGACACTAGTTACAAGGGGTATGAACAATTCATGTCAGATTAGTGATAATATTTTTGGGCAACCAATTTAACCATTTCTGCATATGACTATATGATAAAAGGTCCTTTTGATAAGGTAATAAAGCATCAGTAATATACACAATGATCATACTTGTGGGCCTGTTTGGAGGTTCTGAAGTAATTTGAAACATCCGATAATTGCGGAGAATTTCACATATTTCAGCAGGCCGCAACCACCGATGCCGGGCTTCATATTGTAATTGCTGAATATCTGTAAATTGGACATCAATCTCTTAGCACACTCAGGAAAGAAAGCTTAAAGAATCATACAACAGCCACAGAAATTCCATGTCTTATGCGGAAAGAAAACTTAAGGAATCAAACACCAGGCACAGATATTACATGTCTCATTCTTATCTCAACAGAAAAAAATATTTGCATGAGCAAAAGTGCATGCACAAGTGAAAACAAGGAAAAAAAATGCATTTTCAGAGAGGCAGGGAGCAGCAAAAAGGAAACTTACGTCAATGAATTATTATCAAACAGTTACTCATTTTGCATATGGTCTTCATTAACTTAAAAATCATATGATTGAGTGCTAAGGGAGGTGCTTTGGAAAGTTTTGGAAAAGAAAGGTGTGCGCATGGCATATATCAAGGCAATAAAAGATATGTATGAGGGGGTAACAACAACTGTAAGAATAGTTGGGGGCGAAACAAAAGATTTTTCTATAAAGATTGGTCTACATCAGGGATCATCCTTGAGTCCTTATTTATTTAATCTAGCAGTGAATGTTCTAATTAAGCCTATTCAAGAAGAAATCCCTAATATAGTTCTTGTAATGGAGTCAAGAGAAGAGATTAATTTTAAACTTGAGTTATGGAGAAGTACTTTAGAGTCAGAAGGTTTTCAGCTGAGTAGAAGACTGAATATATGTATTGCAATTTTTATAAGAGACAAGTTAGAAGTAACTTAGAGGTCAAATTAGGAGATCAAACTATTCCACAAATAGATAAATTCAAATATTTGGGATCAATTATACAGAAAGATGGTGAAATTTTGGAGGATGTTAATCATAGAATTCAGGTTGAGTGGTTTAAATGGAGAAAGACTACTAGGATTATATGTGATCGGAAAGTACCAGATAAAGTAAAAGGAAAGTTTTATCGCACTGCTATAAGACCAGCAATAATTTATGGAAGTGAATGTTTAGCTTTAAAAGAACAACAAGAGCATAAAGTTGGGGTAGCTGAGATGAGGATGTTGAGATGGATGTGTGGGCATACACGAAAAGATAAGATTCGTAATAAACAAATACGGGGAAGAGTTGGAGCGGCACCTATTGAAGAGAAAATGATAGAGAACCGTCTTAGGTGGTTTGGATACATGCAAAGAAGGCCAAGGGATGCGCTGGTGAGGAGGGTGGATCAAACAGTATGGACTCCGGTTAAAAGGAGTGGAGAAAGGCCAAAGAGAATGCTAAACGGGGTCATTAAGCGGGATCTCCTGGTCAATAACCTATCTAAGGATTTAGTTTTTGATAGAGCACAATGGGATAGCATGATCCATATAGCCAACCCCATTTAATGGGACAAGACTTGTTGTTGTTGTAGTTACTCATTTTGCACTCAAATTTTAGCACAAAACTATTTTTTTTCTGATAAATTCAATATTACATTACATTAGGATGCTATGACGATTTATTTACATGTATTGATGACATGAAATTTTGTAATCTGAAAAGGATCTCCAGTTGTAGAATTCAGTACGATGTATCTCTCAATGACTAAGCCAAGGGCACATGAGCTATAATCAACCTTCCATCCAGTTGCTCATAGTGTAGTACCACAGTAATGTGAAGCAGAAGCACATATCATGCCACATGCCACACAAGCATTAGTCAATAAAAAAAATCTTGTGAACTTTATTGTACAGTCAAAAGATAACAACTCCAAACCTAGAGCGAGATTATAATCAACAATCAGTTGGAAAACTTTCATCCCCACTCTTTATCTCCCTCCCCCCCCCCCCACTCCAAAGCAGGCAATTAATAGGGGTCAATAAACCTACTTGTAATGTAGCAAACTCCTGAGCAGGCGACCCATTGCAATCAAACTCTTTTAAATACATGTTTAGTATATCCAATAACTTCTTCAAGTCATTAACCGTATAAGTTGTAGAATCTTAACCAACAAACTTTCACTATAACGCCTTTACACATAATTTCAGCCAACACTCTGCCATGCCTATGTTCTTGACATCATTAGAACTTTATTTCATCCAGTTCCTCTCACTGCACTTGTTCTCTCAATTAAAATTATAAAGTCTAACTATAGCATCAGTTGACTTGATGCAGCCCAAGATGCACTGCTTCAAGAATGAATTCTCCCTTTTCTGCCCCCTTGTTTTGAGTTGGGGGAGTGGGTCTTCGCAAGGATGAACTGGTTTGTTATATCCTTAGAAATTCAGCCTACCACAAATAATATTAGACCACTTTGACAAGCTGAACTTGAAGCCAAAGATTCTGGCCCACACATTTTGTTCTGTATTCCAATGAAAACCTATTAACTAGCTTTATTCAGCATAGCATGTAGTCATTCAAACGAAACCAATCTGCATGCAGGCAAAATCCATCGTACCTAGACACAGGAGTGTGAATGCCATCAAAGACTCCTTCCTAGGTACCATACCGATTGGGACCAAATTCCTATCTCAATAAGAAACGAAAATTGCTTGTTTATGAAAAATTTGAAACCCCATCTGGATTATCACTAGTTTTCTCCACCCCAGGATGGACTAAGCAACAGAAATGCTTCATTTCAGGAACACTTGGCTCGAACAATAACACCATTCAACATGGAAACAGAACTCATGAAACAAGAAATGAAGTTTTGCAACTTCCCCAATTCGTAATCGCAACGAAGATTTTCGGGAAAATACGCAACAGCGAGAAAATTAAGTGATCCGAAAATGAAATGAACAGTAAACAGAACAAAAATCATAAGAAATATAACCTAATCGATGACCCACACCATAAGAAGCTTGCTCCGCCATAATGATGACTGAATCAGAGATCAACGCGGAGAAGAAGAGAGGATGACAATATAACCTGCGAAAGTAACTTCCTTCTCTTTTCGCTCCTTCCAGTCAGCTTCTTCTCTGCAGTGACGTGAGAAAGTGAAGCACCGAACCTGAAAATTTCGTGTTTTATATTTTTGGCAAAAACAATTGAAAATATTAATTCCGAAAATGCGGTTCACAACAAATAAAATTCTGCCACTTGGTGGTTAGGTGGATATCCGGGTTCCAGAGCTTCAATGCCTTTGAATCCACGTGAATCTAATCGGCACTATAATGAAAGTCTTGACCCACCATTCCTAAATCTCACACTCAAAAAATAAGCGGAAAAAGAAAAAGGAATGCTTAGCTAATTGGAAGACTTCAATCTATTGATTGATTAATTCAGATAAAATATTATAATTACTTTAAAAAGTATTGAACTTGATAAGATTGATAATTACGTTGATTAATCAATAAAATCTTACGTAGATAAATATTTAAATTATTTAAATATAATATTATAGATTTAAATTAAATATTTTAATGATATTTATATTTTGGAAGAATTAATATTTAACTTTTAACTAGAAGTTAATACATAAAATATCGTAGATTAATTGCATTTATAAAATTATTAATTAATATCTACCTTTTAAATTAAAAAATAAAAAATAGAGGATATTATGAGTATCTTGATAAAAAAATTTATTCAGATATCAATATTATTTTGTTAACATAATTGTTTGACTTATAATAGCTTTTTTTTTCTATGATAATGGACTCATAATAACTATTGACTTGTGTATATCCATATTATATTTCTATATTTTAAAGGATAATTCTCCTAATATAATTTCTTTATTTATTATCCAATTCAAAATTTTGTTTATGAAACTTCAAATTTCTTTTACTCATAAGAATTTGATGCCTTAAATTTATGTTGTTGATGCACAATTCATCCCATCAATTGTGTTTCTCGTTTACTAATCTATTTTTTTACACAAGTTGTTTATTCTATTTTATATATATTATATAAATTTTGACCTTTCAAGTCTACTCTTTTAGTCTTTTAAATGATAAAAAAATAATTCATATTTTTATTAAATTATAAAAAATAATATTTAAGATAGAAAAATATTTGAGAGAATAACATTTATAGTTTAAAATATATAGAATTAAAATTAAAATTAAAATAAATTTAAGATACAAAAATTTATATGAACCCTTTTATATATCACAAAAAAATCTTCAATTTCCAATTTGATTTAACAATCTTTAATTTAAATTAAAATATGAATAAAATATTAAATCTGAAGTAAACTTTCAATCAATTATTTGTGTGTGTGTGTGTGTGTGTGTGTGTGTGTTTGTGTGTGTGTGTGTGATTGTAACACCCCATATGAGGTTTAAACCTTTGTTTTCATATCACCTCAGCGTAACATTCTTTAATTTCTTACTTGAGGTATAACTGAGTTTCTACCTTTATAATCCTAAATTATTAGTTTAACCCAAACATATTTAAAATAGTTTCTAATAATCAATTGTTATATTACATTCAATTTTTAATATAAAATTTATTTAATTAATTTAGATTAATTAATAAAATTAATTATAATAATTATATATTAATTTTTTTAAAATAAACTATTTAATCATATATATTTGAATTATTTTTAATATAAATCTCTATTAATATATGTAATCATATAGGAATATTATAGAAAAAAATTATAATTTTAAGAGATAAAGTTTATTGGGATATTGTATTTAAAACTAAAATAGATTTTTTTATATAATTCTTATATTTAGAATTGAAGAGAATATTATTTGATTGAGAATCTATTATTGACACTGGAAATCCAAATACACTCTAAAAAGTTAGTGTCAATTATATTATTATTATTATTATTATTATTATTATTAGAAGAAGAAGAAGAGCAAGTGTGAAAAGGGAAGCTTCATTGCTTTAGACAAAACGCGTTATTATTATTAATAAAAAGTTTACATTTGTTGACCAAATCTATGCATCAGAAAGAAAAAGTCCACCGCGTTTTCAAGTCATCGCCATTTCATTTTCTTCTTCTTTCAGTTAGACCAAAAAAATTCTGCAACTTTTGAAAAAAAAAGAAAGAAACAAAGAAGAAATTGAATTGTACAGTTTTATTTAAATATTTAGTAACATTAGTAGTTAATTATTTTATAAAAATGAAACAAATATTACTCTTCCACTCTACAATAAAAATCACTTCTAGAAGAATTCTTTAATTCATATAATATCAGTCATTTAGAAAATAATTAATATTTATTTACTAATTCTACCCCTATAAATAATATTTAAATGCCCTCTCATGTATTTTTCTCTCTCCATTAAAATCTTGCTAATTTAGTTGAAATGGTTTATATAAAGTTATAGACCGGAAGAAATATCACACATTGTACATATTCTTTTTTTTTTCTTTTACTTTCATGAGTGTTTTATAATGAAAGCTATGATGAACCATGAAAAGAATCTGTTTATTATTAACTAAAATGTAAAAGAGTTGTACTTTTGGGCACTTTTGGATCTGGTTATATGTAAAAGGTTTGTTTATTTTTACACTGGCTTCCTTGTACATTTGATATTCTATTTTTATTTATCCAAATTGTTAATTAACTGTTAAGTTTGACTTTTAATTTTTTTTACTAAATTGTCTATATTTATTATAAGAATTAATTAAATATTTATATTGCCAAAGAAATTTATATAACCTAAAAATAATTTTAATACATGATTTTTTAGACTTTTTAATATATTATAAAATTTATTAATTTTAATTTATTGTAAAATTTTATAATTATAATTTTTCATCTTAAATAACTATTTACAAAAATAAGAAAATAAAAACTTAGGAAAAAAAGGAAATAAAATATATTTTAATATAAATTTTGGAGATTTATTATGAATGGGTAAAATAGTCAAATAAAATTTATTCTAGTATAAATTGTAATTAAAAATTATGCTTTTAAAATCTTTTAAGAATATTTCTTACAGTATTAAAATATAGATTAAACTATATGATTTTAAAATAAAAGAGATGTGTGTGTAATTAATGTATAACTATTTGACTCTTTTTTAAATTAATAAATTTGTTCACCATACAAAAGAGACATGTTTCCCCATTTGTTATTAAGATAATACTTTATAATATATATTTTTTATATTTATTATTTTTTAGAAAAATTACTTATATTAATAATACTTTAATAATAATTAAATGAAATAGAATGATAAAATTAAAAAAGATAATTATTATATTTTAGATAAATACCTTATATTAATTAACTTACTTAACGTCATTAATATAATTAAATTAGTTAAATATATTATTAGATATCTTAATTTTAAAGTTTGTGGATGTCTCTTCTATTATAAGTGTATACTAAAAATCAAACTCAAAATTTAGAGAAATCTAATAAAATTTTATACTGTTTGAGATTTAAATAGGACCCATTTATTATTAAATTTTGACTAGTAAAACTAGTGGGATGAACTTAAGGGTCTGGTTGGTTTTCTATAGAAGAGTTTGAGAGCTTTTTGGTAAGTAATATTGTAAATTTCTTATAAGCGTTCTTTAACCTTTGAGGCTGTGCTCTCTAGCTTTGGTGGGGGACTGATACCGAACATACCTAAATTTTTTTGTACAAAAAAAGTGTAGGAGTTTTTTTGTAATATTAATCTGATTATATTATCAAGTATCTTAGTTTTAAGATTCGTAATTATCCCTTCCAGTATTAGTGTTTCTTTTAGGAATCGAATTTGAGATATAAAAGTATCTAGTGAGACTTTATACTATTAGACTAACTTTATATTGATAGTTTAGGAATATTTTAATTTTTTTATACTAACTATTGGAGTTAAAGAGCCCAAAGTTTTATAAAACCCCTATTTTAATATTACCCTCTAACGGCAAACTCATGACACTTTTGTTTTTTCGTCCATTCTCTCTGTTTATATGTACTCCCTTGCATTGTAGATTAAAAATGAAACATCTCACACATATGATATTCATGCGGCTTTTTCAAAATATGTACTACCTCTTGTATTTTATATAAATTAAAAAAATTAATTAAATTAATTTATTATAATTATTATGTGTTAATTTTTTTAAAATATCATATGTATCTAGATTACCCTTAAAAAATTTATTTAATATATACAGTCATATAGAGATATTTTTATGAGAAAATTATACTTCGGGAGACAAAAAGAATTAAAATATTATAATTAAGATCAAGATAAATTATTTATCTAGCTCTTATTTCTATAAGAGTTTTTTTCTTAAGTATATTAAAAATTATGGGGTGCATGATAGTTTCAAAAATATGTATACACACACACATAATAGACCATTATGTGATAACATGTGGTAATTTTACTAGTTTGGTTTGTGAAAAAATCTAAATTAATTAAGGGGGTTATATGAAGAGAATTCTAATTTAATTTTAAAAGAAGTTATTGAGATATAATTTAATATTTAAAAGTGTGGGGGTGCTTAGCATAGGAGTGACTTAAAAGATTTGATTTGTAGAATTATGTGTTTGTTTGTCTTATTTTATAATTATAAGGTTAATGAGTTATAATTAAAAATTAATTAAGTGGAGGCTTTATTATTTTTTATTGACAATAAATTTTTTTATTATTAAACTTTATATATGGCTTAACATAAGCATTATAACGGAAGTATAAAAATTTAATCATTTATCTATTAGAAAGATAAATATGTTTAATTTTTATAATATTATTATTTGTGGGTATATATTTATCTTAGTATAAATATATATGATGTGAATACATATTGTAATGTTCTACTGCTTTAAATTTGAGTTTGAAAGCATTGATGAATTAAATATGGTTTTGGGAATTAAAATCATAAATAAATAGTAATAATATATCATGTTGAGATATATAGTAAAGTTTGTTATCGAGAGTAATCTAATTTTTCTGTTGCTTGAAATAAACATTTTGAAGATATACAAATTTTATTTAAAATTTTTATTATTTATGGGTATATTTATCTTAAAGTAAATATACATGATTATTGTGAAAATATATTAAATTTTTATTATGTTATTTTAAATATGAGATTGAAATAATTGATCAACTAAATATGATTTTGGGTGTTGAAATCATAAAAAAATATATCATTTTCAAAAGTATTTTAAAGTTCAATTTTGAGAACAATATACAGTATGAATATTCTTTATGATGATAACACATTGTTGGAGAGTGTTCAATTTTTTTATACACAAATTATGAGAATTTGGTACAATCGAGTATACATACATAAAGATCCAATCTCATAAGGAGAATGAAATATTTGAGGAGTACCATAACTGTTGGTATCATGTATGGTAAATTCTCGTTGTATTAAAATATATGGATATTGAGTGATAATTTATCTTGAGTTTATTACTTTATAGATTGAGCATATATACTTATTGCCTAAGCAATGAATATTGGAATACTGTAATAAGGTTATTGAAATACCTTAAATGCACAATAAATTATGGTATACATTATAGTGGGTTTATCGCTGTATTAGAATGATACAGTGATGTGAATTGGATCTTATATTCAAAAAGGTTAAAATCTACTAATGGTTATGCGTTTATCCTTGGTGGTGGTGCAGTTACATGAAAGTTATCTGAGCAAAAAATTCTAACCAAAACCTCAAGAGATTATAAATTTATTGCTATCGAATTGGCTGGTAGTGAGGCTAAATGGTGGAAAACCTTTTAGCAAATATTTTAATATAAAACTAATACTTAGTGTTGATGAATTGCATTTGTCAAATGTCACTAACCTTTGTTAAGGATAATAAAGATGTGCAACACTTAAAGTTAATAAATTGTGTTTGCTAAATAGCAATAATCTTTGTTAAGGATAACAACGATATACAATACTTACACTTGATGAATTGTGTTTGTCAAATGGCAATAACATATGTTTATGAGAATAAAAATGAGCAACCCTTATTGTTAATAAGTTATAATTGTGAAATAACAATAAATATTGTTAAGAGAACAATGGTGCAATCATTTGAGATACTATGAGAAAAAGTATGTTTAAAAATTGTGGAGTTATCTCAATCAATTTTGGTGAGGTCAAAAATAAACTTATTGGATCCGTTAACAAAACCCTTAGGGAGAAAAACTTATTGATATATCAAGAGAAATAGGACTAAAGTCAATTAATAATGATAGTGATGACAACCCAATATTTGTGATTGGTGATCCATGAAGAAGGTTCAATGGGTAAGAATAAGTCGCTTGTTAGTTCTACTAGTATTAAAATATTATTACTGGTCATTTCCTATGGCGTGCGAGAAAGTATTATATTGCATAGAGGAGGGTGAGCAAATGATCTTAATGATTTCAAATCCTACGGGATGGTATATTATGTGCAGATACACTTAAAAAAATTCACATATATGAATAAGGGGTGTGGGCCATTCTTATGAGATTGTGGCGAAATCTCTAAAGCATTCTTTAAAAATATGACACGTGCATGGCCGCCTAACGTGCAAAATGGCTTGGTAAATCGTGGAAATATAGGGGTATAATCTGGTTGTTAGTATTTATACACCCAAAAGGTGTTACTTCATAATCCATAGGATCATTGGCATCTTTATGTACTAAGTATTATTGGTTTAGGTTTGATTTATAGTCTAAATGACCACTGGATACAACGATTATATCTATGTGTATAACTCAGCTAATAATGCTTCTTTGACACATGTAGGGGATTGTTGGAAGTATTTTAAATATTATGAAAACGTGTATTAAAGAAAGAAATATCTTTCTCATATAAGTTTTGGTTGTGAAATGGTGTGTAAAAGAAAAAAATATATCTTTCTGACATAACTCTTAAATTTAAGAGACATATGTTTAAAATGAAGGTATCGTATCTTTCCACAATATATAAAAAATAATTGTTGATGAAAGATTTATAATATATAGTTGTTGAGTAAGAAAAGAATATTATTGAGATATTTCTTCTTTTACATAACGTGTCACGTCAAGTTCTATCATCTTTCACCAGTTATATTATTTTGTCTTTTTATAAGAAGAGTTTATTTAATCCTAATAAATATCATTTTTTAATTTGATGAGGAGTTACGAAATATCTTTTAAAGATAATATCTTGAGACACAGCTCAAACTATATTCTTTGTGTTTGCACCTTCTTTACACACACAAATACACACATTTTTTAAACTTTCTTTAACTTATTTTTATTTCTTAGTCCTTGGTTGGTCAAGTGAAGCATACTCGAAGATTTTGATTCCCTATTTTCAGGTTAGTATATGTTTAGTTTTAACTGAAAGTAGATTTCATGTATTCATAAAAACTCTTACAGATTTGCTAACTTATAGACCAGGATGGGTTATGTATATTTTTTTTACATGGAGTAGAAAATTGATTGTATTTTATAAACTTTGTGAACAATGCAGTTCTTTATATCGTATATATTTCATATGTATGTTGATGTTGATAGTTGATTGTATTTCATATTTCTTATAGTTATATCTATAACTATATCTGGAACGTTTCTTGTTAATTTATGTTATTTCTTTTATAAAAGACAAAATGATATTAAACTAATATAAGTTTACAAAAATTGCATATACTTCAGAACTTATAAAAGAACCAGAAAAACTGTCAAAACTGGATAAAAAAATAAGCGAGCACATTCCGTGCTCATCAAGATGATAAGTACAGTGTGCTCATCATCTATCTCAACCATCTATATTGAATTTGGATGGTCCAGATTTAATCTAATTTAATTTTTAATTTTTAAATATTTTATATTCTAATAGTTGTAAAATTTAAAATAAAGATATTCTTATAACTGTCACTTTACTCAAAAATAAATTTATCATTTACAAAATCACAGATTAAAACTTTTAAATTTAGACGGTTAAGAATAAATCTAGATTATTCAAATTTCCTCATAATAATGAGCACTTGCTCATCACTCAAAGAAATAGTACTAGCTAGTGCTAAATGTGGGAAAAAAAATTTAGAAAGCATTGCTAAAATTTTCTGCCACGTTAACTAGATTTATGAGTCTATAATGAAGGAGCCCTTGAGTGTTTGGAGAGAAAATCATAATCAGACTTTTGCCATAAAAATTCTTTTAAGGAGCAATCCCTATAATAGACAATTCCATAGAATAATGTTTCTTTGAGTTTATAAAAGTAATTTTTAGACTGTCTAAAAAGTTATTTATTATATTCATATGGCTAAATTATATAAAATCTGATGAGCTTAATGCCATATATAAACAAGTTTTTATGTTTAGGATATGAAGGAATAAGAGAAAAAGAACAAGAACAAGAAAAATCTCTAAGAACATTCTCATAGGTTTTTAAAATTGACCAAGTTTGCAAATATTCATATTCCTTTTGATGCAAATATTTGTTCTTAAATATGCTATTGAAATCCTAGAACATGGCAGGTGTAGAGAGGAGGGGAGGGGAGCTTTTTTGTTCTTATGTGCTCCTCTCCCCTCCCTTAACTCCCCTCCAAAAGTGGGGGTTTTTGGAGGGGAGAGAATATTTTTGTCTCTTTTGGACTAAATTATCTTCAAGTATTTTTTAATATTCCAACTATACCCTTAAACCTTTTTTTTTTAATTTTTCTCACACCTAATTTTTTCTTTAATTACATAATAATTATAATAAATTATAATAAAACTTAATAAGTATAATAAATTATTTATATATTATTTTAAAATATATAATAATTATAAAATTGATAAAAAATAATGTAACATATTTTTTTTTAATTTTTATTATATATAAAAATGAGATAAAAAAATTTGAGATTTATAAATTAAAAAATAATAATTTTGATATGAATATTATAAATAAAAAATAAATAAATTTAAATAAAGAGATAAGAGTATTTTTATCAACTTTTAATTAAGTCATATCCCCTCCCCTCCCCTCCTCTTCTAAACTAAACAAAAAATATTATTCATTAACCTCTCTTATCTTTTTCTACCTTCTCTTAAATTAACCTAACCTCTCTCCTGAACCAAACAAAGCCTAATTATATCGCATATGAATGTATGTTAGATGGCGGCAATTGGAGAGGTTGTGGCTACCCATGTCGCTGAATCATTGGCAGATAAAGCAATGCAGGAACTCAAATACTTGTGTTGTTACAAGAGCTATGTTGATGACTTCGAAGAGGAACAAGAAGCAGAGTGCTTAAAGATATTGAAGAAGCTAAAGAAAGAAATAAGAATCAGATTGAGCATGAACTTGGACTGTGGTCAGATAGGGTCAATGATCTCATTCAAGAAGACACAACGAAAGAAGAAATGGTTTGGTTTTGTTACTAATTGCTTTTGGCAGTACAAGCGAGGCAAGGAGTTGGAAGGCAAGACGCAGAGGATGAAACAGCTAATCGAAAAGAGTAAATTCGCTCGTGTCGCACGTTCAACTGGGCTTCCAGGTATCGAGTTCTATTCTTCTCCAATTTTTATGCAATTTACGTATAGAAAGTTGCAATTTGGCAAACTTACAGAGGCACTGAAAGATGACAAGAAGTTTATGATCGGACTTTATGGGCTGGGGGGAACAGGGAAAACCACAATGGACGTAGAAGTAGGTTTTGATAAAGTCATCTTTAGTGTTGTCTCTAAGGATGCAAACTTGAAAAACATTCGAGACAACATTGCAAAACACTTAAATTTGACTTTCAATGAAGGAATGGATGAATCTGAACAAGCACAAAAATTGAGGAAAAGAATAATAGAAGGGGGAGAAAAAGTGCTTATAATACTAGATGACTTGTGGAAAGAGCTTACACTTCGAGATGTAGGGATTCCTCTTGGCCGTCCTGGCAAGAGTTGTGCAATTTTGCTAACCACACGTGATTTAAGAGTTTGTAGAGATATGGGATGCCGTGAGACTATTGAATTTGAAGTCTTGAAAGAAAAGGATGCAGTTGATCTTTTCCTGTGCATGAGCCCTACAGAGGGTTCTTCCAATGATTTTAAGGATGTGGCTTTAGGTATTGTGAAGGAGTGTGGAAAATTACCGGTTGCAATTATAACAATGGCAAGATCATTGAAATCTAGGCCCCTAAAAGAATGGGAGCAGTGTTTGAAAAGATTGCAGAATCATGAGCCAGTTCATGATGTTGACGAAGATTTAAAAGAGGCTTTTAATTCTGAGATTAAGCTATGATAATCTCAAGAATGAAAAGGCACGACAACTCTTCCTCCTGTGTTCTCTCTTCCCAGAAGATTATGAAATACCAATAGAATTTTTAACTAGAATGGCAATAGGTCTTGGGCTTTGTGGAGATGCTAACAAATACTCTGTAGCAAGAAGTCATTTCACTCCAATTAAAAATGAGCTTATAGAACCACCGCTCATTTAGATCAACTGGTTAGGGGGTTGATCTAGTTTAATCAAGGGTCTTAAGTTTGAGACTGGGGCACGCAGCAAACTCAGGTGGTAGGGTAGCTGTCCGAAAGAGTCCTTCAATTCCTGATCTAGATTAATTTGAGGTCGTTGTTGTGCCTAACTTAAGGCCTATTTGGATTAGCTTTTTTAGAATATATTCTGAGAAGAATAGATTCTGGGAAGAATAAATTTTGGAGAATAGATTTTGAAAATTGAGATGTTTGGATGATTAGTAGTAAAATCACTTTTCATATTGATAAATTACCAAAAAATGTATGATTTGATTAAAAATATGAGAGAGGAGAGAGGGTAGAGAAGAAATAAGAGAGAGAAGAGAGGGGAGAGTGTAAAAAAGAGAGGAGATAGGGTGGAGGAGAGAGAGGAGAGAGAGTATAAGAAAAAGTAAGAGTAAGATAGTAATTGGATAATCCATAAGCTATTTCACTGTTCTAAAAGTTAGTTTCAGTAGCTTATTCAAAACTATAGTTTTAAACCATAGTTTTGGTTAAAATCACTTCTAGACAAATATAACTGTTTGTTTAAAATTTTCCCAAATTAAGGTTTTGTCCAAAAGGGCTTTTCAAATCAAGGTTTCAAATAGGCATTTACTCATATTTTATGGGCTACATAGATTACCAATGAGTCAGTGAAACTGTTGAAGAAAAACTCTACAACTCCATCATATAATTCATACGTGGTAAGGGCTATTCTTCAATTAATCCTTTCATATATATATATATATATATATATTATGTAGCAATGTGGTAGTGGAAATGTCTTCTAAGGTAAACTTGATGCATTCATTTTAGAATTAAATAGATGTCTTCTTGTTATTCATTCCCTTGTTTAGGAGTTATGTGGAAACGAATCAATGGGTGATCAACAAGCACTTGGAGAAACTAGAAGTTCCAATGAAGATCCTCAAAGAGTTGAAGAACCTACCAGTGAATGTTCTTCTAAAGAATCATTGAACAAAGTGACCTTGACAATTACACCATCTATTACTGAAATAACCTCTCTACTGGTAAATATTTGGTTTTTAATATATTTGCACTACTGATACATTATTGATTTTATTTTAAATTAATTTTTCCATTTCTATGTTCTTAGATCTCTTCAATCTCTTCTCCCAAAAAGCCTCAAATAGCAACTTTAGCTGCTTACGTGGAAATGGAATCAGGGAGCTCTGCTATTACTGATCAATCTGCACAAGTAAACCTTCATTTTATTGCATCAGTTTTGTGATGTAATTTTATTCTTTAAAACTGGCATATACTAATGCTAGAATAGAACAATTTGATAATCAACTGGTTCCCTTGTGTACTGAGTATCAAAGACCTTTCTTGTGCTTCTACACGTCGTAGAGAACTTATAAACATGTGTTTCTTACAATATTCAAGTAGTAAAATCAACGCTTCATTTCATTTGCTTCAGGGTCAAACTATGGTCAATCAAAGAGATACCTCCGTTGATGTTGAACATAACATTGACCATGTAAACCCTAAACAAATTGAGGAAGTTGATCTTATCAGATTATTTTGAATAATGAGGGATGGTTCAGACTTGGAAGTTGCCAACCTTATATTTCCAAAGTTGCTGCTTTTGAAGATGACAAGGTGGCTAAGGCCTTTGCTGACATAGAATCCTCATTGAAAATGGATCTCCATCAGCTAGCAAACTCCGAAGAACACACTCATCGCCTTGAGAATGCGCTCAACTTCTTGTCCACCCTTTTTTCTGAAGATGGACCTTCCCCTAATGGCCTCATTAGAGCCAAAATAGAGTATCTTCATCAAGCAAACCAAGGAATTATCTCATCCTTCAAGCAAGCTTCTGATACCCTTGACGCATTCACCAAGCTGAAAGAAAGAGAGAAGTGGATCAATGAACAACATTCTCAAAAGATGGAGGCAGCTATTAGTCTTGTGTCTGAAATCCGCAACACTGAGGATTCTATGATTGAACTAAAGAAGATCTCTAGATTGCAGGCAGAGTTGAAAAGCAAAGAAAAAGAATTTGAAGACTGAAGTCAAACCGTCATCTCTCGAGAAGCAAAAGAAGGAATGTGTTTTGGACACCATAGGGTTCATGGAAGCGTACGAGGCTTTGAAGAAAGACAGGCTGTCTTATGTGCTGGATGGCCAAACAAAAGTAAGGCAAGACCTAAAGAAGCTGGAAAATCAATGGCCTTCTTGTGTGGCTGATTTGAGGAAAACTGCACTTTTGTTGGGAATCCTTCTTAAGCAGAAGCCTTGATTATTGGAGCTTGTTATGTAAATCATCCAAAAATAACATAAAAAAATATGAATTTCTAAAGTGCATCCAAATTAATTTTCACTCTATTGATCGGGGGGTCGTCATATGCTTAAAAAATATTCTTAATTTTTAAAATCCTTGCCTTTAAAACTCTCTATAGTCATTTAAGCACTTCTTTAAATTTCAGCTCCCCAAGGTTCAATTTTGCATAGATATGCCTCAACATATCTATAATATAACATTTACACAAACTCTTTCAAGCATTTTTGCACCTTTCTTTTTCATTAAGCATCTTAGGTGCTGTCCTGGAATTTCTCCAGATTTAAAATCATGTGTCCCAATTTAAATTTAGCCACATTCATCTCCCTATATCGTTCCCATACTATATAATATAGGCCCATTAGCTTGTAGGTGTCATTATTTTCTTTAAAATTTGGACAGCATGACTTTAACAAATTCTGAAAATTTCCAGCTTCAAGAACCATCTTTAAAACGTCATTTCAGCGTCTCTAAGCATGGTCTAGCCATCTAGAATAATTCTTAGTGATTTAGAAGCATCAACAGCAAGTTCTAAATCAATTTCCAGCTACAATCTATAATTACAGATTCAAAATGCACTCCAAAGAATTCGAACAGCAACATGCAGAGGCATAAATACTCACATATGACATCATAAATAACTATATAAGCTTCAAATTACACCTAACTATAATCATCTCACTTACTTCCTTTCACTAGACATCAGATTTCAGTCTCAGCTGAAGAAAATGATGATGGAACACCATAATATAGCTTTATGGGTCTCACCCTTATAAAACAATACTCATTTTGATTTTATTGCATTTTCTTGGACCCAGGGCACCAAAAACATGATGCTCTCTTCTTGGTCAGCTAAATATTGTTGTATGCAGAAAATCTTTGTTGGGAGACTCACTCACTTAGCCATATGCCGGACCCAGATCGGATCCAGATGTAGTATAAGTAAAATTCTGGTAAACCGGGTGGATAACAAAAAAAAAATATGTTTTTGGGTTTTATATCTTGGGTTTATACGTGGTCCAATTTCATTTTTGAACTTGGGATATTAAATTTATCATTTTACTTTTTTTTTTTGGGTACTTAATTACTAAATTAACCAATGAGAGTTAGTATATATATAAAGGAACGAACTCATATCCCACAAAAATACGAGTTCGATTCCCGCTACATTTATGAAGACCTATTTAGTAGGTGACCTCATAAATTTTCTGTAAACACTTTCTGAGTCCTAGGGTTATATCCTGACCTTAGTAAGGGATTGGTACCGAACTCGCATAAATTTTTATATACCAAAAAAATAATTCTAGAAACTAATCCTTAATACTTTATGAGGATTTTTTGCCTATACTAACTTCTTTACCTTATCAATTATTTTCCTTAAACTTTTCTAGCTAAAAATTAATCTTTAGCTATTTTCCTTAAAATTTTAGAAAAATTGGTCCTTACTTCCCAAAAGTAAGCTTTAAAATTATTTAAGTCACTTTAGGGTTAAAGCTCTTCATAAATTGTCTAAATTCATGAAATAACATTTCATATTTTTTTTTTAATTTTTTATGCCCTTAAATAATTTGAATAATTATTTTTTTTTATTTACGTATAATTTCTCTAAGCTAAAGTTAGAGTGGAGGTTAAAATTGCTCCAAAAACAAGCATTAAGGGCAAATTTTTTTTCTGAAAAGATTATTATTTTAACGGTATAATTGTGCCATAATATTTTATATTTTAAAGAATTAGATACACCTAGAAAAATACTCAAAACTGCTAAATAAACTACAAAATATTTTTAAATACTAGACACAAATATTTTTACAGTGCTAAACACGCCTTAACACATCATTTATGATTATACCTTAAATTTTTTGCATAACAGCATACAAATTTGAAAAATCATAAAGATTTAGTTTGGCATCGCTATTTCCTTTGAACTACTATCTTCTCAACCAAAGGTTGTCATAAAGATGATTTACAAATATAACAAGACAGCGCCTTTGTTTCCCCTTTTTTTAAGATGCTACCACAAGGAATTGCCTTGAATTACTTTTCTGTGGTAGAATTGACTTGGTAGTTTTTAACATTTGAACCTAGTGCTTTTCCTCAAAACTCCTTTATAAGTATCTTGTTTGCATCATGCATCCGTGTACAAGATAGGCATCTACAAGCCATGACCCACAATTCTGCAAGACATCACTGCAATGCTTTCTTCCCAGCCTAAGGCTAGTGAGGATCATAGAAGGAATCGACCCTTTGTATATATGTGCACAAACGTTCATCAAGTTCCGGCCCTGTGGCTCCTCCAACTCGCAGGCAGCCCACCGTTAATTATGGCAATGGACTGCGCTGAATAAAGCCCTCCCTTCAGTAGCCATATTTATCATTCAAGGATGTTCGTCCATCGCCTGATTGTCCTGCACAAGACAATAAATTATGCGATTACGCCAAAGAAAAATTGCAATTCATACATAGTAAGCATATTGAACCTGGTACTTACCTTTAGGAGGAACCCATGTATCATTATCGGTATCGCCACTCAAAAATGATGGTTTCTCGGGTCCAAGAACTCTCTTAGACTTTTTATTTGTGTCTGATGCACCGTGTTGTTCATTTCCTGTCTCCTCGTCACTAGCATGATATCCCCTTTTATGCTTTAACAATAGTGCCACAGCATCCTCAGCTACAAGTTCTGGACCTGCCGGTTTCTGAGAGGCATCTTGATCATTTGCTTCAGATTTCTCAACTTGCTTTCGTTTTCTTAAAATCAAACCGGGAGCAGCAGACTCAATATTAGATTCTACAGTTGCCTTTGCATCATCACTAGTGCCCAAAATTTTGTTCCTGTCCTTGTAGTCAACAAATGGTTCAGACTCATCATCCATCTCATGCAGATCCAACGCATCTGTACTTTTTTGGGTGTCATTAGGAACCCTATCCCCTATAGCTCCAAGCCATTGCGGCTTTGGAACAGAGTACACGACATTCTCATCATCCATTTTGGCAGAGCTTCCTTCTGACTTATCCAAGCTTATTGTTGCATCTTCTTTACCAGATGGCTCAACATTTTTTTGGGTTTCTGCAGCCTGTTGCTTCTTATCTTCTTCCGCACATGTCTCATCACTTTTCCGGGACTCCATAGTTTGTTTCTGCTTAATGATAGAGACAGCTTCCTCAGCTTGGTTAGGCTTGCGTTCTTGTGCTTTGAACTCCCTCTTCTTGGCAGCTTCTCCTGATGGGTCAGCAATCTTCAACAGGTAGCAAATCCTGTCAAGCTCAGACTGGAGTGTTGACAAATCCTTCTCTAGTTGAACACTTTTATCATATACTGAAAAGCAAAAAGGAAATCATCAGCAAAGCAAACTAAAGTACGCTAAGCAAATCTCAATAATGTGTACCCAATTTTTTTTTTTATCCATGTTGTCCACTATCGTACAGGAAATGTGCAAAAATCAAACACTAAAATTTGGCAGGATAACAAGTAATCATACATTAATATCGCATATGATTGGAAGAAAACTACATGGAACAAACATAAGCATGGTAGCAGAATCTACCAAAAGGAGTATACCTTAAAATTTAGTAAACAAAATCCGTGTTATTAGAAACACTAACCAAGTTGAGATGAAAGTCCTGACATGTATGCATCAAGTGTATCACCAACTTCATCCTGTATGTCACTTTCTGAAGGAGTTTTGTTTTTTTCTATTAATAACAGCTCTTTCTTCTCGCACATTTCCTTGATGATTGCCTCCTTTTTGTCAAGAAGAGTATCAGCAGTCTCAATTGAATCACTGCCATTAGCCTTCTGGTGTGTAGGCTTTTTCTTTGTCCGATCATAAAATTCATCATCATCACTGAACAAATGATTACCGCAATGAAAATTTAAGCGCTATCATATATGTTGTTACAAGTAAAGCAAAACATGAATGTTTATAGAGTAATTGTACAAACGAAATTAGAAATATTACAGCACTAGCATTTTGGTTTGGATGCATTACTTTATAAGTGTTGTATGACAAAAAGTTCACACATTGTTTATGTAGTCTCTATGCAAGTAAATGAGTACCTCAAATATTCCTCTTCATCTTCAACTGGACCTTTCTTCTTCCCATCAGATAACTTTCCACGCGCACCAATACTTTCCCTAATACTATCATTTAGGGTCTCTTCCAAGTTTTCAAGTTCTTCCATCATCTATTTAGATTATAAGAACACAAGAAATATCAGTGCACATGCTTATACATCAGTATCTATAAGAAAGCGTGTTTTGATGATATACAAATATGCATATGGGGAGGGGATCAAGATAAGTCCTGAGTTATTTATTTTCTCCAAATTTACCTGAGTTATTCTTTGCTCATTACGTGCAATCTGAGTCTGTTGACCCTGTGTTAATCCACCTTGAGAAATGTCTTTAACTCGTATAGCATTGATTTCTTTCTTCATGTTAGCAATCTGCATCAGTAAGTGGCATAAGTACAAAGAAAGTATTGCATGTCTAATGAATAGAGGCTAACTGAAAGTATCAAAAATCTCAAACAGTTCAACTTTACAAGACTCAAACTCCCAGGAATGCTTTTACAAATAGCAAAGAATATTAAAGCCAAATCACAGACAATGAAGTATAAAGGACTACTCGTCCGGTCCTTAATATAATACCTTATTAACTAATTTAAGTAGATTAAAGAAATCAAATAAATTAGTTAATTATAACAAATATGACATAATCTCCTCAAAGTACTTATCTATAACATTAGATTATATATTAGTCTATAAGTTAGGTAAACTAGTTTAGGGAAAAATGATAAACATTAAATATAAAATGGATTAAAGTCTTATATATTTAGGACTAAATCCAACCCTCCAACCAGCTCTTATATTAAGAACTAGAGGGAGTATCATTTAATAATCCATTCGTATCATTTAATAATCCATTCATCTTTCACCATCACTATAAAAAAGATCAAAAATTTTCTACATCCACACCACCACCCCCAGCAAGTATTTCTTGCATAATTATTTGTTTGAGCTTGGAAACCATCTTTCTTTTTGGCAAAAATTTGGAATCCAGTTAATAAAGAAAAAGGAGTTTAAAGAATTTGTAACAAACACGATGCACAAACTATTGATGTGAGGAAAATAATAAAAAATGGTTGATATATCTTCTACAGGCCAAAAAAATCCACAACACGGATTTCTGTCAAAGAGAATTGCCTCAACTAGCAAGTGGTTATCGCAGTTTCTTCTGGAATCATAATCCGTATGGCATCAGCAATTTCAGCAAAAAAGGTTATCTCATTTTATGTCACCTGAAGTTCTTAACAGGATAAAAACAAATTATTGTGTCAGCGACTATTTATTTCTCACACTGTGCAGCTGCTAAATGTGTGGACTCAAGGACGGATCCCCTGCATACATATTGTTTTATTGCAAGATTCAGTCATGAGATTTCAATAATTAGATTTATCAGGTGATTTATGGTGTAACATGGAAATTTCTTATTTCGAATATATGCACAAAAATCAGCGCATGGACCTCCATTCCTAGCTCTGTTTTTATGCAAAAATCCATCAACACGTCATGAGCAGACACTGATAAATGAATGCCGGGGATCCATTGCAGCCTGCCACTTCTTTGTCTTGAATTGAAGTTATCACACCATATATGAATCACCACAATATGATTGAATTTAAGTCCTTTGTCCTGCTTATGCAGACTATTATTAATATTTAATATTGTGAAGTGAATTATACTACAAAAGCATGCAGTATAAGATGGGACATTTAACCATATGAGAACTGCTCACCTTTTCCATCCTTTTTGTTACTTTTTCACGAAGTTTTTCCTGCTTTTCAGTAACCTGTCCTTTATATGATTGCCACGTTACTTCTTCAGAATCATCCTGAAATTTAAATCCGCCAAATGAAAGAGCAAGAAAGAAAAATTAGTCAACTCAAAAGCTAGTTCAGAAAAAGGGGTGGGGGAAGGAATTCAGGAAAGATCATATTATGCTTTGCATGGCATAACTACAGAAATTCTACAAACCTCATCTTCTTCAATAGCATCCTCACCCATACCCCATGAAATACCACCAGCAAGGGATGCTTCCAATCTTGCCCGTTGAAGTGAAGCTTCCCGGTCTAGCATTTGCTCACGCATCTTGACTTCTCTCACAATTTTCACATCAGTTTCCTAAGAAAATAAAACCAGGTAACCCGCTTAACCAATACATATGCAAAGATCAGAGGCAAAACAAGCCCTATGGATATTCCCTCTTTCTAACAAGAGTTAACATATCAGATTTACCAACAGAAATATAAGCTGGACAGATTAACAGTCTGTCTCTTTCTATCTTGATTCCATAACTCTTTAATTCAGGGCTGATCAATTCAGCAGAGAAATTGCAGTCACTTTAGAGAAAGTTATTGCTCATATCAGACACCATATAATCAGTGAATTTAAGTGCAAAATAAATACTACAATTACTTTCAAAAGAGATCATTAGAAAGAAAATGTGTGATCAAACACATCAATACAGGGGCAAATTGGCAAATACTAAAATTGATAATTCAGCATGAAGATAAATGGGTCAAAAAATAAGAAATCCAGATCTTACTGGAAGCATCAAGTGAGACGGTCCTTGGAAGATGAACAGACGAGATGACCTGTTCATTGAACAAAAAATTAATCATTCAGAAGCATACAACAAAAAAGTTCCTTGTAGATGAAATTTTGTTCTGACTATTTTCAGTTCCTACTTTGGCTGAAATTAAAGTACATTGACCAGTTAAAAGAGAGTTGTATAACCAAAAATATAGAAATCCAATAGCCTTGTACTGCACCAAATAACCAAGAAAGAATAATCTCACACTCATTCTAACATATCATTTCCTGTCAGTGTAGTAATTGAAGTTATGGATGACCCGAGTTAAGAGCACTTAGAAGGAGCATACTTAATCTTATTACTACTAAGTGCATCTACGACCTAAGACTTAAAATGCTTCAAATCTCTTTGGTTAGGCTTACTATCTTGACCATTTTTTTTGAACCAAAAAAAAAAAGACTTACTATCTTGACTATTATATGCACACTATAGGAACACAAATCCACATACTTTAAAGATATTTTTCAATTTGTTATACAACAACAATAAGCCTTATCCCATTAAATGGGGTCGGCTACATAGATCATAAGACGTCATTGTGCTCTATCGAAAACTAAATTCTTAGATAGGTTATTGACCAGGAGATCCCGTTCAATAACCTCTTTGAGCGTTCTCTTTGGCCTTCCTCTACCCCTTTTAACCGGTGTCCATACTATTTGATCCACCCTCTTCACTGGCGCATCCCTTGGTCTTCTTTGTACGTGTCCAAACCACCTAAGACAGTTCTCTACCATTTTCTCTTCAATAGGTGCCACTCCAACTCTTCCCCGTATATGTTCATTACGAATCTTATCTTTTCTTGTATGCCCACACATCCATCTCAGCATCCTCATCTCAGCTACCCCAACTTTATGCTCTTGCTGTCCTTTTAAAGCCCAGCATTCACTTCCATAAAGCATTACTGGTCTTATAACAGTGCGATAAAATATTTCAATTTGTTATATAATATTAAAATTCAATATCATTCATAGTTTAAAAATAAGCATTGATTCACGTGCATATGTAATTTGACAACTATAGAACATGCTCCTAATTCAACTAGAATCATTAACACTGATTGACAGCACTCAATTTTTACAAAAAAAATAAAAAAGATAATTAGTTCTTTGACAGCCAAAGATACATATAATGAAACAAAAAGAACAATTGAAATGGAATGAAGGACTAAACACCTATAATCAAAGTAAAAATTACATAAAATAAGAAACATACCGTCCAAACCGAATGACATCACCAACATGCAAGTCAATGTATGTGTTTTTCTCCACCTAGTCAAATGGGAAAGGAAAACTAGCTATTTAACTAATTCAACAATTACATTTTTATTTGGATAAAGGAAGAAATTGTATTAAAAAAGTGAATAGACAATAAAATTCGCAACCTAGAGAAATAAGGAAAATCTCAAAACACAATAATATTACAAAAGGCTCTAATAAGGAACTAACAAGTATAAATGCGCGATCAAACATCTTTGGATCTGAGAAAGAGCAAATTCTCTATTAAGACCATAAATAGTCAGATGTTAATAATATGAATGTTCAAACAAATTGCAATGGTAGTGGTTGGAAGTTGGGCCTCACGCACTCTGGGGCCTAGCCCTTTGTTTCTTATTGCAGCAATTAGTTGTTACTGCTTTGTTATTATATTTTACTGATAGTTGCAGAAAAATAAATTGCTGATTATTTACAAACCTAAGCAGATTATATTTTGACTATTTGTTAGGTAGCAACAATCTTCAGTGTTTTTACCTATATACTTACAGACTACTTGATAGAATCCTAGATAGGTAGAGATGAATAAGCAAGGAAAATCTATATTAGATAATGAAATCAGAATCTAACTCCACAAATTATTAAAGATAAGGGAAATCTTCATCAGAATATGAGTAAGAATCTTAAACTCATTTAACTAACAAAGTCTACAGAGAATCTCCAATGATAAAGTCAAATATTGAATTAATTTCCAGATGATTTTAACATATGATAAGACTCAATATTTATAGACTGAGAAATAACAATGACTACCTAAAATTTAGGCCCTAACCTGAACATATTTAATAAAATATTTAAAATAAAATATTTGACTCGATCAATAATCTTAACAGACTCCACTCCTCCTAAACCTGTGTTGCACTTAAATTAACACCTAAAATCACTACTAAAACCCTTAACATAAATATTAATAAAATAAAATCAGACATTTAATTTTTCAAATTCATGGCTTCATAATTGGTACTCTATCACTTGTTAATATATCACACTGGAATTATCTTTACCAGCGAATTAATTCAATTGTAAACATCCAATTTTCATTTTTTTTAAAATTTTTTTCTACCTATTAATCTAAATATGGGTGTTTACAATATTTTAGGTAAGGCCTTGGACTTTTGGCCTTTTAATTCACATTTTTACATGTGTTAATAGTAGTCCATTCCTGGACCCGAATGACATGGAATAAAAACAAAGTTCTCCCACTTAGATTAGAATTTGACAACTTTACTCTTTCTCTCGGTAGTAACAACTCTGTCAACAATCCTAGATTGTGTTCGGCCACCACCCCTGGGTCCACATGCCCCAACTGCCATGAAGAATGTAATATGTAATATCAATATTTAAAGAGATAACGGTGGCAATGGGATACCTGATCCTTGTTCAAAAAGGTACCATGAGTACTCCCAAGGTCATAGAGGTATGCTTGCCCACTTCTCTTGAATTGGATAACTAAAAATGACAAACAGAAACATGGTGAGATTCATGGCTAAACAAATTGAACCTTCGCATTTGTAACTATTAAGATCAAATTTATTTATTATGTAAATGTAAACAAAGTCATCCGTGAACAATCCTATGGCTTCTAGATTTCTGCACGAGGAGATACTTCACAAGGCACTCAAGTAAATGAATAACCATGCTTCCTTGATGGCTTGACCGATAAAATATCCATAATCTCATGAACAACAAATTCTTGAAGATGCAAGAAATCAGAGCACACTGGCCACTTAAGAAGGCTCAAATGGGCTTCTATCATAAAGAGATAAAAATCCGTGATCAATGTTCAAAATATAAATCCATTATCTTTCAAGAACAACTTGACTCTTAAAATAGCTTGAAAGAACACACAAGACAACAAAACATAAAGCCTCATGTCCCTTGGATTTTTAGGAGGGATGATAAGAATTACAAAAGTGGAAGAGAGCTAAAACTAACAAACATGAAAAGCAAAAACTACAAGGAAGCATACAATTGAGTAAAATCTGACATACAAGACTAATGCTGATCCTAGTCTCGGCATTCCAAATTTCCAAGACTCAACCCTCCCAACAAGGATTGAATAATCCATACTAACCAAATAACTCATTTTTGTATGATTTCTTAATCTACCAGAACAAAGGAAATTTCTAATAAGTTTTCATTTTTCTTTGATATTCCCAGAAGGATATTATGAACCCCAAAACTAAATAAGAACATAAAACAGGTATATTGGAACTAACAAATCTTTTTAATGCAGAAACACTAAAAAGCAATGTCTGAGAATTTAAAAATGTAGGATCATAACCACATAATACAGAACAATGGTAGAATCATTCAACTTGATTGTTTGTTTGTTTGTTATAAATTCGGCTAAATAATTGATGACTTAGCTTCAAAACTTAATTGATTGATCAGTAAATAGATATAAGCAGCTAATTAGGGTAAATCTACAAATAAATCTAGAACTTAAAAGATAAGATCAGATATTAACTAATCTGATATAATTTTATTTCCTAATTGACACGAAAGATTTATTATTAATAATAAAAATAATAATTAAACCATATTAATTAGTGAGCCCATCTAAGTGGGCTTGGGCTTGCGTCTTTCAACAGTTTGTTAACAAGTTCTAAACAATACAACCTTGTCTATTAACTAGATGATTAAAGCAGTTGCCTAGAAAGAGTGATCATATTGCTCTGTATTTTATTGAATTGAGGAGAAAAGAATACATACTACTTGGCCAGTGTGTAGGTATAACCAAGAGAGAAGAATCTAGGTTAAATCTAATCGACATAAAGTAAAGATAATTGCTGAAATAATGCAACAATAGTGAAAGAATCAAAGAAATAATAATCATAATGAGGTAATTGGGACAAGTAATCCAAATAGGATAAGTGATGAATTGGACTTCCAACAGCAATCAATCCTTACTAGTTTACGTATTGTAGGGTTAGAAAGAGTATAAGCCATATGCAACTTAATAGCGATTGGGTATATGAAATACGTATTTCCCACTTAAAGTAAATATGAGATGATTGTTATGGTACATTAAGAGTTCTTTTCCCTTGACTTGGGTGTGTTCCCTGCATGTCCTTGGGTCCTAACATTCGGTAACAAAGGTCAAAGCTAATTGGACAATGGCATGGATAAGACCTCCCTCCCAGAGGTGCTTAAAGGCGGGGAACCTGTGTAAAGTGTCACAAGGTCCACCCTATGAGAGATCTACTAATCAAAGATGATGTTATCATAGGCATTGGGTGGTATGGGATGCATAAGTCTCACGTCGAATAGTATTGAATGCTTGGCGTGACACCTACGAAAAGTGGATCTTCACACAGACAGCACATGCAGATTAACAATAAACCAATTAAGCTTGTAGCTTACAATTTAGCTCCCAAATTTCTCACCAGATTACTCGTCAGTTAATATGCTAATTAGTTAAACCAACTGAAACACAATTAATGACAATGGAAGAGAATGATGAAATTGACAGAAAGATTTCAGTAAGAGCAAAAAAATACACAAAAAAACAAAATAGCATGCACTATACCTGCGTGAAACCGCGAAATAGTTGGATGCTCAAGTACAAAGTCACAGAGGTCTAATCGCCCGAACATATAGGCCCCTTTCTCATACCTGTACCGGAATCAAGACATGCAATAATTTAGTCGGTAAACATAGTTCTTTAAAGCACGCATTTATAGCCTGATGCTCTACTCCAAGCATGGACGTAACAAAGGAATGCGACGACTTACAAGTCAAGTTTATCAATAATACAACCCTCCTTGAGAACCTCAAGATAGAACTCATGGCAAGGAGCTCCACTCCAAGAAGGAATCTTATATGGAACCCCTGCGCTTTCAGGTTGCTTCGGAGTTGAAGACTTCACACTTACTAAACCCGAAGAACCTTCAGGGTTCTTCTCGATAGGTTCAGGGGGCGTCTCAGACTGCGGTTGGCCTTCTGCAGCATTCAAAATGGCCTGGACTGAGTCAGGCTTCGAAGCGTCGGGAATTTTGGGGGGAGGAGGACCCATAGCAAACTTCAATGAATTTACTGGTGCACCTCCAGAAGGAGGACACGACGACGACGACGACGACGAAGAAGAAGAAGAAGAAGAAGAAACGAATTCATCAGCGGATTTGATTTCTGGGTTTGCAGCTAAATTAGGGCTTTTTGGAGGCGGACCCATGGCGTTCGTCATTGTAACACGCAGGGAACAGATGACGCGAGGAAAAAACAGATTGAACAAATCAACCTCACCCGATTTGAGAGAAGACGGAGACCTAGGGTTCGAACCTTCTTCAATACCTGCCAGATAACAACCACGTAGGGCTGAGTCCGGGGGACGGCGAGCCCGACGAACGGTGGAATGTATGTTCGTCGGCGAAGAAAAATGAGAAGCGGCCTCTATTCAGTCCCTTCTATTTTCTTCTATCTGAGTCTACTCTATGCTACAATACTAACAAAATTTTACATATAAAACTCTAATTTATTTTACATATTTTTTTTTTGAAAAAATTATATCTAAGTTACGTAGAAGAACTTAAATTATAAATAAATCTTTTAAAATAACAAAACTATTGTGAAGTCGCAAAGGTCGAAGATTATTTTTTTTTAATTGTGAAAAAGACAGAAATAGCCTCTAAGAGCTCTCGCTTATCTTTTTTTGGTCGCTGTGTGAGAAAATTCAACTATTCCCTCTGCGGCAGTGACTTCGCTCAATGCTCATCGGATATGGGGTTCCTTTGCTTTGCCATACGGGTATCTTCGTTTCTTTTCTTCATCGTCTTCTTCAACTTATTTATCTGATGCTATTATTGCTATTATTATTATTATTATGGCTGAAGCTAGGCTGAAGTTTCTGTGCTTCTTGGATTTTGCGGGTTTTATTTTACAGGGCATTTATTGATCTTGGTGCACTGTGACTCCATATGATGTGGGGTAGTGGTTACAGAGTGATTTTTGCTTGCTTTGTTTTGTGGGGCTCATCGATTTTGTGTGAGAGGCATTTCCTGGGTGAGAGGCATTTCCAAGCCGACTCCACATCTGGCTTGTAGTGGTTGCTGGCTTACCTTCTGTACTTCGTTGTTAGGGCTGAATGGTTTCTTGCAGTTATGTACAGTCAATCACAAATTCTTATTTGCATTATAAACAGCCAAGAGACACTGGTTAATGCAATTCAACCCAGAAATATAAGCATACCAAGGCCTGTATTTGGGGAAGAAAGTAGATGGGGAAGTGCACTTCATGATTTCTTTTGTGTTTCTCAGTATAGTTTAGTGTTCTGCTGTATGTATTGTATTAATCTGTGTGGGAAGGAGGTAATGATGATAATGATGTTGCTTCTTTTGTGTTTCAATCCATATGTTGTTCTTAGAGTGTGGCATTTGGAAGGAATATTTTTTTGGTAAATGGAAATAATATCTCTTTATTTCCAATGGATAAGCTATTTAAAAACCTTTCAAGTACATAACAGTGTTAGGCAGATATTTTTACAAGTATCTTTTTAGAACCAAATTTACTTAGTCATATCGAAGCAGGAGCCCTTCAAATTGTGACTTTGAGTTGTTCTTGTTAGGTGGAAACTAAAGCTGAGTTTTTCTTTAAAATATATAATCTTTTTATACTAGTTAAAATTTGTTGCAGTTGCATTTGACAAGTTCATATTTAAGTAGTTCGTTTGGAAGAGAGTCAGATACTGCTAAAGTTTCAAATTTAAAGGTAATCATGACAATTTCAAGACTTATGGTGGTGTTGGAATTTTCTTTTGTCACGATCACCATCTTCTATGACAATTCTGCATTGTAGGAAAATGTAGGTTTTGGTATGACTTAAACTCCACGAAAATTGAGTCATGGTGATTCAAAAAGTAGAAAGGGTGAGTGCTCTAGTAGTTGTACTGTAATCATCATCTTGCATTATGGTTTGTTGAAATTAGTTTGGTTCACGAAGCCTTAGTTATCCACTGTTATCTTTGAGTTAACTTTTACATTTCTTGTGCTGATCCTATGAATACGATTGGCCAAGTTGAGCGGAGTTCCCATTCCAAGGCAGTTACTATTAGGGGAGAGTGCTATGGCCATGTGCTTTAGTTGTTACATAATAATTGTTGTATCAACTTGGTTTTCATATTTTAAAAGAGATATATGCACAAGGCTTTTTAGCAGAAACACCAAAAATTACCTTGGGAGAATTTATGCTTATTTCAAAATTATGCACCATTTCAATTGGTTATGATGTTTCCCTAGTAATCGATTGCCATGTCCAGCTCAGAGTTGAGCACTTGTGTTCCTTAACTATGTCCATCTTGTGTTCGAAATTGTCTCTCTTCTATTTAAATGAAATGAATGACAATTACACTTGTGTGCTGTCTTCATATCAAAATCTCTCCTTTACTTGCAAGCAGTTGGTGCTGACTCCTTCTCAGGAACCACTGCAGTTGCTTTTGCTGCTGCCATTAGGTGAATAATCAATTTCAGTGGTTTATTTTACTTCTATACAATTGACTGCATGCTTTTCACTTGTATCTTTAGATGGATATCAATGGATGGTATTGGAGCCGTTGGACGGTTACTTATTGGTCTGGAAATGATAAAAGAATCTAAAGGAAGTAGAATATTATATGCTGAATCTTATTTGTAAATATATTTTGCTATCTTTCCCAGGTGAGAGGTTTGGAAATCTTTTTGATGATGATACAAAGCAATGGAGAATGTATGCAGACTTAATTGGCAGTGTATAGGAAGGTCCAATAATGAGCCTTGTATGATCTACAAGAGTTTTTTTCCATATTATTGGTTCATCATAACTTGTATGATCTTGAGAACTAAGGCCCAAAACCTGGATCAGCCAAATGAGACATGCTTACAGAAGAGTTGCAACCACCAAGAGCAATACGACAATCCCCAAAACCGAAGCTCTTCATTATGGGAACTCATGATGGATTTACCGGTGTGAAGCAGCTCAAGAGCAAGCTTAATTCTGCAGCAGGACGGCTAGAAACACATCTTATTGATGGGGTTGGATACTTCTAGATGGAAGGGCCTGCTTATGATCCCCATATGGTTGATCTCATTGTTCAATTGATCGCTTCATTATAATCAGAGACTACTAGTGGGTAATTAGAAATCTGGTACTTAATCACCAAATGGATAATTGTAATAAGAGATTTTAAAATAATTTAATATTTTTATGTTGTTTATTAGCTAATTGATCTTGTGAAATGTTGAATTACTTAGTTCCACATAGAATTTGACAACAAATGAATACTTTTTGGATAAGAAAATAATAACTCAAATATGAAAGAATGACAACGTCTTAGTGAGGGAATAACAATTTAAGAACTTTTATTCCTACATAATTGACAAATAATTTAAATAATTTTAAATAATGATAACTCCATATGGAAAATCACTTGGGCATATTTTCTACGAGGAATTTGGGAGACAATGTAATGAGCACATAGTACAAGTTTTGGAATGAACCAAAAAACTAGCAATATAGGTACCAAAATAAAAACTTCACCAGTACAAATGACAACTTGTTAGATAAGGAATAACAATTTTGGTATATTGGTTCTCAAAGACTGTTCAAGTGAAAATATATCTTCATATATATATACTTTATAATTATATAGGTTGTTTGCATCAAACATAACATCATTATAAAATACATAATCACATTTATCAAGATCTACTCTATTTTTTAAAAGGTAAAAATTGATCAAAATTATAAAAAAATACTATAATCACTTTGCACAGCTATATACAAAATATAAAAGAGTGTACAATACATTTACACAAAAGAAATATATAAGCAACTAACATTGTTTAGCTTAAATTTATAATATTGCATGTCTTCACTATGTGTAGAGGTGAGAAACAGGCTAGCCTGCTTAAAAATAGGCCTGCCAGCCCTTTGTTTTTTAAATTTTTTAATACTTTTAAAAAATTATTTTTAAAGTTTTAAAATAATAATAAAAATTTTCTAATATTATATTAGTATAATAAAAAAATTGTTAATGGTATACTCTTAAAAATTCATATTTTTATAAAAAAATCTCAAATTTTATAACTATAAATATAAATAAATATTAACATAATATTAATCAATTATTATATGTCAACACATATTAATAAATAAGTGATCATATTTACTAGTATTCAATAATAAGAGTATTCAAAATAATATTTTGATAAAATAAATAATAATATTAATAATTTTTTAAAAAAATGGTTGGCAGGTTAAACATGGCAACCCACTCTAAAATAGGCCGACAAAATATTAACCCGTTTTTAATCTATTTTTGGAGAAAATGGGTTTAGCCTATTTTCTCATATATGTATCTAAGGTCATGGTATCTCCTACAATCACAAGTCTCTTTTCTATTAAAATGGAGATTCAATCATTTTTTTTCTTCAGCCTTTATGGCAGCATTCACCCCCATTTCAACTAGAATATGAAACCATGACTGTAGTAACCTAATAATAATGGAATCAGAATAGTTCGTCATGTGAATGCTAAGTAACTCATAAACAATCCAGTTTACCGCTGGTGCTTTCTTGTCTGAGAAATAATTTCCTAGTGCAAGAAGGGATATGATGGGTATATTTCCATTATGACAATTTAGCAATTCAGTTCGAGCGTGTTCCTATGAGTAAGAACAAAAGCATCATCATAAACAAGCAATGAGGGATAATTAAAAGAGAAAACTGGAAACAAATAAAAGGCAAAAATGCAAGTTCGGCCCTTCAAAATCGTTAACTTACGGATGAAATCAAGCTAAAACTCATGGATGGAGAAATCTACATTTTAAACCAACGTGAATATGCAATTTCGTTAGGCAAAAAAAAAATATCATTCTTCCTAAAAAGCTAATATTTCTTTGCCTACGTATTTTGCCATAACCACATAAAAGGGATACACCCATTATGGATGTCAAAACTGAAGCTTCAAATGATGGGGGGAAATTTTCAAAAACGAGGAAAAAAGAATATAATTAAAACTTTGGAGCTAGTGGCAATTACAGCTATAGAGAGAAAAAAAGAAGTTGGGTTTTTTTGGAAGGGGCTAGGAAGGCTCCAAGATCCAGCGACAAGACAACCATACTTTAGGTTGGTTGGAATTTTTTTAAATATAAGTAATAGCTTTTTCTTTTCTTAATTTAAAAAAAAATTAATTTTATGTCTCATATAATTTTACGATAATTTTATTATTTTAAGAAATTTATTTGTAATCTAATTATTTTTACAAGATTTAGATATAATTTTTTCTAATTTTTTGTTTAAAATATCCTTATTAAAGTAATTCTCAAAATAATTTTAATATACATAATTAAAGATAATAATAATTTAACAAAATTATTTTACATAACTAATTTAATTAATTTTTTTAATATTTATAAATTAATTATTTAATTTTTATATTAAAAATACGATATGACAATTAATACAAGACAAAAATGGGGATAAATCCTGAGAAATTAACCATAGAATAAGACCTCAAAAGGGAAATCATACCATAAGATTCCTGGGTAGAATTGTGAGAAGGAAGACTATAATACAAATAGACTCAAAAAAAAAAAAAACGAGTTCCTCATTGTAAGAGTAAATTCCTAGAAAATAAAATCCATACAAGTTACAATTTAATGATCAAAACCAACCATTAAAGAATTAATGTGATCTAATTAATCTATTATCATTCCATGATTTACTTCTCTTGTGCTTTAATGCCCAAAGACATTAATGATTAATAGTATTTAAATGTTAAACATTATAAATGCATGACTTTGTAGATAAGTTTATTATTCTTTGTATTTCTTTTGGGGGAAAAACTATCTATTTCCAAATTCCAACTCATCACTAACAGCATTGGATTAGGAAAGATATGTTAAGGAAAAACTTCAGCAGCTGGAAAAAAAGGGAAAAGCAATCCCCAAATCCTCCATTGAAT
Source organism: Leucaena leucocephala (assembly GCA_037074615.1). Taxonomy (NCBI): domain Eukaryota; kingdom Viridiplantae; phylum Streptophyta; class Magnoliopsida; order Fabales; family Fabaceae; genus Leucaena; species Leucaena leucocephala. The sequence goes on from CM073550.1 coordinate 13,244,702, forward strand.
GCCGAGTCAAACCCAATATTAAGGGATGTTCTCACATAAATATCCAATGGGTCTTCCCCTTGTAAATCCTAAAGTCTAGAAGAGTTTTTAATAAATATAGAAATAAAAATAAAAATAAAAATAAAATTAGGATATAAATTAATTTTAAAATTTTATTTAATAAGATAGAAATGGGTATAAAATTTATATATATATACATATTTTACAACTTAAAATAAAATAATTTAAAATATTTTTTATAATTTGAGAAGGGTTAAAGTTGTCTAGAAATTTTATAAATATGATAAAATTATTCAAAAAATTTTATTTTTATTTTTATTATTTTAATTTTTAATTTTTTTATATAATTAAAATAGTTTAAAATATTAAAAATAAAAATAACTTTTATTATTATGAATGATAGAAGTGGAAGAATTTACCCTCACTCCTCCACCCCTACCCTACCAAATATACCATACAATAAAGTTAAGGAACTTGACAATAACATAATGAGAGATCTGTTCAAATGATTATCTTAGTACTTGTTTGGATGTAGTTTTTAGGAATTAATTCTAGCTAAAATTTCGGTTTAGAAAAATCTGAAACAAACATCAATTTTTGTCTAGAATTGATTTTGGCCAAAATTTCAGTTTGGAAAAATTTGAGCCAAACAGTCATTTTTGTCCAGAATTGATTTTGGGCAAAACTTTGGTTTGAAACCATGGTTTTGAATAAGCTATTGAAAATAGATTTTGGAACTGTAAAAGAGTTTATAGATTATCCAATTACTATTTTATCCCTACTTTTTTCTTATACTCTCTCTCATCTCTCCTCTCTCTTCTTCACACTATCTCCTCTTTTCTCTCTCTTCTCTATACTCTCTCCTCTCTCCTATTTTTTCTCTCTCCTCTCTCCTATTTATTCTCTACCCTCTCTCATCTCTCATACTTTATCAAATCATATCCTTTTTAGTAATTTATTAATATAAAAAGTGATTCAACTACTAATTATCCAAACATCTTTTTTTTCAAAATCTATTCTTCTCAAAATCTATTCTCCAGAATCTATTCTTCCCAAAATCTATTCTTCACAGAATCTATTCTTCCTACAATCTATTCTCTAGAATCTATTTTTCCCAGAATTTATTTTTCAAAAGCTAATCCAAATATACTCTTATAGTTTTGTTTGGTTAAATTTAAGGGATAATAGATTAAATTAATTTAAAGGAGGTAGAAAAATGTTAAGTTTTCCTAAATCTATTGGGGAAAATCTCATAAAGCTGCAGAACCGTAACATCCCTGTGCGGATCAGAGAACAACAGTTCCAATCAGTCAACCAACAATCAGAGGATCTTCTGCAAATCCTGTTTCCTCTGAGAGTTCACATCAACCTCCAACACAAATGTCAGCAAACTTGTCTTCTTTGGCATAGCCACTCAATGCGTATTTGGAAGACAGAAAATATTTGATTTCATATAGCTACTCAATTTAGCCAACTGTAGTTAACTTAATGGAAATAAATTCTTATAAACCCAGATCTTGATTAAGGAATAAATCCTTACAACTACAAGCTTCACATACCAACAGCCTTGGGCAACAGATCGCAAGATCAACAAAATTATAACAAAGATTAAAATGACCAACAACCCACAGACATTTGGATGCAAAAGGACACCTTTATCAACTAAAGATTGCTTATATAGATAAGTAGCAGACAAGGGAAGAACATGCAATAAAAAGAAGATGAAAAGACCCTGAAAAGCTGAATAAAGAACACTTTACCCTCCACAAGCACGTTGCAGAACTGATCAATCATCTCATCTCCATCAAGCCTCACCAGCATCCTTGTCACCTGTATGTAGGAACCAATATGAAATCAAACCAGATATTTAGTAATTAGTTTTTATATTAAAAATAAAGATATAAGAGAGTTTTTCACCAAATGGGTAAAGAAGCCATTCTCCAATCGCTAGAAAATGTGGAAATTTACAGAGTGCAAAAATTTTCATCAACAAGCACCTGGAGAAAGTTAGAAGCTCCAGTAAAGCTCCTCAAACAGTTGAAGAACCTACCAATGAGTGTTCTTCCAAAGAAACATCAAACAAAACAGTTGAAGAACCTACCAATGAATGTTCTTCCAAAGAAACATCAAACAAAATGGCATTGACGATTCCACCATCTGTTTCTGGAATGACCTCTCCACTGGTAAATATTTAGTTTTTAATAATTTTCACTATTCATACATTATTGATTTTCATTCAGATTAATTTTTCTATTTGTATGCTCTTAGATCTCTTCAATCTCTTATCCGAAGAAGCCTCAAATAGCAACTTCAGCTACTCACGTGGAAATGGAATCAGTGAGCTCTGCTAGTACTGATCAATCTGCACAAGTAAGCCTTTATTTTATTGCATCAGTTTTGGGATGTAATTTTATCCTTTAAAACTGGCATATAATAATGCTAGAATAGAACAATTCGATAATCAACTGGTGAGCATGTGTGTGAGTATAAAAATACTTTGCTCGAATCAGTAAAAGTAATGCTTCATTTCATTTGCTTCAGGGTGAAATTATGGTCAATCAAAGAGAGACCTCCATTGATGTTGAACATAAAATTGACCGTGTAAACCCTAGACAAATTGAGGAAGATGATCTCATTAGATTATTTCGAATAATGAGAGATGGTTCTGACTTGGAAGTTGGCCTGCCCCATGTTTCCAAAATTGCTGCTTTTGAAGATGACAAGATGGCTAGGGCCTTTGCTGACGTAGAATTTTCATTGAAAATGGATCTCAATCAGGTGGCTAATTCGGAAGAACACACTTATAGCCTTGAGAATGCGCTCAACTTCTTGTCCACCCATTTTTCTGAAGATGGACCTCCCTCTCACAACGGCCGTATTAGAGGTAAAATAGACTCTCTTTATCAAGAAATCCAAAGAATTTTCTCATCCTTCAAGCAAGCTTCTGATACTCTTGACACATTCACCAAGCTTAAAGAAAAAGAGAAGTGGGTTGATGGACAACATTCTCAAAGGGAGGAAGCAGCTAAGACTCTTGTGTTTGAGATCCGCAATACTGAGGATTATATGATTGAGTTGAAGGAGCATATCTCTAGATTGCAGGCTGAATTGAAAAGCAAAGAAAAAGAATATGAGGACTGTGAAATCAAACTGTCATCTCTTCATAAGCAGAAGAAGGAATGTGTTTTGGACACCATAGGGTTCATGGAAGAGTACGAGGTTGTGAAGAAAGATAGGTCATCCTATGTGGTGGATGGCCATCAAACCAAAGCAAAGCAAGAACTAAAAAAGTTGGAAAATCAATCGTTTTCATGTGTGGCTGAATTGAGGAAAACTGCACTTTTGTTGGGAATCCTTCTTAAGCAGAAGCCTTGATTGTTGGAGATTGTTATATAAATCATTCAAAAATAACCAAAATATAATTTCTAGCGTGTAACCAAATTATTTTTCACTATATTCTATTGATGGGACTGTCATGTGTTCTGTTGATTTTCACGTAGTGGTCAGTACTTGATGAAGACCCATTATTGCATACGCTCATTCTGGATCATATTTTGGTGCCTTAAATGGTTCAGAATGCGGGAGCCTAATTCAGTATTTGATGTGTTGTGAATAGGGGCCATATTGTGATGCACAGGGAGTACATGCAGGTAGAGGGACCTGGCAGCTTCGGTTGTGATATTACCTTCCCATAAAGTATTTATACTATTTCTCCATTGCAACAAGGAGATGTTTCACATCTAAGTGATCCTTATGAAAACCGCCTCTTTCCATAAGATGCATTTCTGCAGAGTTAAGAACCGTATCCACACAAACAGGACCGAATTCATTACTTGATTGTAGACGTGGAGTCATAAATGTCAGCAAATAACTTTGGTGCAACTAGTAGATGTGGGTAGACTATATAGAGGTTGGGATTGGAAGGTTACGAGGAATACAAATACTGCTCCGGTTATTCCGGTTATTAATATAATATATAATTAATTAATTTAATTATATTAAATAAATTAATTAAATTAATTAATATATTATATTTTTTTAAAATATTTTAATTATCTTCTTTAACTTTCTATATCCCTTACTTATTTGATTATATTTTAGGGAGAATTAATAGAAATAATTTGGTAAAAATTAATAAGTATAAAAAATATGTTTTATATTAATTAGATCTTATATTAAGGATCGGATAAGTATTTATAGTTAGTAGTATTTTATACTCATTCTAATCCTAAATAAAAATGTAAATAACTAATTGGCAAATTGTTAGAATGTTAAATTAATTAGGTAATTAGTGTTAATCATTTGTATCTAGATGACCTTATAAATCTATATAGTGAAGGAGAAAGTAATTTTGGGTCTCTTCTCAAAGTCTCTAAATATAGTTGATTTATTTCTTTTAAGTGAATGTAGATTAATGTGTAAATTAAGTAGGTTACTATGATTATATAAATATGTTACTTTTAAATAATACACATGAATTTTTATTTTTATTTTTTTATTTCTTTTTAATAAAATTAATACAGATATTAAAAAAATAGATAATTATTTATAAAAAATATGTATTAGTTTTTATAAAATATTCCCTCCAATCATTTATATACTCATCCTTCTACATAAAAAAATATAAATTTAAAAAATAAAATAAATTAAAATTTTATATTTTAGGACTAAAAAATAAACCTCTAAGCAATTAACTCGTATGTTTAAGAACTGTACTGAAATTATAAATGGTATGGAAGCCATGACCTCCCCAGTTTGTCACTAATAATTACTATGGGCACATACCAAGGTCTTTATCCTGGGTTAACCTTGTTCTCATTCATGGATGCTGCTGTTCTGTTTGATTCATCTCAGGCGCCAAAAAACCATTGCATCCATGTATCTAAATATCAATCTGTATAGAGATAGCGAGAAACAGAACCATCCCACCAACGCGAATGGCGCTTTCAATTTCAACTCTGAACCACTTCTCATCCTCACAATTCAAATGCTTTCCTCGCAGCTTCACCATTCTCACCTCTTCCTCCTCCTCTCTTGTTCCTTCTTCCGCCTCCTCTGCCTTCTCGCCGAGGAGATTGTCTGCGCTAGCCATCCCAAAACGCTGTCGTTTCAGACACCTTTCCGCCTCCGCTGCTTCTGGGGATTCCCGACGGGTTGGTGAACTTTCGTCCCTCTCACCTGAAGTTGTTGTTATAAATGTTGAGGTATGAGCTCTGCGTCGTTTCTGGAAGTTTATTTATCTAGTTTTCCCCCCTTATATTTTGTTGTGTCTGTGAGCTAGGGTATGATGTGCGAGGGACGTGCAGATAGTGTGAAAAAACTTCTAGGGAGTCGGGTAAGTTTATTGGACTTTAATTAATTAAGGCTTAGTTTAGATTGGATTTCTTGTTGTAGCACATTGACTTTAACATTGAGGAACGTATTCTGTCAAGTCTATACTAGTAGCGATGTAATTCCTTGAGCATCTATAATTCTAGTCGACTACATGACATGTTTGTAGACGGAAGCATATATTTAGGTGTGAAAAAGATGGTGCTTACGGATTTCAGAGGAGCAAATAGTTATCTCAAGTTACAGAGTTCTTCTAGTTTAAATTACAATACACTTGTACTTATTTCCTTATGATAAAAAAATGAATTTGGATATAAGTTGTAGAGGATTCATCGATTGAGCTAATTCAAGGTGTAAGGAGTAAGGTTTTGATTGATAGTGATATAAGGATATGTTTGGCACACGCTATAGATGGAAAAATGAAATAAAAAGATTTTTTTTTTCTTTTGAATGCATAAGCATGTAAATCTTATGTTTTTAGCTATCTAAGGCTCTGTTCTATACTCTCTTTTTTTCTATTAATGGACAGCCTCAAGTATCATCTGCTAGTGTAAATCTAACAGAAAAAATAGCAACAGTTTGGCCAGCACCTGAAACAAAAACTGAATCAAATTGGCATAATAAATTAGGAGGCATACTTGCGGAGCATTTAACTAACTGCGGATTCAAGTCAAGCATTCAAGGTAGAGATTCAACATCATCAACATTCTAATCATGCCATTCAGTTTCCATACAATTTTCACATTTCCACAAGTTATTTAACTTTAACATGTTTTCATGTATAAAATAGTTTCATTTAGGCCTTCCTCTTCAATATACCACCTTCGTCAATCCAAACCAAATTAGTGCTCTTGGTCTCTGAAAATTGTAAACATTGGTCGGTGTAGTTTTCATATCCAGTAAACCATTGCTTTCATATTTCTCAAAAATTGGATGCTTTTCTCTTGGCAATATTTGATACCCCCTGTTTGTGCTACCGTCCATCTCATCTATACGTGCTACTCAATTGCATGCTTTTTTTGAAAAATTGCAAATCAGTAGTGTTATGGCTTGCTTGAAATTATAAACATTCTTAAAGATTCCTGAAGAGTTATTTTTAAGACACTACTCAACTTTATGTATCACTGGGCTAGATAGAATTCAAATGTTTGACAAGTTGTATATAACTGCAATATCCAGGATTTGAATGATTTCCAAATGTGAAAAATACTACTTATTTAAAGCATGATCGTGCCTCTACATTATAAATTCACCTTTGAAAGTATCATTCTTCTAAATGAGATTTTAGATGCTGCCATGGCGTATACAGTTAATTTGCTTTACACAAAGCTTGCTGGGTTTAGTGGCAGGTCCAGGAGATAGCAACTGAAGGAGTTATACAATAAAAAATGATCGGTTATATGGAATCAAATGGTATCTCATCCATTAACATGTTTATATCCATACGTTTTATGATTTTTGTTTTCAAATTATATCTTCCCTCTTAGATGTACGTGTAGGTTTCAAAAGGATAGTTGATTATTGAGATATTATAATTTCCCTATTTAGCAGGCGAGTCCTGAGGCTTCTTGTGGTGGGGTATTTGATAAAAAGATCTGTTCTTGGCAAGCTCAGCGTTTTGAAGAATTTACGGGTTTTCAATATGAAATAAGCAATGCACCAAGATTTTAAAGGTCTCTAGTTAAAGTTGATTGTATATAGTTGGTATAACATACGGTAATATCTTGTGGTATATTTTATTAATATTCTGACTTGTTTATAATTGATGCATTGTACATTATACGCAATTACATAGATTCTCTTTCTGGTAAAGAACTAGTGCTCTCCCATTTGGTCTCAATCATTTCAGTTGAAGTGAGCAGGATGTTGAAAGTTTGATCCCTATCCTGTTCCATTACTTCCCATGGCATAGGAGCCTTCTTTGTATTGTGAACCAACATAAAAGCATGTTCTTTTGAAGATTTATTTCATCTACAGTGTCCCAAAAAAAAGGGGAAGTTAACTTGTAATTTTTTTTGGTACAAAAAAATTTAAGCCAGTTAAGCACCAGTCTCCTACCAGAGTATTATTATTTTTTTTTAAATTGAAATCCTCATATTTCACCTTAAAAAGCCCAAAATCTTAAACTTTCCGTTCACTAAACTTTTACCATGGGACTTTTACCACCGGATAACTTTGAATACTTTCGAACTTCCTCCCATTCAATTTCCTCGTCTATAAAAAATCAAAGCATCATGATATAAAGAAACTATAATTTCATTTGTTCTCTAATCAGTACAATATCTCTTTGAAGAAAGTCAAAACTAGAACAACAAGCAGTTTAAACAGACTTGCACAAATTTATCCTAAAAACACAGAAGAATGAAATTGAGGACATAATCAACTGCCACTGTACAAAACTCAAGATTCTATCCCCGTTCTCTTGCCAGTCTTCAATATGTGTGGGAATATGACGAATCCAAAATATGTTTTTTTTTTTGGCAGACACCGCCATACTTCTTTTTAATAAATATCTATTTCTCTTTGTTATCTGTATATTCCTTTGCTATATCTCCACAGGGCAACCCTACAAGTAACAAACAGAAAATTGAGATGAACTCTAAAAGATATGCGCCCATTGGGGGATCCAAAAAATGAGGAATGATCAAATAAATAATTCTGTGCATTCCAAAAGTAGATGATTCCAAGCACCACTCACTGCCGTGTTATATGTCGGTTGTGAAACCAACACCGTTAAACCATGTAAGTCATGCCAACCTGCATCAGATTTGAGTGGGGTACGCTTAAAGTTGTGATCCCCCTCCTGCAGTTCTTTCTCAAGAAAGCATAAAAATAATTAATAACCAGCTTCTTTATAAACCAGGAATCCTTCCTCGCCCTTATATCCCCATGCCCCAGAAGATAAACAACTCCGGATTCTTTCGCTTTCCGTATAAAAGACAGCTCCCTTTCAAGACTTTGCTCTGCATCAAGCCCCAGGGGACTTGACGATGCTGGGTTAACCTCCTGTGATGTGCTTGCATCTAAAATGGGGTTGTGTGTATCCTGGAAATCAGCCAAAAGAGGAACACCAAGTGAGTAGACACTCCCATTGGGAGCTATGAGAAACCTTGAAACAGAATTCTCTTCCTCTGCATCTGAATCGTCGTCCCCATCACTTTCCAGTGATCGCTCTTGAGCCTCTCGACGTATGAACTTCTCCAGGCTATCTATTAGCAACTGCTCAAAAGCCTGGTGATTTTCTTTGCGAACATCTTTATAACCATATCTGTTGACATGTAAAAAGTTGAGTTGCAAAATAAAAAAATAATGATAATGTGAAATAATTCACTAAATGATCCGCAAATCATTCCTTGCATAAGTTGAAGCAAAGCTATTGCAAGCATTGTTTCTTAAACTAACATAACATTTTGCCACTGCAAATGATTTTTATAATATTAAGCAAGTTCTGTATTTAGATTTTAATGATCTCATCTATCTAATGCATATTTACATATCCTGGATACCCAAAGGGGACAAAAAGAAAAAGAAAAAAGAAAAAACTACCTGGCAATACAACGAAATATGTGGTAGCTTTCTGGGCAGACCCGCCGGAAAAGGAACCTTTCACTTTGAGGCACCATAGGGACTGGAACATACTTGATGCACACAAATATAACCATGGAGTGTATTGCTGGAAGCGTAGTAAGAAAATGACCAAAAATTGCTGGAATTCCTTTAACCAACTCATTATACAGTAAACCTATCCCAGGAGCTCGAATTGTCCCAAGATTGCAACCCAATTCTCGCATTAAATCCATTGACAACTTTTGCTTGACTTCAGTTTCATACTTGAGCTTGCTTCCATAATTCCATATATACATGATAAGAAACATTATTACGCCAAAGACCAATATTATCCAACTTCCATCTCCCACACTCCACAATACTGATGAAAAGAAAGTCAATTCCAATCCCAAGAACACTACCACAAAACTTAACACTATGATGATGTGGATCTGCCATATAAGAAGCATAACAAGGGTTACTAAAATAGTAGTCATCATCATCACCGCGATCTCAGCAATGCCTGAAAAAAGAAATTGGAATATGCTTAATACAAGACGTATGCACAGTGAGAAGAATATCTACATATTATTATTACTAGCATTATTATACCACCAGTAAGGCATTTTCAAAGGCTAGAAACTAAAGACAGGTAAGGTCCCATCCTTCCATCTAGCTAGTGGAAAGAAATTATTATTATTATTATTATTATTGCTATTATCCTAATTCAATTTTTTTGTTGGGGGGGGGGGACTTTATCTGAGGAACAAGAGGGTATACAGCTAGACATTCTCCCCAAAAAAGGACAAAAAAAGAGTCAATGAGGCTAGAAAATATAAGGCTAACTAAACCCTCCGCATGTGGTATTCATGACCATACAACACTGGTTGAAAAGCAGGGTAATGATGGTTTTCATGCAGTTGAGATCTCTTTAAAAGGGTCCAGAAATACTATTACTTCTCAACTAGCAGAGGACATGCAAGAGGTACAAGAGAAGTTCAGAGGTCTGTTTGGATTGAGAAGGGAAGTGAAATTTTAATGTTAATATTTGATTTGATTTGATTTAAATTATAAAGCTACCATTTTTCTTCCATTCTCCTCATTCAAATCTAACTCCAAGAAAATGATGGTTAAAACTTCAATTCCTTTCCCTTCCCTTCCTTTAACCCTACAATTCTTAATAAATGCACAAACATAAGCTGCTTTTCTCATGCTGGTTACACATTATCACAAGATACAACTCTACAGATGATGTGTAGAAATTAACAATTTGTCTCCAGAAATAAAGATAAAATAAAGGAATCGAAACAACATAATACCATATGCATTCCCAATCTCATCAATGTTGGATATAGAGTAGACAAATACTAGTGAAACAGCCAAAAGAAACCAGTTTATGACAGGGATATAGATCTGGCCCATAAATTTGCGTGAAGTGTGAATGATTTTAAGACGAGGGAAACAGCCAAGTGCAGTCGATTGCTTTATGCATGAAAAAGTGGCTGTTGTCATAGCACGACTTGCAATTAGTGCAGCAATGTTAGCAATAAGAAAAACTGGCCAAAACACACCACCTGCAATGCAAACAGACAGTAGTATTAAGTGAAGATCAAGAAAATCATAAAACATGACCCAGGATAGAAAACAATAGGCACACAGATGGGAATAGATGTCAACACGTACTTGGAACAGAAGAGAAAAAGGCTCGACCAGCATCAGTATGGTTTTCCATAAGGTATGCAGCTTGACCCAAATAACCCAATACCAGGCATGGCAAAACAAGAAAGAAAAAAGAAAGCTGCAAAAAACCACTATCAATTTCATTTATAATTTGGATGACAAGAAAAAGTGAAAGAAATGAAAATAAAAGCCCGGACATCCAAAGCCAATTCCAATATACTTAATAAGCCATTAGTTTGACTGCTTCTATACCTGAACTGATCGTACAGAGAAATAACAAAGATCTGCAAACATGGCCTCAGAACCTGCAGCATTATTCAGTGAAAATGTAAAGCAAAGACTGAAGAGATTATTTACATTACAGCAATAGCTAAGTCCATGTTATGTATTCATCACAGTATAATAGGAAAATATTAAGTTATGGGTGGCTGGCAGGAGAGTTAACAAAATAAGCATTATGAGTATCAGTAAAAATTTGAAGCATTGGACCAATATACTCCAAATGCTAAAAAATAAATAATTATATATTCATTCCAAAAATTAACCTTTACTATTAGTTTTTGACATACACTTCTTGCGTCCCCTGAGGTGCTTCTCCAAAGCACTTTTGACATTGAAAAAGCACCCAAAGAAGCACACCTAAAATAACTTTATCAGACACGTATGTAGCAAACAAGGTCATAAGGCATCAAATATAAAAGTCACAATACTGCCAACAGTGACCTCAGAATTAGTGTCATCTGTAAAGTGTAAACTACCATCGCAAAACAAAAGAAAAAATATAGCATTACCAGTAGCACAAAGAAGACAGCCCCCAAGAGAATACCATGCTTTAGTAGAATTCCTCTGGAAAAAGTAATAAATATGAATTGGATTAAATGCCCTCAAGACAGTGGTATCGTATTTGAGGAGATTGTATATCCCAATGCCCGCAAGAGAACAAAACCATATGAATAAAGCAGGTCCTACAGCAAGCCCCACTTTACTTGTTCCATACTTCTGTACACTGAACAAAACGATGAGGCAGGCAACAGAAATAATCACCACTTCATCTGCATAATCAAGGGAAAAGAAGAAAAATATTAATTCTACAAAATTTGACCCCTGCAGATGGGCGTAATCAGCATATTAATACATCACAAAACATGTACCCCTAAAAGATACAATGTTTTCTATTCTTCAGACCATATTCAAAGATTGCCAAATATATTATATTTACAAATGTAAAGCAAATTTCTATAACCACTCCAGCTTCAGTCAGAAGTGAAAAATGAATGAAGTATGTGAACTCAAAAGGCTACAAGAATATTATTATTATTATTATTATATAAATGCTAACAGATATTATGAGTACAAAAGAGTAGATAAACAATTTAACACAATACCATGTTCAATCGCATCCACCCCAACTTTCAAACCTCCAACAGATGAAAGTACTGCAGAAAGAATTACATATAAACTGTAAGAATAAACTTATGTCAAGAAAACAAAGGGAATGATTATCAAGATGCAACACTTTTCCATCTGCAAGATAGTCATAAGACACGAGGACCCCCATTCCCCCCCCCTGGGGCATTTTCTTTTCTTGTCTTTCTCTCCCTTTAGTTCCCTGAGGTAAGAAGTGCAAAAATGTGCTAACGTAAATTAAGTCACTAAAATTAAGAAGTGTAATATTATATATAAGGAAAAAAGTAAAGTTTAATTGTTTTAATGTGTTCAACGTATAAATGAAATGTTGAAGTAGATCCTAAATTCGTATAAAATGATCAACTTTCAACATAAATTTTGACCATAAGCCAAACGGTTTCCAGTTAATGACCAAAAAAGCTGATGCAGCCAGCAGCCCTAAAATTCTGCGAAACATTTCATGCATTTATTCAAGTTGAATTTATTCTTCCAATTAAATGCTTAAGTACTCTGTAACTTTTAGGTTCTTACTTCCTAGTCTGTAACTCAGTATAGCATGCAAATTGCTTGAAATTGAATATTAATTAAATCATACAATAGTATGCATAATTAGAATGTATTAGATTAAAATTTGGAATATGCTAGATAATCTTGCATCACCATAGCCCAGACATCAAACAGTCTCCCCAGACCTTTGATATTCATTGTAAATTCCCTCCACCCTCACCCCCACCCCCAGCTGACCAAGTTTCCTTTTGACTGAGCAATATGAAAGACTCTGAAGTTAATGTGCATCATCAAGTTTGAATAACCAGAAGTAAAACTCTACTTCTAGGATCAATTTCTGCAACAGAGGTGAAGAAGCTTTTAAAATAACTTCATAACTTCATAATAAGAATTTTCAGTGTGTTATCATCAAAATAAAAAGGATTCCAAGAAGAATGGAAGGCTCCAAATTTTCACTAAGGAAATAGAGACAAGTGCCTTGCCTCCATCACAAAGGCACCAAAGGCGTCCCACCTGGCTGAAATGGCCTCACCTGAATCATTAAGTGGTGAAGACCCCTTCAAAAGCCTTGCCTCAGGGCCTCATACAGACCTTTTGGCACTTTTAATTTCATTGGATAACATTACAGGTATGCTATTGGTATCAGTCCAGACAAATTATGACCAAAGAAAGTATGGAGTATATTATAAATTCTTGAAATGATTTTGATAACCTGACATAGCTGGTGTAACAACCCCATTAGCTATCACCATAGAAGTACCAGCAAGCACTAATACAAGTAGAATCTTCTTTAGAGTCAGTGAAGTCTCCAGTCTTTCCTTGATTTTTAAAGACCTTTCAAGCTCAGGGGATGGAACCTTTAGCCTAAAGCTTGATATGCGGGCATCAGATGGCAACTGATTCGGCAAAAGACTCACCTTAGCATGACGACAAATTAAGGAGTACAAGGCAAAAGTACCACCTGCATGGTTTAGAAACAAGAAAGATTTTGAATACAAAACACCAAGAGGAAGAGAGTGATGGAACGTTGATGAATTAATTTACGCTATTGAACAAACCTTCACCATCATCATTGGCCCACAAAACAACCAGGACATACTTCACAAGAGGAATCAAGAATAAGGTGTAGAGAACAAGTGATAATGCTCCAAGAATGTCTTCATTTTCATTTATAGGAGCTTTTCTAAACATAACGCTGAAAGTATACAATGGACTTGTGCCAACATCACCAAAGACAACACCAAGGGTTTGAAAAGCTAATACTATTCTCCTTCCCATACTGATATCCTGCAACAAACATAATGAAAATGACAAGTATTAAGGGCCAATGTTTACATTGTTTTGACTGTGTATACAGCTGTATCATCTTTTGAAGAGATACTATAGATTTTTAAAGGGTAGACGACAAGCACAAACCATATACAGAGAACAAAATTATTTACATCAATAAATGAACTCCAGCCTAACATTCATAGGACCTAAGAAAGCAATAGAAAAATTTCACAGGCACAAAGGTCTGAAAAGTGAAAGCTTTTTAGATATAGAACCCAGAAATGAAAAAAAAAAAGATGCACTTCCAGAATTCGTTAGCAATCAGAAGATGTGAGAGACCACATCAGGTAGCCTAAATCTGTTTCCAGCTCAAATGCAAACTATTACCATAACTCCTTAAAATTGAAGCATATGCCCATTAGATTGCCTAACCTCAAATTCAAAATTAACTGGACACTCCCAGAAAGTCAGTGCATGGCTTCACTTACCTTCTTTCACAAAGAAATACCTTTCTACATCAAATCTCCACAATAAATCTCCAGAAAGAGGTAGAATACTAGCATTGCATGCCTTCAAAATCATATATCCTGTTCCCCTCTAAGTAATTTTCTTTCTTTTGATAAAAAATCAATACTTTTAATAGTAGAAGACTTCCTTATATATATACAAGTATACTTAAATTCTTATATCTTTTCCATATGAACAGATTTTTTTTTTGGCCTGAACAGAGCACCAGTTACAGTATCTAAAAACTCTTAACACTGGACAATAACACTCCATTTCCTGAAAATTAATAAGTAAAAACCCGAGATGCCTAGATAGCAATACCAAAAATTAAAAAATTAAAAAAATTCGCAGCTTTGGCCCAAGGGGATAACGAGCGATCAGTTTCACTGGAAATTGAAAACACTATGACAAGCCCATCAAAGGAAAGAAACTAATGCAATTCATAAAAACCACAAACCTCATCATAGTCATTTCTCTGAGCACCAGGAACCTCAAGAGCTTCAACATCGAATGAGTCGATTCTCGGACCCGTACGGATTAGCCTTTGCTCGCCATTTTCCTCATCCTCCGAGTTCAACATGTACTGATACCGCGAATCTGCCTCATCTTCCTCAATCTCCGAATCATCCTCGTCCTCCTGGAAAACCCACCTGGATTCGGTGGAGTCCATCGAGAATCCACCATTGATTTCACCTCTCTCATGATCGCCCTCCTCAGCCATCGCCCAGATAACCCGGACAGAGCTCAAAGTCAAGATTTAGAATAGCACATAACCGATGCAACTGCGAAACTAGCGACTGTAGGTATGTGGATACGTAAAAATCAAACGGGAAACCTCAGGGTTCGCGATAGAAAAGGGTACGAGGGTAGAGAATCGATTGAATTTCTAGGACCGGATTTGCCATAGTGGTATGGCAGCATTCAGTTGAAGCTGCGGATCAGAGGAAAACGAAAAACAGCATGTGGGTCAGTGTTTGTGAACGTAAGCTCGCGCCTGCGAGAAAGTGAAAAAAGTAACAAACATCGCGTGGTGACTGCTTATTGATCGAAGATGGAAGCTTGGGTTCGGACAATACCCGAATAAGGTGGGCACTGCGTGTGAGGCACGGGCCCATTTGGAGCCTTTGTCAGGCATGAATTTCGTTTCCGCGTGGCAACTGTCAATGAATCGCTCTAAAAATCTGTAATAAAATTCTTTAAATTGCAATTTCATATAATGTTTTTTGTTGATATTTTTGCATAAAAATTTTGAGAAGAAATTCTAATGTACATTGTCCGAAGAATTTAAAATATTTTCGGTTAACTTCCCAAGTTAATTGCACACATTTTTTTGACCATCAATTGCAGACATTTTTAAATGGAGAGGATGAGAGAATTATTTTAAAGTTTACCCTTATTAGTAAAAGTAAAGGGAAAATAAACAGACAATATTGGAGAAAATAGCAGAACTTATTGGATGGGATGTAATAAAAGATTCATGGTTTCAAAACTTCCTCATTAAAAAAATGAAAAAGAAAACGCACGCACAGCAGATTCTTCTTTTATAATAACCATTTTAAAAATGTGATCAGTCTTTATAAAATAAAAAGGTACGATCACTCATTCATGTGAGCCTTTTCAAAATCTTAAAAATAAAAAATTTTAAGGAAAAAAAAAAAGGTAAGCCCAAGAGAAGAAAGAAAGAGAATATATAAGATTAAAATATTATATTTAAAATAAAAATATTACATTTACGTAATCCGGGAGTAGGTAGAAGAATTTTTTTATTCTATTTTTATGTAATTTTTTATATAAATATAAAAAAAAATTCCTTTATCTATTATTTGATTGACTTTAATAAAATTAAAAAAATTATTAAATTTTAAAATAGAGTTAAAGAAATTTAATTTTTTTCTTAGCATATATAAAACAAAGTAACTCCGTAGAAGTACTTCCTTGTTTCTTCCCACCCCTGAAAGAACCATGCCACTAATTGTAAATTTCCTCTTAACTTCCATTAGCACTCACTTGGACTTAAATGCGGGGGCAGAACCGGGATTTAAGAATGGAGGGCCAAGATTAAAA
Organism: Leucaena leucocephala; assembly: GCA_037074615.1. Lineage (NCBI taxonomy): Eukaryota > Viridiplantae > Streptophyta > Magnoliopsida > Fabales > Fabaceae > Leucaena > Leucaena leucocephala. The sequence continues at coordinate 13,261,016 of CM073550.1, forward strand.
GAGATATATAGTAGTACAAAATAAACAAAAATTCTGGACAATCGAACATGCATAAAAACCTATATAATTACAAGGAAAAAAATTTAAGATTCGGAGGCCACGTCCCCTGCTAGAGGGAACAAACTATGGGAAAAGAAGACTTCTAAGGAGGTTTCTAAAATTATTACATTCTAAGAGTACCAATCTTCATTCAATATACACAGAGGAAAAGAGGAAACAAACAAGGTACATGGATCCCACTCATAATAATAACAGATTTTACTCACATGCTGAATGGGATTCTTTTCCTCCAAGTGTTTGGATTACAGCTTCTAAAAGTTTGATGTCTTTATCCCGCTTTGAGATTTCTTCTTGCTTTGCACGCAGCTCTTCCATGTGCAGCCCAAATACCTCTGCGATCAAAAGTTATTACAACTATTAGCTTTGCTTATTACAGATTTTGAACTGTCCCACATTTTTGCTGTGAATTTGAAATTGGTAAATACAAGTTGGACTTCCCAAGCACAATGAAATGAACAAGTTTTGAAAAATAAAGATGATGAATATATTTTATGGAAATAGGGAAAAGGTTTCATAGAGAAGATCAGCAAAAATTATCAAACATGTGCTTAAAACTGGGTAAACAGAAATTTTGAATCCTAGGGGCATGAATTCATCCTTTTAATTGGAGATGAATGAGGAACTAAATAACATAGCAATTTTAATAAGTTCCTTCAAACCATTTAATTCCAAGAATATCAAAATATGATGAAAGTTAGAATAAGTAATTTAACATGTTCAAATAAACAGCCACAACTAATTTATCATAGTAGAACTTTCATAGCTGACTAGGTAGCAGTTATACTAATGATGACTACAGCTTTCGTTGTATATAGCGCCTACTGAAGAAATGCAGAAGCTATGAGTTCAAGATGCGAGGGACTTGATGGAAAAGAATGATAGAATTTAATTATTCAACATACTTGTGGTGTTCTCAAGCTCCTTTGTAACCTCTTGAGCGCGTAACTCAGCTGATTTCTGTGCTGCTTCAGCTTGTCGTTTTTCAGAACGAGCATGAGCAGCAGCGGTGATGGCAGCATCAAGTTCTCTTTCCAATGTTTCCACTCTTTGTTCAAGAACCTAGAGAAAGGTTGACTGAAATATATTAGTCTCATGCTGGAATAAATAGTTGGTTTCATAAAACAGAATATCAGCAAATAAATACTTTTGGAATTACCAAGTCTAAAATTATTTGCATATTGTTATTTCAATGATAAATTTGAGTGAAGACTATAGCATTTACCTCCTGTCGTGTTAGAAATAGAAGTGACAGTGGCGCATTGGAATGATATTTTCTACTCCCTTCCTAACACTGTAGGTACAAGGCTTTTCTAGACCAACTCCATATACAATACGATGTGGGACTTCTCCCCACACTAAACCAAGTATACTCATACTTAACATTCACTCGGCTTCCTACCGATCAGAACCCTTGGCAAGTAACCCCTCTAGCTAGCCGACTCTCAATGAAAGCACCATTGTAACAAGTACAAGTCCTTGGGGAAACCACACTTTCTAGCTGTTAGAGTTAGAGAACCCAAGGCCTTATAAGGCTTGTCTTTCAAAGTAACCCTCCCAATGTAGAACTCATGACAAAGTGCTTGTTAAAACAACTTCACTCTATCAAAGGTTTATATATAAATGCTAAAACAGTAACAAGGATTAGTACTTGAGACTGTATTTTTAATTTACTACACTGATGGAGGGGTGGAAAATCATTTGGACATGGATGGTTTATGCACCCAGCTCTCAGAATTCAGGACATCCTAAGCCCAATGGTCCAGAACAGAACTGATTAAACAAACAACCACTGATACTACTTAGTGCCGAAAGAAAATCTAATGCAATAAAATTGAACTTTATTTACTGAGAGTAAGATGTATGACCATAGCATTCCCATATAGAAGAGCCAAAAGAGCAGTTAATTCAGTGTGGAACCTAAAGGTGAACAATTTAATATGTCTACAATATAATTCCTTCAAGATGATTGGAATGGATGCCGATAGTTCTTTCAAAACTCACTCACATATATTCAATCTCCCTCATTGACATTCAAAGTCAAGATTTATTTATAAAGGTTGTACATGAAAGGATTCAATATGTAGCATCACTTCGTTTGATGAACAAACAATTTCGCGCCAATCAGTTACAGGATTTCGGATCATACTTGTTCGTAGCAATAAGCTGGTTAAACTCAATTACATATCACGTACAAGATTTCAGGCATCTAAACAAGTTTAGAATTTCAGCATCTGTCATGCACATAAATTAAATCCCATTTCCTCCTGAAAATAGGCCCCATGACTGAACAAAATACTTTTTAAGAAAAAGTTCAGATAGTATGATGGCTGAAATCGTCCATTAAATCCTTCTTAATTATCTAACAGAATCCATTCCTTCTTTCATAAATTAATTTTACGACCACGTTGACTTCAGAAATCAAGAGCAAGATAGAAGAATAGAAGAATTTTCCCATTGAAGGCACAAACCTTGATGGTGCGGGCTTGTTCAGCAGTGAGGGAGGCTTTGGCGAAAGTCTCATCGTCCACGAAAACAGCTTTCTTGAGGAGAAGTTTCTGGAGAGACTCCAAATTGGAAGTCATCTCCGTCAGATTCGCTATGGCTCCTTTCCATCTGTCGCTTCCTTTGCCTCTCTCCTCCATGTTCCCACGGTGCTTCTAGAGTCCCCTCATCCAGCAATATAAACTGGCAGGAGAATGAAGCCGGCCGAACCTCTCAGGCTGACTACAATATTAATATTTTTATAAATTTATAAGAAAAATTAATTTTTAGAAATTATCAGCAATATGCTGACCCAAAATACAATGTGGCGTTTGAATAAGATTTTTAAAAAAATTATAAAAAAGAAATTAAAATAATTTTTAGAAAAAAAAATTTAGAGAAAAGTTTATAAAAAATTATTTTAAATAAATGAGTATTTAGATAGTTATTTTTAGAAATATTTTTATTATTAATAAATTATAAAAAATAGTATAATTATTAAATATATGAGAGAGGAGAGATAAGAGATAAAAGATGGGAGAGTAGAGAGAATGTGTAGAAAAGATATAGAGGATGTAGAAAAAAAAGAGAGATAATATAAAAGAAAAGGGAGAGGGGGTATAAGAAAAAATAAAAATAATATAATATTTAGTTAGTTTTTTAAATTTTTTTTTATTCTATAAGTTACTCTTGCCAGTTTATTTAAAATTTTAATTTTAAACTATAATTTAACCTAAAAAAATTTTAAACAAATATAATTATTTATTTTAAAATTTAAATTTAACTTATTATTAAACACACACAATATCATAAGCCGGATAATTTGTTTAATATTTTACGCAACTTTTACTGTATATGTATTGTTACGTTTAAATTTCTTTCAATATTTCTAATATATGTTAATAAGATTTAAATATAAAAAAGTACGTATAATAATTAAATAGTATATTTATAATAATTATTCCTTCTTCTAGTCAACTCACCCCTATTTCAAAAATATCAAAAATTGTAGCATGTTTTATTTTTACATGCAAGAGAAATAGATGAGAAGGATCGTTTAAATTATTAAAATATGTATATATTTTTATAAATTTGATTTAATGAAAATATATTGACTTAAAGTTTTATCCTAAATCAAATTCCATTTCCCCTCATGATTGAATAAAAACGGATTTAGATTCTCTCATAATCGTTTCCCCTCCTCGTTCTTTAGAATAGCCTCCCTTTATTTTTCTTTGTTGCTTCTCGTCTTCCTAAACCTTGTTACCTCTCTGTCTGTGTCCTCCCTTATCCAATAAAAAAAAAAACTGTTTTTTTCAAAGCTTTTTAAAAGATTTTTAAGAAACACTTTAAAAAGTATTTTTTTAAAAATTAAAAAATACACCTTTCTAAAAAAAACTAAAAGCACTTTTTTTAAAAAAAAATGTTTAAAAGAGGTCAGCATATGGACAAGGTTTTTTTTTATTTGTTTTTAACAGATAAAAGAGGACAAGAGGAAAAAAGGGAGGACATTATGAGATATGAGGAGTAGAGTTGGAAATTTGACTTAGGCCTACTAGCCTAACCCACCAACCCATTATTTTATAGCGGGTTAGGTTGTTAATTTAATAATCTATTTTGATATGGGTCTTTTAGACCTGTACCCATTAAACCTACACTCTCGGCGTGTTAACTTGTCGGGTTAGCGGGTTAGCCCGCTTAGCCTATTTTTTTATTATTATTATTTATATTATACTTTATTAATTTTAGAGTTTTAACTAAATTAAAGTTTACATGATACTTAATTTATATTAACTTTATCTTATTGAGTCATTTCTTTAAATATATAATTTATTTTATTATTATTTTACTTGTGACAGATTTATATACAGATAATAATAAAGTTAAAGAAATAAATATTTTAACAATTTTATATCATCCTTTAAATCTAATTAATATTTATATATAAAAATTATTTTTTAAAAAATATATATAAAAATATTTTTTAAAAAAATAAATAATTTTAAAAAACAATTGGCCGTGGGCCAACCCATATCCAGCGGTTGGCCTGCATTCCTAAGTCTAATGAGGAAGGAGATAATTATAAGAGGATCTAAATCCAAAAAAAAACTAATTAAGAAGAAGTTCAGATCGTACGGTGGCTGAAATCCTCAATAAAATCCAACTTTAGCAAGAAACAATCTTCTTAATTACCCAACATAATACATTCCTTCTTTCATAAATTACTTTCACGGTAACGTTGACCCTCAAAAGTCAAGGTGGCTGAAATTTGATCTAATTCTCCATCATCTAATACAAAGGTGGTCCTAATCAACCATTTTTGAGGCCATTAAACACATAAATTCATAGAGATTAAATATAATCACCACTGATTTTTTTTTACAATTGATAATAATAATTCCAACATTATTATAATATTTTTAAGTGACTCCTTACTGAACTTTTCATAGCTGTAATAATATAATCCTTGAATAGGGATTATAAATTTAGCAAAATCATTCTATTATCCAATTTTAATGTAAAGAGTTAATTCTCTATTATAATAGCATGATGTTAGGAGAAGATATATAGACACATAAATAAAGAGAATTTACTTTTATTCATGTATTCATCTCCCTTACAAGAATATATTATTATTCTCAATTTTAAATATAGGAGTCAGATAAGAAATTTATCTTAATTTTAAATATAAAAATTTAATATTTAATATTTTTTATTTTTTTTTATTTTTTTTAAAATATTTCTATTGATTGTATATAGGAAATAGAGTTTTTATTAAAAAAATAGTTACCATGCACATAATCAAAAATAATATTCTAAAAAAATTAATATATGTATTATAAATTATAAATTAAATTATTTTTTAATCTATTTAAATTAATTATTTAATTATTTTTTAAAAAGTATACATAGCATCAATAAAGCTTTAGACTTTTGGATATCAAAGCATCAACATATAGCTATACTTACATTAATCAAAAAAATTGGTTCATTTCCCACGCACTTACTATAATCTCTATTTTACAGTTATATACAGTTATATATATATATATATATATATATATATAGTCCTATTTCTTAACAAAACATGACGTGGGGTTTATCTTTTTACACCTCACCGGCCATCTCATTCATTTGTCACATATATGTATATATAATAATATATGGGTAACAATTGGTGCAGAGCTTATTTTTATAGTTGATTGAAGATTGTGGTAAAGTTGTGTGCAAGGTTAAGAAGAGGCTTCACTTATTATGATTTATGTCATCCATGATGAGGTGTTTTGGCAGACAAGATTTTATATCTTTATGAAATATGAATCCTCTTATCATTAGGTCCATTGCTTCTCTGTAACTACTTACCCGACATGTGCTAAATATAATATTTAAATAATTAATTTATATATATTAAATAAAATAGTTAAATTAGATATTTTGTAAAAAAATATGTATTAGTTTTCTTAAAGTATCTCTTAGCCAATTGTGTTAGAAATTAACTCTTAAGATGAAAATCCTTATGTAATCAATAGATAAAGCTTGAGTTTGAAAAAATAATTATAAATTTAAAAAATAAAGTGAATTAAGATTTTATATTTAAAATGGAAATAAAGATTCTTACTATATCTTATTTTTAAGATTAAATAGGGAAAGTCATTTTATGAGTACCATATATTTTTAAATTTATTTATTAGGATCAACATCATTTTTTTATTAACTATTCAATTTATTGGAGTTTTGCCCCGACTATATCCGGATCTAACCCGTGTTACACATCTGGCTACGGTGGGTGAGTCTCCCAACGGAAATTTTCTACATACGTTAAGACTCAAACTTAAGAAATCATTTAAGTGATATTAAACTACTTATCACTCATATTAACCCCGTTAAGAGGATCAACATTATTAAACAGGAGTGTTTACATACATACTTCTATAAATCAAAATCCAAAGAATCAATTAAACCCATGAAGTTATAATTTAACAAAAAGTAAACTCATAAAGTTATCATTGGCTTATCTAGGAAGCAAATCATTTGCAGTCAAAATGTATATTTTTTCTTCTATATTAAAAGACAGATAAATGTCTTACTCGGGAGAGATGAGCTTACACCTACTATCTTGTATTGTATCTAATAATAAAGAAAATGCATCTTTACAAACAAAATAAATATATAAAATAAGGAGAGAAAATGATATTTAAATTTTTAATTTAACAAATCAAAATAATCATTTAATTTTTTTTATCATAAAAGAATTTAGGTGAATTGGGTCTTAAGGACTCACCAAACCTAAGGTATACCTTCAAGTTTAAAGAATGCTTATAAAAGTATTTATAGATCACTCACTAATAAAATTTTTATATTGACAACGGGATTTTAAGTCACAAATTTATTTTTTTATAAAAAAATTAGGTGGGGTCAACACCGGCCTTTATTAAGGTTAAGGTATAGCCCCAAGGCAAAGAACGCTTATAGGAGACTTATAAAATTACCTACCAAAGGAAATTTCACAACAGTAGTAAGAATCAAATTAGTGTCATTGTAAGATACGAGCCCGTTTTTTACTATCTGTGTCAACTCTTATTTATAACTCACTTTATTTTTTTCATATACATAAAAAATTTAGGTGAATTTGGTATTAGTCCCTCACTAAGATTAGAATATAACCCTAGGGCTTAAAGAGTATTTACAGGGGACTTATAAAATCGCCTACTAAAAGAGACCTTATAAAGACAATATAAATTGAACTCACATTTTTATAAGATATGAGTACGTTCCTTAACATATATAATAACTATTATTGGCAACTTACTACTTTTTTTTGTTACAAATGATTTCCAACTATTATTGCCAACTCACTACTCTTGTTTTTTTTAGTATAAAAATTTTTGAAAAGGGGTTGGGCTCACCCACAATCTGTGAGTAGGACGAAGTCTCCCTTGCTTTTAAGCGATAGTAATGTAGGGCAGGGCGAACTGTCTATTACCCTCAAGCGTAAATCTAGGCACCTAGGAGTTATGATGCCTCCCCAAGAGCCGTGACTGGAACTATAATAAAGTAATACTCTCCAGGGATCGAATATATTTCAAATTATCATATATATTATCCCTTCATCAATTGAACCTATGGACGATAGGTGACAACTCACTACTTTTTTTTATACAAAAGAGGGCTTTAATAAAATAAATTAAACTAAGGAGGAATTTAATCCTAAATAGTATGTATATACTAATTCACGCAATTTAACAATACACAATTTATATATAACATATATGTTAAGACCTTTTTTCACAAGCGCATCAACTACTCAATTAGCTTCTCTTAATATAACCTGTAGTTTTAAATCCCACATTTTGCACATGAAATCCTTAATGTGCCCAACTAACAAACTGTCTCTTTTCCTTACATTATTTTCCCTTAACATATGAATGAGGTACTGTGCATCAGATTTAAGTATAACCTTCATGTACCCTTTGTTCCATGCAATTTATAGACCCTTAAAAACTGTCAATTCCTTTGCATCAGTCGTATTGCATTTTCTAATAAAATAGGTGAACCCATATATCCACTTATCATTATGATCTCTTAACATCCCATCACATCTAGCGTTATTAGATAATGTCATGGCCCCATCCACATTAAGCTTGACCCAACAAGATGGCGATGGTTGCTAATTCAGATCCTCTAATAAAGAAAAATCTTGTAAATTGTCGTGATCATTTGCCTGTACATACTTCTTCCATACTTGTAAAATAACAATCTCTAGTTGCTCTGGTCTCATATCATCTGGGTTAAATACCATCATATTCCTCTATAACTAGAGCTTCCAAATAGCTACTCCCCAAATAAGATTCAAATTCTTTCCCATATTACCCGGTTATCTCTTTTAAGTTTAAAGCAAATCAATCGATAAGAGAAGTAGCAAAAAAATTCAAATGGTGATGTGGTGATAATAATGTAAGCCAAATGCGCCTTGCATAAGTACAATCTCGCAGGATATGTAAAGTATTTTTTTTAATTGCTCACCAAATTCATCAGAATTTTGCCCGACTACATCCGAATCGACCCGCATAGCATATCTGACTATAGTGGATGAGTCTCTAATATGAATTTTCTATATACGTTAAGGCTCAAATTCAAAATCTTATTTAAACGATATCAAACTATCTATTATTTGAATCAATTCTCGTTAGTTGTAAAGTATTTAAATGCAAATGATTGCCTCGTTGCGGGACATTTTGTTTTTGGTAAAGCCTTAAGGGACATTTGAATAAGTACCGGCAGACCCAGTGAAGAAAATGAGTTCTGGACTCCCTGGCCCAACATTGAAACCTTTTTGTTGGCGTAACATTTAAACCTTAAAAGAAAAAACCATATATAATTTTTTTAAGAAAAATGATAAAGCTATTTGCAACATTGACACAAATTTATATTTTTGTTTATATAAAAAATATTTAATTTTTTTATATAAATTAAAAAAATAAAATAAACTAGTTAATTATAACTAAATCTAATCCTTCAAAATAAATATATATTATATATTTCTTAATCTATCTAAATTAATCAACTAACTCTAATATTAATTATAATTAAATATTTTATTTAGTTTATCTAAAAAAATTAATTATGTCTTATATTAAAGAATAAAGATATTAGTATTTTAATAATGGTAGACTCAGTGTGAAATTATTAAATATGTTAGCTAAACTAATGACTTATTAGGAATAGGGTTAATTTGGCTCGAATTTAAGATAAGCGACCAAATAAATCTGTTAAGAATGAAAGAGAAAAAGATATATTATTAATAAGGGACGGTAGCTACATTATGTTGATTAGAAGCAAAGTAGTATGATTAAGAACTATAATCATAATATTGTTCTTGTAAGTTGTAAGCACACCCACCCCCTTCCTTTACCCGAAAGAGAAAGATCCATTAACACTGGGCTTCAAAATGAAGAAACCTGCCATAACAAATAATTTACGAGCAACTAACGAATTTGGTTGTATTCATAAATAAAATTATTTTAAATAGGTTTAAAATTAAGAGAAATAGATAATTCATCTTACCCGATATTAATATCACATAAAAAAAAAGAAGACTTTACTTTATTTTTAAATAGAGTTATATTTATTTATTTATTTTATCTATAATATATATATATATATATATCGATTTGTTTCGGTTTAAGTCCTTGAGTAGATTATGTTTCCTGATAGAAATAGTTAGAGTTGGGCACCAAGTTCGAGATAAATAGCAACATATTTCTAGTTTCTAAAATAAATATTTTCAGTAATTTAAGTTTATGTGATAAATATATTTTCTTTCCACTTGTTTCTTTAGTCCATACCCGACTCAATTTTTCTAATTACCATCTAAACTTCGGTATTATTAACAAATTCAGACTTTTTCTTTGATAAACACAAATCCAGATTTAAGGGTGTGTTTGGATTAGCTTTTAGAGAATAGATTTTGGGAAAAATAGATTCTGGAGAATAGATTTTGGGAAGAATAGATTCTAAGAAAAAGTGATTTTAAAAATTGGAGATGTTTGGATGATTAGTAGCAAAATCGCTTTTCTATATACAATTTACTGAAAGGGACATAAACTAATATGATAATTATATAAAGAATAAATTTGATTTTAAATTTTTTTTATTTAAGTGATTACAAAATAATATATATATGTATTTGAGTAAAATAAAAATTTATAATATTCACTTAAATTTTATTTTTTTTCTACTGAAAACTTTATTAAGGTTAACTATATATATTAGAAGATGGTATTCTAAAATTTTAAAATTTTAGATTTTAAAAAAATAGTATTTATTTTTATTTTTTTAAATAAATTTATTATTAATTGTAAACCCACCGGTGGGTTTCCAAAAACCGAGAACTTCCAGCTAACCAATAGTATTTATTTTTATTTTTTTAAATAAAATTTATTATTAATTATAAACCCACCGGTGGGTTTCCAAAAATCGAGACCTTACCCTTCTCGGAAATCAGAAAAGCTATTGGAGATAATTTTTTTGAAAACCGTGGTTTGGAAGTTCAAACTATGGTTTGCAGTATAAAATCGATTTTCAAAAAAATTATACTGTTTGGCATTCAGGAAATGAAACCATGGTTTTGAGGAGAATTTATTCCTAAACGCTATTGTCAAACACACTTATTCTTAAGCTTAGATAAAGTAGCTTTTTTGTATTTATAATTTTTAAATTCTTGAACAATTTAAATCCCTTCCATTCAACCGCTAGCTTTAGTTTCTGCTGCAAATGCTCCACTCTCATCGAATCAACAACTTAATAGCAGCACAGCAGAAAATTTTACTTAATAGTGGTAATTTATACAAGCTTAACAGATAGAATACGATTGTGTAAGGTATATAATTTTTTAATGTTTTCAATTCAAGCAACTAAATCAAGTTAAATAAAAAATTTGGCAAAAAATAAAAAAGGACAAAGTAAAAGTTACTAGCAAAAACCTAAGTTTTAAACCTAAATTTTGTCGAGATATAAGTTCTGAGAAATTTTAAAACAAACAGTAATATTTGCTCAAAAAGGTTTTTAGACTAAACTATAATTTAAAACTAAGGTTTTAAATAAGTTGGTCAGAGTAGCTTATAAAACAGTAAAAGAGCTTATGGACTAACTAATTACTATATTACCCCTACTTTTTCTTATACCCTCTCATCTCTTTTCTACACATTCTCTTATCTTTTCTCTCTCTTCTATACCTACTCTATTTTCTCCTTTCTTTTCTACACATTCTCTCCTCTCTTTTCTACACATTCTCTCCTCTCTCATCTCTTATCTCTCCTCTCTCCTATATTTAATAATTATATATTTTTTATAATTTATCGATAATAAAAATACTTCTAGAAATAACTATTCAAACATTTATTTATTCAAAATTATTATTTTTTTCATAAACTCTTCTCCAAAAGTTATTTTCTAAAAGCTGCCAAAAAATTATTTTTTTTATAAGTCATTTTCTAAAATCTTATTCAAACGAGCCCAATAATTAAAGTATACTCAATACCTTAAACTATTTTTTGAGGTAAACATAACATCTTAAAATATTTAATAATATAAATAATACTTTAAACTATTTTTTATGTGCATCCAGCCACTTAAAATATTTAGCTATATAATTTTGTATGTAACATATTCAAATTGGAACAACCACATCCTAAGTTAATAGACCTTAACGTTTATTTTATCTAGTTAACATATGGGTATTTGAATTTTTTTTAATAATCACACGTAATTCAAATAATGACATTTATGTATCATAAAAAAAAGCAGATGTTAAAGTGTTAGATACACTTCAAAAATCAATTTAGAGTGTTAAGTGTGTAACTAAATATTTTAGAATATTATATATATTTTAAAAAATAATTCAAAATACTAAATATACTATTAGATATTTTAAAATATAAGACGTAACTCAAAAAATAATTTTTAACCTTAGTATATAAAATTGGTGAAACAGATTAGCCCTCTACAACCTGTAAAACTAAAGAGGCGGCTCTACTGGGGAACCTTAACCAATTAACCAAGAGAGAAGCATTTGAATCGGATTCCTAACATTACTTTTTTACTAGACAAAGATCTTGGGATCTTTATGTCGTTTTCAAACCTTATTAGATATCATTAAGTGCCTTCCAAGATCCTTCCTTGCATCGCTATTGCCTGTTACTAATAGGATATGTAGGAGTTACATGACTTGACGTTGACTTGACCAAGTTAATCAGATTCTTTTAATTAAAAAAGGAAGAAGAAAATTAAAAAGAAAAGCTTGATTAATTTCATGGAAACTGAGACTGGGTATGAATCTGCTTCATCATGTGACCGAGTCAAATGTTGCATTCTATAACAATGTTGGACAGTGGACACTTTGATTGTACTGAGTCTGTTGTTATATGGCAAGCAATCAAGTGTTCCTTTTCTTATTATGGCAAGCAACCTCAAGCTTACTTGCATTGGGCCATCACACCAATTAATTCCAAGCTCTTGGTCTATTTTTCATTCCTCTTTCATTTGAAAAGATTCAAAGTGTATTGATTTCACACTGAAATTGTGTTTTTTTTTTAAATTATAAATATAAAATTTGAATCTATTTTATTTTTTAAATTTATAATTCTTTTAAATTATCTTTGTTGATTGCACAAACTAAAAAAGATTTCTATTAAAAATAATTATAATTTAAATGATTAAAAAGTATTTTTTAGTAAATTACTTTTTTAGCCGAAGGTATTTTAGTACAATTATAAAATATTTTTTTTATAAATAACTAATTTAATTAAAAGATTAAAGATTTGGGGTTTTGATTTTTTTTTATAAAGAAATTTTTAGAAAAGAATTGAATTCATCCACGATTTAAGGGCAGAGTAAAATCTCTTTTTTTTCTAAGAGATATCAATGTCGGGCAGGGCGAATTTTCTATTAATCTCAGGTGTAAACTTAAGCATCTAAGAGTTAGGATATCTCCCCAAGTACTGGGACTAGAACCACAATAAAGTAATATTTTTCAATGATTGAATACACTCTAAATAATCATATACCTCACCCTTTTACTAATTAAACTCACAAACAATATATTTATAGTTTTGTTGATTATAAATTATTATCAACCAAAGATTACTGGATCAAATAAGTGAAACTTGATATGGGTAAGGACTTGGGTATAGTTCTTGTGGATAAATCACATCTTAACTAAAGTAATGTCTCATGCATGTTTGTCTAATTAAAAACATATTGCTTGGATATCATACCAATAGGGAAAAATGAACTATACCTTTAAATTTCGTCTAATTCATACTAGTATATATTAGTATTGATACATTTTAAAGTCAATATATATATATGATTTTTTTTTCAAGTATTTCAATCTCTACGTAGAAAACAAAATCACAAAGGTAAGGGAGTGGGCCCTTTCAATTTACTTGTGGATTTAACATAGGTGAAGTATATTCCTCCCATCTTTTCTTTTGATTTTTTTTTTACCGAGAGTTCAAATCGTTATCAATATTTCTTTTCTACCTTATAAAAATTATAGAATATTGTATTTTTCACAAATTGTAAATAATATAACTCATAATTTGTGAATACAATTAAAAAAACAAATACCCTATCTAATATTAAATATAAAAATTATATAACTAATTTATCAATATTATAAAAATTAGTTAAATTAATTATTTATAAAAAAATATATTATTTATACTAAAGTACTCATTCTAATTATTTATATAGAAAACTACTTACTTAATAAAAAATATTTTAATACCTATAATTAATAAAAAAATTATAATTTCACGAAATAAAATTAATTGAATTTTTTTAGTAACCAAATCAAAAATTAATATTCTTGAGTTTCTAACTATAAGAGCTACATATACTGTATATTAGTCTAAAAAGTAGTGTAATCTTGCATAATTGAATCATGCATGTGCTGGGGATTGGATTTTATGCGGATTTATGAATTTACACTCAATACTCTGGAGAAAGAAAGTACTGTTTGGGCGGGTAATCAGTTATCCACGTGTATAGATATAATTAAGATGAAGGTACAATTGGACCCATTCAAAAGAATGAAAGCTGCTGAGAGGTTAAACGTGGGGCCTAGCAGTTGCTCGCTTTCCGACGAAGGAATCGAATAAAACGGACAAGGAATATTAATATTTGGTCCACTTTGGTCTTTGGCCATTGGAAACCACGAAATGACGAACGTGTCCTTTTCTTGTAAACCAAGCAAGTAAGCCAAACCCCCGGTGGGTGGTAAAGCCAAGGGAACTGAAATTGGCCGTTCCTCTCATTTTGCGCTTAACCTTTTTTAATTTTTCCCGGTTCGTTGCCTAATCACTCTCCTTTTTGAGGTTACTTATCACTTCATCACCTTTCCTTTGCCTTATTTTTAACACTACAAAAAAGGATGCCAAAAAGAATTTGAAATTTTTAAGGATTAAGTAGCCTCCAACACATTGTTGTTTCTTAATTGCATTCAACCCTTTAATATGACCTCCGTTTCTTAATATAAATTTATTTAACTAATTTAAATAGATTAAAAAATTAATTAATTAATTATTTATAACGATTATATGTTATTTTTTTTTTAAATATTCCTTTTAATCCTAGGCATTTAAATTACCCTTAATAGAAATTTTTTTAATAAATATAATAATATAGAAATATTTTAGAAGAAGATTATAATTTTTGAAAATAAAATATATTTCGGTCTTATAATTAAGATAAAAATAGACTTATCATCTAACTTTTATATTTATGACTAGAAGGAATTTTAATTTTCTCGTATTTTAAGCACCATGATTTTATTTATAGTATATCCAGTACCCTAAATTATAAATAAAATTATAGTATTAAATATAATTAAAAAATAATATTATAGAGTATTAGATGTACTAAAAACATAACATGGCACTGGATACTACTCAAAATAGCATATGGTCTTAAAAGTTGATTTACCCACTTTTTAAAACACATTATTGAAAGAAATAAGACAAAATTATTATTTTTTGATGAGACATAAAATTATACTCCAGTAAGTGTAAAATTAGCATAAACTACACTTAATTAGCTGATTATATACACAAAAATTAGGATTTGATCCCCTAATCGCTTGTTTATTATTTAAGTGACTAGAGCTTTTATCATCCAATCTAAGTTGATACAAAAATATTACTTCTACATACCTCCTATTGATTTAGACTCATATTGAAATTGCACAGAAAAATAGAATGATGATTTGAGAGTTATATAAGTAATTTATAAATATTATAAAATTAATTATTTATAATAAATATATATTAATTTTTTAAAAAATATAATTGGAGATATAAATTGAGAATTTATATTTGTGATTAAAATAAATTATTCAATTAATTTTGTTATTTACCATGACAGGCTTACTAGCTTACTAGCCTAGTCTAAAGTTTAGACACTTCAAAATACCAATTTGATGTTTGATATGATAGAAATTTTTTTATAGAATTAAAAATAAAAATAGGGGTACAAATAGAAATAGAATTATACTATAAATTGATTTTAAAAATTTATTTGATAGGTTATAAATGAGTATATAATTGATATATATATTTTTATAATTTAGAATAAAATAATTTAATTTTTTTTATAAATTGGGAAGAGCTAAATTTGTCCAAAAATTTCATAATTTAGAATAAAATAGTTTAAAATATTTAACTTCTATTTTTTTATATTATTTTTTAGTTTTTTTTACAAAAGTGAAATGAGTGGAAATAGAAATAGATTTCATTATACTAAAAAAATATTTAATTCTATTCCTATTTTTACTTTTATACTATCAAACATGCCCTAAGTAGTTCGATTCCCTTTAAAAAAAATCATGATACTTGTAATATGTTTTGACTGTGCCAGAATATCCTTAGAGAGAGATTAAGAAGCTAATATAGATTAAAATCAATATAGATTTTTAATTATTTTTAAAAGAATGGGGTTTTTAATTATCTGCATTATATTTCCTTTTCAATTTTTTTTATCTTATTAAAAAAATCTATGATGTAGATTGAAATTAAGATGGATTATTTAAGAATATCACATAACATAATAAGATACCTATAAAAAAGAATTAAATATCTTGACCTTTGATTTCAGTTCGCAATATTCCGATATGTTGGATAGATTGATCTCAAACATATTTTATACGAATCAATGCATCAAACAATTATAATAATTAGATTATGGCAGAAAAATAATTATAAAATTATATTTCAACCCATAAAAGGAATTTTATATACATCTTCATATTTATATATATATTATACACGTGTGTGTCTTATCTTATGGCATAATTTAAGGAACTTATGAAAAAATTCAAATTAAAATAAATTCAAAACTGTATAATTCCAGATTTAATAGTTCTAATTAAAAGGTAAAAGTTGCAAAGTTAAAACACCTTAATATTATATTGAACTAAATTTTAGATATTTATTTACATATAAAAAATTACTTTAAAACATGACTTGATTATTAATTTTCTTAAAATAATATTTTCATTATATATTTTCCACCTAATTAGAACTAATTGATGGCTTACCATAAAATAAAACTGAAATAAGGTCATTAAGGTGAGATGCCACACCATTAATCAGGTCCACTATGTTAGTCATTATAATTAAATCTAGATATTACTTGTAGAATATAATTAAATACCAAATTTACCCCTCATATGGGTATGCGTATTTAGGAGGATATGATAGGAAAATGAAATCAGAGTGAGGGTAACATGGAACTTTCAAGTATTTAAAAAATTAAATTCTTCTCAACTTTACATGCTGGCCGACGAAGGAATTTGGAGGATTGTTGCCATCTCCGGGTTTTTTGTCTTTTGCCAAAATCTCCGGGGATTTCAGTAACAGAAAAATCACGAAGAATGATTAAAATTCCGTTTAATTTTTGTTTTAGAAAAATATAAATAATATCTCAATAAATATTGTTTTATAATTATAAATTAAAACTGTCTATTTGGCTTCACGCGCCTTGCGGGATCCGAACTCGATGCCAAAGTGCTGATTATGTGTTGGGTCAAATCATCATCGCTGAGCGTGTATTACACGCATGAAAAAGGAGTTTCACCTTGACTAATTAATATTAAAAAATAAAAAGTTATATTTTTTTGTAACAGTTTTTTGTCCCATCATCAGATTTTACTTAATTTCATATTTTTAATAAAAGAGGTAAAATTAATTACGTAATTAACAAAAGATCAATAACAATTTGATAATGAAATACCCTTAAAACTTATTTAAAGTTTTTAGAAACTTAATTTATGGATTTAAAATTATTAAAATTTGTTACAAAATTAAATTAAATAATAAAATAAAAGCAACATTTTATAAAAAAAATAAATAAAAAGCTGAAAGTTCTAAACCCAGTGTTAAGACTCGCCATATAGTGTGCGTTCAATTTCTCTCTGCTTTCGTGGGTGTGTGTTCATATAGCCCGGAGCGACTCTTCCTCTTCGGCTTTAGTGGCGTGAGAAATTACAGCGAAACTGCACACCTACGCTACCCAGTAATCGTCTGAAATTCTTCAATCTTTGCACGCCTTACCAATTGTTCACTGATAAAATCCAAATGTGATGGTTATTGATGAAATTGAAATCTCCATCCATCACCAAAAACCATTTCTATTTAAACTTCTGAGCGAGACCCAAATGACTGATTGATAATGGTAATCTCATAATGGGATGTGTTATTGAACTGTTTTAATCGATATCTGTAATGTGTTTTCTCTTTCTGGGATTGCTTTGATTGCTTCGGGTCAGCATTTTTTCCCCCATTTTTCCGGCGGTATCGGTTGGTTTGTTTTTATTCTCGGTGTGTGAAGGCGTTGAGATAGGGGACAAGATGAGAGAAAGCATCAAGCATGACGAAGAGCTTGAGAAGCTGTTGGATGAGATCCCTCAGATAACTTCGTACAATCTTCTTCATCAGAATCCACGTGGTTATGGTGGGGATGACAGACAGGCTATTCATGGAATTTATGGTATGTATTATGATGATGATCTGTTTACTTATATGACTAAGTATCCATGTGCTTCATCCCCTGTCAGTGGTTTGTCTCTGGTATCAGATGGGTCTTGTTCAAGCCCTTTCTCTGGTAGGCATCCCTCCTCTGACAATGGATCGCCAACGCCACTCCCATTGGAGGAGCTTAAATCTCCCGTATCTTCTGGGAGTTTTAATTACCCCAAAGGTTTCTGCTTGGATTATAAAATGCCTGATTTAACTGTTAGGAAGAAGGATAATGAAAACTTGGTTGATGAATTAGACCTCTGCACCACTTTGAGAAGAATGCATTTTGACAACCAACATGATCAGTCTTGTAATTTGGAAGATGCATCAATAGGCACAGATGGGCTTCCTTTTCGTGACTGTTTGGATGGAAATATTCCCATCAATGTTTATAAACAAGAGGAATATGACAATTTCAGGAGAGCGTTTCTTGACCGTAAGGGAGTTGAATCCTCTTTTCCTAGCAGTCCGGTAAGTCCCATGAGTCCTGATTCTAAAGCAGACGTAGCATTTCCAGGATTTCCCCGGGACAATAAGATGGCCGGTTTTTTTGGAGCACGACACTGTTCCAGAAGGCCTGACATTATGGTATTGCAACCAAATGATTTTAGAGGTTCAATAGACTCTTCTAAGCACAGAGGACAGGTGATAAATAACTTCTGTTGTGGTGGAAATTTGGCACCAGAGCTTACTGCTTCTTTGAGTGGACACCCTAATGCTGATACTTTACCTTATCCACATCAAAATGGGATGAGTTTGATGCAAGAAAGGAGCATGTCAATATTTCCAAATTCTCCCATTCGTTCTAATTTAAGGACATATTTGAGTGCTAAAAACTTACAGCAGTATAACCTTCCTATGTCTAATGTGAGAGCTTTCCCCCTTTCAAACACAAGAATTCCACAAGCAGGTCTAGATGCTATTACAAGTGAGGGGAGCTTCATCATCCAAGGTGAAGGTTTAAATTATGTCATTAGCAAGGGTTTTGATCATCCAAGGGGTCAGAGTAAGGGTGCTTTGCATGGAACTGCCTATAAAAAGCATCTACGCAAGTCAGAGCCAGATATCCGGCGCCAGGTTTTGGGAAATTTTGAAATCCCTCAGAGTGCTAGAATTGATTGCTCATTCCCCTTACTACCTAAGTGTAATTCCCTTGCAGAAGCCAGAGGGTACATATATTTGATTGCCAAAGATCAGCAAGGCTGTAGATTTCTGCAAAGAATGTTTGATGAGGGTACCCCAGAAGATGTTCAAGTAATATTTAATGAGATAATCAATCATGTTATTGAACTTATGGTGAATCCTTTCGGGAATTACCTTATGCAGAAGTTGTTGGATGTGTGTACTGAAGAACAGAGGATACAGATTATCCTCATGGTTAGTCTAGAACCAGGGCGGCTCGTCAGCATCTCTTTAAACACTCATGGGTAGTGATGCTGTGCAACTTATGCTAGTAATTCAATATTTGCTTGGTGTTCTTAGTTTTAATATGACTTATCTACTTTTCTTTTGTCAGCACCCGTGTGGTACAGAAGCTAATTGAGACTCTCAAAACAAGACAGCAAATTTCATTAGTTGTGTCAGCCCTTGAACCGGGATTCTTGGAACTTATCAAAGATCTAAATGGAAATCATGTGATTCAGAGATGTTTGGAGTTCCTAAGCAATGAGGATAACCAAGTATGGTTTCTGTCTTTGCAAGTAGTTTATTAATTGGATGTTCTACATATGCACATGATGTTGCAATGGATGAACAAAAATCCGTATGCCTAACTCTTGTTGATACACTAAAAAGCCTTTTATTCATCAATTATGTTCATTGAACACCTCAAGTGGAATATTACTTTGTGGTTTTCTTCAACTTTCATTCTATTTTCAGCTTTTACAATTATTCCTTTGGATGTTACATTTCTTTTGGCATTGTTGATGTACTATAAACCTTCATATATATCAATCAGGTTCAGTTTTCACTGATGATCTCAAGTAAAATAGTAAAAGTTTGTTGTTTTCTAGAAGTTTCATTCTATTCTCAATGGATTTGCAACTTAAGATGCAACACTTTTGTATGCCTAGGTATTTTCCTTCATAAATTGATTCTAATCTATATATGCTGGCAAATTTTTATTTTCCAGAATGTGAAGGTTATGTGTTCAGTGTCTTTCTTGCATGAAATGGGAAAGACATTTGGGTATTTTTCAGCAGCTGGATCTCTGTTTTCTGTAACGAGGGGTGTCCAAAGTTCTTCATTTCCAGGACTGAATAATGGGTACCATTAATATAGGTTTTATAGGTTCCATTAAAATTTTTGATTGGTAGAGACTATGATCTAGAATCCCTGATAGGAAAATTTGACATGTAGATTTTACTTTAGCCCACATTCTGAATAAGCAGTAAACATGGAGAAGCATTAGGTGGCCTTTAACGAGGTTTTCTTTTTCAACAATTCTAATTCTTGAATATATTTATAAGAAGATAAAGCTTTTAACCTGTAAGGGACATCCATAAGCTGATAAGATCATGATTTCTTAAAAGTAGTCCATGACCCTTAATGTCTACAGCACCAGTCATAGCTTGTGAAGGATCATGAACTAATAGTTAGAGTCCAAGAATATTATTCTATTGGTTAATTGTTTTTCAAGAAAATTAGTAAACTAGATTTGTATGGCCTTTACATCTTTTTGGTAAATGTAGTCCTTGTGAAATTAATACATTGTAACAGCGATGTAGATCTAGATGCCAATGAAAATTGTGATTATCCCATGATATCAGATAAAGGGCATGTGATTTGTGATTGAATTGAAATTTACTGTGGGATTTGGAACATATTCCTTAGTGTATGGCGAGGTGTGTGTGTTGCAAATAATAACAAAAAGGCATAGATCTCTTGCAATGTAAGAGTTTTTGCTGGTTCATATCCCTGTTACATGATTAACATCCTTTCAGTGAGCTGTGTCTGATTGATGCACTAGCATTTTATACTTCCTTATTTCAATGCTTTGATGGGAATACATGCTAATTGAACTAGGCTGGGCAGTGGTCATTAATGCATTTTCTGTTGCACTCATTATTGAGGCGTGAAAAAACTGGAAAACATAAAATGCAAAATTTATTTTTTTTCCTTGTGGAAGTGTTACATTTTCCTGTTAAACATTGAACAGTTTTTATTTGTTGCTGCCGCAAAGTATTGCATCGAGATGGCGACTCATCAACACGGATGTTGTGTTCTGCAAAAATGCATTACTCATTCAAGTGGGGAGCATCGTGAAAGACTGGTTGCTGAAGTATCTGCTAATGCTCTTCAGCTAGCTCAAGATCAATATGGGTATTTTTTCCTTTTTAAGCTCAAATCCTTTTAAGATGAAGTTTATCTTATAATATATCATTTTCAATGTATAAACCTTTTTATTTTTAAATTTTTTCTGTTGAGGCAACAATCTTTACTATATAGAATCATCTCGGATAATTTGTATGGAACTTTTCAATGTATCTGCATGTAAATGTGGTAATCATGCAGACATTTAATTTTCACACAAAGGCTTTAGTTTCTGCACTGGAACTTTCTGCATAAATATGACCATTTCGTAATGATAGAATGATCATCAGATAAAAACTTCGAATAAAAGAACATATACAATGATTACTTGTTTCATGTTAAGCTGTAGAAACTGTTAAGGAATGACACATCCATGAATTCTAATCTCATTCTAAGCCCTTTTCTTTTTCAGCACCAGTTTACTCTCTGCACGTGATATATTGTTATCAAGTCCATCCAGCCCCACTATTTGCAATAAATCTTTGGCACTAATTCTTCATTGACTTATTGCATTCAGAAATTTACGTAGGGAGCATTAGATATTGTCCTTTGCCCTTTTGGATTTACCTTTCCAAGTTTCATTTATCACCTTTGTTTTCTCTGCAGAAATTATGTTGTCCAATTCATCTTACACTTGAAGAATCCATATGCCACTGCTTGTATAATTTCACAATTTGAGGGTCACTATGTTCCCCTGTCAATGGATAAATTCAGCAGCCATGTGGTCGAAAAATGTCTTGATGCATTCGATGGTGAGAACCGGTCAAGAGTCATCTACGAACTGCTCTCCGCTCCACACTTTGAACAGTTGCTTCAAGACCCGCATGCAAACTATGTTGTTCAATCAGCTCTTCGAAATTCTGCGGTTTGTAACACAAGCATTATTTAGTTTTCCTCTCTGGCTTCCCTAATGCCAATATCTTGAGGTCATATCAATAATGCAGTTTGACAAAATCATGACAGATTAATCAATTTAAAATATCCGCATGCCTTGTTCTTTTAGTTAAAAATGGGCTGATTACGCCCTTTATCTATTTCTGCAAGTGCATGACAATGCATTTTCTAACTCGTTAAAATTTATCATGCTTCATTAATGGACTTTGATCCTCCTTTGACTCTGCATTTCTTTTCCTTTTCTTACGTTTGAATTTTCCTTCTAAACTAGGGTCATGTGCATAATGCACTAGTCCAAGCGATAGAATCCCACAAAGCCATTTCGCGACACAGTCCATACTCCAAGAAGATTTTCTCACAGAAGCTTTTGAGGAAGTGATGTACATTCTCCCCTAAGGCTAGAAGAAGTGTTGTTGTTGTTCTACATTACCAAAGCTGCATCCTGCCACTACAATTATAACATATATATATATATATATATGCATTCTATGGTTATTTAACTGTAAGTTGGCACTGCTCATCATAACCACACAATGGATTAACTCTTTAAAGAAGTGATTATCCTTCTGGTCAGCTGGAATCTGGAAAGAAAAAGGTTAAGACAATTTTGCTCTTAAAGTTAAGTTTCTAGACATGCTTTTGTCCTATTTCTATTATCTTGTATTTTAACACTTTGAATATGATCATCATGTTAATTATGACATTCTCACTATTGAGACTGAACAGTGTATAGAATTTTAGTATGTTTTTGCTGTTACCGTATAAGAGTACTATATGAGGAGGCTCTCTCGGAATAACTCACTTTGTTTTGTGGGCTAAAGTTAATTTCATGAAGTTCTGTGCTTATAATTCTTGTTCTCCCACCCTTCTCTAGGTGGTGTTGGATTGTTTTATAGTATTTTTTTTTTTAAATATTAAGAGGGTTTGAACTTTTAACATGCTCTCACGTTCCATTTTATCCTTATCATTTGGGCTGGTCTCAAATGACCATTCTACAACTTTTCTTTATAGGAAGATGTGTTTATTTTCTTAAAAAAAAAAGGTATTTTTAAATATTGAAAGATTAAAAAGATTTTATAAATATTACTCTCTCTAATACTAAATGTAAAATAGTACTATTAATGCTTTTTGTGGAGATTTTAAGAATTGACATTTCTAAGACCATGTAGTCATCTATGTGATTTTTTTTTTTGAGAAAATAGGGAAAAGTCCCCTATTACAAATTTTATTAGTGAGAAGGATTTGAAATTTTTTTTATAGAGAAAGCAATGTTACTCTGTGAATTTTGTATACAAGGAGTAATATTGCTTTCAGTTTACCCCAATTTTTCCTATATTTAATGTTTGTAAAATATATCTTATCATTTTTTTACTAAAAATATTCAATTATATATATATATGATTATTTTTTAAGAAAACTATTTTGCACATAACTATATTTTTATTCAATTTTAAACTATCATTTTTTTCTCTCGTTAATAGTTAATCTTTAATTTTATTCTATTAGTACAATTATCAATTTCTATACATAGACTAACAATTCAAACAAAGCAAAGTTACATTGGCTAACAATATTTATAGAATAAAATTAAAAAAAATAATAAGAAAAAACACAAATACTAAATTAAAAATTAAAATATATATAGGTACTTGTAGCATAGTTTTCCCTGATTTCATTTATTAGATGGAATTTCTATAAAGCTTGAGAAGAGGAAAAATGATACAGGAATTATAAGAAACCTAATAATTTGGTGGAATGTGATTAGACAGACACTTTGCCTCTAATCCCAGCAATGTGTAAACCACTAAACCTATTAATTAGCTAAGTGATGAGACTGATCACGCAACTCATTTGTGGGGTTCATAGTTGTGCTTTTGAGGTAACTTGTTCGTCAAGTTAGATAACAGTTAAGTGCGTTTTAGTTTCAACAAAGCTTAATTATAATTTATTAAGTGATTGGATCAAGTAGCAGAAATTAAACATTGTCAAGGATTTGAACCTCTAGGATTAAAAGGACTACAAGGGGATAATACAAATATTTTATATTAAAAAATAACGTTGATAACTCGATTTATATTAATATTAATTGTTTGTAAGAATTCTAATATTTTTTTTTAAAAAAATCCATAGATACTTCTTACATTCTTATTTATAAGTTGTGATTTATATTTTTTTTTACTTTATCTTTAATTATAAGTGTAATTGTTACTTTTTTTAATAATATCGTTGTTGGAAAATCAAATTTCCTATCCTAAATTTTAAGGTAGTTAAGGCTTAAATAGAGGGCAAAAAATAAAAAGAGAAAAAGTAACTTTTATATAATATATATCTTTGATAAGTTAATTAATTTTTTTAGATAATTGAAAGAAGCTAAATAAATCAGATAATTATAACTAAATTTAAATTCTTTAAGATGAATTTATATTATTTTATCTTATCTACTCAGTAATCTACTAAAATTAATTAACTATCTCTTATATTAGTTATGATTAATTAATTTATTTGAATCTTTTAATTTATAAAAAAGGTTAATAAGCTTTTATATTAAGAATTAGATGTATTACATAAATTTTAAGGTTAATGATAATGGTATTTTTAAGGCTAATTTTTCTAATCCTAAGAGTGCTATTTGAAATTGTTATATATATATATATATATATATATATATATATATCAAGTATGAGATTTGAGAGATGATTATAAGAATTTATGTCAAATATTTAAAAAATTTTAAAAATAAAAAGATCATAAAATGATATGATATTTGAGATTAAAAAAATAAAATAAAATGGCATTATTATTTAAAACAAGTGTGGGAGATGTTTCTCCCTTGCTTGTGGATTACTCATATTAAAGGTGCCATGTCATACCATTGAATAAATATCACTCTCTGTAAAAAAAAATTAATTAAAAATATTTAAAAATTTGACTCTCGTTCTTCCCACAATAAAATAAAATAAAATAAAAGGTTGTCTCCATAGATATTTTTACTTGTGGATTTCCACGTAGCTAATGTTGTAAAGAATCCTAATGGTGAAGAATGGTCCCAATGTCTTTTATATTGCCAAGTCTTGTCAAAGTATTTATATTCTATGTTTATCTTTCTACAGAAAAAAAAAATACTAGAGAATTTGGAACATTGGTACAAGTGGAGCATAAAATTTCACGTTCATGTTTGACCATACTCGAATTTATCTCAATATGTAGTCATATAAAAAAAATCTTATTTTTAATCAATTAGCTTCCTAAGATAATTTTTGTCAATCATCTTTATATTTTTAAAAAAATAAACTTAATATATTACTTTTCTGATATTTAATACAAGACTTAATTAATAAGTTAATTTTTATCATAAATATAATATTTAATTTATATATTTATTAATTTTTATTTAAATTATTCCTATTGGTACTCCTTCAATAATAATTAAATATTGGAGTTAAGAAAGATGATTATAGTATTTTTTTTAAAAAAATAAATCATGTTAACTAACTTAATTAACTACCTTACTATAATTAAATTAGTAAAATATGTCATATATTAAAGATAAAATGAGTAGTATTTATGAAAGTTTTGTCAACATTTAAAATTTTAATATTGATAATTTAGTTAATAAAATTAACTACTAAAATTGAATAACTAGAAAAAAGTTTATAAAATTAAGAAATTAAAATGAAATCTTATATAAAAATATAAAAAGACTAAAGGGAAAATAAAAAAAAATACTACTTTAATTTTAAAACCCTAAATCAAGAATTCCTACAAAAATATATTATTATTTACTTTATAACAGTAGTAAATAACTTAAAAATTGTAGTAAAATTTTTAAAATTCAATTAGTATTTTTTTGGGATTTTTTAAAAATTAAATGTATCACTTTTATTTTACTATTTACATATCTTTGTTTGTGGGCAATTAAACGACCAAGGAAAAATTCATACATGATTTATTTCAAAAATCATTAGGAGAGTTTTATCGCTCATTATTTTGCTTAACCTGACCTAGATTAATTAGAATTTTATAAGATCCAGCTTCCCTAGATTCTGATTCTATTGGAAACTGGTATCATAAAGTTTCATATTTTTTATCTTTATTTATTTATTTATTTATTTATTTATTTATTGTACGTGGAATGAGACCCTTTGTCATTTTGTTCATTTATTTAGAGACACTATACACTTCAATTCCCCCATGCATGACAAAAACTATATACAGACACTAACGAATTTTTCTTTCTTCACTTTTTTAAACTTTTAACAAACCAAGAGACCATAAATAATCCTAATACTAGTTTCTACTTTAGATATAGAAGATAGTTAAAATATTATATTTAATTTTAAATATAAAATTTTAATCTATTTTATATTTAATATTAATTTTTATTCTCTAATTTAATTTATCTAAGTCATAAACTAATATAATATTATATGTGAGTATTATAAAAATATAATATCATATTTATTATAATTAATTAATTTATTTAATTTTTTAATATTTTTAAATTAATTAATTAACTTCTATATTAAATATTAAAAAGAATATATTAAGACATGTGTGTAAATATCATGTCATTCATACTAAACAAATTATTTACAATTTATATTTTGAATTCTGCATCGAACTTAGTTGAAAAATTCAAGAGGAAAAAAAGACACATAAAGCTCTTGCTATTTTTTTTATAAAATTTTTTAAAAAATAATTAGAATTGAATACGCTATAAATAGTCACATGTCTTATATTTTTATTAATTTTTTTAGTTGCACACCCGATTTACCAGAGTTTTGCCCTAATTATATTCGAATTCGACACTCGTCGCGTACCTGGCTATAATGGGTGAGTCTCCCAATAGAAATTTTCTGCATACGCTAAGGCTTAAACTCGGGGCCTCGTTTAAACGATATCAAACCGCATACTATTCGGATTAACCTTAAATTCACAGTTAGCTCTTGCCTTACCCTGCCCTGCTCTACCCATGAGCATCAATTTTTTTTATTTTTTTTTACTTTTTCCCTAGATACTTCATTTAGAAGGGAGAATATGATAGTTACTGATAATTAAATCGTCATTTTAAAAATATAAGTATTTAAATAAGTAAGTTGTATATTTTAATATTTATAACTATTTTATTTTTTTTTCTTTTTTTAACTTTACTAATCATCATATGATTATATTATAAATTATAATTATTTATTTTATTTTTTTAAATGTTTCATCTTTATCAATATTAAGGAAATTATGTAAAGTTACAATTACAACTACTTAAACTTTAAGTTTTTTTTATATGCAATGTATTTTAAAACTTTAATTATTATCTTTTTGTTACCTTATTCTTAATAAATTATGGATATTATTTAACTCTTAAAAAAATATGAATATTATATTATTTTAAACGTTTATAATTGCATATTTTTTCTATAACATAAATATGACATCACAATTTAGATAAATCTAACTCATCTATGCTTAACTCAAAATAATTAAATTTTTTATTAGGTAGAGTAGAACATCAGACTGTATTAATTTTTTCAAGTAGGGTATCCAATAAAAAATTACTCTATTTAACTTTATCTATACACGCCCATAATACCTTGGGAAACAAGAGAATAAATAGGAGCACATCCTTTTGGCCAGTACATGTGTATACATGAGAGATATTTACTTATTTTTTTATAAAAACACAAAAATTTAAAGAAATATAGAATTGTTTTTGGGCCAATGATAATGTGTTCCCTTGTGGAGGAAAAAACAAAACGGAATAACGGTGACAAAGAAACCAAGTGGGAGCCATGTTGAGGTTTGACATTAAGAATTAATTATGAGTAATAACTAAATTAATTTTACAAAGCCAGAGCACAAGGCGCCGCGCGCATGACACGTATCCGCTTACCGCGTGAATAACAGAGTCCTCGCTGAGTGGTCCCACCCCTAGGTCTTGGCCCCTCCGCAACTCACGGCATACGTGGACCAATAGTGTTGCAGTAAGTGATCGGATCTGAGCGCCTCCATCCCCTCCACGAATTCTGATATCAACCTCTCTACGCCTTGATCTCCTGGCCACGTGGCACGTCCTTCGTGATTCCTTTCGCTTAGATTATTATTATACAAAACAATAAAATATTCTCCACCAAGAAAAAAAACATTAAACAAAGCCAAAAATTTTCTGCTGGTTTTCTTCTCCGCGGAAAAGAAAGCTCTGGAAGCCCAAAGGAATTTCCTACTTTGAGATGCGATCAAGAGCCTGAACTGCCTTCTTCTGTTGTTGTAAATTTCAGTGCTGTGACTGGAGATTTCTCGGCTGGCTTTGAATTTTACCGGATAATTTGTTCTTCAGGTATGTTTGCCGGAGTTTGGTGGATGTTGCAGATGTCTAGTTTAGTCTTTTTTAATTTCTCTCTCTTTTTCGCGGTGCAAGCTTGATCTGGTTTGTTTGTCGGGTATGAGATTACTTGATGAGGGTAAAAATTAAGCTGAAAGTATTAAAGGATCTGCAATTCCAGTTGAGCTACCCTAAACGCCCTTCGTTACGCCCCGCCCCGCACCTTTCTCTCTCCGTTTTCTTAAAAAATTATAAAAATGAGCTAATATTGAAGATTGATTGTCATTTCTGGGAGATTTACACTATTTCGCTTGTTTTAGTTGCTTCTAGTTAGCTCGGGTTGACTGGTTCTATTACTTCTACGGATTCTGCATGGGTATATAATCCATTTTTAGTTATTTTCCCTTGTCTTTAGGAAGTTTTACCTCGGTTTGCTCATAACAAAACCATGTGCGCAATCTTTAGATAGCAAAAAAGTAAAAATAAAAATGAACTTTAAATTAAAGTTTTGAGGCTTAAGTGTTCGGTCTTTTGATAACTTGGATATCAAATTGGCAATATATGTTGATGTTCATTCCTTTCGGGAATAACTTTTTCATTTCGATCGTAAATTTCTTATTTTTGGCTCATTGACTTTTTTATTAATTATTTCTCTATTACTTAGGAGGAGATTTCTAGCAATTCTCACAAAAAATAACGTGTCTAAGGAGAAATCTAACTTTTTACTAATCCAAGGGCTTTGGTTTATGCTTAAAGTTTGTGAATAGAGAATCGTCTATCTTGTATGCTTCTGTTCTTTCTTAAAAGTTAAAAATCAATGGTATTTCTGTAATTTTAGATAGGTGATTAATATGGTCATCTATATTTCTTTTTCAGCACCAGGTAGTCATAGGTTTTGGTTTCTTCTGTTATTTCAATAATTGATCCATAGCTCATTAACACAAAAAAGTTATCTTCATTTCTTTAGCAGGGCTTTTGAGAGAGAAACGTAAGTCTCTTTTACTAACTTTAACAGTGATTACCAAAATTTGAAATGTTGTAAGCATTGTAATTCTTGAACTGAAAAGGTAAGTGGGAACTTGACTGAACTCTTTAATATAGAAAAAATTAAATTGGTCTCCTGTGAGTTTTGCTTAAAAAAATTCAAGCTGGACTGAAGAGTAGCACAATCTTATATTTTAAGTACTGTAGTGTATATTCTAAAAATGGAGGAGAGGTTCAAGTAATTTCAGCAAAACTTAAGAAAGGTATTGTAATCTACTATTTGAAAAATCACTTCTATATTAAAATTTTCAAGTTTAGAAAAAAGGATGCTAGTGATAAACAAGGCCGGTGGGAACAATAGTAATAAACTTAAAAAGTTATGTGAAGTTTATATTTAATAATCTCATGGTGGCTCTATTTGAGGCATTTTATGTAGTCACAAGACTCACTTCATAGTAACCTTTAAAACCTGATGATTTCCGAGGTTTCTATACAAAAGGAAATGACTAATGGCTGCTGTTGTTATGGTAGATCATGGCTATTATTTCCTATGATATGTAAGTTCTGATTGATATAGAAAAGGGAATGCTTTTTGTTGATTAGATTTTAGATTTCATTTATTTTAAAGCTTCAGTGCTAGAATCATGTTTGAGTTGCAAGTATTTACACATGTTGTCTGTAACATTCAATGAAAATAAAGGCGGTCATATAACTTGAGGTATGGCTTTTTTGTGTATACTGTCCGACAGAGAAGCATCTTGGGGAGATATATTGCAAAGTATAAATGACATTAGATCAAGCAGTTGCATATGTCTTCAATGTTGGATAAAATATCTCAGAGGAATGTCAAAATTCTGCATGCTTGAGGTACTAACTATTGCAGTTCAATTTTGTTACAGAATTTGATTGTAATATTTCTGCCATTAGGTGTTTCAACGTAAATGCACTTGTCTATAATGAGCATAAGTTCCATTTCTGGATTGACTAAATATTTCTGTTGTTTTTAGATACCCCTCATTCACAGAACCAAATTTATATATTAAAAAATTTATGTTGCATTTTAGTTGTATAGTTAGCACATTGTTTCTTCTTTTTGGTCACCTGGAAATCTCGTCTGAGGGCTTGTTCCATGCAATTTCATTAATTCTATTATATAAGCGACCTCATCCTGAAGTTATGAAGTTAACATTGAGCAGTTAATGTGAGCTGGAGGAAATGTGGCAAGTATCCAGTACAATGGTTGGTGGCAGATCTTGGTGATAACTGGAGAATGTGCCTTCATATAATGTGAAATACTCTATACTGTATTGATGATATCACTGTTTGGACTTTGTTTGATGTTTTCATTGGCATATTAAACGTTATTTCTGGTTGAGTTTCACGTGGGTGCACAAATCTACTTTTGGTGTGTCCTTGTAGTGTAATCTTGTAAGCAGGCTATTATTCAATCCGAGTTGAAAAGAGCTAGGGATGAAGAAATGCCTTGGTAGTTAATAATAAGACTCCAGAGTCACTGAACTTTGGATAGCTTGTTGATTGTGGTGAGTGTGGCTGATGTTACTGTCAATGTGAAGTACGCTACTTGTTAAATGGTAAACTTAAACTTGATATTTCTTACCTTTACTTCTACTTCTTTTCTTGTTATGAATCCCGTTTTCTTCTTATTAGCTTTGAAAGATTTACCCTTGTAAGAATCTGTCAACTGGTCACGCTTAGGCTATGCCCCCTTGTGTTTTTCTATTTGGATTATGTAACTACATGGTTGAGGTTTCTTGAGGTGGGTTTGTATCCGCAAGATTCTTCTAAGTCCCTTTGATGTGGATCAAGTGGACTCCATTTTTATAATAAGAGATGAATATATGGGTTTTATGGATGTTCCTTGCTTCTTTACTATGTTGATGCCAGCAAAATGGTGATGGCTTGTATTGGTGTGATCTTGAACAAAATACTAATTCTGACCTTTGTGGCAACTGATAGTACTGTGTTTCATTTTTGCAACATGTAATTATGTTGTTTCATTCCCGAATTGAGGTGTCCATATTTTTGTTTGAGAGGATTGTAATGCTTAACAGCTTAAACGCATCTCTTATAGTGGGGATGTTTATTCCTGGCATGGAGGTAGCAGGTTTATCTGTTATTGCAAGAGTAATTTGATGAACTAGCTTAAGAAACTAGAAAGATAAAGACAAAATCATCTCTATAATGCATTGTCTTTAAAGCTGTACGAAATAAGTGTGGCATTTTAGGATTCTCAAATGTCTTGGGCTGTAATATTTCAGAGTGGACATTTCTATCTTTAGCACCACCATGGAGCGTAAAAACTTGAACATATCATTGGACCTTTACATTAGTATAAAATTTCGATCAAGTGTGGAAGAAATGGCGGGATTAATAATTTGAGCAATTTTTCTTTCTTTATATGACCATAGTCTTATAACAAATTTTCTGAATTTCTCTCATCCGACCAAATAAATACAAATAATATTTGTTGATACTAGGTTCAAACCTTCCTTTTGATGTATATCCAGTTGAACTTGTTAATTCAACCTCTTTTTTCCTTTCCTTTTCTTTTTTGCTTGTTTTCCTTTGTTGATTCAAACTATTAAATAAACAATGCATAGCTGTTATCTGAAGTTGGTATGGTAGCAATTTGCTTCCTTATGAAATTTTTTGAAAACTGATATTCTACCTGAATGTGCTTTGTTTGTCATATTTAGCTGAACTACTATTTCCGTGAGAATCTAGTTGCTGTCAATGATTTCCTGGGTTTGTAGCTTGGAAGTTCCATGACGGGAAAGATTCTATATGAGCCATTACTAGAGGTTACTAGCATTATATAATTGAAACTGCCGCTGCAGCAAGACTTCGTTCTTCATATATTTGGAACACCTTTCTTTTTCCTGCAAACTTGTAATATTGGAGTTTCTAAACTGATTTTGAACTTTCTGGAATCTCTCATTTCTCTCTTTATTAGGTTATTGAGGATTTATTTTGTTCTGTATTGCAAGGTTACTGTTAACTTGTGAATTTGCTGCTTTCTAACTACCTCTCGTCACAGATTGAAGATAACGTGTGGGATGGATTTGGTGAAAGTGATCATATAGTGGCCCTTTCTGGTGATGATCATACGGATCAGTTTGCAGTAGAGGGTGATGGTAGTAAGAAACGACGTCTGGAATTGCATGATACTGGAAGTACTGATTTAATCACCTATGTTACTCAGGGTCAGAAAGAATTTTACTCTCCAACTATTACTCAGGAAGAAATGATGCTGGAAGAGGGTTCATTGTCTCATCAACGTGCAGGTGTCTTTCCTTCATGTGATAGCGAGGCATGTAAAGAAGTGAAAAGACTAACATCAGATGATACAAGCATGTCTGGTCATCATTACAAGAGTAGCAATATAGATTCTATTGACAGTGAGCTTTGCATGGATGATACTGTGCTCGGAGATAAGTGTGTGGTGGAAGGTGATGGTGTGTGTGGATACCCAATCAACCACATATCCCAAGCTGACAATGAACTTAGCTTTCTTGATAATGATGGGTGGCTAGATATAGGGAACTTTGAAGACGTTGACAGGATGTTTAGGTAGGGAGGAATTGTTTCATTTGAAAGGAATTTCCTCATTTTTCCCATTTTCTGAAATGCTAATCTATTTATCATAATGATATATGACTTAAATTTGCAGTTGTGATTCTACTTTTGGAATGGGAAGTTTAAATAATGAAGAGGAGTTCTGCTGGCTTTCCTCGAATGGCACCGATGGATCTGATGATGCATCAAAATCTACCTTTAAGTTATCAGGAGCTGAACCGAGTCTATTAAAAAATATATCAGACTATGATACAGACTCTATGGCAGGTACTGATGGTCTTCCAATCAATGATTCCAATAAAAAAGCATCTTCGTTCAATAAAAAATTGAGGACAAGAGCAGATGTGGATCATGATGTAGTCCCTGCTTCATTATCAGTGCTCAGTAAGTCGGACATGAAATCTGGTAGCATGGATGACTCAATGCCTAAAGAAAAGGTTGGTCATAATGTTTCTCCTATTTCATTTTACAACCTGGATTCTAATTTCTTGAATTTCCACTTATGGAGCAACAATTCTGTGTGGATTAATTTATCAAAACACACACTCCGATAATAGTGCTCTTGTAAGCACATGACATAATAATTTTGATTTATGCCTCTGGTCTCATGTAAATTATGAATTAAATTGTTGAAGTTATTTATAACCATGTCATCATATAGAGGCAACGCTGTTTTTTTTTTCCTCTCAACAAAAAGACAACACTGATTCTTGAATCATATATATTATTTCATTTTATGATGATGCTGTGATCTATTTATGAACTACTAATCATTATCCCTATAGTCAGAATTATAACTAGTAATGAGTGTGTATTAGGGCAATCAAGCAAATATACTTCCTCTTAGGTTTTCACGTTTGTTATTTTGCTGTATTTTTCTAATATGTTTTATTATTCATTGCATTCATCTAGTTAGCAATGTAAATTTTGTAGCCATCCATTAACCAAAATAAATTGTTTTTTTATTTGTATATTACAAACAGTATACTTGTTTTGCTGATGCAGAGGAAACTGTCAAAGCCATCAGAAGGAAGAAGGAAAAATGAATACGTAGAAAATGGTAATCCTGTTTATCCTTGTGCTCCACTAAAGCAATATGGAGATGTAAAGAAACCTTTTGGAGCATCTTTTGGCAAAGTTAGTTCTAATGTTAACTTGCCGTACACAGGGTATAATGATTCTCCAAGTAACACTTCCCTCATTACAACTTTATCTGGATCCAGATCTGAACACAATAGGCATCCATCTCCTTCTCTTATAGAATCATCTTATGCTTCAAATGTGGAGAGCTCTCAAGCTCATTCTTTAGAGGCTGCTGCTTTGATAGCAAATGAGAAGAGAGAAAGATTATATCATCCCAATGCTGCACAATATCATCCCAATGCTGCACAACCATTAACTAAGAGTTTCAAAATTGAAAATATGGCAGGTTCATTGCCATGTCAAAGACCAGGTTCAGCTCAGCAGCAAGTGCATCAGTTTGAAAATGAGAATGAAGGCCACAGTGAAGTTGATGGAGTTAGTGTAGGATTTTCACAAGAAACAGAGTCCTCAAATGTGCAGGAAATCTCATCAATGAGCTCTGTGCATGAAATGTCACTCGAAGCAAGCTTTCGCCAACTGCAGTTGGTCATGGATCAGGTATTGAACACTTCCATGACAGTCACGTTTGTTTCCATGTGTTCTATTTGTGTCTTGCAGACTATAGTTCTCCTTGGCCCTAATGCGCAATAAGTTACTAAGAGTTAAGAGTTTTAACACTAAACCACTTCTTGCATGTAACAGCCTAAAGTTTCTAGCACATTAGTTGGTTGTCTTCATCCAAATGCTTTATATGTCAATCAGTGTTGTTTAGTAGTAGTCTCTGCTAAAATTCTTAATGCAGTGAGAGAAAAAATTCATTTTTGTGTTTATCTAAAATTAAATATGAAGCTTGTATCAGTTGATTGACACTTCTCTTTGTTTGGATGGGCAATGGGAATCGTTTGAAAAGTATGATAATAAAAGAAATGGCAGCACGACAAGATTTATGCAAATTTTGGGCTTTAAGGGGCGTCCATTTTATAAGCCTTTATAACTCAGTCCACAAAATAGCTTTCAGGATTTTGGAGTACTTTTAATGAAGTGCTACTCCATTCATTGATATATGACCTAATTGATTTTTTTGAATAGATTAAAGAAGTTAAATAAATTAGTTAATTATTATTTATATAAAAATTAGTTGACTAATTTGGATAATTAAGGAATATATAATATGAATTTATGTTGAGGAGTTTGATTTGGTTATAATTAATTGATGTATTTAACTTTTTTAATCTATTCAAAAAATTCAATTGGATCTTATAAGGAACCGAGAGAGTATTTATTACTTTTGAAGATAATAGCACAGCAGATTACAGCAGATTCCTTGGCAGATTTCATGGCAACAATATATGCTGAGATATGGGAATTTATGTAGATAGAATAAATTGATTCATTGTGTTTATTAGCTTTGATTTGTATCCCAGATTTATCGGCCATCCAATTATGAGGCCAGATTCTTTTCTCTGTATATATATATGTGTACAATTGCAAGACAGAAATATAGCAGTAAAGTATTCTCTCTGAATTTCGCTGCTGTCTTCAGAACCATATTCCCTCTGAATTTCCTGCTGTCTCCAGAACCATGCCTCACAACATGGTATCAGAGCCTACAATCGGTTCTGCACGTTCGCCCACCACAGAATCCGACAGCACCGTCACGTCCGACGGTGGGTCTCGTCTCAAAGTTGCCGGCCTTGAAGGGTCGGCCATTCTCATTGTACCGGAGAAACTTACCGGTGATAATTACCTGGATTGGAGTCAATCCATGCTTTTGGCTCTCGACGGAAGGGACAAATTGGAAATGATTCAGACCGAACAGCCTCCCACCGGCGATACTAGTGCCCGTCGCTGGAAGTCAGACAATGCCTTGGTCGCCTCCTGGCTGCTCAATTCCATGCTCCCGGCTGTTAGAAGAAGCTTCATGTTCCTTACCTCAGCTCATGCCATTTGGGTTGCCGTGAAAGAAGCTTACGGGAGACGCCCAAATGCTGCGCTCATCTTTGATCTGAAAGCACGCCTCTGGACCGTCAAACAGGGGCCGCGTCCCCTCAACTCTTACTACTTGGAGAAATCAACTCTTTGGCAAGAACTGGATTTACTTCAACACCGCACATGGCGCAATCCTGAAGACGCTGCCGAGTTTCATCGCACTTTGGGGGAAGAACGCCTCTTTGAATTCCTTGCTGGTCTTGAATCGATGTATGATGATGTGCGGAGTCGACTGCTGGGAAGGATTCCACTTCCTTCTGTCTCTGAAGCTTTCGCAACCCTGAGAGATGAAGAAGCTCGCCGCAGAATCATGCTTCCAGTTCACTCGTCCCCACCTGTTGAATCATCGGCCCTCGCTGCACGCGCATCGGATTCCAGAAAAGAACGCCCCATGTGTGACCATTGTAAGAAGCCTGGCCACACACGCGACAAGTGCTGGGATCTTCATGGGCGACCAGCTGATTGGAAGCCCAAGTCTCGCAAACCCAGAAGCCACATTGCAGACGCGACCTGTGGAGAAGAAGACATTGCTCCTGGCGCCAGCCCAATCACGCGGAACTCAGGCCCAAGTCTCGCCAACAGTGGCCCAAATCAGAAGTGGCTGAACTCAGGTGGCCCAAATCAGAAGTCTCATGGCCCAAATCAACCCAGTTACACCCACACTGGCCCAAGTCATTTCTCAGGGTCCAGCCCAGTAATGAATGCAGATCCCCTTCAGGTCATATTGGAGCGTTTAGCAGCACTTGAGACTCAGGCCCAAAAACAACATACTGCTTCTGTAGTTCAACGAGGTAATTTTTTCCAAGCACTCGCTACCATCAAAGGTAAGAATACCGACGTTTGTTGGATAGTTGATTCCGGTGCCTCAGATCATATGACTGATAATGTGTCATTATTTACAAACTACACTCCTGCTTCATCACGCCTTACAGTTAAAATCGCTGATGCCTCTGATTCTTTGGTAGCCGGTAGTGGCACCATTAAAGTTTCTCCGACACTTACCCTCCATAATGTTTTGCATGTCCCAAAATTAAAGTGCAATTTATTATCTGTTAGCCAACTTAGCAAAAGAGAGCGGTGTCATGCTAACTTCTTTGCTACACATTGTGTCTTTCAGGATCTGTTCACGGGGACGACGATTGGTGTTGCTAAAGAATTTGATGGACTCTATTACCTGAATGACTGTCATCACCCAGTATCTTACTCCTGTAATACAGTGTCTTCCCTCAACACTAGTAACATTGAGCTGTGGCACAAAAGATTAGGTCATCCAAATTTTCAATATATGTGCAAAATGTTTCCTTCTATTTGCTCAAATAAAATATCCGAATTTCATTGTGATTCCTGTGAGTTAGCTAAACATCAGCGCACCTCTTTCCCTAGTTCCACTTATCGCCCTTCTAGACCTTTTTCCATCATCCATAGCGACGTATGGGGTCCATCTCGTGTTCCTAATCGCACACATTCCAGATGGTTTATGACATTTATTGATGATCACACCCGTGTCAGTTGGGTTTTCCTCTTAAAAGATAAAACCGAGGTCTGCCAAACATTCATTAATTTCTATCACATGATCCATACACAATTTGACACCAAAATTCAGACTCTCCACACTGATAATGGTACCGAGTACTTCAATCACCAGTTATCCACCTTCCTCACCCAACACGGCATCACCCATAAAAGTTCATGCCCTCACAGTCCGCAACAGAATGGGATTGCAGAACGCAAAAACCGACATATCCTAGAAACTGCTCGGGCACTTCTTTTTAGTAGCGGTGTTCCTACTTATTATTGGGATGATGCTATCCTTACTGCTACCTTCCTTATTAATCGCATGCCTTGCAAACCCCTATCTTTTCAAACCCCTCTCCAAGTCCTTCACCAATCTTTCCAGAGACCTTATCTTGAAAATACCTTACCTCTCCGAGTCTTTGGCTGCACCACTTTTGTTCACATCCATCATACCCATAAACTGGAACCCAAAGCTGTAAGATGCATTTACCTTGGACCTGCGGGAAATCAAAAAGGGTACAAATGTTTTGATCCCATTAACAAGCGCCTCTATATCACCTGTGATGTCACCTTCCATGAAAACATTGCCTTTTATAACTCGTCCTCGGTTCAGGGGGAGACTTGGAGTGAACCTCTTCCTCTGACTCCTCTAACTACACCAAAAAATGTTGAACCTTCATTTTCTCACAATGAGCCTGACCTTATCTACACACTTGAAAAAATACAGGACCATGAAAACAACTCTAGTTCAGGGAAAGACACCAACAAATGGGGACAAGTCTATGCTCGTAGAAATACTGACACGACAGGTAATACTCCTCAAATAACTGATACATCCCAAGAGTCTGAGCCGGGAGCAGACCCTGACCAAGAGAGTGTTGGCGAGGATCTTGATCTTCCAATAGCGATAAGGAAGCAAAAAAGGTCATGTACCAGGCACCCGATTGAGAGGTTTGTTTCCTATCAGGCCTTATCATCAAAGTATTGTGCTTTCATATCTCATCTTGACCAGATTAGGGTGCCAGAAAATATACACGAAGCTCTTAATAGTCCTGAATGGCGGAAAGCAGTAATGGAAGAAATGGAGGCATTGGAAAATAACAACACATGGGAAGTAGTAGAACTGCCAAAAGGTAAGAAAGCAGTAGGCTGCAAATGGGTGTTCACTCCAAAGTATCTTGCTGATGGGAGTCTTGACAAGTATAAAGCTAGATTGGTGGCGAAGGGCTTCACTCAAGTCTACGGTATGGATTACACCGAGACATTTGCACCAGTGGCCAAGTTAAACACCATCAGAATCATTTTCTCGCTAGCTGCTAACTTAGATTGGCCACTACACCAACTGGATGTCAAAAATGCTTTCTTAAATGGGGAATTAAAAGAAGAAGTATACATGAAGATGCCCCCAGGGTTCCCCGGAAGAACTGGAAATCAGGTGTGCAGGTTAAGAAAATCATTGTATGGTCTAAAACAATCCCCTCGAGCATGGTTTGAAAAGTTCACTAAAGCACTGAAAGCTCAGAAATACTCTCAGGGACAGAGTGACCACACCTTATTCTTCAGACATGAAGATGGGAAGATTGTAATATTAGCAGTATATGTTGATGATATTATTCTCACAGGAGATGATCCACTAGAAATCAAGAGAATCAAAGAAGCACTGAACGGAGAATTTCAGGTTAAAGACCTAGGAAGTATGAAGTATTTTCTGGGGATGGAAGTAGCAAGAACAGAAACAGGCATAAACATCTCGCAGAGGAAATATATTCTGGATCTCCTTGAAGAAACAGGTATGCTTAGCTGTAGACCAAGTGACACTCCTATACGAGCTGACAAAATAAAAGATGATGAAGACATGGGGAAAGCTGTAGACAAGAGAAGATATCAACGCATGGTTGGAAAATTGATCTACTTGTCTCACACACGACCAGACATTGCCTATGCGGTTAGTGTAGTGAGCCAACATTCCCATGATCCAAAGCAACAACACTTAAATGAAGTCTACAGGATACTTAGATACTTGAAGGGCTCTCCTGGATTAGGACTTCTATTCAAGAAATCAAATGCAAGAAATGTAGAAATATTAACTGATGCAGACTGGGCTGGTGATCAAGATGACAGAAGATCTACCTCGGGATATGCTACTTATGTGTGGGGAAATCTTGTCACATGGCGAAGTAAGAAACAAAGCGTAGTTGCTCGAAGTAGCGCTGAAGCTGAGTTCAGAGCAATAGCACTTGGGATTTGTGAAGGTCTATGGGTAAAACGGGTACTGGAGGAACTAAAAATGACGATAGACTTACCCATTAGATTACACTCCGACAATATGGCAGCAATTAATATGTCACATAACCCAGTCCAACATGACAGAACAAAACATGTTGAAATAGACCGACATTTCATACGGGAAAAGATAGATAGTGGGATAATTGATCTCAGATATATTCCGTCAAAAGAGCAAACAGCTGATGTCCTTACAAAAGGATTAGCTCGAGATAAATTCGAATACTTAATTAGCAAGATGGACATGATAAATATCTATGCTCCATCTTGAGGGGGAGTGAAGATAATAGCACAGCAGATTACAGCAGATTCCTTGGCAGATTTCATGGCAACAATATATGCTGAGATATGGGAATTTATGTAGATAGAATAAATTGATTCATTGTGTTTATTAGCTTTGATTTGTATCCCAGATTTATCGGCCATCCAATTATGAGGCCAGATTCTTTTCTCTGTATATATATATGTGTACAATTGCAAGACAGAAATATAGCAGTAAAGTATTCTCTCTGAATTTCGCTGCTGTCTTCAGAACCATATTCCCTCTGAATTTCCTGCTGTCTCCAGAACCATGCCTCACAACAACTTTCTATTCAGCAAGGGACTTCGTTGTCATTTCTTGAATGTGATTTGCTCAGATAAATTGGTGCAGTACTACTAGGATAAATAATCAAACGTAAGGTCATATTTACTGCACAGTTGCAGTGGACTTGCTCTAGAATAGATATGGTGTAACCAT
This sequence comes from Leucaena leucocephala, assembly GCA_037074615.1. NCBI lineage: Eukaryota > Viridiplantae > Streptophyta > Magnoliopsida > Fabales > Fabaceae > Leucaena > Leucaena leucocephala. Next base: position 13,301,844 of record CM073550.1, read on the forward strand.
ACACCTAAGATTGATGTCACCCTGAGTTATTTCATGTATGGCTAAGGCTAGAATATCGATGTGGGTGCATAATGTAAAAATGTCAAGATATCTTGGCTGTCTTTTCAGAATTTGCACATATGGTTGTCACTAGTCATTTCCTTTTTTGCTGAAAAAGTTTGGTTAGTAATCGACAATTATTCTTGTCTTATTTTTATTTGCCATATTGGTTAATAGTTCCTCTAGATAGCTCCTGTTTTGGCAGGATTACACTGTTCAACTTTACATGTTTGACATTAGGACTAGAGATCTTCTGAAGCAGGCTAATAAAACTACCATTTTGTTTCCAATTCACAATCTTCTTCACCATTGGTGGCGGTTACTGGTCATTGACTTCTTTGTATTAAAGCTGTTGGAATTTTTTGTTCCGGTGGTATGTTGGAGATTTATTTTAAAATCAAGGATAAGCATTCTTCTAAGCATTAGCTTTTGGAATGAAATAATTCTTGACATAGTTCAAGAGCCATGATATCCCAACAGTTTGGAGTTAAATCTTTGTCACTCCTCTCTCATAATTAAATTAACCAACATGTTCATTAAAAATAAGACAAGAATAATTGACTACCCATTTAAATGCTTGAACATCTTTAGGCTAATCATTATCATTCATGCATGCCAATATGTTGATTATATTTTACTTTGTACGCAACAATTATTGGATTGCAGTTAGATATGAGGACCAAACAGTGCATAAGGGACAGTCTATACCGCCTGGCTAAGAGTGCTGAACAAAGACATAACTATGCCAAAGTAAATGGTAGCATTGGGGACAATAATGACGCCTGCAAAGCTATGATGACTCAAGATGTGAGCGGGTAATCGTTCGCGTTCTTCTAGTCCTTTTTACATTTATACATTGTTGACTATCAGGACATTGCCATTTTTGTTGGAATGCTGCTTAATGGGGAATAAGCAAAAAACAAAAAGGAAAACAAACAAAAGGCCTAAAACTTCAGTTTTGATACTTTTAAGGGCTATTTTTCTAATTTTCAAAGCTGAGGGAAGTATTTTACCAATGACTCTAATCTGAAGAGGGCTATCTACATTATTCCCCCGTGTGTGTTGGGGTTATATTTGTTGTGTGAATATTGCTGACAAAGAAACAATGGCCTATTCAAGTTTCTCAAAGAAAGGACAAGGATGAATGCAGAGAATCCTGTGTTGAATTCTTTGAAGAACCTTCCACATTTTGCATATCTATGGAAAATAATGTTGTTGATGAATCCTTTAACCAAGCATAACAAAATTCATTTTCAGGTGTTCTGGGTTCATGGACATGGAAACTGATACCAATCCCATTGATCGGTCTATAGCACACTTTTTGTTTCACAGACCTACTGATGCATCGGTGATGCCTCCTAGTGAGAAGTGATTCCAGCTTTGGCATCATTTTTGCGTAAAATGTGTAGTTTCAAGTATATATGACCATGTACTAATATTCGAGGCCTACTCTGACGCCTAATTTGCATTTTTTCCCCTAGTTCTATACACTGACATTAATGTATATTCTGCTGATAATCACAATATAAGGTAGCTGCTAAGCTTGCTTCAGCTCATTGATTATACCAAATTTATTTGTATATTAAAGTATGAGAGTTTGTTCGTTAGAATCTATTCATGTTTTAGTTCATCTTTTCCTCACCAACCCGGAAATGCTTGAGCCTATCACAGGAATGCCAAGCCCATATGAAGAAAAATAATGGGAAAATTGCTAAAAAATGTCATTGTAAAATTTATTGCCTAAAAATATTTGAAATTTATTTGAGGAGCTATGGACAATTTATTTTTAGTGGGTATAATTTAACTTTTCTTTAACTGTAAAATAAAAATAATTTATATATAATTGAATATATGTTATACTGAAGAAAAATTAACTTGGCTTTTAATAAATTGTATTTGGGTCTTTTAGTACTTTTAGATAATAAATTTTATAATTTTTTAGTAATTTTTTTTTAAAAAAAATCCTAAAATGTTCTAGAAGCATGTCAAAGGTCCTTTTTCTCTTTTTCAAGCGCATTTCTCATTTCATTTTTAGAAAACACTTTTTCGTATATCAGACGTTACCTAAATGTTTGACACTTGGATAAAAGTGAAACGAGCCCCAAATGGGATTTGGTTTGGACCCGGTGCATTCCCATGGCTTTCTTTTCACGATAGATTGCTCAGTGCTTACAAATAGAGTTTGAGACATGTGGCCCAAGATATATGATACATGTCAACTTTTTTTTTTTTTATAACTTAAGCCCTTATTATATCCTTTATAGGGCCCGTTTAGATAGGATTTTAAAAACGGGCTTATGAAAAAAAAGGGCTTTTGAACAGCTTATAGAAAAGGGCTTTTGAAGAAGAGATTATGAAAAAAAAGTGGTTTTGAATAAATGAGTGTTTGGATAGTTATTTGTAGAAGGGGTTTTGTGAGTGGTAAATTACAAAAAAGGGTATGAGTATTAAATGAGGAGAGATAAGAGATAAGAGGAGAGAGGAGAGAGGGTGTAAGAAAGAAAATAGGAAAAAAGTAGGAGAGAGGAGAGAGGGTGTAAGAAAAAGTAGGAGAGAGGGTGTAAGAAAAAGTAGGGGTAATATAGTAATTGGTTAGTTCAAACGTGGTTTACTGTTTCAGAAGCTACTCTGACCAGCTTATCTGAAACCTTAGTTTTAAACCATAGTTTAGTCCAAAAGCCCGTTTGAACAAATATGACTGTTTGTTTTAAAATTTCTCCAAACCTAGGTTTTGAGCCAAACCTTGGTTTTAAACCAAGGTTTGGATGCCTTCCAAACACGCACATAGAGAGGCTGGTTTCACAACATCATGCTTAAAAAAGTCTCAAGAGATATACTAGGTGTCAGTTAAGTGCACGGTGACCTTGATCATGTTTAAGGATGTTCTCGTGCCTAGAATAGCTATTTAATGAGAACTTTGCTTGGGTACACTATACCACCAGCATAAAGCCTGTGATATGATATATTCACTCGAGCCAGTAATAAAAATATCCTGTCTAACCCAATAAATATAGAATAGGGCTGGGTATTAGTTTGTAAAATACAACCCATATATTTTTCGGGTTGGACATCAAGCATAGGGGTTACCTTGTCCTGCCCATGAGCCCCCCTTTTATTTTTTTTATTTTTTTCTCCATCTTAGAAGAGAGAATATGATAGCCACTAGTGACTAGAAGGTAATTTTAGAAATATAAGTAGTTAAGTAGGTAAGTTGTTATACTAATTTTTTCTTCTTTTTTTTTAACTTTGTTAATTATCATATGATTATATTACAAATTATAATTATTTATTTTATTTTTTAAATATTTTATCTTTGTCAATAATGGGGAGATTGATATAAGTTATAATTACAAACTACTTATACTTCAATGCTTATTTTTTATATGCAATAGATCTCAAGATTTTAATTATTATCTTTGTTATCTTATTCTTAATAGATTATAGATATTATTTAACTTTTGAAGACACATGAATATGGTATTATTTTAGAAGTTCATAATTGCATATTTTTTTTACATGAGTATGACATGACGACTTGGATATACCCAACCCAAAATTGTTAGGGCTTTTACCGGGTAGGACTGAGCATCAGGTTACACAATGTAGCCTATTCATTTTTTGGGTAGGGCATCGGGTAGGGGAGTTGTCCTGCCTAACCCTACCTATATACACCCCTATCACTAAGGGTAATAAATCTTGAATAGCGACACTGTAACCTAGTTTCCCTTGCATTTTTATTTTGCAACCCATGTATAATTTTTTTTAGTACAATTTTTTTTGTTAGAGGTTAAACTTACCTGCGATCTAAAAGCATTACAAAATCTCCATTCTCCTTAGATAATACTAATATTAAATAAAATAAATAATTAATTATCTCTATATATAAAACTAAACACCCAACAGTTAATATAACCCATGTATATTGATTTTGTAGCGTAGCATTTTTTTAAAGCCCAATGCTGCTTATGTATTCATCTTTTAGTAATATAATTCCATTTTTACTCAAAAAAAGTCCAAACAGTAACATTTCGTCAGTGACATTAATACAGCCTCTAAAAACTTATTCCGAATTTAAATTAAACCTAAAAGATATTGGAAAAAATTGCTAAAAAATGTTTTAAGATATTGTTCAAAAGTACTTAAAAGAACTCAAATCCTTCATAATATACAACTCATTGTTAAAAATACAACTATTCAACTGTATACAACATATATTTAACTATATATATATAACTAAAGAAAAACTACATTTGCTAAAGATAGATTGTACTTTAAGGTCTTAAACAAATTTCAAATACCTTTAGCAATAAATTTTGCAAATTGGTGATTTTTCAACAATTTTTCCAACAATATATTGTTCCTGTACTTATATACACAGGTATAACAGAGAAATTATAAATCCTTTATATTTAATACAAGTGAACATCTTGTTAAAAAATCCCGGACAAACAAAACTAGATCTCTCTTGTATCAAACATCACATAAGGGAAACGTACATTTGTTGACAAAATGCATCAAGTGCAGAGAAAATTCAATACTGATACTTTAGAATACAAAGAATGATAAGACAACTTGTTGCTTGTTGATTGTAGAAAAATTCCAAAAATCATTAGGCAAACATACTCAAAATGAATATTATGATTGCCTAGCTTGAATGGTCAATTCATATCAACAAACACACAACAGCCAACTATTTGGTCTCTATAAGAACCTGAATTCCTTCCTGGCTTACTGGTATATTGGAAAGCTTCAACTTTATGGCCTCAAATTTGGAACTTTCTATCTCTTCACTAGTTAACCAAAGAGGTAAATAGTGATCAATCAAGTCCTTTCCACAACTCAAGGGTGAACCTCCATTAAAAATCGGGGTTCTCCCAACAAACCTCATAATGCTTGCTAGATTAGAATCAGAAGGCTCTTCGGCATAACTCTCCAATATTTCCCTAATGGATTCGCACCAGATTGGTCGAGCTACCTTAAGGAAGTCGTTCAAAACTAGCACTGGAAGGTTCACACTTCCCAGTTCGGACTCATTGCGCCCTCCCGTCCCATGATAGTCTGAGCCACCGACCTTGAAAAGCCCATAGGTATCCGCCAGGTCATTGTATGCTGCAAGGCGCAGATAATGTGATTAGAGTGATGAGGAAGTTTTACTTCTATTTATGAAGTGAACATCATGAGTCATCCCATAATAAAGGATAAGTTTCTACTTCAATAACCTATGCTCAGAGGAAAGAAAATGTGATTTGAAATTATTAGTTGTGTCCAATCATAATGACTGTATTAATTATCTTCATGCAAAAGTCAAAATTTTGGCAGTGATTTCATAAGGTATAGTTCATAGTTGGTAAGATTTCAATGAACTAAAATATGAAATGAAATTTGGCATGGTTTTCAAAATGCAGAATTTGTAATATCTGGGTAGCAATCATGGTTTCATTTCATTACCTAATTTACTGTAAGGAATAATTCACCATACTCATTCTCAAATAGAAGAAAAGGAATTGAGTATGTCAAATAATGCATGAACCAACCTTCTTTTTTGGTTTACAGAATCACTAGCAAAAGCTAAACCAAAGACTTACCTAGTTCAATCCTACATCAAGCCAACCATTCTTGGTGTTTAATATTTCAACTTATTTGATAATGTAACAACCAATCTAATTTTTGTTTTATAGGGAAACTGATATCCCTAAATTATGAAGTTCCATTATAGCTTCAGTGACAACAAAAATAGAGTAAAGTTTACAAATCGAGTAGTAACAGCATACCTGCCAATCTTCCATCACTTCTGTAGACCTCCATTCCATGTAGGCCAGCTTCTTTTAACCTTTTGATAACAGGACCAGGATTTTTTAGAGCCCATGGATGAGCTAGTACGGCTACACCACCTGTCTGACAGATCAACTTTATTGCTTCCTCAGCCAAAGGCTCACTTCCCCTGAAACATATATACCATAATTTTTATTCTTTTACTAAAGCAAGCACTAGCAAACAATAACATGTTAAGATGAAGTTATGTGACGTTACGTAGAGTAAGCAGGTCCACCATCAAAAAGATATCGAGCAAAGGCCTGTTTTAGGTTTTCTACATAACCCGCTTCAAGCATAGCCCGAGCCACGTGAAGCCTCCCGGGGGCAATCCCATTGCCTGCAATCCTGCATACATGCTCCCACTTAAGTGGCAACTTGAGCTTGTTCAGTTTTAAGACCATGTTCTTTGCACGAAGAAAACGGCCATCCCTTATATTGGATAAGAATTTGTCGAGCTCCTCAAATCTAGTTGGTCCACAGCTACTGTAATATGCTAAGATGTGTACTGGTTCCTCTGCTTCAGAGTCTCCTCTGCAAGTAGATAGCCATAAATCAGATACATAAGAAAAGATCGGTTTTCAATATAGGAAGGATTTTTTTGTTTTTCTGTCAACTGATTAAAACAAAATTATAGATTTGAGAATTTCAAACTATTTCTCTCAAACGGCTAAAGTAAGAGCGTGAATAACTACTATTTTGGAAAATTACCTTGGAGAGAATATCGTACTAATTTCAACACCTGGAATGATTTTGATGCCATATTTACCGGCTGCTTCTAGAGCCTCAGGGATGCCAGACATGGTGTCATGGTCTGTCAGAGCTAGAACTTTAACCTGTTACAATTACAAACAAGTAATGTTGATTAAAAATGCACAAATGTATTAAAAAATGAAAGTACACACTATGAATACCACAAGTTTAATCCAATCATATTTTGACATCATAGGTAACTGAGTCTTTCAAGTTAACTAGGACAGAATCCATAGCTCCACACACATGACCACTTTAAGAGCAGGATTTTCCTCTGAGAAGTCAATTCAGATTTTAAAACACAAACCATAGCCCAGTAGCAAACAGAAGTTAAACCTTTCGAGTTTAAGGAGGAAATAGGTCTTAAAGCAACATTCAGAAGGTATAAACAATGGTGTTGATGATAGTAAGATACCACATATTCTTGAGGGTACCTTGCGTATGAACAACCTTAATTTAATCCTCTTGCTTGGTAGAAATCTATGATAAAAGGATCCATATATTCTAGAGGGTATCTTATCATCCCTCCTTATTCAACTTCTCCCTTTTCTTTGATATCAATCTTCTATCTCTCCTCAATAACAGAGTGCAAAACGAAGGAATATTTTTGAAAATATTTATTTTTCTGAGTCCTCATAACCTGAGACCAGTAAATTCCTTGGCAACAAAAAGAAAAAAGCATACTATAGATTCCTTAACAATGAAGAACCTTCCCCTGACACACATGGCTTAGACATTTTAGGAATAGAAGGGGGAAGCTACTTTTATCATCTTACATCCCATTATTCATATTTAATTTAAGACAACTTTACCATAAAAGAGCAGAAGACAACACATGTTATCTCATATGCTATGGCTCCTAGTCCCAGAAAATTGTGGTTAGTCCCAAATATACAACCGTACCAATACCAAGGTCAACGGTTGATGGAGCAGCCGAGCAAGATTCATGCTTTCTAGCACATACAAATTAACCTAGAGAAAGACATAGCCTTTCTAGCACATTTCTCAGTCTGACAGTAAATAGATAAGTAAACTATAAGTGTCCACCTCAAAACATCCATATAGAACCTTTTTTACCAAAACATAGAATACAGCAGTAAAACTTGGAAGCAGCAAATTTAGTACTAAACTACAGAACAATTGCAACACAGATAATTCATCTAATGCATAGCATCACACTTTGTAGGTAATCTTCCAAAACAAAAAATATAAACAAAGCAAACAACACGAGAAAAAAAGCAAAGGAAGTTACCCCATTTCCGTTAGCCCTCTCGACCAACTTGGAAGGAGACAAGAACCCATCGCTGAATTTCGAATGCGAATGCAATTCAAACACCACCTTCTTCTCCTCCTGACCTGTTCCCACCGCACTCTTCTGCAACCCAAAACCATCATCCTCCGAGCACAATGAATCAGAAGAAGGAGAAGGGTGATCCAAGAAAACCCATTCACTCACAGACTCGAATGCGAGAGTCTGCTCAGTGGTCATCTTCTTCTTATTACCCCCACCTCGCTTCTTCTTCTTCTTATTCTTATTCTTCGTCTCGATTTTGGAATCACTGCCGCCCTGAAGCACGAAGCCATCTCCCATCCCTGGATTGAGGATTTAGCCCAAAGGGGTGAAAAAAGGTGCAAACTTTTTGAGGGATTGTTGGTGCCTGGGGGAGGGATGTTGGCTATACATAAGGAATGTGAGACGATTGTATCATAGAGAGAGAGAGAGAGAAGGCAGAGAAAGGGTTTAGCAGAATGAGCAGTCTTTTGAAGCACAGGAGTCGTCACTCTTGTTTCTCTGCTCAGACAGAAAGGAGCACACTCAAAATAATACGCTCTCGTCTCCCTGCCACGTACGGTAAGTCGGCAAACCAATTTTATCGCTTTGCCTTTGGTTTCTTTGAAACAATCTGCAATAAGTTGTAAATTTATCAAAGTTTTATCTACTATTTATTATTTAAAAAAAACTAAGTTTTAGTCTCTTTATTTTTTTTTTCAGAAATGAAGTTTAAATAGGCGCAGGATGATTTGATTTCTTAAAATTTCTTTAAAGTAAAGATAGATATAATATCGTAATCTTGATTTCAAAATTATTATGCCAATTTTTATAATATTTTAATACATAAACATATGTTTGTATCAGCATTTATGTTATTTTTAATGAAATCATAAGTTAGCCATGTGATATATATGCTTCTTTATCTTTGATGAAACATATACTAACGTATACTCCCACTTTTATAGTTAGATGGTAAATTTATTTTAATTCTAACTATAAAATTCTAATATACCTTATCTTTTAAGATTATAATTATTTTTAAAATATTTTTATATGATTACATATATTAAGAAATTTCTATTAAGTGTAATTTAAATACACATGATTATAAAGATATTTTAAAAAAATTAACACATAATTATTATAAATAATTAATTTATATAATTTTTTTAATTTAATTAAATTAGTTAAATAGATTTTATAATAAATATTAGATAGAGTAATTGCAATAATTAAATTAACCTAAAGAGACTCATGACAATTATTAAACTTTTTATCGTGGGCTTGTTGTTTAAACTATTGCACCATGAAGCTTTTTTTATATTTATGTTACATCAATTTTTATGAATCACCAATAAATAGTTTTATTTTCATAAAAAAAAGAATATAAATTTTAAAAAAAATTACGCTCTAACCTTTAAAAGGTGAAAACAATTATATTCAAAATAACGTATGATACTAAATATTAATATATTTTATTATAAAAATTTAAATTTAAATTTATGATGAGAAGACAGCTTCTTCTACTACTTTTTATTAGATCTAAATGGTGTTGCTAAAGTCTAATAATATTTTTTTAATGTATTGATTTTTCTTCATTCTTTATTATACTTCTAGCCATTAAACTTTCAATATTAAGTAGAAGATTTTGGAATTCATTTCAACCTTTTTAAATGCCTATAATGAATGATGTTTTGACAAAAATAAGGAAGGAACGGGATATGTTTTGACTTCTGACTAAGACTTTCGTGAAATTATATGGAGAAAAAAAAATAAAATTTGATTGGATAGATATTGGTAATAGATATTGGATAGAATTATGAGGAAGGATTTATGTATTGACCAATCGGTGTATCATTCGTTCAGGACGAATAATAATGCAACAGAAGGAAACGTTGGAAATAGAGAATAGGACAAAGCATACACATTATGATGACACACAAAGCTGGGGTGGAAGGATATGACCATACGAGAAGACCAACAGCAACAATTAGGATTCTGTGACATTCATTAGGAAATGAGGTTTTATTACAACCATGAACCGTCTTGTCCTTCATTTACAAAAAAAAAAAAAATCTTTTTTCTTGGCTTGAGCAATGAAAAGAGATAAAACGCCTACGGCCTGGATTGGAATTTAGTATGACTTCCTCTCTGATTAATTTGTTAAAGATTATTTTATTAATATATATAATATATATTAATAAGATAAATTTTAAAATAAATATTCTTTTTTTTATATAATATTAACATGATCATATTATCAGTATATCGAGATTTGTGGGGCTCTTCCAACACACATATATATATCTTTTAAGGAGTTTAATTTAAAACTTAAAAAAATTTAATAGAATTTTATATCGTTAGACTAATTTTATAATGATAAAACATATAAAAATATATATTAATATAGATTTTGGTAGAGTTAAAACATATTTTGCTCTTTAATAGAGCTTGAGGCCTTTGAAGGCTTAGGTTTAAATCTACAAAATATATATATATACAAGCCCTATTTAATGAGATAAAGTTTATGGTTGTTATTAGTATATATATATATATATATATATATATATGCAAGCTTAGACTCACATTATGAAAGAAGCATGTATGCTCAATGGGCAAAATAATCTAGATATTTGTTAAAAATATAAAAACTAATATTTTAAATAAAAAAATTAAAGAATTAAAAGTTAAAATTTTAAAATATAGGGATTAAAATAAAAATAAAAATAAATTATAAAAATCAAATATTATATTAGCTTTAAAAATTTATAAATGATTCATCTGAGTTTATTGACTAGATACAGTATATAGAAATGAATGGTATATAGTTGAAATTATAAGGAACTTAATTAAATAAGTCAGAGTTCAACTATTGTGAATAGAAAAATTATGCACAATTAATAGTTATATTTAGACTAAAATACAACGTTTGTTACTTTATATTTACATTAATTTTTATTTTTATTTTCTAAATTTAAAAATGTATTTTATTAATAATTGTACTAAGTGTTTTTTTTGCCGTTCCTTTAAAGACTATACTATTTGATTACTCTACTTAATTGTAGGCACCTGTAATAGCCTTTATTCATATATAACCCACCTCAAACGAATTTATAAAAACAATTATAAAGAAAATAAAAGAACCAGGTCGACCTAGTTTGGAATGGAGCTAAAGAGATTAGGTCTGCAATATTGATGGTGTCTATACCGGAAAAAGAAAAGTGATGGTGAAGAAGACGTACAGTACTTAACATGTGAGAAGACAGTACAGATACAGTGGATAAGTTTGAAGATGTCGACGGTTTTAACTATGCTTTGCATGCATGCAGCCCCTCTCTGTCGTTATTTTCAGTACACTTCTCTCTGCATTTCACCTTTTCTCACTTGTCCCCTTCACTGCACAGTGCTTCCCCGATGTTTCTTCTTCATTATATAAAGCTGCGTGCTTTCATTTCTTTTTTCTCTACCTTTTCCTCGCTTGGACTCTCATCACAATCACGCCAAACTCATACACAGTATTCTCACTATTATCTATTAACTAATTTAAATAAATTAAATAAATACGTTAATTATAAAAATTATACCAGTATCTTACTAAAATATTTATATATAACATTATATTATATATTAATTTATGAGTTAATTAAATTAGTTTACAAGAAAAATAATAAATATAAAATATATTAAAATCTTATATTCAGTGTAATTTGCAGCGCAACTCGTGATGTTTAGTGGTTTTAGCTTTTCCATGTTTTTCGTTGCTTTTCAGTGTTTCTTAGTTCCGTATGTTAATAGTAGCTCATCATAAATAATATAACAGCAATAATAATGAAGTGTATGGCAGGACCGGAACTGACAAATGATGATCCCACGTACTAAGCTCGTAAGAAAAGAGTCTTCCCATTTCATCATGCAATAAATGCAGTAACATTTTACAAGCTTAAGTTCCGAGAGATAATGTATCATAAAAGATTAATTTGTGAGGAGAGATGACTGTTTAAATTTACATAACAAGCTTCTTTTACGAAGCTCTCCAACGAGAAGAGCTGACTTCTTTAGCGACTCCACTTCACTTTCGTATCCTTTATAATTCTTACACAGTGGATCATCACATCATAAGAAGTGAGGTTTATAAATTTAAAAGGCTTTCCATCCCAATAAGTTAGTCTTATGGAATATGATATCCTTTTCGAGCTTGTTCTTACAAAATCGCTGCTGTCATAAGAGACTGTGTATTAGCTGTGTATACAACGGCAATAATACCAATAAGTTTCTAGTACAGTGGCATATTATAAGTAGGAGGTCGTACCCTTTAATTAAAAAAAATGCAACAATAATGGCTTCCTCCAAGGGTGAAACCCTAATTTCTGGCTCTAGAGGTGTGTCAGTGTGTCTGAGCAATGTTTCCATATTTATGCTTGGCTTGTGTGGGTGAAGACAGAACTAATTTCTTTAAACAGTACAAAAAATCTGAAAAATTACAGAGAGGAACGTAAAACAGTACTTTGAATTCAAAAATTGGGTATGAGAGTGGGGTTTCACTTTCTGCAAAGGACTCTATTTAATGGTCATGACGTGTGTTTCTGGAAAGATGTTTGGGTACCCCACCTTGACCAGCTCGAAGATTATGCCACACGTGAGATTCCCAGTCATATCTTGGATTGGAAAGTATCTGATTGCTTGTCACCGTCTGGAAACTGGGAATTGCATAAATTCAGCAGTTACCTTCCCCCTCACATGGTAAATACTATCAAGGGCGTGCAACTGCAGACTGCTAGTACCGTTCTGGCGTTGGCCATCAAATGGAAGTTTCACTCTTAAATCTGCGCATGGGGTTATTTTTTATCATCCTACTGTTCATAATAAAGTCATGTGGAGAGAGACTTTGCCGAAGTGCTTCACCTCATCAACTCTGATGTAACTTACGAGCATCCAGGTCAAGGCTTCGTCAGGGGAATTCGGCAGGTGTTGGAGCTGCATGGGCAATGGAATTATGCCGGTGTGGCCGCGATGCGAACACAGTTGCAGAAGTTACATCTATCAAAATATTTTATTCATCTATTAATGATTAATGTTAAATTAGAGTCATTTTGAATTCCACACAAGAGCAGTCTAAAAATATGTATGCTAACTTGGTTGAAGGCAAATACATTAATGCAATGAGGATCTTCAATATTCAAACTTGAGATTACTAGACAAAATCTGAGAAATATATAAAAAGGAGAAATTTTAACCAATTAACTATAAATTGAGAAGGCATTGTTATTAATTTAAATACAAGATCAAGTGCAAATGCACACATTAACAGAATTGTAAAAATCACCTCTCCTCCCATGCCTTTGATATTAGGGGTATGCATGGATAGGGCAGTCCCTGCCTGGTGTCCTGTCAAAAAAATACATGTGTTATATTTTATAACTCGATGCCCGGCTCTACTCAGTAAAAGCCTTAACTATTTTGGGCTGGGCATAGGCGGGCTGGACATGCCCAAGTCGTGATGCGCTGCTTATATTGTGAAAAAAATATACAATTATGAACTTATAAAATAATACTATATTCAGATGTCTTCAATAATTAAATAATATACATAATTTACTAAGAATAAGATAACAAAAAGATAGTAATTAAAGTTTTAAAATCTATGGCATATTAAAAAAGTATTGAAGTCTAAGTAGTTTGTAATTGTAACTTTGCATCAATCTCCCCAAAATTGACAAAGATGAAGCATTTGAAAAAAAATATATGACGGTTACCACAGTTTAAAAAAAAATAAAGAAAGAAATCAATTTAGTTATAAATTTTAAAGGATGCAATTACTTCCTTGACTACTCATATTTGTAAAATTATCCTTTAATCACCAGTATTCATCATATTTATTCTATGTGAAATATTATAATTTATAAATTTTGATATATAAAAAAGTAATTAACTAGGCAGGACAACAGCCTTTGCCCGATACTTGGCCTGATCCGAATATTGGTCATGCCCGAAATTGCCCATTTTATATTAGGTCACTTTTTATCAAGTTGGGCAAAGCATATTTTATGGGGTTTGGGCGGATTCTGGGGTTCTTGCACAGCTCTATTTGATATGAAAGCCTCCTTTTTTCCTTTTTTTTTAGAGCAGAAGGAAACCGAAAATGAATAATGGAGAGAAAAATCAAAGGAAGATTTTAAATACAAAGAAAAAAGAGGACGGAAAGGATGAAAGACAAGCTAATTTGTTACGTTTATCAATTGAAACTAATTTTTTCCTTCTTAATTTATGGCAATTTAAAATCCATTGGCTGATGATAAGAAACAAAAATGAAACTCCCCATATTATGATTCTATGATTTCTTCCTTCTCCACTGGCTTGCCTCATTTCTTGTTGTCTTCTTAATTTCCAAGTTTTGGTATAATAATTTATTTTAAATAGTTATTGAATATAGGGGCTTATGGATATATGTAGCTTATTTCATATTTTTAAATTACTTAAAAAATAATCAATGGGTAATGACTTTATAATTTAAGTTATATTAAGCTGGTTAATTTTGACAGAAATAAATATATTAATGATTATTTAAAATTGGAAATAGGATAAAATGAGTACTGCCTTACTTTGAACTTTGAATTGTACTATAGCATAAAATGAGGACTTTTCAACTTACTATATCAAGTATATATTTGTTTGTGTACAATGGAATCTGTTAATAAATTGATGTATGGTTTGATTTTAAAGGAGCTTTACTTATGAAACACTTGAGTAAGGTATTATAGTTTTAGGACACCATTGATGCTTGGCTTTTGATACATTAAAGTAAGGCATATTTTATCTTTCAAGAAACCATTTTTATTAACTCAATGTAGAAAAGTTTAAAAAAAGAGGGAGTACAAAATAATTGATTGTGGTGTCCAAGTTACAAAAATAGATATTCAGGCTCCTCAAATGAGGCCATATAAGGATAAAAATAAGGGGAAATTACCATAAGAACCTAAAAAAATAATATAAAAATAAAAAAAAATCTATAAAAATGATAAATTTTAATATAAAAAATATTCCAGATTCATATTATTTACTTATTGTGAAATTTTTAGTGATCACATTCCTTCATACTTAATTGTTAAATTACATTTTAAAAAGGTTCGCTTAATTGTTAAACTCCATTCTAAAAAGGTTATGTTTAATAACTAATATAGTTTATTTGATTTTTGAAAAATACTATTTTATTGTAATTTCAGCCGCAATATTTAGGGAGACATCTTAACTCCTAGGTGCCTAAATTTAAGTCTGAGAGTAATAGACAACTTGCTCTACTCGATATTGGTATCGTTTAAGAAGAAGGGAGATTTCGCCCTACCCTTAGATCGTGGGTAAACCTAACCCTTTTCCAAAAATGATTGTAACTAAAAAAAATATAGTTTGTTTGGTATCAATATGAAAAAAAATAAAAATAAAAATTGAAGTCCCATCCCTTGCAACTGGGTCAATATCGAGTAACTTTCTCATTTTTCTTCCCTGGTATCATTAAGCATTCATATCAAGTGTTGTACATCGTGATCACCAAAAAGGGCGAAATAATGTTAAATTAGGATACAGGCCAAGAATCAGTCAAGGAATAAAAAAGCTGTGGACTTGCATGATTATATTTCCTCGAGAACAAATTCATGCATGTGACCTTTAGATCTGGGAAAGCGGAGATAAAACCACCACTTTCAATAATATGAACAATATCAGATTGATCATATGATACAAATATCTTGACCAAATTTTCAGAAAGGAGAAAAATGCATATATTGAGGGTTGTTTTCTTCTTTTGGCTATCAAAACAAGCATTATTTGTATTAAGCAGTTAGTCAGGTAATATGATACCCACGCACAGCGTTTTTATTCTTCAGGAGCTTTCTCTCCCTTTTCTAAATCGTTCCAGGTGCTGATGGTACTCTTCTAGCTCCCTCTCCAACTTCTCAACGAACTGGCTGGTGTGCTCAAGTGACTGCTCATATCTATATTTCTCCAAAGCCTGAAAATGAAGGGTAATGGAATTTAAAAAAAAAAATTATTATTTTGAACTTAAAAGGAAAAGGGGAAAAACTATAGTATCAGACGTTCATAAAAAAGAATGAGTCCGCTCTGTACCATTTCATAAAATGAAATACTCCTAAATGGATACTAATTAAGATAGCTGAAATGATACCGATCACTCCTTAAACCATAGTGTAAGCATCGTATACAAGGCCAGGCTACCATACAGTCTTCCTTCTGAATGTCAGAAAAAGATAGTGTCTACCATTCAAAACCAGGCTATATTAGCAATTAAATTGGGCTAACGAATAATACGGAGCTGAGAAATGACCTTATCTTTTGACAGTGTATCTGGAGGTGACATTACTTTTGGCTGCACATAGTTCTTTCCACGGTAGAAAATTATAGTATTGTTGGGCTTGATGTCAATCACAATGCCCTTGCTCAGCCGGGCAAGCTCTTCAGCATATTCGTGAACCTGTCCTGGCTTGCAAGGCTTGCAGACAACCTTAACTGTCTCATGCCTCTTCCAATGAAGATGCATGTTTAGAACTACCCCACCAAACACTCCTCGTCTCCCAACAGGAACATAGTTTTTCTTTTTCTCACCAGTACGCTTCAGGTAATGTATCTCTTCCTCTGTTAAAATTTCTGGATCATATGTTTCTGCTGGGGGTTTTGCTACCTCAAATTTCTGCAGCTTCTCAATCAACCAGACTTCCTTTCGCTTGGCCTGCAGAGTTTCAAGGATTTTTTAAGAAAAAAGATGCTACCAAATAATCAAAAAACCAAATAAGGGGACAAAAAACAATACAGAATTCCAGCCTATCTGAGGCACTTTAGATAATGCCCTGTTATTAAACTAATCTATAAGGCAATTGAGAAACCGCATGATCAAAGCATGCCTGTCTCAATGAAAAACAAGAGCTTCACAAAGACTTTGTTTTGCATAAAAATCTTGTAATGTTCAATTCTCACGACGAGTGGATACTTTATTTTGGGCATTTTAAGCAGCCATAGTGTCAAGTAAGGATCATCACAGCATTACCTTAATTTTCATTTGAAAATTGGAAAATCTCTTGAAAATATGCAGATGCTAAAGTCATCAGAAAAGTATGTTAACATATGCAGTAAAATTATCTAACCTTCTCAAGCTTATATCTTATCCTCACTTCTGGATTTGGGGAATTCATCTTCTTTTTAGCCTTCAAACGATAGAATCTGAGCTCATTCAATTTTGCCTTTCTAGACATTTTAACTTTTCTCTTCTTGCCCTTTGTCATGGATTTAGTACTATTATGAGGCGTCTTGCCCAGAGAGAACCTTACAGTATCATTGTTTGTGTTCAGCTCAAATGATACATTACTCATGTATCTAGCTAGCAGCCAGTTCCTAAAAATTCCCTGGGCTGACATACTTGATCTCTGAATGAAAAGGAAATCTGAGGGAGAAGGTAATGATGCCAATCTTGATAGATGCCTTGCCAAACTGTAGTTTCTTGAATGTACACACATGTCATGATTAGAAGATATGGAGCACAGGATTTCCCTAGGGGTTGATGTGACAGAAGGAACATTTTCAACTAGACCGCGGAACCAGAACAAGCTACCCCTGCAGAGAGAGAAAATAAATATATTCAAGATCAAGAAATGAAGAGGTACTGCAATAAGTTCGGAAAGTATGGTGATTCATCAGAAACACTGCAATAAGTAAGCACCTGTATCAACAACTATGATTTTGCGAATGGTCAATTTCTCACTTTTCTCATTCATAACAAAATATTTTCTTTATGCTGCAATAGTAATAGTCCTTGGAAGTTCAACATTCTATTAATTCTTATCAGTCTTACCCCTTGGCAGTTTGAACGTTCTATTGATGTTTGTTTTCAATCATTGTATATTCTTGTTTTGGAGAGACACCAAGCAAGAACTACATTAAATCCATTTTCCAGCTTTCATAAAAAGTAAAAACAGTTAATAGAGTTTTAAACTTCAATCTGGGAGCTGACTTCTAAGCAGCCATAAAGTTCTATAGCCCAAAAAAAAACTGCAATCCAATAATAAGGGGAAAAATTGTTTTATTCTCTTACCATTACTTTCCAATTAGTATTTTACAAGCAACCGAGCAGAGAAAGAAAAGTCAGAAATACAAAATAAGCAACTGAACAAAGGAAAAAACATAACGGGAAAAGAACCAATGTGATTCAAATAGAGTAATGCGTTCAATAGAGAGAGAGAGAGAAGGAACCTCTTGGATGAGCAGGAAAAACAACGACTGCCTCTTCTGATAGAAGCTCCAGCAAACATAGAATACCCGAAATCCCAAATTCCAGCTGAAAATCCCGATTAAGGAAAAACAAGAGAAATAGAGGAGTTTTTTCTAAAGAAATCGATGATCGAAATTATACGACACTTTCTCATGGGGCCAAAAAATCGAAGTGCCCCAGTCATTGCATCCGACATTCAACTCAACCAACTAGATAATATTTCTAGTTTCCCGTAAGAAAACTCGAGTATTTAAACCTAAAATCTGAGATAAATCAAGCTCACATGACATTGGAACCTTTTGCATACGTTCTCAGAATTTCCTTCCTGCATCAGCGTGCCAACATAAATGGCGACTTGCGGCCGGCCAAGTAGGGAATTACCATGTGAATAAGTCCGAACGAAGAAGTGGCCAAGCAATGAAGCAAGCTTTCTTGTGATCCAAAACCAAAAGTAGGTTGAATCGGGCGGGCGGTTTTTTTTAATAGGAATTTACCCGCCCTGCTTTGTATTCCACTCAGAAACTGAAACTGGGCTGAGGGTAATATAACAAGCAATTCAAAGATGAAGAAAGCTGGTCCGATCCGAACCCAAGAAAAGTCAAAATGGGTTGGTGATAAAGAAAAGTACCCGATAATTATAGCAGAACCACCCTGGCCCAACAGAAGTCGGGTCACCCGTCCCCGAAACACAGACCCGATTGTAGTTCATGATTACGGATTCAAGCACCATGTGCTACAGCAGCGCCGGCCTATTTTTCCCGTAGGACCTCCCCTTGTAATACTTTTGTGGAAGACATCGTGCTCTATCTTATAGTTCTACCACCAACATCTTGGACGATCTTTTGATTACACATTTTTTGAAAACCTTTCTTTTCTCTTAATTTTATAGAATACATATTAAATTTAATTTTTTAATAAAAAATGATTGACGACAACAACAAAATTATTTGAGATTAATAATTCTAGAATTATGATTAAAAAAATAGAATAAAAATATATCTAGTATCCTAAATTAAATCATTTTTAAAAGTGTATCTAATATTTTAAATTATTTAAGGATATAATTTTACCCTAAATATATTAAAAGTAGTGCAATTCCACCCCAAATTAACCGTCTCTTTAACTCAGTTTGATGCAATTGACACTTTGTTTTTTGTTTTGGTCACTATGCTAAGGGCACCTTTACCAAAAAAGCACACTTTATAAAATAAAAATTTTAAAAAATAAAATAAAAATCTTATACAAAATCAGAATGGTGGCAATATTTTGTGAGCACATTCTGTGCTCATTATCATTAATCTGGATCATTTAGATTGATTTTAGACAGTGCAAATTTAATATTTATATTTTAAATATTTCTTGTTTTAATTAAATGCAAAATTTTAAATAAATATAATATTATGAATATCACTTTACATAAAAATAAATTTATTATTTGAAAAAATTACAAATTAAAAATTTTAAATCTACACTGATTTGATTTAAACTGTTCATAACTTATCATAATGATAAGTATTTGATGTTCATCTGTGACCAAATGAGGACCCCAATATTTCAGTTTCAATATTTAATCCCCGAAAGTAACTCAAACACTATTGCCTCTGGGGATACATCATTCATGTAATGGTGCAACGAAATGGATGGCTCTTTCCATTTGCATGAGGCCAATTTCCGTGACCAAAGGCAAAAAATTTCCATTAGAATAAGATTTTCCTGAATGATAAGAAAACTTTCCTGAAGATTTTCCATCTTGAAAGTCATAACTATTGCGAGACGCGGCTGATTTCGGAGAAGGATTCTTGCAAAGTATGCGTCTTCCTTCCTTCCATTATACTAAATCTTGCAAATAACTCTTACAATAGAGATACTAGATCTCAAACAAGCACTAAATTGCTATTGCAGCAGGTGAAAGAAAACGTAAAGAGCAAGCTACACCTAAGGCTAGATTTTCCTACTTCAAATTGTACCGACGGAAAGAGTCATGAGCCTGAGCTGCATCAACATGTGTTATTTTACTCTGAATCATCAATCATGATAACATTTCCCCCCCTCTTTTTTCAGCCTCATCTTCACGTTGAACAGAAGAACAATGTGTGATTAGTGTCTCAGGCTTGATCATCTCGACCTGTCATCTCCAACAATCCCTGAGGTAGTAGTGCTTGTTGAGTAGAGAGAATCATCTGTTATAGACCGATCTCCAGATACATCTTCTTCATCTTCCGATATCAATGGAACCACTTCAATCTTCTCCACTTCTCTCACTACCTCCCTCATATCCGGCCGATTCTCGGGGAACCTATCGGTGCAACGCATAGCGATCTGAAGCAATCTCAGCATCCCAGGAAGTGCACTTCTCTGCGTAGAAATTTCTTTATCGAATATCTCCGCCGTCCATTCTTCCCTCACTGCTCGGTGGACCCAAGTACAGAGATCCGACCCGGTTACCCCAGGTGGGGCTGAACATGCAGATAACCTGCCTGTTAAAAGTTCGATGAGAAGGCTTCCGTAGCTCCAGACATCAGATTGCTTTGATACTTTTCTTGCGTACCCATATTCGGGGGATTTGTAAACGACCAAGCGTTGAGCTACAATGGGTTGTGCTATGAGGGTGGAAAGTCCGTAGTCAGAGATGAGAACTGTGTCGTTTTCATCTAACAGGACATTTGAGGACTTCAAGTTTCCATGGGGAGCCATGCTGGTGGTGTTGGGCTTGGCATTGAGATGAAGGTAAGTTAATCCTCGAGCTACCCCTTTTGCCACTGATAATCTTGAGTTCCATGAGAAAGGAATCCGGTTTCCACTTCTGTTTCCTGTAGTGAATGTCCAATCCAGTTTTGAGATACATAACAAGGTAATGCCCATACTCAGATTGATTGCTAACGAGATGAAAAAAATGACTTATTTCGGTAAATACTTATCTTTCTCTTAATTTACGTTGTTAGGATTATTGCTAATTTAATCCTCAGACTTGAATGGATCCTGTTTGGTGACTTACTAAGTCATCTTAATGTTTGGTATGCGCTCATGCAACAACTTGGATGACTGTCTTTAAATATCGTAAAGTTCCTAACTTCTTTTTACCCATTTTTAAGTTGAACTAAATGCATGTCAGAGCGAAATGATTGGCATAAGAAGAAATTAGTTTATGTAGCTAAGTGTACATGTTTTCAGATTACTGAATCTGGGATTGGATTCTTTGAGAGTTTTAGATTACTGACACTCATTATCCTCAAACTTCCTGGGACATTGAAGGAGGAATATTGCCATCTGTTGCAATATTCTGTTTGTTGCACTCCATCCTATTTTAAATATAGGAGCTAATTAAATATTTCCTTTAATTTTAAATGTAAGACTTTAATCCACTATATTTATTAAATTTATAATTTTTTTAAATTATCTTTATCGATGACTCATATTAAGAAGTTTTTTCCAATATAAATGATTAAGGAGATAAATTTAGTGGTTTATAAAACTGAAGTAGGTGGAGAGTGAAATTACCATGAAGCCTGAAGAAAAGATTTCCCTTCTCTGCATACCTGTAGAGCAGCAACCTCTCATCTCTAGAATTGTAGTAAGCAAGCAAAGGTAACAAATTTGGATGCTTCAGATCCGTAATTTCATGCAATTGGTTTGCAAAGTCCTCTCTTGTCATTGGCTTCAAGTCCCTTAGCCTCTTTACAACAATGGAAACTCCTCCATCCAGCATAGCCTTATAACTGTTCCCCATGTTTCCCTGACCCAGTGCCTCCGCAGATGCTTTTAAGAGTTCATTCATTTGAAACTTTGGTTCATCCGTAAAGAATATAAGCTCCTTCTTCTCTTCCACGACCATCTCTACTGGACTGTGACGAGATCTCATTTCGACCTTGTCAGCGGTACTCTCCACCATGTCTTTATTAATGGGAATCTGTTGCTTCATAATGTTGTTGAGCTTTTTAGCTGTCTTGTAGTAAAGAAAACCTAGCAAGATTATTGCAAACAGAAGAACCACATTGAAAATGATTAGAATAGTGGAAGTGTTGTCTTTATTTGAAGATTCATTCTGGTTGTGGGCCTCATCATTTTCTAGGTTGTCTGTTGGTGTTGGAATTGAAGCTTTCAAGCTAGAGCTGAAGGAATTAAGAGAAGGAGGACCCAGTGATCGAAAAGTTTGAGTTACTTGGATTCTGCCATGAAGATCATTGCCTGACACATTGATCATCTTCAAACGCGGTTGACTGAACTCCGGAATCGGACCTGTGAGCTTATTATCTTGTAGTAACAATGTTTCCAAGAGGTTAAGATTCAGAAGGGATCTTGGTATTGGCCCATCAAACTCATTGCCAGACAAATCAATGTACTTCAAGTGATGATTGTCGGAGAAATCCATCACATTTCCCTTCAGGGAATTGCTTTTCAAGCTCAGAACAGACAATTCTGTAAGGCTGAAGAATGCATTGACATCGATTTTTCCAGTTAGCCCCATACCTTCCAGTACTATCCCGGTGACTCGACCACTCGTACACTGAATCCCGAACCATCTCGTCGAATCAGTCTCATTGCATGGGAAGCCAATCCAGTTATTATTCAGAAAAGGGTCATTGAAAGTGGCCTTGAGACCATCAAGAGCAGGACTGTCTTGAGCTATGACAAGTTTGTTCAGTAATTCTGCAACAAGAAGAACAGAAAGGAGAACATGTTCAAGAAAAATGCCTGCAAACCCCATGAGCTTCAAATTGAACTGAAAGCAATGTAAGTTGCCCTAGGACATGAGACTTAAGCACAAGTAAAAATGACCTCACTGAAATGAGAGATATTACTATATGAGCTTCAGGACAGCTAAACTAGTCCTGGTTATTCGAAGATAACAAGGGAATCCAACCATGCATTATTCTCCTGTGATTATTACAAGGTAGAGTTGTTGTGCATAGTTTAGCAGATTTCAAGAGAAACAGCTACATATGAACCAGAAGACAATGATGTTCTTTTGGCTTTATCTTGTACATATGACCTTCAAAATAAGGTGGACTTTGATATCATAGGACGGCCAATATTATTTTAGTGTCCTGCAGTTTCATATGTGGAATGTATGCATAAAATTCAGGGGCAAAAATGAGTGAACTCGTCCAAACGTGAGAAACAAATTAGGCTGTCGTAGACTTCTAGCTGTATTGTATATTCTCTCTTGTTGATGTGTTTTTTCTTTTGTTGGGCTAAATTTTTATTCTTGTTGCTTAATTACACGTAATCTTTAAAACTTCTATAATCTTTAAAATTTTATAATGAACTTTCCTAATTTTTTATGTATATAAGCATATCATTCGAATATTAGGATTAGTTTTGTTCATTGCGTATATAAAGTTTTAGAGTTATCTGAAAATAGTTCAAAGTTTAAGTGTTGTATATGAATCTAAAGTTTATAGGAATTTTATATAATTTAGCTTTAATAATAATAATAATATTAAGGAGGTAATTAAGAATCAAATTTAGAAATGGAGTGTGTGTGTGTGTGTGCATACAAATTATGTAAATTTCAGGTTTTTAATAATTTATATGTTTGTCATCTGGTCCTTATGAATAAGTTTAATAATTTCCCCTTAATTCATGTACTTGTTATTGTATATTTTGTTATAACTATATAAAATAAAATGAAATTAAATATGTTTTGACGATGCAATGTTTATCATCAACTAAATAGAGTATGTTAATATAGATTGTGTTATACGGGTTTCTGTATGTTATAATATATAGAGAATGGATTATATTATTCATTCGATGCTAATTATAAATATGGATTATATATTTAAAATTGATTTTGGTATTTTGTTATTCATTAAATATGTGATAAAAAAATAATTATATTATCAAACCTCATTTTAAAAAAGAGTGGACATGAGATTTTTCTCGTCTCAGTTAAAATAAAACTCACTTGAATATTTCATATCTTAACTAGGGGCGATCTAAAATGTTTTATACGGATTTTGAAAAATAAGATGAATATTATAGTTTATTGTAGATTTTATAGCATTTTATATTGGCAATCGTTTTGACTAATTCAAGAGTTTATAAGGTATTTAATTTCTTGATTTTATAATTGGCTAGCACAGCTAGCTAGCTAGCTGTCTTTCCTAACTACTGAATTAATTTTCCTAATTTATTGACCCCACAAATTAAAAGCCAAAACTATATAATATAATCATTTAATTTAGACCTCCAGCTCATAATTTTATTTTAATTTAATTACTTATAATTTTATGTGTCTTAATTATGATATATCAGAATTTAGGAGTTAGTTACCAACAAAACTTAATACAATTAGTAGATAAATAAATCATTCAAATATAATATCTTAAATTTAAATTAAATCATGTATATAAAAAAATTGTATTATGAAAAATAAAATATATTTTGGTGATATTTATGTAGGTGGTGCATATTGAAATAATCTGCACCGATTCGTGATGAGCACAACGAGAAGAATTACTTAGGTTTATTATCCATTTATTGGTTTTAAGAATTGTGAGAATAAAGTAAAATGTAAGTTACTATTCATTCATATTTTTTATTCAATAATATTAGAACTATGATAACTTTATATCATCAATCAATCATTTTTATCTTTTAAAATTTGAAAAAATTATCAATTTTAAATTATAACTATTATATAGATAATAATAATAATAATTACAATACGCAGTATTGAAAGTTAAGAAATATTTGTGAAATTTTGCATATTTGTAATTAAACTTAAAGGAAATAATGACTTCGCTTCATTAATTAGGAGAATATAATTTCTCAAGTGATTAACATTAACTTATGAAAAATTAATTCGTTTTTCATAATTAATAAAACAAAAATATGTTAAAAATGACCAACTTGACCATGTAAGTATATCCCACCTCTAAAACTCTTAATAATACTATATATAGATCAATTCAGTGACTTTTATATCTCAAAATAATAGTCTTTAACTATCGATTGAGGGGTACAAATACACACACACACATAATTTATTATTTGTTATTAAATTATATATTTCACCTAATTATCATGAGAACCATAAATATCTAATTGTAGAGAAGTCTTAAAAAATTATCAAATGATTATGAAATCCCATAGAACTTGGGATTAATTCTTGAACTTGGGATTAATTCTTTCTCTTATTAAAATGAATAAATTATCTTTGAAAAAAAATACCTTAATTGTTACATTTTTTGACCCCCTGTCATTATTTCTCTCTCTTAGAGTTGTTATTTTTATTATTTAAATTATTTTTTTAGAGATAATTATATTATTTTATAATTTAAAAAAATTAATCATAGATCTTGTAAGACTTTACAATCGTAAAATAATTTTTTTGACATTTCTCCACGATTAAATTCATGATACTCAAATACAAATTTTCCAATGTACATTATTAGTGTACGTTAAGTAGAAAGACCATATGAATTGATTATATTAATGTTTTTGGATTAATGTGAGCTCATTGCATGTAAATATGCATTAGAGTGAAGAATCAGTGTACTTAAGAATGAAAGGGCACCCTGAATCGTAGTCCCTAATAATTTAGGCAAGTTGTGATCATGGTGGTTGTCGAAATTAATGAAAGTGAAACAAAAAAAGGAGATAACGAAAAATATTCGGTTTGACAAAATGCAATTCCTGCCTAATAAAATTGTATTTTTTTTATATAATTATGTATGTGAAAGAAGGACTAAAAACAAAAGGGAAAATTATCAATTGGTCCTCATGTAAAAAAAAATTAAATATAGGGAGGTATAAAAAAAATTCAATTTCTTATAAGTTTGACTTATAAATAACACAACTCGATTTGTAAATACAAAAGTTTCACTTATAAATATAAAATTATTAAATTTTACTTATAAATATAAATTTTTTGTATCTATTTATTTTACCTGAAATTTATGCGTATTTTTTTCAAAATAAAAAAGTGACTCGAGAAGAGGATGACACTGGGAAAACAAAAAAATCAAGTTTATGACGTTCAGTTTTTTTAAACATCTTTATTTTCTCTATTTCTTTTAATTTCTTTTCAATTCATGATGCAGACTAATTTGTAATTGTAAAAGATTAACTGATAATCCAAAAGATTTCCACTTTATGAATTTTCAGTCCAATTATTACATTCATCAAAAAGAAATCTTCACCTTCTATACTCTGATCTTTCACTCCTTATCTTGCCAATACATGAAACAATATTCTATTTTGAAATCTGAACCAAACATGACATGAATGTCATCAGCCAATGAATCAAAACAAATAAAATACTAAAAAATTTCATAGAAAGAGTCAATAATTCAATATACCCATATAATCAAATATTAATTTATATAAGTTATTTTCAGTATATTTCATATAGATAAAAAATTTTAAATTTTATTCCCCATTTTACCATAAATCAATAACTTTTTAATTTTATTACTATTTAATATATTATACATATGAATAAAGTCAACACAATAATAAATAAATAGTAAAATTATATAAAAAATTTAATAATATAATTTATAAATAGGATAAGAAAAATTCATTTTCTAATTACTATAATAGGATCAGAAGAGTACATTTATAAAGGGAAAATAATAGAAAAAACCTTTAAAAAATGATAAATACTAAATCCAAATTTTGTGTTTATAATACCATATTTATTATTGTTAATACGATATATATTATCATTAAAAGAGCGTGATTTAAAATTTTTTTTATCATTTTTGCTTTATATAAAATTTACAAAAAGTCGTATCATTATACTAGAAAGTATATTATATATATATATATATATATATATATATATAATATGAGTCGCCATGCATAATGCAGCCAAAACCATCACGAGAAAGAGAATTATTCCCACTTCACTGGTTCTCAAAACCTGTGAGCCCAAGTTTCCATTCTATCATTTCCCATCCTTTTCCATGTTTAATTACACTCGTAGAGAAAATGAGAGTTCATATATATAGTAAAAAATATGCTCATATCCTATAAGAATGTAAATTTGATTCATACTACTGTTGTGAGGGCTTATTAAGAGGTAATTTCGTAAATATCATGTAAACGCTATTTGAGTCATAAGGTTATGCTTTGATCTTAATAGATAACTAGTGTCGAATCTATCTAAATTTATTTATAATAAAAAAAATTACACTAAGAGACAAACTCTAAATAATTTAATTTAATAAAAGGATATCCCTATTATATATCCCATGTCTCAAAATATATGGTGATTCAATGAATGTTTGAATTTCCATTGAGATTCCTTCAAGTTTTCATTATAAGTAATGTCTAAATGTGTCTCAAATATAATTATCTTAGATAAAATAATACGTAAGATAAAAAAATAATTCTCGACTTTGACTTGGGTAGCTGCAAGCTGTGGCACGTAATTTAATTAATTTCTGGAACTAATTGACATAAACAAATTGAGGTGCGAGATGTGGCATGTAAATTATTTAATTAACTGATATGAAGCATACCAAGAAGTAATTAAAGTCCTAGTATGTTACTATATAACAATCCCATGTCTAACCAATAATATCATTTGATTTTACATATATTGATGAAACCTATCATATACTAGGACTCATTTGGATATAATTTTGAAAACGAGTTTATAAAAAAAAAATTTGTACAGCTTTTAGAAAATAGCTTTTGAAGAAGAGATTATGAAAAAAAAAGTAGTTTTGAATAAATGAGTGTTTGGATAGTTATTTTCAGAAATACTTTTATTATTGGTAAATTACGAAAAAATGTATGAGTATTAAATGAGGAGAGATAAGATATAAGAGGAGAGATGAGAGAGGGTGTAAGAAAAAGTAAGGATAATATTATAATTGATTAGTTCATAAGCTCTTTTACTATTTTATAAGTTACTCTGACCAGCTTATCTGAAATTTTAGTTTTAAACCATAATTTAGTCTAAAAGTTAGTTTGAACAAATATAACTGTTTGTTTTAAAATTTTTTAAAATTTAAATTTTACCAAAACCTAGGTTTTGTGTATTTCCAAACACACACTAAATGCTACTAAAACCCCACTTGATCCATCACTGTCTTTGTTTGTCTTCAAATCAACTTTGACTACTTCAAACTTTTCTAATGCATCCATGCATATATATCCACATATTGTGGATGCTATTCTCTATTATATTGCTCCCTCTATAATATATATATATATATATATATATATATATATTCCCTTTTTTCTGTCTTTTTTTTTTTTGTAAAATACAACTGCTTAACGTGTATATATATATTGATCATAGCAAAACGGGTCATATATACAGGTTCCAGTACATGTGAATGTAGAAAAATATCAACCCTCCATTTTAGGGGCAACTGGTGTAATATAATGCTCAAATCTAAGAATCCGATGCAACCAAATATCAAATACGATATTCAACTATATATACTACAGCAAAAGGGGTTATACAATTACACCTTTGAAAGAACTACATTTATATATGGCACCCTGAAAATAAAAATATCAAATACAATGCTACCAAATATCAAATGTCCTCCATGGATGATGAGTTAGAGATAACTAATTTATAGAAATTTAAAAAACTAATTTAGTTATTTGTAAAAAAAATGTATTGGTTTTTTAAAGATGTCCCTTTAATAATTTATAATCATTTGGGATAGTTTGAGAAAAATTTATAAATTTGAGAGATAAAATAAATATTGGGGTCTTACATTTAAGACGAAAATAAATATCTTAATTAGCTTTTATATTTAAAATAAGAGGGAAGGACTGCTACTTCAATTCTTAATATATGACATAATTGATAAGTTAATATTAGTTATAAATATAAGATTTATTTCATATATTTATCAACTTTATCTCAAATTACCCTTATTGATATCTCCTACAACAATAATAAAGTATAATAGGGAAGGAGAGAATTAATGAAGATGATTAGCGTATTTTAGTAAAAATATATCATATTAATTAACTTAAATAATTTCTTTAATCTAATTATATTAGTTAAATAGCTCTTATATTAAGGAATGAAGGAGGAGTATATTCAATTGTAGACTGGGGGCCTGTTTGAGAAAACTCAAAATCTAGGTTTTAAAAGGGTTTCTGGCTTAAACTTCGATTTATAAAAATTTTAAATCAAGCAACCATATTTGTCTAAAAAGGCTTATAGATCAAACCATGATTTAAAACCATAGTTTCATATAAGCTGTTCTAGAGTAGCTTTTAGAATAATAAAAGAGCTTATAGACTACCCAATTATTATTTTACCCTTACTTTTTCTTATACCATATCTCCTCTCTCTTCTATCTTTTCAATTATCTCTCATCTCTCATATCTCTTCTATCTTCTTCATCCTCTTTCCTCTATCTTTTTTACCATCTCTCATCTCTCATACTTTTAATAAAATTATACAATTTTTGATAATTTTTCAATTACAAAAATCTTTTTAATAATAATTATTCAAATACTCATTTATCCAGAAATACTTTTTTTCATAAGATCTTTTTTAAAAATTATTTTTTAAAAGCTACTAAAAAATTCTTTTTTTTTATAAATATTTTTTTAAAAATCTATCCAAATATATCACTCTAAAATAGTGTATACTTTTATTATAAGCGTTAGAGTGAAGAGGAAGTGACATTAGAGGCCTCAATCCCGCGTATATCGCGCTAGGTTTTGGCAACATTAGCCGTCTTCTCTTACTCATTGTTTTACTCTCCAAGTTCTGATGACCCCACAGATTAAAGCCCCCCCACCCCAAAAAACCCTATAAATTATAACCCCAACTTAACCAATAACTCATCTTCTCTTAATTTAAGTTCAAATTAAAAATAATGGCGGTTGGTTTCTTCAACAACCTAAGGTTTTGGTTAGTGTTTTACATTTTCGTCGTAGCTTTGCTTGTGATGAATGTGCATAGCCATGGAACGCGTCTAGGGTTTTACAAAATGTCGTGTCCTCAAGCTGAGTCAATTGTGAGATCCACTGTTCAATCTCATGTCAACTCTGATCCTTCTCTGGCTGCTGGCTTACTGAGGTTGCACTTCCATGATTGTTTCATCCGAGGCTGCGACGCGTCGGTCCTCATTGCTGGCTCCGGGTCGGAGAGGACCGCTGGGGCGAACGGCGGGTTGAGAGGGTTCGAGGTCGTTGATGATGCCAAGACGCAGCTGGAGGCTGCATGCCCTGGTGTTGTGTCTTGCGCTGACATACTTGCCCTTGCTGCTCGAGATTCTGTTGTTCTGGTAAGTAACTGGATTTATAGTTACAGTAGTGACAGTGATGCGATATGATGGAGCATGATACAGATGGATATGGCTGGGAATAAATGCAGAGTGGAGGGGTAAGATGGGAAGTTCCAACAGGGAGAAGAGATGGGAGAGTATCGAAGGCTTCAGATGTGAATAACTTGCCGGCGCCTTCAGATTCTGTTGATCTCCAGAATAACAAGTTTGCTGCTAAGGGCCTCAACACTCAAGACCTTGTCACTCTTGTTGGTAACCTCCCTCCCTCCCTCTCACTCATGATATACAAAATTTTAGAAATTACAGAGTATAAAATATATTTAATTAATTTAATTTAATTAAAAAAAATTAATTAAATAAGTTAATATAATATATTTTTATAAAAAATATCCTAATAATCTTCTTTAATTTCCTCGATCTCTCCTTTAATTAATTATTATTGGAGTATCAATAGAGTAATTTAAAAATAAATAAATAAATATAGAAAATATATCTTATATTTAAGATTAAGATCAACTCTCTAATTGAGTTATATATTAAATACTAGAGTAGTATCCTTATTCATAATACTTGAAAACTATATTCAGGTTGTTATAAATTTTACACTTAAGAATGTTTATATATAAAATAAAATCGACCAAATATATTTATTTTGTATTACACATATTTAAATAAAAATATTGACATAAAATAAAATATAAACTCTGCATATGAATGGTACATATGAATAGATAAGCATTATGCGTTCTTCTTCTTTTTAAGAGGGAATTATTATACAATTCTAAGGAAGGGATTTAATTATCAAAAAGCATTAATTAGTATAAATTTCTTATCAATTTATACACTAGAATTTATCATTGTTAACTCTTTAGTTGTCATGAAATTTTTGGGTAATTAAGTCCCTATTATAATTTCTCCTTTTTAATGGAAAACTAAACTCATTATTATTATTATTATTATTATTATTATTATTATTATTATAGGTTGGAGACTCTGTATATATTATAATTATTTTATTTATTTTGGTCCCTTGTTTTACTATAATGTGGGATATAAAATCCAAACTACAATTCGGTTCACGTGATGTGCCGCACAAGGTTTCTTTTCTAGTAGTGTTTGATTATCTTTATCAATTTCAATGTTTGGCCTGTGATTAACTACTAATAATGTATACTAATTATTCATATTCAAGCATCCCTAAAAAAATTCAAAAAATTTACTCAGTTCATGCTATATATATATATTTGGCCAAAACAAAGTTCATGTTATATATATATATAGGAGGGCATACCATTGGAACTACAGCCTGCTTATTCTTCAGCAACAGACTTTACAACTTTGATGGAAATGGTTCTTCTGACCCTTCCATCAACCCTTCCTTCCTGCCTCAACTCAAAGCACTTTGCCCTCAGGACGGCGACGGCTTTAACCGGGTGGCGTTTGATTTCGGGAGCCAGAACCGGTTCGACACGTCGTACTTTGATAATCTAAGGAAGGGGCAAGGAATTCTGCAGTCAGATCAAGAACTGTGGAATGATGCTTCCACAAAGGGCTTTGTTCAGGAGTACTTGGGAGGGACAATATTCCATGTGGAGTTTGGGAAGGCTATGGTAAAAATGAGCAACATTGAGGTAAAAACTGGAAATAAAGGTGAAATCAGAAAAGAATGTTCTGCTATCAACTAGAACACCAGTTTGGTTAGTGTATGTGATTTTATAGAGTTGCGATGTGCTCTCAATCTGTCATAGTGTCTAAATGAAATAATGGCAAAGTAAAAATGTCAAATAGTATTTTTGTTATTTTGTACTTTATAATATTTAATATAAGAGTTAACTAATTAATTTAGAAAGATTAAAGAAGCTAAATAATTCAATTAATTATTACTAAATCCAACCGTGCAAGATAAATTTATATTATATACTCTTTAATTTATCTAAATTAGTCAAAATTAACTAATTTATTTAATTTTTTTAATCTATTTCTATTATTCAACTAACTCATAATTGAAGGAGTAATATTCTTTGAGCAGCTAATGTGTGAATTTTAGTACTTTATAGTTAAAACGGAAGAACGTGAAGCATTATGTCAAAGATGCATGAAGAGAGATCAAGAGTGCAGTGATTTTGTCTTCCAAAGATGAACATTATTTTAATTTTTCCCCATGAACTGTCTCAGTTTAGTCCTAAATATTGTTTCTGTTTAAAATGGATCCACATGTAAAAGATAATTTTAGAAAAACTATTTTATAGGTATTTATATATTTTTTTAATTTTACATTTAGTACCTATTAGTTTTTCTCTATTCATTAAATCTTTTAACAAACAGAGAAAAATTGAATAGCTTAATAAAGAGAGAAAATAATATAAATATAAAATTAAAAATTAAGAAAAAATATAGGTTCCTACAAAATGATATTCCCTTCAGTTTGCCGCTAAAAGCAAAATTATTAGAAGTGCACTAAATACAACTACCTATTGTCATCAACCGCCAACGGCTTCGTCTCAACTTCACTCAAACCATCATGTATCAAACAGATAACTTATAAGTTGAAATTATAAATATAAGACAAATTGAATGCCTAAGTTAAGAAGTTCAACAGCCCATAATCAGTAAAGATAGAAAAATGAGTCAGCCCGCTACAACCCGCAAGTTGAGTAGGGTGAGTTATGCAGCGCGACACAAAATAGGTTGGCTTCATACCCTCCCAACTTAGGTGTCAGCCACATTTTTTTTTAAAAAAATAATTTTTAATATTTTTTTAGAAAATTATTTTAAAATTTTAAAATACTAATAAAAAATTTACAATATCATATTAGCATAATCAACAAAATTGCTAATATTATATTTTTTAAAAAAATTATTTTCTATAAAAAAATCTCAAATTTTACAATTATAAATCTAAATAAACATTAACAACATAATATTAATCAATTATAATATGTCAATCTATATCAACAAATAAATAACTATCTTCACTTGTCTTCAATAATAAGAGTATTCAAAATAATATCTGAGTAAATAAATAATAATATTAATATTTTTTTTTTAAAAAAAAGATCAACAGGTTAAGTAAGGCAGGCTGTGCAACCCCACCATGAAACAAGCTAGCTTCGAGCCTACCCCACTTTGTGGTTAAACAAATTTAACCTGCAAGTTGAGTCTATTTTACCAGCTCTAGCAATCAATGCACTTACTCGAGCGTTTATTTCATTCTCTATACTTTGTTGTTACTTTGTTATACTCTATTTTCACTTATAGTGAACAAAAAAAATTTGAGAGAAAAATTCCTATACTTCAGTGTTCATCATAAATACTCTAAAGAAAGCATTGTAATTTCTCAATCAACTTTCTGAGTTGCTGAACAATGTGACTTTTAAGTGAATTGTAACCTTACGAGTTGTTAAGGAAGAGAGAGATTTTCAAGTTGATATATTGAGGCGCCAAGAGCTCAGTTGATTTTGGAGGATATAGTAAAAATTCTCAGACAAAATATGAGGAATGGACATAAACTAAGAGATTAAGCTGAACCAAGATAAAATTAGTTGTGTCAACTTATTCTTTCAAACTCTCGGTGCTATAATTCTTATACTTATCTACTTAAAGTTTTGAAGAGTTTCAAATTTTTAAATATCATCTAATTCACTCCTTCTTAGGTATAACTATCAAAAATAACATTTATTATTACAGTAGATATCTTGAAAAATGACTTAACAGTCTCAAGAGCTATTAAGACAAGATTTAATGATTGGGTATTACCCAAAGAAAACTCTAAAACAAAGCCTCCAAGATTCAACCAAAAAAATTTCACCTTAAAAGCTTCAGGGTACAGGGGCCGTAATCCAAGAAAATAACTGCGTTCCAATGAAAGCAGTTGAAGAGAGAAGAATTCTAAAGACTCCTAGTGAATTTGAAAAGAAGATAAGAAGCTCATTGTCTTGAACGACAAAGCAATTAATATTTTTATGTGTGTTCTCAATCAAAAGGAGTACTTTAGAGTGTCCAGTTTTGAAACCACAAAAGAAATGTGAGAAATACTGGAGATTGCCCACAAAGGAACATATAGAGTTATGCAAAGCAGAACATATGACCTGACCACTAATTTCTCATATTTAGGACTTGATCACCCAATTCACCCTCTTTTTAGATGTAATTGCCAAAACTAATAGTACTTTGAAAAGAGTTAATAAATTTAAAAAATATATTTTATATTTAGAACTATTATCAACTTACTAATTAGGTCATATATTTAAGATTGAAGGAGTATAAAATACTTACCAGGACATATGACTTGACCACTAATTTCTCATATGGCTATAAAAATACTGCATAAACATGTTTTACCCATTAGGAAGAGTGCTAATGCAGCATTTTGAATTTTGATGCTCAGATTAACAGTTAATGGCCACATCCCCTATTCTATCAAACTGGGTCACTATCCTGTTACCGTCTGTTACTAGCTTAAACATCAACATCACTTTAAGGGATGTTATGTTACTGTCTGGCCACATCACCTATGTTAGTGATGCATCCACTAACATTAGACTAAACTCCATTGAGACCTTCAGCAGCTAGACAATTTATAGAATTCTGTTCCAGTAGTGGGCTCCAGAAGTCACACAGCATTATGGAATACGAGAGTTTGAACTTTGAAGGGTAACCTATGAAGTACTAACATGCAAGAACAAATGTTGACCCGTCAAACTTATACACACACACACACATATATAGAGAGAGAGCAACTAAACATGGTACATATCCACACATGGTAGAAACTAGACTGTACCAACTGAAGCTACCGCTGTCAGCATACAAATTGCAGCTGCACAGATGCACTCATTCAACCTGGAAAATTCTAGATCGACAAAGGCCACATAAAACGGAATTCAGTTAGCCTAGGGCGTATCGTTCTTCATGGTGTCTTCTACCTTATTCTAACGACATTAACTTTCAATAACTTTGTAACCATCATAATTTATAATGATCTTGCAGGTATCCAACAAATAATTCAAGTTCACAAGGGATTCTCAAAACCTGAAGTAAAGAGTCTGAAGGAACCATCAAGGGTTTATATATAGGTTGAGATCATCCTGTAAGTACACAATTGTGAAATATAATTAACACTGAATGAGCAAACTCACCTCATTCATAAATATATTCTAGGTCACGGACCAAATTCTTCAGAGTCTGAGCCCAAAGTATAACAATGTTGGTTTCGGTGAACTTTGAGAAATAACCCATTTGATACATCATCTTCATCTTGGTATCTCGAATGCCAAAAGGAATCCAAAATGCCTGTGTTTGGCACACTGGTATCCAATATGTCTGGTGTCATTCAAAATACTACGAGCCATTGGATAACACAACTTTGGATAGTATTTCATACCACCAAAAAGAAAACTGTGGGGATCTTATGCCCTAAATTCTAAGCTTCATAAACTTCTATATAATGCCATTCATATCCTTTATATGACAATTTAAAATTGTCATAACAAACATGAGAATCTTAGATACATATTATATTCTTGTGCTATGATATCTACAACTTCAGATAACATTAACACCTCCTCAATAGGATCAATCATGGATAAGACACATAAAAACAAAAATTTAAAGAGAATCAAGATCCTGATCAGCAATGTAAATACAAGTAAAATGATCGCGAATCAGATTTCTAAAACCTGAAAAGTCATATGTGGAGTTTAAGGAGAAGGCAAAAAAGACTTTATCTTTACTAGACAACCAGTCTTGTATAGAACTTACAAACATCACTCAGTGTATTCGAAGACAACATTTGAACTCCAAATAGATTACTAAAGCCCACAAAAGCAATCATCAGCAAAACCAATCTAAAGCAAATTATGAATCATAAACAATGCCTCATTTAATGTACTCAATCTTTACAGAGTACAACAACAATTCGAATAAAGTAAATAAACATAGAATTGCACTGAGAATTTGCATTTAAATCAAGCGAGGGACACCAATGAAGCAAATGATAGCAATAAGTCAAGACTAGAGAACAATGTCAAAACAACTAAATATTCATTTGGGTAAAGAAAAAAAATATAACTAAAAAAGGCACAAATTACCGTTCTATGATACAAACACTGAATTCTTACAGTATGACGCCTAGAGAAAACACTCTCGATCTGCTACAGATTTACTCACTATACAGCAACCATCATCTTCTTCACAAGCACATTTTGTACCTCTTCCAACCCAATCACTTTGAGACCAAAAGAATTTCAGGTTTCTTGGCTTTGCTGGGTGTGTTAGCATTTGATGACGCACCCGCTGTTGCAGCCACCGCCTTGTCAGACTCCCGAGCCCTCTTATCGAGCTGGATGAGACTCCTAGTAGCCAGAATTGCCTGAGGCACCAAATCATGAGAGGCCCTCGCATATAAACTTCGTACTGCAACTGAAGCAGAATCCTTGACCTCCTGAGAGTTCAATGGGGCCAGCAAGCAGTGCCCCAGGATTCTCAAAACTGGCTGCAAAAGCTCCCAAGGAAGTGGAATTCTAGCTCCTTTGGAAGACTCAGGCGCAAATTCATACCTTTGAATTGCCAGGTTCTCCATCTCCTTCACGACTTCCTCCTCAATTTCATCATCCTCGTCCTTCAAATCCACGCCATTGGAAAGCCCGTTAGTGTTAATTTCCTCCCCACCATCAAACTCTCCCTTACAGGGACAATCCTGCCCGGCCCAGCCAGCGGCAAATTGGCAAAATTCGAGCTTAGACCAGCTAGGCATCTGGGAGATCTGCTTGTAGTAACAATCAAGCGCGACCCCAACAATGCAAGCCCTTTTGGTCGATTTCACCGCAACCAGAGGCTCAAGCGGAGCAGACATAACCCCAACGGAAGGCCTCGTTTGGTTAACCCCATTACCAACAGGTTTATTCATCGGCGTGTGGTAAATAGAAGGCTGCGACAAGTCCGGAATTGTAACCACAACAGGTTTCCCCCCACGAGATTTGGTCTCAGAAGCATAAAGTGCCAAGAGAACAGCCTCGAAGCCAGACAGAGAAGGAAGCGAAGTTGAATCGGAAGAGACATTGTGGATTCGAGTAAGGTAGAGACCACAGAGAAGGGGTAGATACGAAAAAACGACGAGACGCAGATGGGGGTCAGAAGAAAGGAAGGTATCGTAAAGCCAGTGGCAGAGGGGATCGGAACCGGCACCAGATTCAGGAGAAGAAAGAGAATCAGCGATGGCGGAGTAGGCGACGGGGGAGGAAAGGAGAGAGATTGCAGGGCGGTCGGAATCGGCGAGGGTCATGAGAGGATCAGAGGAATAAGGTAAGATGGTGGCGAGGGCATGGATGCGAGAGCGAGCCTTGGAAATAGATTCCCACCAGGAGTGCATTGGGTCGTCGGCCGCGGTGGTGGCCGTGGTGGTGGTGGTGGTGGTGGTGGTAGTGGTGAGGGAGGCAGATGGAGTATGCCCGAGGGGATTAGGGGTGGAAGAGGAGTTGGAGGAAGAAGGGGAAGAATTGTTGTGATTGAGGTGGAAATTCATGGCGGAAGAAAGGAATTCCACCTCCTCACTCACCGAGAGAAGGGAAGAAAGGTAAAGAAGTATTCTTTTGGAGAAGATCTTTTGACTGATTGACTAAACTATGTATGTAGAGGGGGGTAGGTGGGGGTTGAGAAGAGACAGACTGATATAAATGCTAACGGAAAGTCGGAGACAGTTGAATTGGACGAAGAAGGCGTCGGAGAAAAGGCAAAAGTAGAACGCAGAGAGAGAGAGAGGGATGAAATGAGGAGTCCATCTTTGGTATTCTGGGCCGGATATGGAGCTGGCAATGGCCCCTTGCTTTTCTAGCTTTTAATATGGAAAATTAATTTCTTATAAAAATATAGAAAATTAATTTCTTTATGTAAATTTAACTAAGAAAAAAGTGAGATATAAGATTATTTAGAGCGTGTTTAATTTTTAAAGAATATTATTTTATTATAATTTCAATTATGGCTCTTAAAAAAGTATCATAATTCTTAAGTGTCTAAATTTATGTCTGAGAATAATAGATTATTCACCTTACCTAATATTAATATTCTCTATAAGGAGGAGAGACTTTATCTTAATTTTAGATCGTAGTGAGCTCAACCTATTTTAAAAAAAAATTGAACTAAAAAAATATAAAAATTATTTTTTCTCCTAATTTTTTGTTCACTTGTAACTCGATATAGGGGTATGCATGGGCAGGGCTGGGCAGAGCAGCCCCCTGCCCGGTGCTCTGCCCAAAAAATACATGGGCTGCATTTTACAGCCCGATGCCCGCCCTGCCGGGTAAAAGTCCTAATAATTTTGGGCTGGGTATGCCCAAGTCGTGATGTCATGCTCATGTTGTGAAAAAAATTTGTAATTATGAATTTCTAAAATAATATCATATTCATGTGTCTTTCAGAGTTAAATAATATCTATAATTCACTAAGAATAAGAGAACAAAGATAATAATTAAAATCTTGAGATCCATTACATATAAAAAATAAGCGTTGAAATATAAGTAGTTTGTAATTATAACTTTGTATCAATCTCCCTAATATTGACAAAGATAAAGCATTTAAAAAAATAAAATAAATAATTATAATTTGTAACGTAATCATATGATAATTAATAAAGTTAAAAAAAAAGAAAAAATTAGTATAGTTATAAATATTAAAAGATACAACTTACCTACTTATATTTCTAAAATTACCTTATAGTCACCAGTAGCTATCATATTCTCCCTTTTAAGATAGAGAAAAAATAAAAAAAAATAAAAGAAGGGGTGCTCATGGGCAGGGTAGGGCAGGGCAGCCCCTATACCCGGTGCCCAGCCCGAAAAATGCATGGGCTATATTTTGCAGCCCGATGCTCGGCCCTGCCCGATAAAAATCGGGCTGGACAGGGTATTTTTCTTGCGGGTTAGACAAGACATAGCGGGCCATGGGTATTATGTACAGCCCTAACTCGAGATATGAATAATTTAATTGTACCTTTTTATAGTTTTAACTTTAGGATTTTGACTCAAGGTCAATAGGTCTCTAATTTAATTATTTAAAATATTTATCTTTTTATTTTATAAAATAAAATTATATATTTTATAAAATTTAAAAATTAAAAATTAAAATAATTAAAACTATAATAAGTTAAAATTTAAAAATTAAATTTTAATTAAATCAGAAATATAAAACTAAATTGTATTGAGTTAATATTTAAAAATTAAGTTATAATTAAATTTAAATTATATATAAATAGATTAATATTTAATATTGCGAGAATTGATGAACAACCTTATAATCTAATGGTATAAAAGTTTCATATGACTAAGATATTGAAAGTTTAATCCTACTTATAATATTAGGTAGTTCGTTAAAACTTTCTATTTTAAAAATAATAGCAAGAATTACTTAAAGATATTAATAAAAATATATAATTACCATAAAAAATTTAATAACATGTAAGCAATATAAATATATTAGACATATTTAAATAAGAGTTTATAAAATAACTTATGAAAAAAATAGTTTTTTTGGTAGTTTTTAGAAAATAGTTTTTGGAGAAAAGTTTATAGAAAAAAAAAAGAGAGATGAGAGATAGTATAGAAAAGAAAGGAAAGATAAGAGAGGGTATAGAAAAAAATGGGAGATGAGAGAAAGTGTAAAAATAAGTTTGGGTAAAATAATAATTTATTAGAATATAAACTCTTTTATTATTTTATAAACTAATTTTAGTAATTTATCTAAAATTTTAATTTTAAACTATAATTTAATGTAAATTTTTTTTGAATAAATATAGTTATTTATTTTAATTTTTTTAAAAAATAAAATTTTATCTAAAAAGCTTTTAAAACTAAGGTTTAGTATTATTCCAATCACACACATTGTGATTTTTAGCACTAAAACTTTTCATAACATCGCATCGGTTGTTTATCAATTTAGTGTAATTTTAAAAAGACTATTGAGAATTGTAATGAAAAATTAATAAGGTTGATTTAATTAGTAAGTAATTTAGTATTATTTAAATAAAATTTTAAATTTAAACTTTAGTGGATATAAAATTTTTTTATTGAAAAATATATCTATTATAATTAAGTGTATGATTTAAATTAAATTTAGATATAATAAGGGTAAAATTACCATGAAAGTGGATAAAAAAAAAACAAAAAAGAATTGTAATGGGCGATGCCCATGGAACATTTGTCTATGGCGGATCTTGAATACCCGATCCGTTTAACCGAACTACTGTCACCTACTTCATTTTTCAAAGCGACATTGAAATCTCCATCCGAACACTTTTTGGCGTCCTTTGTTTCTCTCGCCCTTCCGTTCTTCACCTTCGATAAATGCAGCTACACCTATAACACTAACGAGACCCAAGCAAGTTAGCACGCTCGGGGAAGCTCGACAATGGCAACTTCTACTCTGACTAACGCGTTTCTCGCTCCTACTTGCCCAAATTCTCACCTTTCCAGTTCGCATCGGCCCAAATTCTCAGCTCTCAGATTTTCGAACCCGGGATCTCTGTCTGTTGTGGCCAATCCTCTGAGGATGACGGCGGGTAAAGGACGATTCACGACATTTTGTTCTTCGGATGCTGCAAATGGTCCAAAAGAAGATGGCAAGCCCATTGAATTGAGTAGGCACTCTATTTTTCTTCTGCTTTCAGGAATGAACTAACTCCTACACTTTCTTATCTTTCTGATCAACTTGTTTTTCTGGGTTCTACTGCTTCAGAGTATCCAGCATTTCCGTCAGTTTTGGATATCAATCAGATTCGTGACATTTTGCCCCACAGGTGACAGAAATCTTTGGTTTTCTGATATTCTTTTTATTGTTGGTCTTTTATAACCATATTTTGGTCATCAAAATAAGCTTCTGTATATCACTTTAAGCTCTAAACCGAAAGCTTTAACTTTTTTTATAGCCATACAAAAATTCGATCCTCTAAAGATTGCACTGTATTATTCTAGTACCTATAGAATGATGTCATTGGAACCAAATTGCACTCGTTAGTATCGAGGTAATAGAAGCAATCTCTGAAGGACTTGGCCGATAAAGGGTGATATTTGAAGATCAAAATGGGGTTTTGGTCTTATTTTTGGTTAGAGCCAGTCAGCCAGGTCTTCTTGTGACTTGCTCCTGATGTTCTTTGTTTTCTGTGGTTGTGCTTTAGGTTTCCGTTTCTTCTTGTGGATAGAGTGATTGAATACAATCCTGGAGTTTCTGCCGTGGGTATAAAGAATGTAACAATAAATGACAACTTCTTCCCTGGGCATTTCCCAGAAAGGCCGATTATGCCTGGTGTTCTCATGGTTGAGGTAAAAATTATGCTGGCGATTATTCTTTTCTTGCATATCTTTTTTCCTATCGGTATTTTCTTACACAACCTTAGTTTATGTCCAATTTAAGCTGTTTGATCGGTTTAAAAAATGCTATGCCTAGTCACAATAATCAGTTTATTAGGGTTTTGTAGAAGTACATTTCTGAGATTAGTTGGGGAAAACATATTGGTTTGTAATTTTATAACATTTAAGGTTACAGTTTCCACTTGGGTTATGTTTTTCAGTTTGAATATGTATTGAGCTGTAGATTCATTATTAGACACCATCATTTCAATGACTTCATGTTCGCATATTTTCTGCAAAAAAAATAGGTATTCTATCATTAATGATATCTTTGCAATTTGCATCATAGGCATGCAGTGATGGATGCAGTTAATAATTGAAACATAGTATGTCCCTTGGCAATAGTCCTATAAAGCTAATATAACAGTTGAATCTTGATTGACTACAGTAACTTAACCTTTAATTTTTTTTAATTGGATATTGAAACCCCCTTATCTGTAAACTCGTTAGCTTTTGAGTTGAAGTATCGGCGTTGATCACTTCTAAGTTAGCTTACAAGTTGAAAACCTACAAGTGTCTTTCAATCAACACATGCTTTCTGACAGGAGTATGGAAATTGCTGCGGGATGTGGTCTGTCTTGGCAATTTACCGTAGCAAGACTTGTGAGATTTCATTCCAAAGAAAGTAAGTTCAAAAATTGCAACCACAAATTTAGTCTTCATGGTAAACCCGTGAAGATTCAATTTGTATGTAC
The DNA here is from genome assembly GCA_037074615.1 of Leucaena leucocephala. Lineage (NCBI taxonomy): Eukaryota > Viridiplantae > Streptophyta > Magnoliopsida > Fabales > Fabaceae > Leucaena > Leucaena leucocephala. Next base: position 13,344,305 of record CM073550.1, read on the forward strand.
CTGAAACCCAAGTTCAAAACTTGCAAGCTAGGAAAGCTCACCTTTCTTCAAATTAGTGAAAAAGCCACTTCTACGTGATTACCTCATAGCAATCTTTGCAGAAAATGCATATTTTTCCAGAGCACTTGCATCAGAGCTTCCACTTTTTGCCTCCAGTATTGTTATAGAGTTCTTTGCAGACCTCATTGTCACATTCTCTTTAGTTACTGCCTTCAAATCTATAAGGTCCATGATACAAGCCGCATGCCAAGCCCCCTAAACCCACTAAAGCCTGAAATTGTTGAAGAGAGCTTCTTCTCCTTCTTCTTAGTAATAGTAATACCAATTCTGAATTACCTGAGCACAGAGCATGGTTTGGGGAAACAAGCTCTGCGTCTGCTCTTACAATTACCATCCATAAAGGTCAGAATTTTCAGTGCCTCAAACTTGGAAAAATTTACATACTGAGCAAATTGTAAGTGGCGATCTTCGAGGAAAACTCTATAATTTGTCAGCATGCCATCTCTTTAGAAGCTTATCGTTTCTTAATCAATGATAAGTACATGATTAGTTTAATTTTGAAAAATTTCTTAGGTTGATCCATAAATAGAAGCATTTCATTGGTGAATTATACTGGAAAGCACACTTAAACATGTTTGCATGTCTCTATATGTTAACACGAGGTATCTTTTGCAATCATTCCATTTAAAATATTGTTATTTTTTTTATATCCTCAGACAATCATATCTTATGTGATATAATTAGCGTTTAAATTAAAGCAACATTTTTTTATTAAGAGCATTTTCCACCATTGTCCACATCACTTTATAAGTATATCTCTTGCACATCTGATAAGAGGGTGTGAAAAAAAAACAAAACTTTTTTATAGAACTCTCCCTATATAACATGTTTTGAAATGAGGTAATCAAGGTGAGTGGTATTTTGAAGCAGGCAATGGCACAAGTTGGTGGCTTGGTCATGTTGCAACCTGAAGTGGGAGGTTCTCGCGATAATTTCTTTTTTGCTGGAATAGACAAAGTACGGTTTAGGAAGCCAGTGATTGCAGGAGATACCTTGGTTATGAGAATGACACTTGTTAAGCTGCAAAAGCGATTTGGGATAGCAAAGATGGACGGGAAGGCTTACGTTGGAGGCGAAGTTGTATGTGAGGGCGAGTTCTTGATGGCTACCGGGAGCGGGAGCGAATAATTAGGAGATACTCTACCCACTTAACTCTTCTGATTGAGTCTTCTATTTCCATGTATCATCTGAAAATTTTGTGCTTTTTAGGCATTATTATGGTTGTTTAATGCTAGATTATCCTTCGCGTGAACAATTGGACTAGTTGAGACAATGTTGATGGAAGAACATGATTGCACTTGTCTTTCTATTTTCTTATTCTGAATTCTTCAAAGTATTCATCATGGCAACAAGTTATCTGCACACTCTGATTCCATCTTGGGTGGAACTAGACACCAAATTACTGCGAGAATCTAAGAAAAAAATATAATTAATAAAAGGTTTCATGTAATACAATAACAAGACTATTCACTTGTTTAGATATTTTTTAGTGATTATATTATGAGGGTTTGTATAATGATTTTTCCTTATTTTTCTATAAAATATTAGGAAGATGTTAAGGTTGATGATTTGACCAAGTGATTTGGGATCTGCACTAATTTATGTGTCAAAATCTCAATTAAATTCATTTGGTATTGTCCCCAAAATAATCTCATTTTAATTTAATTTTAAATAATGTTTTCAAACAAACATTTTATTTATATTTTTTTTAAAATACAAACAATTTAAAAAATCGCCCACTCACACCGCAATCTATATGTTTCAAAAGACTGTACCTTTCTGATTTTCAAATATAAGATATTCTCTTGTTTATAAAATTTTAAAATGTGGGATTATTTTATTTATTATAAATTTGACTAATCTTAAAATAATACTCACACTATATGATCTTCATAAAAAACAAAAGAAAAAAAAATCAAATGTAAAAATCATAACCACAGCGAATCGCAGCATCTACTAATAGCTCCTCTGTTTCTCTCCCTGCTCTGCCTTATCCGCACCACAGAACACTCCTTTAAGCTTCTCTTTCTCTCGATTATCGTCTTCTTCATCGTCACTCTTGCTCTCGCTCTCACTCTCTGTACCTTCCGTTTCTGAAAATATTCCAATCTGTAAACCTTGACACACTCATGCAATTCTAATGGCCCATCTCTTCTCCGGTTCTCTTAAATCTCAGCCTTCGAGCTTATGTTGCTTCCATTGTCTGTTCATTTCTTGCCGAAACGTTTCGGCAAAATCCTCGCAAAAACTTCAATTCTGTAATGCAATTCCATGTTTTGCCAAGCGGTGGGTGACCCACCATACTCACATGATTTCCAAATCAAATGAACCCTTAGGTTCCTCATTGAATTCTGTTTCTGAGGATTTTGATATTGTCTCTGCAACTGGTATGCTTTCTTAACTCTCAAGATTCTCACTTTCTTCTCGAGCCTACATTAAATTTTGATTGTATGGGCATTTTGCATTTCCAAAAGTACATTTTTTTCCTAATTTCCCCCTACATTTCAGTTCTTCAGAGAGTAATTTCGTTACATTATACTTGTTAATAAAGATGGGTATGTGATTTAGGGTAAAAACTAGTGATCGTCATGTTCCAAAATCCTAGTTGGGGGTACTTAATTGACAAGTTGCTAATATCATGACATTTTTAGTGATAGGCATTTAATAGTAACATTAGCTTTACATTAAGGCATGTTATTATTAACTGTTCACATGCTTAACGTAAATGAAACAACCTAGGCGATGAAATTGAGAAAGTGTACGTCAAGGAAAAGACATTAATTCACTAATCAATATTCTGTTTGATTGATGGGAAAGTTTGTAAGGGAATGCCGCTGAAACTTTTTTAATTCCTTTCCTTTTTATTGCTATTTTCATCTTATTCCAGCCCAAGGCTCCTCTTTTTAGCTTCTATTTTAGTGTGATATTATAGATTCATCTTACTTAAGCTAATAGCTTATTTTTAGTAGTGTTGTCCAAATTGGTGCAATTAACTTTAGCTTCTGGACGTTTGGCAGAGTGTGCTGATGGTAGTATTGTGTACTGGTTTGGAAATATCGATGAGATAATGGAAAATATGATCGATGTGGGCCAAGAGAAACTCCCTCAAAAATCTCCTGAGGAAGGAGGAAAAATTAGATCTGGGGCTTTGTTGAGTGAAGATGTTGAAAAGTTGGACCTAGAAGGTGATTCTGATGAACATAGAACCGGGAATAATAACACAGAAGTCGGTCATAGTTTAAGTGGGGAGATTGATTCCTTCTCTGTGATAGGCCTGAGAAGTAGCTCAACAGTGTTGAGTGATGATGCTGATAGTGAGTCTCAGCCGCCAGCACATGAAAGTAAAAATGATATTTCACTGGAAAACAGTAAGCATCTGGAGCTTGATTTAGTAGAGGAAGGAAAACATGAAAATCATCATGAAGATGTTGTTTCTGAGGTTCAAGACATCCCAAGTGTGTCTGAAGAAAATTCTGGAGTTAATAGTCATGCAGGACTGGTGGCTTCAACAGTTAGTCCAGAGTCTGGCGTGTCTCCTGATTTAGTTGAGGAGGAAAAACATGAAATTGACCATGAAGATGCTGTTTCTGATGTTCCAGATGTCCCAAGTGCATCTGAAGAAAATTCTGAAGTTAATAGTCACGCAGGAGTGGTGGTTCCAACAGTAACTCCAGAGTCTAGTGTGCCCCCTGGTTTAGTCGAGGATGAAAAACATGAAGATATTGGTTCCAAGGTTCAAGATGTACCAAGTTTGTGTGGAGAAAATTCTGAAATTAATAGTAAAACAGAAGTGGTGATTTCAATCGTTACTCAAGAGGCTGGTGTGACTCCTGATTTAGTTGAGAAGGAAAAACATGAAAATGATCATGAAGATGTTGTTTCTAAGGTTCAAGACATCCCAGGCATGTCTGAAGAAAATTCTGAAGTAAATAGCCAAGGAGTGGTGGTTCCAACAATTACTCCAGAGTCTGGTGTGTCTGCTGATGTAGTTGAGGTTCAAAAACATGAAAGTGACCATGAAGGTGTTGTTTCTGATGTTGAAGATGTCTCAAGTGCCTCTGAAGAAAATTCTGAAGTTAATAGTCAAGCAGAATTGGTGGATCCAACAGTTACTCCATATTCTGGTGTGTCTCCTGACTTAGTAGAGGAGGAAAAACTTGAAGATCATCACGATGATGTTGCTTCTGAGGTTCAAGATATCCAGAGTGTTTCCGGGGAAAGATCTGGAGTTGATAGTCATATGGCCGTAGTGGTTCCAATGGTTACTCCAGAGTCTGGTGTGTCTACTGCTTTATTCGAGGAGGAAAAACATGAAAATTTTCATGAAGATCTTGTTTCTGAGGTTCAAGACGTGTCAAGTATGTCTGAAGAATATTCTGAAGTTAATAGTCACACAGGAGGGTTGGTTGCAACATTTACTCCAGATTTTGGTGTGTCTCCTGATTTAGTAGAGGTGGAAAAACATGAAAATGTTCATGAAGATGTTGCTACTAAGGTTCAAGATGTCCAGATTGTGTCTGGGGAAAGTTCTGAAGTAAATATTCCAACAGTTACTCCAGAGTCTAGTGTTTCTCCTGATATCAATATCAGTGCTCCTGGGATAGTTGAAGAGAAAAATGAAGGTGATGTTGCGACTTCTTTGGTGTCCTTTCAACATGAATTAGCCATTGAAGTTTTTAATATTAATTGTTCTCTTTGTCAGGTAGAAGGCTGACATTGAAGTTGCTCAATTCTCTACAGCTAATGAGGGTAATGTTGTAGATACAGCAACAAACAACCTGACTGCTGATGCCAAGACAGATGCAGCTGAAATGATGCCAGGGTTAAGTTCTTTAGATTCTGAACCAGTTCTTGATGAGGAAACAAGCCATCATATTGTTGACGAATCTGTTGATGCAAATAAAAAGGTGAAGACAGCATTGCCTTGTCTTATTCCCTGGTTTTGCTGTGTTTGTGTGTTTTGTGAGTTCATTTATATATCCAACTCTTCTAATCTTTTCAGCTGAAATGTGAAAACACTTTTTGGTTAATCTTTCCTTTGTACACAATTTATTTGCTACAGTTCTAATCTGATATCTGTACTGTTTCTTCTTTTTTGTAGTTAGATGAGTTGGCTCCATTCTTTGATTCGGAAAATGAAATATTTATGGATAAAACAAGAAATAGTTTTGCTTCTGTGTCAGAGACGCATTCAACTGAGACAGTTCTTGATGAGTAAGTAGCCAAATTGTCGGTGTATGCGGGATCCACAATATTAGTTATCAGTCTTTTTAACACAAGTAGCCAAATTTATTTCCATGGGAGAAACTTGTCTTTTTTTTACCTGAAAATAATGGTATCTGAGCATATTTGTCTAGTTATTGAATTTTTCAACAAAGGAATTATTATTTAAGAAACACTTTTGCTGAGTGTTACAGAAAGTGTAGATTGTGCAAAATGTACATAACTGTGGTAAGGAATTAAACTCAATCCCAGTGGCTATATTATAATGAAAAGCATATTTCGAGGTTTGACACTTGACAGGCTATTTGGAGTATGTAAAGAACGTCTTCTGCTTGGTTTGTCCTGCTAGCCACTTTTATGCATGCAGGGAGAAAACATTGACAACTGGACTATTCCTAAATTCTGGTGTTGCTTCCTTGCCACATCCATCTAAGGTACCTTTCACATGGTTTAAAGACTGACTCTCACATCACACAACTTTTAACTTTGTTAACTTTTATAAAATATCACTTTTCTCCTTTTTCTTAACTTTATTCAATTGTCATATCAAACATGAGTATATTAAAGACATAAATACTAGGGTGTCCTATATTGTGGTAACCAAGATACCATGGAATATGAGATAACAATGTACCAAATGCTTCTTTAGAGGTGATCTTTGATTTGAGTCCTCAGGAACAGATAACAAATACGCCAACTAATAACAACTTCCAGGCGTTGGCAGGTCGAGAGGACGCTTATTTCATTGCTTGCAAAACTTAGCTAGGTGTTGCTGATGGAGTTGGTCAGTGGTCATTTGAAGGTAATCCTTTTACTATACTTAGAAGTGAATCAAGCATCCTATTCCGGGAAAGTCTAATTTGGCTCAGAATTTGTCTATTCTTTTTACAATCTCTGAGCTGCATTTGCTGTTGCCATTTTGGTGGAAGGAACAAGATTTGTCTCAACTTTCATAAAATGCTTCCCAAACTTAGCCACTATGTGCTATATTGTAGGCGATTGCTCATACTGCAGAAAATTTTGCAGGAAGTAGTAATGGACAATATACTAGAGAACTCATGGAAAAGTGTGAAAATATCGTGTCGAATTACCAAAGCATTTCTGTGATTAAACCTGAAGAAGTTCTTAGAAGAAGTGCTGGAGAAACAGGATATCATGGATCATCTACTGCATTGGTTGCACACTTTGATGGTCAGGTAAACATTCAACTGTTTTCCCAGTATTTGAAGTTACTTTCAAGTTTCAAGTGTTTATTTCAAACTAGTTAAGACAGGATTTGTTGAATCCTTTGTAAAATAGGTGTATGGGATCTTCAATGTGGTCTCAAAGCTTGTAAAACAAATTTGAACCTGATTTGATTTCCTCATTTTTGTTGATCTCTCTTGTTTTCCATGTGAAACTCCCAAAATGATTTTATGTGACATTGGTATTGTTTAACTTGATATGATTTTGCTACCAATTCTTCTTAGCTTGAGGTTTTTGAATCATATTGCTTTTGGGCAATCTAGTGCTTAACAAAACGAAATAAATGAATGGATATATAATACATCTGCGGAAGAATTCTGAAAATTGAATCAAATCCTGCAAATCATGTGCAGACCCTCCATGCTGCCAACGTTGGAGACACAGGATTTATCATTCTAAGAAACGGTGCCGTCTTCAAAATGTCAACTCCCGGTGTTCATGAATTCAATTTTCCATTACAGATAGTTAGAGGTGATGATCCCTCAGAAATTATTGAGGTATGTAATCCATCTTGTAGCATTTTCACTTTAACTGGTTTTTTCCCTTAAAGGACAAGAAAAGTTGTCAACCTATGTTCATTTTCTTTGGTGTGCATAAATTATACACAACATATAGCAACTAAAAGTGACAATGAAATGTGTTTCATGGGTACAAGATTGATATAAACGAAGGCGATGTGATTGTAGCTGCCACGGATGGTCTTTTTGACAATCTTTATGAGCAAGAGATAGCTATAGTTGTATCAAAATCTCTGCAAAGTGGCTTGAAACCTCAGGTTATTTATCTCTACGCTTCATTTGGTTTAGCATGTATGTGTCTTCACTGCTTCAGTCTACCATTCAGTAGTAAAGAAATTCATCATATGAAGAATATTTCGAGATGTGTGGCATTGCAATACTTTGTTGTTAATATCTATGAAGCATGTGCAATGCAATTGTTACGATGTACCTTGATGTGAATATTTAGATGAGTAGAGAAGTTAGTTAGGAAGTTATTTGACTAACTACTTTTGCTATATCAACCAACCAAGGGGTGAGGAGGATACGTTTATTGGTTACTTAGGGTAATTTTGATACTCCCTTTGATCTAAAATATAAGTCACTTTAACTAATTCATTGGAATTAAGAAATGATAATTGACTCATTAAATCTTTCTTAAATTGACAACTTTTTCCAACTTTAGGCATATCAAATGAAGTTTCCAATGAGAAAGAAAAATATAAGGAGCCACATTAAAACATCAATTACAAATAAGCATTAATTACTCTCTGAGTAACTTATATTACAGACTAAATAATTCTTCTAATAGTAACTTATATTATGGACTAGAGGGAGTATTTTACAAAAAATAATCAATTTTAACTAACTTTATTAGCGTATGTAAAGTTGTTATTAAGTGCTTATAATAAGGATGGTACGGAGTATAATTTTTCTTGAAATTTCAATCATCAAGACACACAAGCACTTAAAAACTGAGTATTGAACATGTGCTTGACATGCTACATCCTTTTGTATTATTGTCATTCAAATGCATAAATGTAAAGGATCTAATTTTAAAAAACATATGCTTGATATGTTTATGGAATATTGATAGTTTCTTGATCAACCCTTTTTCTTCTACACATGGCTAATAATACTTTTTCCTTGAAAATTGCTTGATTTCAGGAAATAGCAGAGTTCTTGGCGATGAAGGCACAAGAGGTTGGGAGATCACCACGCATGAGAAGTCCATTTGCTGATGCAGCCCAAGCTGCTGGATATGTTGCATGTACTGGTGGCAAGCTTGATTATGTCACTATTATTGTTTCCTTTGTTCAACATACATCTTCCTCACCTTCTTAAAGTTCCTGCCTGTGTACTGTGAGATAAAGAACCTTACCTTAAAAATTAGTTGTTAAGGTTAAAATATGAGAACCAATCAACTTAAATATTCTATTAACTATCTTGTTCTTCTTAATATGAGACATATTACGTAGTTTTTATTCATATTTTACTCTTATCATATACATACGAAGAGTTATGTAAATTTGGCATCATACTCTTCTGAATTGCATTGTAGAAAGAAATAAAAAATACTGAACTTTCTACGTATGACTATTTCAGGCATAGTTGTGTGTGTGTTCATGGAGTGGCAATTATGCAGAATGATGTGTGAAAGTTATCAAATAAAAGGCTGACAAGCGTTGGAAAGATGAAGCGTTGAAGTGTGGTGTGCAGGAAAATATATTATTAATGTGAAAAGGAGTCTCTACACCTCTTTACTCTTTTTTGGTGGGTGGGAGGAATCATTATGAGAGAAAAGCATGGTTCCACTGCAAAAGGCATCGGATTTCATTCCTAATTCAACATGCTTGTACTATTAATCACGCGCTTTGGTTGATCACCTTAGTCACCATACTTAATACTTTTTATACTCGTAGTAGCCAGATAATTAAATTTTAAAAATTAAATAAATTAATTTAGCTATTGGTAAAAAATGTGCATTAATTTTTATAAAATATTATATTTAATTATCTGTATTGAAATTATTTTTTAATATAAACTCTATTAATATGTACAATTTTAAAAAAAAAATGATAAATTTAAGACAAAATTGATTAAGGCCTTCTTATATATAAGATTAAACTAAACTCTTTAACCAACTTATACATATGGATGAAAGGGAGTATAAGTCATTCCTTATATTTTGATGCAACATTTAATATGTTACTCATTTAGTCCTTAATATAAAATATATTTAATTAAAATAATCAGATTAAATAAGTTAGTTAATATGATATACCTTTTAAAACAGTCTAATGATTTTTCTTGACTCTTTATTCACTCTTACTTAATTATTGTTCAAAGAATATACATAGGGGTAATTTGAGAAAAAGTTGATAAACATAATAAATATATCTTATATTTATGATAAAGATCAATTCCCTAATTAGGTTTTCATAAATGCCTCATTAATTATATTAGAGTGTAATATGAAAATATTTAAAAATAGTATTTTATAGGGGTAAAAATGGAAAATTATGCAAATTTATAACATGGTTTTATTATTTTAATTAACTTATAATAAATTTGGTGAGTTAATTAAAAATAACTTATATATATACATAAGACTGAAAAGAGTATTCGTTGTAAGAAAGAAAAAGGTTAGAATAAATTATATTGATTTTTATAAAAAAGAATCATCATCATCATTTATCATCAATATATATTAAAATTGCAGTGAGCATGAAGCTGTGTTTAGGGGTGGTCTGGCTTTCATGTTTCAATCTCCATGAGACATGTCTTTTGACCATATAGAAAGCATGAAACTTGAAATCTAACATTAAAATTTCAAAAGCTTACCAAAGTCCTCAACACACATGGACGCGTAAAAGAATTAAGGAAAGATGGGGGTCCCAATCATTACTCATGCACTTGACTTCTTCATGATGGGAGTGCCGAAAGCAAAAGCTTTGAAATTTAAATTACCATTATATGACCGTTTGAAATTAATGTTATAAATTTGTTTTAAAAATTCACTTTAGTTCAAATAATTAGACAGGATTTTTTTCCATACATAGTGTCTATGGTCATGATTTATGCAAAAAAAAAAAAGTGAATAAGGTACTTAAAATCTTCTAAAATTATAGTTTAGAATATTAGACTCAGTATAAATAAGATTAGAATATTTAAAGTATTTAAAAAAATAATATCAGGTTCTTACATCATAACGTTTGATGGTACTATACCTTTAAAAAAAATATATCAATAATACAAAGTTTTCATAAATCTAAAGAAATGAAAAATATGCAACACATATATAATACTAAGAAAAAACTGAAAACTTAGGGCACTTGCAATTCCTGTCCGTCCATCCATCTCCCTTTTATTTATGAAGAGTAAGTTATGACTAGTTTTGTAAGATATAAAAGGGGGAGGGTAGTGAATCAAATGATTGAGTGAGTGCATGACCATATGTGGTGTGTTGCATAGCTTTAAGCTTTAGCTTTAGGCGGAGTGAGGAGGCGAAACCGTAATGAGGAGTGTTGCACTTTTGGCGACGGTAGTGGAATAGCTTCCATAATTGTCACTCATCGTTCGGCCGATCTCATCACAACGTGATTCCCTCCTTTTCCTCTCTTGTTTTCTCATTTAGTCAACGCATCCCACTGTTCATGTCTACTAAATAGGTTTCTTTTCCCCCCTTTCTTCAATAGGCTTAGGGTGTGTTTGGATTAGCTTTTAGAGAATAGATTTGGGAGAGAATAGATTCTGGAGAATAGATTTTGGGGAGAATAGATTTTGAGGAGAATAGATTTTGAGAAGAATAGATTTTGAAAATAGAGATGTTTGGATGATTAATAGTAGAATTACTTTTTATATTAATAAATTACTAAAAATGGTATGATTTGATTAAAGTATGAAAGAGGAGAGAGGGTAGAGAAGAAATAGGAGAGAGGAGAGAGTGTAGAGAAGAGAGAGGAGAGAGTGTAGAGAAGAGAGAGGAGAGAGGAGAGATGAGAGAGAGGAGAGAGAGTATAAAAAAAGTATGGGTAAAATAGTAATTGGATAATCTATAAGCTCTTTTACAGTTCCAAAATTCATTTTCAGTAGCCTATTTAAAACCATGGTTTCAAACTGAGGTTTTACCCAAAATCAATTCTGGACAAAAATGGCTGTTTAGCTCAAATTTTATCAAACCGAGGTTTTGTTCCAAAATCAATTCTGAACAAAAATTGATGTTTGTGTGAAATTTTTTCAAACCGATATTTTATCCCAAAATTCATTTCCAAACATGATGCCAAACACCCACTTAGACTTACCCTGAAAACCAATTACCTAATAAATGGTTAAGCTGCAAATCTGCCATTGGAATATTCTCTCGTGCACACCTAATACTATTGAGTTTCTTTAAGTAAAAAAGTATACATGGAAGTTTTAAAATAACGCAAAAATGTCAAGTTTAACTTCTTTTTATACAAAATATTTTAAAAAAAGTATTATAAAATCTCATTTTTCCTTATATAATATTAATATTAGACATGATGAATCGTTAATTATCCTTAAACACAAATATAAATATTCTAAAATTAAGATAACTCCTTAAATACTACAATTAGAATCACAATAAAATAATATTTTTTTAATAATTTAATACGTTTTAAATAATTATATATTTAACTATAATATATATATATATATATATATATATATATAAACTGTTTATTAAACAGTCCACCACACATTGCACAACTCCTTTGATCCAAGCGACCCATTTGCCATTGTAAGGTCCCCCCACACCTACTCTAGACGCCTCATCCCTCAGTCCCTTGTTTAGTTTCTCTGGCAGCTAATGAGTTACAAATTAGGAGTATTTTGTTGCTGTCTTTAATATATAATACTTAATTAATGAATTAATTCTAATTTTAAATATAAAATATATTTATTATTTTTTAAAATTAACTCTATTGATATTCACTCAATAATAATCAAGTAAAGAAAATATGGAGGAAATTAATGAACATGATTATAATATTTTAAAAAAATAATATATTAACTAATTTAATTAATTTAATCAAATTAATTAAATATATTTTATATTAAAAATTAAAAAAAATATAAATTAGCCATAAGTTAGAAGGAGATCGACGAAGAAAGGAATGAAGAAGAAGAGGTTGAGGATTTATTGTCTATATGGAGTCTTCTAAATTTTCCGTCATATAGAAATAACCTCCATAACCTTTACACTTTACAATAAACTTCCTAAACTCTCACATTTACACAGATAACTCCCACTTACCATTCGTTTTGTTTTTTTAGCTATTATTTTTTGTTTATTAATTATCCATGTACAACTTAAAGTTTATTAGGTTATATGCATATAACTCAAAGTTTGAGAGCTACATATAGAGAATTGAAGCTCTTAGTGAGTTATTATTACTCGGGTTATGTTAGTGGTGATAATGCCTTAGGTTGGATTAAAAGTGGACTAATTTTAAATGGCTTAATTTTAGGCAAGTTGATATTATACCAACTCGTTCTTATCAATTTTTTATTTTTTTAAAAAAATTATTTATATATATATTTTTTTAAAAAATAATTTATATGTATTAATATTAATTAGATTCAAAACATAATTTGAAGTTATCAAAATATTTATTTTTTTAACTTTGTTACTATCCGTAGATAAATCTATCACAAGTAAAATAATAATAAAATAAATTATATATATATAAATAAATGACTCAATGAGATAAAATTAGTATAAATAAAGTGTAATATAAATATTAGCTCATTTGAGATTCTAAAATTAATAAAGTATAATATAAATAGTAAAAAAATAATAAAAGAAAAAAAAGGGCTAACCCATCAACCCGACATATTAGCTCACTTCAAGTGCGGTTTTAGTATGTACGGGTCAAAAAGACCCGTACCAAAATAAATTATAAATTTAGTAACTAAACCCACTATTTTTTAACAGGTTAAACCCATAATCCAATCCAAATTACCATCTCTACTTTATGTACATAAGTAAATTTTTTTTACCATTGACCATAGTTCTAAATTCTTGCTGAAAGAATCATAGGGACTTTGATAATTTAACAACAAATTTAGGTTCCAAAAATCTATTTGTCCCTTCCATACAATTTAATATTTAATAATGAAAGAAAGTGACTTTTTTATTTTATTTTAACAAAAAGGAAAAAGTGACGTTATGTGGAATTTAATTTCCGAGATTTTTCTTTAGAGCAACCAATAGAGGCAACCTTTATAAGTAGCTAAATTCACGCTCTGATTAACTGAGATTGAAACGTTAATTAAGGACAGGGGACGTAATGTGCTTTTTTAAATTATAACGTCTCTCATTCTCATATGATTATGATCTGTTGTTAAGAGATGCCTCCCCGCCATTTGGATTTCAATACGTCTTTAACTTAGTTTCTTCTAAAAATATATTTTTATGAATCAACCTCAACTGTGTTTTATGTTATTTTACTCTTTAATTTAGTCTTACAAAATACAAATATTAATTAAAAGGGGCAAAACCTTATGAATGCTAAATATTGATGATGCTGAGATTTGTTTTTCTTAAGCTTAGTTTGGTCCCAAAAGCATTTTAGCATTTGGTAATTTTTTGTAAACTTGGGTTGGACTAAGGCTTTAAAAACCTGCTCAGCAACATCTAGATCATATTTTTAAAAATATTTTTATGCCATCAACAGCATTTAAGTTTAACATAAATTAGTAACAGGTATACAGAAAATAGTTCAGTATCACTTAAATAAAGTCTCGAATTTTAGCCTTAGCATATACAGAAAATCTCTATTAGAAGACTCACCTACCATTATAAAGTGCACGAAGCGAGTCAGATCCAAATATAATCGAAACAAAGCTATGATAAATCAGGTGGGTAACAAAAAAAAAATTTAACAAAAAGTGGTTAATCTTTTATCATATGGCGGATCAATATTTGAATCACTGATATAAGAAATATTGAATTTAATAGCCGATAATATATTTAATAAGAGGATATTTATATATAGCAAAAAAATACTTTTAAAATTCTAAAAAACTAATTCTAACACCCTGCCAGATTGAGGTTCCTATTCTGCATTAAAATTATTTAAAGTCTCGTTTGATAACTCTTAGAGGAGGGAAAAAGAACTCTTGACATTTATAGGTTTGTTAACTAGTTTTAATTAATTAGATAAAAATGCTCATAATTCAAATATAATCACAATATATAGGTTCACTTATAAGTTATAACTTAACAAACTTTTCAATCATTCAAAGATTATTTTCTTTATTTGCTTTCTTTCAATTGCTCAGTTAAAAAAAATATTACTCTTATTCATATTACAAGATTTACCTTAATTCCCTGTTCCCTCTAGTTATATTTAAATCATTAACTGCTTTTTTTATTTTAAGTATATTTAAATAAAAAATTATAATTTTATTATATTTTCTCTCATAATTAAATAATTTTAAATATGGGTGTTATCGATTTAAATATATTTTCACCAAAAAAAAGTTATATATATTCACTTTTTTTGACATTATCTTACAAAATGGGTCATAATTATATAATTATGGACATATATTAATATTATATAATATATATCAATATAATTAAATTTAAATATATTCGAGACGGCCATGGATCACGTTCCGCGCCAAACCCTATTTTGTCTCATCCCAACAGACGGCAGTTCCGTTGGAACGGGAACCATGAATCCCCTTAATGATGTGCCGATCCGAGGGATTGAATTAGTAACTGGTGGTCAAGGTCAACATTATTAGATCATAATCTGATATTTCTGTACTCATATAAAAGGAAAAAAAAAAAGAAAAAGGAAAATGGGGATGGTTGCCACCTTTTCATATTCAAATCCCACTTCCCCTATTTAACAACCTCCACATTCCCACCTTCTCTCCCACCTCTTCACTCCATTTCCTTTCTCTCACTCCTCTCTTTCTCTCTCTTTCTCTGCTCATTCTCAACAAACAATTACAATGGCTTCATCATCATCATCATCAAAACTTTCTTTGATTCTCTGCGTTCTCGCTATCTTTGCCGTTTCTTCCGATTCCGCTCGCGATGCTCCGGCGCCGGCTGTGGATTGCTCGAACCTCGTCTTGACAATGGCCGATTGCCTCTCTTTCGTCTCCAATGGAAGCACCGTCAACAAGCCTGAGGGCAATTGCTGCTCTGGCTTGAAGACTGTGCTTAAGACCGACGCCGCTTGCCTCTGTGAGGCCTTCCGAAGCAGCGCTCAGTTGGGCGTCGTCTTGAACGTCACCAAGGCCGTTACTCTTCCGGCTGCTTGCAAAGTCTCCGCTCCTTCTGCTACTAACTGTGGATGTAAGTGATTCTTCGTTTCTTCTTAATCTTTCCCTTTTTTTTTGTTTCTTTGCTTTCTGATCTTGTGATAATGACGCAGAAAAATGTGATTTATCTTTGCGTATTCTTTTTTCTTGGAATGGGGAATCCTGATTGGTGAAGATATTTCCTTGTGTTAACTGTTTTTCTTTTGAAGGAAGATTTTCGATTCTTTTTGCATTTTGGAGAAACGCTTTTGGTGGTTCTGCTTTTTATTTGACCGTTTGAACGCATTGATCTGGATTTGCTGACCCCTTTCCTCTTATGTTGACACTGATAATAAACAGTACACCGAAATATGCATTTCTCAGACTGAGATTCTAAAATTCTCTCTTGAAATTAGAGACACGACCCCATATGGGAATTTTCTTGGCGCCGATTAAGAAGTGAGACTAATGAAACTTTAGTGAATAAAATATAATAGTGTTAGATTTAATTATCGAACTTGAAGCTGCTCTATTTTTCCTTGATATTGGTGTTTCATGTCATGGCCTTCCCTTGATTTAAAATTTCTGTGAGTTTGATCTGCTGTTTTCTACCTTTCAAGACTCATAAATTATTTAAATTAAATTTCTTTTTTTTTTCTTTGTGCAGTGTCTGATACTCCTGCTGCTGCACCAGCTGGTAAGTTTCTCAAGTCTTGACATTAGAATAAACTGTGTTTTTTCCCATTTGACATTTTCTGGATTTTCGTCTTCAATTGCCTTCCATATATTTTATATATACTTGTATATATATTTGGTGGACCTCAGAGTTTATATTGCTGTACAGATAATCCCAAATTCTAATATGTGTGTCTACCTAATCCAAGTGTGTCCATAAAGTAAATGTAGATGATTAGTCTCTATCTTCATTTACCCATGAAGGATTTCATTTTCCATACACAGCAGCACATGGCATTTTACTTTATGCTATCTTCAATTTCTTTGTTATTAATGAAATGCAAGTAGTATGATTAAGGTAGAAAACAATCAAATCAATAGCATTTATACCCTTTATTAATCTTGTTTATTGCATAAATTTCCCTCTAATGATTACTCCACGTTGTTCCTTTCTCTCTTTGTGGGGATATTTACAGCTATCAATGCAATAATTTATTTGTAAAGTTTGAAACATCTTTGACCATCCATTTGAAAGTTTCTCAAAAAGTACTCCAAATTCACCGAATCAATCATTACAATGCACATTAGCAAATTTTGTAAATTTTTATATGGGTGAGATCCCTCCTCTAATTACAGTTTCATACATCTTATTTACTTATTTTGCTTATCTTCTATACATGGCCTACTTAAGAATCTCTATTCTGATTTCCAATCCAAAATTTCTATGCTCTACATTGATAAGAATGATGACATAGAATGTATTCAGAGAGAATTAAGGGGAAAAGATACGTGGCCCCAACATACCAGAGTCATTTTATAACTGTGAAAAGGATCACTCTAAGAGAAAAGGTGTCTTTTATCTTTTTTCTTTTTTAAATTAAACATCTCTGAATGCATAATTTTATAATTGTGAAAGATGTAGGGCATGTTTTAGGGTTTGAGATTTTGATTGGAGTATAGTAAAAGTGATTGATTTTGTGTAATTCAGGAGGGCTGACATCTCCATTACCATCTCCACCATCTGCAACAAGTGGTGGAGAAGCACCTGAAGCTTCTTCTGGTGGAGAGACAGCAAATGAGATATCTCCAGCACCATCACCATCTCCAGGCAACACTTCTGCGGCATCTTTTGTTTCATCAGCACCATCCTTGCTTCTTGCTGCTTCATGTGCAGCCATTTTCTCAGCCTTCTTCTAAGAGAGTATAGAGAGTGAGAGATTATATATATTTTGATTGCCTTCTTTTTTGAATTCATTTCCCATTTTGTAGAAGCTCTTATCATTTAGCATTTCATGTGTTGTGCCTTCTTAACGGTAGATTAATATTCATTCTCAGAGTGACTTGCACTTCCTATTTTGGCCTTTTACCTACCATCTTTTTATATTAATATAACTTTTATTGAAAAAAAAAGTTATTTTTTTATTTTAAATATAGAATCTATTTAATTAATTTGATTATATTATTTTTTAATTAGTTTTTATATTAAAGATTTGAGGAGTATAACAATAGCACCAACAATTAGATATTTTACCCTGTGATAGATAATAATTTAAAAGTTTATAGATGATTGCACATAATTTTTTTAATATTTAAATTTTGTTGCAATATATAAAATAAAAAATCCTTAGTGAAAACCTGGACCCCAACAAAAAAAAGGGTGGGGTGCGTTTTGGGCCCACCAACTCCACGCCCCACACCATCATTGCCCGCCAAAGTCTAGAACATCAATAATCTTTGCCTATATTGTGGGTAAGTCTAATGTATTTTAAAAATTTTATACTGAAAAAAAAAAATCTTTCCTTTTTACACATGAGATGTAGAGATAAGAATTTAAAAAAATTTATAAAATTTTTTTTAGATAAATTTTAAGAAAGGATTTTTTGAAAAAAGATTATAAGAAAAAGTAGTTCTAAATAAATAAATATTTGAATAGTTATTATAAAAAAGACTTTTGTAATTGAAAAATTATTAAAAATAATATGAATTTATTAAAAATATGAAAGAGAAGAGAGGAGAGAGTGTAAGAAAAAATAAGAGTAAAATAGTCTAAAATATTAGTTTTAAACTATAATTTAATTTAAAATTTTTTTTTGATAAATATGACTGTATATTTAAAAAAATTAAATTAAAATTTAGATAAAAAACTCTTTTAAAATTTTAGTCTGAGATTTTTCAAATATGCATGAAGAAGTCTAAAAATTTTTAAGCATTTTATGATTGGAAATTTAAATTCAGTATACGCATCTATTATTTTATTTTGTTGTATTTTTCAAACCAAATAATTTTAACATTAAAGCTTATTTTTTTTGGCCAAATATATTAAAACTTATGATTCAAGGTTTTATGTTAAGATTTGGTCCCCAAAAAAAAGTTTAAATTAATATTTTTCTTTGTTTGTTTAATTAAAAACTCAGATAAAATATGCTC
Source organism: Leucaena leucocephala (assembly GCA_037074615.1). NCBI lineage: Eukaryota > Viridiplantae > Streptophyta > Magnoliopsida > Fabales > Fabaceae > Leucaena > Leucaena leucocephala. The sequence goes on from CM073550.1 coordinate 13,362,721, forward strand.
TCTGTTATCCTTATTATAAATATCATTTGCATGTTTCATAATATAACTCCTATGACTAATAACTTATATTGAGAATAATTTTAAGGATTTATAAAAAATAATTAATTTCAATTAACTTTTTTAATTTATATAAAGAAACTAATTGAAACTCATAATTTAACGATAATAGAAGGGAGCACTATTTTTTAAATATGAGAAATAATATTTATATTTCTCATATTCTATATATACAATGCACAGGATTGGTGACCAGGAAAAACTGTAATTGAAACTACAGGTATTTCACATTTGCTTTCTTCATCATTTGCAACCACTACCGTGAACCTATCTTTTAAAAATTTAAATATTAATTTATCATATTATAAAAAATTACATAATTATGTTAGATCTAATCTTTATTGATATTATTTTCCTTCTTTTACTTATAGTTAAGTTAGTTATTATAATATATTTTTATTAAAACATTTTAATAATTTTTCTTAACTTAACCTCCTCTTTTTTATTTGATTATTATTGAAAAAATATTAATATAAATAATTTAGGTAACAATTTATAAATTTAAAAAATAAATCTTATATTTAAAATTAAAATTAATTTTTTAATTAGATTTGATAATAATCTTTCCCAGCAAGGACTTACTAATTGCAAGTGTTATTTGGCATTTCAGTCTCATCTATATATGTGTAAAGAAGAAAGTGAGAAAAGTAGGGACACAATCAAATGCTTTTTTCAAATTTTGGTACATAAAATTTCTTCAAACGTAGACAATGGAAATGATGTTTGTCTCCATCAATCTATATGTAATCTCCTAAGATCACGTAACGTTGTTTTTCAAGCTATTTTTCTGGCCAATTTAAAGGAAAAATAACACAAAAATATCTCCAAAATATGGAAATCCCAAAAATCCATAATAGAACCACAAAATGATATAATTTCTCTGACTTTTTTTTGGCATTAAATATATTTTTCTTAAAATGACTATTGCCTTTGTGTAAAAAAAAAAAAAAAAACTCCATCGATCATCCATAAACGAAAGAGGTCATTTCACCAAAGAAATCCTTTTATTTATTTATTTGGAACCGTGATCGGCGCTTCCTTATTATCCTCCATCAGTGGAAGATGAGTTTTCTTGCAGACTTTGAATACCATCAAAGATGAGTGACCTGGGAGAAATGGGTTGCGATTAGATTCACGCTTTTTTAATATAAAAAAAATGCTCACACATAAAACCAAAAAAATAAAAAACAATGCTCCCTGCTTATATGAGAGGCACTATTAGGTGTTAATAAAAATTTAAATATTTATTTATCATATTATAAGAAATCAGCTTGCTCCGATAATTATGTGTTGACATATTGATATAGAATATGGGGTAGAATATGGCTCTAAAGTTTTATTTTGGACCAAAAGATTTTTTTTTGTTACAAAAATTTTTAGAAAGATTTTGGACTTAACTATAATTTAAGAGTAGAGTAAAGTCTCCCTTTCTCCTGGACAATATCAATATTTGATATGATGAACTATCAATGACATTCAGATATAAATTTAAATACTCAAGAGTTAAGATGCTTCTTTTAGTGCCTCGAATATAATTAAAATAAAATAGTACTTCTTAAGAATTAAATACACTCTAAATAATCATATGTTGGGCTTATTTGTCAATTAATTTATAGATGATGGGCTGGTCCAAAAGATTTTGAGGAATCAAAATCATCACATATTAGAGCCTATAATTTTTTTTTTGTTACCCACCCAATTCATTGGAATTTTACCCTGACTACATTCGGATCTGACCTACATTATACACCTGATTATGGTAAGTGAATCTTCTAATAAGAATTTTCTATATATAATAAGACTCGAACTCGAGACATCTACCAAACCGTTTATCATTTATACTAACACTATTAGTTATTAGAGCCTATATGTTTTCGGCTTTGTTTGATGTTGAAGTCTATTATCTTTTTTGGACCTAAACTAAGCCCAGTTTTAAGATTCACTCATGAATCAGAAATTTCCCGGAGTGAATAATTTATGTCTCAAAATGTCATATGTATATCATTATTGGTTTTGTTGTTGTAATAGGATACAAGATTTATATATTATGACTTACTCTTATAAAACCATATATTAATTTAAAACCTTCATTAAAATTATGGATTTACATGTTCTTTAACTTTTATATATATATATATATATATATATATATATAAAGCCAATTTGCCCTTGGTGAACAATTCGAAATATGCCCTTGTTAGACTATATGTATATATATCTCCCTCTTCTTAAATATCAGCCTAATTGATATGGGACCTTTCTATTTTTTTCAATACATTTCTACTTTGGGCCATTTTTCCTATTAGAATGAAGATAAAAAGGTTTGATGAGAATATAAAAATATCGAGAATATTGTATAAAAAAAAATAGAATATATGCAATATTTAATTTCGGATCCCCTCCCAAAAACAAATGGAAGTAGACATTTTTTTTGGAACAAAAAAATTTAAAAAAAAAATTAGGTTCATCTATTATCTAATAGCAGAGTGAAATATCCTTTACCCTTAAGCAATATTAATATCAAGTAGGATAAGTTATCTATTATTCTCAAATATAAATCTAGATACTTATTTAATATAATCCTCAAATATAAATCTAGATACCTATTAGAAATATTGAAAATATTGGGGGAACCAATCTACCAGAGGGGTTGAAAAGTTAGGACAAAAGAATGGTCCAAATAGAAAGAACTTCGAATTGTCTTACATAATGTCCGGAAGCCCATATATTTAGGGCAGGCTATTATTAATTTACCTCATCACTTAATTTATTACTTATTTATCTTCAATCAGTCCACCAAAGTTAGAGTTACATTTTTGTAAATCTTTAATAATTATTACTCTCATCCTAATTATAAGAGCTAATTTATTTCTTTAAATTGATTAAAAAAACTAAATAAATTAATTAATTATAATTAATATAAGAACTAATTGATTAATTTAGACATATTAAAAAGTATATAGCATAAATTTATTTTGAGAGATTAGATTTAATTATAAGTGATTGATTTATTTAGTTTACTAAATATATCCAAAAAAATCAATATACCCTTATAATTAAGATCAAAGGAAATATTACTAATATTTGACATTTTATAAAAGATTTTGCATTAAGAACCTTCTTATATATAAACTAACAAATTGATAGTTGAGATGATAAACATTTTTTCCTCTGTAAAAAAGAGAAGGCATATTCAAATATAAAAAAAATATATTTATTAAGGGAAATAAAAATATTTTACACAAAGATTATACTATTGATTAAATAAAAATAATAATATATATTTGAAGCACGGTATACTCATGACAATGCGTAAGAAAATAATTAATACTAGCACGAAAAATAAAGTGCATTTATGAATAGATCTTTGATTTTCATGTAATGAAACATTAAAATCTACCAGTTAAAAAAATTAAAATCTATTGTTCCTATAAATTATACATATGCATACATAATAGTATATATGGATATAGTATAAATTTAATTAATCTTTACATCTATATTAAATTTTAGTTTAATCTCTTAAATTTAAAATATATATTTTTAATTCTTTAAATTTAATATTGTTGATTTCAATAATAGAAAATATTAAATCAATGATTTTAAAATGATAACTCAACATTTAAATATTAATATTTAAAATAAAATATAATTAAAGGTGTGCAAACCAGATTTCTTTTGTCAGCAATTAAATATTGTGTCATCATTTTAAAATTGTTTAGTCAATATTATTCATTAGTAGGTTAACAATATTAAATTTAAGAGACTAAAATTTTTTTTTTTAAATTTAAGAGAAAGTTAATATAAATTTAAAGTAGTAAACCTAATATTTTTTAGTAGGATTTGTCTATTTTATCATAATGATCTTCTTAATTAATAACCAATTTGGAGATAATTAACAAGAAAATGTATATCACGATTCATACAAAGAAGAAAACGCTTATATATGTAGATCAAACCATTCAAAACCCTAGGTTTGTCAACCAAATTTATTTATTTAAGAATAAATTTTGTTTATTCCCTTAAAACCTCAAAGAAATATTAATTTAATATTTCCTAATTACAAACGTGTCATTGAGACTTGGGGTTGGTTTCCTTGACCCATTTATGTATATAAATAGGTGGAAAGTACACTACGCTTTTCTCATTGAGATTTGGGAGTTCAATTTCTTCAAAGCAACAATAATGGAAGTTTTATCCTTAAGAACATCCCTAATTATTCCCTATAAGACCTCCCATGGCCTTAATCCACTTTCAAAAAATTGGCAAAGTCGAATGCTTCATACTGCTCGACATGTTTCATGCAGAGCAAAAACATTAGCTATGGAGGTTGAAGAGACAGCTTCTGTAAACTTCTACAAGATGCTGTGTTTGAATCCCAAGAGTGCAACCAGAGACTATATAAATAAGGCTTATAGATCCATGGCGCTTCAGCACCACCCAGACATGTGCCAAGATCCTTCAAGGAAGGAGAACTGTACAAGGATGTTTCTGCAGCTCCATACAGCTTACGAGACATTATCAGACCCGATGCTTCGAGAAGAGTATGATTGTGAACTCGGCTTGATTACAGACAAGAGGAATAATAGTAAGAGTGTTAATGGCGGAGGTGAAAGATGGAGAAGAAGCTGGGAAGAGCAATTGGTTGAGTTGAAGAGAAGGTCTAATAAAAGAATGGTTCAAAAGGAAGGATCATCATGGGGAAGTAGAATTAGGGCTCAAAAGATGAAAAATCAAAACTAATCATTAATTCATATTTATTAATTATTAGATGTATATTATAGTTAAGAATGATTATGTATCTCTTTTATGTGAATTTGTAGGACATGATTCATTTATCATTTCAAGTGTGAATTTTAAAAGTAAATTAAATTAATTCATTCTCAGATGGCTTCTTGTACCTACGAGGTTCTTCTTTTTATATATCAACAACAATTGGATATTTTACCATGACATGTAATAATTTAAAAAGTTTTTAGAAAGTTATACTTATTAATATTCAAATTTGGTGGAGGTTATCATTGGCTATCGACAATAGTGATGGCCATCGGTAAGCAATCACCATAATAGTGACTCTCATTGTTCAACAACGACAATAGTTATCCTTGATCGATCATAGTGGTTATCACCTTCTTTAGGTGACAATGAACACACTTGTGGTCGCTTGCAATAACGGCGATGGTTTGGTCGCCGTTGGCTATCATCAGGTGATGACGAACGGAGATAGTGGTTGACAGTGGTGATAATAGTAGTTGATATCAACCGATGACAATCATAGTGGGCCATCCTCAAGTGATGATGAACAATAGTGGTGGTCACCATCATGATAATCGTTGCTGGTGGTCAATGGTAATGGTCATCGGCTATAGCATCATGTGGAGATAAATTTCTTTTAATATTTGATCATTTTTTAAAACTAAAATAAAAATGTAAAAAATAAAATAAGTAATAAAAAACAATTTTACAAAACATTTAAAATTTGTTCTTAATTTTCTATTTTAAAAAATATTTTTTAACAAAAAATAATGTTTTTAAAACAAAAACTTTTAAGGGTGAAAACTTTTTTTGTTAATTACTTTTAAAAAAGACTCAATTGTAAATATAACTATTAATGTTAAAAGGTTAAATTAAATTATATCCCTCATCTTAAAATATTTTTCTAGTATCTTAAATTAATTTTTAATACAATTATAAAGTAAATTTTTTGTATAATTTTTTCTTAAAATATTTTTTTGGTATGTATGAGCACATTAAATTTAAAACACTTAGTTCTATATGAAAAATATTTTAAAATACTAGTTTACTAGCTAGATGTACCAAAAATTAATTCTTTAAAATATTTAATGTTACTAAAAAATACTTTGAATACACTAAAAATTGATTTATAATACTAAGTCATACTAACAAAATATTTTAAAATATTCGCTGCTATCTAACCTAATATAAATTAAATAATTAAAAAATGAAATTTTATTGTGATAAATAATTCATTTTTTTACAAATTTTCAAATTTAATTTTATTAGGCTAAATTGTTTACATCTTTCTTGAATTTTAGTATTTTGCATTATATTTAATATTTTTATTTATTTATTTATTGGATTTAGACTATAGGTATAGAGCTTAATGAAGAGCAAAGAATCACATCTAAATCTAATGGCATAAATGTTACATCTTATGTCACTATATTAAATAGTCACCGACCTAGTATTTTTTATTTTTAATATGTAACGATAACACTTTTTTGAGCTATGTGACGTGGGCTAGCTGATGTCAGCAGCTGCTCACTTGTAGACCAATAAAAGGCTAGAAAATTGCCAACTAACATAAACAAATCTCGATCGTCCGTTGGAGGAACAGGACCCACTATCTCAACTGTCCAGATCTCCCCTTAATCTGCGACTTATCACCCCCGGTACGGTTTCTTGTTTAATCCGTTCGCACCCACATCAGGCAGGGACGGGCTCTCTGTTCTGTAATTAAATCAGAGAGATTCGTCGAGCAATATCTGCGTAATTGCTTAGATTATGTTCCCTTCTCTTTGTCCAGAAGAATTTCCCCTGTTTAGCGAACACGATGGGTTATCTTAATTACTAGTTTTTTCTTTTAGTTTCTTCGTAGTGATTCCCCAATCAGGTACGTGATTGACTTCTTCATGGTCTTTTTCTATTGTAATTGACTTATAAATTCTGGTTTGTTGGGTTAATTACTTAATGTATCAGTGGTTCCGTGTGGACTTTTCTTATCTGTTCGATTCTAAGATGATTGCATCGTAAATTTCGGGGTTTTGTTTGAGGTTTCTGTGCTGTGAGTACTTCAGTTTAGTTCTTATCTGTTTCTCAATTGCCCTTTATATTTTTTAATTTTTTTAGTATATCTGGGAAATTCATGTCTGCATTAGCTAAATTTCTATATGGAATTTCTAGAGCTTTGCTTCAGAAGCGGTACTGTCTTTCGGGTTTGAAATGGTCTTACATTTGAACCTGTGGTTTTTCGTGGCTATAAAAAGACTTATCCAGTGGAGAAACGGAGAAAAGAATTCAAAATTGTTTTGAGCTGTTGTTTTGTAAATGAAAAAGGACTTTGCTGGTAACTTATCATTGCTCGTTACTTGATTGTGATTAGTCTGATTTTGTGTCTCCACTTTTGGTTATTTGTGGTCTTGGATGAGATAGTGTTGCATATGATGTGAACTTAGAATTCATGCATTTATTGCTCTTTCGATGTCTATGGTAAATTGCATCTAGTAACATGCTAAAATTTTGTGTTGAGTGTGTCTGTATGTGCATCTCTCTGTATTCATTGCTCCCTTACCCTCTTCTCTATACAGGACTTACTCAAAATCTTTTATAGGAATTTAAGCGTTCACTTTACCTTGCTTTGCCTTGCTCAAAGGCTTTTGATTATTGAGATGCGTCAATAAATCCAATTTATCACCATGTTTTCTTTTCTTTTGGTAGGAAATGAGTTAGACTTATGATGTTTATGAACAGAATTACCAGGAAGCTTGATGTATAATTGATTTTGATTTCCTGTTGAAGCAGTTTTAATGGGGAATATACTGAGTTTGAACAATTCCACTTCCAAGCGTGAATGGAGTGATCCCCGTGATGCTTTGCAAGGTGAAGCCTGCAAGAGACAGAGGTTGTCATCAAGCTTTAGTGAGGACAACTTGAGACTGATTCCAGCCCTTCCTGATGAGATATCACTCCAGATTCTAGCCAGAGTTCCTCGCATGAGTTACTTAAATCTCAAGTTTGTTTCTCACGCTTGGAAGGAGGCTCTTGTGAGTTCTGAACTATTTTCTTTGAGAAAAGAACTTCGGACGGCTGAGGAATGGCTCTACGTATTAACAAAAGTCAATGATGATAAGCTTTTATGGTATGCCTTGGACCCTCTTTCAGGAAGATGGCAGAGGTTGCCACCAATGCCAAATGTTGCCTTTGAAGATGAAACAAAGGGTTTGACTGCCCTAAAAATGTTGCGCAGGGTTGGATCAAGTATCAGAATTGCTGATGTCATAATGAGCTGGCTTGGGAGGCGAGATGCCCTAGATCGGATGCCATTTTGTGGTTGCTCAATAGAAGCTGTTGATGGTTGCATCTATGCTTTAGGAGGATTCTTTAAAGCCTCGGCAATGAAATCTGTTTGGCGATATGATCCTGTGAAGAATTTTTGGAGTGAGGCTAGTCCAATGTCAGTTGGTAGAGCCTATTGTAAAACAGGTATATTGAATGACAAGCTTTATGTTGTTGGAGGAGTTACTAGGGGTCCTGGTGGACTTAGCCCTCTTCAATCTGCAGAAGTATATGATCCACATACTGGTGTGTGGTCTGAATTGCCTAGCATGCCTTTCACAAAAGCTCAAGTGCTACCGACTGCATTTCTGGCTGACCTGCTCAAGCCTATTGCCACAGGAATGACGTCGTATAAGGGAAAGTTATTTGTTCCTCAGAGTTTGTATTGCTGGCCATTTTTTGTTGATGTTGGCGGAGAAGCTTATGATCCAGATTTGAATTCATGGTTTGAAATGCCAATTGGTATGGGTGAAGGTTGGCCGGCAAGGCAAGCCGGTACAAAACTTAGTGTTACAGTTAACGGTGACTTATATGCGCTGGATCCTTCAAATTCTCTTGACAGTGCGAAGATCAAGTTATACGACCATGAAGATGATGCTTGGAAAATTGTTGCTGGAGATGTTCCAATTCATGATCTCACAGATTCAGAATCTCCCTATCTTTTGGCTAGTTTACTTGGAAAACTCCAAGTGATAACTAAAGATGCCAATCACAATATTACAGTGTTGCAGGCTGACCTGCAAAATGATTCATCGTCCTCCCAATCTTCATTGCCCCCACCGGATGATTCACTCGGCGAACAAGCTGATCCGTCTGAGGAATCTGAGGGAGATCCTTGGAAGGTTCTTGCTTCTAGGAGTGGTAGATCCACTGAACTAGTTAGCTGCCAAATCCTTAAAGTTTGATTGTGGATAATACTTAGATAAAATTTTTAGGTGTTTGTTATCAAATTCTCCAATCAAGATATAATACAATATATTTTTTTGGAAACTATATTAGAGTTTTGAAAGGAGTTCATGCTTTATGTTTTTATTGGAGAATCAAATAGTGAACATCTTAAAATTGTAACTAGGTTTTGTCCTTTGATCATTTGAGAGAGTACTTCTACATAGCTTGGTGTGATTTGCTAATAAAGCCAAAAGCTGAATGAGGGTAATAAGAAATTTCAAATTGAAAAATTTGTAAGTGATCATTATGATGTTACCATTCTGGTTATTCTTATGTACGTAGAAACCTCAAAATTGGAACAAAAACAATAACTGGAATAATTCAAACAAGGGATGTCTTTTAACACGTGAATGTTATTTTGTTGTCAAAGAAGGGATGTTTAGTTATTTTATGAGATGTTATGATCTCTCTTATTTTCTTGTATGATTTAAATAGTAGTAATATTCACAAAGCAGCAACAAACTTCCTGAGCGCTCTTATGAGCCTCTGAGCCATTGTTGTGGTGGTTGGTTACTTTTACTTAATAAAAAATAATTAGGAAGTTTAAGGCTAAGCTATGGAATACCTAACACATTGTTGCTTATAAAGACCAGTTTTAATTATGAAATAAAAATAAGAACAAAAAGAAAAGGTGCCTAGAATGGTCTGCTTCCAAAAAATAATTTAAAAAAGAAAACAAGGAAAAATTGATGAAAAATTCCAGTTTAAAAATTTTATTAGTTAGAATGACTTGTTATCTTTTTATTTACAAAAATTGTTTGAACTCTAAGAATTTCATACACTAAAAATACTAATTCTTAAATACCTATAAACAACATGAAAACATTAAAAAGAAACGTGTTTTCTGTTCTTCAGCCTTGAGTTTTGACAGAGGAGCAATATCATCCAAAGTACAAGTATGATCTCAGGTATTCTCTAGACAGAGGCAATATATTATTAATAAATACAGAAAATATAGTTCACACATGTTGGTTTGACACCCTTTTTGTATGTTACTACTTATACAGGTGATCATGAAGCTGATAGAAAAGTAAGAGATGAGTTAAAACTTCTAACAAAAAAGGTATTTCAGCCGCTGTGAGGCTTCAATGATGGTTTCTCTGCGGCCGAAAGCACTAATTCTTATGAACTCTTCAGCTCCTGGACCAAAACCATTGCCTGGGACTGTGATTATGTGGGTCTTGTCAAGAATTTCAGCAAAAACATCCCAAGATTTTGAGCCAGGAAAATGGACCCATATATAGGGTGTATTTTCACTACCATAAACTGTCAAACCAAGTGAAGCCATAAGAATCTAACAGTATCCTTGCATTCTCCTTATATTAGAGTGTCCTGAGCTTCCCGGCCCGAAATGTTTCAAAACAATAATAATCATCAAAAGGACATTGTGGCTTACTGTTTTGTTCAGTACTTTCAAAGAGCATTTCAATGCAAAAACATAAAGCTTGTGACCAAAAACTGGAGCATGAAGCCAAATTAAGAAAAATAGTTAAACTAGTTATTCATGATAAATTTATTTTAATTTCCCTAAGCTAACATTTTTAATTATATATATAGGAACAATACGTGAGATTAATAAGGATATTTTTTAGTAAAAAATTATAAATTTAAGAGGTAAAGTAGAATGAGGTATAATATTTAGGGTCAAAATGAACCCTTTATCTTAGTTCTTATAAATAGGGTTGTAGGTAGTAATATATAGGCATCAACTTATATGGACAAAGCACAGCCTTACTCATGCGGAAATTTCATTTGGTTATGAAGAATGGGATGACTGGGATTGTTCTCTTGATCACTTGATAATAGACACTCAGATATCAGAGTTTGTTTCAACTCAAGAAGCTTAAATTACTAAGAAAAAGCCCATAAATAGTTTTTTTTTTTTAATTATAATCTACCAAATGTAAAATTCAAATGTGTTCCTATAGGATAGACAACAGAGACTTTCTTCCTTAGAGGGTGCTTCCTGGTTAACAAGCAACATTTGGTAACATAAAAGAACCGAAAATCTGGCACTGTCTTTTCAAAGATTCTGCCGGCCTCAGAACTCAGAATGTTAGGGTAACACTCCTAATTTTTCTCTTGAACCTCACAAATACAGATGAAAATAAATCTAGAGAATCTCTTAATAATTTTTATTTTCCTCTCTCTCTAAGTTAGAGATATACATGGATGTAGAATGATAGATGACTATCTTTATAATTTTGAAAAACATACTAATGAGTAATGACTAAAGAAATAAGACTATAATAGACTAACTCAACAGACTCCCTATTAATATAGTAGAATAAACAAAACAATTGATGATTAAATAAATAATTAACTATTTAGACTTAATCATACAATCTTATCAATACTTCTCCTTTAAAATCTGTCTTCTTCTTACTCCACAAATTAATAAAAAAAATATTAAAATATGAGTAAGAATCTCAATTTATATAACTAATAAAATTTAAGAAGAATATTTAATGAGTAAAAATCATAATTCATATAACTAATAAAATTGAAAGAATCTCCTAATGATTAAATAAATGTTATATTAATTTCTGCTGGAACCCTCATTCCTCATCGGCACCTGTGTCATGGGAGTTAGATCTTCGACGACTTCTAGCAGTGAGAGGGAGGTGGAGTTGCAGCGGTGCCCTGCTCAGAAGGGGTCGCCACACTTGAAGTAGAGCCCCTTGGCCCGACACTATTGCCTCATCGCTTCCCACCCGCTCTATCTTCAACCAGACCAGTCTAGCTTTCAGCCAAGCCTGATTGCAACCTTTCAACACCCAGGCCTGATTAACATGGGTGTTGAAAGGTTGCAATCAGGCTTGGCTGAAAGCTAGACTGGTCTGGATGAAGCTATTGGGTCGAGTTGATCCCATGGATGTCTTAGGTCCGAATCCAAGACTCGACCCGACAGTCCGTTCTATCTCAAGTGTAAGGCTGGAGGCGTGGTACACTATTCATGGTTTGTGTAGCTGCACTTCCATCATTAGTTCCTCCTTCAGACCATTCAGGAACTCACCTAGAAGGTAATGGTCAGGCCAGTTCGTCACACGAGCAACCCTCCTAGCCCACTCTTGTTTATACTCCGCCATGCTCCTTGTCTATTGAATGCCGCAGAGGAACTTGTCGGGGTTCAAGAATTCAGAAGGTTCATAGTGTTCATTCAAGGTTTTGACCAATTCCTCCCAGCACAACAAGGTTCTCTCCGAATTTATCCAGGAAAATAGGTCAAGTTCATCACCTTCAAGGTACATTGTTGCAATTTCTACTTTGTCGTTCTCTAGCATCTAGTAATAGGGGAAGAATTTCTCGACCTGGAGTACCCAACAGCGTAGGTCACAGCCACTAAATCTAGGAAATTCAAACTTCGCAAAGGGTGTTCTTTTAAGCTGGTATGTCTCCCCTTCTTCCTCAGATTCTTCGCCCCAGTGTTTTACCCTCTTCTTCGCTGAACTGTTTTTTGATTGAACTTCTAGAGATGCCACTTTGTCTCTTAATTCCTCCAACAAGTCGAGCTTGGCTGCAATGATCGCGAATGTGTATCCACCAGAGGCTTGGATGCCTCCTGGATTAGCATTAGTGTCAATGTTAGCACTAACACTATATGAGCGTATTTCCACCACCCTATCTCTGAGGCCAATTTGTTAGGTAACACTCTTCTAATCTCTCTTAAGAACCTCACAAAGACAAATGAAAAGAAGCCGAGAGAATCTTTGAATAATTTTTATTTCCTTTGCCCTTTAATTATAAGTAAGTTAAAGATATAAATAGATGTAGAAATGATTCTCCCTACATTTTTATAAAACATGCCATGACCAAAGAAATAAGATCATGATAGATTGACTCAACTGACTACCAACTAATATAGTGGCATAAATAGAATAATTAATAATTAAATAAATAATTAACTGTTTAGATTTAGTCATATAACCTATTACATAAGCTATTGTTATATTGCCAACAAAACCATCCTTTTTGAAAATGGATCAGGTAAGAAAGATTCAAATGGAATCTTAAAGCTTCAATAAACTTGAGACAGATTTAACAGCATAATCAATCAATGTGGAAGCTTTGTGAAATGCTGTAAAAATTTCAATCAAAATGACACCTCAATGGCAGAACAGCATTCTAGATGCAGAATTCTGCATTAAATAAGGAATATAAGCATGAAACTTAACAAAAAAAGCATAGTTTCCTTGAAATGCAGGTATCCCTTTGGGACTTTCAGCTAACCTGGAAGCTCACTGGTGAGAGATATGCTAGTCCACTGGCCTGAGCGATGTTGGATGCTCCGTTAAAACAAGTGCACATCATGCGATCGAAATCATGTAAAACAGGAAATCCATTAGCATATAAGAGCTCTTTAGGGACTACTGTCCAGCCAAGGCGGACACCAGGGAATCCAGCAAACTTGGAGAAGGATGAAACTTCTATTGCAACCTAAAATTCAGAAAGAAAAAGAAAACGAGACTGGACAAGCTATTAAGGAAATGCATGTGATGAAAATGTCATTTTCAAATAGTGAACAACCTAATATGATTGATCATTTTGTCTTCATAAGAAGACATAAGTAGATCTTATGAACTACTCCACTGGTTCTATTTATAGTTGAGAAAGAGAAGGTTTATTTTGGCCCTATTTATAGGGTAGGGAGAGAAATTTTTCATTCCTATTGATTTTTTTTATAGGATATAATGTATATTAAATAGAAGTAAAGTTGAAAAGTTGTTAAATTTTATAGCATATTTAATGATGTTTAAAGTTTTTTTTAATATGTGTGAAACATACTGGAAATGACTTATAAATAGGAGTATAAGAGTATTACTCAACCTGGTGATTGACTTATCTCTGACTTAATTAGCCAGATGTGATTCTTTTGGATTCTATAAATAGGTGCACAAGATGATTCTGAAAACATCATTAGACAAAATAAGACCCTTCTCGATAAATGAGCAAGATTAGCTCTCTGGCACCAGTAATTTCATAGATTGATATAGGACTATCATCGGTGATATAAGCTGAATATGCAGAGTCAAAGACAATGATTGATCCAGTCCCTTTGGCAAAATCCACAAGTTGCTCTAATTGCTTCCTTGTCGCCGCATGACCAGTGGGATTGTTAGGGGAACAGAAGAATATACTTTCTGCCCTTGGAGCAGTAGATAGATCGGGACAGAAGTTCGTTTGCGTCCCGCATTTCCTGTACTCTATGTTTTTATACTTGCCAGCTTTAGCTAGAAAGACCAATTATAACACTTGAATCTATGTAGGCCCGTCCCAGAAGAAATTGTGTGGTTAGAACACTGAGTTTGAGAAGCTACTTATAGTGACAAGATAGAATGAAGACAAGAATTAATCCAATTCAATGCAATGACACAAATAAGACTATGAAAAGCAAAAGGTCCGGCTTTTAAAACCTTGGTTTAGACTAAAACTGGAGTTTTAAAAGTTCTCACAAACAGGCTCAAAGTTATTTGGTCCGACAAGATTACGACCCTTAACCAATGCAGCATATCAAGTTCAGGAAAGAAACAAAGTGCTCAAATGAGCTGTTAACTGATGTTAGTTGTAGCAATAACCATGGTTAGATAGAAGGTTAATCTGTTCAAATGGAAAGGTAAAAGGAATTTTCATAAACAATTTGGGATAAGAAAAACAATAATTTAGATAAAAGATTAAGAAATATGATTAACACTGAAAAAACACCTCTGGAAACAGATAGCCATGTTGCAGTTTCTCGATGTTTACATTCCGGGGTACCTTGGTACAGTTTCCTGAATATGACAATCATAAGGATAAAGAAGGAACACAATGGGTAAATAAATATGTAGAAACTAAACAAGTATGAGTGATATGATACCAAGTCCCACAACTCCATTCTTCAAACTGCATGAGAGCCTGTAAGTTAAATTATCAAGGGATAAATACATTGAATATATTGATCAAAACCATGAAAGTGACTATCACAATAATAGAGAAAACAACTGAGCTCAGAGGTGTTTGTCTGTTTGCCATTATCATCAAACTTTGATTTTACCTTGGTGTTTTGTATGTTGAAAATCACAATAAATCCACATGTCATGTGTTTATTGGACAACTGGACAATAACAACATCAAGTATTGGATATAAATTTAGTCCTTTCTTAATATAATATAAATTTTATTTTTTATTATTAATTATTACTTCTTTCTGTTCTATAATTTCTTAACAATGATTTTGTATTTACAAGAGATGCTAAGTGAAATTTTTAGTATCATTTTCTATTTTTAGTTGTTAACTCTTGCACTAATGAAAAATGGGAGACGATTAATGAGCTTTTTTTTTGTCATAATTTTTTTTTGAAACTGGGTTGAACTCATCCAAAATTCAAAAGAAGGGTAAAGTCTTCTTTTCTCATAAGCGATACTAATATTGGGTAGAGTAAACTGTCAATTACTCTCAAGTATAAACCTAAATACCTAGAAGCTAAAATGCTTCTACAGTATTATGACTAGAACCACAATAAAATAATAATCATTAAGAATCGAACATATTTTAAATAATAGTATGCTTTACTATTTCACCAACTAAACTTATGGACGATAGGTGATTAATGAGTTTAGTGTTTTAAACTACGATGGTGTTGGGTTGAAATTTTTACTTCATAAATCATTGTACAAATGTTATTTGTCTTGAGGAGAAAAATTTAGAAAAGGAAAAATTGAAAGATGGGGTGGGCCACGATTTTGTAAAAAGGAATTCAGAAAATTAGAAGTTATATAAACACATAATAAAATCATAATATCTTATTTGACAGCTTCTTCTTTCTTTAGCCAATCCAAACACTATTTTAGTATTCTTTACTTTCCCCCCCCCCCCCCCATATATCAAATTGGGCATAAAGGCACACTGCTATCAAAATTTGTACATATGAATTTGAGAAGACAACAATGTTAATGGTGCTAATTAAGTTTTTAAGATACCATCTGAGCAATACTCCATTTGTTGATAAAAATAAGAATTAAGTGTTGAATTTGTTATGCTATGAACTTTTACGTTTATGAAGCTAATTAGATTTCACTCCATATTATTAGGTTCACAACCTTGCTAATTTCAAAACAAGATATTAATGTAACCTCAATGAGGAAAAAATGGGTTAAGGTAATTAACTAATAATATTTTTAATGGTAAAGGGTAATATTATTCTATTTTAGACACTCCTAAGGTAACCATGCACATAAAAGAAACTTTTAAGACAATATTAGTAAAAAATATGAAATAAATTTATATCTTATAAAAAAAATCTATATATTTAGCATAATCAAACTTTCTAAAAGTCTAACTTTCTAAGGTCCCATCTTATTTCAAAAGAATATGAATCATAAACTAAAATTTATAATTTGAAAAATTTCTTAAAAACTGTGTCATGCTACTTCGATCCTAAATATATGATCTACTTAATTTTCTCTCTTTTTTTTATTTTATTATTATTGAGTAAGTATCAATAGACTAATTTGAGAAAGAGTTAATAAATTTAAAAATTAAATTTTATATTTAAAATTAAAATTGATTTATTAATTAGATTGTATAGTTAGAATCGGATGATTACTAACTATTCTAAAAAGAAAGAAATAATGTACACATCCGTGCATTATAAAAACCCATGCAATCTTCTTTCCAGGTGATTGTTGACTGGTATTTTTGCCCACACAAGCATTAGCGGAAAATCTTAACCCTTGTTTTTTTTTTTTTGTAAATATAAATATTTTTTATTAAAAATAAAGTATCACAAATATTAAATATGTATATTTCTCCTAATAAAAATTTAAATATCAGTTGCTCATATGCATGGGGATTAACCCTCTCTACAATATCCAATCCCAGTTTATAAATCTTAACCCACTTTAACCATTCAATACAAGACAGATTCTTCTATTTGGATCATTTAAAAAAAAAAACGTAGGACACAGGAAACTACTCAGCAAACAACCCAACATTAAAATTATTACCAAATCGCAACGAACCTTCGCCAGAAGCAGTGTCTAAACAAGAGAAGTTGAGAAGCGACTAATCATGAATTAAGCAGGTAAACTATTTATTATGAATATTAATTTTTTAATTGAACTTGATCATGTGCTCAAATAGATCCGTTTGCTACCCTTAGTATAGAATTAAATTAAAAAGTTAATTTTAATTTTAAATATAATATATATTTCTTATATTTATCTATTTTTTTAAATTATTCCTATTAATACTCTATCAATAATAATTAAATAAAAAAAGAGGAAATTAAAGAAGATAATTTATATGTTTTAAAAAAAATATATCATATTAAATAATTTTATCAATCTAATAAAATTAATTAAATATATTTTAGATAAATGATTGGTAGAGTTTTTTTTTTTATTGGCTGTGATAACTACTTTTATGATTTAACAAAACTATTTATTAACATATTACTTATGCAAAAAATCATCATTCAACTTTTTTTTTTATAAAATATTTTAAAAAAAAGTTAAATTCATCTATAATTTAAAAATAAAATAATTTTTTTATATAATATTAATATTAGTTATAATAAATTATTTATTATTTTTAAATATAAATCTAAATATACTTGAGTAGTCATTCAACTTAAAAAACTAAGACAAGACAAAAGCAAGAATGACAAACCCATTCGTTAGATGTCTGAGTTCCTAACGTGAAAAGGTAGATACGAGGTTTTAAAATTGTACAAAAATGTCACGATGGTTAAATTAATTACTATTTACTATTTAATAAATATATCAGTTAAAAAGTAGTATAAAATTATATATAAAATTTTTAAAATAATACAAAAATATCTTAATTATTAAGTTTTTTTTGTTGTCACTTAATTAATTGATTGGAGTTTTATTCGACTACATTTAGATTTGACTTACATCTCATATCTGACTATAGTAGATAAGTCTATAAATCAAAATTTTTTATATACTTCAAAATTTAAATTTAAAATCTCATTTAAACAATATCAAACTACTTATCACTCAAATTAATCCCTATTTATATCATAGTTATTAACTCAACTAACATTAATCCCTTAACAAACAGGCCCTATAAGCATTGCACAGCGTGCTTTGCTCTATAAGCAACCACATCTGCCACCTGCCGCCGTACGTCTACTGCAAAACGCAATCACTACCAACTATCTCTCCTCTCTGTCTCTCTCTGTTTTTGTTTGTTTGTGGTTTCTTTGCCTATAAATATTATCAAAGAATTTGAATGCATTAATTTATAATCACAATAACCCTAACTTAATTAATTTTTCAGTTCTCATAATAAATTAGTTATATAGTCTCTGCATTTGTGACTAAAGTGATTATACCATCATAAGTTTTTAATTAAATATATTTATATAAAAATTATAAAAAGTAGCACAATTTTTTATCTTAAAATTCAAGAAAATTTTAACTCACGTCCTAATAAAAAATTAAAAAATCTCGAATATAAAAAAAATATAATATAACATAAGATTATGGTGGTAATGTGGGAGCTACATAGCTTTTCTGGGATCATTCCTTAATATATATATATATATATATATATATATTAGGTCACAAATTTCTAGGTAGCACCTAAGGCATCAGAAATTTGGACGAACCTTCCCGGTCCCTTCGTATTCGATTTATTTTATATTAGAAATTGATTATAATATATTCTTTAATTTATAAATATTGTAACTCATATTTCAATTTTGTGTGGAGAAAAGAATGCATATAAGATAAAATTAAAATAATAAAGAGGCCATGTGTTTTCACGCAATCAAAGTCATACTTTCTTAGAAAAAAATTGTTAAACAATTTTCTACTACAAAATTTATTACCTAAAAACTTTTAAAACATTTAAACTTTGGAGGGAACACATCTATATCTTTAATTGTATGTAATATATTTTTAATTATATATAAATATCTTCTATTTTATATAATTAAATATATATATATATATATATTAAGCAAAATTAGAGAATAGTTATATCCCTTAAAAATAGATTGTTAGATTCTAGAAGATTCTTAAATGAATTTTAAGTGTCTATGGGGCAATAAATCTTGTAATAGGAAGATTTCAGCAATTTCTCTATTACTTAGAAGGGGGAGAAGTTGAGATCATTGGCAAGGCTCTTGGCTTCTTTTGGCCACCCAAAAAAACAAAAAAAGGCTTATTAGTTTCTGAACTTCCAGAATCAGCTATTAAGAGTATGTTTAATTTGATATTTAGTAGTTTCAAATAGAAACCAAATATGCAGTAAAACAAGGAGGAAAGGAGAATATAATTCATTTTATTCTCATAAGACTAGTAATTTCTAATACATACAGTAACGCAACAATGACAAAGGTGATGGGGAGCTTTGTGGCCTAAACTTCACCATGCCCCTTCAAAACCCAAATACAAATTACACCTTCTTCTTCTTCTTCTTTGTTATCACAAAATGATCAATGGGCTATGTAAGCTTGACATCAACATAATTCATACATATCAAAAAAGGAAAAAGGAAGAAAAGAAACGAAATGAAGTCCCGGGTGAAAATCATCTTATGCACAAATCTTCATCAAACCGAAGGCACATTCTCCTCCTCATCATCGTCAAGGGTTTGCCTATTTTTGCTCAAAAGGGCAAAGTCTTTTTTGAAGGATCATCTAGGACCCGATAGCTCATCGGGAGGGATGTGTGAGGTTGAGTCTACTATCCAATTAGCATTCGGGTGGTGGACATAGTTGTAGTCTTGCCGGAACATCTCCTCTTGCTGCCATTGCTCCCACTTCTCCGCCAGCCCATCACCTTCGAGCATTCGGACCACCTCTGACATTCTGGGTCTTTCCAAAGGGGTGCCTTGTGTGCATAGTAATGCCACCTGGATTAGTTGCTCAACCTCCTCGTCATTATAATTTCCCCGTAAATCAGCATCCACCAGCGTTTCCAATCTCTTGTCTTTCAAAAGTCCTTTCACCTGGATTCAAAACCCTGTCAGCTCCTCATGCCCGGGAAAAGAGCTTACCATGTTAACTTATTAATGGAATTCAGATTTTATTTTATTCAAAGGGGCAGGCTCTAATAGCTCAATATTACAAACGGGATCAAACCAGCACACCCCATTTATGCTACTAGACATCAAAGCCATCGGAGAGTAACTCTAATTTCATTGGTTATGTAGAATAAAATACAAAAGAAAACAGATCAAACTTTTTCTTTAAAAAAAAATTGTACATGGGAAATATCCCTTGTGATCTTGATTAAGTGAAAAGTTAATAAAAGATGTTAGTTGTTATTGAGTAATGACAATAAAAATAGAATAAATATTATATATCTCATAGTTTGTGTAATGAGAAGGGGGAGATTTCCCTTGAGCACAACCAAACAGGGCCTAACATAAGATACATCCAAGATTGTTGGAAAGGAGATTTTAGGATGCACAGAGCACAGATGTTTTCAATATTCAACAAAATAATGCTCCAGTAAGTTTTGTAACCATGTGATAATATAGAAGTTTCGCCAAGAATGAAAACCAGTGAAATAGTTTTAATAAACTGAATGCTTACCCAATCAAGCAACATGACATCATCATCGTTGGCAAGTCGAGCAAGATCAAAAGCCCTCTGTCCAGTTATTAGTTCAAGAAGCATAACACCATATCCAAAAACATCAGTCTTCTCTGAAGACTTTCCAGTAGAGAGGTACTCTGGTGCTATATGCCCAATTGTACCACGGACAGCAGTAGTAACATGAGTATCTTTGTAATCCATGAGTTTCGCAAGACCAAAGTCTCCAACAACTGCTTCGAATTCCTCATCCAACAATATATTCGCCGCCTTTACATCACGATGAATGATCTTCGGATCACAATGATCATGCAGATAAGCGAGTCCCCTAGCAGCTCCCAAAGCAATTCGCTTCCGTATTGGCCAGTCAAGCGGTGGTTGTGTTTCTGGACGCTCTGATAATATACAAAAATGGAGGGCACGATCAATATCCATTAATAGTCACATAAAATAATCAAAATACATAATTTTGTATGAACGCTTAAAAATAAATCATAAATGATTTAGTATCGAAAACCAACAGTAACTTTTCTACTAGAAAAGGGAGAATGAGAGGAAAGTTCTTCATATGAGACAAATCTGAAGCATATTATGAACCGATGTAAATCACATTAATCCTCCTTAAAAGATTAATTATATAATCAGAATAGAATTATAAGAGTACCTCTTAAGCATGATGCTACACTTCCATTAGCCATGAAAGGATAAACAAGCAACCTTTCTGTTGGTGTCATACAAAAACCACGCAGCCGAAGTAAATTCCGATGCACGGCCAAGCTAATCATTTCCACTTCTGTTTGAAATTGCAGCTCCCCACCCTGGGTGCGTTCTTCTTTCAATCTTTTCACCGCTACTAGAGAACCATCGGCTAATCGTCCTTTATAAACCTTCCCAAAACCACCTCTACCTAGAATGTTTTTGTTACTAAAGTTGTCTGTTGCAACTTGCAGCTCACGCAGTGAAAAACGTTTAAGCTGACCGAGGTGAACTTCAGGATCCTCCTCAGCTGCCAGAGAAAAGATAGACAAAATATTAGGGAATCAATAATGACAATCATATCCAGAATCAGTCCATAAGTTTACCAAAGTTTCAATTATTTAACTAACCAGGTACATCAAAGAAATATTCCTGTGGTTTCCTTCTTCGCCAATATGCAAGAGCAATTGCAGGGGCTGCAAACAATAAAGCAGCGCCTGCAGCAACACCGCCGGCAATAGCCGCAGTGTCACTATTACCTACAAAAAATAACAGTTTGATGGAAAATCACAAATCTATTCAAAGAAGTATACATGATTAGATAGAATAAAAATTCCTAGATTCAACATTATCATAACTCTCCCTCCCTCCCTCTAATGAATTTAACCATGAGGTAGATCAATCAGAAGAAGGTATGAATTTCAGCATCAGGAACAAGAAAAGAAGCTATGTTTTCAAGGTCTTCAAATGCCTTATGGACTAAGATTATGTTTGCCAGTTCTACTAGGAGGCAGCTTCTCATGGAGCAAAGTTAAGTACCAGAGAAGTAGAATGACCGTCTCTCATAGCATTAATTTTGTAGGAGTCGTTAAAAAACATTCTTGGGCAGCTGCTTACTTGCTTAGTAACTTCTGTTTCTCGGTCAATTGGTTCTTAAAATTGACCCAACTGGTCTAGAGTTGAGTTATTTTTTATTTGAGTCTACTAATTAAAATTTCATACCATTTATGTTCAGACTCAGTTTCAATTACAGGAAATATCATTAATGCCCATACTTTTTCTCAGTGTTTCAACGCAGTGGACTCTCACAAAAGAGGGCATATTAGAGCTGTACCCTTGTTCAAGATTATCACTAAACTACATTAACACTTGGAACACTCCTGGATTTAGCTTTAAATATGGAGATCTCACCCTTACTTTGAAGATATTCAGCTTAGTCCATAATCTTAACTCCATTAGGAATATTTTAAAAAACCTAAATTTCAGTCAGTAATTCGTTTTCAAACTACACAAGAGGCCAAAGTATTTTACTCTAAGACTATTATTTATGGGCATTTAATAACAACTTCAACTTTTTAGTTGCAGTTAATCTTAACATGGTATTAGAGCTTCTATGACTAAGTGGTGAACAGTTTGATCCTCATTTATCAAGCCCAAAGTTCTTGTGAGGAGATGCGCTAGAGATTATGGTACAACTTAAAAACTTACGCATAAACGAACTTCAGTTTTAACATCAAGTGATTTTAGAGCAAACTAAACATCAACAATAACAAATAAGATATAAATGAACCTGAACTTGCTGCTGGCGTTAGAGAAGATGGAGGATTTGGAGTGACCTTTGGCTGTCTCAATCCAGGATTATTATTAAAACTGCAAAGGGGAACGCAGTGGTTAGCAAAAATGTTGCATCTCATCCCTCAATATCCAAGTAAGTAAAATTATTTTAACCAACCTGATGGGGGTAAACAATGAAAATGAACCATTAACCGGAATGTCTCCTTTCAACTGGTTGTTTGAAAGATCACTAGATTGACAGATTCACCAAGACCAAAGTGTCAGCGTATACTAAATATATGGATAATAGGAATTAACCAAGTTCTAAATTTGCCAGCACAGAAAATTTAAATATCAAAGTAAACTCACAGGACTTGCAGTGAAGCAACATTAGTCAAAGAGACAGGAATGCTTCCAGACAAGCTGTTATTATTGAGACGCCTATTTCAGAGTGCAGATAGAATTAGTTTATAGATCACAAACTTTTGATAGTGTGAAGAAACAAGATATGGTCAGAAAGCAAAATATATTTTATCGCCAATGGAGCTGAAAACAGTCATTTTATCCTTTAAAGCAAGGAGCCTGTTTAGAATTGCTGTGAATTTCTGTTTATATTGAAATAGCTTTTATCAAATGAAGTTTCAAAATAAGTGCTATGAGAGGAAAGTAGTATGTGTTCAGCAAAAACAATATATAAGCATTTCTATCGATATTATTGTGTTTAGTAATTTTTTCAAAAAGGTATTGTTTACTCAAATTAACAGCAAGTAGTAGTAGACTAGTGGTAGCGATATAAAGGTAACACTGGAACAGTACTTTTTCACACAAATTTTCATCCACATGCAAGGTTCCAATGGAACTGCATAATCTACCACCATTTTGTGTAAATAAACAAATGAGTGCTTGTGTGCTCTAAAATGGTAATACCAGAAAAAAAATTAAAACAGGTTCAAATATTAGAGATAGCACTGAGGAAAGCATGACATACAGGAAACGTAATCTCTGAAGCTTTCTCAGTGTGTTTGGTATGGGACCATTTAATCTGTTCAAATAAAGATCCAAGCTCACCAAGTTGGTCAAGTTCCCCAGCTCGTCCGGGATTTTTCCACTTATATTATTACTATAAAGTTCCCTGTCATTGAAAATAATAATAACTTCAAATTTGAGCAAGTGAAGCTAAAAATGCCATATTTTGAATTTAACAGAAAATAAACACATGAGCAGCAGCAAAGGAGTTGAAATCTATTGGTAGCAGGCATAGTTGAAAATTGAACCACACAAATAGATCATTTACACATGGCGTTGACTTTACCACAACCAGAAACTTTAAAGAAATAATTACTTTTTTCACTCTTTTTTTCACCAGCGTGATTCCTTGTATAAAAAATAATTATTTGAAAATAATTGTTGACATTGTTTAAGCTGCTTTTCCTCTATAGCCTAAACCCCTCCCCTCTCTTGCTTAATGATAAAATCCACTAACCAACCGGATCAATACATTATGTTCAACTAATATGTCAACACTCAACACTAACTCACCGTGCCTCTAGGAAAATGTGATATCAGAATATAACCTTTGAAAATGCTATTAGACTCATTATAATGTTATGAAAGCCCAGCCTACTAAACCAATTTTCAAGCATGACAGACTCTAATAACTGGGTAAAATGATAAAATTCCACAGAGATAATCATGGAATGCCAAGGGCCACCAGAAATTAAGAAGCACATCTATTATTGCTGGGACTAGTATCAAAATGATGAAACTCTAGGTTTCGTCAGAGTGCTTAAATCGTCAGAGTGCTTAAATCGTTCAGTATCAGATTTTAACATCCAAAAGAAAACATCCCAACAGCTTACACATCAGAAATCAGAAGTACAATGAAGCAGAGAGAGCAACTTATTTGCTTTATCTTCAGGACAATAAAGAGGAGGAACAAAGAGAATGGTTTGGTAAAAACATACATTGTTAAGAATTAATTATAGGTGCTGCTGAAACCTCAGGTGGTTATATCTACTAAATTTTAAGCTTTTGGGACAGTGCATCAAGAAATCAGTTTATTTGTAGTCATCTTGTCAGAAGCCACCGGAGAATGACTGAAGAGAATACCAGTAAAAAATTGTTCTTAAACATCATCTTGGCTTCAGAAAAGATGAGGAAAAACAATATATTGGATTATCAACTTACAAGTATTGCAAATTTGAGAGCTGACCGAGCTGTGGAACCAGTTGACCCGAAAGGTTTGCATTTCCAAGATCACTGTTACAAAACATGCAAATTAATTTTTTTTCCAAATACATGCAGCAAGAATCTCAAATTGACGGTCAAAACCGTATAAATAACTTACACTCGGGTCACACTATTGTCACTGTTGCATGTAACATGAAACCATGTGCAGGGATTTACAAGAGTAGGATCCCAACTTTGAAGAACATTGTTAGGATCAGCCACGCTGGTCTTCAATGCATTCAGGGCATCACCTGTCTTAGAGAAAAGCAATTTTCAGGTGCAAAAAATATCAAATCCTATGTAGTCCTACACAAGTTAAAGATAGTGACAGCTAACTTCATGCTAATAGAAGGTAAGAAACGTTAAGGCAACTAGCTAGAGGTTAGCCTCAGTCACATATTCCTAATTCTAGCCTAACTAACAAAAGAAACATGATTTCCATTATGAGATCCTTAGGTCCTTAAAAAGTCAGTGAGACCTGTAAAATGATCAAAACTTTTTGGGGAAAGGAGTTGGAGGGCGAAAAATAACCAGCAGAACAAAAAAAGAAAGAAGTCTAAAATTAAGCTTGCCACTTTATGATCATAGAATCACCCAAGCTAAAAGATACAGAGTACAAACTGAAATATGACAAATTATTCATTTTCTCCCAGTATCGTATGTCAATAGTATATATGACTCGTCAACAATACAACAATAAAGCTGAGAGGCTAATAATCAGATCAACAAAACAGAATCAAGCTAAAACGTTGGGAACGGAGCCCATTTAAAGCATCAATTTATTGGGAACAGAAATTTATGAAGTAACTAAAGCAGCACCCACCTTCCGCATTGCCAGAAACCTTTAGCACCAAATCAAGAACTAAAATCGCCAAAAGAAGAAACGAACCCATCAAAGACGAAATCACTCCCTTCATATTTCCCATCTTCTTCAATTACAATTCCGCTTGCTTCATAACCTCGTTGACCCTCTCTAATCAAGCATACAATTCGAGCTTCATAACCAAGCATAATCAACCGATTACCTCCCTAATTCACAGACACTCTCTCGTGAGAGCACTCGATCTCCACAATACCCAAAAGAACCCAGAAGTATATTCACCTAGTTGACAATAAGAAGCTCGAATTACCGCGACAAAACTTCAAAATCGGATTCTGGGTAGCTCCAATCCTCCTTCTTTTAATCTCTCTGTCAATTCCTACAACGAAATCTGGAGCTGAAATCTCAGATTACTATGGCTGGTTACCTGAAAATGCAGTGGAAATCGGATTTCGCAGCTTCAACTTTGGCAAGAAGGCATCGCGCAAATGGTTGGGGGAGAAAGCAGAGTCAATGAATACTGCAACCTTTGTGTAAAAAATTTCTTCTTCTTCCTTTTTTTATTATTCGCACTCATTCGTTTTTCCTACTTTTAATATTCCTCGATTTAGAACGAATTAATTAAACATTTAAGAACTGTAATCAGAAAGAGAGATTCAGATGTAAATGAAAGAAGAGAGAGAGGCTCGCGAACAGTAAGAACTAAGCAAGTAGGGTCAAAGACGCACGCTTGCACGCCTGTAATGGTCCCCACTAACCATCTCTTCCCTTCTTATTTTTTTTCCTGGTCACATCCCTTCAGTTCAGTCTATTCAAGTAGAGATTTTTTTAAGCAAAAAATGTATAATTTACAAGAAATAAAAGCTGTTAATAAATTATTAATTTAATTTACCTTTGGAGATAAATATATTGGCGAATCTCGCATATGTGTAGGTAGAATTAGTCAACTAATTAGGTTTTTCTACTTTTTTGTGCTTTTTTGCCTATTGGTTTCACTTCTGGCTTCTAGCTGTTTCAGTGTGAAATAACGGTCATTACCATGTGAGTTGTCATAGAGTAAGTGAGGAATAAGTTTTTTTTTTTGACACAACCTGAATTATTTTACTCTTGTGACAACAAAATTGATACTCACACACAGCGACAAGGCATTTTCGTTTTTTTTTTTTTGATAAAAATAATATAAGGCATATTCTAAGAAGATCTATTGATTCTTCGTATGATAAACAGTTTCATTTAAGTGATATTTTAAATTTAAGTTTTAGTATATATAGAAAATTTCTGTTAGGTCACTCACCCACCATAATCAGGTGCACGACGCAGATTAGATCCGGATGTAGTCGAGACAAAACTCAAATGAATTAGGTAGGACAAAAAAAATAATAGAATATTATTTTTAATCCTTAATTTTATTTACAGTATATCTAATCACTCTGATATTTTTTTTGTTATACATCCAATATCTTCTAATGTTATTTTTCAATTACATCTAGTACTATAATCTTATTTATAGTTTAATATATTGGATACATACAAATATAATTTTAATATTGAAAGTATCAGCAAAATAATATGAGATTGTTAAGTAAGATATTAATTGCATGCTTCCATAATTTTACATATTGAATGTTTGATATTATTTTATTTTCATTTCTCAAAATTTTAAGGAGAAACAGTGGTTAATTTTTTTATTTTATTTTGGGGTTAAATATTGATGAGGAAAAATAATACACATAGTAAAGTAGGATTGGATAAATAGACATAATGGATATATTAACTAATAATGTGGCTTTCAATAGTTTTTACACTAATTATTTATCAAATTCAATAATACACTAATTTTGCTTGAAACTTAATAATAAAAAGAATGATAATAATAATATAATAAAATGTATCTCTAATTTATACAAAATTCAATTCTAAATATCCTAAAACTTGTTGAAATTTCTGTATATTGCATGAAATTTAAAGAAAGAACCACACCATTCAAAACTAGATCACTCGCATATAAATCAGGGTATAG
Source organism: Leucaena leucocephala (assembly GCA_037074615.1). Lineage (NCBI taxonomy): Eukaryota > Viridiplantae > Streptophyta > Magnoliopsida > Fabales > Fabaceae > Leucaena > Leucaena leucocephala. The sequence goes on from CM073550.1 coordinate 13,390,673, forward strand.
TAGATTTCATGTAGCTATGCATGAAAGAAATAGGATATCAACATGATGTTCTGTGATTCGACATATATTTTAATTATTTATTTGTTTTTTTAAAAATTTATATTATATATATATATATATATATAGTGTTGTTGAAGAAAAAATTAATTTAGTACATATACCTTTTAGGAAATAGAGAAAGTAGAAAAATACAAAGGATCTTTACTCTTTAGGGCATTTTCTTATACTGCAAGTCATGTTTGTATGCATTAAATAAGAAGGTTGTGTGATAATAATCAAGTTACTATATAAGGCACAAGCTCTTATTCTATAAATAAGCCAATCTAATTAATAAGACTATATTTGTTTTCAGCACTCTATTTTTTTTTATGTATGACTATCTAACTGAGTTAATATTATCATGTTTAGTTATAGATAATTTTCTTAAAAATATTTTTTATATTTTTATTCTAGATATTATGCTTAAACAACTAAAATTCCTTTTATTATGACCAAATGCATGTTAGTTTTCTAATTTATAGTACTAAATTATTAATGTACTGTCACATGATCTACTAGTAGCCCATTATTGAAAATTCAATTTGAGCCATCTAAGGTTAAATTAGAGTATAAGATGTGACTATTTTATTTAGGTTCAGCTGGCGAAATAGTAAAATATATGATTATTTAGAGTTTATTTGATCCCTGAAGAAATACTATTTTGTTGTGATTACAGTTATAGAGTTTTGAGAGGTATCATAACTCTATATTTTATTGTGGTTATAATTATAAAATTTAGAGAGATATCTTAACTTTTAGATTATTAAATCATGAGTGAGTATAACTCACTTATAAAAGTTTATGTAATAAAAAAGAGAAGTATACAATATAAATAGAAGTCAAGAGTTGAACTTGACTTATAAGAAAAAGAAGAAAAAAACTCAATTTGATCATTTTAGAGAGAAAAGAAAGAAAGAAATTGATTGTTTCATAATAAACTCTTAATGGAAAAAACAAAATAAAAAAATTATTTCCATCTATGGAACAAATTTTACCAAAAATATAATTTCCATAGAAATATTTCTTCTTTCCACTCTTTCTGACATTCTCTATCCTACCAAAGAGGGTCTAATTGTCTTTTACTGTACTGCATAAATAATCCAATGTTATTTTCTTGTCAAATATTGTAAATTTCCAAGTTCTTATAAAAATATTTGGATAAATCATTTCAGTAAATAAAAAAAAGCCATTATAAACTCATTCAAACAAAAAAAAATCATCAACTAATTGCATGGCGAGAAAAAAGTAATATAAGTTTGAAGAGAAGGACGAAAATATTTTTAACTTTTTTTTATGTCTTTTTTATTTTTTTGAAAAAAAATACTTAAAATAATTATTGTGTACTTCGTTATCATCTGTATTAAAAACTAAATTGGGAATAGTAAAAATTGAAATACATAACAAGTACATATTTCAGTCAAAATACTGACTACGAAAGAAGGAATAATATAATTTTTTATGAACAAAACATAGAACTCTCAGGAAAATTAGAATTAAAAAATGAATATAAGGATCTGGATAATGTTTGAACATTGAATTTGAATCATGTAACTTTTTAACTAACCCAATATAATATAATATAACATAACATAATGTATTATATTCGTTAAAGAGTTGACTAAGTCATCAATATGATACCGAATACATATTTGACTAATGCATGAAATATGATTAGATCAGATAAATAAAATATATAAATAGGTAAAGATTACATCACATATATTATTTTTATTTTTATTTTAAATTTCAAAATTTAAAAAATCTTGAAAACATACAATAAAAAGGCTTTTTTTTTAAATTTAAAATGATAAAAGATTGAGCAAACTTATAATAAGAGATGAAATTATTTTTTAGTCATTTATAATTTTTATAATAGTATTTATAATTTAAATAATAATTTTATCAAATATGCATTTTGACTACATAAGATTTTCCACTGTAGCTGAGTAATACTGGAACAGTTGACCTAATCTTTTCCAATTTTTTTATAGAGCTAATTAATTATTCAAGAAAGTTAAAAATCCATAAAGTAGCAATCAATTTTGTTTTCTTATTCTTAAAATACCTATTCTCGGACCTTTATCACCTATGAAATTTTCTGTTGGTGGATTTACTCCTAAACCAACAAATAATTGTAAATTATTATTTTTTTTAAAATCAAATCACGTAATATTCATATTTTAATATGCAAAAGAGACAGAATATGTGAGGCATAAGCAAGACAATCCAGAATTCGGAAAATAAAATTGGGAGATTAATATTAAATAATTATATGAAAATAATTTAAAAGTTTTCGGGCATATTAAATAATAAATACACATGAAAATCATTCCAATAAATATGAAAACAGCCCATTTTAAGGAAAATTATTACTGAAGGCTACATTAATTACATGGTGAAGTATAATATCTTTAAGAGAGGCAAAAATAGGGGGAATTGACTTTAGTTGAGGTTGATAATACTTAAATTTAGATTAATTAATCAAATTGTGAATATCATATACTATACTTAGATCACTAATCCGTATGTTTATATTTAATCCAAATTTAGCCAATAATTTTTGCAAGTCAAAAATTATAGTCTTCTATGATTATTTGAAGTAGAGAATGCTTTGGGAAGAGATAACAAACGTTTCAAAACATATTAACAAATATGAAACCAATTCCAATAAAAATAAAATAAAATAGTATATTTCAAGAACCACAGATCATCAATATCATCATCAATCGTCAATATATTTACTACCTACTTAGTAATTTGGCCATTTGTAATCTTCTTTTTTTCACTTAATTACTCCATCTAATCTAATATTTCTTTTTTATGCCCTTGTTCTTTCATCTTTATATTTTATTTTTATTGCTGATTTTCAATTTTAATTTTTAAATTTAAATCCACTTGGCAATTGTAAAATTTGATTTATTGAATTATATTTAAATTTATATTTTATTGTTATACATGAATATATTGGAGAGATCATGCCATATTTATTATAATTAATTGATTTATATAATTTTTTTAATCTATTAAAATTAGTCAAATAGATCTTATTTTAAAAATAAGAGGGATTACGAATTTATGTGTATCTTTAGAAACTTCAATTATAAGGCTGGGAGCAACAAAAACAAAGACGGCAAGATAAAACAGTAGCTTTAGTAGTAAAACAAGCATCTACAAACCTGAAGGAGGTGAGGTGGTGGAATTTGAGACTTTGGTAGTTTTAATCCAGGATTATTGTTAAAACTGTAAAGTAGTGTAACATGATAATCAGCCCCAAAAAACATGGGAGTAAGAAATGCAAAAGAACCATTCTCTCGGATATCTCCTGCTAACTGGTTGTTTGAAAGATCACTAGATTTCACAGTGACCATAGTGTCAGGATACAATCTTTAGAAATTTAAGATGGAAGGTACAACTAAATATCTAAATTTGCATTAGGTTATGAAAAAGTAGCTTGCAGGAGTAACACACAGGACTCGCAAAGAGGCAGCGTTAGTCAGAGACATAGGGAATGTTGCCCGACCAGTTCCAATCTCACTAAGTTCGTCAAGTTTCCAAACTCGCTTGGAATTCGAATTCCTGCAGTTATACTATTGCCATGGGCTTCCCTGTAGCAGAAAACAACAATATTTTAAGATTTGAACAAGTATAGCATTAGAAAACCATATTTAAAACATCTGAAACAAATACCCAAGAGTTTACACATCAGAACCCAGAATAAGTTTTTGTTAAGAGGGGAGTATACCAATAAAACGAGATCATAGCAGTATTGTTCATAAGATCATCATATAATGAGCTGCTGAAGAAGAACAGAAGAGAATATCAATGAAATGAGGCAAAATCAACTTTAACAATACATCAAATTCTCAACTTAATATCAAATCATATTGTCATACACAAGGTAAACATTGAGACAGCCAACTAGTTTTAATAAAAGGCTAATGCATCAATTCATGGAGCATACAAACATCGACAATGTTGTAGTGGGAAATATGTACTGAAATAAGAAACATGAAAGCCACCATGCTAGAGATTAGCCTTACTCACATACTCCTAAATACTGTACTATGGAAAAATCGGTAAAAAAGTCTATGTTTAAAAATTTTATTAACCGGAAGAACCTAATATATTTTTATGCACGAAAGTATCAGTATAGAATTCAAGGTTTAGAGTCAGCTACATGGATACAGCGGCATTGTGCTCTGGCAATCATCAAATCTTTGGATGGATTGTTAACTTCTTGATCAATGAAAAACAGTAAAAACAAGAAGAAATTGAAAATTAAACTTACCACCTTGTGATCAAGGAAACACCCAAGCTAAAGTACAAAGCACAAGCAGAAATATTACAAAAGGACACTCCCAAGATGAAGGCCTAAATCAATATCCCCCGGTCTGTAAATATTACTCAGAAGCTGAAATTTATGAATTGACCCAGAAACAAGACAGCCGATAAAGGTAAATAATCGGATCAACAAAACAGAATGACGCAGAAAAGCCTGTAACGAAGCTCATTTAAAGCATCAATTAACTGGGAACAAGATATTTCTGAAGTAATTAAAAACCATCAGATTCAAAAGTCACCACTTACCTTCGACATTGCCAGAAACAATTAGCACCGAATCAAACTCTAAAATCGCCAAAAGAAGAGACAAACCCATCTTCATATCTGCTATCCTCTTCCGCTGAGCTTCAAACATATTATATAGACTAAATTCTTATAAAATGACCACAATAAAGTTGCAATTCAACTGAACGCACATTTTGTCTTTAGAAGAATTTCGAGGAGGTTGTCTTTTTTTCGCCTAATATTCCTGAGGAATATTCAAAGTCAACCTTCCTCCACTGAGAATTTGACTTTAGGTCAAAAGAAAAAGACTTCGGAATGAAAATAAATATTTTTGCGGAATAATATCTGAAATCTACAAGATTAAAATAAATATTAAAAAATATAAAACTAAAAATATAAATTATTAAAATATTAATATGGTAGAATTGGATTCCATCCAGGTTCCACCCTTGCTCAAATCTAGATTAATAAGAAGCATTGGATTCCAAACAGTTGTTATTTAAATATGCTTACAGCTAGATCACTTATAAAATATTGTTCTGTTGTTAGATTTTCATTTACTCCAAAACTAGAAAATCATTATTTAGTTAGAATTTTGTGTGTGATTATTTGTAGTATTTAAAATAGAGAGAAGGTGAGGTATTATCATTGAAAAGAAATAACCAATGCTTGAGAAACCATAGGACTAAGCACTTGTTAAAACTTTCAAGATATATATTAAATAAATATGAAACTAATTTTTATAAAAATAAAAAAAAATCCATTTCAAGGTATATTACTCCTCCGATCCTTAATATATGATCTAATTGAGGAGTTAATATTAATTCTAAATATAATACATATTTTCTATATTTATCAAATTTCCCAAATTAACATATATTAATATCCTCTTAACAATAATCAAATAAAAAAGTGAGTTAATAATGATGATTATGACGTCTTATAAAAAACATGTCATATCAATTAATTTAATTAAATTTCTTAATCTAATTAAATTAATTAAATATATTATATATTAAGGATTAGAAGAGTATTGCAATCAATTTAAGTTGACAAATAACATGTAAACCCCAAGTTTAAACCTAGAACCTCATCCAATCATGACGGGTAACATTGTCACTTCATGCATGATAGTAATTATTGAAGACTATATTTAGCACACCAAAGCATAATATCTAATGGAAAGCCAAACATATAATACAATAATTGGACAAAGTAGGAAATGTGGCCACTTGTAAACATACATATAATCTCAAGCATCCATCACAACTGTTTAACCACTCACTCAGATAACAATGTCAAAAAACAAAGAAATTAAGGGAATACGTACTCATCATCGTGTAACAATCTCTAGTGACCCAAAAATGGAAGGAGTATGAACCCAGAAGGCAGCGAAAATGCGCAGAAACAGGGCAAGAAGCAAGGGAGCCAGATGAAATGGTAATCATAGAAGATGATGAAGCAGAGTTGTTACAGCATCAGATGATGTTGGAAATGATTACGGAGAAGAGGGGCCTCCGCCTGCAACATTACAATCCATAATTCACACAAATCATGTCAGTTACAGAGTTTCACACAACTGCACAAAGCATATCAGAACTCAAAAAGACGGGCCTCCAGCTGCAGATCACTTCTAATATATTGGGATAGCTAATTTTTTACTTTATATAATTTTAACTTATAATTTAATCTTTATAATTTTAACTCAACTTAAATTTAATGCCTGAACTTTAACTCAGTGTAACTCAATATATATAGTTTTAACTATTTAAAATTTTAGAATATAACCTTCATAAAATATACTTATTTATTCCTATTTATAAGTCACTTCTAATACGTTTTATATAAACTTAAAAAAACTTAAGTTTCATTAGCTCTACTTTAAAATTTAATAATTTTCTAACTTTATCCATATTTAATATACATTATATCCTATAAGAACAAAGACAACAATAATAGATGAGGGTAAATTGAACGTTCATATGAAAATTTTAATTATATAACTTTTAAATAGGATAAAATTATTCTCTCTCTACCCAATAAATAAGACTAAGAGAATTATAGTTTTATTTTTAAAATATAATAACTAATATTTTAAATTGTTCAATTATAAGGATTAAGTTGTATAAAATCAAAATTTAAAGACTAAATTATAACTAAGTCAAAACTATAAAAAAAAAAAAAAGAAAATGATCTTTACGATTGATTGGGTTTAGATATATTTATGTCTACCTATGAATATCTCATTCTCTACTAATATCAAAACAAAAGGATTCTTAAGTAGCATGAATAGACGAGACCATGTTAGACGCCAGTTTCATTTATAAAGATGACTAATTAAAACTTGCATTCTCTTAATGGTTGACTCACTCCCTCATAAAAATCCATGAGATTAGCAGAAAACTTCAGTAAATAATATAATTCTATTGTCCCTTCATGTGACAGTTGACTGTGCATGAAAAGAATTGTTTTGATACTTCCATTATAAGATTGGGATCAACAAAAACAAAACTGACAAATAAAACAGCAGTATTGAGGAAAACGAAGCGTCCACAAACCTGAAGGGGTTGGTGCAATTTAAGACATTGGTGGAGGTGGAGAGAGCTTTTGTGGTTTTAATCCTGGATTATTCCGAAAACTGTGAAGTGGGGACATGTTGATTACCAAAATGTTTACATGGGATCCCAACAAAAACAGCTTTATACGAAAGGTAAACAAAATCATATGTGAAGTGGCATGTTCCCTATAAGTGGGAGGTGGCATGTTCGGGAAGTCGTAAGCTTAATCTTATTTGTAACTAATTAATTAAAATTTATTGTTAAGCAAAATCCTGATATCAGATAAATGAGGAAAATTATCAACTTACAAGTATTGTAAATTTGGGAGTTGACCAAGCTGTGGAACCAGGTGACCCGTAGGTTTGCATTTCCAAGATCACTGTGACAAAAGACCGCAAATTAATTAATTGTTTACACAATGAGGGAAGAAAGGATCCTAAATTAAGGCAAAAACCAAATAAATTACTTTCATACGGGTCACACATTGTTAATGTTGCAAGTAACATTAAAGCAAGTGCAGGGATTTACAATGGTAGGATCTCAACTTTGGAGAACATTGTTAGGATCAGCCATGTTGCTCTTTAATGCATACAACTCTATCACCTGCCATAGAGAACAGCAATTTTTAGGTAAAAACATCCTTAATATGAATAATATTTAAATATAAAGAAACATGATTGCAATTATGAGGTAATTAATCTCATAAAGAAGGCAAAATTATAAATAATTCTCTGGAACTTTACCTTATACTCCTCTCTGATCCTATTTATAAGGTATTTTTAGTATGTTTCATATAAATTAAAAAAATCTTAAATTTGATTGACTCTACTTTAAAATTCAACAACTTTATAAATGTGTCACTATTTAATATACGTTATATCTTAAAAAATTAAATCAACATAATAATAAATAAAAGATAAAATTATATATTCATATAAAAAAAATCTCTCTATTCTATAAATAGGACTAAAAAGAGTATATAGATAATCTCTTTAAGCTTTTAGACCTTACAATAAATCTTCTTAAACTCTTATATTTATACAGATAACTCTTGTTCTAATAGTTTTGTTCATTACTTATCTATATGTATCTTAAAATTTACGGAACTTATATGCATATAATTTAAACGTTGAGGGATTATATACACATCAAAATATAATTTAAGGGATATGTAATTGATGGCTGAGATTTATTTATAAGTTGAAAGTTTAGGTGGACTCGTTATTACTATATTTTAAAGGTTGAGGGAGTTATTTATAGATGATTTAAAATTTAGGAGAGTTTTTATGCAATTTAACCTCACGAAGAATTAGAATCAAACAGACTCTGTCTCTAAACACTAAGCCCGCAGTTAAAATGAAGAGAAATTTAAAATTAAACTTGCCACTTGATAAAGAGCACAAACTCATGTCATATTTGGTTTAACTTCTAAACAAAATTTATAAACAAAAGTGATTTATAAATGATTATAAAGAAATGCTTTTGGAAGAAAAGTGATTAATTATGTGTTTGGATAATATTTTAAAAACGGGTTTATAAAAAAAATGCTTTTGAGTAAGAAGAGTTTATGAAAAAAAAAGTGATTTTGAATAAATGATTGTTTGGATAGTTATTTCCATAAGTACTTTTATTATTGGTAAACTATGAAAAAGGGTATGAGTATTAAATGAGGAGGGATAAGATATAAGAGGAGAGAGGGTATAAGAAAATAAAAGAGAGAGGATGTAAGAAAAAGTATGAGAGAGGAGAGAGGGTATAAGAAAAAGTATGAGAGAATATGTAAGAAAAAGTATGGGTAATATAGTAATTGGTTAATTCATAAACTCTTTTACTGTTCTATAAGTTACTCTGACCAACTTATCTGAAACTTTAGTTTTAAACCATACTTTAGTCCAAAAACCCATTTAAATAAATATAACTGTTTGTTTTAAAATTTTTCCAAACCTACATTTTGCCCAAAATGACTTTTAAAATTATGGTTTTCACTTTTACCAAACAGGCCCTAAGAAGAAATAAGTATTTATATAGCTATTACTATAATGATTTTTTATAGGTAAATTACTAGAAATGATATAGGGTAAAATGATAGAGAAAAAAGATAAGAGTAAAGTGGTTATTACTCAGCCCAAAAGTACTTTTGTCATATAGAATTTATTCCTACAAAACTTATCCGAAACTATAATTTAGTCCAAAATCTCTTTTAAATATTTAATGATTGTTTATATAATTTTTTTACACAAAATATAGTTTAATCCAAAATATTTTTTAAATTATGACCAGATATTACAACAACAAAGCTTAAAAGTGAATGAATAATCAATTGAAGAAAACAAAATTAAGTAAAAACGTTTGTGAGGAAGCTCATATAAAGCATCAATCAATTCAATGGGAACAGATACTTCTGAAGTAATTCAAAAGGAGAAAACGAGCCCATCTTCATATCTCCTATCTTCTTCCACTGCATTTCCCAGAGCTTCAACCATATTATACATAATAAATTCAATTGAGTACTCATTAGTCAAGTCATATCTTTGAAAGAAAGTTAGAAATTTACTCCAAACCTTATAAATTATCGTAAGTTACAATTTTTATAATTATTTTTATTATCGTAGATAGAGAGTAGTTGAGGTATCATTTTGACTCGTAACAGTTTGACTCTGGTTCACATGGGTTGTTAAACTTCTTCACTGGATTCAAAGGTATAATCATTTTCCTACATATAATAATTGGAAAATTGAGAGCAAATGTATACATTTTTATTGAAAGTAGGAAACAGAGAAACTTGTAACCATGTAGCAGTACCACTGCTAATATATAACAAGATGCCAAGATGGCTAAAAAAATCATCAATATAGGAACTCATCATCATCTTGTAAGAATCTCTCTCTCTCTATTTATTGTCAAATTGGAAGGATTATGAAGCCAGAAGCAAAAGAAAATAGGCAGAAACCGGGCAAGAGTTGATGATGTGGAAGATGATTATGGAGAAGAAGGGCCTTCAGCTGCAACAAAACAATCCATAATACAAACCAAATCGAGTCAGTCACAGAGTTCCGCAGAAGCATGTCAGAACTCACAAACCTAATCAAAATAAAATGGTTCTTGAGTAGAGCCAGTAGACGCAAGTTTCTTATAAACAGATGGTTGAAAACTTAATGACTGACTCACCTGGGAATTCTTTTTAACGATTGACTCAGTTTATTCACCGAGTCCAACATGAAAATATATGATATGAGCAGAAATCTTAATAGCATAATTTTATCGTATCCTTTCATATTCAGTTGACTTCGCATGAAAAACATGGACGAGGTAACTGAATACAAACAATTGTTTTGAAACTTCAATTATAAGACTCGGTGCAACAAACAACAACAACAAAATGGCTTATTCCAATAAGTGAGGTCATCTATATAACAACAGTAGTAGTAAAACAAACATGCACAAACCTGAAGGAGTCGGTGCAATTTGAAACCTCGGTGGAGGTGGAGGGAACTTTTGTGGTTTTAGTCCTGGATTATTCCGAAAACTGCCAAGTGGGACATGATAATTAGCTAAATTGCTACATGTGATCCCACAAAAATAGCCATCAAACTTAAAAGAATAAAAAAAAACAGACTATGAGCATACCAACCTCATGGGAGTGAAAAATGAAAAGGAGCCATTGATTGGGATATCTCCTGTTAAGTTGTTGCTTGAGAGATCACTAGATTCGACAATAACAACGGTTTCATTTCATGTTACAGTCATTAAAAAATATAAGATGGAAGAATAACTAATTATCTAAATTTGCATTATGTTACAGAAAACTAGTTCATAGGAGTAACACGCACAGGACTTGCAGAGAGGCAATGGTAGTCAGAGACATAGGAATGTTTCCCGATAAGAAGTTATTGTTGAGACGCCTGTTTCAGAGAGTAGAGAGAGTTAGTGTTTATAGATATTAAACTAAATGGAATTGCGGAGAGCTAAATATGGGATTCAATTCTCAAGTAATATGATTAATGTGTTGCTAACTTGTACCAAATTTCTGCTTGGCAAACTGAATGGACCAAAATTTGTAAAAGCAACTGAGTTTAAATACTATTTCTTTAATCTTAGCAAGTAAAGGACTAGTAAAAGTGTCTCTCTTTACGACACACATGCTCAAGATATATAGTATAGGACAAATAACAACACCTTAAACTATCTATCGCATATAGACCAGCTGGTTAGGGAGTTAGTATAGCTTAACCAAAGTTCTTGAGTTCAAGACTTGGGTATATAATAAAGATAGGTAGTAAGGTAGCTGTCCGAACTCCTAATCCGGATTAGTCTAGAGCTATTATTGTGTCTAAAAGATGGCCTGCTTTAGGATACCGGAAGAGAAATCTAAAAAAAATGGGAGCTACTTTTTTTATAACCCTTTGAGCTACTCGTGTTCAGCATTTTTTTTAGATCCTCTTATCAGGTATTTAAGCAACTGACTAATCCAAATAGAGACTTTGTGATTAGGATGCCTCTCTTCAAAAGTTTTTCTTAAACAAGGTGAGATTCGAATCTTAGTTCTTACACTTTGTGATCTAGTTGATCTACTACTAAACTAAGTACCTTTGAGTTCAAAAGTGGGAGCTACTAAAGATATTAAGGAAAGCATCACTTACAGAAAACGAAGCCTTTGAAGGTTGCCCAAAGTGCTTGGGATGGGACCATTTAATCTGTTCAAGAAAAGATCCAAGCTCACCAAGCTTGTCAAATTTCCAAGCGCGTTCGGAATTGTTCCTGATATATTATTGCCATAAACTTCCCTGTATAACAGAACAACAGAATTTTAGATTTGAACAAGTATAGTATTAGAAAACCATAATTACAATATCAGAAAGCATAGCATGCAAAAGGATTGAATGCTTGAAATCTAAATAGAAGTGCATGTTTCCAGTCGTTGACAATTAAAACAAGAAAGCAAATGGTTGTGCCTTAGCAACAACAGATGAAGAAGGAAGAGCAACTTATTATTCTACTTATCTTCTGGGCAATATAGATAGTTAATACCCAAGTCTCAGGTAATTAATCTGCTAAAGTTTTAAGCTTTGTGGCAATGAATTAAGAAATCAGTTCATAGCCTGCTTGCTCAATATAGAAGTACTGTTTATAAGATCATCTTTCAGGAAGCCGTCAGGTGATAACAGAAGAGAATATATCAAAGGCAGCCCAATGTGCGAGACTCCCATCAAATAGAGTCTGAGGAGAGATAAATGTATACAACCTTATCTCGCAAGCGGAGGGACTGTTTTTAGGATTTTAACCCCTAACCTCTAGGTCACATGGCTATTATGCCATTTAGGTATCAAAACATGGGGCAAATCAACTGAACAATACATTAGATTCCCAACTTACAAATACATCAAATTTGAGAGTTGACCAAGCTGAGGAACCAGTGGACCTGAAAGGTTTGCATCTCCAAGATCACTGTAAGAAGACACAAATCAATATTTGCAGTATATAAGAATCTCAAATCAAAGTAAAAAAAACGCATAAATTACTTACATACGGGTCACACTATTGTCACTATTGCATGTAACATGAAACCAGGTGCAGGGATTTACAAGGCTGGCATTCCAACTTTGGAGAACATTGTTAGGATCAACCAACTTGGTCTTCCATCCATACAGCGCATCAACTGTCATAGAGAGAAGCAATTTTGGGGTAAAAACATTAATATGAAATGATATCAATGATATTTACTCCTACACAAGGTAAACTAAGTGACAACCAACTTGTGTTAATAAAACGTTAATTACATCAATTTTTGGAAACACACATATATCAACAATGTTGTAATGGGAAAATATGTACAAGCCAACTTGCTAGACTCCCTGATATGGGAACATGGCACTTCAATCAATTTTCTTCTAATTAGAACCCTCTGTAAGTAGCCCTCTCCTTAAAGATCGACCTCTCAATAAAAACATCAGTATTATGAGCACAAATCTAAAGGGAGAGTTTAATCCTTGGATACGGGACTCATAACACCAAGTGATCTCACGAAGACTAGGAATCAAAGAGACCCTCAGACCCCCAAACAGTGAAACAACAGTAAAAATGAGAAGAAATTTAAAATTAAACTTGCCACTCAACGAAACACGCAAGCTAAACGATGAAGAGCTCAAGCTGAAATATATTATAAAAGATACTCCCAATAAGATGAAAACCTATTCAGTTGCAGAGAGGAAAAAATACAGCTTAAAAGACAGTAATCAGAGATTAACAAAACAAAATTTATCAAACAGAAAAATGCCATAACCCACCTTCGGCATTGGCAGAAACATGTAGCACTAAATCAAACGCTAAAATCACCAAAAGAAGAAACGAACCCATCTTCATATCTTCCATCTTCTTCCACTACATTTCCTGGAGCTTCGGCTATATTATATAGATTCAATTCACGTAAATGAACAGAACCAAGTCGCAGTTGAATAGTCATCAGTCAAGTCATCCCTCTGAAAGAAACTAAATATTCAACGTGAAAAAAGATTAGGAAGAAAAGCAGTACTATCAATTTAGGGTTCTAGAATGCGTTTCGTTGACCTAGTTTATGGTTCTTTTTATTTTATCACTAAAAATGTTGAACATCAATTTTTCTTCATGAGAATTTGGAGAACGTTCATCAGTCTAATATTGCGCTGCTGAGTAATATTCAAGGTCAACCTTCTCTTAATATTTTTTTTCCAATTTTTCATATGGTTAATGATTTACAATCAAGAAAGTTAAAATTAAAAAATTTCCAATCTTAATCTTACAATAATTAGGCTCAAGAAGAAAAAAAAATTGCAAGATCTTGTCCCCCAAGCCTTAGTCCACTTTTTCTTTAGCTAAGCATATATATATATATATATTTCTACAACCATATTTCAGGTACTGTTAAATATTAAATATAGGTATTTTTTCTAGTAAAAATTTAAATATTGATACACCATATTATGAAGGATTAACTTCTTCCGCTAGACTCAATTCTGATAGGTTTATGAGTTCTTTTTAAAAAAAAAAATTTAAAAGAGGGTTTGAGTACACTTATAATCTAAAGGTAAAGTGAAATATCAATTCTTCTTAACGAAACTAATGTTGGAGAGGGTGCGCCATTAATTACCCACAAGCGTAAAAGTAGGCATACTCTTCAAGGATCAATCAAATTCTAAATAGTCATATATTTCATATTTTTATTAGCTGAACTCACGAATAATGGGTGAGTTTTTTTTAAAACCAAATAAAATGCTTTCGATGGAGACCAATTATTTGGGCCTGATATGACTTTAATGGGGCAAAAGAATTCACAATAATGGGCCTGATTGAGATCCCATGAAAAATTTTAAAAAATAAAATAAAAATTACAAAGTACAAACAGGCAGGAAAAAGGGATTCCTTTGGTAGTTTCAAGAGGAAAAATATTTTCTCAAGTAAAAATTAAAATGCATAACATTTATTGCCTTCATATTATTATCATTCAAGCATGATTTATATTTTATTAAGCTCTTATAAAAAATAATAATAAATTTAATAAGATTATCATGTCATATGACCAAAACTAGACCCCAGAATTTCATAATGTTAAATCAATATTTTTCGTTAATATTTTGTTTTTCTTCAAATTAGAAGTCAAAGTGATCAATTTCAATCAGATGCACTTAAATTAGAACATTTTGATCATTCTGCCTTAAAGGCCTCATCATGATCATGTTTCTTCATATTAAATAATTAGAGAAATAAGTGCAAATTACTTAATTACCCCCAAGTGATAAAGATGAATAATTAGTAATCACGCTCTGAAATACTTTTCCTTTCATTGATATCGAATGTGTACCGATCCTCACTTGCTTCATTTGCAAGTATGAAATATGAATACACATTATTACTAATTAGAGTCTCTTTTTCTTTGTGAGAAAAATAATAATTAAGCCTTTAAAAAAATGAGATTTTTTAGCCAATAAAATGAAAACAGTTTTAGATAAGTGTTGATTGCTAGTGGGTTAGGCTTCATAATAATAATTTCATGAAAACAATTTACTCAATATTTTTACTAAAATTATGACTTTGATAGTATTTAACATGAAACTAAACACATTTTTGAGAATATATAATATAAAAACATTCAAAAATGCATACTTATATATACTTACATCTTAACTTGATTTAGTTATAATTTCATTTTTGTTATTTTTTATTTAGTATTTTCATCTGACTAGATTAAATTCAAGTATTATTATCGGGTTTAATTGGAGATAATTCTTTCATAAATATTTTTTGTATTAACATAAATTTAAATTCAAAAAATACTCAAATTTAAGATTATCACATTTATATGGTTTAAACACATTGCACTAGAACCAATGCCTATTAAATTCTCCTTTTAATCACTCTCTCCTTGGTTTGCGTTGGCCCTAAGTAATGAGTATAACAAAAAATGGAGGTGGAAAGTCAAATCAATCTTAATGTGTCAAGATCAAGTAGTTAATCTTGTGATTAGAAATGAGATCACTAGGTAAGGGCTTAACTAACAAATTAACGTAATTCACAAAAGTCACAAAAAGATCCAAAATATCTTATCGGTTTAATAAGTGAGTATTACAAGTGACAAGAAATAATGCACCTAAAGAAGGATCAAGTGTCATTGTGATCTCACTCAAATGTCGTTAACATCGATCACTAATTACTATCATTGATAACAGGATTAGGTCATCCTTAATATATTTAAGGGCCATATCCACGTGGAATTAGTATCAATTTCTCTTATAAAGATTATGTTTTACAACTAATACAGAGTTAGTCTAGAGATATAAAGCTCTATTTGATTTCTCTATATCTCGAGTTCGATTCTTAAGAGAGATGTCTATATTGAGAAAGACAACCACATATTTCTATTAGAGGCGAGATACTCCCTTGAGGCTTTATTAAAAGAGTTAGATAATTAATTTATTAATAGTAAAAATATTAGTTAAATTAGTTATTTATAACAAATATGTATTATTCTTTTAGAATATAACTTTTAATTATGTGTATTATAATTATTTTTGATAGAAACTCTTTTATTATATGCAATTAATAAAAATAATTTAAGAAAAAAATTATAATTTTAGGAGATAAATTGATTGAAATATTATATTAAAGATTAAATTAAATTTATTATATAATTTATATATTTAAAATTAGATACGGTATTATTAGACACTAAATATAGGAATATATATAAATATATTATTTAATAAGAATTTAAATATTCATTCCTTAGGACATTAGCCCTCTCTCTTTGAAGATTCCAAAATACGTTGGGCCCAATTATCATCTGGTGTCCCTTCCACAGCATGTTCATCTGGTGTCCCTCTCTCTTTGTGAATATTGCAACCACTTTCAAGCTTTACATGCAAGTTTCAGGCTGACCCACCCTCCCACTTGACCCTAACTCTCGTTTCACTCACTTTTTTCCCTCAGCTTTCGTTAAAAAAAATATTTAAAAATTTATTGATTTTAAAATTTAAACTGAGCCAAATTCAAGAGTCATGGTCGAATTAAAAATAATTCTTGTAGAGTTTTTGTTTTTTGAATTCATCGTATTTATTTTTAAATAGGATTTTTTTTTAGATTACAGATTTGATATTTTATATTCATTATGGTTTAAATTGCCAAGAAAAATATTTTTAAAAAGTTCATATTTTTATTTTAAAAATTAATATAAAATGAAAAAAATAATAACTAATTTAAAAAAGAAATAAGTTTTAATGACAAATTCCATCCTCCTTTTTGTGACCAACTTTTTCACTAATAGAAACAGAAATCCTTAATCTCATTCGGTCAAAGTTTAGTTTAATTAATTAATACATTCTTTTTAGCATCAAAGAATAATTATATTCTATAATTAGTTCCTTACCCTCTTTATAGTCTTCATCATTCTTCTATTTTTATAATCTTTCATCAATTATTGCCTATTATTAAATTCACATGTCGGGACACTCTCTTTGCCTTGTGTTATTAAATAATTTTCATGTTTTAATTCAATACAAAATCGGTCATTTAATAATGCTTAAACCCTTGTCAAACAGATACTAATTAAATTAACATATTCTAAATAATATATACTCAAAATAATAATATAGTGTTATGAAAAGAAAATAATTTATTTATATATTCATACATAAATAAATAAAGTAATTATTTTTGAGTTAGCTAACATTGTACAAAAAGTAATTGATATGCTTAATCGCATTGAAAAGGATGTAAGCTGATTGAATACGTAAGATTCCCACTTTAATAAGAGAAATCAAACAAAAGAATGAGCAATACATGTTGTGTTTGTGATGTGTGTCATTCAACATATTATTCCTTCCTTTATCATGCAAAAACAAACCCAACAAAGTGGCCCCCCATGTGCTTAAAGATTAAAGTGTATGTTTGGCATCCTAGTTTAAAAAATCCTTTTTTTTTTAATAAAATTCTAGTTTAAAAAATTTTAAACAAACAGTTATATTTATTCAAAAATAATTTTAGTCAAAATTATGGTTTTGAATAAACTACTGAAATTAGCTTTTGAAACAGTAAAAGAGATTATAGACTAACTAATTACTCTATTACTCCTACTTTTTCTTATATCATATCTTCTCTCTCATCTCACATCTCTTTTTTCCATATTATCTCCTATCTCCTCTCTCTTCTTCACATATATCCTCTCTCTTCTCTCTTCTCTACACTCTCTCATCCCTCATCTTTCTTATCTACCCTTTCTCATCTCTCCTACTTTTCATCAAATCATATCCTTTTTGGTAATTTATCAATATAAAAAGTAATTCTACTACTAATCATCTAAATATCTCTATTTTTAAAATCTATTCTTCCCAAAATCTATTATCTAAAATTTATTCTCTAAAAACTAATCCAAACAGGCACTAAGTGCATGTTTGGTTGTTTTAAAAAAAATTAGACTAAACTATATTAAACAAACCATCATCAAATGTTTAGAAATGTTTATAGACTAAACTATAGTTTTAAGGGTATAAAACTATAGTTTCAGATAAATTTATAGAACTAGCTCCTAAGTGAAAAAAAAAAATACTTTTAAGTTGTATAATGATCATATTGTCCTTATCTTTTTTCTTTATCATTTTACCACATGATTTTTCTAGTAATTTATCTATCAAAAAAATTATTCTAATAATAAATATCCAAACACTTATTTTATCATAATCAATTTTTTTTCAAAAGTTATTCTCTAAAATTTATTCTAAATAATCTATTCTCTAAAAACTCTTTTTTATAAGCTCTTCTCTAAAAGTTAAATCAAACGGGCCTTAAGACTAATAAACCCACAAGCTTTACAACTATGAATTATGTTGGGAATCATATTATTAATCATCCTCTTAATTATTACCCCATGTGTTCTTTAGTATAAAACACTTCTAACTACTTGATTGGATACTCCCTTTAAAGTTTAAACCCTATTACTCTCTTATTTTTAAATATAAGATATAGTTAAAAAATTAATTTTTAGTCCTAAATATAACACCTCAATACATTCCCATATCTATTATTTTTTAAATTAATTTACTTAACTCATTATATGTACAATGTAATGTTGCAAAAGATATTTTAGCAATGTCATGACACATTTGATATAATTAATAATTACTTAGTTTTTTTAATCTATTTAAATTAGTTAAATAGTTTTTATATTTAGGATAAGAGGAGTATAAGGCACTTCAAAACACCTCACATGAACTTAAAGAAGGAAGTTAAGTTATTAAATTTATCTAAAAATGGAATAAAATTTATATTTTTAGTCATGTTTAAAGGAAATTGTTTTCAAATCTGCATTACATTCTATCTTATAGTTAATGACTTTAAATATATATAATATTTAAGAAAAACTCAAATAATACACCATTAAGTGACTTATAAGAAAGATATTTATCTAGAAAGTACCTTATAATTAGAATATAATGAAATATAATAACATAGAATTAGTTTAGTAGTGTAAAATTCTTAATAAATCCTTTTAGGTCTCGAATTTAAGTTTTGAATGATATCTCTATCGAGAGGGGTCATC
The DNA here is from genome assembly GCA_037074615.1 of Leucaena leucocephala. Lineage (NCBI taxonomy): Eukaryota > Viridiplantae > Streptophyta > Magnoliopsida > Fabales > Fabaceae > Leucaena > Leucaena leucocephala. Next base: position 13,409,900 of record CM073550.1, read on the forward strand.
ACAATCTTAAACTAGATTAATTAGTTATTTAGATATTTAATAATATGATTAAAAAAAAGACAGATAGCTATTGTCATTGATAGTATTAAAAAATTAAAAAAAGAAAACAAAGAATGGAATATGTTGTAAATTTTCTACCTTTTTTTCGGTGGCTATCACCAAGTAGCTAGCTTGTCTCATTGTCAATCATAGTCTCACTTTTATCTATTACTATCATTCATTAATTAGTTGTGTCCTTCTTCATCTTAAAATTGATTGATGATAATTAATTATTGCTGTCTTACCAATATTTGAATTTTATTCGAATGTATATGGTGGAAATAGGTGACAACATGAGACTTATAATCCTTCTTCTACGCTTAGATTTATCTAAATAAAACAAACCAAAGCGACATGTTCAACAAATTAGGACATCTAATCCATACAAAAGAGACAGACACGGTTTGAAGTTTACAATATATATATATATATATATATATATATATATATATACTTAAATTTTTAGAAAGGGGTTATGTTTACTCACGATCTAAGGGTAGAGTGAAGTCTCAATTCCTCCTAAATGATATTAATATCGGATAGGGTAAGTCGTCAATTACCTTCAGATATAAATATAAGTATTTAAGAGTTATGATATCTCCTCAAATATTTTATTAGAACCACAACAGTTCCAATTTAAAAATATTAAAAAGATTAAAGAATTAGCTCTCAAATGCCGGCCCAATTAGTTCTAATTAGCTTGATAATACCTAAATATTGATCTAATAATATTATACTATACTATATTCTTTTCGGTTAAACATATAAATTACCTTCTAGAAAGAATTTTTGTCCATGATATATAATTTATTTATTTAGCCCTATTTATAAATTATTTTTAGCACCTTTTTTATAAGGATTAAAAAAATCTTAAATTTTATTAATTTTACCTTAAAATTAAATAATTTTATAATTTTATCCATATTTAATATACACTATACCTTAAGAAAAAAGTTAACACAATAATAAATAAAGTGTAAAGTTATACATTCATATAAAAAATTTAATGATATGACTTATAAATATAATAAAAAAAATTATTCATCTCTCTATTATATAAATAATATCAGAAGAGTTTTTTAGAAGTAATTAAGGATTATTTATTAATTTTACCCTTATAATTTGTGTTTAAATGTGACTCGTATTTTTCTTTCCCCTCTAAAATTTTATTAATAGAGATAAAATTAAAAAAATAATTTAAAATAGATTTAATAACTTAATCGCTCTTTATTACTTTTAGTTGAGAGTGATTTATATTTTGGATGGCAGAGTACTCTAACAACTATATACAGCTTTCAAAATCCAAGTCATTTGAACTTTTTTTTTCCATAAAACAAATAAGAAAAAACAGCAAGAAGAATGATATGTAGTAGTACCAACTAGTTGCTCAACTTACATCCAAAACAAAGCAAAAATCAAAAGAGGGACATAAACAAGAAGCTAGCATGCTTGTTTCTCATTCACGTTATTCTTTTGCGGGACCCTCCGGGCAAAATAATTCAAAAGTATCAATAATTAAAATCATTCATCCACATATGATCTAATATTAATTAATTAATTAATCATCTATAATAATCCAATAATAACATAAATTAAAAATGATATGGCCGTTAGCATAACCTACATCAAAATCATTCTTAATTCTTGGGAATTTAATTTAATTAAACCTTTTCAATTTGTTTACGCTTACCATTTTTCTCTTTGGATAGAATAAGTAGTTATACCAGCTAATCATACATCATTAATTAATGGCCTAATTAAAACCATAACAGAATAACCAATAATTAGCTATATTTTTAAAATCTTATAATACATAGTTTAGATAAAAATGACCCGACTTTATATTTTCAATTTATTTATCTATAAACTACAATCAATAACCTCAATCAATAATTTTACTTTAATTTTTAAAAGATTTTAAGACTATTTTAATGTGATTTCTAATTAATTATTATCCATAAAATTTAAAATCTTTTTAAAATTAAAATGGGATTTAAAATCTTTTTAAAGATTAAATTTTAAAATTATATAATATTTTAATTTTTTAACTATAATATAAATTTATAATAATTATAAATAAATAAATAATTATAATTTATCTTTTTACCCTTTATATAATGCATGGAAGAAACCTTTTAGTTAACTATTGTAGTTTCGTGGCATATATGTATATAGTATAAAGTGGGACAGAGAGAGACAGACATGTGCACGTGAATACAGACACCCTTGGCTGGCATCTCCAGTAATGTTGCATGGGATGCCATGTTTAATTCCATTTCACATGTGTCAAAAGATTACAATAATAATAATAAAAAATTATTGTGACTTCATGTATGGTTTCTCAATTATTTTACTTTTTCTTCTTTGTTACGTTATGAGTATTATGGCCATTGATATACAAGCAATGGGTATAGTATTTGTAAATTAACATGGAGCCAGATCAAAATCAGTTAAATTAATTTTTTTAAAAAAAAATGGTTGTTGTTTTTTTTTTTAAAAAAAAACTTTTTTTAATTAATTGCATGTGAAACTACTTTTTTTAATGAAAAATCTTTTAAAGATGTAAAATCAATAAAAATATATTTTAAAAATGACTGATTAGTTCTTATATTTATAATTAAATTATTATTTTAAAATTTATTTTTTACAATAAAATTTATATGAATTGCACTTATAGAAGTACTAAAAATAAGAATTGCCCATCAATCAAGGTCTCATACAAATATAAGTTAAATCTATATATGACTTTATAAGTTATGTGTTAAATTCTTATTAATCTGATTAATTTGTGTTGGCGAATTAGGTAGATTTAGAAAGAGAGAGTACGTGCAAATCAGGGATTATTTTTCAAGATGTTCATTATCATAATCACCTGGTGGTAGGAGAAGAGGATAGGGAAGGAAGCTACCATATCTCTAATCATGTTCTAACCGATATTAACAAAAATATCATAAAGAATATAAGAAATTTCTATACCAAATTCCAAATACGACCTAACTACCCATCATGACTTCAAAAGAAAGTAATCAACTAAATTGATGATTTGGTTGTTGAATTATTGTACATATATCTTGTGATTTTTATTTTTTTATAAAAATTATAAATGATGTTATTTATCTTAAAAATAATAATTAAATTCGTTGTCTTCTGATAAAAAAATGCTAAAAGAATTTATGACCAAATTTATTAGTATTTACAAAAATAATTTGTGCTCATCCTTACTTTTAAAACCAATGCTATGTGTGATTTTAGAAAATAATAATACTAAAATTTTAAACAAAAATTTAGTCTAAATTTTAGTTTAAAAAAATTTTAAAATAAAAAGTCATATTTATCTAAAAAGACTTTTCGATTAAATTATAGTTTAAAATTAAAATTTTAAATAAACTACTGATACTAACTTTTGAAATAAAATAGTTTATGGATTACCTGATTATTATTTTATTTTTATTTTTTCTTACACCATATTTTTCTTTCCATCTTTCTTCTTCACTCTCTCTCTTCTCTCCACCATCTCTTTTTGCTCATTTATCATATTTTTAATAAAATCATATAATTTTTAATAATTTTTTAATTACAAAAATCTTTCTAGTAATAATTATTTAAAACTCATGTATTTAGAACTATCTTTTTTTTTATATAAACTCTTCTCCAAAAGTTTTTTTTTGAAAGCTATCAAAAATATTTTTTTATAAGTTATTTTGTAAACTTTTATCTAAATATACTTTAATCCTCATAAGATGGTTTTTGTTTATATTCTCATTTACCTTTTTATAAAGGGAAAATGGGTAGAAAAAGCCTGTGTCTAAAACTTTTTATTAGTCAAAAGTCATGACTAATAAAAGTTTTAAATATAAAATTTTCACTAATTGTTTTCACACTAAACATTGCCCAAATCAGAGAATTGAAATACTTCAAATAAGACGGATGAAAATTTGGTATCTTTTCCATTAAAAAAATTATCTTAATTGATAAATTAAATCTGCTAGATTCTTTGATAGTATGTTTGATAGGATATAGGTGGGAGTGAGAAAGTATAAATAGAAATAGAAGTAAAATTAAATATTTATATTATTTAGTATAATAGAAATAATTTTTACTTCTAACATTTTAAGTCATTTTAGTTCTATTAAAAAAGTTAAAAAAATGAGATAGTAGATGTGTAAGTGAAATATTTTAAATTATTTTATCTTAAATTATAAAATTATTGAACAACTTTAACCCTTATCAAGTTACTAAAAAATATTTTAGATTATTTTATTTAAACTTATAAAAAAATATATATTAATTATATATTCATTTCTAACTTACTAAATACATTTTTAAAATTTATTTTTAATCTAATTTTATTTTTACTTTTATTTATAAAACAAAAACTATTCAATTCTACCAAAGCGCCGTGAGAAGGCCAATCCTTTCAGTCTTTCACACACCCCAAAAGTTCATAATCTCTCTTTTTCTGTATACTTTGGAATGCAAATTTGGGGAGATTCACTGAACATGGAAGAAACGTTGTGTTACTGCAATCATTAATGAAGACAGGAAATTCAGAGCCTATTAATTAAATTTCCCCCTTTGAAACTAAGTTTGGAAAAATGGATATTTTTTTCTTGATTGAAGAATCTAATTTGATTGTGTTCAATCACATGAACAATATTTTATTGATTATAGTTAACAATTTCATAAAGTGGTGCTGATTTTCCACAGTCATGTGTCCCCCACTGGAAGTCAACTAAGTCGCCTGCAACAGGATAAACCTCACAAAAAAGAATATCAACAAAAACATTGTGTCCCCAAGAGTATCTATTAAATATTATTATAATAAAACAATTTACAACTTATAAAAATAATTATATTTTAAATTAATTTTATATAATACATCTATAACTTAAATTTTGAATAAATTATATTTTTTTATTTATCCAATAGTATCTTACTCTACTAATAACTGACTAGTCTGACTCGTGAGAATATAAACTTGCAATAAGGGGAATATCAATATCTCTAAATAATTATTGCGGTTGTATACTTATAGCTCAAATACAAGATTACTGATTAAACTAAAATGATCATCTGCCAGTGGATCCAAGTGTTTAGTGATTAAATTATATTGTTAATTTTCTAATAATTAAATAATATTTAATATTATTGATTGATTCAAAATTTAATATTATTCCCAGAGTCAAATTGAGGTAAAATTTTCAACATGTTTTGCTGCATTGCTAAAATTTGAATTTTTTTTCTTACCCACTCGATTCATTGAAATTTTATCCCGATTATATCTGGATCCAATTCGCATTGCGTACCTGATTATGGTGAATGAGTCTCCCAACAATAATTTTTTGCATACGCTATGATTTGAACTCGAAACCTCATTTAAGCAATATTGAGCTATTTACCACTCGAACTAACCCCCATTATTAAAATTTGAATTGTTTACCTTGTTTTAAGGAATGCAAAATATGCATAATAAAAGACAACCAATAAAATGGGAACCACATGAGTTGATTTTTTTTTTTTAAAAAAAATGAAACCTTCTGTTTTCCATTGTAATAATCAGCATATATGATTCAGATTATATGATTTTAAAACCATGAATCGTATTAATTTTTCTCCTTTTGTTATTTATTTTCTAAAATAACATGGTGGTCCTATTTACTATTCAGATTCCGAATGTGAAGTCATTGATCTAGATCTAATCCGGGATAATTAGGGTAGATTAGTACTAAATAATTGTATCAAATGAATTGACTCCAACTGGCTACTTTGAATTTTCAAATTGTACTATAAGTCTTGCTCGCTTAGGTTGGTATTTATTTTCTTATAATTAGAAAAGCAAGATAATTATTTTTTTTTTAAAAAATTATAGGGTTGATTTGGGCATGGCCAGTTTTATCTTTACCCTTAAAAAACTAAGCATCATCACAAGATTGAAATGCCCACAAATAAAGTGATTTAATTAATAATGGCTAATCATTCCAAAAAAAAAATTAATGTAACAATTTTTGTAGGTTTTAGTTTTTACTTCAAAAGAAGAAATTCATTTATGGAAGTTACCATATATTATTAGCAAAGCCAAAATGAGGTTGATTGGCACTGCAAAATTTCTACGAAAGGCTCAATAATTAATTAATTGACTTTAATTAAGGATTTTGATTGGGTCTCAACGTTCCTTTTTTTGCATGGTTAAGTGTACTTTTTCTGATGATCCATCTAAAAGAGAAATAACATCTTCGATCTTCATTAGTATTCACAAGTAAAATAATAAAACGTTGAATTCTTCTTCTTTATATATATATATGACTATTTTATTAGGTTAAATTTAAATATTATTAAATTTAATTGAGAATAAATCTCTTAAAAATATTTTTTATATTAATAAAAATTTAAATTTAATATCTTATATTTAAGCGATCAAAATTCTTTTTACTAAAATCACAACTGATGGTTAAAACATTACATTATATGATATGCGAGATTAAAAAACTTAAAAAAACACTATTTTATTCATTTTTTATTTTAAAATGTCATTCATAAAAAATATTATTTTTTTATTTTTTTTTATTTCATTGGGGATAGAGAATAAATAGAGGAAACGGGAATTTTGTACAACAATATAAATATCTAGGTAGTTTTATATTAAACTATCGTCTATAGGTTCAACTAATAAAGAGATAATATATTTAACTATTTAGAGTATATTTAATTCTTATAGAATATTATTTTGTTGTAGTTCTAGTCACAGAGTTTGAGGAGGTATCTTAATTTCTCGATAGTTAGGTTTATTCTTGAGAATAATTGAGAGTTTGTTTTACTCACTATTAGTATCGCTTAAAAAAATAGAGATTTTATCATACCTTTTAGATTGATGATGAGCTTAATTTTTTTTAAAAATATATATATATAAAAAAAAAGCTGTATCATATTAAAAGGGGGCAAAAATGGTTTGGTTCAACACAATGTTGCTTTTTAGCTGTTTGTGAGAAAATTCTAAGAAACAAAGAATGTCAATAATTGTAGGCCTAATTTTGGACCACTCCCCACTTGCTTTGGTTGGGTAGGACTATCTTAACTCACTTTATATATATATATATATATATATATATAATTATTCAATATTTAATATTATTAGGTTAGATTTAAATATTATGAATATAGTTAAAATATTCCGCTCCTAATAAGATTTCATCTTCTAACTTTATTTATAAACTTTTTTATAATTTGATTCATGTGCATATCAATATATTAATAATATAAATATTAAATTGTTTTTAAATAAAATATGCTTTATATTAATTTTTCTAAAAAAACATACTACAAATTAAAAAGTCCATAAAATAAGTTTTTTATTGAAAAACAGGGGAAAGAATTTTGCAGCTTGCCACTTTTTATTAAATATTTTTGGATAAACGTATAATATTTTATATTGGTGATGTTGAGTTAAATTCTCAATATATCAAATTATTAATCTTACATATAAATTTTTTTAAATGATACCCTTCATAATCATATCAATGTAGTAAAAATAGATATGAAATTTATCAAATAACATTTTTTAATGAATTTTATAATATTATTTATAAAAATTTTATATAATATAAGACATATGTATAATTACAAAAATCAATAAAAAGTGAATGCTTTAATTGAAAATATATTTAAGGGGGAAAAAAGTGAAGGAAAGGAGTGGTTTACAGTGAGGATCCTCCTAAGCATCACATTGCTGGTTTCCGAATCAAGTTGGGCCCCATCGGTTACTCCGTGACTTCCCTTCCTTCTGCGAATGTTTCTCGTGGGCCCCACTTATCCAAATCTCGTTCCTTTATTTCTTTCATTGGTCTGTCACACCGGGGTCCAATGCTCGCCTCCACCCACATACTGCCCCTACACCCACTTGTACCTGATAAATGTAGTGATTGTGAATTAAATAACTAAGTTTTTAAAATTAAAAAATTGATTATATTAAAAAACTCATATTAATAGTTAAAAAATTATAAATTTTAAAAATAAATTATGATATTATATTTAGGGTTATAGAAATGTTTTTTATATAATTATATGATTATGTCATATTTAATTATTGTTGGATTTAATTAGAGATAAAATTTATAAAAAAAGTATATTCTCATAGATTTAAATTCACAATCTTATATTTAAATAATCAAAATCTTTGGATCAAAATTTATAACTAGAGGAAGCAATAACTAAATATAATAAAAGAGTAAAATATAAGATTCATTTTTGTTACATGCATATTATATAAGTTGGCTCTTAATTTTTAAATACAACAAAATAATCTTATAGATTTATTTTACCTATATAAAAAAATTTAATTAAAATAGTTTTTTTAAGTATAATTATTTTCCTATTAAAAAAATTATATTTAAAATATTATCGAGTATTTAATTTTAATTGAGTGAAAATTTATAATATAAAAATTTAGATATTTTTAGCCTACAAAATTTAGATGATTTAGATATAATATTTCTATTTAAAGGAATAGGTTAAAAATTAAAAAAAATTAATTACCTATATTAAAAATAATTTTTTTTTAAAAAAAATCAATTAACTGTAACTAAATTAATTTTTTTTTAATATTTTCCTCAAAATTCCTGCCCTCTCAATAGGACAAAAGGGTATCAACTCGGCTTTGTCGGCTTATTGGCTTGGATTAGCCAGTAGCCTGTCAGTAATAAGAATTTAGGTGGCCCAAAAATAAATATTATTCCTTGGTCAAAAAATAATACTGATACAAGGGACTACTTTTTCTTACGAAAGTGACTCTTCTATTTTAATGCATGTCTCCAAATTATTAGTTAATTTCTTTTGTTTGATTTCAAATAAAATTTAACTAAATAAATATAACACTGAGCATTCCTCGAATCAATACAAAATATAAAAAATATATTTTATATATAAAAAAATTTAAATAAATTTAGTACTAATACCTTATTAAGATCAAGGTATAACCTTAAACCTTAAAGAGTGTTTATATAAGATTTATAAAATTTTTTACTAAATAAATTTTATAATAATAACAGGAATTGAATTTATATTCTTGTAGATATAAAACTAACAGAAAATCACACTATTTCCCAACATTGAATTACTTTCTGGTTTTGTGTATTTTTATTTTTTAAATAGTCTTCACACACATTTTTTCTGGGTTTTGTTCATTTTATTAATTTCTTTAATATTTTTAATAAAGTTTAAATGTTAAAAAAAAGTAAATACAAGATTTTATAATTTTAAAATATGGCTGTAGTTCATTGAAGGAGATATAGAAGCTTGCTCTTTGAATGTGAGATCAACGTCAACCTATTTAGGTACCATTGTCATTTTTTGAACAAAAAAATTAAGAAAAAAATAATAAATGATTCATTTATAAAACCAAGGTTCATTTTCTATAATTCTTTTTTTTTTCCTAGCACTATCATTTTTGGTACCCTTCAACTTAAAGGAAATACAGAAAAGGAAGCTTCTCCTAAGATTCATTTTTAAAAAGATGACAAAATCACATCCACTGTTCTTATTACATATCAATAACCATCTAACATAAATAATATATAAATAATTAAAAAAAATTACTAATATGGGAAATAAACCCCATTAGTGTTTGAGGTAAAAAAAAAACCATTAGTGTAACTTTTTATTTCCAAAAATTTAAATCTAATTTGATTGGCTGTATTCAACCTAGATAAATAAATTTTACGCATATTATTAAGATAAAAAGAGTATTTAGTACTAGACCCAAGGTTGAAAAAAAATTAAGATATACCAATTCTATTTATAAATTATTTTAAATATATTTTATTAAAATAAAAAATTTAAAACTCATTAACTCTCCTAAAAAAATTAACAAATTTTTAACTTTATGACTATTAAATATATATATACTTTAAATAGGCCACCAATATTTTAGTAACACATACCAATATTTAGTGGGATTAGAACGGGAAACGTGATAAAAAAATTAATAATATATCTTATAATTAGGATAAAAAATATTTTATCTCTTTTATAAATATGACCACACTAAATTTTACATAAGCCCTTAATTCTATATGAAAGGAGCATGACATAAGCTTATCATTGCTCAATATTTTTGATAAAATTAGGGGATTGATTTTGCAAAATTGGGAAATAACTTGTAACTAATGGTAACCTAGAAGAGATATATGTCTAGATAAAGAGAGAGAATATAGATTCCTTGAACTATCTATTCCTTACTGTCTCTTCCTTAACTAGTAAATATATATATATATATATATATATATAATGAATTTGATGTATTTTGGCTTTGAGGTGGATGCAAGCGCTATTGGCATTTCACCATTTCAATTATTTTTAATCCATCCTTCAAAAAATCCCTCACAAGTCCAAGTTGGGATTTGTGAAAGTCTAATGACTGTTTTACCCTTCCCCACCATTGTTTCAAATAGCAACCCTCAAAATCTGCATCACCCTTCTCTTCTGTGCCATTCTACAGTCCCCTTGTGACTTCCTCTGTTTTTTTTCCTTACACACGTTTTCTTTGTTTCCGACATTTAATATTTTGGATACCAACCAACAAGTGACAAACCATTTAGACCAACAGCTAAATTTTACATTCTTTTTTTTTACACACTATATCTAAATTTATATATATCAATCAAGAGGACATTGTCAAATTTGGTCATATTTTACTGTCTCACTTTATTTAAATTCCCACACTAGTCATATTTAACTCCAAAACTTCACCAAGACCATCACTTCAACTCCAAAAGAAAACATTTTTAACAAAAACTTAGATGCTCTGTTTTCACCATTTGGATTGCCAATCCCTATAAACAGAGCCGAAGTTGCAGTCATCATGTAACCAACCAACTAAACCTCACGTGATTTACCGTACTGGCCTCTGTATTTTTCAATGTACGAGAAAAATAGTAATTAACCTTTTCCCAAAGTACCTGAGAGCTCCCAAACAAAACATGCCCCCCTTAACACTGAAGAGGAGAAAAAAGCATTCACGGACTCTCAGAAAAATCACATTAGATTCTTTACAGTTGTTCTTTCTCTCCTTAGCCAAAAACAGCTACAATTAATAGATGTCTCTTTTTTCCCCCACCAAAAACAAAATCGAGCCTCTCTCCAACCACTTCCCATTCACACATCACGGGCCGCTAGAAAACAACGTGTTCTTTATATTATATATATACCGTGCTAGATCCATTTCAAGCATACTATTCTGAGTGTTGCCCCAGTTTTTTTCATTTCAAGGTCACAATGGCCTACAATGAAAACAGAGCACTCTCTGTTTTGCTCTGTTTTCACACTTTCTTCATTGTTTTCTTGATATGTTCGTGCCAGGTTTCAGGCCAGGGATCGCCTACGTTTGCCTGCGATGGCACGAAGGATCCGAATGTGGCCGGATATGGGTTCTGCGACAAGTCGTTGGCGGTGGATGCGAGGGTGGCGGACCTGGTGAAGAGGATGACATTGCAGGAGAAAATAGGGAACTTGGTGAATGCTGCAGGGGGAGTGACCAGACTTGGTGTTCCCAAATATGAATGGTGGTCTGAAGCTCTTCATGGCGTCTCCTACGTCGGTCCCGGAACTCGATTTTCCAATGCAGTTCCCGGAGCTACAAGTTTTCCGATGCCTATTCTTACTGCAGCTTCTTTCAATACTTCTCTGTTTCAAGCCATTGGAAAGGTCAGATTTCTCTCCATCTTCATCTTTATCTATACTTTGTGTGTGTGTTTGATTTTTTTGTTCATTTCTTTGTTTGTGTGTCAAGTTGGCTTCAACTTGGATCCAAACTTGGATTTTTAAGGCTGAAAATGACTTCAATATCACGAAGCCAAAGCTCATTGATATTATACACTATTTCAGTGTTTGAGTGTGTTTCTTGATTTGATTCAGTTTGGAACTAAAAATGATACCAAGTTATGATTTTAATTAGTTCTTTTAAAATGGATGATATAATTGATTTTGGGTTTTTTTATTTAAATAATTTCATTGGGCTTTTATGTTATTTTAAGATTAAGATAAGAAGATGAATCCCAAAATTATGTTGAGAAGTGAAACTTATTAAAAAATATCATCCCATTGTTGGTTCAGGTTAATTTATATGAGTTCAATAAATTTTCTTTACTTTTCAACACTCTCACTGCTAAGTGTCTTTTCAATTTCTTTTTTGATAGTTTAAGAAAATGGTTCGTCAACAACAAAAAGTGTTGAAAGTGGATAATTTAATGCATTAGGTTGGAGAGTTTATGTTGTTTATACTGCCTTTTATAGAGTTTGGTAAGATTTGAATATTACAGATGATTTTACAGGTTTGATTCATAAGACATATATGAAGTTCTTTGATACAGTTGGTGGTAGTTTCTCTCACTCTGTTTTTTTATAGTGTATTCCTAATGCAGAGCATTATTGTCTTGTCCATTTAAAGATCCAGATGAAGGAGAAAATATCTTAAGAAAGAAAAAGGTTGTGGTCTTTAATTAGAATGTATTAATAATTACTGGCATTATATCAATAAAGGTTATTCGTTATTGACCTAAAGAAGTAGATGGGGTAGATTCAAACATGATTGATTTTCCAATGTCTCCACTCTTTTTCTTTTTTATAAATATGCATGACAGAATATTAATTTAAATTGATCAATTAGATGTTTAAATATGGCTTGTGGTATTCATTATTGATATGGAGAGGTAGCTAAGGTAGCTACATGATTGGTTTTCCCACTATCTCCACTCATTATTGCCTTTTTTTTTTAAAAAAAAGAAAATGCAGAAATTGAATTATTGCTTTCCATTCCAAAATTTCTAGATTTAAAATCATGAGATTTAGATTTTTTGAAAGATTAGTGAATAATCCTTTATTCTACTCTCCAATTAAAAAAGTCCCAAAAGATATCTCTTTCAAACTTTTCATTACTTTTCCTCGTTTTCCTCAATCCAAATATTCTTGGCTGGCACATGCAAGAAAACAAATATACTCTTGGAGGTTCCAGCTTTGCATATTGAAGTAGAAAGAAGATAGAAAACCAGTAACAGAAAAGACTACTTTTAAATGGATGATTAACAAATCCCATTAAATCATCAAAATGCATTATTCATGTCTTGGTACTATTCTACTTCTCTAGCTGATATTTTGCTTCATAGTTACCATCTTTTTCCCTAACATTGGCTTTCAGATAGATTTTAATGACTAATTCAGAGGCTCCAGCCGGCAAAACAGTGAAATAATTGAAGACTAATAACTTGAAATGCACATTTCATAATACTTCAGCAGTGAGAAAGACAAGAACTAGATTAAGAATGCTTTCAAATGATGTTTATGGCTAAATTTAAGTTGTTCTGATATATGCAGGTGGTTTCAACAGAAGCAAGAGCAATGTACAATGTAGGGTTGGCTGGTTTGACATATTGGTCTCCAAACATAAACATATTCAGAGATCCCAGATGGGGAAGAGGTCAAGAGACACCAGGAGAAGACCCTTTACTTAGCAGCAAATATGCATCGGGTTATGTACAAGGCCTTCAACAAACCGATGATGGCGATTCCAACAAGCTCAAGGTTGCTGCTTGTTGCAAGCACTACACAGCCTATGATGTTGATAACTGGAAAGGAGTTGTCAGATACAGCTTCAATGCTGTGGTAATTACAACCTTAAGTCTGGATCAAACACTTTTAAGTGACTGTGTGTGTGTTTTATGGACATGAGTGAAGAAAATAATTTTTTTGGGCTTTTGATTTGTTGGTTTTGGTAGGTTTCACAGCAGGATTTGGATGACACATACCAACCACCATTTAAGAGCTGTGTGGTTGATGGGAATGTTGCTAGTGTTATGTGTTCTTACAATCAGGTCAACGGAAAGCCAACTTGTGCAGACCCAGACCTTCTTAAGGGAGTCGTCAGAGGGGACTGGAAACTAAATGGGTATATATTTACTAATTCTCCTAAACCATTTGCACATTTACTTGTTGCCTAATTAATTAAAAGAAAAATGAAAAAAATTAGTTTCTAGTAGAGACATGTTAGTATGGGATATGAAGTCCCACATTGAGTAGAATGAATTACTCAATGGACTATTTAAGTGGATTGATTCTCCTATTTCAACAACTAGCTTTTGAAGTAGGGATTCCCATCCCACTTAAATATCTATCAATTGGTATTAGAGCTTAGTTGTTAGCATTTTTGGAGAGGACTAGTTCTAATTAGTCAAAGTGTTAGGCTATTGTCAGGAAGAAAAAAATAATTTTTATTTTTGATCCTACCTCAAAGAAGAAACTCTAATTTCCTGCTTCTTAGAGCAAATTTTTTGCTTTGACTAAACATAAAAAGGAGAAAAAGAAATGTTTTTCTTTTGTTTCATTATTGGATAAACAAGCTATTAAAGTGCTTTGCACATATGGGATATGCAGGTACATAGTTTCTGATTGTGATTCAGTAGATGTGCTTTTCAAAAATCAACATTACACTAAGACCCCGGAAGAAGCTGCAGCCAAGTCAATTCTAGCAGGTAATAAATAAACACAAAAAGCTACAATCTTTTATGTAAAAATAATAATCATATGCTCATTTGCTTACCTAAGCAAAATTTTGATCGAACAGGGTTGGATCTGAACTGTGGAAAATTTCTGGGCCAATACACAGAAGGTGCTGTGAAGCAAGGTCTTGTGGATGAAGCAAGCATTGACAAGGCAGTGTCCAACAATTTTGCCACATTAATGAGACTTGGTTTCTTTGATGGTGATCCAAGCAAGCAAACTTATGGCAACCTTGGTCCAAAGGATGTTTGCTCTACATGGAACCAGGAGCTAGCTCGCGAAGCAGCGAGGCAAGGCATCGTGCTGCTTAAAAACAGCAAAGGATCGCTTCCTCTTAATGCAAAATCCATTAAAACCTTGGCAGTTATTGGACCAAATGCTAATGCTACTAAAATCATGCTTGGAAACTATGAAGGTACTTTTATTAAAGAAAATCACTACGAGTTCACATAAAATAAATGTAATTACTAAAAAATTACAAGACAAATGAGTAACAGGTAATGACAAGTTTCAGTGTTGGAAATGACAGCATGCCTATAGTGCTTACTTTTTTTTGGGACTTTTTAGTGATTGTATTTTCTTTTAGAAATGACAGCAGTTATTTGTACTTTACATTGTAAGACTTGTCTGTTGTTTCTTATTCAAATGGCATTTTTTGCAGGTAGCCCTTGCAAAGTTACATCACCTTTACAAGGTCTAACAGCAGTAGTTCCGACAAGCTATGCTGCTGGATGTGCCGATGTGAAATGCGCAAGTGCCTTGCTAGATGATGCCAAGAACGTTGCAGCTTCAGCTGATGCAACCGTGCTGGTAGTTGGCTCGGATCAATCTATAGAGGCTGAGGGTCTTGACAGAGTTAACATTTTTCTTCCAGGACAGCAGCAACTTTTAGTTACTGAAGTTGCTAATGTTGCTAAAGGACCTGTGATTCTTGTCATCATGTCTGGTGGAGGCATGGAAGTGTCATTTGCTAAGTCAAATGATAAAATCTCAAGCATCCTCTGGGTTGGCTTCCCTGGCGAAGCCGGGGGAGCTGCCTTGTCTGATGTCATTTTTGGCTTCCATAATCCCAGTAAGTCACTAATACTCTCAAACACTGCTCTTTTTGGAGTTTCTAGGACCATGTCACATACTAACTTTGACATTCATGGGTGTTTTTTCGGATGCAGGTGGAAGACTACCTATGACATGGTACCCACAATCCTATGTAGACAAGGTACCGATGACCAATATGAACATGAGGCCAGATCCTAAGACGGGATACCCGGGAAGATCATACAGATTTTATAAAGGAGAAACAGTGTTTGCATTTGGAGATGGATTAAGCTACTCCACTATGGAACACAAATTAGTTAGTGCACCACAATTGGTGTCAGTTCCCCTGGCAGAGGACCACGCCTGTCGTTCCTTGGAGTGCAAGTCACTTGATATTCCTGAAGGACAATGTCAAAATTTGTCCTTTGATGTTCACTTGAGTGTCAAGAACAAAGGAAGAATGAGCACTAGCCACACAGTGTTCCTATTCTACAGTCCTCCTTCTGTGCACAATGCTCCTCAGAAGCACTTGCTTAGGTTTGAGAAAGTGTTCTTGCCAGCAAGATCAGAATCACTCGTGAAGTTTAAGATTGATGTTTGTAAGGATTTAAGTGTGGTTGATGAGCAAGGTAACTGGAAGGTTGCCTTAGGAAAACATACGCTTCATGTGGGAGACTTGAAGCATCCTTTAGCTATAAGGATTTGAAACAAAGTCTCCAAATCCATAGCCACAAGCTCATCATCATTTTCCCCTTATCGGTTTCCTTACAAAGTGATCAGCATTTTTAAAAGGAACCAGGAATAAGTTTGAGGAAATTGTAACAAGTTTGTCTTATTTTTCCAATTAAATTAATGAAATCAGAAATCTGAAATGATGTGTTTTATTTGTTCATGAATGAACAATGAAGAAAAGATCAATAGAATCTTCACCTTAGAATACTAACTTTTGAGCTATCTGCATTTCTTACCAATAAATCATATTCTTAGTGTACTATGAAAAATGACATTTAAAAATTGAATATTTTTATATCTTATTAATGTCAAATACCATTTCAAGAGGAAATAATTGAGTTTCATGAAAAGAGAGAATTAATGACAATTATTACAATGAAAAAATAAGTTCTAAACAACTACAAATTTAAAAATTTCAATTACAAATGAGGCATTTATTTAAATTTAAATGTGACTTTCAGTTTAGAATTGAGATTCCTATTGACAATTTGCCACTCATTTTTAAAATAGTTTTTTCAGAGACCTAATTGTCATTAATTTCACTTTCTGGGACTTAAATATCATTTGCTTCAAATAAATCTACTAATGTAAATACCATGTTGTTTGTTTAGTGGTTTGACTTTTGGATGTTGACTTTAAGATGTTTAAAGAGTGTCGGAGGTTTCTTATTTGGTCTTTCTCTTTCTTCAAATAACACATAATACTTAGTTTGCCCAAGTCTCAAGATTTTTCAGTTCCCTCTTCCTTACCTGTTCATTGTTACAAAACTTTATTATTTAGTTAGTGATGATTAGTTTTGATAAGGAAACACATTAACTTGTGTTTAGAGGTTATTTTGTGTATAACTGTATATTTTAGTTAATTTTTGTTTGTTTTTAAGGGAATTTTTTTTGAAAAAACGTTCAAATAAAAAATTTTAATTTAGAAATCCTTAAAAAAAATAACAAGATTAACTCACATAAATACTCTCTCTATCTCTCTTTTTATATTCATTCTTTTTTTCTCTAAAGTCTTATTTTTAAGATAATGGGTTAGAAGGGCCAAGCCCATACGAGAATATTGGTTTTGGATGTCCACAACGTTAATATAAACATAGTTAATCCAGCCCAACCAATGTGAGTTGGTAAAAATAGTAAAGAATTACCTCATATCCTACAATAACTCGGTTCGATTCTTGTTATTATTATGAGACTCTTTTAGTAGGCAATCTCATAATTTTGTAAATTCCCTATAAGTGTTCTCTGAGCTTTAAGATTGTGTCCTAATATTAATAGGAATGAACTTAACTAACAAATTTTTATAGAAAAAAAAATAATCCAGCGTAATTCCCTATCAATTTTAAATTATAATTTATCTCAATTTTAAATTTAATCCCTATTTAATATTTTTGTTTTGAAGTGGGTCCTTATTATTTTATATATTAATTTTAATTTATGCTCTTTATGGAATTTTATTTATAAAAATATATGGATGTTAAAATGATGAGAAATGAAATAAAGGAGATTTTATAAAGTTCATGAAATTTATAAATTTAAAGTAACTATTTGTATACTGAAGGATGTATGTATATAGTAGATCAAATTATAAAGGTCCAATTTAAACAAAATAAATTATAAGGACCTTATTCAAAATTAAAATAAATTATAAAGACTTATAGATTAATTTTTATGAATAGTACCAAGTGCTAATATATATATATATTATTCTAAATATAAAATTTAATATGTAGTATAATTTTAATTATAAATTAGATATTATATTTAAAGCCAGTAAAATTATAACTTTTTAGAAAATATTAGTCCCCTATAAATAATTTAACTTAATTTTGGGTTTCATGTGAATATACGATGTATCCCGTTATAATTCATATCAATATAAAATATAAACAGCATAGAAAACTTATATTATAAT
Source organism: Leucaena leucocephala (assembly GCA_037074615.1). Taxonomy (NCBI): domain Eukaryota; kingdom Viridiplantae; phylum Streptophyta; class Magnoliopsida; order Fabales; family Fabaceae; genus Leucaena; species Leucaena leucocephala. Next base: position 13,428,158 of record CM073550.1, read on the forward strand.
TCATTTTTATTCATTTCAAAATTCATGCAAATAGAGCTAATTTTAGTTCAATATCAACAAACAAACTTAAATAAATCTAAAACGTTATATAAAAAGATTATGATTTATTTTAAATTTTATGAAAATATTAATAAGGTTATATTACACCTAATATTATGATCTTATTCTAATATATATCCAATATCTTAATATTATTTATCATACAATTTTACTTATAATTTTTTTAATTGATATAATTTTACCTATAATCTTTTTAATTTAGTATAATTTTATATATAATTTTATTTTTTAAGTACTAATAATAATATTAAATTAAAAATATTATGATTAAAATTGTGCTAAATTATATATTATATAACCCATATTAATATAAAATATAGATCGACCAAAATAATTCATATAAAATACTAAAACTGTAGAATGTTGAAGTGTTCACAAATTGTACGCATGACGCCTCTCCTCCTCTTGAATGGGGCCCACACGAGGAAGTTAATTTATAGGTGACAACGAATCCTTGGCATGCTAAACGAAATAAGAGTACAAAGGGGGGGCGTTAATATTATTAGAAAAAAGCTTCTTAATTTCAACCATAATGACAACATGTTAATTGAATAATATTGTTATAAATATTTAAAAAATTAGAATTATTGTACGATCATCAATAATCTAATGTGTTGGTTTGGGAACAAGACATGGACTTGCACTTGTCTCAACAAAGTTGGCCTCCCCATGCATTATCAACTTGGTTTTTTCAACCATTATCCGTAAATTCAGTTAGTAAAAATATGACTATTTAAAATATATTTAATTTTTAAAAAATATTATTTTATTATAATTTCAGTCGTAATACTTAAAAAAGATATCATAATTATTAGATGTATAGGTTTATACCTAAAAATAATTGACAGCTTACCCTACCCAATATTAATATCACTTAAAAAAAAAGAAAGACTCTGCCCTACTATTAAATCTTAGGTAAACTAAACTAAATCCTTTTCTAAAAATTTTTATACAAAAAATATTAATTTTCTCAATTATTTCACTCTTCAATAATCAATAAGTACGAGTTATCTAGTTTGTTGGGAGAAATAAAATCTATTTTAATTATCTCTATATTATAAAAGAATTAGTCTCTAATTATTTGTTAAAGAATACTAATATTAACTCTACAAAAAAAAAATAGTATGAATCATCTAGAGTATGTACCGTACATGGAAATTGGATAAAAGAGAAGGGAAGGAAAATTTATGAATTTAATTTTTAAAAATAAGAGAAGTGAGGTTGGTAAAAGGTTTTTGATTAATTTTTTTTACTTTTTTTATCTTGCATTTTTTTTATTAAAATTTATAATCTCACTTAATCACTTCTTTTAAATTAAATTTATTAAAGTTTTTACTCCCTTCCATTTCTTTAGTGTTTTTATAACCCCTTTTCGATTAAATATAAGAACTAATCTCTCTGATATATAATATAAATTATTTTTATAAAAAATTCTTTGATACATACTTCTTTTAATTCTTAGTATAAGAGGTATAATAGAATAATTATGTTGGTCGTGTATATATATATATATATAAAAGAAATTGTCATGGCTATTATTAATGAACTTTTTTTTCATTCTACCCTATTGTTTCAAAAGGTTAGTTTACAAATTGAGGAGAGAGATTTATAAGAGGGGAAAAATAAAGAGAAGAGAAAAGAGAGGAGAACAGATAATAAAAGTATATTAAAAAATTAATTTAATTACTTGTTAGTTACATTCTTTAATAAGGATAAAAAATTGGTAAATTTTATCAATTTAAGACACAAATAATAATGTAACTAACACACTTTGTTTTTTGTGTAAAATGGTTAACAACCTTTTACGATAAGTAATATAAGTTATTTAGAAAAATAAATATTAATTTGTCAATTTTTTTTCTTATAATTAATGCTAAATTGTGGCTCTTTATATTTTTCCTTTTACTTCAAAACCTCGTTTAATATAGATAAAATTAAAAAATATTTTAATTTAAGATAAATTTATTAAATTAACTGTCATTTTTTAGTCCAATGAATTAGTTTAAATACTTATACGAATGGATTGGAGAGTATTTTATTTTTAAATATAAAATATCATTACACTTTATTCTACTAAATTTATAATTTTTATATTTTTTTTATTAATTATACATATTAAAAAATTTTCTATTAATAAAATAATTTTTTATACACACAAATAATTAAAAGGGATAATTTAAAAAAATTAAAACATATTTTAATAAATAATTAATTTAAATAATTTTATTAATCTCAATCAATTGATTATTTAACTACATATTTAGAACTAAAATAATAAATAATTTAGCACTTTAGCGTTAAAAACAAAATCTTCTGTTAATTAATTTACATTCTCAATATATGCTAGTACAAAAAAAGGGTTAAATTATATATATATATATATATATATATGATAGTTAAAGGATCTAATTATCTATTAAATATATCGATTTTCTTAGTAAATAATTGAGTTGTTTACGCATAATTCTTCACACTTTTTAATTTTTTTTATTTTTAAATTTGCGCAAACAATTTTTCCAACGGTGTATTGATATATATGCTAGTATGTCATCAATAAATCATGGTATGTGGATAGCAAGGTCCCTTGCTTCTTCTTCTTGTTTTTTTTTTTTAACAGATGATTTTGTCAAATTTTGGATTTCGTACAAATAAATCTCATGAATTTTAAGTTATGTGCAGAGTAACATCAATTATATATTTATAAAAAATCACCAATTATCTATACAAAATTTAAAATTTAAAAAGTATTTACCAATAACTAAAAATAATCTAAATTAAGTGTCATCTAACTCAAGTACTTCTTGGATATTTAGTATAAATATTTTAATAAAAAAATTATATATAAAATTAGTTTTATATTAATTTTGAAGGAATAATAAATACAAGTCCTCAATATTTCATTTAATAGAAGATAATGTCCTCCAAGAAACATGCTTTTTATATTTTTTTTTTCTTTCCCTCATTCCTTTCTTGATTTTTTTTTTGCTTAACGTTAAATTTTGTTTCAAATTTTTGTATGGAGCTGGGGGTATTTAAAAGTTTTTATTAGATCAATATCATTCTAAAAATATAACAATATTAATCTAACGGTATAATGTTTCTTATATTCCTCTACATCTTGAGTTTAAATTTTAAATAAAATATTTATATTTTGATAGGTAATTATAAATATTAAAATTTAATATCTAATAATATAATTTAGAAAATAATATTAAAAAAGAGAAAGTAATATTATCAATTAAAAATATTAATAATCAACATATATATATATTAACAATGTTAATTTTTAAAAATTAGAGTAATTTTATTCTTTTTTAAATACTTTCTAGATAATACTGCTTCAATCAATTTATTTTTATACCCTAGCTTATATGTGGGAGAGTGAAAAAACAGAAGAACTTGTACGTACATTAGATCTCCATGACATTATCTGGCTCGGATGAATGCCAAGTGGCAATTGATTAATCATTAACAATAGTAACGAATTAATTTTATAATTTATTTGACTGGATACTAATTAACCAGGTAAATTAAGTTTGGGAGGTAGATGATAAATTATTATAATTAAAATAATAACTTTTGGATAATGCTAAGAGACAGCTTGACCTTTAGCTGTTGCAAACCCTAATGCCAATTTTATGTAGTACTATTGACTGATACTTTGAGTAATTTTATTACTCATTTTATCCTTAATTTAATATAAAAATTATTTAATTAATTTAAATAAATTAAAATTTTTAATTAATTATAATAAATATAATCTAATCATTTTAAAATATAATTTACAAATTACATAAATTAATTTAAAAAATAATAATAAATAAAATAAATTAAAGTTTTATATTAAAGACAATAACTAATACCTTAACAAACTCCTGCATTAAGACTAAACCTAGGAATTACTTAAATATCTTTATTTTATATTTAAGAAATATTATTAAGGAAAATATTTTAAAAAATGACTATATTTATGTCAAATTTCTTATATTTATTATGTCAAAATTTTTAATTATATTTTGTTATGTGTACTATTTCTTTAATGTAACTCTAAATTAAATGAATACATTTTAAAAAAAAATAGGACGCAAATAGAGTAAGATTGAAAAAATTAGCAAAATAGATGAAAATGACTTGATACTATAATTTTTTTTAAAAAAAAAAATTAATACGAAACAGTAGGAAATTTTACTTATCGAATTACCTAACTCAGTTTATGTAGGAAGTTGGGTTTTGAGTTTTTATGGAATTTGGGTTGTTAAAACATAAATCGATAAAAAATACGCCTTATAATAATACTAATAAATCGAATGAGTATTTGTTGTTTTATAAATATTCGGAGTAACGACAAATTATTTATTGATATAATAAATATTTGTATTTATATAATATATATATTTAAATATTAAAAAAAATATATTTATTAGGAGAGATTAAAAGTTTTTATACTCTTTATATTTTAAATTTTAAATAGGAATAATTTTTAATTTAAAGTAAGATGGGGACAACTTTAATTAAATAAAAAATTTTGTCAGAAGAAGCCGCATGTGAGGGGTACAAGAAACTTGGCAGAATTTAAAGTTTATGAATTTTATTATTGGTTTAATAAAATATAGTAGAATACTATTAAATTAGAAATGGGTGAAGAATATTTTTGTTTGATTTATATTACATGCTGGTGGTGGTCTCCGCGGGAAGCTGATGTGGCGTCACATCTGCAATTATGCAACGATCTTTTCAGGGTGCCAAGCCAATAATTATTAATTATTACGAAAACGAATCCCCAATCGACACGTTCCAGTCACATGACATTCCCCACCAGTTTCTCGGTTTCTTGTCTATTTTCGTCCCTGGTGCGCATATGTTGATGGCGTGGGACCACACGCGCTCGAGACGCGGCAGTAGGCGGATCTACGCTTGCACACGGAAGAGAAGAGAAGAGAAGAAAACCGCTTTTTGAAGAAAGTTTGGTTACGTAGCTGCGTGGGTGGTTGTGAGCGAACCGGCTCGATTCCGTGGGGCCCTTTATACTGTTAGGCCAATAGGAAAGAGACACGTGGAATGCATTTGGCATAGCGTTTCGGAATCAATTTTGGAGCAAAACCTCGGTTTGAAAAAATTTCACACAAACATCAATTTTTGTCCAGAATTGATTTTGGAACAAAATCTCGGTTTACAAAATTTTTTGCCAAACAGCCATTTTTATCCAAAATTGATTTTGGGCAAAACCTCGGATTGAAATCATGGTTTTGAAGAAGCTATTTTTCAATAGATTTTGGAACTGTAAAAGAGTTTATAGATTATCTAATTACTATTTTACCCCTATTTTTTTCTTATACTCTCACTCCTCTCTCTCTATCCTCTCTCTCTCCTCTCTCTCTCCTCTCTCCCCTCTCTCATCTCTCTCTCCTCTCTCTGCTCTCTCTCTCCTCTCTCTTCTCTCTCCTCTCTCTCCTCTCTCCTCTCTCATACTTTAATCAAATCATACCCTTTTTAGTAATTTATTAATATAAAAAGTGATTCTACTATTAATCATCCAAACATCTCTATTTGCAAAATCTATTCTTCTCATAATCTATTCTTCCCAAAATCTATTCTCCATAATCTATTCTTCCTAAAATCTATTCTTTCCAGAATCTATTCTCCCAGAATCTATTCCCCAGAATCTATTCTCCCCAAAATCTATTCTCCAAAAGCTAATCCAAACACACCCTTAGTTGCGAGTAGCAACCTGAGAGCGAAGCGTCGTTGGCCTCGCTTTGAACGACAAACGCGGCGGCCATTTAATTGATTCCTCCTCCTACAAGTGGATTTCACACTTCACAGCGAAAATTACCCCTATTTTATTTTGAAAAAATTAAAAGAAAAATTATCTAAAATACCTCAAATTTGTTTAAATAAAAGCGGACAAAACTCTTTTTTATTATTGGCAATGATATATTTTTATTTCTGTGTAAATATATTATATTTTAAAGATTATGTTTGCCATAATTAAAGATACATTATATATTATATATAATTGAATAAAAGTTATATTAATTAAAAATAAATTGCATATGCCATATTCTATGGACAAAACAAAAAAAATATTATATGCAAATAAAATATATTAGATACAGTTAAAAAAATTATATCTCTTAAAAATAAGTTATATTTGCTAGTCACTAGACAATAATTTCATATATATTTTAACAAAAAAATGTTAATAAAATATTTTTTTAGTAATTTTTTTAAAAAATAAAACTAGAATGGGCTCCTAAGTAATATATTTTTTGAGAAATTAAAAATTAGAGTGGGTAATAATTTAATTGTGATTATATTAATATATTTTGCCATACTATATTTTTAGTTATATGTTCAACATGTTAAATGAGAAAAATAGAGTATAATAATATATAAAAGAACTTATTTTACACAAAAGTAGTAATATTATTTTAAAATAATAATGTGAGTAAAGAAAAGAAATGATAGTAGTATTATAAAAATTAAAAATAAAAAAATTATGAGAGGTCAAATATCAATAATATATATATACTTAAATTATATTTTATAATTTTATAATATATTTTTACCCATTTATCTTGTCATCAGCTAAATATGTTTTCTTTTCATGTAGTATCTGAAATTTGGCGTTCATGATGTGCGTTATTTATACCATTTGAATTATATACATTAAACTGAAAAAGAGGGAAAATAGCTAATATTTAACAATATAGTAAAATAAGATTTAAATTTCTATTAATAAAGATACAAATATTTAATATTTAATTATATTTATAATATAATTACCTTTAACAAAAAGGGTACTAATACCTATTAAAGATACAAATATATTTTTAATTAAATTAAATATTATAATATTATAGTTGACCGCTAATTTAGCCGCATCTCTAAATATGTCTCACTTATGAGTTGAAGCCATTGCATGTGCATCTTGCATTTTTCCCAACCTATTCCCTTAAGTAAAAATAGTTTTTTAATTTAATAGGATTAAATTATATCCAATACTATGTAGTATTTTTAGATTAGCACTTTTGTAATTTATTTAATACTAATAATATTTTTCAATAGTATTGAATGAGTATTTTATAATATTTTTATGTATATAACACCCTAAAAATATTTTTTAGTATCATTTGATATCTTAAATTTAAGGTTAGTACTATTAAGAAAAATAATTTAAGGATATAATAGCATAAAAATACTTTAAAAATTTAAACTGTGTGTAATTGAAGAAAAAACATTTTTAGAAATGAACCAATTTAGGAATATAAATGTTATTTAAAAAACAATTTTAGAATCACCTTCATCCAATTTAATAAAGTGCTTATTTAGCAAGGCATAAAACCATGATTTTATAAAAAATTTTGACTCAAATTTTAGTTTAATTTTTTTAAAAATAAACAGTTATATTTATCCAAAAATATTTTTAGACCAAACTATAATTTTAAAAACATAGTTTTAGATAAGCTACTAGGAGTAGCTTTTAGAACAATAAAAAATCTTATAGAATATCCAATTATTTTTTACCATTATCTTCCTCCCTCTCCTCTCCTCTCTCTCCCCTCTTCTATATCTACCTTCTAGCTCGCTTATGCCTATCCAGTTCATTGTCACTTGTACTTGCCATTGACGTGCTCGATGCTTTTATTCTGTCGGTGTTTCTGTTTCATCATCGACATGCTCGTCACTTATATTTTTCTGTCAACAGTGATGTGCTATGGGAGAATGAAGGTGAACGAGGCATGTTCTGTTCTCTTCAACCGTTGACAGTGATGCTCAGGAGGAAGAAGATGTGAGTGAACAATAAAGGAGAAAATAAGAGAGAGAGAAAAGAAAAAAAATAATTTTTTTAATAAAATCATACTATTTATAGTAATATACCAATAACAAAAGTTCTTCTACTAATAACTATTTAAATACTCATTTATTTAGAAGTACATTTTTTTATAAGCCATTCTCTAAAAACTCTTTTTTAAAAGTTATTCAAAAGCTATTTTTTTTATAAACTCTTTTCTAAAAGTCTATCTAAACAGACCTAAAGTAAAATTGTCCTAGTCACTAAAAAGATATACTTTTAATTTTATTATATTAATATTTTGATTAAAATATAAGGATTAGTACTTACAAAAATGTGCTATATTTGCACGTACAAAGGTTTTTTTTGGGAAATGACACATATCAATTAGTTAATTACTAAGATTTTTTTAAAAAAAAAATGTGGTCCTTCATTATTGTTATTATTATTTACTACTTTTGGTCCTTTTGTTCTGTGTTATTGCTCCCTCTCCTCTCATGGCCATCTGCTCATAGTATTAAGTTAAAAGTTGGCGGACAACAATGAGTTTTTTTTTCTACAAACGAGGGATACAGGTAATTAAAGTATAAAAAATATAGTTAAAGGGAAAATATTTCCAAACTTTTATTAACAAATAATGCCTCCAAATAAAGGGGACAAGTTCCCAAGATGGATGAGGTGAATAAGCCTTGTTTAACCAAGACATCAGCTACATATTTATGCTTCCTTGAAATGTAGTTTATTTTAACATCTCATACTCGCTTTAACAATGAGTGAATTTGCATCATCAAAAGATTGCACCCTTGATTACTATCCATTTGTTGTATAGAGCTAACAACAATTTTTACATCTAACTCTAGTATAACTTTTTTAAGTCTCATATCCTATGTGAGTGATAGTCTGTTAAAGATTGATAATTGTTCAGCTTCTATAATAGTATAAAGCCCAATAGTATATGTAAAACCAGTCAACCACTCTTAGTAGAGTCATGAATAATACCCCCACATCTAACCTTAGATTGTGATTTAATTAGAGATATTTCAACATTTAACTTGAACTAAACCCTCAATGGAGCTTCCCAATTAGTTATAGAGGAATTTGTGACATTTTATACAATATGCTCTTGTTGGCATATAAAGTTACGACAGACCTACTTCAATATTAGTAGTGGCTGTTGAGGCTTAACAAAATCTAGGCAAAAAAAAGTTTTATTCCTCCAATTCCACAAGTGCCAAATCCAAACACCCCATATTAGCTTCCAATCACCAAAGCCAGATAAACACATATTCCTCTTAAGATTCATAGCAAATCAATTCTTCAAATTTATAGAAAAGAATTGACTATAGTATATTGGGGGCATACAATGATACCATAGTTGTCCTACATACTCACAATCTTTTAGAATATTAAAATATCTTATATACATTAATTGTAGTGTTGACACAGAGCTAACGAGACTGACCAATTGTTCCTCCAAATATTTGTAGGTAATCGATTATTAAATACAATTCACATAAATGCCCTAATACGGTCCACTCTTTCCTACCTCCAAATCTCTTTAAAAGTTGAGTTGTAATTGTTGTCTGACAATTCCTCAAGCATATATTAAGCACTCTTCACTATAAAGCTCCCATCACTGGTTGCATTACAAGCGAGTACGTCAAGTTTGACATCTTTTTGTTCATCTTGAATATGCCATTTCATGCCCTTTTCAATAATCTCTTTTTATTGTGATATAAATTTTTATAATGGCGAATCCCCTTTCCTTCCTTCCAGCAAATTCTCTTTATTTTACAATATATATTTATGCAGTAACACTCCACTCCACAGCCCTTTTGTACCCTGAACCATATTCTAAGCCACATTTACCCCGCACACATTATTCACCACAGCCAATAGGATGAAATCCATAAGCATTCTATAACCTCTCAACTTCATGACACATTGAGGCAATCTAGGAACTTGTATATGATAAAATAGAATGGTACTTATAACATATTTGATTAAAGTAATTCTTCCTGCAACAATTAAAGTATTAGTCTTCTATGAATCTAATTTAGATTTCGTCTTATCTATAATATAATAAAAAATCTCTTTTAGTTTCCTCCTTTTAGTAATTAGAAAATCTAAATATTTCCTAATGTCAGTAGAGACAATAATATCAATCATTTTAATAATACTTTATTTAGTTCCATTTCTAATCATTGGATAAAAGAAAATAGATGATTTATCTTTACTGATTTTTTCTTCTAACGCCCCCTAAAATTGGTTAAGGCTATTCAGTATATATTTAGCTTGTTTTCCAGTTGCAGCTCTAAAAAGAAGTAAGTCATCCGGGAATATAAGATGTGATATGGTAAGATCACTATTCGGTACAATTATTGACACATATTCATTTGTTTTTATGAAGTATTAATTTAATTAATGAAATTATAAGTAGAATTTGGTATCTGGTGGCAACTTGTTTATTCGGCAACACATCTGTCTCGAAAGTAGCATCACATGAGGAATCCAACTCATGGGTTCTTAGTTCTATTGTGTTCTGTTGCTAAAATGAAAATATTGAAACTGTCGGGTACTCTTTCCAATTATTAATTAATTAGGGAAAGAATTAGCACTTGCAATCTAGAGAGAATGGTGGTGGGAGATAGGGGTAAGCAATTAGCCTAGAATTGGTGGGCTCGCTCGTAACTCAGTACTATTTGAACCCGTTTAAGCCCGCCTAAAATAAGCCCGTAACGAGCGGGTTTAAACGGGCTCAAACAGTAAATTATATGGGCGGGCTACAAGCTGATCATTGGGCAGCCTGCAGCCCGCCCATATATTTTTTTTATTAATTATATTATATTATATTTAAATTTATTTTTATTACATACTAATATACTTTTTTAAATTTATTTTGTAGAGGTATGGGTAATTATATCTACAACCATCACAAGTAAATATAATGTAGATTATGTATAATCATAATCCAATTGAATAATTAAGATTATTAATGATTATATTATATAAGCATTGTAAACTGTGTGGTTATAAATTTGTAGCTATTATTATGATATTTTATTTTCTAATTTATGATGAACAATCATATCATGTGTATAATATTGTTGTTTTATTTTTATTATTATTAAAATTTTAAATGGGTTTAAATAAAAAAATATTTTTTTTTATAAATGGGCTGCCCATGCCCATTAGAACCCAAACGGGTTCAGCCCAACCCATTTAATACGGGCTTAAACAAGCTGAGGCATGGACATAAGCTAGCCTGTGCCCATAAAAAAATAAATGGGTGGGGCACAGGCTAACTATTAGACTAGTCTAACCTGCCTATTACTCATCCCTAGTGGGAAGACTGTATTTACAATGTTAGCTTCATCATTTTTTATATTTATATCTTTTTTAATATACTGCGTGGTCGTTACTTACGAGAGATCTAAATTTGTCTTCTACCAAATCTTAATCAAATGTTCATTTAGGTAGGTTACATGAATTTTAGACTGCCAAAATATATTATTTTTATTCTTTTGTAAACAAATATTGTGTTTTATTTTTTTTTAATTTTTGAAATTTCTGTATATTCATCACTCAAATTTCAAAACTATATTATGAATAAAAATAATCTATTTACATATATTTATTACATTTAATTCTTCCATCAAATTTTATTATGTTTACCTTTAGAACTATAATAATTTTTAATATAAGAGACAATAACATATTTATACTATTTATTTATGCAATGATTAAATTTTTTTATGAAATCTTATAATAAATTAGTAATTTCTCTAATAAAAAATTATATTGATAAAGTTTTAAAATTTTTTAGACCATTATTAATAATACGAATAATATATGATAAGATAATTGGATTTAATTCATATTTAAGGTTTTTAAATATGATAAATATATATTAATTTTTACGAATAAATGGTTGATGAAGTATTTGATATTTGGTGCCGGGTGTCGCAAACCAATCCGACTCTAATGATTACGTCACCATATCTCTATCAGATTGCCTAACCAGGTTCCTAGTAGTGCTTCCAATCCTCTACGGTAACCTCAACTATATAAATTTACAACACCAGCTGTCTCTTATAGCTTTGTACCATTGACTTATAATTCAATTATGATAAGATTACCGCAGCTTATTCTGCTCTCCCGCTTTTGCACTTTAATGTGTGTGACACAAGCGCGCCACGACAACTCCTGCGTCCGCCACTAAAATCTTTCCGTCATGCCCACTAGTGAAAGATGGACGAATCACAAAGAGACGAAATAACCCTTGTCCCGGTCCACACTTACCGTTCAGATAAAGGGTACTTCTGAGATTTCATGAATATCCCTTTCTCGTATGGCCTACCTTTGCCACCAGAGAGCATGTGAGGCTTCTTCGTTTTCTTCCTCTCTTGCCCGTTTTCGGTATTTCACTTGACCCACAGATTGTTTTTCAGCTTCGCATGCATCAAATATAATTTTTATTTTAAATTAAAAAATAAAAATCGAAATATATACACAGGCCGCCCCTAGTTCTCATTTGGCTCTGGCTTTGTTACGGAATTATCTTAGTCTTCTCCTTCTCTATCTCCTACTATTCCTCCTTGCTGCTAGATCCGGTACGCCTTTTGAGAATTCCCTCTCTCTATATAATAGACATGTATATCTTCGGATTCCTCTTTTGCCTTGCAATTCAGATTCCGTAAGCTGATTGTTTCATATCCTGAAATTTTTCATTATATGAATTGTTTGTTCGATTTTACTACGATGCTATTGCGGTTTTATTTCCTTTTCGTGTTGTAATTCCATTCAACTTGCTGGTTTCTTCTGGTCTTTTGCTCTTTTGCTATTGCTTCCGTGCACTGTGATTATTGTGATGGTTTTCAAACTTCAGGGTTATGATTTTGGGTTCGGTGTTCTTTTGGCTGTCAGCTGAACTTGTTTTTTTTTTTTTTGCCTTAGTTGCGTTCTCAGTAAATAATATGCCAGATTTGGGTCTGGAAGTTGTGCTCTTTTTCTTTATAACAGTAGTTTTCGATCTGGTTATTTGCTACCTTCAGTATTATGAGGAAGCAAGTAATTGATTCAATGAATAACATGGATTTGATATTCCTTCCTATTAAACTTAAACGTATTTTTCACTTCAAATCAGTTATCCTCATTTTTTTAAAGCTATAGCTCCGGCCAATTTGCGAATTTTCTACCCAGTTTGCGTTGAGATGCTGTTCTATTTCTTGAGACTAAATTCTGTGCTACTTTTTTTTTTTTTTTTCAAAAAGTGATTCTGTTTGTATTTTATGAGCATGACTATTTACTGGCAATTAACTTTGTTTGTTATTGAGTATTTGAAAACGATGAATTATAGCATGTTTTGGTGGTTATTCTGTTCTAGTAGGATGCGGTATTTGCTTTTACCTCCTAGTTTGAGGCTTGAATTACTTTATATGCTCAAATTTTATGCAGTAGTAAATCTTCGTTTCTTCACTGGCCTTTTGATTGAAGGGATAGTTTATGGAGATTTTATGTCGGTACTGGAGATAATTTAGGAAATAAGAAAGATTTATGAGCTTCTAATACCTTATTGATCTGCAGTTCTTAATCTGTGGGGCGAATAATTTATTTGGGGGAGGTATTGGCATTCTTCGGTATACTTGCAAAATTGGTTTCAGTAGGAAAATTCCCATTTAATTCGTCCTCTGAAAGTACTTTACCACTTTGGAGTTCCATTTAAATTCAGTGGCCATGGATCCTACCCCTGTTAAATTAGCGCAGGTCAGAGTACTTCTTTCTTATGTTTTTTTACCTTTCCAATTTTTATCCTTTTTTATTGGTTTATTTTGTTTTTCATTTTGGTTCTGTTTCACATCAAAGTAATATTTGCACTTTCTTTCTCAAAAAATTCTTCAAACTGCTTTTTTAGTAAAATGAATGAACTTTATTTCTGTATTGTGTTTTGAGCAAAATTCTCTCTTATAATGCAAAATTCTTTCGTTTTACATTTGACGACAATTTTTTCCCACTGAGAATGTTTATTACAAATTGTACAAAGAAAATCATATTTCTTTTAACTTCTTGTTACTGGAATTCAAGATGTCTTCAATTCTGTTGCATAAAATAATATTCTTGGGAGAAGAAACCCAATTGAGTCTTCAAACTGAAACTGTTGATTTTTTGTCTCCTCTCATGACATTTTTCTTTCAAGTTTTTTCATTGAAAATGCTCATCTCACCTTTTTCGGTTATTATTGTATATATTTTCTTTATTTCCATTCTGTTAATGACTCTTCATTAACTAGTATTTGATTCCTGCAGCATTCTTTTTCTCACGGTGTAACATCAAAGTATAGTTTAGAACTTTAAAACTGCAAGCTAAATTGCTATATTTACATGCGCAGTTTTTCCCCCTCTTGTATGATTTATATTTGATTACTTTTTGCTTCTGATGATTGTTAATTATTATTGTGTGTCTACATAACTTTCAGTTGTTCTTTGTCTTCAGTCATGATAATATAGAATGTCCATTAACACTTCCCCTGATTATGAGCGAACTTGCATCTCTTGCAACACGTGATTCATGAATCCTTCTCTTCTATTGATGTCTGAGCTCATGTAAAAATAACTTGACTTGACTTTTTCTTTGATTTTCATGAATTGATTTCTCTTGCTTGGCATGAAGGTTTATGTGGATGTATGGCGTGTGTTAAAAAATGATGAATGTTCTATCACGTCAGATTTTAATCAATTTTTCTAAAAGTGCTTTGGTTTAAAAAAAAAAGTTTTCTGAAAGCTCATTACCTTGTTTCTTTGTCAGGGTTGATGAAGCGCAATGATTTGTCCAAAAGGAGCATTGGAAGCTCCAGCGAACTCTTCGCATTATTGTTAAGCAATCTTGCTAAAGGTTTGTTTCCAGGGGACGTTATCAGATACTCTTGTTAGTATTGGCTTCAGTGGATGATCTGTGCAAGCTTGTCCTGGAATATAGTGACAATGGACAGAGCAGATACATCAGGTTTTGTAAGCGGTGGAGCTTCTGGATTGGAATTTCTTCCTAGTCATGCAGTTCTGATGTGTATGTGGACCTTGATATCATAGTAGCATGTGGTGAAGTGTTCTGCTTAGTTAAACCTTTTGTACTTGTAGTGCACAGCATCTGGATAATGGATCTTAACAAGACAGCGGTACTGTGTCCTTTTGATTCTGAACTTGGGAAAAATGATAACTTTGGTGATACTGCGTTATGTTTGAATGGACTTACGTTGGGAAAAACCAATACAACCAATTACAGGCATACTGAGAACGATCTTGGGATGAAGTTTTCCAATGCTTCTGATGATGGTTGCAGGTTGGTTCTGGGATTGGGCCCACCACCGAGGGCATATCATGATGACATCTACAATGTGGAGCTTAATAAGAAGAAAGAATTGACCAACTATTTTCCTCAGCATAAGCCATTGGAGTGTGATTCGATCTTGCAACTCGGTCTTTCTGGAGGAACTAATGATGCATCTAGTGTGATGGATTACTCATGCTCAACTGAGACTGATGTAAATGTGCCATGTCTTTCGAGCCAAGCATCTGCTGAAAATAATTATTCTATGATACCTGTTGTTGATGAGGGTTCTACCTCAGCAAAGAAATCAGGTGGCTATATGCCATCACTTCTTTTGGCTCCAAGAATGGACAATGCCAAAACGCCGGTGCAGACACAGGAACTGCAAATTCTAGGAACAAAAACTCAGCTTTGCCAGGAACTTTCCCGTGGCACAAAATACTCTATTGGCACCATATCCAAGCCCCAGGCCACAATGATGGCTTCTGAGAACCGAATGAACAATCCAAAAAGATGCAGATTTTTTGGCTGTACAAAGGGTGCACGAGGTGCTTCAGGCCTTTGTATTGGACACGGGGGTGGTCAAAGATGTCAAAAATTAGGGTGCAACAAGGGTGCTGAGAGCAGCACTGCTTACTGTAAGGCCCATGGTGGAGGGAGGAGGTGCCAACACCTTGGGTGTACTAAAAGCGCTGAAGGGAAGACTGATTATTGCATAGCACATGGTGGGGGCAGACGTTGTGGGTATCCATGTGGGTGCACTAAGGCTGCAAGAGGTAAGTCAGGACTTTGCATTAGACACGGAGGAGGTAAGAGATGTAAGATAGAAGGCTGCACCAGGAGTGCTGAAGGGCAGGCTGGTTTGTGCATCTCTCATGGGGGTGGACGCCGTTGCCAGTCCCAAGGATGCACTAAGGGTGCACAAGGGAGCACTATGTTTTGCAAGGCACATGGTGGTGGAAAGCGTTGCACTTTTCAAGGTTGTACCAAAGGTGCTGAAGGAAGCACCCCATTGTGCAAAGCGCATGGTGGAGGCAAACGCTGCCTCTTCAATGGCGGTGGTATATGTCCTAAGAGTGTACATGGAGGCACAAACTTCTGTGTCGCCCATGGTGGTGGAAAGAGGTGTGCTGTGCCAGGCTGTACCAAGAGTGCACGAGGCCGTACTGATTATTGTGTTAGGCATGGTGGTGGGAAACGTTGCAAGTTTGAAGGGTGTGGAAAGAGTGCCCAAGGTAGCACAGATTTCTGCAAGGCTCACGGTGGAGGAAAGCGATGCAACTGGGGAGGAGAAGGAAAATGCGAGAAATTTGCAAGAGGTAAGAGTGGTCTCTGTGCCGCTCATAGCAGCATGATGCAAGAGCGTGAAACCGGCGGCAAGGCAAGTCTTATTGCACCAGGACTCTTCCATGGCCTTGTACCTTCTGCTGCCTGCAGCAGCACTGTTGACAGCAACAATTCATCTTCAGGGGTTAGTGTTGTGTCTGGTTGCTATGATTCCATGGAAAAACCTGCTAAAAGGCAGCACCTTATCCCAGAACAGGTCTTGGTTCCACTCTCAATGAAATCTCCATCTTATTTAAGCTTCTTGAGTGCCAAGAAGCCGAATGTTGCTCCTGTTGGCTGTAGTGGTGCGAAGAAAGGCCTTGATTTTAGCTTGCCAGAAGGCAGGGTTCATGGTGGAGACCTCATGTTATTGTTTGGAGGGAATCTCAAGAACTCACTTGATGGTATTTGAAGGGAGTCTAGAGACTCAAAAGATCATCATGTAGGTTCATTTTAGGAACCAGGAAGGGACATTTTCGTGCTTTGATTTGTGTATAATGTTTGTGCTTGTTCAATAAAACCTCGTGTACAGAGACTTCAGTTTGTTGTCGATGGTTACTTAGGTTTATTGTCTGTGGGTTTTCATTCTTCATGATAGGTATGGGGGCAATCTGGCATTGTTAAAAAGGTTCCTAAGGCCACTCCGCTGCCTTGAACAGCATGATGTTATCAATGCCTCCATTTCTGGACTTGCCCCAGTTTATGCATTTTGGTGTTAGCTTTTAGCTTATTGAAAGTTTAAGGTAATTGGTGTGTTTGATTTTATGTTGATTTGCTCCTACTAATCAGATTTGAAACTTCCCTTATTGGTAGCACTGCTTCCAATCTTCAATACCAGGGACATGAAATTTCCTTATCTTCAATAGAATCATGGAAGTTACAAGTTCAATTTTTCAAAATTTAAGTTAAATCAATTATAATTATAAATAGATAATATATACAAGTACATTTCAGTAAATATACATTTTTAATATTTTGTCAAACTCATCTGGGAAAATGGGGGGAAAATCCCATTTAAAATTTAAATTCTGTATCCACAATTTGTAGAATACTAATACTTTGTGGATAAAACTTTATCAGTTTTTTTCACTAATTAAATTTTTAAATGGAGATTTTCCCCCACGTTTTCCAAATTTTTTTAATAAACTTGTCATATTCATTATATATGTGTATTCATAATTCCTTTGACTGAATATAATCGTTGATTAGATAATCTTCCTAAGTATTATGCATGCCTTTTTGAAATATGAAAAATATTATATTATATTTAAGAATTGAAATCATAATTTTTTTTTAAAAAAATTATAAAGTCATAATTAATTAAAGATAATTATCAAATTTAATTTTTTATACGGTTACTTTTAGTTTTAATTAATAATAATTATCCGTTTTTGTACAACTTTGTCCCCCCAGCTGATCAATCATTACAATTCATGTTCAGGAAGCAAAAAAGCAAATCATTACATTCCCTGAACCGCCAAAAAAAACAAACACAAAAATCATCATTATACAAAGGGAGGGCAATCGAGAAGTCGCTTGGCCAAGGGAGAAACTGCCGTACAACGGCAGTTTCCCGTAGCAAAGAAGAAAAGCAACAGAGAACGAAGATACGGACAGCCAAATGAATCAAGAAGACGAACAAGCGGATTTTAAATAACAAAGAGCTTTGGCCTTGTCTACTACTTGACGATTGAGAAGCTTCTCTACTACGGAAGATCAATGTCAAGCGCTAAAACAGTAAACAGTTATCGCCCTTAAGTACTTCCCAAGAGTATAAATATGAGCTCAGCTCTGTCTGTCAACGAAGAATTCAGATACTGAAAATGACAGCATTTTTCTTCCACGCATCTCCGTTCTCTGATTTCGTGCCGATAAATTCTCCTTTATTCGCTTTCCTTTATACTCTGTAAAACCTTGCTTACTTTGATTTCTTCTGAGATTTGACTGTATTGACTTGCATTGGTGAAATTCTACAGCGAAATTAGTTGTTGAAAACGGTAGATATACGCGGAATACGATTTTTTTCTTGTTTCTGTCACGGTTCGATCGGTCAAGATGTTTCTTTCAATGTGAGAGCTTCTGATTCTTTGTCTGGAATCCGGGAATAGTTATGGAGAAATCTCGCGGTAACAGTAAGATCAAGATTCCGAAGGCGAAGGCTTCGAATGAGAATATTTCACCGATGAAATTGGAGTTGGACGATTCCGTGTTCATTGGAAGAGGACACTTTCACCAATCAATGGCGCTGAGTCCAACCTTTCAATCGTTCGCAGAAAATCTTGACATTAACTCCCCGCTTGCACGTTACTTTCTCGCCGGATCTCCGATTTCCGGTAAGGTCTCGCCTTCTGGTGATTCTTTCACCTCTCCGACCATTGGTCCCCGCAAGAACAGGTCTGCAATACTGCAGCAGTATAACAGTGGCAGTTCAGGGAGTAGTAGCTGTGGCTCCCGAAATAGGTTGCCAATTTCGCCGCTGTCTTCAATTGAGAATTTGGAGATGATGCCGATGATGTCGTCGCCTGTGTACGGCACACCAGTAAAGGCAGAAGAAGAAGTTCTTGTGATGGACGACATTCAGGTGAGGCTATCATCATCTGGAGGGAAGAGGCTCGGGTCGGACGTCGGGAAGAAGGTTGGTTCGCGCCACATGCTAATCTAACTGGGCTCAGGTTTTTCCTTTTAGTTTACTATTTGCTACTCCTTAGTAATGATTATCTACTGTCTATTCTAGGAAGCTTTGAAGAACGAAATTTTTTTCTAGTTGCCTAAATTACTGAATTAAAAAACTGAAGTATCATATCACAGGGAAGTGAAGAACTTGCAATATGAAGCCGCCCTAGTTAAATTTTTTTGTTTCTGTTCAAAATGATTCCCGATGGAGTCATTCAAAAGCAATTTGGGAATCGGTTATCATGTAGTAGTATAACTTAGGGAGCTTGATCCAATTTTTTAGGACAAAATGGTCTAGATTATGTGAACTTACAGGTTAATTTGAAAGACAATAAACTCGGAAAGTTAAACATCGAGGAAAAGAATATGAAATATACTTTTTTAATCATACTGTCCAACTGTGATTATGATCAAAAGTATACTTTTTCTTAAATATACAATCATTAGCAGTTGTCGAACTTGGGTAATGCCTGTTTACATGGGAATTCAGCCTGGAAATTTGAGGCAAATTAACTCGGAAAGTGTTGGTGCTGAGTTGCGCTTTATTTTAATCAGCTTCCCCATTTGTAATACCGACAGGAGAAACATTTAAGTTGCCTATCTTTCTGTGTCATCGAGATTTCCTCGTTGACATTTTTTATCATTTATTTATATTTTGAATTGTCTTTTGCTTTTTCGCTCAGGGGTGATGATTTCGATGCTAAGATTCTGTTTTATGATGGCTTTTCGTTGTTCTTAGGGTTTAGTTAAATATTTGAAAGATCTTGAAAGTTAAAGTGATTGGCAAGGGTTAAACTGTTGATGGGAAATAAACAATGATATGATTAGGAGGGGTTTAGTTAATGTTTTAGTAATTTACGATTATGACTTGATTCTGTTTCCTATTTGGCTTTCTTAGATTATTTCCTATTTTATGCCTTCTTTTACTTGAGGTTTAAGTTAGGTTTATAATTGTATTTAGGACTCTATAAATAGCGCTGAGATTGTTTTGATGATAAACCGTTTGATGAATTGAATTATATTAAGAACTTCACAGTCATTCTCTCCCTTAGTTTTGTCGATTTCCCCCTTCCACGCTCTTTCCCCCGTCCTTCATCAACTGTGTTAGGATAGAATTTGATAGCTTGATACAACTACAGTTGTTTACTTTGGTGGATATTGACATCATGCAGCTTGCAAATGGAAAAGAGCAGCGTCCAAGTCGTCATTCCAGCACTCACAAATCTGAGGTATACAAATATATTGTCTTGTAACATTGTAAACGGTGAAACAGGTAATTGAATATTTTACCACCTAAATAGTGCCTTTGCGGTTCACTTCGGCACGTTGAACTGTTGGGTTACGGGTTCAAATGCTGGTTGGCCAAAAAGAAAAGGTAACGGAATATTTCTTATTTTGTACAGGCACATGCGAGAAAGTCCTCTTCTGGTACAGGATCGAGCATATGTGGTCCAAGGAGCCGCAATTTTCGTCAGTTCCATGCTGCAGCTGTGTCTGAAGATGCAGCCAGAACACGCAAACCAGCTTCGCCTGTTAAACCTGAACCTGACCATGCCCTAGCCAGTTCTTCCACCAATGACTGGTCACCCCTTGATGATAACATTGTGCTTGCTTCACCTAATAAGTCTTCTCCATCAAGGGAAGATATTGATGCTTATATTTCCGGTATTCTCTATGGCCCCTCCACTAAAAGCAGGCTTCTAGCATTTGCTGAACTTTGTTCCGAGAAGCTATCTCCCTGATTGAAAGGCCTACTTGCTGTCAGAAGGTAGAATTGCAGATTCTTCTGTTATCCTCTGAAATCATTAGTTTGTTCTGCTGCTGAAAAACTTTACCATTTTAAACATGTGTTTGCCCGTGTGTTTTGCGTTCTTGAGTATTCTGATTTCTGAGAACCAGTGTTCCCCTAGCTTTTACAAATGAACGAGGTAATTAATTCATATACCATGTAAATAGCTGTTTCACTAGGACTATCTCTAGCACTATGAGCTTCATCTCATTGCTATGATTAGTTGTTGGAACTTTAGGATGATAAGTGAACTTTTACATACATATTAGATAGATTGAATAATTACCTCCATTCATTGTTTGGAAAGAAGCAAGAACTCTATTTCTTTGGTGTTGCATTCATCTTCTTCAAGTTCCCAAAACCCTTATATCATTATGGGACAAATGCATCTTAAAAAAAAATATTATATTTGCGGTTCAAGCCTTGTGCAGATAGAACATGGGCTCTTGGATTATATCCTTACGTAGTCTCATGAAACATTTATTTGACCGTAGGCTTCTACTTTTTACGAGTTACTCTAACTTTGGTTTCCAAATATATTTCCAATTAAGTTCTTCCTATAATTACAATTACAATTGCTGCATTTAAATTTTAATGGTTCGGCGCATTTTTTTTTTAATCTCTCGTACAATGATGCACAAAGCCTCGTTAATGCATAAATTTTTTTTCTTGTCCCATCGAGGACATCTGGTCTAAAATTTTTTGTCCCCCGTATACCAGAAGATTTCTTGATCTTCAACCCCATTTGTTTTGATGCGAGATTCGAAATCGTTACATGTAAGCAGAATTTCATATGGGTAATAAGGGGTGATTTGGTAATTAATGATAAAGCCATCATGCCACGAAATGCAAGTTATTTTAGCTTCAATTATGGGGATATCCTTTGCTGGTTTATGCCCGTGTTTTATGCAATTAATTAATAATTAAACAAGGAAGAAAATTTTTCTACCTCAACAAGTCAATTAAAAATTTCCTATTTGCCTTACATCTTGCAGACTAGCAATCAAATAGTGAATGCAAATACATTTAACTTTTGGATAAAATTTAGGTCTATTTACTTATATTTATTAAATGCATTTCTCTAATCAAATTTAAAAAATTCACACGCGGGGAGATTTAATTGAAGAAATAAACCTAATGAATATAAGCAAATAGAAATAAATTTTGTCCTCTTAACATTTTTATTTGCATGGACTCTCAACAAGCTGATGATGATCTGACAAAGAACAAGTTAACAAAATTGAAACATGCATTGATCCCCAACAACAACAAAATATCATCTTTAAAACATACTGCAATATCTGATCTGTTTCTTCAAGCACTTAAACTCTTGGAAAGCAAAACCTCATTCACTAACTTGTCCACATTCAAGAACGAAGACCCACCTGGTTCAGTAGCCTGTTGAGCCATTTTCTTCCACTTTCTAGCTTGTTCCCTCAGCTTCACACCCTTTTCACATTCCATCATTTCCCTCACAAGCCTTTCAACTTCGTCTCTCTTCACTTCCTCACTCTCCATCTCCATCCCACAACCCCACTCTCTGCTCACAAACCTACGATGCAACATTTGATCATTGAAAAAAGGACAACAAATCAGAGGCACGCCATTGCTTATGCTCTCAATTGTTGAGTTCCAACCACAGTGAGACAAAAACCCTCCAATTGCTTTGTGCTTCAGAACTTCCTCTTGTGGACACCACCCCAGAATCATACTCCTCTCTTTGATTTCCTCTGTGATTTCTTCTGGCAGAATGGGCTTTCCACCATTAACTACCAAATCACCCCTTATCACCCATATGAAACTCTGCTCGCTGTTTGCTAGTCCCCATGCTAGTTCAATGAGTTGTTCTGGTCTCATCACTATGACACTACCAAAGTTCACATACAGAACTGAATTGGGTTGCTTTGAATCAAGCCAATTCAGACACTCTGATTCTTCTTTCCAAAGGTTGCATTTGATGTTAACATTGTTGTTGTTCTCGTCGTTGTTTGATGAGTTTGATGTTGTTTGATTGTTGTGTAGGAGCAAGTCAAGTGGGCCAATTGTGAGGAGTTTTGGGTACATTGAGGAAAGAGCTCTTAAGACCTGAGGTTCCAAAGCATCAAAAGTGGGAAGAATGAGAGCAGAAGCTTTTGAGGCTGCTTCAATCTGTTTTGGAACAAAGTCCAAAAGAAAATCATTTGGATCTGTGCTTCTATATATCCCAGGAAGGTCCCTTAGTTTTATATCTTTCATCCCAGGTATCCAATCTATCTTGGTGTCTAAATACCCATTTGTCAGATAGCTTGCATCTACAGAAAAATATCAAATTTCTAAGATATAATGTGAAATCACTTAACCCCTTTATCATATACTATGATCACTTAACCCCTTTATCATAGACTATGATATCATGTCAAGTTATATTATAAATCTTGAAAAACAGATCAAATCAAAAGTTATATCATGTCAAAATTTTCTTCCACTTTTTCCCCCAACCTCAAATCCATTTTTATGTGCCAAATGCATCCTTAGTGGGCCCATCTTGCAACTTCAACTCGAATCTTGAAAAAAGATCAAATCAAAAGTTATATCATGTCAATTTTCTCCCACTTTTTTCCCCTTCCTCAAATCCATTTTTTTGTACCAAATGCATCCTTAGTGGGCCCATCTTACAACTTCAAATCAAAATTTGGAGACAACATTCAACCATTTTATTATAAATTGTTATTATAAGAATTAACTAATTTAGATAAATTAAAAAATCAAGATAAATTATTTAATTATAATAAATGTGATATAAAATTATATTATATACATAAGCTTACAAGATAAATAAATTAGTTAATAATAAATGTTAGAGATAAAATTGATTAAACTTTTATATCTAAGGCTAAGGTGTATAATATTATACAAAGAATCATATAGTCCAGACACTTTATCATAAACAACTCATCAGTGATTATATTATAAATCTTGAAGAGAGATCAGATCAAAACAAACAAAACTAGCTAGCTTACCTTTAAGTGGTATGAGACCCTTTTCCTTGAGATTCTTGCGTTCTCTGAAGCTCATGAAGGCGCAAGCACTGTGAGTCCAAAAGGCCACATTAGGGATCCCAAAATGTTGAGAAGCTTTAATGGTGAATGACATGATCCCATCTGAGACTATGCAAGAAACTGGAGGAAGATGATCGTCATGAAGCAACTTTTTTCAACAAGGTTGAAGAAAGGTATGAAGCAATGCTTATCAGTGGATTCACAGAGAGCAGGGATACTCTGTGTTGCTTCCATGGTAGAAAAAGGTAGACTGTCAGGGATTGTTTCAAAGCAGAAATCTGGTAAGCCATTGTTGAGAGCTTCAGAGCCTCTGGACTTGAGCAAACGCTTATGGTTGAACTCAGAGTTCACAAAGGTAATATGAAAGCCTCTTTTGTGAAGAAGCTTTGCTAGTTTTAGAAGTGGGTTTATGTGACCTTGTGTTGGAAATGGGATCACAAGAGCATGAGGTTTCTTCTGGGTTTTGAAAGATACTTCCGTATCTTTTGATTATGGAGAAGAACCGACTTGGGTTTTTGTCTATCCTTATAATAGCCACACATCTATTATCTTCATCTGGTTTTTTTTCCTAAAATAATTGAATTTGTGTTCTTGCCCATCTTTTCATTAATTGTGAAATTTCCTTCTGTTCAAAGATAAACAGGGAAAAAAAAGCATGTTTATTATGATGATAAGCCTCTTTTTCCCCCAATTATTTATTGGCGGCCTAAAGAAGCCAACAATAATGGGTTTGTTTGGGACAGCATAAGAAAGATTCAAAATTAGTTTGGACAAAAAAGAAAGGTTTGACATGACTCTTGGGTCAAATTTTTTGCTTAAAAGCTATTGTTTTAAAATTAAAATAATTTTTTTTGCTTACAACTTTATTATTTTTTAAATTAGTATTCTAAAACTGATCTCTTATCATATAATCCGAATAAATTTATGTTAAACTACACCAAAATTTATTTAAATATAAATCATATTATACTAATTAATTTATTTATATTTTGAATGTGTTAGAGTGAGTTCCATATTGCTAAGTTTAAATACGTGAAGTTGTGAACTTTAATTTAAAAAAGGATCATGAATAAGAGTGAGCTTACTCATAATGTGGAACACTTTCTGCCGTTTATTCACTCATCACTCTCCATTATTACTCTCAACCTTCAAAAATTGTTACTTTCTATACTCAATAATATAAGAGTTAATTAAATTTTTTAATAAATTAATAAATTAATTATAATTAATATAAAAATTAATTAATTAATTTCAATATATTAAAAAATATATAATATATTTTTATCTTAAAAATTTAGATTTAGTCATAATTAAATAATTTATTTAATTTATTTAAAAAATAGTTCTTTTATGGTTCCGCATTTTGTCATAATCTCTCCATTGTTGTTTAATTTTCTTCTTCGTTGTTGGCCGCTATCAGAAGGCCTTATTTGTTGGTAAGTTAATAACTTCTTTATTCTTTGTTCCCTACATTCTTCCCCTCTCTAGTAATCCATAGGGACCACGGGCCTTACAATTTCCCAACCCTAATCAGCTGAGGCCTAGACGAGCCTCTCTGTCTGGACCATTTTATTTATTTATTTTTTTGGAAAATTGCTGATGATATTAATACTATTGATCTTTTTACATTATTATTGTCTATTTTTTAGTTTTGAATTTTATAAGATGGTTTGGTTATGGATTTTGCTTGGTTAGAGGGTAAAGGAGAGGATATGATATTTTTTATTTAATTTAATTGAAAGAAAAAAAATTAATTAAAAATTAATAAATATATTTTTATCTCTTTATTTATATTATAATTATTATTTTTTAATTCATAAATTATGTAAAACTTTTTACCTTATTTGTATATGAAAACAAACTAATATGTTTTTGATTAACAATTAAAACTAAATATAAGGTCTTATTGATTCTAAGTTATCTACATCAGAATCTAATATGCTAAAATTTGCTAATGTGATCCATTTTGCATAAGTGTATAGTATATGTTTGGTTTTTAATATTTATGCTCTCTCTATTTTTAATTATAAAAGTTAGTATAATTTAATAATAAATTAAAAAAATTAAAAAAATTTATTAATTATAACTAAATTTAATATCTTAAAGTAAATTTATATTATATATTTTTCAATATACTTAATTAATTTTTTAATTTTTATATTAATTATAACTAATTAGTTTATTTAACTTTCTTAGTATACCCAAAAAAATTAACTAGTTTTTATAATTATAACTATAACTGATATTAAGTTTCATTTTAGTTCTTTAATTTTAAAAACGTATTTTTTACCTTTTAAATTTAATATAATTAACTTCATTTGTCAAATTTAAATGTTGACTATATAAATAAATATTAATAAAATATAATTATATTTTAAACATTTTAAATCGTATTATTTTTATTTTAAAAATTAAAATTTAGATATATTTTTTTATTTATGATATAATTTTTCCTATAATCTCTTTAATTTGATATAATTTTATTCATAATTTTTTTAATTTGATATAATGTTTGATACTTGAAAAATAAGATTATATATAAAATTATATCAAATTAAAAAGATTATGAGTAAAATTATATTAAATTAAAAATATTATAGATAAAATTATATTACAAATAATATTAATATAATGGATATATATATATATATATATATATATATGAGAAATAAGATTATAATATTGAGAGGTATATAACTCTTTTAGATAATATTTTATGTCATTGAAGTTAATCCTTAAATAACTAAAAATAATTTTTTAATTTAAAAAATTAAAATAAAATTTAATATAAACATAACTATATTGGAGTAGTTGGAATACAAAATTTATTTATTTATTTTTAGTTAATTCAAAATTCATTTTACCCTCCCCGTTAGCGTTCCCCACTACCCCAGCACGAGACAGAATACTAGTCTCCACTCCCCAGACTCCACTCTCCAGTCTCTTATCTCAATTGGGAAAGAAAAGGAAATGGAGGCAGAACAAGGCTTGGGTGCCACCCAATGTGATGACCAGTCACGACTCTACGAAGCTTACAATGAGCTTCATGGGTTGGCTCAAGAGTTCGAGACACCGTTCGACGCGCCGGCCGTGCTGGTGGTCGGCCACCAGACCGACGGCAAGAGCGCCCTCGTTGAAGCCCTCATGGGCTTTCAGTTCAACCATGTTGGCGGCGGCACCAAGACCAGGCGACCCATTACGCTTCACATGAAGTACGACCCTGATTGTGAGTCCCCTTTGTGTTATCTTGTCTCAGATGCTGACCCCACTCTCGCCGAAGAGAAGTCTCTTGTGGAAATTCAGGTCATTTTAATATCTTCTTTTTTGTACTTCAAAGCTTTCTCCTTCGCTTTGCCTGTAGTTGTCTGCATTGTAATATTGCAGAACTCGGGTGTTTCGAATTTTCCTCCAGGCTATATAAGTCCAGTCCTTTAAGTTTTTTTGTTTTTTACTTCCTTCATGAATTTTTATGAACTATTATATGACTCTGTTATTATAATTTTACCGTTGCAAATGGTGTTTTGGATGCAATACTGACTACCGAAAATTTAACATCTGTGACTAATATTTGGTGTATGATAACCTGCAAATGCATGCATATTCAAACAAAGAAAACAGCTATAATGTAAACAAGATAAAGCAGTTGGTAAAATTCAAATTGGGTTGCGCTTTGTTCTAAGTACTGAAAATATGATTGAGCTCTACTTTCCTTTGTGGAGCGTTTTGTGTATTTCCATCACTGAGGCTAAGGAATGGAGGTTTGCCCACGCCATTTGGCCTCTTAGCCTCATGGTTCCTGCTCTGATCTGCAAAATGGAATGAAGGAAAAAAATTGAGCGTCCTTTAGTAAAAAATCTTCTAGCTTGTGAGCCACTCAAGCTTATTTTAATTCATTGTTTGACTTATTTGTGCCAGAGGTCACAACTTAATTATGTTTACAAGAAACCCAATAGTCAATTCTATATACTAACATAAACTGTGTTATTTTCCTTGAAAGGCCATTTGGCTGATTAATTTTAGTTTTAGCCTCATGAATGTGACGTATTTAGATAAATGTTAGGAACTAGGGACCCTTTGCAAGTCTGTCATTATCTATGATTGTCCATACATTTGTTGCAGTATTTTGTACATGTTTAAGTTATACTTGTATGACTGTTCTTGTAGGCATATATTGAAGCTGAAAATGTGAGGTTGGAGCATGAGTCTTGTCAATTCTCAGCTAAGGAAATAATTGTTAAAGTGGAATATAAATATTGCCCAAATCTTACAATTATAGATACCCCGGGACTTATTGCTCCTGCTCCTGGACGGAAGAATAGAGCATTACAGGTCAATTTTAATTCTTTTTAAACATGCGCATTTGATTTCTTGTGGACAATTTTCCTATTGGTAATGGTGGATTTCATAACCTTCATTGCAGGCTCAAGCTCGTGCAGTGGAGTCCTTAGTGCGTGCAAAAATGCAGCACAAGGAATTTATTATGTTGTGTCTTGAGGATTGTAGTGATTGGAGCAATGCTACCACACGGCGTGTAGTAATGCAGGCATGTGTACTCTTCATCTTCCATACCTATTGTCTTGTAAAGTACCCCTAACATCTTTGCTTACTGAGTGCTTGGTGTTTTCAGCAGAAATCAATCAATATAAATTATGAAACATATAGTGAGCTGCATTATTTATGATCCACATACAATGAAAATCACCTCGGAGTCCGTGTAATGCATGGGGCATTTTTTAGTTTGAAAGCAATAATTGTGAAGTGGAGTAAAGAAAAAGGATTGAGTTGCATCGGAGTGAATGTTGTTAAATTTGCATAGGAGAGTCAACGGTTCATGCAATAACTCCTTTATTATATCTCTGGAAGCAGTGATCAATTTACTTTCGGTTGCTTAAAATAGATTGTGGATTATGACTTTGCTCATTTACTATTGTTAATATCTTGACGTAGAATGTGATATTTATTGATCTAACTGTTGAAATTAATACATTGATCTTGAATGTCAAATTATAGAGGAAACTTGTACTTATGAAGCAGATAATCAACTTTAGATTAACATACAATTTCTTGAGTATGATATTTATGATTGGAATTTTAATCCAACATTGGATTTGCTGAGAAACTTTTACTATAAAAAGTTATCCAATGCTGTAATATTGATTTTAAATTATATCAGTAT
The DNA here is from genome assembly GCA_037074615.1 of Leucaena leucocephala. NCBI lineage: Eukaryota > Viridiplantae > Streptophyta > Magnoliopsida > Fabales > Fabaceae > Leucaena > Leucaena leucocephala. The sequence goes on from CM073550.1 coordinate 13,457,338, forward strand.
TACTGGATGCCTCTTACACCACATATTATATGTTCCTTGTCATGTGGCTGGAATTGGACAAAAGCTTTGTGAGTATAAATGCAGAGTTCCAAGGCTTCAAAAGTAAGTTCACTTTCTGGTTTATTTGTAGATTGATCCAGAGTTGTCAAGAACTGTAATTGTCTCAACCAAGCTAGATACTAGGATACCTCAATTCGCACGTACATCAGATGTTGAAGTTTTCCTTTCACCGCCTGCATGTACCCTTGATGGCTGCATTCTGGGTGATTCCCCCTTCTTCACATCGGTGCCTTCTGGAAGAGTTGGTTCCGGAAGTGATTCTGTATATAGGTCACATGATGAGTTCAAACAGGTTCAGCCCTTTTAGCAATTCATTATTTTCATTTTCTCTCTTGTTTTTTGGTTATATTTTCATTTTCTCTTTTGTTTCATATTGAAAATGTTGTATTAGTTGGTTACTCAGAACCTACTTGGCACTTATCATTTATATTGCCTATGCTTTTTTAATCTTTGGATTTTTTTCTTTTGTTGATCTGGCTTACAAGAAAGCATTTGGTTATTTGAAAGCTTCCATCCTGTTAATATAGAACGCTAGACAAAATTATAGAGAGTCTATGTTGAAATTATGACTAATTTAAAACACCATCCATTTTGAGTTATTATGAGTGAAAAAGGTTTCATTAATGTCCTATGGGAACTTAACACGCATAGTAGCCTAAATATGAGTTGTTTATGGAAGATTTCTTAAATGCATTGTCATGCCACAAGCAATCTTGTTCTCAATATTGTAGCATATGATTTTAACTCTATTTGTCAAGAGATTGAAGATGAGAAATTGTACAAAAAAATTAGTTGCACTTATGAATGTAGGCAGTATGCATGAGAGAAATTGAAGATGTTGCATCTTTGGAGGAGAAGTTAGGCAGGCCATTGTCAAATCAAGAAAGAAGTAGGATAGGTGTAAGCAAACTTAGGTTATTCCTGGAAGAAATGCTCCAAAAGAGGTATGCATTAGACTTTTATTTTTATTTAGTTAATAGGTCTTGAGATTTTGTGTTCTGTGCCTAAGTAATAAAGATTGTGCTTGCAAGGTATATGGATAGCGTACCATTGATCATTCCTCTTCTTGAGAAGGAGTACCAGAGTGTAACAAGGAGGTTGAAAGATATTAATCAAGAACTGAGGTTTGTGTGAAACTAGAAATATTTTTTGTTATATGATCTGCAATAGGTGGGGACAATTCTAGTCATTTTATCTTTAGCTTTTACTGTTTTCCATGCTTATGCTTCTATTATCACAGTCATTTTATCTTTTCTTCCTATTTTATTCAGTTCCATGGATGAAGCCAAACTAAAGGAGAAGGGAAGAACCTTCCATGATCTGTTTTTGACCAAGGTATTCATCTAAAGGGCTCTTGAATTGGGTATTTGTAAATTCAATCATCTTTTCATTATCTGATCCTGCTTTGTTGCGTTGAAGTTTCATCTTGGGAGTACTAGAACTCCTATTTTATGTTATATTATTAATTTATTGAATTTCTCACATCTAAGGATTAACTTTTCCATTCAATATTTTATACCAACTTCTATAGGCATTCTTGTTCATTTTTCTGTAGCTATTGGAATTCATAGTGCTTGAATATTGAAAATAAACATCCTCCCTGACTATACGATTTTCTATTATTCAGTTGTCAATGTTGCTTAAAGGGACAGTTGTTGCACCTCCTGATAAGTTTGGTAAATTATCTCAGTACTGCTCTGTAAATATGTCTTTAAAAAATTGGTGGATATTAATTAATAATATTGATGTCCAGAAAAGAGAGCTTATCTTTATTCAGATATGGGCTTCTTCTTGATAAAAAAGACGATGATTCCTTGGCATATTTTCTTTTTGGTTTTGCTTCAGGTGAAACACTGCAAGATGAACGAACAAATGGAGGAGCATTTGTTGGTTCTGATGGGGTTCAGTTTCCTTGCAAGCTAATACCTGTAAGTTACAACACTCTTGTTTTGTTCTTTTTTTCGGCTGTCTTTCTGCTTTATATTTTTAGAGGAAACAGACCACTCACTTATTTTATTGTCTTCTCTTTTAAGGACAATATTATTGGTTTTTGTCATTTTAGCTGATGTTCTACTTATCTAATGTATGCCTTTTCATAATTAGATTCATATGAATGTTATCTTTTGAAGCAAACATCTGACACTGAGTTATCACTGTATGTAGAATGCAGGGATGCATCTTTATGGTGGTGCACAATATCATCGGGCAATGGCTGAATTTCGCTTTGTGGTTGGAGGAATCAAATGTCTCCCAATTACTCGGGAAGAAATTGTAAATGCCTGTGGAGTTGAAGATATTCATGATGGAACAAATTACTCTAGGTAGTCTGGTTGTCCTCGGCATTGTCTCTCTTATAATACTAGATATTAAAGTTTACATTATCTTTGATCCTGAATAGGACTGCTTGTGTAATTGCTGTTGCAAAGGCTCGTGACACATTTGAACCTTTTCTTCATCAGGTAATTAGTATTATGAGAGTGAAGTAACTCTAGCATCTTTTCTTTATATTTGAGTACACTTTTGATACTTTTTCTGTAATTATTGGGTCAGGCTCCATCTATGTAGCTACATCTTACTAGTGTCTTTAACTATTGAGTCATGGATGATTCTATGTTGAATGACCTTTATACCTAGTAGCACCTATTTGTGAGCCACTAAGGGCATTTGCAAGTATACTAATGAATACCAATAAAAATGTTTCTTTTTGGCACAGTTGGGTTCTAGACTGCTGCATATACTTAAGAGATTGCTTCCCATCTCTGTATATCTTCTTCAGGTATTTTCTTTTATTTTGGAATTAATGTTTTGACTGCCCCTCCTTGTCAAAAACTTTCTTACAGAATCATTAAATATCTAGCTTGTCCCCTTACTAATTTATGTTTTTGGTTTCTGACAGAAAGACGGCGACTATCTTAGTGGTCATGAAGTGTTCCTTAGACGTGTTGCTTCTGCCTTCAATAACTTTGCAGAATCTACTGAGAAATCATGCCGTGAAAAGTTAGCTACTTGTCCCAATTTTGACACTCACTGTTTAATAATTTAAAGTATTGCACCAACAATGTAAAAATGGTTAAATTTTATTCAAATGAGAATATTGAGTATACTCTTACTAACTTTGGCTGTAAAATTTGAAGGAAGTACAAGAAGATAATTTAGCATGTAAAGAACGCACAAGATGTCATGTATCGGATTCTTACATTCGTCATCTTTTAAGCCTTTCTACTTATTTTTTCATGATTTGTTCTTTTGATGGTTGCATTATGGTGGATTTTACCACCTTGCTTTTACAAAAAGCTGCAACACGATTTGCATCAAATGTGAAGGAACCAAACTAAATGGTCATGATACGACGTTGAACGTCTTATCTTCACACGCTCTGCTAGTTTCCTTCCCCCTTTTCACCCTTTGCCATGCAACTGATATGTACTGTCTTAGCCAAAAAAAATTCTGTACCATCACTTTTAAGGTGTCTTTGCTGCAGATGCATGGAGGACTTGGTAAGCACCACCCGTTACGTGTCATGGTCTCTCCACAATAAGGTATATACTTGATCCTATGGGTCATCCTTTCACCCTTTCAGGGAGAATCTGCTTTATCTTACCTTGCTTTTTAAATTTAAATGATAACGTAACACCTTTAATTTAAGCTAGACCATATGATTGGCTAGTTAAACTGCTAGTATCAGTAAGTAAAATGTTTGCTTCAGGAAGTTTGCATTGGTCATTTTATATCTTCTTTGATATCAAATACGTAGAACCGGGCCGGGTTACGCCACTTCTTAGATTCATTTGGTGGAACAGAGCATTCCTATGCTTCTAGTAAATCTACAGCAACTGGTCTATCACAAACAAGTGCACACGAGAAAGAGGACGCAAAACCACGACCAGATGTAAAGCTCAGTCATTTGGCCTCTAGCATTGATTCCACTGCATCTACTCAGACTGTAGAAACAAGGCTTGCTGACCTTCTGGATAGTACACTTTGGAATCGAAGGCTTGCTCCTTCATCTGAAAGAATTGTTTATGCTTTGGTACAACAAATATTTCACGGCATAAGAGAGTATTTCTTGGCTTCCACAGAATTAAAGGTTTGTGATGTGAATTGTGATGAAATTATATCAACAATTAGAGACTATCCTCTGATTTTTCTATCTTTCTTTTCTTTGGCACTGCTTACATCTACATTTTGCAGTTCAACTGTTTCCTTTTGATGCCTATTGTGGACAAGTTGCCTGCTCTTCTTCGGGAAGACCTACAATCTGCTTTTGAAGATGAACTGGATAATGTTTTTGACATAACCAACCTGAGGCATTCATTGGGCCAGCAGAAGAGAGATACTGAAATTGAGCTGAAGAGGGTATTTCCTACACGATATTGTCTTTGCTGTCCAAAAAATAGAGGGAAAATTAATTGGTTGGTCCAAGTAGTTTTGACTTGATTGTAACTCGGTATTTAAACTTTAATTTAGTGCAACTCAATACCTATAGTTTTAACATAGTTGAAACTGGTTCTTGAACTTTGACTTAGTGTAACTCAGTTCTTATAATTTTAACTGATTCAAAATGGACTAAGTTACACTGAGTTAAAGTTTAGAGATTAAGTTATAATTGAGTTAAAACTATAGAGACTAAATAATTAATTTTTCCAAAAATAAATATTTTTACAAATGTTAGTAACTCTCAAGCCTCCATTATTCCCTCTGATGTGAAAGTGTACTGTGGCTTTGCAGATCAACCGGCTGAAAGAGAAATTCAGAATGATACATAAGCAGCTAAGTGTACATCAAGCCATCTGATTATGTCAATTGTCAAGTCACTGATGGAACTGCTTAAGGGTGTTTGTTATGTCAATTGTAATAGGGGTGTTCTTCTAAGATCTGTGAGAAAATGGGATTTATGACCCATTTCTTCCGGCTAGATAATTTCCCTTTATCCCACAAAGTTTGAAATGAGTTGTACTATTCATAGCTAATGAATAGATAGGGTGGCTTGCTATAACTTTTATGTTGTATATTGATTTGAATCCTTCTGGAATGGTTTATCCTAAAAAGAGGATGATAAGGTGTTCGTATGAGGACTTCTTTGTGTTTGTTCTTTTTACTTACCCATCTTTCCTCCTCTTGTTTTTTTTTTTTGTTTTGGTTTTTCCTTAATTCACAGAAATCACTCCCTTTGTTTTTGTCAAAAAAGTTTGGCTCTGTTCAGAATGATAACGTAGGAAAGATTACATATAAGAAATCAGCTTTTGTACTCTATTGATATGTCTATATAATTATGTTAGATTTGAGTAGTACATAGATTCGAACTCATGAAAGCCCTTTTCTTAAAACCAAGACCAATTAATCAGATTTTGTACTATTAGATATGTAGATTATTATAAGTATGCATATTAAATATAAGTAATAACATTATAATATGTGAAAATTTATGACAAAATTGTTAGTTGAGCCAAATGGCTCTGAGACAAGGGTGTCCTGAAACTTATACTATTTACAAGTGTGATGATGGATTTCTTTTGCCAAAGATTTATTCTTCAGACTTTGGAAAACATGTCTAGTTATGTGTGTATGTGGGGATATATATTAACTACGATTAATACATAAAGGATAAAGAACATGAAAAAAAAAATAGATCTTAATGTTTAAAAGTTAAAAAAATGATTAAACAAGTTATAAATAAAAAATATCTTCTAAATTTGATGCAGAGTTTTCATTTTTAATTAAATGTTAAGTTTTATCTTTGTTCATAAGAATGAGAATTTTTTTAATAATTTTTAAAACTGTTACGAAGCATTTTGAAACAAATGAATATGCTTTAGTACATACTAAACAAGAAAAAGTCAAATATACAAAGCTTCTTTGTGTGAGTTTTTTTTAAGCTTTTTTCCCTCTTGTTCCATACAAGTCTCTTTTAACATTCATTCATGGATGATCCTATGTAGAATAACCTTGTATCTAGTAGCACCCATTTGTGAGTCACCAAGTGCATTCGCATTTATCCTAATGAATACTAATAAAAATGTAATTGTTTTGGCAAAATTGGATTCTAGACTGCTGCATATGCTTAAGAGACTGGTTCCCATCTCTGTATATCTTTATCTTCTTTAGTTTTTTTTTTTAAAAAAAAATCTTCGGGTTAATGGTTTGATTGACCCTCCTTGTCAAAACATTTCTTACAAAATCGTGCAATACCTAGCTTGTCCCCCTTGCCACTTTATGGTTTTGGCTACTGACAGAAAGATGACGAGTATCTATCTTAGCAGTCATGAAGTCTTATGCCTTCAATAACTTCTTAGAATCTACTAATCCAAAGTATTGTACCAACATCTTAGAAATGAGTAAATTTTCCTGTACTCTTTCAATGATACCATTAGATAATTAAGTTATTAAGTGGTAAGCAGTTTTATTCCCGTAAAAAAAATATAAGTTTAATCCCCAACAAACATATTTATTAGAAGAAATAATTTTTTTTTGTTTTAAATATCAAAAGAAATTATTTCCAAACCTAAAATAATTTAATAATATTTTTGATTAAATAAAAAAAATTTAAGACTTGAGTATCAATATAAATGTGTATTGACTATTTATAAGTTATTTACAACATGTGGAGTGCTTATCTTACACATATGCACTACTAAAATTTTCACTATTTAAAATTTAAATACAATTTTAAGGGTATAGATTAAAACTTTTCAATATTCTGTAAATATTAGAATAATTTTTTTTTTAAAAAATAAAGTTAAAAAAAAATAAATCTTATTACTTTGATCGAAACCACTTCCTGGGAGGTGTGAGGTGGGAGGTGCAGTCGAGTTGCCTCCAAGAAGCTTTCACTTCGGCCACAGTGGCTTCACCAGTCAAGCAGTCCTCCTCCTTCTTCTCTAGGCGATTCGTTCTTCTCCTCACTCCTTAGCTCCGTCTTTCGCTGCGTCGGCGACTCAAGACAGCCTACCGGCGCCTTCTTCGTCCTGCTTTTCAGTTCCAGTAGGTTAGTGTTTGTCCTTTTTGAGCTCGCACTTTACATATTACTTGGGAGCCTTGGGGAGGTTCATCTGATGAATATTTATGCGTCGATTGAAATTGACATTGATCCCCCAATGTTTAGGTAGAACCTCGAATTCTTTATTCAATTGGCGATTGGCATGCATTGCACCATTTTCATTGCCTTAGACATTATTCATGTCGAAATTAGTATATTTTTTCCAAGTTTTGTTTTGTGTTATGCGGAGCTAATTTTATTTGTGACTTGCTGCACAAATTTATGTTCAGATGGGTGACTTGTCCAAGAATCAAATTTTTGCTCTTCATGGGATTGCTGCTGCTGGGTCAGTGGCTGTGGCAACAGCTCTCACTTATCCCTTGGATACCATTAAAGTCGTTTCACAGGTTGTAATTTTGCTTTTTCTGTGACCCGTGACTTCAAAATTTCTTTAAATTTACCTCTTCTTTATTTAAAGGTTGGTTCAAGTTCTGGTAAGGAGTTGACTGCTGCCCAGGTGTTACGCAGAATACAAGCATTGTCCGGAAATGCAGGTATACTGGTTTTTCGAAATAAGAGGAAAAAAACGAACGAACGAAAGGACTACTTAGTTAATTCTTAACTTGCCTTTGTTCAATTGGCAGATGGGATATTTTGTTTTTTTTATCCGTGAATTGCGTAGTGGGTATTTGGATTACAAAATCAACGCATTCTCTTTGAACTATTGATATTTAACTGACATATAGGTTATTTTGGATTTTGCAGGTCTTTACAGCGGATTTGGCTGGTTGGCATTAGGAAGGACTTTAGGCTTGGGGACACGATTTGGGGTCTATGAAATCTTGACTGCCTTTTATAAAGGTATTATTTTTTTCTGTTTAAAAAATATCCATTGAAAAAGTTAGCACTGCTTTGTTTTATAGGAATATGTCATGCCCCTATTATATCTTTAACCATTCAAGCATCAAGTTGTAGCGGCCCGTAGGCTTCTCAGTTATATATGTGTGTGTGTGTGTATTTTTTTTTTTGGGGTTAAAAATGTTCTATGCTCATGCATAGTTTGATGAGTCATTTCTTGTTCTTAGTGTGGGAGGACATCCTTATTAACTGTGTCACCTAAAGGCCTTTAGCTAGGATTTTCTATGTTCTTAATTTTTCATATATGATCAATTTGTGCTAACTTGTTTTGAGTGACATTGGTGGTCACAAATACATTTTGAACAGATGGCCGGGAAGATGATTATGTATATGTGTCTGAGGCCCTTATGGCGGGAATGGTAGCTGGTGCTACAGAGGCACTTGTTAGCTCTCCATTTGAAATCATCAAGCTTCGTGCTCAGGTCACTTCTGCTTCTGTCATGCCAGGCTCAACCTTTGCGTTGGAAAAGGGAGCCAGTGCACCTCTAATTGCAAGATTAATTAATGGGTGTTATCCAGACAAGAGGTTTTTGAACCATTATGTTGGTCTCATCTCCACCCTCACAACCAAAAGTTCCAACGTATCAGGTGCTCTATTGGAATACCCATGGACAATGACTGGATCTGGGAAGCCACCCTCAGTTTGCCATGTGAGGAGGCCTTCAGACATTATATCTTTGGAAGGATGGGGAACGTTATGGAGAGGAATTCGTTCTGGTGTTGTTCGAGATTCTGTATTTGGTGGTGTATTTTTTTCTAGCTGGCAATTCTTGCACCAAGCACTGCTTGATTGGAAGGCTGCAGGAATGGATCCTCCTCCCAGGTTCATCTCTTAGACATTGATGACATAGAGTTTTTGTCTTTTTAGTTTTTTAAAACAGAATTCTTCCTGCTGTCTCCACTTTAGTTTGACTCCTTAAATTGTACCTTGTATTTCATTTATCAGGTGAAAGAATCTTAATTTAGGAGAAGTCAGATCACAATTGATGATATTTAACACACCACAACAGATGATATTTAACACAGTTTGTAGATTTTCTAGCATTAACTCTTACCTTTTGGGACCACATGTCATGTGAAGTCCCAAAAGAGGAAGGAGGAAATAGAGTATGAGATCCATTCGCATAGATTATCTTAAGCTTCCAACTGGATGGAATCCAAGTAGTATCTGGGCATGCATGTAAGTCCTTCTGTGCATTGTGCATACCTTGCCAACAATTGGCATTAGATTGTTTTTTTCTTTGTTGTCATCATGCATACTAGATATATTTGTATGAAATAAGGAATAACTATGGTATCCATAAATAAATTTTGTTAAGAGATCATACCTATGGCACAAGCATACCTTTATATGTGCTGAAAGTTTGGAAAGACTCGTATTGACATAACTGAATATCTTCTACTATGAATTAGGCTAATATTCCGAAGTTTGGCTCTTGCCTAGTTGGTAATTTGGAAACACCACTAATGAAAATTTTTGCAAGTTTTTAAATAAAAATCAAAGCCATACAAGCTGATTGGGGGGGGGGGGATGGGGGGTTTCTTTCTTCATTGAAAGGTCAATTTGATTTGCAAATGAGATTAGTAGCGTTTGAATAATTGGATGTGTTTGAATATCCATCAAGGAATCTAGTAATGCACTGGGTTTAATGTCAAGTAAGTTTAATTGTCTTTTTTGTTAAGGTAAGTTTATGCTTACTCAGGTCAGATGAAGAAATTGGAACATTGTCTCCTTTGACTGTGAGCCTTTCTGCTGGATTCTCAGCATCAATTGCTGCTGCTGCTTCTCACAGTTTTGATACTGCACGAAGTAGATCACAGTGTACCGTGCTACCAAAGGTACAGTAATTTTTACTAAAAGTTTCAACTTTAAAAACCAAGTACACTGTTGTATATCCATTTAGCTCTTGTACTTCAACGGGTAAGTTTTTTATGAATCTCAAATTCAGTCTTACCTATCGTCTAAGTAAAGAGTATTGAGTTGTCTACCCTCTTCTAATAGCCATTACAGTTCATTTTTACTAAAAGTTTCAACTTTAAAAACCAAGTACACTGTTGTCTGAACAGTAGTCAGCCTAATTACCTGTGGTCTGGTAAAGCTGAAGATTGTTCTCATTCTGTTTTTTTTGTTGAAATTTTTTTAACTTTTACCCCAAAATTTGTGCTTCTTGCCAATTCCTAGTATGGATTAAGCTTCATTACGTTTTGAAGTTTCTATCATAAAATCGTTATCTCCTAATATTTTGGCTTCAACTCAAAATTCTTAAGGAAGACATCAGATCTGAGTTTCAGGTGAAGGAAGATAATCAGGCTTGTGGTACACAACTATTTTTTTTAAAGTTTGTTCAAATATCATTGGGTTCCTGTCATCTGAGGTGATCATTTCTGATTTCACAATTGGTGTAATTTGTTGTTAGTCCATCCTTGAAAGTTGAGAGACAACACTGATTTTACTGAGTCATATTCGTTAGTATTACATTATTCAGATCTTAATATATATTTCTTGACTTGGACTCACAAACGCGTACAAACTAGTGGATAATCACTGAGTATCTAGAAGTTAATACACTCAGTTGTTAATGATGCCATGCCTAATAGTGAATATTATTTCATAAATTCAATACAATAGTAACTTCATAGATGTGCCAACCTATCTCATATTCCTTATGGATTTTTTGGGCTGTAAGATCAAATACTTGGAGCTTTCTAACTCTTGTTCATATGAGCTGTAAGCATTAAACTGATTTAAACTAATAGTATTATTTTTTTGTGGGTTTCTTTAATCTGATTGTTCATAACCAAAGCTCTCCAAATGTTATGGTTCCAGTATGTCTCAATGGAGAGAAAGCTGCTCAAATGGAGACTACCAGGAAAAAGGTTTGAGAGATATACTGGGATCCATCCTTCTGATAGGAATGTCCTGTATCGAGGCATTTGGCCACGGATGGCTCGCTCTGGGTTTGCATCATTCTTGATTGTAGGAGGTTATTTCTTTGCCGTTGATCATCTAGCTGCTAGTTTGACTTGATTTCTACATCATGCCCTCTCTGTTTTTTTGCCTCTCTGGGGGAATGGTAGTCGCATAATTAGATGTGCTACTTACTGGCGCGTACTATTTAGTAGACAAAAGCTGAAACTCGTTCTTTGTAGCTTACCTAACTCAAGCTGCAAATTGGTACACTTATTGTAACTAACCTTGTCCTAAACTCGCGAGGGACAAAGAGTGAGAGAAAAAGAATAAGAGTTGTCTTAATTGACAAGATTTTTTTATTTTCCTTTTTCTATTTATTATGTTTAAAAGGCCCTTTGAGTTGGGGGAATTTGAATTTGGAAATGGGTTTTTTTCCTCAAGTTTTTATTTTTGTTGAGAAGGCTCTTCTTGTTTCTAGTTCCCTCATACAATATTTATGAAAAGCCCTTTTGTGTTGGTGGATTTGAATTTATAATTTGGATTTTCTCCTAATGAGAGCTTGTACAACAGTTTATGTACGTGTTTACATTAGAAATATTTAAATGTTTGGTTTCCCATGTCTTTTTATTATAGCAGCCTACTCTTTTAAAGAGGAATAAATTGTATTTCAACACAAAAGTGATTGGATTCTAGAGTATTTTATTAGTTGAGGTATGTTGTCACCCTTACATCATTCACTAGTCTATATACTTTGCTTTGGAAGAATATCTAAATTGACCCTTTTGTTTTCTCATCAGATGTTATACATAACATAGTATAGAGCAGCAGCAGCAGCCTAATCCCACTAAGATGTTATACATAACATTAGTATATAACAATAACAACAACAGCTGTGTACAGAATGTTTAAGTTTTATGGCTGATATGTGGAAAAAAAAAAAACAAAGAAAATATCAGTTGTTCTTATCTATAAAAAAATCATTTGTTCATGTTCTAAAGCTTATAGCTTTACTTTTATATGGAGACTATGTTAATATGGAATGCACAGTCCCATATTGAATAATACGTGATGTTTTAGGAGTTACTCTCTGCATCCCTTAAGTATAGGTCTCAACTTCTTTGAACATGCGAACCAAGGAAACACTAAAACATCAGTGATGTGCAAATATTAGCCTTTTCTAACTATGCCCTGAATTAAATGCCTCTTTGGAAAGTGCGTTTCATAGTAATTTTAATTCGCTATAGGGAATTTTAGGAAAGACTTATTAATTACACCTAGAATTCTGAATTGAGACTTATATTTAGAGACAAAACAAATATGAATTTTGAGACTTATAAATAGGGATGGAGGGATACTTAGGTATATTGATTATCCTACATTAGGATCTAACTTTTGAGCAGGGATTTTTCCCTCTTGATATTAGTACTGGTGGTTGGGTTAAAAGGGTTATTTGTGATGATAACAAGTAAATTGTTGCATAGCGTAGCTCAATGGGATGTTGCCCTTCTAAGGGCTGCCAGCTGATGAAAATCAAGGTTGTGTGGTATGGATAGTCCCATATTAAGTAGTATGAGATATTCTATGAAAATACTTAAGTGAGCCGATTTTCTCAGCTATTTTTTGGGGAAGCATTCTTCATCCTACTCAAGTATTCATCAAATTTTCTCTTTGGTGAAGTAGAGTTCATCAATGTTATTTAATATGTGTGTGTGTGTGTGTGTGTGTGTGTGTGGCCCTCAGTTTTCTTAAATCCTTATGGCGCAGAGCACAAGAGTATCTTGTCTTCTCGTCGATTGTTTGTTTGTCTGGACTCCATCACTTGTGAAGTAAGTTGTCTCTTCCTTGGGCATATTTATCTTACTCAGCACTTTCATATGATATAAACCCTTTTGCCATTTGGGTGAATCTTTTGGAGTAGTGGGGTTGACTTAGTTTGAACTTTTCTGTTGACTTATTGATGGTATTGCATGGATAGAGAAGAATCAATGGTTTTATAGCATAAATTAACTTCACTCAAAAGCTACATAGTTATTGGCCTCACAATCATGCCTGCTAGTTGCAACTTTTTGCCAATGCTTATTTTTAAGACAGAAAAAGCCATCATCATACCTAGAAAACAAGCAAGCCAAGGAAGGTCAAGGGATTGGGATTTGTACATGTCAAACACCTGCCTGTCCCTTTATGTCTTCATTTACACATAAATTTAGTTTCAAACAACCCAAAGCTTTGTGAGCAAGTTGAGAAAAACTAGGCCCATTGGGAAATGGTTTCATTCATGACTTGTTTGTAATCATTATAGCTTCCAATTTGATTTGGCATTTTCAGCTTTGCCAATGTCCAAACAAGAAAGCATATATATTTAGTTTCTGTTGCTATCATGGATATTGGATAGCAGTTTAAGACACTTTTCTTTTGGTGGGTATTTCTGGTGGAGGACTCTTTCAATAATAACAACAGGTCATGTAGAGAAATTCTCTTAAAGTTCTTATCTTACAGTCATTTTGTTGAAGGTCAAAATCATATGTTGATCCAGTTTTCTCAATTTTTGAAGGGCATGAATGAATGATATATATAATGAGGTTGGAAACTTGGTCTGTAGTGAGATTTAATTATGTGGGATTGAGAGGGACAGAGTCTAATAATGCATTTTTTGGTAATGATGTTGTTGGTGGCTTTGAAGTTGCCACTGCAAAACACATGCATGCATTCTCTCTCTCACTCTCTCTATCACTCTCTATCTCTATCTTTCTTTCTTTCTCTATCTCTCTATTATGTTAGGCGCATGTGGGATGTTAATAACGAAGAGGAGCACGAGTGAGATGATTAGGAGGCTCAGTGGTTACGAGCTGATTAAGCAACGAAATACTACTATTATAAACACACACACAATGGAGTCTCCCAGACCAACATTTTTTCTTTTTGGCCAATCAAGATCGACTTCCTTGCATAAGGACAAAATCCCGTTTCTTTTTAAAATTTTCACCAAGTACGAAGTTTCAGATGTTGGATTCTATTCCAAGGTTCAATAAAAAAAAGTTTTAAATGAAAGTATTATTTTTTATATATATTATATAGTATTATGTGCTATTAAGTTAGATTTGAACATTATTAAATTTAATTAGAAGTAACTCTCAAAATGATGCAATTGAAGCTTGTACCATCGATTTACTTCAGATAATTGAATCCTTTCCCTTCAACTCAACCACCATAAGTTACAAGTACTATTATTACTTCATTTGATTAAAAAATTATTTTTTTTATTATAAATATAAAATCTCAATATATTTTATTCTCTTAAATTTATATATATATTTTTTAAATTCTTCCTATTAATTGTACGTATTAAGAAATTTTTTTATCAATAAAATTTTTTTTAATACAAATAATTAAAAAAATAAATAATTTAAATTAGTATATTTTTTAATTTCTATAAATTAATCATTAAGCTATTATATTCAGAATTAGATTGAGGGTTGTTTAGTTTTATTTTACATGATGATTAATTAAAGGAGCACATAGAATTATCTCTTTGGACTTATGATTTATAGTAATACAAGATATTCCACTAACTTAAATATGTCATGGTTCTTGATTGAAAGAGTTTGAATTCATACACATAAAGGTGAGAAAATTTATTTCAAATCTATTTGACCAATTGAACAATGACTTGCATTGACATTTAACGTGCTTTTTCATGATTAAAAAAACAAATTCACTTATTGATGAAAAAAATTAATTTTATTTTAAATATCTCGATTAATAATCTTGTCCAATAGGCAAAAACACATGTCAACATGTGTTGACTATTAAATTATATTTTTTTTATAAACCTAACAAAGGATTGACTTGGTCATCCATGTCTATCATCAAACCTACTTTTTTTGTTGGTTTTGGAGATGAATCAATGAAACCTAAATGGTTGAAAGAAGCCATGTGACTTGAGATTAATGAAAAGGTGGTTCATTATTGAATTTTTTACTTGTATAGTTGTTAACCTATGACTTGAAACACAAGGTTATAAGTTCAGATACATTCTTCATGAGTTTGTGATTATGAACCTATTTTATTTTTTATGTGAGAATTAGGAGCCTATATGGAAATGTATGTTTGTGTGTGGATTATTGATAATTATTTTGAAGTTTAAAAAATGTATTAGTTTTCCTTAATTAAAGGGAACTGAAAGCAAGTGGCCCAAATGAATGATTAAATATATTAAAGTTGGAGAACTGAAAGTACCTTCAAATAATGTGATTTCATTGTGTAATGGTGTCAAATCATGTTAAAAATTAATTACAAAACCAAATAATGCACAAAACATAATTCAACTCTATATTTTTGCTTCAATTGATATTTAAATTTTAATTTAATAATCATCCCTAGCTAATGATATCCACATATAATTAAGAATCTTCTAACTTGGAATCCATTAATCAAAAGCTCAAAATTAAAAAGACATAATTTTGTCCTACAATTACAAACTAATTGCTTGGTCATTATCTTGTCTGTTCATCGAGTGGATATACATGAAAACCACCTTAGGGATATTACTATGTTGTGACAAACATAAGCATATATATATATATATATATATATAATATAGTGTTTGTGATGATGCTTCTAAAGCATGCCAATATATATGCTTGCATCACACATGACTTGATGCTTCCCTAAGCAGTCACCAATTTATAAATGATCATATGAGCCCAAAAAAATAATAAAAATTAATTTTTTAGAAAAAAATAAGGGGGAGAGAGAGAGAGCATATATATTGTGAAACAAGACAAGTACCAAATACAACAATCAAAGCAGTAGGCAAAAGCTATAAAGGCTAATAGGGTTATTGCCACAACAATATGCTCAGTTTCAAAGCTTTCCCCTTCACAGTGCTCAATGGGCTCCACAATCTCCTCTTCACGTTTCTACGAAATTGTTTATAACTAATAACCTTATATATATATATATATATATATATATATCCACAATGCCTCCACGTGAGATCACTCCCAATGCTTTGAAACTATACAAATTAAATAGCCATGCCTCATGAATCATCTTCAAATTCCCCCTCAAGTTTTCCCACTCTCTATATCTCTTTCTTCAAGAAATTAATTAAATAAACCTCCTCAAGTGCATATCAATTTTAAAGAGATATTTGTGTCATCCATAAAGCTGATCCTATCTCATTTGATTAAATTGGTTGTTGTTGTTGTTGTTGTTATATCTGTGTGTTAAGATAGACCCTACATTACTATAGTAACAATATCAATATATATATATATATATATGAAGCATCATTATGATTAAGTTATAAACAGTGCAATTGCATAGATTTTATGCAATTAGTGCATAGAATACATTATTTTTTATACAAGAGTTGATGGGGACTCATTATAAAGAGATTTAAGGACAGTTGGTTTAAAATGAGTGGGGAAAAAGTGGTTTAAGTTAAGTTTAACACTTGAGTTATTGGGAGAATATTATTATAAACTAATCATAAAAGTTTTGTCAGGTATAAACATATATTTTTAATTATTTTGATAAGCTATTCCAAATAAGTTTTTTCAACACATCCCTTATGTGTTTAGCTAAAATTCTTCTAATAAAATCACTTTTTTTTTTAATCCTAAAAAAGCTAACCCTTACTTGTTATGAAATAAAATTAATAAATTTGAATACAAATATATATATATATATATATCAAGAAGGATTGATCAAAGGGTTATGCCGATATCTCAAGTTTAAATTCATATAAATTACAGGTGTTAGGGATGGCATAACACTTTCATTCAATAGTACCCCACACCTCTTCTCCTGAAGGATGTTGTAGGTTTTATACCCAAAGTGACAAAAAAAAGGAGAGAGTAGGTGTGTGGGTCCCCTCCTCTATGGATAGGATTAAATTGTTCAAATAAAAAAAATATTAAAGATATCTATTATAATTTAAAATGAACAATATTTAAATTTGACTTGATAATATTAGATGCTAGATACTCTATTTTTTTAAAAAAAAAATCAAATATGATTAATATAACTGTTGTCACCATCGCAGCAGTTTTTTTTTAATTATTGTAGATGTATGTATTGTGATAAGATTTTATGTACATAGTACTATCCGTTACATTGCATTTATCCAATTGAATCAAAGGTTCATGCAACAATAGAAGAAAGAAATGCTGCTGATGAAGGATGGTGACCATTATGATGATGATCCTTTGGCTACATTATTTCTCTCCTCTTGTGTTTGTTAGTGGCTGAGCATCCCACTTGATGATATGTACAAAAGATACAAGAGCCTGAAATTTCCAAGTAACCTCGATATTGTGGGATCTTTCAAAGCTATAACGTCACTCTGCACATTTCTCTCTTGTCCATAGATTTCACACTTAGTGCCCCACTTCAAATTCACCTATTACCCCTATATAGCAGCCTTCACTGATTACTATGGCAGCCACATATACATATACATATATATATATATATGTATGTATCGGATTCATTAATAACTATATATACTAAAAAGAGATAAAAGGCGGTTCAGTACATAAACTCCTATTAAGGAGTTTGAGAGGGAAAGAAGCACTAGATTTAAATCCGTAACCTTCAAATCACATAATACTAATATTACTATTAGCTATATATATAGTGATAATAACAATTAATTAGATGGAATAGTGAAGAAAGTTTACTCATGAATATTGGTGAATTTTTTTTTGGTTGATAATTAAGTGTCTAGTAACTGCAGTAAGTCTTACAATTAAGTCGGGAACAAACTAATCTGCTATATATGATATTTTTCCTGCTTCTTGTTTTTGAGAATTAAAGGCAAAAAAATCAAAAAAGTAATTATGATGCATTTGGACAATGCAGCTAAAGCTAGCTAGGTAGCTAATTGGGAAGGCTGATTTCATCAAGATCATCCAGTGACAAGAAAACTTCATCCAAACATGAGAGCTCAGTTCCTCCATCATCATCACCACCGTTGTCATCATCATCACGCTCATAAACTCGACAAATCACCCATTTACAGTGATCCTGAAAACACAAAACAAAACGCTCACATATCAGAAAATGGAAGAGTTTAATGAATTAATTAACCATTTGATCAACATATATAATCTGTGCTACTTACTGTTTTGGATCTTCTCCTTGATGATGATCTGTTAGAAGATGAAGATGATGACGAAGAAGAATCTGATAGACGATACTCCTGCATGATCCAATTGGTTTTGATACCAGAAGGAGATTCTCCCGTGAAGAAGATGAAATATTTCTTCACTCCAATAATTTTACTTCCTGAGTTTGTAAGTATTGGCTCTTCCATTCCCATTGACTTCCAATATCCATTATTAGTGACCCTATCCTGTGTCCTCCTGCTGAAGTAGTACCATTGATTCCCTTCACCCAAAGCCTTACCTGCAAAGATCATCAATACCCTTTTACTTCATTATTCTATTTCCACCACTCCCACACCAAAATAAGATAATTCCAACTTTACCCCTCCCTCACATTATTTCTTTCAATTTAGTCCCTCAACCCGTCATCATTTTTTATGAAAGTAAGGAGTCAACAGAGAAAATAGAATATACCATGAAGGTCCCAAGGATCATAGGGGAAGAGGTCAAGATCAGGGATGACATCTGGGTGGCAAGGCAAGAGGGAAGCTTTTCTGTGAAGGAAGTGAACAACGAGCTCTTCATCTGAAGGATAAAAGCGAAACCCAGGAGGAAGATTCACATTCCTGTGATGATCTGAATCTCCCATATATATATAAGAAGCTTTAATTAGCTTGAAAGAGCAAGAAGAAAAAGAAGATTCCCACTATATCAGAAGGGTGAGAGAAGAGAGAGCAATAAAGGAAGATGAAGATGGATGGGAAGGAATATAAGGTTTGAATTTATAGAAGGAGAGATCACAGAGAGAGAGAGATAGATGGCGTGAAAGTGAAGGTGGTGTTCAATCTGATATAATGTACACATATATCAGAGACGCATTTTAAGAGAAGCACAGAGGAAGGTAGGAGGCAAGAGAGGGTGAGGCGGCTGATATATAACGGAACGTGATATGTGTATATATATATATAGAGAGAGAGAGAGAGAGATTGATAGATAGATAGTCCCAACAAACAAAGCAAGAAAACTGGATCTTCCTAAAGTGTGTTGGAGGGAGGCTGGTGGGAGAAAGTGTGGCACCCGATTCTTTTTAATTACAAGTTTTGTTTTCTTCTTTATTATTTGAGAAATAATTTCTTCAAGTAAATTTGATTAAATATTAAGTTAATTAATTATATATATATGAATAGTATATATATGTCAAAAATGACTTTTTTTCTAATATAATATGTGTTTATAATCATTTTGGTCTTCTGCCTTTTAAATGTTGTTTTTTGACATATTGGCTATTGGGGGAAGACATTCTTAGATCTTGTCTAGGCTTTTGGGCAAATTAAGTAATATTATGTTAAATTATAAAACTTCGAGAAAACTGAGATATATAGCTCTCTCTCTCTCTCTATATATATATATATATATATATATATATATAGCTCTTAGAAAACTGACATATATAGGTCTCTCTCCCCCTCCCCCTCTCTATATATATAGTATACATTATTAAGAGATCTAGAGTTGAACTTTTGGAATGTCTTCTATCTTTGATAAGGAATGGGATTTTTTTAATCAAATATTATAATATTTATATAAATAGTTGTGGATTCTTAATTTAACTAATATTTATAGTAAAATTATATTTTTAATATTTATTTTTTGTCTTTATTATTTAAAATTAGAATTTAATTGAAATGAGTATGAATTCAACACCTACCCAAAAACTTAGGCTTATTTCATATGAATTTTGAAAAATAAATGTATTTTTATGGCATACAAGACGGAAATTGTTTATTATATTCTTATAGTTATTACCAAATTAATTTTATATTTATCAAATCATAAGTAATATTTTTATTTTTTAATATTTTACTATTACATATTTTTACTATTAATTTCACATCTCACTTTTTGTATAATGTTTTTTTTATTAAATCTCACTTTGTGTATTAAACAATGAAGATGGTGGTTTTTATTTTGAAAAAATGTAAGAAAATTGGGAGGGAGGGTGCATGATGCATTACACTTCATGCTGATATCATGCACCTGAAGCAATCCACGTGGCAAAATGAGTATGAGTTTTGGTCATGGACCGATTGAACTGGTGTGACCCACTCTCTTAGTAGGGCTGTGCACACAAGCCCGCGACCTGGTATGCCTTGCCCAATCCGATAAATATAGGGCAGAGTTAGGCATCGGGCTATAAAATACAGCCTATGTATTTTTCGGGCTGGGCACCGGGCATAGGGGCTACCCTGCCCTGCCCATGAGTACCATTTTTTTTATTTTTTTTTATTTTTTATCCATCTTAGAAGGGAGAATATGATAGTTACTGGTGACTAGAAGGTAATTTTAAAAATATGAGTAATTAAATAGGTAAGTTGTATATTTTAATATTTATAACTATACTAATTTTTTCTTCTTTTTTTTAACTTTGTTAATTATCATATTATTACATTACAAATTATAATTATTTATTTTATTTTTTAGATGCTTTATCTTTATCAATATTGGGGAGATTGATACAAAGTTATAATTGCAAACTACTTAGACTTCAACGCTTATTTTTTATATGCAACGGATCTCAAGATTTTAATTATTATCTTTGTTATCTTATTCTTAGTGGATTATAGATATTATTTAACTCTTGAAAACACATGAATATGGTATTATTTTATAAGTTTATAATTGCAGATTTTTTTCACAATATGAGCATGACATCAGGACTTGGGCATGCCCAGCCCGCCCATGCCCAGCTCGCTCATGCCGAGCCCAAAATTGTTAGGGCTTTTACCGTGTAGGGCCGGGCATCGGGCTGCAAAATATAGCCTATGCATTTTTTGGACAGGGCACTGGACATGGGGGATGCCCTGCCCATACACACCCCTACCTCTTGGAGTGTCCCCCCCTCTCTCTATGTATATCTGTATATGTAAGCCTTCATAATTATTAATATCAATTCATTATCATGTATTTAGCTTAATTTAGTAATAATCTTTCATCACACAAGGTTTCAAGTTACTTTAAGAATCTAAATCAGAATAATATACTTTATATATATAATTTATAAAATACCACTACTCTATTCATATAAAAAATTTATTAGATTTTTTTTACTGATAAAATTTTTAACTAGGGACTTTTTCCTAATTTTTTTCAGTTAATTTAAAAGAGAATTAAACAAAATTGATGGTTCAGAACTTTGTAGAAATTAAGGAGTTATTCTTAATAGAGCTCTTAATTTGATCCAATGTATTTATTTTGCATTATGTAAAACATAGTCAAAGGATTAGAAGAATGAATGTAGGCAATGAACAATCAATTTGATGGGAATTATGACTGAGAATTAAGTTGATGTTAAAGTGATTTGCTAGGGGAGAAATTTAGTGGGGCCCAGGAAAAAGGAGGACCCACAAGAGTTATATAGAATTACTCAATTATTAAATATTTCATAATAATGAAACACACATCACATATATAATTAATTAATTAATAAAATATAAAAATAGGATAGAAATGAGGTACTTTGCTTATAACTTTTCCAACCATAAAATTATATATACTATTCATGTTGACATCTCCCTCTCTTGATTATGATCTTAGTCGGCAATAATATTTCTTCCATTCAACTAGACAACATTATTATTCTTCTTCTCTTCCTGTTCACAAATCTAATTATAACCACTTTCTTGGATTGACTCTACTAATTAACCTTGATCTTACTAATTATTTCTGATTTGAAAATCAAACCGAATGGCCTACTTCAATAAATTTTAAAAAAAATTAATAAACTACAGTCACTTAGTTTATTTGTAGAATTGACTTGTATAGAATTTTTCAAAAACACAGAATTTATCAAAACTTAAATTAATTTCAGTTTTTTTTTAAGATTTTTCCTGTAAAGTCAAATTTCTTGTGTTGGAAAAATTTTAAACACTGGGAAATTAAGGCAATGAAAAATTAAGTTAAAAAATTTGAAAAAATTGAGAGAGAAAAATCTCTGCCATTGATGAGACAAGCCTTCTCGCGAATAAAATTTTTAATGGGGATTTTTTTCTAATTTTTTCTAAAAATTTTGAATAATAGATATGAAAAAAATAGAGGTACTTTGTCATCAGTATTTATTAATTTTCTTTCATCCACACTATCTCTCTATAACATGTTAACATCTCTTTGCATCAAAATATTTGGCCAATTTTCTATCCCATTTACTATTTGGTTCTTATTATGATTTAATTTGGGGCACAAACATTTAATATTAAGTACTGGAAATCACTCTTTAGCATTTATTTGAATGAGAAAAGTTTAGTTTATTATATTTTCAATTAAATTTAAATCCCATATAATATTTTAAGTCAAAGAGAATGGATGAGAAGTAATTAAAAGTGGGAGTGTTTACAGAAGTTCTATTAAGGCCAGTTTGTTGATTATTAAAAAAAGTGATTATAATTAAGTTAAACATGAGGAAGTTGTTGGGAGCATGAGAGATACTTTGCTCAAAATAGTTTTTTTTCAACAAAACCTTTATGATTAGGTTAATGTTTTCCTAATAACAACTTCTCATGCTTCCAACAACTTCCTCATGTTTAACTTAACTAAAATCACTTTTTATATAATCTTAAACAAACTGGCCATAGATTTTAGTGATTAATTTGAATTCTTTTAAGGCATATATAAGTCTATAAGAATACCTTTAGAATTAATAAGAGACAGTCAATAAAAATAACTAAAGAAAGTGAATTAATTTCACATATATAAATTCTGACATGTATATATATACATATATATGAATATACACACACATTTTGTTGCACACTTCACATGTGTGAGTATATATATATATATATATATATATATATATATTCTCTCAATCTCTATATTACTACCTCTAAGGTTTAATATAAAAGCTAGTTGGAGGTTAGATCTAGCCTTATATATAATTTCTTAATCTATTTTATATCTAATATTTATCATTTTTTTAAAACTAATTTTCTTAACTTATAAAATAATATATAATTAAATATAATATTATATGAGAGTATTTTAGAGAGATAATATCATATTTGTTATAATTAAATTATTTATTTGGCTTTTTTAATATATTTAGATTAGTTAATTAGATCTTGTATTAAGGATAGGAAGGAATATATATACAATATCCTGCTCAAAAGTCCTTCTCTAAGAAGTGACCAGTTTTGAGGTTTAGTTCATTTAGTGTTGGATGAAATAGAACAGATGATGATGTTGAATGGATAGAAGCGGAGTACCTTTTGTTTCTGCATTGAAAGCAATTCTTTAACCAATATCTCTAATGAAAGCAATCCATCTGGGTTTGGCACTACAAATATTATAATTAACTTATTATATTTGTGACTCGGAAGAAACATTTATTAAACAAATATTGCGATAGAGATCTTATTATATAACCCTTCCTATCCAAATATAGAGTAATCCTAACTAATATATCACGTATTTTAACGAAAGTTGGTTAGTATGTCTCTAATAAACACAAAAAATGTCAATTATTTCAGAGTACCCCCTTATTTATTGTATTTTTTATACTATCTTTTAGATCATATTACTAGGTATTTAGATTTGGGATTGATGATGGACTAGGAAGGAAAATCATCGAGACGGGACAAAGAGAAGGGTTGAGATGGGATGGGTCTCGGTCTGACACTCGAGACTCCCGTCCAGTCTCGGCCCCAATTTTTTTTTATAAAAAAATATATTACATTCTCTTATATTTCTCACTCTTTTCACTCGTCTTAAACTCTCCGTCTCTCTTCTCTTACACTTTACTTGCTTATAGCCATAGGTCTCGCTAGGCGCCACTCTCATACATATATTTTTACTTACAAATATTCGTATACAGATATTTTTATTCTTCCTTACTGTTATTTTTTCCTCTAATCTGGGTAAGTTATCATTTTATATTAGGGAAAAATATTGGTATTTAGAGAAAGTTGTCATTGTATTTTATATAAAATGATTTACTGAGATAATTTTATTATAATATTTTTTTAAAAAAAATAGGATCGGGAATTCCCGTCCCTTCCTGAACCCGTCCTGATCCCGATGGGACCGGGACAAATTCAGGATGGAATGGGATTGTCCCGGTCACGACCTGTCCTGTGAGTACCCCCTACCTTTAAGTACTTGTCCTAGTTGTCAAATCTTGGGAAAGGAAGCTTTTATTAAATTATAGTGAATTATTAATTATATAAAAAAATAAAATTTTCTCACTAATATTAATAATAAATGAATTTTAGAAATTAAAATTGTTATTCATGTTTTATATAAATTATAACTCGATCTTCTCCATGTCATAAAAATATGTTATAAGTTCATTGGTATCTTTAGATGAAAATATATAACATATAGTTAATAATAACAAGTTTAAGGTGAAAATATTTTACAGTTTATCATACTATTCATCCACCGAATATGTAATTTAATAACCTTAAACTTCATAGCACAAGCTGATCAATAATCTAACTAATAATAACTTGTATTAGTACTAATGATAATCAAGTTAGTCAGTGATTATTGATTAATATAGGATTTAGAAACCAAACTTTATGTATGTATGTATGTATGTTGGCAATTGGCATGGCAAGCAATTCAGGAAATAAGAGGTGGTAAAAGGAAAATGTACTTATATTAGGAGAGACAACTATAACCCTAAAATTAGAGTAGTTGATCGTTCAGATATTTGATAATATCATATAAAAAAGTGTTAGATATTTGTTGATAATATAAAATAAAAAAGGAAAAAAAACACCGGATAAGTTAAGAATATAAAAAGAAAAATGTTAATGTAGAATATTGTGTGTGTGTGTGTGTGTGTGTGTGAAGATAGAGTTGAGTTTGTGCATATATATGGTGTGTGGTGGGGTTATAATGAGAAAAAGACTCGCAGATTAAAACATTGACAATGACAGGAAAATAATTTATCATATATATCCCTTTGTTTTTGTTTCCTCTCTATCAACTGAGTTACACACTGCTTGCAATAGCGACCTACGCATAAATCTATGAACATGTGTGTGAGTGTGTGAGTGTGTGAGTGTGTGTGTTTTGACATCAAAATGACATCGACACTTCGGTGTTGGAGCACTTAAAAGTTGGAGTGAGAAGAGTATGATGTACATTCGCTTACAATATTTCCATGTCATTGCCATGTTTTGAAGTAATTATATATATATATAGCAACTTTAAATATAACATATAGGGTAGTCTCAAATCTCAACTAAGATAAATTACATTTGATTTTCTCTAGTAGTGGACTTCTGTTTGATTAATTATAATTTTATTTTATATTTTTAATTATATTATGATCACGAGTCTAATTGGGAAAAATATTACGCTAATTGTAAATTATTTGACTTGTTATTAGTTTTATAAATATATAATTATTTATTTTCTTAAAAAAACACTTTGTCTTTGCTTCAAAAAAAGGGAAAACACTTACTTCTGTGACGAAATATTTTTTTAATTATCATATATGTTTGATAATAATATTATATACGAGGGATCAATGAGAATTGAAATGGTGATTATTATTATTATTATTGTATATTTGTATGAAATTAAGAGTTAAGTGTATAAATATAAGAGTTAAAACCATACTTTTTTATTAAAAAAAATTATCCAAACACCTATATACGTATAAAAATGAATTATGAACCTAAAATCATAGTTATCTCATCAACCACTATTATCAGCTTTTGACGTGTTTTTGTTACTTACGAGATAACCATAATTTTGAATTTATAATTAATTTTGGCATATATGTATAGAGATATTAGGATATTTTTCATAAAATCCAAATAGGTCCTACAAATACTGAAAATGGAAACAAGAAATCAAAGGAAGATGATTTAAGTATAAGAAAATGACGGTATCGGTGTGAAGTAGTGGTGGGACTGGGTAAGTAGGGTTAGGCAAAGGTTGGGGGGATGGGGAAGAAGCTAAGTGAGATGTATGCATTTATCTCTTTAAATTGTTGGCCGACATGTTAGGTAGAGGTGGTAAAATGGGTTGACCCACCAAAAATAGGCCAGCCCATTTTACAAGCGAGCTTTTACAGGGTGGGCTGTGCGGCCCGCCCGAGCCCGCCCCGTTTTAGGGGCGGCCCGCCACTCTTTTTCCTTTTTTTTTAAATTTTTAATATTTTTAAAAAATTATTTTTAAACTTTTAGAATACTAATAAAAAAATTTTAATGTTATATTAGTATAATTAAAATATAGTTAATGTTATACTCTTAAAAAAATTTACTTTTTATAAAAAAAATATCAAATTTTATAATTATAAATCTAAATAAACATTAACATAATATTAATCAATTATAATATGTCAACACATATTAATAAATAGGTAATTATCTTTACTAGTATTCAATAATAAAAGTATTCAAAGTAATTTTTGGGTAAAATAAATGATAATATTAATAATTTATAAAAAAAAATGGGCTGACCCGCTTAAAAACGGGCCAGCCTGCTAGCACTGTCGAACCCGCCCCATTTTGATAGAAAACGGGCCCAGCCCATTTACCAGCTCTAATGTTAGGATTCGGATCCTCTCAGAATCACCATCCCTCCTCATCCCTCATAAACATTCTTTCTTCTTACCTTGTCTTCTTCTCTCTTCTCCCTAACATAGCTGCCTTGTCTTCTTCACAGAGCGGAGAGAAGACTTTTTTTTTAAAAAAAAATATTATTTAAAAATACTTTTTAAAAAAATTTCTTAAAAAAGTGTTTTTAAGAAAAAATTAAAAAAACACTTTTTTAAAAAAATAAAAACACTTTTTAAAAAAATATTTATTTATTTACTTAATTTAAAAAAAAAAATTTAAGTTTGAGTCGTGGAAAAAAGAGAGAAGGAAACAAAGTAAACAAAATTGAGATTCTGAGAGATGAGGAGGGGCATGCTGCTTAGAGGATCTAATCCGGACATATTAAGGTAGGGGAAGCATATAAACGTATAATATCTGCCAATCATTCTCTGTTCCTCTATCTCTCTCTGTAATAACTTCTATAAAGCACTTCCCCACTAAGCTATCATTTCATAATACTTAATCTTCCATATTCATTGTCCTTTTCTCTCTCATTTTCATCCAAACACTATTGTCTACACCTCAAATCTACGTTTCTAGACTGTAATTTTTTAGTTTAGTAATCAATGTGATAAGAAAACCGTTAATTTTGTTATAACCATGTTGTTGTTATGGTAGATGACATTATATAAATCTTGAAGCTTGGGACATAGTTAATTTGTAGAGATTAAAAAATTAGGTTTGTTAGTTATTTATTAAAAAAATGTATATTAGTATCTCTAAAATACATATTTTAATCATTTGTATTAGAAAGCTTTTTTAACGAAAAATCCCTTTAAATATGTCTAATCAATAAGGACAGTTTAAAAAATATTATAAATTTAAGAGATAAAATAAATTGATATATTATATTTAACACCTAATCAAGCAAATTCCAATGTTAATTGTTATATTTATGCGAATTTTTAGGTTAAAATATATAGGCAACCATCTAAATGTTTTTACTAATTAAATAAGAAAGCTTTTTTTACTGTATTATTACCTCCAGTCCTTAATATAAGATATAGTCTATAGTATAAATTATATTACAGATTCAATCTTATATTAATAATGAAAAGGAGTATTAAAAAATTGTTGCATTGACTAATTAGTTAGATCACTATATGAAATGTGATGAGTATCAATGTTGCAAACATATTATTTTACCCACTTATATATATAGAAAGCCAAATGTTTCATCTTTTGTTGGCCTGACTTATGAATACTTACCACTTAATTAGAGCTTTGTGCCATCACTTCAAATTTGACTTTTCTTTCTCATAATTCGAGCTTTATTTTTTATTTTTTAAAAATTTAAGTGAGTTAAACGCGAGAATATTATGGCCGATGTATATTTTAGAATTCAAATAACACTTACTAAATCAATCATTATTGGCTCCAAAACTTAATTCTCCTGAAAATAATATCATGATGAAAATTAAAAAGTAAATACGATACATAATAAAATAATTTCATGGCAATACCACCGTCATCAAATGTGAATGCTAGTGAAAAGAAAATGAACAAGGCCCCCATAGTCTTAAAGATGCTTTAGGCCTAACCTTGGCAGGTTGATGAAAAGACACTAAGTACCAAATTCCATAAAACGCTCATTTCCATTTTGCGAGATATCAATCACTTTTGATGTTCTTAATGGAGCATGTTTCTAGGGTTTGACTGATCAAGAAGGAAGAATAAGAACAAGAGTAGAATATATATATATATATATATAAATAGAAATAATTAATATGTAGATAATAATCAAGATTCGATAGATATATATATATATATATATATATCAACAATAGTAGAATGTCTTTTTGTAAATCATTTACTTGGATGGATTGATTCAGGTAGATTGGGTTACCTACTACGACCACTTTATTTGTTAGATGAAACAATTGTAAGCGTAATTTGTGTTAGCAGTTAGACCATCTTTATCACTTATCACTCTTGTCTTCATGACGAGACATAATACTCCTCCATTCACTATTACTCCAACATGCTTTTTAACCCTAAAAACAAGTTATAGTGGCCAAAACAAACAAAAGAGATCAACATCACAGCACTACAATCAAAAATTGAAATTTTATAATAATCTTATAGCTTGGTGGAAACAAAAACTATTTTATAAATGACAAGTTATATATTCAATCATACTTGTAACTTCGACTGGTTATTGTTTACCTCTTTAAATAAAAAATAAAAAAAAATAAAATTTAATGCAACGATATTTGGATCAGGTAAAAA
Organism: Leucaena leucocephala; assembly: GCA_037074615.1. Lineage (NCBI taxonomy): Eukaryota > Viridiplantae > Streptophyta > Magnoliopsida > Fabales > Fabaceae > Leucaena > Leucaena leucocephala. The sequence continues at coordinate 13,486,153 of CM073550.1, forward strand.
GTATTGGATTACTCTTAAGTTAAAGATTCAAACTTGGAGGATGAAAAAAATCATATTGAAAAAAAGATTGATATTACCAACTAATATCTAGCGCTTTTTTTATATCATATTATCAGATATTTGAACAATCAACTAATTTAATTTTAAAGTTTATGACTATCTGGTATCTCCTTGGGGCCTTATGCCATTAGGCCACACGTTGAAAAAAAAAATATCTTTTAAACTTGACAATATTTTAATCAAACTTGATAATATCAAATGTTACATATATAATTATATAAGAAAATTAAATTTGTGGAAAAAAATCCACCGCAAATTGATCTTTGTTATGAGCTATGCCATCACAAAATGATTTGGAACAATCTATATATTCTTCCATCGCAAGTAAGGAATCACAATACTTTAATATAATAAATATAACCTTATAATATTATCATCCTCTCATGAAAGTAGTAAAAAAGATACTATCACTGTCATTCTTTTAATCAATAAGTTTCAACACAAGATAGTGTTTGAAAAATCTTATTTAAGATGATGTATATTTGAGTCGCATTATTAGATTTAAAAAGTGCATATTTATTTAATTTTATCCTTTATCTACTGCTAAAATTGAGGCTGTATGTGGAAAATCTAATCCACTTGTGATTTTATTACTGAGAAAGTTACTTGAACATGTCTCTTAACTTTATTAAGAACTTTGCTTTTGTGGGTATCACCATCCGTCTTTGTTGCTTTTTTTCTTGAATAATCGCTTTCTTTGTTCTTAAAACATGCTCTTTTTCTTTGTTTCCATATTACTTTCTCTAAATTGGCCATTTCCTTTCAGACACTTTAGATCAAAATTCTTAAACAAGAATCAATTATATATGGATGAATCACTTGTCTATGTGATTGCATTATGATCAGCAATCAAGGGGACCCATGATTTTTGTTGTGTCTAGATTTATTCTGGAGTCTTGTATTTGTTAGCTTTTTAGACAAATAAATTAATTGAAGCAACATGGATTTTCTTTCCTGGCTAATAATTAACTAGAAAAAAAAATAATCTTTCTTAAAATTTAATTTTTCTTATTGAGACATTTAGAAGATGGATAGTTTTTGTCAAAACAATTCTATTTATCAGGATTATAAATTGGGTCAAATCTGTATGAACGCTCCTATAAAAAGTTGTTTTGTTCTTATTAAAGAATTAATTATTGTTTATTTCTTTCAATGCTGTTGGAAAATTATTTTTGATCAAAATAAAGAAGGGGAAAAAAAGTTCTTTTAGATCAAAGAGTTCTTTGTAACATTCTTCAACTTGTTCCGGTTTTTTTTCCTGCAGATGTGAAATGTGGTTGAATTTCTTATGTGCCTTTAGAAATATGAGGAACTTTTTTTCTACATTTTTCTAGGCAATAGTTTCTCCCTGAATCAAGTTTTCAAAAGGTAACCAAGCTAGAGTCTTCTTATTGACCATCCTCTCTATATGAAAAAAAAATAATTAAGAAAAAGAATTTTAAGTTTCGACTTAATGTTATAGATAGGATAAAACATATTTTCCGCTTATAAAAAAAACTTTCATGTCACTATATTATTAATTAATAATTAATAAATATATGAATGGAGTAGAAAGTTGAATTATATTTTATATTGCTCGGACAAATCATGGACAGTATAACAGCCTCTATATATGTATATACGCTGTTTCTACTTTAGTTATTTATATATTTTCAATTGGATTCATACAAATTTGTTTAAGCATACTTTTTTTAAAAAAAAAGTTATGGGTATTCATGCAGCTTTACAATAATGAATTAATGATGTTGATTTGGAGAGAAATCAAGATGTCCACGTTTCCTATACTTCTTTTCCCCATTTAAGATAAATTTGAATAGAGTTAAGATTTCCATGCACTCGATCTTTCTTTCTTAAAATTCTATTCTCTCTTGGTTTAGCACATTTTTCCTCCTCTCTTACCATTTTTGCACGTTGAAAAATTTTAGGGTAAGTAAATCTCAATACCACGTTTTAGCGTTGTTATTTTTAATAAAATTGTATGAATTTTCATATGTTTCTTAAGGGGGATATTTTCATGTGAATCATGTGCCAATTATTACGTCTTTAAACATTAAAAACATGTGATTTAATAATAGTACATATGGGTTGGGTTGTTGAATGACAAGGGCTTCTCGTTTTCTTTTCCCTCCTCTTACTTTCCTTTTCTCATCCTTATTATTGGTTCAGATTTAATATTTTTTAAAAAAATTGTTCAAATTTTGATCCGATAATTGGAATTATAAAAGCAGAGTAAAATGAGAGAAAAGAAGAGGAGAGCCCTACTCGGTACTTAGTTGGTCATCGAGTTAGCTAGGTCGAACCAACGGTTGTGATTTTCTTAGCCTAACTTATCAAGAGTTAGGCATATGGATTATGTAATCAACTTACATAACTCACCATAATTTTTAAAACAAATTAATATAAATTCAAAAATTGAATTTTGAATGCCCTTAGATATACATAAAAATTCTTAAAAAATCCTTGTTGTTTTTGTTAAGAAAAAAAAAAGTCAACTCGCATATTTAAGTAGGTCAATTCATTTAACTTGTAGATTAAGTGGGTTGGATCAGATGTACACTGCTCCAAATAACTTGCAAGGTACTTCGGCCACACAACCCACATCTTTTTTTTTGTGAATTAATCTTTTGAACAGCCGCTATATGTTATGAATTAATCTAGAAAACAATGTTGATAAATCTTATTTTTATGAATTAAATAATGAGCAAAGTTGCAATGGGCTTATTTATTAGCGTATATATGAAGAAAAGAAAAGGATAAAAAATGCTTTTGAAGTTTATGGTCAATAATGTTGAAATATGGGATGAAAGTGTTCCAATTATGACAGGCCGAAATCTTCGAAAGCGACTTGGCCATATCCCTAAGAATTAATGGTTATTATCGGTTTGATTATTCAAAAGTGTGGTCATGTTGAGCCATAGTAATTATGAGTCTGGCATCATTGAGTGCTCGATTAGACTGATAAGAGGATTCTATCATTTTAATTAAAAATATCCAGTTCCCAATAAAAATTAATATATATGATAAGAAATAAGATCGTGTCTTATAAAAATTTAAGTTTGATTTCTACTATAATTATAAAAATTTATTTGATAAATAATTCAAATCTTAAATACTTGATAGTAAAGCTTGCCATTTAAATGGGTCATACCTAGCTTAATCCAAATTAATTTTTTTCTCTAGTTGAAAGTAAAGTAAGATTAAGATACTAAACGGGAAAAAAAAGAAGGAAGAAGGGTTTGGTTTCTTTATTTTTCTTTCAATTTCTTGAATTTAAATAATTTGTGATAACCTTGAATCTAAGGCTCTTAAATTTAGATACTTAGTCCATATTTATAATGATCAAATCATTTTATAGAGTATGGGTTAAAAAATCTACTAGGTTTTAATTTAATTAAGAAAAGTGCACTAATTGAAGCATAATCATTTAAATACCTTCCTTTTGGCAAAATAAATAAATAAACACCTTCCTTATGTATGAAACAAATTAAATAATTGCTTTTGAATTTTAATATTTTTTATAATTTTGAATCATGTAATGTATAAAGAATCATTTTTTATTATATCAATTTCAGAAATTAGGCAATTTGTTTGAGCTGGAAATTAAAAATTAAATGCATTTTTTTAAAATTGCACTATTTTATCTCATATATGATATTGGTTTTTAACTAGTGGATGTCATATTTTGATGTTTTGATATTTTTTATATTGATGAATTAATGCTTTCTAGCATTGCACTAATTGTGAGTTGCAAACATGTGATGTTATTAGTAGAGAAATTCATTTATTTTTGTTAATTTGAGGGTAATAGATAAACAAGAAATTATCAAAAATTGTATAATAAAATAAAATGTTCTATTTTTTAAATTAGAGGATTAGGCATTGACACTATAAAGTTATAAATAAGATAGAACACACGACCTCCTATTTACATAGAAATTTTATTGATATAATTATTTTAATGTATACAATTAAATGGCAAATCTATTCATTTAAATCTTAGAATCTAAGATATATCAAGTGAGTTATTGGTTTATTGGCCGAATTTACATATTAATATAATTATGGTAATTGAAAAAACATTTTAGAAAGATATCTTTAAATTTTGTCCGAATTAACTTCATCACCTTTCTTTTGTTACCATCAAGTTAGCCTTCAAATTTTCGTTTGTCGTGCATGTGTGTGACTTTGCGATTGAGTGTGGGTGCGCACACACTCTAAAAAGGAAGTTTTTATTATTATTATTATTATTATTATTTTATAAGTATATGTATCTTTTTATTAAGATAATCTTATTCGATACAATATTATATATTAAATGTGGGCATATCTCCTAACAAATATTCGAACCTTAATTTACTATGAGAAATTAGCTTCTTTTTTTTTCGTTACATCCAACCTTATTAGTTATTATTATTTTGTATTTTTATATAAATTTTTAAAAAGGGATTGGACTCATCCACGATCTAAAAGTCAATTATCTTCAGGCGTAAACCTAAGTATCTAGGAGTTAGAATGATTCCCTAAATATCAGGACTAGAACAACAACAAAGTGGTACTCTCTAGAGATCGAACATACTCATGGATAATGGATTTATTATTTTGCATTTTTTTATACAGGAAAGTTTATGTAAGTTCAGCATCGATTTCTCACTAAGGTTTGAGTACGGCCCTAAAGTTTAGAAAGCACTTATAAGAGATTTATGAGCTCCCCTACCAAATGAACCCTCACAATAGTATAAGGAATCAAATTTATATTATTATAGGATATAAATTAATTCCTTACTATTTATACTAACTCTAAGGGTTTGTTTGGTTGGAGGGTTTTTGAGGGGAGGGGAGGGGAAAGTGTGTTTGGTTGGAAAAAATGGAGGGGAGAGGGGGAAGAGGAGATTTTTTGTCTTTTTGTGCTCCCTTATCCTCCCTTACCTCCCCTCCAAAAGTGGGGGTTTTTGGAGGGGAGAGAAACTTTTACCCATTTTTTAACCAAATTACCCTCAAATCTTTTTTAATATTCCAATTATATCCTCTGACTTTTTTTTTATTTTTCTCACAGATAATTTTTTCTTTAATTGCATAATAATTATAATAAATTATAATAAAATTTAATAAGCATAATAAATTATTTATATATTATATCAAAATATATAATAATTATAAAATTAATAAGAAATAATGTTAAAATTTTATCATTTTTTTAATTTTTTTAATTTTATTATATATATAAATGAGATAAAAAAATTAAGATTTATAAATTAAAAAAATAATAATTTTGATATGAATATTATAAATAAAGAGTAAATAAATTTAAATAAAAAGATAAGGGTATATTTATCAACTTTTAATTAACTCCTCTCCTCTCCCCTCCCCTTCTGAACTAAATAAAAAATATCATTCATTAACCTCCCTTATGTTTTCCTATTCTCTCTTAAATTAATTTAATCTATCCTTTTCTAAGATGAATCAAACAGAGTCTAGGCATTATTTTGCATTTGACAAGGGAGTTTTTTTGTTGTTGTTACAATTTGACAAGGGAGTTAATATCAACATAGTAATTACGGGTGGCCCAAAGGACTTCGTTGCCCGTGATAAGGGAAGACCTATCCAAGCTAGGCCCAAACAAGGCCCATGTTCTTCCCACACCATCGAAGATGCAAGAGACTTTTGTAAAATCTCAAAATTATCCTCAATAAAAATTATTAGTTATAGGATTTGGTTAATTGGTTGAGAATTTTTTTAATTAATTAAGGATACTAATTAAAAAATAATAATATTTAAATAAAATATATTATACTATGAAATATATAAAGTTGGCTCTCCACGAGTACAATGAACAAAATTGATGGTCGTTTTGATGAATTTAAGGGAGGAGTGTGGGATGTTAGGAAACTTGGTCATTGGTTTGTCCCTAACATCATTGATCAACAACACTAATAAAATAAATTACTCATAAATAATTCTAATTCTAATTTACAAAAATACCCTCGTCGATCCTGCTCCGTGAGATAATTGAGCATTACAAGATTGACTTTATCCATGGATGTGACATTGCCATATTTATCATTTTTCACTATGGTTGTTGAACTTAGACCCTTATATTTAATTTTTGGCGTTTGAATTCTTATACGTCATAATTATTTATCTATTAAAAAAATATGATTCCGTAGCCTTGCATTAAAAAAAATTATTTATCTACAAATTATAGTTGTTAGTTGTTCTAAGTTATCGTTTTCTTCCTTGATTGTTAATTTAGGTTGTGAATATTAATTTATGTAAATTTGTAAAAATAACATAATTTTATTCTGAATAATTTCTGGATGTTGTATTTATTTATCAACGATTCCTGGATGTTGAAATTGTAAGGTTAGCCTAATTTTCATTTTCTCATAATTTTTAATAGTTGTGAATGAATTTAGATTCTGGTAACTTTTCAGAATAAACTTTTTCCTGTCAAAAATAACATAAATTCATTAGGCTTCAAAATTTGCTAATCAATATGGATAATCTGAAATTCTTTTAATTTTTTGTTTGGGCTTGATAAGAATCTTGCTAATTAAATTAAAGAATTTTTTTTTAAAAAATACTACTTGAATTTTAAAATTCTAAATTAATTAATTTATTATATTTTTTATAAAACAAATAACAATATATTTTTTATAATAAATCTTGATTTGAGATTTTAAAATTGAAATAGTATTTCTTAAGATTTTTTCTAAATTAAAACTATATATGATATCACTTTTTGAGATTTGATAACTCATGGAATCATATTCTCATTAGAAAGTGTTTGGAATCTGCTGGGCTGTTCGATCATAATAAAATTGAATCGTACAAATTTTATTATACTTTATTATTAAAATTTTAATATTTTTATTCTAAAGTTGTAAGATATTTCTATCAACGGCCAATTTTACATGTAACTTTGATAGCTTATTTGAAATCCACAAGTTCAAGTCTTTTTCATTAGCGCTTCCATTGACTTTTTTTTTTTTTTTTAATTTTCTATTTTTTTTCATTTACAGGCTACTTTAAAATATTTTTTTATCATTTTTTTATGAATGCCACGCCAATTTTTTATATAATTAGAAGGAATTTTATTTATTTTTTATATAATCCTACATCATTCTAATAAATCTTTGTAGCCCCAATTTTTTTATGTAATATGATTGGCGTTATACGTACCCATAAAACTAAGATAGTTTTTGAAATATTATATGTATGTTTTAATATAACGTTAACTTGCCAAGTTAAAAGTAAAATAACCTCAATTCACATTAAATTTAAATAATTTTAGATTCCAACCACTAAAAAAAACAAATAAAGGACATATCCCTCGTCACTAAATTTTGTCTTTTGTTCCTTAAAGCTGGTAAAGTAAAAAAAAAAAAATCATGCCACAGGGTATTAATATATTTGTGGAACCTAATGGTTGGACATTAAAAATAGGAAAAATTTCACATAATTACCTTTAAAATATCAAAAACTCAAATCAGTACATAAAATTTGCAAAATGCCAAGTTCCAAGGTAGGCCGTAGGCATTGGAATAAATCAATTCATCAAATTCTAAAATTTTAAATGGAGTTATATTTCAGTCTTTGATAGGAAAAGTTGTTGGAAAATCCAGCTTTACAAAATTTATTATCAACAGACACTAAAAATTTAGTTAAAAATTTATTTATAACTCTTTTTTAATTATATATAATTTATCTTTAACTATATATAAAATAAAAAATATTTATATATAATTAAAATTATATAGTACATATAGATAAAAAAAAGTTGCCCCCACGCCAAGGATATAGACCTTAAATATTTTCCAGTAATAAATTTTATAATAAGGTATTTTTTTAACAATTTTCCTTTTTATATTTCAAACGTAATTTATATGAAATTTTGACTAAAAATTAAAGGCCAAAATCCCATATAACTTCAAATTCTAAAATCCCTAATCAATTATTCAATTTTATAAATATCAATCCAATTAATAAATAAAAATTTGAGATTTGAGAATGTTGTAAATTATCTCATTGCCCATCCCACCTCTCTCTATGGTCTTCCTCCTCTCACTCATTCTTAGTGAGGACGTTAGGAGGGACAATGGGATAATTTAACAACATTATCAAGTCCCAATTTATTATATATTAATTGGTTTGGTATTTATTAAATAGGAGAAAGACAAGAAACAACTATATAAATTTTAAAAAAATAGATTGAACATCTACATATCTAAAAGGATAAGTTGTTTAGAAGGTCCGATTTGTCTTTTACAAATTTATATAAAAATACTAAATTACTTTATACTAAATGAAGAGTACATGAATAGGAAGAATGAATTGTTCTTCTTTTATTCTTTTCTCTATTAGATCTACCTGGACACAAAACCCCTAAATCTTAGCAGCACTAATGGGTTAAAAGTATGGCGACAATCAGCCTCTATAAGGGTAACACTCTGCTATAGCCAGAGGTAAACTGCGTTCTCTACTGGTAGAGGAATTAAAAATCTTGATCCGCATGTTTCCAATCTAAAATTGTTTTCTCTATTATTTATACTTAGATGTCAACAATATTTGCAGAACAAGGAACAATGATAGACGGAAGAGTCAATTTATTCACTATTTCTATTACCTCCGTCTTAACTTTTGATGTCTCAAGTGTTTTTTTCTAGACCCCCATCTACTATATGATAATTGTTCCAATCGCGAGAAAATTTATTGGTAAGGAAATGGGCTTCTTAGAGTTGCAAAGGATGGAATTAACCTCTTTATATCAATTATGTGCATGTTATTGCCTGCTGGAATTATCTGATTTTATCTGGTAAATTTCTAACTCCTGTAATGACATGCACATAATTGATATAAAGAGGTCAATGACATTTACAATTAAAATTGCAACCTATCACTAATAGAATTTACAACTTCGACAATGAAATTTATAATTTTCACAATGATATTTACAGCTGAAATTATGACCTATTGCTAATAGAATTTACAGCTCCTATAATGATATTTATAACTTATCTAATGTTATTTACAACTCCTACAATGGCGTTTAACTGAAATTGTAACATATTTCTAATAGAATTTATAACTCTTATAATGGGATTTGTAACTTTAACAATGAGATTTATAACTTCAACAATAATATTTATAACTAAAATTACAACATATTGCTAATGTGATTTGCAACTCCTGTAATGGTATTTACAACTCGTCAAATGGGATTTGCAACTCTTGTAATGACATTTACAATTAAAATTGCAACCTATTGCTAATAAGATTTGTAACTTTAACAATGACATTTATAACTGCATTGTAACTTATTGTAATGACATTTACAACTCCTATAATGACCTTTATAATTGAAATTGTAATATATTGGTAATGGAATTTACAACTCCTATAATGAGATTTGCAGCTTCAACAATGTGATTTATAACTTTAATAATGACATAGAAAAATATAGTCTTCCAAAGGGAGAATATAGGAAAAATATAGTCTTCCAAAGGGAGAATATGGTCAATTATCGAATTGTGTCAATTCTTCAGTTTCTGAAACCCAACCTCTCTCTTCCCTCTTCAACAAATTTTTCAAATTTAAAAACCTTCCTTCATTCTCTATATTTTGATCCCCTTCCTAATTCATTTTCTATTAATTATTTCTTCCACTAGTTTACTTTAATCCAACTTTCTCATATTTTTTTGCTATTTTTTGAGATCAATGATTCATTCACATCCTCTGTTCTTTGATAATTTATTTCTTAACAACTCCAATTGGATTGTTTCTTTTTTATTTTAACTTTATTTTATTGAGCAAACCTAATTATAGAAATTTGTTCGGACATAATGAAATTTAACTTTGATGGCAGAGTATTTAAAACGACGACTAGTATCCTTGCTAACACTAGCCGAAATTCTATTTTTGGAGCAATGTTCAATGAGAATTGAAACCTAATCTCCCATTTCATTCTCCTACTTCATTATGTTTTGAGTTTTTTCTTCATTTTTTTTTCAAATGTTTATAATGGTCATCTAGTCTTTTTACTTAAATTTATAAATAATAAGTTAAATTTTCTGTCTAATCTATCTTTTTAGATATTTAATTATCTAATTTATTTTTTTTAAATTCATAGTTATTTTTTTGTCTTTTTTCCTTATTAAATTGAAATCATTGATTTGAGATTTTAGAATTAGGAGGGCATTTATACGTGATTTTTCCGAGTTAAAAAAGGAAGGTTCTCTTGAACAAAAGTATAATTCGCCTTTCCAGCACTACCAAAAAGTTATCTCAACCTTTCGGATTCTATCATTCCTACAACCAATGCAGCGAATAATCCACTCCACTGGGGTCAACGTGTCCAATGAGTGACTTACAGAGAGAAACATATTTGGGCATTCCTCCAAAACTTCAACCCAAAATCAGCATTTCCGACTCAAGCCATAGTAGGATCATTTCTCTGCTTTCGCATCTGAACCAGAGATAGAGATTATATTGGGTATGGGTAATGGAGATTCCAAGGAGTCTTCTTCGGAAGGTAATAAAGGCTCGCGTCGTGCTCGCTTCAAAGAGCGACTTCATTTGGGCCGCCACTCCCACCACGACGATCGCCGTCGCAGGAATGGCAACGGGTCTTCTGGTTCCTCCTCTTCTGCTCTTAAACACATCTCCGCTGATAACTTCGCCGGAATTGCTATCCTCACTCTCATCAGGGTGTGTTTTCTTACTCTATCTACCTCTCTAGTTATAATTTCCCAGTGTTTTACATTTCATTCTTACAGCTTTCTCAATGGAAACTTCCTGTTCAGTGATATTTTCTTTCCTTGAAATTTTAAAATGTGAACGTTAGCGGTAATTCTAATTGAGCACTATCGTGATATCTTATAATTCTACGCTTGCTTTATGACACCACAATAGTGAAGATTGAACATTTAACTCTTACTTATTATTAATTTTTAAATTCATCGTTACAATTTTCTCAAAGGAATCTTTTTCCGTTTTTGATTCCATGAAAATGATACATACCTTTGCAGGTAAGCCTAGAGAATCCTAGAGTGATATATGTCAGATGGTTGTATTATGATACTGCAATTTGAATAGCATCCAAATTTTATATATCTCATCCATTATCCAAGTGTCACGCACTACTTTAGTTCCATTTCCTTACGTTTCATACGTCAATATCAGTGGTCTTTACTTCTTAGGTCGTAACAAATGAATTTTTTCCTGCTTTTGTCATGCCATAGTGAATTTAAAACCAAAAAAGCTTTTGTTTGCCTTTAGCTTCATTTCTTTATTGGGACACGCTTATTTTTTTATTATTTTTTTCAGGACAACACTCATGTATTTTATTTAAAAATGGTAAAATGTGAATCTTCTGATTGTAGGCGGAGATGCACTTCAAGGATAAGTGGATTGCTTGTCTATCTCTTGGAGAGCAGGCTTTCCGTACAATGACTTCAGATCAGTTGAGTCCTGGAAAAGCCTCTTGGGTTTGTTATGATAATTTTAGCTGTATCATGATTCATTATGTAAAATGCAGACATTTTATTCAACCAGAATTTCATGAGAATAATATGTACATTTTTTTTATATATTTTATTTTTGGTATCGCCTATAAGGTTCTACTGCTTGATTATAAATAAGTACATCTTAACTGCATAACTTTCTTTACCTGTGTTTAGTTTTTGACAGTACACATTTTTGTACCACCCATGTTAGCTACAAATTTCCCCCCTCTCTTCTAAGCTTTCATTTATCAAGATTTTGGTTATCATTTCCACAGTGTTATCTCTCTAGTCATATAGCAGATTCAGAATTTTTATTTGTGAAGTCATTACTGTATGATTAGTTAATGTAGTAGTGTAACATATTTTCTTGTATATATCAATCCAGTATGTGGGTGCATGTCTTCAATCAGTGTTAGTATATTTGAGGGTTTACTTGCAATATTGGAGTTGTCAGCATTATAAACTTTTCCTTTTATTATTGCTTCATGTGTTGATTTTGTGCTACTGGTGGTGCAGTACAGACAAGCCGGTTTGGAACTCTGTGAGTACCCTAGTCTCTGTCATATGTTTTTAATTACTTGACCATGCTTTCGTTTTTTTTTATTGGAAGGTCTTTTCATTTTCTGGAGGATTTTTACCGATAAAAGTGAACTATAGTTACATTGCATTGCAGATTTGTCTATAATGGTGTAAGAGTGCATTGAGATCATTTTCATGGGTGTTTAAGTAATGAATAAAAGCATGTTTAAATAGATTGATAAAATTATATGCATGTGTCTATATATATGAACCTTTTAAGTAGTTGGGACTAAAACATCTTGAAGGGCCTTTCATCTATGGGCATTGCTTATTTCTGTAGGATGGTAATACTTCTGTGGTAAGCATTTAATGTAGAATGTTTGTTGTGTGTCTTTTGGTATAGAACTGCCATTGGAAAACTTTATTGTAGTTTATGGAAATTAAAACTATCTTCATTGAAGTTTGAGGATATCATACATGACAAGCAATTTGCAAACTCAAGTGGAGGTAATCCCATAATGAAAATTCATCATCCCCTCCCCCTTTGTATGAAATAGGCCATAGGAACATATCATGACGGAGATAATCAAAGTTATGGACTTTGATATTCTCACCATTTTAACAAGATTGCCAAATATTAATATTTGGTTCATCATTTTTAAGCATCAAGAATTTAAATTCAAATTATTCCTTCTACTGGTATTTGTTTATTGCTAAATCATTATGGTTGAAGATTTGAAGGGTAATATGGAACGTGTTCGGTATACTTGAAAAGCACAAGTTTCTATATAGTGTGTGCGTGTGAGCATGCGTAAATATTTGTTATTCAAATTCATTTGCCCTATTTCATGAGGTGTTGATCCTGATTCCCGTTGACTCCTTAGAATATAGTTGATCATATAGGTGTTGCATGTTCAACATGACTTATATGTTCTTTCACAGGAAAAGAAGCTTCTTCTGGAAAAGAATGGGGCTCATTTTGCTAGGATTTCTGTGTTTGAGGTGGGCAATCAGACCCTCTGACCTTTTTATTTTAATTTGCATTACCTTAGAATAAACTTATTAAATTCAATTTTGCTAGACTTGAATAAATGAAATTTGAAATCCTATGTCGCAGTTGTATATTTCTGCTTCATTTTGAGATCAAGGGATCTGGAAATATGCTTTGACAAAATGGAAAGATAATTGCTTCATAAATTCTGCTCACTGACATTTTGAATCTGGTTTTATGTTTGACTACTTTGTGATTCCTTAAGCATATAAATGTATCTAATTCCAAATTATTGCTAATGTAGACCAACAGACTAAGAAGCAATACTCTTGTTGGATACTGTGAGATTGATCTGCTTGAATTTCTAACCCAGGTAAGGAATATTTATGGTTGACGTACATTGTTTTAAACTTATAAAAACTTTAACCAAATAACCGTTGGTTACGGGATCATGAAAATCTTACTTGAATTTTATAAATCTTCTTTATTAAAAAAGAGTGATATCCTTTATGCAAAATTGGATTAATGATACTGGCAACTAAAATATCAGAAAAATTTCTGGCATTTATAGCAACTTTTCATGCTGTGGGTTCGTGCTTATGGGTTGCTTGAGTTTCTCTTTTATGAGCTATAAGATCAGGACTGGATTGATTGGCATCAGTCTATCATGACATTTGTATGTTCAGGTACAACACTCAAATAATTCATATTTGATGGGTTTTCTTCCAAGGAAAAACTCCATTCCTTTTGGTGTTCACTACTTTTTCTCTGTGAACGAAAGTTTATGTAAAGTAAGGGTTTTCCTTCAACAATGTTCTTTTCAAAGAGAGAAGATATTTAATCGTCTAAATCAGAGCCTGTACCCCTTTTGGGAGTTATATTAACCAACAAACATGTACTTGGTGTTTGTAATCAAGTTTGTTACTGTTGAGGATATGATCATAAGTGTTGCACTCAAAGAATTTCATAGGAAGGTTAGATATCAGGGAAGTTTGAGGGTGATGATTGAGAAGGGAAGCACAAGGGGTCTGAAACTTGATTGCCTTTGAGGGAATTCTATTGATGATGTAGATTGAGGTTAAAACAACAGCGCCATAGAATCTTTAGGCAGATTCATGGTGCACAAACATGAGGGACCTACCTCAAGGGTATGCCTATTTTTCTTCAACTATTGCATTATGTTGGGAGGTAGAAATGTTGGGGTTTTGATGGTGGAGGCCATGAGTGGCCAGGTAAGATTTGAGTTGAGTGTTTTTGTATTCTTTTCCATTGTCACGACAAAGAACCATTATGGATGTCTGAAATTGGTTTTGAATGTGTTGGTGGAGATTTTTGAAAATTCATAAGACTTTTGACTACTCCCGCATGAGGTAAATCCACATAATTCTTGTGTGATTAAAACGTATCAAACCACCAAACCCCAATGAGCCCATTAACTTTTGCTAGCCCCGAAAAATCAGAAAGGATGGGATGGCTTGTAAGTGTGAGATGGGTAAGTGTTTCTGGTATTTTTGGATAATGGGTATGAATCATTGCAAGGAAAAGTATTTTTTATAAATTAATGATGGGTACAATGGTACATCTATTTCTGCAAAGGAAATTGAGGTGGCCTAGTCTATTATGTCATAACAAAATTTTGGAGGTTCTAGTTGAGAAAGCTACTTTATTATAAGTTCTTGAACCGAAGAGTTAGAGTCCATGCACTTCCTTGGCATTGCCAACCAACTTCTTGGATCCCAATTCTTGGGAGATGTAGCCATTATCAAAATAACTAGCCTTTCAATAATTGTCTTTAATGACTTTATTCATAGAGATCAAACGGAAATCTATATGCCTCTGTCATCTCTTGGGAGGTCGACACCCCACTGAAACTATATGCTTGAGACTGTTCCTTGACCCGTAGGTCCTGGCATACTGCTGCTCGTATCTCTCTGATTGTTGGATATCAATCTGGTTGGAGCATGGCTTTCGACAAATTAATAATGCTTATTTTCAGATTTTGACTATTTTAACCATAGCTGGTTCATTTATTGGTTTCTTTTGTTTAAAATGGTGATACAGGATTCTGATTCTGACATTGAGGTATTCGACTTGTTAGATCCATCAACGCCAGCCAAAGTGGTTGGCAACATTTCTCTCTCTTGTTCTGTAGAGGTATACATTAAAGAATATACACCGTGTTTTTGCTTGAATATAATAGGGATTGATAACAATTAAGAGAAAAATCTAACAGGACCCAATGGAAACAGAGAAAGGCTTTGTCAGACGCATTTTATCTACAGTGGTAAGTTTGGTTTGCTTCTGTTTTCTGATGAATTGTCACTAGTACAAGTTTGACTGTAAGACATACTATGAGGGATATATGAAAAAATGATGACAAGAACAAATATGATCGCTTTCTTGCACAAGGACACTCGTATCAAACTGACTTTGAAATGAGACGTATTTGTGAGACTATATACCAGCGTTTGTAGATATGCTTATATAGCTATTAAAGATTAAAGAAGGATTGCATTATATTTAAGTTATATCTTCCAACATCTCTTCATCATATTTTCTCTATCTGGTTGCTCCTAGAACTTGGAATGAAATTGATACAACAACAACAACAAGCTTTATCCCATTAAATAGGGTCGACTATATGGATCATACGACGCCATTGTGCTCTATCAAAAACTAAATCCTTGGATAGGGTGTTGACCAGGAGATTCCACTCAATGATCTCATTCCTCTACTCTTTGGTCTTCTTCTACTCCTTTTAACCGGAGTCCAGCGTTCTCTTTGAAAGGAAATTGATACAAGTGGAATAAATTAAATATATAAATTATGTGAGCCAGTGAAAAAGCTGTATAATATTTAGTCTAGGGTTTTGAGAACAGTTTATTATTGTCTATTTTTAACCTAAAAGGTAACATTCTGTGCAGGACTGTAATGGAGATGGCGTGCTTTCATTTTCTGAATTTTCTGAACTAATTGATGCCTTTGGCAATGAAACAGCATCTATCAAGGTTCACACTTGAGCAAACATTTCTCAAATTATCGTATGCAACTATTTAGTTTATGAAGCCTATGCTTACTAAGTATCATATGAGTTTGCTTGTACACCTAAATTTGTATTTTGCCATTCGAGAATTTCATTTTTTAGATTGTGGTCATACAAGTGATATAAACGAACAGCATTTTGAACATTAAAACCTTGAATTAGTATGTAGAAATTTGGTTTCTTGATTGTATCGAATTTAAAATCTTCATTACAGTATAATTTTTTGTTTTGTCATTTTAATGTAATCTTTAGTTTTTGTTGTGTGTGTATATTATATATATGTGTATTTAACTCTGAGCAATACAATTTTGTTTGCAATAGAAAGAAGAAATTTTCAAAGCAGCTGACAAAAATGGGGATGGCATTGTTAGCATCGATGAATTGGCTGACCTCCTTGCTTTTCAACAAGAAAAGTAATGGCTGATATGAGACTGCATTCGTTAATTTTGTATATCTTATTATATTCACTTGCCATCATATTTTTAGGTTCAATGGCTTTAAATTATTAATTCTTTTGAAGTTGTTGTAATTATTTTGTTTCATTATGCCATTCCTTCGCATCTTGTCAGGAAGACTAGGACTGGCAGTTCTGTTTTTTATGCGTATGTTTCATTATTTATGTCACTTATAGAAACACACTTAAGTCTTCTCATTATGTTGATTCTCTCTTCATGTATGTTTCATTTGATTATAATTCATTCATTTGCTGATTTCTGGTATTGCAGGCAAACATTATTGAATTGCTGTCCTGTTTGTGGCGAGGTTCTTCAGGTTGCTGACAAGCTGCACACTATAGTCCATTTAACTCTCTGTTTTGACGAAGGGACTGGGAACCAGGTGATGACTGGAGGATTCTTGACAGATAAAGAGGCATCATATGGGTAAATTTCTGAACATGATGCTAATCTAGCAATATGATGGATAGGGTGGAAAAGAGGGCAACCTTTTCAATTTTATACTGTCAATTTACAGTTATTCTGTATGATATACATGGTTTTAAATTTGATTCTATATATGGCAAAATGATAAAATTATTTATTTAGGTGGCTCTTTAAAATGAGTGAATGGGCCCATTTCTCGTCCTATGATGTTGGTATCCGCTCGGGATCAAGTGCTTCCCACATTTTGGTATGCATTGTTGCCCTTTCTTTTTCTTTTTCTCGACGGTCTGCTGACTCTTATGCAATATATTTAGAATGTCAATGCATTTCGAGTAAAAAAATACAGAATTTGCTAATAATTGATTTTCTTTTAAAAGACGGTGTCATAATTAGAAGGTTTTCAATCTTATTTACTGATATGTCCATCTTTGTTCCCTTTGCATGCTATTGTCAACATATGTCATTGTTACCTTTTACAATCAGGAGAATTTCAAATGCATAGGCTTGGGAGAACTGTCAAAATAGAGACATCTCTTTAAGTGAACAAAGTTCAATTTTACCGGATTTTGTTTGTGTGAAGTTGAACAATCATTGCGACCACTGATTTTTAAATCCTAAATGTATCACTTGGTTGGAATTTAATGATTTGCGACCATGTTAAGCACTTTCATGCTATGCATGCATGTGATATTGTTCAATTAAGTCTTAAAGCTCAGTATTGTTTATCCATTTGCTTTATCCATTATTTGGCTTCAGGTATATGACCGGAAGAGTAAAAGGCTTGTTGAAGAATTAATTGACAAAAAGATTGTTTTGTCAATGAGAGCTATTTATCAGTCAAAAGTAGGTCTTGGCCTAATAAACATAGGTATGGATTAATTTCTCTGTTATTTTGGCTAGAATTCTAGGCTATTGATATAAATAATTTCACCAGTCACCACTGTCTTTTGTGGCTTATGATTGTTATTAGCTTTACTGATACAGAAAAAGAACCAGACAGATACATTAGATCTCACAGACCTTTCTGGAGTTAGATTTAGTGCATTAGCAGTACATTAGAAAGAGCAAACATATAATTAATTGAAAAAATAATGATCATAATGTGCTTAGATCCCTGATTTGAAGCATAGCACTTTCACCCAGTGAATCAAAGTTGCATAAGCCTTTTCGTTGTGTTGAGCCACTTAATATTTTATAATGCCTTAAGATGGTGGATTTCGCATTCGAAGGGGTGAAGGAAATCCTACAAAGCATTTCTGAAAGCCAAGGAAAGAAGATGAACTCGCCTGAATCTGCAGCAGATATACCTAAATTTATCGAACTTTTCAAGGTATGAACTGCTTTGTGGTTGGAAACGTCTGATTTTTGCTTATTCTTGGAAACGTCTGGACTTGTGTGCATGAAATTACATACTTCTTTTAAGTTATTTGACTATTTTGTTGTAGGATCAAATTAATATGGCTGAAGTCAAGGATCCATTGGATAAGTTTAAGGTGCGCTTATAATTTTGAAAGAGCTCAAGTTATTTTTTGATGCCTTATAATTGTACCTAGGTACACTCTTGGCTATTCTTTTGTTCTGATTAGAAGTTAGATTATAATAAATTGGACTTGACCAGCTGGTTTGACGAGAAAATCATTGAACTTGGGCCTAGTCCAATCAGATTTTTGTTGATTTTTTAATCTTTTTTAAATTTTAAGTATGTTTCTAAGATATGCTTTATGCATATCTATACCTTATAAGTATTGGGAAAGAAAGACTATGAACAATGGGCAAGAAATGTGTATATATTATAAAATAAACAAAACTTAGGTCAAGTTGTTTATATCCATTAGGTCAAGTTAGCCAATCACACTTGTTATTTTTGCTACTATTAGTTGTTAAAGTGCTTATGTATACTTGTAAATTTACCTATGAAACACTTTTAAACTTTTGCTTTTGTACCAGCTTTTATAATGTAAATTAGGCTTTGTAAATTTTTATATAGGCATTTGTTATTTTGCTATTGCTAGTTGTTAAAATTAGGATTTATAAATTTTTATATAGACACTTGTTATTTTGCTATTATTAACCATTCAAATGCGTATATTTACTTGTAAATTCACCTCTAAACTTGACCTAATAGATATAAGCAACTTGACCTAAGTTTTTGTCCTTATAAAATTATGAATTATTGAACAAATATACGCATTATATTATTTTATTTTTGTTTTTTAAACTATAAAATATTTATCAAGTTTTTTAAATTATATTCTTGCTTATCATTTTTAACTTCATTTTTTTAAATTAATTTTATTGTTGTTTTTATTTGAAATCAATATGATAGATGGTTTTGTTATTATTTTTATCTTTATTATTTAAAATGATTGGTACGTAATTAAAATTTATTAATTTAATCACAACTTATTCAATTATAATTTGACTATTAAAACTTGAACCAAAGTTTTGGCTAGTTCAATGGTTGGTCTAGTTTTTAACACCTTAAAAATTAATAAAACTAGATTTGGGTTCATGCAAAGCCTCTCACAACTTGTGGATAGGTGCAATTTCCTACTACTTTTATGCAGATAATGATATTGATTTTCGAATACTTAAACTACAAATGCAAAATATTTTTGGATTTGAGATGTTACTTCCTCAATTCCTTAATATAAGATCTAGTTAACTTTTTTGGATAGACTGAGGAAACCAAATAAATCAGTTAACTATGACTAAATTTAACCCTTCAAGATGAATTTATATCATATACTCTTTAATTTACCAAAATTAATCAACTAGTTCTAATATTAGTTATAATTAACTGATTTATTTAGTTTCCTTATTCTATTCAAAAAAGTCAATTGGGTCTTATATTAAGGAATAGAGGTAGTAATAATTATCTTGTTTGAAGATTCATATCTTAAATTTCTGTGGGCAGACCTTCAATGAGTTTTTCATAAGAGAGTTAAAGCCCGGTTCAAGACCAATTGATTCCATTGAACGTGATGATGTTGCTGTATGTGCTGCTGATTGTCGTCTAATGGCATTTAAATCAGTTGATGATAGTTTAAGATTTTGGATAAAGGTAATTTTTTAATCTCTTCTACATAGAATGATTTCATTCTGGAAAATATAATTTTTCTTTTCAGTATCAAGATTTTTGCATTTGGAAATCTGCAAATAATGGATATTTACTAGTTAGACACATGAATTTTGTGGTATAAAACAGTTTTCAGCCAATTTATGTGACCTATATTTATTATAATAGTTCTCATTGAACTAGCACCTTCTTGACATTCCTGTAAGTTAGGGCTGAAGGAAGAAATTTGTCTGGAAATGGGATCATCATGTGGTGTTAGTTCGTGCTCTTACTCTTTCTCTTTGCATGAAAACATGTAACAACTGTAATAAATCAAAGTGTTTGGTTGCTCAATCCATTGTTATGTGTAAACATACTTTGGCTTATTGTAACTAAAGTTCGCTCTGGTGTTTTTACTTTTGAGAATTCTTCTTTTTCTTCTGTTTAATTCCAAGATTTTATATGCATTATAAGATATTGCACTAGTTCGATTATTCAAATTTGAGCCAAGTTGTGGAAGTGGAAATTAGATTCCCTAAAGATTTAGGGATATATGGACCTTTTTTCTTTCCTCTTTGATTATGTATGTCCAACAGAGTAATTTTTCAATCATCTTTTGTTACTTCTAGGGTCGGAAGTTTTCAGTTCATGGCCTTTTGGGGAACGAAATTTCGTCCAGTGCTTTTGTTGATGGAACAATTGTGATATTTCGTCTAGCACCACAGGTATTCTTGGTTGTTTATTTCAATTTTATTCTGTTTCTTTTACAGTTTACTAAGATTTTGACTTTAACACCTATTTCTTTCAGGATTATCATCGATTCCACTTCCCAGTATCAGGAAAAATTGAGCAATTTGTAGATATCCCTGGATGCTTATATACAGTAAGGGACAACCGCTTAAGGAAAATGATGTTTTATATATACCTTTACGCTTGTTTTTGCCGGTCTATTTTCTCGGTATTAGTTCTCATTGGCAATTCATTTTGTCCTCTGCCCTCCTTTGTATAGGTCAACCCCATTGCTGTAAATAGCAAGTACTGCAATGTCTTCACTGAGAATAAGCGTGTTGTTTCAATAATCTCAACTGTAGATTTTGGAAAGGTTTGTCGTTGCAATCAATCCATATTCCCAAATGCATACGTTTGAAACGATTGATGATTGTAGGACTAGAGTAGCACCATTTATCAACTTCAGAATACTTTTTGATTGTAATTGTAATCATATTTTTCTTTTGCATTTTTATATATGATGGAGGCTTCGGTAAGTGTAGGATGCCAAAATCCTGCATTGAGTAGTATGGATCAATTGGGTATTTAAGTGGGTTGGTTCTCCCACCTTGGTAGCTACCTTTGCATATTACGACTTTCTCCCTGAAATTTTTTTGTCTGTTACTATATTCATATTTGTAGTTCTATGATCTGGATTCAGGTGGCATTTGTGGCAATAGGAGCTACGATGGTCGGTAGCATAACATTTACCAAAGAGAAGGGTGATCATGTCAAGAAGGGAGATGAGGTATCCAAGATACAGATTGATTTTTTGTTTATTCATCTCTTGTTTCCATTGCTCATTGACATTTTCATTTGCTTAAATTACAGTTTGGATATTTCTCATTTGGTGGAAGCACTGTAATCTGTGTTTTCGAAAAGGTTGGTGTTATTATTGGTGCTGCTGCTAATAATTTCTTTA
The DNA here is from genome assembly GCA_037074615.1 of Leucaena leucocephala. Lineage (NCBI taxonomy): Eukaryota > Viridiplantae > Streptophyta > Magnoliopsida > Fabales > Fabaceae > Leucaena > Leucaena leucocephala. Next base: position 13,507,896 of record CM073550.1, read on the forward strand.
TTATTCATCAGAATTTGAATTTCTTATATTGTAGAAAATAATCCTGACTCCTGATCCACTTTTTCTAATCATAATTCTTGTCTAGCTACAACACGATCTCTGTCAGACATCAACAAATTTTGTGCATAGACAGAATTAATCTATTTTACTTAAATTGTATAAAGATTCTCATAACATGTTTGGTCTTATATTTGAATTACATGTGTCATTATTTAGCAGATATTAATGGTTTCTGTCTAAGAAGAAGAACCAATGACAAACGTTAATCATTAAGACCATATTTTCCTCCTGTCCTGTTGCAACATGTTCTTGTTATTTGAAACCTACAAAATAAGTCATTGTTTGTAACTTATGAATAGTGCGGTTCTTATTCCTCCTATTTTCTTTGCTTTCAACTTTTCTCCCCATCCAAATGGAGCATTAGTTTAGGCGCTAATGGATTTGGATACAGAGCACAGACACTGACTTGCATGTTAGACGTGAGGTTGACACATTTCAACCTCAGACAGCTGTTTTGTTTATTTCTTTGACTCAACAAACGTAGAAATTTGTCTATTAGCAACGGGACAAGCAGAGTCATTACTGCAGGGCTCCAGTTCTCTGTTCTGATTGATTTAATATGCAAATAGTGTTCCATTCCGACAATAATTTCTTCGGTTTTTTTTTTTTTTGTGTCAATCAGTAATCTCAATTCGTTACTTTGCCTGATTTGTTAGCTTTCTGTAGAGATTGATAACTTCTTGCGTTAATCTTTGGAAAATGTGTGTAATGAAATGACATCTCTCGCACTTCCTTGTTTTCTGTGGTCTGCAGAATTCAATAGCGATTGACGACGACCTCCTAGCAAATAGCGCTAGATCATTAGAGACCTTGGTTCGTGTAGGAATGAGGTTGGGCGTCTCCACGAGGGGATCTCGGGTTGCCTAACTACAGATTTTGCACTTTATCAGATAAACTACTCTCAAATATTTATCTCATATAGTGCAAAATCAATTCCCCACCACTAATCGAAACGGGCATGGAAAAAAAGTTTGGTCTTGTATGTACAGTTTACAACTTGATTCAAGACATCACTGATTCATTGTACAATTGAAGATGCTTGTCCAAGTTGTATGCATTTTTAAAACTCATTCAGACTTTAACTGGGTGGCTCTATCTATGGGTGTGACCTGTTTGGGAAGAAGTGAAGAGAAATAGGAGAAATTCCATAGCTCACTTTCCATCAACACACTTGAGGTGAGTCTCCAAACAACCTGAACTTCAATGCCATGGGATTGATCAGTAGCTCAATAGACAAATGTTAGATCATGTTAAATCATTGTTTGGACATAAAAGCTCTTGCCAAAAAGAGCTTAAAATAGTGGGATCCTATGTTTTTTGTAATTTGGTTGGTGCCCAGTGTAGCTTAAATTTACGATCAAGAAATAAGTGAGTTAGGTTCGAATCCCTATAAGGAGATATTCATATTTAGTATATTTAGTATTTGACTATGTTTTAAATAAAATTACTTTTAATAAGAGCAATATGTGTATTAGTGCAAAATAAATAAAAAAAATAAAAAGAGAAACAAAGAAATAAGTGAGCTATACTTGTAGTTGTCTATGGAAAAGTTTGGGCCAACTAGACTTGGTTAGAGCGGGTTTAAGGTTTAGGGTAAAATTTCACAAAAGGTCAAACCAAACTGTGTTCTTAACGTGTCAGCAATTACCTAGGATAACAGTTGTATAATCAACGAGAGTTGGTATAAATGATAAAGAATATATTTATATTTTATAAGGATATGAGTTTGATTTTTGTTGTCATTATGAGAGAGAATTTTTTTGGTAAGCGATCTTGTAAGGCCTTTGTAAATATTCTCTGAGTTTTGGAGTTGTGTTATGATCTTGGTAAGGGACCAGTGTTGAATTTATATAAACTTTTTTTTACAAAAAAAATAAGTTTTATCATAATAAATTGGCAAGCCTTCCATTACTTAAACATGCTAACAAACTTTTTGAGGAATGAGAGAAAGGCTACATTAACTAAGGAAGAACTAATGTAGTTGAAGGTATTTTTAATTGTTCTTTACGCCTAAAAGATTGTTAAAAAAAATTTATTAGGTTAATTCATAATTAAAAGGATATGTAATGTGGTGTTTTTGTTTTCATATAATTCGGCTTTATAATTTCCATTAGTTTGATTCAAAAATTTTTGCCGATTAAGTTTTCCCAAAAATTTCTCCAGAATCAATTTTAACTTAGCTTTTTCTTTTTATAAAGAACTTAGTTTTTTTTTTTCGTATTCTTCATGTTGTTTTTTTACTCGAAAATAGTGGCCTAACAATTCACTCCAAAAGATTTGGCGTTTTTTCCAACCCTATTTTACGGAATAAAAAAGTAATAAACATTATAAAGAAAAGCTTTTTTAAAATATATATTTATCTTCTAAATTTATATTAAATTAAATTTATAAAACGTATTTTTAGTCTTTTTAATATTAACGTCGTTAGTTTTATTAATTGAAAATATTGACTCAATATTTTTAATAGTGATTCTATAATAAAATATTGATGTATTAATCTTTAATTAAAAGTTTGTAAATTAAAAATATTTAAAATAAAATATTGTTCCATATTTTATATCAGCACAACAACTTATCTTTTAAAATATAAAATATTATATTAAATAATTAAATTTTAAGTATGATTTATCATCATATAATTGTTGAATAATTGTTTAAATTAAAAGAGTTGGCATTTTTCAGCAATAAGATTAAAGAATTAAGCTGAAACTGATATAAACTTAGAAGACTAAACTTATACTTTAATCTAGATAATTTAATTCACATTTTTTTATCAACATATAATTTAATTTACATTGATAATAGTGATTTAAAATAGATATGAATATCTGACATACAGTTTTATATTATTTATAAATACGCTAGTATAAGATATTTTTACCAATATACGAACTAAATATTTTTTTTAGACAAAATACAAACTAAATATTGAAGAACGTGAAATTTAATACGAAATTTAAATTTGATATTAATATTAATTATTAATTAAATGGTATGAAATTGAATTCATAATAAATTTAAAGTTAGTGAGGGGTTGAAGACTATAGTAGTCCTCATTGGCTTATGAGCAAAATTCATAACAAATTAAAAATTATATTAAATTGAATAAAATAAAATAAAATAATTTAAAATGTAAATGACAAATATAATAAAAATGGTTAATAATTTAGAGGGTCACTTGTAACAAATTTAGAACATTACTTGCAATATTTGAACAAAATTATATCTCTCTATATATACAGATGCTAATTCATATATATATATATATATATATATATATAAATTCAAAGGTTACTAATTTCAGTTCTGAGAACCTATTTAAGAAAAGAACAAAAAATAATGTTATTAATAACTAATTTAGATATTTAATTTTAATTATATTTATTAATATCTTTAAACGTTCAAGTTTTCTTATCGTTGGTTAACAATAGAGAGATTGATAAGTATCAAAGTATACTTCTACGCCCGCAACGGGACTAGAAAAAGTGTCACCTGATTATTTCAATCGAACAGCAAGTAAAAAAGTTAAACAATTATAATTAGAGAAACTTATATAAATGAAAAGAAGAACATTACAACTAAAAGAAAGAGAGGCATGCAAGAACAGGAAATTGGTAAATGTTGCAAAACCTTTTTGTTGAACAGCTAAGTCAAGAGCCAAACACCTCTCCATGCTAAACAATCATAAATGCCAATCTTCTACTCATCATCTGTAGGTTTAATTGATAAATATATAAAATATACGATTATTTAGAATATATTCGATTTCTGAGAAATATGACTTTGTTATAATTTTAGTCGCGATATTTAGGGAGACATCTTAACTATTTGGTGTTTAGATTTACGTCTGAGGATAATCGACAACTCGCTTTGCCCAACATTGATATCGCCTAGGAAGAAGAGAAATTTTACCCTATATTTGGATCGTGAGTAAGCTATACTACTTTGTAAAAAATTTTATACTAAAAAAAATACCAATCTTATGTTAACCCGGTTTGTAACAAGACATTTTGAATACATATTTTTATTCATCACATATTTCAAATGTCAGTAAATGATATAAGCTTGAGAGCATATAATATATCATATAAATTCATAATTGAATTTTTTTTAAATATATTTTTGCAACAAACGTTTATTCAAGTATTTTATGTCTATGTTAACTAAAGTACTTAAACTTTTGTTGTAATATGATGAAAGCCATGAAACAAATAACTATTTACAGAAAAGAAAAAAATAAAATTAAGAGAAAAAAGAATGCAAATTCGTTTAAAAAAGTATCGTTTTAGAATATTTTCATGTGATCAACATTGGATTTAATTATATGTTTTAGAATATTTCCATTGCTAGTATATACGTTTGGATACCTTGAGGAACCATTTCACCATCATTAACCAAGTGCAAGAAAACATGCCTCCAATGTTTAAAAATGTTTATATAAGTTTAACTGGCAAATGGGTGAGATATGCAATTATTTAGAGTATTTTTTATAGTATCATTTTGTTGTGGTTTTAGTCACACCACTTAGGAAGGTATTATAACTCTTAGATACTTAAATTTACATTTGAGGATAATTGACGGTTCACCTTACCTAATATTGATATCGTCTAGGAGGAATTGAGACTTCTCCCTACCTTTTATATTGTAGGTGAGTCCAACCTCTTTTAAAAAAATTTTATAACAAAAAAAATATATTTATATGTTTATTTGTGTCAGTATGTCTAAGTGGCTTTGAGCAGACAAGATGGTGACTTTGAGCAGACAGGATAGTGCATATTTTCCAATCTCTCAGCCATTTGAGCACCTACTTGATGATGATGTTTGTCACCTACTTCATGAAAGAATTTCCTAACAAGGGTTTCGTAAGTTTCAATAGTCATTGACGAAAATTTGAGAGAAATTTAATGCTAAATGAGTGAAGGAGCTCGAGAGAAATTGAATTAATAATTATCATTGTATGGGGATGGATTCTGTGGCACTTAGTTTTTAACCACTCTTACTGTTTCATTGATAACAGCATGGAATCCTGATAGGAATCAGGAGTTAAAGTGGAATGACATATTCTCTTATCTCAAGAAAGATTTATCGATGTCTTCTCTTGACCATAATGATACTGATAAAACCTTGGTGAAGATCTTTGCAAAGATTGAAGCAGCACAATCTAAATCTCACAAATTGTTGTTAATGAAAATGTGGGGAAGTCCAGTTCTTTAAATAATTTGAACACACTTGGGCTTGGTCCATCCAATGGCTTCAATCTCTAGGATCCAAATTCTGCTTCTCCTTCCAGAATCAAAAACACATTTTCATAGAGAAATCAATTCATGAAGAAAACCGCAAAATCTGGTTGAAGAGCAGAAACCAGTTCCCCTCGCTCGAGCTTCAGCTCCTTGGTTGGTTGCCAAGAATGCTGTACCTATTGTGCAGCCTAATAATTTGAAAGTTTGTCCTCCTTTAATGTGTATATCCTTTATCTTCCATCAAGAATTGTTCAATTGTACTTGGCGTGGATATGCAAATCACCTGATTCTTCTTGGAAGGAAGCTTTCATTTCACTGTGGTTGATGGTTCATATTCATAGGCTTACTATTTCTTGACCATCCATGTATGCATAGTTCTCTTGAATTGATCGTATGCTTGTCATCTTCCCTCCTCCTATCATTTATTTGAGATCATATTTTAGCATTCATATTGATGTCTTATATCTATTTGAAGTGAATTCTCTTTGCAAAACATCTCAGTGATGAAAATTTTGAAGTGCTTCTCATGCATGAAAGTCTAGTGAAAGAGCCGTTTAAGCCTAAAAATTAGTTTGGAAACTTTGACATCAAAGACTGTGTGTGGTACACACACAAAGATCTGATAATAACTATTGACGACTTATATAATGTTGATTCTTATAAAAGAAAAACTTGATAAATGTGAGAATCTTTTTTTATGAGGATTTGAATACGAGCCACCATCTTATTAATAAATATGCTATTATAACTATTCCTTCCATAGACCATTAGAGTGTACGGTTTTATTACTATCATAATTATAAAAATTAGTTAATTTTTTTAAATAGATTAAAGAAGTTAAATAATCAGTCAATTATAATTAAATCTAATATTTCAAAATAAATTCATATTATACTCAAATTAATCAATTAATTTTTATATTAGTTATAATTAATTAATATATTTATTTTTTTTAATTTATTAAAAAAATCAATTAACTTTTATAATTAAGAATGAATAGAATATAATTTAATAACTTATGTAATTTGTTTATGAAGTCAGAAAATAGAAAATATTAAAATTAAAAACTAAAAAAATTGTATTATTTTTTAAAAATTATTTATGTTAATCTTAATTTATAATATGAAATATCAGCTCTGGAGTTTCTCAAAAAAAAATTTGGAGTAATTTTTTTTATAAAAAAATTTAGGTGAGTTCAGTACCGATTCCCTACTAAGGTTAGGGCAAAACTCTAGAGATTAAAGAGTATTTACAAAGAATTTATAAGATTACAGACCTTTACAATAATAACAGAAATTAAACTCATATTTTTATAATATATGATCTCATTTTTCATTATTTATATCTACTTCCATTGGCAATTGGGAGCAAAGATTCTAACATTGGTTGGACTTCAAAATGTTGGCCCAAATGCCCATGGGCCTTCAAAACCATTCATTACTATCAAGTTAAAATTATCGCCTCTCTGACAAAAAAAAAAAAAAACAGATCATCGCCTCAAACCCTATCGCGACATCTCTTAAAAAGTTGAAACCCTTTCGTCCTGTCTTCTTCACTCGTCGGCGGCGCTGAGTCAGGGTTGATCGATTGACACCATGGTAACCATCTGCTTATTCTTATCGCTTCCTTTCCCCTTAGTCCGATTTATTTGTCTCAGATTCTGTAATACATCTAGGTGTTTCGTGGCATGCTTCGGTGATTTTTTTCCAGAACTCTAAGTACTGATCTAAATTTCTACTTAGAATTTGTGATTCCCCTTTTTTCTTTGTTAAAATCATTATTGTTCTTGTTTGTCTCAGTTCTTTTTCGTTTTCCTTTGTTGTTTGTGTGAAAATAGCATTCCGCCAGATTTAAGTTATTTGCCGCATTTCTTATGTTTACATTAATTATTATATGATTTCTTTTAATTTATTCCGTTCCTTTTTAGTGTTGTTGTCTGTAGATGTGATAGTGTGTTCTGTAGCCTGTTAATGCTGGGTTTCTTTTCCTTGAATCGGTATTTGCATTATGTTCTGTTTTATGTCAATACTAAAACTTAAGAAATTGGTATTTTCTGAACTAATTTGTGAAATGTGTCATTTTGATATCATTTATTGAAAAATGTTACAATTCTGCTGTTTTATAGGTGAACGTTCCAAAGACCAAGAAGACTTACTGCAAGAATAAGGAGTGCAAGAAGCACACCTTGCACAAGGTCACACAGTACAAGAAGGGCAAGGATTCCCTTGCAGCTCAGGGAAAGCGCCGTTATGACCGTAAACAGTCAGGGTATGGGGGACAGACAAAGCCTGTGTTCCACAAAAAGGTTAGCTATCATCCTGTTTCGATCAACAACATTTAATCTCTAAAATCTTCATGTAGTTGTAAGGTCATGTTATTGTTGGGAACTGGTTTTAATTTCTTGTGTACAATTACTTTTGTTTGAATAGGCTAAAACCACCAAGAAGATTGTCTTGAGGCTGCAATGCCAGAGTTGCAAACATGTATCCCAACATGCTATTAAGGTTGGTATAATATCAATAATGACATGTTTTACATGTCTTGTATGTTTTTGGCATATCTTATGTATCACTGACTGATAATTCAATTGTTTCTGCAGAGGTGCAAGCACTTCGAGATCGGAGGGGATAAGAAGGGGAAGGGAACTTCTCTGTTTTAAGTTCAAAACTAGGATTTACAGTGTTAACGTTGTCTTCATTTTACTTTGTTTTCGGATGTTCAAAGCACTTCGAATATTTTGTTTCTCTATGGATATCTAAGAGCTTTATGCTATTTATGAAAAATTGCTTGTGTTGGAGGATTACTATTGCTAATATTAGTTTATTCCAAGTTACCTGTTGGATTTGTTTTCCGAACTGGAATGAACCAACACAATCCTTGGACTGAAAATCGCTAGTCTTTAACATAACTGATATTTCCAAGTCGGAACCAGTTTGGTTGATATTGAAGCTGATGTTCAATAAACTATCTTGTTACCCTTCGAAAGTTGGAACATCCAACCAAGGACAGACTGATTGTGTAAATTAAATGATAGTCTAAAACTGGCTCTCATATGGCAAAGTTTATAATTCGACATGTCCAAGATTATGGTTCAAATTCTTGTAAATTTTGGTTATTATTTTGTGACGGTTTATAATTAACGTCAACTGTTCTGTTTAAGCAGTTCGTTCTTAACGGGGTTATTTTTTGTGTACTTCCGACGCCAGTATCTGAAGGAATTCTGGGACACTATTCCCCCTCGATTATTTAAGTTTGGCATGCATTTTATGGCAATAAGCCATTTATATTTTAGGGAGTAATCATTACTTGCCACTAAGCCAAAATGTCATGTTTTTGCATGCATTTAGTCCTACTTCAAGTTTGAAAACGCTAGACACTATTCAACGATAATTACTTCCTGGGTTGGGTTGTGCATAAGCTCCCATGTAAGCATTTCGTTCTAGCCTTGACAATGTAGCTTCTCCTTGCATGCCTTCTCTTGTGTATTGCTGCCACAGTACTTGTTCCTCCATCAGTAACCTCTGTTTCTTCTCCATCTCTGACATTTGCACATAAGATGGAGGAGCCACACCTAGTGAAGCTGCAAATGGATCTGTACTTGCTGCCCCGAAACCCCCAGCGCAAGCTCCGGACGTTTGTTGTGGTGGTGGTGGTGCCGGCAATGCCAGCATTGCTGGCCTCCCAGCTGACCCAAGTGCCACACTGCTGGCACTTCCGCTGACTCCGAACCCTGGTCCTTGCATGGCTGTATTTACTTCTGCTTGCTTATACATGCCATCCAACAAGAGTGTATCAAATCCACCTCCCAATGCTGGCTTCTGGTTTGGCAGGTTGCTAGTTGATTGCACCAATGCTGTTTCCCAATCTGCATCTTCATCAAAAGCATGCCATGTAAGAGCTTGGGTGGCACTCGCTGTTGTTGGTGCGGCGCCGTCGAACAAGGCGAAGGTGAGCTTATCTCCTTGTTCTTCTGAGGTAGGTATGTCATCTCCTAGATGTAAGAAATCAGCTTCTTTTTGTTCTTGCTCTTTAGGCTCTTCTTTGATTGGTTCTTCAATGACTTCTTCAACCTTTGGTTCTTCCTCTGGAGGTGGTAGTGCCTTTGTTGCATTCACATCCTCTTCTAATTCTTCAACCTTCACTTCTTCTACTTCATTGTTCTCCTCTTTAGATGTCTTGCCATGTGCCCCACCTGACTTTTCTTTGATATATTCGTCCATGACCTCTAACTGTTTTGATGTGATCTTCTCAATTTGCGGATACTCAGAAGACCTTGCGATGCCTATACTCTTGCACCAGCAATAGAACAAATCTAGCTCATCGAATTGCTTTCCGACACGGCAGAAAATGTCGTAAACTTTAAAGCAGTCTTGCAGCTCCAATTCTTTAAACCTGTCGAGTAAGGTACTGAGTATTTCTGTTATTTCAGTGTATATCTGGAAGCTGTCCTTCACAATGGCGTATAGAGACACTATCACAATTCTATGTGTTTTTGCTGCTCCTGTTCAATTGAAACGAACATGAGAGATTTCTTCTAGTAGTATTACAGTAATATGTATACATGGTCAAGTGAATCTTTACATCTTCTTTAAGCTAGAAATTTGTGATAACTGATCTTCTTAATTAAAGTGCTTTGTTGGATAATCCATGGTGAAATACATCTAAAGTAATTCTCACTTAAAAAATAGAGGGTTTTGGTGAGTGCTAACCTGTGGGACGACAAGATAGAAAGCGCTCAAGTATCAACTGCAAATGCTGCATCTTTGAAAATATTTGTTCTGTCTTCATGTCCCGTATTGGTGTGGATCTCATAACTGATTCTTTCTCTTTCTCTTTGTTTTCATCTTCTTCCTCACATCCAAACGTGCTTTTCTTTCCTCGCCGTTTCTGCATCCTGTACTCGAGCCTCTCATCCAAGTATAGCGCATATGTGCGAACGAACGCTGAGAAGTCCCATGAGTTTGACTTGCCATGATCACGAAAATCGGACATGTTGAGAATCCGAGTTCCTCGACGAGTTGAGAAGAAAATCTCCTGCTCGTACGCAGGATCGCCTTCATAGAGAAGCCTTTGGATGAGGATTAGGGTTTTCATGGCCACAGTCCAGCTGTGAGTTTTGTTGAGGCGTTTGGAGAGCGTGGCGACGCACGCGCTTATGTAGGTTCTAGAGTAGCAAGTTAAGCTTAGTATCTCTCTAATGTACTTATCTTCTGCAGGATGCTCATTGTGCCTTGTAGCCTTTACTATGGCAACTTCAAGGTCTGCAAGAGAGGTGCTGCTTCCTACTTTTGCTAGGCTTATGGTTGTTTGATCCTTCACTGCTCCAAGGGCTTTCTTGATCTTGCTTGGAGCCATTTTTTCCTGTCCTTTTGAAGTTTCTGATTTTGACAATCACCTGGAAATGATGAGTCCAAACTTGTCAATATTTTCTAATTATGGAGATAATATTGTTTTTATTCATGCAAGATATTGCCATTTTTCATTTTCTATCATGTAAAGACATAATCTTCATCCTTCCTCTTAATGCCATTTTGTTTTTATTAAAAGGAACAGCATGAGGTTACGAGCATAACCAAACGCAATAACTTTCATTCTATTAGGCTACGAAACCATTGATAGATAATATCATTTAAAGAGCTTTCATGATTCTCAGTACCCAATAAACTTTAAGCTCTCCATAATGAGTTTATGCTGCTCTTGAATCTCATTGATAAATCACTTGAATGAACACAAAAGCCAAGGTCTCATGAATAGAAAATACGTCATTATAGCACTATAAGGAAATTCTCCTTGATTATTGCGATTCATTTGCTCTTTGGTTTTCTGATGTAGGGGATGATGATCATCTCCCTGATCTTTTGCTTAGATTGAATCCATGTCCCAAATCACATGAAGAAAAATATTGAAGAGGAACGATTGTGAATGCAAGAAATGCAAATAATATAATATAAATGAATATATAAGAAATAAGAAGAAAAATTGGGTTAATTACCTGTGCTTATAGCAGAGAGGCAGAAAGAAATGTAAAAGAATTAGTTACTGTCAAAATCAAAGCAAGATTATGGCAAGCGGTGTTGAAATCTGAAGTGCATTGTATTGTCAATGGTAAGAGATTATGTGGAAGAGGGAAGGGAAAAATTAAAGATGTAAAGAAAAGAAGATTTTTTTTAAAAAAAATTATATATTTTGTTTTTCGTTTTCCTATCTACTCTTCTTAATTCTTCATTTCTTCCCTTTCCTCTGTTACGTAGTAGCTTCAAACCTTACAGGAAGATGACGACCTCAAAAGGGGCAACCAGTGGCCATGTATTGTCCTTTTTTGTAGCACCAAAATGTGCGAATCAAATTAATTAAAATCAATTATAGCTATATTGGAAACCAGGGGAAAAAGAGATATTGTTGGTTCTCCTATATTTGGTACTTCCATATTTTTTGTTGTTTATGTTCTTTGACTCTTTCAATCTCAACTTGACTACCTCTAATTGCATTATTATTAATACTCAATCTTGAAATTTTCCAGAAATATTAACCACTTAATTACATCCGTTTTTCTATATATACACCCACACAATTTTAAGTTGTCAAAAGTGTATATTTTAGTCATTCGAATTCAAACAATATTTTATTTTAGTCATTAGCACATATAGTAAAGAATAAGTTTATATCTTATAAGGACGCGAGTTCGATTTATACTGCTATTGTGAAGACTCATTTAGTAGGTGATATCGTAAGTCCTCTGTATTTATCTAAATCTTAAAGTTGTGCCTTAACTTTAGTAGAAGATTAGTGCCGAATCTACTTACATTTTTTTTATACAAACAAAAAAATTATCACACTAGATGTTAAACTTGCTATTTCAAATGAAACAAAAATAAAAATAAGTTGCATGTGGTTGCTGAATTTAGATCATTTATATAAAATTTATTTAAGAGTACGTGTGGAACATATATTCAGCAATGCAACTTTCATTCAATTGTGTACATATCTTTGACTATGTGTAAAGCAAAAAATATTTATAAATAACTAAAGATATATTACAATCATTTGAATAAGAATTATATATACTAAAAAACATGAGTTTTTGAAGAAGAAAACATTTATATATTAAAGATTTTTTATTTTTATTTAAACATTTGCACTCTAAACTTCCTCAAAAAGAATTAGATTATACTCTTGATTAAATAAAAAATATAATTTTTTAATAATTTTTTCATTTTTTTAGACAAGTGAGTAGTTTAAACTGACAATAAATATTTTTTTTGGTACAAAAATTTGTAGAAATGGGTTAGGTTAACCCACGATTTAAGGGTAGGGTGAAGTCTCTCTTCTTTCTAGGCGATACTAATATCAGGCAGTGCGAGCCGTCTATCATCTTCAGGCATAAATTTAGTCACCTAGGAGTTATGGTGTCTCCCCAATCATCACGACTATAACTATAATAAAATAATACTCCCTAAGATTCAAACACACTTCAATTGACAATAAAAACTGATCATGGATAAAGCCGGTAAAATGGGTCGAGCTTGTAAGACCGATCCATTTAAATAGAGAGCTAGGCTTTAAAAAAAAAAAACTGATTTTAAGGTAATCAAGTTTTAGTACTTGACCTTCTAATCCTGAGCCTTTGAAGGGTTAGCCAATGGGGCTGAGGGTTGATATATTTAAATCTGCATAAACATATGTCTTTGTCTCTAATTTTTCCTTAAAAAAATCGTAACCTTCTATCCATCATTTGGATTTATTTTAATCTTTAACACTTTATATATATATTAGGATTTATTGTTATTTTATATTTTTGTTTTAAAATAACGATTTTGAATCTTATTTGCATCGGTAAAAATCTCCACATTCATTTATTTATGAAATATTTTGGATTCTTATTAAAATTAAAATTTTAAATTATTTCATTTTCATACCTTTCCATATAAAAATCGTAACATACTATGATCCTGTCCATGATTCGGATTTATTTTAATCTTTATCACTTTATATATATTAGAATTTATTTTTATTTTATATTTTCCAGTTAAAATAACGATTTTGAACATTTTTGTAGAGGTGAAAATCTCCACATTCCTTTATTTATAGTTTGGATTCTTATTAATTTTTTAATTAATTCATTTTAATATCTTCCCATTTAAAACATGGTAACTTTCTACCCATGATTTGGGTTTATTTTAATCTTTATCACTTTATATATATTATATTTATTTTATTTTATATTTTCAAAATAGAATAACAATTTTAAACTTTTTAAAATTAGAATTGAATTTTGGACAATTTTTAAAATAGAATAACAACAAAAATATAATTGTAGTTTTTTTTTTTTGCAGAGAATTGTATTTTATTGCTTGAGGTGAAAATCTCCATATTCTTAAATTTGTGAATTATTAGAGTTTCAGTTTCGGTGATAAAGTTGAAAATGGTTGAGATCGGATCATTCTCGTGAGTGGATGGTGTCGATGGCCATTATAATTTTAAAACTAAATATTTATCCCGTACGCTACATATAGAGAAAGAGAGAAAATATGTTATAATTAATTAATTATTTATAATTATTATAAAATTTTATTGTGGTTAAAAAAATTAAAATATCATAGAGATTTGAAATTGATCTTCAAAAGATTTTGATCCCCACTTTATTCTTTCAAAAGATTTTGAATCCCATGATAAGAAGTAATCAGTAATCTCGTTACAGTAGGTTTAAAATATTTTAAAGATCAAATTGAGATTATTGATTATAGCTTATAGATAAAATAATTGAAAATATTAAGTCAAGTTGACTCAAAGCTATTTTTAATTAAATTAAATATTATAAAATTTTAAAAGTATAGTTATTTATAGATTGATGATTGAAATACCATCCAAACTAATATAAGATTTATATACAGAAGATAAATGATTTAAATATATAAATATATATGATTTTGTCAAAGATTATATATTGAATATAGGACTTATATATAGAAGATAGGATGCTTTTAACAGTACATAGATATTGCTAAATGCTATCAAGAAATTGAAATTCATATATGCATCATTGTATATAATGGAGCGAATATCTTTCAAAAGAAATTAAAAAATAATTAATTATATCTTAAAACAATATATCAACTTTAGATAATGTTTATTCTTATATTGAAGGCCTATTCAGTATCCTAAGGGGTCTGTTTGGTTTGAGGGAAAGGAGGAAAATGAGGGATTTTACTCTTGTTATTTCAATGTGCATAGATAACAAGATATTTAATGTGTACAATTGTGTTTATGTTATTACAATTGTTACTCACGCTATTTCAAAATAACTGTTACTTTGGGGTTTTAAATTATGTTTTCCTTAAAAAATATCTATCATTTTAGAAAATTAAAAAGTTATTAATTATTTTTGTACAATTATATCCCTTATTAATAATAACAATCACAAGTTAAGTAATCTCAAATACTCTTTCTTATAATCAATTGAGGGTATTCTAGTAGATCAATTTTTCTTAATATAAGTCATTTTCATCTATTTCACATGGATTAAGGAAAGTAGTTAAAAGTAATTTGTATCATTAAAATGGCAAAAAAAATATATTATTACTTTCCAATATTATACCTTCCAATTAAAATCAACATATGTTAATTACCTCTAATTTCTTTCTCATGTAACCTTTCTCTATAATACAATTAGTATAATCTCTCTTATTTTAATAAGGGCGTTTGTGGAAAATAAGACTTTAATGATAGGGAAAAAGAGAGAAAAATACTATATAAAATTTTAAATTTTAAATATGGTATATGAATTTATAAAAGGACAGATTATTCATAAGGACTAATCTATCATTTGAAAATTTTAAAGAAATGACAAAATTATCCTTTTTGCTTTTCTCTGTCTCCCTCTTCCCTCTTCCCTCTTCCTTACATACCATTCTTCATTTTCCTTCACAGAGTATACACTCGAATGGAGCACAAGGGAGCTAGACGAGAATGGCCTTATGTGACCGCAAGTCTATATCTATAGCCAACGAGCAACATCGTCGATTGCTGGTAATGATCGCCCTGACAACGACAACCAATGATCCCCACAACAATCGATTGACATCTATGCCAATGACCACCACTACTATTCGTCGTCACTCAACGACTGCCCCTATGACCCTTATTATCGTTGTTAGCTAACATTGACTATAGTTGTTGCCACCGTTGCCATCTCACTGCTGACAAGGATCAAGTTACATTTTTTTATTTCTCAAAATTAGTTTTAAGAACAATTATACCAAAAAAGTGTTTATATTTTTTGTTTTCAACTATATTTTTTTAAAAAAAAAACACTATCCAAACGAATTTGTTTTGTTTCCAAAACTTATTTTTAAAAGCAGTTTTATAAAACTGAACAAAAAATAGAGAATAGAAACAAACATGCCTATAATTTTCTCCCAAAGTATCTCTATATGATTACATATATTAAAGTGATTTTTATCAATGGTGGTTCAAATATATATGATTAAAGGGGCATGTTAGAGAAACCAACATATAATCATTTTAAATAACTAATTTAACTACCTTTCTTTATCTACCTATATTAGTTAAGTAGATCTTATATTATGAATAAGAGGTAGTAGTAATTTAAAACCAAGATTTACATGAATTACATTGAATCTCCATTAATTAACATTTATAACAAACAGTTTTCAAAATAAAAAGGTCAAAGACGCATTTAGTACACATTCATGAATGGGAGCGTAAGAAGAGGAAAAATATTATATATATATATATATATATATATATATATAAGAGTTAGAAATTAGGTTTTCAGTTAATATCTATAATATTAATATATTCAACAAAACTGATATTTACATTGCACTAATCAAGGTACGTGCGTAGTATATATAAGTAAGCCCCTCAATTTGAAATAGACACAACATTTCAGCATTATTAGCACCAAGTAATTTGTCAAATTAAGTATTAATTTATAATGGCTTCTGCAAAATCTCTCTATGTGGCCGTGCTTTTCATCATTCTCATGTTATCCGCAGGTTTGTTTTTTTTTTCTTTTTCTTTTCCCATTGTCAGTGATTTAATTTCTAGACGTAATCAAAGCAAAATCCGTGAATAAATCTCTTTTTAAAAGTTTTATTAGTAAAAATAATCTAATATATTTTTATATATAGAAAATATCAATACGCTAGATTATTTATGTCCTTCTCGCCACTAAATTAAAATTTCTGAATAGAAACTTTTCACCCATCTTTATGTAATTAATTATGGGTAATAATGTTTTATTGTGTTGGTAAGTTAAGATGGTCTGTTTTAACAAACCATTAACTGTTATTTTGGATGTATTTAGGGAATATGGAAGTAAGTGGTGAGGAATGCTGCAAAGAATATGAGTCACCAGATTGCAACGACGATGAATGCAGCACAAGATGCCAACCTAATTGCAGAGGAGGAGCATGCAAATCAAGGAATTCAAAGGATTATTGTCACTGTTATTGTTGAGTTTCATAAATAGGCTTTATGGCACACTACTATGCTTCAGCAAGCGCATGAAGCATCATTAAGTGCCAAAATAACTCATTATTGCAGCACCAAGCTGTTTCATTAATTTCTCCTAAATAAGGATTTAATCTTCATGTGGTGCTCTCTCTCTATATATATGTATGGAATATAAGGTGATAGCAAAAAGCGATGTAGATTAAAGTAAATAAATACTCACATAATCCTATTTATAATTATAAGTCACTTTTAATATATTTTATAAAACAAAAAAAATATCAAATTTCTTTAATTATATTTAATATTTTTAACTTTACCCCTATTTAATACACTCTACTCTAAGAATACAAAGTTAACACAATAATAAATAAATAGTAAAATTATACATGTATTTTAACTATTTAATGATGTGGGTATGACTTATAAATAAAAACAAAAAATAAAAAAATATTATCTCAATACCTTATAAATATGATTGAAAAGTAATGAATTATAGACGTAGTATACATGTAATTAATGGACATGTGGATCAAATCAATCTTGGTATTGTAAACTTTTCTAAAAGCAAAGTAAAAAATTAATAATCCATTCCAGCATGATTAATCTGTTCTTTGACAACACTTCCTATATGATAGAAGTCCTTTTGAATAAGGTGATAATTGAGAGCTTCCATTGTGTTACGGTAAATATTGACTTTTCAAAATCTCTCATCCTAATTGAAATTTTGTATTACTTTCTTTTCTTTAATGGCTACCCTCGTAGTATAAATATCTTCTTTAATAATTGAATTCAAGATTTAAAAGAATCTAACAGACCTTATACCACTAAACTAATTTTATGTTAGATTTTGTAGTACCTTCTAAGAGCATGTATGGCACTAAGTTTGACTGATTCAAACTGCCTTCCTACACTTTAAAAGGTTAATTTTGTCTCCAAATTACGATACCCAAAAACTCAACAGCAGCATTACGGAGGTATCCAAGTTTCCCCCCTTTAAAATAACTCTTTATAATAAAATTATCTCTTATAAATTCTAAATAGTAAATATTTACTTTTATTATTTCTTTAAATAAAGTTTCCCCACCCCCACCCCCCACCACCACCACCACCACCACGAGTGCATAGGTATGTCAATCATGTTCAAGGTTAAGACTTCAGAGCCCATGATACTTCGGCATAGCAGCCTACATGCAGTTCAGTTGACATCGCAGTGAGCCTAACCCCCAATTTTTGCAGCAAAAAAAAAAAAAAGTTCAGTTGACATCATTATGCATTTGCTTTTAAAAAAGATGAATATTTGTACCAAAAACAAAAGATGAATATATTAAAACAAGTACCAACATCAATATATTATGAATTTTGTTTATTATGACATTATGTAATATTTTTTCAGATGGTATCTACAAAAACTTCATATAATTTTCTTTAATTTTCCAGCACAAGTAGAATTTGCACGAGCTACCCTCTTGGATTTTCCTGATGACCATTCTTATACCACCATACAAGTAAACAAAATTTTCAAAAAAGTTAATATTATAATTTTAACCTAGTTATAACTCAGTCCTCAAAATTTGACTCTATCCAACTCAATCTCTATAATTTTAATTTAGTTGAACATCAATCCTTAAACTTTATAACTCATTACAACTCAACTCCTATAATTTTAACTATTTGAAACTTTAGTCCCTCAACTTCATAAAATATATAATTTTATTTTTAAAAATATAAGAGAATAATATTTTAAATAGTTAAATTATAGAGACTATATTATATCGAGTCAAAGTTCAAGGACTAATTATAACTGAGTCAAAACTATAAAAACTGAATTGTGTAAAATTAAAGTATAGAGATTATGTTATAATCAAATAAAAAATATAGCAATGAAAAGATTAATTTTCTCACTTTGTTTTCATCAAATAGAAGCTATAGTTGTATTGAGGCTTCAAAATGGAGCATTACAAGAGTAAGCACAAAAGAGACTGCTATGAAGTGAGGTAGAATGTCAAAATAAAATAAACAAAACTTAACTAAATCAGAAACCAAAAGGAAATGTGGGCGGCATATTGGCTTCAAACTACCCTAATTCCGGGACACTGAAAAATAATGTATCAAACCTAAACATATTTTCCTCTGTATTTAGGCTTTAGATCTTTACTGAGTTTGGAATCACCTGTGGGTGTTAACTGAGCATCAACTGAACTAAAAACTGCAGAGTGAAGGTTACCATCTTCCAACCACTTTAAGTGGTTCTCCCTGAACTCAATATGTTGGATCCTGGCTGCCTCAGCAATTTCCTCTGTGTAAGGACTTGTCTTCACCATGGTCAACAAAACTCGGCTGTATCGCGAACTAAGAATCTGCTCGGAAGAAGAAATCAGTCTGAAACATGGGTGTTCAGGAAAAAGGGTTTCTGGAGAATCATCTTCCCTTAGCACAGGATAGAAGAAAACAAGCCTGCCACCAGGAACAAGCATCCGGGCAGCAAGATCAAGCAAATCGTGTACGCACTCAACTAAACTGTAGGGTGCGGTAGACGGTATGTGGTCTGTTCTCTTGTCATCAGGAACAACGTAAGGTTCCACCGTCCCCTTGAGAAGTTTCCGGCCACCAGACTTGCGACCCCCAGCTCGAACTCCATAAGGAGGGTCACATATTATGGCATCAAATAACTGTGTAATAGACAGCAAAGTTATGTATGAACAGGAAAAAGCAGTATTTGAGAAACAATAAAGAAGCCACAAGACGAATTGGGCAAATGATAAATAAAAAAAAAACAACAAAAGAAAAAAATTGCGCTATCACAAGTTAGCAAAGTCTGTATAAACATGTTTTACAAATTAAGCTCCACAAAGCATTGGACAAATAGGTCATGTACTCAAGTACTTTTACCCCACTAAACTGTTTCCAATCCGAATTCCCAGCCTTGGTCACTTCCTGGAATAAATCTCAGTTCCCAGATTCGGGCAACTGAGATTGAAAGTTGATGAGAAATATTTGTCAACAAAGTTAGAACTAATGGCCCCAGTTCCTTCCTGGATCTAGAGCTTGTCCATATTTTGTTAGCCAACTTAACGTTCATCCTAATTCAAAAATGCTTCATGTTCTGATTTTGCTCGGAGCCAGTTAATATTCTAATGTTTTCCTCTCTAGTGACCCAGTCTGGAATTATTAAGTCATTAATTTAATATAGGAACTTGTTAGGCATTATTCTAATCTCCTTAGAATCTAAACTTTTTTTCTGGGTTACAGTAATTCTTGCCAATATATATTCTTCAATACAACATCTCATTACGAAGGCCTTTCAAGTTGGAACATGGCATAGAGTTTGTTTACTTAAGCACTTGACGGAAAACCCAAAGCTTACAAGTAAGGTCAAAGCTACCCAAGTCTAGAAAATATAGGTCCAGTCCTTGCAGGAAACACAGTTAAAGAATATCAGAGGCTACTACAATAGAAGAAAATATCAACCACTAGAGAAGTTATAATCATAAAGTTATGATATGAAGAAATTATTTCAGAAACGTACCTCTTTTAGCCCTGGACGCCAGGAAGGGAGGTTATTGTCGGCCCTCAATAGACCAATTGGCATAGGCAGCCCGTACTGCAAAATGCACATTTAAGTTTATAAGGTGCATATAACGTAGTTCCCTTAATTTAAGCAAATTCAGATATTGTGTGTGTGTGTGTGTGTGTGTTTGTGGTGCTGAATTCAACTGATCAAATGAACATAATGTTCCAGACAAACCAAATAATAATAGAAATAGCATTCAGCACATTTACCTGCTTAAAATTACTCCAAACATTGCAGTCAGGTCCACGCCCATCACGTACTACCCTAATGTCAATGTCTGCACCCTAAAAAGTTTATATCATTCATGTTAAAGGTATTACATTTTCAGTCTTCAAAGCGCAAAGCAGTGTAAATAACAACAAAAGAAGTCACCCAAAGAAGAAGAAAGAGAAGCACACCATGGTCATTGCTCCAAAATGGGCTGCAGCGACAAGAATGCTTCCAGTTCCAACAAAAGGGTCATATACCAGTTTACCAGGTGTAGCTAGTGCTTGGTTGGCCATTAGAAAAGCCATTTCAGCATCCATGGCTGTTGGCCCAAGATAATTGCGGCTTTTCAACTGATATGTAGGTATAAGCTTCCTATCAGCACCACCAATTTCACGACCAAAGAAGATTCGCTTATGGACAATTGGAGGGAGGCCATTGTTAGATCCATAATCATCAGTTTCCATTAGCCAGAAGTTGTGATCAGGGTTTTTTAACTTAACTTGTCCCTGCAAATAAAATAACAGGGAAAGGATACAATTTTGTAAGGAATTTAGTTTGATAAAGAAAGAGTAATGAATAACAAGAGACTATATCCATTATAAATTGCTTGACTTCATAAGCTAAAAGGTAAACAAATCTTTAGGAAGCCCTTCATGTTAGCTAAAAATGGGAACCGTCATGGGGCTGAGTGAAATTGGATATAATGGTAAAAAAGCTGGTTGATATTTAAATAACTTAAAAATTGAATCTTCTCACAGAGGCTAAAGTGCAGTTTTCATAACCCGATTAGATACTATCATCTCTTACAAAACAGCAGAGCACATCAATGATTCAAGTTGTGTCTTAAAAAGTTAATAATACTCCTTTGGTTTTTAATACAATAGTTAGTTAACTAATTTAAATAGATTAAGGAAGCTAAATAAATAAGCTAATTATAACTAATATAAAAATTAATTGACTAATTTGGATAGATTAAGGAGTATATAATATGAATTCGTTTGAGGGATTAGATTTAGTCATAGTTAACTAATTTATTTAACTTCCTTAATCTATTCAACTTAGTCAACTAGTTATAGGTAATATATTAAATCATCTATGAAGCAGCTAGCAGCCGGATGCCATGTTACCGCAGAAAATCCTCTCACGCGTTATACTATTCAGCAATCAGAGTCTTACAAAAGTGAGTGTTCCCAAATTTCAGTTTTCCTCTCTCGAAGAAACTCAACCACCACTATACATATAGGGATATGAAGAAACTACATTGTTTTAAGGTGAGGAAGAAAACAAATTAGTGAACCGAAAGATTACCCCAAAATTTTGATGCAAAGACAATAAAATTAAAGGAGAGTCACCATGAAAGGAATATATGAAAGTCCTTGAATAAGTTCCTTTTGCTCCTGGAGGCTAATGACCTTGCCAAAGCTATCAACAGTAATCTTGAAAGTGCTGTTAGAATCTAAGTATGGCAACCTCCTGTCATCTAGGTATTTCAATATGGAGTCCTTCAACTCCTCATAATTATCTCCTTCTCCCCAAAGCTCATACATCCCCTTTACAAGTATACCTGTAATTTCCCGAAAAAATTAAAGTCAAACCAAACCCACATAACTTATTCGCAGCACAAAACTAAACCTTATGAAACCCAGATCAAAAACAATGAATAGAGTTGAAAAGGCAAACCCACTTCGATTGGCAATGTTTCGAGCAACGTCTTCCGATGGGAGATCGACGAAATGGAAAGGAGAATCTTGGTGGTGGTGTAGAGGAAGTCTCCACTGCAAAGTTTTGTTTTTGCAGCAAAACTCGTCGCCATTTTGGTTCTCCCCAAAAGCTCCAAAAAGCTCGGCAAGTGATTCCACTTCGGGTTTTCTGTAATCCAATAATCTATGATAGAATACACACAAATACCACATGCCTTCTTTGCTGTTGCCTTCGTCTCTCAAGCACTTCTTGAATGAGCTCGAAGAAAAGAAGTGGAAAATGGAAGGAAAGGAGCTTTCAAAACCCAAAACCCTGGACTTTTAACAGTACATTTCTAACCCTGAACCTTATTATTGGGTAATTATCTAATAATAAAAAATCTTAGTAGCATAAATTTAAATTTGTTGTTAATTTTCGAATTAGATCTTATTATTATTAGCTTATGAAGTGTCAACTTTTTTTAATCTTGGTTGTAAGAATAGGTCAGGCTAAATTTTAACCAAATAGACTTAAATATCTAATAAAAATTCAAAGTATGAACTTATATTTGATTTAGGCTTATATTTGATTTAGGCTTAAGGGCATGTTTGGTTTATAAGAAAATTATAGTTTTAAAAGTTCTTTTAGACAAAATTTAGGTTTAAATTTTTTTTAAAATAAATAATTATATTTGTTCAAACGAGCTTTTGGATTAAACCATGGTTTAAAACTAAAATTTTAGATAAGCTGGTCAGAGTAGGTTATGGAACAGTAAAGAGCTTATGAACTAACCAATTACTATATTATTCCTACTTTTTCTTACATCATATTTTCTACTTTTTCTTATACCCTCTCTCCTCTCTCTTACTCTTTTTTATACCCTCTCTCTTTTCTTTTCCTACACCATCTCTCATCTCTTTTTTTATATCTTATCTCTCATCATTTAATACTCAAAACTTTTTTTCATAATTTACTAATAATAAAAGTATTTCTAAAAATAATTATATAAATACTTATTTATTTAAAACTATTTTTTTCATAAATTTTTCTCCAAAAGTTATTGTCTATAAACTACCTAAAAATCTTTTTTTTATAAGCTCGTTTCTAAAATTTTATCTAAACACATACTAAGTCTAAGCTTTTGAAAAGTCTATCTATCGGCTTAGAATTTTTTTAAAGATATGCTTACAATATAAGATTTTTTTATAAAAAAAAACAGCTTTGCATTTTAAATTTTAAAGGTCATAACCGTAGATTTGGTATAATCTATTTAGATACTCATTTCTTTTTTTAAGAATATATTTTTACCAAAACCATATTTTAAACTAAAGATACTAACTTTTTTAATCTAGAATCTATTTTACATAATCTAACTCAAACACATTCAATAGGTTTTAAACCTACATATTTAAAAATAAAAAATTTTAAATAAGCTTTTAGTGTATTTAAAGTCTACACATAATTAAACATGCTAAGTCTATAAGTTTATTGGCTAAACTTTAGAAAAAAATGTATATCCTATTTAAATTAGCAAATATTTAAATAAATCTAAAGCCTATCATATTTATTAAATGGACTGAAACTTATCAAGTTCCAATTAGGCCATGTAATAGGCTCTCATCAAAGGGGTGACCTATTTTCCCCCTACTTGTAACCTTATAATAATTTGCCTTGTCATTTAAATTAATAATATAAGATATATTTTAAATTATATTTAAGTAGATATAATTAATAATGCAATTAATCCATCATTATTGCTCCCTTAATTCTAAATATAAAAATTATATAAAGAGCATATTTTAGTAACAAATATAATATTTTAATTTATTTTATATCTTAAAATTATAATTTACCTAAAAAATATTCCTACTTAATTATATATATTTAGTGGTTTATATTAAGATAGTTTAAATACACATGATTAGAGAGATAATTTAAAAAAATTAATACATAATTATTATGAATAATTAATATAACTAATTTATTTAATATATCTAAATTAATTAAGTATATATTATATTAAATACTAAAGGTAGTAATATGTTAAATTTATTTTCAAATTTAGTATTTATTTGATTTGGTTTTATTGAAAATAAATACGCTAAATATATAACAATAATAATAATAATAATAATAATAGTTTTATATGATATTAAATCCCGTTCAAAATTGATCCAATGATAACTATAGGAAGTGAAAAAATGAAAAATAAGAGAAATAAATGGTCTCTTCTCCCACGATCAAGCTTTAATTTACTAATTTATCCAATTGTTTATTTATTTATTATTTTTTACAATTTATTTAAATTATTTTCTTTATAGAAAGACAGAATTCCTTAACCCATAGTTAATTAATCCTTAGTTTATCATATAGGCATCATGCAGCCTAGGACCAGACCAGCCAGTCGCCCAACAATCCAACCATCAAAAATATATATACACACACACACACAAGATTGGCACGTGTGATACATATACGCAAAGCAGAGCCGCCGCTTCCATCCTGTTATCTCGTCCCTCACCCTCACTGCGTTTCTTTTCCTCTACGAGGAACCAACCAGTGACATAATCGGAGAACAATTCTCTCGTCTCCGGTAAGGGTCTTCCTTTTGACTCTTTCTATCCTCTAAGATTTTGTCCCTGTCATGATTTTGGTTCTCCGGCATTTGAGTGGTTCCGATTTGAATTGTACTTGCTTCGTTATCGGCTTGAGTGTGACTATTTGCTTAGAAAAATTTTGTTACAAGTGTGAGGCTCTAATCGGTTTTGTTTTGAATGAGGTATGCAAACTGTGGTGTTCTGAATTCTCTGGCCCTAAAATTACCTATCTTTCAAGTTGGTAACTGGTTTTGGTTGGCGGTCCCACTTTGCAGGTCTTGATTATTTATTTAGGGAATCTCGCTGTTAGCAAAGTTGTTGATTTGTTTTATAAGCTGTTTGATTCTCTTTCGACATAAACACGGATAACTTTGGTA
This sequence comes from Leucaena leucocephala, assembly GCA_037074615.1. Classification (NCBI taxonomy): domain Eukaryota; kingdom Viridiplantae; phylum Streptophyta; class Magnoliopsida; order Fabales; family Fabaceae; genus Leucaena; species Leucaena leucocephala. The sequence continues at coordinate 13,533,109 of CM073550.1, forward strand.
CTGAAGTCTTTAATTTTACATGGTTTTGGAAAGTTGATTTAGAACATCATATTAAAAATGAAGTTTGCCATCACACATTGACCTAAGGATAGAATAAGTTGGTAGAAGCTAGAGTTCTATATGGGATTATGTTTTATCTTTCACTTATGTGAACTAATTGAAAATTTTTTGTGGTGGTTTTTTTTCTCCTTCAAAATACTCAGTTTAAAATGGCTGAAGTGGAAGAGTATCGCTGCTTCATCGGTGGCCTTTCATGGTCAACATCTGATAGAAAGTTAAAAGATTCATTTGAGAAGTTTGGAAATCTTCTTGAAGCCCGGGTAACTTGTTCTATGTTTCCATGTTAGCATTATTATTATTATTGTACTTGTAGTTTTATGTTGTTCTTTTTGGTTTGGTTTTCAGCTTTTCTTTTATGCTTCTCTGACATAGGAAGATAAATATAAAATCTACTAAATTTTGGATTCAGATCAGAGTTTGGTAAACCAGAAGAAAGATTTTGACATGTTATAAGCGAAAGTTAGCTTTTTCAAGCATCATATATGATTGGGCTTACTTGTTCATTGTCTGTTTATATGTATCTTTCTTTTGGATGGTCATCAAACCTTAAGGTGTTATACTGTTATATTGGTATTCTTGATTTAGGTGGCTGTGGACAAGTTCTCAGGTCGCTCTCGTGGTTTTGGATTTGTAACGTTTGATGATCATAAAGCTATGGAAGATGCCATTAAGGCTATGAATGGGATGGATTTAGATGGTCGAACTATTACTGTTGATAAAGCAAAACCTCAACAAGGATCAGCTAGAGATGATGTTGATCGGTACCGAGAAAATGGTCGTGATCGCAATCATAGACGAGATTATGGAGGTGGTCGAAGTTCTAATAGTGGTGAGTGCTTTAAGTGTGGCAAACCTGGTCATTTTGCTAGAGAGTGTCCTGAAGAAGAGGGAAGAGGTGGAAGGTATGGTGATAGAGAAAGTAGATATGGTAGCAGCGGTGGTGGAGGTCGCTATGGCCCTGAGAGAAATGCTGATCGTTATTCTGGTGGGCGAAACAGGGATGTTGATAGACATGGGGATTATGGAAATGATCGATATAATCGTAGTGATCGTGCTGGACCTTATGAGAGGCGAGGAACAGGAGGCTCTCGTTCTGGATAAATTTTTTTCTTCTCATTGAGCCATGCAATTGCACTCTTCATATGTGGGTTACCATAGCTTTAATGGAATTGTAAATGTGGTTTTGCTGCTTGTGAACTCGAGAAGTTATTATTATCACTTTAATTCTCTTTCTCAATGACTATTTTTTCAGTTTGTTTTATGAGTGGATATCATATATCAATGTTCTGATATGCAATACACTGCACATGCAGCAGACTCTTTTATGTTGCTAAATGCTGATTTTAAAGTTAGTTTAAATCTTGTGTATGATCTTAGTTTAAATCTTATGTATGATCTCTTACATTCAAATTCCCTCTTGCTCTATGTGTTGAGTATCTTGAAAGTTCTAACATGCATGGGAAAGCGTATGACATAGTTACTACTGAATTACCAGTTTCAGCTTAGGAGGTACAAAAGAGTTATCTGTTGTTGTATCGATTTTTACATGACCATGGGTGAAGTTTCATCTTTTGGAGTTTGCTTCTGATTTGGAGAACTGTTTTAAATATAGAATTCTCATTTGGTATGTTGTTTTAGGATCTTTGAGTACCAAGAAATCAAGCAGGAAAATATGTTGTTATTATCATATAACAACTTCCTCATATGTTAGATTTCAGCTCTGGTTTGTAATCTTGGCAGATGCTTGGCTAATAGGCATTGTCTTTTTGGTTTCCCTTTTTTTCTTCTTTCCATTGTTGATTGAAGAATGGATATGCATGGTCTTTTTAAGCTTCAAACTTTTCAGCTGCAACAAGTCGCCACCTTCAATTGCACTGAAAAGTGAACTTGAAAAACTTTAACAGAAATTAGAAGGATGCTCTCATATATAAATTTAAAGAGGAAAATACTATATTTGAGTAGGGAAACTTGGCCTGATCAGAACAACAGATTGCAACATGGTGCCCCCAAAGTGGTGACTGGAAATTGATAAAAAGTTCACCGTGGCCTCTCTCTTTACCTCCAAGCCGGTGTCCTTCTCATCAACTTCAGATTTTAAGCGATTGTTCATCACCTCTCTAGGTATCACTCTTGATGTTCGCTTATAACTGGGTATGATGATCCTAGGCATAGCAATTAATACCAAGAACAATGTTTTGTTCTTTGCTGGCTCGTGTGTATATATAATAAGTATAATTATAAAATATAACTTTGGCTATCTATATATATATATATATATAGATAGATAGATATATTATAATAGCTATTAATTATGTACCCATCTAATTTCTATATTTATTAATTTTTTTTAAATTACTTCTATTAATCATCCCTCAACAATAATTAAAGTAAAAGAGGGAGAGAGGTAGGGAGTTAAGGAAGATGATTATGATATTTTAAAAAAAATATATATTATATTAATTTATTTAACTAACTCCCTTAGTCTAATCAAATTAATATTAATTTATTTAACTAACTCCCTTAGTCTAATTAAATTAATTAAATATATCTTACATTAAAGATGTGACACCTGATGAGTATTATAATTATACTTATTTAATTTATTAAACATTCTAAAAAGTTTAAAAACATAAAAAAAAATAAAGTTAAAATTGTCGATATAAAATTATTTTATCTTTTCTTTTTTTTTATGAATTAAATAAGGTAATATTAAAATTAACCCTCTTTCTTTTGATAAAAAATGATAAATTTAAGCAAAATAATATTAAAATTCCTCACGTCCTTTCTGCCCAGTTGAACCAAATAGATCCCTCAATTTTTTTTTAGAAATTAATATTTTGGTTTTTCAACTTTAAATTTATTTATATCTCAATCCTATGTGGCAAGAGACCCTTACAAACGTTTCCAACTCAGTTCCACCTATGTTTCTTTATAAAATTTAAATAAAAGAAGAAATGTCATAAAAATATTAACTTATTTTAGAATGTAATTGATCCGTATGTTATATTTCAGTTAATTTCATGAATAGAATATCAACATTAATAGGATTTCAAATATTATTTAGCAACTGAATTAAAATCAAACTAACTATTTTTAGTCGTTCTCTCTAACTTTATCCTCTCGTGTTGGAAAAAAAAAACAAAGAAACTGGAATATATAATATGCATAATATGGTGATGGAGTGGAGAAGAGCACTCTCAATGGTGCCTTATCTTGTTTAATAATTCATTAAAAATCAATGCTCTTGTAGTAATATATATATATATGGGTGTGTATTCATATATTATTAATTATTATTCATAAACCTATTTCATCAAGTTAACTACGGAATGTCTAACATAGTTTTTTTTCATGTGTATAATCTGATTCGAACTCAAGATATAATATTTAAGAGATATATGTATATACTAATTATACTAAATTTGATTGATAAAAGCTCTTTTGTTTTGAAACATAGCTATGATGAAGACCATACAATGTGTGTTTAGAAACACACAAAATTTAGATTCTAAAAAATTTTAAAATAAACAGTTATATTTATTCAAACAGCGTTTTAGACTAAACTATAATTTAAAACTAAGGTTTTAGATAAACTAGTAAGAGTAGCTTATGGAACAGTAAAAGAGCTTATAGACTAACCAATTATTATATTACCCTTACTTTTTCTTATAGCTTATAGACTAACTAATTATTATATTACCCTTACTTTTTCTTATATCCTTTCTCCCATCTCTTATACTTTTTCTTACATTCTCTCTCATTTCTCTTATATGTTTTCTTACACTCTCTCTCATCTATCTTTTCTTTTCTACACTATATCTCATCTCTCATCTTTCATCATTTAATACTCATACCCTTTTTTATAATTTACCAATAATAAAAGTACTCTAAAAATAACAATCTAAATACTCATTTATTTAAAACCACTTTTTTTCATAAACTCTTCTCCATAAGCCATTTTCTAAAAGCTACTCAAAAGCTATTTTTTTCATAAATTATTTTCTAAAATCTTATCTAAATAGGAATTGAGAATTAACTCTCAGGAGCATTAAGCTCGATACAATCATCAACGGCTAATATATCAATTACACCCAATAAAAGAATTCAAAAAATAAAACAGCTTCTTCCATATGATGAGTGTGTTCTGATTAATGCTTATCATTATTATTATGAGGTATGAACTATCCAAATTTAATCTGAAACTTTTAAATTTAAAATTTTAAATCCGGAATTTTTTAAATAATAAATTTATTTGTTTGAGAAGTGACAATTATAAGATTATTTTGCATCAACTAAAATAAAAAAGTTATTTAAAATAAAAAATTAAGTTAAACTAAATTTCAACCATCCAAAATCAATTTGAAAGAATGTGTTTTCATGATATATATATATATAACTTCGTAAGTACTAATCTGATCATATTTATAAGTTATTTCTAACATATTTTACACTGATCAAATAATATTTTAAATCTTATTAATTATGTCTTACAATTTAATAACTTTCCAAGATTACCACTATTTAATATAAATTATATTCTATTGAAACAAATTCAACATGATAATAAGTGAAGAGTAAATAGTATATTCATATGAAAAATTTCTTTCCTATCCTATAAATAGAACCAAAATAAGCATTCTATCTCTTTCCTACAAATAGAACAATAGGAGTACTCTCACTATGGTTACATGCATTTATCCTCCAATAGTAGATAACCCTACCATGCTCAAGTTACAATATTATTTCTCCCCGCCATGGAAAAAAATAGAAGAGAGGACCAACTATACACACACACACACACACACACACACACACACATATGCATTGAATGTTTTGGAACATATCATTATTTCGCCAAAAGAAAATGAAAACATCTGTTTCAAGGGGCCCTATTTAAAGGTTTTCAAGAGTATTTATGTCATTTCATTTGTAAAGCTACAGTAATCTTCCACTTCTATGTCCTGCAGCGTATGAGTTGCTGTGTGTGTGTGTGTCTATTTTTCAGATTCCTTTTGATATTATTTACCTCTGGTTACTGTAATAACGACTTCTTTGTTCACTTCAACATCCCATTATACTTCATTTTTCTCAAAAAGAGGGGAAAATACATTCTATCATGAGAGAGTAAAGTGAATTTGCATACTGCGTCATTACATTAAGAAACTAAATAATGATCAGAGATGTAATCTTTCATATCATTGACATCAACCCATTATCCAATGATCAACATCTATTATTTAGAAAAGAAAACGAGTACAATGAAAACTAACAAGCAAATAACAGAACATAACGTGGTTAGATTCTAAACTAAGCATATTCAATGAAAATAGGGAAATGGGGTGGTCACAATTCATTCATAAATTAAAGCTGCAATCCACAAGAATCCAGAAACTTGGTCAACCAAAAAGTGATACCTATAGTTGGCATTAAATAAAAATTATTTATTTTTTTAAAAATAACATGATATTATTATTTAATATTTATAAAATTTTTATTTGAGCAAAAAGCATAAACTTATCCCAATTCTTTAAATTTTATGGGAATGTTGGAAAAAATAATACATATATATAATAAAATAAAAGTTAAAACTGAAAGAAAGAGAATATTAACAATAAAAAGTATAGTTAAAAAAATAATAGAATGGTGAGAGGCACGTGACTACTACCCACTCAAACAAGAGAAAGATGGAGGTTTTGATTGGATTCTTTCTTTGATGTTTAGTAAGTCAATTACCTCTTATTATTATTATTTTTCTGTTTTAAATTTAATTTAATGTAGGAAAAATTTAGGGTTTGATAGATTTTAAAATATTATAACTTCCAATTAAATATTCTGCTATTTATTAAACTAATAAGGTTAGAATAAGGGTTTGAATGATTTAGATTTTGCTTAAATAGTTTATTTGAGGAAAACTAACATTAGGATTTGGTTGAAAAATTATAATTTATAAGTGAACTTTCAAACCCATTTTATTTTCTAATTTTAACATTTTAGAAAAATTCTCAGTTTCACTACTAATCACCAAATTCTTCATTCCAATCATAATTCTATTATTCCTCAACTCTACTCTACTCATTTAAATCCTTATTTAATATTAAATTCCTCAAATCATTCAAAAAAAACCCTAATTTCTAATACTTAAAAGTTCATCAAAATTTTTAATATTCACATATCATCAATAAAACCTCAAAATAAATTCATGGAATTATCAATATACACCCCAATAATTAAAACAAATCATAAAATTTGAATTTAATATACTCAATATCATAAGTTATAATTTTCTTAAACCTCAAATCAATCATTTAAGAAAAATCTGAACTATGCAAACTTTTATTCCAACTTCAATAGTCCAATAAACAGTAGAATAATTAACTAGAAACTTCAAAATTTAAAAATCCATCAAACCCTAAATTTTTCCTACATTAAGCTAAAAATAAAAGAGAAGAAAATAAAAATTATAAGAGATAGTTAAGTTACCAAGCTTCCTATAAGAGAATCCAACCAAAATCTCTCCCTTTCTCTCACTCTCACTACTCCCTCTCTCGGCGGCGCCACAGGTAGGGAGACGAAGAAAAGTAATAAGAAAGAGCCACAGATCGTGTGACGGAGGGAATGAATTCGGGTGTTATATATTAAGTGACTATTTGATACTAAGATTTCAAAAGCCCTTTTAAGTAAAACTTAATTTGAAAAATTTTTAAACAAACAGATAGCTATATTTGTCTAGAAGTGATTTTGGCAAAAATTATAATTTTGAATAAGTTACTGAAAATAACTTTTGGAACAGTAAAAGAGTTTATGGACTATCTAATTACTATCTTACTTTTACTTTTTTTATACCCTCTTTCGTCTCTTATCTCTCTTCTCTACCCTATCTCCTCTCTACCATCTCTCATCTCTCTTACTTTTAATCAAATTATACCCTTTTAGTAATTTACTATATAAAAAATGATTTTACTACTAATCATCCAAACATCTGATTTTTAAAATATATTCTTTCTAAAATTTATTTTTTCTAGAATCTATTTTCTAAAAATTAATCCAAACAGGTATTAAATCCTCATGAATTTAGGACGACCACCCACCATTCTATTAACTTTTTTTTACCTATTCTTTTTTCCCTTATTTTTTTCATTTTTAACTTTTATGTTATTATATAGATGTATCATTTTTTGGTTAAGGTGCACCCCAACACCTAACTATTTTTTTTGAGCTGAATCCACCACTCTAAAAAATTTAGTGGTACACTCAACCCCCTAGTATTTAATTGAGTAATTTTGTCGCTGATAATTCAGGGTGCCAAGTGCATTTTAGAGTGCCAAATGCATCTAAAAAAATAGTTAAGTTTGATGAGACTACTAAATTTTGTGCATTCTTTGCAAATAAAATTTTTAGGATTGATATAAATTTTAATCCTTCAAATTTGTCATATTTTAATTTTGTTCCCTCAAATATTATTAGTCTCTAAGCTTGAAAATATAACTTTAGTTCTTATAATCTTTAATATTTTTTAAAATGTAGTGACATGCATATTAAATGATTATAATTATAGGGACTGATTTATAATAAAAGAGTCAAAAGCTACAAGAACCACTTGATTAATTTTTTCTATAATTTGTATAAGTACTATTGATTAATTTAAATTTAATTAAACATTATTTGATCTCAAATGGAGATGGAGGCAACTCTCATAAGATGTGTAGGTTTTTCTTTTCAATGACAATATTTGAATCCACAAAATTAGTTAAAGATTATCGGACTTCTTTTATTTGATCCAATTGTTCTTAATTTAGTCGGTGCTTTTTTTCCTCACAACCAATCAAAGAGAGACTTCGCAGAAGAATTATGTATGAAAAAAGAAAAAGAAAAACGGTCTCCACCCAGAGGTTTTGTTCCTTTTTTGTTGCATAAACAAGCATATACGAATTAAAAAAAGGTTGATCAGATTTCACCCGGATTCCATATGCTCCTTGATCTGTTTAGTTTGTGATTTCACAATAAAATATAACAACGTTTTTAGATTTTCAAGAGATAGAAAAAATGTTTATTTAAATATAAATTTTGTAGGTTATGCGTATTAATTAGATTATCACTTCAAATGCCATGCCATAACAAAAGCCATTCAACCCCCAAGACTTTAACAAGAAGACATTGCAATTTGACAACTTAGAAATTGGTTGACCTAATACAACCATATAATAACATTGTTGAAGTAAGCCCTTCAAAAATCTTGAACTACTCCTCCTGCGAATTTTGATATAAAAGTTAACTGATTTTTTTAGAAGATTAAAAAAATTAATTAAATAAATTAATTATAATAAAATTTAATATCTCAAGATGAAATCATATTATATACTCCTTAATCTATCAAATAAATTAATTAAATAACTCTTATATTAGTTATAATTAATTAATTTACTTGACTTTCTTAATATATACAAAAAATTTAGATTAAAAAAATTAAATAAATATATTTATTAAAATAAATATGATATGATATATCTATAATATTATATATAAGTTTATAAGTTAGTTAATTTAGTTTTAGAAAAATAATAAATGTGATATGCTCAAAGAATTAAGATATTATATTCATAATTAAATTTAAAATATTAATTAGCTCATATATTAAAGACACGAAGAAGTAATAATAATCAACACGAGCATGTTTGATTTTGAGATGCATAATGTTAAAATTTAATAAGAAAATGAGAGAGAGAGAGAGAGAGAGGAGGATATTGAAGAAATATAAGCATTGCGCCTAATTAAAATATAATAAAAATAAATCCTTAATAATTAATAATAAGAAATAAAATAGATATTGCATTAAAAAATTATAATTTTTTATTCGTTTGGAAGGGATTATCCACTACTTTCAAGGGATTATTCACTACTTTCACATACTAGACGTGTCCTTAATTATCTCATCAAACCAGAAACAAACGAAAATAGAAGAAAAACAAATGGACTAGGCATTTAAGATTTTTTTTTTTTGTGAATAAAAATGGATAAGTACAACTCAAAAGGAAAAAGGAAAAGCTTGAGGGAATAATTCCCCTTCTTATCTTGCTCATTCTCAAAAAGGAAAAACAATTAAAATGATTTTTCCATTGCTTGACCTAGCATGCAAGTTTGCTTCACGATAACTAATTAATGGAGGATATATATTCTCTATAAGACATTAATATTCATAATAATCAAAGTCCAGTGAAGCCAATCAATTTGGTCAACCCAAAAGTGATAGCCATTGCCATCCAACCTCCAATCACAACCCTAACACAAGACCTTCTCACTGAAGTTTTTCCGATCACTGCTCCGACGCTTCCAAAAACCACCAATGCCAGGCTAGCCAGGGCAGCCACAACCGCCATCCTCACCCTATAATCCCTTATGAACACAGCTCCGACCAGAGGCACCACCGCACCGCCTGAAAATGCGAGTGCCGATGCTGCAGCCGCCTGAAACGGGTTCGGAAGCTTGTCCTTCTCATCATCTTCAACTTCTTTTGTGTTGTTGTTAGCTTCTCTTTCTCTCTTCATCTGAGCTAACTCTATGTCCCTCTGAGTGTACACTGAAACAAACTCCCCTATCGCCATGCTACAAGCTCCGGCGACTAGGCCAGCGAAACCGGCGAGAAGCATGGCTCTGATGTCTTGTCTCACAGCACCGACCCCGATCATGAGTGAGGTCACAGTGACCAACCCATCATTGGCTCCTAACATGGCTGCCCTAAGCCATTGTGCCCGTTGAAAGTAGTTTATAGTGTTGTCATCTTCTTCTTCATTAGAGTGAATAGGAATCTCAGTATGGGTTGGTGGGATTTCATTATTGTTATGAGAAGCCATGGATAATGGTGAAGCAGAGAAGTTTCAAGGAAAGAAAATGATCAGAGAGGTTATGAAGTTGGTTTTGTGGAGATGTGGAGGAGAAACTCTTCTTGAGGAAGTATTATATAGAAGAGTCATGGTATAGAGTTGCATTAAAGATTATGGGTCTCAATCTCAATGTGATGATGAATAAGTGGGGATAGTGTGGAGAGCACTCAGAATAGTGATTTATCTTGTTTAATAATTCATTAAAAATTAATGTCTTGTACTAATAAATATATATATATATATATGCACTCTTTTTATCATTAATATAGAACCTAGTTAAGTAATTGATATTAATTTTAAATATAAGAAATACTTTTTATATTTATTATTTTTATTTAAATTATCCCTATTAATATTCACTCAACAATAATAAGGGAATGAATGAGGGAGTTAAGATAGATAGTTAGGATATTTTAAAAAAATATATTATATTAACTAATTTATTTAATATCATAAAATTAATTAAATATGTCTTATATTAAAGATATGAGTAATATAAGCATGTGTATATATGTATGGGCCTTTATATATATATATATATATATATATATTGATATATGCTTCATTATTCGTAAACCTATTTCGTCCAACCACAGAATATCTAAGACGCTGTCTATGTTTGTTAAAAATGATGAGAATGGAATGCATTGAAAAAAAATAAAAACAAAAATAAATGATCAAAATGTAATTTAATTCATGAGATTGGGAGACATGACTCATATGAGGTCTAGGTTAAAGATTAATATGTGAAGATAAATGTGCATACATCTCATTATGTTAAATGAAGATTTCATTTTTGTTTTCATTTCTTTAATTAATACATTCCATTCTCATCTTTTCCAGCAATCAAACAGACTCTAAAATTTACATTAGAGTCTAACAATTTTAATTGAGCTAAGTAAAAAACAAAAGAATCACAAAGTTCTCCAGATAAACTTTTAATACACCTGAGATCACTAATTAAACCAGCATGTACATCAACCCCATGTATATACCATCTAACTATCAGCTTCTAGCTTGTTTCATTTGAATAATTTATTCTGCTAATAGCGGTTAGGTCTAATAGGAAGAATTAGTTTCTCATACTATAGAATTAATTTTAATATAGTGAATTAACATTTGAAAATGCTCCTTAGAAAAAATACTCACATTTAATATTTGGTAGTACCTCAAATTTAATTGTTTCTAATAGGAGGACACATGTACCTATTCAAAAAAAATTCTTAACACAGACTCTTGTTAAAAAATTTAGATTGATAAATGAAAGTGAATACTTAATTTTACTAATATATCTGTGTGTGTTGTTGGGGAGGATGCCCTTCTAATATGAAATACAGATAAAACATAAGTTTATCTAGTAATTTTAATTTACTCACACATACACACTTGGCTATTATTAGAATGTTTGATATTCAAAATGTAGAGTATAAAAGTAGCAAGTGTGTGTAGAGGCGTAATGAAAAATTAATCATTATATCTCTCTACAAGAAAAAGAAACAATGAAACACAATAGCCACAGTCGAATAATAATAACTAAAAACAAAAATATAATAAATTAAATACTCTCTCCGAACCTATTTATAAGACCGTACTAATTTATTCTTATTAATACAAAACCCCTACCAAAAATTTAATTAATAATGAAACACTTGAGACTCATTACAAGAATTGCCCACTTAAAAAAAATGGCTTTTCCACCCACCACCTTCCATTCCCCCAATGAAAAATTTTGCACAATTTGAGCATAGCTTTCTACAATCCCTTTATAGTCCCGTTTCTTCATGATACCACACACAACCATATTTAGCCATATAAAAAATTGTATATATATAATTGATTTGATTAATATGTCTAATAGTATTTTCTAAAATGCTTTATATCTATAAGAATAGGTTACTTGACTATGACATTCTCTTGGAGATAGACCATAATAATGAAATGTAATTGGATTCCCTTCTTCGAGGAGATAAGCACATTTGAAGCAAAAGGATATATAATTAATCATAGAAAGAAAAATACAAAAGTGTGGGGATTTTAAAAATGGAGTGTGGCTTGCACAAGCAAGGTTAATTAGTGGTGGAGGCCTCTCTGTCGAATAGCAATATACTTAAACATTAATTAAATATAGATTATGATTGAGCATTAATTAATGACATGAAAAATAATTATATATCCTGGGGAGTGTGGATTCCACGCAGAAGCCACAAGCAACAAAGCAAACAATATTAATAAAAATAGGGAATATTCTTTGTCCAATTCCTTTGTTGACTCAGAAACATTACCCAGAAGTGGAAAAATGAATTATTGGCTTGGTGGGTTTTTTTTTTTTTTGTTCTCCTTAGTGGATTGGTGATCTGTTCAATTTGTAATAATGCTGTTTAAAGTTATATTACAATCCGATACTCTATCTTCATGTTTTCAGAGTGTGTTGAATTTAATTCGGATCAGATCATTTCTCTTCTTATACCCCATCCAATCCTAAAGGGTTATTATAAACTTTGGTCACTTGGAGGGGACATATATAGGGAAAGTCAGCCATGAACATTAAAACTAGATACTGATAATATGATAAGAAATTAAAAACTTTGGTTACTCAATTTTACCCTTATTTTGATTTTAATCCCTAAAGTTTTAAATAATAGATTTTAGTACTTCAATTTTCTTTTTATCTAAAATATTAGTCATTATAGTTTAATAAAAATCTAGATCATTTTACTTATTCAGGGACTAAAACTAAAATAATGGCAAATAGGAGGGACCAAAAATTATATTAACACAATCCTAAGTATATGATCTTGTTTATAGATTTTTTTTGTTCTAAATATAAGATATTGATCAATTTTATCTCCCTCATTAATTTTGTGTCTTTTTCACTTCAATACCATCATTAAAATAGGGGTGATTTAGGAAAAAGTAACACAATTTTTACATAATAAATTATAGGTAACCAATTTAATGAATTTGTTTAATCTTCATTAATTAGTAAGTCATATATATATATATATATATATATATATATATAAGATTGGGGTAAGTGTTAAGTAACCAACTTGTGGCTTTCTTGTGGAATCCACACTTCATAAAGTTTAGTTTCTTTAATTTATAATTTATTTCTCATTGTTTAATTCAAAAATTGACATTATATTCACTTTAGATCTTAGTTAAAACTCCAAGAAAATGGAATAATAGAAAATTGCTTCAACTTATCACCCCACCCCCTTCCCATCATTTAAATCTAACATATGCTTATTTAAACTTGTTGGCAACCACTTAAACGAAATAAATACTCTATGAATGTTGGACTAGCAATAAAAAAATCTAAGACACCAATAAATAATAATTAAGTCAGCAGAAAAGATTCGACTTCCTCAAGTAAAGTCAAGGATTTAGACTTCATGTATGAAAAAAATTACATTGAACTAACTTTGAATCTGACAATATAGGACTAGCAAAGAAATGTAAGATAATCAAAATGGGTACGATTTTTAATTTTGAATTCTTTGCAAAGAACAAAATTTACTAAACGAACACCCTTGTCCTCCTGTTTTTTTATTCTTTCTCTATTTAATTATCTTTTTCCTCGGAGCTCTTGACTTTTCTCGACCTTAAATTTTCACTCCAAAAAAAAAGAAGTGACCTTAAATTTGTTTAAAAAATAAATTTTTTAAACATATCTACAGTGTGTCATGTGTGTGCCTGTGATGCACATGCAACAGGCAAACCATCATCATCAAAGTCCTAATTATTGAATCAAGTATGGAAATTTAAAATATTTCATGTTGGCTTATGGGAAGAATTGATAAAAACTCATCGTTAATTAGACAATTAATCACGACTTAAACTTTATTACAGTGAAACTTGACTGCCTGTTTACATATATCTTATGACTACAAAAAACATTCTGGCCCAAAACAAAATAAAATAAAATTTTATAAGGTTCCTATACAACGAACAAAGATTAAGTTTAACGAAAGTGGTCAAACTAATTAAATGCTCATAAAAAATTATGTTTACATTTTGTATACGATAGTATCTCAAATAAAACTGAGTTGAGTAACTAGCTAAAAGAACAACATATCCTATACACTTAATTATAGTTACTCTTGAATTTGAATATAGTTTTGAATGAGAATGAGCTAAAGTTCTTCTATTTTGTTATCTTGTTGACATTCTTTTGAGGCCAAAGTAATGTTTGATTCATGAAATATTTCACCAATGCATGTAGATTCAGTACTCGTCTCAAAGATAAATTAGCACATGGTATGCTTTTTTAATGGAAAATAGAACTCTAATTAATGTATAAAAGCCAACTACGAAGTCAAAATCGCCAGTGAAACCTCTTTCATCAACCTCCACCTCTAAATGGAAGTTGATTTTTGATCAAAAATATTCAAAACGCTATCTAATTCATGACTTTTTCTAGCTAAACTAATAGCAATTCTATCATATTCTCTATACATGAAATTAAAAGAAACCTTCCAATTTCTATGGAACATCTTATTAATTTCACCAACGATGTCTCGATAAGGATGATTAGTCCTTTGCTCCCTTGTGATTAGGTTGATAGCCTCTACACAATTGCTGGAAACTTTGATATTTTTAAATCCATTAAACCAACAAAGTTATAGTCCTCTCATAATCTCAAGCACTTCTGTTATGGCTGGTGGGAAATTTCCCAATTTACAACTTAACAAAAGCCAGATAACCAGTTGCCCTTTGTGTCTATTATTATGCCACCGCATGTTGCTTGACCTTAAGGCATAATTCGATTCATCAGCATCTACTCTAACTGACCTTTTGGAGGGCACCAATTGTATCGATGTGTAAATGTTCCTTTTTTGTAGTTACCATTTTCTAACAGTTGTTTATCAATGTGAGCTTTAAAAAGATATAAGCAAATAAAAAGTATCAAAGTACTTTTTTTCCCGCAGTTATTACATCGTTCATGCTTTGGTATGTTTTAATGTGTTGCTGTGCTTGTCCCTGAGATTAAAGTTTGAGATTATTAATTTTTTAAGAGATGCCTTTATTTTTTTTTTCCAAAAAATGAGAATTGTTGTTGTTTCTAGATTTAAATTTTTTATTTTTCTTAAACAATAACTTTATTTTTTAACGATGACAGTTGGAAGTTTATCTTTATTTTATATTTGATATCAATATTAAAGTAAATGTAAATTGTTTAATTTTAATTTCAATTATTCAAATAAATGATCACTTGATGACTATATATTGGTTTGGCCACAGATTTGAGTCAAGCTTGAACTATGTGTGTTTGGAAAAAAAATTAAACCAGCTTATGAAAAAAAAATGGGCTTATAGACAACTTATGGAAACAGGGCTTTTTTAGAAGAACTTGTGGAAAAAAAAGTGATTTTGGATAAATAAGTATTTGGATAGTTATTTATATAAGGGGTTTTATGATTGGTAAATGACCAAAAAGGGTATGAGTATTAAATGAGGAGAGAAGAGAGAGAGTGTAAGAAAGAAAATAGAGAAAAAGTAGAAGAGATGAGAGAGGGTGTAAGAAAAAGTATGAGAGAATGTGTAAAAAAAAATAGGGGTAATATAGTAATTGGTTAGTTTATAAGCTCTTTTACTATTCCATAAGCTGCTCTGACCAGCTCATCTGAAACCTTGATTTGAAACCATGGAATCCATTTATGAATTAAACCATGGAATCCATGTATTAAACCATGAAACCTTGGTTTAATCCAAAAGCCCATTTGAATAAAAATGACTATTTATTTTAAAATTGCCCCAAATCTCGCTATTGGAAACCACGTTTAAAGTAGTTTCCAAACAGGCCCTATATATTAGATAGGTTAGGCTAGGTTTAAATTAGGCTAGGTCATAAGTTCCTGATAGGTCATTTTTTGCTCTTTTTCACTTTTGTTGATAAATATTTCATGGAATCCATTTATGGGTAGCAATATATTAACAAATATTCAGCTAAAACAAAGGTATGGGATGAAGACCATTATAAGACTGCAGAAGTATAACTCATACGATCATTAAGCTTCATACAACCTTCAATGGATAATAAATTCCTACACCCAATAGAGGAGAAGTCAAAACAAATAGAGCATGTTCCATAATATATGATGAGCACTGCAAGCTAACTAATTATCACATTAATATACACGCAAAAGGCATGATAGTAAAATGTCCTGCAATGTATGAGGTGCTATGTGTGAGTTTGAACATGTTCAAACTTCTCAAATCTATGGTCTCATTACCTACTGAATGAAGATTACTTAATGCTATTAGCCTTTTGAATTAGAGGGGCATATACTAACAGTTTGAGGTTATAATTAAGATTGAGTCTATAACTTTCTATTCACAAAAGAATTATTATATGCTACTAGCCTATAAGGTTATTAGAATAACTTATCATCATTCATTATCATGGAATAAAAAAAAATATTTTACTTTCGAACTATATTCTAATTCATTAGAATGATAACGATATTAGAATTAAAAAAAAACTAATTTCTAATGAAGTTCTAGTTCCTTAGTTTTTTTTATTACAATATGAATACTATCGCTGGAGTTGTATGGGGGAAAAAACCGTTATCATATTTGAACCAATGACTTACACCTTACAATAGCGTTGGCAGAGTAGTTTAAGAGCCTGTTTGATTCAATTCCTGAATAAGGAACAAGTCACTATGAGTTTAGTGCATATATTTATTATTGCATATACTTATTATATTATATGATTATATGAATTTTATATGAAATTAGAATACAGGTACATATATACGTTTTATATGCATAGCGGCTCATTAAGGAACAAGAAATTTGAATTACTTAGTGAGTATAGTATAGGTAAAATTGATGACAATGCTCAAAATTTGATCTGGAGACCTTTTCTTCATACGTTTTGAGGTGATTCAAGGTAGAATTCTCTTGGCAATGCAATTTCAAAGTCTGACTCTCAACAGTTTCCCTCTTCACAGACCATGCGTGCATGATAGTTTTCTCACCAAAACCCCTATGTCATCTGTCCTCACTTTAGGCAGACGTACCCAATTTACTTGTTCTTTGTTGTACCCGATTATTTCTCCCAATTTTGCAATGGTGAGAACTGAAAAGATTGATTATATGGAAAGAGGGAAGAAAAAGCATCCAAAGCAACGCTGAGCAAAGGGAGAAGAAATAAAGAGAAAGGTGACAAAGAAAAGGACACAATGGGGAAAACTTGACCACTTTTGATTCGTCAAAATCTAACCTAATCACTCTTCATTATGCCCATATTTTCCTTCCTCTTTCCATGTATCTTCATTTTGATATTATGTCCAAAAACAGTGAACACATTGTCCTCTTTCTCTTTATTTTCTTTTCTTTCAGTGCTATTATGCCCTTATTATATTTCCTCTTTCCATATAATCACTCTTCTCACTGTTGAAAGGAAATAGGGGGAAATGATCTTTATGATGGCTACAAGCAGCTATAACAGAGCACAAAATCTAAGCCTCAATGCAAGTACTTTTAGGTCTAAAATCTTTGTAAAGAGCTACTTATTATGTAGACTTTTTGAAAAGTCTCACGTTTGAAACTTTGAAGGCTATAAGTAGGCATTTGAGTATAGTAATACCTTTCAAAGCTTCCATATTCACCAATTCTAGGCTACCTACATATGATTGAAATAAAACTATTTTTATTATAAATTACAAAGTATTCTAAAGGGCTAAAATCTCAATCTCCAAACAATGATCCCACGGTAATAACAACATCTCCATGGAATGAAAATTAAACACCAACAAGCTGTTTATTGAGGTGGTCCTCATAAAGAGAACATAAATCTGAATATCAGGAGATACACTTGTTAAAAGAGGTAAAAATTCTTTATAACTAAGTTTCAAAAGAAATTATACATTTGTTTAAATAAAAAAAAAGTTGAACTACACAACTTCATCATCATGGCTTCAGTGAAAGAGATAAAAAAATTATACTCTAAGTTTCGGTTTAAATGAAGAGAATGACATTACTATAAGAAGATGGCAAAATTTTATTGGATGTTGGACGTGAATAAATTCACAAAGAAGAAATATAATAAAATGAAAGATTCAAATAACCAAGCCAATTAATGGAAGTCTTCTCCCAAACTTCATAGCTAACGTTTGGAGGATCCACACGCTTCTTCTGTCACTTTAAAACCCCACACTTCATTCTTTTTCAAAAGGCAACTGAAGGAAGGGAATAACAATAAGAAAACAATAGAGTCTTGACCTTAGTCTTTGAGATAACCTCGTAGGAGTGTGATACAGACACACTAACCTAGTATTTAAATCCTTGAACTTCTCTTGCCAATGTCTTGTGCTTCAAATTTGCCTTCATTTGTTTGTGTTCAGTTGTTAGCAAAATTGAAAACATCTCTTCTTTTTGCTAACAGACAAGGAAGAAAGAATTATCTCATGTATATATATATAGTTCTTAATCAACCAACCAAATTGTACTATATTTGGTCCTAATTAAAATATCTAATTGACTTTTTAGATAAATTAAAAAAATTAATTAAAATTAATATAAGAGTTACTTGATTAAATTGGATAAATTGAGGAATATATAATATGAATTTATCTTAAGAGATAAATTTTGTCATAATTAATTAATTTTTTTAGCTTCTTTAATATATTAAAAAATATCAATTAACTTTTACATTAAGAATGGGAGGGAGTATCATTCATTCTTTGATCTTTCTCTTATATAAGTAACTTTGAGAACCTAATTAACCTCATACATCAAAATAGAGCAAGTGAATTCATTTGATGTTTATGATAGTCTAATGTCCTGCAGTGTATGAGTTGCTATATGTGTGAGTTTGAACATTTTATTTTATAAATTCTGACTTCAACTTCTCCCAACCTTCTCTTGCTGTTTTGTGTGCCATGATCCTACTAAAAATAGACTCATCTACTTTTGAATGAAGACTACTTAGTGCTTTAAATTATTATTTTTTTTAATCAAAACTATATATATATTTTTTTAATTTGCGAGAAAGTACTAGCTGCTGGAAGTTACAATTCCCAATTTCCTTTTATTGTACCTGATCATTCCCCCTATTTCCTTGCAATGGCGAGAAGAGTGATTATATAGAGAGAGGAAAGAAAATAAGGGCATAATAGCACCGAAAGCAACGCTGAGGAAAAGAAGAAGAAATAAATTTAAAGAGAATGGTGAAAAGAAAAGGACACAATAGGAAAATTTGACCACTTTTGCTTCATCAAAATCTAATCTAATCACTCTTCATTATATTCTTATGTTCTTTATTCTTTCTATATATATATATATTTAATCATTCTTCTCCTTGTGTGTCTAATTACTTGAACACAAAATAAATTGTTTAATAAAATTATATATGTTGATTATATTTCTAATAAAAAATTAAAGGTTATAATCACCTGGTACTAATAATTGCAACAACACACTCAACCTCTCAATTACTCTTTTATTTTTAACAATAATTTCACTACCCGAAAACTTGAAATCTCATAAAACACTTGCACAAACGTATACCGCTAAGCTGAGAAACAGGAAGACTTCTCTCAACGGCTTCTCTGAAACTTCACATGCCTAATTAATGTGTGATGGACCCACACGCTTCTTTTGTCACTTTAAGACCCCACACATCATTAATTTCTATCTTTCATCGGCATCGTCACTCAAAAGGCCAAACTGAACAATAATGAACGACAAAGTCTTGACCTCTAGTCTTTGAGGCAACCTGGTGGAAGTGGGATACTGATACACTAGCTACTATTTAAATTCTTGAACGTCTTGCCAATGTCTTGTACTTCAAATTTGCCTTCATTTGTTTTTGTGTTCTTGTGTTTATGGTGCAAATCACTTCATGGCAGAGAGCGTTGTTAGTTTTGTGCTGGAGAACTTGTCTCGGCTCGTGGCACATGAAGCCAATTTGCTATGTGGCGTGGAGGATAAAGTTAAGTCCCTTGAGAGTGAGCTCAGAATGATGACTGTCTTCCTCAAGAGCTGCGAGCAGAACCAGCGGAAGAAGGAAATCGAAAAAGAGGTAGTCCGTCAAATCACGGACGTCGCACATGAAGCTGAGGATGTCATCGACACTTTTGTCGCCAACGTTGCCAATCACCGAAGGAGAAGTTGGTTGTCCAGGATGCTCCATGGTGTTGACCATGCAAAGCTTCTGCACCATGTGGCAGAAAAAATAGACAACATTAAAGCCACCATCGATCACATTTATGAGAACAGAATCAAATACGACACCCAGGAAGCAGCAGGATCTTCAACAGAGGAGTTACAACTAGTGCACAGGCGAAGAAGGGAAGTGGAGGAAGATGACGTAGTGGGTTTTCGGCTTGATACAACTGAAGTAATCAATCGGCTCAACCAAGGGGGTTCGCGTCGTAATGTGGTGTCCGTCATCGGTATGGGCGGATTAGGTAAAACTACTCTTGCTCGTAAGATTTATAAGAGTTATCATGTCAAGAATTACTTTGATTGTCATGCTTGGGTTTATGTGTCTAATGACTACAGACCTAGAGAGCTTTTGCTAGCCCTTCTTAAATGCTTCATGTCAGTCTCTGCAAATAGCAGCAGCAAGCATAAGAAGAAATCAATTGGCAAAGGCAAAGCTGAATCTGATGATTTCTATAGTTTGAGTGAAAAAGAACTGAAAAACAAGGTACGAGAGTGTTTGAAAGGGAAGAGGTATCTTGTAGTGTTGGATGACATATGGAATCCTCAACATTGGGATGGCCTACAATATGCTTTTCCTGATTACAATAAAAGCAGTAGGATCTTGATCACTAGTCGTTTGAAAGAGGTGGCTTCTCATGCCAGCTCATCTCCTCCCTACTATCTCCCTTTTCTTACTGAAGAAGAAAGTTGGGAGCTTTTCTCAAAAAGGGTGTTTCAAGGTGAAGGCGTGCCTTCTGATCTCGAGCTAGTAGGTAAGCGAATGGTAAAAAGTTGTGGTGGCTTGCCAATATCCATTGTGGTACTAGCAGGAATTCTAACAAACAAGGATAAGTCATACCGAGAATGGTCCAAGATCATGGGCCATGTCAACTCGTATCTCACTCAACCAGAAACACAAGCACGATATAGTACTTAAACTCAGTTATGATAGCTTGCCTCCAAGATTGAGGCCATGCTTTCTATATTTTGGTATGTTTCCAGAAGACTATGAGATTCCTGTTAGACGCTTGATCCAGTTATGGGTTGCTGAAGGATTCATTCTTCATAGTGATTCTAGAATTGCAGAGGATATTGCAGAGGACTACTTGGATGAGCTCATTAATCGTAGCTTAATCCAAGTAGGGAGAAGGAGAAGTGACGGGGGAATCAAGACTTGTCGCATCCATGATCTTCTAAGAGAACTTTGCATATCTGAGAGCAAGGAGGAGAAGGTTTTTGAAATTTGTAGGGATGTAGAGATTTTGGAGCAAACCAAACCTCGCAGGCTATCCATTCAATGTAATATGTCTGATTTTTTTGTTTCAAGCTACAAAGATGTTTCGGGCACTCGTTCTTTGCTCTGCTTTGACCGGGACTCCTACTACCACCTTGATTCAAGAAAGTCAGAAGGGCTAGTGAAATGCTTTCAACTTGTTCGAGTATTGGATCTAGGGCTTCCATGTTCATGTGAGTTTAAGCTCCCAACCAATTTAAACATGCTAGTGCATCTAAGGTATTTAAGAATAGACCTGGAAACAAGTTTCTATAGAGGATTTGTCAGAGCGATTCCTAAATTCATATGCAATCTTTGGAATCTAGAAACTTTGGACTTGGGGCATTCTCAATCTGTAATATCCATACCTGTCTCTAGTGCAATGTGGAAGCTTAAGAGACTGAGGCATCTTCATACGACTGGACCTGTGATTTTACTTGAGTTTCCAGAAGTAGAAACTAAAACCATGTGGAATCTACAAACCTTATCTTGTGCTGCCGTAAACAAAAAATCAGCCGTTGCCTCTCTAATAGGGAAAGGTGTATTCCCAAAGCTTAGGACATTGGGATTGCATTTTTGTGAGTATGACAAGCATAAACAAGGGGTTGGTCAGGTATGGGAAAACCTTCCAAACCTTAATTATCTGAATGCATTGAAGATTTATGGCTTCCCTGACATTCCAACATCTGTCAATGCCTTTCCTTTTAACCTCACCAAGCTAGCCATCTCAACCACCAACTTAAATAACGATGTCATGAGAACTTTGGGGAGTCTTACCAACCTCAGAATTTTGAAAATAAAACACTCTGAGTTTACAAAAGCCTCAAGGTCTGAGTTAGAGCTTTGTTGCACTAATGGGTTCCCCCAACTAGAGGTATTTGAAATGATACATCTGAAGAAGCTCCATCACTGGGAATTAGGTAAAGATGTAATGCCATGTCTTAGACGTTTAATCATTATAGAGTGCTGGAGGTTGACTGCTCTCCCTGATGAGCTATGGTCCCTGACTTCTTTAAGTGAGGTACAAGTAAAAGGGCCCTCTGAATCACTAAAGATGCAACTCCAAAGTCAACCCATTAGAGATGGCTGCAATCTCATTGTCCGAGAGAGAGTTTCTAGAACTTATAGGATATTAGGGGAGAGAGGAGGAGAGAGAGGGAGTTGAAATGATGTGTTGTATTGATAATTACAGAGCACAGGTATTTATAGATGGGTGATTAATGATAACTAATCTAGTTGGACTATCCAAATCAGAGTGCAACTGTTTAAACTCTAACAATATTGACTTCTGTGGAAGCTATGCAAAGCCATGCCCGTCTTACATTCTGTATATTTCTGTCATCATTTACCAAAAATGAAAAGAGATGTTTCAATGAACCTATTTGAATACTTTGATAGTTTTCTCCTGTGAAAAGTGGAGGAGGTTCAGAAATATTGCTGCTTGTAGCCATCACAAAGATCAGTAAAATCTCTCAAGTGTGTATAGTTTGTTTAGGTGGAGTTTTCTTCCTTGAGTTCTCTCATACACAATCCCACACAGATTCGTTTTTCTCTGTTACCATGTTGGAAAAGAAAAAAGAAGAAAATTCACACACAGAGAATGCGGAAGTAGTAGCCCCACATAAATCTACCAAAGATCCTTTGGTTAAACACCAACAACTACATCTGCGCAACAAAAACCATCACAGGATGGCAGACATAAAAGAGGGTTTGGTCAAGTTTGGGAAGGCCTCCAACACCTAAATTATCTTTGTAACATGACAATTAATTTATTTACAAATTTTCAAACACACATCATTTTAAAGGAAGCGGATGCTCTTAGAATCCAATTCTCTCAGAATCTATCAGAAGCATCATTTAGTTTTCTTGCCTCCTCCTCCTGCCTTCTTTATTAAAAAAAAGAGATTTAAAAAAAAAACCGTTTTTTAAAAGACTTTAAAAAAGTGTTTTTAAAAAATTTCAAAACATTCTTTGAAGTGTTTTTTAAAATATTTTTTTAAAAAAATGTTTTAAAGAGTAGCCAGCAGAAACACTTTTTTTTTTTTAAAAAAATAGTTTTTAAAATTTGTTTATAGAAAAGCAAGTGGGAGGAAGCAAGAAGGGTAGAAGGAGGAGGCAAGAAGGCTATATGATGCTTCTGAGAGATTACGAGAGAAGTAAATTCTGAGAAGATCTGCTTCCCATTTCAAAAGTATTTGTATCATTTCATTTGTAAAGCTACTGTAAACTTCTACTTCCATGTTCTGCAGTGTCTGAGTTGCTGTGTAAATTTAAACATTTTAGTGTGTATATATATAGATCAACTTTTAACTTTTCTAGAAGGATTTTTAATTTCAAAATAATTGAGAAATGAGGATAATTGCATGCTAAATATCACCCAAGGGAGTTTTTTTAGGCACATTCTTTTGATATTCTTTACCTCTGGTTGGTGACTGAAATAATGACTTCTCTGTCCACTTCAATATCCCATTATATTTCTATTTTCTCAAAAACAGAGGGGGAAAATGCATTCTATCATGAAAAAAGAAAGTGATTTTGCATGTTGCAGCATTACCTCAAGAGGCTGAATAATGACCAAATATGTAATCTTTCATTGAATTCAACCCATTAACAAATAATCAGCTAATGATCAACATTTATTATTTAGATCAAAAAGAATTCAATAGCAACTAACAAGCAAAGAACAGAAAATAACTTGGTTAGATTCTCATTGTGAGAAAAAAAAAACTTATTCAATGACTATAAAGAAATTATTTTGCAAAAAAAATGAAAATAAGGATATGGGGTGGTCACACTTCATAGAGCTGCAATCCACAAGAACCCATTAACTTGGTCAACCCAAAAGTGATGCCCATAGCTAGCAGTCCTCCAGACACAACCCTCACACATGATCTCAAAATGGGACTCTTTCCCAACAAAGCTCCCACCAATCCAAATGCTGTGAGAGCCAATGTAGCCACAATGACAACCACCATTAGCCTTATCTTAAAATCTATTATGAATGCAGTGGCAAGCAGAGGAATCATTGCTCCTATGCTAAATGACATTGCTGATGCAAATGCTGCTTGATATGGATTTGGCAGCTTCATGTTCATATCCTTCATCTTCTCCTTCTGCTTCTCTGTATCATCATCTCCTTCACTCATTTCCCTCTTCGTCTGTGCAACTTCAACATCATACTGTGTGTAAACTGACACAAACTCTCCTACTGCCATACTGCAAGCTCCTGCTATTGACCCTACAAAACCAGAAAGCACCATGGATTTGGAATCTGTTTTAATAGCTCCTAAGCCCATCATCAATGCCGCAACTGAAACCAAACCACCATTGGCTCCCAATATTGCAGCACGAAGCCAATGAGCCCTTTGAGAGTAGTCGAGCTGATCAGTTTCTTCAGTTGGAGTTAGGGTGGTTTGTTTATGATCATCTTCATAATCTGCTTCGCTTGGGCTTGGAGCTACTCGTGCATGCTTGAGGGATAGCAAGCCACAGGGTAAAATGGCAGCCATGGTAGACAACAAGAAGAAAGATCTAAGAAGAAAAACCAGAGATTAAATGGCTTGAACTTGCAGGAAACAGATTGGAGATTCAAGGATTTATAATGAGAAGGGATGAAAATTGTGGGAGATGAGTGTTATTGATGAAGTGATTAATTTATTTGTAGTTCGTTTCTGGAGGCTTTTAAGGTTATAATATCAACCAAATGAAATAGGATTGGGAATATTATTTCAAAGTTCTTCACTGTGTCTTTCTCAAAGGATAATAACTGAATTATTTTAAAATAAATGAAGTTAAATATTATCTCAGTAAACATCTTTGCCCATAAAATATCCAAAAAGTAGTGTCTATTTATATGCATAAAACTATAACAAACCTTATCCCATTAAATGGGATCAGCTATATGGATCTTACGATGTCATTGTGTTCTATTAAAAACTAAATCCTTAAATAGATTATTAACCTAGAGATTCTGCTCAATGACCTTGTTGAGCATTATCTTTAGCCTTTCTCTACTCTTTTTAACTGAAATCCATACTATTTGATCCACCCTCCTTACCGGCATATCTTTTAGCCTTTTTTGCACGTTTCCAAATCACTTAAGAGGGTTCTTTATTATTTTCTCTTCAATAGGTACCACTCCAACTCTTCCACGTATTTGTTTATTACGAATCTTATCTTTTTTTTTTGTATACTCACACATACATCTCAACATCCTCATCCCAACTACCCTAAATTTATACTCTTACTGTCCCTTTAAAGCCCAACATTCACTTCTATAAAATATTGCTAGTCTTAGTATAATAAAATTTTCTTTTTATTTTATCTTATATTTTCTGACAATCTGTTTATATGCATACATGAAGGAAAATTGTTTAGAATAAGAATATGTTGCCGAAGGAATATGGATTTATGCCAAAACTGGAGTATGTCAGGACATGATCCATAATCATCTCAAGCAATATTTTATTCAGAAAACACAATCAACAAAGTTAAGATGCTAATATGGAGAAAGTTTCCTGATTAATTATTTGCATCTCTCCTCACTGAACTAATTGCATTTATTTTTTATAAATATACCTTAATCTGATAGGATTAATATTTAAAAAAGAAAATATAAAAGAAAAGGTGATAAGAATTACTTTTCATTTTAATTTTGCCTTATAAAAGAAAAGGTGATAAGAAAATATCTCACGTAAAAACTTACATAACACTATATCATAATGTGATTGACACCATGATAAGTATTGAAAACTACCTGCACACACTCATTTGCCCAAAAACAAGAATAACTGTATTATAGTTGTGCTTAATTATTTTTTTCAACGACCTTATGCCTATCCATCCTATATATTATATAATATGGGAGAAAATATACATTATAGAAAATTTTCAATATCATGATTATATATAATTGGGTTATTTGTAAGATTAATTGGAAACCCCCAGGTAAAGTAAGGAGAGGGGATAATTCAGATAGAAAAAAGTTTAAAAAATAGTTTATGAAAAAAGGGGATTTTTAAACAATTTTTAAAAAGACTTTTAGAGAAGAATTCATAAAAAACAAATAGTTATGAATAAATAAGTATTTAAATAGTTATTGAAAAATTAAAAATTATTAAATAGTTATTGAAAAATTATTAGATAGTTCTTAAAAAGAGTAGAGAGAAAAAAGAGATGATAAAGAAGAGAGAAGAGATATGAAAGAAAGTATAAAAGAGAGAATAGATAGTGAATAAAAGAGAAGAGAGGATAGAAGGTAGATAGTATAACAAAAAGTAAATATAAAATAGTAATTGGATATTCAATGATCTCTTTTATTATTTCAGAAATTAATTTATCTAAAATTTTAATTTTAACTTGGTCTAAAAAAAATTTAAAACAAATATAAATATTTATTTTAAAATTTAACCACAGAAGCTTTTAATTAATATGAAGATGCAGGGGAATGTATACATATACCAGAGAGAGAGCGGAGGAGGGTGGTTTTGCCAGAACCGGAAGGACCCATGAGGGCAGTGAACCTCCCTGGTAGGGCCGAACCTGTGGCCTTATTCAGCAGCTTCTTCTGATGAGCCTCCACCGTCAACTCTTCCCACACCACTCCACAACCTGCCCTTAGTATACTTTCCTCCTGCATTATTACTTCGTCTCTGCTATTTTCCCTTATTCAAACTGTACTTAAGAATGCTTATTAGTTGAGGCATACTTAAGAGTCTTGTCCCTTTGGCCGCATGATCAATGTTGTTAGCATAATTGAAAACATCTGTTTTTTTCGCTAACAGACAAGTAGGAAAGGATAAAAGAAGAGGGGCATCATATATATATACTCTAACTTATCATATATATTTATTTAACTAATTTAATTAAATTAATTAATATATTATTTTTAAAAATATTTTAATTATTTTTTATAACTCATTTTTTCTCTTAATTAATTATTACTAAAATATATCAATAGAAATAATTTTAAAAAATAATAAATATATAAAATAAATATTATATTTATAATTAAGATTAATTTTTTAATTATATATTATAATAAAAATAAGAGAAGTATTATTTAAAAATACTTGTTCAAACAGTGAATACATTTGTTAATATTATAGGTTGAATAAATAAAATTATTATTCTAATAAAAAAATTAAAAGTTAAAATCAGCAAGTAGTACTAAAAATTACAATTTAAAAGACATTCAACCTCTCAAATTACTTTAATTACTTTTTTTTTTTACAATAATTTTTGCTACCAGAAAACTTCAAAACTCAAAAATGTACTACAGCTCTTTCATAAAAATTTTGTGGACAAAAATGACCCTGAACCAAAAGCAGCAATAAAGTATTGCGTTTTAGTCTTTCGACGTGAGCAAGTGGATTAATTCAGTGTGAATCCAAGAAAATAACGTCTTTTCTTATTGCTACTCATCACCTGCGTAGCGCTGAAACCGGATCCAGCTGGTGTTTAAATTCTTGAACATCTGGCAGTGTCTTGTATCTATTTTCTTCTGTTGATCGTGCAAATACTTTATGGCAGAAAGCGTAGTTAGTTTCGTGCGGGAGAATTTGTCTCCGCTTGTGGCACACGAAGTCAATTTGCTGTGTGGCGTGGAGGACAAAGTGAAATCCCTTGAGAGTGAGCTCAGAATGATGAGTGTCTTCCTTAAGAGCTCAGAGAAAAACCAGCAGAAGAAGGAAATCGAACAAGAGGTTGCGCGTCAAATCAAAGACGTCGCACATGAAGCTGAGGATGTCATCGACACTTTTACTGCCAAAGTTGCCAGCCCCCAGAAGAAGAAGTTGGTTGTCCAAGATGCTCCATGGTGAAGAGCACCATGTGGCCAGAGAAAATAGACAACATTAAAGTCACTATCAATCAGATTTATGAGAACATAATCAAATACGACAGCCAGGAAGCAGCAGGATCTTCAACAGATCAGGATTTACAACTACTGCATAAGCGAAGAAGAGACGTGGAGGAAGATGTGGTGGGTTTTCAGCATGACTCAACTGAAGTGATCAATCTCCTCAAGCAAGGGGGTTTGCGTCGTAATGTGGTGTCCATCATGGGTATGGACGGATTAGGTAAAACTAGTCTCGCTCTCAAGATTTATAATAGTCATCATGTCAATAATTGCTTTAGTGTCATGATTGGGCTCATGTGTCTGATGACTATAGACCTAGAGAGCTTTTGCTGGCCCTTCTTAAATGCTTCATGTCAATCCCTGCAAATAGCAGTAGCATGCATAAGAAGAAATCAAAGAGCAAAGGCAAAGCTGAATATGATGATTTTTATAGTTTCAGTGGGGAAGAACTGAGAGACATGGTACGAGAATGTTTGAAGGGAAAGAGGGATCTTGTAGTGTTGGATGACATATGGAACACTCAACATTGGGATGAATTACATCGTGCTTTCCCAGATGGCAATAAAAGAAGTAGGATCCTGATTACCACTCGTTTGAAAGAGGTGGCTTTTCATGCCAGCTCATCTCCCTACCATCTCACTTTCTTTAACGAAGAAGAAAGTTGGGAGCTTTTCTCAAAGAGGGTGTTTCGAGGTGAAGGCGTGCCTTCTAATCTAGAGCTAGTAGGTAAGGGTATGGTAAAAAGTCGTGGTGGCCTGCCAATTTCCATTGTGGTACTTGCAGGAATTCTTGCAAACAAGGATAAGTCATATCGAGAATGGTCCAAGATCATGGGCCATGGCAACTCGTATCTCATTCAACCAGAAACACAAGTACACGATATAGTACTTAAACTCAGTTATGATAGCTTGCCCCCAGTACTGGGGCCATGCTTTCTATATTTTGGCATGTTTCCCGAAGACTACGAGATTCCTGTTAGATGCTTGATCCATTTCTGGGTTGCAGAAGGATTCATTCTTTATAGTGACCCTAGAATTGCAGAGGATGTTGCAGAGGACTACTTGGATGAGCTCATTGATGGTAGTTTAATCCAAGTTGGGAGAAGGAGAAGGGATGGGGGAATCAAGACATGTCGTATCCATTATCTTCTAAGAGAACTTTGCATATCTGTGAGCAAGGAGGAGAAGGTTTTTGAAATTTGTAGGGATGTAGAGATTTTGGAGCAAACCAAACCTCGCAGGCTATCCATTCAATGTAATATGTCTGATTTTTTTGTTTCTTGCGACAAAGACCTTTCAGGTACTCGTTCCATGCTCTGCTTTGACCGGGACACCCTTTACAACCTTGATTCAATGAAGTCAAAAAGGCTAGGGAAATGGCTTCAGCTTGTTCGAGTGTTGGGCCTCCAATTTCCTGCAAGCGTAGGATCCCCGCCGATTTAAACATGTTAGTGCATCTAAGGTACTTGAGAATAGACCTTGACAACAATATAGTTTATAGGGGATTCGTAAGATCGATTCCTAAATTCATTTGCAATCTTTGGAATCTTGAAACTTTGGATTTGCGGCATTCTAAATATGTATATTCCATACATTTCTCCAGTGGAATGTGGAAGCTCAAGAGACTGAGGCATCTTCATACAGCTGGACCTGTGATTTTACCCAAGTTTCCAGATGTTGAAAGTGAAACCATGTGGAATCTACAAACCCTATCTTCTGTTGCCGTAAACAAAAAATCAGCCATTATATCTCTAATAGGGAGAGGTGTATTCCCAAAGTTTAGGAGATTGGGGTTGCATTTC
Organism: Leucaena leucocephala; assembly: GCA_037074615.1. Classification (NCBI taxonomy): domain Eukaryota; kingdom Viridiplantae; phylum Streptophyta; class Magnoliopsida; order Fabales; family Fabaceae; genus Leucaena; species Leucaena leucocephala. Next base: position 13,563,138 of record CM073550.1, read on the forward strand.
TATAAGGATGGCAAGTATAAACAACGGGTTGGTCAAGTATGGGAAAATCTCCCAAACCTAAATTATCTGACTGAATTGAATATTTTATGACTTTCCTGAAATTCCAACATCTGTTAATGCCTTTCTCCTCAACCTTACCAAGCTAGTAATCACAATCACCAACTTAAATAACGATGTCATGAGCATTTAGGGGGGTCTTACCAACCTCAGAATTTTGAAACTATGTGGTTGTCAGTTTACACCCTCAAGGTCCGAGTTAGTGCTTTGTTGCATTAATGGGTTCCCCCAACTAGAGGTATTTCAAATGCTATATTTGAAGCTCTATCAATGCGAATTTGTTAAAGATGTTATGCCATGTCTTACACATTTGATCATTAAAGAGTGCGAGAGGGGTTGACTTCTCTCCCTAACGAGCTCTGGTCCCTAACTTCATTACAAGAGGTACAAGTAGTAGGGCCTTCTGAATCACTGAGGATGCAACTCCAAAGTCAACCTATAAGAGATGGGGGCAATCTCGGGGGAGAAGGGGGGAGAGTGAGTGGAAATGATGCGTTGTATTGATAATTACAGAGTAGAACTATTTATAATGGAGTGCTTACTGATAACTAATAAGTTACAACTGCTTAACAATCTCCAATTGACCTCTTCTGAAAGCTTTGCGGATCCTTGCAAGTCTAGTGTTCTGTATGTTTCTGTCATAATTTACCAAAAAATGAAAAGAGAGTCCATTTTTCTTAATTTAATCAGTGTTTTTTCCTCACAACCAATTAAAGGGAGACTTCGCAGAAGAATTATGTATGAGGGGGGGGGGGCGACTATCTCCACCCAGTGGTTTTGTTCCTTCTTGGCTTTTTTATAAAGAGACAAAATGATATAGTAAAATAAACCTGAGATTACACAAGGACAGAAAGAAATATTACATAAATACTGAAATAAGAGATAGTGACTAGAAGATAGAGTTCCCTTTTGATGGATAAACAAGCATATACAAATAAAACAAATGTAACACAGATTTCACCCGGATTCCATATGCTCCTTGATCTGTTTAATTTGTTCACAATAATACAAACTTTTAAAAAAACAAAGGAACAAACATCATAATATTTATTAGTAATGTCAGTCAATAATAAGGCAATACAATGAGGATAACAATCAAAGCCCCTAAAGGTAATGAACATAGAAACAATTAAACTCTTCACTAACCCCAATGGGAACATATGGTGGTGAGGATCAAGTTAACCTCCTTTTAGGTAAGGATCCAACATCCTTACATACTTGAAGTATATTCCAAGACGCCTATATATAGACGTAAGGGTCATCAACTAATAAAACAATTAATACTAATAGCAAATTAATCACCTTGACTAATTAAAACTAACCATAGGTTCCTATAAGCTGATCAATAAAAACTCCACCATTAATTATCCTTATCAATCTTCACTATCTCAAAATTGAATTTTGCTCTGCTAATTTCCATTATCTGCAATATATGATGCATTTAAAAATATGTTGTAACCTCTAGACCTTAATATAAAAACCAATTGATATTTTTTGGATAAATTAAAAAAATAAAATAAATTAGTTAATTATAACTAATATAAAAACTAACAGTATATAATATGAATTCGCCTTGAAAGATTGTATTTAATCATAATTAATTAATTCATTTGGTTTCTTTGATTTATTAAAAAAATCAACTAACTCTTATATTAATGATGAAAGAGAGTATTAACTTTTAGCTATAACTGCACGCAGCCTTTTCAACAGTATACTCACGCCCCCTCCCCATCCATAAAAAGAAAAGGAAAAATAAAGAAAGAAAGCCTATATTTTAAAACCACCTATACATATCTAAAATAACATACTATCACTAGAAATACAGCAAACCTATGTGCATTGGCTATCAAATCAATAACTTCCATAACCTGTTATGCTCTGCTGATGTCCAGCGTTATGCCATGGATCCAAAAGGCTTATCTTTTATCTAAGAAGAACCTCATGTTTAAGAACAGAATCAAAAACCCACAAATCTGTTCATAACTAGTAATAACTAATAAACAGTATTGGCATCTTTGAATTTCTAGCTTGAATGAATTTGTATTCCTCGTTTCTACATCATCGGGATAACCAACAAAGAAATATCCTATATCACACAACTATGTGAGGAAACAAAATAATTAAAATAAGATTTCCATAAAAGAAAAGCTCAGAATCAAACAATTAAAAATTTATTTTTTGTCTACACAACCTGAGAGGCTTCTGCGGTTCAGCATGCACTTTGCCAGTATATCGAGTAAATTTTCACTTGCCTATTGTCAGACCTTATCTTAATTGTAAGTAAACTGATCAACTGATTAATTATTAAGAGTAAGAAACATTCAACTCATGATACAGATCTAGCACAACTCAAGCAACTATTGAACATAAGTGCAATTGCAGAACTGTTGTAACTATATACAGAATGACTCACAGGAGAGGTGTTGTACAAAAGAATGTAAAAGATTACAGAAAATCTCAAACTAGAAGGAAAACAAACAAAGGGGGGAAGTGGGTCCATATTTTCAGAAACCAAACCTACATCTTAAAAAACCTCAAGCATCTCTCACGTGAAGTTTATCTGCTTTACAAGCTATTTCAGTAATTTGTCAAGTTTCATTAAACCCAACCTGGTATGGAACTTGGAACTGCAAGCAATCAAGGCTAATCATCCAAGTTAAAAAACAACGGCAGTGGTAAGTCTTCTGCTCCAGTAGGGTAGACTTTTGTACCCATTTAACGTTTGACACGTTAGATGGCATTCCAGACAGCTACACAAAAAAGGAGGCAAGCATAAAAAAGATGAATCATAATTAACCATTAAAGATTAGTAAATAAAAGAATAAACGATAATAACCAGAATAATTATTATTTATATACAACAAAGTTGTCAAAGCTATATAAAACATTGGTTATCTTGCAGAATAGCCTACAACAGAGCAGCCAGCCAGTGCCAACCAGAGAGCCAAACCAGAGAGTGGCAAAGAAGGCCCACAAGCAACCAGGCTACAAATTTGTTCATCCTAACCTACGTAGTTCAGCATGTCCTTATAAGGCGGCTATTGTAAACAAGCATGTCCTTATAAGGTGGCTATTGTAAACAATCTTAGGCATATCCAGGAAGAGGCCAAAGAAATTTTTAAGATATTGTACAAAAATATCGACAAATAGACATCAGTAGAGAGAAATAGCAAATATGAGGACGAAAGTGACAGCACGCCCAAGGTTTGGCATGATGACAGAAAATATATGGGCAGCAAAAGTGCCAGAATGAATGGAACATGTTAGAATGTCAACAAGAATACGGTATAACAGAACAATTTTTTTTTTAAGGAAAAAAAGGGGATAAATTCATAACGGCATAAGTAAGGAGATAAACTTTACACACCTATACACTTTCAAGATGGCTCTTGGAATATCGTCTTTCATAAACAGATGTTTGCAATGGAGCATGAAATGGCTGAAATTCACCATTAGATAACGTTCTCAATTCCCAGGAACAATTCAATGGAACCTCAGCAGCTGAGCCCTGACTCTCAAGATGAGTCTCATTGTAGAGGGTTTTTGGTTTACTATCTGAAATTGGTTTTAACTTACAAACTCTCCTTCTATATTTCAAGAAATAGCGATCAGGTTGTCCATTGCATCTTTCTTCCCCAGGCAATGCTGTCTCTGTCTGCTTGCAATGAAGATTCAGTCCACTATATCCACTTAAGTTTATCAGCCTGTCAGAACAACTTCCCTCCCCTTCCTTCATCAACTCTTCCCCAATCTCTTCTTTTGAATCAAAATCAGCCATGCAATTGCCTTCTTTCAAACCGGTTCTCATGTCACTCCCATCCATGCAGACTGAAGGTTCCAATACATATTTATGGGAGTCCTTGGACATGTTATCATCACTGGAAATTTCATGCTTTAAAAAATCACTTGAATTGCTTGAATTAAACAAAGAGCAACTGGACGGAGAGCTACTCGCAGGTTGATACAATTCAACAACCTTATCAGCACTCAATTTCAAGCGCTCATTCAAACTGTTATCATCTCCGCTTGCTACTAAATTTAAAGCACTATTTGCAACCTCAACAGCTCTTTGAGCAACCACAGCCTTCTTAACCGCCTCCTCTCTAGCCCTAGCAGCAGCCTCAACCTTCTTCTCTACCACAAGATTTGCATCCTTAACTACATCCTCCAATGAAACCGTTGAATTTCCATCATCCGAAACCCTAGAAGCCTCCTTTTCCAATACAAGCCTACCCTTTTTCTTAACCTTCTCACTCTTCATTCTCTTTCTTGAAAGAGCCACTGATTCGGGAACCCAACAGTCCACACAAACAGAGAATTCCGACCCAGAACACGCATAAGACCATGGAGCGGCGCCTTTATACTTGGAAAAACACTTTTTATGAACAGCATGCTGACATTGCTCGCAACGAAAACAATCGGCAGACGATTCGGAAAAACAATAGGAGCACATTTTTGAAGATTTAATGGATGAAAGACAATTTTTGCAGAGAAGAACTATGCGCCACTCGCTATTAAGGATGTGTAGTCTCTTCTTACCATTGCAAACGTCAACTATGAAGCCACACGCATGGCACTTGTTCAAATTGGGCAAATCCCTAGTTTTCTTCTGGGATTGTAATGAGTTTTCGTGTTCTTTACGGCCTTCAGATTTCGAGACATGAAACTTGAGATTGCGCGGGACATTGATGGGACTTTTTCGATGTGGCTCTATTCGTTTCTCCGGTTGAAGAAGCTTCATCGTCGGGGAAGTTCCGATGACATCGATCAGGATTAAGGACTAATCAGGCGTTGGGAGAGACGAATTGTCAGGACTGAGGTACAGGGCTTATCGAAAGCATTGAAATCCTTGTGAGTTAATAGGGGTTTTATTTCCCTTCACCCATTTCTAAAGTCGTTGAATGTTTAACGGTCACGCCCTCGAACGCGAGTGGGGATTCCATCGAGTTTGATTAAAAAATGAAGGAATCGATAGAATCAAGAAAGAACCCAGAATCATAAAAAGAATAAAATAAAATAAAAGAACCAAGAATCATAAAGAATAAAAGACCATGATCGGGTCCATAAAGGCGTTGTAACCTGTAATTTAGTTTTTGCAATGGATCTTAGTAACAATTAATGAAACAGATTTTTAATTAGTTTATTAAGTATTACCCCTCTGTTCTTTAACAATGTATACATTAAAAAATGCGATAAATTCATTAATTTAAATAAATATAATATAATTTTTATAAAATAGAATAAAATATTATATTTAAAATTAAATTTAACTCTATAATTTTTATATTAAAAATTGAATATAATAATTATTATTGCATTGACTATTAACATGATTCTTAACCTATCAACATATATTATTGTATAAAATTTACATAAAGTGAGGATTATACTTGCATCAAGTTGTACTATTTTTCTATGTACGTTTAAGTTAAATCAATATATTAAAAAAATTAAGGCAAATATTAAAGTGAAATCGGATAATTTGGTAAAATAAATATAAAGAATTTAATATAAATTTTCTCTAAAAAAATGAAAAGTGCAGCTATGTGGAGCAATAGTGGCACACACAAGTACTTTAATATTTTATTTGTGAAAGAAATGTGAGTCAAAATAAATAGATTTTTATTGATATATAAATCATGTACTTCTGTTTAGTTGCATTTGATGCTTAACATTAACACATTTGGGAGAATGGTGTTTCCACTTTTGTTGGAGAACTTTGAATAATGCTTTAGCCGCTAAGGACGGCCTCTTTGGGCAATCTGGAAGGAAACTAATCAAAGGTTTGATGATTGGATAGCAGAAATGAGGCTATGAATGATTGTAAGTCTCTGTCTCTCAAGATAAGAAATTTGATCATGGAAGATTGATCTTGTTACAGTCATTGGTTAATGCTGTGTTTGTGGTCTGCTAATTGTGCTCCTTTGAAATCCCCGATTGTGTTTAAATATTATCTTTTTAGGTGAGGTCAACTATTGTTAGGCCTCAATATATCAATTTGAATTTGAAATAGAATGTTAATGGATCTTATATTTCGAGGAAATGAACAAGAACTGGTATGCTGGTTGAAGTTTTGACTATATCTGTGAATGCTCTCATTTATCCATCCATGGATATAGCAGATTCATGTCTTGAGCTGTAAGTGGTTTTGTAGCAGTTCGATGTTGGATGTGTCGAACCTTGTTGGGCCTTTAGCCAATGTTTCTTGTTTTCTTTGATTTAGTTAAAGCTATCCTACCTTTCTAAGAATTAGCACATAAAATAGTTTTCATCTCTTCTAACCAAATTCATTTCCTAATATTTAAACTTTTATTCTCCTCTTTATAAAAATAAGACAACTTACCACATCAACCAACAGTTTGTTATTTTTTAGTCTGCTAGAGAAGTTAACAAAGCTACAGATCGGGTTGCAGTATCGACTTCTAGTGCAAGTATTTCATTTTCCTCAGTTGTTACATGAACTTTCAGTTATGCAGATACTGAAACCGCCACCAATGATCCAGTAAGTGCCAGATCTGAATATAAACATGCATTTATCAACAGAACATTGGTCATATCTGATAATCTTCAATTTTTAGGGACATGACTTTGAATATATTTAAAGCACCTGTGATGCACACTTGAGATAGGAACTCACAAACACACCCTTCAACCCACAATTCAGATGTTACAACAAACCCACTTATTCATAAGGTCAGAATCATCAAATACCAGAAACTCAATGTTGGATCCAACATTCCAAACTCAAAACTTCCCAGGAGATACAATTTCACAGCATTTTATTAATCAAGTTACCCTGTTTTTAAAAATTTCCTAGCAACCACAGTGAAAGCCATATACAGGAGTATAATTTTGAGTCCAAAATCAAGTGTGTAGGAGTAGGTATTTGGAAATGAAAAATCTGAGAAGATGATGATCATATCCCACCAAAATATCTCTCCTTTTACTGCAGTTTGGAGAATAGCTTTGGTGCAACCTGCATTGTTGGATGAAAGTTCAGTACAGATTACGTAGGCATACAATGAATAGTTTGATAATTGTATGATGAAGTAATACATACACATTTGTCAACACATGACCAATAATCAAAATATTGCCCAGTGCAGTGTTTGTGCCCGGAATCATCACCTTCGATTCTTTTAACGCACGCCTGTAGCATGAAGAAGGATTACTTTACGACAACTTAACAATTACATTTGAATAAATAGGGAATAAGGAAGAATGAAGGATTAACAACAACATTGCTTGTTGACTTCAAATTGATCTCTGTTGATGATGAAGGCAGAATGAAGAATAACCAAAATCACTTTTTAATTCCCAAATTACATTCTTAATCATATCACAACTCCGGGCATCTATTCAACTATTATGTCAACTATTACATTCTAGAATTTGATTTCTTTGGATGGGTTTCTTATTGTCTTATATTCTACAGACAATATTTGTATTATTTGAATGGCAAGTTGGGAGATTCTTGTATATGGAGGGTAGATCAAATAATATGGAATCCTTTGAAAAGAGGTAGAGAAAAATCGAAAAGGACACTCAATAAAGTTATTAAGCGGGTCCTCTTGGTTAATAATTTATCCAAAGCTTTAGTTGTTGATAGAGCACAATGGCACTGTGTGATCTATGTAGCCGATACTATATATGGGATAAAGTTTATTATTATTGTGTTTACTTAAGAGTCTTCAACATATATGAAGGAATGTTCAAAAAAAAGTGGTGCCTCAAAGAGTAAGGGTGAGATCTTAGGTTTGCTTTCCTCACAATTATATTTATATTAATTAGAAATTACATTGAGGTAAATTATGATAAATGTGGTTGACTAATAAGTTTACTTAGCAACTTTGCATATTGGACAGTTCTTTGTAGCTGGGAGCTTATACAAGACCATGTTGCAATTTAGCATGAGAAAAATAATTAACAAATAATTTTAAAATAAAATAACAGTTCTTAAGTAAGAAGCAAAAGCAAATCATTTTGACTAAAGTAGTCATCCATGAACCATAAATTGCCATAGCTTGCAAATCATAGAAATTTACAAGTCCTTAAATTCAATCTAACAAAACAAACATATGATTAAAGAAATGTAATTCAAAATGCAAACCTGATATTGAATTAATGGTTTCACACACTTAGGTTTGCAAGAGTCCTCATGATATCTCTTCTGATCAACATGTTCTTCGTCAGCCCTAAATTTACAATACAACAAACGATGAGTCCACATCTCTGGAATAAAAGTCATCTAAAAACCCAAAAACAAATAAAAATTGAGCGGTCAAATTTCAAACATGTTGTAATGTTCATAAGACGACATCCTAAACTTCTCACATTCAAACCATGTGACAATATTCTGAATCTGAGCCTCTAAAAGTAGAATTTAGTATCTACAAAGCCTTACACAAAAAAAAAATTAATGAAATTTATCCAAAGCTTCTTCTGCATTAGCATTAGATCCTTTTCTGCATGAGTGTGGCAGAAAATATAATCAATCCAAATTCAATGTGGTGGCTTCCCAAGGGTATAATCCAATTCATTTCCCAAATTAAAATTAGGAATCAGATTAATATTAATATAAGTAGTCTATAAAAGAAGGATAAATGCATTTTAGGCAAGCAAAGGATGAGAAAAAATAGATCAAACTGACAGCCAGAACCCAATATCAGCAACTGCCAAGAAATGCAAAGGAAGAAGCTTCGTTAAGAAAAGTCAGAAAATCAAGGATCAACCAAAGAAAAAACTCACAACAAATGCACTCAAGCGTTTAATTCCTATAAGATCAATCTAACATTAATTGAGCAGGAATGAAACCTATGAGAGTAGTGTAAAAAGCATTTCCAAATCAGTATCACAATCTATTTAGCGGGATTTATGATAATAGAACAGAACATCCAAAAAATAAGATCAAATTCAATACCCTAGATAGGCAAAACGCTACTTAAAGAAGCATTGCGTTCAAATCAACAATCAATATAAATCTGATTCAGATGAGAAAAGAAACAAAGAAAGAAGGAAACTTTGAGGCGTACATTGCAACCAGAATCCCAGCGATGAGATGTTGGGGATGGTGGCGGTCTCATACACTGCCTACCACTATGTTTTGGTTCAGCCAAGCGTGAGCTTCGGATCAAGCTGGACCAAGATGTCAGCGGGTTGAACACGGGTCAACCCGATTTTTAAATCTGGTCACCTAGAAAAACAGAATATTATCAAGTTTAACCATATCAACAAAATATTAACATCACGTGAGAGGATAGCTCAGTTGAGAGAATATTAGACTGAAGATCTGAAGGTCACCTGTTGGATCCGCGTTCATCACAATTAACAAAATTTTTCTGTCATTTGGAAATGCAGGAATGCAATATATTAGCGATGTTCTATCAGAAAAGAAAAGCATATGGTTGATTATTTTCAGAATGATCTCTTATATGGTTCAGGAAAAGCAAGTCCTGCAATAACAAGTTATCACAAATACTTGTTTAATACTAGTTGTTCAATGGCAGATGGATGGTGGATATAGTTCTATATCAGGAAACCAAGTTCTTCAATCCTCCTCTCTGAATTGCTTTGTTAATAATAGGGATCTCTGCATCTTTTGCTACAAGAGGAACATGTTACCAGCACACTACAAGACTTTTATCAGATTTATGACTCATTCTTTTTTCTTATGTGTGTGTGTGTGTGTGTATATCATGACAAACTTTCCATGTAACCAAACATAACACGAGGGAAGAGAAATGGATTTATGATTCATTAATAATAAAATATCTAAATATCTGAGTGAGGCATACGTGGAGATAATTATTTTAATTTCAACTTGATATTCTTTTTATTATCACCTGTCCATTTCATCAATCACTTGCCTTGTAATATAGGTATGCTTGTCCAAGTGAAATACTTAGCCTCTTGATGAATCCTTCAAATTGAAGTTACATTTGAACAAGATTAGACTAGACTTTTCATTCAATACTTATATTAATTTTAGAATTTCTTGTTGATTATTTGTAATACTTGATATTATTATTTTTATTTGAATCATGTTTGTGTTTTTTAATTTAATTACAAAGTTTTTTACTAAAAACATAAATCCAATGATATTGCCTACAATTAATTTATATTCCTCTAATAATTAATCTTTAATATATAAGAGTTAATTAAAAAATTATTATTAATTATAAATATAAGATATATAAGAGTTAAATCGAATTATATTGCCTACAATTAATTTATATTCCTCTAATAATTAATCTTTAATATATAAGAGTTAATTGAAGAGTTATTATTAATTATAAATATAAGATATATTTTTTTTATATTTATTAATTTTTTTAAATTATCTCATTGATACTCCTTCAATAATAATTAAGTAAAGGAGGGAGTTAAGAAAATTATTAAGATATTTTAAAAAATATATTATATTAATTAATTTAATTATTTTTTTAATATGATTAAATTAATTAAATAGATTTTATATTAATTATTAAATAGATATTTTATATTACATGGAAACATTGTATGATGCCTACAATTGTTTCTCTGAATGTTATTGAGATGCCAATTTTTTTAAAAAAAATCACTAATATTTTTCAAAATTTAATACATGATTTTTTTAAAAAAAAACAATATTAAGACAAAGTGATCGGATCCATTGAACACTTCAGAGTTCAGACTTCAAAGTAAATCAGAACTTTCAAGAAGCGGTCTACGGTCTAAATTCAGTGGTACCCACAACAATAGCCACACTTGCTACCGTGGCATTACCGTCGGGGTGTGTTTGGATTATCACGTTTAAAAATAGAGTATAGTGTATCAAGTACTCTGAATTAATTTTAAAAAAATAATTAATATATTAAAATATTTAAAAATAATTAATATTTAAAAATATAATTAATATTTTAAATTAATTTTAGATATATAAATAATATTTTAAAGTATTTAAATTAATATAATTTTATTTTTTTATCAATAAAAATATAAATTTATATTCAATATATTTATATCACATAAATCTTTTATTTTAACATATTATTATTTAAAAAATTATCTATATTATATTATTTTAAAAAATTACTAAATAAATTCTAAAATTAATATGGTGTAGAATTTATATGTAAAATTTGATAAATTTTATAATTTATTTAATATAATTTATTAAAATAATATTATTTATATGACATTTTAAATAATAATATTATTGAAATAAAAATTTATATAACATATATTAAATAAAAATTTATATTTTTATTAATGAAAAAATAAAATTATGATAATTTAAATATTTTAATATATTAATTATATTTCTAAAATTAGTATGATTATTGATCTTTACCCTGAAAATAAGTTCTTATTGTCAAAAAGACAAGTTGAGGGTGAAGTAACTTTCTATCGCATCAGCGGCGTGCGGTACGATAAATCAGGCAATTCTTATTAAGGGAGAATTTGGAAGTTAAATTATTATTTTTAATAAAATAATATAACCATCTCATATTTTCTATAAAATTATTAAAATATTTAATTACCAATTTTTATATAATTAATGTTTTACTAAAACTAATAAATGATAATGTTAATTTTTTCTCATAATTATTTTTTATTAAAATTAATAAGCTATTTAAATATTAATTTTTTCTATAATTAACTTTTCACAAAAATCAATAAACTATTTAAACTCTAATTTTTTTCTATAATTAATTTTTTACAAAAATTAATAAATTATTTAAATATTAATTTTTATCTATGATATATTATTTTTGGTAGAACTATAATTTTAGTATAAATTATAGGGAACAACTTTTAATAATAATGTGTTTTAATTAATTTTTAGAGAATATATTTTTTATTGAAAAAGATTTTGAGTCTAATAGATTTGATGAAAAATATAAATTTTATAGATATATTTAGATTAATTTTTAGAAAATAATTTTTTATAAAAAATTGATTATTAGTTATTCCCTAACTTTTTTAAAATTATGATTTGATAGAAAAATATATTATGAAAACAATTAATGTATAATTTATTAGTTTATGTTAAAATTTGATTGTAAAAAAATTAATATTTAAATAATTTATTAATTTTTGTAAAAGACTGATTATGAAAAATGGATGTTTGAATTATTTGATATAAAATTATAATTTATATTTAAAAATAATTTTTTTATAAAAAATTGATGTACCTAAAATCTATTTTTTTTAATTTATTCTAATCAAACACACTCTAAGCCACTTTTTTATCTCTCTAACTACGCCACGTACTATTTGATTCTTTTTTATTTTTGCAGTAGGGCCTGGATTTTACAAAGGAAGCTTATGAAAAAAATAAGCTTATAAAAAAAGATTTTTAAAAAAAAATTATAAAAAAATAATTTTAAATAAATGAGTATTTGGATAATTATTTTTAAAAATACTTTTATTATTGATAAATTATAAAAAATGATATAAGTATTAAATGAGGAGAGATAAGATATAAAATAAGAGAAGAGAGAGGGTGTAAAAAAAAGAGAATATATAAGAAAAAGTAAGGATAAGATAGTAATTGGTTAGTTTATAAATATTTTTACTATTCTATAAATTACTCTGATTAATTTATCAAAAATTTTAGTTTTAAATTATAATTTAATTTAAAAATTAGTTTAAATAAATATAATTATTTATTTTAAAAATTATTTAAATTTAAATTTAAAATTTAAGCTTTAACTAGCTGCAAACACATACATAAACTGTATGCTTTGTCAAGTCATGACTCATGAGTATGGCCAATGAATTTATTAATATTTTATAAAAATAATAAGCACATTCTTAAATTTTAGTCAATCAATTTTTTCAATATAGATAAATTCCGTCTAAAATGACATTTTTTAATTCATCTATTTTAAAATATTTAATAGAAATATTGTATATTAACTTAAATTAGATTAATATTTTTTTATAATTTTAATTTTAATATTTCTCTTGAAATTATCACATTATGGGTTTGTTTGGCAAATTGCCAAACCTAAGTTTGACTCAAAATCTAGATTTAGAGAAATTTTAAGTCAAACATTCATATTTATTTAAATGGGTTTTTGGATTAAACCATAATTTAAAACTAAGGTTTCAGATAAACTGGTCAGAATAGTTTATGGAACAATAAAAGAGTTTATGAACTAACCAATTACTATATTATCCCTATTTTTTCTTACATCATTTCTCCTATTTTTTCTTACACTCTCTCTCATCTCTCATATTTTTTCTTACATTCTCTCTCCTCTTATCTCTTATCTCTCATCATTTAATACTCATACACTTTTTCATAATTTACCCATAATAAAAATATTTCTAAAAATAACTATCTAAACACTCATTTATTTAAAATCATTTTTTTTTCATAATCTCTTCTCCAAAACTCCTTTTCTATAAATCTGTTTTTTTTATAAGCATATTTTTAAAATCTTATCTAAATACATACTATATGAATATAATATAAATATGTATTGTTTAAATAAAATTTATGTCATTTTTAATTAATTTATATCTAAATTTGCTTTTTCATTACTTATCAAAACAAGTTTTAATTTGTTAAATTGATTTTTACAAAAATCAATACAAATTTAATTTAACTTTTGTAAAAGTTAAATCAGAAAAAAAAAAAAGAGTTATGTTTGCCACGGTAATCCAAACACACCCTGATTAACTAAGACCCTGTTTGGAATCCAACATTCGCTTTCCGCGGAAAATGTCTTGCCGCTCTTTTCTCTTCCTGGTTCGGATTCCAAAACAAGCCTACTCCCTTTCCCTCGATATCCCACATTCTGACATTCCCCCTTCCTCATCACTCGGGATATGTTTTCCTTCGAAACCAAACACCACAGTCATACGCCAAAGCATATTTCATTTGGGTTTCATTTCACTCGCATTTCAATGTCATTTAGCACCCTGTTCAGTGCTCATGGAATATATAGCTCATCTGATGCTCTTCCTTTTATTGCTCTTGTGCTGCAGCTACCTCTTCACCGAATTGCTCCCTCGACCATCCCGTACCTGCGAACCAGTGATTTCGAGTTCCGTTCTAAGAAGGTGAGTTTGGATCTTCCTTGTGTTTTTTTCGGTGATTTTTAGTATGCTTGAATTCAAGTTGTACTGTTGCTTTTTGTTGAGTTGTTCATCTCCTGGATCCAAAATTCTTAGTTGTGTTTTCTGCTCTATTTCGTGGATCGAAAATTTTCCGATCTTTACTTTCTTTAGCTGATCGAGATCTATTCTGTCGCCGTAATTTGTTTTGGGCTGATTTGATTCTTACTAGATTTGATGTAAGACTTCTCTCATGAATTTGATTTGATTTGTCCGCTTTTTGGCTATTCCTGGATGATCAATTGAGCGATGATTTATTAATTCGCCGATTAACATGTTCAATTTTTTCCCTAAATTTTATGGTTTTTGTGGCTGTATACTGGTTCGAGTATTGGTGATCTTTGGGCTTCTGGAGTTTTCTTTCAAATTTTGCATGTAGGTGCCGAGTTATGGTGTTATGTGAAGTGAAACATTGTGGTTTTGTTTCTTAATTGTTTGAAAGTGTGTTGCAAAAAATTGTGTTTTGGTGAACTAGCGTATTTGGCAATTTAAATTCAATTTATTGGTTTTACAATTTTCTACCTAAAGCCTCTAACAGGGTCTCTCGAGCTGCCTACCACCGGCTTAATTCTGGAAACAACTTTTGATTCTTGCACATTCTAAGGATTATTAATCATAGCTCAACTACTTATGGTTGTTTATATTTTGTACAGATCATAGAAGATGGCTGACGCTGAGGACATTCAACCTCTTGTTGTTGACAATGGAACTGGAATGGTCAAGGTTAGCGAACCTGTTGAACTAGAATATAGAGATATATTTTAAATAAAAAGGATTAGAAGTTGTGTGCTTAATTGCGATATACTTTGCACCTCTTCCATTTATTGAGATCTTAGCTGACGTTGGCTAATTTTACAATATAAATATTTTTTTCATTTGTACCTAGGTACTATGAACTATAGTTGTTTTTAATCATCTGTCTGCTAATTTTCACTTAGCTCATGCTTGACTTATCTTTTCTGAGTGTTGCAGGCTGGTTTTGCTGGTGATGATGCCCCAAGGGCAGTTTTCCCCAGCATTGTTGGACGACCTCGTCACACTGGTGTTATGGTTGGGATGGGTCAGAAGGATGCTTACGTGGGGGATGAAGCCCAATCAAAAAGAGGTATTCTTACCTTGAAGTATCCCATAGAGCATGGTATAGTCAGCAACTGGGATGATATGGAGAAGATTTGGCATCACACATTTTACAATGAGCTTCGTGTTGCTCCTGAAGAACACCCAGTACTTCTTACTGAGGCCCCACTCAATCCAAAGGCTAACAGAGAGAAGATGACCCAAATTATGTTTGAGACTTTCAATGTGCCTGCTATGTATGTTGCTATCCAGGCCGTCTTGTCTCTCTATGCCAGTGGACGTACAACAGGTTTGTTATTGTTGTGGATTTTGCTTTATATTTGTTGCATGATAACTTGGATTAGTTGCAGAAAACAATTTTGAAACATGAAAACATTGTTCACAAGGGTTTGCAGTTCATATGATTCCTTTTTACAATCTTTATGACTAGTCTTAGATTTCCTTCCCTGATTTTGTGTTGCTTATGTAAATAGGTATCGTGCTTGATTCTGGTGATGGTGTGAGCCACACAGTACCCATATATGAAGGGTATGCTCTCCCTCATGCAATTCTTCGATTGGACCTTGCTGGTCGTGATTTAACTGAGTATCTGATGAAAATTCTTACGGAGAGAGGATACTCTTTCACCACCTCAGCCGAACGGGAAATTGTCCGTGATGTGAAGGAGAAATTAGCATATGTTGCCCTTGATTTTGAACAAGAATTTGAGACTGCCAAGAGTAGTTCAGCAGTGGAGAAGAGTTATGAATTGCCTGATGGACAGGTCATTACCATAGGGGCTGAGAGGTTCCGATGCCCAGAAGTACTCTTCCAGCCATCTCTTATTGGTATGGAAGCTACTGGAATCCATGAAACTACCTACAACTCCATCATGAAATGTGATGTTGATATTAGGAAGGATCTATATGGAAATATTGTGCTCAGTGGTGGTTCAACCATGTTCCCTGGAATCGCCGATCGAATGAGCAAGGAAATCACTGCTCTTGCTCCAAGCAGCATGAAAATCAAGGTGGTCGCACCTCCCGAGAGGAAGTACAGTGTCTGGATCGGTGGTTCTATCTTGGCATCACTTAGCACTTTCCAACAGGTTGGCTTTTGTTCTTGACCCCTTCCTATGTGTTTGATTAGTAGTAACTAAAATGAATTCATCCATAACTGTCCTTGTATGCTTTGCTAATTTTCTTTTTAATGCAGATGTGGATCTCGAAGGGCGAGTATGATGAATCTGGTCCAGCCATTGTTCACAGGAAGTGCTTCTAAGTTGAGTCGAGTGGAGAAGGATGGTGGTGTCCAAGTTCTTCACCCAGTCTGGTGTCATATTTCACTAGTCAAGTTTGGTTGACATATTGATGCGTTGGCTTTTTAATAGAGAGGAGATATATCTAGTGGAATGGATGATTGGGTTTGTAAGTTCAGTATGTTATATATTTTTCTCATTAGGTCCTTTAGAAGCCAGACTTTTATGCAATTGGCAGATGGTATTGGTACTTTGTAGGTTTTCTGTCTGATTTGATTTTTCTTTTTGCCCCTTTCAACCTTTTTTTTTTAATGGTTTGGTCATGAAGTTAGGTGCCTTGAGTTTGGAGGACTACAAGTTTTGTCATCCTATCCCCGATGGGGATTTTTGGGTCAGCTCTGTTTATATTAAATTATTAATTGTATGCTTAAATGGGATTTTTAAGTTTGCTATGATTGGTTTGTATCTCTTTTGTTCCATGTAATTTTCTCCTCCCTGGCTCTTTGGCATTGAAAGCTTCTTAATGAATGATGACGATGGGTTAAAAACAATAAATGTATTAGAAATGTAACCTGTTTTTCAAATATAGTTTTATTTATGAGGATGATAGGTGAGAGAGAAAATGAGTTGAAGAACAGATAAGAGAATGAGTAGGAGAGACATAGAATTAATGGAATTAATTTGAGAGTAAAGTTGGAAAAGATATATTAAATTTTAAACTAACATGAATCGTTTATATATATGAGCTCAAATGTTGAGGTAAATGTGGTAATGGGCTAGCAGTATGAATTACTATCAGATCGGTATTTCTGTGCGGAAGTTTTTTTTTTTGTTTATTTTTTTACAAAAATGCCTCTGCCATCATTACATAGCTAGCATTGCAATTCTTTATTGATGCATACTTTTCTTGTTCTTTAATTTTTAGGAAATTATGTTACTCATAACATAGGTAGGTCTGCTGGATTTCATTTAATACTAATAAGGTTTTAAGGAATTTAATATTTACCTATTTGATTAGTAAATGAAGCAATTTAACTTATAAATATACACATGTTACTTGTAAATATTATTATATTTTTTTCTTATTGTTAATACTAGTTATATTTAATTAATTTAATTAAATTAAAAAATTAGTTAATATAATATATTTTTTTAATTCTCTCTTCTATTATTTAATTATTGTTGAAGTAGTATTAATAGAGATAATTTAAAAAAATAGATAAATATAAAAAAAGTTATATTTAGAATAATATTAACTTTTGAATTATATCTTATATTAAAAATAGTATAAATATTTTTAGGATGTATTAGTTTTCTAGACCACCTGTTTGTTTTTAATTTTTTTTTACTATAATTTACGGATAATTTTCCTTTCATTTCCCTGCTAGAATTAACAGATAATTTTCTTACTAGAATTTACATAGAGGAACCTTCCCCTCGCAATCTCTTTGGACAGACGCATTTGGTATATTGGGGGGGGGGGGGGGATAACAGAGAAAAAGAAAGTATTTTTCGTATTTATTTTCTATGAACAGATTATAAATGGTGTGTACTATACTTTTATCAGCATAATATAATAATAGACACATTTGGGGTACTAAACTTATATCATCATCATCATAATATAATAATATACACTTTTATTATTTGAGAAAAAGTATGGATGATATTTTCTCTTCTTCATATCTAACTGAGATTTCTCCTGTTTGTGTTGTATAGGGATTGAGAAAAAATATGTTATAATTAATTAATTATTTATGCTTATTATGAATTAGTATTATATTTAAAATATTATAGAATTAATTAATAGGATTATTGACTAATTATTATTATGGGATCTAAAATTTTTCAAAGATTAAGGTGATTTATAATAATTATGAATAATCATTATAGTTAGAAATTTAAAATATCATAGAATCAATTAATTAATGGGAAACAAAGTGGAAAACCCCATCGAATTGTCAACATTTTGCATATTTTATTTTATTTTTAAATTTTCAGGTTGAATTTTCATTTTAATTAATGGATAGAAAATTAGAAATAATATTGAATAAATTTCCATTTCTGTACTAAGAATGTTTAGCATTGGCCCCTAAAATATTTAATATTTCTCTTTTAAAATTGTAAAGCCTTAAATTCATTCTATTAAACACACACAAGGCTTTTTGTTGGCCCAAAAAGAACACTATTTTTTTTTCAAGCATATTAATCCTGAAGAATTACTGTATTTTTATGATGTGTGGTGAAATAGTTCGTTAGGGTAGTATTATGGGGGACGACTCAAATCATATTTTCTAGTGTTGATTCCAACGAACATGCCATATGCAGATTCTGTCGCACATTGGATCCCCATTTGAATTAGGCCATGTTATGATCTTTAATAATGCCCTTAAGGTAGGTGCAAACTTCCCTAAAAAAGTCACTTTTATCTAAATTAGACCATAAATACAATAGTAAATCAAAAAATGTATTATTTTGCGAATCTTTTAGTGTTTTATTGGAGTGTTGCTCATGAGCTCATCTTAGTTTGTGTTTGGTAATTACGTTTTCAAATAGATTATAAATAAAACTATGGTTTGAGAGAATTATTGTCAAATATTATTTTTTTTTAAATTAATTTTAAGATTCAAACTATAGTTTTAAAAAAATTTGTTTTTGGGTAACTTTGTGCCCCGAGCTTTTCAGTTTATGGTGTGTGTCTATGGGTTTATTTTTTTAATTTTAATTTTAAATAATAATTTAAATTTTATTTTTAAAAAAAGCAAAAATAAATGCTATTTAAAATCTAAAATTTTAATTTTTTATTTTAAAATTACTATCTTTCAAAATTTTAGACGGTGATCTAGATTGATTAATTCTAATAAAATTTTTAGTGGAAAAAATTAAAATTTAGGTGAATATTGTAAATTTTTACCTTACTCAAATACATATATATGTACTATTTTGTAATCACTTAAATGAAAAAATTTAAAATCAAATTTATTATTTATATAATTATCATATTAGTTTATGTCTTTTTTAGTAAAATTGTCTATAGAAAAGTGATTCTACTACTAATCATCTAAACATCTCTAATTTTTAAAATTATTTTTTCTCAAAATCTATTCTTCCTAAAATCTATTCTCCAGAATCTATTCTTTCTAAAATATATTCTCTAAAAGTTAATCCAAACACACCCTTAAACTCTTTTAATAATTGGTTCAAAAGGTTAGAAGAATATAATTATTTAGTATTCTCTTTTATCCTTAATATAAAATTTAGTTAATTTATTTATTTAAATTAATAAAATTAAATAAATTAATTAATTATAATAAATTTGATATGATTTTCCCAAAATACTTATATAGTATAAAATTAGATTATATATTACTCATCCTATTATTAATATATGATATATTTAACTAATTTAATATAATTTTTTTTAAATATCCTAATAATTTTTATTGACTCCCTCCCTCGTTCATCTTCTTACTTGATTACTGTTGATAACGTATCAATATGGGTAATCTAAAAAATTAATAAATATTAAAATATATCTTATATTAAAATTAAGATTAACTCCCAAAATGTATTAAGAACCAGAGGAGTAGTTTAAGTTAAATAAATTAATTTTAAAATATGATAAGTATTATATATAAAATAGATTAACGTCTTATATTTAAAATTAAATGCATCCTTCAATTAACTCTTGTATTAAATATAGAATATAGAATTATTTAATTGTCATTATATGTTAAGTGAGGTTATGCTAATTAACCACCAAATAATCTTTTTAAAATAAACTTGATAAAATTTATAATTTATATATAAAAAATTAAATTAAATTTAAAATAATCTTTTTAACTCTATCAAGCAAAAAATAAAAAATATAAATATCTAAATATTAATTCATTGCGATTATAAATATCCATACACCATGAATTAGCATAATGCATTAGAATCTTGATGCATAAATTAAAATTAAACCAAACATGCCAAAAATGAGATTTCTAGCATCTTGCTTTATAGCACATTCCAAAAGCATCAATACAGAAGATCCATGTAATTAAATGCCTTGATATTTTCTAGGTTTTGTAGTAACGTTTGTAACATACAACTTGACATAGCTGATTTCTTTCTTTCTTTCTTTCATTATTAGCTAATATCTTAGGATTAATTATATATATATATATATATATATATATATAGACACACACACACATGAGTAATCAAGCTTGGGACATTCTGGCATGGGGCATGCAAATAAAGTCAAAGAAATCTCATTTTCATTTTCAATCATAACATGTCGCTCACACCATCTTCAATTCAATGCATGTTCTAATTTTGTTAATATTATTAATTTTTTAAAATTTTGCTTGTCTCTTTAATATTCTTGAGATTCTGCTAGAGCTTTGTATTGAAACAAATAAAGAATAAGAATTAATAATCCTGCACTTCCCTTTTTATTAATAAATATTACATTGTCTAATCTTGTAACCAAAAGTGTGAAATTATATGCCATAATTTAAATTCATTTTAACAAAAGCATTCTTACAATGGGTCCATTTGGATTGACTTTTAGAGAATAATTTATAAAAAAATATTATAAATAAATTAATATTTAGATAGTTATTATTATAATAATTGTTATAATTGCTAAATTATCAGAGGGCGTGAGATGAAAAAAAAACTATCACTATTCACTAGTCATAAAAATGCATCATCTCCATTTTTCCTTAATTTTTCACTGGTCACTCGTCGGCCATCTCTATTTTTTTTTCTCTTCTTTCATCTTCACTCATCAAAAAAATGGCTTTTTCACTATTCCCTATACGAAACTCTAGGTGACTAGCAACACTCAATAGAGCTCTGCTAGTTCTTCGTCTTCCTCCTCTCCTTGTTTCGGTGACCGTCATGACATATAGTATGACAGCACAATATGATGCCATCATCATCTTTTACCTCCATTGTCTCCAATCGAACATCCCATGGAGAGAGTGGCGACAGAGAAGAAGCAAAGAGAAAGGCGATGCAAACATAGAAGTGTTGATGGAGTTAGAGACAAAGCGAAGAAGTTGACGTAGGCGAGAATAGGTAAGAGAAGAGAGTGTCAAAAAAACATGATAAAATAGTCTTTTGAAATCCATAAATTATTTTCTCTATTTAGAAGTTATTCCCATGAACCAAAAATTGACTAGAGTTATGAACAAAAAAAATACTATTTGTTTAAAAAATTTATAAAACCATAATTTAAGTTAAAAGCATTTTTAAAACCAATGTTTTAAAACTATCCAAATACCCACAATGACTATAATTGACTAAAAAAATTTTATTTATGAGGTTCTCTTATTCTAATGTTAATTATCGATGTATGGATATAAGGTATAGAAAAGTGGACTCATCGTTGAACCAACAATTGAAATGTTTAATATTCAGTGCTAAAATTGGGGTTAAACTAGAGCCAACCTAATATGATTAAAATAATATAATTTAATTTAGATATAATAAAATATATTCATATATAATAACTTTGAAAAGATTAAATTTTAAATAAAAAATTAAACTACAAACAAATAGAACGTTATATATGAATTATACATAATCTAATAAAATATAATTATTAAAATACTAATAGGTGGGATTGCTATTTTTTTAACCTCAAAACGGCATTGTTTTTAGGCTAAATAAAGGAAGAAAAAAAAAATTCAACCTAATAATTCCATTTAATCATCGTAGAAACTGCCAAATTTTGTTATGAAATTAAATTTTATACTGCAATATATAGGGCTACTTGAATATACCTGAAAATATTCTCAGTTCTCTGTCAAATAACGTTGGTCATAGCATATTTAAATTTCTTTAATTTAAATTATTTTATATTATTTAATAATCATTTTTTATAATTTTCTAGTATATATTTGATACTTATAAAATTGGATTTGAGTCTCATTAGATCCCAAAAAAAAACCCTCCATATAATTTTTTTTTGCATTCATAATATTTGTAATGTAATCAACAAGAACATGCTTGAAGAGATATTAACACATTTATAATTATTTAATTTAACTAATTATCAATGTGTTAATATGGCTTTTGAAAGTCAAAAAGGGTTCTTAGTGATACAAATCCTACACATTGTGCAAAATGAAAAGCCAGTTTAATTAAGTCGCTTATCTAGAGCTCAAATAGCCATCAATTATCTTTTCTATAATTTTTTTTTATATATTTTATGACATATGGTGAGTATGCAAAATATTTTCAAGAGACTTATAAAAATAGTGGATCAATTTTAATTTAGGAAAATAATTTTTTGTTTCAATTTTTTAAATGAAAGTTGAATTTCTACAATTAATGTGCCAAATAAGATAAATATTTTCCTTCGGGTCCAAATAAAAAACAATTAATCCATCTTTCAATAAATCACTATTGGTATAAAAAGAAGAGTAAACTCCATGTATTTATGTAAAATTAATCCAATATGAATAGTATTAATATGATTTCCCATAATTTTTTTATATTTTATATTGACTCAAATATTTAATATTAAATGCCATTTTGTAACAAAACAAATGTGATCTCTGAAATCATACAAGACTGATTCATATGATAAGGGTAGAATAGGGGTTTATGTGTCAAATGCTTGTAATCTCGCCAAACAAAAAAACAAAAACTTTGAAGCACATTTATATATATTTAAAAATAGGAAAATTGAGATAAATTCTCTTATTAAAAATTAAAATTTTATTAGCGAAAAGAACTTAATAATTTTTTTATACAGAAAATATTAATGCTTTGCGAATTTTTTACACATAAAATACCGATACTCTGATTTAAATTATTCCCACTAATAAAATTTTTATTTGAGGGCTTTTTCTTCAATTTAGCAAGTAATTAATAGTAAAATATAAAATTTATTATTTCACATAGAGTCCATAAATATATATCGGCCAGCTAATATATTATAAAAGGCAATGGTTTTGAATGCATGGTTTAAAGCAAAAGAGGTTGGCTGATTGCCCACAATCACAGCCTGTGATTTCCAATCAAACATAGCTGTAACCATCCCAACAAGGATTCCACAAACAAACCATATATATAATAATAATAATAATAATAAAAGCAGCAACAACATTTCCTAAAATATATAAATCATCAACAACTATAATTGATTTGTAGCCAATTGGCCTTCTCAATCCCCATACCATCTTTTAACCTTCCAAATCTCAAAAAGACCCTTCATTTCTCCATTCTTCTTCTTCTTCTTCAAGGCTTTGAAACTAAGAATTGTTGAAATGGGAAACTGTGGGAGTGCGCCAAAGACCAGTGAAGGAGCAGCCCCGCCACCGGAAAAGGACGAGGCGGCGGCCGGCACAACTCAGGCAGAGGAGAACAAGACCACAGAGGAGGGCCCCTCTGCTTCTGATGAGAAGTCTCTCAGCACTCTGCTTACTGAGGTACTGCCTTATATACCCCATGCGATTCAAGCTTTGTAGTAAATCTGAAATGAGTCACTGTGTAAATTTATGATCATGGTTCTATCAATATGGTTATATATATATATTATATGGAGAGGTATGTATACTTGGGTTAAATTTCCTGGATCACCTCTAACAAGTTCATGAACTTGCTTGGTTTTTGTCACTAAAACAAATTTGTATCTTCGTAACTCTTGACAGTCTCCAGAAAGACAGAGGAATAAAAGATGTTACATATAAATATATATACAAGTAAATGTCATACATAATAATGTTCTTTTATCTTATTATCTGTGAAATTATATCATTGTGAATGATTAAAGCTATATTCTAATGATTACTATTTAGTATGGGTTAAATTAAAATATGGGTTTTTTATCCAATTTTAAGAATCAAATTCACCTCTTTCTTTGAAAGTTTGCTTTCAAAGTGCTTCTTTTATTTCCTTATTATTTCTATTTTGGTTTTAAAATCCTCACCAATATGAGGTTTTGATTTTTTGTTGAATAATGGTTTTGTGACTTTTGTGTTTGGATAACTGAAGAAGGAAACGAAGGAGACAGGGGAACCTAAGAAAGAAGAGGCCAAAGCAGAGGAGGTGAAGCCTCCAGATGCAGAGAATCCCAAAACAGAGTGATGATGATACTGCAGATTAATAGCTCACAAAGTTAAATCAATCACTTAATGTAAAACCTAAGAGATTTATTTTCTTATTTTTTTTTTTGGTGATTCTTCAACCTTTGGTTCTTGTCTCTCTCTGTTTTTTTTTCCTTTGAATGGAATTAGATTTGTGTGAAAATCTGGAGATTTCAGTATCTGGGTCATGAGCATTTGTTCTTTGGGCAATAGTAATGAACAATGAATGCAACAAAATTCTGCCAAAAATAAGTCTGTTTTGATCTGCAGAGAGGTAACTATTTTTGTCTTATTGGTTTTCATCATACGCAAAGAATGATCTCTTGGGTCCTCACGAGGTTTATCAATGCAAAACGACAAGTCGTTTTATCACTTTTTGATTAAGTTTTAATCTAACTATGTCTTCCCAAAGTTCCTTCAAGGCTTCATATAGGTTACCAGAAGCCAAAATAACGTTCCCTTGAATTAATTGAATTTTGAGCAAAGTACTAAAAATTTGTAAAATCATGTTTTTTCAACACACATCAACACATGGAGGTATCTTTCATAACATATTTTTAGATTGATATTTTTTATTTTGAGGGATGGGTGCATAAGTATAATATAGTCTTTAAGGAAAGAGTCACTTCTACTTAGGTTTTGCCATTCACAACTTTTTTCCTTGTCTTGTCCGCTTTTAGATGCATACACAATATTACATGGATGCCTCTTGCAATATTTGGTATTACTCACTAATTTATATTTAAGTGGTTATTGAATCTGAATATTATAAGCTCGTCTTTGATTTATTTTTTCTCACGGGATTCGAATTTTTCACATCACCTAAAAAAAATCAAGTCATTTCCATTAAACTTAATCGCTTTTCGTCAAAATTAATTCATTAGTTGTTATAATTTTATTTATTTATTAATCAAGTTATTGTAATTTTTTTTCTTTTTATTGAGTCCTTACAAGTTATTTTTGCTAAGTACAAGTATTTTCCAATTGAAGATAATCATTATGTCCTTATAGTTTTTTTAATTATATGTATTAATTTTTATGCTCATAATTTATCAATTATAGCTAATGTGAATGTTCACTAAGTGATATATAAGTTGCTACAAATATAAAATAAAAAGATTTAAAAATAAAATAAAATGATAGAATATAATTTATGTAGGGTTAATGAAAACTTTGGTCCTTCAAGTTTGTCATCATTTAGTTTTAATCCCTTAAGTTTTAAATTAAGTTTTGGTCTCTAAAAGGGTAAAATAGTATAATTTTTTATTAAACTATAAGGACTAATGGATTTTAGATGGAAAGAAACTTAAAGAATTAAAATATATTATATAAAATTTGAGAAATTAAAATATATGATTTAAATTTTGAGAAACTAAAATTATACTCATAGTAATTATCTCATTACAATTATATTAGTCTATAATTTAATTGATTTTAATTTTATTTATATTCATGTGTTAAATTTAATCTGCTATATGTTAGTGAGAACTACACCATCTAATAACAAATTATGAGTATAAAGACTAACTGATTGAAGAAGCTATAAAATCCCAATTAAAAGTAAGTAATAGGACTTAATATTTGAAAAAATAATAATGCGATGCTGCTGAGTACATTCTTTGAGAAGCCGACCATTCAGCAAAAGGCCGGAATCGTAGAGAAAACATAATTTTTACCGCATTCATCTGCACCGTACAATCTCTCTGTATAAGCCGATGGACGTCTCATAAGCTTACATGCATCAAAGATATATATTATATGTGCATGCATGGTGGTGATGGTGATGAAAGGAATTGGAAGACACGCAGCGGAAATAAACTTTAAAAATTTTCCATTCCTTGCCAGGATCTGCCGTATGTGTTTAAGTCAAGTGGAAAGAATCATTACCCTTAGTGTTGCTCAGCGAATTTCACAGCTTCTCTACGTGGGTGGTGATCTCTTTCTGATCGCAAGAAATCGATGGAGTGTTCCTCAGCGACCTTCACAGATTCTCTCCGCGGACGGTGGTCTCTTTCCGATCACAAGAAGTCGACGCCTCAGGTCGGCTTCCTCTACTGGTATCCACACGAACAGCGTTCCAACCACGAACGACGTGCTAGCGTCTCCTGTCCCTCCAAGGCTTTCACAAGTCTCCGTCTCTATTTCGGCAGTTTCTTGTCTGCAAACCTTTTGCAGATTCCGTTCGGCCTTTTGTGTTCTGTGTTATTTTCAAACGTAGCTCCTCCAATCAGATATAGAGGATGCTATGCGTTTTTCCACTTGACCTAATTGGATTTTGGAGTTAATCTTATATTAATTCCGAATTGATACAATATCATATATTGTATAATTTTATAAGAAACTAATTAAATAAAATAATATTAAATCCGTCCCACAGATTTAATTACTTATTTATTTAACTTTAAATAAAGATGAGACTGAGTTATATTTGATTTATTCCCATAAATCAAATTTGAGATATCCTATCAATTTAAATTTCGAATTTCAAACGTGATAGAGATTTAATTTATCCTTATAAATTAAATCTTATAAATATCTCTTATATGAGATATCCTATCAATTTGAATTTCGAATTTCAAACGTGATAGAGATTTAATTTATCCTTATAAATTAAATCTTATAAATATCTCTTATATGAGATATCCTATCAATTTGAATTTCGAATTCAAACGTGATAGGGATTTAATTTATCCTTATAAATTAAATCTCATATATCTCATATATATAATATATATATATATATATATATACGAATTTATATATATACGAATATAAATAAATATATATACATTCACCTGGATCTTTCATTGAATCTGGACATGTCTTAGATTCAATGAATCTGGACATCATAGCTCGTGTTGGGCTATTTTGTGTGCGACCCTGTAGGCCCATATGAAGTTGGCAGTGGGCCATTTGCTATACTAGCCCACAAGTCGCAAGCGGTCTCTAGCAAGACATAACGACTACCCAAATCATATGAGGATCGATAAACGATGTAACCTTTTATACAACCATATCATGTCCCTTCTGTCACGCGATATTTTGGTCATGGATGAGGCATGGATAATGTCATCCTCCTATTCCCGACCGTTACTTTCTCGATCCCTGAGTAGTCTGACTATAGAAATGGAACTACCTTTCCATTACAGTATGGCCATACATTTCTCAGACTCACTCATCGAGGGGCCCAGTAATATCTCTCCACGAATGTGAGGGACAAATTCCATCTTGACCATTCACATTCCTCCGCATGAAAAACCACTAAGCCCGAACATAGTCTTTATGATCACTCGGTCAAAAGTGACTTTTGACTAGGTCAAAGCTGAGCGTTTTGTCATGTAGGAATCCATGATGATCTCAGGTCAAAGGGCATATTGACATGGTTTGTATATGAGAGAAGCTTATGACGTTACCCATGCAGTTCTCTCATAGCGGGTCGGTCCAACACCCTGTACTCTTACATGTGCTTATGACTTTGATTTATATCTCTATACATCTTCAAAGTCATACTGGTCTTATTTCATCTGTGCTCCCACATAGATGATCGACCAGGGACATTTAGGATAATATCATGAATTATCCAAGGATGGTCATCATAGTAAACATGCAAATAATATGATAACTCAATTAATAAATTCATAAATCAATAATGTTCATAAGACAATGATTGGCCCCTAGGGCACGATTTCCAACAACCTCCCACTTGCACTAGGTACAATCATTAATTTGACTAATTCCCATTGACCTAACATGACGCTCATGCTTTGCCTGCACAAGCGGCTTTGTTAGAGGATCAGCAACATTATCTTCTCCTGCTACTTTGCATATTTTTATATCACCTCTATCGTTGATTTCTCTGATGAGATGAAATCGCCTGAGTATATGCTTGGTCCTTTGATGTGACCTAGGCTCTTTGGCCTGTGCAATAGCACCGCTATTGTCACAGAGCAAAGTTATTGGATCTGAGATGGTAGGTATCACCCCTAGTTCTGTGATGAACTTCCTGATCCAAACGGCTTCCTTAGCTGCATCAGATGCTGCTATATACTCAGCTTCCGTTGCAGAATCTGCTACAGTGCCCTGCTTAGAGCTCTTCCAGCTTACTGCTCCATTATTGAGGAGGAATATGTATCCAGACTGCGATTTTTGGTCGTCCTGGTCAGTTTGGAAACTCGCATCTGTGTAACCAGTTACACAGAGCTCATCATCCAATCCACCATAGACCAAGAATAAGTCCTTAGTCCTTCTTAAGTACTTAAGGATATTCTTGACAGCAGTCCAATGGCCCTCACCAGGGTCCTGTTGGTATCTGCTAGTCATACTTAAGGCAAACGAGACATCCGGTCGAGTACATAACATGGCGTACATGATAGATCCTATGGCCGAGGCATATGGAACCTTACTCATGCGACCTCGCTGATCAGATGTACTAGGACACAGATCTTTGCTGAGGTGAGTACCATGAGACATGGGTATGAAACCCCTCTTTGATTCGTGCATACTGAACCTATGCAGTATTTTGTCTATGTATGTACTCTGACTGAGTCCTAGAAGTCTTTTAGATCTATCTCTATAGATCCTGATTCCTAGGATGTAGGTGGCTTCACCCAAGTCTTTCATCGAGAAAGACTTTCCTAACCAAGACTTGACAATCTGCAAGGTAGGAATGTCATTCCCAATAAGTAGGATGTCATCGACATAGAGTACCAAAAACACAACTGTGCTCCCACTAACCTTCTTGTACACACAAGGTTCATCAATGTTTTGAAGAAATCCAAACTCTTTGATTACTTCATCAAAACGATGATTCCAACTCCGAGAGGCTTGCTTTAGTCCATAAATGGACTTTTGAAGCTTGCACACTTTACCAGAGTCCTCGGAACGCACAAACCCTTCAGGTTGTGTCATGTACACATCCTCAAGGAGCTTTCCATTAAGGAAGGCTGTCTTGACGTCCATCTGCCATATTTCATAGTCATAATATGCTGCAATAGCAAAGAGGATTCTGATTGATTTGGCCATTGCTACTGGGGAAAAGGTCTCATCATAGTCCACACCATGAGTTTGAGTAAAACCTTTTGCAACCAGTCGTGCCTTGAAGACATTTACATTGCCATCCATGTCAGTTTTCTCTTTGAAAACCCACTTGCACCCGACGGTTTTTACACCTTCAGGCGGGTCGACTAAGGTCCAAACCTTATTGTCGTACATGGATTGCATCTCAGACTTCATGGCACTAAGCCATTTTTCGGAGTTTGGTCCCACTATAGCTTCTCGATAGGTAGTCGGCTCATTATGCTCAATGAGCAACACATCACGACTATCAGAAATCAGAAATCCATATCTCTGAGGCTGAAGTCGTGTCCTATTAGACTTTCGTGGACCTTGCGTGACTTGAGGAGTCTCAACAACTTGTTGTGAGTCTTCTCTATTTTCCATCTGCAGTTCTGTGGTGTCTTGTAGCTCTCGAACTTCTTCGAGTTGTACCTTACTCCCACTGGTTCTTTTAGAGATAAATTCTCGTTCAAGAAAGATACCATTTCTGACAACAAACACTTTGTTATCAGCAGGGTTGTAGACGTAATATCCCTTGGTTTCCTTAGGATATCCCACAAAAAGGCATTTTGAGGATTTGGGCGCTAATTTGTCTGAGGCTTGTTGCTTAACATAGACCTCGCATCCCCAAATCTTGAGGAAAGACAAACTAGGCGTCCTCCCAGTCCATATCTCATACGGAGTCTTTTCGATTGCCTTAGATGGAACACGATTAAGTGTGAACGCAGCTGTCTCTAGGGCATAGCCCCAAAAGGAGGGCGGAAGATCTGTTCGACTCATCATGGATCGAACCATATCTAATAGTGTTCGATTTCTCCGTTCAGAAACGCCATTCCATTGTGGTGTCCCTGGAGGAGTCAATTGTGAGAGTGTCCCACAATTCCTAAGATGATCTATGAACTCTTGGCTCAAATATTCACCACCCCGATCAGATCGAAGGGCTTTAATTGTTTTGCCAAGCTGGTTTTGTACTTCATTTTGAAATATCTTGAACTTTTCAAAAGATTCAGATTTATGTTTCATTAGATAGATGTACCCATATCTGCTGAAATCATCTATGAATGTTATAAAGTACGAATAACCTCCTCTGGCATTTGTGTTCATCGGTCCACACACATCTGTATGTATGAGGCCCAATAAATCAGTGGCCCTCTCACTGTGCCCAGTGAAAGGTGACTTTGTCATCTTTCCTAACAAGCAAGACTCGCAAGTGTCATATGATTCAAAATCAAATGAGTTTAGAAATCCATCTTGATGGAGTTTGGAAATGCGTTTCTCATTTATGTGGCCCAGACGACAGTGCCAGAGGTATGTGGGATTCAAATCGTTTGGTTTGACCCTTTTGGCGGTTATGTTATAGATATTTCCATGATTGGGTTGTTCCAAATTTAATATGTAATGATCAACATGCAAATCACCATGAGCATATAAAACATCATTACGATAAATAGAACATCTACTATTCCCAGCAATGGAAGTGAAACCTTCCTTATCCAAATAAGAAAGTGAAACAATGTTACTACTTAAAGCAGGAACATAATAGCAATTGTTCAAAACTAACAAAAGCCCAGTGGGCAGAACTAATTCATAAGTGCCTACAGCTAACGCAGCAACCCTTGCTCTGTTTCCAACTCGTAGGTCAACTTCACCCCTTTTCAGCTTCCTACTGTCCTTTAGTCCCTGCACATTCGTACAAATGTGAGAACCACATGCAGTATCTAATACCCATGAGGTGGAAGTAGAAAGATGAATGTCTATAACATAAATACCTGAAGCGATAGCCCCGCTATCCTTCTTGTTCTTTTTCAGATCTTCGAGGTAGAGTTTGCAATTCCTCTTCCAATGACCCGGTTCATTGCAGAAGAAGCAGACTCCTTCCTTCGGAGGCTTTGCCTTCTTTGGTGCAGGCTTGGTTTCGGGCTTGCCTGACTCTTTGGTCTTACCTGATGAGCCATGACCCTTCCCCTTGCCTTTGCCTTTCTTTTTCGTACCCTTTCCTTTCTGAACCATCAAAACACTACTGGGTTTCTTCTTAAGACTCGTCTCAGCAGTTTTAAGCATCCCATGCAGTTCAGAAATAGATTTCTCCATGTTGTTCATGTTGTAGTTCATAACAAACTGGTCATAACTTTCCGGGAGTGAGTTTAAGATCAAATCTGTAGCTAACTCCTGGCTCATGGGAAATCCAAGCCGTTCAAGGTGATCAATGTACCCTTTCATCTTTAAGACATGAGCACTGACTGATGCACCTTCAGCCATCTTGCAGGAATGTAAGGCCTTAGTGGTCTCATACCTCTCTTGCCTTGCCTGTTGCTGGAACATTTCCTTGAGATGCACAATCATCTCATAAGCCTCCATGTGTTCCAGATCTCTTTGGAGCTCCGGAACCATGGTGGCTAGCATCAAGCATCCCACATCGACAGAGTCTTCCTTATGCTTCATATAAGCATCTCTCTGAGCTCTGGGAGCATTGGCGGCTGGCTCCTCAGGAATGGGTTGATCTAGGACATGCGCCTTTCTTTCCTGCTTGAGAACAATTCTCAAGTTCCTAAACCAGTCAAGAAAGTTTGTCCCATTGAGTTTGTCCTTCTCAAGGACAGATCGCAGCGATAATGTAGCAGTATTACTAGTCGTCATGATTCTACAATTAAAATATGCAATGTAATTAGTAATCTCCCACTAAATAAACAACCCTCAATGCAATAGTTAGTGGGCTAAGATCCATATTTGGCTCAAACTTAAGTCCGCTTTGGCAGGACGCTTAGATTAAGTTATTTAGGTAGGTAACACCTTTACCAATTACATCAAATGTAACTCTTAGATATTCATGGGATCCTATCATCATATGATCTGGCATGTTCTAATCCCATCTAATGCCTTGAGATCCAAAACCGTTTTGTTAATCTCAATTAAGTCAAACAATAATGAACCTATGAGAGTAGCACCATTACTCTTTGCTTATCTCCCCAAGATAACTCAAAAGCACCCACTTTGGTGGAGTCCACAATTGAGTGATCAAGGTTTTGACAAGTGTTCATAAATTGACAGCAT
Organism: Leucaena leucocephala; assembly: GCA_037074615.1. Classification (NCBI taxonomy): domain Eukaryota; kingdom Viridiplantae; phylum Streptophyta; class Magnoliopsida; order Fabales; family Fabaceae; genus Leucaena; species Leucaena leucocephala. The sequence continues at coordinate 13,595,814 of CM073550.1, forward strand.
TATGACTTAAGATTTCTTTTAGAGGGCTTAATTAACTATCTGTTTTTATGAGGATGCATGTATCCCAGTTTGTAACTCATACAAGTAATATGCATGTGCTGATCTAATCATAAGATGCATAATTCAAACGTGATACAATATGGCTCACCTATCCTAAGTCCCCTCAAGCCAATGAGAGGAGCTCTCTAGTAAGAAAAGAGAAATTACATATAGAAACCTCTTTTAACATTCGAGGGGAGTGAGATGAGAGGAGAAGGTACATTGAGAGTATATAGAGGAAGGCACGACACGCAGGCCGTATTTTTAAAAATTACAACACTTGCAATCTAGAGCCATATTGTTCACCATACCCAAACATTCAAGAATCAATATTCAGATCTAATCGAAGGGCAAAAAAACATTTACAAAGTAACATTTGTTACGGTTATGTTGCGCTACGAACAGGTAGCTACGGCGGTCCCGCTAGCCGGTTAGCGGGCGGCTGTCCCGCTAGCCGGTTAGCGGGCGGGGTCTCTGGGGCAGCGCCCCGGAAGAAATTTTTTTTTGTTTTTGTTTCATAAATAATCACGAATCTGAATTCGGTTTTCACAAATAATCACAAATTCGAATTCGGTTTTCTTAGACCCCATCTATGCGGATTGATCAAATCAAAAAGCATCACCACCGATTTCAATTTCCTTTTAGATTCCTTTTATGTCATACACAACAAGGATTCCATATATGTCACACATACAACGCTTATTATATGATCGGCTACTACTAACATATATCATATAAATCACAAATCAAGCCTAACTTAAACACAAAACAGCATGGCTCTGATACCACTGAAAGGAATTGGAAGACACGCAGCGGAAATAAACTTTAAAAATTTTCCATTCCTTGCCAGGATCTGCCGTATGTGTTTAAGTCAAGTGGAAAGAATCATTACCCTTAGTGTTGCTCAGCGAATTTCACAGCTTCTCTACGTGGGTGGTGATCTCTTTCTGATCGCAAGAAATCGATGGAGTGTTCCTCAGCGACCTTCACAGATTCTCTCCGCGGACGGTGGTCTCTTTCCGATCACAAGAAGTCGACGCCTCAGGTCGGCTTCCTCTACTGGTATCCACACGAACAGCGTTCCAACCACGAACGACGTGCTAGCGTCTCCTGTCCCTCCAAGGCTTTCACAAGTCTCCGTCTCTATTTCGGCAGTTTCTTGTCTGCAAACCTTTTGCAGATTCCGTTCGGCCTTTTGTGTTCTGTGTTATTTTCAAACGTAGCTCCTCCAATCAGATATAGAGGATGCTATGCGTTTTTCCACTTGACCTAATTGGATTTTGGAGTTAATCTTATATTAATTCCGAATTGATACAATATCATATATTGTATAATTTTATAAGAAACTAATTAAATAAAATAATATTAAATCCGTCCCACAGATTTAATTACTTATTTATTTAACTTTAAATAAAGATGAGACTGAGTTATATTTGATTTATTCCCATAAATCAAATTTGAGATATCCTATCAATTTAAATTTCGAATTTCAAACGTGATAGAGATTTAATTTATCCTTATAAATTAAATCTTATAAATATCTCTTATATGAGATATCCTATCAATTTGAATTTCGAATTTCAAACGTGATAGAGATTTAATTTATCCTTATAAATTAAATCTTATAAATATCTCTTATATGAGATATCCTATCAATTTGAATTTCGAATTCAAACGTGATAGGGATTTAATTTATCCTTATAAATTAAATCTCATATATCTCATATATATAATATATATATATATATATATATATACGAATTTATATATATACGAATATAAATAAATATATATACATTCACCTGGATCTTTCATTGAATCTGGACATGTCTTAGATTCAATGAATCTGGACATCATAGCTCGTGTTGGGCTATTTTGTGTGCGACCCTGTAGGCCCATATGAAGTTGGCAGTGGGCCATTTGCTATACTAGCCCACAAGTCGCAAGCGGTCTCTAGCAAGACATAACGACTACCCAAATCATATGAGGATCGATAAACGATGTAACCTTTTATACAACCATATCATGTCCCTTCTGTCACGCGATATTTTGGTCATGGATGAGGCATGGATAATGTCATCCTCCTATTCCCGACCGTTACTTTCTCGATCCCTGAGTAGTCTGACTATAGAAATGGAACTACCTTTCCATTACAGTATGGCCATACATTTCTCAGACTCACTCATCGAGGGGCCCAGTAATATCTCTCCACGAATGTGAGGGACAAATTCCATCTTGACCATTCACATTCCTCCGCATGAAAAACCACTAAGCCCGAACATAGTCTTTATGATCACTCGGTCAAAAGTGACTTTTGACTAGGTCAAAGCTGAGCGTTTTGTCATGTAGGAATCCATGATGATCTCAGGTCAAAGGGCATATTGACATGGTTTGTATATGAGAGAAGCTTATGACGTTACCCATGCAGTTCTCTCATAGCGGGTCGGTCCAACACCCTGTACTCTTACATGTGCTTATGACTTTGATTTATATCTCTATACATCTTCAAAGTCATACTGGTCTTATTTCATCTGTGCTCCCACATAGATGATCGACCAGGGACATTTAGGATAATATCATGAATTATCCAAGGATGGTCATCATAGTAAACATGCAAATAATATGATAACTCAATTAATAAATTCATAAATCAATAATGTTCATAAGACAATGATTGGCCCCTAGGGCACGATTTCCAACAGGTGATGGAAACAGAAAGAATGAAGAAAATGGGGAAGGTGGTGTTGACGATGTTGGCGGTGTCGGTGTCGTTCGCGGTGGCGGCAATTCTGTACAAGATGGTCACTCTAGATGGCATGAGCTTCATGGTGCTCAATGCTTATCGTTCCATCTTCTCTACTGCTTTCATGCTTCCTCTTTCTCTCTTCACTCACAGGTGATGATCATGTTCATTCCTTCAAAGTTGGCCTTTCCAATTCTCTCTCTAGTTCTTGATTTCCGCTTTATATTTGTAGCAATCATTCATTAATTTCTATTTGCAGAAATTATACGATAAATAAAATAAGACAATATAATCTCAATAACATTAAGTCTTATCTATGTAGAGTCGGCTAGATATAGATTACGCAAAGCATATTATACTCTATTAACGATAGAATATTTAGATAAATCGTTAACTAAAATATATTATTTATAATTTTATTAAATATTTTCTTTAATTTTTTTATTCTTTTTAAAAAATTTCATATTGTGGATATACCTTCTTCATCCACACCTCACAACAAGTTTCTTCTTATATGCCCAAATCTCCTTAAATAATTATCTACAATTTTCTATTCAATAGCCACAAACACTCTTCCTATTATATGATCATTCCAAATATTATTGTTTTACATGAACAATCATTCAGCTTAACATTATTAATTATCTCTGCTACTATAACTTTATGATTTTGTTATTTCTTTAAAGGCTAAAATTCATTAGCATATAACATTATTTGTCTTATAGAAGTTCAATAAAATTTCCCTTTAAAGTTATTTGATATTTTATGATGTGAAATATTTCAATCTTTCTCCACTTATACCATTTATCTATTACTTTATATATAATATGTCGATCAATTTTATTATCCTTATATGTAATGATGCTATGAACTTTTTCATTAATAAAATGATTTGATCTCACTTATATTCTTGTTTTTTTTTATGACAGGAAACCAAAACTGAATTGGAATGTAATTTTTGACATTTATGTGGGGGTTATTCGGGTAAGTTTTCGTAAACAGAAAATCAATTTTGAGGATTTAATTTAATTCTTTTATCGACTTATTATTAAGTACTAGAAAAAGAGGAAAACGAAACCAATAATGTAGTATAAAATTAAAATGAATTTAAAAGAAATAAGTGAACTAAAAGCTTTAGGATGATATAAATTATGATTAATTAAACTAATTAAACTACAAATGGAGAGCCTGGTTTTGACAACAGCAACATTTGTCGCTGCCTCTCTCAATCTCATCCCTGCCATTACCTTTGTCGTCATGGCTATTCCCCTTCGGTAAAATCTCACCACATCATGGGTGGACCAAGATGATGGGAACGGTCGTTGGAATAGGAGCAATGATTATGACTTTCGTCAAAGGTCCACGTGTTCAGATTTTCCACTCTCACTTGAATCTACGTCATAACCACCATGCCCACGTGGCAACCCCAACCACATTGCCCGTCAGGCTCTGGGTGTGGTTTGTGCCACTGGCAGCTGCTTCGCTTACGCCTTCGTGCTCATCAATGTCATCATCCAGGTTTTCTTTTCATCCTGCACTTTATTATCGTTGTACTCTTCCTCTTCTAATTATTCTAAAGAGTCAATTAAGAGATTGATCTAATTTTAAATATAATATTTTAACCTATCATCTGTAAGTTTAACTAACAAAAGGATGATACATGCTATCATTTGGAATATGTTCGATCATTAGGGAAAATCACTTTGTTATGATTATAATTGCAGCGCTTGGAGAGGCATCTTAGATCCTGGGTACTTAGATTTATATATGAGGATAATAGACCTTACCAGACATTAGTATCGTTTAGAAAGAAAAGAGACTTCTCCCTACTTTTAGATCTTGAGTGAACTCAACCCCTTTCTAAAAAATTTTATAACAAAAAAAAAATATAATACTTTAATATATTTTATCTCTTATATTTATCATTTTTATTTAATTAATCTATCCAATTTATAGATTGATATCTTCAATTCTCTAATCCTCTTTATAAGACAAAACGAGAGTGTTTCATTTGGTCCTATTATTAAATTTGACATATAAATATACAATTTTACTATTTATTTATTGTGGTGTGGGCTATTATTTTTTAAAATATATATATTATAAGAATAAAGTTAAAAAAATAATAAATTTTAAGATAGAGTTAATGAAGTTTAAGATTTTTTTATTTTATTTTGGTGATATATGTTGAAGTGCCTTATAAATAGGTAAAAATATATTAGGACCATATTAAAGGCTTACAACCTAGTTTGATTGGGGTCTAGTTAGACATAATCTATTTAACAAACAAGTCAAGCATAAGACCTATTTAGAAGTCTTTTAAGGTAAAGATGTTAGATTTTTTAAATTAAAGCTTGACTTAAAAGCTTGTGGGCGTAGCGTGATTAATTTTTAAATATATTTTTTATTATATATAATATATAATAAATATTGTAAAATTACTTAAGCATTTTAATCTATATAGAAAGGATAGTTACAGCCATCAAGCTGTTATATATATATCAAGGACAGGAGAGTCTCTAGCTTTCTTCAATTTTGTATAGATTATATCCAGTTAAAAGCGTTAACTGATAAATTGTCATATGCTATTGAAGAACATTGGGTTTGGGGATTTTGTGAGTAATGTCGTTGACAGTGTGGAACAGGGTGTGATGAGCAAAACTCCAAGTGAATACCCAAGCTACCGCACAAATACGGCGTTGACTTCAACAATGGCGGCGATTCAATCCACAGCTTTTGCGCTCTGCGTTGAAAGAGATTGGAGCCAGTGGAAGTTGGGTTGGGACCTCAGGCTTTAATTTTCACTGTCATTTATGCAGAATGCTTCCTACAATTTTCTCTTTCCTTTTCTTTGTCTCAGATTATCTATGATCCATGTCATTCACTCCATCACTATATAACTAATTTATAAAAATATCACTTGATAGAAAGTTCTCTTAATATGCAAAGAATTTTAAAAATATTATAAATTTAAAAGATAAAATAAACTGAAATATTATATTCAAAATCAAAGCAAATATCTCTCCTAACTCTTAGTTTTAAGATAGAAGATAGTAGGTTATTAAAATAGATTGTCATTATTATCGAAAACATTAATGTTTTCCCCTTAGTATTCCTAACTAGCTACAGAACTTGGTAACTAATTAACGAAACTCTTCTACCTAACTAACTTCTAAACGTACGTAGTTACAGCTGGAGTGATGGTGATCGATAGCAATAGCATGGTTTGTGGAGACGAAGGGACAATTGTTTGTGTCTGCGTTCACTCCTATTATTTTCTTTTCTTTGCTCATTGCTGCTTCTGTTGTTTTAGATGAGAAGCTCTCCCTTGGAACATACGTATAATCAATTTATATTAATATAGTACGAGTGTGAGTGGACTTTAGTTAATGACTCTGATTATTAGGGTTTGTTGGATCGTGTGCAGCGTGACCATGATCGGAGCCGTGTTGATATTGTTGGGATTTTATTTAGGGCTATGAGGAAGAAGGTCAACAAAATGAAGAGCCTCAACCTCAACATCCAACATTGCCATTAAATCATCACACAACAACGACAACTACGTCTAATGTTTCTAAGAAACAACAACAATAATCAGAAGAACATGGCCATTATGAAGCAGATACAAATAATTTATCAGCAGAATCAGGATAGAGATTCTTTCACTGCTTAAGAATGAAAAATTAGTTAGTTACTCCAACACCAACCACGTTCTATTAATTCTCTTTTTGTATTAACTCAGATTGGTGGAATTAGTTTTGATGCTCATCACAGTAGTAAGTACTCTAGTGTTCATTACTTTAATAATCTAGATTTAAAACTTTTAAATAAAAATATTTTTAAAAAACTTGATAGTTAAGAAATTATATTTATTTTAGATTATGCACACATTAAAATAATTTTTTTTTAAAAAAATACAGATGGAAAATTAATCCTGGGCTATCTATATGGATCACTGAAATATAATATGATAATTCCTATCTAAATATAGTTTTAACGGTTTAGATTTAAAATTTTCTACCGAAAATTTGTAAATAAAAAATAAAATTTATTTTTGAAAAATTCAATAATAAAATATTATCTTTATTTTAAGTTTTGTACAAATTAAAACAATTTTCTTAAAAATAATTAAAAGTAAAAGGAGATTTTCGGTGCTCTTCTCCTCTGCCGATCTGTCAAATAAAAACTTTCATATCACCGTGATATCAATTACAATAAGTGGAAGGAAAGTCATTGACGAAGAACGGTTGCGAATAATTTAGGAAATTTTCTCATAATATTGGACTCAAAATAAGGAAATTAATTTTAACAATATTAATTATATATATAATAACAAGATATTCTTGCCAAGCTTCGACTATAGAATAGATGTGGGAATTCCTAATCATTGACTCACTTTGACTCATCAACAATATATCTTAGAGAAGTGACGCAACTCATAATCACACCTGCATAAGTCGCATGTAATATCTTCTTCTTCATCATCAAGCACTGGCCACCCTCTTTCTAATCTCTTGATTTCTTGCAAACCACGACACATGCTTGAATGACACAAACGCTCTCGATTATCATTCCCAAACAACGTACGAATACGATCATTCATCCATATCGTCTCTAAGCATGCCTTCACCTTGTTCCTACATGCCTTCACACACTTGCACTTTACCAAAAAACGCAGCAGCTCAAGCCCTTGTTTCCTCTCATCTTCAACCTCACTACACAATAGAATCATCCCACGCGCGTATATTGCTTCTCTGTGACCCTTCTCTGAAGCCTCCTTCAATCTTTCAAGACCATAATCAACCCCCATAAGAGGGTTGAAGAATTGCACCATTCCTTGTCTGAACAAGCTTTCTGGGTTTCCGCTCTCTCTGCAACGACTCCGGAAGGAAGATTCCTGGGGTGTGATGAACCATTGAGTATAGGGAAGTTTCTGCATGCACGCGTGCTGGTATATGTAGTCGTCTTCTTCAATAAGATTTAGTAACTGTTTGGAGCAAGTCTTGAGAGTGTGGAGATCAGCTATGGAAGAAGACGAGACTCTTGCTAACACTTCTGATAAAATATGGTTTGGAAGAGATTCCAAGGTGCTAGGATAACGGGACGCCATTGAAGAATACAGCAAGTTTGGTTTTGATGAAATTGAATGATTGTTGAGTTAATGAATGTATGGTTACTACTATATATAAGAGTGGTTTGCGCCTCCTCAGCGCTTTAGGAAACTGAGTTCTTATATATATATATATATATATATATATATATATAATTTATCATGTAGTTTCCTTTTCCTTGTACGATTGGGAATATTATGGTCAAAATAAAAATCCTATTATTAGCTTTAGAGATATTGATCGATTATCATTTATTTATCTATAAGATATGTAATTAATACATGCATGATCTTCGTTCTTGAAAAATTTAAAGTAAATATTCCTACGATATTCATAAAAATAGTCGTATTAAATTATAAATATCTAATTTTGAAAGGTGTAAATGATTATTAGTTAAGTATATGAAATCGTATTACTCTTTCAACAAACTAAACATGTTTGCTTGTATTTAAAACATTGGGTTAATTACATTATTCATATAGACGGAGAATGTTGTGACTTATAATATATTTTATAACTTTAAACTTTTAATATAATCAAATCAAACAAAGGTTTCGAGATATAATTATATTTTTATGATAAAAAATAATATAAATATTATCTTACTACTTATATATTACTATTAATACATTATACTAAGCTTACACGTTAATTGAATTAAGGTGTGATTGAAACCTTCATTTTTTAATACGATAGTGAATCATTCAATGATTTTTAAAATCGCTAACTAATTATTTAGATTAGTTAATAAAAAACGTTAATAAAAAGATCTATGCAAGAATAGTTTCCATAATTATTTAGATTCTGGCCTCGTCAAGAATTCTCTAACTCCGTGACTGTAGTATAGAGAAGACATTTGTCATTAGGTGAAATAATCAGCTTCATGCTTTGTAGCCCTCAGGCCGACCATAATTCAGGAGCTTGCAGTATGGCAATAGGAGAGTTTGTATCAGTTTACACTCAGTATGATGTTGAAGTTGCGCACAGATGAAGAGGGAAGTGAGTCAATGTTGTTGCCCGGAGAACATCGAATCACATGAGAATTAATTAGCAGTGACAGATAGATAGCTGATTAGTCATCAAATGGGTCCAACCCAAAACTTGAATTGCCAGTAAAGAGCTGACCGTAATCGAGGTGTTTGACCATGGGACGCTTTTCTCCAGCAAAAGGTACCCACATCCCACAACTACACATGTGAATTAGCCTAGAAGAATAGACAAAGACAATTCGTCCCACAGAATAAATATTTTCTATTTCCCAAGCACATACATAAATGCAAGCCAATTCACACCCATGACAGAGTACTTAATTGAAAAATAAAGAAACTTACAGGAAAAAAGTAACAAGAAAAGGGGAGAACAAAAAAACTAAGGAAAAGCGCCGTATTTTCGCCGGAAAGATTTCTCCTCATTTTTTTTTCTCACCCAATTTACTAGAGATTTACTTCAATTATATCTGGCGCACTTAGCTATAGTAGGTAAATCTTTCAACGGAGATTTTCTACATATGTTAAAACTTAAACTTAAAATTTCACTTCAATAATACTAAATTATTTACCATTCAAACTAACCCCGATAGTAATTTCTTCAAAATTTGAGTTTGAGAGAGTTTCAGCTTTTTTTTTTCAAGGTAAGGAAGTGTTGTATAAAAAGACAATAGGTCACATTAATAATGGGCCTTTCCCCTTCGCATCATAAGCCCAACATTTTTTTCCATCAATAAAATAATCCTTCATATTGGTTATTAATACTGTTTAACAATTATTAATTAGTTCAGATTAGTTTTAATTGATTGAATCTTGTTAAGCCACTTCTACTACATCTTTCACATGGTTATGTACATGTGTCAAGCAGTCATTGAAGTATCTGTTAGGCTTCAGTGTTCTGTATAAAGAACCCACTGCATAATCAATAACGTTGAATTTCTGTGCATATTATTCTCTCTCTCCTCTGTTTGTACCCTCTTATATTAAGGGCTGTTGTTTAGTTTAGCTTGGAAAAAAGAGTTTAATAGATTCTAGAAAATAATTTTTAAAAAAGTAATTATAAAAAAATAAATATTTAAATAGTTATTATTATAATATTTTTTTATAAGTAAATTACTAAAAAATATATAGAGTAAAATGATAGAGAAAAAAGACAGACAAAATAGTTATTATATAGTTTAAAAAAAATTTCTCCATACAGAAACTAGTCTCACAAGATTATCTAAAATTATAGTTTTTGACTCTCCTAAATCATAATTTATTTCAGCAACTCTTCTGACATTTAATAGTTGTTTATTTAATTTTTAGTTCAATCAATAATTTATGTTAAAAATATTTTTTAAATTATAGTTTCACCGATTTCTCCATTCCTCCCTATTTCTTTAAAAAGAAATTTAGTCCCTTCTGACACATCTTATGTGGCACTAACAGTCATTGACGGTGTTAAAGTTTTGTTCTTTTGGCATTTTACCTTGAGTTATAAGGGACTAAGATATTTTCTAAAAAATAGGGATGGATGGAGATAATGGAGTATAAGGACTGGGTCGCGACAAACAAGAAACATTAAAAATTGAGTTCCAAAAATTATCTTAGGGAGTTCTACTCCGCACAAACCCTTGTATATTTCCCTCTTTCAATCCTTTGTTTCCCTTCTTTATTTGCAACTCCAACTTCATTCAGAGTATTTAAGTCAATTCTTAGTCCTTGCCACTCTACCTCGTATAGCATTCATTCATTAAGTATTCTGATCCATAGATTTGTTCATAGCATCCTAATCAAGACTCCAACAATTGGAAGAAAAACACAAAACAAGGGGTGGAAATCTGATTTAAACTTGGAATATTTATATATTTAATCACACATCATATTCATATGGGTCACTATATATAAGCTTTTGGGGTCAAATACTTTCTTGAATTTTCAGGACCAATGTGCTTTATTTTGATATGTCGAAAGCATTGCTTGTGAATATTGAAAACCTCTTCAACTCCGTCAATAAATTATTAATAACTAAAAAGACACGCTTTCGAGTTTCAACTTCCAATGAGGTAAAGCTTTTGCTTTTTGGATATTGGCTCATATGAAAATTAACCTTTATAAGTCATCTTTATCTATGTTTAACAAAACAAATACTCCCATGGGTTTAGTTAATGAGAAGGTAAGATATATAACTATTTAAAATATATTTAATTATTAAAAAATATTATTTTATTGTGGTTTCAATCATAATATTTGGAGAGGTATTTTATCTTTTAGGTGTTTGCCTGTAGGTAATTGACGCCTGCCCTACCCAATATTAGTATTATCTAGAAGGAAGATAAATTTTGCTTTTGCTCTTGGATCGTGAATGAGTATAATCCCTTTTCAAACAATTTTGTACAAAAAAAAAATAAAACATAACAAATATTTGATATATTCTCCAAGTATTCCAATTTTTTAAAATATATCCCTTCATTGAATACATTGACTTCATAATGAAGAATGATCCAAATTAATGGGCTCAAGTAAGCTCCCTATTTGTGTTAGAGATAATTTTTATATAAACATTTTTTTTATTTAATTAAGAATAATCTTTTGGAAAGTTTAGAGTGTAAAAAGTCTTAATATCTCTTAACAAAATAGGCCTCTCGATATTTAAACATGTGTTCTTCTCCATATGAAGATAAAATCACTTGCTACATCAAATAATAGCTTATTAGTTATATAAACATATTCGTTTTTCCTTGCTTTCTTCTCGTTTTAAAAAAAACTTACCATATATAATTATTAATATGTGGATATCTTTCATAGTTTAATATTAGATAATCTTCATGATATATATCCTATATATATATAGCGAGGTAAATAATATTTTTAATTTGTGCTAAAGTTAATTCATGCCTTCCTGATAAACCAAAAGGACCCCATTCACGATTTTTTTTTCTTAAACAATTATATACATCCACTGATTTCGACACCGCCATACTAGTATATATTGATTTCCTACTTCTTGATCATCATCTTCTTTCGGTGGAATTCTTCTTCTTCTTCTTCTTCTTACCGCCATACTAGTATATATCAAATTCCCTACTTCTTGATCATCATCTTCTTTTGGTGGAATTCTTCTTCTTCTGCACCATCATCATCATCATCATCTGAGCCAAGTATATATGGCAAGGTTAAGCGATGGCACAGATAAAGTGACAGATGGCTTGAAGGGTACAGTATTAATGGGGATAGTTCAGATTATAAATACAGGGACTAATATATTGTATAAAATGGTGGCAAATCATGGAATAAGCATGACTATGGTCATTGCCTACCGATTTCTCTTTTCAACCTCCCTCCTTGTTCCTCTTGCTCTCTTCTTTGAAAGGTGAATGATTCTTTCTGTACAAATTAAAACTATTCCGTTTCATGACCATAAAATATTATAATGTCTCTCATTTTATATATAAGCTAATGATCACAAAGGGAAAAAAATTGGAACAAAGGGCATTAAAAGAGTTAAAAGTCTAAATATCTATTAATATTAATAAAATTTTTATTTTTTTTAAACTGTCTCCGCAGTTTGCGATCTAAATTAGGCAGTCTAAAAGGTGTTTTTTTCCATTAAGTGTCAAAACCATGAAACCTATACAACCCCTTGTACAATAGAAAAAGTCAACATTGGGAAAGATTTGTTAGATCTAGCTGCAGCCATAATTGCCATGCCTAAGTCAATCTATCTATCCTTAGGGTTTACCAACTTTAAAGACATTAGTGTAATGTTTGAACTTGTAGACCGATCAATTAGGCATCCTGAGGGTATTTTAGAAAATATTTTAGTCAAACTCAAAGATGTGGTGTTCCCTATGTGCATGTATATATTTGAATATATAATTGTATGATGGGTTGGAGATGAGAATTTTCTCGATCCTTTTTTCTTTTATGAATCACTTTTTACATTTTGAATTATTTAATGATGTTGTTTTACACAGGGAAAGCCTCAAAGCAATTAATAGGACAGTTCTATTCCAAGCTTTCCTTTGTGGGTTATTTGGGTATCTTTCTGTTAACCCTAATTAACTATCAAATGCTTAGCTTGAATACATTATTTGAGTTCATATGTTTATTATATATATACGAACTAGAATGAAAAGCTTAATTACCACATCACTTCATCTCTCTAATTTCTCTACATTATCATATATCATTTCAGTGGATCCCTTCAACAAAATCTCTTTCTTCATTCCTTGTCCTTCGTATCAGTATCATACGCCACAGCTATAATGAACCTTGTTCCTTTAGCTACCTACATCATGGCTGTCTCATTTAGGTAAGTCCATCATCATCCTCCTCTCTCTCTCTCTATCTCTCTCTATATATCTATATATATATATACGCATATGTAAGTGTGTACGTGCGTGCGAGATTTGAATCTCTTAAAGACACTCCCACCCCGCCCCTCCTTTCCCTCTCCCTCTCCGCTCTCTCCCGCTCTCTCTTTCTCTGGCCCTCTTTTCACCTATGCACTTGAAGAAATTCAGAGATCCACAATAACATGTGTATATTATAAGATTGAATCATAAAAAAGTCCTATAACAAGCTAACAACATAACATACACGCAATAACAAGTTTTAGTAAAGTAAATATTATAAGACTTTTTGGTAATTATATTGTTTCTTTAAAATCTCATGGTGGTGATTTTTCCTTGATCTTAAGCATCAAGTAATAATCCCTCTCTCTAGCCCTCTTTTCACCTATGCACTTGAAGAAATTCAGAGATCCACAATCACATGTGTGTATTATATGATTGAATCACCAAAAAGTCAACAACATACATGCAATACTAAGTTCAAGTATAGTAAATATTGTAGAATTTTTTAATGATTATATTCTTTTTTTAAAATCTCATAGTGATTTTTCATTGATATTAAGAATCAAGTAATAATCCTAAAATGGGAATTATAAAAATTTATCAGACTGGAGAGGATGAATTTAGGAACAATGGGAGGGAAGGCAAAGATACTAGGGACCCTCGCAGGAATTGGTGGAGCCATGATCCTTACTTTCTGCAAAGGCAAGAGAATCCAAATCTGGACGACTCATATTAATCTGACGCACCACGTGGCAGTATCACATGGCACCTCCACTACTACTTCTACCATTTGGGGCTGCTTGCTTGATCTTGTTTCCTGCCTTAGCTACTCCACGTGGTTGATAGTCCAGGTCATTATAATCTTGTTCATTTTGTTTTGTTTCTTCAACTTTTCTAGAATATCTTCTTCTTCTTCTTCGTATAAGCACTAGTACAAATAGCTAAATTATTAAACCACCTTTTTTCTGAACTGGTTGTGAAAGATACGATTTGGAAAGTGTGATTGATAGCATTTTTATAAATATAGGTAGACTTTCTAATAAACCGGTTCCTAAAACATGACTAACTAATATCTTCTTCTTGTAACAATTAATTAAACAGGCAAAGATGACACAGAGATTTCCATGGCATTACTCAACCACAGCTTTAATGTGCACTATGAGCGCATTTCAATGTTTCATCTTTGCATTTTGTGTTGAGAGAGACTGGAACCAATGGAAGCTTGGCTGGGACCTTAAGCTTCTCACTTCAGCTTACACAGTAATTGTCCTTCTTCCTTCTTTTTGTGACTGGTTAATTATTCATCAGATCAACTGAACATAAGTCTTTTGAAACAATATGGTGAAGTAGAAGAAATAGGTATAAAATGGTGAGTCTTGTTAAATTATTAGAATATAAATTAATTAGAGAAAATAATTAAAAGTATATAATGTTAAGAAAAGTCATCAGGTCATATCAAATTTGTTTAACCTATTTTGATAGAAACACAAATATAATATATACCTAATTTGGTAAATTCTAATAGAGTATCAAGAGGCATTCCAAGGGTAACCAAAAACAAAGAAAAAATAAAAAAATATATATATAAAAAAAGGATTATAGACCTAAGACATATGATGATACTAAAAAAATAATAAAATAGATATTAGAATATATTAAAAAAAGAGTCTCAAATCAACTAATTAGAAAGAAAATTGAAGGTATATAATTTAAGAAAATTCGTATTAAATTAGTTTAAGTTATTTTGATACAAAGATAAATATAGTATATGTCAAATTCTAATCCTTACCATTGTGCATACCCACTAGTTTGCCCCATCTCTCTCTCTCTACTTTTATCATATATATGAGGTATTACTTGAAAGAATTCCAAATTAAATATGAAAAAATCTGATGATTAATTGGTGAGTTTAATTCTGTTTTGTAATTTTTGTAGGGAATAATGTCATCCGGGATAGCTTTTTCCCTTATAACATGGTGTGTGATGAAAAAGGGACCTTTATTTGTGGCCATTTTTAACCCTCTCATGCTTACTCTAAGCGTCCTTGCGGGCTCTTTGCTACTTGATGAAACTCTCTTTATCGGAAGGTCAGTTTCATAACTAAAATAGGAAATTAAAGGGGTATTAATATGTAGGAAATATTTTTTTTTTCAAATGTGCCATTATTCATGAGTGAGGAAAGGAGAGAGAATAATGATCAGAAAAATTATGAAAGAGAATTTAGTTGAGAAATTAATAAGGGCAAATTATATTTAAGTACCATATAAAAAATATAATTGCAGAAAAGACATAAGAAATTCTCAAATTATTGTAAAGTCCCTAGGATTTTTTTTTGAATTACAAAATGATATAATTACCCTTAGAAAATAATTTCTCAATTGTTATTTTTTTTTGTCCTCCAGTTGTTATTCCTTTGAGAGTTGTTATTTCTATTTTTTTGTACAAAAAATTTTAGAAAGGGATTTGGTTCACCTACAATTCAAAGGTAGGGCGCCTAATCCCTTTCCAAAAAAAAAATTTATCAAAAAAAAATAATAGTTACCATTCATATTATTAGAGTTATTATTTTTTCCTTCTTGGTTGAATTGTTAGTTTTTCCCATATAGTTGTCATTCTTATTGCTTGAATTGTTATTTCATAATTCAAAAAAACTAATCTAAAGTCCCTAAGACTTCAAAATAATTTAATAATTTCCTGAGATTTTTTTATAATTAGATACTTTGCATGTGACTTAAATACAACTTTCCCAATTAATAAAGTAATAAAACGAGTATAAATTCATATTTATGTTAGTCATAAATATAATATTTTAATCTATTATATCTTCTAAATTTATATTTATTCTGGATAAATTAAACTAATTAGGATTATTGTTAAGTGAGTTTCCATGAAGTTAATTTCCATTGCTATTAGGAGGTTAACTAATTAATGTGTGTGTGTATATATATAATTGTTGTGAGATGTGCAGTATAATAGGAATGGTGATGATTGTGTCTGGATTGTACACTGTGTTATGGGGCAAAAGCAAGGAAGCAAGCAAAGCATCAGAGAATTCAAGAGCCTCTCTTCCATCTGAATCCATCCCAATTAGTTTGCAGACAAACTCATCATCACAATGGAGTCCTACAAAGTGATATCATTCTTCCAACATATTATATTATTCCTTCATTTTCCTTTCTGCGTTTTTTTTTCTTTTGCCCTGTCTATCGTTTGTGAATATTAGACATATGCATGGGATTATATAATAACATCAAAATGATGGTTTACTTTAATGATATTATTTTCGTATTAAAAAAATGATCGATTTTCAATCAGAAGTAATTCTCTTAGCATGATATTATTTTCATCCTCACTGTTCAAACCCTCAACCTTATTATATAAAAAAATCGAGTCGATCTCTTATACTTGATCTAACTACTAACTATTGTTGATTTGATTTAACCTTTCAATATATGATTTCATTTTAGTAGAATAGACAAATTTCATATATGAACCTTCTAGTCCTTAATATAAGATATATTGAATTAATTTGATTAGATTAATAAAGTTAATTAAATTAGTTAATATGATATAATATTTCTAAAAATAAAAAGATAACCATTTTCCTTAATTCCCTCCATCACTCTCTAATTTGATTATTGTTGAGCGAATATCTATAGAGGTAATTTTAGAAAAATTGATAAATATAAAAAATATTTATTATATTTAAGACAAAGATTAACTATCTAATTAAGGGCCTGAGGAGTATTAAATTAATATAGTGTAGTATTAAAGATAATGAGGTTATATATTTTAACATAAAATTTTGTGTATTACCGTTCATGTATTTAATGGTAAATGTCATATTGTCCACTATGATGACAGGAATATATTGTCAAATTAAAGCCTAAGCATAAAAATTATTATATTTATCTTTAGTATGTAAAGCATAAAAAAGGGGGGAAATCTTATTTAAATTAACTTTGCAATGTTATTGAGTCACACATTACAGATTCATTTGTGTCACTAATATAATCTTCTTTCTGGTATCAAATAATAGCTATAATGTTTAGAACAAAGCCAAACTTTGCCAATGAATATTGAAAAGTTATTTAACTATGCCAATATATAAATTAATAACCAATGAAGCATGGCTTTAATGAGATAAGAACTTTTTTTATTGACCCCGAAATTCTTTTGGTAAGGAGGACTTGCTAATAAATTAAAAATAATACGAATATTAATTCATATGTTCATGTTTTGATTATTATATTACAGAGAACGATAGGAGTAGTAGTTAACCTTTAACCCGTTCCCTTTTCTTTAGGGGAAAAAATCTTGTCATATACAACTATTAATATGTGATTATTTGTATCTTCTATATACCTAGCTGTATATATAATAAATACTATATTGCATTAAAAAGCTTTTAATTGTGATTAAAAGTAATATTTTACGGCAATTTTATGAGCTATATAAATAATACTATCGTTATAAATTTATCTTTAATCGCAGTTTTGTAATCGCTAATAAATATAACATTTTATGGCGGGTTTGATGCAAAAATCGTCATGACATTTCACGATATTAATTATTTTATTTTTACTGCAGTTCTAGCTAAAACTGTCATGGCAAGGTAAATTGTTTTTAAACTTTTCTCTACTTACACCCACTATCATTCAACTCGATTACACTCATTAAAAGTATCAGAGTATATATGAAGAAAAGATATCAAAGATCTAGTAAAAAAACTAAAGATCTAAAAATTTTTTTCATTGAAGTTCTTCAAACTCCTTCCAATAAAATCTATCTATCACTATCCACTGTTAATTACTATAGTCAATCTTACTAAAAGTATTGGGCTAAATCTGGATAAAAAGTAGTAGATTCGGTAAAAAAGTTGAAGATATAGAAAAGAAAATTTGTAGATTTTTAATATAAGGATGATAGTTTATATATATGATGTACTACAATATATAAACAATAAATAACTAAAAAATTAAGAAAAATAAGTAAATAATAAAAGTAAATGATGATTTACGATTTTCACGGAAGAGGATAATAATAAAAATAGATAGTGAATGATAGAAATAAATACTAAAAATAAAAAAAATATTAAAAAATAACTTTCTTGTAAATTTATCGCTGAGATAGAAAAATATGACCAATAGTTATAAAAAGAATTAAAGGCAATTTTTTAAAAATCACCATTAAAATACCTGTAGGCCAATGAGTGTCATTAATTGGGGGATTTATGGCGGGTGTGTTTTCAATGGGGCAGGTGTATTGCATTAAGTGGAGATTTTAAAGTGGACTTCAAGGTATATTGAAATTTATTAATTTTTTATATAATTATTTAACATAGAAGAACATACATGAGATGAAGTAAACGGTAGTACAATGGAGGGAAAGAGGAAGGTCGGTGACATCAGAAGGAGAAGAAGGAACAAAATGGGGGGATTTTGAACACATAGTATACAACTGGCGATAGATTTCACCTTTCAACTAAAAATTACTATTAAAAATTATTTATCTTTAAACTTACGTAAAATACTTTTAATAGTAATTTTCTATGACAGTTTTAGGAGCAACATAAATTCTATTATTATTATAATTTTATTTTTTAATTATAATTTTTTAATCATTATTAAATATAATATTTTAGGGTGAATTTGATGTAAAAATTGTCATGACATTAATTTTTTTTTTTTGTAGTTCTCGCTAAAACTATTATGGTAAGATAGAATTTTTTTAAACTTTCATCGACTTACATCCACTATTATTCAACTTGGTCATACTCATTAAAAATAGCGGAAGAAAAGATATCAAAAATTTGATAAAAAAAATAAAGATCTAAAAGTTTCTTTTATTAAAGATCTTTAAGATCTTTCTAACAAGATTCATCTGTCATTATCCACTATTAGTTACTATAGTTAGCTTTACTAAAAGTATTAGACTAGATATAGATAAAAAGTAGTTGATCTAATAAAAAAGTTGAAGATTTAGAAAAATAGTACATAGAAAAAAAATTATAAGTCTTTAATATAAAGATGATAATTTATATATATGATGTAGTATAATTTATAAATAATAAATAATTAAAAAATAAAAAAAATAAGTAAATGACAAAATTAAATAATAACTTATAGCTTTTACAAAAGAAGACTATGATAGAGATAGTAAACGATAAAAATAAATATTAAAAATAAAAGAAAAATACTAAAACATAATCTTCATATAAATTTACCGTTGTAAGATAGAATAATGGGACCTCAAATAATTATAAAAATATAAAATTATAATTGAGTCAAATTTTTTTAATTTTTAAAAGACTTTTAAAGGGTAAAGTCCTTATAGTCCAATGAGTGTCATTAATTGGGGGATGTATGGCGGGTGTGTTTTCAATGTGGCAGGTGTATTGCATTAATTGGGGATTTTAAAGTGGACTTCAATGTATATTGAAATTTATTATTTTTTTATATAATTATTTAACATTGAAGGACATACATAAGATGAAGTAAACGGTAGTACAATGGAGGGAAGGGATGGCGGGTGACGTCAGATGGAAGGAAGGGGGATTTTGGACCCTTACAGGGTGTTTGGATTGCCTTTAAATTTATATTTGAATAAAATTTATATTTTAAACAATTTTAAAATAAATAATTATATTTATTTAAAAATATTTTTAGATCAAATTATAATTTAAAATTAAAATTTTATATAAATAAATTAGAGTAATTTATAGAATAGTAAAAATATTTATAAACTAACTAATTACTATATTATTCCTATTTTTTCGTATACCATTTCTCCTCTCTCGTTTCTTTTCTATACTATATCTCTCATCTCTCGTATCTCTTCTACACTATTTCTCATATCTTCTATACCTCATTTCCTCTCTTCTATACCCTCTCTCCTCTCTCATTTCTTTTCTATACTATATCTCTCCTCTCTCATATCTCTCGTACCTCTCATACATTATCTCTCTTCTCTTCTATACCATTTCTCCTATCTTATCTCTCATATTTTATGTCTCCTCTTTCATATATTTAATAATTATACTATTTTTTATAATTTATCAATAATAAAAGTACTTTTAAAAATAACTATACAAACATTCATCTATTTAAAATTATTTTTTTATATTTTTTTTTTCATAAATCTTTTTCTAAAACCTACCGAGAGTTTTTTTTTCTCATAAGTCATTTTTTAAAATATCATCCAAACGGTCTATAGGATATAACAAACAATAGATTTCAACTTTTAACTAAAAACTACTATTAAAAATTATTTACATTAAATTCAAGTGAAATACTTTTACTAACATTTTTTTATAATCAAAATTGTCATAAAAAATATTTTAAAATAGAAGTTATTTATAAAAATATTATTGTTTTTCTTTTCATCACAATTTTATTTATAACTACTATAAGTATTTTTTTAGTAATTTATAATAAATTATAATAGTATTATATTAATTTTATTATATATATATTTTTCTATATATTTTCGATCATATATCATGTGAAACAAACCCTAAAAGAATCTTATTTTAAATTAAATTATATTATATTTTTTTAAAGAAATCTTATTTGTTCAATAAATCCGTCTTCTTTTTGTCTGTTAACCACTCTACTATTTCTTACATGTTATATATAAAAAAAATTAGTTCTAAATTTTTTTAATAAATTAAATAAATTAATTATAATTAAATCTAACCCCTCAAAATAAATTCATATTATATACTCCTTAAGTTATATAAATTAATCAATTAACTCTTATATAAATTTATAATTAACTTATTTATTTAGTTTCTTTAATTTATCTAAAAAAATTAATTAACTTTTATATAAAAGACTAAAAAAATATTAATTATGTCATGAATATTCTAATAAAAAAGAAAAAATATTAAACTAAAAATAGGGATTAAGATTCTTTGACTAACGAGATCAATAAACACGTATATACAGCTAGATAACTAAAATTGCAATTAATCAACCTCTCTGAATTCATGTCAACTTGCAATAAGTTTTGAAACTTAAATAAAAATAATAAATATTAAAAAAATTAAAGGCAAGCTTATAATAAACCCAAATGTTAATTGCTCTCCCAAAGAACTTAAAGCCATTATATCCCCTTGTGAGTGCCAAATTTTCTTCCTGCCTTACTGACAAACCAAAAAGCCCCCAAATCAATATCATGATTTTTTTAAAATTCTCTTCACCAATTATATATATACATATATTCACTGTAATTTCTACATACAATATCTTCTACATAAAATATTGAGTTTATTCTATATATTGATCTTCTTCTTCTTCTTCATAGTGATAGTTAAGATTGTGTATGCAGTGGCGAATATATTGATAACAATGGCGGCAAATGATGGAATGAGCTTAACTGTTCTTGTTGCTTACAAATTCCTCTTCTCAACTTCCTTCATTTCTCCTCTTGCTCTCTTCTTTGAAAGGTTCAATTCTAGCTACTTTTGATATATAATTGAATGAAACTCTTTTGAATTCTAATTAATTAATGTTGGTGTTTTAAATTTGAACAAGGACAGCTTCCAAAGGGTTAACGGCATGGTTCTATTCCAAGCTTTTCTTTGTGGCTTATTTGGGTAGCTTTCTTCTTTATTATTGCCCTTAACTCTTATACTTCTTCATTCATATTCTATATATGAAACATATTCAAATGTTGAAGAGATTTGATTTTATTTACTTCTAAAATATTTAATATATGATATATTTAATTAATTTAGTTATATTAAAAAGTTAGTTAATATGACATATTTTTCTTAAAATACTCAAATTATCTTCCTTAACTCATTCACTATCTTACTTGATTATTATTGAGGAAGTATAAATAGGAATAATTTAGAAAAAATTTGATAAATATAAAAAATATATCTTATATTTAGAATAATATTAACTTCACAATTAAGTAATATATTAAGGACTGGATGAGTATTTAGATATATATGTGCTCTTGGGGATATGTTCACTCTTAAATTTTCAAATAGTACTATATATTCTTTTTAATATAAGAGCTAGTTAAAAGGTTAAATTTAATCCTAAATATAAGAATTGAAACTATTTTATATCTAATATTTATTTATTATTTTCACTTAAACTAATTTACCATCTTATAAATTAATATATAATATAATGTTATACAAAAGTATTTTAGAGAGATCATGTCATATACTTTTTATAATTAATTAATTTATTCAACTTCTTTAATCTACTCAAATTAATTAAGTAGATTTTATATTAAATATTAGAGGGAGTATATATTGTATTTAAACTAGCTAATTAAAATGGAAAATTATAATTAACACACTTGATGCAGGGCTCAATTTGTAAACAAATTATTATTTTTAGGGGATCTTTACTACATAATCTCTACATGTACATAACACCCAATATCTTAATTTTATTTCTCTTATACAACTAGCATCCTAATCTTATTTGTGATATAATTTTACTTATTATCTTTTTAATTATGATCTATAATCTTTTTAAATTGGTGTAATTTTACATATAATTTTATTTTTTAAGTATTAAGATTAAGACACTGAAAAACATATAAGAAATAAGATTAGAATATTGGGTGCTATATAACTCTAATTCTTTATGCTCAAGCCTTGGCCTCATATCAGTGACATTGTCCCACAAAACACAACGCCTCCCTAGCTAATTAATATGCCTTTGTAAATATATAAATTAAGGATTTTTATGTAGCATGTATAATATATTAATATTAATATGAGACCCTTGGTCTAGTGGACAACCTTAGGGATTACTTAATTATTTTATATTTTTTTTAAATATATGTGATTGATTATCTTTTTTCAATTTGATTTTCCAATGTATAATATTTTATTATCAGAATTTGACTTTTTTTCCTATCTCCAATGATAAACTAGTATTAGTTTACATTTTGATACCTAATTGGCTAATTTAATATTTTTTTAATATGTCAAAACCTTATGCTTCAACTTAAGTAGTTAAAATTTATTTCACTAAGACTAACGTCTATTGGTCCAATTTAATATTTAAAAACAAATTATCTCTTTTAAAAACCCAATTGTTTATATATGATAGGTATTTTTAAAAATTAAAAATAATAATTTTAACACATAAGCTTTAAAAACAGAAGAAATTTCAATGAAGTCCCGTGAATTTTAGTTATAATTTTTGGTGATTAATTATTTTTTTATCAAAAGATTAAATTGAGAATTAAATCATTGGCTTATCTAATGATGGAACTATTAAAATAATACTATTTTAAAGTCACGATAGCTAAGCATACAAGTCTGGGTGGTGTAGTTGGTTATCACGCTAGTCTCACACACTAGAGGTCCCCGGTTCGAACCCGGGCTCAGACACATGGTTTTTCTCTTTATTTTTTCATCCGTAGAAAAATGCTAAATACTAAATAATAATAAATAAATTAAGGCAGCAATAACGATTCACTAATTAGACCAATATTTTTTTTTACGTTTTAGGCATTTGATGTGATAGATAAGAAAGAACATACTTCCATATTTTTGTATCAATCGTGTCTCTCTTTTTTTTTTAAAAAAAAATGATTTCAATGCTTGATTCATGACATCCTTCTACTAAAAATAAATAATGTTTCAATTTAAAATACAACCACTACCTCGAAAATAAATTAACCATCGATTTTGGTACTTTGTTTAGATCACCCTTTATACTCTTATTCTGTTCAAGAGTCGATCTTTGATTTCCCAATTAAACTAATCAGGATTTGAAATTTTTATGTTGTCTAAAGATTATGTTAAAAAAAAAATATTATAGTGTGTCTTGGAACTCTCTAAATCTAAATTTTAAATTAAAGTTTAAATAAAATTTAATTTTTGAAAATTTTTAAAATAAATAATTATATTTGTTTAAATGAATTTTTGAATTAAATTATAGTTTAAAATTAAAGTTTCAGATAAACTAGTCAGAGTAACTTATGGAACAGTAAAAGAGCTTATAGACTAACTAATTACTATATTACCCTTACTTTTTCTTACACATTTTCTCATCTCTCTCATACACCCTCTCTCATCTCTCTTTTCTTTTCTACACCCTTTCTCAACTCTCATTTTTTTTTCTATACTATCTCTTATCTCTCATATTTATTCTACACTCTCTTTCATCTCTCATCTCTCATATATTTAATAATCATAAATTTTTTTATAATTTACTAATAATAAAAGTACTTCTGAAAATAACTATTCAAATACTCATTTATTTAAAACTATTTTTTTTTATAAGGTCTTTTCCATAGACTTTTTTTTAAAAATTATCTAAAAGTCCTTTTTTTTATAAATTATTTTTTAAATTTTTATCTAAATAGACCTATAATAGAACATATAACCTAGGGTTATACAAAAAAACACAAGTATAAGGATTGACAAAAAGGAATATTCTCTAAAAAAATGTCTGGAAACAATTTTAAAATTGTTTCAAATCCCTTACACTTGACTTTTACAAAAAATTATTTAGTTGGTTATAATTCAATTTTTAAAGTTAAGCTCGTCCAACTCAATTTTTTTAAATTTTAGTTATTAGTCTTTACATTTTATAATTAGATAGTAAATTAATTTCTAATGAGTTATTTTGGTCCAAAAAAATATCTCTAGTGAACGAAATATTTGTTTTTAAAAAAAATGCAGGAACCTATAAATTAAGCTGTTAAAATCCTAGGTATGAACAAATGAAACTTTAAGATTTAAGTTAAAATAAATTAAAAATGATATATTAACATTAAAAGTATGTTTTTTTTTATGATGCAAACAGAGTTTTAGCAAAATCACAAATTTCTTTTTCTTTTAATCCCACAAAAATAGCATTGAAATTCACGGAAATATAAAACAAAAATAGGATGGAAATGCAGGAAGTAAACACACCCTGATGAATTTTCCTAGAGAAAATAACTCAAAAAAATTTAGAAAATAGAAAAATTTAAATTAGGATTTTAATATTTGTAAATGGCATATACAGGTGTGAAGATGTATTTTGAAATTCTGACTAAAAAGACCAAATTACCCGCCGTTATTTGCTTCTCCTCTCACTCTTCAGGAACGCCTTACCTTTGGAGGCATTTGAATCATCGGTGGAACTTGAATGGACTGCTATCAACGAGCTCTTCCAAGATTTGGTTGCTGGACTTTCCATCAAGTTCTTCTGGAGATGACGCCGACCCCGACGCTGACACCGTGACCGTGAATAGAAGACGGGATGTCGAGACGGTGAGGGCGTGAATGATTATGGACGAGATAACCTTGCTCGTAGACCATGTGGTTGTCAAATTTCAGCTCGATGTTGCTTCTTGAAGGGTACAGAGTGGGTCATCTTGTTCAACGTTCCAGCTTACTATTTTCCCATCATATGTTTTCGTAAGCAATGGTTTTCCCTCCTTCTCTAGATTTCTGTGAGGACCATTGCCAAGGAACTCCGGCGGACAAAGATCCGTGACCCTCTAAAGCCAAATCAATTTTAAAAAAGAAAACCAGCAAGTAGAAAATCAGTACTCTTGCAGATTAATTGAAGTAATGTGGAGTAGAAAATTCAGAGTACAAGACACGGAGACCAAACAACGAGAAGTAATCTACCTAAAGGCCACACAATGTATAAGGTGTACATGGCCATGACTAACTCGTACATAACTCTAAAATAATACTATATTTATATTTTTTTTAGAAATTAAATAATATCCTAATCTACTAAGATAAAGTAATAAAAAGATAATAATTAAAATTTTAAAATATATTATATACATAAAAAATAACTTTCAAATATAAGTTGTTTGTAATTACAATTTTACATCAATTTTTTTAAAATTGACAAAAATAAAGCATTTGAAAAAATAATTATAATTTGTAATGTAATCATATAATAGTTAGTAGAGTTAGAGCAAAAGAAATAAAGAAACCAATCTATTTATAAATTTTAAAAAATATAACATCTTACTTGACTACTCATATTTATAAAATAATCATTTATTTACCATTAATCATCACATTCTCTTCTTCAAGTATATCATCTAAAAAAAAAATAAAAGAATTAGATATGTGTATGGGCAGGGCACCTCCTACTCAATGCTCAGCCCGAAGAAAAGAATATGTTATATTTTATAGCCTAATGATTAATCAACCAAAGAAAATGTTTAATCACTTGTGATTTATCTAGTTTTTTTCTTCACGTTTAATTGTTCTGCTATTGTGCAAGAACACCCGCTTTTAGATGGCAGAAGGGTGAGGGAAGAAGCAAATAATGGAGGGTATTTTATATTGATAAAACTTTTTATAGGCTATCTCCTTTCTTCTTCGTCTTTTTCTAGAGACCTGACTCTTAACCGGTGATGATAGAACAAAGTAGAAGACTGTGAAAAAATATAACATGACTTTACAACTTCAAAATAGGGCAACTTATTTTGGTATTTCTTCTTTTTGTATTGATATTAGTTTTTGCCTTTTGATTTTTATTTTTCTTTAGGCTGTTCCTTTTATACATCATGTAAACCTGAGTTCTATTTAATTCATGTTGGACCACTCAATTTGGTAAAAAAATTAGTGATTTTACCAAGTATGACTGAGTCACATGTAAATTCAAACGAATTTATATACTAAAATTACAAAACTGTAAACTTGGTAAATCGACTCACCTGATAATAATGTTAATGTCAAACTATTACCTCCCAATATTTTGAAGAGTTTTGGTTTATTTAAAAGAAATTTAATAAAATATAGAAAATTATTTAAAAATTAAAGGATTTATAAAAATATTAAAAAAATATCTTATTTAAACGATAAATTTATCAATGATAAATTTTTTTATGTGGGGTACACCCTAGAATGTGTAAGAGAATATTTACTTTCATGCAATCGAATGGGTAGGGAATTTTCAATGTTAATTATTGAGTTTTTTTAAGGGCAACACGCGATTATATTTATAAAGAACCAAATAAATTTGATTATTTGAATTGTGTTGTGCAAATCTTAATATTTGGAATTATAATAATTTTAGAAGTAATAATAATCCAAAGTCGTCTTTTAATGGATTGAGTAAATTTAAGTAATTAAAATTTATTAAGTATATCACTTAAGCATATTAATTAAAAGATAAATTATACGATTATTTTCTGTTTAAGTGCGTGTTTGGTATCAGCTTCTGAAAATTAATTTTGGACAAAATTTTAGTTTGAATTTTTTTGAAACAAACAGTGATTTTTGTCCAGAATTAATTTTGGTCAAAATTTTAGTTTAAAACTATAATTTTGAATAATTTACTGAAAATAACTTTTGGAACAATAAAATAATTTATGGACTATCCAATTACTATCTTACCCTTACTTTTTCTTATACCCTTCCTCCTCTCTCATATCTATTCTCTCTCCTCTCTTATTTATCATATCTCTTCTTCACCCTATCTCATCTTTTTTCTCTCTTTTCTACTCTTTCCTCTCTCCTATTTATTCTCTACCCTCTCTCATCTCTCATGTTTTAATCAACTCATACATTTTTTAGTAATTTATCAATATAAAAAATTATTCTACTACTAATCATCTAAATATCTATATTTTCAAAATCTATTCTTCCTAAAATCTATTTTCCAAAAGCTAATTCAAACACACCCTAAGCTACTTTTATATAATCCATATTCTTATTATTTTATTGCATGATCTGAAATACTATAATATTTTGTTATTATAGTATTGTATTGTAATGTAATTTGAAGATACTCAAACATTTTTAATTTTGGCAACGTGAAAAAAGGGAGAAAATATAGGAATATATAAGATCCTCTATATATTTTGCAAAACAAAAATAATTAATTAACGGAGTACTAAAAATTATCAAATTATTGTCATTGAATGAGCCAAATTTACTCACTCAGTTACACGTTATCTAATATGCATAATGAGATACAATAGAAAGGGGAAAAATCAATTTTGTAAATAAAAAATGTTTTCCATATTAAAAATATTAAGCACCTCACTTTTTGATAAAATTAAAAAAAAATCCAAAAGAGTTTTAAAATTATTTCCTCATGTTTTATTTTTTTAACTATATGCTTAAATTTTAAAATAAAAATAATCTAATGAAAAATTATGAAACTGAAGAGGGAATACAGACATTTTGTGTTATATGTATTATAATATAACAAAAATTTAAAAAGATACACTATTTATTTATAAAATTAAAAGAATAAAAATATAGATTACAAATTATTAGCTAGCAAGTAGTTCTTTTGGTACAAATTATAATAACTTAACTTGCAGTTGAGTTAGGAGTAAGCAGTTAGGTTAAGAATTTTTAAAGAGTTTTGTCACTTTTATGATTTTACTTCGCTTGATTTGAATTAATTAAAATTTAACTTAAATTTTAATATATTACTCCTATAATCCTCTTTAAAAGTTAGGATCAGTTTGGTGTCTACCTTCACAACTCATCCTATTTCAACCTTTCAAATTTAACATTTTTTAAATACAAAATTTTTTTTTAAAAAATATAGTTAAGAGATTATTTTTATTTTATATTTTATATCTACTAAAATAATTTTTTAAACAAATAAAGATAAAAATAAAATTAAATATAAATAGCCTAAATCTCATCTGAATTGTCAATATGGGATAAAGTATGGTTTTAAACATGTTTTCTTGAAATTAAAAAAAGTTTTAAATTTAATTAATATTATCTTAAAATTTAATAAATTTATAATTTTACTCCTATTTAATAGATATTATAATCAGAATATAAAATCTACATAATAATAAATAAAAATAAAATTATAAATTTATATAAAAAAATTTAATGATATAATTTATAAGTAAGTAAATAAATTTTTGTTTACTTTATAAATATAAATAAGAGTGGAGGAGTAAATCCTTTGGTAAAAAGAATAAAAAAAGAGTTAAATTAAAATTAAGATTAAATATCCAAAAATTGAGAAGAGAGGAAAGAACAAATACGTGGAAACAGATTGTACTGCTGGGTGAGTCTGCGTGGACGGTGGTACAGTTTGATCCCGCAATGTGTCCCTTCCTTGCAAGCGTTGTTCATGGAGTCTCATGGATTCACAAAAAGTCAAACCCCATTTCGTCATCAGCGTTCATTACCATGTGGGCATATTAATTAAATCCATTCCAATAATAAAAAAAAAGAAATAATCTTTTCAACGTTTTCAAGTTAAACTCGAGGAATAAACACTCAAATAATGAATCCTATGTTAATAAATTAAACACTTATTAATAATTAATAATTCATCTTCTTAAATCATCTAGCTTTTCTCTCCCCCTGGTTCGTGAACTAGATTTAATGCAGCATTGGAGTCCGAGTATGAGAGAGAAAAAGAAGAGGGGAAAAAAAGGAAAAGAGAATGAGCTGAGAGAAGGAGGGATCTCTCTCTTCGGGGAAAGAAATTATATTTTAGGATTTTGACTAAAAGGCTCTTGAATCTCTCTCTTTCATTTGATACTACTGCTTTAGGTTTCATCTCTGCAAGTGGTGATTGTGCTTGAGCAACAGATCTCTTCAATCTGGGTAAGTTCATCTTCCTACCCCAAGTTTTCTTTTTCTCTTTCTTTTCAACTCAAACAATTTCTACAGGTTTTTGCTTCAAATCTGGGCTTTTTTTCGGACTGGGGTTTGTTGAGAATGCTTGGGGAGGATTCTTGATTTTTTTTTTATAGTCCTTTTTTAATATGAGAATTGGGTTTCATAATGGAGGCAAATCTATAATGGGATTGGGGGTTTTTGACCTAAAGTGAGCTTTTGAGTTTTGAGATTTCTGATTCTGACGTTTTCTTTAGATTTGCAGCTAAATAGCGCCTTCTGGTCCTGCGATGGAGATTTTAGCAGCTTAAGTTACATTTACATATAGGTCTTGATAGGTAGTCGCAGTCTCTCTCAAGTCTCTTTAGGACTTGAGCTTTTTGGACTTATTTTTGGAAAAAAAAAATAGCCAAGAATATAATAGATATGGAAAGTATTGTTGATCCGTAATTTTCTAAATTTAACTTGCGTAACAGTAGCTCTGAAATGTTTCTTTTTGGGAAGTATTTTGTGTACGCGAGAACGCATCCTATGTAAAACCCTAACTGGAATTTGCTTATATGGTTGCATTTAAAGATAAAAGAATAACAACATTTAACACTGTTTTGTTACTATCATCATGCTTATCTTCTATTGAAGTGTGTGATGACAATGGATAATTGTCAATATTGAATCCAGAAATTTTATTAACCTCTTTTATTTGACTCATGGTTTGAATATATGGATTTTTAAACGGAGATTCAAATGTCGATCAGATGAAGTGATGGGAGTTAATCTGGATTCTTAGTTATAAGTGATTATTTTTTTAGGGAAAGATGAATAATAGAGTAAGAAAAAACTATTATGATTTTTGTGTTGAACTGAGTCTCTCCTTTCTATGGCAGCCATATATATGTGCATTTTGCTCCTATATATTCCACCAGAAATTCTAAGAACAGAGATATTATACAGTGGTCTTTCTGGGACTGTGCTGCAAGATGTCATTCCGAAGCATAGTTCGTGATGTAAGGGACAGTTTTGGGAGCTTATCTAGGCGGAGTTTTGATGTCAACAGGCTGACTGGCCACCACCGAGGAAAGTCTCACGGATCTTTTCAAGATTTACATGATCAGCCTCTAGTTATTCAAAGTAGCCGCTGGGTGAGCCTACCCCCGGAATTGCTATATGATGTTATTAGAAGGCTAGAGGAGAGTGAGAGCACATGGCCTGCTCGAAAGCATGTTGTTGCGTGCGCTGCAGTTTGCCGGTCCTGGAGGAACATGTGCAAGGAAATTGTGAAGAGCCCAGAATTCTGTGGAAAACTTACTTTCCCTGTGTCCCTGAAGCAGGTTTACCCCGTAACTTCTGCATAACTGATAAACCTGTTTTGGTTGATTTATTGGTTACATTTCTGTGGAAGTTATACTTTTGGTTGTTGAAGCTGCATAACCGATTGACTGTTTTGGTTGCCTTATCGTTTATAGTAATACTTTTGGTTGTTGAAGCTGCATAACAGATTGACCTGCTTTTGTTGACTTCTGGGTTACATTTCTGTGGAAGTTATACTTTTGGTTGAAGCAAAACCCTGAATCTCTTTTATGTTGACCTTTCAGCCTGGACCAAGAGATGGAATGATTCAGTGTTTTATCAAAAGAGATAAATCTAACTTAACATACCACCTATTCCTTTGTCTCAGCCCTGGTAAGCCTTCCTTTTATGCATTTTCTAATCTCTTCCATCAACATGCTATGACATGTATACAGAACATGCTGTTTTCCAAGTAGTAATCAAACTGTTGTCCTTTTTTGTTTTTTCCAAGTTCCAATTTCACTTCTATTATTATGACATCCTTAGAGATGCTTCAAGCATGACATTTACACATTTGACATCAAGGGGCTATTTAATTTAGCTTATTTTAGGTGATTTTGTGCTATATGAGGTAAATATGTGAGATGAGTTTTGTCTCATAAAGTGCACAAGTGATTTTTGAGGGGATGTCCCCAAACACCCCCTAAGTCTAATATCAAGGTTCTTGACTCAAACATGATCTTGAATTGCTTAGAAGCAAACTCATGCTGTTGCTCCTGCCTGATGCCTAAAATGCTATTATTTGGTTGCCAAAGCAATTTTAAGTATTAAAGAAGAGTTTTGAATTTGTCTTATTTATGTTATGTTTGAGTACGGGTAGGATTCTCTCTTCTATCTGTGTTGACTCGTGCTGAAGATGAGAATCAGAGAGGGCTTGAATATGTCTTCATGTAATGCCATGCTAAATTAAATGGGAAGGAAAGGGGAATTTGATATTTCCTAATCCCTACCATATTCTAGTGCACGCTGAACTCATTACATATGGCTTTTCTTTCCTTTTTTTTTTTAATTTTTTTGTTTCTTATTCTTTATTGCAGCTTTGTTAGTTGAAAATGGAAAATTTCTCCTATCTGCCAAGAGGACGAGAAGAACAACTTACACAGAGTATGTTATTTCCATGGACGCTGACAACATCTCCAGATCAAGTAGCACTTACATTGGAAAGCTGAGGTTATTTCTCTAAAAGTGTTTACCATCGTCACACTTTTCTTGTTTAAACCCTTTCTTTAAATTGCATAAAAGGAAATTGTTATGGATTTAAACTTTGATAAAACTGTTAAAATTGAAAAATCTGAGATCATGACTTCTGAGTTATAACTCAAGATGTTCTTTCATTTGTCATGCCATCATGTTCTTTCAATAATTTTTTACCAGTTTTTGAGTTCTTTGACCAATCATGTTTACTAAGTATTGGCCGTTCTGATTTAAAATTGTTGGTTCCTCACATTGATTGAGAATTTTCTTTTGCTTCCATTTATCAGATCAAATTTTCTTGGCACAAAATTCATAATATATGATGCACAGCCACCATATACTTCTGCGCAAATACCCCCTCCAGGTACTGGCAAGACAAGCCGAAGGTTTTATTCCAAAAAGGTCTCACCAAAGGTCCCATCTGGTACCTACAACATAGCTCAGGTGACATATGAATTAAATGTGCTGGGGACACGAGGCCCAAGGAGGATGCACTGTATTATGCATTCGATTCCAGTCTCTGCACTTGATACGGATGGCACGGTTCCTGGCCAACAAGAGCTGCTGCCTTGCACCCTTGAGGATTCATTCCGTAGCATTTCCTTCTCCAAGTCTCTAGACCACTCTATTGAGTTCAGTAGTGCACGATTCTCTGACATTGGGGGAGCATCCTGCAGCAACGATGATGAGGATAGCAAGATGAGACCCTTGATTCTTAAAAACAAACCTCCAAGATGGCACGAACAGCTTCAATGCTGGTGTCTCAACTTCCGTGGACGTGTGACAGTTGCTTCTGTCAAAAACTTCCAGTTGATAGCGGCCACCCAGCCAGCTGCTGGCGTGCCCACACCGTTTCAGCCGGCCCCACCTGGAGATCACGATAAGATAATCCTGCAATTCGGAAAAGTTGGGAAAGATATGTTCACCATGGACTACCGATATCCTCTATCCACTTTCCAGGCTTTCGCGATATGCTTAAGCAGCTTCGACACCAAACTGGCTTGTGAATAGACGATCAAATCAAATCATGAAGCAAAAACCTGATGAGATGGTATCCTACATCCTTCCCTTTTTCCTTTTCTTTTTTCTCTCATTTTTTTTTCTTGCTAGTTGGTACCATTGTGATCAGAATAGGCCATTGCTGTCACTCTTCAGTTGTATTATGACTCCATTGTTGTAGTAGTGCAAGCCCTGATGATGATGTAGCAGGGCTTTTAGATCATTCTTCTTAACTACAAAATGTTTTCTTCTTTAAATCTCTGGCTCTGCGAACAATGTATCAGAAATTGATTTTAGGTTGTGGTTGGTTCCTTCTTAGTCCTGATGTGAATGAACACTCCTCCGAATATGAATATAGTAGGCTTATAATATTTAGCTTCTATCTTTTACACTTTTTGTGAGTCTTCAAGGAAGTTTCAAATTATGATCAAATAAATAATGCGTGGAAATTCATATTCTTGCAAATTGGTTTGGTTTGGAAATAAATCTAGTTTGGATGGAAACTCATAGGCTTTATAATCTTGTGCAGATTTAAGTAAAAAAATTAATTTAAAATTAAAAAAATTCAGGTTCTAGACTTTCTCATATAGACTTTCTAATCTTTTTAATGTGTTTTTAGAGTTTATTTAAAATTTAAAAAAAATTATTGTAAGATTTAGTAAAAAAAATCAATGATCAATCAATATATCAAGAAGTTATGGAAGTTATACTGTTTATTAGTTATTAATGATATAATTTCTTTGATAGGATAATTAGGGTATGAAAATATCCACACGAGTCCTTTCCTTCTATCTCCATTTTGGATCCTTTACCTTTTTTGTTTTTAAAGGAGATTAAACGTGGAAAAAAAATTATAGTACATGTGAATATTTTTTTTTCCAACTTGTCATTATCAAAATCTAACTTCAGTTAGTTGACAAAGTCTCTTTTATTATTTTGGCCATAAATTTTCCCATTTGAAATTTGATACTCATATTCATATTATGATTAATTCAATCTAGATACAATTGAGTTGGTAAGGAATGAGCTCATATTCTATAAGAATACGGGTTTAATTCTCGTTGTTATGAGGATTTCTTTAATAGATCATCTCATAAATTCTCTTTAAGCGTTTTTTGAACCTTAGGGTTGTACTTTGTTTTTGGTAGGAGACATATACTAACCTACATAATTTTTTGTAAAAAAAAAACTAATTCTCACCAATATGTCAATTTATTCAAGTATGGTTTCTTAGGGCAATATGAAATTATAATAAAAATTAAAAATGTTTTTTAAATAAAGAAAAAGGAATCAAAAAAAAAAAAGACCTAACCTAATGTACAAAACTAATGAGTTGGGCTGAGTTTCTAGGCTTTAGGCAAAACACACAAAATAATTCAATTCAATTCAAAAGTTTAAATTGCTTAAATGAAAATCATATCAGTCATAAAACCTAGATTGTGATTCAAGGTAAGTGATTTAACTATGATTAATATTATAAGTTAATACAATAATAATTAAAATGATAATTTAATTAATATATAAAACATTTATATATAACATTGAAAAGAGTAGTAAGATTTAAATAAAAAATTGATCTATAAATAAATGAAATATTTATATATAGATCACATATAATACAATAAAACATAGTTACTAAAGTGTAACTATGACATATTGTTATTTTTTAACTTAAAAATGATGCTGTTTTAAGCTTAATAAGAAGAGGGAAAAATATAAATTCAATATGGTCGATTTGTCTAAAATTCTTGATCGAATAGGTTAAGGGAGTAATTTACCAAATAACTAAATAATCAATATGAGCTGATCTTAATATCAGAGTAATTTAGAAAGAATACATGCCTAGCAAAAAAAAATCTATAAATATTTATATTATCAAATTTATTCAGTTGCCAAAAAAATAAATAAAAGTGATTATATATATGAATTTTGAAATACTAAAATAATTATTGGAAAGGAATATTGATAGAACTTTTTTTGTATAAAAATTTTTAAAAAAATATTAGACTCACTTAATATTTAAAGGTAAAATAAAGTTTTATTTTTTTTAAGTAATACTAATATCTAGTAGGACAAGCTCACAGATTATTAATACCTTCAAGTATCAATTTAAATATTAAAAAATTAAAATAATTTTTTAAATAATATAATTAAAATTATAATAAAATAATATTTTTAATGTACATATGATAGGGAAGTGGAGACAAATTCATAATTGATGTCTCCTGGTTGGGTTGAAGAGTCAGGAGTTTGTGTCTGCCAGGCACTGGCCTGCATGATAGCAGCATCTTCTTCTTCCTTCATGGATAATGTTTCCCGCAATCATTTTTTTTTTAAAATAATAATAAAATCAATTCCTTAAAAGTCATGACTCACTCATCTAGAACAATTTTGATTATCTTATTTAAAAAAGATTCTTTTTATTTATTTTATTTTTTGTTACAACACGATTTATTTATTTTGTGACGTGTTAGTTGACTTAATATTTTAAAACATTTTTATGATTTATTAGTACAACAAACAACATGCAATAAATTCAAATACATAATTAAATATTTTTAAGAAGTAAGAAACTTCATTGTGCAAACATTTTCTTAAAGCCTTTTTTAAATTTGAATATGAAGTTACCAGTTCGACCTTTTATAAATATGAGGAGTGCATCGTTAGTTACTTGTCTAATTAAAAAAAAATGAAAAAACAATCCGTTAATACAATCTCTTAGAATTCAAATTTCTCAGGTGTAGTAAAAAAAATCTTTAGTGTAAACATGTTTGTAACCAACGCCCTTGAGTGGTAATTTCCCCATAATAAATTAATAATACATTGAATAAACCAAAAAAATGATTTCTATAAACATTAGCATGGACATTATTAACAAAATAATTTAGTTTTTTTTCATAATCTTTTTTTTTAAATTATGAAAAATGTTTTCCTGTCATTTCATTTTTTTTCTTGGCTGATTTTTAAATAATAAATAGATTTTATTTCAATGGTCAATGATGTTCCACATCCCAACTGCTTCATCTCTCTTATTATTATGTCCCAATTTCCATCCAATTATTATTATTATTATAAAATAAATACAGAAGATGGTGTATCCCTATAACAATAACAAGCTAAAGACTTCTCATGCTTTTATTTATTTATTTTTTAAAATTTTAAATATAAACATATATAAATAAATAATATATACAAAGGCTTTTTGATTAAAATAACTGTACTTTATATATCATGAAGGCAAAGCCTTAGGCTCAACTCAACATTTTGCTCCTCATGGCATACATATGCAGAGGAAGCTGCTTTAGGGGCCATGGCTATTTTACAATTGGAGTCTGATTAGGAAAACTAATTTGAGATTTGTTTAGCCAATTTTAACTCTAAATTACTTTATATGAACATAAATCAATGAAAAAATTGTTATTAATGATGCTACTTTAGTCGTTTGAACTATATACTAGGAGTCTTTTAAAATAAATTCATATTATATATTTTTTAATCTATCTAAATTAAACCGAAAGTCTTTTTAAGATAAATTCATATTATATATATTTTTAATCTATTTAAATTAATCAATTATCTTTTATATTAATTATAATTAATTTATTTATTTGACTTTTTTAGTATATTTAAAAAAGTCAATTAATATTTTTAATTAAAATTAGAGGTAATATTTTATTTTAATTAATCTATATAATCTCTTCCACTTTCATCCTAAACTTTTAGTTGTCATGGTTATCTATCTCACGTGCATGTTAGTCCACCAAAAAACATCCATGAGTTGGCTTACGCCAAGTATTGACCCACATTGCACCTATTTTTGTGGTTGTTCAACCTAATTTCATTACATTGCGACTGGTAAAGGTCTATCAATAACCCTATATACGTAGTGGTATGGAATATTGTTTTTAAGTAGAAAGTTATAGATTTAATCCTGTTGATAACTTTAGGCTAAAATCTAAAAAATGAATTATATGATTTATTGTTTGTCAATTCTATCCTTTGTTAGAGTATGTAGATAAAATTTTAAAAAATAACTTATAAAAAAATTTTTAGATAATTTTTAGAAAAGAGATTTTGGAGAAGAGTTTATAAAAAATAAAATAATTTTAAATAAATTAGTATTTAGATAGTTATTATTATAAGGATTTTTATAATTAGAAAATTATTAGAAATTGTATAATTTTATTAAAAATATAAGAGATGAGATAGGAGAGATAGTGAACAAGAGAAAAGAGATGAGAGAAGAGAGAGAAAATAAGATAAAGGAGAGAAGAGAAGAGAGATGAGAGAGAGTGTAAAAAAAAAGTAAGGATAAAATATTAATTGGGTAGTTTATAAACTCTTACTATTTTAGAAGCTAATATCAGTAGTTTATCCAAAACTTGGATTTTAAACTATAATTTAACTCTGAAGTATTTATAGACAAATATGACTATTTATTTTAAAATTTTTTCAAATCAAAGTTTGGCCTATAACCCCTTTTAAAATCTTTATTTCATAAGTTTCCAAACAGGCCATATATGTATTTTATATTCATCAAGTACTTAATATAAGACACATTTAACTACTTTTATTATATTAAAAAAATTAGTTAAATTTATTAATATAACATATTTTTTCTAAAATATCATAATTATTTTTCTTAATTCTCTCCCTCTCTCTTACTTGATAATTGTTAAAGGAATATAATATAAATAATTTAAAAAAATAGATAAATATAAAAATATATCTTATATTTAGAATTAATATCAACTCTCTAATTAAATTATATTCAAACTAATATAAATTATAACATGACTTTGGCAACTTGATTTAAGTATTATTGAGCATATAAAAAAATTAGTCACAAATTATTTTTTCTATACACAAGGTTTCAATCCTACACTTTTTTCTAAGGGAAGTTGGTGTAGTAAATTAAAATTATATAATTGAATTTTTTTTCTTCTGAAAAATTTTAAATTTAATTTTTTATACTATTTTTTCTATAAAAAATTTAAATTCATATAGGGTTAGATCGAGTTGAGCTGAATTAGTTGGCTGTCTCAACTTGATCATGTGGCATAGACCCAATTTGTCAAATATATTATCTATTGTTAAAAAAAATCTATTATTAATTATTCTATATAATATCACAATAAATGCCACCTAATATTAAGATCTAAACTTTATTAAAACACATCTTATCCAACATCGTGCTATTAACCCATTTATTCCATCCAAACTGATGCCGTAGTTTCTGTCAAGATTTTTTATTCTATCTCTAATTCCCTATCAGGATGTATATTTTTTTTTTAAAGAAAACATATTTTAATACTTATAATAGTATTATAAATTAAACAACTACAAATGATTTTTTAAATAAAAAATGATTGGAAGTTTTTTTAAAAAATAAAAAATATATGTACTACCCAATTATTTTATTTTATTTATCAACTAGAACAGCATCACCCCGTTTCAGAGAGTATTTTAATTTCAATTTCCATAAGTTGATGATTTGTTTTTTATAATTTATATTGATATTGATGATTTTTTATTTGTTTAAATTTGTTTTTGGTGTGTTCAGTTTTCACATTATTTTCGTTTCGTTTACATCAGTTCCTTCAACTGGAGACAACCAAAGCGAGGGCTTAGGTCCTTCGCTAGGGTTTGCGAATCTGCCATTGCCCATTGTTATACGTTTATGCTTGTTACGACTAACTTTTTACTTCTACAAGCTTCAAAGTTCTCATTTTTGTGCTTTCCCTTTGAACTCGATCCTTCCGAAAGACTCATGTTCGATGTGTTCCGGTACTTGTTCCCAAAGAACTCCCTTTATTCTCCCCTTCCAGATTTTCTTAATCTGTGTTCTTTCACTTAGTAGTTTCTTTACATGGTTTTCTGAAAATATTTTATTTGTTTGAAGCTTGTTTGAATTTGCATCTGGGTAGTAACAATTCTGAAGTTTTCAGGGGAAAGATTTAATTTTTAGTTGAGACTGTTTTTGCCCCGAAATGAAGTCAATTACGAAGACATTGCTTGATCTTGTGCACGGGTTTGCAAATTCTCATGTTCGAGTTTGAAGTGATGGAGAGCATATGATTGGAAGGTAAGATATTTTGTTGATTTGGGTTGGCTTTCAGGATTGGAGTTCGATCAATCTGTTGATCAGCTCCACGTTGAAGTCAATGAATTTGACCAATTGGATATTGAGTGTTTAATTCTGATGAATTTAGATGCCTTAGCATCAGATACATTTGAATGAGAATAAGCCGTTTATGATGGGTTTCTTGTGATCTGGTGATTTTGGGCTTTTTGTATAGATTATTGAGGATCTTGAGGGGGTTTTCTCTGAAGTTTGACAATGTCGTCTACAGATAGTCAGGGCCACTCAACTCCATTTTCCTCCATTGGCCGTTCGCTATTTGGTATACGGCGGGAGCAGGTTCTTTCTTTGGAAGCGAGTCATGAATCTGGACCCCGCGATACAGGGCTTGAATCATTCCAGAAGATGGTTACGGATAGATTCCATGAACTTTGTGGGGTCACTGATGATGACTTGCTCTCTATCCAATGGATATTGAAGCTCCTGGATGCATTTGTCTGCTGCCAAGAGGAATTCAGAGCCATTCTGCTGAATAAGAAGGAGCAGGTCTCAAAACCTCCTCTTGATGGGATAGTTTCTGAATTCTCTGAGAGTTCGGTGAAGGCGCTTGATATTTGTAATGCGAGTCGTGAAGGGGTCGAGAAAATCCGCGTGTGGCAAAAACAATTGGAGATTGTCATGTCTGCCTTGGATTCTAAAAAGAGAGCATTGAGTGAAGGCATGTTCCGGAGAGCAAGAAAGGCATTGATGGATTTGGCACTGGCAATGCTTGATGACACTGGGTCTACTTTTTCACAGCGCAACCGATCTTTTGGGCGTCATAACACGAGCAAAGATAAGCATCATCAATCAGGGCATTCTCGATCTCATTCTTGGAGTGTATCTCGCTCCTGGTCTGCAGCCAAGCAACTGCAATCCATTGCAAATAA
The DNA here is from genome assembly GCA_037074615.1 of Leucaena leucocephala. Taxonomy (NCBI): domain Eukaryota; kingdom Viridiplantae; phylum Streptophyta; class Magnoliopsida; order Fabales; family Fabaceae; genus Leucaena; species Leucaena leucocephala. The sequence continues at coordinate 13,636,133 of CM073550.1, forward strand.
TATGGCTCCACCTTGTGCGAATGAGATTGCTGCAACCAATGGTCTTGCTATTCCTGTGTTTACAATGTACTCTGTTCTGTTGTTTGTCTTATGGTCTCTTGTAGCAGCGATTCCTTGTCAGGATAGGGGTCTGAATATCCAATTTTCGATCCCCCGGCAGTTCTCATGGAGCACTCCCATAACCTCACTCTACGAACGAATCTTGGAGGAGTCTAAGAAGCGTGAGCGCCGGAACTCGAACGGCTTGTTGAAGGAGATATATCAAGTGGAGAAATGTATCCAACACTTGACTGACTTGGTGGATGCAGTCCAGTTTCCATTGACAGACGAGCAGAAATTCGAATTCGAACAGGTTACAGAGGAGTTGAATTTGATTTATGAATCTTTTAAAGGTGGCTTGGATCCACTGGAGTGCCAAGTGAGGGAAGTTTTCCGGAAGATCATGGCCTGCAGAACCGAGGGGCTCGAATACCTGAGTATATCCAACTATACAGAGTAAGGAAGGATCAAATGTACAAATTTGTGAAGCATACACATTTTGTATCTTTGCTTTTTGGAAGGAGGAAGAGTTACCAAATGCGTTTAAGAGTATAAAATAGTAGCTTCCTTGTATTTAAGTACTTGTGTTAAAGAACATAATGTTCAGGTTACTCCCTAAATGTCTTATGCCTTATACGCTCATATAGTTTATGTCTTGAATTTGCACTTGTCTTGGTAAATTTGTAATACAGTAAATTTTCACAATGAGGAAAAAGAAAACATTCATGATCTTTAAGCCATCTTTTTGTGATGCTGCTGCTAGTGTTTATTACGCAGAGAGAAGATGAAATGTATTCCTATATTTTGGTGACAGAAAATGTCATCCCCTATAGTTTGATTGTGCTGCCAATGGCTTTGAGATTTAGTGACAATGTGTATCAAAAGAAGAAAAAAGTTTGATTATGCTTGAAACAATCAAAAGAGATGTTATAGGTGAAAATCATGGTGCCCTGCTACAAAAGGGAAAATTACATTTTATTTCTTAAACCTTGTTCTAATCACAATGTGTGTTTGATTTTGGGATCTGTTCAAATGTAAGTGATTAGTTACGTATTTAAAAGTTTCAGTTCATGTTGCTAGAATGTTTTTTTGGAAACGTATTCTTCCTATCTCTAATATAACATAATTAAGGAATTGATTAATGATTTCAATAATAATCAAATAGAAAAGGGAAATAAGAAGTTAAAGAAGATAATTAGAATATTTTTTAAAAAATATATCATATTAACTAATTTAATTAATTTTTTAATATAATTAAATTAATTAAATATATTTTATATTAAAAAATAGAAGAATATTCTCTTTACAAATAAACGAGTTGTTAATGACTCACAATGAGATCATACATATGAAATGGTAGCATATGATGATACACATTACACAAACAAAAAGCTGTATCAGATGCTCGCAATAATATTGAATATATTTAATTATTTAGAACAATAAATATTTTAAGAGATATTACTATAAGGTCCTAAACAATAGATTTAATTAACCAAAAAATCTAATAATAGTTGAACAAGTTTCAGTACTGATGAGTTTATTCTAAAACTGTGTTGGTACCTCGGTCCAATACTTAAAGAAACTATGAGGGGTTTGTATTGAAGTTTTAAAAATGGTCAATGAATTTACCAACACAATCTTGACATTTTTGATAGGCTGAAGATGCTCGTCTTGAGGACTTGATCAATATTTGATAGCTATCTCACTCAAAAGTCACAAGTAATAATATTACAGCAGTGTTTAATAAATAAAACAGACAGTAACTTTATTGAAAATTCTTCAAATTCCAACTGAGAATTACATGTTTTCTAGGTTCTAAGCCTACTGAACTATAACACCTAAAACTTGCAACAGATATTGTACACCTATGCTTCTGTTACGTGTACACCAAGTAACATAACAACCCTGACTAAGCAACACTGCATCAAACCCTTAATAATCAGGTCCTTCTTTAGCAGAGCCCAGTAGAAACTACTAGCATAAAAGGGGCATCCCTATCTTGGACATTGAACAAGAAAATATATATATATATAACAGAACAGTTAAGTAATTCACAGGCCAAGGTCCCATAAAAATTCGATGGCTCTACACACTATATATGCTCCTGTGAAAGAAAAATGGAGCAAATTACTATACCGAACTGAAGTTTTCAGTTTTGACCTTCAAAGGACTTGAACTTGGCACCTACGAACTTTTCTTGATTCCAATGTAGGAATCAGTTACACAGGTCCAGAAATCTTGTGCCAAAAACCTTTGCCATTTTTCAAAAATGAACTGAGTTGAGTGAGTTCCATGTAGATTTCTGCATGATTTTAAGTGAAGCGCTCAGGAAAAGACCCCATTATGAACTTTGCAAAAATGTCAGACTCCAAGAACTCTATATGAGCCGCCCGGCCGATGAGGGTGTTTAAGTTCTTGCCATATGAGGAGGTATTGAAGTTGATGTCGCAGTGCATGACCACTCCGTGGTCGGAGAGAGCGTTAATTTGGTGCAAGCAATTCTTTAGCATCTCATGGAAGACTTCCCTTTTTTAGTGTAATCCAAAGAAGCTGATGGACATTGTCCAATTCTAGCAGAATGGTAAGGGGCATAACCATCCTGAAATGCAATTAAGAGAAGGCACTATGAAATACTTTAATAAATGATAGAAAAAGGGTAATTAGATATTTAATAAAATGATGCTATTGAATTATTAATTTTACACAAAAGCATATAATCAGAATCAGTTGATACCTCTAATAAAACCAAATACAAAATATGTAGAAGCCATATAATGCATCAAATGCATATATTTTCAAGTAAAGGACCATGGCATAAAAGCAGATGGAGTTGCAATTATGCATATTTCAAGTCCTATAGAAGTGAGCTTTCCCCCCAGTATATTTCTTTTAATTATTCAGTGCTGGTTTCTCTTCTTGATCCATTAGTTTCAGATATATGCTCTCTTTTAACTATTTCATAAATGACCAAATAGATGAATGCAAGCTCGTAGTATGGAATTCAGAAAAAAATTTGCTAATGAATGGACTTATATTAAATTTCAAGCTATGTAAATTCTCATCATAAGCATTACCAAAAAGGTTACCTGAGGTGAGGATAAAAGTATTATGTTCCTGAAGTTCGCCAGGGTCTTCTTCTGCAGTAAAAGAATAGATGTTATTTAACTTCCGCAGCTAAAGACTAACAAAATGGCACTTCTTTCCCTTTGTTCCCTTCATCAAAATACGCCAACTAAATTGAATACCGTAGAAAAGATTTACCATGAAGATTCAAAAGAATACATAGGCTACAAGACTCATAAAGACCAAAACTTCAAGGCAAACAGCTCCTTTGCAGTCAAATTTCCAGTAATCACTGCTTAAAACCACAAAAAACATTCACTACATATCAAGAGAAAATAAGCATGCACTCACTATTCAGTACCTTGGAAAGATTGTAGATGAAGGTGTTCTCAAGATCAGGATCATCTGTGAATGTCAGCTGATGGATGCACTGTATGTCCTTCAGCTTCTTCAAGAGCCACAACCCTGAATTGAATACAGAGTTTGAACTATACATATAACCCAGGTGAGGACCTGATATCGAAACATATGTATACAAGTATCTTAAGTATGGCTCCATGAAGCTCTCTGCAATTCACAAGAAAAAACAGAATAATTCTTTTGATAAATTTAATTGTGATCAACGCCATTTTTCTAAGATTTATGCATGCATACCTGCTAAAGCAGTTCTTATAATGAGATTTCCAATAGAATGGCCAACAAAGCTAAGTTTGATATCTTTTAGGTGTCCACTTCTTGAAAATTTATCCATCTTCCTTTTGATGAAAGAGACCACCTCCTCTGCAAGTCGTAAACCTATTTCTCTGAAGTCTCCAGATGTTTTGTCTTCATTAGCCTCTGACATAAGGAATTGTATCTTGGGGTCTATTAGTAGCCATTGGTTCCAAACAAGCCGTAAATCCAAATGATGTCCCTGTAATAGTTTAAGTTATCGTCAAATGATCTATTAACAGAACAATAAGGAGGATAAGACAAATTCTAAACTTGCCAATGAGATGAATTTACTATGACTATAAAGTATAAACATTGAAGTAGGAATGCCATCAACTAAAATATTACATATAACAATCAGTAAAAGCCACTAGCATCTTTTAAACGCAGCATAATTTATGTTGAAATCATGAGAAATGCAATAACATATCGGTAAAAAGGCAAGCAATAATTTCTATGGACATTAAGCTCTCCCACAAGCTAGATTTTGGAGTATGATTCTCTTAAAGGTCCATATCAATGGTATCAAGGACTTACACGACCCTCCATTCTCTACCTCTCTCCCATGCACTGTTCTCCTTTCCTCTTCCCCCTCCTATTCTCTTGCTTGTATATTGTCACCCAGGTTTAAGAGTCTGGGCGCTAGATCGTGGAGCATGGTGGAATGTTGGAACCTATTGCAAAGGTATTGGCCTTGAGTCTCACTCAATGAACCTTGAAGCTTTTAACCTCTTGAGCTAGATTCTGTTGTGACTATCTTGAAGGTTTATATCATTGGCAAATTGGTATAAGAACCTCCTACAACCCTCTATTTCCGTTTTCTCTCCCATAAATCTCCTTTCCTCTCCTCCTCTTGCCTGTGTGTTTCAAGTCAAGTTTAGGAGCCCTACACCAGATGTATGAGATCCGGACCTGTGATTTATATGGACCTTAGGCTCTTCAATCTTATGATCTACCTTCTGAGATATGGCACATAGAAGCTGTCCATTAGGCTATGGCTCTCCTAAAGATTAATACACATGGCAAAAAGAATGGACTAAAATTCTCCATGTTTACAAATAAATAAGTTTTCACAACCACACAATTTGAATTTGAAGCTTCAAAGCTATCTCAAAATTGATATTTCGCTCAAGTCAAAATGTGAAGACAACTTAGTAGAGTTGAATCAGCATTTTGCTCAAGTCAAAATGTGAAAAAGTATATTAGCTGATGAGTGAAAATCATCCAATTATAGAATTTCCCCACAGATGATATTTTTCTGCCCCCAGTACCCAGCTGCTATGGCAAGAAAGCCTCAGGAATGATGAACCAACATGATTCAAAAAAATGTCCCTGTAAGCTTGGTAATCTAAAGGAAGGAGGCAAATCCCTCACTTTAACCAAGAATTTCGAAACATCATAGACAAGCTTCAAATATGGTTACAAAATTTGATGTCTTTAACGCAAAAGTTATCCATTCAAGTCCAACATATTGAGTGGTTTTTGTAATCGAAGCTATATAAAGATAATTTAGAGATTTTTCGTTTTCAGTTTAATACTAGATATAATATCCCAAAACAAATGAAGGTACAAAGCATCAAGAAATGTAAGAAGAGATGCCAAAATAACTATAGGGATGAAGGCAACTGCAAGAAATGAAACATGCCTGAAATCCATGCACAAAAACAACTACTCTCAAAACTTGCCCTTTTTGTTGTGGGCCACTCCCGGACTTGTTTGTGGCTCTAGATCCGTTTTCCAAGAAAAGATTAGCTTTTGCCTCCAAAGGATTGAAGTAAGAATTTAAACTTGGAGAACGCTCCATTCATCCGTTCTACTTCTATAATAACAATAGGAATGCGCAAAGGATCCTCAAATATATACATGTCTTGAAGTGACCGATTGTTGATCTGCATTAAATTCATATGTCCCAACCATTTTGTATAAGAGAAGCATATATCACAGGTTCCATTCAGTAGGTAAAGGAAAGATTATAAAGCATTCTAGACAAGCAACGACTCTCCCTCATTTGTGCTATACCTCGTCTATGAAGTTCAGCACGCATTGTTGCAGTCTGAGCAGGCTAAACAGAAAAAGAGACAACAGATTCAAAGAAATTGGTTTAGTTACGAAGACTCAATTAAGACAATTTAATGATTAATCTCAAATATAACAGGAGATAATCAAGTTTATGATTCTTGTAACAAAAGGCATTAGAGATTTACATCATCCGTTAACTTCCTTGAATTTAAAGATCTTTCATGCATGCCCCAGCGCATTAGTTTTCCTTCAACTTGATTACTCACATTCTGATGGGGCATCTCAACTATGGAGTGCACCATCCATATTGACCATTCAGATCTTCGATCACTAGCCCATGAATGACGTAGAAATTCGAGTATCTTTGTTTTGTTTTCCCTGGATTAAAAAATAAAGGGAGGGGAAAGAAAATCTTGTCATTGCATTGATTCAATGCTTTAATATTATGTTAAAATTATAGCTAAAACTCTCTTAACCTGTAGATCAGGCACAATCTTGGCCGATAAAAGTAAGGAAAGATCAGCCTTGACATCAGGAAAAAATTGAGGAAATATCTTTTCCAGATACAATAAAGATCATAATAGATAGAGGAATATAGAATCAGAACTACGAGCAACTATAAAGTTGCCACACTTAAAGATAATTAACGAACATGTAATTACTTCACTAATACATGTCATCATACCTGTGAAATTTCAGAAATGTATTCCACAGCTGTAAGAGCTGATTTCCCATAGACTGATAAGAATTTATCAGATCATCCCAAGATAAAGGCTGAAACAATTTGTAAATATGCATATCAATAAAATCAGTAGCTTTCTGTTGAAGGGAAGATTGAACTATTACATAAGCGACAAAAGATCAATAAAAGGCAGAATAAATAACAAAGCATCCACACTGTAGATCTTCTACCTCAGCACTGCCTTCTGAACTGGTAAACAGTTGCTGTGGAGACCTACTATCAGTACTGTCCAAATGTACCAGCGGAGAAGAATTGGAAAATTTTGTATGGTCAATTGTGGACTTCATTCCAGTAAGATCAATAGCTTGGTTGATTCCTTCGCTTATTCTCCTCAGATCTTCAAGGAGGATATCATGGGCAGCCATTAATGCTTTGATGAGCTTAACCCGATTTGAGATTTGACCATCAGTATTACTTACTATGGCATTAAAAAGGATTTCAAGAAAAAATGTGTAATAAGTTTAGCAAATAATACAAAACACAAGCTTATGATAACAGAATCTTCATAAAAGATTATTGAATTAAAAATCAGGTAGGCTTAAAATTTAGATCATATGAAATTTACTGTGATAAAGCATGCCTTGTTTGACTTAATAGAATATTCATAATGAGCGCCTTCAGAAGACCCATCACTGGCATAATACAAGTAATCAATTATTAGAGCTGAAAAGTATGTAAAGCAGTAAAAGGAACAGACTCTAAATTATTAGGATAAAACAGTGACCAGGATTAAAATGCAAGGTTCTAAAGCTGAAACTCTGACAAACCTGGATACCTTCAGTCGGCTTGTGTTATAGCTAGCATTTTGCAAACTGACATGAACACTGGTATCAACAAGGACAGAATGTGAAACATCAAAATATACAGGACAATATGAATGCAACCCCAGAAGAGCTTTAGGGGGAATTCTATACTCATGAACTGAAGCAGAGTAAGTATGTGGAAAAGCCTGCATCTCAGCTCTGCACAATGATTCAAGCAGTTCCAGGGTTCACATCTTCCAATTCCAATTGACAATAATTATTACCAAGAAAATAAACTCCACTTCAATAAATATCCATGTTTTGAATTTCATTTGTTATATATACCAAGAAATGGGAATGGTATCATTAACTAACCCAATATCAGATGTAAAGGCCTGCATAAGCTCAAACTTCATGGTAACAGCAGATGATTTTGCCTGAGAAAATAAAATCAATCATCAGCCATTATATTACGAACTAGAGGAAAAAACTCGTGCATACATTCAGCAATTTTAAAGAAACATCAGTGAGCATACTTGGAACTGCCACACTTTTATAGACTGATTTTGACTCGTAATTATGATATACTTACGTTATTGCTTGTTTATAGCCTAAGTTCATGTTTGTCTGATTCGTTTTCTTTCCCAAGTTCTTTGCTCTGTTCATTATTCATTTTTTCATTATATTGTACATGTTGAGGGGCATTTCCACTTCTTTCAAGAATTTCAGTATTCATTTAACGTGAAACCATATAACTATATCAAATTTATAATAAGTCAGGACATTTTTAGGGCTTTCAGTTGGCCACGTTGGAAAACCCCAAAAGGCCAAGTTAACACCAAAACATCATATGAAGCCTAAAAAATATCCTTCTTTTTTACTTTTTTAGGTAAGACAAAAATATCATGCTTTCAACAACCTTTTCTCTATTTTATGTTTCTTTTTGTGTCAGCTACCTAGCTGATTTGTTCAACATAAAGAAATCCTCTCAACTACCTGCAAAGATATAGGTCGTATCAAAATATCACGGGATAAGACAATTACTGACCTCATATCCAGCAAAAGAAAGTTATAATGAGATCATAATAGAAAGATGTAATGGGCCCGAATGAGAGGGTCCATGAGAATACAAATGAGGCTGGAACAGAGGGTGTTGTCATGCGTAAGAGTATTCATCAGAGGAGGCCCACATGGAAAGTGAGTGGCAATTAGTTATTTAAGTGGGGAGGGGAAAACAGAATGGGGTGAGCTGTATTGTGATGTATCTCTTCCTCTCTCTCTCTCTGGATCAGCTTTCTGCATTTTCTCTGTCTTTTCTGTTTTATTCTTCTTCTGGTACTGCAGATTTCTGACAATTCTGTTATACTGATATTTGATTCTTGAATTTGCAATATATTGGTTATATCATGATCGTAATGATATAACTATTTCATCATTCCATTGCATATACTTGCTTTTAGCTCTTATTTTGGCATCATATATCAGTGAACATTACAATTTGGTGCTTTCATTGAGCTCCATGGCAAAGGCTACGCGATTCAAGGATTTACAAGCGGATGTCAAGAAAATGACAGAATACATTGCGCAAGTGGAGTCTTCAACAAATTCCAAATTTGAGCAGATTCAAGAGCATAACAATGCTCGTTTTGATCAACTTCAGGCTGGACTTGAGGCACTGGTTCGGGCTCCTAATCCAGGGTTTGATCGCTTAGAAGCTACTCTGGAAACCTTATCCCGGAATCTTGCTATTTCCAGTCCAGGGCATGAACAGAGTAGTGGATTCATGGCAGCTGGACATAACCCACCCAATCTGAGAATGGATTTTCCTAAATTCAGTGGAACAGATCCGATGACTTGGATTTTTCGTGCTGAACAATATTTTGCGTATTATGGAACTCCTGATACACAACGGGTCCTCATCGCATCTGTGAATTTAGAAGGTGATGTCGTGCCATGGTTTCAGTTATTGCAAAAATCACGGGTTATTACAGACTGGTCATCCCTTACAAAGGCTATTGAGAATGAGTATGGGCCCTCCTTATTTGATAAACCTCGAGTTCGGTTATTTAAACTCACTCAGAAGGGACTGGCTGCGGAGTATTGTCGTGACTTCATGGCACTAGCAAATCGGACAGATGGTGTCTCCGATGAGGCATTGCTTGACTGCTTCGTCGGAGGGTTGCGGGCCGAGGTTCAACGTGATGTAATGGCCCAAAGTCCTTCAACTCTTTTACGGGCCACTGAATTGGCCAAGCTGTTTGATGTGGCTGGGGCATCTCTTAGTGGATCAAGTGGTTGGTCCAGGTCCACTACATTTCAACCAATGCGTTCTACTATGCCTGTCAAGGGTTTATCACCTTCATCAACACCAGTACCTTCAGCTCGGTCGGCCGCTCCACCACTTCTTCCTACGCCAACGACGAAACCTTTTTCAGCTGTCAAGAAAATATCACCAGTAGAAATGGCTCTTCGACGAGAAAAAGGTGTTTGCTACACTTGTGACGAGAAATTTTCGCCTAGTCATCGCTGTGCTAATAAACAGTATATGATTTTGGAGTCAGAGGATGTTCCTGATGGACTTCACGTGGATATCGTCAACGGTGAGCAGGATACTGGTGAGGATTCTGAGAAACTTTCTCTGCATCATCTCTCCTTACATGCATTCCAGGGACACCAAGGCACTGCTACAATTCGTTTTGACGGATGCGTCGCAGGCACAAAGGTACAGGTCCTCCTTGACGGTGGTAGCACTGATAGTTTTATTCACCCCAGGATTGTTAAACATCTTCATCTACCAGTGGAACCGGTGGCTCGCATACAGGTGATGATTGGAGATGGCTTTTCAATGAAAGGAGAAGGCCTTGTTCGTTCTTTACCTCTCCACATTCAGGACCACCTCATACATATTCCTACATATGTATTACCAATAGCAGGATCTGATGTTCTTGGGGCGTCTTGGTTGGCGACGCTGGGTCCACATGTGGCTGACTATACAATGGGACATTCCTACATTAAGTTTTTACATGAAGGCAAATTTATCACATTACAGGGGACTATCCGTTCATCTATCTCCAAGGCTGCGTTTCATCAATTTCAGCGATTAGTAAGTACTGGAGCCATTGCTGAGCTGTTTTATATGCACTTGGACACCCAAGTTGTTGATGACAGTGGCGTAAGGACTTTCACAGCAGAGGTTCCTACAGATATGCGACTTCTAGTGCATCGGTATAAGTTGATTTTTGAGCCACCCAAGGGATTACCTCCATCGAGAGCCCACGAACATCACATTTTATTACAACCAGATACAGCTCCTGTTAAAGTCAGACCTTATCGTTATCCTTTTAGTCAAAAGGATGTAATTGAAAAAATGATTGTAGAGCTTTTACAGGATGGTTTAATTCAACCTAGTACTAGTCCTTTCTCAGCTCCAGTAATACTAGTGAAGAAAAAGGATGGCACATGGCGATTTTGTGTGGACTATAGGGCTTTAAATATGGTGACTATTAAGGATTCTTTCCCTATACCTACTGTTGATGAACTTTTGGATGAATTAGGTGGCTCAGTTTATTAGACAAAACTTGATCTGCGTTCAGGTTATCATCAGATACGTATGGCTCCGGGTGATAGAGAAAAGACAGCTTTTCGAACTCATCAAGGACTATATGAATGGCTTGTCATGCCATTTGGGCTCACTAATGCTCCAGCTACCTTTCAGGCCCTTATGAATTCTGTCTTTCAACCTTTTTTAAGGAAATTTGTCCTAATTTTTTTTGATGATATACTGATTTATAGTGGTTCTTGGTCCCAACATCTTTGCCATGTAGAGGAAGTATTTAAGATCATGGTTCAACATCGTCTCTTTGCCAAATTATCTAAGTGTTCTTTTGGAAGCACTAAAGTGGAATACCTTGGCCATATTGTCTCTGCTACTGGAGTTGCCATGGATCATTCTAAAGTTGAAACAGTTCAACGATGGCCTACACCTCTATCTGTTTCACAACTGTGGGGTTTCCTTGGACTATCTGGTTACTATCGTCGTTTTATTAGACAATATGCTTCCTTGGCAAGTCCATTAACGAAGCTTTTACAGAAAGATTCTTTTAATTGGTCTCCAGAAGCACAAACAGCTTTTGACCAACTCAAGTTGGCTCTTATACAGGCTCCCACACTGGTTTTACCTGATTTTTCAGAACCTTTTGTATTAGAAACCGATGCTTCAGGGCTGGGTATTGGTGCTGTGTTAAGTCAGCGGGGTCATCCAATTGCTTACTTCTCCAAACAGTTATCACCCAGAATGCAATCTCAGTCGGCTTATGTTAGGGAACTATATGCGATCACTGCAGCAGTAGCAAAATTTCGACATTACTTATTTGGCCATCGCTTTGTGATTCGTACTGATCAGGAAAGTCTGCAACATCTATCTCACCAGGTACTGCAGACACCAGAACAGGAATCTTTTCTACCTAAGTTGCTAGGTTATGATTATACAATTGAGTATAAACCAGGCAAGTCAAATATCGCAGCAGATTCTTTATCTCGGGTGACTTGTATGGCACTTATTCAAATCAATTCTTCTATCATTGAAGATATACTTCCCTGTTTGCGCGCTTCCTCTTATATTAAGGCCACTGTCAGTAAATTACAAGAGGAACTGACATTATTACCAGGATTTGAAAGTCAGGATGGCTTGTTATATTGGAAAGGTCGTCTCGTTATTCCTGCTGATCATTCCGAGTTAAAACGATGCATCTTGCTTGAATATCATTCTTCTCCAGTTGGGGGGCATGCTGGCATATTACGCACTTTCCATTGCTTGGCTGCCCTATTCTTTTGGCCACATATGCGACGAGATGTTAAGACTTTCATCCGTCAATGCGTTGTTTGTCAGCAAGCCAAGTCCTTACAAACACAGCCTCCAGGCTTGTTATCTCCATTACCTATCCCTTCTCAAATATGGGAAGACGTTGCTATGGATTTTATTACTGCATTACCTCTTGTGAAAGGATATTCTGTCATTTTTGTGGTAATTGATCGGCTCTCTAAGTATGCTCACTTTATGCCATTACAAGCTTCTTATACCAGTGAGCAAGTTGCCGAAGTTTTTCTACATGCGGTGGTCAAACTTCATGGTTTCCCAAAAACTATAGTTTCTGATCGAGATAAAGTGTTTGTGAGTTCTTTTTGGCGACACTTAACTACAGTACATGGCAGTACCCTTCACATGACTTCTTCATATCATCCACAATCAGATGCCCAATCTGAAATTATGAATAAATGTCTGGAAATGTATTTACGCTGTTTTGTCTTTGACAGTCCTCGACATTGGCTTGATTATCTTCCCTGGGCTGAATTCTGGTATAACACATCTCACCATACAGCTATTGGTATGACTCCCTTTCGTGCTGTTTATGGACGTGATTCCCCATCCATTTTGCCTGCTGATTTTGCTGCAGATATGCCCACTGATTTAGCTACCCAGTTGCAATATCGTGACCGCTTAATGGTACAGCTGAAGAGGAATCTCTTGCAAGCACAAAACAGAATGAAAAGGTATGCTGATATGAGTCGCACAGATGTTCACTTCAATGTAGGTGATTTGGTATTTGTCAAATTACAACCCTATCGTCAGCACTCTGTTACATTACGGAAACATAGTAAGTTAGCCATGAAGTATTTTGGGCCTTTTCCCATCACTCATAAAATTGGGACAGTAGCTTATCGTTTACAACTTCCTGATCATGCAAAGATTCATCCGGTGTTTCATGTCTCTTTGTTAAAAAGATATCATGGCCCTGTGGCAACTCCTTATGTGCCTTTACCATTGTTATCTGAACCAGAGGGACCAATTTTGTGTCCAATTGATATTCTGGAGTCCCGTATTGTGCAAAAAGGAAATGAATGGTTGCCACAGATTTTGGTGCAGTGGGATGGTTTAGACAATCCTACTTGGGAATTTGTTCCTGAGTTTCAATCCTTGTATCCTTCATTTGACCTTGGGGACAAGGTCAATCTTGCACGAGAGGGTATTGTAATGGGCCCGAATGAGAGGGTCCATGAGAATACAAATGAGGCTGGAACAGAGGGTGTTGTCATGCGTAAGAGTATTCGTCAGAGGAGGCCCACATGGAAAGTGAGTGGCAATTAGTTATTTAAGTGGGGAGGGGAAAACAGAATGGGGTGAGCTGTATTGTGATGTATCTCTTCCTCTCTCTCTCTCTGGATCAGCTTTCTGCATTTTCTCTGTCTTTTCTGTTTTATTCTTCTTCTGGTACTGCAGATTTCTGACAATTCTGTTATACTGATATTTGATTCTTGAATTTGCAATATATTGGTTATATCATGATCGTAATGATATAACTATTTCATCATTCCATTGCATATACTTGCTTTTAGCTCTTATTTTGGCATCATATATCAGTGAACATTACAAAAGATTCACATCCTGCCTTGCATATTTGATTCGAAATGGTGGTGCTGAAAAACTGTTGTCTGCATCGTCTATTTTCCAAACGGTGCATAAATTGTCAAAGCCCACTTCAGGAGCTGCAACGAAAGATCAAGATGGATTCTCAGATTTCAATCTAATTTAATCGCAGACGAAAGATAGAAAACCATCTGATGGACCAAGGTACTTCAAATAAAAAACATTAGTGTCACTACCATATGATATCAAAAGCATATTGTAGTAATAAATAATAGGTTTTAAAACCTTAAAAAGAGTTTTCAAAACATGAAGGCTAGATATTTTGACTTAAATTCAGATTATGAGAATTTCAAGTCCAATTTATTCATCCCCTAAGCTCTAAAAAAAAGTAAAAAAACTGATAATAATAGAAAATATTGGTGCATAAGCTCTAAAAGTTACACATCCCCTAAGCCAAAATGACACATGGCTGACACAGAGCAACGACCAGATGAAGTTTTGTCTATCTTTTACATTGAGAAATGGAAGACTTTGGCTTCAGGTCATATAAATTGGCAATAGTGAACATCATTGTACGGTCCACGATTTCCATTATCTGGTCTAGACTGAATAGGAGAAAAGATTATGGATGGCAAAGAAACAGCATTATGAGGATCACATCATGACTCATGATACAAGCTTGTCTTCTAAGACCCTAAAATTAAGGTTTTGTATCATTTGTTTCCACATTCCATCTTTTGACGGGAAAAAAAAAAAACACACACACACACACACACACAAAGAAGAATATCAAACAGGCCTTTTATAGAACTATTAAATCATACAAAACATTAATATCGTTTTTTTTTTAAGAAAAGGAAGTTTAAGTGACTACTGCTGACACAAGAAGTATGATCATTCTAGAAAACTAACCGAAGTTCCAGAATATTTTAAAGGCTTGATTAATGACCTAATCAAAACCATATAAAAAAATTTAGTGAGCACCTGCATTGTGCGAATTAAAAAGCAAAGCAATTCTCTCTGAGTCTCATCTGTTAAGAAAAATTGATTGGCAAGCTCATGTAGCTAACTACTTGAAAAGAAAAAGAACTTGTTCACCATATGTTGCACCTTAGAACAAAATTGCATGGAAATCGCATAAACACGCACAAACACACTAATCAAACAGGCACAAGCTCTAACTGAACCTGAATTCATCGATCTAGGAATTATTCACGTCTAACTACAGAGAAACAACTGAAATGAATCACTAATATCTCAAAAGATTGTAAATATATTCACCTTCATACTGAACTACCCGTGCCGGAATCCCAGGATAGGAGTCTTTGTCGTCCTCCCATCTCAAAGTAACCTTGATTTTGTAACATCTACATTACATGACTAACATTTAAAAATAAAAAGGAATACATAAAAAGTATTTGAAACAACATTCACCATTACTCATCAATTCTGCTGAAACTAGAACATACCCTTGTTCGAAAAGGTCTAGATTATGAAACCTATGAATGTAAATAGCAACTTCATGAACAGCATCCATCATATATAGTAGATTTGCTCTTGCAGGGCCAGGTTGCTCAACTTTTGGACGACATATTCCTCTGATTGAGACCCATAAACCATCTTAGTCTCCGGATCCCAAACGTGAGTGGCACTGGCAGATAATATGATACTGAAACCCAATTCCCAAATTATCATCCCTAGTTGCTTCAGTTGAAGTTGAGCAAAACCCACAACTCCTGAACCAAAATGAACCCAACACCAGCCTTCCCACGCCCCTTAGTTTCCATGCTTACTAAACCCATCACAAGCTTCTCCCTCTTCAAAGATATATAGCTTTAATATCAAATTGCAGAGCACATCTGTAATGTAGGATTTGAGTTGAAGCAATTGATGGGGTAGAGAGTTAGGAAAAGCTGGGGAAAAAATGGTGAAAAGGTGGAAGAAGGAACGCGTGGAAAGAACTAAGAACGGAGCGGACTTTTTTGTGCAATCATTCTTGTACCTAGTTGGCACACAGCAGGACCCAACCAAGAAAAATCAAGGAAAAAAAAAGCATCACTTT
This sequence comes from Leucaena leucocephala, assembly GCA_037074615.1. NCBI lineage: Eukaryota > Viridiplantae > Streptophyta > Magnoliopsida > Fabales > Fabaceae > Leucaena > Leucaena leucocephala. Next base: position 13,651,939 of record CM073550.1, read on the forward strand.
TGTGTCAAACCCTACACAGGAGCAGGTGATGATCATGGCATTAATGCTAGTTTTTTCTTTTGGTCTATTTTTTTAATTAAGTTCCCCAAATAAATAAAAATGGGAACTTTGAAAAGTGCCCCAGCAGGGGGAGGAGCATGTATAGTCATGCGCCTACATTGTGACATTTTACCAGGGTGGATCGAAAATCACGGGTCGTGACTTGTCTGAAAATTTTGGTCGCTTTCATAATATTCATCTTATCATCGTTGCCCGTAGGTTAGAAGATAGATCCCTTAAAGGTTAAGACATAAAAGTAAGCTTCTTTTACTATCTGATCTTGATGCCATGGAAAATTATTATCAAGGTAAATCTTAGTCCAACTCTCTCAGTTCCTGTTTGGTTCGCTGAAATTCAGAGATGTTTCTTACAAAATTGGAAATAAAAATTGAGTTTCTTAATCTTTATAGTTAGCAATGAAGATTAGGGTATTATTATTATCTTTTCATATTTTTTGTTTCTTATAAAAAATTTCTGTATTTATCAAATCGTGCTTTTAAATCCAATTCGTTTTTATTTTCTTTTTCATTTTCACCAAAAAATGATTTCAACAAATCAAGTGGCCTTAATCTTCACCTTCTTTAAAATCTATTTTATTATATTTATTATTTTTTTTAAATTATTTTATTAATATTTTCTCAACAATAATCAAATAAAATATAAAAAGATATAGTTAAAAAAGATAATTATAGTATTTTAAAAAAATATTTTATATAAATTAATTTTTTAATATAATTAAATATGTCATATATTAAATATTAAAAGAATAATAATTTTATTTATAACAAACAAAATATTAAATAGAAATAACAAGATAAATCAGATGCCTCAAACACTAGTTTATAAAATCCATACTACTTGATCAAAGTTCTTATATTTATACTAATCACTTAAAATTTGATAAAATTATACTTAATATTCTGCCTAATCTGTTTTTAAAAAATGTAATTCACTATCTTTAATTCTTTTTCAATAAAATTAGAGTGCTTCACCTGATTATATCTTATATCTTTTTTACCGTCTTAACTTGACTCTACTAAATAAACACCTTAATAATGTTTTGTCATTATTTGTCACTACAAAGTGACATGAAATATTATTGACTGGGTAACAAATTTATAAAATTTGATAAAATAATATATATATATATATAGGCATATAGCAAAAAAAAATAATTCTTACCATATATTTTACTTATTTTTATACAAAAAATTAATATTTATATATCTATTCTAAATAAATCTTTAATTATATTTTTTTGTATGCATGACATAGCCGGCCCCATAGATTTTATGATTAAAGAATTTTAAAACAATACTATTTAAATTTTAAAATCTCAAATCATGAATTACTACAAAAATATGTTATTATTTTTTTATGAGAATAATCAATAATTTATAAAATATAGTAAAATTACTGATTTATAATTTTAAAATTTAAATAATTTTTTTTAGATTTTCTCAAGAGTTAAATTTATCTTCATTTGACAACTTGAGTAAGTAACATAAAAAATCAACTCCTTCCTAAAATTAAGAAAATATCTTTTTTTATACTATTTATTAGATTTTATTACTAGGTATCTAATCTCAAAATTCATAGTTATCCTTTTTAATATAAATATTTTTTTTAAAAATTGAATTTAAGACCTAAAGAAATTTAATAGAGTTCAAGATCATAGCTTTATAAGTTCTACTTTAACACTAATATCCTTTGGTTAAGGAGCACTTGGCTTCAAACCCAAAGGTAAAGACTAAAACAATTATATCAGCACAACGACTAAGTAATCTGAGTACCTTCACAATTAGCTTCTTTCCAACTTTTCCAACATCTGCCATTGTCTGCCGAAGTCTACGCATGAGAGAGGAAAGTGAATCTGCATGTTGCAGCATTACCTTAAGAGACTGAATAATGATCAAATATACTCTTTCTCTGACATAAACCTTTTTGAATGAAAATAAGGAAATGGGGTGGTCACATTTCATTCATAAAGCTGCAATCCACAAGAACCCAACAGCTTGGTCAACCCAAAAGTGATGCCCATAGCTATTAATCCTCCAGAAACAACCCTCACAGATGATCTCAAAATGGGACTCTTTCCCAACACAGCTCCCACCAATCCAAACACTGACAAAGCCAAAGTAGCCACAGTGACAACCACCATTAGCCTCATCTTATAATCTGTTATGAATGCAGCAGAAAGCAGAGGAATCAATGCTCCTATGCTAAATGACACTGCTGATGCAAATGCCGCTTGATATGGATTTGGCAGCTTCATGTTCATATCCTTCATCTTCTCCTTCTGCTTCTCTTCATCATCTTCTTCTTCAATCATTTCCCTCTTCATCTGTGAAACTTCAACATCATACTGAGTGTAAACTGACACAAACTCTCCTATTGCCATACTGCAGGCTCCTGCTATTGACCCTGCAAAACCAGAAAGCACCATGGATTTGGAATCTGTTTTAACAGCTCCAACACCCATCATCAGTGCTGCAACTGAAAGCAAACCGTCATTGGCTCCCAATATCGCAGCACGAAGCCATTGAGCCCTCTGAGAGTAGTCAGGCTGATCGGTTTCTTCGGTTGGAGTTCGGGTGGTTTGTTTATGATCAGCTTCATAATTTGCTTCCATTGGGCTTGGGCCTACTGCTGCATGGTTGAGGGATAAAATGGCAGCCATGGTAGAGAAGAAGAAGAAAGATCAAAGAAGCTGAAGAACTCAGAAGGATTGAATGGCTTGAATTTGCAGGAAAGAGAGGGAAGATTCAGGGATTTATAAAGAGAAGGGATGAAAATTGTGGGGGATGAGTGTTTATTGATGATGGAGTGATTCATTCATGTGTAAGTTTGTTTGTGGAGGGTTTTTTGGCTTATATAGTAACGTCCAAATGATTTAGGATTTGGGAATATTAATTCAAAGTTCTTCAGGGTGTCTTTGTAGCTCAAGGGACAAAAACTGGTTCATTTTAAAATAAATGAAGCTAATAACTGTTATCTCAGCACTCATATCTTTGACCACAAAATCAAAAATATCAAGAAAGTAATGTCTGTTTGTGAAAACGAGGAATTGTTAGAATCAGAGAATATTAATTCCTGAAGGAATTCAGACTTACAAAGCTGAGTTAATACCTTTTGGATTTATGCTAAACTGGAACATGTCACGACCGGATCAATTAACCAAATCTTATTTTATGCACAAAAACAATCAACAAGTTAAGATTCTTATTTTTATGCTTGAGAATTACATACCAAAGCCATATTCCTTTTTGTTCTTAACGCCTTGAATCAATAACATGACGTTTTTTCAACAAAAAAAAATAAGAATCAAGAACATGTATTAATTTTTTATAATTATACCTTATAATCTGATAGAGCTAATATTTAAAAAACAGAGAAAAAATTATAAGAATTATTTTTCATTTTTGTGAAATCAAGATTATGACTAGTGAAGATGATCAACCAAACAAGTTTGACTAAGCACTTTTTTTTATATTAAAATTTTTGAAAAGGAGTTAGGTTTATTTATAATTTAAAGGTAAGATAAAACTTAAGTATCCAAGAGTTAAAATGCTTCCTCAAATATCACGACTAAAATCATAATAAAATAATATTTTATAATGATCGAACGAACTTTAAATAATTATAGGTCTTACTTTTTTATTATTTAAACTCAAAACTGATTAATTTGACTAAACACTTTTTTTTTTTACGAAGTTTGACTAAACACTTGTTCAATAGTCAAAATGCTCCAAGCAACTCTTTCGGCCCATTAAAAGTTGAAGGGTATTTTCAAAATTTGAGAACCTAAATTCAATTCTCATGATATTTACTGTAATATTTTTTAAAAGATCCAAGAATATGTTTTAGTTACTTATGTTTTTAAAAAATAATTATTAATATATATATAAATATTTCAAAACCTATTAGGATTGAGTGATCCACTATATTCCCAATCCTACAACAAGAAAGGAAATTAATAACTTTTATTTTTTCTGCCTCAGAGTCAGAAATTTAAAAAATATGTATCTTTATTAAAATACTAAAGTTTGTGATTTAAAAATATTTTTAGAAAAATGATCCAGGACAATGTGTTTGTATGAAAATGAGAGAAATACTTACATAATATAGAAATAATACATAAACTCTATTCAATCAAAATATAATAACTTAACATATTTTAATATTAGTAGATTGTTGACTCATCTAAAATAATTTTTATTTTATTTTATTTTTTAAAAATTAAATCTCTTAATTTAGTTTAGATGAGTTTTTATTTTTTTAATTAAAATATTTAATTTTTTAAAAATAAAATAAATTGTGACTTATTTTATATGGTTCATCAAGTAAGTTGTTATATTTTAATTAGATAAAATTTAGATGACATAGTACCCTTAAATTATGCAAGTATTTCTCATGAAAATTTAAAAAAGAAAGATTAAGAGGTAAGTATTCCCTACGCAACCATTTGTTAATCATTCTTCCAATGACGTGCACCCCAAACTGTGGTTAATTATTTAATTTATTTAATTATCGGGTGCCAAAAAAGTAAATTAGATTAAATTACTTTATTTCCTAGTTAAGAAATAAGAAATTACTTTGATCCTTATCTTGGTCAAAATCAGCATAGACTTCACAAAACAAGTTGTTTAGACCTGTTACCAAAAATTCTTTTATTAAACTAAAAGCTGTGATTATATATTTACACGTTCTTGTTTTTCTTTTGGATAAAGCTATAGTATTTTTTATCCAATAAAAGCATTATAAATTTATAATCCTTAACTAAGAATCATTTAGGCCTTTAAAATTATACATTATTATATACGACTATTTTATGAATTTCGTACTAATATTCAGTGTAAATTTTTCAAGAATGAAGATCATCCACGTATTATATATTAATAACATATATATCTTGTAGTTAAATAAGTGATATAATAAATATATCTAAAACTAATAGGATATTGATTTTGACCATTTTCCTAATCCTAAAACGCTAAGGAGTCGGCAAACCACTCTTATATATAGTAGTAACTATCCATTCATTAACTCAACAATCATATTCATCATACTAATAATCTTGTTTCATTGTTCTTCAATGGCGTCCCATGATCCTAACCCCATGGAATCTCTTCCAAACCATATCTTATCAGAAGTGTTCGCAAGAGTCTCGTCTTCTTCCATGGCCGATCTCTATACTCTCAAGACTTGCTCTAAACAGTTGCTGAATCTTATTGAAGAAGATGACTACATATACCAGCACGTGTGCATGCAGAAACTTCCCTACATTCCATGGTTCATCACACCCCAAGAATCTTCCTTCCTGAGTCGTTGTAGAGAGAGCGGAAATCCAGAAAGCTTGTACAGAGAAGGAATGGTGCAATTCTTCAGCCCTCTTATGGGGCTTGATTATGGGCTTGAAAGATTGAAGGAGGCTTCAGAGAAAGGTCACAGAGAAGCAATATACGTGTGTGGGATGATTACGCTGTGTCGTGAGGTTGAAGATGAGAGGAAACAAGGGCTCGAGTTGCTACGTTTTCTGGGGAAGTGCAAGTGTGTGAAGACATGTAGGAACAAGGTGAAGGCATGTTTAGAGATGATGTGGATGAATGATCGTATTCGTACGTTGTTTGGGAATGATAATCGAGAACGTTTGTGTGGTTCAAACATGTGCAGTGGCTTACAAGAAATCGAGAGATTGAAAAGAGGGTGGCCAGCGCATGATGAAAAAGAAGAAGATATTACATGCGAGTTATGCAGATGGGATTTCGAGTTGCGTCAATTCTCTAAGATGTGTTGTTGAATCAAAGTGGGTCAATGCTTATTGTTTGTGCTTTGAACATGGTCTTAGGTTATTGGATATATATTTGATACATGTGATGTTTTGCAAGAGAAGGAAACCAGAAATTCTTAATCGTTTTTTCTTCGTGTGATTCTTATCTTAAATGGTTGAAACTATGTTCGTTTCTTTAAAGTTGGTCGGGTTCCCGTTTTTCTATAACTGGTTCGTGATCTCGATAAATCAAGAACTAAATTCCAGTCATGATGCTGTGATCAAAGTAAGAGAAAATATGTTGTATTTTCCTTTTTTTAAGGAATCTCAAATCTATTAATAAAAGATAAGTCTTCGTGACTCAAATTTTTATTCTTGAAATCAAAATTATCAACTTATTCAAGAAAATAGTCATATGTTCTGATTTCAATTGAAGATTGTATATATTAAAATTTCTCCGTCTGCGCTTCTTCAAACTAAGACCGAATAACTCGGCAGTCAAGAGAGAAACCAAAGAATTGTTGCTCAACCAAAGTGTTTATTAAGTACTCACTCCAGTTATGAACATAAAAACTACACAATTAATTATCTTACAATATTCTTTTTAATCATATATATATATATATATATATGGCAACTATTCGTTAATAAAACTTTCTTACTATATGCAATCAATATAAATATTTAAAAAAATATAAATTTTAAAAATAAAATAAATTAAAATCTTATATTTAATATTATAATAAATTCCTTTGTAAATTATGACTATAACATCCCAATTTTTATTTTTATATTTGAGTATAATTAAAAATATTTTTTATCAATAACTTAAAAATATTATCTAATTAAATTATTATACTTTAGTATTTTTATTATTTTTAATAAAATAGGATATATTGATTATACTACCATATATTTAGTTAAATAATTATTAGGATTTAGGTTTAGATTTATATATAGATTTAAATTTTGAATTATTATTATTATAGCTTTTTAAATAGAGTTAAGACATTTAGTTATTCCTTATTTTTAATTATTGAGTCGACTTCTCTCTTTTTAGTCCTCTTTCTCAGTCTTTTTCTTATTTCTAAAGAATCTCACCTCTATTTTCCTCCCAAACACGTCATTAGTTTAACTCACCCAAAGTTAAATTTACCTTTAATATCTTTTGTGGTAATTATTCATATATTTAGACGAGATATAACTACTTTCTACTCGTTTTATTTGCTAATGTGATATTTGTGAGTAATTTGATATATATATATATAAATCTATTAATATTTATATTATTGTATTGAGAAAACTTGTTTGATTATTTTTATTGAAATAGTCTTGTGTGACTTAAAGTTTAATTTAGAAAGTTTGAGTTGAGATTATAAACTATCTTGATATTAGAATTCGAAAAAAGTTATTATTTTGAGAAAAAATCTTTCATGATATTTATCAAGATATTAAAATTTTGATTAATATGATTATTTTGAAAACTATACATTTGGGATTGGTGATAATAATGTTATATTTCTACCTCGTGATATAGCTTCAATTGGAGCTCAATAATTGACATGCCACTTGATTGATTAGCTTTTTAAGTTGTTAGTTATCACTAACCCATGTGTTCGGTCAATGGGAATAAGACGATTCAATTAGATTGATAGAAAAAACTTAAAAAATACGTTATTTTCTATATATTATATTTTGTGATTAGTCTTACTTGACACCTCATAAGCACATGTTAATACTCATGATGAGTATAATTGATGGTATATTTGTCTAACCTTATTTTTATTAATATTTTTTAAATCATAATCTCTTCTTAAAATCTAAGGAAAACTTCAAAAATTTAATTAAAACTATATTAATTATACATATAAAATACTTATATATTGCCATAATAAATTTCACTATTCATACTTTAATATTATATTAATTATTTAAATTTTAAAAAAAATTCTAAGATAAAATTTATTTTAAGTCTTTTAAAATAAACTAAATTTATTTATAATATTATTTTTAAATTATATTAGATATAAAAATAAGTTTAAATAATTAATAATAGTTATATTTTAAGAATATTTTACAAATGCCAAAAATAGTATATAGTAAAAGTTTTAACGGATAAAGAAATATTGAGAAAATGGCAAAAGAATATGATTATTAGTAATGAATTACAAGTAGTCTTTAAATCACTAAAGACCAGCCACATCATTTCAGATCAATCTTGTTACAAATAATGTACCGTTGAGCTCTCTGAGGGTAAAGATTCTGTAAACTCCTACAATACTAGTTAAAAAAATTAAGAAAAAAGGAACTAAAAACAGGCTAGTCCAGATCAATTAGCCTCCCCTTCCCCTTTCCCTCAATATCAAGGAAGCAGGGGACACCTCGCTGGACCATCATCAGCATAATACAATAACCTCACTTATTTCAACTTTTTTTACTATCTGCTCAGAATCAATCCACCATAACCATGGATCTTCCACAATCAATGAATCAATGCTCTTTAACCTCAAACCAATTTACCTGCACTATTTGACTTGCAGCTACTTTCTCTATACAAGGCAAGCTCCAAGTGCCTCTGAAAGATAACCATCTATGGAGTAAAACCCTGAAACTGTTTCCACTTTTCCCTAAAATCGTCTTGCTCCAGTAGATTCCTATCTACACAGGCCACTAAATCCAGACCATCGGATCACAGACTACATATTGAAATCCCCAGTGGACCAAGTTCACTCTCACAAGGCACAGAAACCTGTCTGTCGGATGAAAACTGCTGATCAGATCACCACTGGGATGAATTCACTCTCCGAATCTTTCGTTGTGGTCTACGATTCACCACTGGAATGAGGTTTTCCATGAGCTGCAACCAAAATTACAGGAGATTCAGTTTAGATTACAAAAGGCAAGATATTGCTAAAACTGAAAGCAAAAATCAGAGCCCCATGATCCTAGTCTCACTTGGTTGCAAATGCTGCTTCTAAGCCTAGGAGATGTCCTGGTAAAAATTGTAAGGGTGTGAGGTTCAATTTCCCAAGACCCCCCCAACCCCACCACAACCAAACCCACCAGGAGCAAATATAAAAAAGTCTACCCCATCTCCCTGACACTGTAACTTTCATAAACCAAATGGGAAAGGTAAAATTAGCAATGGCGTGTTTGCCATTACTCCAGGTATGAGTGTTGAACAGTTTTATTTTTGAGAAATATCCAACCATCAAGAAAATGTGTTATGAAGTCAATTTCACAATAGGATACTATTAAAAATGAAAAACTCTGCTGATAAAACCAAAGGATGTAATAATACAATGTCCAGCAAATCAAAATATAATAATACAAGCACCTATTTGTTTTCTCGAATATAATAATACAATGTTCAGCGAAACAAAATACTGGCAGGCAGATACAATCACGTGCATCCTCTCTCATTGGATATGGAAATTATACTCCTAACTTCCAATTCAATGAAATAATAATTTGACAGATTAACCAATCATTTCCTTAAGACCTATAGCAGAAGATCCAGGAAAAGAAAAGGTGTAGGAAAGATTAATTCTAGTGGACAAGAGAATTATACCGAAGCTCATGGCCGTAAGCTTAAAGAGGCGGAGTAGGGTTTAGGCGTAGCTAAGGGGTGGGAGGTGGGTGTTAAATTTTGGGTCTTCAAAAAGCCTCTCCAGCCAAACGGGACAGGGGATTGGTCCTTTGGAAGTAAAAGTGCGGTGTAGTAGTAGGGTATAGGTGTAACTACGGCTTGGGTGGTGGGTGTTGTAACTTTTTGGCCTTCAAAAAGCCTCTCCAGCCAAAGGGGACAGGGGATTGGTCCTTTGGAAGCAAAAGTGTGGTTTAGGTGAGCTCTGACGTCTCAAAAGGAAGAGTCACTGCCTTGTGTATCTTGTATTCTGTTCTGTGTAATCTAGAACTGTGATTTGTGCTGCATCTTGGCATTCAGGAGCAAGTGGGATCAGGGTTTTGGATAGAATCAGTGTCAGCCTTGTGGAACTGATTCAGTGAATTTTATCCTGGGAATATCAAAACCCAGTATTTCCCCTCTATTTCTTGCTGTTGCTGCTTATTTTGTTTCCAGTTTGAAGAAGTTTGCAGGACTCTACCAATTTGGTACCAGAGCAGGTCAATTAATGGGCAGGAGGATGAGTGAACATTTGGAACAGCAAGACGGAGAGGTTATAAGATTGAAGGAAGTTGGAGTTGAACAGGGATGTTGGGACTGTTAAAGAGTGGATTTTGGAGATAAAAGAGGCATTATAGCTCAAATAACTAGGGGACCATGAGCAATGGCTGCATCTAGAACCACTAATAAGGCCTTAAATCATATAGGCCTTACATTAAAGTCCTTACTCTTGCATTGGGAGGATCACTTTAAATATTGAAAAAAAATTGAAATTTTGTGTATGACTGGTACAACAATGGAACCAAACTAGATAGGCAGCTAGTTTTACTGGGTGGATCGACTAGCCCACCGTGGTTCCTATAACATTAATAATAACTAGAAATCAAAGTAAAAAAGATAGAGAGCCAGTTCAGATCTAGAATTAAAGCCCACCATAATATAATTAGTATAAATGTGAGCTCATTGGCAAGCAAAATATACTCTTAAGAATATGAATGATTACCATTTACTACAAACAAGATATCTCCTTTTTATCCAGTTACAGCTATAAATAAAAAAAAAAAATCATTTTCTTTGTTTTAAGTGAATTAGATCCACTTCGAATTGTGCGTCCTTCAATATATTAACTCAAAATGTGAGATAGTTCAATCACTTCAACATGAAATGATTTTGACATCCCGACATACTTTTCAGGCCTGCAATCCCAAATTCCAAATAAAAGGCAGATTACATTGATCACAAACACATTACAATGAGTACTTAAGAAACTAACAGAATGATAATAGCTATAAAGAGTATAATCCCAGTGATTGTATTCAAAAGCGCTCAAGGAAGGCACTACTCAAGACTAACGCCCATTAGGGGTGCTGCCTTCAACAAAACACTTCTAGATGAGTGACTTTGGTGCTTTTTCCAGCTGTCAGGAAGAGCACCTTGACCTTAGGCGCTTTCTTGTGTTTGAAGCAAAGAAGAAGAATTAGTTAACTTATTAGCTTGGTCCAAAAATTTAAAAAATACTGATAGGATGAAATAGGAAACTACAAAATCTCTCAACACGTGTTATAAGCATTTTTGTAGTCCAAGCAAAGGAGGAGATGATCTACATACCTGCTTGAACCTCTGCTCCTTCTTTTCAGCCTGCATTCAAATCCCCAATATTTCAAAAACTCTTGCAGAAATCAGATTACAGGGACAGCAGCAAGACTAATAATTTAAAAAATAAAATAAAATAACCAAGATAAATGCGGTAAAGTAACGTGAAACTGTCATTTAATTAGTAGTCTTTAACTCAAAGAAGAAAGGTTGAAAATTGATCACTCAATGGTTACCAAAGAGCCAGCTTTATAGATTTGAGTGTATTTAGAAAATATGAACTGCGTAGAGCACCTCATCTATGACAGCATCTAAAAACATCAAATTTTAGTGATGCTCAATCACAGATGAAAAACATGAATTTAGTAAATCCCCTCTCTTCTAACAAAACTGTATGCTTAATTTTCAAAAGCAAAATAGCAAAGCAGCTTTTGGCCAAAAATAATAGAAAAGCAGCACTTGGAGGTGCAGAGTGTATGGACACGGTCTGTAACTACATAAGACACATGACTATGAAAATTTTTCAACTTCTACCAACATACCATTTCTCTCAATAGTTGTGCATTCTCTGCCTCGAGCTGTGTTACCATAGTCTCTAGTTCAACTGTGTAAGCCTGTACAGAACGTTATACTGATCAGCTTTTACAAATCAATTACCACTTGGGAAACAATATGAGAATAAAAAGGGAAAAAATGGAAGTTCAAACAAACATAAAGCACAAAACACTCAATTAAAGAGAGAGCTCGCTTCCGTTATGATAAGACTTAATAGAATTTTCAATCAAATCATCATATCAACGCAAATTGATGGAGTAACGGCATGCAAATGCAACAATTTATGTTCCCATTAAAAAAACCGCATCAATTAAATTAAGTTTGAATAAGAATCATATCGTATAAGAAAAGAGAGGTAAAACAGAGAAGGTGAAGGAACCTGCTTGCGTTCTCTGGACCTGGCCGCGGACTCTCTGTTTTTTATCATCCTTCTCTGCTTCTGAAGCGTAGCCTTATCAACGGGTTCCTCCACAACCCTTCGCTTCCCTCTTCCCGCTGATGCGGAAACTCCAACAACTGTCCCGTCAATCCCATTTCCAAAAACATCCATGGAAGACCCTTCCATACCCTGCACCATCGGTGGCATCGGGAACTGAGTGCCACCGTTGATGGCGCCTGCTGCCGCAGCCGATGCATCTACACGGAAACTCGCATGGCCAGGTACTACGGTAGGAACCCCTCTGACATCCTCCTCTCTTACAGCCCCAGCCTTGGCCAAGAAATCCTCCAAAGTCATGGCCTCCAAACCCTCTCCTGCACCCATCCGCCTCTGATCCCCACCCTCCACCATCTCCTGCCACACCTCATCGGCCGTCTTGGGGCCCAATTCCGCCGCAGCCGCTTGGAAATTGGGGTCAGACGACAGGTGCGCTGGGTTGGGATTGTTATTGGGATCGGATGAAGAAGAGTAAATGGACTTGAGGAGATCATCCATGCTCATAGAACCCAAGGCCTTGGAAGGGTCGTCGGCGCCGGGGTCGTTGTGGTTATCAGTGTTATTGGTGTTGGTGTTGGTGTTGTTAGTGTTGTTCTGGAGGTCAGCGATAATAGAAGAAAGGGAACAAATAGAAGATTGGCGTGGCAGATCCGGATTCGTCGTGACCAACTTCGACGACGCCATGCCGGTGCCCGATTTCTAAGGAACCCTTTAAGAGGTAACTCCTGGGATTTCTGTTGTAAAGTCCCACTCTCAGGGTATGAGGCTGTGAGAGAGTAAAATCGCTGCAATTTCGGAATTGGGTTACAGAGTGAGAAAGGAGATATATAGCCCAGAGAAGTCGACTCAGAAAAAAGCAGCTTTGAGAAAAACTGAAGAAAAAATGGAAGTTGAAAGCAAGGAATGAGAAAGAAAAGTGACGTTTGAAGGAAAATTATCCTGGGTTCTCGATATTATATTATTATATTATTATTATTATTTTAAAGGAGAAATAAAAAATTAATAGATAAAGGGAACTTTTACGTGAGTCTCAAAGCTTCTAAAATTCTTACTCAGTTATAATCATAAAAATTAATTAATTTTTTAAGTATATTAAAAAAATTAATTATAATTTAATTTAATTTTTTAAAATAGATTTATATTATATACTTTTTAATTTAATTAAATTAATTCATTAATATTTATATTAATTATAATTAATTTATTACTATAATTTATTTAAAAAATTAATTAATTTTTATAATTAACATTAAAAATAGTAGTCATTTAGAGAAAATTGATTCTTTTGACAGACTACAAGGAAAAATATTTTCCCCGAAAATAAAATCTCATGTATTATACTTATTCCGTTCTAAACATTAATTTTGAAGGGTGATTCTAGATACTCTTTAAAGTTAATTAATTAATTTTAAAAAAATATTTATACTAATTATTTATAATAAATATATTTAATTTTTTTTAAAATGGCATCTTTTATTATAATTATCCTAAATAAATTTTTTTTGATATATGCAATCAATATAAATATTTTGAGAAAAATTATAAATTTAAGAATAAAATAAATTAAAAAATTATATTAATTACTAAATTAAAGACAGGAGGAGTATAAGATTTAGTTTATTTTATTTTTTATATTTATTATTATTTTATAAATTAATTTATTTAACTTATAAATTAATAAATATTTTAGAGAGATTATATTTTTTTTTATTTAATCATATTTGTTATAATTAAATAATTTATCTAATTATTTTAATCTACCTAAAATTAATATATTTATTAAGGATGAGAGAAGTAATATATATTAGATTAATGAAATTTAAACTTTTTACTAATTTTTTTGCCAAAAGATTGATTTAAAAAAATTATTTATTAAAAAATTAAGATAAATTTTTATCATGTAAATATTTTGTCCACATTTAGAATTTTAATATTATTATTTCTTTTAACAGAGTTATAATTAAAATATTTTATACAATTAAGAAATTAAAATAAAATTTTATATTATAAAATAAAAAAATTACTAAAGGTGTGTTTTTTCTTAATAAATAAGAGTTAATTGGTCCCAACTCCCAATTCACATTAATAATTTTAGAAGAAATTTTTAAGTGATTAATATATTTATTTTAAACATGTTTATCTATGCCTTAATTTTATCAGACCTAAAATTACTTCAAACATTCTCTATATTTATACAAATTAAATATTTAAACTTAGTGTTTAAACGTTGGCAAAAAATCTTTTAGTGTTTAAATTGCATTAGTTGATAAAAAAGAGTAACGTTTAGCTCCTTTAGATTGACTTTTAGAAGAACAAAAACTTATAAAAAAAGGATTTAAAGGTGATTTTAATAAGTTTTTCTGGAGAAGACTTGTAAAAAAAGTTATTATAAGTGAATTAGTATTTAGATGATTATTATCATAATTACTTTTGTTATTGGTATTAGAAATAATATAAGATAACAAAATAATTATTATATATCATTGTTCACATTAGCATATCTATTACTATCTCTTGTAACCACTGTTCATCTTCTTTCTCGTTGATTGCAGGCGAATAGCGAACATTAACTCGTGAGACAACTAGCGACCAGCAACCACCAACGACCACTAGCGACCATAGGCAATGATTAGTGATTAGCGACGACCGGCTATGGAGGACGTTGTAGAGATGGACTCAAGCTTTTTCAATGGCGGACGACATGACCCGCACGCAAAAAGAGAAAAGTGTGTTAGAAAAATATGGGTAAAATGGTATTTGATACCTATAAATTATTTTTTTATCTACAAGTTATTTCAAGAAGCTTATATGAAATTATAGTTTTAAACTATAATTTAACCCAAAAATATTTATAGACTTTAGTGCTCTTTATTTAATTTTTTTTAAAACTATAATTTTATGCTTTTCTAAACACCCACTTTATATTGAATACATATTTGACACAATACAAGAGTATATGCAAATATATATATGCACTCTTTCAATTATAAATATATAATTTAATTAATGAGTTTATCTTAATTTTAAATATAAGATATATTTTTTAAATTTATTAATTATTTTTTAAATTACTCATATTTATATTTTTTCAATAATAATCAACAACAGAAAGAATGAGTGAGTTAAAAAAAATAATTAAGTACGTTAAAAAAAATATGTTATAATAATTAATTTAATTAAATTGATTAAATATATACCCTATATTTAAAATAGGAGAAGTGTATATATCGTTATTTATTAAATATTTTAAGAAAAATATGAACTTTCATAAAACTCAACATTTTTATTTAGGTTAATACATTGAGTCTTTTATGTTTACATCAAGTTTTACTTTAATTATTTAAATTTTAAAAGTGTACTCTTATTTGTCTAAACTTAATGTCGTTAATTTCACTAATGAAAAATGTTTACTCAAAAATTTTAAATGATGGTTCAGAAATTAATTAATTATAAAGAATCTCTAAATTTTAATTTTCATTTTTAATATAATTATTTTTACATTTTAAAATTAAAATCAGACTTATGCAAGTACAAAAATTTAGAATTGCTACCTATTAAATATATTTTAAATTAAAAACTAATGCATCGGACTTTAAGTTTTGAGTCAATATTTTTTATTTGCTGATTTAACATATATTGAGTCAGCTTTTTATATTATTGAAATTAATTGGTACTAAGTGTGCATTTTTTAAATTTAAAGACCTAAAGTGAACCTTGATACAAATTGTGAGGACCCGTACTTACCTTTCACAAATCAATACGTGCCAATCCTAATTAATCAGGCACGAGATGCAATAAACTACTGATAAAAAAATAGTATTCTTTTACCAGATAAAAAATTACTCTTGGAGGTAACGATTTTGGTGACAGGATTTTTTAAAAAGAAGATTTGAATTATTGCACTGAAAATATTTCTGAAACAATTATCACAATTTTAAATATATCTTATTGTTTTGCTTGTAATGATATCATGTTATAGTTATTGAAAATTAATATGCTGCTAACATACTAAACTTACTGACCAACAGTAATTATAGAATAAGATTAAAAAATTTAATAAAAAATATATATACACCAAATTAAAAATTAAAAAAATATAAATACTTATACAAGGATTTCCCCATACTTTAAAAATAGGAAGTGTCTATATAATTAAAACATAAGGAAGAGTTGTTATTAGAATATTATACTTAATTACTAACACTTAAATGATATATGATTTTTTAAGGTTTTGAATTCGAATCCTAAAAAAAATAATTATATTGAGAGAAATAACTATAAATTATAAAATTAATTATTTTTTTATTAAAATTATAAGAGTATTTTTTTTATGAAGACTAATCTCTCTTGAGATTAATTTAGTTATTTAAAGTTTATATTTTATATACCTAAATAGCCGTGAGGGGAAGGGTATCTACAATTTTTTTTCCCCATAAGGGAAGGGTATCTACAATAAACTAATAGATTTGTGGGGTCGCTAATGAAAATATTATTTAATCATGAAAAAAATTATGTATAATTATTAAGGTATTTTTATTGACAATTATGAAAAAAATTATTAGCTCCCAATTTTTAGGCCAAACTGTCCTTTAGGTCATTAGATTAGTTGTTGAATTATTAAAATTAAGAGCACTAACTAGTATTAATATTAATATACTTATAAAATTTATAATAAACTTCCACTTTTAGATTTTTACAAAATTTCGTGCAAAGTAAGGGGCTCACTTTATTTTTTGATGTATTTTAAAAATTTATTTTATATTATTATTTAGTGGACTTAAGATCATAATTCTAAACGATGTTTTAAAAAAACCTAAGGCGCCTAATATTTTTTTTTGGAATAAAATTTAAAATATTTTATATATGTATGTTACTATCTTATTTTAATTTCAATGATATTGTAAAATTGATAGATAAGCTTTAAAATATAAACAATTATCTTATGAAATGTGGATTTAATTGCTCCCTCTTATTTTTAAAAACGAAATTAGATAATTAATTTGTAATTATTAAAAAATTAATTATTTTTAAATTATAAATTATAATAATTTAAATAAATTTTTTTAATATATATAATCAATACCAGTGTTTAAAGAAAAAAATATTTGAGAAATATAGTAATTTAATATATTATATTTAAAATTAAAGTAAATATTTACACTATCTCTTATATAAGATAGGAGAGAATATTAAATATTTTAAAATTTAAAAATATATTTGTACATTTCTTTCGTCAATATCAATTTTATATGGAGGCCAAGTTTTTGTTTGGCTTATACTGTAAAATTTTTAAGAGAAGAAACTAGAGTTTGTTTGGCACGCGCTAAGTGGGAGAGTAGGAAAAAGAAGATATATATCAGAAGAAGTCAAAGATTTCAGGTTTGACTTTGGCTTCGCCGGAGCTACACTTGGGATGTCTCGTGCCGTCTGGTGGCGACACGATGCAACACGCTTTAAATAAAATAATAATAAAAATAAGAAGAAAAACAATTATTTAAAGGTACCTTTGTCTTTTTGGTGGCTTTATAGTTTCTAGTTTATTCAAAACAAGGACAAGGCCGGCTGCCCGGCCAGCCACATACAACCCGAGGTCCCAAGAGTTCAATTATTAGTAAATTATTTTTTTTCCCATTAAGTGACACCCTTTATTCTTTATTTAATTAAAGACATTTTTAATTCATTTTAAATTTTAAATTTATCTCTTTTTTAAAATTAAAGTATATAAAATTTTCATCTTTCTTAATAAACATATTTTATAAAATTTAAATTTTTATTATTTTTTTTAATAGAGAAAGATAAATTATCCCTTTATAAATAAATATATATATTATAGGCTTCACTAGGGAAGTTATAGGGCCTATTCCTTCTCATCATCTCATCTGATTTAATAAAATTTTATTTTAATTATATTTAAATTTAACATATATCATATATGTAATTATAATGAATAAATCTCTTAAAATTTTTTTTTTATATATATTAAAATTTAAATTTAAAATTTTACTTAAATAATATTAAAATATTTACCATTTGCACTAACTCTAGCAATATTATTATGGAAGAGATGCGACATCTGATAATGCGATCCTGGTCTATCAATAGCTATGGAGATTGGACTGCACACTGAACAATGATAATTATCTTCTTGTCATAAATATTACTTTTCTATATTTTTATCATATAATTTATTTAATTAAATTAATTAATATAATATATATTTTTTAAAATAATCTAAGTAGTTTTCTTAAATTACTCATTCCCTATTTTATTTAATTATTATTTAAAAAATTTTAATAAAAAAATTTAAAAAATATATATTTTATTTTAAAATTAAAATTAATTCTCTAATTAAATTATATATTAAAAATTAAAAGGATATAATATATTATGTCTCACATTATATAGTTTTAAGATAAATTTTATTAAATTGATTAAAGTTATTTTGATAGATAGATAAATATATTATATACTTAATTCATTAAAATCTAATATGATAAAAATATGAAGATTGTGGATAAAAAAAAGAAAAAAGAAAATAGAAATTGTGGACCTAGAACCTCCTAAACTTAAAAAGAATTAGAAGCACAAAAGAAAAAAATAATGAAAGATGAAAAAAATAATAGAAAAGATATTAGAATATATTAAATCTCACATCCATTAATTGAAAGATTAATTAAATATATATAATTTTGAGAAAAATCCTATCAAATTAATTTAAATTATTTTGCTAAGAAAAACTTAATATATATATCTAATTCACTAAAATCTAAAAAATGTAAATAATTATATCCTAAATATAAAACCATATCAATCCACTTTGTTTTGAATATATATATATATATATAGTATATGTATATGTATATTGCAAACTATACTTACTAATGCCCCTCTTGATAATAATTAAATAGAGCAATAATTCAAATGCCCTCACTTATGTGGAACACAAACATTTTATAAAATTAAGACCATATTCATTATAATTAATTTATTTTATTTTTTAGTTTACTTAGATTAATTAAGTTGATATTGAATTGAATTATAATCATTTTCAAAACCCTTAATTTTAGTCATGGCAAGCTTCTTTCTCATTGATTTGTGTAATTAGCATAATGCTTTGAGTTTAATTTTTGAACTAAGAAGAATAGAAAATTCGTTCTATTTTTAAATTTAAAAATTTTTATATAAAAAAATTTTTAGACTAAATGCGTCTTTCTATAAATATATATATAATATTTAATTTTATTATTAACATAATTATTTCGGCTTATGAACTATATATCGATGGTTATACTATTTTTTTTATAATTTATTATACAAAAACTCTAAAAATTTGTATTATTGAAGGAGAATCACTTTGAGCTGTAAGGAATGAATATAGTTGCTAAAAGTTTTCACACTGATAAATGAGCAACATATATTTATTATATCAAGACTTATTATTATATATTATTTACTTATTATGAAAACGCGTTTCATTCGTGTCGCCTCCAGACGGCACGGTACATCACAAGTGTAGCTCCGGCAAAGTCAAAGTCAAAGTCAAATCTGAAATCTTTTAGTGTCTTTTTGTCAAGACGCGTGACAGTTACCAGAGAATCCAAGTTAATTGTTTAAGCTGTGTTTGGCTCACAGCAGGAAAATGAAGATGATTAATTTTAATAAAGGTCAAAGAAAAAAAAAAGGAAGATAAAATATTTTATTATTATTTTATTTGGATTACTATTAAGGGAGGAAAGGAGAAAGATTTTCATATTATCTTATTTAGTTAAAAAAAAAAGGGGAAAAATATTTTTATATACACAAATTTATTTTATATTATTTTATATAATATTTTAATAAAATATAATATATAGATAATATTAATATATTAAAAAAATTATAGGTATATTAATAGTATAAAATAAAAATATTACTCCTCCCCTTTAAATTCTCCTAATTTTGGAGGGGAGGTAAACCTTGTGAGGGTTTACCTCCTAGGGGTGTGCATGGATAGGGTAACCCCCTGCCCGAAAAATACAATGTAGCCCGATGCTCTATCCTACCTAGTAAAAGCCCTAACTATTTTAGGTTGGGTATGCCCAAGTCGTGATGCTCTGCTCAAATTATAAAAAAATCTATAATTGTGAACTTATAAAATAATATTATATTCATATATTTTTAAAATTAAATAATATACATAATCTACTAAGAATAAGACAATAGAAATATAGTAATTAAAATTTTAAAATCAATGGCATATAAAAAAATTACTGAAGTTTAAGTTGTTTGTAATTATAATTTTGTATCAATCTCTCAAAAATTGACAAAGATGAAGCATTTGAAAAAAATATATGACGGTTACCACAGTTTAAAAAAATAAAGAAAGATCAATTTAGTTATAAATTTTAAATGATACAATTACTTATTTGACTACTTATATTTGTAAAATTACCCTTTAATAACTAGTATCCATCATATTTGTTATATGTCAAATATTATAATTTATAAATTTTGATATATAAAAAGTAATTAATTAAGAAGGGCCAAATGGGCAGGGCAGTAACCCCTGCTCGATGCCTGTCTTGGCTCAAATATTGACCCTGCTTGAAAATTGAAATTGCCCATTTTATATTAGGTCATATTTTATCGGGTTAAGCAGGGTATATTTTGTGCGAATTTAGGTGGACTTTATGCTTCTTACACAACTTTATTCCCTCCCCTCCTAAAAACTTTACATAGCCAAACAAGGAGAGGGGAGCCAAATCCCTCCCCTCCCCTCCAAATCATTCCTATCAAATATTGTGTTAAGGAAGGGCTAAATTAAAAATAGACTTAAGAACAAACTAGCTTCTTTGATATTTGTAACATTTCTAGCTAGAGGGGGAAAACAAATAAGAAGAATGATTAGCTTATTGTTATTATTATTATTATCACAAAATAAGAATGATGTTTAAATTTATAGAGAAGATTTTCAAGTGACCCATTTATTTGCAGGAAAGAAGAGAGATCATAGACCCAAGTTTCCAATTTTTCTTTGTATTATTTATAAATGTTATATATATTCTTTTTAAACATATTTACATCAATTTTTGATATCTATTATATTAAATTTTCCAATCACACTTTACTATATATATATATTATTTTTCACTTGAGTTGAAGTTAAATAAAAATATTAAAAATATAATATATGACAAAATAAAATTGAAGAATTTGACTAATTGAATATAAGAAATTTGATTTAAGTTTTCTTCATTCTTTATTCATGTCCTATTTTATATACTACCTTGTAACTATCTTTTTAATTACAATTCCTCTAATTTTTAATATAAGACATACTTAATTAATTTAATTTAATTAAATAAGTTATTTAATATAATATATCTTTTCTAAAATATCTTAATCATCTTTTTTAATTCTCTTATTTATTTAATTATTATTGAGAAAATATCAATAAGGGGCAATTTGAGAATAATTGGTAAATATGAGAAATGTTATATAACACATATTCTTAAAAATTATATAACTTATATTATACTCCCTACATTACTAAATAAGAATTAATAGTAGGGTTTGCTTTGGTCCTAATTAATTATAATATTTTACTATATTTTGTTTATTAAATTTATAATTTTATTATTCTTCCTATTAATTGCCCTTGCAAAGGATTTTTTTATTAAAATAGTATTTTTAATACAAATAATTAAAATAAATACTTTAATAAAATCAAGAGAAATACTTATATACTTTAATAATAATATGCCATATGAACACTATTTAATTGAAATTCAACAATTTAGTTGATGACTTATTTAAAAAAATTCATAATTTATTTTATATTAAAGAAAAATAAATATTTTAATTTAAAAAATATATAAAAATTTATCTTTACTAAATTAAGCGGTTTATTTTTTTTTAAAATAAAATAAAATGTGAAGTGTTTTAGATGAGTTATCGGCCAATTATGATTAAAACATGTTGAGTTGTATTTTAATTGGACAGAGTTTAGATGATAGAGTACTCATAGAGTATATAAGTATTTCTTGAAAACCAACACACAATATTTATAACTAACTAAAATAGTTTTCTTCATTCCTATAAATTAATTGTCTAGCATTATAGAAGTGAGTATATATTTTTCGATCTCAGCCGGATTGTGACTAAATCTGGTTAGTCCCTTGGAAGAGACTTTTGCTTCCTTTGGGACAATGCAACGCAACATAGATATATGAATATAATGGGAAGAGGATTCCAACCTTTGGATTGTTTGGTTGTATCTTATATGGCATCACAATTCCATACAAAAACTAATGGAATCACCTAACACATGCATGTTGAATTACCGAAATATCCTTCTGTGGATTTAATTCTCAAGAAAAGAAAAAGAATTATTTCTCATTCTTCATCTTTGTGAAGTTTACGTATACCACTTTGCTTGCCTTCTCGTCTAACTTTGCATCCATGCATGAATCTATCTATCCTTTTCCTTTTTCCACTTCTCCGTCACTCTCTCCTTAGCTTCCATCTTAAGTCTTGTGACACGTACCTTAATCATATCCAATTCTTCAAAACACATGCAAGTGAAGTGGGGTGAACGGTACGGATTTCACTTATTATAATATCACCCAACTATCACCTTTTAATAATGAGAAAATTACATTTAAGTTCTATGCAATGAATCTAATTGCATAAAATTCCCAGGAAATTATCAAACCGCTATGAAATCCCACTGGACATGAGATTATATTTTTAGTTATAAAATGACAGAACTACCCATAGAAAAATACCCTTGAAAAAATGCCTCAAATGTTAATTTTTCCTACAGGAGTTGTCATTCATATTGTTTGAGTTGTTATTTTTTCTCAATAGAATTATCATTCCTATTGTTTGAGTTATTTCTTCCCAGGCGCAGTTCCGTCATTTCACAATTCAAAAAAATTAATCCTATATCCCATAAGACTTTACATTCATTTGACGAATTTGCTGGACTTTTTTGTAATTAAATTATTTATATACAACTTAAATACAATTTTCCCTTTAATAATCTACCATGTCCCCTCTCCCTTTAATAAAAAATATATAAAAAATAAAGAATTACAGTGGAGTACTAGATTTATAAATTACTTATTAAGAATGTTATGCAAATTTGTTAGTCAAATTACAAATATTTACCATCGCTCATACAAGGCAAAATTACAATTACAAATGTATTTTTTACTTAATTAATAAAAGCAATTCATTTTTTTTTCTCTAAACAAGGCCTCATATATATAATATAATAAGGATTGAAGGGAAAATACTCAATGTTTCAATATATTCAATCAAATTCGCAGTAACAAAGAAGATCATTAGATTGTTTTTATGAATTATATGAGTACTATCACTGCAAATGTTAATGAAATCCCAATCTTGCCCCTCCGAATTAATATTTGAGCAATTCATTTCACACGTATAATTTAATTGCTTACTCACATACATCCCTCATACTTGGCACCTTCATTCATTTTCATTTCATTTTGTATTTTTTAATAACGTGTTTAATGGAGTAATTGGAAAAATCAATTATTTTACATAATTAAGGGATTACTAAGGAGCATCAATAGACAGTGTAAAAAAGGGGCGTGTGAGTGTGTGTGTGATATTGTTAAATTGGATGGTTTGTTGTTTAGCAAAAACAACTACTTTACACGTTATAAAATGTGATTCATAGCTATCTTGTAAAGTAAAAGTTGTTAATAATGCCTAGGGGGAAAAATGGTACAATCATTTTAATCCACACACACACACACACACAAAAGAATGAATAATAAGGGAGATGTCATTCTTAGAGTTATCAATTACAACGATTCGGTCGGTGTTCCAAAGCTCCCTTTCTTTTTGCAAGTACAAGATATAAAAGTTTTACTATTAACACCGACTAAGCTTTACGAGTTTAGCAAATAAATATATCACTTCCATTCAAAGAGAGAATTAAAAATTAAAAAAAGGTAAGAAGTGAATTTGATGTAAATAATTATAAGATTAGTAATACTATGTGGTAATAGATATTGTGATTTAGAAAGATAACTATAGTATAAAGTTAAGATGATGTTGAGATGGATTTATGGTCGTACAGGAAAAATAATAAGATTTAAAATAATTATATTAAAAATAATTTATTGGAGAAGTTTTGACAAAGAAAAATAGAGAAAAAACTTATATATTTTAGTTAATAATTTATTTAAAAAATTAGATCCTCTAGAATATAGTAACCCAATAATCTAAAGTGTTGTTGTGGGTCCTATTGTGTATAATAATAGTCAAATTTATCCTTTGTTAATTTTTCTTTTGACTTTTCAGAAGAACTTAATATCATTTTCCATGAAAGTTGAAGGTTGGGGCTTGAAAATGGCTTATGTGATTAATAAACAGTTACTTTTATATAATAATATATATGATATTATAATAATCCTGATGACTAAAATAAGTTCAAATATAAATAATCAAATACTACAAGGCGAATACTTTTTTTTAAAAAAAAATTACATATTTTAAAGTTAAAACCCACAACTCTATTGTGGAAATAAAAAATAAAAGAGAAGGCCCAAGATATTGGGCCTAATTACCGCTTATAGGCCCAATTGTTTAAGCCTAAGAGTGGCAACTTTGCAATAAAACTTGAAAAGCGTGACCATTTCCGCTATAACGTAGTGAAGAAAGTCTCGCCTAAACGAAACGGAATTCAAGAAAGTGATCTTCTCACTCTTGAAGCAGCTCTCGATCTAGCCGTCAATGGCGTCCAATCTCCGACCCATGCCGTCGTCTTCATCGTCATCGGTATCTTCTTCCCTGCCAGTGCTGTTAACTCCATCCCTACTGAGGAACTAGATTCCATGCTGGACACTCTACGGATTCGAGGCTACGAACTGTTCTGCAACGCCATCGTCACCTCCGATCTCCAATTCGAGCTTCTCTCCGACCAAAACAACACCAGAAGCCCCCGTTCCTACAACTTCTTCGCCCCCATCGGTTCTTCCCTGTTCGCTCTTGACATGACCCTAACGGTGTCGTCTTAAGTTGACACCCTCCGCTTCCACATTGTCCCTCTCCGTCTCTCTATCACTAATCTCCTCAGGCTCCGGCCGGTACTTCTCTCCCCACCCTCCTATTTCGTCGTCACCTCAATGTTAACCAAATCCCAGGCTCGGTTTCCGTCGGCGGTGTCAATGTCGCTTTCCCTGGTCTGTTCTACGGACGCCACGTTGCCGTTCATGGCCTTAACGGGCATTATTAGTCTTCGATCGAGTGCGACCACCAGAGCTGTATCCGATTCTCCGGTTGGTTTTCTTGATCGTCTATCTTCCTTTCCAAGAAGTGGTTCCCGTTCATCGGAGAGTCATTCGGTTATGGCTCCAAGTCCGACAGCTCGCCCTACGGGGGAAAATATCCTGCCAGTTAATGGAAAGACTCACGCTCCGGCACTGGATCCTAGTGATGCTAATAGCCTTCTTCACACTGCGTCGCCATTTCGTCAAGCGGTTCATCCTCCAGAACAATCAAATCTTCCGGATAATTTGATGATTCATGCTCCAGATGACGATCCCTCTCTCGCTGCTTCACCGTTTAATCCAGCGGTTCATCCTCCAGAGACTGGTGAAGCCGATTCTCTGGATAATCTAATGATTGATGCACCAGATGACAGTCCCTCTCTCGCTGTTTCACCGTGTAATCCAGCGGTTCATACTCCAGAGCCTGATGAAACGAATTCTCTGGATAATCTAATGATTCATGCGCCTGAAGGTAGCCATTCTGATGTTGATTTACTGTTTAATCGAGCAGTCGACCCTCCAGAATCCGATGACCCTAACTCTCTCGATGATTTAATGATTCTTGGTCCAGAAGATAGCCATTATTGATTCGCCATTAAACCAAGCGGTTCATCCTCCGAAACCTGATGAACCGAATTCTCTGGATAAGCTAATGATTCGTGATCCGGAAGATAGCCAAGTCTCCATTGCTTGGCAGTTTAATCGAGCATTTCTTCCCACAGAACCAAATGAATCAAGTTTTCTGGACTAACGGATGATTCATGCTCCGGAAGTTAGCCATTCTCCTGCTAGCACGACTGAATCGCCGGCAAATGTCTATGTTCTACCGCTGGTGATCTCGCATGCTTTAACTCCCACCTCTGAGTCACGAGAGTATCGTCATTCTTCGATATCTGCGCACCATTAGAATATTCTGATGCGAAGGTAGCGACGGCGATGAGCCCTGATGTGTGGCTGCCGAACAAACATGGTGTTGCATTGACCGAAACCTTCAAAGGCGATTCAGATGGACGGATTAAAATGTGGCATGAACATGATGCAGACGAGAAGTGCCGAAGATGCCTCAGCCGTTGACTGCTGCTCAAGAAATGCCCGAGAAATACAAGCCGTTGGATGGAGCCTCTCAGTGTGTTGATCCAGATGTAGGGTTTGAATTGCATCACTCCACTCAGTAGTGGACGACATGCCGTGATTTCTTTGAGTGAAAAGAAAGCTTTTAGTGGCTGTTTTTACATGATGTAAAGATCGATCCTGGAATTGAAATTTCAGATTCTAGTAGTTATTTGTCATTTGTCAAGCACTGACATATCCAGAAATTTTGTTCTGGAAAGTTTTCATTCAAAATATATGTGCTCGATGGCCATTATTGCTAGTTTAGGGATAAACATACCTGCAGACTGAAAACTGGAATTTTCATTTTGGCTTTAATTACCTTGTGTTAGTGAGTCTTGCTAAAACACAAGTCTCAAGAATCCATTTAACTGTAATGTTTGATTTTGTGACTTTGATCTGAGACTTGCATTTCAAATGGGTTTGATCAGTATATAAGAGGTAAACTAATCTTCATCATAATCTTGTAATTCTTGTTCCTCTGATATGTTATATATCCATGTAAGATGAAAGTTACCCTTCATTCAAACTTGACTAAGTTATAATCATAATTGAACAATTCATCAATTCAGCCATTGGTTGGTATTATTCATGTAACAATGAAATTTCTTAAAGATGAATCGTTTTAAAGCCTTCCCAGGCATCTTGTGTTCCACGGTCATCTAAATAATCTCAAGGCACAGTGAGAACTCAATCTCTTCATATAAAATCACCCATCAAAATATTTATATTCGTCAGCTATTTGCTTTATATTTAATATCTGATGCATTAATTATGGAAATCCTTGTGGTAGAAGGAGGAATGGGATCATTGGAAATCCTTAATAAACAAGGCATCACTCTTACTTTCTTATTTCCCAAAGCCAACACGTTAACGTGTGGCTTCCACATATTCTACACTTTGGCCAAAAAGCAACCCAAAAAAAAAAACCTACTCTACACGAAACACAATTTTCCTACGCATTTTTTGTTTGGCATAAAATTTTTTTTAAAAAAGTTTAAGATCACCTACTATCTCAACTAGAATATTTTTCTAAATGTCATGACTGAAACTATAATAAAATAATAATCTTTAGGAATCAAACATGTTCTAAATAATTATATTTCACTCTTTTACTAATTGAACTAACAGATAATAGATATTTTCCTCCATTTATTTACCCTACATATCAGCTTTCTTTCTTCTGTTCTCCCCATGATTTTTCCCATCAAAATCATTATCTACATTTATTATAAAAACATAACATTTAAAAAATATATCTAGTTGTAGATAATATATATTTCTTTTAATATCTAAACAATCGAACCAATTCAAATTAGAAATTTATGACTAAGATATTTCTCCCTATGAGTATTTTTTAATAAAAAAAATTGAATTTTAATCTTTTTATTTGACGATCTAATTAGTTTATCGTTAAACTAAGTATTTTAATAAGTGATTTTACATAGATTTATACTTTGTATATGTGTTTGGATGTATTGTGAGAAATAGATTATCTACTTAATGTATATTATAATTTTATCTAAAATATTTTCAAAAACTAATATAGGTCACAATTTTGAAACTAATTTAGAGTTTAGATTTGTATTTGATTATTTGATATCTCATACTATTAATTTATATTAGTCAAAACATATAATATACTTTCAAAACCCATCTACTCCATATATAACAACTCATGAACATAATAAAAATTATAATTAATCAGCTAAATACAAATAAATTAAGAACTATTGGCACGTGTCAGTCACACAAGCCGACCTTCATTCTTAATTAGTTACGCCGCGTTATATATACACACACACATACACACGTGTGTAGGATCTTGCCCCACACGCGCGCGCACACACACACACATATATAGAGGACGCGTATAGGACTTTGAGATCGTTTATTCACTATTGTCTCTCTTTAGAAGCAAAACCAATGAAGAAGAATTCAACAATGGCGAAATCAATACCTGAAGTTGCATTATGCGAAAGTCATCACAGTAACAGCCGGAAACAGTCATACACGGCGGATGCTCTCTCTGAATCGGAGATAAACGCCGTTATACAACTCATTCAACTCAGCAGCGCCGATTCTTGTTCCGATCATACAGATCATCACCAGGAAGATGATGATAATAGCAGTAATAACAAATTCTCCTTCTTCAGCTTCAGCAGCAAAGTAGATAGCGACGAATCAGTTGATCCCACGGCATCTTCCTCCTACTCATCATCGTCGCAGTCGCCGCCGGTGGCTGCAGTATTATTAATGGAAGCAGAAAAAGTAGAATTAGCAGAAGAAGAAGATAATGACGGTGATGACTTTGATAGGAGCAATTTCGGAGAGAGAAGGAACAAGAGGTACCGATCCATTGTAGAGTTATATAGGGTTACGGAAAAGCTGTGTTGATGTCCGTTGTCGAATCCAACAAGAGGAAGAAGATGAAGAAGGAGATGTAGCAGCGCACAAACTGATCAGAGACGACGATCGATGCTTAAAATTTCTGGAAGAAAATTGATTAATGGAGTTGGATCGATCAGCAGAGATGTGAGTATTAGATGTGAGTTTTGTGTTTGTCTATTGGAAACTGACATTTTATTACAAGATTGGGAAATTATTAGATCTGATTTGAGGCTTGGTTTGAATTAGAAGGTGATGATCCCATTATATTTAGAATCTTGGCATCAGTTGAAATCATCATACCAACTTAACGAGTGCGTGCGTGCGTGCTTGCTTGTTCATTAGTTTCATTTCATGCTCAAAACTTCTATTGTTCATCGTCATCACCAAAATCACTCCTATTGTTCATCGTACAGTCACATGGAAATTCAACTCTCCACCAGATATAATGCACTCCTATTGTTTAAGCTAACTGAGATTTCTGAAAATCCAACTTCAAGTTTGAATGAAGTCACATTTTTGTTATAAGACACAAGTTGTATGATTTTTCTTTTGCCTTTTCAATTCCCAAACTCAATATGCAGTAAACCAAAGGAGCAAGTTGCTCGTTTGCAGGTACTGAGATATTCAATTTGTGTAAAAGAGTTGATTATGATTGATTCATGAATGTCATACCTTAATTTTTTTTCCCTTTCTTTTTTCTTCAGCACATAAAGTTGAAATATATATATATATATATATATATTTAATGTAAGCTGAAGTTATAATAAAATAGAATGATAAGAAAAATAAAAATAAACAAAAGTAATTTTGAGTATACAAAATGGATTTCACACTCTTGGGCGACTTTTTTTTCATATCCAGAATAGGAAACATGCATGCATGTCACTGTCTGATTATTTAAGGATCTGAAGTTACAACAAAAGAATGACTTTTGATCAAAATTGATGAGTGGAAAAAGCAGAATTAATAGAAAATTGTGAGGTGAGTCTCATAATTATAAGTAGAAAAGGTAGCATAAATTGGAGTCAACTTACATGCATGCAATACACACCATCACAGTATGAACTCAATTCTCAGGCTCAACAACAACAACAACACCGACACAGTTTTAATGAATATTTTCAAAGGATGAGATTAGCATATTTGACTGCGGCTATAAATATATCAATTGCAAGAGATGAGTGAAAGAATTAATGCTCAAAGTAGATGATGATATATAGATATCCAAAGTGATGAATTAG
The DNA here is from genome assembly GCA_037074615.1 of Leucaena leucocephala. NCBI lineage: Eukaryota > Viridiplantae > Streptophyta > Magnoliopsida > Fabales > Fabaceae > Leucaena > Leucaena leucocephala. The sequence continues at coordinate 13,681,985 of CM073550.1, forward strand.
AGAGCTTTCAAAAATTATTTATTGAGGTGGGAAATTCAATCTCTTAAAATAACCTTTTTTTTATGTTAAAATCGGGCTGTATCACCTAGCATATAGCTTAAAAACTAATTTTCTAAATACGTAGAGATCATCAAAGTAGATTTTAGTTCTCCCAATAAAATATTTTTCTATGTATAGGCTTAGTTTAGACTCTGGATATTATATTTAAGAAATCAAATCATCTACTAACTGTACTGAACTTTATTGTTACATAAAGGCGCCCTCTTGATGAATAAGGCCACATCCATTATGTAGGTGTCTAGAATTTGCCCAAACCTAGGTTTAAACTTAGGTTTAAGCAAAACCTAAATTTTGAGAAATTTTAAAACAAATAGTTATATTTATTCAAAAGAGTTTTTGGATTAAATTATGATTTAAAACTAAAATTTCAGATAAGCTGATCATAGTAACTTATGGACTAATTAATTACTATATTACCCTTACTTTTTCTTACATCATCTCTCCTATCTCTTCTACACCCTCTCTCCTTTCTTTTTTACACCATCTCTCCTCTCTCCTCTCTCATATCTCATATATTTAATAATTATACTATTTTTCGTAATTTACTAATAATAAAAATACTTATAAAAATAACTATCCAAATACTCATTTATTCAAAATCACATTTTTTTATAAACTCTTTCCTAGAAGCCATTTTCTAAAAACTATACAAAAACTATTTTTTTCCTAAACTATTTTTAAAATATTATATAGACGGGCCTATAAGTGGGATATGTATAGCAAATAAGTAAAGGTATGGATTAGTGTATTGTAATTTATCCTCTTACGAGGAGGGATCAGCTTCTAAACTCCCTCGTGTATGTACTATGAAATGCAGGGAATATGGGAGCAACATAGGGTAAATCTAGTAGAAGAGATTATTTTTTTATAATATAATAAATTAAAATTTAAATATCTATTAGAAGAAATATCTATATTTAGTATCCAATAATAGCCTATTATTCGTGAGTTTAACTGAAGAAATGGTGAGACATGTAATTATTTATAGCCTATTCGATTCCTGGAGAATATCACTTTATTGTTGTTCCAATCACGACGCTTGGGGAGATATCTTAGCTCCTGGGTGCCTAGGTTTACACCTAAGGGTAATAGACAATTCGCCCTACCCGACATTGATATCTTCTAGAAAGAAAAGAGACTTCGCCCTACCCTTAGATTTTGAGTGAGTCTAACCCTTTCCAAAAATTTTGTACCAAAAAAAGGTATCCAACAATATCTCAAAAATGTTTATTTCCAATAAAAAAGATGTGTGTATTGGAGAAAAATATAGGGAGTACGGGGGAGTAAGCTAAATGTAGAAAAAGAACTCCCACTTTCATTTTCCATGAGTATTCTTTTTCCTCATATATTATCAGAAAGGGTGAATTGGCTGTGAACTAAAGATTGAATTCCGGTGATTAATTCAGTTTGACTGTGTATGTTGGTTGAAAGATACTCCTATGATATTTAATATAAGATTAATTTAGGAGTTAATTTTTATCCTAAATATAAGACTTATTTTTTATATATTTTTTTAAATTGTCTATATTAATATTCTATCAATAATAATTAAGTAAGAAGATAAGGGAGGGTTAGGTAAGATGATTATAGTATTTTAGAAAAAATATATCATACTAACTAATTTAATTAACTTTTTTAAATAATTAAATTAGCTAAATATATCATATATTAAGAACTGATAAAGAGTATAACGTTGGTTTACTAGCATTGCTAACTCATCATCAACCCCTTTACTAACTACACAACTAACTTACTCTACTTATTATATTTATATATCGCTCGTGCTTAGCAATGCCATGCAATGCCAGAAATTCTGGAAAAAGAAAAACTATTTGTATGATCACTAAACAAGTTGCAGTGTGTGTCATATTGGGCAAAGCAATCAAAATCAATATACAATATGATATATAGAAGCCATATTGTTTATATGTCACTCAATAATCTTCAAATTTCATATGGTACAATAGGCTTATTTCTAGTCATATTGACAAGACACCACTATGAAAAAAAAAATGAGATTTTCTAGATGTAAAACTACAAGTTTAGTATCAAGTTTAGAGCAGATCTTTGGATGGTTTTTGGATCATGTTGCTACAAAAGCAGCGATTGCTAGTTTCCTATGGTCGTAGCACCATCTTTGCAGTTCTAGAGTACTTCTCTTATAGCTATTGTCATCCTTCAGAATTTTCAGGGCATATATGGTTGTTCGAGTTAGTTTATAAGTAGCCTTTGTGCTTACTTTGCATTTGTTTGCCTCATCCTTTATTCATGTTGCATCCTACTTGCAGTATCATGGTTCTATTTGTGCTGTCCCAAGTTCTTGTCTTTCTTGTTTTAGTATTTATGTCATTGCTATTTGTCTTCTTTTTAGTTTTTCGTTGGGCCCTTATGCTTTTATCAAATTTTAGGATGAAAGGAACCTACTAGTTTGTATATCGGTTTACTTAGTTTTTAATTTCCTTTTTATATAAAAAAAAACATATGCGATAAAGACGATGAATACGAGGAATTGCTTTAGTGGGGCATGGCGTGTATAACTTTAAGTTGCATACAAATTAATGTTATGCAAATAATGGGCCGTATTTACACACAAGTAAGGCCTAAGAAAGGGTTGGAGATCTCTTATTGCTTCATGGCCCTTAAAAAGAGTTAGTTATCACCCTTAAAAACTTTAATCCTCTTTTCATCCTTTCGATCCTTTCTGGGCACTGTCTATCATGTTTATATTATCATTATAAAAAAAATTATTGGTTTTTCTTTTTTTCTTTTTCTTGAAAAAAAAACGAGGATATATTTTGACTATTCCCAAAACAAACGAGGGTTAAAGTTCAATTTTACTGCAGAAGATTTTACTCAAGAGTTCCAAGTATATGGAAGTTTTTTTGGGAGTAATACTACTATGAAAGTTTTCAAATAGCAATATCGCTCTAACAGTTACTAAAAGTTAAGTTTAACTATTAATTGATTAATATACTGAAATGATATCTACGTCATCTTTTATTTTAAGTTAAGATATAAATTTGTCTACGAAATTTTCACCTAGGAGCGTTAGATATCCAGAAGTTCTTTTTTATATTCAATGTTATCCTGACTATTATTTAGGTATAGTTCAACCGTTAATTTGATTAAATATACTAAGCTGATCGGTACACATGTCATTACTTTATTTTTTACCAAATTATATCTATAAACAAAGGAAAAAAAATGCATCACTCTAAACTCTATCGCTATTATAGTATCACTCTCAATAGATTAAACTTTGTTAGCCTCTCAAAAAATTACACATGATAGTCTTTGTCATGCACGTCTTTCAAGAATTTTTGTGAGTCTCCTTGCATATGTTACTTCTATTTTTTTTTTGCTTTACTTTATACTCAAAAAATATACTAAAGTTAAGTATGATATCTCGAAAGTGATACTCTATTAATGTCAAAGTTTGAAGTACTACATTTTTATAATTTTTTTTATTTATAAATTTAACTTCTAAAAAATTGAAGTGGATGGCAAATGGAAGGTTAGCTTAGTATATTTTGTTAAACTAAACATTTTTAATAGTTGAGGCAATATTGAATCTAAAATAAACTTCTAGATACCTAACCCTCCTTAGTGAAAACTTTTAAAATAAATTTATACCTTAACCTAAAATAAAAGATAATGTGTATGCCACGTAGCATGTAACGTCAGTATATTAGTCAACTAACGATTAAATTTAACTTTTTATAATAGTCAGGGTAATATTACTATTATTTAAAAACTTTCAGAGTGATATTATTCCAAAAAAGAAATTAAATACCAACATCTTGAGTGAAAATTTTCAAAAAAAAAAAAATTGCACTTCACCCGCTTATCAAATGGATAGGTTTTTTCGGCTAGAGATAAACCAATGTAAAGGCCCATGTACTAGGTCTAAAAGTTTCCACCAACCTTTGATTGAAGAAAATATTGATTTCCAAAGAAAAGTAGCATTCTCAAGACACTCTGCTCATTATTTCGCAATACTCCTACTATCCTTAATATATTCTTTAATTAAAAAAACAATTTTAATCTAAATATAAAATTTATTTTTTATATTTATCAATTTTTTTATAAATTACCCCTATCAATATTCACTTAACAATAATCAAGTAATAGAAGAAAAAAAATTTAAAGAATACAATTATGATATTTTAAAAAAATATACTATTTTAATTAACTTAACTAATTTTTTTAATCTAATTAAATTAATTAAATAAATTTTATATTATACGACCAAATTTTAAAAGCAAAGGAAATGGCTTGCAATGCGGTGGATATTAATGAAGCTGAGCAGGGTATCAACAATTTCATTGATTGAAATTTATGCAGAAGTTATTTGAACAACATTTAAAAATTTCAAGTATCATTATTATGGTTAATTTAATTGAAAGCCAAGTCTCTTAAACAAGTTCTATAATGTCTCAAGCCACCCAAAATCTCTATATAATATGACACTAGTTTTGAATAAGTCCACCTCTCTAAAAAAGGAAAAAGGCAAGGAAAAAGGAAAACTTGCCTTTTTCCTCGTTACAATTTGCAGTTTTAGAATTTCCTGTGAATCACTCCAAACCCACTCATCCAAATTCCCAATATGGGTTTTCTTCTGATCTCTTTTTTCCTCAAATTAATTAAAGCCATGAGAGCGTGCAAGAGAGAATGTGAGTGAACAGGAAAAAAAGAAGAAAGTAAAATGATGGCCACTCATCAAACACTGAGTCCATCAAAACCACATTGCTTGTCAGTCAGAGATTGCTTCCTTGGACTTATCACTATTGCACAGTTCACAGATGCCTGCAAGCCACACAATTGAGTTCATATGGTCATTCACCTATAATCTATTGCTGCAGCAACACAGCTAACTGAACATTGTAATATTGTAATAATACAACTGATCACTCGTTGAATTTTTTTGATTGAAAAATAAATATGGAAGGCTTAGTGATCTTTTTATCATTGATTATTTACTAAAAAAGTTTATCAAGCAATTATATCTCATGAAACTTAATACTAATAAGTTTCCTAGAACTCTTTGAAAACTTTGTGATGTTTTTAATCTTCAAAATAATTATAAAATTTTGACAATTTTCAACTTACAGTTTTTGAAATATGAATGAATCCTAAATGCATTTTTTTCCTGTAATGAAACTATGGAGATCATTGTTCATAAGATAAGGACATAGGACAGGGGGATGACATACGTGCCCCACAAACAGTAAAGTCATGTGCTGAACACTTCCTTCTCTCGGCCTAAAACTAAAAGAGAAACAGCAGCATTATTTGACATTTCTAAGTCTTTCCTTAGGTTGATTTGTTGTAGTCCACAATTTTTTCACATGGAAACCAGGGTGGTAAAATATTAAAGTAATTGCAACATAGCATCACCAAGACCCCAACCCTGAAAAGTTAAAAAATGAAATGAACTGAAAGGGAAAAAACACTAACATTAGAGTGAATCCTATAAACATAGTTTAGAGTAAAGAAAGAGTTGTGGAAGTTTCTTTTCTTGGTTCCATGGTGTAGTTTCTATCCATCATTCGCTAGGTTATTGATTGAATCGAGTCTAGGTGGGTCCCAGCATTTTGTCATTATCTTATAAGTTCTGTACCATTTATTCCATCCTAGAGCCTCTTAGCTGTTCATGGAGTGAGATTATTCAAGGGCATTAAATATAGGCCAACCAGTAACAACTACATTTCTTTTCATGTTTGTTTCTCTCAATTTTGCGTGTATAAACCAGGATCATCCCATCGCCTTCCTAAACATTCTTGGTTGCATTTAAAGTAGACATATTCTAGGACACTTTAAATAGATAAAGCTCATTTCTTTTTCTTTTTTCTTTATTTCTTTCATTTTTTTCCCTTTTCTTTCCCTCATAATACTTTTTAATTTAGCAAGTTGCTTTTAGTAATACTTTTTCTGTTATATGTTGACATCAGTTCTGTTTTTAAAATAAGCACCCGAAAGAAACTTTTTAGACTTTCTGGATTTGTCAGTAACATGACCAATAGAAATTTTAATTTGCATCACATGCTAATATCAACATTTTTTATTTAATATTAAATTAATATAATATTTAGTCACTTAAATTTATTTTTATTTTTATTTTAATTTTTTAAATTTTTTATTTAAAATATTAATCCCTATAATTTAATAAAAATATAGATTATTATTCTTAGAGATTAAAACCTATAATTTAAAATTTGTAAAATAAAACGTTATATTAATCTTTTAATATTATTAATTAATTATTTTGGTTGTCAATCAAAACACCCGCAGTAGTTTTGATCAACTAATCATCAATAAGCAAGTCACAAGCTTTTATTATATATACTTTTTACTATAGAAGATTTTACCTTTCATTTCTTTCAAAACAGTAAACAACTTTATAAAAGCCACAAAATTGATCCTCAAACAGTCCAAACAAACCTCAATATTTAGATTAAAGAACTCTGCTTTGGCCAAAAAAAACAATTAAAGAACTCTTCTTGTATTTGTATCCTTTATCTATGTCTAGGTCAATCAAATAGAACACTAAGCCACTAAAATATTAAAAAAGATGCTTCTTATAGCATAAATATTTTGACTAAATTTTTGCCATTGGAATACTTAGGACCTGTATGTAAACTTCTAAACTGTAATTTTAAAAGTCGTTTTAAGTAAAATTTAAGTTTAATTTTTTTTAAAATAAATAATTATATTTATTTAAATAAGTTTTTAAATTAAAGTATAATTTAAAATTAAAATTTCAGATAAACTAGTCAAAGTAACATATAGAACAATAAAAAAACTTATAAACTAATCAATTATTATATTACCCCTATTTTTTCTTATATATTTTCTCCTACTTTTTCTCACACCCTCTCTCTTTTCTTTTCTTATACCCTCTCTCCTCTCTTCTCTTATATTTTATCTCTCTTTATTTAATACTTATATCCTTTTTCATAATTTACTAATAATAAAAATATTTCTAAAAATAACTATTTAAATATTTATTTATTTAAAATTATTTATTTTTAAATTCTTCTCTAAAAATTATTTTCTATAAACTATCCAAAAACTCTTATTTAAAGACACTTAAACACAAATTATTTCCATTTTCCCAAAATATCTCTCATCACCAAAAAAAATATCTCTACCAACCCGATTTAATTATTCCAGACATAATCAAAATGTTAATGTTTTGGAATTTGTTTTATTATTCCATTTTAGAAATAAAACTGAAAAAGGGCGAGTCCACAGAACAAGGTCTAGAAAATATCCAAGCATAAAAACGATACTACAGGAATGTCTCTCTGTACTATAAAATAAACACGAGAGCGCGTAAAAATCAAGCACTCTTGAGTCTTACCATCACTAAGGGCCTTTTGGTACGACTTTTTAATTTCAAAATCAAAATATTAAAAATTTATAATAAACTTTAAAGATTAAAATTGTTATCACATGTTAAACAGTAATTATAAATTATTAGTTTTAAAAATATATTAATAAAAACAATTATAATTTCTAAATAATGGCATTATTCAAAATTTGTTACTTGTAATTTTTCAGAAACAAGATGAAGAAGGGGCATCAATTCAAGGTAGGAAGAAGATTTTCAAAGGAAGAAGGCAATGCAGTGGATGCTGCCTTTATTTTTCTTTTAATTAGAACATATTAATATATGATTTGTAGTTTTAGATACTCTGTTCTTTTGTTCATGAAGAGAAGTGATTTCACAGATTCAGATACAAAAAACAGCTAGAATAATGCACGAGAACAAGAATGGAAGATGACGCTTAATCAGGCAAGTTCAATTCTAGCTATGCATTGATTCCAGGAAGATAGAGTAAATGTCTGGAACCAACGCAGAAAATGAAAATCCATGGGCCTCAGTGAATCACATTTTGAATGTTATGGAAGAAGAGAAAAAGGGGAGAGAGAACCTGAACGCCAGGAGAATCGAAGTTCATGATCCGGATCTTAGCTCCGACATCACCATAGATCCGTAACTCGACCCGGTCATTAACGGAGGCATCTCGGATTAAATCGGCAGCGTCGGCCTGAAGCAAATTGACCCGATCTACAACGATTGTGGCCTGTACTTGCCTCACACTGTGAGCTTCCTGGTAGAATCCAGGCACGGAAGCTTTGCCCAACGGGATTCCCCTGTACATCACGGTGAACCTGGACTCGCCGTACTTGATCCCCACCTTGTTAGGGTTCACGGCGTTGAAGAGCAGCATAATAGTGAGGGAGAGAGATGCTGTAGTGGCGGCCGCAGTGGCGTCGTTGGGTGCGGCGAAGGAGGGAGCGTTGGTTGAGATGCCCATGGATTGGACGGTGACTTGCTGAAGGTCGAACTGGGGCTTCTTGGGTCTGACGGCGAGGATGATGACGAGGACGACGGCGAGGACGAGGAGGGCGAGGAAGGAGAAGAGGAGGAAGAGGCAGCAGCAGCAACCTCTGAAGGAGGCGGAAGAGGAAGAGGAAGAGCGATACGTCGACGGCGTGGGATAGTAGTAGCGGTGGTTAGTTGAAGAAGCTCTTGGGTCTGAGTTTATAGTCATTTTTTGAGCTGTTTCTCTCTTCCTATACCTCTCGCTCTTCCGCTCTCTCTCTCTATATATCAATGCCTGGTTTAGCTACATAGAATCCACCATTACAGAGTATTTGTAGTTTCGACGGAGAGAGAGAGAGAGAGAGAGAGAGGGGAGATGAGTGGAAGTATGAAGGTGGCCTTGGTGGATGTTCTTGCCTGACCCGGTAAAAATTAATTACACTGAATGAATGAAGATTAAAACCGATAAGATGTTTTCTTCATTTCAAGGCTTCATTTTCGTTCCCAATTCATTATATAATTTCCTTTTAATATCCCTATATTAAAATATTTTTATCAAGAAAATTCTAATAAACATAATAATATTGTTTTAAAAAAATAATATATAATTATTATAAATAATTGACTTAATTATTTTTTAAAATTTATTTAAATTAATTGAATATATCTTATATTAAAGATTAGATTGGGTATTATATATCTAAATGAAAAGGGAAACTTGATTATTATAAATAATAAATATTATGTATCAATAAAAAAATATATTACATTATTCATCATACATAAATGACAGATAATAGGAGTATGTATGACTTAATATAATTTTTTTTTGGTTTTATTATACTGATATTAATGATTTCTGGCCAAAGGAAAATAAAAGATATTGAAGGTTATGCACTCTTCATTCTTTTTTATTTTTATTGTTAACTAGAATTTACTCAGTGAGTGATGAGAGGATTAAAGTAAACTTATTATGCTTTTAAGTGAGTTAATCTAGGGGTATATAGTAGCACTAGGTCTTTAACAACATGCTAAATGAGGCATAAAGAATTTGTTTGAAATGGGGAGGGGCTAGACAACCTTGATTTAAGTTAAATATACCAACACAGTCCAACATTGGTACTGTTTGTGTGTGTTTAGTGGGAGTCCTGCCCCATAAGCGCATGCACTTACACTAACCAGAGCAAAACGGCCGATGTACAATATAAAATAAATCTTATATTAAAAATTATAGTTGGATTTTCTTTTTGTAAATCCAAGATTCAGGATCATAGGTAGTAGATTTTCCTTTTGTAAATCCAAGTTACTTCAAATTCATCCCGCCAAAATGGCAGGATAACCCTAGGCTTGATTTGCCGACAATGAAACCAGGGGTACCCAAATTTTCCCTTGACACGACAATTTAACCACATTCTTGTGAATGATCAGAGGGAATGGCAGCATGCCAGAAATATAAAATGTTTGATTAAGGGCACAAACCCACAGGCATTTTGTGCATTACTCTAATTCTCCAAATTACAGCCACTCAGATACTAATACTAAGCTCTCAAACAGAAACTACTGAGGTAATAATGGATCAAGGAGTTAAAAAAAACACAAAAAGAAATATGTATCACTAGGCCTACAAGAAACAACCAATAAAACTACTACATCAGATCAATATTTTTATGGAATCATTGAAATTTCTGGAAGCTGCCCACCCATCACTTCTGATCCACATTATCAGCATCTGCTACAGGATCTGCACTCAAATTACCAGCTTCTGCCTTGCTTGTTTCATCAACCCTTCTACCAGAATCATCACCAACTAGTACATCGTCCATGATATCATCCTCTCCGACGTTTATATCCTCCACGTCATCATCGTCCACTTCATTGTTGTCTCCCCCGGGAATCTTCCTTTTCTTTGGACCATGCTCCAACCTATGAGTATCCAACTCTTTGTCCATAGTTTCCTGTAAATCCTGGTTATTATTTACTTTCCTTGTTTTTCTCGCATTCTGCCATCTCTCCAAGTCCTTCTCAACATTAGCAATATACTGCTCCCCAATCTGTTTCTGATACTCAGATAGTTCCTCTCTTCTTGCATTCTTCCATTCAAGAAATGCCTGAGTTCACAGGTAAAGTATCAATACATTAGCTAGATTTTTTTTTTTGGGGGGGAGGGGTGTTGTTTGTGTGTGGGTGGGGTGGGGTGGGCGAATTCACAGGTCAAGGAAAAACTTAAGTTATGCAACTCCGAATAACTTTACATGTATCTCTAGTTCAGTTCTACTAAGGCTGAACCATACACGACATATAGGCCCACTAAAACAATAATATACTAACAAGATAAGACCACAAGCAAAGAACTGACTTTAAAGCCAATGATTTTTAATCCAGTTCGATTGCAAGTATGCCCTACCAAATACCAGCAATTTTCCTCAAGAAAAGATATCCTCCAAGTTTTTGAAATACCAATGGGCCCATTTGGGGTAGCTTTCAACAGTTAACCACATAATGTGTAAGATTGAAGACCAAATCAATGAGTGTGAGCATAAATTTAAATTCTAAACTTCCAATGGTCCCACCTCTTCTTTGCGCTTTTCTAAGGCCGCCTCATCTTCATCCAAGGGCTTGTTGGGAAAATAGTATATTGGAGGTTCTGTTTTAGTCCTGAAATATAAATAGAAAGCATGCCTTAAACACAAGTAAAAAATGAAAGCAATAAAATTTTCATGTCTACCTAAAATCCTGCAATCAGCAGGAAAATACAGCCATCAAGTTATTTCAACCCTACAATGCACATGAAAAGAAACTTATCTTCGTCTCAATAAAATGTGAATATGGACACTTTTGGACGAAAATTAAAAATAACCTGCAAATAAATAGATAATGGCATGATGTTAGGTAAAGATGTCCAGTTGTTAAGAGTTACTAGCAAAAGATTTGTCATGAGAAGATTCCCGCCTTGTAAGTTTACAGTTGAAAGCACAAACCTTATAAAATTGCATAGCCTTTTATGATGCTCACCCCACCGAAGAAACAGTAACTCCAATTTCTTTTCTTCTGTCTTAGCAGCCACACGTGCTCTAAGAGTCTGACAAGAAATGGGTCAAACAGAAACACAAAATGTTAAGAAGAACAATATGCAGCCTGGTCAAAAATTCAATATGGAGAGCGAATTTATTTGAAGGCCAACCAAGTCTCTCCTCCGCTTTTCAGCAATCTGTTCACGCTCTTCTTTCCTAAGCCTTTCACTTTCTTCACGCGCCCTTTGCTCAGCCTACAAAAAAAGTTTCAAAATATTTGAGATAGTTACAAATTTCTAGATGTTGTCATATGAGAGAGAGAGAGAGAGATGACAAAGCAAGACAGGTTCAGCTGTTCAGTGCTGGATATTAGGGTGCATCTACAACTTGACGATGGTATTGCATAATTATTTCATGCAAATTTATATCAATTATGAGAATCAGGAGAAATATGACAAGTGTACTAGTTCAGTAAACCCATTTACATATGATCTCACTAACATGACATGCCATGGCTATCAATGCATCTGGATGACTATAGGAGATATGGAATTATAGTCCATGCACCATCATTGATGATGATAATTAAATAGCCCCTCCTTTTTCTTTATACTCAATGCGTATTAAACATTAGAACATGTCAAATTAAGGGTGTTCACAATGCCCATGACCCGGTTCGCCCGCCCGAGCCCGCAAAAAAATCGCCCAGCCCGGCCTTAAAATAGTTGCCCAAAATATATTTGGGCAGGGCAGGGCAGGGCACTGGATAGGGTATGCTGCCCTGCCCATTTGGCCCGGCCTTATATATATATATATTTATTTTTTAATTTTTTTCTTAGTCTTATTTCTTTTCTTAGTTTATTCTATTTATAATTTTACACTTTTCACTTTAACTGATAACTCTCCTTACTCATTTTTAAAATATTAAACATAACTCTTATACTTATGTAGATATTAAAGTTGCTCCTCTGCTTTACTTGCCAAGTATTCGATTATTGGTGTTGCAATAACGCTACAGATATTCGACCTTTACATATTTCAATATTTCTTTTTTATATATGCAATTGACTTTAAGACTTTAATTACTATCTTTTTGTTATCTTATTCTTAATAAATTATAGATATTATTTAACTTTTGAAGATATAAATATGATATTATTTTATAAGTTCATGATTGCAGATTTTTTTCTCACAATATGAACATAATATCACAATTTGGGCATGCCCAGCCCGAAATAGTTAGGGCTTTTACCGGGTAGGGTCGGATACTTTTTTTGGGCAAGGCACCGGGCGGGGGGCTGCCCTGCCCATGCACACCCCTATGACGAATGGGCATTTCTATGAGGATCCAAGCACACTCCATTAATAAATTAATATAGTTGTTTAAGTGAATATGCGATCACAAAAATTACCATAAGGACCCCGCATAAATTCATTTTCAATTGTTCTATAGTCCATAATTCTACATAACCTTAGCTTATGATGGTGAATTAACTGAATTCATCTCTAAATGCATCTATAGGTTTAAGTTAAAAGGAATATTTAAGTGCTTCATCTTCTAAACCAGTTAAATGAGAGAAGCTCCAAATAGTAATAAACATGCACTTGACTTACTCTTTGCAGGGAGTTAGATCTTCGCATGAATGCTTCCGTTCCTGAAAGTTGCATGTCTTCTTTTCTGAATTTCTGGGACAGTTGAGGATAAAAGCAAGAACATAACAATATGAAAATAAAAGTCAGTGTGTTGATAATAAAAGGATCACATAAACCTATAAACAGACAGAGAAAACAGTAATATAAAAATGATGTGTGATGCAGACCATTTTGTTAGACGCAATTGGTGCCATTGCAATTGAGCTTATATTAGACCAATTGAAAATGGACAAAATACTCTTGATAAATCCATGAACACGACCAATTTCCAACAAAAATCTCTTCAATTAATTACATATGTGGTAGGTATGCATTGAATGTAGAGAGACAACATAAAGATAACCGTAAATCAACTCTTAAATTGAGCTGACGAAACAGCAACATGAATGTGTCTGGAAAGCAAGTAAGCACTTAGTTTTCATACCTCCAGAGTACCCAAGAGCTGACCCAGCATCCTTTTATTTCTATTAACCAGTCGTGGATCCTCATCTTTCGGCAATACCCTTGGAACAGGTTCTGCAGCAGGAATCTCAGAATCCTTAAGGGAAAGAAAGGTCTATAGCATTAGATTACATAACCCCAAATAAACCCTTCATTTGAAAGGAAACACGTGTGCATTTACCATCTTTGAAGTTCTTTGATTGCTATCTCTTGTAGACCACCCACTTTTCTGGAAATCGGATGGCTTCCTATCATTCTGAGCAGCTGCATCAGTCCCATTAACGTCATCCCTAGCTGAATAATCCTTCTTAACTTCCTGTCCTGCATCCGCATCCTCAAGCAATTCTCCATCTTCCACCTTCATTTCCAAACTAAGACGTTAGACTACCTTCCTATCTCCAGCTTCTTTCTTGGGGGAGGGGGTGCTTATCGGTTTTGGCACATTTTTCTTTTTTGGTTTGTTGTTGTTAAAGACAATTCACATAAACTTGAGACTCAACCAATACCCATCGACTTCTCACTAAACTATCAACGACTAATATGTCAGATAGAAACTAAATTAATAACATAAAGAAAAGGAGGCTAATTTACAGCATCAAATTCTAAAATAAGGACAAAGTAAAATAAAAAGAATATGTTCACCTTGACAACGGCTGACGAAAGTCGACGCTTTGCAGGAGGTTGATCTTCTGATTCATTCCGATCACTCTGAAAAAATAAAGTGATGTAGTCGTCATTCCAGAAGTTTTTTCACCAAAGGGCTGCACAGCCAAGGTCGTTAACAGTCTAGAAAAATAGAAAGAAAAAAAGCTAAAATAAACAAACAAGAAATTGGAACCGTGTTCATAGAACCCTAGACAGCAGAAATAGAAGGAAAAGAACAAACGAAGGAGAAATCCCATACAGGTCGAACAAAGCCTCGTTGACGAGCCCCATTGCCAGCGAGGTTGCGGGGTCCAGCACCTGTTAACCCACCTCGGCGAATCCCTCGAGGATCTCGAAGCCTCTCCGTAATCTGCAAAAAATGGCAAACCGGAGATAACATCAAACCAGAATCGACCACACAGAAATAGGAACATAGAGAAATAATAGAAGTGACCTCGCGCTGCTGGTGTTGAAGTTCATCGATCTCCTTGCGGAGCTCGTCCTCCGTCTTCTCCACGGCGGTGCTCCCCATTGAGGCCGCCGATTCAAGAAAGCTAAGGAAGCCGTGACACACTATCCCCAACGCTACAGCCAGAGGGTTCTTCGGAGGAGGGATTTGGTGGGAAGTGGGAACTAATAATAATTATTTTATCAAAACCTACTAAATAAATTTAAAAAAACATTGAGACTAACATTTATAAATACAGAGAAGTATGACCCAATTTCACATTTTGAAGTTTATAATCAAATGACTATTTTACCCTTATATATTTTGTCAATTGATATCTTTGTCCTTCAACCTTCATCTTTCATCTATTTTCAACCTCCCGCCCGCTCTAGCACAGTGCTCTACGACAGAAGACAGTGACAAGTTTGGCAAGGACGATGGAAGACAACGGCGAATCTGGTGAGTAGGATGGCCTTTTGTCGCCTGTCCACCTTCTTCATTCTCCACTCCCTACGTCTTCCTCTCCCCGTATTCTCATCTTCTCATGGGATTCTCATTGGCAGTAGGAGGAGATCTACAAGCTTGGCTCTGAGAGGACAATGACGAAAGCGACTGAAGATGGTATTCTCATCAATCTCACGAGCTCTTCTTCCAGATACGTTCAAAATCGCCATTCAAAGTCGAGGCATTTGATTCGAAATCATTATTAAGATACATCATCGTCAACGTCTCCCTTCAACTTCTTCGTCCGTCGCAAAGTTCCAAGCTTTCTTCTTCAGAGTTCTTGATCGTGGCTTACTCTTTTCGAATTTGCCTTGCTTTTTATCAATGTTTGATGTCCAGGGGTTTTCTTTTAGCCATGACATGGTAATGCTTGTTGACAGAATTCTAGTGGGCGCTAGAGTCCTTGATTCTTGTATAGCTATTAATGACTGATTTTTCTTGGATATATATGGAACTAGGAAGAGTATTTTGCGACCCTACCTTATTTTTCTTATAGCAAAACCATTCCTTTGTTTCCCTTCTCTCACTCTTGATTTCAATTTTTTTGTTCAGTTCAATCTGATTTTCCCATTTGATTTTTTGGTGACAAGTTTCTTGTTTGTCTGTTGTGACAAGGAATTATTGGGTCTACTTGATTAATAGGAATTAGAGATGATCCTAAAGCATAGGTGAAAGGAAAATTCATGGAAAATTAAAGGGGCCTGCTAGGAGCTCTAATGCTATTCTGAAAACCACCCTTTTTTTTTTAAAAAGCAAGACATTACTTTTTGGTGGGAGGGGAATAGGGGTAGGAAGGGAAAGGTGAGCAAAGAAATTACTTTTATTTCTATTTTTTAAACTATTTTAATTTTATTAAATAAATTAAAAATTGATATAATAAAAGTAGAAATAAAATTTTTTAAATTATTTTATCCTAATTATAAATTTTTTAGATAATTTTAATTTTTTATAAATTATAAAAAAATATTTTAAATTATTTAATCTTAAATTATAAAATATATATATATCAATTTTATATTTATTTGTATACTATAAAATAAACATCTAAAGTTTATTTTTAATCTAATTTTATTTTTATTTCTATGTTTATTTCTATTTTTCTTCCATAAAAAATTCTTACATCATATCAAATTAACAGTACCCTTAGTGAAATGAGTGATCTTATGTGAGGCTATTTTAATTATTTGACTTTAAACTTTAAAATATTATGTTAGGTCTTTATTTTTTTTTTGTAAACATTTACAAATGTTAGAGTATTAATTTAAGATATAGCCATTTTCCATAGTCTTTTTGGGATTTTACCAATAAATTATAAGTAAGATCATTAAAATAAATAAAGAAAAATGAACTAAAAAGATTATGGAAAATAAAAAGATTTAAATTGGAATTCTAACAATTTTAAAAGATACAAAAGCATTTTAAAATTTTAAGTGAAAAAGACCAAAATTATTTAAAATGTTCTCATTTGAATTTTTATATGTAATTAAAAATAAAGTATATATAGTTAAAAAAGAGTTACCTTTACTTAAAAAAGTAAGTTGCACTATTAATTTTTAAAAGTAAAATAGAAATTGTTTGTATATAATTTAAAATATTTTAAATATATTTGAATAAGAGTTATACTCATTAAAAATAATTTATATCTACTAATCTTTAAACAAATTTAAAGTATTTTGGGTAATAAAAATTCAATTGGGATTTTATAACAATTTTTCCTTAATATTTACAAGAATAATACCAAATCACGGACAGATCCTTATGTTTTTAGTGCAAGTCATACTAATCATTATGACTTTATATAGATATAACATTAATGTATTATATTTAAAATTTAAAATATTTATACATATAAATAGTTTTTTTCATAATAAATAGTGATCTGTTATTTTTTTTTCAGAATTAAGTAGGCCAAAGCCCAATTTTTTTTAATATAAAAAAATTTAAGTAGATTTAACCTCAATTTACTATTTAAATTAAGATATAATTTTAAAAATTAAAAAATATTTATAAAAGACAAGAGCCGTTCTAAACTTTTTTTATTCACTCACAAATGTGTTGGTGGACTGAGTGCCCCACCCCCCATGTCTGTTCATGAACTTAATTAAAATATTAAAAATTAAAAACTCTCAATTTTGTGTTCGAAATAGTTGGTACTACTTATGCCAATAACATGAACAAAAATTAATAAAAATTAATTTATAATCTATAAAATTATGAATTTAAATCTTATAGATAATATGATAATATTATTAATAGATAATTTATAAATATATTTATAACAATAAAATTATTCATATCAATTTAAGTTAATCATAAAAAATGTTGTAAAAGGCATTAAGATCCTCTACTTCAAAACACACTACTTTTTAGTAAGAGACAAAAGAGCTGAGGTCAACATGATCGTGTGTTTCTCTCTACATGTACTTGGAAAACAGAGTAGACACATAATCCTTTTAACATTGTTCTTTGACCAAACTACTCTCGCTCCTTTAATCTAAAATTTAATTAAGAAATTAATTTTAAATATATTTTTTATATATTAATACTTTATTAATAATAATTAAATAAAAAATAGAAAAATTAAAAAAAATAATTATAATATTTTAAAATACCATATTAAATAATTTAATAATTTTTTAATTTAATTTAATTAATTAAATATATTTTATATTAAGATGGATTGAAGTATAATCTTTTAGCATGAAAAAAATATTTTTTTTTAATTGATCAAGAGTTTCTGAACACTCTAATCAGGTAACTAAATATATTTTGTTAATTTTTCTTATATATTGAAAAAAATTAATATCCTCCTAAATATTAACACCCCTAGTTATTACACACACATGGCCAAACTAAGATCAAAAGATACATATATGAGTACTAAATTGTTTGCATTAATATTGAGTTTCTTCAATTTCTTACGCGAGGTTAATGCTTTGAAGTTTGAACCTTGATGATGGGAAAAATTATATTGGAAAATTACTCAATTTTAAGCCCTAATCCCAATAATATAATATTTAATTTTAAATTAGTGGATAATATAAAATATTTTTGTGATATTTAATATATAGCCTATTAAATCAATTAAATTAGATTAAATATATTAGTTAAATTAATTAATATAAAATTTTTATCTGAAATATCATAACCATATTTTCTAACTTTATAATTCATTCACTTACTCGATTATTGTTGAGAGAGTATTAGTATAAATAATTTATGAAAAAAATTTATAAATATTAAAAATATGTCTTATATTTAGAATAAATATCAACTCTCAAATTAAATTATGTGCGTATTTGGCAACTCACCAAACTTAGGTTTTGAGAAATTTTAAAACAAACAGTTATATTTGTTCAAACAGGCTTTTAGACTAAACCATGGTTTAAAACTAAAGTTTTAGATAAGCTGATCAGAGTAGCTTATAGAACAGTAAAAGAACTTATGAACTAATTAATTACTATAGTATCCCTACTTTTTCTTACACACTCTCTCATACTTTTTCTTATACCCTCTCTCCTCTCTCTTACTTTTTCTTACACTCTCTATTATTTATTTTCTTACATCATCTCTTATCTCTCCTCTCATCTCTTATCTCTCTTCATTTAATACTTATACCCTTTTCATAATTTACTAATAATAAAAGCACTTTTGAAAATAATTATCCAAATACTCATTTATTCAAAACCATTTTTTTCATAAGCTCTTCTCCAAAAGCCATTTTCTATAAGCTACCCAGAAGCCATTTTTTCATAAGCTCATTTCTAAAATCCTATCCAAACAAGCCCAATACATTAAATACCAAAAGAATACTACACAATTTTACTAAATAATACTTCTCTTATCTTAAACACATATGACCTAATTTAAAGTATAAATTGTACTATAAATTAAATTTTATATTTAATATTAGATGAGCAAATAAAACTAATCATACGATAATTATATGAATATTCGTAAAAGTTTAGCAGAATAACTCGTTATAATGTTTTAAAGGCGAAGAAAGTTATAATTATTTATATATGACATAAAATTTTAAAATTATGTGTAATTTAGCGTTGTATAAATATGGAAAATCTAAAGTCACACTACTTTTCAATTAGACTTGTGCTGCAGGAAAGAAAATTATAAAACAATACACACATATGTATAAGTTGATATACATTTATATTGATAGAGTCCATGTGGTATCCTCCTACCGATAATTAGAAAGTAATCCTCTTGAGACACAAAGATTATTAAAATAAATTTTATTTTTCTTAATAAAATTTTATTTATACATATTATCTTATTTAAATTTAGGATATTATATATATTTAAAGGACCCAACTATCTATTAATTGTGTCATTTTTATTTGTTATATATATATATATATATATGATAGTGCATCAAAAGCGGAAAGTCTTGGGTTAGTGGA
This sequence comes from Leucaena leucocephala, assembly GCA_037074615.1. Classification (NCBI taxonomy): domain Eukaryota; kingdom Viridiplantae; phylum Streptophyta; class Magnoliopsida; order Fabales; family Fabaceae; genus Leucaena; species Leucaena leucocephala. The sequence goes on from CM073550.1 coordinate 13,701,497, forward strand.
AGTAAGGTTGCATGTGCATGGGGGCATGCACTCATGCTTGCCTGCCAGCAATTGACGCCGCAGCCACTTCTCGTGGTGTTCACTTGGTGCTGTATTTAATTTTAATTTTAATTTTTTTAAGTTCTACTTCTTGATCACTACATAATTTCATTCGTTTCATTATTTATATATAGTTTTAATTTCTTTAAACGTAATAAATGTAATACGTTGTGAATGACAGTCGGATGAGATATAAATTATATTATTCAAACTAAGGTTTTAAGTTTAAGCTTTGTGCATTGAAAAAAAAAATACATTAAGATTACTAATAATTGTGATTGTGTTGAGTAAAAGGAACTTGATTTCTTATTCTCATAAATAAAAAAATTGTATTCAGCGAGTTAATCAACTTAGCTTCAGTAAAAATTAATATGGATATAATGTTAGTTTGACTTAATAATATCAAATATCCAATAGATGCATAAAAAAAATCACACACTTCCCACTTTGAGACCCTTCAATCAATAATAGATTTTAAAAAATAATATATATAAATCATGATCCTTTCAAGTTGAAAACTTTAATAAAAATAAAGCTTAATTGCCCAATTAATAAAATATATTTTATTTATAATTCAACATGTTGTAAGGGCTCTTGTCTTTTAAGTAAGTGGCAGAGGATTCGATTTCCAACTTTTGTATATGGAGTAAACATATCGTAAGAATGCGTGAGGAGTATTCAAAGGTATGTTAAGTGTTTGATATAATAGGAGTCACTTTTACTTTTATTTTTAATATTTTAATTATTTCAGTTTCATCAGAAAAGTTGAGAATTGAGATAATAGAAGTATAAGTGAAATTTTTTTAATTATTTTATCCTAATTATAAAATTATTGGACAGCTTTAATATTTTTCAAACCATAAAAAATATTTTGGACTAATTTATCCTTAAGTTATAAAAAAATATACATAAATTTAATACTCATTTTTATCCTATTAAATAATTTTTTAAAACTCATTTTTAGTCTAATTTCACTTCTATTTCTATAAAAAAGTCTTCCATCCTACCAAACGTACTATTAATATATATGGTTTCAAAAGTGTTAGCAACAAGCTTATTAGAATGGTAAAAAATCTTAAGTGAAGAGATCGAGAACTGGACGTAGAATAAGTGATTAGGCTAATAAACTAAGATTAGGCTAATAAACTAAGATAAATTATGTGTATTTAATGTTGTACATTTTATTCTTGATATTTATCGATCAATTCTATTCGTCATCTTCGTAGTCTATTTTTGTTGTGTTATTGAGTTTGATATTGAAAAAAGGCAAAAATCTTACAATACTCAATCACCTTCCTCATAAGTGGTCACTTTCCTCTGAAGCGATAAGCCATTCTAACAATTAATGTTCTGCATATTTTGTAAAATGACTAATATTTAAGACTTTAATTTAAGAATTTGATCAATATAATATTAAGGACTAAGTATCTATATACCTTAGACAACAATTAATGGTTATATATATATATATATATCAAATTACTTTTATTGGTAATTACTGTACAAATGGGTTAACATAATCATGTGGGCACATCCAATTGATAGGCAAGGATTCCATCTCCTATATTTCCTTTTTCCTAGATAGTTCAACAATAATTCACCTCGGTTTAGTAGTTTAATTATATATAGTATTAGTACTATAGTGTGGACCTTGGTCTACCACCATCAATTTTTATACATAAAATTATTATTAATTTTATTTTAAAATGATGTCATCTTTTTATTCTTTTTATAAATACACAATTTATCTATTCATTAATCACTTTTCATTAAATCTATATTAATATAATTAAAATTTAGAATTAAACTAATATTTTTTATACTATTAAGGCGCTTTTTTTATATTATATTATTAGATATCCTAGCAGCCAACTAATTCAATTTTAAAATTCGTATCTACTCCTCCCAACACATATTTTTTCTTTAAGACTCGATCTCAAGACTTTTAAGGATTTAATAGAGTCTTATACTACTAGACAAACTTTATATTATTTGAATTAAGCTAATGTTTATTGCAGTGGTTGTATTTCAAAATATACACTTACATAGATTATAAGAAAGCTAGTAAATAAATTAAAATACCTCTTTAGTTAGGTTTTTTTTTCTTTGCAAATCACTTGCTTCACCTGCCATTATTTTTACTTAGTGTAAACTAGTTTAGAGATAATCAATATTAAAATTCTAGAGTCATGGATATTTCAAACAATTCTGAAACTTTAATGATGGCAAATAGTTTGAAACAAAGTGAATGGTTTTCAACATCAAGATCTAATGTTAAAAGTTAGGCACTTCTTAGTGATAATTAACGCAATATCAGCAGCGAGTCCCCTTTAATTAATTACAGAAAAACTCAGATTAATTAATTATATAATTATTTGAAATAAAAATAATATTTTAAAAAATAATAAAACTTATAATAGTAATCCTACGTGATTAAATTAATAATTAACCTCGGGATAATAGGAAAATAATATAACGGACATAGGAGTTGACAAATTCAAGATCTGATCCCCGATGAATAATAAAATTGAATAATTAATTTATCCAGCTCCTTATGTGAGATTTCGTGCGGAGCTCATATTCCATGGTGAACAAAATAAATTATGTAGTTTTGTTTATATACGTCAAGCATATAATTATCATTTAATACATTTATGATTTATATACGCCTCTCACGATCAGTCGTGTAAAATTAAAATGTCAAATAAGTATTTTCTCATTAGACGGGTTAGCTACATAAATTATACTATTTAAATATAATTTATTAAAAATTAAATATTTAAATATATTGTTAATAAAAAAAATTTCCATTGAATAAATTTATTGAGTGTATGTATATGAGAATTAACTATTCCCTACCTCTTTTCAAAACTCCATATTATTTTATATATTCTTCTCACTAATATCTTCAATAATTTTATTTATATATGTTTGAATCAACTCAAACAATTTTTTATTATTTATAATAATTAAGAATAAATTGCCTTACATGCATGAGGTGTACGTACTTTCATACAAAATTTTAGATTTTAATCATCAAATCTTCACCTTTGAAAATAATTAAGTGCACATAAAAAGTTCTCCTAGCTACTTGAATGCATGCATTCATAATTGAGTTTCATAAAAATAAGTATACAAAAACAACAATAAGCCTTATCCCATTAAATGTGGTCGGTTATATGGATCATACGACGCTGTTATGTTATATCAAAAACTAAATCCTTAGATAGGTTATTGACCAGAAGATCCCGCTCAATAATTTCATTGAGCATTCTCTTTAGCCTTTCCCTATTCCTTTTAATCGGAGTCCATATTGTTTGATCTACCCTCCTCACCAACGATGTCAAGTTTTTAGTCCATATTGTTTAAATAAACTCAAATAATTTTTTATTATTTTCTTTTTAATAGATGCTATGTCAATTCTTTTTTATATTATATGTTGTAATGAATTTTCTTATACTTATAATAATTAAGAATAAATTGCCTTACATGCATGAGATGTACGTAATTTCATACAAATTATATATATATATATATATATATATTACCCCAATTATATAGGTAAGTTAATAAGTGATTGTAAATGTATTTATAGTTAATTTCAATTTTTTTAAAATATGATGAAAATTTAATAAATGTTAACAAAAAATTCATCAAAATAAGAAAGGAAATTAAAAATATAAATTTGAGCCAAGCTCTCTTTCGTATTGTTTTTGCCTTCAACCCTTTAATTAAAGATACGTTTGAAAAGTTGTCAAAGACTAAAAAAAAAAAATTGAGTTATTTATTATTTTCAAAGAGGATGTACGTACGTGTGCTATGAAAATTGAAAAGTGTTCCCTTAATTGCAAGGACTAAGGAGTATTAATATTGCAAGCTTCTACGCTGTCCATAGTCTAAGGTTAATTATCACATGAAAAAATATATTATAATAATAGTGGCATTATTTTGTAAGCGCTAAGACGGCTTAATTAACGGATCAAATAGCATATGTTTTTGCAAATAAATTAATAATGTCAAACAGTTGGAGTACTAGTGGTGCTTTTGTGATTAGAGTGTACATTTGGTTTTTTAATTTTATATAAGATTTTTTTTTTAATTTTATAAAGTATTTCTTTAATCTCTAACCTTAACACCATGAGTTTTAAATGTTTTTTATGTCAATTATTGTTATTTTAGAAAATTAAAATTAATATATTAGCATGTGTAAATGTTTTGTGTCAGCACTGAAAACTTTAATATTGTCAATTTTTTTTATAATGAAACTAATATTGTTAGAATCAGAGAACTAAAAACACACTTCAAGTTTATGCAGAGAAATACCCTACTACTAATTATTCAGTTATTTTTTTCATTAATTGAGCATAATATGTTATTAACTGAATATCCCCTTAAATTTTATTTTTTTTACAAATAAGCCATTTTTACCTAACATTTGCAGAATATTGATATTCTATATATATAAATGTTGGGGAAATCATTCGGGAGATACTTATACTTTTCTTCAGTATTTTAATTTGGTACCTATATATGTTTTCTCGTCAAATTCTTTAATTTTACTCTATTAATACTATTAACCCTTATAATTTTACTTTATTAGTACTGTTAGCTCCTTGTTCATGAGCTAATTGTGCTAACAAGATTAAATAATTTATCATTGAAGAGAGAGAGAATGATAGGTACGTAAGTATTTGGTATTAGTTTTAGTAAAATGAGCTTTGGCCATTTACATAAAGTCTCGAGTTTGAGTCTATATTTATAAATATAGAAAAGTTTTTAAGAGAGTTACTTCAGCTTAACTTGACAATGTTTGAATTTTACTCAATTAAATAACCATATAAAGAAAAGATAGGTACAAAATTTTAAAAAATAAAAGCAAGTATAGGTAACTACAAAATATGGTTTTCCCTAATTTTCCCTATTTAAGTGAGCACCAAGTTTAATAATGAAAACCTTTTGTAATATAACTAGACGGCAAGATATGGCAAAAGGTGATCTAGTTATAACAGAAGGGTTTACGTAATTGAATAAATATAAACTAGGGGGTTATTATTGTAAAATGAAGTGAGACAGTATATAGTATGTGTGCCCACATGCCCTATAGATATAATAATAATTGTTGAAGATTGAAACTTAGTATAAGGATATATAGATAGGCTAGCGAATAGCTAAGAGCTAATTAATTAAATAGTTATTAAGAGGTTAATTAAGAAGAGGGAAGTAAAGTCAAAGCTTAGATGCGTGCGTGCTAGCTTTTTGTGTGTAATTAGATTACGTCTTTTGTTTTTTTTTTTTTGAGATGAGGGAAAATTGACTTTGGTGTGTGCCTCAAAAGTAGTATTTATATTCAACCGATTAGATCAGAGAGGAAAGCACAACTAATTCTGCAAATGAGAAGAGATCAGAAAGTTGCAGAGATCATGGGAATTGATCTCTCGTTGAAGATTAATGATGCTAAACCAAAAGAGAAAGAAGAAGAAGAAGAAGAGAGAGAGAGAAGGATATTATTTGATGATGAAAAGGGAAAGGAGAAGGAGGAGGATAATAAGGAGGAAGAAGCAGCTGAACAGATCACAGAAGGTGAAATAGAAGACGATGATGATGCATCAGTTGAAGAAATTTCTCTCCATAGAAACCTAGCTTCCACAAAGGTACATACCTACGTACGTAATTTCAAAGTTTTTTTTTGTGTCATACATGTATCTTTAATATTACAACCAACAACAATCGAGTTGGCTCTTTGGACAAATTTCATTGATTTATTTACATATATATGATGCATTCTGTAAGAGATGGAGAGAAAAGAATTGAGTTTCATGCATATAATTATGATGTTCTATTTCTAAAGACATCAACAATATCCTTGTAAATTAAGGATCTGTTATAGCGACAGACTAGATGGTCGGAATTTCAGTCAGATATTAAACATGAATCACCTCAGAATGACAGTTCCCTCTTTATTCATTTTGTGGTGCTGGCTATGTATAGTTCTTGTTAATTAATTTGGGGAATTATTGATAATTCTCCCTCGGTCCCTCTCCCTTTATATATATATATATATATATATATATTTTGTTGATTGAATTAGATCGTGTAATTATAATTGCCACTATTAACATATATAGTACTCCTCCTATTTTTAATATATAACCTAATATAATTAACTTATTTAATTATATTAAAAAAATTAATTAAATTAGTTAATATAATATTTTTTTAAAATACTCTAATCCTTAATCTTCTTTTTCTTTTATTTGATTAATATTGAGTGAATATCAATAAAGATAATTTAAAATAATATTAATAAATATGATATGTCTTATATTTAGAACTAAAATCAATTTAATTCTTAATTATATTCTATATTAATGAGAAGATGAGTATTAATTATTATTACTTGTTGTGTGAAGGTATATACACATATAATTAAGGGTATGTATATATATATATATATGTACACATAAGGGTAAATATATATTATGATTATGCAGCAGCTAAGAGAGTTAAGAATGGAGATGGATCGTATGAAAGAGGAAAACAAAGTGTTGAGGAGAGTGGTGGAGCAAACCATGAAAGACCATTACCATCTCCAAATCAAATTCGCTGCCATCCATCATCATCATCCTCTCAACAATATTAACAAGGTAATATAATACATTAATTAATTTTAAAGATTGTCATTATTGTTTATTCAATCAGAATATATATTCTTCATTGAATTTAGATATATATATATATATATATAAGATTAATAATTATAGATCTCATCTTTATATATATAGGATCCTCAAATCTCTCTCTCACTTCAAGGCAATAATAATATTAATAATGCAAACACCAGCATGATGAGTAGTGAAGAAGGACCACCACCACCATCACCACCGACAAGAATAACTCCTTCTTCAAACACTAATGGTATTAGTGAGAATGATTTGGGATTATCACTAAGGTTACAGACAACAAGTACTATAAATGCAGAAGATCGAGGCAATATTATTATTAACAATCACAAACAAGAATTGTTGGCTTCTTCTTCTTCGTCACTGCAAAACAATAAGTTGATGAATAATCGGATTCATCATCATCACTTGCCTGCTGTTACTGCTTCTCCTCCAAATAGAAAGGCTAGGGTTTGTGTTAGAGCAAGATGCGACACAGCCACTGTGAGTTTTGACATCGTTATATTATATATGATTATTAGTTATATGAAATGATTAATTACTTCATTAATCTCTTGTTTCATATTTTTGATTGCATATATATATATATATATATATATATATATAGATGAATGATGGGTGCCAGTGGAGAAAATATGGGCAAAAAATTGCTAAAGGAAATCCATGTCCTCGTGCCTATTATCGATGTACCGTAGCTCCAGGATGCCCTGTAAGGAAACAGGTAAATAATTTTACATTTTTATTAATTCCTCACAAAACTAAATTAATATAAGTACCATGGACTTCTGATGATCTAATAAGGATTGGAATGTAACATTAATGAACTAATATATATTATGTTGAGGCAAATTTATACGATGATCATATCTTTTATAGATAATAAATCTATTATTTGCATTATTTATCTGTCATTATATCATCTCATAAATCAACAAGATATTATTAAATCTGTCGAAGTTTTAAGCTTAAACATATATGCTTATGTGTTTACTGTATTTAACTTGACTGAAGAACATTATATCTTATACAGTGTTTTAGAAATATATAGTCTTTTAACTGAAACGGATTAATTAATTGATTAAGTCTATATATAGGATTTTGTTGAAAATTAATTTGATTAATTACAAATGTCAATCTTAATTTTCAGGTACAAAGATGTATAGAGGACATGTCAATCCTAATAACAACCTACGAAGGAACGCATAATCATCCTCTACCTGTGGGTGCAACTGCCATGGCTTCGACTGCTTCCACAGCAGCTTCCTTCATGTTCCTTGACTCTTCACATCCCTCTGCTTCTTCTTTTTCCTCTACTTTCAGAACCCTAAACCCTAATCATATTAATAATCATGATCCTCCTTCTAAACCTGGCCTTGTCTTTGATCTCACAAACAACAACCCTAATAAACTGCGTTTCCCTAATCAACCGTCAGGATTTTCTTGGATGCCAAACAGATCAGTACTGAACAGTTTTCTCAGCCCTAGAGATCGTGGGGTTGATAATGAGAGAGTTGAAGAAGAAGAAGAAGAATAAAGTGTCAGCTGATCCTAAGTTTAGAGTTTCTGTTGCTGCAGCCATAAATTCTCTCATCAATAATCAATACAGCCATCCTAGTACCTTAGGATCCTCTTCGTCCTATGTTTTGGCCGTAGGAATATATAATAATCTCTCAACCATGCAAGTTCATAGGTATATCAGGTTTAATAGAAGTTGAGTGAATATGTAGAAAGAATCCTCAAAAGATATATAAGTTTGGATTTTGTACAGTTTAAGAAATTTTAGTCCTTTTCTATTCTCCTTTCCGAAGATCTCAGTCATTCTTTTGAGCGAGATGAAGTAAAGTACAGTTGAGATCTTATACACAAGACTGAAACCTTTTGAACTGTATGGAATTCAAAATCAAATTTTATATATATATATATATATATATATATATATATATATTTCGATATCTTTGATATACTAGTAAAGTTTTTATATGTATATGTATGCATTTAATTATACATGGATGGAGTGATTAATTTTGTTTTGATCTCTTGTAGTAATTGGTATTAATTTCTTATACATGCTGATAATCAATAATGGTTGAAGCCAATTGAAGGAAAAATTTGTATGATTACTTGATTGGTACTCCCTCCCTCTTGTCCTAGATATATAAAAATTAGATAAATAATTTATAATATTAAAAAAAATAGTTAAATTAATTATTATGTATGATAAATATGTGTTGATTTCATGAAATATCTCTCTTTTAATCATGATCTCCATTCCAAGAAAACCTCTTTTAATATAAAAATTAATAAAAATATTAGGAAAAAATCATAAATTTATAAGGTAAAATAGATTACAGGTCCTACATCTCTGATAAAAGTAAATTCCTCAATTAACGTATATATTTAGGATTATAGGGGGTATTATATATAATTGAATACATTAAACAAAGGCTCAATTAACTTTATTTAAGCTTTTCTTGATTAACTATACGTACATGTGCTGTTACTTTCTGTGATCTATAGTTCTGTTGTAATTAATTGAATACTAGTTTTTCTTGATTTAATCCTTCATATTTTATCATAATTTTAAAATAAATAAGAGATTATAATTTTAAAATGCAAACCCGCCAATAATTTGGCAACAAAGTAACAAACTGAAATTCATTATTATTTCATGCAAGATATTAGCAACATTTTGATGTCTTTATTTATTATTCTTTATTATTATTATTATTATATAATAGATCAGAAGCAGACAATAGTTAAGCAGCAACGGTGTGAGGCTTGGCGGATAGGTATTTGATGAAGTTTGGGAAGGTAAATTCATCAACTCGATAGTGCCATTGTGAAATTAAGAAGTTCAGACCACAGGAAATCAGGGCATTCCCTTTTCTGATCAACATGCATGATCTCTGAAGGGGATTTGATCACCCTTTCTCCTTTAGGTAGATAAAGCAAATGTTTACCCTAAACTTATATTCTAAAAGAGCTTTTAGTCTAAACTTTAATTTAAAAAAAATATAAAACAAATAATTATATTTATTTAAAAGTATTTTTGAACTAAATTATAATTTAAAACTATAATTTTAGATAAGCTACTGGGAATAATTTCTGAAAAAGTAGAAGATTTTATAGACTACCCAATTACCAATTTACCCCCATTTTTTTGATATTATCTTTCCTCTCTTCTCTTCCATCCTCCATTGGCAAAGCTTTGGGTGAGATGATGTTCAAGCTTCGCCCTCGCAAAGATCTTGAAAAGGGCTAACATCAATCTCTTATGTGCTCATCGTTTTCTGTCGGCAAAATCAAGAAGCTTCATGACAAAGATCTAGGCAAAAGCTTCACCATCACATCTGAGCTCATATTCATCGCCTGAGGTCTGATGGAGAAGCTTTGTAGTCATCGCCTAAAGTTTGGAATCTACAAGGAAAGAAGAAGTAAACAGTGGTGTCGCTTGGAAATGCGACGAATGTGAGAATAATAAGTATTTTTTCTCATATCTTTTATGGTAATTTACCACTAATAAAAGTCATTCTAAAAAATAACTATCTAAACACTCATTTATTTAGAACTATTTTTTTATAAGTTCTTCTCCAAAAATCTTTTTCCAAAAACTATCCAAAAATCATTTTATTTCATAAGTACTTTTTTAAAAGTCTATCGAAATGGTCCTAAAGAATACTAAAGACCTCCTTTACTTTTTTTTTTGTTATCCACCCAATTCACCGGAGTTTTGCCCTGATTATATCCGGATCTGACCTATGTTGCACACTTGGCTATGGTGGGTGAGTCTCCTAATGGAGATTTTTTGTATTCGCCAATACTCGAACTCAAGACCTCGCTTAAACGATACTGAGCCACTTACTACTCGGACTAACCCCCATTGATTCCTCTAATTATGTTTGTTCACCACTGCCCTGTGTCGGCTACTCTTGTACTACCCGTTTGTTAATGCCTACACAAGCACAATTATAATTATCTACCCTGTTGGACTTTTAGTCCGCATTTGATGGGCTGAATTATTTTAATTAGGGTTTTCACCTACTTAAAATATATAAATTAAATTAGGATTTAATTTATTACCAGATATCATAATAAGGATTGTTAATTGGAGGGCAAGTGTGAATAGTTTCCTAATAAATGGGAGAGATTTCACCTTCCTAATTTAGGGTCACTCTGATGCTTTAGTTATTCCTTGCCCCAATCCTTCAGCTCTCTCTCTCTCTCTCTCTGTGGGCAAGCGCATTAGCTGGCGTATGAGCTTCGGATTCTCTCATGCCCTCCTTTATTTTTCTAACACCTTCTCTTTGAACAATTAATATAATGTAATTTGCTCGAGCCTAAAGTGTATAGTGTGTGCAAGAATAGTTGGGAGTTAGGAACCGGCGAAACAGTGCCATTTGTTGCGAGTAAAAATTTCCAATCCCCCAATATGGTCTTGGTGAAGTAAAGTGATTGAGGTTGGGTCACAATTGCGGTCCCGTGCCAAGGACCTCAGTTGGCACCGGGCAATAGGGGTAGTAGTTGGATCTCATTATAGAGCTCCTATCTGAGAAGAGGTCCCTATAATAAGTCTCATCAAGCCCTAAGCTTATTGCCAGCACCTCCAGTAGCTTTATTCCCAGCTCCATCATTGCTTAGCAGTACTTTTGAAAAACCACCCTGCAAGATAATTGAAATATGTGACAATTCCCATGTATGCATTTATTAGAAAACAAAAATTTAACCAACATACGAAGAGTCATGAAACTGCACTGTTGTCCTAAGGTAGAGACGAAGTAGTCATTAACAGCATTTTGTGAAGCATCATGCTCTGAAAGGGAAAAGAGAGGGTCTCCTTAAAGGCGAGATTGGAGGAGAAGCGCTCAGCATGGGTGCTAGAATATCCCCACGGGATGCCAGGGATCTTACGAAACTTTAATTTTTATGTGTCGACCGGTTGTTCGAAGAAGAGATCGACCTGCTCGTAAACTTTCTTGATTAGAAGATCATCAACACCATGATTGACCGGCCACCATGAAGAAGCCATGAGCTTCAAAAGCTCAGCAGCCTTGTAGATAGCTTGTGAGTCCCCTTTCATAACTCCCTTGAGATCTATAATTGGTGCTTCCAATTCATCTTGAACCTCCACCAAGTTCTCTTTTGACCATACAAAGTTTTTGGGCAAGTCAAGTTTTTCCCCATCCTCAGAAGTATCAAACACAACTTCTTCGATCTCTTGCTTGTTTCTTCTCCTCATGCCTTTGTTGGCACACCTTCAAACTGGAATCCATATTTGCCTTTGTGCTTGTGATGAGATACACAAATGAGACTAGCAGGGAGCTTCTTTTATACATGTATAGCTAATAGTTAGGTTCAATTATTGCATTAGATTTCCAATAAGTAAGTTCATGCACTTGTGCTGATATTAATTAGAATGTTTAGTAAACCATTAATCACATTCAAATAGTTAGCCTTTAAGTGCATGTATATGCATTATTAACAAGAAGAATATCATGCACATCATTCACTAATTAGTAAATCCATTAAGCACTTTACATATATGACTTTATAAAATATTAATTGTCGAAGTGTATGGAATTCAAAACCAAATTATATATTTGGAAATATTTTAAAATATTTCCAAATATATAAATGTTATACCATGTATGAATATGCATATTTAAAATATTTTCAAATATATAAAGTTATAATATGTATGCATTTTTTATTTATCAACATTTTTTCTATATTATATTGTTAATAGATATTCGAGCAATTGACTGTTTTGAGGTTTATGATTATCCTTCTAAATGAGTGTTTATATAGTTATTATCATAAAGACTTTGGTAATTGAAAAATTACTAAAAAATATATAATTTTATTAAAAAATAGGATAGAGGGTAAAAAGAGAGATGATAGATAAGAAAGAGGGTAAAGAAGAGAGATAAGAGATTGTGTAAGAAAAAATAAAGGTAAAATAGTAATTAGATAGTCTATAAACTCTTTTATTATTCTAAAAACTAATTTTAGTAGCTTATTCAAAACTATAGTTTAGTCCAATATCCTTTTATACAAATATGACTGTTTTTTTAAAAATATTTTTAAACTAAAGTTTGAATTAAAAATCCTTTTAAAATTTTAGTTTGGAGATTTTTTAAATACTCACTATGTATAAGATCAGTACGGAATTCAAATTTAGGCTGTAAACAGTGAGGTTTACAATAACTTTAATAAATAGTAAATTATTAATTAAAGAATAAAGCATTTAAACTTTCTCATAAAAATACATTTAAAATGCAGGCCTGCTATTATTTCCCAATTCTTTCCAAACTCTTGATTCTCAATGACAAATCTTAAGCAAGCAGAAAAGACAACACACAAAAGACACAATTAAGTTTCTCAAATTATTTATATTTATTTACTCAGATAAATAATTTAGACTTCCAAATACAGACAAAGAAAATACATAACAAAAATTGACATGGTGGCCTGAGTTAACGTTATTTCCTCTCCTTTCTTTTTTTAAAAAACAAAAAAAAATCATATATATTCCATTTGTATAAAGATATGCCTATATAAAATTATAAAGATCCAATAAAAAGAAAAAAAATATAAAAATCTGATTAAAAAAATTATAGAGATTTGTATATTAATTATATAAAGATATATGTCCATTGTTCTCGTGAAAAAGGACAAAAAAAAAAGGATATGTCCATTGTGCCCACAACATCATCAAAAGAGGTTCCATAGTGAAATTTACAATGATCTATTGACAAAGTAATAAATCAATCACTTAAAAAAAACGCTTTAATTAAAAAAAAAAACAAAACTTGTTCATTTACAGTTGTATCCTTGCTGGGATCCCATTTACAGTTGTGATACTGATCACGGCAATAATATACAGTGTGCGTTAGGATAAAATTTTAAAAATAGACTTATAAAAAAATAGATTTATAGGAAAGGGTTTTTGGAGAAGAGTTTATGAAAAAAAATAGTTTTAAATAAATGAGTGTTTAGATAGTTATTTCCAGAAATACTTTTATTATTGATAAATTATGAAAAATAGTATGAGTATTAAGAGATGAGAGATGATAGAGGAGAGAGGGTGTAAGAAAGAAAAGAGAGAAAAAATATGAGAGAGGGTGTAAAAAAAAGTATGAGAGAGGATGTAAGAAAAAATAAGGGTAATATAGTAATTAGTTAGTTCATAAGCTCTTTTACTGTTTCATAAGCTACTCTGACCAACTTATATAAAATCTTAATTTTAAATTATTGTTTAATCCAAAAACCTGTTTAAATAAATATGACTGTTTATTATAAATTTTTTCTAAACTTAAATTTTAAGTCAAACTAAAGTTTGATAACTTTTTAAACAGCCCATAATCAACTTTCTACATCATAATATAACACGCACAAAAAACATTTAGTTAGATATATATATATATATATATATATATAAAAATAAGATTTCTGAGTATATGATTATAAAAAATACATTTAGTAAAAAAAAATACTCTTAATTAGACCCTACAATTATATAAAAAGAAAGGGAATTGAATGGGTTTATTAATTTTGCCTCCCAAAGAATAAAAAAAATGAAGAGGCTTAATTATTAATTTTAATAAATACTCCCTAATCTTATTTATAAGTAACTATGCCTTAAAATTGAAAAAAATGCTCATCTTATTCTTATTTATTAATTATTAAATATGCATACACTATACCCACATGAAAATAGATTATAGTCGGCACATAATAAATAAAAAGTAAAATTATATATTTATATAAAAATTTTAATGATATAATTTAACTAAGAAAAATCTTCTCTCTTTGCTTTATGAATATGATTAGAGGAGTATAAGAATATAATAAATGTTGGACTACATTTTTCATATGCCAAAAATTGCATTTCATCTTAAACTTTGTACAGAACTCTAATTGACTTTACTAAGAAAAGAAAGGTATGTTGGGATTTCTTGTGAAAACTAAAACTCAATAAAGAAATGATGTTCATTTATACATGTAAATTTGGCCCCTTCAAATTAAGTAAGGCTTGCAAATTTATATAGTCTCAATGTTGTTTTGCAATAATTGAAATAAACATGAGTGAAACACATTTCATTATCATGTGATATTATTATTGTAAGGAATTAGGGTGCAAAAAATATATTTTCTTCTTTGAGGGCCACTTGGTCAGAAAGGTCCAATTTCCATCAAGATCCACTAATATAAGATGTAAAGCATATGATAATGAGCCATTTGATTCATAAGATATAAGCCTACAAGTATTAAATACCATCTCTCAAACTTCTCCAATTAATACTACTCATCTTTTTTGGGGCTCCACATATACCTTGATTTAGTTTTGGAGAACTTCAATTTTGCATTGTTTTCAAATGTTCAGTGATGATTTTATATTTAATTCATTTAGTTCCTTTTTTTTTTAAAAAAAAATACATTATTATAATCCTAGAGTGAAGAAAACGAGTTAAGGTATGGTAAGCGAGCTTGTTTAACCCATCAGAAGACAAAATTAAACAAAAAAATGTTTGAATTATTTTAAAAATAGATTAATATTTTTTTAAAATTTTAAATATAAAAATTAATTAAGATTTATTTAAGTTTTAAATATAAGATCTTGATATCATTTATATTTATAATATTTATCATTTATTACAAAACTAATTTATCGTATTTATAAATTGATATATATTATAGTATTATATAAGAGTATTTTAAAAGATATTATATTATATTTATTATAATTAAATAATTTATATAAATTTTTTTAATTTATTTAAATTAATTAGATAACTTTTAAATTAAAAACAGGGAATAGCTTGACTTCTTTGCCCACCAAAAAGCTAACAAGTTCATTTTTTTTTTCCTGCTTAATTTACATGATTGATTTAGTAGGACAAAAAGGTTAGGAAATTAGGTGTAGGATCAAATGATTGAAATGATTTAGATGGATTATATTTAAAAGTAGCAGGTATGCAATTTTTTAGAAATAAAAAATTTACTCTATAAAATTGATAAATCATTTTCCGTGATCCTTTTCTCATACAAAATAAGCATTTTTTATTTTCTTAATTACAAACACTAATTAATTAAAGTTAACTTGATCCATGATCCAATTTGCCACCTTCCTCTTGCATGTTTTCATAACACTAAGCTGAACAGATTCACAAAATCATCATTGTTTTTTTAATTAAATAATATCTTTTTAACTAATAATTTAAAAAATTAATATTTTAAAACCTGAAAATTATTGAAATTGATTGTATACGAATAGTATCTAAAATTACCCATGTTTTTTTTTATATTATGAAGAGTTGGTTGATGGAAGATCGTACATGATCGTAATTCGCAAATGTATATATAGATTCATGTGAGAAGTTGGGGGGTAACTGAAGATTCTGATCTGAGTTCTTTAACTACTCTGCTCAATCGTCCCGTGTCTGCGCCTGTCGCCACGTGGCGGCTCATCGTTCTCCTCCTCCTCTTTCTTCTTCTTCCTCCTTCCTTCCTTCCTTCCTTCCAATCCAATCACTTCATGCAATCTGCCAAACAAGGAGCTCTCTACTCTCACTCCAGCCGTCTCTCTCCCATGCTATTCCTGGTTTTCGCATTCTAGCTCGCATAATCCTTCCCAAGTTCAAGCAATGGACGCCGCGAAGCGCAAGCGCGGGAAGCCCAAGCTCGAGCGTCGAAACGCCATGAAGAACATCGATTACCAAATTCCCTCTTCCTTAGCTTCCACTTTTGATGATTCCTCCTCCCCAGATTTTCAATCTTCCTCATCCCTCGACCTTTCACCTTCCCTCGACAAACAAACCAGCATTCGTGTCCAGGGCGTCGACGGCGAGTTCGAATTGATTTTCCGTAGCCTCGGGCTTTCTGGCCCGGACGACTTCTCCATTCCGCTTGATGATTGGGAGGCCCAAAGGTCTCGCTATAGTTTAAGTGCTAAATCGCCGGAAAAGAAGGTGGAGCATGTGAAATCGGTGAAACTTGAATCTAGGGTTTCGATTAAGAGTGATATTGAAGAGCCCCGTGATGAAGGGCGGCTTGGAAAGAGTGATGTTCCTTCTGATTCGAAGCCTCTAGGGGGTGGGGGAATCAAGGGTGCCAGGCCTCCTGTCCTTTCAACGCCGCCGGTGGTGATGCAGCCCATGGTTGATGACGGGAGATCTACCTGGGATTTAGTGAGGTCTTTATCAGATGGTGTTATTGATAATGATTCACCGATTCGTGATGGGGGAATCAGTTCTTCCGGTGAGGAAGACGAAGGGCGCGTCGAGGAAAATGAAGGTGGTGATCAAGGAATTGATGTTGAGGAAGAATCACATAGTGCGAGACACAGGGAAAGCAATCTTCTTTCAGATTCTTGTTCTTCTACGTCCCGTGACGACGAAGAAAGTGACGCTGCAGGTCATCAGGTTTCTGGTGAGGTTGACGAATCAGTTTACAATGTCTCTCCACATGGTTCATTTAGACGCATTTTTAAGTCTTGGCAAAAGGGTGAGATTTTGGGGAAGGGATCATTTGGAACGGTGTATGAAGGCTTCACAGAGTGAGTTCCTTTGTTTCCTTGTTTTTCATTTCTTGCTTGCGTTAGTTCTTCACTGAAATGGATGAATAGTTTGAAATAACTTGATGTTCAAACAAAAACTTGACTGTCGTTTTAATATACTTAAGCCGGTGACTTAGGAACTCCCCCACCCCCCTTTTGCGATTTGTTTGTTTGAAGAAAGTAACAAAATCATGGTAGTAAGTGCAGTAATACTACAGGTTACGTAATGATTCGAAATTATCACATAAAGTTATTTGCCTGTTCATCTAAAACTCTATGTATCTGAAATCTTCATTGCCAAAACCTGATAAATACAGAATACATCTATTATCAAGTTTGTTGTGATCAAACCATTTGGTTGGTTATCCATTCTTCTTAGATTATATTTTTCTTTGTTTTGATAGAGGTAACACGTCCATTTTCCTTTTCCTGCAGTGATGGATTCTTTTTTGCCGTAAAGGAAGTGTCTTTGCTAGATCATGGAGCCCAAGGAAAACAGAGCATTTTCCAACTTCAGCAGGTGCCAGGGCTGAGTCTTCTTATTGAAGCTTATGGATTATTCTCTGTTTATTTATTCCATCTTTTATGGAAAAAAATTGATTAAATGAAATTTTTTATGGCCTGTCTTTCAGGAAATATATCTTTTGAGTCAATTTGAACACGAGAACATTGTTCGATATCTTGGCACAGACAGGGTATGATGTTCTCTAACTGGAAAGTCTCTTTTTATTCCCCTGTAATATGATATTCTTGGATGAAGATGTGTGCATGTTCATGAATGAGGCAACTTAAATGAGCAATTTGTAAATCTCTAAGGGTCTTCTTGATTGCTATTGGGCTGCGTCAAGGAGATAACTTCTTCCGTTTTGGTATTTCAATGTTAAAATATTAAATTACTTTTCATTTGGAACCTTAACTATAATAAACCAAATTTGAAACAATCCTCATGCGAGGTCCTAGAGTAGCACAAACTTGCCTTTATCCATGTTATGTAACATTTACCAATGTCATGTATGACTCTTGAATCAATATGAACTTCCTTTATCTAATGTTTTGAGCTCCCGTGTGTTTCTTCCTTTCATTTTGCCTCATTTCTTCTGTTTGGGTTGCAAAGCTTCATGATTTATAGCAATTAATTGACTGGCTATTTGATGCCTTTGTTCCTGTAATTTTTACCTTAAAATGTTCAACTGAAATAACTTGATGTTTGTTGGACCATATCTATGAATTGCTTTCAGCGATGGGTGACTTATTTTTCCTACTTTCTTGATGGATATGGTTTATTAGCACAGGTCTCCCTTTTCAGTTGTCTGCTCCCTGAATTATTTTATGTCTAGATCTATCATTATATAGCATTTGCACTTCAAGTGTTCTTATTTCTCCCGTTTTCGGTGTTACTAATTACTTTCCTTTCTTAGGATAAAAATATGCTATACATCTTCCTTGAGCTTGTAACCAAAGGGTCTTTGGCAAGACTCTATCAAAAGTATCATCTAAGGGACTCTCAAGTTTCTTCTTACACGAGGAAGATTTTGAGCGGTTTAAAGTATCTTCATGATCGCAATGTGGTTCACAGGTAATATGAGTGAACATACTGTATTGATGCCTCTCAACAATATGATATAGGTTTAGTAGGAAGTGTAGCTGGCTTGGTTATTGATATTTCATTGATGCATGAAAGGTTCAAGGGAATTTTGTTTGGTTCCTAATGTGCTAGGGAAAGATATTCTTAAAAGTTTTGGGGGATTCTCTGCACTCATGCATGTTGGTATATCAAGTTATGGAATTTTTTATTGGGGTGGAGCTGAATAATAAGTGATAATTTTTATGGTGGATGACTTTTAGGGACATCAAGTGTGCTAATATATTGGTTGATGCAAATGGGTCTGTAAAGCTTGCTGATTTTGGGCTAGCCAAGGTACCCTTTACCATTGAAATAAAATTTCCATTCATCCCCCTGCTTTTTTAACTTGAGAAAAAAGGGTGGTCTTATCAATGCAAATTCAAAATGCTGCTTGAATATACATTATATTAATAGTTTTATATTAACAGGCGACAACTATGAATGATGTTAAATCAAGCAAAGGCTCCCCTTATTGGATGGCCCCTGAGGTTAGCTGCTGCCCTTGCATAATTTGTTCGTTATCATAATATAAAATGTTCTGATTTGCTGAGAAAATGTAAATAGAAAAACTAAATTATTCATCTTAACCATATGGCTTGATTAATTGTCTCATACTACATGAGCTTACATGTGACAAACTCTAAATTTACTGGAATTTTTTGGTAACTCTCGCATGAATTTTCATACTACATGAGCTTACATGTGACAAATTGTTTGACTGTAGGTTGTAAATCTAAGAAGCCGTGGTTATGGCTTAGCAGCTGATATATGGAGCTTGGGATGCACAGTTTTGGAGATGTTGACTCGCCAGCCTCCTTACTCTCATTTGGAAGGAGTATGTCTAACATTTCTCTATATGACTATATGATCTCTTCTTTATCCTAAAGCTTGGTTATTTGCTCTTTTTCCTTGATTCCTCTATTACTGACTGGGTTTTCTCGACCTTTCCCTCTACTTTCCTACTCTTGCAAATTTCCTCCGAATTTGAGTTGGCTATTCAGATTTCAGACTGTTAAGTTGGAGGCTATGCTTCTCTTTAAACTTGGGTCACTAGTGATATATATTTTTTCTTTGTTACAATAGATGCAAGCTTTATTTCGGATTGGTAGAGGTGAACCTCCGCCTGTGCCAGAATCTTTATCAAAAGATGCCCGAGATTTCATTCTCAAGTGCCTGCAAGTTAACCCTAGTAAGAGGCCAAACGCAATCCAGCTATTGGACCATCCATTTGTAAAGAGGCCATTTCTATCTCCTTGAGTCCTGCTTCTCCGCATATTAATAATTTAAGGTTTTGAAGGCTCTTATCTCTTGGATCAGCAATCTGGCATTTGTGTATTGCCATCAAGAAGGTCTACTCATCCGCAATTTTCTATAGTCCTCTGAACAGAGCATGGAGAGATACTGTTTCTGGGTTGACTGAGAAATTAATCTGCAGGCTAGAAGCCAATGAGAGCTTGTCAAAGTGGGTGTTCAGGTGGAGATATCTATTAGCACACCCATTTTGGTAAGTTCCCATTGGTTCCTAGTGATGACGGGCTGTGTGACAAGTACATGCTAGAATTACTCTATTACAGTTATATTGAATGGAGAGGATTATGAAAGAGGATAGAGATGGAAGACTAAATTAGACCTTCCCCTTGATTTTATTCTAAATCAATCCCTCCTTCACATTCTATCATCTATCCTCCTCCGTTCTCTTCAAGCATACCATTAGGCCAGTGGAATATACATGAAAGAAGAGTACAATGCAAGGTATGCAGATATTTACTGAACTGGGCATTTCAATATTCTGCTAGTTTGACTATAATCTTACTTACCATGCTGGTCTCTGGTGAAGGTAGAATCAAAGAGGTGGTGATTTTGTGAGATTAAGAGTTCCCTTGTTCAACGAAGATCTCTCAGCTTGCCGCAGAATGAAAAGCAACGACTTCATATCAGTGGGGGGACTAGCACTTTTCAAGGAGAGGATATAGACTTGTTTTTCCTCAACTGAATGCTCTGTGGCAGAGCATGGCTACACCAAAGAGAATTATGGCCACCTATCTTGTACGTAATTTGATGATGAGTCTTTTTTCTCCTTTTGTTTTTCTCTTTTTTGGTCGTCAGGTTTCATGCAGTATTTTTTTAAGTTCATTTTGCAAAGCAATGGAGAAAACATCTTTTTCACTGGAAAATTTTCAATTAAATTCAATCTGTAAACTAAGCCATTCATGATCTCATAGGTGACTTGGTTCATTTACCTTTGCAGATGAATTTGCCCAAGGGTCAGATCAAGAACTCGTGTATGTGATTCCTTTTGCGTATAACTTATGCAGTCTCAAGTGAGGTGCAGGTTGTGGCCTGTTTTCGAACTAAAGTCAGTGACCTCAACTGTCAAAGGGAACTTTTTAGCCGAAAGGAAGAGTTGGCCAACGGAAAAGCGGTCACTTCCCTTTTGTATATCCTATGTACCTACATAGACTGTTTCTGTAATTAGAGCATTGTTGGAAGTTTATCACTTTCTTGTCGCGTATAATAACTTGCGATGTAATTTTTTTAATCAAAGGGTAGACACTAAAGTTATAAATAAGATTGAATTCACTATTTTCCTACTTACAGTGGAATTTGCTCGTCACTTTCTTCTGTTTTTTTCATTGCGGATCAACCTTATAATTTGATTTTGGAAAAATTATGATGTAGTTATTTATATTTTTTCTTATTTTTAGTTTGGTATTTATACATTTTTATATAATTTAATTAAATTATTTAATTTTATTTTGTCAACACTATTAGTTCTAGGAATTAAATCCTTAGACCTTCAGAGTGTTTCCTAATGAGTAAAATTAAATGATTTAATTAAGCTAAAATAGCATTGAAAAAAGGTGTACGCACCGTAAAATGATTTTTCCCTTTTTTGTCAACAGAAGTCAACACAAACAAGTTACATATGCTAACAGCCACGCACAGACGCAAAACTAAAACTTGGATATATATATATATATATACACATACTTTGATGTGTTTAACTGATAAAAGAATAAGATATACGACTATTTAGAATATATTTGATCATTGAGAAATACTATTTTATTATAGTTCCAGTCGCAATGTTTAAAGAGATATTATAACTCCTAAATACTTAGGTTTATACATAAAAATAATAGACAGGGTTATCTATCTGATATTAATATCAATTAAGAAAAAAGATTTCACCATACTCTTAAAACATAGGTGAGTACAATCCTTTTCCAAAATTTTTTATACAAAAAACAAACTATATATATATATGTGTGTGTGTGTGTGCGCTTCTGTTTTACGGGGGTCGTTCCCAGCTATCGGGGTGTAATGCCTTCAAGTAAAAAATTAATTTGGAATTTAAGCTTAGAAATGATTCTATTATCATTAAGCAACTGGCCTAATTTAATCTGGATAATGACGATGAATTAAGGCAGGCTGGTACTAACCCGAGATCGACATGCAATAAACGGGCAGCAGCTTAGTAATATTCTTTTGCTTCATCGTAGTATCCTCAAAATTTAAAGTTCACTCGGTCACCGAGTATGAGATTTTGAGTTAAAAAACAGGAGTATTGCTAATCAATATATGATCTTATAACATATATCATGTTAAATAGAGGAGTCAATTGAGCTCTATTCTGATCCTTGATAGATTATCGCCATCAATTTAATATTTTGCAAATACGATTTACCTGCGAACATGAAAGGATGTAAAAAAAATACAACCATTGCGGTCATTTCCTCGGAAATCATCCCCAAAAACTATATTGCAGACTTTAAAAGTGAATCCTGACTTAATGAAATATGAAACATCAACTACTACCTGAATAATCAACAGAGCATTCCTTGTAGTTTGCAGAAAGAAATACTTGCTACGTACGTATTAACCAATGATTCACTTGTTTTCTGAAGTCACCTGACACGGTTTAAGTTAAATATATTACCAAATTGAGCTGGGAACGAGCCCCTGTATGCATCTGAGACAGCAACTGCTGTATCTGAAAGATCACTCTTCATCTCTGAAATTTTGGATCCTACATGTTCTTTGAACTTTGAGACTGAATCAACCAGCATAAAAAGTTCTTGAGCACACCTCTGAATTTCTTCTTCATTTTCTTTAATCGATTCTTGCAACTTCAGTTTCGAGGCCTTGACAGACATGAGAGTTTATTAGATGCAATGGAAAAACATCACATAAATTAGGATAGACTTGACCAAAGAAATAACATTTGCATTATTGGTGGAGGTGAAAACTCAGTTCATCTTCATTCTGAACTTTTCTAGTTTAGAATCATATTTCATGGAGGGATCGTGAGTGGGCTGTTTGAACTTGAATTGTGCCCTGTTGTAAGCTAAACAGAATTCTAATATGGCTTGATGGCTATTGAATCAATCAAACTACAGAAACAGCAAAAATAAAACACTAGAACAATTTAGCTTAAACTACTAACACTCGTTCATATTTTTACTGCATTCTATTCAAAAAGATTTATCGGTATCCTAATAACTTGTAAAAAAAGAGAGAGAATGTGATATGAATAATAGAAGAGCAGTTAGCTAGGAAGTTACTAGGGTAGTTAGTTACGTTGAGTTGCTGGGCTAACCACTTCCTCTATACATACCAATGTACCAAGAGCTGAAGAGAACAAGTATGTTGGTTAATGAAGATTCTTTTCATCTAAATCACTCTTTTTCTCTCTTCTTTCATCTCTTCATTTTTCATATCAAATGGTATCACTAACCACTTTCTATAAACATATACCAATGTACCAAGAGGTGAGGATAACAAGTATGTTGGTTGATGGAAGTTCTTTTCACCTAAATCTCTCTACTTTTTAATATCAGAAAGGGTGAACGTTGTTGACTTAATTCTGAATTTTGAGTATTGCTTGCCACTTTAAATTAAATGAAAGTATAAAACACAACAGGGAGCATTAAGCACAACAGTGACAGAGATCCTGGCCCAGCAAGGGGATGTGAATTCTTGGCCTTTCACTTATTTTAATAATATAGACAACGAACAAGGCATCACCTTTAGAACCTCAGCTGCCTCTTGTTCCACCATGTCCAGGTCGTGAGCCTCTCGATCAACATCCTCCAAAAATTTCCTTGCTTCAGTTGCACATCTAGATATGTAATCCTCTGTTTCTTTCTTTAACTTGTTCAGTCGAGCTTCCACCTGATGGACAAATCATCGTGCCACAGCAGCAGCAGAAGGTCAAACTACAGTATTTGCACAGCAAAATTGTTTTTCTATACCAACAAAGAATACAAGAGCGTAACTAAAATTTTGCCAAAAAGCCAGACAGCGGCTTGTGCATCAATTGAATAAGTCATCCGATACTATACTACGAAGGATAAGTATAAATTGCCAAGCAACCATACATCTGTGGGTATGGGTGTGGGTGTAATGACCTCTACTTGAGTTACAACTAGACAACAAAGCCTCCAACTTAGACCACAAAACCACCTATATAAAGAATCCAAGAACACTACCCTCCACTAATCTCCAAAATTCCACTTCCTTCCCGCCAGCCTACCAACCTAATTTAAATCTGGCACTGCTCAATGGCATACTTGAGTTTTGTTTTATTACATATTGTTCTTGGATGTTCTAAAATTCTAATAAAAGGACAACACATATTTCTCTCTCTACCCTACTCACTAATCCTATTTGGGACGCGGTCACATGCAAACCAATTTTATTTCACCTTGTTCAGGCCATCCATCATATCATCCATCCAGCTCAAATAGATGATCTGTTACAGTAATCATGCCCATACTACCGTAAGTTGGAATCTTAACTTGCAATACTAGAATACTGTATACATGGCCAAGGAAAAAAAAACTTACTCTATACAGTACGATATGGGATACATTAACATGAAATTAGAAATTAATATCACTGTCTTAAGTTATACAAATATCCACTTACTTCATCAATTTTGGACAGCAGCTCGTCATTGTTATTTCTTTTCTTCTCAATCCTAGCAGCATTTTCACTGCATTTCTGTTGAAGGGACATTGACTCTTCTAGCTTTTTCATAGAACTTTTCTTTATGTCATCGGCGATGGAGTTTAATGCGGGCTTTAGTGACAACTTGGGATTTATACCCATTATCTCTGCAGGTGTAGATCCTTTGGCATTCAACTGATACTGAATACTATTATCAATCTTCAACCTGGAAAAACAAGTGTGAGAGAGAGGGCGTTTTGAGCAAATTTTAGAGAAATCTAATATCAAGATGATAGAAAGAACATTCACAGCATAAAAGCAGCAAGATCGTTTCATTTTAATAAAACTGTCATTGGACGTCAAGGTTACAAAGCCCCATTGTTCTTTTGTTTCAGACAGCATTCAAATCAAAATTATGCTCATAATATACAAATAGCTTGCGCCTGGATGTGGATTCGATCTCTAAAATAACCTTAGAAAATGAATGTGTAACTGAATAGTAGCATTACCTTCTTAAGGCCTGGTTGCAGTCCAATGCTAATGCCTCTAGGTCACTGAACTTGTGCCCAAGAGAAGTCTCAAGATCCCACGACTTCTCCTCCCAAGCATTCCTAGCAAGCTCTGCATCAGCAATGTCCCTCTCCACAGCCTGTAATTCCTTCCTCATCCTCTCCATATCCCTTGCATTAAATGTCTGCAACTCAACCCTCTTCTTTAACTCGTCATTCTCCTCACAAATGTTCTTGCTCTCTTGTACCTTGGCCTCCAGCTGCTTCTCTTTATCTGACAAAACTTCTCCACCTCCTTGATCCTCACTGTGAATTCCTCAATCATCTTATGGAACTTGTTCACATCATCCTCCAACATACTCTTCTCCTTCTCAAGCACTTCCTTTTGAGATGGCCTTGTCCTCAACTCCTCACATTCTGCAGCAAGTTTCGTCAACTCTTCCTCCGTTGCTTTCACTTTCTCCGCCGCATACCCTTTCTCCTTCCCCAACTTCTCTTTACATTGACGGTCCAATTCAGCCACAGCATCATCATCACCCCTAATGTAGCGCAAATAGCTCTTGAGCGCATACATATTCAAAACATTTGCCTCAGCATAAGATGACGACTCGCGCAACGACGAGAGGTGATCATTGAACCTAGCGATATGCACAAGCCAGTGAATGAGAGCAAACAAAGTGGGCCACTGGTGAGGTGCAGCGGGAGATTTAAGAAACGATTTGTTGAGCTTGAAAGGGTAATTAAGGGACTTGAGGAGAACCGGCAAGGCATCCTCTATCTTCGTCGCGGGAAAATCGAGACGGGACATGAGGAATTTGAGGGTTTCAGTGATGTCTTTGGCGGACGGGCAAGTGGATTTGAAGGCGATGGGGAAGGAGAGAGAGGCAAGATAGGAGTTGATAGTGGAGATGGCCGATTGTTGGAACGACCGGTCTTTGTAGAGGTCGACGGTGGTGGTGCGGACACCAACGCCAGCGGAAGATGGGCGGCTGCTGGCGAAACTAGCATCAGAATCACGGCAGGGAAACGGACGGTGATAGAAGTCCACCGGCGGGCCTCATCTCCGGCGACAGAGGCAATACTATTACTCACTTCGCAGGGTGGTTCAAATTTTCACCTGTTTTTGGTTTTTCCCGCTTATACGGCGATGGCCTCTTACGAGATGAATGCCCGCTGACGATGAACAGTTTGGCCTGAAAAGGTAAAAGTTAAAAAAGAGATAACAGAATACAAACAATATAAAAGGGATATCACAAAGAGAGTTGTTAGAAAATAAGCTTATATTCTATAAATATGAGTTGGATTCTCAATCTATTATAAAAGTTTTTTAATAGATAATGTTATCAATTTTTTATAAATATTTTCTAAATTATATAAGTATGTCTTAATTTTAATAGAGGATCGGGATTAAATTTACCTAAAATTTTTCTTTATTAAAAAAGAAATATATATGTTGCGACTATATGTGAAGTACTATTTTATTATGATTACAATAACAATATTTAAAAAGACATATTAATTTTTGAGTATTTAAGTTTATATTTAAGAGTAATCGATATTTCATCTTGCTCGATATTAGTATCACTTAAGATAATAGGAGATTTTGCTCTACTATTAGATCATGAGTGAGTACAGTTCTTTTTCAAAAAAAATTGTATCAAAAAAAAAATATAAAAAAGATATAAGTAAGGATTTAATATTTAAATTTAAGCTCTAATGATATGATTAAAAATATTGAAAAAAATATCACTTTTTTTTTAATATTTTAGCCAGCTCCTCCATTTTTTTAACCATTAATGAATTAATATTAATAATTAATAATTAAATAATAATCATTGTAAGTGCAAATATTATGATGTTTCCATGGTTTTTTTACCGGACGAAACCATCTTATGTTGTCACTGAGGATATCCCTAACTCGGATGTAGGGGTGGGAACAGGCCAGGCCAGGCCAGGCTTTTGCCTTAACAGGCCAGGCCTGTTAAATGACAATTTAGCCTGAACCTGGCCTGTAGCCTGTTATAAGCTAATTTTCTCGCATAAGCCTGGCCTGTAAATATACCTGGTCTGGCCTGAAGCCTGTTAAAAGAGCCTGTTTACAATAATACTTACAGGCTTTCAGAACAGGCTTATGTAACAGGCCTCACAACAGGCCTCCGTAACAGGCCTTAAAACAGGCCTCCGTAACAGGCCTTCTAACAGGCTTTTTTGCATATTTTAAAAAACTATAAATAATATTGGGAGAATGACATCTGAGTCCCATGGAAGGCATAAAATGTCAAAAAAGTCCCAGGAAATAGTATAATTCATGTGAAGTCCCATGGGACCTCATATGAATTTTTTCCAATTATGAAAAGACAAAATTATCCTCAAGACTGAAATTTTTCCTTTCCTTTCTCTTTTTCGTAATTCCATTTCATTAGCATCAGGAGTCTCTCTCTCTCTTCCTGTCTCTTGCTGCCCTTTCTCTCAGCGTTTCTTGCGTTTGCGCTCGCCCAATTTCTGAAGATTTTCACCACTTGGTCCGTGCTTATGCCTCTTTTGAAGGATCATCATAGAATATGACAGTTTTAAGTCTATAGGTCTGTATTCGAATAATAATGCTGCTGTGGTTTTGCTTTTCCCGCAATGGTAGAGAGAAATATGATTTTGCCAGCTCCTGAGGGGCCCATGACAGTTGAAACTCATCCGGGACTGATTTTTCCTGACATGCATCTCAGCACATGTTTGTTTTTCCCTTTCAGAGTGAGAGTTAGATCTTTGAAAGCTACCTCAATAGGAGGTCTTTTCCTGATGTCATCTCCAGAAGCCATTGAAATCACGCTTGAGAAAATCAAGTTCTTGTTTGCATCTTGCATTGCTTTCTCCTTCTCAATCTGACCATAAGCATACTTGAAAATTTGGCTCTTAGTAGCTGCCTGCTTTTTATTATGTTTATTTCCAATATTCAAATGAAACCCTTGATGGCTATTTGGATCATCCTCAATGGAATTCATCATTTGTGTGAGTTTGCCAGGTTCCTTCTTTGCTTTTGAATCTTCATTTACAGAATCCAGAGGAAATGATGGCACTGTAGCGTCACTTGTATTAGTTTTGGTGCCAAAGTTCTTGAGCCCAATTGGCTGTGTAGACTTTCTGCGACAAAAGGTGCGCGAGAATGACTGTTGCAATCCCGCTGCACCCTTAGCCACATCTTTTGCTGATTTCCACCGTTCACAAGCTTGTGCAATTTCTCTCACATGCTTGGCTGCATCTTCCCTTTTTTTAGCTTGCCTTCTTTCTCGGGTAAAGAGAACTTGATCAGAATAGTTATAAATGATGAGCAGTGCAGCAGTCAATACAGCCTACAAGAAAGATCAATAAGTACTCACAAGAAATCGATGCTTAGCCACTATGAAAAAGTATTGATATGCAAAAGAAAAGAAGATGAATTTTGGGGTATTTTTGTGCTGAATTCATGCTGTCTTTCTTTATTTCAATTGCAGTATAGAATACTATAGTTGGCCAGAAAATTGAATAAGAAGGTATTATATTTCATGTCAGGTTTAACAAATGCATCAAACTCAATAATATATTGGGGAATATTAACAACTGAACCAACAATAAATGATAACCACGTGGTGAAAGAATAACAACTACACCACTTATAATAACAACCCCAGTACCTGCAACTAACAATCCCATCACCTGCACTAAGAACCCCATCAGCTACAACTAACAACTCCATCAGTTGTACTTACAACCCCAGCACCTGCAATAACAACCTCAGCACCTAAAATAACAACCACAGCACCTGCAACTAA
This sequence comes from Leucaena leucocephala, assembly GCA_037074615.1. Lineage (NCBI taxonomy): Eukaryota > Viridiplantae > Streptophyta > Magnoliopsida > Fabales > Fabaceae > Leucaena > Leucaena leucocephala. Next base: position 13,730,659 of record CM073550.1, read on the forward strand.
TAACCCCATCACCTGCACTAAGAACCCCATCAGGTACAACTAACAACTCCATCAGCTGCACTTACAACCCCAGCACCTGCAATAACAACCCCAGCACCTAAAATAACTCTGAACCTTTTGAACCTTTTCATTAAAAAAAACTACTTAGTATGAGCCAATAGAAGCAATAGCTCTGATTGAGTTTTGTTTTTACAGGTGAGTCTATACCAATATGACTGTTCCTCAGTCCCTATGAGCTGACATCAACTCATCGCAACATTAATAACAAATTTAGTGTGAAGTACTTCTTAAATCTGGTGTTGGTTGATGAAGAGGGCAGGAGATACTTTAAGCAGCAGGAAATTGCTGATTTTTTGCAGGCAAATTCATATGAGAAGTTATTATGAGTGGTTGAGTTGTCATTATGTTACGCGATAGTTGTTAATATGAGTGGGTGGGTTGTTAATAATTTGTATCTGGTGTAGATTGTCATCACTGAAAAATAACTTACCAATGACATTAAAAATAACAACTCTAGCACTTAAAAATAACAACTCTATATTGAAGAAATAACAACTCCACCAGTAGAAAATAATAACCCTATAGTGAAGGCATAACAACCACCTGTTAGCTGCAGGTGCTGGGGTTGTTATTTCAGGCGTTGGAGTTGTTATTTCAGGTGCTGGGGTTGTTAGTACAACTGATAGGGTTGTTAATGTAGGGGCTGGGGTTGTTAGTAAAGTTGATGGTGTTGTTAGTTGAGTTGATGGGCTTCTTAGTGTAGGTGATGGGGTTATTAGTTGCAGGTGATTGGGTTGTTATTTTATGTGCTGGGGTTGTTATTGCAGGTGCTGGGGTTATAAGTGCAGCTGATGGAGTTGCTAGTTGTACCTGATGGGGTTCTTAGTGCAGGTGATGGGGTTATTAGTTGCAGGTGCTGTGGTTGTTATTTTAGGTGCTGAGGTTGTTATTGCAGGTGCTGGGGTTGTAAGTACAACTGATGGAGTTGTTAGTTGTACCTGATGGGGTTCTTAGTGCAGGTGATGGGATTGTTAGTTGCAGGTACTGGGGTTGTTATTATAAGTGGTGTAGTTGTTATTCTTTCACCACGTGGTTATCATTTCTTGTTGGTTTAGTTGTTAATATTCCCCAATATATTATTGAGTTTGATGCATTTGTTAAACCTGACATGAAATATAATACCTTCTTATTCAACATGACATCATTCTTTCCGCAACAACTTAAAAACTTGACATTTCTTCAAAAGTGTTCAATTACATATATTATTTGTAAATTTCACAGTTCAAAATGCTTGAGCCATCATCTTTGAATAACAATTCAATAATTAAGATTCTTTATCATTATAAAATGATTAGATCCTTTCCACATAATCACATATTCAAATTATACATCACGAATCTAGAAATATACTTCCATAAGCAAGCCCAAAAAATAATTGATTTTTCATCATCAGGAATCAACTGCTTTACATTCACAGCTTGTATATCTTGCCCACATTCTGAGGCATGGTCTACCAATGAATTTTGAGCCACCAATTCCATAATTTTTGGGATGAGCTTCTTCATATTCACCATATCAACCTCATAAGGGTTACAACCATCAACACGTGCAATCAAGAAAGGTTGAACCATTAAGAAAACAACTTCTAAGTTATTTTGAAGCCAAGCTAATGAAAACAGTAAATAATACTCATACAAATAAAGAATATCAACAGTTTTCTCCAGAAGAATATAAGCGTCAACTTTATCACTATTCTTATGAGATTGATCTCCTGGAACACAACCACATGCTATATCATATCCTATATTCATTAATCCTTGATGGCAAAGTGAGAGTAAAATCTGCAGGAAAAGAGGAAAAGTAAGATTTTTCTCCAGAAGAATATAGTTTATAGTGACCAAAGGGTTTAGTCCAGATTATGGCGAATTACATACCATTCTTAGTAAATAGAATGGAGCCAATGAAAACCTCTATTCAAACAGAGCAGGCCCAACAGAATTTTTGCCTCAGATTTTCAAGAGATTAATCATATTGCGCGATGTTTTTGTCAGAATTTGCAGACTTATTCTCCAGGGAGGGACCTCATATTGCATTTTTTACCAAAGTGAGACCGTAGATATGGAAGAAGCTGCTTCCATTCTCTACCCGTCTGACTATTAGCACCTGCACCGAAGTCCCAGTATCAAAAAATTCAAATCTAACAGCCGCCATCAAGTTCATATATCATTATGGTGTATGTGTACTCCTTTGAACTCACAAAAACAACTGCTGGATCAGCTAAAAGCTTTGGATTTACTAATTCATTCTGATGCCAGCTATTCCCTTCCTTTTCTTCTTTGTTCCAATATCCAACAATTGCTCTAGTGAAAAGAGGTTCAGAATAAAATGCTATAAGTAAGCCACAAATGCCACAATACTCACTAGACCAAAAGAAGATAAAAACTAATCAGTAATCCATCTCCAAGTACATTAAGATAAAGAAAATGATGAAGACGCTACTTTTAGTCATTGTTCCATGCCCATCTTTTCTTGATAAAATAAGACTACAATAAATGACAGAGTATACAGAAATTAAGGATAAGGCATGCCCTTATAACAAGACAAAGAACCTAATGTATAATTGACGAATAAAAAGCATAAAACACCAACTCACAAAATGTCCGTAAACCTTTGCATATATGATAAAGACAACTATCTAAAAATATCTATATCATGTCGTGCGGACCCATGATGGAATTCTAGTGCCCATTGATTAGATGAATCATGTGAGAATAGAACCAAGCACAAAATATATAGGCAGCATAAATGCATAAGTGTAAACAAGTCAGCTTGTTAAGATTGATTCTTTGAGCAGTTTCATATTAAAAAGTGTGGATATTTAATTGAAGAAAAAATTGTCAGTTCTAATGTGATGATCCTAACTAGAGTAAGTTTGATTCAAACCCAACAAAATGGTAATCTACATAATTTCAGCTTGGGCTCGTGGGAAGGTGGGAAAACTATTGATAAACAAAAATTCCACAAACAAGCACACAAATAACAGGCTTGATTCGGTTAACAGCGAGATGGGGGGAATCAAAATTACCAGAATATTCGGCACCAGAGCCACCAACTGAAGGAGCTGAAGAAGCGGAAGCAACAAAGGTAGACATACGAGTAGGATACTCTGCATCGTCCAAACCAACTTTGAGAGGAGAATGAACCAGACATGAGGGAAACTTGCACAAATATTTACAGCAGAAACATGATCACCTCCGAGCAAAAAGAAAGCAATAGCCAGTTGCAGCTGATGCTTCCCCAATAAGACCTAAGCATTTTTTAAAGCAGCTGAGAGGGGATTACGAAACAGAGAAAGGAAAGGAAAAATTTCAGTCTTGAGGATAATTTTGTCTTTTCATAATTGGAAAAAATTCATATGAGGTCCCATGGGACTTCACATGAATTATACTATTTCCTGGGACTTTTTTGACATTTTATGCCTTCCATGGGACTCAGATGTCATTCTCCCAATAATATTTTTATGATATTAATCAGTTTAAAATTGAAAAATATCTAATCCACCATCAAGAGTTCAAGACAATACTAAATAAATACAACAATTGTCATTACAAGAATACAAGTACAACAATTTAAGCCAAATCAAAGTAAAAGTAGTAGCCACACATCATGAAATCTTCAATATAATTTCTTCCTCTTGCTCCAATACCTTGAAAAGAAGAAATCAAATGTATATTATTATATCATAACACAATTGAACAAATAATAAGTAAAAGGAATTATATTATTTGTAAATTATAAAATGTGTACCTTTGATTTCTTCTTTAAACCATACTTGTTACGAAGCCAATCCCCACCACAAATAAGTGCTTCAATTGATTCTTCATTTAATCTTGAACGGTATTCATCGATAACTCTACCTCCAGCACTGAAAGTGGACTCTGATGCCACAGTTGAGATTGGAATGGCTAATATATCAGCAGCCATCTTAGATAAAATTTTGAACTTAAGACTATTATTTTTCCACCATTCCAAAGCACTGAAAGAGTTAGAATTACCCTCAGGAATGAATGCAGCCTCTTCAAGATAAACTTCTAATTCTGATTTCACTGGGGGAAGTGCTTGCTTTTCACGAACAATGCTCATGAAATGATCAAAACCAGAAACTTTAAAAGAACAAGGTGTGTTGGCAGAAGAGTTGTTGCTGACATCAACTTCATTTAATACATTTGTCACTTCCTTATAGTTGGCAACATATTCATCATACATAGATTCCAAAGCCTTCACTACTTTATCTATATTATCAGAAGCCACATAATCAGGCTTATAAATCGAAGAAAAACAATAATTCAAACCATATAATTTGCACCTGGGATCCAAAACACTTGCTATTGCCATTACCATATTACATTGCCCCCAATATTTGTCAAACTTTTCTTTCATTGAGGCCACCATTTCTCTTATGAATAAATCTTCATCTTCTACGGCATTATCAATTTCTTGTTTTACTTTCCAAACTTCAGGAAGGTATAAATTTGCAGTAGGATACTCACTACCTGAGATGACATGAGTGGCTATATCGAATGCTTCTAAAATCTTACAAATCTTCTCAACTTTGTTCCAATCCTCTTCTGTTGGTGCATACTTGTAATGTGGCTCTCTTTCCTTATAATCGGGAAAGACAACCTTAAACTTTAAAGCAGTAGCCAACATCCCATATGTAGAATTCCACCTAGTTGGACAATCAATCATGAGCTTCTTTGCTTTCAAACGTTTTTGCTCAACAATATCACGAAATGCTTTCAGCCTTGCATCATTATAGTTAACATATTTCACACTCTCACGGACATTATGTATAATGTCTTTAATGCTACCAAGGCCATCTTGCACCAACAAGTTCAGTATGTGTGCACAACATCTAACATGAAACAAATTACCATCCAAAGGTAATGAACTACTAAGTGTTAAGGTGTCCTTAAGAACCCTTAAACAAGAATCATTGTAAGCCGCATTGTCAACTGTCACAGAAAACACTTTATTATCAATCCCCCAAGCCTTCAAACACTTGAAAATAGCATCTGCCACATCAATTCCCCGTCTTGGGGCAGGAACTTTCACAAAATTCAGAACCCTCTTTTGAAGATTCCACCCCGCATCAATGAAATGCCCAGTAATGACCATGTATTCAGCTACTTGGTGAGTTGATTTCCACATATCAATAGTCAAACTAATCTTGCTAACACCTCGTAATAGGGCCTTCAAGTGTTTCTTCTCTGCCTCATATATAGCTAAACAATCACTTCTAGCTGTCTTGCGAGTGATTTTTTGAAACTCAGAATTTGCATACTGAAAGCCCCACATCCAAACTTCATCCTCGACAATGTTAAAAGGATGATCATGCACCATAATTGCAGTAGCTATAATTTCCCTCATCCTTTCATTGGAATATCTAGCACCCGGTGCCAGAAATGGGTTGATATTCATATTTGAAGGTTGAAATTGAATGGTGGATTGTTTTTTTTGAGAAGACACATGCAACATCCTTTGCAAGCACGTCTTCGCATGTCTCCAAAGATGGGTAGTGCTAGCTCCCTTCCCAGAATATGAAAATGTATTTTTGCAATACTTACATTTACCTTTGAGCCCACTTTCAGTTTCAACTTGATCAAAATCATCCCAAACAGCTGAGGTTTTTCGCCTCTTCTTTGTGATGACACAATCATCACCTTCATTTTCATCATTAGTTTGTTGGGTAGAATCTGTCTGCATTGGTTGATTAACCTCAATAGCATTAGGAGGAACTGAAGTTGATGACATTGTTTCACACTCAAGCAACACAAATATGAATTAAGCATATGGAGAGTATAAACTCAAGACATTGGTGGTGATGTGTCCTTTTCTATTTCAATAACGACTTTTGTATTGAGTAGAAACTTAATCAATTTTAATATCATCAAAACCGATTTAGCACAACTTGACCATCATGATAACACAAACATCAATGATGTATATCATTGTTCTCAAATTTTGACATTTTTTATGAAAATATAAATTGTATGACCTCACGAAAATTTGCTTACTTATACGGGCATGTATAGTTAGTGCAACAAACATTGTCACAAGCATTATCCTAGCAACTACAACGAGGCCAAATATGTAGTCAATACAGGAAATAGAGACTCCCCTTATGGTTGGTCTATAATGATTCAAAAATAAATATAAAGGAGATATATGGAAGATGGAGAAAGTGGACACAAAAATGCAAGCTTCCACCGATAGTCCTATCATACAAAAATAAAGACAAAGGATATATACACAAATCCACTAAATCACTTCTCAACACAAGTTTCGCCAATAGATTTTTGTATCTCACACATTTCATGAGCTTCGAAAGCAAAAGCTTACTCTCACAATTTCTTCATAGCTACAACCTTAAAGCTCTATTTGCTCCAGTGTGTTTTTTGTATACTCAGGGTCAGGGGGCACCAAACCTCACGCAAGGAAGAAAATAAAGAGTTTGACTCATTGTTGAATGAATCCATAGCTGACAAATAGCAGTTTTTTACCCATATAGCTAGCATCCGAAATCTAATTTCCAACCAGAAAAACAAACAGAATTTCTGGCAAAACAATAAATAAAAAAAAAGCTCTAGAACCAGACACCGATGAACCAGACGATTCGATTCATACCACTAACGAAGAACCAGACGCCGATTCATACCAATAAATAAAAGGAGTACTATAAAGTTCTAGAAATTCGATTCATACCACTAACGAAGAACCAGATGCCGATGAAGAACCTGAAGCTCAAACTCCAATGAAAGCCAATGGAGAACAAGCAGCTAGCAACTGAGAACGAGAACCAAAAAAGGAAGCAATGACAACAATGGGAGCTAATGAAGAAGACGACACTCCGCTCGACGATGGTGGAGTCGCGATGAAGGATTGGAGGTGAACGTCTGGACTCTGGACTGAAGGGGCGGCCGCAACGCAAGCTCCAAATGTCCGGTGGAGTCGCGATGAGCGCTGAAGGATTGGAGGCGATTCAGGTGAACGTCTGGAGACTCTGGACTCTGGACGGAAGGGGCGGCCGACGCAAGCTCCAAATGCGGGTCCTGAGTCCTGGAGGCCGAGAAAGAATTAGGGATTTAGGGTAGAGATTTAGGAATTATGGTTAGGATAGAATAAAATTATAAATTTAGAATAAAATTTACAATAATAAGCTTTAGTTCAGTGGTCTAATGGTTAAATGTTGTTTAATAGGTTAGGGGTTCGATCCACACATGAAGCATTATTATAGAACATTTATTTTAAATAACAGGCCAGGCCTCCTGACAGGCTTGACAGGCTTATATACAAGCCTGAGCCTGGCCTGTTAAGGAAAACAGGCTTTTATACAGGCCTGAGCCTGTGTATTTTTAAAAACAGGCCAGGCCAAATACAGACCAGGCCACAGGCTCCTGACAAGCTGCCTGGCCTGTTCCCACCCTTACTCGGATAGGATTAGAACGAGCCCAAGACACCCTAATCTTACTAGCAATTTACCTTTAGAAGAATGTCACACTAGGCAAGAAATAAGCAACTGAATTACACTGTCAATAACTAATTTTATGAATAAAAGGGACTGTAAGCTGTTGAAAATTAATTGCGCAGTTCTCGCTTGAAATTGAGTTATCTGAAAGCATTCGAATGCATATCCTCTTAAAAGCTCATCTCTCCTTATCCCTCATCTCTTTCTTTGACTTTGTTTTGCCCTTTTTTTCTATTTGTCTTGGCTTATCATAACTTCTCTCCCCTCCCAAATTGCTAAAAAAACAAAAGTGTTTTTAATTTTTTTTAAAAGAAGTATATTGTTTTAAAAAAATTATTAAAAAATACTTTTTTAAAAAAATATTTTTAAATATTTTTTTTATAGTTTGGGCCGCGAAGAGAAGTTATGAAAGAAGTTAAACAAAGGCAAAGAGAAGAGAACTTGTGAGAGAATCTCCATCCATAAGCATTCCCCGGCCATCCCACTACCCATCACCCCAATTATTTCAGTTGAACCATCTGCATAATGTAACTTGCTTTTAAAGTCATAAAATGGGCATTGATCTCAAAATTGCATCCTTCTGGTGAACTTGAAACGATTATAATCTCAACTTTTATCACCAGAAAGCATGAAAGAGATTTTCATTTCAGGATAAACTACCAAGCACTTCCTTATAATCTTTGCTCGTGCTAAGAATCATTATCCGTCAATTCAAAAACCCTCACACAACTACCCTAGACAGCACAGTGCCTGCGCCTGCTGAAGTAGCAGTTGAACCAGAAAAAAAAACAAAAGAAAAAAAGAAAGTGATGCTCCCAAACGCCATAACTCAGAAAGAATTCCCCTAAAATCTAAGCCTCTCAAGCTCAAAGAACGAAGAACAAAGAGAAAGAACACGAGAAAGGGGGAAAACTTACAGCCGACAGCGAGAATGGCAGATGAGAAGGCGAGAATGAGAGCGATTAGCAACAGGCGAGTGCAAGAGGCTGATTCACTGAAGCGGACGGAACCTAGGGCGACTTTGGGGGATGAAATTGGATACACAGAATAGTAAAATTTAAAATGAAGAGCAAGTGGAGGGAAAAGAACGGTTACATTGCGTTTGTCTGGAAAGAGTTTGAACTACGATTTTAAACTAAATTTTATTTTAAATAAATTTTAAATAAAATAATTATTTGATAAACCCTAAACTAATATTTAAAAAAAAAATTGTCTAAATTTTAGTTTAAAAAAATTAAAATAAATAATTATATTTATTTAAATTTTTTTTGATTAAATTATAGTTTAAAACTATAATTTTAGATAAATCATTAAGATTAACTTTTAAAATAGTAAAAATATTTATACACTGTCTAATTATAATTTTATCTTTACTTTTTATTATATTATTTTTTTCTCTCTTTTCTCCTATCTTATTTATCTTATTTTTAATAAAATCATATTATTTCTGTTAATTTTTTAATTATAAAAATTTTTCTAATAATAAATATTAAAATACTCATTTATTCATAATTATTTTTTTATAAGTTCTTCTCTAAAAATATTTTTTTAATAATTGTCTAAAAACTATTTTTTTTAAAATTTTTATCCAAATAGATCCAAACAATTATATTTATTTAAAAGAATTTTTATATTAAATTATAGTTTAAAATTAAAGTTTTAGATAAGATATTGAAACTAGTTTATGAAATAATAAAATAGTTTATAGATTACTCAATTATTATTTTACTCTTATTTTTTTGCACTCTCTTTCTTCTCTCATTTCTCTTCTCTTATCTCCTATCTCATATTTTAATAAAATAATAATTTTTTAATTATAAAAATCTTTCTAATAATAACTATCGAAACACTTATTTATTTAAAACTATTTTTTTATAAACTCTTCTCTAAAAGTTATTTTTTAAAATCTGCCTAAATTTTTTTTATAAATTATTTTCAAAACTCTTATCCAAATATACTTAATTATATTAACTTATATATTTATCACTTGCAAGCACTAACTTTGCGGACAATAAAAACTATAGGATGTTTTATCAATTTTAAAATATATCAATATTTGTTGAAATAGCCCAACTGATAAAACGGGCATATTTTGTGCCTGTTTAAAACTATAGAAAATTAAAATTTTATAAGTTTTTTTTAGACAAAATTTATGTTTGGAGAAATTTTAAAATAAACAGTCATATTTATTCAAACAGACTATTAGGCTAAACTATAGTTTAAAATCAAAGTTTTAGATAAATTGATCAGAGTAGCTTATAGAATAGTAAAAGAGTTTATGAACTAACCAATTATTATATTACCCTTACTTTTTCTTATACAATCTCTCATTTCTTCTAATTTTTTTTATACTATCTCTCATATCTCCTACTTTTTCTCACATCTTCTTTTATTTGTTTTCTTACACACTCTCTCATCTCTCTTCTTATATCTTATCTCTCCTCATTTAATACTCATACCCTTTTTCGTAATTTACCAATAATAAAAGTACTTATAGAAATAACTATTTAAACAATTATTTATTTAAAACTATTTTTTTATAAATTCTTCTTCAAAAACTATTTTCTATAAATTGCCTAAATTTTTTTCTTCATAAATTTATTTTTAAAATCTTATCCCAATGAACCCTTTATTATAAAATGAGGTGAGTTTGAGGTAATCCATTAGCTCAATTTTTTTTAATTATTAATATTATTATTTATTTTATTTAAATATTTTTAGTATAAAAAATTAATAAAAATAATTATTTATTTATTAATATGTATTGACATGTTATAATTAATTAATTTTATATTAATATTTATTTAAATTTATAATTATAAAATTTAAGATTTTTTATAAAAAAATTTAATAGTATAATAGTAATAATTTTTTTATTATGTTAATATAACATTAATAATATTTTATTAATATTTTAAAATTTTAAAAATAAATTTTTAAAATGACCTCATATATTTATTTGAGAAAATGAACGACAACGTTCATTAGAAAAAATATAATCAATAAAAAACTGTTTGAACACGAATGGAAAATATACATCATATGGCATAGTCAAAGAGAAGAATGAAGTGTCATAATAGCTCATAAACCTTTTTTAGATTGTTGCCCCTTAAGGGTGTGCTTCACAATAATAAAATTTAATTATACAAAATATGATTATCAAAAGGTCAGTATACGCAATAAGATTTTCGATAAAATATATTATTAACAATTTGTAATCATGATATTTCATTTTTTTTATTTTGTATTTAAAATTTCAAAAAATATAGATAATAGATGTTTAACTCTATAACATTTAACATAAAAATAAAATAAAAATTATGTTCCCTTCCATCCTAGATATAAGTAAAGATATTTATCTTAATTTAAAATATAAAATATAGATTGATATTGTCTCTCAAATATATATATATTTTAAAATTTTCCCATTAATAGCATATATTTGGAGATTTTTTCATAAGGGATAATTTGTATAATGTAAATGATTAAATATAATATTTTAAATAAATAAACACATATTTTTTATATAAATAATTATTTTAATTAATTTTTATAGTGTTAAAGAGTTACAAACTCTCTCAAGGGGGAGATTCCTTTTCTATGAGCATCATAATATTTAAAGAGATATAAAGAGATATCTCTACAGTTAAATAAAATGATAATATAATTAGGATAATATTAATAGGGTGTAAGAATATTCTTAATTAGACTAGTTCTATGGATAATGATTCAGGTATCCAACTTATTTCTTAAAATTATACAAAAAATTTAATTAATTCTTTTAATTTCTGTCAACTAATTATTTGGTTGTTTATATTATTAAAAAGTGACCCATATATACTCCATACTATGGTAAGGATGGCATCATATGTGAGAAACTGGATAGTCCACGTGATGATGAAGTTCCGCATTTCCTTCCGGTTACGTCACGTGTGGGTTAGCGCAGTGACCAATCAACAATCAGGTAGCCGAGAGCGTGGTTTTCACTACCTATATTAACGCGTGATCTGGAATTCGCTCGGTAGAGAGCGACATAGAAATGCCTCGAAGTCGCGGGTGTCGAAAATTTTATTCAATTCATTTCCCTCCCAACTTTGGCCAGCTATTAAGATTGAAGGACCTAAGTTTTAGCGCTCTCCTTCTTCTCGCCCCGTTGTACTCTTACCCCTCCATTCCATCGCCTTACCTTTCGATTTGTGCTCCAAATCTCCTATCTCTACAAAGCATCGCTTCAATTCGCTTGATTTTCCTCCATTTTCAATTTTCGCTTCTTCTCTTACATACCTGCCTGGTACGACTACGACCCTCCCCCTACCATCTCTCTTCAATTCTTCTTTTCCTTTTTTCTCTGAAAGTTTCTCTTGGTCAATTCATCTTACGTGTTTATCTTTTTTTGTTTTATTTACTTACTTAAAGGCATATTGATGAAATGATTTATCCATCTAAGTGGGGTTGCTAGAAAATTCGGTTGTAGAATGAGCTTGGAGTATATTTGTCAAATGTTAGCGGTTTTTCTCGGCATTCAAGCAGATGTGCATTTTTATTTAATCGGCATTTGATTTACTGTGATAAGCATTAGCATGTTCGTGGATTTTGTATTTAGTTATTATTGTATGATTGGATTTAAAATAAAATAAAGTTAGCGACTTGTGCTTCATACTCTACCTCCATGTTCTAGTTAATATTTTATTGTGCTTGCTTGTGGTCTTTGCTTGCAAGTTTTTCCCTCTAGCACGTTGCTTCCTTTTGGGCAATATATATATATATATATATATATATATATATAATTCTCTATGCACTGCGCTTTTCTTATTATTCAATCCAGACACGGTTTGGTCGCTCAAAGTAACTTGTTGCTTTCAGAAATCAAATACTCTTCAACAACGAGGCTGGTAAGATTTTCTTTGCAAAGACAACTTATTTTCTTCCTGGAGTGAAGAGTGTTGTTGAGTTTTTTGCCTACTTTCTTTCTGCCCTTCTTGTGATGCAAATAAAAGTGGTTAGTCTGAACACTGCGATGTTTGAGAGGGGTGCCGAGATGAGGTTAAAAAATTGAACCTTTATATATGAATGTTTTGTTATAGCTGTGTAGTCATCTACTATATTGTGTCATGACCAATGGTATAGGCATTTAGGAATTGTTGTTTAGCCCAAGTGGATTGGGTTTTCTTTGGCAATGTGATTAGTGTATAATATCTTAACTTCATTGATGCTACCTTATTGATGAGTGGAAGGATAGACAGACAGACTATTGGTACGTAGTAGGTAGATATGTAGATAAAAAAGACACAGAGAAAACTTCTGATCGCATCTTGCTTCTTACCAGTTTCTGTCGATTTTTTGGTCCACTTTCTTGCTTCTTACCTTTTACCTGTTTGTGTTTGTATGCCCCTCACATGTTGCTGGGGCACCTTTTCATGATTACATCCAAGAAAAAAAAAGTTCAAAACAAAGGAGTCCTAACTTGAATAGACTTCTTTGGAAACTTGGGTATATTTGTTAGAGCATAGTTTCATCAGCATGAGACCTGCTTCTGTACGGGGAGAAGAGGCATGAATTCTAACAAGGGATCTTATTTATTTTTGACAATTTTTGCCATGCTGGTGCTTGAGGTTTAGCATAGAAACTGCACACATGTTAGTAGAATGTGGGGTGGATGGTGTTTTTCCTCATGACGGGAATGGACTTTCTTTCTCTGCATCTACTTATCAGTTTACAAGTTTGGATTCACCACAGGAAGACATTATATTTTCATCTTGGTGATTCTGAAACATAACTGGATGAATGCTTCAGTTAGTTAATTATTGATATGATTGGCCCCTGAGGGCAACACGAATTTAAAATATTCTTCCGGTCCTAAATATAAGACCTAGTTGATTTGTTTGTGAAGATTAAGGAAACTAATTAAATAAGTTAATTATGACTAAATTTAACCTCTCAATATAAATTCATATAATATACTCTTTAATCTATCCAAATTAGTCAAATAATTCTTATATTAGTCATAATTCATTATTTATTTAGCATATTTAATCTATCTAAAAAATTCAACTAACTCCTATATTAAGGAGTGGAGGAGTAATTAATTCTAAGCTTTGTAACAGTCCTACATTGTGGTTGTTATGTTTACATTCGTGAATATATTTTTACAACTATCAAACCCTTATAATTCGCGTATTGAATTACTGATCCTTTCACAATTTACATCAGGAATATAGATAGCACAAAGTATTTGTTGTCCCCCACCACTTACTGTCTTTCTTAGAATAACTAAAGAAGTATTTAGTTTGACAACCTTATTTCAATATTCTGAAATCAGGATATGCTTACCATTGTTCTTGGTTAAATATTTCAGGTTCTGCAACTTCTGTAAATTTGGAAATGGCAAGAGGAAGCAGGGGACGACACACCATTGCTTCCCCTCAGTTTCGGCCTACACCATACCCTTTGCCTGCATGCAAAAAGGATGTGTGTGTGACTTTATGCTCGAAGAAGTGCTCCACAGACTTGGATAAGAATGATTGGGAAAATGTGACATGTTCTGTGTGCATGGAATATCCACACAACGCAGTACTTCTACTCTGCTCCTCTCACGACAAAGGCTGTCGTCCCTATATGTGTGGAACAAGTCTTCGTCATTCAAACTGCCTCGAGCAGTACAAGAAAGCTTATACTAAAGTCGTCTCATCCGATTTGCCTCTCGAGAAGAGCAAAATCACAGAGCTGGCATGCCCTCTATGTAGAGGTCAGGTGAAAGGTTGGACTGTTGTGGAACATGCACGAGAGTTCCTTAATGCTAAGAAGAGAAGCTGCATGCAGGATAACTGCACATTTGTTGGGAACTACAAGGAGTTGAAGAAGCATGTCCGGTCAGAGCATCCTTCCTCAGCACATCCACGCGCAGTAGATCCTGCTCATGAACAGAAATGGCGGGTGCTCGAGTGGGAGCGCGAGCAACAAGATGTTATCAGCACAATAACATCATCCATGCCTGGGGCAAGGGTTTTTGGAGATTATGTAGTTGAAGGAAATCATAACTATCTCACTTCAGAAGATGAAGACGGGGAGGATTCTAGTGTTGATCCTGCTGAAAGAAGTGGAAGATTTCATATGGACTTTGAGGCAATGAATTTCTTTTTGCTATTTCATGCAGTTCAGGGAGGGAATGAACTTAACGTTAGTAGACAACAATTGAGTCAGGCCAGTGCTCTGCGTGCACCTTCTCCTGTTGGCAGTGTGGATTTCTCTGATCAAGATGACTACAATGATAGGTATAGTGAAGGTGTTGGTTTGTCACTAGCTAGCCGTCTCCGTCGCCATGGCCGTGGCAGATTCTTAAATGGCCGCTCGAGCAGGAGGCGAAGGAGAGAAGCACACACGTGAGGGAGGATGTTGAGAAAAAGACCACGCACAACAAAGCAAGGAGGTTGGAGATGGTGTTTGCTAGGTCTATGGTGGAGCTTGGTGACACAGAATGATGGATTTAGTAACATTTACATACATTATTTTCAAGCAATAGGAGAAAAAAAAATAGATAGATAGCCATTATTATTTTTTTCTTTTGTAATTTATTTTCTTTGTACATTCCTACGCTCCTCCTAGTTGAAAATGGTAATAGTGTATGTCTTGAGAAATTGTGTTGCAATGTTTCAAACATGTTAGCAATTTAACTTTCGAAATAGTACTAATCAAATGATGTTAACCCAGTAATTTAATATATTATTAAAATTAGATTCTTGTTTGATTAAGAATCGTATTGATATTTTGAATTTGTTGACTCAAATTAAAGAACTATGTGATGCACTTAAGTAGAATTAAAACCTAATTCTTCCATCTTAATTTTAGAGTTATTTAATTAATTAAAATAAATTAAAAAGGTAAATAAATTATTTAATAATAATAAATATAATATAAATTTTTATTATTATATGACGTTAGATTATGAAATATTTAATTTTAGATTCGTGATTTTATAACTGTCTCTCATACTATATATATATATTTTATAATCAATTTAAAATTTAAAAAATAATAATAAAATTTTATATCATTAAATTAACTCAATATTAATTTATTTATTAAAAATTTAACCTCCATATTAAACTTGTGGTTTTAGAAGTTATTTTTGCATAAATTTGATGATGAATTCAGTATCAAAAAACAAAAAAAAGTTGATGATGACTTCGGAAGTGGTCGCAAACGTAAATGACACATAAACAGGGTACAGGGATTGCTTTTGGGGGAACCTAGCTTAGCTTTTTTTTTTTAAAAAAAAAAACAAATATTTTGGGTAAAATATACAAATAAAATAAGCTCTGGGTTGCATATAAAGTTTTTATTTTTAAAATAATAATAAAATTTAAAAAATCAAATGTGAAAATTAAAAAGCATTTATTTATTATTATTATTATTTAGTAACCTAACTAAAAGCCCCGTGTTGACGGTAGCCACAGCTGCAAAACCCTAACCAAGCTTATGATACAATAAAAAGAAACCATCTTTGTCAGGCTCTGAGGCTGCAGCGCGGAGAATAGTAGCCCTAGCCGAAACCCAAAAGGAGGCATCGCCACAGCAAAAAATGCCCAAGTCCAAACGCAATAAAACAGGTTTTATTTCTGTTAAGCTTCTTCGTAGATTTTTCCGTGCTCAATGGTTTTGTTCGTTTGATTGGCGAGGAAATTTGGATTCTTCTTACCGCTATTAAAAATGTTTTTCTGTTCGGTTTCAGTGATAAATTTTGAGTCTTTTGTTCATTGAGATGTGGGAGAGATTAAACTTGAGGCCTACACCTCGGTTAAGATTTCTGCTTTTGTAGTAAACAACCATCTTTTAGTGAACCGAAGGGTTGTATCTGAATATAAGGTTGATTCAGGAAAAACATTTGAATTTTATTAACTTGTTTTACTCTTGGCTGCAAAGATTGCAGCTTAGAAGTGTCCTTCCTCGAAATCTTTAGTTTAATTTGAATTTTTCTTAATAGTATCAACTCGACTGTAAATTTGGTGCCGAGTCTCACATCAACAATCTACGTTTTAGTGGCTTGCTAGTGAGAGTATTTTGTTTTCACTTTTAACTTGTCTCAGAGTTCAACTTGGCAGTTACCAGGCTTAGCTATAACAGTCTACCAGTTTTAAAGAGCAGCTATGGGAATTTAAAATCAAGCAGTTTACAGGTGTATATTCTGATTATGGTGTCTTACCAAATTTGTTTGTTTGTTGGTGAAAATACAGTCACACTCTCGAAGACAAAGAAAAAGGGGAGGGAACATAAAGAAGCAATAGTAAATGCTATAAAAGATGCTGCTGAAAAATACAGTTCAGTGTATGTGTTCTCTTTTGAAAACATGAGAAATAAGAAATTCAAGGAGTTCAGGGAGCAACTGAAATCTACTAGCAGGTAATATCAATTTCTTCTTGTTCTCTTCATTTGAAGCTTTGCATAAACGTTTGTTGGAAGAGGCCAAAAATGTTTACGACTATTCTTCTTTTCCTTGCTGGAAAGTGGAAACTAAGATAAACCATGGACTGATTACTTATTTATTGAGAGGCTTCATCAATTTCTCAGAAAAAACTGAGTTAAAAGTCGTTCCCTTGTTCTTAATTTATAATCTAAAAATAAGAGGCTCATGCTAGTGTTGGCTGTAAAATTTCTGTCTCATGAGGTGCCTCCTCTATAGTGTTTCTAGACTTCCATTCCATAGTATCTCTCTTTGGAATTTTAAGGCACCCAATGAGTAAAACTTAGGGAACTGTGTGCTTTTACAAAATCTCTGGTCTTCTCATTCAAAGTTGAATATATGATTACTGATTTTTTTCTACTGAAAATTTTCATTTTACTTTCAGGTTTTTCTTGGGATCAAACAAAGTCATGCAGGTGGCCCTAGGCCATTCTACTGCTGATGAGATTAGACCCGGTCTTCATAAGGTTTCTAAGGTAGCCATTATTTTAGGCTAATTTTTCATGTGGTAGTCTTTCACTTCTAGTGAACTTATTTTCATGCGACCTTTATTGGTTTATGTTCTCTTTAGCTTCTACGAGGAGATGCTGGAATGGTTTTTACAAATTTGGCAAAAGAAGAAGTTGAAAGGTAAATTTTTGCTCTTCTCAATGTCGTGAAACTAAGAAAGAGATAAAGTCTCTGAAAAAGAGGAAAAAGGCAAAAGCCATTGGACTGAATCAAGGCTAGTTTTTTTTTTTTTTAAATATCTTTATGTGTGTGTGTGAGAGAGAGAGAGGCCATCTGATCTATAGTTGATATTAATTCTTGCTGGGAATAGCTTGAAACATGCATTCATTCACATTACTCAACTAACTAATTTAAACATTTGGATCGATTTGGACTTGATGGTTAGGGTGTTTGCCACTCAACCATAAGACTCCACATTGATCAACCGTTTAGAAACTGAGCTAATAGAAACATTTCTAATTTTGTTTTCCAGGTTATTTAATGAGTTTGAGGAGTATGACTTTGCGAGAACAGGAAGCAATGCAACTGAAAAGGTTATTTCTCATGCTATAGCCTTTCATTTTAAAGGTGTAGTGGCTAGTGTGGGGAACTTGCTGTAGATATTTGTTTCAGTAGTGTTGGGTCAATGAGAAAATCTAGTTTGCGTGCTGCATTCATCCGTTAACCTGTGTCATAAGTTGCATACTTTGATTCTGATGAGTAGCATTTGATTAAAGGCCCGAGGGGACAAGGTTATAATGGTTACTTCTTACTAGTGCAATTTTTTCTTCTTCTGGTGATGCTCCATAGGAAATGGAGAGCGTTCTTGGCTACAGGATTGTGTAAAATGTCCATGTAATTTGTTTACAAAGTGATATTCAATCATTAAAATGTTTCAGGTGGAACTCAAAGAAGGTCCTTTGGAGCAGTTCACACATGAGATGGAGCCATTTCTGCGGAAGCAAGGCATGCCTGTTCGGTTAAATAAAGGTACATATTAATGTTCTTTTTTCCCTTTTTCCAAATATGATTCAAAAGCACATATAAATGTGGATTTATCAATAATCAATAAGCTATAAATCGCAGGAGTGGTTGAACTTGTCTCAGATTTTGTTGTTTGTGAGGAGGGGAAGCCGTTGTCACCTGAGGCATCTCGCGTAATGGTTAGTTCAATTGTTCTGTTACATAAGGGTTATTGTCATTATAGGTGCATCACAGGAGCAGATAGCTTCTTTAGTAATGGGTTTTATCTAATTGTCTTGTCACCATTTTTTTCATGTTTTATCTCTGCATATCCATCTCTCTGGTAAATGAGGAAAATCTATATCAATCATGGATTTTATTGTTGGTTCGTGGATTTTTTGAGGGGCTAAATGTATGGCGCAAGGTTCCCCTTTCCCTTTTCCCTTTTCATTGTCTAGCTTCTGCATGCCAAACTTTGGCTATGTTCATGCATGTGGATTCATTTGTAACTTCATATGGTGTCTCCTACACACATCAATCTTTAGTAAATAGCAGCTACAAGATTTATGTATTATGATTTTTGATGCTAATAGAACAATGCATTGCGAATTCTGATATTTTTGGATGTTTTCTGCTAACTAATATGTGATTGATTTTCTTTGCAGCGTCTACTGGGGATTCAGATGGCTACATTTAAACTTCATCTGATATGCAGATGGAGTCCTGACGATTTTGAACTGTACATACAAGGACCAGATGATTCAGACGTCGAAACCAATTAATTCGAATTTCACGACGAGGCAGACGATTTGCTTCTTGAAATGGCAACATAATTTAAGTGGTCTTCTGATGTCCTGGGTTTTTGACGTGAGCATATTTCTGCAACCTATATTATGTATTCTTTCTAGGCCTAATATCTAGAATTAGTTCATCACTTCTGCAGCCCCCAGTTTTGTAATCTTGAATATGTTGTCAAAGTTGAGTGGCTAGCTAGCTAGATATACTTTTATATTGCTTCAATTTTGTTTGCACTTGGAATTTTGGATCACTGTACTGAACTGTTTTTCTTCTAATACATCCCAGTTATTCTTTAGTCAATTACATTATCTTTACAGTGCTTTGAGGAAAAATGGTACTGGCATTTTTTTTAAAAAAAATTTTGGTCTGGAGAGATTTTGCTAGAAGGAAAATATGGAGAAGGGAGGCTGACACGGGTGAGGACTTATCTTGTTTGACATTTCATCCCTGTACAAATTTTTCCTGTGTGGATTAAAATGGTTCCTCACGTATCCTTGTTTCAGATCAACTTTTTGTCTTTTGGAAATTACTGAGACTTTTAGATAATTAAAAAAATTATTTTGGATATCATAAATTATTCTTATTTTTTGAAGATTTAAAGAGACATACTCTAATAAAATTATTGTGAGATTGAATTCATAACTTTTACTTGCAAGAAAAATGATCATGGGGCCACTTTTTGATTATCTATTTTCATTCCTTTACCATTCCAACTTTTGATTGTAATTTATTTTCATCTGCTTGTCCACGTTTTATACCCTCTTGACGTCCTACTATATTTTAATCATTTTATTAATATAACTTGGTCTTTTATTTAAAAAAAAAAAACAAGAAGCTTAAGAAATAGCCAGATACATGTTAACTTAAATACCTAATTAAATTAATTTTTTTGGTTATTCATTGACTAGGCAAAGAAAAATCAAAAGGTTATTTTTTTTGGAAAAAAAATTGTCAAAATACCATTTGAAATTTAAATTTCTAAAAAAGTGATGCTAATTTCCAAAATCCAAATAAATACTAATAACTTATATTGAATTTTAAAATTGGTGTGCTTTTATAATATGGCCCATTAGAAAAAAGACCATCAACTAACTGGCTGCCAGATCTTGGATCCCAAAAGATTTGGTGAGTATTGAGCCAGAAAAATGAAGAAGAAGATGATAGATGATGAAGAAGAAGAAGATGAGGAGGACACACAGAATGCGAACCAAGAGATAGATGATGAAGATCTAACTAAAGAATTTGATGACGATGATGATGCTTGCGTACGATGAAAGTGTGATTTACCTATAAGATAGGGGGAAGAAGAGAAACCAAGAGCCGCTGAAGTCAGAACGAGAAAGAGGAGAATCCAAGAGACGAGTGAAATTGTTTGTTGAGAGATGTTATTCCCTTTAATCTTCCTCTACTCGGTCGTCTTCTTGATCAAAAGGATTCATCATTTCTAACATTCTTCCCCAAAGTAAGCTTAAAAGTACTTGCTCGTGCTTTTCCTTAACTCCTTTTCAATCATTCAACATAGTTTAAGTAAGTACAGGAATCGGTTTCATTTTCAAAGTCCCATCTTGTAGCCTTCAAAATTATGCAAAGAGAGAATTTTAAATATTGGAAGCAAGCCTAACAGCTTCACCCATGTATCAATGTCAGATACAATTAATCCACGCAAGTCGCGGTTGGAACAAATGAGACCCAAACTTCAAAAGATTTGCACGGTTTAGAGAGATTCTTATCCCGCCATGAAAGCTAGGAATTTCTTAGAACAAATAGTGTTAAACATCATAGGTTTTTTAAAAGAAAACGTCCTCTCACCCTAGATGGACAAAGTTAATGGAACCCATAAACTAGGCCAAGTGAGGTCGCTCAGGAACCGGGGATCACGGTTCCGGATGTTTCGTATAACCAGACCGCATCGGGGTAGAGTACCACCGGATTTGTTCATTTGTATCGGTGGCTATGAGGTACGGTAGGTAGCGGTGGTGGCGGCTGCTGTCACCCCTCTCTTATCCCCTAAACAGAGAACAAAACGAGAAAGCATTAAAAAAGTTTAAAACTCAGAGATATGAAAGAAAATTGAGAGAAAAATAATCAAACAAAAGAAGAAATTCAAGAGTGTTACCTAAATTTAATCAAAGAAATCACAGTCGATCTTATAAGAAATAAAATGCAAAGAAGAAAAAAGTGAGCGTGAGAGATTGATAAGAGAATAATGAGGGATTAATGTGCAGATACATAAAGCTGCCTTCTACTTTGAAACTACGATGACATTTTACCCCTTGTCATGAACTGTCAAGCTAAACAGAAATACAAATGAAAGTGAAGAATGAAACCTATTTGTAACTGACAACAATTTTAATTATAAGAGCTTAAGGAGACTATGTTCTGTTTTCACCCAGCAAGTTTCTTAACAAATGGGTATTCAACACATTTAAGCTTAGCAGTTGAAGGTATGTTAACCAACTGATTAAACCTAAGTAATTTTATATTAATTTTTGAATAAATTTAAAATAAAGCAAAAAAAATACAGTTGTGTTAGTGTAATCAAAATACTATGATTAATTACAGAAAATGCTATGAACAAATCAGTGAAACCAAAACGTAAAATTTTCAAAGGAAAGAACATAACAGAAAAGAAGAGAGAAGGTAGTAGTCACTATAATTAGGGATAGAAATAGGTCAGACGGCCTGCCAAGGGCCTCTAGCTTAATTAAATACACAGGTTCACGTTTGTTTAAAAGTCTTTATTTTAAGAGGCTAATCTCAGGCTTCTTATAAAGCCTGTTAGACCTGTCAGGCGGCCTGAGCTTATTATTCAAAATATATTTAATATTAAAGTGTAATAAGTAGATATTGAATCTACAACATATTGAATACAATACAATAGTCAAACTATTAAACTAACACATATTATTATATATTTTATTATTGCATTTTATTTTAACAGATCTGTTAGAAGGCCTGTAATGAGAACTTATTATGAAAGCCTGTTAGGTGGCTTGCCAATATAATTAAAAAAAATTAAACTTTTTAAATAGGCTATAATAAGCTATAAAGTTAGACTTAGGCCAAATTATCAGGCTTTGGCTAAAGCCTGCCTTGCCTGGAAGCAGACTCAAATGAGTTTCTAAAAGCCTAAACGAGTTTCTAAAAGCAGATTTGAGTTGGGAGGTACCTGTCGTCTGCTATCATCTGACTCAAGAAAGCAGAGTGACTTTGAACCGCACAGTGAATAACAAAAAAAGGAAAACACGTGAGGAATGAAAATAAATATTAGCAGAAACACTGTGAGGGTACCTGGAAACATCTCTCCCATGAAATTACACTGGGAGGATACAAGGATTATATAGAGATGTTTCAGAGTTGAAAGTACTCGAATTCGAATTTGAATTTTAGCACCTGAAAGCATCAAGAAGCCAAAATTTGAAATACTTAGAACAGTACACACTACACAGTTGCAGACTGCAGAGATTGTGATGAGTATGGGGCTTTGACTAAAGAAGGAAGAAGAAAAGGACGTAAGCAGAGGCCAACCGGCTGACACAGAGCTTGATGTTGTTTTTGGTTATTTTTAGTCCAACGTATAGTAACCTCTATTCCAATTTTATGACGGTGGAACGATGTTATTTTCTAGTATAAATTTGTCAGAAACAAAATACACACTCCACTTATCCTTGATGAGGGTTACTCACTCAGTCGTATTTATAGCTAATTTGAGTAGCATTCTAGCCCTTATTTATAAGTCTACTGTGAAAGAGAGAAATTTTTAGTGCTAAGTAAACAAGAAAACATAAGTTCACCTAAAAAATTATTAATAACCTTATTTAGCTATCTTTCAAAAAAATATGAAAAGAAGAGATATATGAAAATGACTTATAAATGTAGAAAGAGAATTTTAGTAAGGGTACATTTGATAAAGTTTATTAATTTAAGACATTTAATTATTCAACTAAAAATATATTGAAATTAACTTATAATAAAAATAAGGGGCAAATTAAAGAAAGGCTAAATTATACTTTTGGTCTTTTACATTTATATCGTTTCATTTTAGTTCCTAATCTAATTAATTTGGTCAACATTCATCATATTCATTCTTGTTTGACTCAATCAGCGACAACCATGCCCTAAAGGGCGAGAAGGCCTAGCATACCAGATTGATTATCACCATTTGGAATGCATGCTGTGCATTAATTACAAACTGTTACAATGAAATGCTTTGGAAAAAAAATTAAGCATATCAGAGCTGTTCCATCTCTCTCCAATCTGATATGTGAAAAAAACAATTTTACTACACCTTTCGGCTCGTCTGTTGTTGTAATAAGCATATGCTCAAAGGAGAACCTAATCCCAAAAAATTAGCCTATTAGGAAGGAAAATCCCTTGAACTTATAAATCCCACCCCACTTGTAAGGCTCCTCAATGTGGGACAAATGTGGGACTTAACAGTGAAGTTGTTTGTTGAGAGATCAGAGATGTTATTCCCTTTTATCTTCCTCAACTTCGTCGTCTTGATCAAAGGACTCATCATTTCTAGCATTCTTGTCTTGCTTGACTGAGCTTAGTTCAGTTTCTTGCTTTGTCAGAGACTGAGCTTCTTCCTCATCAGAATCATCTCCCACTTCCTCAGAATATGCATACCTGTGCACGGTTGGACAGGAGTATATATCAGCACAAAACAATATGGATGAGACTTCCTTAGGCCACTTGAATTAGATATTCCAATATGCAATAGCATTTCAGCAAGAAAAATCCACATGTCGTCTTTTCTAGTGAATTTGAAGCCTCATTAATGATTTTCAAGATCAAGTCACAGAAGCGATAGATTAGCAAGAGAAAATAGCGTGTAAACCTTGCTTGGGATATACAAAACAATACTCTCGGGTAGTTTCCATTTAATTTTACATCTGTACCCATTGATCACAACTCAAACATTAATATCATATAAGAAACCCAAGGCTAAATTCCTATCACTCTAAATCCACACTGGTCTCACTTTTAAAAATCACAGGAGCCCCAAAAGTGTAGGAACAGGGAAAATTTTATGGACCATCCACAGAACTACCATGCCCAAGTTCAACTTGTAGAGAAAATAGCATATAAACCTTGGTTGGGGATATACAGAACAATACTCTCTGGGGTGGCTTTCATTTGATTTTACACTTGCATCCATTGATCACAACCCAAACATTAATATATAGAAGAAACCCAAAATCCACTCTGGTCTCTCTTATTTAAAAAATTCACGAGCACCAAAAGTGAAGGAACAGGGAAAATTTTATCGACCATCCACAGAAATGTCATGCCCAAGTTCAACTTGTAGCAAAACAGATCCAATATAGTATTAGCCTCACACAAATATTCATTAATATTTTTTAAGATGTGATTCCTGTACAAAGTTCAACTTGAGAGCCAGACAGATCCATTAGAGTCTGGACTTAACCCAGCTATGTGCCTCGTTCATCAAATTTCAAAGAATAGTTTCATAATCTGGATCCCAAGGGTTTTCTCCAAGCACAAGGCAATCTTTTCTTCTTAGCAGAGGAGAAGTAAATGCTGACATTCTGTAGCCAACTTATGAGGATCCATTTTAAAAATCGTTGATTCATTTCTATACAGAATATAATCAATGATAAAGTGGGAAGGAAAGAACATAATAACTACATAGAATTTGAAAAAAAAAAAAGAATGAACCTTTGAGAGCTTTGAGATGGGGCCCACAGATAGCATATAACCCCGAGCAATGCAAATGCTAGAATGTCCCAGAAAGCAGTTATGATCCAAGCACTCTGCCACCGCTCATTGAAAGGATCTGTGGCTTTGAAGTAAAGCTGTAGAAGTGAAATGCAGCAAATGGTAATGGCAGTTCAAATAAAAAAAAAGAAAGATGTGTGCTTATGCCAATAAACTCTATACATAAAAGAATACTTCATAGAAGCTATCACTGTACAAAGAGATACCTTAATGCAACAAAATGGAAAACACATTAATAAGTAGAAGCCAAAGAGAATTGAAACCAGGCGTAACATACTCCTAGAAGGATCGTTTCAAAAGAACTCTAAGAAGAATACCATATTGAAGGAGATAGAGATGACAATACCCGCATCCTTAGCGAAATAGTATAGCCTTAATATATCATTCACCCAAAGCCCCACATACCATTTTGAATTGCTATTCTCAACAGATTCAATAATCTTCTGTTACCTTGATGGAACCCATATAAAGAGTCTAGAAAAATTAGAGAAATACTGAACAAACGAAATTGAAATGACAAAATAGAAGGAACAGGGTGGAGACATAATTAGAATTATTTTATTATTATCCTAAGATAATTAGAATGCTTTGTTTTATTTTAATTAGAATATTTTATCTAGATTATCTTTTAGATATATTTTGAATAAGGATGATCAGGATTGTAGCGGTTTAACTAACCAGAACTATACCTCATGTAAATTCCGAGAACACACTGACAATGGCATCTAACAAGAACGATACCTCATGTGAATTCTTAGACAGTTAAAGGTGCTATCTGGAGCCTTGTCGTGCCCCCATCAGATATATAGCAACGGCATGTTCATCCAACACATAGGGCCAATTAAAGGTAAAATTATTTAAATGCTATTGTAATCAAGCAATCAGGAGAACAAGGGATTGTAGTTTATCATAATTTTTAGAAGAATTTTACTTCATCCACAGGAATGTGAAGGTTATGGAAGGAAAATAAAACATGAAAAGTTAAAGTAAATTCATATCAGAGTGAGGATAGGACCGCATGCAGAGTAAATTTTCTCCTACAAGATTAAAATATGCTAATAAAAACTCTTACCTCATATCCTATCCAAACAACTGAGCAGATCACTGTTACTGTCAATGCATTTGAGAACTTTCTATATAAATCCAACTTAACAGAACTTCTTTTTGCCTAAAAAATGATACCAAAAAAGAAGTAAGAAAGTCAAATCTTAAAGATAGAACGCTACAAAATAATAGAAATATGAGGGAAGGGTACCTGTAACTGTTCCAAAGTTTTTGAAAGAGATGTAAAAATCCACAATATCAAAAATGCATCGAGGAAAGCATCAGGAAGGACTAGAAGAAGCCTTGCCCTTCCTGATACATCATTGATGGTCCCCACATATTCGGCAATATTCAGTAACTCAGATGCTAGGAAGTAAGTTATTCCAAGTAACATAACCTTTGAGGTAATGCCACCAAGTGTGGGCCGCACAACACCATAACCCATTGAAACAATGAGAATAAGAAGCCGTGATAGCGTTTTTCTTATAGCTCCAATGGTGACAACCCATGTCGTGAGTACAACGGGTCTCATTCCAGAATTATTGAAATTGACATACTCAAGATGCCAAAAAACTGTCTCAAACAAACCAAGAGCGATGACAGCAGAGATACAGTGCTGAAGCTGCAGTATGTCATCCCAAGACCTTACATACTGAAGAAACCAAACAAGGCTAAGGCACACATAAGCAAGTGTCATAAAGACATAGAACTTCTTTAAAGGGGCCATCCTACCAGGTAAGAACCCATCAGGGTTTTTCCAGATCGTCTTCCCACTCATTACCATGTCCTTGAGCTTTGGGTTGCATGCCACAAAAAACAAATTATACATTCCAGTCTTCGTGATGGGAACTTCAGTATAGTTTAGACTTGTACTCAAGAGTTTTCCACTAAAATGTACATTTACAATGACGGGCCAATTAATGTCTGTTGCAGAAGGTCTCCTGATAACTTCCCCTTGCTTACACCCTTCCATCTTAGCTAAATCAGGGGTGCAACATATTGCCCGTTGTCCACCATATGCAGAACCACCAATATCATTACGATCAGCTGCTTCAAAAATTAAAACCTGTACCAACCCAATACTATGCTTCATGCGTTTGGCAGCAGTCTTACTTCTCCTAAAAATGATATTCTCAAATCTATTTCCAAAAGAAAAAGTTAGTGTTAAACCCTTATATTTGATGCCAAACTCAGAGGTAAAAAATAAAAATTAACCCAATGGCAGTGTTTCCAAGAATACATGTACTTCAGCATTATTCAACGTTAATATCAGTTTTTTCAACATGCATATCTTTCTCAGTTCTTCATAATGATTCTAGTAATATTTTGAGGAAAGCTGAGAGGAACTCGCCAAAAAGTTGGCCTAAGTCATTGTAGCACCTCCCATCTCGGTAAATTATAGAAGACTTAATTATTAGGACAGGATGAAATAAAAGAAGTATTATGGTTTTGTCCTAATCCTCTATTCAGCTCCACCCCCAACAATGAGCATAGTTTCTTCCAGAGCAATGTGAAGAAAACATGTCTCCAAAGTAAGTTTAAAAGTAATTGCTCGTGCTTTTTTTTTTTCAAACTCCTTTTCAATCATTAACTACCTCCATCAATCCATTTCAGTAGTTTCTTTCTGTCCCTACTTTTTCGTGACTTTATGCTCAAGTAAAGGAATCGGTTTCTTTTAGTTCACTTTGAAAGTCCCATCTTGTAGCCTTCAAAATTAAGTAAAGAGAGAAAATTTAAAATATTTTAACTAGCCCAACAGCTTCAATCATGTATCTATATCAGATACAATGAATCCACTTAAATCACGAAAGGAAGCTTTAGGGAAAAACTGCATAACACCCTCTTTTCCATTTCCTTTCCCTAGTCATAACAATTAAGCCAAAATCAAGCAAAGAACAAAAGTATACCACTTACCAGACACCTTTTAGTTCAATACTACCCTTCAACTTAATGAAACTATGCATAACCCCTTCACAGCTTAAGATTTTGTGTTAAAACTGTCTATCACATACCGTGAGAGCATTTAAGACACAGTATTCGAAGTATAATCCTTGGAACCCATGCTTGAAACTTAGCAGCTTAAGCTTTTTAGGGAGAAAAGAGGGAATATTTTGATAAATCCAAATCACAAGCAGAGAGTAGGAAGGAATTAAGATTTGGAGATTACCGAATGTAAGAATGACCATCGTTGATCGACGACGTGTCCGTCGGAGGAGCAACATTGAGAGAAGCTACGAGACCTTCACTGCCACCGGAGAGAAGATAGGCATTGCCCACTTCTCTGAAGGGCTCCTTATCGTAGATGTGAATTGAAGCATTGGAGGTAACGGCAAGGAGGGTAGCTACAAAGAAGAGTAAGAGGCGACGCACAAGAGATCTGCGTCTTGCAAATACTAAATCCATGCCGACAAATGCAGGATAGAGAAAGACGGAGCGAGATTGGATCCCCGAAAATGGAGGGAGGGGAGAGAGAGCAACGCGTGTTGTAAGGGAGAGTGAAAGGGAAGGAATTTGGTTTGGAATCGTTGAAATGTCACTCCTCAAGAAAAGGATTGTAGCTTCACGCGCAATTGAGGCACGTGATATGGAGGGAGGCTGCTTATGAGCTTATCACCTTTTGTATTTTTATTTTTTTTGGGAGACATAAACTTTTACAATTTAAAACCCTTATTAATTAATTAATTAAAAATATAATATTTCTCATATTTTTAATATAAAATATATTTAATTAATATAATATTTTTTTTAAATTATTATAATTATTTTTTTAAATCTATCAACTCTTTTATTTAATTATTGTTAAAAAAATATTAATAATTTTTTTAAAAAATATATATAAAAAATATATTTTTATAATTAAAATTAAATTTTTAATTAAACTTTATCTTACAGACTAGAAGAGGAGTACATTCATCTAAACATTTATATTGTTGTCTTGAATGTTACTGGGTGTTTTAGTTAAAGTATAATTCAACAGAGTTTACGAAGGACAAGAAAAGCTAAATAAGTCCATAGAACCAGAAAGTTTACACATAAGTTAAAAAAGAAAAAAAAATTGAGAAAACAGGAAAAATATCTAATTAAAAATTTTATTAATGAGAAATATCTAATATTTTTTGATGTGTAAAAAATATTAGTACTCTATAAAATTTATATACATTTAATGAACTGGAGCCTAGAAGGGATTAAGTTTAAATCATAAACTTATAATAGAATCTTAGTCTTCTTTTTTTACAAAAAAATTAAGATAGATTTGACATCAATATTCTATTAAAATCATGATATAGCTTTAGCACTTAAAGAATATTTATAGGGGAATTACTAGATTGTCTATTAAATGAGTCTTTATGACGGGAGCTAAAATCAAATTTATATTTTTATGGGATACGAGTATCTTCTTTTACCATATATGTTAACTCTAATTTTTTTTTTGGAATAAAAATTTTTAGAAAGAGGTGGGACTCACCTATTAATGTCAGGTATGATAAGTAGTATATTACCCTCAAATATAAATTTAGACATCTAAAAGTTAAAATACCTCCTCAAGTGCTGCTACTAGAATTATAATAAAATAATAATTTATAAAAATTAAATATATTCTAAATAATTATATATATTATTTTTTTATTAGTTAAAGTTATGGGGGAATGGGTGACATGTCTAATCTTACTCCTTTGAAACCATCTCTCGATTAAACAAATTTAAATAGGCTGGCCCAACGAGCTTGACCCATGTTTTGTGTGCCATAAGATCTCATCTAAACCCATAGAAGATGGACGAGATCTGGATGCTTGATTTTTTTATATAAAGTGAGGGTGTGTGTGAGAGGATTAGTTTATTTTAATTAATTACATAAATAATTAAAATAAACTAATCCTCTAACACACCCTCACCTTATATATATATTGTTGGAATTATTCAATATCATAGAGAAAAATATATTATTGAATTTACAAATCAACTAGACTCGTACAATATTATTGAATTAAAACAAATGGTTATTTATAAAAAGTTAAAAATAACTTTTAAACTAGGAATTAAGAAGATTATTTTTAAATTTGATATAAAAAATGTTGTTAATATATTTTTAAGTTTAAACGGAGACAGATGCAGTTTATTATTATCATGGATATACAATCTTATTCAGCTTTTTATGGGAATTGAAAGTTCAACATATATCTAGTGATCAGAATATTAGCAAATACTCTTACAAAGAAAAGTTTGACGACCACGACAATATTATATTTTTATCCTTTAGAGTTAAGACATTTTGTTGCTATTAAGAGTCTAGAATATAATCTCAATGTAGATTGGTTTTCATAGTTTATTTTTGAACATCTAATCCTCCTTTGTACTAAAAAAAAGTTTATTTTAATTAATTTTATAATGTACAAGATAAATATATTAGAATAGTTTCTTTTAGATTATATGGAAAATATTTTTTTTAATTGATTATGGGGCTTTTGAAACAAAAAGATGAACAAAAATTACAAGTAATACGCATGTGATGCATTAATTAAGGCCTTTTAAGTTGTTTATAAAAAAATAAAACATTTTGAATGTTATTAATTTAACTTGAAAACCCCCCACGAGGGTGAATATTATTATTTTCTAAGTCATTAATTAGAATAATCTGTTGACTATTAAACCCTAAACTCTAAATTTTAAACTTTTTATTTTATTGCTATTGCTGTTTGGAGCAATTTATATCCACTCCACATCATAATCTAATTTATTATTTATTTAATAATTATTCAATTATTAATATATATATTTATATATTTCTTATCCAATTAAATAGTAACAAATGTATAAATAACAAAATTAGATGATGATGATGATGATGAGAGTAAAATACTGTAATATCTCCTTTATTTTATTTTAATCATAGAAGCATCTTTTTTCTTTATTTTTAAAACACATATGATCATCTAATGAAATAAAAAAAATTGTGTTGTGGAAACCTCTTAACTATTTTTGAGATTCTATTTTTTGGCAATCCATTATTGAAATGTTAAATTATCTAATTTAATAATTTTTTAGATCAAAATACCCCTAAATCCTAAACCCTAAACCCTTAAACATAAGTGTTGATGAAAAATATAAAAAAAAAATATTAAATTTTATAATTTTAAAATTCTAAAAAAAATTATTCAAATTTCTTATTTAGAAATCTCCTAAACACAAACATTATATTGCCAAAAAAGATCTTTTAAACAAGGACTTTCTTAATTTCCTATACTATAAAATAGATATGTTTCATTTGTATATCAATTATATCTGCAAATTAAAAATATAATAAATAAAACTAATGTTATTTAATAATACTTTATTTGAATACTTGGACAGAATTTTACTTTATTTGATTAGTTGTACATTAATATTTTCTTATCATCTTAATTATCATCTTATCATTTAAATTATCTAGTAATCTTAATATCTCTACGCTTTAGAAAGTACATGCTAGCTAAGATTTTCCTCCCTCACCCCCAACTCTCCGAGTTGCTATATATATATATACATACATATATATATATATATTCCTCTTCGCTTAATTGTTTCATATCTCTTCCTCAGTCTTTCAGTAGATATACAAATCGTTCGGATCCAAAAATGTCATCCTACAGTTATCTCTTCAAGACTATTATTGTCGGTGACTCCGCCGTCGGTAAGTCATGCCTCCTTCTCCAATTCATGGACAAACGCTTTCAAAACACCCACGATGTAACAGTTGGCGCCGGATTCGGAGCTCAGATGATTCCGATCAATGGTAAACGGATCAAGTTGCATATATGGGACACTGCCGGTCAAGAAAAATTTAGGAGCATAACAAGGTCTTTCTACAGGGAAGCCGCAGCTGCACTGCTTGTGTATGATGTAACTAGAAGGGAGACTTTTGACCACTTGGATTCATGGTTGAAAGACATAAGGGAATATGCTGATGCAAACGCGACAGTTATATTGGTTGGGAATAAGTGTGAACTTAATCTAAGAAGGCAAGTGAGCACTGAACAAGGTAAACGATTTGCTAAAGAGAATGGGTTGATCTTCTTGGAGACTTCAGCAAGAATGGGTCAAAATGTTGACGAGGCGTTTGAAGAAGCAGCTAAAAATGTGTACAGCAAGGTTGAAGAAGGAGTTTTTGATTTGGAAAATGAGCGTTGTGGAATTAAAAAAGGTAATTATTGTGAAAATATTAATGGAGGATGTGGAGGAAGGAGTGATGGTTCTTCTTCTAAGGCTAAATGCTGCGGCTCTTGAAGGCTAACAAAACCATCTATTTACTCTATATTTTTCAATCTCTTGTGTTCCTTTTCTTTTCTTTTATTTATTTGTATATTCTTTATATAATTTGGGAATGAATATTAAGAATATTCATCAATTAATGTTTATTTTATAAAATATTTTTACTTTTTAATATTCTTTTTTATATATATAAACTCCAGTTTTGGTTGATAGTGTGTTTGGATGGTCGTTAATTATAATCAATCTTAAAGGCGATAACCGTAATCATAATTTCTTAAAAATCTATTTAAAATGTAGTGCGATTGCTTTTGTGCTCACAATGGGTTTCACATTAAAATTTTATATGTGTTTTTAATATTCAAAGTCTCAAATGACTTTTACAAGTTTAGATGTGATTGATATTAAATAGAATTGATTCTGCAGATAAATAGAATTGATTCTACAGATTTAGTTTCAGGAAAAATTAATTAGATTAGTCAAAATTGGAATTTTGCCAAACAAAGATTGGCCTAAAGCAAATACATGTGACATTTTTCCAATCATGATATATATTGGACTTAACAACGTGATTTAAAAAAAAAAGTGCGCTAATTAGTATTAAGAATCCGTCTAATTTAACAGTGAATAATTATGATTTTATATAATCGTATTGGTTGATTATGATTTTTATTTGAATAATTTTTTTAATAAATAATTTTCATAATTTTAATTATATTTAGATTTTGTTTATTAAAATCACTTATAGATATATAATTATAAAAAAGGCATGACTTTTATAAGGTATTTAACATTTAACATTTTCATAATTCTAAGTAATTATTATTAAATATAATTTAATAAACTACGTGAATATTTAAATATAAATTTATTTTAGTATATTTTTATTATTTAAATAAAACCTTTACCGTGTGTATTTAAATTGATGATTTGAAGTCTCTAATTTAACATTTTTAATCATAATTTTAAAATATATAAAGTAAGTATGCAAAAAAAGTTTTGTGTGTGTTATAAAAATGAAGAAAAATAAAAAAAAAATAGAGAAGAAGAGAAATAACAAAATAAGAGATTAAGAGAGAAAATAAGAGAGTATTATTTATTTACTTGTATATTTATACTTATATAAATATATTTTATATGACCTCTATTTATAAGCACTAACTATTAAAAACCAAACATAAGGTTATAAAAGAATAAAGATGAATGTAATGAAATTAATAATAAGGAACTCCTCTCAAATCATTCATTGGGGAGGTTGAGTTTGTGATATTAAGAGAATATGTAATTCTAAGAGAAATCCTAAGAGTTCAGGGTTATGGATATCCACACATACATATAATATTTATAACATTTCCCTTTGGATACATATAATAAGTATCGTGCCTCATTAAAATTTTACTAAGAAAAATCCAGTGGAACAAAATCTAGTAAAGGAAAAAAATACACAATACATATTAAAACTATCTCTTTAAAAAACTTATTAGAAAATTTAAGGTATGAATTTCTTATAAATTTATATATACAATTTTATTTTCTTATAAATTAAAAATCCTCTCTAGTATTTTTTTTATTTTTTTCTTATTTTTATAACACGTTATTAAAATGAATTTGTTCTGAAAATCTGAGGTATTAATTTCTTATAAATTTATATATTTTTATGTTATGTACAATAGTACTTTATATTAATTTTTCTTTACTCAATTTTGGAATAAAATTTTAATTATATGATGAGATTTTAATTTAATTAAAATTATTAAGGAGTAAAAATATTTTTCATATATATAATTGAGGTATTTGAAATTGTGGCGGCCTAAAATATAGGGATAATCTAAAAATAAAATTAATTATTAGAGGCTATGTTATTTGTTAATTAGGATCAAATTCTATGAATTATTAAAATTTATATGTTGTTTGAATAAAGCGTTATAACAGTGATATGAAAATTTAATTATTTATTTAGATTAGAGATAAATTTATTTTAATTTTCATAATATTATTTATAGATATATATTTATTTTAATATAAATATGATTGATTAATGTAAATGTGGATAATAACCTAATTCTTTTTTATGTTTTGTTGCTTTAAATTTGAGTTGAAAGTATAGGCAAATCAAATGTAATTTTGGATATTGAAATCATGAAGGTAATTTTTATTCCTTTATTTATTTGATGATTAAAGTGGTGATTGATATAAACATATTTTAAAAAAAGTGTGTATTAAGTGAGCTATTAGCTATTAATATACTTTTATATGGGATTAATAATCTTTTAAATTAATTATATTAGTCACTCTATTATTGATATATGATAGTTAAATTTATGGATACTAAAATAATTTAGATAATTTGCAAGAAAACTAAAAAAATCATAATAATTTATTATTTTATATTATAATATTGATGATATATATTGAAGCTTATTTTCTTTATTTTATTTTATCTCTTATGATACTTTGAATATATTGAATTATGTTATTAATGAGTAATAGAGTTTTATATTGATGTAAAACTATATGATATTTATAATTATGTATGATATTTTTTGAAGAACTTTATGTAATAAAATTGAAATAATTCCTAAAGAACTAATACATATTTTTCTTACAAGATGATTAATAATAGAAATTATGACTTATAAATACATTAGAGTTTTGATTAGCTAAATACATGAAAATTATTGCTCAATTGGATTGAAATCCATAATTATATATGAGTTGGGAAGTATTTAGCTTCTAAATGAAATATTTTAAAAAAATATGTTTATATAACTCACTCAAGATAAAGAGTATTACAATATAAATATAAATATATAAGTGAATATAAAATATTTTTTTATTTTCTCTCTTCATATTTTATTTCGTTATTTCTTTTTTATTTCTTTTTTTATTTTTCTCTCATTGGGAGAGACTTGTGTAAATATGTTTATCATTGGAAATCTAAACAAGCACTTTCAATATAAAGGAGATGAGAATTTCAAAGGAATTTTTGTATTAACTATCGACATTGAAGAATCATATCTCAATTCAGGTTACCAAGTAGAAGTCACTTCATATGCTGATACGCATAGTAATTCAATACACCCAAAAATTATATATATATATATATATATATATATTATAAGTAACATTTATTTTAATATTTAATACGAATGCAAGAATCTATCATATCTAAACTTTTAGGAATTTGTGTGATTAAAAGTAGATGGAAAGTTTACTGTGTTAATTAATAGGTCTAGATAAAATTTTAAAAAATAGTTTATAAAAAATAATTTTTAAATAGTTTTTAGAAAAAAAATTTTGGAGAAGAGTTTATAAAAAAAATAATTTTAAATAAATGAGTATTTAGATAGTTATTTTTAAAAATACTTTTATTATTGTTAAATTATAAAAAAAGTATGAGTATTAAATGAGGAAAGAGGGGGATAGGAGGAAAGAAAGTATAAAAAAATATAAGAGAGGAGATAGTGTAAAAAAAAGGAAAAGAGAATGTATAAAGAAGTAAGAATAATATAATAATTAGTTAGTTTATAAACTCTTTTACCGTTATATAAGTTACTCTTACCAGTTTATCTAAAATTTTAGTTTTAAACTATAATTTAGTCTAAAAATCTATTTAAATAAATATAATTATTTATTTTAAAATTTATCAAAATTATAAATTTTAACTTCTTCCAAACACACATAATATCTACTAAACACAATCGATCTTTTCTTGCACTCTTACTTAGGTCTTATTTAGCAAATGAAATATTTATTTATTTTAATTTTCACCCTTTCGTGCTTCGAGTAACAGCGCCAATGAAAAGGAGGATATATAGGATCGAAATCCTCTTTGATACAATCCCAAAAATTAAAGAGAGAGAGAGAGAGCCACTGTATCCATTTATTATAAATAAATTGATATAAAGAGTTTTTGGAGAAGAGTTAATGAAAAGAAATAGTTTTAAATAAATGAATATTTAGATAGTTATTTCAAGAAGTATTTTTATTATTGGTAAATTACGAAAAAATATATAAGTATTAAATGAGGAGAGATAAGATATAAGAGGTGAGAGGAGAGAGAGTGTAAGAAAGAAAAGAGAGAGTGTAAAAAAATAGGAGAGATGAGATAGAGTGTAAGAAAAAGTAAAAGAGATGGTATAAGAAAAAATACAGATAATATAATAATTGGTTAGTTCATAAATTTTTTTACTGTTCTATAAGTTACTCTGATCAATTTATCTGAAACCTTAATTTTAAATAATAGTTTAGTCTAAAAATATATTTAAATAAATATAACTATTTATTTAAAAAAATTTAAATTATTTTGTCTAAAAAGACATTTAAAGGTAGGAAACTAAATAGGCCCATAATTAAATACTCATCACATCCGATCCAATCCGCTGCTTATATATCTATCTATATGAGAGGACTAGTAGAAATAAAAGTGTGATACATACTATATTCTACATTAATCTAATAAATTAATTAGTTTTGTTAATAACTCTATGTTAGATATGCTCTATCATGACATATAATTGCTATTTTGTTCAATTAATTACTAATTATATTATATTATATATAAATTGAAACAAGGACGGCAAGGAAAATGGAAAAAAAAGAGGAAAGAAAGAGAGAAAAATATACTCCTATAAAATATTATTACATAAATAAGTTAATGAAATAAATTCTAAGTAAAAAAGAAACTTAATCCTATTTTAGTTATATCCAAATGAAAATACCTTAATCGTTCTATTTAAATATAATATTTTTTCATTTTTTATATCAAATATAATGGAAGTCTTATTTAGGGGTGTTCATGAAATAGGTAAGTATTGGGATAATCTTATTCTATATTCTGTCTTGATATAATAAATACGACACATATCTCATCCTGTCTCAAATGGAGCCGAGAAGGAACGGTAGTTCCCAAATATTTGTTTGAATGGCAAAGTAAGCTTTCTTCCTTCCCACGGCGTCGACGAACACACAAATTAAATCTTCCAACTGGTCTTGGGCAGTTGTCGCAACACTACCCGGTGGAACTCCGTGATGTAGTAGCGTAATCCGATGGTGAAGCCCAGGCCAAGCCTTGAAACTTTGAGTCCATCCCACTTTCGGTGGAGAACACCAAGATGAGAAGCATCAGAAGCAACAGCAGATAAAACAAGTAACCCAGAGTCTGAAGCACCTACAAGCACACGTATGTGGATTACGAAGTATAATAGAACTTGAGGGGCTCCAGCCCAATGATTAGGGAGAACAGACAGAGAACAGAGTATATAGAGAAATAAATCTGGATGAAAATGAAGACCTTTTGGATAGAGATATAAGCTTTGATTTTGTGCCTGTTTGTAACTGCGGGTGGTTTTATAAGTTTTTTTTTGAGTAAAATTTAGGTTTAAAAATATTTTAAAATAAATATTTATTCAAACAGATTTTTAGATCAAATTATGGTTTAAAATCAATGTTTTAGATAAATTGATTAGAGTAGTTTATAGAACAATAAAAGAGTTTATGAACTAACTAATTATTATATTATCCCTACTTTTTCTTACACAATCTCTCCTACTTTTCTTACACACTTCCTCCTCTCTTTTATTTTTTTCTTACATCATCTCTCCTCATTTAATACTCATATCATTTTTTATAATTTATTAATAATAAAAGTATTTCTGAAAATAACTATTCAAACACTCATTTATTTAAAACTATTTTTTTATAAATTTTTTACCAAAAACCCTTTTCTATAAGCTACCTAAAAGTTTTTTTATTTTTATAAACTCATTTTTAAAATTCTATTCAAACGAATCCTTTATTAAAAATAAGCAACACTACAAGTAAAGGGATATGACAAACCTGTCCTAAAATACTTAGAACCTATTAGGGCAATCTGGGATAGAAAACTTCTTACACCCCTAGTCCTATTCAATTGATGGTAATATATATTAATAAAAATTTATAATAAATAATATAATTTATCATTTTTATTTGTTGATGTAATACAAAATTTATAATAACTGACTCTTATCCAGAAAGTTCTTAGTTTTAATTAAAAGAAATCTATTTATTTCTAAGAAAGAAACAAAATTTGAACGCCCACAACCATTTTAACAAGCTGTCCTTTCCCTGCCCAATGTAATCCCTTTAGTGCCATTCACGCAGCGCGGTGGAGCAACTCTGATGACGTACGTACAAATAGAAAGCCACTCGCTGCGAGGCCGCGTGTATTACAGTCTCCATCTCATATGTTAATTTCACGATCGAATCTTTCACGTAATAATCAATCCCATAGTCCCCTTTCTTCCTTTCTTCCCTTTCACTGCCTTAGTGACTTTACGCAGCTTGTGGTCACCAATCGGGTTTGGTGTCATCAGGTACTGTGTCTCCATTTTCAGCCTCTTATTCTTCTTCTTTCTGATTCCTTCTTCTTTCTCAGAGTGCTCATATCATACACATATATATATTGCATTGCATGCACAGCGCTTCAAATGGTTTCAATTTATGCATTGCTTTGCTTATCGATCATCTCGAATCAATGCGTTAGTATTATTATTAATCTTCGTTTTTCTTTCCTTTCAACTTCAAGTTTCCGGTATAAATGCATATTCTCTTGTGATATCTTCCGTTGTTTCCTATTATGGAGGCTTTCTGTGTGGTAAAAATCTTTTTCCCCATTAAAGCACCATGGGGTTCTGACATTGGTAGTAAAAAGAGTGTCTTCAATGTGAATCTGATCATCAAAAGATTGTGCATATTACTTTGATACTCACGAAGTTTGGTGTGGTTTCAATTTCATCCTTAGAAAGATACAACAATGATATAAAACCCAAAAAAAACAAAAGAAAAGAAAATCCAGAGTTAAAAGCTCGATTGCTTGAGATATAGAACTCCCCGTAGAAATTTTCCAATTCTGAAAGAATGATGCTGTTAACAAGGATAAAAAGAAGACGCATTTGCACCCAAAAAAAAAAAAAAACAGAGAAGGCATCATTTGTTGTTCTATTTTTGGGACCAGCGAAAAGGTGTTATCTTGAAGTCTCTGGAATTTTTTCTCATAACTTAAAATCATTTGATTGGTAGTCGGACTTTGAAATAACAGTATGGGCGTTCCTGGAATAGGTGGTGAAACTGGTTGTTAAACATGTTAAACAACATCAACGATATTGTCCCTGCTTGAACACCATAACAGGTGCAGGGTTTTGTTCTTCGGGGCACTTGCTCCCGAAAAGGCCTCGTTGTGTGGGAGGAGTCTCCACACCCTTATATAGGGTTGCTTCGTCTCAACCTCCCCCGATGTGGGACTATACTTTTACATTCCATCCACTTTCCGGATCCGGCAACGTGCCGGCACATCGGTGCCACCTGGCTTTGATACCATGTTAAACATGTTAAACAAGCACCGATGTGCCGGCACGTTGCCGGATCCGGAAAGTGGATGGAATGTAAAAGTATAGTCCCACATCGAGGGAGGTTGAGACGAAGCAACCCTATATAAGGGTGTGGAGACTCCTCCCACACAACGAGGCCTTTTCGGGAGCAAGTGCCCCGAAGAACAAAACCCTGCACCTGTTATGGTGTTCAAGCAGGGACAATATCGTTGATGTTGTTTAACACTGGTAGTCATGGCCGATCATCCAGATCCATTTCCAAAGTTGGGAAGTGTTTACAGAGTGTCAGGTTCCAAGATCAATCAGATGAGCCAGAATTTAGCCAAAATCAAAATGAATTCTTCAGAGACTGGTAATCCTCGGGTGAACTCAAGACAGTCAACTAACATGCCTGGGGATAGTGGTCCAAGAGTTTGGTATCCTCAAAATCCTAGTTCCAATGTTTGGGGACATCCAAATGCAATTCGCAGTCTTGGAAAATGGGGAAATGGTGAATCAGGAGGAGGTGCTGAAGGCAAAAGCCAGCAGGCTAACAGCAGTTTTCCTAATAGAAAGAGTAATCAATACACGGATGAAAGAATCCCAGAACCCCACAATGCTGTTGAATATGAAAATGAAGATGATAATGATGAAGTGGATGACAGTGAGTCTGATATTATGTTTGATAGTGATGAAGATCTTTCTCTTGATGAAGCTGATGATGAGAGCCATGAAGCACGCAAGAAGAGCAAGTGGTTCAGGGCATTCTTTGATGACTTAGATGCTTTGACCAATGAGAAGATAAATTCACATTCAAGGCAATGGCATTGCCCTGCATGCCAAGGGGGTGTTGGTGCTATTGATTGGTACCATGGTCTACAGCCCTTAATGCATCATGCCAAGACAATAAAAGCAAGGAGGGTAAGACTGCACCGACTGTTCGCTGAAACTTTGGAGGCGGAGTTACGGAGACGGAAAGCTCCAATAACAACAATCGGAGGTGAAGTCTATTATGGCAGATGGGAAGGTCTAGATAAGCAAGTCAAAGACCATGAAATAGTTTGGCCCCCAATGGTGATCGTCATGAATACAAGATATGAGCAGGATGAAGACAACAAGGTACAAGAATATCTGTTTGTTTGCTAATTGATAGGAGTGTGTAGTCTTAGTTTCAAATACTCTGCAAGAGTTATTTTGTTCTATTATTTAAGATATTGCTGTGTCTTCTGTGAATTCACCCTATTGAAATGAATTGTAGTGGATTGGAATGGGGAATCAAGAGCTCCTTGATTGCTTCAGTGAATATGCTGCATTGAAGGCTCGTCATTCATATGGCCCACAAGGGCACAGAGGGATGAGTGTTTTAATTTTTGAGGCTTCAGTAGCAGGTTATTTAGAAGCTGTGCGTCTGCATAAGCATTTTAAAGAGCGGGGAAGAGATAAGGAGGCTTGGAATCATTGTCAGAATCCATTTGTCCCAGGTGGAAAGCGCCCGCTTTATGGTTACTTGGCTTCAATGGAAGATTTAAATCTTTTCAAGAGGCACTCTGGAGGTCTTTTTTCCTCACCTATAATCTGTCACTTTCTATCTTAAATGTCAATTCATTCATCTTATTTTGACATTTATTATAATCATGAAGATGAACACTCTATATATCGGCTTCAATCTGATAGAAGGTGCTTTATGTAGTTCTT
Source organism: Leucaena leucocephala (assembly GCA_037074615.1). NCBI lineage: Eukaryota > Viridiplantae > Streptophyta > Magnoliopsida > Fabales > Fabaceae > Leucaena > Leucaena leucocephala. Next base: position 13,771,970 of record CM073550.1, read on the forward strand.
GTTATATCCCTGATTGCTTTTATCTACACTTTCAGGAAAGTCAAAACTGAAGTTTGAAATGAAATCATACCAAGAGATGGTTGAAAGCAAGATAAAGCAAATAAATGATGAGGTACAGCAGGTTGACTATTTCAAGAGAAAGGCAACTAGAGAGCAAATCAAATCACAAGTCCTTGAAGCTTCTTTGTGTCAAGTCAGTGAGAAGTTACGCCGGACTGCACAAGAAAACCGTGTTGTACGAGCACGTACTAAAATACAGCATGAAGAGAACAAGGAAGAGGTAATATAATGTTCTGAAGCTAAAATTAGATTATCCATGCCCATACAATGCTCTGCTTGTCTTGTCTATGAAAATCCTTTGGTGGTTCTAATATAATACCAAGCGTTAAACAAAGACTGGTGAGGATGTTTCATGGCAGCTTTTTTGTTTGGTGAATGATCGTTACCGTTTATGAAAGTAACGGTAACTTGTAGAAACCCGTAAATTATGTAGTTATCTTAGAATTGCGATTCACTTAATCTGTTTATGATTTTATCATTTTTTGTTATTTGGGGCCGCTTGGGCATTTCAGACTTGATATTTTTTTGGATTTGATTTGATGTTTCTTCAGATGGAATGCCATGCATTTAAAACTTAGTTATTCCCGCATTAGCAATACTTTAGTTTTGGGAGATGGACCGCTGCTTTTTTGACAGCACCTGAATTTTGCAATCAATTTAATGTTATTTCATACTAAGTGAAAGAGAAAATTAGCTATAGCTTTTAGGTATTTGATATCAGTTTAAGAAAATTAGAAGTGAATTTTTCCTCGTTTTTTACAAATCATAACATAACTGGGTTTTTCAAGAAATTTCCATCACACGTCATTTATATATTAAAAATTATGATGGCAAGCATTCAAATTCATAGTACTTTACTAAAATCTGCTGTTGGTAAAAGGGCAAAACATTTCAGTTCTCTTTATATTTGTTAGTGGTAGATTTCTTCTGAACGATGATGCAATAAATCCTTTTCGCATATGACTGATAGTTGTAATAAATTCTCTTTTAGATGGATGCACAAGAACAGTTCTTCCGTGAACAAATTCAGATCATTCACGGAGCTATAGATACAAAGGAAGATAGCTTTGAGAAATTGCAGCAGGATAAGCGAGAAAAAGTAAAACAGTATTGTGGAGGTTTTTCTGAGAATGAGGACCACAAGCAAAGGTAAGAACTCCCATGTTCAATGCATCCTTTAAGGTCATCCTCCAAGGAACTTTAATTTGGACAATTTTCAAAGACGCCCATAACCATAATACAGAACAAAAACAATCAAAATGTATATGATTTATATTATTACTCTTTGATTTGGTTGGTCAACAATATTCAATTCTTGATCTTATGAACTTAGCTAATGACTCCATTATCTGCAATCAACAGTGTGGAGAGATTCTCCAATTTCATAAGGCTCCAAGACAAGGAGATGAGGGAATTTGAGGCTGAGAGGGATAAACTGGTAAAGATTCATGAAGAGAAAAAGTTGGCTCTCAAGAAGAAGCTGTGGCAGGAAGAGCTCGAGCTCGAGAAAGAGTTTGAAAATGAACTGACCCAGCTCATTAACAAGTTTACTTCAGGCCACTCTGGGGAAGAAAATAACAGGAAATGAATGTGGCAAGATCACACGTATCTACAAGGAAATCATCATCATTCAGAGAAGTGAAAAAGGAAAAAAAAAGGCTTATCTTTATGAGATAGAAAGATTATATATATGCTCTTAATCCAACCTAAATTTTGCGGTGATTAACTCATCCTTCAAACTGGGGAAGATCTTGAGGTGGTTGCTGTCAACAGTTTTGATCCCATTTGTGGTTCATTTTATTTAATATTTGACTTGAATGTTTTTCTCTGTTTTGACTTCCCAGGTTTTGCCCTGCTTGCATATATAGTTGCATGCATAAAAAAATGGTTACAAATCTATATATTTTATGTGATTCTAGACATGTTCACTGGACAATTTGATTTTTCCTAACGCTTCTCTCCATATATGGGGAGAAAATAAAGAGACGGCTTATTTTCCGGTCATACCCTGTGTCTGCCCATATAACGTAAGATTTTTGTAGTTGCTGGCTTCTGCACATAATCAATCATTCGTTGGGACAATGTGAGTATGTGACTATGCTGACCAATCTTAAATTGGTTTATTGCATCTTAGAGGCATAGGTATCATATAAATACAATGATTTATTTTAATAATATTATTAGTAACATTTTCATCAAATCAATTTCTCAACCTATTATATTTCATTGTAACCATTTCATTTTTATCTTATATTGTTAGCATTTTTATTAATAATGGTGGATAATATTTAATTTATTTATTTCTTTTCATTATATTTAATTTTAAAAAATTATCCACTTTTTTTAAATATAATTTATTTAACCACTCTTAAGAATAAGGAATCATTTGGTTATTTGCCTATTTTCTTTCTTTCTTGTTTTCCCTCACCATCCAAACAGAAGGGATGATAATATTTTCATTTTACTTTTCTCTTCTTTCAATCTTCTCTCCTCTAATCTTTTTTTTTTCCCTACCTTTTCTTCACATCCATACGGAGCATAAGAGAGTCTATAATATCAAGAAAAAATACTCTTGATAAAAAAAAAACTCTTTAATATAAGAGCTAGATAATTAATTGAGAATATTAAAAATATTAATTAAATAAATTGTTCATAATAAATGTGTATTAATTTTCCTAAACTTAATCACCTACATTGAATCAAATATATATATATATATATATATATATTTATTTATATATGAACTTCATTATCCTTGACATAGGATTATATTCATTGTCTTTATTAGCAAACTTAAATCAATATTTGTTTACATGAAAAATCAACACTCTTGAACTATTTTTATCTAATAAATTTATATGTCATGAGAATATGACATTTATTTTCTTAACTCGAAATTTTTATCAATAATTTGTGATTTTATGAATATTATTTTTTATTTGAAAATTCAGAACATAAATACAACTGTGAATCTTATTTATTAGTAATAAGAATATTTATTTGTAAAAAAATAAACTAATTTCATTTGGAACCAAGCTCTTAGGCCCAGAGTTTTGTTAAGTCGATATAATTAGCTTTGATGAGCTTTGATTTTTGCTTAAAATTAAACCAAACTAAACTTATAACCACTCTTAACCAAATGTCTAACAAATAAAATCAATTTCATTCCTCATAATCTATTTCATGTCTAAGAAAATATTTCATTTGATTTAGAAATGTAATACATAACTATACCCAAATTGATTTTTATAGTGAAAAAACAATTTTGAATGACATAAATCTATTTCAATTTATCATTGCCAGTTACTATGTTTTATGTATTTTATCAACTTTGATATTTTTTTAAATATCTCTTAAACTATTAATTTGTTTGATGTAAAATTTATTTTATATGAAACTATGCTCCAAATACGGATTGAGAGGTTTCTACTCAAACCCAATGGCTACCCACCTCTTCTTCCAACCAAACAACAACTATCAAGTTCCCCCCTCTAATTTTCTGCCAACCAAATGGGTCCTAAGATACCAAAATGTTTTGAATCCTTGTGTTTTCAACAACTACCACACTCATCACATGCAATCATTCATTATCATTCTTTCACCATTTTGTAAGGTCACATTCATTCATTCTCCCCATCATTAAATTACTTTTGCCAACACCAAAACCTCAAAATGAAAAGAATGTCAACAATTCAATAAAAATATATATTCTCACTTTGCGCCAACCAAACTTGGTTCAGTGCTTAAGTCGTATTTCATATCAGTTCATATTTATAACATATCAGTTGAATTTTCTTGTTCATATATACCAAAATTGGTTTTGATGAGTCTCTCAAATCCAAGTCGGTTGACCTGAACAAAAAGAAAAAGAGAAAGAGAAGAGAAAAGAGATATCTAGAACTAGAGTTCGAACTTGAACTGTCAAAAAACTTATCAGAGCATATGATCTCGAAGATCGACCACACAAGTGAAAAGGGAGCACTTATTTCAAAAGACTAGTCTGTTGGGTGAGAAAGGTGTTGGACTCATACATCATAGTTCACTTATTAGGTTATCAGATGTGGGACTTAAAACATCAACCGAGTTTCTTTGAGAAGATTGATCAGCGTACTTAGAAGGAACTGTGTATTGAGTCTTGTATCTGTTCTTTTCAATATGCTTCAGACATACATGACATTTATAAAGTTTGAATATTATATATATACACACACGAATTGAGATTATCTGTATCATAACTTATCTGTGTTAGTATCCAAACTTGGTAAGAACCTGCAAAATGAAACCCCATGAGAGATAGATTCTGTGATTCAAACCATGAACGAACCTGCAAAATGAAAAATCGTGTGAGATTGAGAAAGCTAACTATCTATCTATATATACAAGTCTCCTTGTGTGTGTGTGTGTGTATTTATATTCCTCGTTGCAGGAAGTGATGATGAGGAAGCTCTCAAGTAGGTTTCTCAGAGACGGATTCGCAGAACCCGTTTGGCAGACTGACCATCTCCATTGATTCTCACCATGTTTGGATTGAGATAAGAAAAGAGATAAAAGAAACTGAATATTGTTTGAATGAATGAAATCACATAAAATGAACTTTTTTCCTATGATTTCCTATTCAGTCTCTCTCCTCAATCCAGAGAGAGATATAAGGGAGGTGGACAGAATGCCAAAGTGGCTATGGAACAAGGCCTCTGAGAAACCCTAGAGAGCAAAGACAGAACGAAGAAGAAAGAGAGGAGGCCTGTGGGTAGGTTAATTAGGTGTGTGTATATATGATCTATCGAGGGAATAAAAGAGAGAATCAAAAGTCGATATAATTGGATCGTGTATGATGAGGCTTTGAATTAAGGTGGCATTTTGTGGAAAGATTGTCTGTTTGTGTCAGTGTGTGTGTCTTTATATTATATATATATATATATATATATAAAGACAGAGAAATATAAAGAAGCGTGCATGGAGATGTAGGACTTGTGGGGGGTATGGTGGGAGCTACCAAGGTTCTGTATGTTTTCAACACTTTGAAACTTGTCTTCTTTTTTGTGGGAGTTCCCATGTAACATAACAAAAGACCTTCAGGAAAAAAAAGAAAAAAAAACCTATTCTATGATGTTTGGTTACGGCCATCAAAACATTTGAGTGAGCGGCTTAATATCGTGTTTCTTGCGTTTTGTGTTTACCACAGAAAGTGAACAAGACTTGGGGAAATGAGGGGAAAGTCCCATTACAAATTTTAGGAACATTATATTATTGTAGTCAACTATATTTTTTATAAGTTTTTAATTTAGTATTTCTATATATATATTTTTTTAATTAAATTTTTAATTTTGTGTACTAGTACCATTAACTACCATATATGGGGTAATAGTATTAACAGAATAAAATTATTGGGGGCTAATGATACTGACAAAATTAAATTAAATTATCTAAATTAAAAATTAAGAGAAAGTATATAAGTACCTACAAAATAATCTTCTTAAAATTTTTTTGATAAGAAACATTTGAAAAAAAATTATATAAAAATTACCAAATAAAAAAAAATAGAGACTTTGGAATCCTTAATGTAGATGGACAGTAGTACGCCTAGGAATGGTACGTCATGGGCCATCTTCTACTTTCTACTTTTTCCCCTTCCCATACAATTGGCACTATTTCTACTTTATCTCAGCTTCTTTTCTTCTTTGTACCCAAAAAAAAAAGCTTCTTTCCTTCTCTTTTGCTTTTTTTTTTTTTTGAAAAATAATAAATATGACAATCAGTGATTATGATATTTGTTAAATGATTATAAAAATGAGTTGATTAATTTACCCTTCTATAACCTTGGAGTGTGTTTATTTAAACAGGCAATTTAAAATCTCGATCCAACTTTTTAATATGTATATAGGTTTTGTTTGATTTGTGTAAACATGGTGATTAAACGCAAATCCAAAAGAACACTACTAAAATCCTATAGTTTTACTCATGAAAATCAAATAATTAACTCACTTAAAAACAATATTATCTCTCAATGTGAGAGTCTTAGAAAGCCACAACTTTTCTTTTTTTCTTTTCCCACAACTATTAAAATAAAAATACATACTGTAACATCCCAAAATCTTAATTGAGTTATTTGGAGTTATAATGAATGATTATATCTAAAATTAGAAGAAATGAGAAGTAGGTGTTGTTTTCTCTGCTTTGAGATTTTGGGACCTAAGGAGTGTTTGGAATTTTATCACTAAAATCAGAGAATATGGCTTCCTTTTGAGGAAAGAAGAAGTCATGTATGCATGAACATGTTGTGCTTTTCAGCAAAAGAAGATGCAGAGCTTGCTCTCTCTGTCTCCCACTCACTGTGTCAACTCCTTTCTGTCCATCCCTTCAAACTCTGATGGCCCAGGGTAAAACAGTTCATAGCATTAACAAAAAAATTTAAATATACAATAATAATAATGTTAAATTTTAATTTGGTTAGATATGCATTATTGATAAGCTAAGTAGCTATGGGAAGAAGTGCTTAATGGTCTACTAAGGTTAAAGGTTTTGATTGATCTCATTAAATTTTATTTTTGGGAGAATGACACAAACATACCCCAACAATCATGGAGTTGAGACATAGTTTAATTCCCTATTTTCAATTTAGATTCATGAATCACAATTTTTCTATATATTTCACAGCCCACACGACAGCTTTTCATAACATTCAGCCCACCTCTGAATGTATGAAAACGGAGGAAAAATTAAGGCTAATTTGTAATTATTTTAAGGCATAAGCATGTCAAAAGATGCTTGCCATAAAGTAAGGATAAAGTATACTCTAATAATTTGTATTTATTTTACTCAGCCATTTTTTAATTATAACTCACGCATCCCTTATATTTATAAGATTCCAACTCAAAATCTCACATTTAAAAAAAAAAAAACTTCGTATCATTATACTATATACTACAAGGCTCCAAAACCCAAAACTATTGACATGAGGTTTAAAACAATGTGTCTACCAAAACTAAAATAAATGTTCTTTAAGATATATATACCTTTGGCAACCAATGTGTTTTAAAGCTATTTTCTAGAATTAAGGACCTATTTTCTTAAAAAGTTTAAGAAAAATAGCTAGTGATAAAATTTAGAGATACCATTCGAATGGTTTAAAGGATTAAATGATATAGCTATATATATATAAGCCATGGTTAAAGACATTACTGAGGATTGAATGAATGTTTAGAAGCTGAAAACTTATATATAGCTTACTGTTTGATGTTTATATATGCTAAGCAAGTATCTTAAAGTGTTAAAGCATGATTAAAGATTTTAAAATTATAAATTAGACACTGTTTTTAAATAAGGACAACAGTTTCAAAACTATGTAGCGTTTTGTCCGAAAAGCTGAGAATTGACATTTTTCCATGAAGGGCATTGTCGTAATTTCATGATGGCAAAACAAAATAAAATCCCCTTTGGCACAAGAATGATTTGAACGCAAGACTTCACATTTAACAACCTCTATATTTCCCACTTGTCCTCAAATTCCCTTCGTTGCATTACAAACAAGAATCTTACATGTAACAAGATAAGATGAGAAACCTATGTGACATTGATGTCATATTTTCATATTGACAACATGATTATGCTCTTTAAATTTCTGGGTCATTACATTGATCGTCTGCAATCTCCACAGTGATTTAATGCTCTGTTATTGTGCAGTTTCACTCAAAGCCACAGGAACATTATCTTGCAGTATTTTTTCAATAGGATTCTCCAATGCCCAGACAGCTGCATCCATATATCCAACCTCAAAGAGATGGTCAAGGATTTCATCATCTGCTGGCTCAAGTGCCCAGTTGAATAGCTGGAAATAATTTCAAAGCTTAACTTTCATTGCCCCATTCAATGCCTAAATTTTCTTACGAGTCAGCTCAGCAATCAAATTGCACAAATATTAACACATCAAAGTTCTTCTACAATTCAGCTCCACACTATTGGTCCTTTTAGAATAGCTCGTTCACATGTTACAATGGATCAGACTTATACATATAATTATTTAATATCAGGCTATTCAGTTAAAATAGAAGCGTATGATTCTCTAGTAATAACATGACAGGCGTATGATTTAAATGAAAAACTAGACAAGTGCCTGCAAAAATTATCCACCTACATGTTCTGATTAGAAAACCTAATAATAATAATAATAACAATTATCCAAGAAACTGTATTTAATTTTTTTCTTTCTATTACAATTCTATTAAAGAACCTGACAGCAGGCACTCAAGAATTGCACTGATGTTTATTCATACCCTAAAAAAAACTGCATTGGTTACCTGTCGAGGACCAGCCCTGTTTTCAGGATTGCAGTCTGGACTGATCCCTATCCTCCTGAGTCCCAATCGGCTTGCTGGGAAAGCACAAACACGAACCTAAAAAAACAAAACGAACTTTATTGAGGAAATGCTGGAAAATAGACGTAGCATATCATAACTATTTTCAATCATTTTAGGGACAAATACTGGAAAATATTGATGTTGATAAATGAACTTGACCGATGAAACTTTAAATCATACAGTATTTTGGAATTTTCAATTGCGTAGCCATATTAATTTAACAATTCTATAATGCCCCTCAACGCACTTAATTTCTAAGTTAAAAAAATAAATAATCATTGGGATGAATCTAAAGAGTTCAACTAGTACATTAAGGCATTGATATACCGTTTGTGTAGCAGATGTTGGTGGCATAAACAATGTCAAACCCCCATCAATGCATAGACGATTTCTAAAAATTGTTGCTGGCCTTGGTGCGAGATATCTGAAGAGTGACATAAAAGTTATTAACTTTAAGTTTTCCTTAATAATTTATGATGATGGATGGGTCAAAATCAATGTGAAATAGTATACTAACAAATCACCCTGGAATAAAGGAAGAAGTAAAAACAGCATTGATGAGATCTTCCTTGGATTCAAACCGATCTACCAATAAACCCCTGGGTCTCCAAAAAAGCTGTGTCACAGCAACTGCAACAGAAGAAGCAATGAAATAAGAAACAGTAAAAGCCATCATTTGTAGGTTCATTAAACAAATGAAGCTCTCAGCATCACTTATTTCATTACAAATTCTTCTGTTAAAAAAAAAAATTGGAACTTCCAAAATAGCTGTCTTGCCTCTAATTCTCCCATTAGATCTGATATGAATGTCATCTGGCAAAAAATTTTCAAGAACATTGCGGAGGACAGCCTGTACAGAACAAAATTTGAAGCAGAAGTGAAATTTGAGCTTACAAAAAGGATATCACTCACAAGCACACATACTACAATTGAGGTCAACCTCAAAGTAACTTCCCATCAAGGACATTAAATTCATTCAATTTTCACAACATTAAGGTACAAAGCTCACAGGATCATTCTTTCATTTATACTCACACACTATTATATGAACTGCCTCTTTTTATTTTTCCATCCTGAAAGAATTTATCATTAAGCGTAAGTCATGTAAACAATAGCAGTAGTGAAATTTCCTGCAGAAAACTGCAACAATCAGCATTGCTACATAATCTTATTATTTGTAAGGCAAATGGAAGAATGAAACGGGGTCACCACAGAATTTCTGCTTCAACGAATGAGAGAAAAGACATCATAAAAATAAGGGGTCGTAAAATAAGAAATTTTTTTCTCAAGGCAATAACAATAATTTTCTCAAGCACACTTAGGAGCAAATTTCATAGAGAAAACATTTTTTGTCAAGTTTTACCCTCACACGGGAGCTTTAGGGGACTAATGAATACCAAAGAAAAAAAAATAAATTGTCATGATTGTAAAGTAAAACCCAGAATTCAAATAATTGACACATAAATCCTCTGGGGACCAAATCATACATTTTTACATTTTCTAATATGTCATCTAAAAGCAATTCTCACAAACAACAAAGAAAATGGTTTCGTCATTAATCAATAAAATGCTCCACAACAAGAATTGTAAATTGGCCTTGGTTACTTATGTCTTACATATACGACTAGATAAAATTCTTACGGATTAAAAGCATACCCCCAGTCGAAATGCAGTTCCCCGGCTCCGACAATCTTCAGCCAATATTTTGGTAGCTTTCAGGGCCTCTTCCATACTAGCTCCAGAGGCAACTACAGCACAGACTATAGCTCCAGCAGAGGAACCAGCCAATGGCGTGGTTTCCTGCTTCAATAAATAAACCGAATAAGTCTTCATTTCAAAGAGGTATAATAAACAAACGTGCATATTAAACATGGAATAAAACAAATAATGCCAAAAGATACATCACTTATCATTGTAGAGTAGAAAACAAAGTACATCATAAATCGTTAAAAGAATTCCAAAACGGGGGATTATCAAGTGCCAACAGTTTTCAAAATAACTACTTATATTCGTATGAGCATAGATAAACTTTTAGACCTTGTCGCAAACTTGTAATTGGAAATAGAAACTCCGGAGTCACAAATATTCTATCTCGAAAACAGCAATCAATTGACAAAATAACAGTAACATTCGGACTGGCGTCCTAACCCCGAAATTAATAGTCCACCTTAATGTAGCCCTTCTCAATGAGAAAGTTAGCGACTCCAAGATGATAAGGAAACAAAAGTCCAGCTGCCGAGAAGCTAAACCCAGGGCTGGTGACTACGCGCCTTTCTCGCTCAGCCTCAGCGTCCTCAACCCTCTGCTCCCACACGACCTCAGGCTCAACTTCATCCTCAATCACCGCTTCAATCCGGTCCTCGTGAAACGCTCCTTTCTTGGTAGAACTCTCAAACAAGGTCACAGAGCTGGAATCGCCGCCAACAGTGTTGCTACTCCGGCGATTAATCAGTCGCGAAGCAAGTCCCAAGAAAATCTCGCCGGTGGCTACGGCCAATGATTTTTCATCAGAGGAAGGTGGCGGAGGGGTGACGGAGTTTTGGAGCTTACGAGGCGGCAAGGAATTGACGATGAAGCTGAGCGTAGGGGTGCGAGGGGGAAGAAGGAGAAGAGAATTATTAGGGTTAGGGTTATGGAGAGGGGAGGGAAAGCGAAGGGAGGAGAAGGAAGAAGCCATGAAGGAAGGAGGAGAGAAGGCTCCTTCTCAGGCTTCTTCGTTGGGATGTTTTTGTGAGACGACGAAGTCGAAGTCGAAGTCGAAGCCCCAAAAAATATGAATGGAAATCGTCGGTTGGTTTGGGATCAGTTCGGCCGTTTGGCTGCTCAGCCCGCACTTTAACTAAATTTAACTAACTAACCGCACATTCCAATCTCTTGGATTCTTTCTAATCCGAAAATCTTTTTAAAAGCTCAAAAATTATGTTTAAATTGATATTAAAGCCAAATAATTTTCTTTAGAAAATTAAATCCGACTTGAAACTACGTATAAAAGTGAAAGAAGCATTCAAACTGATTTTTTTTTTAAAAAAAAAGTATCTAAATATAAATTATATTATAAGAAAATTTTAAAAACATAGCTCTTAGATTTTAAAATTTTAAATTAGAAATTTCTATAAAAATATATTATTATTTATTTTATAAAAATAATAAATAGCTTAAAATATAATAAATAAACCGGCTTAAAATTTTATAATTTAAGTAATACTTTTTTTTAGATTTTTCTTACATTATACTTATTAACTTTTTTAATTTAGACATTGTACTTCTGATTATTCTTTTTAAATGTAATTAGGATATTAGGCTTGAATATTAATAACCATTACTAGAAACCGCCGGACCCTTCATCTGTATTTGAGTCTAGGCGGGCATCGTTGCTAGAAACATTTCTTTTTGTTTTCAAAAATGAAAATTCACGAGATTTCCAAATTAGAGAGAGAGAGAGAGATTGGGAATTTAGTGGGCCACAATAACTTTTCATTTATCAATTTGGGTTTACTTATTTTAAAGAGTATTTTAAAAATATAATTCCGAGTTGAATATACCAAATTATTATGATCTATCCAAATTTTTACTTGAAAATAACCTTAATTATATTACAAAAAGTAAAAAATAATAAGACCCTAGTAGTACTAGCTCAACTAGTCCTTTTTTTCCCCATTAGAAAAGTTTGAATCTTGAACATCTTTCTATACTTCCTTCCATTACCTTACTCTATTATTCTCAAATAATAATTTTTTATATAACAATTATAAAGTATACCTAACATATTAATATTTGAGAATATTTTATTAATATTTAAAATTTTAATATAAGATCTTTTGTTAACAACCTTTAGGTTAAAAGACACAGATGACACTTAATAAAATTAAAGGATGACGACGCAGCCTTAAATTAAAAGATTAAATGAGTATTTTTTGCTTATAAAATAAAAAACACAAGTTTAGAGTCAAACATATTTGATTAAATGTGGAATTATCTCATATTTTGTTCATAGTATAAAGAGGCAAACATATGAACAAAAATTGTCTTTTGGGGGAGTGCGCGGTACACATGAACAATTTTTTTAAAAAAATACATACATATGAACAAAATTTAAGCAAGCACACGTGAGTGTCACGTGCTTGCATAACCGCAAATATAAAAGTACTGTGCTGCTGCATCAAAGAGGGACTCTGTAGGATGGATCCACAATTCTCAAGATGAACAAGTTCCCTCTATTACCTCTTGTTATTCTGTTGGGTAAATAATGCAGAAAACAAAAAAGATATTCAGATTCAAAATAAGCAAAGACAGTTCAGAAGACTTTTGAGAAGACTCAAGTTGTCTTGAAAAAACTAGAAATAGTTTAATTATCATATGGGGACTAACGATACAAATTTGCTATAGGAAAAGTATTATCCCAATTTTAGAATGATGTTTTATTTCTCATACAATAATGCATATAAATAGGAGTTTTGTTATTAGGATAAAATAAAATGGTCAAATATGTCATGTGAACATGCGAGACAGGGACAATCAATATAGAACCTCTCATAACTGAAGGACTTACCTTAATTCTTCATCCAAATAAGTAATTTCTATCTGACCACGACCACTCCCAGGAGATTTAATAGGTATCTGAGATTAGCATTCATAAAACCATTTGCCACAAAAAATAGATAAGCTTGAACACACAAAAAGGTAAAGAAATATGCATTATTATGCATGTGACAAAAAGATTCTGTCACTACTGTAATTATTAATCCTCTTTCAAGAAGAAAAAAGGTTTTCAGAATTGATAACATTAACCAAGAAACTCTATTGCAAACGTGTTAGCTTAGAGAAGATAGTATCTCTCTTTGACAACTTAGATTCAATTCCTTTAAGAAACACTCTGGGAGTAAAATCCTCAGTGCATTAAGCCAATGTGCAGAGAAGGGATTTAGTTTCGATAAAATCTCTGGGAGGAAAAACAATGAAATCTCTCTACATTATGGTCATTAGCCAAACTTTGATATAACTAAGTATTCATATGCATAGGGATGATGCCCATAAGTTCCATCCAAGATCTTGTTTAAAAATATCTTTTCATGGTCTCTACTTTATTCCTATTAAATTATCACTCTTTAGGCCAATTTTAAGAGAAGAGTGCAAAGTGTACCAATGCATGTGTCTAGGAGTCTCGGATGCAATTCATCATGAATAAGAAAATGGTGCTTAATTCAGTAAAAGAAAAGTTTGGGAGGGCGATAGGTTGTTCTGCCCGAACATTAGTATATTCTCCAAGTATGTGACAATATAAACCAAATATGAGAAGTGACAACCAACACACATCACCTACCAGACCAGCAATTTTGAAGAAGTCGAACTTCACAGCCACCCTTCTTGAGTTTAGAGGCACTAGATTGGCAGTAGCCTGCAGCAACAGTGAGAAATTTGTAGGCTCCAAATTCCAAATCATACTGAATTTCTTGAGCAATAAAGAAGATTTGAAAATACTTGAAGAGGAAACTAGTGAGTAACTACACAAATTTTCCACGAGTTATACTGAGAATCCGAAATTAAACTTCCCTTGACTCTTGTTAAAATCACACATCTCTTCTATTTTAAAAAATTAAACTATATTTTTTGCTGTTACCTTAGACCATAGAGTTGGATTAGACGATGTTTTCCTGAATGATAAGGAAAAGACTGAATCGACATTAATAACATTTCCTAATAATTAAAACAGCTATTAAAGTAGTAGAAGTACCTGGTTGTAGAATGGCCAAGTTTCCAAATTTTGAGCTCTCAAAGTATCCAGATTAATGGCCTGGTAGATCTTTCCATTTGGTCGCAAGAATTTTGGTCTCTAACATAACCACATCAATCCTCACTTTAATATGGAAGATGAATAAAAGTAAGAAAGCAACAAGTTACTCATATCATAAGAAGAAACAAAAAACAAATTACATGTAACTTATCTACAAACAATAGAGCGCATGATCAACTCAGAAACAGTGACCATGTAAGATAACTCACCCACAATTTACCCCATACATAGAACTACCATGAATTAATCCAATATCCCAGCTAGCCAATTTTTGCACAGGTATTCTGATAAGTTATCAAAACAGCGTCTCAAGCTTCAACCCTTCATACCATACAAAGAAAAGAACAGAAAGTGCAAAATGGGCAAGGACAGTGAATCTGTATTTCTTTTGCCTTGCCCCTTTAACAATATGTTTGTTCCATATTGGGTAAATATCAACATTTAAGATAGTTCTTAAGTCTTGAAGCAATCCTATCCATTAACCTAAGTTTCCTTTTAGGATGTGCTCTTCTCATATACTAATCTCTATCTCTACCAATAGGAGCTCAAGGAAACATGAAAGCCACAAGCCTTGGGCCCACCTTAACACAGAGATTGTTGTGGGACATATTAGAAATAGAAAATCACATTAAAGATCTTAAATTTTGTAATTACCTCCAACTACCAAAATTATTAAGTTTTTAGGAGACCTACACCAAAATTTTTAAGAAGTTACCATAGTTTTAAATACCTTAGCTAATAAGTTTCCTAAAATGCAGCAACTTTCCCAAATCCTTTAAGTATATCTGTTGAGTATGCACTTAGTCTTTCAACATAATTATTACAGATTTGATCTCTTTTTTTTGTTGATAAAATTAATTGGATCATATGCCAGGTATCCAAATTTTAGGTTCGTAGTGCCCCTCCCAACATGGGTGTAATCGAACTCTAGACCTAGAGGGACTAGCGGGCCTTACACCACTTAAAGACTCGATCTTCTAATCTAAAATTTAAGAATGGTTTCCCTATCACAATTTAATTTCAGA
This sequence comes from Leucaena leucocephala, assembly GCA_037074615.1. Classification (NCBI taxonomy): domain Eukaryota; kingdom Viridiplantae; phylum Streptophyta; class Magnoliopsida; order Fabales; family Fabaceae; genus Leucaena; species Leucaena leucocephala. The sequence continues at coordinate 13,787,200 of CM073550.1, forward strand.
GAAATGAAGATGGTATCACGTCAACCGAACAGAGAAGCTCAAAACAAGAGTCAACATGGGCAGGATGCATTATACAATTACAAACCTGTGTTTGCAGAATGGACTGAGATGTTGTGTACAGAAGCTCCCATTTGCCATTCAGCAAATCGGACTTGAGAGGCTCCTTTACAGAGTTCAGGGCCTCAAGTTTACGAGCGATCTAGAAAAGAACCAATTATTAATAAAACAATAAAGCGGAAGCGAAATTCTAGAGGTTTGAGAATTACGCATGAGTTTCACCAGGTCCACACGTTGTTCATCCTCAGCGGTAGCTTCGGCGCCTCGGTCAAGAGGTGCAGTTGTGTCATAAAGCTCCTCCTTGAGGCTCTGAACATCTCTGCTTCTACTACTGAGAAACCCAGGGAAAAAAGAAACCCTGTTGCTCCATTTCGAAGAATCCACGAAGGGTATTATGGAGAGAGGGGCGGGAAATTTTGGGGAAAAGGAAGAGAAGAGGGTTTGGGTGAGAAACAGAGAGGGAAGAATGAGAATCAGCGGTAAATTTGATAGACAAAGGAACTGCAGAAGAGGAAGCCAAGAGAGTGGCCATGGATTGAAAACGGTTGAGTTGAAAGTTCTGGAATTCTTGTTAAGTGGCGCCGTAGCGGGGGCTCTGTGCTGCCACTAATACAAAACAATAAGGATTTGGATTTTTTAAAAAAAAAATTTTAAAAATCTCGGATCAAATTTTATTAACTGAAGTAAAAATTTAGTTAAAAAAATTAATTTTAATTTTAAATATAATTTTTTATATTTATTAATTTTTTATTAAATTATCCTATGAATATCAAGAATAATTAGAGAGAATGAATTGAAAAATATGATTAAAATATTTTAGATAAAATATATCATATTAACTTATTTAATTTAATTAAATTAATTAAATAAATTTTATATTAAAAATTTAAAAAGTATAAAATATAAAATATTATATATAAGTAAAAATATATTATTAACTACAGTAGCTCCCATTCAAGAATATATAACTTTTGTTAATAAATTATGCACTAGGAAATTTTTTGGCCCCTTCTGCCCTCCCAACTGCGATGGAGTTTATATTTTATACCGTGTGAGCACTTTTTAAACCCAAAATGTTCTTTTTGAATTCAACACCACGTAATAAACCATAAAATTAACCTTATCTAAACTTTTTTTTTCATAAAAACTAAGTATGCTTGGAGTCTGAATCGAAAAAAATTACACTGTTTTTTATTCAATAAATATTATTACTCAATATTATGTATATACATATGTTTATAATATTTATTTAATACATATGCATCTATTGAAATTGCAAAGGATATAGGGACTTGAGGCATATATGTATGTACAGGTACAATTCTGTTAAGCATCACTCTTTGGTCTTTTACTTCTCAGGAACAATTTCCTGAAGACAAAGATAATTGAACTACGGCAATTGTTTCAAATGAGATGAGAAGCTATTTCCAAGATTTTGGAGTCAATCTCAACAGAACTTTCAAATAGAGATTCTTCTTACATGAACTAACTCTATTTTATTGAAGAACAAAAATTCAAGGAAAAGGAAAATCCCGTCAACCAACGCAAGAGGATCAATATAAGAATTGGCTAAAACAAGTAGAACAAAAGAATCCTCCTCAATCAAGCTTAGTTGACGTGGTCAAATATCTAGGCCCACAAATAAGTCACCCTTTTTCAGAGTTCTGTGGATGAGCCAGAAATAGCCAAAAGGACAATCAACCTAGCAGATTCTACCAAATGAGGGCAAAATTGGTGCAGTGTCTATGTTTATATCAAAAGAATTAAGCTGACCCTGCAGCGACCTTCTTCCGAACAATTCTTTTTCTCCGTGCTTTAGGAGCCGAAGATTCTGAGTTAGCCGCAGAGTCTAGGCTGCCCTGTTTGATGCCCAGCAGCCCAAGCCCAGATACAACTGCATTCTTTGATATGAACCATTTTGAAGATGACTTTTCTTCATTCTCAGAAGACCTCCTGTAAACTTTCAACAGGTCGTCTGAATGAGCCAGGGGATCTACCTCGACTCCAAGCCAGGCACGCCTGGAGGTCTCTCCTAATTGAACATTCAGTGCCCTGCACAAAATCCACAACACAATAAATGCTCAAGCAATAGCACATCTAAATAATTTGCTAATAACGTCAAGATATGTGTGGCTCCATGTATGAAGCCAGTTATTGAAAAGTAATCACTAGTGAAAAACCAGAGACAAGAAAAGGAAGCAAAAAATGCAGCAAAATAACTAAATGCTACTGATTTAGGAGAGACAGACCTCAAGGCTGTGCTGAAGAACAAGGCTACTCGAATAACATCAAAATGGCTCATCATTGCTCTATCAAATCCACATAATAGCTGGTATCTCAGGTTAGCATAGATTCCAAGGAAAGCGCCATAACCAAGCGCATTACTGCTCACACTGGGAACTGTCACAGATAACCTGCAGACAATTCCCAAATCACATGAAATACAATAAAATTAGTATTTAGCATCTGTATACCACTAATTAGGGGCAGAATTCTACAATTCATCACTTGAATGAACCAAATTTGAGTATAATTGAACACAGTTGGTTTCATCCCTGTTTACCTTCCCTCCTTTTTACTAGCCAAAGTGTTTGATAGTGCACCTTGTACTGCACCAGCACTCAATCCAACCATGCACAACTCTGCAGCCTTGTATAAGAAACATTGGATTCTCTTTTGCAAGTCAAATTCTCTAAGTATATAGCTCTTTTCAAATATGTTGTTTGGAAGCTTCTGCAAGGTATTTTGTAAATCAAACCGGAATGTGTTTCCATATGATTGACAAGGAGCAAGTGACCAAACAACTACAGCATTGCATGCTGCCACAGTGAGCACATTGATAAGTGCAAGATCCCATTCCTGCTTTATCCTGGAGTCAGGTTGAAGTTAGCAATTATTAATTAGTCAAATTCATTCGATGAGAACATCAAACAAATCGTCAAATAGTTTTAAAATAGACAACACACCTATCCTTCCGGTTTTTAAACTCCCACCACATTGAGAAACCTATTGTAGCAGCCTCTTCCAGTAGAAGCCTATACAATAATGCAGGATCTGCAAACAACCTGTGCAATATAACATTAATGCATGTATTAAACTACACATTTGCAATAAAAGTTAAACAGATGAGTGAAAGAGATTAACTTCGATTTGTAATTTTTTCCCACATTCGAGAGATCAGCTAAATTATCAAGTCTTATCAGACATGAGAGGACATCTATACCATGTTCTCTAAAGCTTAAGAAGACTGACTTCAGGCATTGATGTCCACCAATAACAAATCCACATTCACAAAGGACAAATATATGTTGAAACAAACATAGCCGGCTGTTACTATACTCTCAAGAAAAATAAAGCAAAACGACGATAGATTTATATCTCTCTATCTATTAGTGTACCTATGCTGAACTAGGATACACCTTCTGTCAGGTTTCTTGGGGAAACATACATGAGTCCTTCCTCCTTGTTAGATGTTATGTTTATATGGATGACGCGTGCAACAACAAGCATTGATACAAGTTCTAAAGATTCACTTCATAGTTAGAAAACCAGAATAATCCAAGATCTTCTAAGTGTATCCTTATCGTTACTCTTAGAGGACTAATAAGACGCTTTCTACTGCCACCTCAATATTCTCTCATCTTCATGGATTCTCCAGATTGTATTTTGGTACAGAACGTAACACATTCGTCACATCCAATGGCCATATGTCTGTCCCATCGCTTAAAGGCCTATAGTAAGTAAGCTAGTTATCTAATAGAATCGTAAGTCCTAACGCTGTTATTGTCTAAGCTTCAACGAACAACTAATCACAAGTAACAAATTTTGTCACCACCCTGCATTCATGTAATTACATTATCCATGACTTAAACTACCCCATAATTTGTGTCCCACTCTATCCTCATTTCTAACCTCATATATTTACCTAAACACTCTCGTCTCTATAAGTTTAATATTTTGGGCATGTAATCTAATTGCTCAATTAGGGCATCGCATCACTAAGCATTGCTAGCAAAGCCAACAATGGAACTTAATGAGTCTTAATCATCACATCACTAAGCATTTCTGGCAAAGCCAACAAATGGAACTCAATGTATCTTAATCATCACATCACTAAGCATTGCTGGCAAAGCCAACAATGGAACTTAATGGATCTTAATCGAAGTTAATAAATACACACCCACGCACATATAAGGATACCTGAGATAATTATAGCGCTTTGGCCAGATGGAAAATTAGAAATTCATTGATTTTCTATTCAGGCTAAAAAAAACCAAACACCAAACAGCCATCAACTTTGGACCATTTAATTTAAAATAAAAGGTAACAAAAGCATGGTCATGGCGATTGACCCCTTAATGTATTCATATTGTCATGAATAATTTCTGATTTACAATTTTTTTCTGAACTGTAACAGATCGTGTATCAGATGTTCAAGAGAAACCACATACATGTTTCATCCCCAACAATCTGTCAGCCCTCACCTACTTGGAATCACCCTTGACAAACAACGGAGCTCCAGAGAAAGTCAAAATAAGACAAGCTCCCTTTCTCTGGTTTTGCTTAATCATTATTGTGCTAAAACCCCAAACTTCACCGTATGCTCCTTTCTCTCCCTACATAAGAACCTCGTAGGCAAATGCTTGTCCCTTCTTAAGCTTGAAATTAACATTTAGCATAACAATTGCGAAATGCAGAGGATCATAAAAAAATTAGCTTTCAATCCATAAAAAGTTCTCATTCCAATTTATATATTTCCAAATGCCTAACTGCATTCTCCAACCTAAAGCATTTTCATCAACTTTCTCTTTAAAAATTCACTTTCCATGCTAAAGTGAACCTGATTTGGCAGGAACGCACGGAGAAACTGAGGGGAGTAAAAAATCAATTGACAACAATGTCAGATGACATATGTGAAAAAAACGTCAACCCACCATTTAAAACAAATAATTAGTCTCATTTTATAAATATTGATAAGCCATTTTAAAACAATAATTAGTCTATCAACTTTTGAATGTGACTATCTTGGTTGTAATAACGAGTGAATTCTATGCGTGTGCATAAATGCACACCCTCACATGCATAAACGCAAGCACGCATACATGTGTCAATGCATAAATATGTGCCCCTACTTTTAAGTCAGCTCATAAAAAATAAACATACCTGCCATTAAAAGACCTTGAGATTCCCTGTGGTAGTCCTCGAGAAATATACCTGCTGACAGTTGGTCTGGCATTAATTGCTAGGAATTTTACCATCTGAGCCGAGCTAACCAAACCCTAGAAATATAATTTCAGTCAGTAAAGGGACATATGGTTTGTAGCCTAAAGGTTGCCTACAGCCCTGAAATTACCCTACCATTTCATAAGCTTGACGTAACCCAGCAGGCAAATCCATCATTGTTTTTTGCCACTCATTTAACACCGCATCCACAAATTTACGGTCAAATAACTGTGACAAGGACACAGCTTCATTTGCATATGAAATTGTGAATTGTGAATGAAAGAAAAACAAAGCATATATTATCCAAAAAGTGTATTCTAAAATTGCATTGTGAAATTGACTGAGATTTCTAACCTCTTCAAGGAGTATACGTCTCCTAAACAAGCCACCCTCATCCCCATCATCTCCGTCGTCAAAGTCATCAAAGTAGTCATCATCACCACCATCATCATCACCTCCATCACCACCACCATGATTGATTTTCTTTCCAATATCTCCCCCTCCTCCCCCCACATCAAGCTGCAAAGTTTAAATCACAGTGAAACAAGAGGGCGCTACCTTGTCAACAATAGTGGATTTATAATTGATTAAGCTTAATGTTTATGTCATAAACATTATGAATTATAATCATATATTATTAGTAACCAGTATGCCAAGCTTAAAAATGCTATTTGATCAAAGTAATCAATTCTCAAGATGAAAGAAATTCAAAGAATTAAAAAGATATATTACGCATTGCAAGTGCTGCAGTTGACTCATTTTCTCATAAACAACTTAATATACCATTTATTGTAATGTAAGGGTCACTGACTCAGTACAATAGACTTATAAACCAGTCCAAGCAGTTGAGAGAGAGAGTGATCTAACACCCAGACTTTCTAAAAAATGCATTGCTCCAACTGCTGACTTTTAAAAAAAAAAAGGTTAACTTGAGTAATCACACCTATTCCAAATCATGAAAACAACCAGTAGTTGTCCCCTAACCTGGAGATTTAAGCATTGCATCCATAGTCGGCAAGCAACCATAATTATTTACCCTTCATTATCAGCAGTGATGAAATGTAATAAGAGACACTAGTTAGCAGTTGAGCCAAAGTAGTACTTCATTTCAGTATCCAATTTCTATCTGTATCTATCATGTTCATTATCAATCTACTCCCCAACCCCCACCCCCACCCCAAAAAACGGGGTACTCTAGGGAAAAAACAGTTATGTGATTTTATCCTTTTTGTTTTGGCGGACGGTTAGGGAGTGCAAAAGCAAGGTCCTCATGAAACCAAAGAAAATTCAGATATATGTTGTACTGATCATTGCATAAGCTATAATGACTATGTATAGAACAGAAACGGCTAAATTGAGCATTCCTTCTTCCCCAACCTTCCATTCTCATAAAAATTCACGACCACAAAGTATTAACCCGAAGTCTTCAACTCAACGTTTGGAAACTAACCTGAGGACTAGACTTGGTTTGCTTCTGCGACAAATCGAGTTTGGATTTTTCTAATGTCACCGCACCAACTGAACTGTATTTTCCCTTCATAACGGGACCCAAATTCATTGAAGAGGATGAAGGCAGCGAAGAATCGGAAGTACCAGTAGCATCCGGCAAGCTGAAGCACCGTTCCAATAAAGACGCCGAACCATTCTCCACCTCAGAGGGAGCCGAGGCTTTGACCACCAAAGATCGTCGGCTGAGCTTGAAGCCAGCGGACTTTGTAACCGGCTGGAGTGAACCGTGTTTCGAAATCGGCAACGAGGGATTCGGCGGCAGAGCCTTTGTTGCGGCGTGAGAGTTCATGGGCATGATTTGGGCCGTTTGAAACAACGGGAGTGACATTTGGGAACGCTTTCTCGGTCGAATTGAAGGAAAATTGGAGTTGGATTTTCTCAGAAAACTTTCATCAGCGAATGGTACTGATGAAATCGAGTAATCGCTCTCTAAAGACGAGGAATTTAGAGAGAGAAAATCGAAAGGGAAGGAAAAGACTGTTGGGCGAGAGGGATTTTGATGGGCTGGAAGATAGCCGACTAGGCGACAACCCAATCCGAAAGTCTTACCCGTAAGGCGTAACCAGGCGAGTTGACTCGGCCAACCTAGACCCGGAGGCGTCGGTTAGCCACTCGGCCTGGTCGAAATGAAATCAGGATTAATAAAATTAAATAAATTTTAATACCAAAAATTTCAGTCCATGAATTAAGTTGATGATTTTTTTTATATAAAAAATAGACTATAAATAGTTTATAAATTAATATTTTTAAAATAGAGAGATTATTAAAATAAATTTTGTCTTTCTTAATAAAATATTTTTTATAAAAATAGCCTAATTCAAATTTAAAATATCATGTTTAATGGATTTAATATATTAAAATGTTAAGCTTTATTAGAGAGTTTGTAAATTTTAAATGAAAACAATTTATTTTTATAATTTATTGACTAATAATTACAAAAATAAGTTTTTTTAAATAAATAAACTATAAAAACTGATATATTCTAAATAAAAAATTATAAAGATTGAGTTATTTTGAATTAAAATATAAATTTGGCCAAAAAATCAAAATAAAAATATGTATATCAATAATTAAAAAAAGATAAAATTTAAATCAAATCAAGTTCATAGGTAAATTTATACGTATACATATATATTTTAATAATTAATAATAGCAAAATAACAAGTATTTATATATAAATTTATAAAACTTAATTTTAATTAATAATAGTAAAATAACAAATATCTATATGAAATTTATAAATCTTAATGTATACTATTAAAGTTTATATAAAAATCGTGTTTTATTGGTGAATTTATAAGTGTATTATTAGAAAATTTGACATAATATATATAAATAACTTAATTTTTTATTTTTAAAAAAATTATGTATAAGATTATATTTTTCTTAAAATTAAATTACATAGTCAAAATTTAAGGTATTAGACGTAACTAAAAAAATAGTTTAGGTTAATGAAACTTGCAACAAATAACAACTCAATCACTTTTAAACTTTCTATTATCAAATATAAAAAACCTCTTTGCAATTTAGGTGTTTAAAGAACGAGTCAATGGGTTTATCACTTTTGTTTTCATGGGTTTCCCCGATCTGATTAAGTAGATATTTAGATAGATTTTTAGAAAATGACTTGTAGAAAAAAAAGTGTCATGGCCTTGAAAAATTTAATAGATAAAATTAATTTTAAAAGGGATATATATATATTTGATGCCAAAAATGTCAGTGTGGAGTCAGTAGTAGAGTAGTCAAGTAACATGAGTTTGTACCAAAGGTTCCGTGTTCGAACCCTGGAAGCAGTAGGAAAGTGGTTTTTATTTTTTAGTAGGATGAAATGACCAAAATACCCTTTCCCCATTTTACATTTCAGACGAGGTACTCTTTCTCCATTCTTCACTAATCTGCATCGGCGAGGCAGTAGGAATCAACAGGAGCGTAGTGACGAGACCTTGACAACATTGTTGCCGTGTTTCTGTCAATTTCTCCTCTGTATTGTTGCGCTGGAGCTGTCATTCCAACCACAATGCTGACGGGTTGATAAAGGGAGCAGAGGAGAGTTGGATGCGAGAAGTAGTGGGAGAGTAAGAGAGACAGAATGCAGCGACAGTGAACCAGAGAGAGTGAGAGACGCGACTGAGTGGGCAGAGGAAGCGAAGGCCGTCACCATCTGAAGGAAGGTTGGAGAGTACATCCCGGTCACTATAGCAAGTCCAAATTCCTGACATTTTTCTCCCTGTCGGCGTCGTGGTGGCTTCTCTATCATCTCTGTTGGCAAGAGACAAAGTGGGTGAATAGTGGCTGTCCTTCCAGCTCCGACAACCAATGTGCACGGTGAGTCCCTGGCGTCAGAATTCATCGGTAGTGAGCCTCTTCTGCCTTCCCCTGTCTTCACTATTAACTTCCCTTTTTGTTGAGTGTGTGTGTTTGGTTGATGGCTTAATTTCCATTGCTCCTCTAGTTGTTGGCATTGATAAGAATTGATACGGGTCCTGGTTGATGTTTGTGTTTTCTCCAAGTGCTCTGTTTGTGTGGGTGTGTGGGTGTGAAACCGGGAGGAAGGTTTGTATGAATGGCGATGTTGTTATGTGGATGTTGCTACTGTTGTATGTATATACTGATGCTGTCGGGTTTGGGTGCCTTGGGTTGAATAAAAATGGCGATAAGCATTTTTGCTGTTTTGAATGATATGTATATATATTCCGTATGCATGAGCTATGAAAGAATATATATGTGTGTGATAATGATGTCAAATGAAAGAGGAGACAGAAGCATGCCATAATGGGTTATAGGAGAGAGCAATTAGCCCGGAGCCCGTGGGTCCACCCGCAACCCGTTACTATTTGAGCCTGTTTAAGCCCGTCCAAAATAGGCCCGTAACGGGCGGGCTTAAACGGGCTCAAACAGTAAATTATATGGGCGGGCTGCGGGCTGACCATTGGGCAGCCCGCAACCCGCCCATATATTTTTTTTATTAATTATTATATTATATTTATTTAAATTTATTTTTATTATATACTAATATACTTTTTTAAATTTATTTTGTAGAGGTATGGATAATTATATCTACAATAATCACAAGTAAATATAATGTAGATTATGTATAATCATAATCCAATTGAATAATTAAGATTATAAATGATTATATTATATAATCATTGTAGACTGTGTGGTTATAAATTTGTAGCTATTATTATGATATTTTAATTTTTAATTTTAGGATGAACAATCATATCATGTGTGTAATATTGTTATTTTATTTTTATTATTATTAAAACTTTAAATGGGTTTAAATAAAAAAAATATTTTTATTTTTTATAAATGGGCTGCCCATGCCCATTAGAACCCAAACAGGTTCAGCCCAACCCGTTTAATACGGGCTTAAACGGGCTGAGGCACGGGCATGGGCTAGCATGTGCCCATGAAAAAAAAAATGGGCGGGGCACGGGCTGACCATTGGGTCAGCCCAGCCCGCCTATTACTTACCCCTAATGGGTTGTATTGGATTGAATGGAAAGAATATATGTATAGCTGTTGTGTTGGTTAATATATATGTAGGTCTATAAATGGTGATGTGGTTCCTTGTTCAGAAAATTGTGCCGCTATTTTGGAGACTAAATGGCATATATATCTATGGTGACATTGTTAGGAATTAAAATGAAGAAAGTAAGGATAATAAAAGAGGAGGGGATTGATGTTAATATGTATATAATTGTGTGTATGCTACGAAATGGTGGAGGCAGGGGAACTAGGAATATGTGTGGGTGTTAGATTATTCCTGTAGATGGAAGCTTGATGTTAGTGTTAAGGCTATAGGGTTCAGATTTTGAAAGTTCAAAAGGAATTAAATCAAAGTTGAATCAGGAACCGATGTTGCTGCCTTTGTTTAACTCAGAGGTCTCTAGAAGTAAAGATAAAAGAGAACAGAAAATAACTAGATGAAATAGAAAGAAGTTTCTAGTGGAAATGATAAATTAATGATTTCAAGCGTAAGAGTGTGTTTTACAAATTTAAAAGACTGAAAAGAGTTACCCACTGTTTTGGACAACAACATTCTAGTTACTAGGAATTAAGTTGTTGTTTTGGGTTTCTTTAAAGATAAACAAATAATTAGAAAGTTAAGGATTTTGAAGGAAGTTAACATGCTAGAATCATGATCTTGAGATATATATATATATATATATATATATATATATATATATATATATGAGCATGCATAAGAGGGGTATAAAATAGAAATTTGTATAATCAAGGACTTTAAGCTCACAGTAGAAAATACAGAAAAGAAGCACTATGGTCGGTATATATATATAAATATTTACTGTTGCTATTGTGGTGATTAAATGTATTAAATTTGAGCACTGGAATGTGATTCTGGACTATCAGAGATATAATTAGAATTTTAATATATTATTTTAGGGATACTAGAGAATTGAGAAATGAAAATAATCGAAAGTTGATTAGCTGAAAGAATAAAGATTTAGGAGCGTGGCAGGTGAGTGAATATCATCCCCTTAAAATAAGTATTTTAATAAATTGTTATTTCATTTAGAATGTTAAATTTCAAATAAAATTTACGAAAAGCAAAAATGGTTTTTCTTATAATTGGTTTATAAAAAGATTACGATTATGTATGAAAATGGATGAAGAAGTTTTAGAAAAGAATTTGGCAAATGTTATATTGAATTGACTTTTTTTCAAAAAATATTCATATACGAATTTCATATGTTTTTCATAGTAACTTGATATTTGATTTTAAATGTTTATGTTAGGGGTTTTGAAATTCAAAATGGTTTTACTAAAGATAATTGTATTTGAAACGATTGAGATCATTATATGTGAAATGGACCACACGCATATTGGAAAGGTTTTAGAAAGGACGGAATACAAAACGCTAGTTGCTAACAGCAGTACTGTTAGTCCTTAATGCACCTTGGTTACCCGAACTCGATGGATATCCGTGAGTTTCGTACTTAAGACAGTTAGTTGTGGGATTCATTATCGCGCCTGTTATTCGTAAGTTTCATACATGCGCCTGTATTCGTGGCTTCGGGCCGCTCCTGATTGGTTATTTACCCTCGTGGACTATGTGTCCACGCCTATTTTATGGCATCATGCTACGCATGATTATTTACCCTCGTAGACTGTGTCCACGCTTGTTTTCATGGCTTCAAACCGCGCCAGATTGGTTAGTTACCCTCGTGGACTGTGTGTCCACGCCTGTTTACGTTCTATTAAAGTCCTACAAAAAATGATAGTTTTGAAATGATTGCTTTTAAACGATTGATTTGAAACGGTTATTTCAAATTGTCTTTCGTGAAATAAAAATATTTACGAAAATATTTGCATCGAATTACGAAATATTATGAATGACATTTAATAATGTTGAACTATTTATTTCTGTATTTTTAAATCATGTTTTGGGACGTTATTCACGAGTAAATTATTTGGCTTCAGATAGTGCAATTAACCCTAATCCTTTCGCTGAGCAGTAAAGAGCCTCATTGCAGATCCGAAGCGTTGTTTTTGACAAGACTGCTTTTGATATAATTATCATTTATAAAGTACTTGTATTATTTTGATAAAAGGGTAAATACTCCACATAGTTCTTAGAAAATATTCTTGTTATTTTAGAAAATATTATGGAATATTTGAATGTTTGCAATCTGTTGTAAGATTATTCTAGAAATCGATTATACAATGATAATTCTACCAAAATTTCTACAGAGAACTTGTCTTTTGATTTAAAATTGTAATACATTATGATTTTGTTTCAAACAATTGATTTAAGGTTTAGGCTTAAGGAATATGAATTTATTCATATTCTGTGTTAGTCACTGTTCAAATTTCGGGATGTGACAAAGAGATTTTGGACATTTTTCAGAAAAAAGCTTTTAGAGAAGAGTTTATAGAAAAAAAATAGTTTTGAAAATATGAGTGTTTGGATAGTTATTAGCAAAATGACTTTTGTTATTAGTAAATTATTAGAAAAGATATGAAATGAAAAAAAAAATAGCCTTACATACATTCCACCGTTCATCATCATTTCTTTTCTTTCTCTCACGATGATGGAGGCAAACAGCGAAGTGGATACGACGATCCCGGGCAATTCGGGATGGGTCCGTCCCGTCCCGTGAAGGTCGGGAAGGGACAAGGAAGAGGGTCGGGACGGGATGGATCTCAGCCTGACCCTCGAGATTCCCGTCCCGTCCCGAATATTTTTTTAAAAAAAATAAAAAATATTTTTATTTTATTTATTTTTTACAAAAAATAAAAATAGAAAATAGTATTAGTTATATCATATTATTTATTAGATGATTGTATTTTTCTCTTCCTTATATGTATTTATTTCTTTACAGATGAAGCAGTAACTTCAGTTGGTGAAGTGAAAAAATTGAAAAAGTAATAATATTTGTAGTATAATTAATGGTATTTATTATTTTAAATTGCTAATCATAATAAAGAGAATTTAATTTCTTCTATTATTTTTTGTGTTTTGATTATATGTTACTAATATATAGGATGTACATAAAATATCTAATATTTTATTTTTTAAAAAAATTGGGTTCGGGAATTCCCGAACTCGTCCCAGTCCCAAAAGGAACCGGGACATAGTCGGGACGGGACGGGACGGGACACGGGACGCATTTTGCGTCCCGTGTCCTATCTCAGAACGGGACCGGAACGGGGTTGTCCCGGTCCCGTCCCGTCCCGTGAACACCCCTAGGCGGAGGCGAGGACAGTGGTGAGGGTGATGACGTTGACAAAGGATGAAAGGTGACGACGAAGAGACACTGACCCCAAGTAGTGACGATGACCAGATCTACCTACAACAGAGGGCGATGACAGTGACCAGAGGGAGGAGAAGGCGGAGATCAAGTCGCGATAGCAGAGCTGAAGTTTTTCTGATGAAACTTAGACGAGCAATGAGAGAAGAAGTGGAGAGAGGAGCGAGGAAAGAGGAGAGAGGAGAAATGGGAGAAATAAAAGTAAGATAATAATTGGGTAGTCTATAACTCTTTTACCATTCCAGAAATTATTCCCAGTAATTTATACTTTTAGATTATAATTTAGTCCAAAAACCTTTTTGAATAAATATAGATATTTATTTTTAAAAAAAATTAAACTAAAAATTGACTCAAAAGCCATCTTAAAATCATAATTTAAAAAGTTTTCAAACAGGCCTAAATAGCCATGATCTTTTGGTCAATTCTTCCATAAGGATATACTAGAATACGTAAAGAAAGGGAGAAGACAAAGAAACATGGCAAGAAATAAAAAGTTAAATGGGGTTTTCAGTGCGAGAGTATAGAAGTAATGTATCTCTTTATTTTCCATTTGAAAAGCCAAATCGAAAAGGCTTCTATGTTCTTTATCTTCTAATATTTCCATAATCGGAACACATTTACGGTTTCGTGTTTTAAAGAGAGTCATGTTCTAAATCCTCCCCTCAAGATCATAAAGCTTAAAACGGATGCCTTATGCTAATGTTTCTCCCTCCTTGAGTTCGCAAGGGAAAATCCTAATCAACCTTTTGCAGATGTTGATGTCACTTGAAAGATCAACCGATCAATATAGCTTTCAAACAAGATGTATAAGCTAAAGGGGCTTCAAGGCTGAAATCTAATTTAAGAGATCATTTCCCACTAGCTCTTTTCTCAATCCTCCCCTCAAAAGCTATTAGACTATCAACCAGACGCAAAATAGAATAGCGATATCACCAATCCATTCTTTCACTATCTTTCAAATTTTCAAATTGAGAAATTTTGGATCAACTAAATTGTTATTGAATTTCCACAATTACTAACTACAGGTTAGGGGTAGGGAGAGGCAGGATATCTAGTGGAATTCCTTTGTACCTCTTACTTACTTCATTAATATTTATTATTTTTATACTCAAACTATTATATTTATAATATTATAGTTTATTTATTTATCTAATAAAAAATTGTTAAAAGTTCACCTTTTAAGTCCTAAACCTGTGAATGTTTATATATATATATATATATAAGTGAATTGAGAATAATAATCTAAGCCTAACCACGATTTGAAAGCTACCTAAAAACATCTACTCATAGTTAAAAAATCCCCAACCACCTAAAATAAAAAAAATCAACTTAAATTTATATGACTAGTAAGGACTTTTTAAAAAAAATCTTTAGAATTCAGTTTTTAATCTTAGTGTAATAAAAAAAACTAATTGAGAGGAAGAGATATTTTTGCAATTGTTATTTAACAATAACTATTTTTATATCAAATTTTATATAAGAACATATTTGATATTTTACATTTTGCAAATCACTCTTTTCTTTTATTAGAATGTATTTTATGTTTGAAAAATGAGGGCAAAAGACCCTGTGACCATTTAAAAATGAGGTATTAAATTTAAATTTATATAAATATAAAAATATATATTTAAATAGTTAAAGTCCCAAGAATAAAATTAATACTTGATTGTATATGCCTTTATTTTCATATAGCTTTAATTTAATCTATGATTTTTTTATTTGTCTCTAATTATTTTATTCTGTTTATTTTATCTTAAATTTTAGTTTTATTTGTTAATGATATTTTGTGTCCATTATTTCATTTCTTTATCCATTATATTTCTCCTAATTATAAAACTAATTCCAATCACTTTCTAAACTCATGTTTCAGCCATATAGTGTGTTGGGATAAGTTTTAAATCAAAATTTTAAAATAGCTTCTAGCCTAAATTTTAATTTAAAAATTTTTAAAATAAATAATCATATTTATCTAAAAGGGTATATTCTAATGACAACTATTCAAACACTTATATATATACTCACTTTTTTCTATATAAGAAATTATCTAAAAGTACTTGAAAAATATTTTTTTTATAATTTATTTTCTAAAGATCTATCTAAATGGCCCATGACTATATAAAAATTTAATATTAATCCAATTGTTTTCATCTTACCTGTTCTGCAATTGCATCTATAAATCTAATTTTAACTGGAAAAACCGCCAATTGAGATATTCATTAGACACAATTGCTATAAAATAAAAACTGGTACATTAAAAGAACTCTCTTTGATAAACATGTTTCCAAATTGTTTGATAAAAATATACTAACATGAATCTTTTAATATTCTTCTTTAAAAAAAAAAAGTGGGAATAGGAGATTTCCAACTATACGAATATGAATAATATATCATGGTCATATAAGATTTTCTCATCACATGCATGCTCAATTCCTCGAAGAAACCCAAAGCATCCCTTCAATAACTTGGAATTATCTTTCAAACAAGCTTTAACGTACCATACATACATACACACACACACCCACTACATCCTTCTAAATTTAATTATAAGAGTTAATAATTTTTTTTTAAAATAGATTAAAAAATAATAAATTAGTTAAAAATAATTAATATAATAGTTAATTAACTAGTTTTAGTAAATTATTGAGTATATAATATAAATTCATCTTGAGATTATATTTAGTCATAATTAATTACTCCCTCTATTCTTTAGTATAAGATCCAGTTGAATTTTTAAATATGTTAAAAAAGATAAATAAATCAGTTAATTATGATTAAATCAAACTCTTCAACACAAATTCATAGTATAAATTTCTTAATCTATCAAAATTAATTAACTAATTTTTATATTATTTATAATTAATTAATTTTTTAGCTTTCTTAATCTATCTAAAAAATTAAATAAATTTTATATTAAAAAATAAAATATTAATTTATTTAATTTTTTAATCTATATTTAAAAGGTTTAACTGGTTAGAAACGATGCATGTACAATTCCTATTCCTGGAAGAAACCCAAAGCACTTCAATTCAATAACTTGGAATTATCTTTCAGGCAAGCTTTTACGTAACAAGCCAAGTCTGTTTCATGAAGCTTAAAGCACCAACAGTAATGGAAAAAGAATCACTTCTTGTTAGCCCCAAAGCCATCCCTTTCATCTCCTTCAACCTGATCTTTCTTCTTCGTAGGAAGCTCTCGTTAATCAACTGGCAGAATGATTATATATATAAATACTTTCATCTTCTTCCTCAACACTCAAATCTCTGCACTGATCTCAAAGAAGTTATAATTAATCTCTATGGATATAAGAGGTCGTCCTCGCGATGTCGTCAATGGCGTTGGAAGAACCAGAACCTTCCATTACTTCTGGTGCCAAACTTGCCAGGGTGCCGTTAGAATCCCCTCCTCTGCAAACCCTAATTTCTCTTTCTGCCCCTTTTGCTCCCATCAATTACACATCGAACTCGATATCACGAGGCCCAGGCTTCTCATGAACAATCCTCCAAATAATTCACAGCCTTCACCTGCTGCTCAATTGATCAACGGATTGGCTCTCATTCTGGATCCATCTACGAGAGAGCGAAACGCTCGCTTGCATCGAACAGTTCAATGGATTGAAGAAACCGAAGAAGGACCGAATCCTCAGACCTGGATCACTCTCCGATTTGTTAGACCAACTCGTCCACAAAGACACATTCCGGGAACCACCGACGACAACAGCCCACCTCCGGCGGCAGATTCCGCCATCGAAGGGTTACCGACGGTCAAACTAACGGAAACACGATTGGCTAGCGATCCGAATTGCGCGATTTGCAAAGACGAGTTTCAGATTGATATGGAAGTGAAAGAGTTACCGTGCAAGCATTTCTATCATTCCGATTGTATTACTCCTTGGCTTCGCATTCACAATACATGTCCGATCTGCCGCCATGAGCTGCGAAGTGCTTCATCTTCGTCTTCTTCTTATTATTCTAATTACCGCGAAGGAGATTTCTCATATTTTGACTATCGATTTAGATATGGGTTTGAAGAAGCTACACACGGCTTGAATTGGCTTTGGAGCCAGCTTGTTTCTTTGCGACCTGTGCGTGCATTTATGGAATGGACTCAGAGATATTTGTTTGATTTCTTGGAAAATCGTCATGAACGAGGAGGTAAGCTTCGGGGATCAACCTTTTTGAAGCACTAATACGCCAACTTATGATGAAATTAGTGAGCGCCTACAGAGTTAATCACAATTGAATAAATTTTAAATGTTATATTTATACCCTTTGGTTATATATAGATTTAAAAAGAAGAATAAATAAATTACATGATCAAATTATCAACATCTAAAAATAAATTCATATTATATACTTAGTAGTATATCTAAATCAGTCAATTAATTCTTATATTAATTATAATTAATTAATTTTATTTAATTATTTAAAGATTGACTAACTCTGATATTAAAGAACAGGGGGTATTATTAATAATTGATAATTATATTATTTTAAATTATATTGATTGTTGACAAAATATTACCAAGAAAAATTATATTTGACAAAAAGTCAAAAATGCATCTTTCCACAAACCGGTTGGAAATTAGAAGTTCAGTTGGAATGATTCTCAATTAAGCATTTTTCTCAATATTTATTCTTTCATTTCAATACGTCGGAAGCTAAAGTAGAGAAATATAAGCTGAAAAATATAGAAAACATAAATATGTGAAAATTGCTTAATAAAAATGATCCCAGCTGAGTTTTCAATATTCTTAACTTGGCTTTTGAGAATTCAATAGATATGTGGATAGTGGATAGGGGCATTTTGATCAATTAATTTTGTTTTTGAAATGTCAATAATTGACTAAAGTTTATAATGGATACTTTCAAAATTTTAGGGTATTAAAGTGTCATTTTGTTTCTTATATAATCCCAAAACTGTCATTTCTCATTTCTCCCACCCCCTCCCGCCCCCCCATTTTAAGTTTGTATGAATGATTATGCCAGAGAGATTCTCTCCTGTTAGGTGCTCAATTCTAACTTGTTATAGATTCAAACAAAAACAATATAAAATAATTTACTAACATATAGAGTTGGTTTAGGGAATAACATCTCGTTATATTTTAATTTTAAATTTAATTTTTAAAAGAGACATGTATCCCAAGGGATAACTATAAACCTTGAATCTAAAATAATACCTAATAATAAGATAAAGTAAATAATATTTAAAAATATGAAAAATATTGATAACATTATAGAGATAAACGCCACACACACACACACATTAGCCTTTGGTTAGGTAGCTTTTATAATAGAAGCCTAACAAAAAGTTTGAGAGAAATATGCAGGTGGGCCGTGGTGGCGTTCATTGCTCATCATCAGTCTGATATCATCTGGCCACATGCTTTAAACTTTTCATTAATTTGGCTGCAACAAAACAGGTAACTTTCACATACTTGGGTTGGTTTCAACAACATTTATTCGACTAATTAAGCCTTCTGTTATGACAAATCCGTAGTAAGGTATCTTGTTGAGCAGCATGCAGCCTCTGGGCTTGGGGAAATGCAAGATGCAGATTTTAGAGTTTCATAAGAAATTGAAGAAGATACAGATTTCAAGGCTAGAAAAGTTTAAGCATAAATAACTGATATCATAACAGTTGCTGACTTGGAAGAGGCAAAAGATGCCCTCTATTATTGTATATATACTAATACCATAGTCCATAGCCATACACACACAAACATAAAGCCATAGCCATACACGCACAACATATTTATTGTACTATATTTCTACTTTCTTCTTTTCCTTTTTCTTATCTACTACTTGTTTTATACAAGATTTTATTTTTGTTTCATCTTGCCTTTTAACAACTTTTTTGCCAAATGAGCTAAGTCCAAAACCTGAGTCTCCATGTGTTTTGAAAATGGAAATTATAGGTCATTATAGAATGTCTTGTGGATACAGAGAAGGGACGAGTATAGAGAGATGTACAGATGACCTTCTCTGGATATTGCTAGAGACGAGAAGTTTTCTAAGTTAAAAGAGTCAGATGCACAAAGAACCCATAATACTTGGCATATCATACACTTACAAAAGACGGTTCTTCTTGCATCTAGAAGCCACTCTTTGCTCTTAATGAGTGGTGCTGTTAGTTTTGATTTACAAAAAACAAGCAATAAAAGCTTATGAAGAAACATATAAACACATCAAACATTTTTTTTTTAGACCTACTTTGACATGGTTATATATTTCCCCATAATTGACTTGGTTCACTTACCTTTTCATAGACCAAATCTACTATCTACCATTCTATGTAATAACTAAAGGGTAGGGAGGCCTGCCAACTTTTTGGCTTTGACCCTTTTTTATCCGCTTCTGATTTAACAGGAGCTTTCAAAGAACCATTACAACATTGTTGTCTCCTTGCTGGGCTTTGCAGATCCTTCATTTGGCAATTTCTCCATATCTTTTACACTCTGCCGTCATGGAGAAAGACACAATAGACAATAAACTGATAGCATAGAAAATACCAAGAGCAAGATTTGCCCAAGATAATCACCCCTTGCCGATGCTGCACCATAGAAAGAAAGAACAGTGTACTTATGTACTGATAGAAAATAGAAATCAAAGTTTTAAGATAACAAAGTAATGTGGCTTGAATGTGATGATTTCACTCATGAGCAGACGAATTTGATAGTACTAATGTAATCATTACCAATTAGTCCTAACCCCCGACAGAAACTTCACAGGTAATCAATGTAACATGTAAGATGCCTATACTTCAATTTTCTTTTATGCAAGCTTTTAGTCTAAGAGGGGGCAAATCAATTTAGCATCTACACTATTACCCAGGGATGAAGCTAATCTCGATATAAGTTGCCAACCTGGTACCTAGAACGTGCATCAGAAGCAGTACAGTTCCATCATAAACAAAATAACCCCCAAAAACAAAAAATGTCTCCCCCATCCCGGATATGCATATAAATCATTGTGCGCATACAATAATATCACTACTGATGAAGTAGTGAAAAATCAGTAATCACTCTGTAGTGTTCGGCTGTGTGGATAGCAGCTAGAGCGTAGAACAAGCAGCAGAGTATTTATGAGAATTTTTAAGCAGTCAGAAGCATAGGATGAATCTTATCATCAGTACCAATTGGAGCCAAGCATGAGAAATGAGATGGAAGTTCCTATTAGAGAATATAAACTTACATGAAGAAAATGAAGCAAGTAACCGAGGTGTTGGCTTTACAGTTCTTCCTTTGCCGAGGCCAGGCTTAGAGCCATGGGATGCTTCAGTTATAGGTGCCTGATTTGGGGATATCTTGGCCGTAGGGCTGACAGAAGGTGAGGGGGGAGGAGCCACATAAGATTTAAAGGATGGATTAGAATAAGATTTTGGGGATGATCTTGGAGGATTTGAAAAGCCACTATATGGACAGGGGTCAGGTGGATGCTCCATCTCAATAGAAGGCGCAGGTGATGACGCTTGGCAATCAAAACATGGGGATTGGTTAGCCGCAGTTGGGGATACTGGTGAGTAAGAAGGAGAATGATATGGTGAAATTGAAGGTTCGGCAGGATCAATTAGCTGTGGGGATGGAGCAGGGGCAGAAGATGGTGCGTCCCCATGAAACAAGCCCTTAAAATAAGATGATAATCTGACTTCTTTGACTTTGCCAAAGTTTGAGTTACCACGGCCAAGATTTTTCTCGGTGAAGCCTGATATTATTCTAGCCAATTCAAGGTATCTCTGATGTGGAATTACTCCAAATGTTGAAGTGACTGAAACCTCCACAGTCACTGGGGGAGCTACCGTTGAGCCAATTTTATTTGCTAGTTGAACGTAAACATTCTGCAAGAAATGTAGAAGCAGGATCAAAGACAGGCACCCCACAATATAAGCATTCCTTATCTTAAACAAAATATTGTACATAAAAAAATCTTCTCGAGAACTAATTTTCCATAGTCTATGTTTTCTACATTAATCTAAAGTTTTGCCTTCTCTTTCAATGAATATTTCAATATAAATAGTATATTAACAAATATCCAACAATTAAAAGGTTATAATGGCAAAAACCAAAGGAACTATCAAAGAAATCAGAAATCTATATGCACTTTCAAAACCATATTGCACTTCCTACTACCCAAAATAAAGATGAAATAAATAATGAGACTATACCTCATCAGGTCTTAGACCCAAGTCCAATCTCAGCTCACTCCTGAAGTCATCAAAACCATCCAGTATTTCATTTATTGAACTATTGAGAGTAAAATTAAACAAAATCTCAGGAATCCAAACAATAGGACCCAGCTGCACTGGTATTACAGTTATGCCTCCAGGAACTGTTGCAATCTCAAACGTAGACGCATTCCCAAAGATTGATGTTGTCAAAGTCAGATTAGATTGCTTGAGGAACAGTTCAACTAATGATGACCTCAGCAGACTCAAGTACACTGAATTTATTGGCACATTAAGTGGATTAGAGAGAACACCAAACGTTACATTTGCCAAGTTAGGTGTATCACTTTGGTATATGGACAGAACAGCCACCTGTTAGGAGCAAGAAGCCTAAAAGTCATTTTCCGTATTTGAACTAAGACTATAAAATGAGCAGAAGATTGAGGACAAACCTCTGTATTTGGGACACCTATTTCACTGTATATATCATATTCTAGTGTTTTAATGTACGGAATTAGCTGTGAAACTGGCTTTTCCAGTTTGAAGGACGCTTGAACACTAGCTGAAATCCACGAAAGTAAAGATATCAAGAAACTTATAAAACCCAAGAAAAAGTTAGACTTAAAGTACTTTAACAAACCACGTATATTGCCCAGCACAAAATACATGAACAGAAAAGGACTTTGTTTTCACCATCATAAATTTTATCATAATCATAACTAAACTGCAGGATTGAATCTCAAAAACAGACAAATTACAATAGACTTGAGTTGTGCGTTACTGCAGAGATAAGCTGCAGCATTCATTGGCATCACAGATATAATCATTAATTCAAGTTTTGTGAGTGTTGGTAATAAGTGCAGTAGGATCTACAACGGCTCCTTTCCTTCTTTAGTTATCAGTGTAGTCAACTCTTTATTGCTATCAATTCTTGGTTGTTTCCTTTTTGAATTTGTCATTAATTGTATGTGTTTTCTTTCTTTCCTCTGTTGCTTGATTCTCAGGAACTCCATAGCATTTCCTCTACCTTGAATTCTATATATATAAACACAAAGCTTCAAACCATGAAATATATTCAAATATTTTACAATATGCATTAACCACCAGTCCAATTAGTCCTCACAGGCCTTAGCAACAAAGGAATACAGGGACTAATTAATTAGCACTATTGACTGGCATTACATTAAACATAGGGACCCCTCATCGTTAGCAACTGTTAGCATTTGGTGCTGTACTCGACCACCTCTATATATCTTTGAAATTTTTAAGTTAAATCTTTCTTCCTTATATCGTACATGCTCTTACTCGCCAGTTTTGATATGAGTAAGAGCTAGATATGTCATGTCAGAACCGATTAGAATAATTTAGAAAAGTTTCTTTCTTTCTTTCAACCAAAAAATTGATATGCAAAAATTAGGCAAACCCTCAGGAACACCAAGATTTGAATCAATTTCATTCTAAATGATATCATGTTTCATTTTTAGCTTTAAATCTCAGGAAACTTCATAGATGAAAAGCTGACTAGAAAAATGGGAGGTTCTTGTATAGAATATGGGTTTTATTGAGTGAAACGCATTTAGTTGTGTCATGTTAACAACTAGTAAATTGATTCGCGTCACTTAAATCCTCTTATGTTTTCATGGTCACATGAACAACAACCATTAAATTGAATCGTATTCTTAATTTGTCCCAAGTAAAGAAATTTAATGGATTTCAAACTTAGGTCTTCCATTGCAAAAAATAGATTCAAAATAACTTCATTCAACATAGACTGCATTTATATCTGACCAAACAAAATAGAAGAATGACTAACATGTAATTGTCAATCTTACTTCCAAAACTGAATTTCAGAGAACTAACTCCTGTAGAGAAATAGTATTACTTTAGTTTTTAATCCTTTTCTCCTCGTTCTTTTTATCTAAGAGCACTTGTGTCAAGCATCTCAACATGTATAAAAGGCCAAACTCATATGCCCTTCTGAAATCTCTCTAGGTCAATACTGCCAAAAAAGGCATTCTATAAAGAAGGAGATCCACAATTTTCTCGTCCCAGATTTAGCCATTCCTATTTTTCATTATGGGTGGTGCAAAGGAGTCTATCAGCGCTTCCAAAGGTGCAATTGTTAAGTTGATTGTTTACCAGAAAATTATAAGTTTTATGTTGAATATATAGCTTTTAACTTTATATATAGACTGCAGTTAATGTATGTTTCCATAAATAGCCCCTTTAACTAGATATAAATTAAACCAAAGAACAGAAAATAACATGCTTAGTTTTGGGGATAATATTAAAGACATACTATTTTCAGGACATATGTTTGGTGATCTATATACATATCACTAAACATATGTCAAATCTGCAACTGCGCATAAACAAGACGTTTAACACAGTCGTGAGATAGTACAGCCACTCCTCATACAATAATCTGGCTGACAACTGCACCCCGAGCCTCCCAAAGCAGAAGGAATCCAAAATTGAAAGATAGAAGAAAAAGTTAACAGCACTTAGTTCATAGCGTCGCAAACAAAATCTGACATCGATCGACAACTATAGACCCGAGATCATCAATAAACCCCCCTTGAATGTTACCAAGTCCATCAGGACCAAGGAAGAAAATGACCAAATAGACAGTAATGAGAATCATTAGAAAACTAAAATCAATCAATCAAAATGTGAAATAAGAAATTCCCATTTACGAGAATTACCAAATCATGCCAATTTGTTCAAAACATGGTAAAGGGGGGAAAACCTAACCATTAAAGAGGGAAGGAAGGGGAAAACTCACCGCTTTGCTTAATTGCATCACTGGCATCATACCGAGACTTTATCACGAATCTAGGGTACACCCAGAAAACCCCAGAAACCAAAGCCGACAGACTCAAGATCAAAATGAAGATGCACTTGAAACTTAACTCATATGCAAATCTTTGAAGAACCGCCGAACATCCCCGGCAGAGGACTCCCGACGAGGCTGGATCTTCAGGGTCATGACTCTGCCGTTGCTGCAGATTTTGCTGTTGAATTTTACCCATTCGCAAAGCATCTGGAATACCCAAAACCTTCACAAACTCTCTCTCTCTCTCTTCTTCTCTCTCTAACCAGAGGTGGCACCACGCAGTGTGTCCCTCAACAACAACAAGAAGAAGGGGCTCGACAAGTGTACAAGAGACAAGTGTTGATGGTGGGCAAGGCTATTCAATTAACATTTAACAACTAGAGAGAGACACATTGCCCCACTCCTTCTCTCTCTAAAAAGGTTCACTATCCACTACACTCTACATACAAATTACAAACTCTCTCTCGCTCTCTCTAGATTTTCTTCTATGTTATTGCAGACGATGCTTTTTAGGCTACCGAACGTTGAGGAGAAGCAAAGGCGAAAGAGAAAGGGGAAGTGTCTTGGGGCATAAAGTGAGAAAACTGTATCAGCCACATTACCGTAGCCACGCCAAAAACAAAATATATATATTATTATTATTATCAATTAATAATAAATAAATAAATAAATAAATAAATTGAGTGTAAAATTGATAATAAATGATATTTTTTATTAACACCAAATACTCAAAAAAAAATGGCGAAATGACCCACTTATCTATAATTTTACACATTTTTTTACTCGTGTTAAAATTGAATTGTTCCAGGATTTGGCATGATTAACTCAAAATATTAATTTAACCTAAAATTATGTCTTAAATAATTTTAGATTTAAACGATTTTTCAGTCAAAAGTAAATTTAAAGCTAAAGTAATATTGTTTTGCTTTTGACTATTAACTTTTTTTTATATTTAAATATTCTGAAACTAATTATTTAATATACTATACAAACAAATTTATGTCATGTTAATAACGTTTTTTATAAAAATATATTTAAATATAAATTTAATTACACTAATTGATTTTTACCTTAATTTTATATTTCAAATTAAGAAGTGATATTAAATTATTTATTTATAATTTATAAATAGTATTGTTTGTTTATAAATTTTATATGATAAATGATAAAAACATGAGTGTGTATATAAATTATGTTAATTTACCAAAATATAGAATAACATAAATATATGTTAGTTTCTTGTTTGGGAATGCGATAAATATGGATGGGATTCCTTAACAAGTCAATCAGAGGAAAATATGGGAATTAGGGGGCTGTTTGATTGAAACCAAAATTTAGGTTTTAAATTTAAAACAAGTAATTATATTTATTTAAATAGATTTTTAAATTAAATTATAATTTAAAATTAAAATTTTAGATAAATTAGTCGAAGTAGTTTAAGGAATAATAAAATAACTGATAAACTAACTAATTACTATATTATCTTTACTTTTTCTTATACCCCTCTCCTCTATCTTACTTTTTCTTATATTCTCTCTTTTTTTATATTATCTCTCATTTCTCCTCTTATCTCTCCTCATTTAATACTCATATCATTTTTCATAATTTACTAATAATAAAAATACTTTTAAAAATAACTATTTAAATACTCACTTATTTAAAACTATTTTTTTCATAAACTTTTATCTAAAAATTATTTTTTTATAAACTATCTAATTTTTTTTTTATAAATCTATTTTTAAAATTTTATCTAAATACAAAATTACATTGTTGTAAGCTTATGCTTTTGTGCTTAGGAAGCTAAGGAATTGACTAATGCACACCACACACGTGGACTGTGAATGACCCAGGGGAATATATCTACAGGGTTAAGCGCTTGACAAGAATAATGAAATGGATTAAGATGCTAATATAAAATTAATTCTATCAACTTAACTGTCACGCTGGACGAAATCAAATAATTATATATTTGTGTGGTATTAAAAAAAAACTCTAACGCGGAACACTAATAATCAATTATAAAAAGATGACTCATCCTGCACTTTATTAGGTTAAATTTAAATATCATAAAGTTAATTAGAAGTAATTTTTTAAAAAATAATATTTTTTTATATTTATACTAACTCAATTTAATACTTCATGTTAAGCAATTGTAGTCCCCCTCTACTAACATTGTACCTCATTTTTTCAAACAAAAAAATATATCCTAAGCAAAAGAAAATAGGGATTTCTAAATTTAAAAATGTTAAATATGTTCATAAATAAAAAAAATAGTATAAAAATATATATTATTAAATAAAAATTACAAAAACATCTCCTTCTCACAATGACTTTTATTTACTATACAAAGATTAAAAACTGAATTTTAACCGCTTTTTTAAAAGAAGTCCTTGCTATTCATATAAATTTAAATTGCTTTTTTTTTTAATTTTAGGTGGTTGGGGATTTTTAAACTATGAGTGAAATTTCAGGCTACCTTCAAACCGTCGTTGAGCTGATATTCATTAATGGGCTTATTATTCTCAATTCACTTATACGTATTATGTGTTTGGCAACTCAAAATTTAAATTTAAAAAAAATAAAATAAATAAATATATTTATTTAAATAGACTTTTAGACTAAACTATTACTTAAAACTAAAGTTTCAGATAAGCTGGTCAGAGTAGTTTATAGAACAATAAATAGTTTATGAACTAACCAATTACTATATTACCCCTACTTTTTTTATACACTCTCTCCAATTTTTTCTTACACCTTCTCTCTTCTCTCCTCTCTTCTATTTTTTCTTATACTCTCTCTCTTTTCTTTCTTACACACTATCTCATCTCTCATCTCATCGCTTATCTCTCCTCATTTAATACCCATATTCTTTTTTATAATTTATTAATAATAAAAATACTTTTAAAAATAACTATTCAAATATTCATTTATTCAAAATTATTTTTTTCATAAATTTTTTTTTTAAATTATTTTTTTATAAGCTGTCTAAAAAAATTTTCTTTTATAATCCCATTTTCAAAATCCTAATTAGATAGGCCCATAAAGTAAGTTCAATCTAAATCTTGATCGGAGCTCATTCCAAATCTTAGATGCATTATAAAGTCATTAAATGCTCTTAACAATTGTTGGCTACAAAGACTTTCTAAGTGGGCACTAAAGTTTTAAAAATTATTTTTAATAAAATTTTAATTTAAAAAAAATAAATAAATAGGTATATTTATTAAAAAATAATTTTAGTTAAAATTATGATTTTGAATAAGTTACTAAAAATATTTTTAGAACAGTAAAAGAACTTATATACTATCTAATTATTATTATATCCTTATTTTTTTACACTATCTCTCCTCTCTCATATCTCATATCTATCATCCCTCCTCTCTCATCTCTCATATCTCTTCTCTATTCTCTATGCCCTCTCATCTCTCTATCATCTCTCATACTTTTAATTAAATCGTATTATATTTAGTAATTTATCAATATAAAAGGTAATTCTATTATTAATCATCTAAATATTTCTATTTTTAAAATATATTTTTATCAAAATTTATTTTTTTTAAATCTATTATTTAAAAACTAATATAAACAAACCAACAAACCCTGAGCCAACCTTGAACAAGATTGTTGTAGCGCTCCCAAGCCTGAAACAAAGGATCGATGGATAACAAAAGCAAAACCATATCATTGACAAATTTGAACTTGTTCTTTCAAAAATAGGGAGAGAAAGAGAGAATTTTATATGACTCTAAGAACCACTGTTCATAAAATGAAAATTAGTATAAAGGTACGACAGAAAACAAATATGTAGTTATTTAAAAATGAAAGTGCTAAATTTGTTCATAAATAAAAATTAGTATAAAAAATATAACAATTACAAAAAATATAATACTCCATCCCATATTAAATGTAAGAGTTAATAAACAATTATTTTATATATAAATATAAGATATCATCCATTTTATTTTTTAAATTTATTTTTTTACATAAACTCTCCTTATTGTTTCATATATTAATGAGATTTTTTTTATCAAAAGATAATTTTTTTTATAAAAATAATTAGAGGGTTTTTAGTAGAATTAATATATTTTTATAAATAAATAATTTAATTAATTTTTTTTATATATAAACTAGTTATTTAAGAATTATGAAGAGTAATATTTTTATATTTGTACCTTCCACGTGATGAAAAGGAAATATTTTTCTTTCCTAGTGAAAACCAACAAGGCCTCTATGGGTGGAATGAGTTCCAAGCAAAACACAAATGGAATGATGGTCTTGATTCCACAGGGCCTAGTTCTCATAGCTAGCCAGAGAGGGTTCCCCAATCTTTGCACATTTATTTTCTTTTTTTTTAAAAAAAATAAATTATTATAATAATATAATTAAATAATTATATTTGTTTTATTTGAGATCTGAAGCTTTTGAACTTGCTCGTTAAGCAATCAGCAAGTTGCATCCTAAAAATAAGAGTGGAATTATTTAATGTTAGGTTGAAGCTGGGATGTCGGAGTAAGGATTAGGCAGCGAATATTATCATCAGATTCGCCAACGCTTTCCACTTCAACGTCACGATGAGTTGAACGTCCCTTGTCCATTAGTTGTCTGGGCACTCTCGCGACAGCCTTCTTATTTTTTTCTATTTAATTTCTAAATATATTTTAAAAAAATTAAGTTAAAATAATACCCATGGATAAAAATTTTATTTTACTAAATATAGTATTCTTTTATTAAAAATAACTCTTATATATTAAATGTAAAAATATCTCCTAATCAGGATTTAAATTTTAATTCTATGTATAGTAAAAATTAGCTCTTTCTATTAAATTCAACTCTTATTGATAAAATGATCTAATTTTAAATAGATGTAACTCACTCTTAATAAATACAACTTTTTTTCAATAGCAACATATCTTTAATTATATATAAATTATTTTTTTAAAACAAAATTATATATATAATTAAAGATAAATTGCACATTACTAAAAGATAAGTTATATCGAATAATTTGATTAATAAAATTTTTAAATATATACTTTTAATTAATTTTTCCTATTTTTATTAATAATAAGACTATTTTTTTTTTAAATATGATTACCATAAATCATCCTTGAATTTATTTTTTGTTTTTTTTGTTTTGAAGAGTATCCTTACTTGGAAACAAACTTTATCCTCAGTTGGTAATAAGCATATTTCTAACATGGGACATATTATCTTTTTTTAGTTTTTTTAATTTCAGGAATATCTACCTTTCACAGTAAATTAATATATATTAAAATATGAAATGTGACAATTAATTATTTTTATAATTTCTAGGAGTATTATCTATTAAGAATAGAAAATAAATATTGCCTGCAGTATGAAGGGCAAAAAATATCTCTTCCTAGCTCGCAATTAGGTTTATTTATTACACAAAGATTAAAAACTGTATTTTAATTTTAACCACTTGTTTTTTAAAAAAAAGTCCTTACTACTCATATAAATAAGTTTACTTTTTTTTTAATTTTAATTTATCTAATAGTAGCAGTTAAAGGTTTTGGTTTATTTTAATTTTCTTTTCTACCTTTCTTCCCCTGTTGAAAAGGTGATTGTAGATTTTTTTTTTATTTTTTAATTGAAGATTAAAGAAACTCTTATCTTAATCTACGCGAGTTTACTAGTAAGGATTTATTTGGAACACAAAACCAAATAAAAGACAAAATAGAAAAATAATAAGTTGAAAAATAATAAGTACAAAAAGGTTATGTACCTTTTATTTTAAGATATATATATATATATATATATATATATAAATATTTACATATGTGTAATTAAACAATGAGTGCAATCACTCAATAAGATTACATTTCCATCCTTCATACTAAGGCTGGGTTTAGATTAGTTTTTAAATAATAGATTTTAAAAAAAATAGATTTTAAAAAATAGATTTTGAAAGAATAGATTTTAGAAAAAAAGTGATTTTAAAAATTGGAGATGTTTGGATAATTAGTAGCAGAATCATTTTTTTATAGACAATTTAAAAAGATATAAATTAATATGATAATTACATAAAGAATAAATTTGATTTTAAATTTTTTTATTTAAATGATTACAAAATAATACATATACATATGTATTTGAGTAAGGTAAAAATTTATAATATTCACCTAAATTTTAATTTTTTTTCTTACTGAAAATTTTATTAGAGTTAACCAATCTAGATGACAGTCGAAAATATGGAAGATAGTAATTTTTATTGACAAATTCATCTTTTTCTCAAAATTTTACAATAAGAAATTAAAATTTTAGATTTTAAATAGTATTTATTTTTACTTATTTTTAATAAAATTTAAATTATTAATAAAAATGTGCTGTAGCTTACAAAATGTGTGACCGCTATGACAAAAGTGAAGTGTGTGCAGATTGTACTAAAATCATGGTTTTATCCTTAAAACCATAGTTTCAATACGAGAATCGATTTTTCATGTTTTATTATTATTTGGGAAAAAATGAAAAAAACTATAGTTATGCTCTAAAATCGATTTTATAACTTACATGCCAAACACACACTAAATGACCTCAGAATTAATTATCGTATTGATTTGGTAAATTTATTTAATATTATGAAAACTCCATTTGTTGCCGCTTTTGATAAACTCAACAAGATCATGTTTATAAATGGTACAATTTTGTAACTATAAGACATAGTACTATTAACATTTAGTTAGGTTTTTTTAACTATTTAGTCAGGGGTTTGATTCCTGACACTATATATAGAGAGGGTCTCATGATCAATAATAAAACTTATTTTAAAAGTATATAGAGTGAGATGATTAGTTATTTCTTCTTGTAGTACTAAAAAAAATAGTACAATTTTATAGAATTTTTATATTGTATATTTTTAATTTTAATTCACGTTCTTTAACATCTTGAAGAGTAATATTTTTTTCTTTTTTAAAAAATTATAATTTTATAAATTAAATATACTCTCATGCTAATTTGTGAGTTAAAATTATGAAAGATTAAGACACTTTTCCTACCTATAGATGCATTTATTTAATAGTAAAAGAATTCCAATTGGCGTGCCTTTTGGGTAAAACAAAAGGATGAATGAATGTAACTTGAAAAAAACTTGTAAAATCATAATGTCCACTAATTCAAAGATCGAAACAAAAGAAAAAAGAAAAAAACATATGAGCGAAAAGGCAGATAACGTGGAATCCTGCAAATTGAAGCGAAAACCAGAAATGGAATTGGATATACTAAGTAAGAGATTATGATAAAAATTAGTTCATTTTATTTTTATCTTAAATATAATATTTTATTTTTTTAGCTCTTAAAATTATAATTTTTTCTAAATTTTTTTATTAATTATATATATTAATTATATTTTTTTTATCAATAGATTAATTTCTCATATAAATGATTTTAACCGTACTTTAGAAAAATTAACATATAATTTTTTAAATAATTGGCTCAACTATTTTCTTAATTTTTATGAATTAATTATTTAATTCATATTTTTTTGTTAAATATAGGTATTTTTCTATTCAAGATACTGTTGAGTATTAAATATAAATATCATTCAACAAGAATTCAATCCTTTATTTATTATATTTATGAGAAATTAATTAATTTCGTTGGATCTAATATTTCTACTTTAGAATAGGAGAAAATATAAAAGTTTTAGATTTTGAATCAGAAAATGATAGGTAGGTAGCCCATTTTTGTGAAAGCAGTTAAAGCAGGATTGCTTGTTATGTTCTAATTTCCAAATTAGCTCACTTGCCTAACAATACACAATCTAGTAATACGTCATTGAATTATGCTTTTTGTTTTTTTTTAGAAAAAAATGTGATTACACACTGCTTTAATAAGTTATTTTTCAGTTTTGGCTTGTGTTAAGCCCAGAAGCCCTGTAGATTTGTTAAAAAAATATAAATCATAGTTTTTATTAAAAAAAAAGGAAAATAAGATTGGAAGTTGAAGCAAGTCTTTATTAACCTCCTTTGTATAAATAAATAAACTATCCAACTATAAAATATTTATATTAACATTACTAATGAATTTTAATACAGTTGATATCTTTATTGAATAATTAATAAATACTTACGTAAGTAATTTAACATAGCAAAAGTGGGGGCATAGGGGGTTGGCCAAAATGTTGATAAATTATACATACTTAATTGTGAGACCCATCAATATATTATTAGGTCATTTTTTAAAATGTTTTCATGATTCTAAATATATATTATAGTATCTAAAGTCTCTATATCAGTATATTTATAGAAGAGTTTTTTATAGAAGTGGAAGTATAAATGGGTTTTAAAAATTTTGCTTGATATAATGGAAATAAGTATATAATTGATATATATCTTTTTTATAACTTAAGGTAAAATAGTATCAAATATTTTTTTATAATTTTAGAAAGGCTAAAAATATCTAAGAATTTTAAAATTGGAGTAGAATAGTCTAAAAAATTTTATTTACACTCCTATTATCTTAATTTTTATATTTTTTGATAGAATTTTAATGGCCTAAACTATTAGAAGTGGAAGTAAAAGTGAGTTCTATCATAACATATTGATATAAGTGGAAGATTTTACTTACACTACTGACCAAATATGACATATATATACATATAGGGTTAAACAAAAAAACTACATTAAAGGACTAAAATTAAAATTAGAATAAATTTAAAATGTTAAATATTATATTGATTTTGTATATATAGATGTGCGTATCTCTTTAGTTGTATTAGAAGTCATTAGGTTGACTTTTTCCATGAAATATTTTAAAAAAAATCTTTTTTTAATTAATTAATTTACTTAAAATATAAAACTAATTAAAAAAACAACTACTAATAAAGAAGCATTTAAATGGACTTGGTCATTTTTGTCCAAAAAGAAAGAGTTTATCATTTGAAGAGGTGCCTATAATGCCTATAAATCCAACTACGTCTTTAAATTTAATAGAGTGTACTATTCTCCTTCTTAAGGAATACTCCAATTATTTTTTTTTTCAATTATGCAAATTATATAAACCTTGGCAGGTTAAGTGCCTATTTGGTATGAGTTTTTTAAAATTAATTTTGAGCAAAATTTTAATTTAAAAAAATTTAAAATAAACAGTCATTTTTGTCTAGAATTAATCCTGACTAAAGCTATAGTTTTAAATTATAGTTTTAAATAAATTACTGAAAATAGTTTTTAAAACAGTAAAAGAACTTATAGACTATTCAATTACTATTTTATCCCTACTTTTTTTATATAATCTCTCATCTCTCATATTTACCATATGTCTTTTTTTCTCTCTATTCTCTACACTCTCTCATCTCTCCTATGTCTCCTCTCTCATACTTTAATCAAATCATATTATTTTTATTAATTTATTAATATAAAAAGTAATTCTACTACTAATCATCTAAATATCTTTATTTTTAAAATCTATTTTTTAAAAATTAATCTAAACACACCTAGGACGGGACCATGGCATCTTTATTTTTAGAATTGAGTTATGTCGTATTCATCATCTGCTTCTTCTTTTGATAGTAGCTAGATGATTTTTTTTTTTTTTCAATTTCAATCTCCTGCACGCAAACATGAAATTACGACATTATTAGTTCAATTCCATGTAAGGAGGTGTTTGATTGTTACAGTAAAATAATTTTGGTAGAATCCTGATTATAATAGATTAAAACAAAACAAATAATTCCCATTATATAACTTTGATCTTTTAATCTAAATTTAAACTTATAAGAATTAATGTATAGACAATTATACTTTCAATGAATCAACATTTAAATATTTATTTATTTATTATCTTGATAAAGTTAAAATGCTTGTTTTACATTTATTTTTATTTTTTAGATAAAATGTAATTTTCATTTCACGATTCTTTGATACCATATCAACCAAATGTCATGTAATCATTATCACATTACATTACTTCCCCCTATCACTTTATTAATCAATAGGAACTTTTTTTATATAATTTTTTTTTTTAAAAAAGTTAAGTTCATTTACAATTTAATATTAGGGGTGTGCATGCCTAAAAAATATAGGGGTTGCATTTTGCAGCCTGATAACCAGTTATACCTGGTAAAAACCCTAACTATTTTGGACTGGGTATGGGCAGGCTGGGCATGCCCAAGTCATAATACCTTGCTCATATTGTGAAAAAAAATCTGCAATTATAAACTTATAAAATAATACTATATTCATATGTCTTCAAGAATTAATTAATATACAAAATTTATTAAGAATAAGACAATAAAAAGATAGTAATTAAAATTTTAAAATCTATAACACATAAAAAAAATATTGAAGTCTAAGTAGTTTACAATTATAACTCTGCATTAATCTCTCTAAAATTGACAAAGATAAAATATTTGAAAAAAATATATGACGGTTACCATAGTTTAAAAAAATAAATAAAGAAATTAATTTAGTTATAAATTTTAAATGATATATTTAACTACTTGACTGCTCATATTTATAAAATTATCCTTTAATCACTAGTATTTATCATATTTGTTCTATGTGAAATAATATAATTTATAAATTTTGATATATACAAAAATAATTAACTGGGCAGGGACAAATGGGCAGGGCAGCAACCCCTGCCCGATGCCCGGCTCAGCCCGGATATTGGTCCTGTCCAAAATTGCCCATTTTACATTGGGCCACTTTTTATCGGGCTGGGCAGGGCATATTTGATGCGGGTTTGGGCGGACTTTGCGGGCTCTGGGCTTCTTGCACAATCTTAAATATTAGAGTAAATTTTTCTTTTTTTAGGCAATATTAATATCAGATAAAATGAGCCATCAATTATCTTCAAATATAAATTCATATACTTAAAAATTTAAATTTCTTCTCATACATTATGTGCCTGTTTGGTTTATGTGAAACCAAGGTTTTAAAAACTCTTTTGGGGCAAAACCTTGGTTTAGAAAAATTTCAAAACAAACAACCATAGAGAGCTTTGGTTATTATCCAGAGAGCTCATATTTGTTAGAAAAAAAAGGATTAGGTTAATTCCTATTAGGGTAACGGGGTAATGAAATGTTTTATTTAATATTTATTAAAGGATTTATTTTTTTTTTGTTTAGAAATATCTAATTTGGGCCCTATATTTTATATTTAATAATTGTTAATTTAGTAAAAAAATTTAAAAGGAAAGTTGGTTTAATTTCTCCAATCTATGTTTGCGGTTGGTTCAAACTATTCTGTTGAGTGATCTTACATTTTTCCCTTCGCCTCTCGTGGAGTATTACTTGTGCTTACCTTTACGTTTTAGTTTTTTTTTTTCATTTTTATTAACTAAGATCTAATTCTTATCACGTTTAAGTATTATATGAAGATACAAATAAAATATTTTCTTTTATTGTTATGGTTTATACTACAATCCATTAACATCATATGATTTGTTTTATGAAAAAAATCGAAAGCCTAATAAATTGTGAGGGCAATGATTAAAAGAATTTAGCTTTTTTTATAATTCATTTGCTAAAAAGCTTTTATATTTATTTTTTAATTATTCTTTGATAACAATTTCGTTTTATTATTCATATGGCTAGAAGTTTTCAACTTAAATTTCGTTCTTATGTTTTTTTGCTATTTTTTTTTAACTTTGCTTTATTACATCATTAGTTTTTTATTTTCTATTTTATAAAAATTAAATAATTGAGATTTAATATCTTATAAAATTATATTATAATATTACATTAAAAATAGAAAAATAAACTATTAAAATTATAATATATCAATTTACAACTGTAAACTATCTTAAAATAAAAAATAATATTTTTTTATAAAAGACTACCACTACCATTCATTTTTCAATATTTCATATTCATGCCTTCCTGCGCTACTGGAAAATAAAGAGAGAGAGAGAGAGAGAACTTTTTTACTTTCAGACATAGCCCTATATATAAAAAAAAAAACTCCTTAATTTTCCCTTAAAAATACTACATTTAGGTGGGAGGTTTTAAGCACAGCCCCATGAGGAAAATGAAATGAGGAAAAAATGAGGGAAAGAGAGGAAGAGGAACTCCAAATCTAACAGAAATTGACAACATGAACCAAACACATGCTTAAATGGTGAGAAAGCAAGAGTTTCCCATTTGCCCAAACAATACAAAACGGTCAGAAATCAATTAGTTGTGGTGAAGGGATGAGTTGAAAGGTACGTTTTTGTTTGCAAAACCTAAAGAGGAAGAAATTGATGAGAATGTGAAAAGCCAAACATTTTTCACTTTACGTCAAGATTCATCCAAGGAATTCCACAAATTCCACTCACGCTTGCTTCTTGTATATTGCATTGTTTTTTTATATAAAAAAATTTAAATAAACTTAACACCAGATCATCTATTAGAGATCAAATATATTTTACAAAATATTTATAATTTTTTTATTAAAAAACTCTATAATAATAAAAAATAAACTCACCTTATTATAAAATAAAAACATATTTTTTATCATATATTACAACAATAGTATATGGCCTTGTTTGCTTGTGAGTATCAAAATTTCAAAGGAATGGGCCCCACTCTCTCACTATGATTGAGATTCCCTATCTAAGTCTAAGGTCTATGATTTTTAGATTAAAAAAAGGCGCCCTCCTTACCTTATCTTCTCCCCATGCACTATATACAAACAAATATATTTATCTCTTGTATCCCAGGAAATTGATGTGCCAACGGCTATGTGTTCCCATCCCACTTCCCCTTTTGATGATTTTGATTTTTAATCATCATAAATTAGTCATTAAAATCCAAATGTAATCAAAGTAAATAATAAAAAGTATTAAAAAAATAGGCTAATTTTCTTTATAATTTATATAATATCTGAGCTCATAAACCCCAGGAAAAAAAATTATCTCATACGTGGCATTTCCATAAAATTAAAATTTTGTATTTTAAAGCCATTTTATAACTTTTTCTTTTCATAAACTTAAAAACACACACAAACACATGCACATTAATTGTTAATGCTTAAAAATGGATTTATCTCCATTTACCTTAACTGTACTCCATAAAACGTCCAATAAAAAAAAAACTCATCCTCTATATGATTAATTCCTCACCCACTTTTGCCTCCACTAAACCCACTCAGATCTTCTTCAACTCAAACGCGCACACAGAAAAATAACTAGAGAGAGAGAGAGAGGGAGGAAAGAAAAACAGCCATGGAAGCTCTTCTCTGCCAATTCACCTTTCTCTCAGACCAAGCTTTACAAGACAAGAACTTTGATCCATCCACCATAGAAGACCTAATGAAGCTGTTTGAGATTGAGTCATACAAGGCCTGGGCAGCCATGGAGCTTGAGGCAGAGAAAGAGGAAGAAGAAGCAGAGGTTGCTCTGCAAAATGCAGAAGACGATCTTGACTCTGCGATGGAATCTGCCATGGATGAATTCAGAAGCTTTGAACTTGAGCTTGAGAAGATGGAAAAATCTGAACTTGATAGGCTTGTTCAAACTGCTGAGAGTGCCAGAAAAATGGGTAGGTTAATGGAAAAAGCTGCTTCTGTTGCTTCCAAAAGGTACATTGAAGCTGCTCTGAATTCGGCTACTTCTTCCATGAAATCTGCTTGGAAAGGACTGTCTTCTGGCAAGGTTCATCCTTCTTAGGCTGAAAAGAAAAATTTCCTGATCAAATGTGAAACCCACAATAAATTATTGATTTATTTTCAGTTTTTATATGCATTCCCTAGAAATGTACTAAATTTTCACCATGAGATTGAAGAACAAGTGTAAAATCTCAAGATCTAGTGTTCATGAAGCAGGAAAATTCATTTGTTTTTGTGTAGATCTGATATAAACGGCTTAGTAATAATTAGTATTGAACTGATTGCAGAACATTACGATTTGATTCTGGGTAGATCTGATACATAACAAAGATTTTAGGATTTCATAAAGCTTTTGCTTTTGAACATTCTGGACTGATCTGATGGAAGTGGTGCAAAAGTAAGTTTAATTTGCTTTTTTGATTTTCATAGATGGGAAAAGTAGGCCTGGTTATGTAAGGGTTGAAATTTCATGCGGCAAATTTTGAACTTTCTGGACAAGAAAAAGGGTTTTCTCAATTTCATACTCTGTTTGTTATATATAATAATATTGTTAAGGATTTTGATTAACTTCTAATCCTAAATTTTCTGTACAGAAATTACTTAACAGAAGTGTAGAATTTAATTTTTTTCCGGGAATTTAAGAAACATTTTGATGTGAATAAATTAGACCTCCTTAGTTAGAAAAATTTAAAGGTATTATATTTTTATAGTTTATTTGTTGGAGATTGAGAGCCACAATAAGGGTCTGTTTTGTAGGATAAAAATGGGAAAGAAGCCTCTCCATTGCGTGCCTTTTCTATACCTCTCCATTTACTAAAAACATTGTCGTTTAGGTGTTAAATACAATGTTACATATTAAGAAGAGAACAATTTGTATTATTTTATTTTTTAATATATAAGATTCTTTTTATCTAAATATTTTTTAAAAAAATATTAGATTTATTTATAATTTAAAAGTAGAGAGAAATCTTTTTTTATGCATTATTAAGTGTATTTAGATTAATTTTTTGAAACTTTAATTTAACTTTTTATCCGTGATTTTACAATTTACAAAATAAACATAATCAGATGATTTTTGCCAACTTGCTTGAACGTACTTATCAATCACAATTCCAATTCCAAAGTACTGTTTGGAAGCATCAAACCAAACATTTTTTCTTGAAAAACAAAAAATTCCATGGTACATTAAGAAACTTCTTTCCGTTGATCAATCCCCTTGGGTTTGGAAACCCAAACGATATCTCTCACCAACTGCCCCCAGGTGTGTGCGTGTGAGAGTGGTTATTCATTTGTGGAATACTGCACTAGAAGGCTTTACAGGAACAACATGTTTTCCCCCTATATTACAAGAAATTCAATGGTCGGGTCACATCATTTATATTACATAATAGTATATCATAAACAATGCATTTATGAACTCAACTTATTCTAGTGCACCTTTTGCCTTGCGGCGTCAGATTCAAACACTAGTCTTGTGTTTCTTATTTTCTGAACTCTCAATGTTGTTATACTCAATCTCTCTTTTGTTTGCATATGAATGGCCAAGAGGCTTGATTCCCTCCAGCTCAGGATCCGGTGCGAAGTTAAATGGTAATTTACTATCATCCATCCTCCTAAATGTAATAGAAATCCTGCCAAAAAAAGTGGGGAAAAAGTCTCAAGATACAAATAATAATAATATATTGAGATTTTCTAAAGTATGCCTTCCAGAAGATCGTTAAACCAGGTCGAATATAGTTACATGATTACATATTACTCTCCATTACTTTACCATAAGAACTAGTTAGTTTTTTGGGATTGATTAAAGAAACTAAATAAGTCAATTAATTATGATTAAATTCAACTCTTTAAGATGAATTTATATTATATACTCTTTAATTTATCT
Organism: Leucaena leucocephala; assembly: GCA_037074615.1. NCBI lineage: Eukaryota > Viridiplantae > Streptophyta > Magnoliopsida > Fabales > Fabaceae > Leucaena > Leucaena leucocephala. Next base: position 13,827,193 of record CM073550.1, read on the forward strand.
AAATTAATTAACTAACTTTTATGTTAGTTATAATTAACTAATTTATTTGATTTTTTTATATTAATATGATTTGGCTTGCTCTACCCAACTTTTACAAGCCAAATTAACCAAGACTCTTTCACAAAGATGTTTTCTTTTTGTTTTTTCTTGGGAAAATTGACATTACCTTTTGGTTGTGACAGATGGGACACAATGTTTAGCAATGTCGGCTCCATTGCCATTGAAAATAAATACTGATCTGCATTATCAAAATGAGCATTAGAATCTCCAAATGTTAAACAAGAATTGATCAAAAATCACGATTTAAACGAATCCACTTATAATATGACACAAGAATATTAAGGTTTTAACTTGTTCAAGTCTAGTTAACATGTTTAAAATCTAAGAATGCCAAATTTGATCCCAAGATTTCGACAAAGAAAGAGCGCTTTTAGGCTTACCCGGCCGGCAAAGTGATAGGAGCAGGCCCTTGGAACTCCCCAGGACTGATAATTTTCAAATTTGAACCAAATAATATGTCACACTCGGATAAGAATGAAACTGTTGAAAAAGGTCGCACGAAATCATGGTGATCAATATGAGGAGGAATGCAATCGCCTTCATCGTATATGTTGACAATGCAACTGTTAGGGATGCATGTTGGAGGCAATATGTGCCACCTAACCATCCTCTTGATCATTGTCTTGAACAGATTTGGTAATGGATCAGCCTCTTCATCTCTTACAATGCCAGGAGGATTGCCATTTTTGTCCTGCAAGATTTAACATGAAGCCAAAAATAAGTTGAAGTTTTTTTCTTTTAAAAAAAAACTCATACCAAAGACAAAACCAGAGAGGGAAAACAAATTTAAACTCACTACCGCATAATTGTAACAGCAACCAAATTGTATTGTTACACGCCCTTTGCCACGCATCCACTTTCTAGGTTCTGAATATGTACGTTCTAGAAATAGAAAAACCCAGATAATAAAAGAGTGAGAACAGAATCTTCTGAAACTTAAAATACACAAAAAAAAAATGCAACAAAAGAGAAGGGCCTTGAATTTACTAGCTTAGGAAGTGCACAATGTGCGAAAAGGGGAAAAAATAAGCTAGTTTAAATGTTTTATGCTGATTTTCATTAAAGATGGGTGACTCAACTTTTCTAGGTTAACTCAAAACTCCAAGTCTTGTATGTTTCTTCATTCTTGGCAAATTCGCGACAAAGAAAAACCAATGCTGTTGATTTTATTGAACAGGAGATAACCCCTCCCTAATTGTTCCTATAGGGTATGTGTCTATAACTAGTGTCAATTCTAAGTAGAAGACAAATAGTTTACTGCATGTAATGAAGCATAAAGAGGGAAAAGCAACAAAGACTTCTAATACAAGAAAAAGTACAATTCAGGGCATATGAAGTAGTTAAATGCTGAATATCTGAATCAAAGAACTGGAAAAGAATAGAAAGGGAGAAGTTCCACACATATATACCTTTAAAGTGCCCATTTTGACCCATCTTTTGCAATTTATAGACGTACTTGACAATATTCTTTTGCTCCTCAGCATTAAATACTTGACTATGAAGTTCAAGGCCCTGGAGGATGTTTATGTCTCTCCCATCGATTCTTTCAATGTGAACAAAGTTCTTCTTTCTACCAACCAGTGAACATCTGATATGCTCCTTTTGCTTATCAGACAATCTACATTCGAACGACGAGTCTCCACCCATTCCATCACTTAGTAACAAGTCTAGATCAGATGGAGCTATAGATTGCCGTTTGCGATTCAAATATTTTGGTGTAGAATCAGAAGCATGTCTATTATTATGCTTCCTCAACCGAGGAAGTTCATGCCTTTGGATATCGTTTCTTGCACCATCCTCTTCTTCTCTACGCCTTCTAGTATGAAATAACGAAGCATTACCATTTCTGGACCGGCAGTATGTATCTCTAGTATATGCATAGTCAAAATTATCAGTATAAGATGATTCATAGTGATTTCCTGCATCCAAACAAGCACTAAATAAATATATAGTATAAACATAGAATAAAAAATACTTCATTTTTCATATTAGTAACTGTCAATTTGTTTTTTTAATCAATTTTAAACTCTACTGTTTTTCATAAAAATTTAAATCCCCATGTAAATGCAAAGAGTTAAAGCTAGTTTATCAATAGAAAGATAACAATAATGCATTACCATTCCAAGACTTGTAGGATGCATCTGGAGAGTATGCATAACAATCATCTTCATCCTCAGCATGAGAGATTTCATAATACTCTCCTGCATTTAAAAGAAAAGCTAAATAAATAAATATATATTATATAAACATAGAATGAAAAATACTTCTCCATCTATATTATTTTTCATACAAATTCTAAAACCCCATGTAAATTAGCACAGAGTTGAAGCTAGTATATCAATCCATAAAGAGATAGCAAATAATGTATTACCATTCCAGGACCTGGAGGATTTACGTCTAGAAGATACATAGTAGTCATCATCATCAGCAACATATGAAGCCTCATAGTGATTTCCTGGTGTTTAAACGAAGGATTAAATTAATGAACAAAATCAAAGATAACAGATAATGTTTTTGCCTGAGATTATTTTAAATAAAGTTTAGAATTAAGTGATGTAACAAGATCCACGCACAAAAATATATTACAAAAAGGAAAAAAAAAAATACATAACAAACAGAAACTTAACCCAGTGAACCAGAATGGAAGATTAATAGAGCTTTCAGTGAAAGGAAGGAAAAGAGAGAAGTTTGATTACTTGTACGGAGATTTGAAATTCGTTCATGAAGACGAGCCTCACAATGATGGCAGAAGCAATCAGAGAGAATCTGCAGTATCTGCTTCTTATTCAGTGACTCCAGGAGCTCCATGCACCGCCGATTCCACCGGAAAGTTCCGTTCAGAATGCAAATTGCCGGCAAATCCAGAGCAAAGCGATGCGAGAGAAAGAAAGAGCGAGTGAGAGAGGACGAGTCGACTCGCTTGACTAGGGAACCCTGAAGCGAGACCCAAGCCAAGATAAGTATCGATCCGAATTTGGAAAGCAAAGCGACGTGATAGAGAGATCAAAGTGGAAATCCAAGGCAGAGCAACGTAGCGAGAGAGAAGAAAGTGAGAGAAAAGGGAGGAACGACTTTGGAGTTGACTGACTTCGGAAGCAACGGCCAAGATTTATACTTTTTATCGTTAATTTTAATAATTTTCAGTATATTATATTTTTAAAAAAGGAAACTTTAATGTTGTTTATTTGTTTTTGAGGTTTAGAGTATACTTTACAAAAAAAATGTTTATTTGTCCATTTTGTTGTCTTTCTACAGTATTATTTTGAATTAAATATGAGGGCCATTTTAATACGAGATATTACATAAACAACGGATTTCTCCCTGCCTTGTACGGAAAAAAGGTTATAATTAATTGATTATATATAATTATTATAAATTTTTATTATATGTCAAAATTTTAAAATTTTATAGAAATTTAAAATTTGATATTCCAAAGATTTTTATGTCTCTACCTTAATCTTTAAAAAAATTTGAGTAATAGATAATAATTGATTAATAATTTCATTAAAGTTGAGTTTAAAATCTATAAAAAAATCTTTTGAAAATCAAAATAAAAGTATCAATTAATATTACTAATTTGAGAGATAAAAATATTAAGTTGGGTTAATCTATATTAATTATTGAACTTATTATTACAAAATTTTAAGAATATAGATAATTGATTGATAAATTAAAAAAGAAAGAGAGTAGATATAATAAGATAAGGTTGACCCTCTTTTTGTGGGCTTTTTCCATGTGTACTAAACTTTTGCTATTATTTCATAAATAAAATCTCCTGTTAGTTAGGGGAAAAAAAGATATAATTATATCCAAAAAATTTATATAATAAAATAATAAAATACAAATTTTATGCCATTTTACAGGGACAATGCCGACTGTGCATATTCTAGAATGAGAATCCTTTGTTATTTCACAATAGAAGGCATAGAGAAGGAGAAGAGGATGACGATGATGCCAGAAACTAGGTCCAAAGGCACGAACTTCCTTGGTTTATCCTGATTCTATGCCAAGATATTTGAATCATAAAATAACACCATAATGATTTTGACTTGTTACTAAGTGATGGAATTGGTGGGGAGTGTTTGAATATGGATTTGAGGAACAAAAGGAGGTGTTCACTGGTTGATGAAAACAATTTGTTCGTGATTTTTAGAGGAGTTAATAAAGATTTATCAGACGTTATGGAACTCACATTGTGCTAACTCTCTTGAAACCCTAGGTTTTGCTTGGAGCATCTCCTAGTACATCTAGGCTAGGTTTTTCCGTTTCTCTGACTTTATTTTATATCATGTTTTGTTTTTTAATTTTGGTATTAACTTTTTTTTTTTATAAGAATTTTTTTTAAAAAAATTAGATTTACCTATAATTTAAGAGTAAGGTAAAATCTTTCTTTTTCTTAAATAATATTAATATTAAATAATATAAATTATTAATTATATTTAAATATAAATATAGATACTCAATAATTTTTAATTGTAAGCTTGCTTTTTTAATTAAAAACATAAAGCTTGTAACGCTTACGTTTTAACTCAAAGGTCTCTAATAAATGGGCTCAAAATCAACATATTTTAGAATCTGCTTACATTAGCTTTTAAAGAATAAATTTTAGAAGAAATAGATTTTATAAATAATAAATTTTAAATAATAGATTTTGAAAAGAATAGATTTTAAAAATAGAGATATTTGAGTGATTAGTATTAAAATTACTTTTTATATTGATAAATTACCAAAAAGAGTATGATTTGATTAAAATTAAGAGAGATGAAAGAGAGTAGAGAAAAAAGAGGAGATAAGAGATAGGATGGAGAAGAGATATGAGAGAGGAGAGAATGTAGAGAAAAGAGATGAGAGATGAGAGATGAGAGAGGATGTAAGAAAAAATATGGGTAAGATAGTAATTAGATAATCTATAAACTCTTTTACTATTTTAAAAACTAATTTCAGTAACTTATTCAAAACTATGATTTTGGTCAAAATCATTTCTGAACAAATATGATTGTTTATTTAAAATTTTTCTAAATTAAAGTTTTGCCTAAAAAGACTTTTCAAACTATGATACCAAATACACATTTAGATCAAAACTTGGTATAGTATCAAAATTCAATGTTCAATGAGAATTGATATATATGATAAAAAACAGACATATATTTTATAAGGATATGGATTATATTTTTATTATTGTGATGTGGATTCTTTTAATAAGGAATCTCGTAAATTTTTTTTAACGGTTCTCTAAGCACTAAAATTATATTTTGACATTAGTAGATAATAAATGTTTAATCTACCTAAATTTTTTGTAAGCAAAAAAAATAAAAATTCAATACTCAACCTCATACACCATACAATGATCTGTAATAGTTGAGCATACTGGTATATAATAATGAGTGTTATATTTTGGTTTCAGAATCATATTTTAATAGTAGAACTTATGGGTTACGTGCCCACCAAAAATAATTTTTTCTACAATAAAAAATTAACACTTATATTTTTAAATTTTCTAGCTTGTTACAATATTAATTAATTTTTATTATATCATAAAATTATATAAATTTAATTTTTCATCACATCTGTGAAAACTTATTTTTATTTTTCTTTTAAATGACTAAAATATATTTTGAATCTATATTTTTTAATCATATAATATATATACACGATGTAATTGTACGAGATCATATAAATAATTTAAATTTTTTAAACACATTTTTTGTTACAAATATTTATAAATACATTTAGTTAAGTATATATTTTTTTTAAATGAATTAATCAATTTTTAATCAAGTTCTTTAAGTCTTCGTTAACCAAATGAATTAAATTTCTATCCCAATATAATAAAAAAAGTTTAAACAAATAACTATTTAAAAATATAAACTTAAGCAAAGAAAAATAAAACACTTTAGTTTTTAAAAACAATTTTAGCCAAAATTAAAGATTTAATATGATGAAATGTAAATTAATATTAAAAACTTATATTAAATTCCTTACATCTATATCATTAAGTTCTTTAATCTCATCTTACCATATATCCTATTTTTTTTAATATTTTCATTTAACTTAAACCCTCATAAAAAAAATAGTACACATGGCCAGATATGATTGGATAACTTGATGAACTGGTTACAAAGAACTTGATATAAATAAAGTCCTAACAATAAAATATATTCTAATATAAATTTTATTACAAACTTTTTAATAATATTTTTAATCCATATAATTAAAACAAAATGTAAGAGAGGTTAGAGTAATTTGCTTAGAATATAAATACGATTATCCTATTTTAAGCTGAATCCTTTTCTCTTCTATGGATTACTAAAGTCAAAGGTCATAAATATTTAGAATATTGAAATAATATCAATGAAAACGTCATAAATATTTTACAATATCATAACAGTAGAAATTATTTTCCCAATTATATCAAATATATGAATAAATAGAAGATACCATTTTTATAATTTTGTCACCAAACATTTTTTTTCTTAGCTATTATTTCAAGAAGTAATTGTGTCTTCCATTTTGAGAATTGAGACACCGTTGACTAATTTAAAATATTTTATCTTTACAGTAATGTGCGGAAGAATGATAATTTAGATTCCAATAAAAAAATTAATGTTAAGATAAATTTTTTTTAGAGAATTTTAATTAATATTTACGTCTCAAGATTCTTAAAATAGATATTGACAATTTAGTTCATACAAAAATTAATGTTGCACTAGATTTAGAAGTTTGGGTAATGTATTTAGAAATTTAAATAGTATATAGCTCTCGCTTAAAAGGTTTTACTTTAATTTTAATGGTAAGAATTCGATCCATTTTTATTTTAAATTTATAATTTTTTTAAATTATTTATATTAATTGTATATATTAAAAAATAATTTGTTTGTTAATAATACTGAAATCCATTAATTCAAAAAGATAATTACAATGAAAAAATCACCAAAAAAAAACAAAAAAGCTAATCTAAGTTGGGAGGTTGATTAAGGATGTAAAAATTATTAAAAGAAGAGTTTTTGGATGGGTTACTTTTCATAACAAATTATTAAAGTGATAATTTAAGAAAACTAATATAACACATCTTTTTTTTATAAATAATTAATTTATTTAATTTTTATATTAAGAATAGAATGAATAGTAAGTTTTATTTAATTAATAGAAATAATTTATTTTTACAACAAAAATTACGGCTCATCTTTCCTTCTAGGCCATAGGATTGCCGCGGCGAGGGGGAATCAAGATAATATGAAGGTCTGATTGAAATTAAATAAACCAGAAAATGGAGCAATCCTTAGGCAAATTTTATTGTGTTTGGTATCCACCACAAACAAACAAACATAGCACATAGAAAAAACCATGTAAATAATTTACTTCTTGTTGTTTTACTGTCAAATTCAGGTATGCGAAGAGGATACAAATAAATCATATCAGACCAAGTATTTTTCACAGATGGGTCAATATCAGATATGCGTTTCCACACTGCACTATTACATTTGAAGCCACTTCCCGGTGCAATTTGCCAAACCCTATCTCCTTACTTCACTCTTCCTTTTCAAACTGAAGAAGATGAAGTGTTCCCAAATCTGTACAATGCCATCCTTGATTCCTCTCCCTCTTCCTTCTTTAGCTTCAGATTCTCCTCTATTGCATCTATCAACCCCTTGCCCCCTGCATTTATGCAGAAATGCTCAATTGGCTTCTTGAAATCCGGCACATATGTCGCTTCGCCATCCAATTGGATTCTCCGGCGAATCACGAAAGGGCCTAAAGTTGTGATGTTTTTCCTCAAAGCTTGATCAGCCACTTTTAGAAGTGCCCTTGACAAGGACACACCCACCTATCCAGATTCATCAGACTCTTGGTAAACACATTTGTATGCATTATCATTTCATCCTAGATGAGTCCTCACAAGGTGCTTTAACTCAGCCATTTTCTCATCCTGTTGCACATGAAAATCATAGAAAATGTAATACCAGATATTCACAAAGACAAACACTTACCCTATATTTAGAGGAGTAGAAAATTAGATAGGAGCAAAAATTCCTAAAAATAGTACTTTTTTTATTCTTAATATAATAGCTAGTTAACTTAGGTAGATTAAATAAATTAAATAAATCAATTAATTATAACTAAATATAAATTCTTGTCAAGACAAATTTATATTATATGTTTTTTATCTACTCAAATTAGTCAACTAACTTTTATATTAGTTATAATTAATCGATTTATTTGATTTCTTTAATCTATCCAAGTTAGTTAACTAGCTCTTATATTAAAGATCGAAGGAAGTAATTTTTTTTTACTATTTTTAGAAGTTTTCCTTCCTAGTATTATCTCCTCCCCTCTTTCCCTCTATAAAAAAATATGGGAAAATTAAAAAGTAATTAAATATGCCCATTTAACTATTAATTCACAAAATCACCTTAGCAACAGTTAACTCTAATTAATACACTTTAGCTCAATTAAGGTACTAAAAACTCAAGTTAAGATATAGAAAGCTATATAAGAATATAGATATATTAACCTATTATTTGTAGATTTAGCTGGTGAAAGAGTGAGACATGCGACTACTTGAAGTATATTCGGTCCTTAGAAGTACTATTTTAACGTGATTCTAGTAACAGACTCACTCTACCCATAGTATTGTCTCTAAGAAAAAGAGACTCCATCTAGTTATTAGATCTTAAGGAAACCATACTCTTTTAAAAAATTTCTATAACAAAAAAAAAAGGAAAAAATAGAGATATATCACGTGTTTCTTGTTTGACCGTAAAACGGCTGCTCCTCCCATTCTAAACAACACTTTGGCAATACCTCTATAACCATTTGGAGCTACAGCCTGCGTAATTAGAACTAAATCTAAAGAACTCTTGTGAACTCTGGGAAGATCTTTAGCCAAATTTGTTGATAACATACCAGCACTAAATCGCATACCACTGAGGCTCACTCTTTTTATTGCTTCTGAAACCAAACTTGTTGATGATCATGGAAGGTGTAGGACAAAACAGGCTACAATTTGATACTAGGATGTCTATGTTCTTGGGATGGATTTTGTCTTTGTTAAGAAGGCCTTGAACTATGGTGAAGAGGACAAGTTCAATCTCTTCTTTAGCATGTTTGAGTGATTCATTTGATGGGATCTCATGAACTGAATCAGGCATGCAAGCTTCTGGTCCAATTCCAGATCTTTCAAGCACTTTGGAATCAAAGTCAATGGCTTCTCTGGAGATACCACCGATCTCAGAGTGTTCTATGAAGTTGGAGAGAGGAACTTGTCGGTTGTTTGGTGGCAGAAAATAGGAAAAGTCAACAAGGTAGACTTTTGTTGACCTTAACTTAAGAAAAGACAGTACTATGATAATGACAATAAACAAGGCTGATATGGTTTGTGTGGATAGGTTTAAAGAAAAAGATGAAAGTTCTGAAAGAAGAGCTTCCATTGTGAGATGAGATACAAGTAAATTGTAAGGACTTTGGTGGGGTGGTGATGATACAATGAAACAAAGAAGAGAGAGAGAGAGAGAGAAGTTTCAAAATGAATAAAATCTGCAATTTTGTGGGATAAAATCTGCAATTTCAAATTGTGCATCTTTCTTCCATCCAAGTAGTAGTGTTGTGTTGGGAAATTAATTTGGTTACAAACTTTCATGATAAAACCATATTTACAACCTTCCCTGGAAAATATAAATAAATAAAAATTAAAAATCACAACAGCTTAGATTGGGGATATTTTTTTTTCAATAGAACATCAATTGAGATTCTATGATGCTTGTGGGTGGGAGGCTAATAAAGTGGGCCATGGGCCAAATCCAAACTTTTAGATATTGGCCTTAAGGGTTAGGATAATCTATATGAAATTCTCAAATTATTAAAAAAATAATTATGAGAGTTTTTTTAATAGAAGATTTTATAAATTTTTCATAAATATTCTTTAAAATCTAGAGCCATACCCTAACTTTTGTAGAGAATTATTGTTGAATCTACCTAAATTTTTTTATAACAATAAAATTATTAAAAAAATTAAATAATAAAATCATAATAGAATTGTTTGCTCTAAAATAAGGCTAATAAAGAGAATATAATCAAAAAGTTGAAAGATTAAACTGTACAGATTTATTTTAACATTATTATAAAATATTAAAGAAATTATTTTAACTCATAAAATGTATATTCATTTTATGCTCATTTCACTAATTATTATATATTTTTAACTATTCTATTGAGTTTTTGCCCACCTTCTATTTTTAATTATTATATGCTTATTCCATTAATTATTATATGCTTAGTTCCTCAGTGGTCACCGTATACTCCGATAAGGCGCTTTGATCAACGAAATCCAAGTCGTCGCTGAACTCTTCCCCTGCAATCCATCGTCATCGTCTCTTCCACAGGCTATGGGAACTCCATACCCGAACCCCATAAATCCGACCCAAACCCGAATCGGGTGGACAGGCATCGGCGTTATGGGTGCTGCTATGGCCTCTCGCCTTCTCTCCGCCGGCTACTCCGTCACTATCTACGCTCGCAACCCATCCAAGGCTCTTCCTCTGGAATCCCTAGGTGCCCGAATTGCCGATTCTCCGGCTGAACTTGCTCGATCCTGCGACGTCGTATTCACCATGATCGGTCACCCATCAGATGTTCGATCAGTCGTCTTAGAAGACCCTAACTCAGTTCTCTCCGGCCTAACCCCTAACTCCGTCACCGTTGACATGACTAGCAGCCACCCTGATCTCGCCAGAGAGATTTTCACCTTAGCGCGTGAGAGAAATTGTTGGTCTGTGGATGCACCAGTCTCTGGAGGCGACATCGGTGCGAGAGATGGAAAATTAGCTATATTCGCTGCTGGTGAACAATCTGTAGTGAATTGGTTAGAACCCTTATTTCAGATTCTAGGGAAAGCAACGTATGTGGGTCAAGCAGGATGTGGACAGAGCTGCAAAATAGCGAATCAGATTACTATTGGGGCTAATCTGATTGGTTTGAGTGAAAGTTTGGTGTTTGCCGAACGAGCTGGGTTGAATTTGAAGCAGTTTGTGGAAGCAATCAAAAGTGGATCTGCTTATACCAAGGCATTGGAATTATTTGGAGAGAGAATGATTGAGAAGGATTTTAGGCCGGGTGGATTTGCTGAGTATATGGTGAAGGATTTGGGAATGGGCGTGGATATAGTGGAGAAGAGTGAAGATGATAAGGTTGTGGTTTTGCCTGAAGCTTCATTGTGCAAGCAATTGTACTCAAGTATGGTAGCTAATGGGGATGGAAAGCTTGGGGGTCAAGGTCTTATCTCTGTCATTCAGAGAATCAATGGGCTATGAGTTTCTCATTCCCCATAACTTTGAATGATGTCTATCAGCATCTTGCAGGTTAAGTTATTCTTACTTGTAGTATTGTGTTTTTGCAATAGGAACTTCAACCTTGTGTGCATGGTCTGTTAAGAATTTTATATTAGATCATATGTGTGGGTGTGTCTTACAAATTTGCTTGGCCTTAAAGTAGCTGCAGTATGAGCTTTTACCGAAAATCATGAATGTTGTATTTTAGTTTTCTACTTTGTAATAAAAGTCCCATACCAGGAGGCTCACAAGTGAACTTTGCTTTATAAGCTCAAGGTTTTCTCTCACCTAACAAGCTAATCTTTTGAAATGGGCTACATAGGGTTTTGACTAGTAAAAGACAAGGGCTACTTACATAGGGTTTTGACTAGTAAAATGCCGAGTAAAGTGTCCTTGGGTGGAGCCACCGCCAGGGAGGTCGACTCTTGACAGCGTCAAGCTAGTCTTTTTAGGGTAGGCTTTTTCTCTGGGACTTGCGCTTGCAACACATTCTTGTTTGAAAATTACAAGAGGAGTGTCATCCAGATACATTTGATTGGACAAGTCTTGATAGGCATTGAAGAACATAGATGCATATTGATGATCTAGTAAACATAGAAAACCATTGGAGCTACAACGGTGCCTGAGGTTTCATTTAGCTTATGCTGAGTCAATGAAAGCATCTAAACATGCACAATTGTTTTTATTCCTAGAACATTTTTATATTTGTAGCCTCCAGGTATGTGGTGTCTCTAATTGAGTTAAAATTGGTGGAGCATTGTAACTGACTGAATTTTCTTGCGGGAAGGATTGTACTATATAAAGCTTTGGGAAGTTAGCCATGGAAAGATCAAATAACTGATTTATTTAATTTTAATTTTTTTAAAAAAATTAACTAACTATTATATTAAAAATTAAAGAAAATATTTAGACTTACAATGGAGTCAAATGAATATTTTTCAGAAGTCAAGTTAGGCTTAAAACCATATTTTAGAGTTTTTAGGATTACAAAAGTGAAATGAATATTTAAACTAATCTTTTTATAGAAGCTTTTCCAAATATAAATTATGGCATTATATTAATTGATTTTTAAACTAATTTTAGTTTATAAAAATATAGTTGAAATAAAAATTACTCTTATAAATGTTAATCCAAAAAAGTCTTTTATTTCTCCCTTATTTTTTATTTTTCTGCTCTTTTGTCCATACAAATTGAAGGGGCTTCTAATTTTGCCTTACTAGTTAATAATTGATGTTTACAGACATTATTTTATTTATAAATTATTTTTAATATATTTTATATAAATTAAAAAACCTTAATTTTTATTAATTATATTTTAAAATTTAATAATTTTTTAACTTATCCCTATTTAATATATATTATATTCTATACGAATAAATCTAATATAATAATAAATAAAGAATAAAATTATATATTCATATAAAATTTAATAATATGACTTATAAATAAAATAAAAAAATTTCTTAATAAGAGGAGTAAATGAAAACAAATGTTTTATTGATATTTTTTGTTGGTAACATTGTGTAACTCTATCATGTCCCAAGTATCTCGACCTGATCTCGATAGTTTTGGGATTGGTCTGTTATTTCTCGAGAAAGATCGAGATGGGACAGAAGGAAAGGTCGAGACGGGTCTCTATTTAACTCTCAGGACTCCTGTTCCGTCCCGATCCTAATTTTTTTTTATAAAAATAATATATTACATTCTCTTATCTTTTCCACTCAGTTTACTTATTTGAGGCTCTCCTTCTCTCTTCTCTTATGTTTTGTTTGCTTACGGTCACAGGTCTCACCAGTTGCCACTCTCATAAAGATATTTTTACTTATAAATATTTTTATACAGATATTTTTATTCTTCCTTACTATTATTTTTTTCTATTATCTGAGTAAGTTATCATTTTATATTATGGAGGAATGTTGGTATTTAGAGGAAGTTGCTGTGATATTTTATATGGAATGATTTATTGAGATAATTTTATTATAATATTTTTTTAAAAAAAATTGGATTGAGAATTCCTGTCCTGTCCTGAACCAGTCCCAATCCTGACAGAATTGGGACAAATTCAAGATAGGACAGGACGGGATATGGGATGCAAAATATATTATATTAGGATAGGACATAGGATGTGATTATCCTAGTCTCGATCGATCCCATGAGCACCTTAACAGAGTGTAAAGTAGGGTTGTGCATAAAGCCAGTAACCCGGTATGCCCACTGGAGCCCGCAATAAAAATATAATGTTCAGCCCGATATATATAGGGTATGACTGGGCATCGGGCTGTAAAATACAACCCATGCATTTTTCGGGCTGGTCACCGGGCATAGGGGATGCCCTGCCCATGAAAACCCTTTCTTTTTTTTTCTCTATCTTAGAAGGGAGAATATGATAGCTACTGGTGACTAGAATGTCATTTTAAAAATATGAGTAGGTAAGTAGATAAGTTGTATCTTTTAATATTTATAATCATACTAATTTTTTCTTTTTTTTTTAACTTTGTTAATTATCATATGATTATATTATAAATTATAATTGTATATTTTATTTTTTTAGATTCTTTATCTTTATCAATATTAGGGAGATTGATACAAAGTTATAATTATAAACTATTTAGATTTCAACGCTTATTTTTTATATATAATGAATTTCAAGATTTTAATTATTATCTTTATTGTCTTATTCTTAGTGAATTATTGATATTATTTAACTCTTGAAGACACATGAATATTGTATTATTTTAGAAGTTTATAATTGTAGATTTTTTTTCACAATAAGAGCATAGTATCACAATTTAAGTATATCTAGCCCGCTCATACCCAGCCTAAAATTGTTAGAGTTTTTATCGAGTAGGGTCAGACATTAGACTATAAAATATAATTTATATTTTTTTTAGATATAGCACTAGATTGAGAGTTTACCCTGTTTAAGTATGTCCATACACACCCTTAGTGTAAAGTATGGATACTTGCACATTTTGATAACCAAAAAGGCGTTTGGCCACATGGAAAGAAGAGATGAGAAAGATATTGTATAATTTTGCTTCTGTGGGTAGTTACGTATTACATATATTGTCATTTCTTTCCCTCTACTTTCATTTTAGTTAACTAATTTTTTAATAGATTAAATAAATAAATTATATTAATTATAATTAAATTTAATCTCTCAAAATAAATTTATATTATATACTTTTTAATTTATTTAATTTATTTAATTATCTATTATTTTAATTATAATTAATTAATTTATTTAGCTTTCTTAATTTATTAAAAAATATTAACTAACTATTATATTAAGGGCATGAAGAGTATTAAAGAAATGAAAATTTTTAGCAAAAATATATATTAAGTAAAATTTAATACTTCTCTGGTCCTAAATAAATATAGGATCTATTTGAAGAATTTGATTAGATTAAAGAATTTATTTGAGTTAGTTATTATAATATATTTTTCTTAAAGTATCTTAATTATCTTTTTTAATTCTCTCCCTTATTCTCTAATTTGATTATTGTTGATAGAGTATCAATAGGAGTAATTTAAAAAAAATTTAAAAAAATTTAAAAATATATTTTATATTTAAAATTAATATCAATTCACTAATTAAATTATATATTTTAGATCCAAGTAATATTAATTATTTATAAGTACTTGCATGGTTGGTGATGCCAAAAGTTTCAATAGATCTTTCTTTGCCACTTATGACGGAAATAGACAGATAGTTGTATTGTCAAATGGAAATGGATCAAACAAGTCTTAAATGTATTGAATAGAATTAAAAAAAAAATAAAAAACTTATCATTGCTAAATAAATTAATAATTTTTTTGATTATTTTCTTAGTCTTATATATAATAAGATATAAATAACTAAACATCATGAATAAAAAGTTAAAATTATTTCAATATAATAAATATGTAAAAAATATATTTCCTCTAATTTTATTTATAAATAAGAATTTTTAGGATAAGATTAGAATTTTTTATAAGTTACACTTTATACTTGTCTAAAATTTAATTTATTTTTTTAAATTTTACCCTTAATTAAATTATTTATCTTATATCTTTTTTACACACCCTTTACATAAATGAAGTTAATTTTAGTGAAAAATTATATTTTTTATATATTTATTATCTTTAATTAATTTTAATCAACTTTTTATCTACACAATTAAATTATTCTCAATTTATCTAAATATATCTTTATTTAGGGGAGGGGAGAGAGATAGAGAAAGAGTTGGAAAGAGAAGATGAGAGAAAATGTGTGGAACAGAAGAGATGAAAGAGATGCTACATGCACATGACACGTGTATCATATTATATGCGTATTAAACACAATTATATTAATTTTTTTAAAAAAAGAAATTTCAAGGATATATTACATAAATGCTACATATAGATGGAAGAAAAAGTTTGGGACACATAATCTTACCACTTCCATTTAATATTGCATTTTGAAATAGAACTCTCAGCTTTTTTTTTTTTAAACTGTATGACGTGCGTCTTGGGACACATATTTAATAAAACAAAATATTAGTAATAAATTGTAAATAAGAAATAATTATAAGGTAAAATTATTAGGTAGAAACTGGTCAAACCACAAAAACGTCATTGTTTAATATTAAAATTATTTAATATTACCTGAAGATACATTAAAATCTAATTTTTTAAATAGGTGCATCTCATTTGAGCAGGTTCTTAAATATATATAGTACATAATTAAAAAAAATTATATCCACTTAAAATATATTGCATATGAATTTTTAAACAAATTTTAGGTATATTTAAATAATAAAATGGGCGCCGAAACCCAAAACTTAAGACATAAAATTAAGATAATCTGCAACTAAACCAAAGGTAAGAGACAAGCAACGATGAGAAAAGAAAACATGTTATTGTTTTTTAAGTATTTATATCACATGCATTAATTTTGGTACACATATATTAAAAAAATAATTATATCAATTAATTATAATTAAATCTAATTTCTGAATATAAATTCATATAATATATATTTTAATATATTTAAATTAATTAATTAACTCTTATATTAATTATAATTAATTAATTAATTTAATTTTTTAAATTTTTACCATGTTCTTATATCATAGATAAGTTCAACTTCTTTTTTAAAAATTGTATACAAAAAAAAAATAGATACCTCTACTTCTCTCTCTCTCTCTCACACACACACATTTATCTCTGAAAAAATATTGTCTATGTAGATTTTTCATTGAAGTGTTTAATCTTTTCTTATTTGAAGGAAACCAAATAAGAAAGCAAATGGAGATGGACTTAACAGTGAAGAAAGGGGAAGCCATATTTGAAGGAGATGGTGGATCTTACTACTTATGGTCAAGTTCTGATGTTCCTGCTCTTGCTAACAACGACGTTGGTGCTGGTCGGCTTCTTCTTCAACCTCAAGGCTTTGCTTTCCCTCACCATGCAGATTCTGCTAAAATTGGCATTGTTATTACAGGTATGTCCAAAACCTTATACGAATATTGTTTCTTTTAGTTACAGTTTTATTGTAAGCATTCATCGCACTATGTTGGAATTCTGGTGCGCCCACAGTGCTCAAGTTAAAGGAAGCCTTAGGGCTTATTTGGAAATTTTTGTTGTGAAAAGCCACCTAAGCCTAACATGTCATGTTTGACAAGTTTGGGAGGCCACTAACTTTTTACTCAACCATTTAAAGTTAAAATAGCCTTTTTTAACTTTTAACTTTCTTCATCTTTGAATATTTTAAAATGACTTTTCAATATGTCATTTAAATAAATTTATGTTAAATTAACTTTTTTTCTTTTATAAAAACTAGTTATCCAAATATAAATCATATTATATATTACTTGATTTTTACCCAATTTTAGTTTACAATAGTCAGTCCAAATAAAAGTGATTTTTACCAATGTTAATCTAAATAAGCCCTTAGTGTATGTGTGTGTATGCTAAGATGTGAACTTAAAACGGTGAAAGGACTAAAAAGAGGAGTCCTCAGAACTAACCATTGAATCTTTTGTGTGTTCTAATTAGCCAGTTCAGTTTTGTTTGCGTTCTCCCTATAAAAGGTAATGCATTGTGTATCGTCAGATGGCACTGAGCTCCACAAGTTCCGACCTCTCTCCTCTTCTATATTCTCCTGTGATTTTTTGTTTTTTTTATATTTCTATTGTTCTGTGCCGCGCATTCTACAGGAATTTGTTTAATCCTAAGGAGTGCTACATTACCTTGTGTGTCAAAATAACTCTTAAAGACAATATTCCCGGTTACGATTTAAACCATATATATATTGTATTTTTTTGTAGGTGTTTCAACACATGCACTCAAATCAATGCAGGAACTGATGGCGTAGTTGGGATGGTGCTCCCAAACGCGGATAAAAAAGTGGTTTTGAAGGTGAAGAAAGGAGATGCAATCCCAGCACCTATAGGATCAGTCTCATGGTGGTTCAAAAATGGAGATTCTGAACTGATCACAGTGTTTCTGGGGGGAACATCTCAGGCTTATGTTCCTGGTCAATTCACCCACTTCATTCTCAGTGGAACCCACCCTGCAGTTCAAGTGATTTATGTTGCAAGAGGAAGTGGGAAGATTGAGATTGGGTTGAATGGGAAATCAGTGTTGGATTCTCAAGTTGAAACTGGTCATTTGATTGTTGTGCCTAAGTTCTTTGTGACTGCTGAGATTCCTAGTGAAGATGGCAAGGATTTTTACTCTATCATTCACAAAAAGGTAGCTTCTCTTGTTTTTGAATTCTCTTTTCCAAGAGATATACTCCAAATTCTTGATCAAATCACTGGTTATGAATATTGAATACTCCCTCCCCCTGATACATAATGTAAGTCCCTTATAGAAGAATAACTTAGTTGGGCTATGTCTTGATTCCTTCACTCTCTGCTGTCAAACTGGCCACTTTGTTGGGTCCATTTGTTTTCTGTTTTCGGTGTAGTTAGTTATTTTGGTTTGGTGTGTTTGTGTGAGTCGGAATTTGTATCTCCTGGTTTACCTATTTCACTCATTATGTAATGCGGTTCAATTGATGTAACTCATTTTGCTTTAGCTTAATGAGCTTGTGTGGGTGTGTCTTACAGATTTGCTTGGCCTTAAAGTAGCTGTAGTATGAGCTTTTACACCAAAAACATGAATGTTATATCTTCAGTTTTCTATTCTGCAATAAAAGTCTCACAAGTGAACTATAGTTTATAAGCTCAAGATATTCTTTTACACCCAATAAGTTAATCTAACTTTTGTATATTTAAATCTTCTTTAGAATCTTACAGTAATTCTCCCTAAAATTAATAGAGAAAATTATTATGAGGTGCTAAAGAAAAGATTTAATTACAAAAATGATCTAAGTAATTAATCAGCATAAACATGTTATTTGTTATATCTTCAAGTTCAAGGGTCTCACCACTCTCATGTAATATTGTGTTTCAAGATGACATTTAATTCTTTCTCCACCATATTAATATCAACAATGAGCTTTTTGTCTGATAGAATATGCAGACCTCTTACTGCTTTGACTGATAATGGTATTTTATCATTGCGAGCTCTTAAATATGTGGCAAGAACTGATTATATCTTTATGTCTTAATTTGGTATTTTGTACAATATTTGGAAAAACCAAAGTTAGGAGAGCCAAATTTATGCAGAAGATAGGTTTTCGTTGCATGACTCCTTGTAGTTTGCTACTCCACTTGCTTATAGCTAGCTTTACTTCAATTTAGTTATTGAGATTTACTTGTTCTTTGTTGTTAGTTCCCGTTCTCTCATCCCTCCATTCTCAAATTATATTACTTCTCACTTATTCTAACATCCATTTCCCTTCTCTGACCCCAGATCTCTTCTGCTGAGTTTACCCTCGTACAAAGTGTTCAAGAAAGTGCAAATCTACAATAAAAAATTGTTCAGTCCCCTGATAAATTGCAGGTACTCTCTTTATTTGGTTCTTAGTTTTCAATGAGCATCATTTATAAATGTTTGTCCATCAAATTTATTGGTGTTAATAATTCTGTGGTACTTCTGCAGGCATGATTGAACCACTTGGTCTAGTGATTTGGAAAACATTTTTGACTCTTGAACAAAAGATAGATGCTTGTTGTAGTTGTTTGGGTTGTTAATAAAACACCAAACACCTTGTTTGATGACACGAGCACCTCTTACAGGTAAATTCTGCAAAAGACATTGAGAAAAATCTTGAAGCTTTAAAAGCTAAACTCAGTGATGAAGAAGTGCTGGAAAAGTCACTTGATGTCAAACTGTTTGAAAGAAAAGGAAAGCGTAGGTTCTTGTTCAAGCTTATGCTGTATCTATGTTTTCAATCATATTTGAGCAAACGTGTTTGTTGTGTTAAGCTTTTAATTTTTTCCCCTTTCTTTTCCATCTGTTATCTTTTCTCAGTTGAGCAGCTGGGAGAACTGATGAAACAGTTAGAGAAAGAAAGGGATATTTAGTCTGAGGAAGAAACTACATACCCAAATGGTATTATAAGAATGTAGCTACTGTTGTGGTTCTTTGTTGCTGTTTGTTTCTTTACTTTACTGTTTGGAGGGTGGATGATCCAAGCAAAATTATACTGATTTTCAACAAGGGGCAGAGAATTAGGATTGCTCTTTCTTTGAACTTGTCAAAAAAAAATTCCTCCAAATATTTGATCCCTCGACTCCAAACTGACCTCTTGATCTTTCCATGACAGGTCAGGTTTTGGTGTGGTCCCACAAGACGAGTTTGTTTTTTTATGGTCCCAGGAGGCCAGGACCTTTCTTTCTTTTAGGTGTTGCAAGTCTTCAATTTCAATAGCTAAAGCATACGGGCTTTGATGCATTTTCTCGTTGACAAAGATGAATGGTTATTGTTATTGATTACCTAGCATTTGGATATTAGGTTATGCTTGCTTGTAAATTTTAGCAGATTCAAATTTTTGTGTACATGTATAACAAATTTCCCATAAGTATTGCTTGTTCTTTTAAATTAATGATTTTAGATCATTTAGGAAGAATAGGTTTCACGGTAATCGTTCTTCCTTACCTTTTAAAATCATATTTTTTTTAGATAAAAATTAATAATATAGTAGTTTTTTAAAAAATGAGAAGACAATGTTCAATAAAGAAAAGAAGGTTAAAATACAAAGTTTCTAACCGAGGGGCCAATAATCGTTACAAATGGAAGGCAATCCTTAAACATGCCAAGTAAAAGGGAAAACAATCTGATTCGGTAATTCCATTGGTGTTTTTCCGACACATTTCTTGCAAAACTCGAGTTAATGCTAATTAAGCAGGAAATTCCCTTTCCAATTGTGTGATGGAAAATCACTCATTTCTCTTAGTTTTTATCAAGCGGAGGCTTAAGACGATTTAATCATGACAAATCATGCTTCTGGTGATATCATCTATCTGCTCAATCCCCAATCCCCACTCTTTTTGTTCTCGTCTGTTTTGATAGAATAAGACAAATACAATTAGATGAGGAAAATCTGCAAACTGTATGCCACAGATCCTTCACAATTGCAGAAACAGGTGACATATTTGCAAGCTGATAAAGATGCGAAAATAAAAGTAAGACCAGACCAGCATCAACCATAGCAAGACCAAAGGAATAATCTTAAGTGGAATACAGAGCAACAGGAATCATCTGATAGCAGTGATAGTAGCCCAAAGGACAGAGAGAAATAGCATTCCCTTTATCACAATCCGGTCCTTTGCCATCGAAATTCTGCAAATCAAGAATCTTGTATTCCTAAGAATTCAGCGTCTCTCTGTTTCAGTCAGAGCTAATATAAATCAAAGAGCAGCAGGACCCCCTCCCATGATTCCAGGTCCAATCCTCAAACCCTAAGGCCACGTTTGATACGTAGCATTGAGAAGGTTGTGATTGATATTGGTATTGGGATTGGATATTTTAATATATTTGGTATGATGGACTAAACAATACTTGGGATTGCCCAATGCCACTTAGATGGAATTGTCCAATACCACCATCCCCTAATATTCTCCAATCCCACTCTCAATCCCAAGCCCATTCCCTATCCTAAGCTCATTCCCTATCCATCAAAATGAGAGTCTGTACCAAACATGACCTAAGCTTAATCAACAAGATTTCCCCTCAGCTTCTCCTATTCCTTCAATTCAACCATCTCGGATAAGAACTTCCACAACGTTTCATCATTTACCTCGAGATGCATCAACCCTAGAACCCATCGCAATAGCAATACCTAAAATCAATAAGAACAACAATTCTCAGCACAGAGAATCCATTATCAAATAACTACACACTAGCGAAAGAAGACCATCGAATCAGACAAAACTATAAAACTAGGTATTGGGTGGGGGCCGCGCGAACGCAGGCCCCCTCTGCCACAAATTATGACGTAGGCTCTCCCACTTGGGGAGACCTTAGGGTGACACCCCTCCAAAGTGCAATGGAGGTCGTCAACCTAGGCCATGGTCCTTCCTGATCAACCATCGACCCCGTCCAGGTAAGTATGTTGCTATAGTTGCCTTCCCTTTCATTTTATGTTTCCCTCCTCCGCCTTCTCCTTCTTTTCTCCCCGATGCGGGACTTCTACTGTATTACTATTTTCTACTACACGCTTTCTCTTCTTCCAAAATCCAAACACTCTGAATTGCGCCTCTGCTCCTCTATTCTTCGTTGATCCTCCATTAGATACTTGTTCTGTTTTGGGACTGCTTTTCGTCATCTTCATGACCCATCAAGAAGACCAGCCTTGGTGCTCTTCACCATTAATTCTTGGTTACTCCAACCCTGAAGAGTTTTGGAGCTAGATGTGCGACTTCTGTTGTCATATATGTGCCTATGCCTTCACTTTTCGTCTTACAAAGA
Organism: Leucaena leucocephala; assembly: GCA_037074615.1. Lineage (NCBI taxonomy): Eukaryota > Viridiplantae > Streptophyta > Magnoliopsida > Fabales > Fabaceae > Leucaena > Leucaena leucocephala. Next base: position 13,849,404 of record CM073550.1, read on the forward strand.
CAATGAATGGCACCTCGGCTTTTCTATTTTTGTCTTCTCCTTAGTTACTTGTTCTGTTGGGTGACTGCTTTTCGTCATCCCTCTAAGACCCATTAAGATGGAAAGAGAAGACTTGGCAACACAGCTCCCAGAAGAGAGGGTGATGACTTGCTTGCTTTTGGATATGGAAATTAAGTAATCATATCTACCAAAAGCTGGTTTTCAAATTACTTTGAGATACAGAGGAGTTATTCTGAGGGAGAAAAAACACTTGTCCAAGACGATGGTTTTGTGTTGAATATTTGAGCAACCAGGCCAGTCTTCCACATTCAAAAATTTTCATCTGGTTCATATATTCATGGAAGCTAACATGTTTTGAATTCTTATCCACATACATATTCCAGGTATCTGGTTCTAATGTGTATAAAATAAGCATAACTGATCAATGGTAGGTTCTTTGGCTTATGTGTAATGCAACCCAAATTGCATTCATTAACTTATGATCCTTGCATCAGTTATACGGTGTTCAACTAATTAAATTAGTCAGCAATATTAACTTGAGCAACGATCTCATATGATGGATCTTCATATCTTCCACATTCAAATGTGATTTCTTTGCCTTTTTAACTGAATAATGTGATTTGCAGTTGATGACAAGTTATATACTTTGCATATGGGTTCCTAAGTGGGATACTGTTATATATATATATATAACCTTAGTTTTTCTAGAGCGAAACATCTAATGGTGAGGACTTTAAGATATTCGGGGAAATTAAAGTGGTATGATAAATGGCAGTGTTGTTTTCTGGATGGAACATGAGTAAGCTTGAAGACTATTCTGAGAAATTTGTGTTAGATGGAGAAGAGGGGTTATATATGATTCAATGTATATATAGATACACACACTCACAACAGATCAAGCTGTAATCAATGAAGAATAAGCATATCAAAGCATGCATGCTTACTTTTATATATATATATATATAGCTTGAGAAATGACATATTTACTATTTCGATCTTATTTATAAGAGTTATTTTAATTTTTTTTAAATAAATTTATGAAACTAAATAAATTACTTAATTATAATTAAATATAACTTCTTGATAGAAATTCATATTATATACTATTCAATCTGTTTAAATTAGTCAATTAATTATTGTATTAGTTATAATTAACTGATTTATTTAGCTTTTTAGATTTATTTAAAAAAATTAACTAACTCTTAGTATTTTATTATAAACCAAGAATTAATGCTTAGCTTTCTAGTTGTGGCTGATGCATTATGCATGTCAGGAAATGTTATACAAGTAAAACTGTTGAGTGAATTCCGTCAAACTGAGTCTTTTTTCAACGGTTAGATGTCCCCGTGACAATGCAACCTTTTCATGCTTGAAGATCCATGATTTGGATTTGACATAAATATTTATGTGTGAGTGTATGAAAAAAAAATTGTAGAGCAACTAAAGAAAAAGGAGCTATATAAGTGAGAGAAAAAAAGTTTCAATGTGGGTGTGCTAATTCTCACACATCATTCATATTTTTCTTATATGCTTTCAATCCCGACGTTTAAACACAAGTATTTCACTTGTTGATGGTGGTTGTAGAAAAAATTGCAATTTTATATTTAGATTCAGTATTTTTTTTATACAAACATATTAAGTGAATTTAGTATTATTCTCTCACTAAAATTAAAATATAATTTTAAAATTTAGAGATTATTTACGCAAAAAAAACCCTCATACCTCTTATTGGTAGATTCAATATTTTTATATCTTAGCAATGTTTTTTTTGTTATAATTTTTTTAGAAAAGTGTTGAGTTTACTTATAATTTAAGAGTATGTGAAATCTTTTTTTTTAGATAATATTAATGTCAGACAAATAAATAATCTATGACTCTTATATCTAAAGTTAAGTAGCTAAGAAATAAAAGAGGTATTGGTGCTTTATTAGCTGAGAACATGGGTTAGATTAAAAGAGGCTTTTAAAATGCTAAAACAGGAATTTAGGTCCAACTCATGAACAGCCCCACCATTTTTTTATTTCTATTATATCAAAAAAATTCTGAATTTGAAATTTGTAGTTACCTTAACACCACTTACCTATTGTGTTTGAAAATATTTTTTTAAAATTCTAGTTTTTATCACAAATAAATACAATAATTTCGAAAAGATTATATGCTCTACAGAATTATAGATAAAGGAGCGAGCATTAGTTTGAAAGAGAATTCTCTCCACGTCTCATTTCAGCAACCATACTAAATTTCAAGTAATGCCATTTAATTTAATATTTTAAGAAAATTGTATAAAATTATTATATAATTATTTGATTAAAATTTTATTTAAAACAGTTTAAAATTACAATGAAAAGATTATTATAAAAATAATTTTATTTTTATTTCAATTTTAAATTATTTAAACGAAAGTTTAATATATTAAACTTATTTGTTTTTCAATTTATAATAGAGAAAATGATAAAAAAAATTCTAAAAAGTAATAAATGTCAAGGATTTTGTGTTATTAACATAATGTATGTTATTATTAATATCGTATTTATTATTGTTAAAAGACCTAATTTAAAAATTATTATTTTGAGTTTTTTATTTTCCATTTATAATATCTTAGCATTAATTTTACAAAATATATTAAATTCAAATTTAAAAGAAAGCCCATATGCAAATGCAAGCACGCATTCTCCTTGGGACTAGTGCATGAAAGAAGCAATTCCCAAATGCCAATAATGAAACTGAAAGTGACAGCGAGGATGAGGGTATTTCTGCAACAAGCATAGGAAACCGTCACACTTATAATCCTTTCATTTCTACGTTTGTTTACTTTTTTGACCCTCCATTTATAATTAATTTCTCTTTAATCCTTCAAACTTTTCTTGCTTCCTATTTGTTCCCAAAACCCAACATTCTCTTTCTTCTCTTAATACAACCAATCTCCGTAGTGTTAATTTTGGAAAAGCCTAAATTAAATTTTAAATTTAAGATTAGATTAAATTTAAATTTTAAAATTTTTTAAAACAAACAATTATATTTGTTCAAACAGACTTTTAGATTAAATTATAATTTAAAACTAAAGTATTAAATAAACTAGTCAGAGTAACTTATAGAATAATAAAAGAGTTTATAAACTAATCAATTACTATATTACCCATATTTTTTTTATACTCTATCTTCTACTTTTTCTTACACACCTATATCATATTTTCTACTTTTTTCTTATACCCTCTCTCATTTATTTTCTTACAATCTCTCTCCTCTTATCTCTTTTCATATAATACTTATATTTTTTTTATAATTTATTAATAATAAAAGTACTTTTATAAATAACTATCTAAATATTTATTTATTTAAAATTATTTTTTTTATAAACTTTTCTCTAAAAGTTATTTTCTAGAAATTATTAAAAAATCTTTTTTTTATAAACTCTTTTTTAAAATCTTATCAAAACGGGCTTATATATGCAATCCATCAATACTAATGTGAAAAAAATTTAAAATGAAAATAATTTTTTAATTATTTAAAATTATTAATTAGTTAAAAATTTTAAATCATGTCAGAATTAAATTTAAACGGTATAGATCTCATCGTTTTAATGAGTACCTCAAAATCATAAATCTCTCTCTATTTCTCTTTCTCTAATTATTTTTTTATATAACTATATTAAGAAGAATTTAAATCATATATAATATATAGACCTATATCTATATGCTCCACCACACTTTTACTATCTGAGTTATTTATCTAATTCATTTTTGTACAATTATATTTTTGTTCTTATTTTACGTTGTCTCGTTTTTATTTGGATAATTGACATTTACTTTTTTTTTAAGTTTAAAGCAACATGAAATATTGAATTGGATATTTTAAAATTATGGAATAAATCAAATACACATATTTATGATATTTACAACATTAATTGAATATCTTTCTTATAACACTTTTACGATTTATATATATAATGATTCCTAAGAGAACCAAAAAGAAAAAAGTCAATACAAAAGCATTAATTAACACTAAACACGTTTAGTTTTACGTTGAAACCTATTGTAAATTAAAATTATGATTTTAATAATTTATAACATTAAATCAAAACATATACATATATACGTATAAGATACTGTTACTTACATTACAAAATTCAAAAGGATAAATTTAATATTTAAATTAAATAAATAGATAAATAAACGGAAAGGGAGGAACTAATATCTTAAACTGATTGAGTATATTAGTGCACAATTTAGGAAATTTCTTAGCACGTTTCAGAATAAAAAATTAGCTTTATTTAATTTATTGCTGGAAGCCACCAAAGGACAGGGGAGTATTTGTCGTTTACTACTTGCTCCGTTTGATTGCACAATGCATTCCACGTAGTAACCATGCACGCCCTCCGCCCCCCCCCCCCCTCTCTCTATATCATTATATTTTAAAATAGGATAAATATGATCAATATCAAAAAATAATTTTCAAAAAATAATTAATATTTTAAAATATTTAAAGGTATAATTAACAGTTTAAACTAATTTTAGAGATACAATTAACACTCTAAAATATTTAAAAGTACAATTATCATCATGAACTAATTTTAGAGATATGACTATTTTAAAATATTTAAAATATTTAAATTGATATAACACAGGTATTTTACTAACATAAATATAAATTTTTATCCGATCCATATTATATAGACTTTTTATTTGGACACATTATTATTTAAAAAGTTATATGTGTCATATTGTTTAAACAAGAATACTGGATAAATCCTAAAATTGATATTTTATAAAATTTATATGTGAAGATTAAAAAATTTTATGGTTTATTTAATATAATTTATTAAAATATTATTACACATGTATCATTTTAAATAATAATATATCAAAATAAAAAAATTATTTATCATATATCAAACGAAAGTTAGTATTATTATTAATAAAAAGGTAAAATTGTACTAATTTAAATATTTTAATGTGTTAATTATCCCTCTAAAATTAGTTTGAGGTGCTGATTACACTCTTAAATATTTTAAGGTGTTAATTGCACCTTTAAAATTAGTTCAAAATGCCAATTACACCCTTAAATATTTTAGAATATAAATTATTTTTTTAAAATTAATTTAAGGTGTTAGATATACTTTTATCATTTAAAATACTTTCTAGACAAAAATTAAGAAAAATTCTTTAATTAGCTATATGTAGAAAATACTATGTATTAATTTTTTTAAAATATCTATTTTAAACTTTTAATCATTTACATTTTCAGTTACTTATCCATATTAATGATAAGTCTTTTTTAATATATATAATTAATAAAAATAGTATGTGATAACAATTATTCCCCCTATTCTTGACATACAATTTATTTAATAAATTTAATTAGATTAATAAAATTAATAAAATTAGTTAATATAATATATTTTTTTAAATATCTCTAATCATATTTTTTTAACTCATTTCCATTCTTATTTTATTATTATTAAAATAATATTAATAAAAAATTGATAAAATAAAATGAAGTATTATATGTAAAATTAAAACAAGCCATTCAACTAGCTTATATGTTATAGTACTACTCCTGCTACTAATAATAATTTTACCAATACCAACAAAATAATAATAATAATAATAATAAAAGGTATAAAGGGGTACGTGGGTGTATGGATTTAAGAGCCAAATGCCAAATATTTAATTAAAATTCCTATAGCATTATAAATGCATCGGATTCGAATGCATTTATTTGCGTATTTCTGTAACTTTTTATTTACATATATATATATATATATATACACACACACACACTTTCATATACTATCTTGAATCTTAATTATAAAAATTAAATAATTTGTTTAGATATACCAAAAAATTTAAATAAATTAATTAATTATAATTAATATAACACAGCAAATTAATTTGGGACAAATTGAGAAATATGTAATAGAAATTTATCTTAAGATATATTTAATTATAATTAATTAATTTAATTTATTTTTTAATTTTTTTAAAAATTAATTAACTCTTATAATTAGAATTTGATGGAGGAATTGATTATTATCTAAGTATATAAATTTCAATGCAAATTAACTTAAGGGTAAAAGTGTATCTATCACTCTAAATTAATTTTAGAAGAGCAATTAACACTTTAGAATCAGCACCTTAAATTAATTTTAAAAATATAATTAGTATTATAAAATATTTTAAAGGTATAATCAGCTCCCCAAACTAATTTTAGAGGGACAATTAATATCCTAAATATTTAAATTGATATAATTTTACCCTTTTATTGACAAAAATAATAACTTTTGTTTGATATATGCCACATAAACTTTTTATTTTATATATTATTATTTAAAATATCATATATATAATATTATTTTAATAAATTATATTAAATAAACCATAACTTTTTTTCAATCATTCAGTATTCTTTTTTAAACAATATAACACGTGGCCTTCTAAATAATAATATATTAAAATAAAAAAATTACATGATATATATCGAACATAAATTTGTGTTTCTATAAATAAAATGATATAATTATACTAATTTAAATATTTTAGTGTAATAGTCGTATTTCTAAAATTAGTTTAAGGTACTAATTGTATCTTAAAATACTGGATACATATTTACCCTTAGTTGAATTGATTATTATCCCCTCTTTATTGTAGAATTATTGTTGATTATAAAAAAAAATAAAAACACTATGAAGAAATCAGTTTTAAGTTTTCCACCCTAAATTATCTGAATAAATATTAACTATTTGAGGATGTAAATGGGATAAACTCATCACCTCGCACTCCTACGGGAACTTTAGATTAAGTAACTTATTTATCATTATTTTTAAACTCGGCAAATTGCCACGGTAGTCTTCAAATATTGGAAAAAGCAAATGATTTTTTATAGTGGAAAATATTCATTATTTTTATACGCGGCAAATTGCCGCTGCGGTCGTCTTGAAATCGTGGAGAAAATAAATGATTTTATTTTTAGGATTCTACAATAAAATTCAAGTAAATAAGTTTATTTACTATACTTTTATGAGCTATTGACTATTCTTATAAATTAAATAATAAAATATTTTTATAATAATTCTTTATTTATAATTTTAAAATTTAAGTAGTATTTTTTTGTAAAAAAATATAATACATAATCCTAAAAGTATCAACTAATCTAGATTTAAGCTTTATGATCATATTACCTTTTTTTATAGTTTTTTTAATAAGGTGAGAATTAAATTTTAATTCTCCCACTTTAGGCATTGTTTAATTTGGTTATGATTTTTATAAGGGTGGGTAGGGTAAAGTAGCCAAGGGAAAGTGTAAGTATGATTGATTGAGAAAAATAAAAAGAAAGATGTTTAAAATTTTATCTTTTTATGCTCCCCTCTCTTCCTTCTCATCCTTTCTAAAATTAGAAATTTTTAGAGAGGTGAAATTTTTTTATTATAATCTTTAACAAAAATATCTATAATATTTTTTTATTATTCTAGTATTTCCCCTTTTAATTTAAAACTATTTTTCTATTACATACCATTGTTACCACTATTTTTTTTGTATTTTTTGGCTACCCTAAGGTAAAATAGTTGTGTTGGATATATATTCTAAAATACTTATATAGATTAAGAATATTCTTTTTTCTTTATAAGCTTATATAGAATTAATACAAAAATATATATTTTAAAATAAATATATTGGCAAAAAATGGTATGTGTATATTATAAATATATTTATATGTCTTATAATTATAAAACTCATAACATAATGCTAAAATTTTTCTTATTTTTTAATTTGTTAATTTTATAAGATATTAAAAAATATATTAAAATTAATAGGATAATATATTAAAATTAATGAAATTATACTTTGAAATGCATATAAAAATATTTTTACTAGATATAAATAATATAAAATATTTTCTAATATTGGTATTTTAGAAAACAATAATTCTAATGTAAATATTGTAAAAGAATATATAAAAAATATAAATAAAAAATAAAGACATATTTATCAACTTCTAATTATTATTTTTTTATTTTTTTATTTTTAAATCAAACAAGAAATCTTTCCTCCCCTACTATATCTTCTAACTAAATAAAACTTATAAGCTCCCATCACATCCTCTCTTTTCAATTGAACCAAACAAAATCTAGTCTAATTGATCAATCACTAAACTAAATAATGTGGATAAAATTGAATAATGTTAGTAACTCGTATTTACTCCATAAACAATTAATCCAACCAAACTTGGTATTTATTATTAATATTCATAAATAGCTTTAAATTTACATCAATTTTTCCTGGTCATTAATTCCAATCACCTATTAATTTGGATTCGGCCTTAGGAAAGCTGTTGTAATAATAATAATAAGATCTTTCCTACCATCTCTCAAGCCGTCATCTTTATTTTTCTTTTCTTATTTTCCTTTTTCATTTTGGAAAGAGACGTTATGCGCTTATAACCATATACATACTATTAGACACCGTCCTCGTCCCTCTCTCACAAGTTCTCTCATCCCTCTCTCTCTCTCTTCAGTCTCTCCTTCTATCTTGTTGTTTTCTCTGTGTGTCTAGGTGTGATCTGTTGCGCACACTGAGAATGGCGAATCTGACGACCACCTCGCAAATTTGCATCCGGATCGTCCTCGCTTTTCTGCAGTTCCTCTCAACTGGTTCGTGATCGATCTCTTGATGCTTTCTCTCTGCAGAAATATCTAATTGCTTTCTTGCTTGCTGGGTTATTATTTTATGCAGAAGCCGAGTTTTCAAAACCCTAACTCGCTCTCTCAGATGTAACTTGAGATTCAGACTCTCTCATGGGACCACTGAGTCTCAAGGGGATAAACATCTTTCTTATAGGGAGAATCCTCCATTCACTGGAGGCAGCTTTACACACACACACACACACACATATAGAGAGAGAGATTTACGGCCTTCAATTTGATCGTCACTAGTTGGACGAGTTCGAAAGAAGGAAGGTCAGAATCTCAGGGAATCCTGCAAGGGATAGCTTCATATATATCAGCTCTTGAAAGTTCTAGCTTACAGCTTTGGTTTTCTATGGAGTTTGATTTCATTTGTTGCTTAATTGCTAGTTTTATTGAAAGCTCAAACTTCCAAGAGGTGATTCGGCTCTTGAGATTTTTACCCTTCAATGTTAAATAATTAATTTTATATATCTTAAAGCAGACACTTTGACTGGTGGCGTACTCGCGTGGAGATCTCTATCCAGTGAACAAATCCTGGGAATTTGTTTTTCGTTGCAAGTTTAATTTGCACCTCTAGTTCCCAGTTTGTTAAATTAGATAGAAGTGTGAGAGAATCTGGGTTGAAAATCTCAGAATTCATCAAAATAATTTCTCAATGAAGTTTAATTTTCATTGTTGTAATTAATATTGGCAGTTCAAGCTGGGAACAAAGAAGAGAAGGAACGCATTAAGAGTGTGACAAAAAGCCTGAAAGAAATTTTCAAGATTAAGCAAGAAAAGGTTGAAGATGATAAAAAGATTAATAGGAGGCCTGGGATTCTTGTGACGTTGTTTAGCACTCCTCAAGATGATACTGAAGATCTTGAGGATTCTGATGATGAACCTTGTACCTCCACTGCACCTGCTCGAAAACGCGCTTCATCTTCCAAAGGTATATACATATATAGAGAGAGATAGAGAGGGAGAACCCCGTGTTCTCACTCATCAGAAAACTTCAGTTAGTTGTCTTCGAGTACCATAATTAAGTATCCATCGATCTTCATTGTTGAAAGTAGTGATTTATTTAGCATGTGTACGTTTGTTTAGCTGGAAGTGCAAAAATGGAGGGGAACATGGTGAACTTCCAGAAAGAATTCAAACAAGCAGTGTTGAAAAATGGAGGTCTCGAGAGTCTGGTTGGTCACAACAACCCCAAAAAGAGAATCAATGGTATTATCGGCAAAATTTTCAACGAAGCTCTAGGGGTACGTATGTGTGTGTGTGTATGAAGATATTTGTTGTGTGTTGTGCGTTCAATAACATATTTAATAATCCTTAAACATTGTATGTGTACAGTTGATGATTAGGAAAGCCGAAGGGCCTTTCAGATTTAACATGAAGGACTTCGCTGAGGCCCTCAGAACACTGGGTACTTAATCTTATATATATTTCTTAATTTCAGCGTGAGGGGACACTTAATAGTATAAGATATTTTAATTCAATCCAGAAATGCTCAATATAATATGGGAGAATTACCCAAAGTTCCTATATAAAAGAATTAACAATCCTAAAGTCTAATGACAAATAAAAAATCATACAAAAAATAATGATAATATGCTTATATATATTGCCCACTAGTTATTTAGAATTTTTTTATGATTAAATCTTTTCTATAGGACCTCTGAGTAATACTATCTATAGTATTTAAGTAAATTTATTCTTTGAACTTATAACAATTAACTTTTGGGACAGCTTTCATGTTATATTTAGTTAGGTAGGGCAAGGGGCCTCTCTTAATGCCCCTTGTATAATACTTGGAACTTTAAAAAAGAAAAATTTCTTCCATCTTAGATAAAAGTTAAGGAATGATCATCATCAGCTTCTTCTTAGAGACTTATTTATTAAGTACTGCTAAGTCTAATAAGGGTAAACTAATTAAACCAAACATGATTAGATCTGTCATTACTACTTCACAATTCCTCTCATTGATCTTCATTCTTTGGCTCAATTATCTGCAGGGAACAAGGCCATGGAAACTAAGTGTTATATCAAAGCCGCTGAATTCTACAGTTGTGCTATTGCAATTACCCTCGACAATTTTATCTACTACTGCAATAGGTACACACAAACACATATATGTATATATATTAAAGTGCTTATATATATATATATATATATATACAATTAATCCTCGATTATTCTCAAGCAATATTCATTCTTCATTCTGCAGAGGAGCGGCATTGATCAAGATTGGGAGGTTTCATGAAGCCGTTGGTGACTGTTATAAAGCAATATTGCTGAACTCTACCTACACCAAAGCTTACTATCGCTTAGGTTTAGCCTACAGTGAACAAGGAAAATACTTTGATGCTATCTGTGAGGGTTTCCTAAGAGGTATGTGTGTGTATTATTCTTGCTCTTAATTTCACTTGCTTTTAACTCTTTACGTAATTGCATACATATGCATACACATACATAGAGAGAGCTACACACACACATATAATTGGAAACCAGATCTTTGTGGGTTTAGAAATTATGTAGAAGATCTGTTTCGACAACTTCAAATACGATAAATAATTATGCCAATTAAGTATATTAATCTCTTACTTTTATTCTGACTCCTTGATCTTTAAATTTTTCAAATAATCTAGTTTTGCAGCTAGAACCCAAAAACAAAGATGCCTTGTTCCAAATCGAGGTAGGGACTTTGATATATAGCAAATGCATATCCCAAAAAAATTCATTAATTTCAACTATAAATGTATCTCACATTTCTTGTTTTTCCATGAATTAATATATATAGCAAGCAGAAAGCAGACTCAGTGATCAACTTTCTTGGTTGGACGATCAGGTAACAACTAATCCTTTTTGCAAACTGAGAAATTAGGGTAAAAATTAATGTGATTTATATTTCATTAGGTTTTTATAAAAAAAAAAGTCAGTTTTACTAAAAAACTTATTTGTATAACATATTGAAAAGTTAGTTTCAGAATATTTAAACATGAAGAAAAGCCAAAAAATCAGAAAACGTTTTTCCAACTTCATCGTCAACTCGATTTTTTCAATATACCTGAAGAATTAATATATATATATATATATATATATATATATATCTGTTTTGATGGAGCTGCAGCTTGAATATCTGAGGAAGAACGGTATGATTAGTCGATGCCAGAAAGTAGGAATCAAGGAAGGGACAGCACTGGTGTACAAAGGGAAAGCAGAAGATGGTGAGTCTGAGAAGTTTGAGTTGGTTGAAGATGAAGAATTCGATCCCTCCGACATTGAAGAGACTATGAGTATTGCAGAATTCATCGAACTCTTCTCTCGTGGCAACATAGCTACCTAAGTCATAATAATAATGATGATGAAAGAAGCTTATATATATAAGTGAGCCTTTGTGTGTACATATCCTTCTAGCTATTAGCTGCTGAAACCCTAGCTAGTAGCTTGTTTTTGTTGTTATTGTAAAGCCAGATTGAGCTCACGTAGCTTTCTTTCATCAGTGTGTCTGCAAAAACCTCTATGTCATCTTTACAACTAAGATATAATATCAAGTATTATTATATGGGCTAAAATTAAGATGTTTGTGTGAGATATTTATTATTATTATTTATTTAGATATTAATTAAGATAATTAATAAATATTTTTAACATTTAGTCATAGGCCTAATCTGGGTAATTGACTCATTTATTAAAATTAATTTTCTAATAGTAAAAATTAATATAACCACAATTTTATCATGTAATAGTTTTTTGAGTCATAGAGCGATAACTTTTATGTGCTCACTCTCTAAGGGTTATCTATTGGTGAAGACAATATATAAGTTGATATTATTATATATAATCACTAGCTAAAAGAACCTATTTTTTTCATCTAATTGTGTTCTTTGATCAATAAGTCTTTGAGTTAAGTTCTAGTTCTTTCTCATATCAACTAAACTAATGGCGCAACATATTTATAAGTCTTCCGCTATATCTTATATATGAATAAAAACATCTGCACCGTTGAAATGCAATTTCATATATGGTCCAGACTTTTATAATTTGAACCCTAATTAACATCGTTAATTTTAAATGATGATAATTCCGTGTCAATTAGTTTTATTTTTTTTATAAAAGTTAAACTTAATATATTAACATGTGTGAATATTTTGTTAACATTTAAAATTTTAATATTGACGTTTTTTATTAATGAAATTGACTGTGTCAGAATTAAATGAATAAAAAATACTCTATAGAATAGAAACTAATTATGAAATATTAATTTTATGAAGTTAAAAGAGTAAAGATCCACTTTGGTCTTCGTATTCAATAAATAAGCGCACCATATGAATTTAAGAAGAAATAAATAACTGTGAGTTGATAAAATCATAAAGGGTCAATTTGGATAAAATTTTGAAAAAATGCTTACGGAAAAAAAGACTTTTGGACAATTTTTAGAAAATGGCTTATGGAGAAGGGCTTATAAAAAAATAATTTTAAATAAATAAATATTTGAATGGTTATTATTAGAATGACTTTTATGATTAATAAATTATCAGAAAGAGTATGAGATAAATTTATTTTACTAGTCATAAATTCCAGTGAAGCTCTTCTTCCTCCTCTTCTGTAGCTATTCCAACGATAGCAACGACATTAGAAATTAGTCAATTGCAGCGACCCATGTCGCACGGAAGAGTGACTCACAGATGACCTACGAAAGGGCTTTTGGCTCCAATGAGTGTAACTCTTCTCTTCCTCTTCTACAGTGAGTCCAACGACAACAAAGACATTGAAAAGCTATTGACTCCAGCGAACCACGGCACATGGAGGATGACATGGTAGAGTGACTCAAGGACGACCCACAGAATGGCAGCAATGGATACAGCCACGGCACATTGACGGTAAAGAGCAAAAGAGGAGAAGAGAGAAGAGAGAGAATAGGGAGAAGAGAAGAGAAAGAAGAGGGAAAATATATGGGTAAAATAGTAATTGGGTATTCCTTAAAATCTTTTATTATTCTAGAAGCTATTCTTAAGATTTTATTCAAAACGATCATTTTAAATCATAATTTTGCCTATAAGTTATTTTGAACAAATATATTTATTTATTTTAAAATTTTCCTAAACTAAAATTTAGACTATAAACTCTGTTAAAGCTATGGTTACAGTACTATCTAAATAGTTACTAAGCTAATTACCGTGTTCACACACAAATATATTGAAACTAATAATTGTATTAGTTTTACTGTAGATTACCTTCTTGGTAAGGTCAGTAACTTGATGGCCTAGCATTTCTTCTGCTATAATGATTTGTCTCCAGATATCTTCGCGTTCGGAATCTAACTCCACAACTCCATTGATTGAAAAAAACAAAAAGACAAGAGTAGTAAGTCATCACATGCTGCTGTCTTTTAAATTTTAATCAAGGAAGGTACTGTTAGCTTTGATGATGATAGATTATAAGAAATGTAGTATAATTTATAAATTTAAAGAGATCTTCCGCTGGTCTTTTAGAATTAGGTTAATTTGTATACATGACAATTTTTTTTATACAAAAGAAAGAAGGCTGAAGCCCAAAATAAAAATAATTATACTATGGAGAAAATTAATCCCAAATATTCTGAAGCCAATAAATATTGCAATAAGTGTAGGGCAAGTGCTCATTAGAGTAGATCTAACAAGATCATCCTTTGTAAGTATATCTATAACCTTATTAAATTGTCTTGATATAAACTATAGTTTTAATTCCAATTGTCTATATAAAAAATTTTGAATCTGCAAAATTAACAAATTTCCTCTTTTCTTTGAAATAATTTCTCCTATTATATCAACAAGTATTTTGCATTTGACTCCAATATAACCTTCTTACATCCTTTATTTCTATACATGATAATTTTTTATTTTTTTTTGGTTGCAAAATAAATTAGGTTGGTTTAGCACAAGTTCCCTACAAAACTAGAGCTTAGAGAATACTTACAGAGAATTTACGAGATTACCTATTAAAAAAGTCTTTATAATAGTAGTGAGAATCGAATTCACGTTCTTATAAGATACAAACCCATTTCTTACTATCTGTGTTAACTCTCATTGGTATACATGATAATCTGTTTTTTTTTGGGTACAAATACATGATAATCTTTTGGTCCTGCGTAATGCCACATCGTTAGATTTTGCCACACATTTCATGGGCTTAACTATGCCGGGCGATGATGTTGTTCACCCCCATGACTTTCCCATTGTTCACCCCTCACACTTCATATCTTGGTCCCAGCAAATATGCCTTCTTGGGCAGTGCATATTGCAACATCTGTATACTATTTACCTTGTTAGGATGGATAAGGGCACGCATCTCACTTGAGAAATTATACGCAATTTTAGTATCTTTATTATCCAATATGTCAATCACAGCACGATAAATGCATAAATTTTCAATTATATTATATTTTTAAGCATATATTATATTTTTGTCAAGTTTTGATTTCAAAATTAGGAAGACTCTTATAGAATACATGAAGTTTTGAAGAATAAAGTGTAGTATTAAAGGCTTGTGAACAATATAATTGAAAAGAAATATTTATATCCAAACTCAACCTTAATATACATATTAAAGTTATTGATTTATTATGTGCGTGAGTGAATAATAATGATACCTCTTACCCACAACTTGTGGCAAAGAAGAAATAAAAATTTTAAAAAATTGTATTTAAGGAATCTGTTTGCAGAAAAATCCCTAAAAATTATCATATGATTGTAAAATCTCACGGGATCTAAGACTAATTTTTCCGAATTATAAAACGACATAACTTAACTAAGGAAAAAATTCATCTCTTGTTATTTTTTTGCCCCTAGTTGATATTCCTTCTTCTAGAAATTGTCATTTTTATTACTTGGGTTGTTATTTTTTTTTTTATTTGAGTTGTTATGTTTTTCATATAGTTATTATTCTTATTATTTGAGTTATTTTTTCTTAGGGGCAATTCTATCATTTCATAATTAGAAAAAAATTAATCCATACTCCGTGAGACTTTACAGTCATTAATTAGATTCCTTGCATGAACTTAAATGCAATTTTCCCTAAAAATTTTGACACCTAAAATGACATGTAAGCACGTTAAGAAATTCTAAGAGTCTGGGAGGGATATCATTTTATGGTTTGAGTTATATCACTCTCTACAGCAGAGTAAGCTGCAAACATATATATTACAAAACACAAGAATATAAAACGGCCCTTATTATATAACTGCTATGAAATTAAGAAAAACAACTGTACAGGTTAGAAACTAAGTACAAGAGAAGAAGTTATTGTACATCAAAGTGTTGCAACTGTTCTGTAATTCAAGTACAGGGAATTAGGCTTTCACCATAGGAGTTTCCTTCATGTCCCTTTCTCCAAGCAAGTCCTCCATGTTTACACTGACTTTTGGCTGCAACAGAACCAGATTATTGTAGTCATTGAAAAATAGCATGCAAATTACTACTTGAAAAAGAAAATTGCAACAGAAAGAAACTATAAATTATCCGCTTATGCTAATAGCCTTAAAGACATGTGGTATGAAAGCTCCCAGTAAGTGAAAGTATGAGGGTTCGATTCTATTTGAAACCACTGTTAGTAAATACATTTCTAATTTTTCTTAAAAAAACAAAGAAATCATCTGCTTATCATGTTTTCAAGAAAGTTAGCTGAGTTAGTCTAACTGTAGAAAAAATCTAGGATACTTCAAAGTATACAAGGCTACCTAATTTGCAACTCAAGCTTGTATGACATAAACTAAATGACTTTAAAGCTAGAATCACATGATATCTAACAATTCTTGTTTTCCCCTTTAACTTTCTCCCCATAGCTAGCTATTCAATTTGAGGCAATGCTTTTCTAAACAAATCACATCTCTAAACTAGTAAACTCATTTCAGATGTTGCAGGTATTAAAATACCTCTTGACAGCAATGTTCCTCTTTGCAAGCATGATTGACAATAGGACAGGAATCATGAAAACAAACAAGTGCTTGATCGTGTGGCCGTTTACGGTATGAAAAGTCAATTTGAAAGTCACTCTGTCAGTAGCCTCTCCCCACCTAGCTAGAAGATAAAATCCTGCAATGACATCAAATGGTTCTAATAAGCATGATTGGTACTTCAAATGAAGTGAAATGAATGTGTATGTGAGCGTAACCGTAGCCCAAACCTGCGGCCCAGAGCCAGTATGTTGAATGTGCGTACTTTGGAGGCACCAAAATACCAATGAGAGCAATGGCAATACATGGCACAGATTGGACCAAACCATAAAGACGAAGGTCTTGATATAACCTGCATTAAGAAAAGAGGTGGAGGACAATCAAAAAGAAATTATTTGCGAGTATTAAATCTGGAAAATTGAAATCATGCATGTTCAAGCACTTGAAAATTCAATGCTTAACTTTAAATGGAAATCATTTAAAGGACTTATTGCAACATTAAAATTACTAGTTCAACTTTTGGCATTGTTCAAACTTCAAACCCCTCCTTGATTTCATAACTCAATGAATGAACCACAACATCTCTTCGACAACAAAATCTACAGAAATAGCAAATAGTTTTATGTGACCGAACAACTAGTTTCACCATAGAAGGAATTCATTGAACAATGCTACAGTGAATCGCCGACTGCAGTTACGCGATTAGCGAAAGAACTAGCGTGAACATAAAAGAAAAAGAAGGAAGAAGCTCTCCTCCAATATAGAACGCTGAATATGCCCACTATATTCGAAGTTATGACTGGCATTTTTCCCTTCTTCTCATCAATCCTTTCAATGATGAATATTGCTAGGACTGAGACAGCACCGATAGTCATCTGCAATTGTAGACAGTTAAGGGGTAAAAGGTGAAAAATTCAAATCGGAAAAAGGGATAAAGGGAATAGACTTCGATAATGACCAATTCAACATTTTTATTTGAAAAGGAAAAGGGGAAAAAACTCACTGGAATTCTATCCCACACAAGGCGATCATCATTCGGCTTGAGATGATAGTATGAAGAACCAAATGCAACAGAACTCATGCCAACATAAAAGGACGTCGAAGCCCATCTTTCACCTCGCGAGCTTTTGGCAAGCACTTATTATTATTCACAAGTCACAACAATCATATGCAAAAGCATATATATAGTCTATAAAATAAAAATCGAAGCCCAGTGAGTCCAATGAGTCCCACGATTGCAAAATCTAACCCCAATGAGTCCAATAACCATGTATGGGAAATTTGATATCACATCAGGTGCATTAGGGATGCCTACCAAGCATAACATAACAATCCCTTCAATTCAAATTTTACAGCAAACAAAGTGGAATAGAAAAGAATACTCTAGCAATCTGATTGCTGTTTGTCCTATCATATAACTCCTGAATATTAATGAAGCAACAGATCCACTTCATCTTATATTAACTAGAAGTGGGCCCCGCGCAATAATAGCGATATAAATTCAAAACTAAGCTAGCACACAACCTAAAGAGGGAGGAACACTGTTCACAACAATAAAACTTCTCTGTAACTTGTATAAATGCATTGATATTGATTCTTCTGCCAATGATTCTTTTGGTAAGTGATAGGATATTCAAAGAAGTAACATGTTCGTTATTTCCAACTTTGAAAAGACAGAAAAATCTTCCACTCAGCTCACACAATGCACATAAATATACAAAAAGAAAAACATACACTGCTTCGCTAGTTCACACAATATTACATGTGAATGAATCCATTCAGCAAACAGAGGGTAACAAATAGTAATAATCCAATAAACAATTTCCCCAATGAGGATGATAAATGTTTAAAGTTTGGATCAATGAGAGAAGAGCTAACCGAAGAATTGGCGTTTGTCAGAGAAATCATGGTAGTTTTGAGGCTGAGGAATTCTAGGGATCACCAACATCACTACTAGAAATAAGCAAGTAATTCCAGCTACCCATCCGTAGACGACGCGATTTTCCATCTTTCACGAAGAATCGATCTGGAACTAGAGAGATAAAGATCGGGAAATAAGTGAAAGGAAGAGAAGTGCGGCGGTGGCCACCTGGTTATACCCATCTCAAAGAGTTGCGGCGGTGGCTTTGTCCGGTGTCGATCGAACCCAAGCCGGCTCATTTGAAAGCAATTAAATAGGAGAAAGTTTGTGAATTGAACAAAAATACTAAACGCAGAAGATAAACAGAGGTTGATGAACCTAGTATTGATTGACGAGACTATAAAGAAAAGATCGTCACAGCTCGCCAATCAAAAGGCTTCCCGCTAAAATTTTCCCTCGAACTCTCGATGATTATTTTTTGTCAACGACAAGCGGACCTTGAGCTAATTCTGGTCCAACAAAATCCAACAAAATATTAATATAGGCAAGTTCGATTCAGTTGCGGTTAGTAATAACTTTTTATTTTGGTAAATAATTTTATAAATTTTTATAAATATTCTTTAAATCTAACAGCTATATCATATATTTAATAGGCAAAACACACCTAAATTTTTTAATATAAAAAAATTTAACAAAATAAATATATTTATTAAAAAACTATTAATATTTTTATTTAATTTTTAATCAATAGGTAGATGATGAAACTTTTAAAAATATGATATAAATAGTAACTAATATTCTAATATTATTTTTTATATATAGTTAATATTTTAATTTTATTTATAATATAATTTAATCTATAAATATTTTTAATTTTATATAATTTTATCTATAATTATTTTAATTTAGTATAATTTTATGTATAATCTTATTTTTTAAATTAAAAATTGTATAAAAATAAAAATATTATAGATAAAATGGTATCTAATTAAAAAAAATATAAATAAAATTATATTATAAATAATATTATGATATTATTATATGCTACTTTATCCTAAAATAAATTATAACAACTTAATTAAAAAATGAGTGAAACTGCCATGTAAAGATTAATAAATAAAAAAAAAACAGTTACAGAAATGAAATAAAAATATAGGGATTCATGTTCTCTGGACGGGAGAATTTAAACAATTATATTAATTACCTTAAAAGTAAAAAATGTACTTTTTTCGATGAAAATCCAAGCACCACCTAAATGGCTAAGTCCCATACTTAATCCAACTAATCATTTAGAAAGAAATGTATAGAAAATAAGATGTATAGGGATCGAAGATTCCTCCCTCGTCTCATGAAAAACTTGTAGCATACTAGCGTTTGAAATTTAAAATAAACAAATATATTAGATATCTTACCAAAATATTTTCATTACTTTATCATATTTATCTTACCAAATAAATCATAAAAATTATATCCTTATTCATTATCAACCATACCAAATAAATATGTTTTTATCCCATTTCGTTTATGAATTAGGTAGAGAGTTTATTAAACATTATTAAGTGCTTGCTTATTTAATTTCACTCATTTTAAGTGATTTTACATTATGTAGAATAAACATCACTTTTTTTTTTTCCCTGAGATGTAAAAAGAATTTATCTTGTAAAATGTATAAATACTTAAAAATAAGGGTTCCCAACTCACCGAAAAATTGAAAATAAATTTTATTATGGAAGTAATATATACCCGTTAAATTAAACCTTAATTTTTTTTAATTAATACAATCGTTTTTTCATGATTTAATTCATCTCCTAATTTTATTTTATATTTTTTGTCAATGGAGCTTATAATTTATAGCAGGGGTATATATAGGCAAGGCTGGGTAAAGCAACCCCTGCCCAGTATCTTACCCAAAAAAAGTATGGGCTGTATTTTACAGCATAATACCTAGCATTGCCCAGTAAAAGCTTTAACTATTTCGAATTGGGCATACACAAATTATGATGTCTTGCTCATGAGAAAAAATTTATAATCATAAATTTATAAAATAATAATTTTTATATCTTCAAGAGTTAAAAAATATACATAATTCACTAAGAATAAGGTAACAAAAAGATAATAATTAAAATCTTGAAATTTATTGCATATATAAAAAGAAAAATTCAAATATGTAGAGGTCAAATATTTATAGCATTATTGTAACACCAATAATCAAATGTTTAGCAAATAAAACATATGAATAATTTTAGTATTTACGTAAATATAAGAGTTATATTCAATACTTTAAAAATGAGCAAGAAAAATTATCAGTTAAAATGAAATATGTAAACTTATAAATAAAATAAGTTAAGAATAAAAATAAGACTCTAAAAAAAATAATATATATAGAGCCAGTCTAAATGGGTAAGGCAATATACTTTATCCAATGCCCTACCCTGCCTAACAATTGGCACTGTCTAACTCTACCAAAATATATTTTAGATAATATTTTTTAGTCAGGATTAAACGATTTTTCTATAAGCTCAATCGGACAAACTAGCTATAGGTATTATGCATAGTCCTAATTTACAGCCTTTGAATGGTACGATTTTGCCCAAATATAACATAAAATATAATATAAATTTATCTCATTATTGATATTGATTTAATAATATATAAAAACTTATTTAGTTTTATTTTAAGGTTTTATAGTATTTAATATTTTAATATTATTTTTTATACATATATAGTATCTTAATCTTATTTATGGTATAATTTTATTCATAATTTTTTTAAATTTAATATAATCTTATTTTTTAAATACTAAAAATTGTATTAAATTAAAAAGATTATAAATAAAATTATAATAAATTAAAAAAATTATAGATAAAATTATATTATAAATAATATTGTGATATTGATATTAGAGGCATATGAAAGATAAAATTAGGATATTATGTGATATATATATATATATATATATGTAATATTATCAATTTTACGATTATTAATATAAATATAAAAGTTATACTATTTAAAATGAAGGCTGAAATTGCTTTTTTTTTTTTTTTTTGGGGTGACAAATACAGCTGGTCCCTTAAATTCGAAGCAAAACCCTCTCTAATACTCGCTTCCGCCTAGCCTCCATACTCCATAGTCAATAGCTCGGAGAAATTGATTCATGGCGCAGTCTCTAGAGCTATTGCTTATACAATTCTTGATGCCTGACAATGATGCTCGGCGTCAGGCAGAGGACCAAATCAAGCGACTTGCTAAAGACCCTCAAGTGGTTCCTGCTTTGGTTCAGCATCTGCGCACTGCCAAGACCCCCAACGTCCGCCAACTAGCCGCCGTGCTACTCCGTAAGAAGATCACCGGTCATTGGGCCAAACTCTCTCCCCAGCTTAAACAGCTTGTTAAGCAGTCCCTCATTGAGAGTATTACAATGGAGCACAGGTATTCATCGGTCAGATTACTACTGTCTGTTCCTTTTTTTATTGGAATTTTAATGATCTTGTAGTGTATGGGTACTCAGCTAATTGAATTGTGTTCGTTTCTGCAAATTTCGAATGGCGTGTATGCTCTGTGTATGAAATTTGACTTCAATTTTTTGGATACCCATTTTGTAAAAACGAGAGCTTTCTGCTGAAAGTAATAAGTTTGGCTTAAATAAGTCAATTTCAGTTAGCTTCGGCCTATCTATTAAGTTGATTGAAACTACCAACTGATGTTCTATGAAGTTTGCTGTCTGGTCAGTCAACAGTGAACACTAAGGAAAATTGTGATAATCAATATCTTGTTCTTGAGCAAGTCATGTGGTTTCAATTTTTATTGAAGTCAATGAAGAGGGAGATGGAGCTGAGGCTCTTCCTTGGACAATGCCTGAGGAGAGGTTTCCTGGAATTTTTGTATGGGATAGGCTGAAAAGTTGGTCTGTTATACCATTGCCCCGCACGTGTGTATATATTTATTGGCGATAATAAAAATAGGATCAGTTCACTATTCCTTTTCCTTTTGACCATATCTTAATATTCTTATAACGTCGTCATTTCTTGTGATTTATTAAAATCATGAAGCACATTATATATTTACTTTTCTTAAATTTATAATTATGGTGCTGTTGGTGTTGTCTACGTTTCATATGCTCTGGTACTTTTGGATATGATCCCTGGTTACCACCAGGTAATCTTATTATGATCTCATATTATAATGTGCAGTCCTCCTGTAAGGAAAGCAAGTGCCAATGTTGTGAGTGTTGTAGCGAAATACGCTGTTCCAGCTGGTGATTGGCCTGATTTATTGCCCTTTCTGTTCCAATGCAGTCAGAGTGCACAGGAAGACCATAGAGAAGTAAGTTCATGACACTGAAAAGTCATATGGTTTCGTCTTTATTGTGTGATCATGGTGTCTTCTTTCTGTTGGCTTTTACCGCCCCCTACTTCTGCTTCAAGTCATGATACAAAATTTTCATCAGACAGTCTTTCATATGCCCATATAGACATCTATAATGTTTGAATATGTAACAAGATGGGAATCGTGGCCTAACATGTTATCATACTAACCTCATTGATTGGATATTATTTCTTTTTATTCACTTAGTCAAGACATTTTGTGATTAGTTGTTATAGACTCAAAATCATAACGGTTAGAAACTTATAATGAAACGTGAACGCCAGTAGGACCTTAGAAAATACTATTTTACATGGTACAGGTATATGAGAAGTCTACAACATTTCCCCTTGCATCTTGCTGAGTTCTTGTGATGAAAAATTAAGGCTAGACCCATGTTATATTTCTTTGATCTTCTTCATGATACTTTTTAGCTCATTATCAGTGTTTGCAATGGTCATGAGATGATGGGGTCAGTCTGGTGAACTTAGTTGAAAGAACTCAACTAAAGTATGTTTCTTATGAATTGGAGATACGCTTTTTGTATGAAGAATTATAACATTTTAAGTAATATGCACATGATTCATAAGCTAACAGATTTCCATTAGACTCTATAAAGATTATTTTTTTACTCCTTAGGCATGGTCTCAATTGCCATTTGATCGCATATTTAAATACAGACTTTAAAGTCAAGAAAAAAGGTTAGGGTCTTTTAATGGACATTTTCCTGTTTGTTGAACTAATATCTAACAAAATGTTATGCTTTTGGGATATAAGGTGGCATTGATTCTCTTCAGTTCTTTAACTGAAACAATTGGGAACACATTTCGGCCCCATTTTGCAGATCTGCAAGTGCTTTTACTCAAGTGCCTGCAAGATGAGACTAGCAACCGTGTTCGAGTTGCTGCACTCAAGTAAGTTAATATTCATGCTTAGTGTTTTCATGGTTGTACAAAACGGTTACAGTAATTTCCCATCGTTCCATACTAAGATCCATGCTTGCTTTGTTAGGGCGGTGGGGTCTTTTCTAGAATTCACTCATGATGGGGATGAAGTGGTATGTGTTGTTCATGTCACTGTGGAATTCTTTTGTAAAATTAAACATAAAAAAGATAAAAAATGTAATTGGGATTTTTATTTCTATAATTGTTGCTTGTTAACAGTTGAAAAACTCTGTTTAATCATCTGCAGCTTGATATTGCGTATTTTTCATTTTTGCTGACTTAAGCTTTGTGTTGGACAGGTTAAGTTTCGCGAGTTTATACCCAGCATCCTGAATGTATCACGGCAGTGCCTGGCCTCGGGAGAAGAAGATGTTGCTATAATTGCTTTTGAAATTTTTGATGAGCTGATTGAATCTCCTGCACCTCTTCTCGGAGAATCAGTCAAATCCATAGTGCAGTTCTCCCTTGAGGTTTGCTCAAGTCAGAATTTGGAATCTAACACACGTCATCAGGTGGGAATGGATTATAAATTATACTTCTATGTCTTTTACTCTTGCCATTTAATCATTATCCTCACTTATTCGTTCCATGTAACAGGCCATCCAGATTCTTTCTTGGCTGGCAAAATACAAGTCTAATACTTTGAAGAAACATAAGCTTGTCATCCCTATTCTACAAGTTTTATGCCCTGTGCTTGCTGAATCAACAAATGAGAATCTAGACGATGATCTTGCACCAGATCGAGCTGCTGCTGAAGTTATTGATACTATGGCTTTGAACATCTCAAAGCATGTTTTTCCACCAGTTTTCGAATTTGCTTCTGTAAGCTGTCAAAATGCAAACCCAAAGTTTCGGGAAGCTTCTGTTACTGCTTTAGGTGTCATTTCAGAAGGTTGTTTGGAGCATATGAAAAATAAGCTCGAACCTGTTCTCCATATTGTGCTGGGAGCTCTGAGGGATCCTGAACAGATGGTAAGAGGGGCAGCTTCATTTGCTTTGGGTCAGTTTGCTGAGCACTTGCAGCCTGAAATTGTATCCCATTATGAAAGCGTTCTTCCTTGCATCTTGAATGCCCTTGAGGATGCATCTGATGAAGTAAAGGTACACATTGGAAACAATAATCATTCATTCTTAGATCATCTGCATGTTGTTTGAGTATCATATTTCCATTTCATGCAGGAAAAATCATACTATGCTTTGGCTGCATTTTGTGAGAACATGGGTGAGGAAATCCTTCCTTTTCTAGATCCTTTGATGGGAAGACTGTTGGCAGCTCTCCAAAATAGTTCTCGAAACTTGCAGGAGACATGCATGGTATAGCAACATTTGGTAAAGTTAGCTATTGGTTTATTGGTTTTGTATTAATTTGATTTTTATGCTGGATTCTTCTTGCAGTCAGCAATTGGTTCTATTGCATCTGCTGCTGAGCAAGCATTCATTCCTTATGCTGAAAGGGTTTTAGAGTTGATGAAAAACTTCATGGTTTTAACTAACGATGAAGATCTCCGTGCACGCGCAAGAGCTACTGAACTAGTTGGAATTGTTGCAATGTCTGTAGGGAAAATGAGAATGGAACCAATATTACCCTCTTATATAGAAGCTGCTATATCTGTAATTGCCTTCAATACTCAACATCTGACTCTCCTCACTTTCCATGTCCCTATAGTTATTGATATGTTTATATTTCATTCAGGGTTTCGGACTTGAGTTCAGTGAGCTTAGGGAATACACCCATGGGTTTTTCAGTAATGTTGCAGAGATTTTGGATGACAATTTTGCACAGGTATGCATAGATTAATTCTTTTACATATTTCGTATCTCTGACCTTAATCTTACTACCAATATTTGCAATGGATATACAGTATCTTCCTCATGCTGTGCCTCTTGCATTCTCTTCGTGCAATTTGGATGATGGCTCAGCAGTGGACGTTGATGATGCTGATGATGAGAATGCCAATGGATTTGGAGGAGTCTCATCTGATGATGAAGCTCATGATGAGCCAAGAGTTCGAAATATAAGTATTAGAACTGGTGTTTTGGATGAAAAAGCAGCTGCAACTCAAGCCCTTGGCCTATTTGCACAGCATTCAAAGAGTGCTTATGCTCCGTATCCTTTAAATATCTCACCTTTCTTTTCATAAGTACATAACACAATCAATGTTAGATCAGATGATCATGAATTCTTTAATTAACTTAAGTTACTTGGAGGAGACAATAAGAATATTGAAGAAACACGCTGGTTATTTTCATGAAGATGTTAGACTTCAGGCAGTCATTGCTTTTAAACGTAAGTAAATATGTTTTCTTAAAGCTGTTCTGTTTCAAATAGCATGTATGCATTCTACTCATATTCTCTTTTCTGCTCAATCATATGTTTTTCATACTGGGCACAGTCCTGATGCTTACGGTAAGTAATAATTTCTTGTTGATTTACTCAATGCGTTTCACCATTGGCAATACTTCCTCAATGATGAATAATCCCATTCCCTAGAGTACCAAATGGAAAATGGAAGTAAAAATGTATTCCAGTGGAAGTACACTGCCCTTTCTAGTTTGAACATGAAAACCTTGCATTTTTTTTTCATGCCAATTTGTAGATAACTAGATGGTTTCTTCTTTGGTACTTTGAATCTAAAATTTCTCACCTTTTTCATATAATTTATGAAAAACATGAAATGTTAATGCAAATTTAATTTTAATGCAGATATTTTGACTGCTGCACATGCAATCTTCCAAAGTCAAAGTGTAAGTCTGCAGTATTACCTCCACTCATTTTATTTTCTTTCTTCCATAAGTATGATAATTTGTTCGCTTAATCTGTTGGTTTTCTGTCCCTTTCTTCTATCCTCTCCATATTTGTAATTCTAGGATTGTAACACTATTTGACCAAATTAAAAAAAAACATTCGAGGCATCATTTTGATTTTACAGTCAATATTTTTGTTTGTCAATATGTGTAATTACCGAACAATGTACAAAAATATAATTATGCTCATTGTGCTTCAATATTTCTTCTATTATAAGAAAACTTGCTTTCAGTTTCATAGTGATAAACACTTAAATTTGTTTTTCAGGAGGGAGCAGCAAAAGCAAAAGAAATTCTCGGTAAAAGCCTGAATTGGAGTATCTGTATTTTTGTCTTTTCATTTATCATGTTACTTTTATTAATGTAATTATTTTAACTTTTTTAATTCTACAGACACAGTGATGAATATTTACATCAAGGCTATGATTGAAGATGATGATAAAGAAGTGGTTGCTCAAGCTTGCACAAGCATAGCTGATATCATTAGAGAATATGGTTATTCAACTCTCGAGCCTTGTAAGCATGGACTTAACTGGCTATTTCCAACCTGCCATTTTTTTTTTAAACAGAACTATCTTTTGAATCCATACGCTGATACTAACAAGATTTTTGCTTTTGTATGTGCTTTTCACTTGTGCTCATTTTAGACTTGCCTCAGCTTGTTGAAGCAACTTCATTGTTGCTTCGGGAGGAATCTGCTTGTCAGCTAGTAGAATCAGACAGTGAAATTGATGATGATGATAGTGAGCATGATGAAGTGCTTATGGACGCGGTTTCTGATCTTTTGCCTGCATTTGCAAAGGCCATGGGTTCACAATTTGATCCCATCTTTGCTCAGTTCTTTGAACCCTTAATGAAATTTACTGTGAGTTAGAGATGTAGAAAATTTCATTCTCTCTGTCTCTCACACCCACACACACACACTTAATAATTAGGTATAAATTATAAATCTTATACTCACTGTAAAATGCAGAAAGCTTCCCGTCCGCCTCAAGATAGAACCATGGTAGTTGCTTGCCTTGCTGAAGTGGCTCAAAACATGGGTTCACCTATTGCAGGATATGTGGATGTAATATTTTTTTCTTTATTCTTTTGACTATATCATCTTTGATGCTACTGTTTATTTAGAGACATTTAATTGATTTGCAAAATTTTATACCCTTTTACTCAGCGAGTGATGCCCTTGGTGCTCAAAGAACTAGCATCATCTGAGGCAACAAACAGAAGAAATGCCGCCTTTTGTGTTGGAGAGTTATGCAAAAATGGCGGTGATTTAGCTGTGAAGTATCCTTTTTCCTGGTCATCGTATATCGGGTTGAGGTTTTATTTTTTCCCATTTCCTATTGTCGTAGAGCTCTAGGTTAGTTTAGTTTATCAAAGCACAATTTATACGGTTAACTGTGTCAACTAATGTTAGTACAGTACTGCTTGAGTTTTGTCTGCTTTTTGGTTTGAATCTTTTGTTTTGGTAAAACATTCATTCATCTTGGTCTAGCATTTCCTTTATCCAAGACTAGATACTATGACAATATATTGCGTGGCCTCCATCCCTTGTTTGGTGAATCTGAGCCGGATGATGCAGTAAGGGATAATGCAGCTGGTGCTGTGGCAAGGATGATAATGGTTCACCCTGAATCTATTCCATTAAATCAGGTACCCACAATCACCCTAAAAAAACAAAAAAAAGTTAACAATGGCCTTCCACTTTTTGTCTTCTTTGCTTTGGGAATCATATTCTGCTAAAAATCACTTGATGGTCAAATCTTTCGGCTTCTATTAAAATGTTTTTTTGGATTTTGACAGGTTCTTCCTGTTTTCTTGAGAGTGCTTCCTTTAAAGGAAGACCATGAAGAATCTATGGCTGTTTATAGTTGTGTCTCTACTCTAGTATTATCATCCAATCCTCAGGTAATTGTTTCTTTCAAGAACTTGTCTGATGTTTTCCCTGCTAATTGTTTCCCCAAAAGTGGCACCTATCTCGTTTTCTTTCTAGATACATCCCTCATTTCTTTTTTAGAAAACTTTTTTCCACTTACCAAACATTGCATTAATATTTTCCTACAATCTTATCTAACTCTATTTTCTATCCTAAATGTAATTCAGATCCTCTCTCAAGTACCTGAGTTGGTCAACCTTTTTGCTCAAGTAGTGGCTTCACCAGTTGAGACTCCTGAAGTCAAAACTTTAATAGGCAGATCATTTTCTCATCTGATTTCTCTATATGGCCATCAAATGCAACCCCTTCTAAGCAAGCTCCCACCTGCACATGCCAATGCCTTATCAGATTTCTTCCCCAGGAGTTGACATGGCAGGACAACGATTTTTGTTTTTCTTTCATTTTTTTCACTTGTTTTACTTATGTGTTATGTTTTTAAGGAATGTTTTTTTTATACGTATACTTCATAGGGAAGCTGTTTAGCCCTGTCAGAGTATATCATTACTTTTACCAGGTATGAATATGATTCTGTTGGGAATGTTACTTTCTTATTGTCATTACGTAGTAGTATATACAAGTGCCCATAAAAACACCATAAGTAGGTTTTTTAAGAGAAAACCACTGAGGTCCCAAGAAAGAATATAATTATTAAAATCTTCTACAACAAGTGAGCAACATGGATACTGTTATCATTTCCTGTATTAAAACTTATCATTCCATACTGTAATGATTCCCCCCCCCCCCAACACAATTTTTATCATGATTTGATTTTTGAAAATTCACAATTTGACTATTGGGTCTTTTATAAATCAGTGGTTTGAACTATTTAACTATACTTTTCCTCATATTTCAATATAGTAGGTGGTTTTCTGATGCCTGTCTTTTGAGAGTATTTTCCTTTTTAATCAAATATATCAATCAGCTGACTGATGAAAGGTTACTGTTGCTTGTCCTGCAGGTTATAGTTGTACCTTCTAGCGCCTTCTCGATTTTTATTTAGAGAAGCCTGTTTTTTGGTCCTTTGGTTTAAATTTTCCTTGGTATATTGTTTAGTTTTATAGTTAATATTTATTTATTAATCTTTCATGATTAATATTTTGTTTTTCCCGTTGAGTTCATTTTTACTGGTTTGAAGTGGGGTGAGAATTTTGTCTTCAAGGCTCATGTATCATTGATCTAAACATTAATAGTGATATAATGCCCAGTTGTGTCTACAATTTCTCACTTTTTCATTTCTTTTCTTAAATATATTCTTTATTGGACCAAGGGGGTATTTTTGCCTTTAACTTTTTCTCGCAAAATCACGGAGTATTTTAATTATAAATTATTAAGGAGTACAATACTACAATGTTATCTTCAAACTTTAAGGAGAGAATTTTGGCCAAAAAACAAATTAAGGAGAGAATTCGGGCGTTATTGTTTTGTCTTTTTTTTTTGGTAAAAAAGCAAAATAACAATGCAACAGACAACTTCAAGTTCAATGCAAGCTTCATGACTCTTTAGAAATCAAAACTATACAATTCTAAGTTGAGTAGCTCCAATTATTATATTTTTAAGATATTAAATACTACTTTTATTATTTTTTTTGGAAAAGATCAATTGATATTAATATAAAAGGCATGCTATAGTTATATTACTCAGAAGGAAAAAGAGCAAAGCAACAAGAAAGAAACGAAGAGAAAGTATGAATAAGTTCACAAGAGATAAAAGAACAAAAGGTTTCAGTAAAAAAGATATGTCTAGTTCAATCCCATTATCATTCGAGATAAAAACCATTTCTTAATGAAGCATATTGCGAGGGAGTTTCCTTTTTGTAGGAGCCTCAAGTCATGAGTCTATCATTTTAGAGAAACACAAAAGCGCTAAAGACCAAAAGGGTGCACTGAGTTGGGTAATCTTTTCCAGATAAATCTCTGAATTGGATTGCCAAGGGAGCATATGACGTAATCACAATTAATACAGATAATAAAGAATGAATTTATATCCTATAAAGATATAAGTTTAATTCTTGTTAGTATCATAAATATCTTTTTAGTAGACAATTTCATAAGTCTCCTATAAATATTTTTTAAAACGCTTTCTATGAGATTGAGTCTTTACTTTAATGATGAATCGATATAGAATCAACCTAAATTTTTTTATAAAAGAAAATGATAATGACAAAAAGAGGAAGGAAGAATTCATCTTCTTCTTCTTGTACATAACGATCATCCATCTATCTTCGTGGATATTACTAAAATGTTTGAAATGATCAATGCTTGAGTTAAAAGTCAAGAAATTGGAAGATATGGCAACTAGCACTTCCTGAATAACTGTTAAATGAGAAAAGATTTTTGGTTATGTTAAGTTTATTTCTTGCATAGTATTAATAAAGATTAAAGATGATAATAATACTATGCAAGAAATAAAAATGGTACTTTTATGTTGAAGGCATTTGAATTTTATTATTTGAGAAAATTGTCTATAAATATTTATTTGGAGAATTAATTGTTCAATAGTATTGAAATTTAAGTATCATTATTTTTTATATATGAAACTTTAATATAGAAAAACATGTAACGTATTATTAGATAATTAATTTTTTTAAATGGATATTTATGGGCAATTTTTCCTTATTATTATTTTATGACAAATTCTGTATACAAGTCAGAGAGAGAACGATCAATCCACAAACATTTTAAGTTGATTAATCAAAACTATAAATAGATATAAACAACTAAGTCACAAAAAAAAGAAATAAATAAATACAGTTTTTCCCCAATACCTTTATTTATTTAATCTCGTCTTCACTTCGTTTAAAACATGCGGGCGGAAAATCCAGCTGATAATCATATATTGAGCAGAAAAACCTGTTTCCCAAATCGACGACGAATTGAAACTGCGAAATTCCGCCACTTTCTCGGGAATATTGGTTTTTAACTGCGTTATGGATCCAGAACAGACGTTTATCCGCGTGCAGGAAAGGTTTTCGCAGATGTTGACCCCGAAAGTAAGAGCTGCTATGGAGTATTTGAGCCTGTTCGGAGCCATCACCCTATTCTGTATTCTCGTAGTTATGCACGCCAATTATGTTCAGCAGGTACCCAATGTTGCCCTTCTTACTCTCAATTTGAGTTTTTTGTTGCTCTTTTAGGGCTCTTCAATTTCCAATCTTTGACCATGATTCCATAACCAAAGCCCAGGTTTTGATGGAAAAATAGATTTTGGCTGTGTGGGCCCCTTTTTTGTCCCAAAACCTAGGTTTTCCCTCAAATAATTGATTTTGGCCTGATTCCAAACAGGCACTAACTATTACTATCTAGTAACTACTTGAGATATAGATAGCAATGTAGCAGCTGAAAGAAGTATTGCATAATCTGATTGGGTTCCCTTTGCTTTCATGCATCTTGCTCCCAGTGTCTTCTATTCTCATTATCTTACTGATGTGCTGAATAAATAATGATCTAAGCAATCCCTTGCTTTCAATGCCATGCCTTTCCTTTCTTTAGATCTTCTAACAATCTTGTCCTCTTTCATATTAGTACTTAATTCCTCACTTTCATACACACCACGTTGTAATTTAATTATGCTTTCTTATTTGACTTTATTTTTGGTTTTTTATGAGGCTAATACTTATTCTTTTCTTCATTAAGCCGGGCTGTTCAAGTGAGCTCACGGGAGTTGTGACATCAGAGGCCCAGCTTATTCAAATTAAGGTATATGTTGCCTTTCTTTCTTTGTTTTTTATTTACCTTTGTGAATTAAACTTCTTGTAAATAAATAGATAATACTTAAAGGCAAAATAGATGATACTTAAACTTCAGTTTGAGTGACGATTGCATAACTATCACCATTATCAGATTGCATTATTCATTCCTCACTAGGGTTAAATAGATAATTCTAGCATATTTTGTTTGACTGGACTGCTACACTTTATACTTCCATAAATCTCTCTTGTAGATAACTAGTGTGGGCTTGTGGTCGCATAATGAATCTGATTCAACCAGAACAGATGCTCCTGACACAACAACTGTAGCAGATAAAATAGAGGTTTCTGATGTGGATGGAGATGGAATGGCATTCTTGGCTACAAAGTTTTGGTTGAATTGGGTTGATTCACGCCCTTGGAGGGGAAAATCATTGTTCAAGTTTTGGAAGACTGAGAGAGAATTTATTGATCATCCAGCTGAAATGTCTATCAGCAGTCAAAACTCCAAGGCAGTGGCTGGAGATGCTGGGGTCAAAGTTGATAAAGAGGAGTCACGAAATAGTTTTTCTTTATCAGCCAAAGAGACATTGAAAGCAGCAATTATGCGCTTTGGTAAGAAGTGGTATAAGCGCATCTCGTTTGTTTGGAGAATCTTGATAAAGATATTTGAAAGTTTACAGAAAATATGGGTAAGTATACAGTGAAAATATAGTTTTCCTTGTAGATAGATTATTTGGACGACCATATCCATACATATTATGCTTGCTAACTGGAATTTATAAACTTTGGGTAAGTACACCGAGAAAATATGTTTTCCTTGTAGATAGATTGGATTTGGACCATATCCATATATATGATGCTTTCTAACTGTAATTTATAAAATTTAGCGATCGAATTTACTCAAATTTTTGCTGAAGTTTGAATTTTGGGTGCAGAATATTGCTGGTATACACTTAGATCTTGATATTCCCAAATGGATGGTTATCCTTCACTTGGACAAGCTTAGCTCTAGTGCAGGTAAATACATTTGTATAGTGTTATTCTGGTCTTCTTGCATCTCTTGAACAAAATTTATCATATGTTTTAGAAGAAAAAGTTACTAGAAAATAATGATGAAACATGAAAATATTTTAGGGCGCTTTAGCTAGAGACTTGTGAATCAAGACAATCACTTCTAGTCTTTACATTATGTATTTGTCCCTGATGAATGACTCTTCGGCTCCTTTTCTCGTGTTCTACATAGTTCAATTGGTTCTAATTTTTTTTTTAATTTCAGTGCAATGGCTTGAAAAGGGGAGCAAGGCATTTGAACCAACATATTTATATACTATAGAGAAGGTATATTATTTTTCTGTGGATATTTCAAAGTTAAAGTTTATAAAGTCTCTGAATTTCAGCCGCCAGTCATGTATAATATTCTGTAGGGATACTTCTTGTTACCTGAAAGTGCCAAGTCTCGCCATAACATACATACTATGAACATCAGCATATCAGCTTGGCACCCCTGCTTTGGAAACAGGTTGATCTCTTTTAATGCACTTACATATTTTAGCATGTTAATCTGGTTCTTATTCAGAGGGAGACTGCTTATCTTCATTGACAATTACAGTATTGTAGGCTTGTCACTGAGATTTGCAAATTGTCCGGGGATAAGAAAAATGGTCCTATCATTAATTGATCTTCATAGTATTTATTGTTTCTAAATCATTGCCATGCATTCAAGTTGATTTATTATGAATTTATTTTCATTTTCCAGGTGGCAGCAACTACTCATAAACAGAGTTGTTGGATATGATACCATTTTAATGAATAGTTTGTTAACTTCTTCAAGTCAAGGTAACCATCTTTTTTCTGCATGAACCTTTGCATAGAATATAATTGTGTGAGTGACTGAGTGTGTTGATTAATTCATTTTAGAAATATGAAGCGAATAATCTGGTAGTTGATTTTTTTTAAAACACTGTAGTTTCCCTAGAGAAAAGGGTGGAAAGTGAAGAAAATGGGAGAAAAATGGTAGAGAAACAAGGCTGTAATTGTCTGAAGTTATGCTACTTCATTTTTCTGCCTCTTTTCCTTATTATTATTGTTATTGTTATTATGTTCTATTTAATTACTAGTTTCTAATATTATTTACTAAATTTGCAGATAATATAAGGTAGTTCTCATAATTTTAGCAACAAAATATGCATATATCAAACAATTCATAGTTCTCATTGCCACTCTGTCGCAAATTTGAAGATTCATTTAGTAATTATGGCTAAATTGGTTTTGGGATTTCTTTTTACAGGTTATCTTTATAATTATCAAACAAAGGAATTTTATAATCTTAGTTATGCACAAGCACCTCCAGAAGGTCCTGCTAGATTTGGAGGTTTGTTGACTCTATCTTTCTACTACTTCGTGGAGCATTTTCTATAGGGAGGGATTGCATTAGTTGGTGAAAACTTCAATTCTGTTATTTTCCCTTCTTTACATGGTGACATCCTCTTTAATATTAGGAATGAGGCAAAGAACATGCGTAGATAGATAAGGGAGGCTACTCTTGGAGACAAAACTGCTATAAGGAAAGTTGGGGATAATAAATAACTAATGTGCTTAAATTCTAAAAATAATTGCATGATTTACATTATCTACTCCCTTAATTAGGCATGGAGGGGTCGGGCCAAAGTGGCTATGATACAAGGTCAATAAAGCTGAAATTTTATCCAAGATCAATCTATGTAATACGTGAATGCTGTATGTACCTAAATAGAATTCTGTAGGTGTAGGCACTGGAGAGAGGCTCCAAAATAAGAAAAGAAAGCAACACTAATTAGAGGGAATAAAGTTAGCAACAAATGGAAGACCGATAAATAAGACATAAAAGTGGATATCAAATCTTCCTAGAATAGAGAACTAGCCATTATATCTAAAATAGGAGACCAGCCCTTGGATATCTGAAGAGTTAGCCACCAGATCTAATCCTCTCAGGATCAGATTTGACGCACACGGCATTAATCACGCTCATTATCATCACAAACAATTACCATAGAAGTTATAACATATTTAAGGCAATCCATGTTTGGGTTCTAGAATAGAAGTATGTTGTAGATCAAAGTTTACCCTTAGTAGCTCAAGCTACACTGTCTTTGGAAAGACCATCATCAATACTCTGTTACATGAAAAAAAATAATTTTTTTTCTTTGTTTTCTTTCACCATGCATTATGTTGGATTTTGTGGAAAAATTGCGTCTACTCTGATTGTTAGAATTTTGGGTTGAGGAATCTTTTGTATATCGTTGTTTCGGAACTCATGTCATAATGTGCGCGCTTTATCTTTTTTCCAAGCAGACTACCTAGTAACCAAGTGCGGGGTGCTTATGATGTCCTTATTTGTATTTTTCACTACTACAATGTCCGTATCATTTACATTGAGAGAGACACAGACTCGCATGCTGAAGTTTACGGGTATGCACTGTTTTTTTCTGTGAAGAGATTATTTTTCATCGTGTGAATACTGATTAGTGATTCCTGCTTGCATATATTATTTCATTCAGCTTATTGCCATGAGGATCAATTGCTTGGTTTTAATCTAGAACTTTTTACCTAAAATAAAATTAGATGGTCAGGGTTCCCGATGGTTAGAAGATCTGTCTTCAAGGCGATTCATTTCTATTAAAAAAATTCAGAAGATCCTTCATTCAGTAAAATTTCTTGATCTAGTATGCTAACTGAAAGAAGAGTCTCCTGTGACATTCATCTAATAGTGCATAGTTTTTTATGGTCTGTGCCATTCTTTTCTGCGCATTAGATTGTCTGTTTACTTTTAAAAATGTTTCCAGTCCAGCTTCAACACCATGCTCAGCATCGCCTTCCAACATTTCAGCTGATCTTTGTACATGTGATTGAATCACTAGTCTTTGTACCTGTAAGCATTCACCCTTGTTGACTTTTCTCAACATCATCTAGAATAAGTATAATTGCTTCACCATCGTGTTATTTCTCATTATACTATCTTTGCTGATAAGTTACTTGTGAAACTCTGCAGATTATGATTGGCGTTTTATTTTTTCTTTTCGAGTTTTATGATGATCAGCTAATTGCTTTCACAGTCTTGATTCTTGTTTGGTTGTGTGAACTATTTACTCTCGTTAGGTACAAAGTTTCTATCCTGCCTCTCCTGAAGGGTTTGTGCCACGGCTTTATGTTCTAACATTACTGAGCTTGTCGATGCTTTGCAGTGCCCGGACACCAATATCGATGAAGTTCTTTCCTCGCTTCTTCTTAATGTATTTTCTGGTCTTTCATATATATTTCTTCTCTTATGCGTATGGTAAAGATCATTCTACTTTTTCTTATCTTTCTTGTGGTTTTGGTTGAAATTAATGTTACTTGGAAATAATTTGTTTCTAAAATTTTTTCAGGGTTTTCATATTTGGCTCTATCTACAACTGCATGTTTTATGCTACATCTTATTCTGTATTTTTGGAATCGTTTTGAGGTAATATTTAATAGCTTATTTATATTGAAAACAAAAACTCTATTATAACATTATTACTTGTTAGAAGCTTTCTTTTATACGAAACGGTCATGCTTGCTGAATTGAACTGTATTGTATGTTCCCAGCTACCTGCATTGCAAAGGTTTATGCTAAATCGACGATCTCAGCTCCAACAACACCCAGATTTCCACATCACCTCCTCTACGATCCTTGCATCGACATTGCACATCACAAGGTTGAACACAAGGAACCAGGGAATAGTTAATGCAGATTTGGCCTCGGGGGAAGGGTTCAGGCCTGTATTGGACCCATTAATGTCTCAGAATAGAGCACCGGTTGCTGAACCTCAGGGAAGGTCAGAAAATAATCAAGACAGGACAGCCAACCCTGTACCATTTCCCAGCCAACCGGTCCTTCAACAACCCGAAGTCGGTCCTGGTCCCAGTCCCGGATCCATGAATTCATTCAGTTCTTTGTTGTTATGGA
Organism: Leucaena leucocephala; assembly: GCA_037074615.1. Taxonomy (NCBI): domain Eukaryota; kingdom Viridiplantae; phylum Streptophyta; class Magnoliopsida; order Fabales; family Fabaceae; genus Leucaena; species Leucaena leucocephala. Next base: position 13,886,567 of record CM073550.1, read on the forward strand.
TCTTTGGAGGTTCTTCTGAGGGCCTCAACTCATTTTTTTCCATGTTCAGAGATGTGAGAGACCAAGGACAAGTTTTTGTGGAACCCGCTCGTGAAAATCACTAGACTTGGATTGGTAGATATAGCGGCTGAACATTTGAGATCCCGAGGGGAAGAACTTCTTTGTGCAGGAGTGATGTAAGTGATATAGGTGACTGGGCCAAAGGAAACCAGAAGCATAAAAAAAGAGTGCATATGATATAATATATGCTCTCCACCCCCTCTCTCTCTATATATTGATGAACAATGGCTGATTTAGCATGTTGAATTTCTGGGGACTACATTTTCAAGCTCTTGGGTTCTGAATTCTCATGTCCTCCCCTTCTACTCTACCCTCAGAGATATGACATTCACAGCTAGAAAATGAAGCAAAGGAGTTGCCACTAATGGATTCCATTGGAGTTGTACGTAGAACAAGAGTGAATTATCTTCATGGAGTTTTCTTCAACTCAACCGATTCACGTCACTTTCTAATCAATATTTATTTGATTGGCAGGTGATTGTATGTCATTACTATATAAAATTTTCTTTTTTACTAATATGACAATTTTTTGTTGTAAGCCACGGTTGACAGATCAATACTAGTCTAAGTTTAGCTACCAATTTGGTTCCCTTATTTATTTAAATTTTCTGTGCTTTCAACTTGTACCAGGCTTGTCATGTTTTTTCCCTTGCTTGTGTCAGTTAAGTATTTTGCCGCCTGACAAAAGGGGAACAAAAGTAAAACCTAACAAAAAACGAAGAAGGGATTAGATTAAAAATAATGGAATGTGAAGGGACCAATGATAATTGAGTCAAAAGTGTGAAAATCTATGCGACAAAAGTACCTTTTTTTTTTTTGTTATAAACAAAAGTAAGTTTTTAATAACATCAGAAGTAAATGTACCGGGCAATTATTAAGTGGCCCATAAAAGAAAGACTCTCGTAAAAAAATATATCTGTATGTATATATATCAATTTGAAATAATTTATCAGAGTATATGTTTAGCTAAGTAAAGCATATTTCAATATATTATCACCACATGTTTTACTTTTAATGCGTCACATACGTACAAGTACTTTTTAAAGATGTACCTTTTTGGCTAGATCTTTTAAACTAACTACACTTCTATCAAATATGATATGATGAAGTATCTTGTGAATATCATGAAGTACTCTTTTGTCAAAAAAAAAAAAAAACTGACACATATAAAAAAGAATATAATTGTATTTTATAAAAGTAATAGTTCAATTTCTATTATTATTGTGTGGGTTCATTTGATAGACGATATTTTAAGTCTCCTATAAATACTCTATGAGTTTTGAGACTGTGTCTTAACTTTGGTGGAAGACCGATGTCGAAATTACCTAAAAATTTTTATATAAAAAATCATGATTTATTACAAGTTTTATATTTCCAAAAAGAAACTATTAACTCATATGGTAAGAGTTAGATGAGGTGTAATAAGATAAGTAATATGTAATTATCAGTATTTTAGAAGTTATAATATCTAATACAATTAATATTTTACAACAAGTGACAAAATTAAAAATGCGATTTGATATTTCTCTAACATTTTTTTGAAAAATAATTTAATGATGCCATTTTATTAATTAAGTGGTTCTCCATGCATTACACACAACTGAATAAATGTATATTATTCACAACTTATAAACAGATGATATACCAAACATATCTTATTGTACTCGTACTGTTAGTGTTGACAAATTTATGTAGCTAAAGGCCTATTCTACGAAAAATGAGATCAAGAGCTAACATATATAAATCTGTTTGGATTAGCTTTAGTAAAAGTGACTTTTAGATGACAGTTAATATTGGGTAATTATTTTCTAACTGCTGACGCACCGTGCAAGCAACAGAAAGTTGCTTTGGTTTAAAAGTCATTTTGGGGCTTAAAATTAGTTAGACAACACACAAATCCAAACATCTAAATTTGGGCATGAAGAATTTCTAAGTCTCAGTTCTTGAGCCATGCTAAACAAGCCCTCAGCTTTTGAGCCATGCTAAACAAGCCCTATATAGTTAGAAATAGAATATTGTCATTAACTACAATCTTGTAGATAACTAACAACTTCTTCCTTTTGCTCATCACTTAATTCTGTAGGGAAGTTGATGAAAAACTTAATGTGGAGGTCACCTCTTCTTCCATCTTCTTGTTTGAATTTAGGCATGCCTTTCCCTTCAATGACCTTTAGAAATCCAGGGAATATGACAGTATCCTCAAATGACACATTCATAGTTTCTCCTTCTAACAGAGGAACTTGTATGGAGCAACCTGTGAGTGCATTCACCAGAGGAATCTCAACTCTTAGTTCCAAGTTGTCAACATCTCTGGTGAACAAAGGATGGTCCTTTTCATCAATCACGAAGACTATATCAGCAGGAAGGTACCCTGGTTTCTCATCTCCTTTTCCCTCAAATGTAATCTTTGTTCCTTTTCTCCATCCTGGTTTTACTTCAATCTTTAGTATTTCATCCTCTTGCACAATGATCCTGTCACAAAATCATCGAGTTAAGGTGAAATTCTTCTAACATCTGCATGAACTTGCAGTTTTCCCTTTCCTTTCTCTCAACAAATTGCATTTATGTTTCTACCGATTGTCATTACTCAATTATTCATAATATCATATACTCTCGTTTTAACTGAATTTCCAGATTATACCATTGTTGGAAATTTCAAGCTACGGCAGTTTCAGCAACCTAGGAAATTTCTAAGCAGCTACCAATTGCATTTCCCCCTAAATTGTCATTTCTCATAATTGCAAAACTGAAATCTTCAATACTCCAAATCTACCTAAATTTCCTTAATGTTAATGTTTGTGAATGTCAAATTAAAGCATCTGTATCAGCAAACTTAGAAATTTCTCTACCTAGCATTATATAATGGAAACTTGCCCTGAAAGGCATGCACACAAACCTAACAGAACATCACTTTTCCCCCTTCCAGATTGTATAATTTTAAATTTCATCCCATATCTGATATAAGTCTAAGATAAACACGAATCCTTTTACAAATTTTCCAAGAAAATCACAATAACAGAAACATACCCGTGATGATTGATAACATCTTTAGTAATTTTGATCTTTTTGACTGATCCAAAGCACAAATCCTCAAGGGTGCACTCAAGTTTCATCTCAACTGGTGGGGGTTTTCGCCTCACTGTTGATTGTGAGAATATGATTGGTGTTGTGGACCTTCCACTGGTGCTTCTAGACAGAGATCGTGAACCACCATCTTTTAATGGGGAGGCTGAAGGCTTTGGAATTTGAGATTCAGACATGCACTTGCTGCTTATTTGTCCTGATGGAGAAGTCGAAGAAGGGGTCACCGGTGTGGTAGCCGCAGAGGCCCTCCTTCTGCTCCTAATTCTTGATAGTGTAGAAGCTTCCATATCAGAATTAGAGTTTGTTCTGATGCTTGCATTTCTTGAGAAAGGTGTAGGTGTTGTGCATTTCCTGCTTGGTTGTCTAGACAAGTGATTTATACTTGGTGTTGGCGTTTTGGATCTTTTACTTGCAGTTTTTTTTAAGAATCTGTTCTCATCACCTCCTTTATGATGATGATCATCGACCTCATGACTTGGAACTGTCATTGGCTACGTATTATATTAAACACAATGAGAAAATCCCATGAAGATTTCAAACACTATAGAGAAGGGAATGAACTTTTAAAGAAATTAAATAACCCCATCAACTCAACTAGGTGAAATTGTTCAATCCGAATCATTTGTAGCCACTAAAGTGATCGCATATATTACATTCAGAGCAATGGATACTAAAAAAAGAAATTAGACCTCATATACAATCACACTTAACAGAATATTCAGTATTGAATTGCAATTTGCCAAAATATACTACTGTTGGATCATATACAATTTGAAATATTGCATTATGACTTTAAACAAACGCGTATCGAACACAATGAAGCATGCAAAAACATGAAAATGCACTGAATTAAGACTGGTTTAATTTGCAGCGACAATATAATCCAGGTGATTCAGATGTCTTTGCTCAGATGTTCAACGGGAAGAACGCATCAAAATGTTGAGAAATAGAAGAGGTTAATTAATTACTTACATCGGAGGTTTTGTGTTTGGAGAAAGTCTTATCGCGACGCTTTTTTCTAACAAGCGATTTGCATATCTCTTTGAATGATGGTTTTTTACGGATCCAATCACCCATTGCATTAATCAGAGATCAGAGCCAAGAGAAAGAACAGAAGGTGAATCGAAAACCCAGAAAAGATATTTGTTTGGCCTTTCGAGAAAATATGAAGGGAATGGAGCTGTGATAGTTATGTGTTGTTCAACGCAAAATTTCATCACCACCCTATGAGTACGTTATTATATTCCAAAAAGAAACATTAATTTATTAATTGGTACATATAATTTACATTAATCTTCAAATAGAACTTCATAATATAAGAAATTGTAAAATTATCCTTACACCACACCAACCTAGCTTAAAACATTTTTTTAATATAAATATTGCATATCTATCAATAAGAGCTAGTATAAATAGTAAAAAAGATTACCGTATCCTATAAAGATATAAATTCAATTCTCGCTGTCGTCGTGACGATTTTTTTAATAGGTAATCTTATAAATTTCTTATAAATATTCTCTGAGCCCTAGTGTTATACTTTAACCTTAGTAGAAACTAATGTTAACTTATCTAAATCTTTTATAACAAAAAAAAAAAGAACTATCCTATATCTAAATCTTATTGGAAGATTATTAGTTATAATTGAAGGTAGTTCTATGATATGGTAGAATAACTAATTAATTAATTAATTTATAATATTAAATTAAAAAAAAGAAACTAAACTATTTATAAGTTATGAAAGATGTGATCCACCGAAGACTTACTGTATGCATTCATGCAGCTCAAACTGTTATGTATGTCAATTTTATTGATAAATATGGCCTTTCATAATTCCCACAAAAATAGCTAAAATAAAACACATAGAACTATATGTAAAATAATTTTATGTTAGAAAATAATTAACATTATTTATAAATTAAATTACACAAAAACCCTCGTAAGCTTTTTCAAACACAGAATAGAACCATGTTTGAATTGAAGCGAGAAGGTGACGATGAAGTGGGTTTGTTTGCTTGAGAGAATGGGAATGGAAGAAGATTCAAGGAAGAAGGAGATGAAGGTTCGGCTATATGGCCACTCCTTTGGAATAAAACTCACAATCAAAGGTGAATAGCCAATATTAATATAAAAATAATAATAAAATTATGAGTACGCTATAAAATACAATTCATCTTGGCCGTATAACATACCAAATAGGCAGATACAATTTCTAAATACTTCTTCATGTGCTTCATATACGGATTAGTTAAAAATTAGATTTAATTTTAAATATAAAATTTTAATTTATTTTTATTTTTAAATTTATAATTTTTTATGTATCTTTATTTATTGCATATATTAAGGAGTTTTCTTCTAAGTATAATTATGATGGAAGATATTATTTTATAAAAGTTAAATCATATTTATTACAAATAACTAATATAACTAATTTTCTTAATTTTTTAAAATTAATTATCTATCTATTATATTAAAAATATATGAATTAATTAAAATATAATATTAATTTTAAATATAAGATATATATTTTATATTTATCAGTTTTATAATTGATAACTCTTATTAATAGTTATTTAATAATAATCAAATAAATAAAATAAGAAAAAAATAAAAAAAAATTAGAGTATTGTAAAAAAATATATTGTATTAACTAATTTTTTTAATATAATTAAATAGTTTTTATATTAAATATATGAAAAATAGTTAATAAAAAATAATATTTATATAAAAATAAAATATAAGAAGTATTGTTGGAAAATGCTACTCTGTGACGTTTAGATAGAAACATAATTACTGAGACCATAGTCAGTCATACACCTCTTTCCACATTGACTCTTTCTTATTTGACACTGACATTTTTTTTAAAATAAAAATTAAAGTAATGAGTAATTACTCAATTTAATTTTCTTGAAAGAATATATTTAAAGGACTATTCATGAATTATTATTAATTATCCACATGGAGACTTGTGATTTATTAACTTAAAGCATGGATCAAGCATTCGATTTAATAATTATTTAAAAAATAAGGGTCAATAATATTTCATTTAAGGGTCAATTAAAAAAAATTGGAAATAAGAAAACAAAAGAAAAAAAAAAACAATAATTGGTGGGGGCGGTAAGAAAAGACAAGAATATTGATAGTTTATTTAATACAAGGGGACATGGAAAATATCTCAATGGCCGAATTTCTACTTTATTTCCTTGTCACTATTTCCCATTCCAACTTGTGGACTCAGAAAGTCAGAGCATCTTACCTTAGCAAAGAGTCACGTTCGTAGCCACCCTGCGTATGTGCCCCACCGCCGGAAGAGCGCGTGCATAACTTTCTTATCTCCAGTTTTGAGACGAAGATTACACGTAATTAAAAAATATTATATAAATACCCATCAAATTATATAGGAGCCGCATTCATTCAAATGTTACAAGTCATTCATTAAAAAAAAAAAGTATGCTTTAAAATAGGACGTTTTAAGGTTTTAAGGTCTTTAACTTTTAGAATATAGTTGTCTTAGTGCTTCTCTTGTTATAATAATGTTTTGTTTATGTGACCATTAATTAGAGGTAAAAATTTGAGTTGCACTCACATGCTCAACTCCATATTTTATAGTAAGTTGGATTTTGTTAAATTAGCAACTAAACCTGTACTCGTGTTTTTTTTTAATTTATTTTATTATTTATATTATATTTTATTAATTTTAAAATTTTAATTAAATTAAAATTTATATTATATTTTATTTATATTAACTTTATTTTATTGAGTCATTTGTTTATATATATTTTATTTTATAATTATTTTACTTGTGATAAATTTATCTAAAATTAAAAAAATAAATATTTTAATAATTTCATATCATGCTTTGAATCCAATTAATATGAATACATATAAATTATATTTTTAAAAAATATATATAAAAATATTTTTTAAAAAAATATATATAAATATTTTTAAAAAATAAAAAATAAAAATTGGCAGGTTAATAGGCTTGAGTTGGTATAATACCAACCTGCCTAGAAGCGGGTCTCTTAATCTCAACCCACTCTAAACCAACCCACGATAGGGTAACCTATATCTAGTAGGTTAACCCGTATTCCCACCTCTACCATCAACTATAATTACTTATAGAATATTATATATATATATATATAAAGTTTTAAAAAAGAATTATATTCACTTAAAATTTAAAGGTGAGGTGAAATTTCTTTTCCTCTTAAATGATATCAATATTAGTTAGGGTTAATCGTCTAATATTCTCACGTATAAATTTAGACACTAAAAAATTATGATACTTTCTAAAGTACTATCACTATAACTATAATAAAATAGTACTATCTAATAATCGAATATACTCTAAATAATCACATATTTTATCTCTTTATTATTTAAACTTATATTGATAAGTTACTTGTAGAAGGTTCTGATTGACATAAAGATAACTAAAGTGCTATAGCATGAAGTCGCTAGATTAGTTGTTACGAGTTTCATATTTAAAAAGTTACCTTAAATTAAAGTAAGGCCTTTATAAAGCTTTGTGTATTCCAATTTTAACTGTTAATTTTTAGATCGCGATTGTCCTAAAAAATTGTCCTCTTTATATGAAGACAAGTGACACATCACACATGCTATTTTAATAAAACAAAAGAATTTTGTATATAATAAAAGATATATTTATACCCTTTTTAAAAAAATCTAAATTTTTAAATAAATTTTAAGTAACTTTATATAATAAATATTTCAATAATTTTTCCTTTTATTAATCTCTATAAACTAATTAATTAAATATTATAAGTATTGAATATGGAAGGGAATGATTGTTTGCGGCATGATGTTAAGATATTAAAATGCATGATTTATTATCAGATACTCTTCACACGTGACTTTAATTTAACGGCAATTTGATTCACTTTTCTAGAATCTCTAATATAATTTATTTTGAGGATCAAAAGTTCCGTTCCATTTCTCCCTACTTAATATTATTATCCCTTTGATCGTTGTCTCTTACTAATCGCGCGTGGTTGCACGCGTCCTGTCGTTACCTCCCTATTACACCTAATCCAACCAGCAGCCCGAAAATCAGAGATAGAAATGAAGAAGAAAAGAGTTTTGAGTTTTGACCCTCCATGGTGATCGCCTCTTTCTTTCTTCTTTCGTCTTTCTTCGTTTCGTCTTCCTCACTCCACTCAACTTATCTTCTCTTGAACCCCTAATGCATAACTAGAAGCTGTAACACAAGAGGGTGTGACGAAAACACGGAAGACATGAAGATTTTTGTGGTGCTACTCTTTCTCTTCTTCTCCATGTTTGTTTCTCTCAGCTCGGCAGATTCTTCGTCTTCTTCTCCCTCCGTTAACAATTCCACGTGCCCCATGGATCTGAACTATGTGCTGAGAATTCCGTGGAACTCTTCCATGTGCCAAAACTTCCATACTTTGGATTCCGTCGGCGACACTCGAAGAAGCCATTGTTGCCAAACTTTACTTTCCCTAATTGGCATAGGGCTTGCTCAACACCTTAAAGAAACCTCCATGTTCAACCTACCAGATCTTCGTACCTCCAATTCTTGCCTCCACGATTTTCAATCCAAGCTCTCTTCCCTCTCTCTCCCTGATTACCTCACCTCTGCTTGCTTCGACCCGGTTCAATTTGTTGTCAGCCGTAACGTCTGCGCGGAAATCCAAACGATTCCTGATTGGATCGGGAAGGTAGGAGAAACCACGCCTCTTAACCGGGGATGCAAACCGGACCTTACTGATCTTACTCTCTGTGGTGCGTGTGTGGCGGCGGGGTTTCAGGTTCAGCAGCGACTCACAAACATTGACGGTAACTCTTCCCACGCCACAAATTGCTTTCACTTTGCTATTTTGTATGCTGCTGGTATTGTGAATGAGTTTGGGCCGGAGAGTAATGGTGCTGTGACATGCATTTTTGGCATGTCGGTTTATCCAACTTCCGATTCTGGAGGAAATGGTCGCCATCAAGCTCTTGTATTTGGGTTAACAGGAGCTTCGGTTGGTTTGTTTGTCATGTTCGCTTTGTTGGGTCTGTATCTATGGTATGATAGGAAGTCGAGGAGAAAACATGAGAGTTTTGCGTTTGATATTGATCCTGAAGAGCAAGGATCCAGGCCTAGATTGAGGCCAAATACTGGGTCAATCTGGTTTAAAATTGAGGAGCTTCAGAAGGCTACTAATAGTTTTTCATCCAAGAACTTCATAGGAAGGGGTGGATTTGGGATGGTTTACAAGGGAACTTTGGCCGATGGATCAGTGGTCGCAGTTAAAAGGATTCTGGAATCTGATTATCAAGGGGACGCCGAGTTCTGCAATGAGGTTGAGATCATTAGTAATCTGAAGCACCGTAATCTGGTACCGCTTAGAGGGTGCTGTGTAGTGGACGAGGGTGAGAGTTATGAGGAAAGAGGTCAAAGATATCTGGTTTATGACTACATGCCAAATGGTAACCTTGAAGACCATCTCTTCTCATCATCATCAGTGGGCAATCAGAATGAAAAGAGATCATTGACTTGGCCACAGAGGAAAAGCATAATCTTGGATGTGGCAAATGGGTTGGCTTACTTGCATTATGGAGTTAAGCCTTCAATTTATCACAGAGACATCAAGGCCACCAATATACTACTTGATGCCGATATGAGAGCAAGAGTTGCAGATTTTGGGCTTGCTAAGCAGAGCAGGGAAGGTCAGTCTCATCTCACTACTAGAGTTGCTGGAACTCATGGATATCTAGCCCCAGAATATGCATTATATGGTCAGCTTACTGAGAAGAGTGATGTATACAGCTTCGGTGTGGTTGTTTTGGAGATAATGTGTGGGAGAAAAGCTATTGATTTGTCTTCATCAGGATCTCCAAGGGCATTTTTGATCACAGATTGGGCATGGTCCTTGGTTAAATCTGGGAACATAGATGAGGCGTTAGACGCTTCCCTTGTAAAAGATGGCGATTGGCCTAGTTCAAATCCTAAGAGCATAATGGAAAGGTTTTTACTTGTGGGGATTCTGTGTTCTCATGTGATGGTTGCTTTGAGGCCAACGATTTCTGAAGCTTTGAAGATGTTGGAAGGTGATGTCGAAGTTCCAGAAATCCCCGACCGGCCCATGCCTCTTGGGCATCCTTCATTTTACAATGATGGTGGTAACAATACTTTTATCATATCTCCAGCATTAAGCGGCCCAAAATTGCATACTGGAGACATGCTCAGGTAATGAACAAGTCGTCTCAATAATTCCTTACATTGCATACGAAGCTGGGAGCTTTTTACGCTATAGGGCTTGCCTCAAGTTTAAATGAATCTTGCTGATAAAAGTGACTTCATTTGAAGTTCATAACCTGATGAGTATTATGGGTAGTTGAATTTCATATCACCAATTGCTGTTAAACATTTCAAGAACTGAAGCTTGCAATACCAATAAGCCTGCTTGTACCTTTTTAAAAGTTCTATTATGAAGTGTGGAAAAACTCAGCAATCAGAGCATGATTAGAACTATCAAAGAAACTATAATTCACTTGAGTTGTTGAGAATATGTACAAGATAATAGGGCTTAGATTGGCTAGTTATTCGGTATAGAGTTTTGCAATTTTCATGTAGTTCTTGGTTTTTTCTTTAGGGTGTTGTATATAAAGGGAAATGTAAATTCAAGCGCAATTGAAGTGCTAGTGTTGTATTTACAAGATGAAGAATGGTCTGTTTTTTAACCTATTCGTTGCTCGTCGCCACTGTAATTTTCAACGGAGGGAATTAGTATAAGGTCCCAAAGAAATAACATAATTACTTAAAATTCTAATGATAATAGAGTATGCAATGATAAGTTCTACTACAATAAATGACAATTGATTTATATTGTTTACTTGTTATTGGTATTTTTTAATAATTAAATTATTTCTTTGGAATTTCATAGTAATTCTCCTTCAATAATACCACTTCTTCTTTGTTAGGCCATATTGGATATCAGTAGCTATTTCATCATTTGATGAATTTGTTATGCTTAAAACAGGTTCGTGGGAGATAGATGAACGCTTCTGAGGATCTGGGGCCCAAGATCTAACATTCAAAACCCTTTTTTCCTCTCTCTTATTTATTTTTCTTTTCATGTGCCAGCCATGAACAAAAAGGTCAGGCTGTTTTGTTTTATACACACCTTAACTTTGGATCCATTCTATTTTCTTCTTGGAGAGTTGTTTAAAATCTTTAGATAGCTTTCTACAGGCTTGTAAATATTTGTCATTGAGTATATAGAATATTTTTTGTTATATATGCTCTTAAAATAATTAGATTTGAGGGTTTTTTTTTTCTCAGCCAGGGACAAGAAATCATTGAGTTTTATTTAAGTTGTTTGGTTGCGTTCTTCTCCTTGCTTCAAGAAACATCTGAGGCAAACAATTGTTTATCGAGAAAAGATATAAAAATGTTATTATGTGTTGCAATAGGATATTAAAAAAATGAATGGATATCGATATAATAATCAGAAAAATGACAGCACAGAAATGCTAATCCTAAATGATAAACATGATGACTCGAATTATTTGAATATGTAACGTCATAATATCGTCATACAAATACGCAAAAGTTTGTTCCAACTTCCATCACATATCTTCCAGCTTTTATTTATTTAATGTTCTATTGAGTTTTAGAATGTCACGTTTTAGTGTGTGTTTGGCCATCAGCTTTCAAAACCCAGTTTCCTTTTGCAAAACCAAGTATTTTGAAAGCAACTTTTGTTCCCGTTTGTAAAAGCCAGTTTTAGGTTAATATTCTATTTTACAAAATTTTGAGTCATCTAAATAAAAAAGTATCAAAGTCAAAACTAAACTTTTAAAAAAGACAGTTTGGACATTTTAATTGGTGGTTACATTTGTTTTTTGGTGGGGGAAGAGAGGACAATGAAATATGTTGACTTTTTTCATGATGACGTGTGTGTTAATCATCATTCATAAAAAACAATACAGAAGAAGATTTCATTAAAGAACACAGACAGAACCAATGCCTTTATTTCACGAAAAGTGGAAGATGACAAACTACGCCTCGTCTGAACTCCATAATTCTCCACTTTATGTTGTGTTGAATAATGCCCTTTGCCATCATACAATCCATTATCCTAATTAAATAATTGAGAAAAGAAGTACCACCTCATGTTCTTAATATAGATTAAAAAAATAAATTAAGTTATTTATAATAAATATAAATTAATTTTCTATAAAGTATTATTTTAAATTTTGATTACCCTTAAACAGAAATCTCTTTGATAAGTATAATTAATACATAAATTTCTTTAATATGTATAATTAATAGGGATATTTTAGATAATAAATTATAAATTTAAAAAATAAAGTAAATTAATATATTATATTTAGAATCAAATTTAATTTTAAAATAGCTTTTTATATTAAATAATTGAGAAAAGAAGTACCACCTAATGTTAATTTAGTCAATTATTTATAATAAATATAAGTTAATTTTCTATAAAATACTATTTTTAATTCCGATTACCCTTACACGGGAATTTCTTTAATATGTATAATTAATAAGGATATTTCAGAAAATAAATTATAAATTTAAAAGATAAAATAAATAATATATTATATTTAGAATCAAATTAAATAGCACTTATATTAAATACCAGATGTGGCTGTATTTATGACTTATTATATATTCCTTTGATCCTAAATGTTATATAAAATTTAATTAGAAGATTAATTTAATATATATATAAATAATATTTTTGATACTATTTATTATATAAATAATATTATATCATATTATATCTTCTCTACATTTAACTATGTCTAAACTTAACAAGAGGGCTACTGAGGAGTTGGGCTAGATAGTCACTTATAAAGCCCAGTATCCATACAGAGAAGTTAGGCTCAATAGACACATACAAGCCCATATTTTAGAGGAGTTGGGTCTTATGACACTGAATCACTGATCATTGCCCTCCCCTCCAGTATGCCAAACACACATACAGTCAAAAGAATATGCATTTAATATATTATACTTGGTTGTATATTAAAAAAATAAATAAATAATTATTATTAAATCTAAATATTTAAAAAAAGAATTCATATTACTATTTCTCTAATTTTTAATATAAGATTTATTAATTTATTTAGATAGATTAAGAGAATTATTTAAGTATATGTAATATTGTGTTATTTCAAACTGCTACCTACTTTTCTCAATTAAAAAAAGTAATTATATCATAAATGAAGGGGTGATCGCCCAAAAAAACAAAAGAAAGAAAGAGAAAAGAATGAGTGAATGAATGGGCAAAAAACAAACCCATAAAGGTTTGTCAACCACCGGTCAAGCCAAGTTCTAAATATGATTGGTTGGGATCATTTAATTTTCATGCCAGTTCGAATTAGATTTGGACAAATGTGATTTTGAATAATTGAGAATTTTTAAAATGATTTTGATTTTAAGTGATTGTAATTAAGCGTACTTTTTATTGGATTTTTTTAAAAAAAAGCGATTCTTGAAAAAAATTGAATATGTTTGGAGGTCATTTATTCAAATTATTTTTGGATATACTATACATAGTTTAAATCAGGTTTATGTAGTTAAATCCTTATAAATTTTTTAATTATAGTCATTAGTCCCTATAGTCACAATCTATTAATTAAGGCTTATATGGATGTTGACTAAGTAATATATAAATTTCTATAAAATATAAAAAATAAAAAAATAATGGGGTTAAATGTATTTATTATCAAAAAAAAATTATTACACTCATAACCCTTTTCTTGCATATATAATCGTAATATAAACGCTTTTAATTTTATTTAGATTCATATAATAAAATTAATCCAAATATATTCTATGTCATCAGTTATTAATGTTATTTTTTTTAAAAAAAATTAACATATTATGAGTATAGAAATTAATAGCTATAAGAAATTATAAAGACTCAGTAAAAAAAAGGTAAAAAAAAAACTATAAGAATTTATCTATTTAAAAATGAGTTGAAACTGTAAAAACTATGTATTAAATTAGATTTTCCTTTATATATATTTTATATCATGTGTTTATTATTCTATTGACTTGATTTTATTGTCCAGGCTTGAGAAAGACATTAGATTCAGCTATTTTTGGATCAGGTGTGTTAGACTTCTCTGTGTATGTTACTTTCCTTCTTTAATTTATTCTTGATGAAGAATTTCTTCTGTGATTTTTCCTTTTTCTTTCTATTCACTTATACCCAAAATTATTTTGAAATAAATGGTACTGATATGCTTCATTGGTCTAAAACCCCATTTTCTCTTTCAATAAAGATAACTTGTTTTAAATATTTTTGAGTATCTAATTTTAGGAAAAAATCGTGAAAAAGAAATAATATAATCACTAGAATTTTTTTTTAAATAAGTATTCTCATTTTTTGTACCAAAACTTTTTATTGTATGTTACTCTTACATAATTTTTTTTATTTTTTGAAACCTGACAGAGATTTTCCCTCAATGTTAGTCATGAGAATGGGAGTTATATGTGATGATATGTTTTTATATTTTATGGTGTAACATTTTTCATAGCACATTGTGGTGGGTGTCTGTACTACTTAGTAGCTGACGTGTATCCTGATTTCGGGAAGACATGGATTGGAACAATAAATCCAAATTTCAAAGAGAAAAGCATTTGGATAAGATACGTATCAGCCATGTATTGGTCTCTCACCACCATGACTACTGTTGGCTATGGTGACTTCCATGCTGTCAACCCCATGGAAATGGCCTTCACCATTTGCTATATGCTCTTCAATCTTGGCCTCACTGCTTACTTAATTGGCAACATGACCAATCTTGTTGTTAAAGGAACTTCTCGTACCATGGAATTTGTATGCATCGTTTCTTATTAACTACTCCCTCTAGCCCTTGGTGTATAGAAATTAGATAATTAATTTAAATTAAAAAATGAGTTAAATAAGTTATCTATAAAATTATATATGTTGTTATGTCTAAAGGACTATTTCCGATTATTTCCATGGGAAATTATTCCCTTAATAGAAAAATTATAAATTGTGATGACGAAGTAGATTTGAGTCTTATATTTAGAATTAGAGTAAAATTTTTAACTAACTACTTCTGATCATTTCTATGGGAAATTATTCCCTTAATAGAAAAAATTATAAATTTTGGTGACAAAATATATTTGAGTCTTATATTTAGTATTAAAGTAAAATTTTAACTAACTCTTATATTTATTATTAAAATGAGTCCTTCTAGTTTTAAATATAGGAGTTAAATAATTAATTTATAAAAATTAAAAAATTGATTAAACTATCATTTGCATAGAAAATTACAACTTTAATGGAAAACCACCTTAATCATGCAATGAGAGTTTATGAAAAAAAGTACTACCTCTAATAATTACGATATAAGAGTTAGATAATTAATTTAGATAAATTAAAAAAATTAGTTCTTAATTATTTGTAATAAATATGATTTATTTTTTTTTAAAATGTTATCTTTCATTATAATTAATCTTAGGTGGAAATCCCTTAATGTGTATAATCAGTAGAGATATTTTAGAGAAAAAATATAAATTTAGAGGATAAAATATATTGAAGTTTTATATTTTAGACAAAATCTAACCCTTAAATTATCTCTTATATAAGTATTGAAGTAAGTATAAGTTCAGAAGATAAAATTGATTGTAGTCTTATATTTAAAGTCAAAACTAATCTCTAACTAACTCCTACATTTAGAAACGATTATCTCTAGTCTTATATATAAAAGTTAGATGACCCATTAGTACAAATTTTAAAAAATTAATTTAGTTAGTTATTTAAAAAAAATACGTGTTATTGGTTTTCCTAAAGTACACATTCTAAATTCTAATAATTTGTATAGAAAATTATTCCTTTAATAGAAAATCTCTCAATAAGTGTAAGGAGGGTTTATAAAAAAATATAAATTAAAAAAAATAAAATAAATTAAAATTTTATATTTAGAATAAAAATAAATTCTTCAGTTAAATATTGTATTTAGAATTGAGTATTTCATTACCTTAATTATAATACCGCCTTGAATGTTAACATGTCTAATTCTTTTAATGAAAATTTTGATGAGTTACCAATATATGCATTTGATGCAGAGGAACAACATTGAAACAGCATCAAATTTTGTGAGCAGAAATAGGGTATCAGCGAGGCTAAAAGAGCAAATAATTGCTTATATGTGCTTACGATACAAGGCAGAGAGTTTAAGCCATCATCAGCTTATGGAACAACTTCCCAAATCAATACGCAAAACCATTTGTCAACACTTGTTCCTTCCAGCTGCCCAAAAAGTTTATCTTTTTAAAGGGGTCTCAAGAGACATCTTGTTGTCCTTGGTATATATCTCAAACTCCACCTTATTTCTTTGCCTGTTCAGAAGATGAAGGGAAAATTAATCTTAGGATTTGGTTGTAATTCCACCTTAAACTTTAATTTTATGAAACCCAATCCCTATAATGTTAATTAAACTGAAATTCAATATCTAAATTTTAACTCATTATACAACTTAGTCCTTATAATTCTAACTATATTTAAAACTTAAGAAAATTGGGGAAAAGTCTACCATTGATTCTTTTTTGTGAGAAGGATTTAAATCAAAATACCGATATTATGTATAAAATTTATAGAGCATCGATACTTTCTGTATCTAAAAATTTATTAAGTCTTTCTCATTGGTAAAATTTCTAATGGGAGACTTTTCCCCAATTTTTTCTCAAACCTTTTATTTTTAAACTTTATAAAATATATTTTCTAAAATATAGGGACTAATTTCTTAAAATAGTTAAACTATAAGAACTAAATTACATCGAGTCAAAATTTAGAAACTGAATTATAATTGGGTCAAAATCATAGAAACTGAGTTATATTAAGTTAAATTTTATGAACAAAATTATAACCGAGTCAAAAGTATAAAGATAACGAGATTAATTTTTCTAAAGATGAAGATACAAGTTAATTTGAAAGAAATGAATGCGCAGGCTACAAAAATGAAGGCAGAGTATATACCACCAAAAGAAGAAGTTATCATGCAAGGTGAAGCAGCAGAAGATGTTTACATAATAGTGTCTGGAGAAGTAGAGATCATTGATTATGTAATGAGCAAAGAGAAAGTTTTAGGGATTTTACAAAGATGGGACATGTTTGGAGAAGTTGGTGCACTTTGTTGTAAGCCTCACAACTTTGCTTACAGAACCAAGACTCTCACACAGCTCTTGAGGCTCAAAACCAGTGATTTTACTGATACTATGCAGATTAAAAAGGAAGACAACAGACAACTGCTAGAAAATTTCCTTCAGGTAATCACTAATCACTTGCTCATCCCTTGTATATATAATTGCAGATAAATGTTATTATATATATATATTGGCTACATGTAGAAGTGAGTTAAGTGGTGATCTAAATATGCAGCACTTGAAGAAGCTACATGATGTAAATGCAAGAGAATTGGTGATTGATTGGAGTAAAGATGACCCGAATATGGCAGTGAACTTGTTACATGTGGCCTCAACTGGCAATGCTGCTTTTCTTGAAGAGCTTTTGAAGGCTGGCTTGGATTCTAGTGTTGCTGACTCCAAAGGCAAAACCCCATTGGTATATATGTTCATATCTGCTATTCACAACCTTACAGACATACATACAAATTCATGCAATTCAAATTTGAACTTGCAGCTTAGTAAGAGTTCAGGGATACCTTAAATAATAACCATGATTGTTATTCGTGAGCTTTCACTATGTATTTGTTGGAAAACACCTGTAAAAACATAAAACTTGGTCAAGTCGTGCTTGAGGACATTGTCCTTAACCCTATATTTATATGAGAAGAAAATAACATTGGGAGGAAAGACTATCAAAAATAGTAATTTTTTTTATTATTTTAGGAAAATTTCCTTCCTAGTATTTCTTCCCCATATTTTCCTCACTTTTCTCTTCGTCCAAATATAGCCTAAGTGTTATTCTGCCACACATGATAAAAAATGTGGCAACTCTCTATGATTAAACAGATTCGAGAGAAATATAAACAAAAAACTTAGATAAAGAGTAGATGAAAGGGAGAGGCGAACTCGAAAACTCGACCTTGGTGTGCTTCAAACTTGCATCATGCATTGCCTTTTATAGGCCGCAGTCACTTAGCTTGAGCATAGCAATGTGGGACTTTCTTTAAACACTCTCTCACACACTAAATACAACAATTTAGCAACGTGGGATTTTCTTTTGACACACGGCCACACAATAAATACAACAGTATGTTGGTTAAATTATTTTGTGGTTAAGCTAAAATTCAGTATGGTTCCCCGTGGCTTAAATTGCACTCACTCAACCATCTTAGTTCATTATATATAATCCTTCTAATATCACACCATTAGCCACAACTATATATATATTGTCAAAAACTGACAATTTATTGTAATATATATAGCACATAGCAGCATTAAATGGCCACGAAGAGTGTGTAAAAGTGTTACTTAAGCATGCATGCAACCTACATGCAAGAGGTATACTATATTATATTCTTATCCCTTTTTTCTTGTGTGTGTACTCTTGAAGTGTGATGGGTACTTAAGTAAGATGTATCTAAAAGTTAATTGGTGGGAGAACTAACCTATTTAAATATTCTATTAAGCATACTATAGTTCTTAATGTAGAATTTAGTATCTCATATTACTGAGTCTTTATCAAAGGGTTTTATTTGTCTCGTAAATTTTTGCAGACGTGAATGGCGACACTGCACTATGGGCGCCATAGCTTCAAAGCATTACTCAATATTCAGAATCCTGTATCAGCTTTGTGCACTCTCTGAGCCACACACAGCAGGAGATCTTCTTTGTAAAGCAGCAAAGAGGAATGAGCTAACAGTGACGAGTGATCTTATAAAGCAAGGGTTGAACATAGAGTCCAAAGATCACCATGGTTTAACGCCAATGCAAGTTGCCTTGCAAGAGAATCATGTGGACATGATTCAATGGCTTTTCATGAACGGCTCAGATGTTGTTGCTGCTCTTAATAAACATGAAGGAGAGCAACAGAAGAACATTTGGGGAAGATATAATAATAATAATAATAGGCAAATCCCTTCAAGAGTTAGCATATTTAGAGGTCATCCTATATTGAGAAGACAACAAGGTTTCATTGAAGCTGGCAAGATGATAAGCTTCCCAAACTCACTAGAGGAGCTCAAGAGAATTGTTGGTAAAATTATGGATATATATAATATTAAATTGAGGCATTTACATGGTATTAAAATCCAAGCCAGGTGAGCTAGTCATTAAACTAGTAAACTGGTGAATCACTCTTCTAGTTGATCTAGTTAAGAGTTTTGAATATACTGATATGTTAGATTTTATATTTTTTCCCTTCCTTGATAAGCTTAAAACAATATTGTTTTGAATAAAAAGAAAATAGAAAAAAATCAGTCATTTAGATTTGTGCTTTAGTAATCATATTTTGTTAGATTATATATTGTTTATATATTAATATTCCATTTACTTATAAATTAATATACTTTTTATTTAGGCATTACTCTTTTCATAGTTATACATAAATATTTTTGTATATTTTAATTAAATTATATTATTTTAATCATGATTAAGTTGACTCCAGTTCAATTATAGTTGAACTATTAATTTTTAAATCATTGTCTAAATTGATTTAATGATGGTCTAATTTCAATATCTTGAGCATCAAAATTTAATTTGATTAGGGTTGCTTACGTTTGTCTTGTTTGATATATAGATGAAAGATTTGGGTTTGATGGAAAAGATGCAATGGTGACAGATGGAGGAGGAGCAGAAATAGACACTATTGATTTGATAAGAGATAATGATAAACTTTTTATTGTTGAATAGTTAGTTATTGTATTTAGTGTAAACTATGAATTTTGCCACATATTTGAGGCATGTTCACAGATTTTTCCCTATCCACTTCCAAACATGAACCCTATGTTTCTCCTCTTGAAAACAAACAAACAAAAAATGACACAATTGTAAATATATCATATTTCACTTTTTTTTAGTGAGATAGGAATATACTTTGTCAACATTAGAACTTTTTTTAAAAGTGATGATGAAGGGGACATTTTGTTATTAGATTTGTTCCATATATATATATTATAGTCTTTGTACAAAGCCTGGGGTCAAATGTCCCTCATTCAATTATGTGAACTCGTTTATTTTTTTGGCAAAAAAAAAAAAAGAACTCATTTATTATGTTTAATATATTGTATTTTCATATGCAATTAAATTTGACTCAAATACAACCTAATATAATAAAAATTTATATAATTATTATATATAAAAAAATAGTTATGTTATAATGCCTTTATATGTGGGTCCTCTAATCATTATATGGAGGGAAAAATACAGCCAAATACTATCAAAAAATGTGTTTAAATATTATGAATGGGAAAAATGTAAAGCTAATAGTGAACATAATCACACTCTATTACCAAACCAAACTTCCCTAGGATGCACACATTTTTTTTTATTTAGTTAGTGAATATGGTCCCATGGCAAAAAGCTATATTAAGGATCTATTTAGTGCACAAAATCATATATAAAATAAAAAATTAGAAAAGAAAAAAGAAGAAGAAGAAGTTCGTGTGTATTAAATTGAAAGAAGGCATAAAATATTAACTTTATTGTATACTTTTAGCTCAATATAATTTAGTATCTATAGTTTTAACTTTATTATAACACAGTCTCTATAATTTAATTATTTAAAATATTAATTTTATATTTTTTTAAAAAAAAATTATATATTTTATGAAGCTTCAATAATCAATAGTCAAAACTATATGATTGATTTGTAATAAAATAAGGTTCAAAGGCTAAATTTTAACTAAATTAAAATTATAAAAATTGAGATACACTGAATAAAAATTTAAGGATTAAATTATAATTTAAATAAAACTATTTAATTATAAAATTATTTTTAAAAAAAAAAAGGATTAATTTTCCCAAAATTTAACTTCCAAGCTTCACTCAACAGATTTGGCAATGAGCCTTGTAACATAAATAGAATTATATCACCATGAGGGATATAATCATTACTTTTGATTATGTTTGTAGAGAAGTTGATAAATGTGCAGGCTTACTCATCAAGCACATCAATAGAACTTGGATATTAGGATTCTTAACGAGTAAATTATAGGGTGTGGATCCTCTAGCTTATCAAGAACATCAAATGGATGTTAAAATTGTCATCATAAATATTACTCATAGTATAGAATACAGAATCATTCTCTTAGAAGATTTTTCTACTAAATTTTCTTTAGCTAACTACTCTCTACACTTTTTCACACTATCTTTAATTAAAAAAAAAAAAAAATAGGGTGTCGAGATTTTATGACTATTTGATCAAATCTTGTTTTATTTGCACGGTCTTAGCCGTGGTCTTGTGTTCTAAAATAAAAATAGAATTGTATCAGTGAAGCCTTTGAAGTGGCTGGAATTATGGTCCATACCAGAATGAGCCTCATCTAAAGAATCATTGGGAACATGTCTTGGCAATATATATAACAAGGCATGCAACTGAAGGCCCTTTAGTTTAATGCCAAGAATAGAATGGGGTCCTAAAGGAGAAAGAAATCAGAATCTGCATTGTAATATGTAAAATAATCCCACTACAAACAACCCTATCATTCACTTCTTCAATTTATTATTCAAAGAACCAAAATAGATTACATAAAAAATTATGGCAAAAAAAAAAAAGAACCAAAATAGACTATTATGTACGTGTGTATGACTTTTCTTTAGGACTATAAACAAAAAGATGCACTGTGAGGGATGTTGCTTAAAACATGGGGAGAAGAGACAAATGATTAAAGAAGCCAAACAAAAGCACTCAGATCAAAAGGAGAAGAGAACCAAATCAAAATTGAAGAATGAGAAGCAGAATCTTGGTCGAAGTTTTCAAACTTTTATACCCCGAAAACACAATCTAACGTATCATTAGCTTCCTCTACCATATTAAACCAAGAGCCCTCCAGCTGAAGAGTAATCAACAAGGTAGACAAAAAAATAAAGTCAGGGAGATTGGAAAAGATCTTACCATGTAGCACTCGTCATGCTGATTTATGCTATGGGAATATGATTATCTCTCCCTAAGACTTCCCACTTCCTTTTTCTTTTTCCTTCGGTTTTCTCTTTCCATGTTTTTCTTTTCTCACTGTGTACCAAGAATATCCTTTTACCAGAGGACTAATTCATTTTGAAGTTTAGAGAACATAAAAGTAGGTTATGCGTCTTTTAATATAAATTTTTTTCATACATATAGCCAAAAATTAATTTTTTTATTACATGCTTAAAAGATTTAACTATCTCCTAACTATATTATACTTTATTTGTTCCTCCTTCCATATCTTTATTAACAGCCCATTTCACAATAAGAACAGCAGATTCCCAATCATCTCCTCCACTGTACAGCAAACACCATGATTGCACCCAACGGGACCTTTCACCTTAGAAACCTGAGCTCCCAAGCTACCCACTTTTGTGATTGCTTCAAACTCTCTTTCTTGATCTCATAATTATATATATACCCTTAAGTCTCTATCACCTTTCCCTCAATCCACACCCTTTTAATTTTTTCCTAATCTTCCAGACTTCCACGATGGGTTCCTCATGCACCAGCTCTTCTGTCAATGGGTTCTACAACTTTCTTAACCAGGGACTCATTGAGCTTCACCAATCTTTCCTCTCAAATAACTTCATGTCAGTCGAATTTCTTTCTGGGGTCCTCTCATACCTCCAATCATTTCATTCCCAATTGACCATTTTGGTCCAAAAGCTTCGCTTGCCTGTTGGAGGAAAATGGTTGGATGAATACATGGACGAAAGCTCAAGGCTCTGGGATGCCTGTCATGTTCTCAAGTCTGCCGTTTCTGGAATGGAAAACTTTCATTCTTCTGGCTCTAACATAGCTTCCTCCATTGATGGCCACCATCATTTAACTCCAGAACTTGCACGCCAGGTTGGTATATATCCATATATGTCCAAGAAAACAAATCATATTCTGGGTTTTATATTTCAGTTCACTATTAACTTTTCATTGTGTCATTTCCACAAACAGGTTATCCGCGAAATAAACATTTGTCAGAGGGAGATTCTGGGATTGGAAGAGGAAAACAAAAGCTTAACAGAAACAAGAATCCAGCCATTATCCCAATGTCTGAACCAGAACATCTCCATGGAATCAAAGCTGAATGGGTTCAATGGCTTCCGAGGAGTTCTATACGCAATGAGAAGCGTCAGCTCATTGCTTCTGATGATTCTGCTGTGTGGGCTCGCTTATTGTTGGTCATCCTCGTGCTTCCACCATGGAAATTACGGAGAGCAAATGGTTTTCTCATCTAGGTTCGTGGTTTCAATGATGAATTTGCAGCAGAAAGTAGCAGAGGCGATCGATCAGATTGATGGGCAGCCAGGGATCTTGCTGTTCGAGTTCCAGCAAGCGAAGATCGCAATGGAGGAATTGAAAGTGGGGTTGGAGAGAATAATGGCTGTTGACGAAGAAGAAACGAAGATTCGAGAAAAAGTTGAAAACTTGAAGACTTGTTTTGGGTTGTTGAGATTTGGGGTAGAGACCATAACGGGACAGCTTGATGATTTCTTTGATGAGATAGTGGAAGGAAGGAAGAAGCTTTTGGATATCTCTAGTAGCCAGAGATAGTTCAAAATACAAATTTTGAATCTTTGCTGTGTGAAAAGTAAGTGAGAACAAATGAAATAAAAATTTTATTGAAAATAAAATTATGTTGAAATCAGAAGCAATGCCACATATGAGACATGACATATCCTGTTTTCTGATGCAATTCTTGTCTTCCTTTCCCTCTTTTCCCTCTCCCCCCCCCCCCCCCCCCTTGTAGTCTTTATATTGAATATGAATTGATTTGCAATCTACGCAATGGTATAGCCTTGGGGAAGCTTTTTTGTGAAAAATGAATAAATTGTTGGAAATATTTATTTTAAAAAATTAAATAATGTCAATGCCTTGTTATTTAGTGATATTAAAACAGTAGAAGGCTGAAAAATATAAATTTGATTTTACATATAACATTAGGCCATCAATATCCTTTCAACTAAAAAAAGTTAATTAATTGGGGTAAAGAAATGTATTTTGAATTTTTTTAAACATAAATATCTTAACTATTTAAAAATTTTGTGGGCAACAAAGAATAAAAATATTTAAATTTTTTAAGATGTAGCTGCACCTTTTTTTTGTATCGTTTTATTGTACAATTAAATACATTGTTGAGAAAATAACATAAAATGACCATAGAGAATGACAAATATTAAAGTGGAACTTTATGTTGTTATTTTTATAACTATTATACTATATATTCGTCCTATTTGAGAAAACTAATAGATTTTAAGTATTTAGGATTAATTTTTCTATTAGTATAAATTACTGCATTTGGCTGTAGTCCTCACTTCTTATATAAAAAACTTATTATTTTTTATAATATTTTTTAATTATTTTTCCTATAATATGTGCTTAAAAAGAAATACATAGAAGATAGAAGGTTAAAAAGAAAAAAAAAAAAGCACACACATTCTTTCTTGTATGATTTTTTTTTCTTAAGAATATAATATATTGTAGCAAAAGATACATAAGGAATAATGCTTTTGGCCAAATATATTAAAAGGAATAGCTATTTTGATTGATCAGAACAGTTTCTATTGTTTTGTTATGTACTTACCTAAAAAATAATAAAAAAAAAACAAATGCATTTATAACCTGAAAGATAAATGCTCTATAAAAATTTATTACAAAAAGTCTCATTAAAAATTTTAAGAATGAGATTCTAGCTTTGAAGAAAAGCAAAATCAGAATACATAGATAAGACACAAGAATATTGAGCAACTTCTAGAGAAAGAAACATCTTTCAAAAACATCTTTCAAATATTTATATGTACTCTGAAGATAATATATATGATAATGATTTTGTTTATCTAAAGTCGTATTTCTCAAGTTAATGAGAATATCTTGTGAAGTAATGGGATAATCTGAAATCAATACTATTATATTTTGTATAAGAGTTAGTATATATAGTAAGTAACATGCTCATATCCCATAAGAATGTCAGTTCGATTCCTACTGCTATCGTAATGACTCTTTTAGTAGGCGATTTTATAAGTTTTCTGCAAACACTTTCAAAACCCTAGAGCTGGATTCTAACTTTCATAAAAAATTGATGTTAAATTTATCTAAACTTTTTATATATAAAAAAAAAAGACTATTCTATTCTCTTTTGTGAGAGAAATTTCACTCGTCCATATCTCACAATTTTATAATCTAATATGTATCTCCACATATAAATGTATTATTTCATAGATTTATTTATTTTTTTGGTTACTTTTTAAACTCAGATCATTTTTATTTTTTTTATTTTTGCGTATCATGAAGTAAGTAACTCATCTTGACTAAAATAAAATATGGTTACCATTTTTGGCGACAATTAAATAAGAGACGTTTTGGACTAAAATAAGAGATAATAACTTGAGAAGCATGGAAACTAATTTAATTTACTTTAATAATTTATTTTAGACTAAATTATACACAAATAACTCCATTAATATTTAAAATTTAATAATAAACTACCCTACATTTTTAAGTTTGTATAAATTTCCCCCAATCATCCATGATATATTCCTTAAACTTTATTTTTGGATACATATAACTCACAAACTTGAAGTTATATATATGTATATAAGCCCTTAATAAATAAAACTAATAATAGAAAAATTATCTTCATAAATATATATATGGAGGTTTATTGTAATTTTTCAAAATATATAACAAAATTTAAAATAATTTGTATAATTTAACCTTTATTTTTTTTAATTATATCTCATGTACTAAAACGCACCCTCTAAAAACAGATAATCTCTAATCATAATTACTCTCTTTATCTATTTAATTAATTTAATTCAATTAATAAAATTAATTATATTAGTTATCATAATATATTTTTTAAAGTGTTCTATTTATCTTTCTTAACTTCTTATTTCATTCTTTTACTTAATTATTTTGAGAGAGTATTAATAGGAGTAATTTGGGAAGAGTTAATAAATTTAGAAAATATGTCTTATATTTATTATTGAGAAATATAATTGTAAATAAAATAGGAAAAGCACATACATGATGACAAGTGTCTCACTTTTTAAGAAGAATTAAACATTCTAATCATTAAACAGTTGCCAAAAATAAGTGTAATTGCATATTTTGCTATCATAATATAACTTTTACATTTTTTTTAAAAAATATTTTTAGTGGCGTCATGTTTTGAATCATTAACTACAAAAACAAAGTGGCAAAAAGATTATGTTGACGATAATTTGACTTTAAATGAGGGCTTTGTGACTTGAAAATTCATAGAGAGAAACCAAATGGTACGGAAAAACTGAAATCAGATCACAATTCAAAGGAAAGGTCACCGTGTCCAACGTGGCTACATCATATAAGTACAAGTCCTTGGTATGAAAAACTCTATAAAATTTAGTAGTGTTTATTGAATTATTTCCAAAAAATATTTATATATTTTCATTTGCGTGACATGTTTGATTTTAAAGTTTAGAGATAGAAATTGACATCTAAAATATAAATTTGAATTTTTAAACTTTCTCTCCACACACACGTATATATATATATACTTTTTTTAAAATATACAATGAAATGAGAAATATTAGGGATAATTATATGATGAAAGTAATAAAACATTTTTTCTAATAAAAATTTTAATTTAAATTTATTACGTTATAAAAAGTTAACTATTTTCACTATTCCTAACTCAAGTTTGTTATATTGATCTAATTTTGTGCTTATCACAAATAACCTAAATATTAATTTATATATAGATAAATATAAAATTTTAACCATTTACAAATAAACTACACTTTATATTATATTATTTCAGGACCAAGTAACAATTATTTGCATGCACATAACCTATTTAAAGATTTATTATAAAGTTTGGAAAACCTATTTAAAGATTTATTATAAAGTTTGGAAAGGTAAAAGAGTCTATCTATACACAACCTAAACTTCATCAATGTTCATAATTTAATTTGATTTAAAAGTCATATTTCATAACATATAAATAATATTATATTGATCATATTAATAATACATTCATCTTCATTGTGAAATATTAAAGTACCTCTAAAAAACAAGTTGTTAATTAAAATAATAATAATCTCAAATTTTTTAAAAAATAATACAAATTTAAATTCTAGAAAATACACTTACTCAGAGAGGTAAAAATTCTTTAATACACTCTAGATCTCAAAAGTGCTAGTCTCAAATCCAAAATAAGTTAGAGACGCCCTTGGTAATTCACTCAAAAATAATAAAGCAACACGGACATTCTTAAAATAGTTCCCATGGCATTTTATATCTTATATTTCAGACCGAACATAGATGATAGAACTAAATCAATAATCATTTGATCAGGTAATTTTTTTTGTACGTGTGGATTCAAAGAGCCAATGAGTATAAGATTGAGAAAACAGAGTAAAAATGTAGATGGAGCATTAATTCCTATGGAGTACCCCTATTATTGATGTAAGAAGTTGACATTACTGAAGAAACAACATTATGCATTCTGAAATGGCCGTCTTTGTCAGCAAGGGGGGAACAACAGTACAGTTAGAATCCAGAAACTAAAAATGAAGCCAAGCGAGAATCATAAGAAACTTTTTGCACACCCAGAAACCATCGTACTCCAGAAATAATAATGGCCTAATGGCCTTCTTTATGTAGTGGCACTGATGGGAAATGCCTAATTATTTTCATCCCTGCTGTCAAACAATGATGGGCATAAACGTGCAAAGACAAGGTTCGGAGAGAAGGAATCCAACACTTGAATTAATTCCACAAAGCAGTCCTTATTTTCTTTTTGAATTTAAATGGACAAGTACCATCAACTTAAAATTACAAGTAAATTACACGTGGGACTAAATCCATGACCTCCCACCCAAAAAGAAACTTATATACCAATAAGCCACAGCCCACAGTTGTTTGGCAGCACTCCATTTTTTGGCATTGCCTATTACAGAGTATATTAGATATTAGGGTAAAATCTCTCTCTCTCTATATATATATAACCAAAGGGTATGAAAATCCCATACAAAAGATGCACTAAACATGCTTGTCCAGATCTATAAACCTCCTCTCTTTTTCAGAACATGAAGATACTACATATGGCTCCCAGTCGTGCTACATGCATTGAGTACTAAGAATAATAATCGATTACTCCTAAAATTTACTTGGTACAACTCGCATCTTGGCATCATGGAGGCCAGACTAGACCTGGTACAGCTTTGAGAGTTAGGGCATCCCAGTTATGGATATAGCCCTAGCTACCTCAGATTGTTTAATTAGTGCATAAAAATAGACCAAGAATAAGAATGAAATGAACGAAATAACAAACTGTTATCTTTATTTTTTTAAAAAAACATAATAAAAAGAAAGATAGACACTTCACTGTACCATAATATTACTTTTCCATTTTCTATTTCCATTAAGGAACCAGAGTTTGAATCTTGTTGCTGTGATATTTTCTTGTGATGACAAAGTGGCAACGATCCTACTGTCACCATATCGCCATCACAGCCTAAGCTGTGACAAGTCAAGGTAGGTTTTCATTAGATAGTCTAACAGCAACCACTATTTCAGTACAAAAGAAAAGCCTCGTGGAAGGCTACAATTAACACCTGTAAACAGGTGTACAATTCTAAGATTATAATTTCTACAGGCATTGCTACCAGTCCAGACAAATTCAGCTCCAAATTATTTGCCACCTCGTGTCCAAAAATTATTTAAAAAGAACTTCAAATAAATAATGTTAACCACTGGAGTAGTGATTTTCATCACATTCAATTTAACATAAACCAGTTATTCAAAACCAAAAACAAAAGAACAAAATTACCATAAACCCCATTAGGATTAAGCCACGTGATGTTATTTCTGTTCCATTTAAACTTATCCCATTGTATGATTTTCCCAGCATGCATCAATGGCAATTTAGTTGATGCCTGGGCTTTACCAAAAACAATAAATTACCTACAATCCAATGACCTTTTCCTCATTCCAATTATACAACAAAGTTTGGATGGTAACAGAAAGATAAGTTATTCACTTACCATAATGTTTTCCTATTTCACCTTAAGAAATTTAGTGTTCTTTACTCCACAAGGTATTCAAATTTTTCAAGGAAACTATGCATGATCCCCTTAATCTAGGCTAGTACATATTTTTTGACAAAATGGCCCTCGTTAACTTCAATTAATTCTATGTCTAAATACTGTATTAAAGTAGAATATAAGAATTTCTTTCAAATTAATTCAACAAGCTTCCAGGTCACTCAAACTAAAAGCACACGAACTCAGAAGCACTTCAGATATTAAAGGTTGACTTGAGCAAGGGCAGCAAACCTTTGCTAATTTGATATTAATAAATAAAATATTAACAAATAAATAACAATAAATAATACCAACACCAACAACAACAATTGGGTATTGAACAAGCTATACACAAAAATTATGCGTGTATATAAAAACTTATGTGAACAAGGCATGGTATATATAGTTAAAATATGCTATCAGCATCAAACTGGCAAAGGTATCTAACCTTACTATACGAATTTAATTCTGCCAAGCAGGCTTACCAAAAAACAATTCTTGAACCACGTGGATTGATCAACTACCCGTAATCACGTGGATTGATCATATACCCAGGTAACCCAAAGTCCCAACCTCTATAGTGGCTAGAATGCTGCAATTAGCAGACAAGCAAGCCTCACTGTAGCAAAATATAGTGAATAAAAATAATCACAACAACGGTACAGCACTGTGCTTTCAGTACTGTATTGTGATGCATTGTATCATGCGAAAACCTGATGACAGCATAAGGGTGCAGAGCTCCGTAACCTATATGCAGATCATGCAGGCTTGCTTTTGCAACAAGGAACCATGGGAAAAAGCCAGTGAAGCAGAAATTATCAACAATGGTCATACACCATATTGATCTTATTCAATTGTCAAAACCTGGCATCGCAAATTGTGTTGCAAACGCTTCAACCCTGGAACGGAGCTCCATAATATCCTTATTACCCTCAAGATGCTTCAACACAGCCTGCATCTTCCCATGCTCTCTCTGCAATATGTTTGCAACTTGTGCAACTCTAAAAAGAAATTCAGCCATTGTCTCAAAATCAGCCTCCAGGCACCCTCTTGACGTCATGGCTGGGGAACCTGAGAAACACCACATGGGAAGCAGCCATCAGAATGTAGAGTTCATCAAATATGCAAGCACATTCAGATATTTTAAATTATCGCATACCAATCCTTACACCTCCAGGAGTAATGGCTCCATTGTCATCAAAAACAAAAACCTTGTTCAAAGTAATATGACACGCCTCACAGATCTTCTCATAGTATTTACCTGTGAACACAAATAAAAGAAATTTAGCGCTAGTCAGAATTTACAAACACAAAACAATCCAAATTTCTGTAGTTGTCCCATTAAAAAGCAGAAACATATCAAATGAGACAAGTAACAAAGTGTTCAAATGATAACCAACTTAAGAAAAATCAATAAAACATCAGCATACGAAGCTAAAGCCTACTAGTTTAGGGTTCCAAAGTCTTTGCCACTGGTTGAGTCATCGGTTAGCATGATAGATAAACAGCATCAAATAACAGTGTTATCAGGGTGGGTTTCTTTTTTATTTTTTTCCCATCTTTGGGTTTTGTGTGTGCGTTGTGGTGGTGGGGGGATGCGTGTGTGCTCGCCCCTCTCTATGGGTTTTTAGTTGGTTCATCCACTTATATACCCATTCAAACTACAAGATAGTCTTTGGTAATTGAGCATGGAAATTAAAGGCGTGTTCAGCCAAATAAGCTCCATATACACACTCAGATATGCACACAAACCAGAAGCTGCAATTCACCTGAAGTATGACTGTGTTAGGCTTCAACGGTTGAAGGAAAAAATATGACATGCCTATTAAAGAGAGATAGCAAGACAGATGCTGCTGACACTCACGCATTTCTCCAGGCATTTCAAGTCTTGCATAGCTTTTCTCCCTCTTTTCCGATTTCAGACAAAAAGGCCCAGCTGATATTGTTTTTCTAGTAAGCTTTAAGCCAAATTCTGCATTATAATAACTATCAACACTGATTTGATTACTTATTTGAACTTTTGAGCCCTCCATTTAGTTTGATGTCACAAAAAGAACTAGTTCCTCACATATAGCTAATTTGACAATATCCCTTCTCTGTTACAGACTCGAACTCCATTCTACTGTATATTCCAGTTTAATTTTCACTCAAAATCTCAAATTCCAATTCATATCAGGAAATATGCCCTTCAGCCCCTCCGACTACATTTTTTCAACATCAGATTGAATTCACGAGTTAATTTGCATTGAATATCTCCTGGTCAATAACCTATCTAAGGATTTAGTTTTCAATAGAGCACAATGGCGTCGTATGATCCATGTAGCCGACCCCATTTAATGGGATAAAGCTTGTTGTTGTTGTTGTATTATTAATGACTACACCATAAGGATTGGTTTACATCAGGAATCATCTTTGAGTCCTTATTTATTTAATCTAGTAGTGGATGTTCTAACTAAACCTATTCAAGAAAAAATCCCTAAGTGCATGCTTTTTGTGGACGATATAGTTCTTGTGGCGGAGTCAAGAGAAGAGATTAATTTTAAACTTGAGTTATGGAGAACTACTTTAGAGTCGAAGGGTTTTCGTCTGAGTAGAAGTAAGACTGAATATATATATTGTAATTTTGATAAGAGGCAAGTTAGAAGTAACTTGAAGGTCAGATTGGGAGATCAAATTATTCCACAAACAGATAAGTTCAAATATTTGGGATCAATAATACAGAAAGAAGGTGAAATTTTGGAAGATGTTTATCATAGAATTCAGGCCAGGTGGTTTAAATGGAGAAAGGCTACTGGGGTTATATATGATCGGAAAGTACCAGATAAAGTAAAAAGAAAGTTTTATCGCACTGTTATAAGACCAGCAATATTTTATGGAAGTGAATGTTGGGCCTTAAAAGGACAGCAAGAGCATAAAGTTGGGGTAGCTGAGATGAGGATGTTGAGATGGATGTGTGGGCATATAAGAAAAGATAAGATTCGTAATGAACATATACGGGGAAGAGTTGAAGTGGCACCTATTGAAGAGAAAATAGTAGAGAACCGTCTTAGGTGGTTTGGACACGTACAAAGAAAGCCAAGGGATGCACCAGTAAAGAGGGTGGATCAAACAGTATAGACACCGGTTAAAAGGAGTAAAGGAAGGCTAAAGAGAACGCTCAAAGAGGTTATTAAATGGGATCTCCTGGTCAATAACCTATCAAAGGATTTAGTTTTTGATAAAGCACAATGGCGTCGTATGATCCATGTAGCCGACCCCATTTAATGGGATAGGGCTTCTTGTTGTTGTTGTTGTTGTATTAATAACTACACCAATTGTTTAACAAATTTTTCATTTTTTTTAAATGGCCACTTTAGTTTAGTAAGGCACTTAATCCACCTCACTGCCTCTGCCTTTTGGGGATTTGGCACCTGAAGTCAGCTCATGCTTTCAAGTCTTGACATTCCTGACTTTTTTTTTGAGTGAATGACATTCCTTAATATTATATAACTAGCCAGAAACAGAATGCATTATATATGCAGGAAGAATTACTAAAGCTCCAAGAATGAACACCCATGGCATGATATATTTTAGATAAAATGAAGACACATTAGGTCATGGTCACCAGAATTGAACGGAATGTAAGCCATTTGTAATATACAATGCCAACCATGGGTCCTATTCAAAATGGCTTATCCCATTAATATATGGAACAAAAAGCCAGAGAACCTTAGTTGAAGAAAGGGTCCTAATATAGCAAGGTTTCATCCCTTCCTCGCTCCTTTCCCCATTTCCAACTCTTAAGTCCTTCTTCTTAATTTATTACCCCAAAAAAATTGGCAGAAGGCAGAAAACGTGATACATTACTGTTACTTCAAAACACAGTTCAGCATCCGGCCTGTGGATAGCAATCATAGAAGATAGGGATATGATAGGCAGAGCAAACTTAAGCCCCATATTGTAGACTCCTACATTTAAGCTGGAGGCAAGACCAATTGAAGATATGCAGTTTTAAGAATACTGTCTATATGCGCATATACTTAAGTTCATAAAGATGTGTAGCACCAAAGAATATAACTCAACAAGTGAATTAAACCAAACCTGCATGCAAACCCACAACCACCAGCATAAAATTCAAAAACTAAACATCAAATACATAGTTTTAAAACAGCTTCAGCATAAAATAACATGCCAAAAATGCATTACATTGAGACGTGTACCATGGTAGAATTTGACCCTACCAGTGAACTAAAACAAAACTGATGCCAAGTGCAGACGAATTGCCCAAGAGAGGAGTCTAAGGAACATGTGCATATCATCAAACAAAGAAAGAAACCACTAGAAAAGGCCATCTAAAGATGCACGTGCCAATTATATAATACCTGTCAAGCCCAGAGGCCTCAAATCCCAAAGTAATAGATGGTTGTCAGTACCCCCAGTCACAAGACGGCAATTTCTTCTCAATAAAGCAGATGCTAAAGCTTGGGCATTCTTCTTCACCTGATGCATGTATGCCTTATACTCGGGTGTAGCTACTTGTTTTAAAGCTATGGCAAGAGCAGCAATATGGTTATTGTGTGGTCCACCTTGCAGTGATGGAAACACAGAAAAATTAATCTTGTCCTCAAAGTCATATTGATCACTTTCATGTCCCTGGTTCCCTCTCCTCCTTGGTTTGATACCTTTCCTATAAAAAATTATACCTCCTCTAGGACCACGAAGGCTTTTGTGAGTTGTTGAAGTAACAATATCACAAAAATCAAAAGGATTCGCACATTCCTGGAAAGATAAAAAAAAAAACCCGATAAAACAGAAAATTAGTTCAAAGATGACTGAAGTGCATCAATTAATATTTAATGATGCAAGAGATAATAATTGACCCAAACCAGACCAATCCGTAATCACCAATCAGGGAATTTTTTTTCAAATAGATGCTGGTATTTAGTTTAAAAGCCAAAAGACACTTCAACAAAATAACAATATAAAGGGGTAGGAATAGTGTAAAATAAAGAGAAATATTGCAAATGTCATAAATCACAAGTTCAAACAATACAAAAGGAAATTTTCCTATGGTAGGCAACCATGTACAATGAACTGCAAAATTTCCATAACTAAACTACGCAGAAGAAGTTATTTCGAACCTTGGCTGCAATTAGCCCACTGATCTGAGCCATGTCACACATTAAAATAGATCCACATTTGTCAGCGATATGCCTAAACCTTGCATAATCCCATTCTCGAGGATATGAGCTGCCACCACAAATTAGAATCTTGGGACGAAAATCAAGTGCCCTTTCCTCAAGTTTATCAAAATCAATATATCCCGTTTGAGGATTCACCTTGTACGGCAAGCTCTCAAAGAATATTGACGCCCCTGAAACTTTCTTCCCACTTGGAGTATAGTACCCATGGCTGGTATTTCCTCCAGATGGTGTATCCAGCCCCATGATACGATCACCAGGCAACAGCAGTCCCGTGTATACAGAAAAATTAGCTGAGGTACATGAATAAGGTTGGACATTAACACCCCAACTATCGGGGTCAAGATGGAATGCGGCCAATGCACGTTCACAGCAGAGCGTTTCAATTTCGTCAATATATTGATTCCCTCCATAATATCGCGCCCCTGGCATTCCCTCGGAGTATTTATTCGTCAAGTGGCTTCCAAGAGCTTCCATCACAGCACGACATACAAAATTTTCAGAAGCTATCAACTCAATCCCTTTATATTGCCTTTGCTTCTCCTTCTCCATTATCGCATGGATATCAGGGTCCGCCACTTGTAGGGGTTGGTCACCCCATGATCGAATAGCAGCTCTCCGAGTCTCTTCAAGCACGTTGAATGAACAAGCCACCGAAACCCTCTTGCAATTTGAAGAAGACGATGAGGATTCGCTATCTCTTCGCCTCTTCAAGCACATTGAATGACCAAGAATCCGAAACTCCTTGACTTCTCTATCATCGTCTTCATCAGATTCTACTCCCAAGTTCCCATTATCTGCCCTATGATTCTCCGTATGCGGCTCCAATAATTGGAGCGGCACCGGAGGAACCGGGTGCATAGGATCACGGAGGCTCGAGTCGAGCTGAAGCGAAATGGAGTCGTCAGGCAAACGGACTCGGTGAGATGTGGAAGCATGAGAAGAAACCCCAAGAGACAAATTTGATTGAGAGTGGGGTAAGTCCATTAAGATTGGCAACACAAAACAAATCCTTGAGAAACAATCGGGGAAATCTGTAACTCGATGCCCCAGATGTTTGGACGATAAGCACTAGGTACAAATAGTGATCAAATCAAAAATTGCGACAGGGCGGGTTTAAAGAAAGTGCAGTGACGGGGCTGGAAGATGGATTCTTAAGTAGCACGAAGAGTGAATGCGTCATGGAATTTCGAAGGACAGAGAAAAGAGGAGAAAACTGAAAAGCCCTAGCCCTAATCCAATCAGTTGTCCAATTCCATGAATGACCTCTGAATCCGACAAGTGGATCAAGGGGGAATGTACTAGACGCTTGTTCATTTTTATGTTATCTTTACGATAGGGTAGATAACGAAAACAAAATATTCTTGAATGAATTTTTTATATCCTCGCTACAAAAAGAATGAACTTTTTATATTTTCAAGGTCGAAATATCTTTTATATTTTATAATAGTTTTTTATTTTAATTTTATAAAAAAATATAAAATACCAATAGTTTATACGTATACAAATTTATTAAGTCATTTTTGTTCATAAAATTGTTAAATTAAGACTTTTAAAGAAATTATTCTTTTTTAATTATTTGCCATTTTATTTTTTAAAAAAGTACATAACTATCATCTGCAATTGGTAACTACAATCTACAAATTATTCTCTCTAATCTTTTCCAATTAAAATCTCTTAAACACCTCATGAAATATAAAAAGAGGTGATTAGATCATTAATTTTATCTAGAAATAAAGTTATATTTAAATCTATTAATTAAAAAAAAAGTGAAAACTATTACATTCTCTCACATATTTCCATAGACTTTTGAAGGGGCAACGTTGAAAAAAAAATCTCAATCTGTTTCTAAATACATGCATTAAGTAATTAATTTATAAAAATTAAAAAAATAGGTTAATTATTTATAAAAAAAGTATATTGGTTTCTTTAAAATATTTATTGATATATAGGAGACTACCCAGTTAACAAAAACTCCCTTTAATTTTAATTTGTATAATTAATATGAATAGTTTTAAAAAAAATAATAAATGTAAGGAATTAATGTCTTGCATAGAATTTTTTTATTAACTACTTAAAACTGAATAGAATAATAAATACTCTCCGATCATTAATATAAAATTTATATAACTAATTTAATTAGATTAATTAATTTATTATATTTTTTTTAAAAATATCCTAATTATTTTCTTTAATTTATTTCCTCTCTCTTTTTCAATTAGTTGTTATCATATAGCTTTTGAAATATGTGAAGGTCTATAGTTAAAATGAGTACTAGAAGAATTGAGAATGCCAATAGAACTGCCCATTAAACTGTATTTAGACAATATGATAGCGATCAATATGTTACACAATCTAATCTAAAATAACAGGACAAATTGTGTGGAGATAGATAGAGATTTAATATGATAAAAGATTGATGTTAGGATAATTGATCTCAAGTATATTTTCTTAAAATAACATATAGCAGTTATATTTACGAAGAGATTTACTTGAGATAAATTTGAATACTTAATTAGTAAGTTGAAAATTATTAATATATATACTTTAATTTGAGATGAGTATAAAAGACATGAGAAGTTAATGAGAAGAGATTATAAAAATTAAAATTAATTGAGAGAAATTACAAGAATTAACAAGAATCAAAATTCATAGAAAGAAATAACATGAATTAATCAGAATCATAATTAATCGGGAGAAATATTATAGGAGATTTAATTGTATTTAATTATTTGATTTCATTATATAAATTCCACATTTTTTGGAATCCATGGCATATATATATACAGCGTATTATATCATTGGAATATACAAGAATTCATACATAAAAGTTCTAATTTTGTTCTCATTGTCTTTGTGCTGCTGTGAACACTATGTCTTCAAACAATTATTATCAGTAGAGATATAGTATTTATTAAAGGTGCAAGTTGAGATTGAAGTGATAAACATGTGCCATAGAGATCTCTATAGAGGTTTTACAAGAGGAACAAGAGTTATTACTTGTAGCAAATTTATCTAGTGGAAACTCTTCATCAACTCTTGAAGAGTCTTTTTAGTACACTGAGAAGGTGAACAAGACTCAAAAAAATAAATCTCCAAGATACACTACTAATATATATTCTTATCAATTTGATCTTACTGTTTCATATTATTATATTATGAAGAGATAAATGAAAAAAAAGAATGATAAAAAGCAATAGTGGAGAAATTGAATTATATTAAAAAGAATGAAACATGAGAAATAGTGAATTTACCCTAAGGCTTTATCAAAAGGAGAAGTTTTGTTTTTTTTAAGGGATTACTTAAGTGTGTAGCTTTAAAATAAAAAACAAATATTGACTGATACTTCAAACAACTAATTATTATTTTATTAGTTTGAATTGTTTAAGATTATTATCTAATGATCCTCTCACTTTCTTACTTTCATTTATTTATTTATTTATTTATTATTTGATATTTTTTTAATTATTTTTCTTGATCTTGCATGCTTATATATGAGATTTCTATTTCAATCAATAAAAATAAGTGAGTTTATGAATCTTATCTATTATATTATCTTCCACTAATATATTAAAGATATTGTGGAAGTGATTTGTGAAATGGACAAAGTTGGGGATGAGGATGAAGTCAGCGATAGCGATGCTAGGCAACTTCAAGCAAGGAAGGTAGTTGCAGCAAGGATGATAGCAAAGAGCCTACAAGCTGGGAATGCTGTGTTTGAAAGAGTTTTCAACACCATCTATTCGGCTACACGAGGAGTGGTGCTAGGCGGAAGCGGGCTACGCGGGAGAAAATTGGCAGAAATGGCTCTCCGGAGAGTTGGAGCTGCAGTCCTGTCCAAGAGGGTGGTGGAAGCTGCAATCGTGGCAGCCACCATTTCAGTTACAGTTCATGGGCAATGGTATAAATATCTGACTGAGCATGTAATGTAATGGGTAGGTTGAAGAAGTACATAAACAATCACTCAGATTTGTAGATAAAGTAATTTGGATGTGTCAGCTCTGTATCTTAGGTTATGCAATGATAGGAATATTGTCTGCTAATTCTCTGACCCGCCAACGTTTACCAAATGATGTTTATGTTGTCACCATGAATATTCTTCCTATAGACTACATCATGCTCCTCAGAAGATTTCAGTCCTAAGCTGTTTTTTTTTTTTTTCTAACTAGTTAGTTTCTACATGTTTTCCCGTAGCCTTTTATTCCAACAAATAAATATCATTTGTTGTTAATCTTTTAGAGCATTTTTAGTGTAAATCTAATTAATAAATTGATTTTAATTTTAAAATATAATTTTATTCTATTTTTATCAATTTTTTTAAATTAGCTGTTTGTGTGTGTGTTCATTAGCTGTCAAACATAAGGGATTCAACGAAATACAAAGATATGTTTTCAAATAAAACAAAATATATTTTATAATTTTAATATAAAAATTAGTTAATATTTTTAAATAAATTAAAAAATAAAATAAAATAATTATTATTTTTAATTTTTTTAATATAAGAGTTAGTTAAATTTTTTAGATAGATTAAAAAAATTAATTAAAATAAGAATTAATTATCTAATTTAAATATATTAAAAGATTTAATTTAATCATAATTAATTAATCTATTTAATTTTTTAATCTATTAAAAATAAATTAATTAGTTCTTATATTAAAAAGAAAAAAGAGTAATTATAATTAATATAAAAAGTAATTAATAAATTTATATAAATTAAAAAATATATAATATAAATTTATTTTAAAGATGTTAAATTAATTATAATTAATTAATTAATTTAATTTTTTAATTTATTTAAAAAATAATTAACTAGCTATTGGAATAAAAAAATATGGTGAGGACTAAAATGGAGTCTCAAGCATATTTAAATATAAATTAATTTTAAAAAATAATACTTTTAATTTGTAAAATTAAATTCTTAGAGCTATTAGGGATATGGTCATATTGATTTTTCCGCTCGCTCACAGTAGCACACAGAAGGAAGAAGCGCCGCTCGAACGGTGAAGAGAAACAGCCTTTCATCATCAGCTTCATAGCCTCGAATCTCTCATTGTCTTGCTTCATTTCCATTGAGTTTCAGTTTGTCAATTTTTTGTTTTGTTTCTGTGTGTCGAGACACTATATTACTGTTTTGGATTGCAGTTCCTCAGTTGTAGGTTCGAATTTTTTTCACCTGAACTCTGAATGCACCAAGAGTAACAACTCGCATTTCTTCATGGGTTCTATCAGCTTTAACCCTTTCGATAATTGGTTCAGAAAGCCCCCGAACCCCATTCCTCCCCTAAATCTTTTGAAATTCTCGGACTCGTTTTCTCTAAGAACACCTCGTTCAAGTACACCAAATTTTGCTGCCATTAGCGTCCCTAATTTCTTCAAAGGAAAGCCTGAAAAACCTAAGGATGAGCCCGGGTATTACAGGAAAATGGCTGACCAGTTCTTCTGGGAGTGTGAGAATTTGCCTGATTATAGGCATACCCCTGAAGTTGAGAAGATCTTGAACGATGACCCAATATTTGAAAAGAAAGAAAACCCTACTGAAGAGGAGATCAGAGAGAATGAAAGGGTCCTGCAAGAGATAAGAAACAACCCTGTCATGCAGTTCTTGTACAGAGCAGAGGAAATTGCAGATAAGATGAATGAATTGGAGCTCGAAGAGAATGAAAACCCTTATCACAAAGAGGATCGTGAGCTCTGGAAGGCGATTCCACATGTGCCTGGATTGGATGGGCGACCCATGCCAAGGAAGGCTCTGAAGACGAAGAAAGAGGCCGATGACAAGTTCTGGGATTTCGCAAGACAGTTCTTCTTCGGCCTCTGGGGGTTTAAGCAGAGGCCTTATCCGTCGGGTCGGCCAATTGATGTTGCTCAAGCAATTGGCTATAAGCGACTTGAGAAGAGATACTATGATTGTAAGTCTGGGTACTTGGAATGTGGTTCATGTCGTAAGCAGGGATGATAGTGTCCATCCAGACGTATGTTCCATTGACTGAGAATGCCTGAAAGACTAACAAGAACAAAATTTGCTATGTTTGTGAACTAACTCATGCATTCTTAAATTTTACAAACCGAAAGCTAAGTAATCCTAATGATATTTAGGGATGCTCTTGTAATGTGTAAAGCTACTATAATTATATTTTAAATTACAGTGAGTGATATACTGTTTTTATTTGTTTATTTATATTCTGAGATGAGAGTTGCATGTAGGATATCTACCCTGCTGCAATTATTGGTTGAAGGTTTTATGATATCACTCATGGAAACAGATGCAATTAGTCTCATAATTTTCTTCTTTATATTTATGCATGAGTTGATTGCAAATAATGTTTTGATTTCTTTTGTTATAGTTATCATGAGGAGTAGTGGATGGTACTACAAGGATCGGTTGGGACGTACGCGAGGACCATGTGAGCTGATTACTCTTAAAACAGCATGGGGTGGTGGGATAATTGATAAGAATACTTTCATTTGGGGCGAGGATATGGATGAATGGGCGCCTATCCACATGGTTTATGGCTTGGAACGTGCTATTGCTACATGGGAAGGTCTGTTAATTTTCAATTTGTTGTTCCTTCTTACTTTATTTTGTTTTCTTCCTTGTCTTGCTGTTGAAGGGTATTATTATGACAAAAGAAAATGCTCATAAACAGACTTCAATATTATTTCAAGTGATGAAGATTGCAGTATAGCAGTATACAAATCCAAGTGGTAAAGTCTCACCCGAAATTTGATTCTTGGTTTGGCATTTTTCAGTTAGACTAGGTGCAGCAGCAACAGCTTTTCTTCACAAACTGCAAAAAGGTATACCACCATGGGTTCCTCTTAAGGGGTTTGAAAAGAAGACTTATAAACAGCTCCAGGAAGAGGCTATAGAAAGCAAGAGACGCGATTTAGCAGTACTGGAAGCTAATGACGGTGTTTGGCCTGGAGTTAAAATTCCAAGTCATGCTCTATTTCTTTGGGCTAGTGGTTCTGAACTCACCACTATGTTGGAGCAGGATCACATGCCCAACAAATTCATTCCCAAAGATCTTAGGTATGTATATGCTTAGTGTATGGCAAATATTAAATGACTGGTTACTAACTATGTTTCTTTCATGTATGATAGGCAGCAGTTGGCTAAACTTATTCCTGGGTTAAGGCCATGGGAAGTTCTAAGTATTGAACAAGCAATGGATCAAATAACATATAACGGCGAGTGGTACCGTGAACCTCTTGGTTCCTACAGTACTGGTCCTCCATACATCAGGCACTGGAATAAGGATGTGAAGGTATGCATTTTCCATCTGAGCAGTATTTGAATAGCCTTTTCTACTAGTGAGTTTCTTGAATTTCCTTTCCTTTTCTTGTTAGCATTGTATTTATGACTGGGAACTTAACCAAATTTGACTTTTTCTTCACATTTGATTTCCCTTCATCCTCTAGCTAAACCAGAGGAAGACAATTCTCAACTACCAGCCAGTGTCACTCTCTTTAGAAATCTGATTCTTTCTCACCAAAACCTCGAACAAGTTGCTTTTTCAAAACCAGGGTCCTCTCAATCTTGTAGCATATTAATAACTGTGCGCTGTCCTGATCTTCACTTCGGATAACAACTTGCTTGTGGTGTCTTGTTCATAACATTGCATTTTATTTGCTTTGTTTTTGCTTTTGGCAGAGAATGTACAAGTTATTTGACACTCTTAACGCTCGGGTGTATAAGAAAATGGAGAGGACAATTCCTGGCTTTGATAGAATAATGAATAAGGTGATGAATGAATACTATGAAAGACTTGCCAAATTGGAGGAGAAGAAAAAGTTAAAGAGAAGCGGGAAACTATAACATTTTCATGGTCTAAGTTCTGCAAATCAAATGGTAAGACATTATTGTGTTTATGGTAACTGGTTTTGGTTCCCTTTCAACTCCCAACAAGGTTGCAAGCTGCAGGCACAAAGAGGCCCTTGAAAGCAATGGATTGTAAAATTTGCAGACGTGTAGTTTTTAGTGATGAGTACTTTTTGTGCACTTTCATTTAAAGGACTTGTAAAGATTGCTTCTAGATTCTTTAACTATGTAATACATCTATGAATTTCTTGTAGTTTTTTATAGCATTTATGTGTTTCTATATCTATTTGATTTCATTTTTTTAAAAATGTGAAAAAAAACGAATTCTTTCATGCGGTCATGATTTAATTGACATCTTAAAATAATTTTCATAATGTAATTAACACCCTAAATTATTTAGGAGTGTAATTGACACTTTAAAATAATGCAAAAACACCTTCCATTAACTAATCATAAATTCTGTTTACCCTTGTTCACAGGATTTTTTTTTTATTTTCTATGTCATTTTTTATTATCCACCTCTGAAAATATTCTCTTTTTAAGAAAGTGCAGCAAAATAGCATAAAACCCCTTTTAAATTAAAATAAGAAAAATCTTCCTAGAAGCTCCATCTTCTTCCTCCCGAAAACTCAACGTTGGAAGAGTAATTCATGGAATTCTAAGCAATTGTCCATTAACATTTCTGGGATGAATTGGGAAGTTACTTGAAGCATACCTTAACGAGTTTCAAAGACCAAGCCAAGAGAAACTTCGGCACAGAGCCAACGAATCCCAAAAATTGAGTAAATGCAGAGCATGGAGAAGTAATAGAGCAGAAATACAAAACTTCACCAATGCTAGAAAATGAGAGCGGATAGAAACTACCACATTTTTGAAAAATACAGAAACTCTAAGACGAAACAGAGGGAGAGAGTTGTTCTGGTGAGTTCTAGTTAATAATTTAGACGAAAGGGGGTTGATTTCGGAAAACCGTACAAAAAGATTATTAATTTACGCGATAAAATAGGAGAGATGCGTCTCAAAACGTAAGAGATTGAAGAGATTTCTCTTCTAAAATCTTCCCAGCCATTGTCATGAAGGTTGCCGTCGCCGTTCGCTGACGAAGGTCGCCATCATTTGTCACTGATGGAGGTCATCATCGCTGGTTGCTGGCGGAGGTCGCTACTCGCTAAGCTGCTGGTGGAGGTCGCTTGTTTGCAGGAGCAGATGAAGAATGGGGCAAAAGTAGAATTATTGCTTCCAGGGCTTACTCTTCCAACGTTGAGTTTTCAGGAGGAAGAAGATGAAGTTTCTAGGAAGATTTTTCTTATTTTTTTTTTAATTTAAAAGGGGCTTTTGATATTTTGCTGCATTCTTTTTTAAAAAAAGAGCATATTTTCAGAGGTGGATAATAAAGAATGACATAGACAATAAAAAAAATTCGTCAACAGCGGTTACAGAATTTCTGATAGAGATAATAGAAGATGTTGATTGCACTAGAAAAAAATTATTTCAAAATATCAATTATAACTTTAAATAGTTTAGGGTATTAATTGTATAACTCTTCATTCAATTATATTTCAAAACCGACAATAGCTTTTGAAAGATCTTCCATGACCTTATTTTCATTGTATTTCCTTTAAACATTGATGCTTCCCTTAAATTTCCCAAAAGTAGGAAATCAATCCAGAATCAAACGTGTCTTGAATTTCATTTCATTCATAATTAGATGTGTATAACTTGTTACTCTTGCTGTCCCTTTTTTTAAATCGATACTCTATTAATTCTCTTAATAATAATAATTAAATAATATAAAGAGTAAAAGTTAAAAAAATTATCAAATATTTTTAAAAAATATATTATATTTACCAATTTAAATAATTTATTTAATATAATAAAATTAATTAAATAAATATTATACTAAACATCCATTTATTTATGCAAAACACCAAAATGTCACTCAAGAAATGAGCCACGTGAGCTGATAGTAAAATTTACAGAAACTTAAATCCCATATATACATAACAACATATATGTGCAGTGCCATCAAAAGCAGACACCCTTTATATATACATACAACCCTACAGTAAAAAATCACATTCGTCTCTCTCAAGCAACGTCTGAAAACATGGAGCTCATGTTTTCATATTGCGATCCCAATATGTACATAATTACCAGCAGCTGCAGGGATGCAGAGCAACTCACCTGTTGGGGCATAAGCCCATTCAAGAAAGGACTCTTATCGCCTGATTACACGCCTTGCACGGCACAGCGCGATGATGTGGATGATGGTTACAAATGTAGTTGCATAGAGGTCAAACAAGTTTAATATGTCTCTTTTAGCTGCAAAAGGATCAATCATTAAATGTGCTTCCTCGCGTACTTTAGGCAATTG
Source organism: Leucaena leucocephala (assembly GCA_037074615.1). Lineage (NCBI taxonomy): Eukaryota > Viridiplantae > Streptophyta > Magnoliopsida > Fabales > Fabaceae > Leucaena > Leucaena leucocephala. The sequence goes on from CM073550.1 coordinate 13,931,270, forward strand.
ATCAAATAAACAAACTATCAAGTGGGTTACGCCACGCACCGAATGGAAGAAATTCGAATGGGTTGAGAACATAACTTATGCCAAGCACCATCTGCAATAAAGGCACAGTCATCTTTAATAGCAAAAATGGCACATAATAGAGGAAAAATCACATCACTGGGGAATATATGAAATTGAAGGACATTCTTCTTCACAACACAAGAGAATAGGAAGAGGCACGAAAAATTTCAGTTACCCACTGACAATATAAGCATTAGTCACCACATCACAGTTTACAGGTCTATGAACTTTCTTTTTGGATCCGGGATGCCTATCGAATTTCACAACACACTACTGAACACGTAAAAGATAGAATAACATCATGAATAATAACATTTAGCTTACCAAGTCATCCAGGGGGAAAAATGTTATAATAGTATGCTATATTGCACAAGAAATTTTCAGAGAAATGCATTCTTGAAATTTTGTAAAGGAGAAACACTGATAAGTCGTTGCATTTTTAATTTGATTATATTTGTATAGTTTATTAATTCCAATCTAATACATGATGAAGTTGATCAACACAATGGACTGTCGTAACAGAGATAAGAATAAAGGGAAAAATACAAATCCAGTCACATAAACAATTCCAACTTAACTGCAAAGAGGCGAACCCTAGTCAAGTAAGAACTTGTTTTATCAGGATCCATCATATCTTGTAGAGCCATCCGAATAAGAAATGGGAGATCAAAAAATTTCTACAAAGAATAAAAGATTATAAGTGAATATATTATCAAAGACCAATTGAAAAGTTTCTATACAGATCTTCCTGTTCCATGTGTACTGAGAAAAGATTTTACAATCACTAACATTAATAACACAACTGCATGATGATGTAGGTGTACAAAAGATTAAATCTTCAAGAATACAGTCTACATGGCAAAGCTACTTATATTACACATTCAACTCACTCAAAGTAATATAGATTCGTTAAGCTACTTATACTGCAGGTTGCCTGGATAGTTGAATTCATACGCACATTAACTGTCAAGTAAAATTCACAAGGCAGTGGAAGTGGACATTTGAACTAGCCAACCCCTTCAATACTTCACCGTTGGGAACAATATTGGTTTCCATTTAAAATAATAATAATAATTTGCCTAAATTTTCCACCAGTAACATTTTTCAAGAGAAATGCAGAAAGTTATGAATGTTTGAACTGCTTCTCATACAATAGTTTCAGTACCTGCATGAGACCTTGCATGCCCCCAATGTGCAACCTGTTGTACCTTCTCACATTTTCCATGATTCTGTTTGATTCTGGGTTCTGGCTACATTCAAATGCTTCTTGAAAGGGTGCCAGACTAGAAAAATGGCGACAGCACATTGGGCATTTGCATTGCTTCGTTGCATCTCCATGTAGCCATACACGCAATATGCACTCTCCTTCACGAAGAAAATTTCAACATTATTCAATTTCTAGGCATATATACATATTGAAGGAAGTTGACAGGAAATCTTGACACGACCCACAAGTCTATGAAACATTAACAAGGACACAGATAGAACAAAACAAGGTTGAAAAAACAGAGAGGAATCCTAAGCATCTTCTAATGCCAACTTTGGTCCCTTTAGAATTTACCCCAAGCAGTTACCATAACATCAAAGCAGAGCTGATTATATTTGTTACGCCCATAGGTGAGTGAAGTGAGAAACACCCGATGTGGTCTTCATGATGATAAGACCATGAAGATTTAATAAGGGCGGTCCCAAGTTCAAACGCTGGCTCAAGTGAAAGAAACACCGGATTGAATTCAAAGAACTTCTACCCAACTTGATTGCAATTTGCAAGCAACCCTTCTCCCAGATTAGTACAAGAAACCTTCACAGCTAGTAAAAGAACTTTTACCTCAAGTCTTGACCTTCACAAATACCTAAAGACTGAACCAAGAACAAGATACAAACACTAATACAAAACATACGAGCATATAAGAAAATTAAACTTTAAATGAACATTTCAATATGAGGAAAGGAAAATATGGTAACCCGTTAAAAACCTAAGATATACGAGTAGTAAGCATATCGTAATAAGTCTCGGCGTCGTCGTTGTTTTCTTGTTCTCCTACCCAACCTCACAAACCCAACAACGCATGACTATACCCGTTTAACCTCGACACAAAAGAATAATCAAATTGATTAAATTCGTTTCTGAAGCAAAATAATCAATTCACAATCGAAGATCTCAACTCTCTCAAAGTTAGTCCATTCACTTCCGCGAAAACGTTTTCCATTTCAAGAACCCCAATGTTAAACCCTAAGCAACATGAACAACGACCTGCAATAAAATAACGAATAACGGATATTGAAACAAAATTATGAAGAAAAATGAAGGGAAAGATTTTTACCGCAGAACCAGTGGGAGCAGGAGGTGCGGCATGGGAGGTTGAAATCGCCATGGCAGACAGGGCAGCAATCGTCGCGAGGAGGAAGCTTCATTGCCGTACCATTGGCCATTTCTTCCGTTCGAATTCACCTTTCACCACTGCCTTACCTGCACCTTCTTCTTCTTCTTCCTCTTCTTCGTCTTCCTCCTCCTCCTCGTTGCGCATAGTTTTTTTGGGGATTTTTCTAAGATCAGGGACGCCTTATTATATACTCACCCCATTATTTTTTTTCATTGAATCGCTTAGTTAAGGTTTAATTTACCTACGTTTAACTTTCCACTATTTTTCTAAGGACAGAACTTATATACTTCATTTTATGAGGGAGTTATTTTCAACTAAATTGAGATATATAAATTTTATAGTTAAAATATATAAAACTCTTATAAACTTTTATTTAGTTATACATTAATTTCTTAATTTTTTAAAATTTAATTATTAAATTTATATAATTAAAATTATTTTTAAAATTTATAGCTTTTATTATGTCCTAAATTTTGTATTTTTTATTATGCATTATATTATCTAAAAATAATACTTAACATTTTAAATTTAAATTTAAGTTTTTTAAATATTTTCAAAATATAAAATATTAAATAGAACTCAAAATATTTAATATAAAATATTTAAAAAATATATAAAATACTTTAAAAAATATTTAAAATATTTTTTGATAATATATTTTTAAATAAAATAATATAAATTACTTATAATTACATATAATTTTTAAGTATTACTTTTTAAATAACATAATATATTATAAAAAAAATATAAAAATTATAACATAATAAAAACTGTTAACTTTAACAATAATTTTAACCGTAATTATTTGATAATCAAAATATAAAATATTAAAATATTTAATTTAAATTTATAAAAATTATAAAAGTTATGTGTAAATGATCTATTTAAGCTTAAATTTATGACATATCATTTATTTTATAACAAATTTTGGTTATTAATATTATTAACACTTTAAAAATATTTATTTTCATTTAATTAGATAAAAATATATTACTTCTAGTGTCGTCATCTTCATCATCACCATTCCCTTTTATGTCTCGTTTCCTTTTAGCCGTCATTACTCTCGTTGCTCCAGCTGCTGCTTTTAATTGAGTTTGTCATTATGCCTCGTCTGCCTTTAACATTTGCAAAAGTGAGTTTGTCTACGGATATGGTTGGATTAGTTTTTGAAGAATAGATTTTGAGAAGAATAGATTCTGGAGAATAGATTCTGGAGAGAATAGATTCTGGGAAGAATAGATTTTGGAGAATAGATTTTGGGAAGAATAGATTTTACAAATAGAGATATTTAGATGATTAATAGTAGAATCACCTTTTATATTAATAAATTACTAAAAAGGGTATGATTTGATTAAAGTATGAGAGAGGAGAGAGGGTAGAGAATAAATAGGAGAGAAGAGAGAGAGGAGAGAGAGAGAGAGAGGAAAGAGATGAGAAAGAGTATAAGAAAAAAGTAGGGGTAAAATAGTAATTAGATAATCTATAAGCTCTTTTACAGTTCTAAAATCTATTTTCAGTAGTTTATTCAAAACCATAGTTTCAAACCGAAATTTTGCCCAAAATCAATTCTGGACAAAAATGGCTGTTTGGCAAAAAATTTTACAAACCAAAGTTTTGTTTCAAAATCAATTCTGGATAAAAATTGATGTTTGTGTGAAATTTTTTCAAATTGAGGTTTTACCCCAAAATTTATTCCTAAACGTGATGCCAAACACGCACATAGCCTTTTGTAAAAATACAGTTTGAATACTCATTTGACTTTTGTAACCTCAACATCTCTAAAATATGGCTTAAGGTCTAACTTAACTTTTAGGAAAAAAATCATTTGACTCCAATGCCCATTCAAATATATTTTTTTGGCTTAAATTGACTTTGGGGCTTTTAAACTGGCTTTTGAGGCTACAAAAGCCAATCCAAACAATAGATTACAGAAGGAATATTAATGCAGAGAAAGACACAAAAGATGAGATAAATGTAATGAGAAGTGGACCCCGTACATGGAACCATCCTTTTTAAACGCATGACTGCATCAATATATTGCCAAGACATTGAAAATATAACTTCAATTCGCCTCATTTTGAAACTCATTTACCTATGTCTATAATAAACTTACTTGCTAATGCCATTTATCTCCAGGAGCTCTTCTTTTGTTCTTGGTAACCTCTTGCTTAACTACTGCAGCGTAGCATTCAGCTCAAGACTCTCATCATATTCTCACTGTCTGCAAAGTGCATCTGCTGCTCGGTTCTCTTTCCCAGGCTTGTAACTGTTCTCAAATTTGAATCCCATCAGTTTAGAGACTCATTTCTGCTGATTCTCCTCAACAATACGCTGCTCCAATAAATATTTCAGTGCCTTCTAGTCTGTTCTAATGATCAATTTCTGTCCCCACAGATAATGTCTCTATTTTTTTACTGCCATCACTATTGCCATGAGCTCCCTTTCATACCTGAACATTGTTGTTCCCAGTTTGATAATTTCTTACTGAAATAAGCCACTGGTCTGCCACTTTACATTAGAACTGCACCTACCCCAATACCCGATGCATCTGTTTCCACCTCAAAAGGAAAGGAAAAATCTGGTACAGCCAATACAGGGTGCGTGGTCATCGCTGTTGAGTGTTTTGAAGGCCTTCCCACCTTCTTCAGTCCACTTGAAAGCATCTTTCTTTAGCAAATTAGTGAGTGGGCTGGCTATCTTGCCATAATCCTCACAAAGCGTCGGTAATCCCCAGTGAGTCCTAGGAAACCCCTTAGAGATTTCACAGTCTTGGGTCTAAGCCACTTCAACATGCTGTCCACCTTCACCGGATCAGCTTGTACCCCTTCTTTTGATATAATATGGCCAAGGTACTCTAGTCTTGGTTGGGCAAAGCTACACTTTCTCAAGTTAATCACCAGCTGGTTCTCTTTCAAGATAATTAGTACAGCATGTAGATATTTCAAATGGGAATCTAAATCACTGCTGTATATAAGTATGCCATCAAAACATACTAGTACAGACTTACGCAAATGCTATCTGAATACCTCATTCATCAATAACTGAAAGGTTGAGGGTGCGTTGGTCAATCCGAAGGGTATAACCTTGAATTCATAATGGCCTTCATGCATTCTGAAGGCAGTTTTATGTTCATCCCCAGCTTTAATTCTAATTTGGTGATAATTAGATTTGAGATCCAGTTTTGAAAAAATGGTGGCACCCTTCAGCTTGTCCAATAGCTCATCAATCGCTAGAATTAGGAATTTATCCAAGACAGTGATCTTATTCACAGCTCTATAATCCACACAAAATTTTCAGCTTCCATCTTTTTTTTACTAGCAAAATAGGGCTTGTACTTGGTTGAATAATCCCACTTTTTAGCATATCTCTCACCATGTTATCGATCTCATTTTTTTGTATATGGGGATAACGATATGGTCTGATATTTGGTAGCTGTTTCCCTGGTCTAATTGGGATAACATGGTCTTGAACTTTGATAGTAGGTAATGCTGTGGGATTTTGGTATACCTCTGGAAATTCTTCTAACATTGTCTAGATTTCTGGAACCACAACATCTCTACTCTCATCCTCAGCCTCCAACCCGCGATATTCCACCAAATAACCTTCCCCTTGTTTATGTACAGACTTAACCAGTGACTTTAAAGTCACTTGAGTTCTGGTTAGGGAAGGGTCCCCGCATAGGCAAATCTGGTTTGGCTTCTTGCCAACTTTCATGGTAAGTTGGCTTTAATTCGTTCTTACTTCACCCAGTGATCTCAACCACTCCATCCCCAACACCGCATCCACTCCGTTCAAAGGAAAGAGGTAGAAAGTTTGGTTGATACCTGGAATTGTAGGTCCTTACACTTATGCTTGCATCAGAGGGAATATTTGTCTCACACCGTTCCTCTGTAATTCTTCTGATACAAAATTGTGGGATGCCCCACTATCAATGAGCAACACGACATCCCCTCCTCTAATCCTCCCACGGATTTTCATAATGTGATTATTGTCAAACCCCGTTATGGAGTTTTAATGACAACTCCATGTAAGTAGCATTTTCGGTATTTTCCAGAGTTCCCTCTTCTTCTCCTCCAGTTACGTCCTCGTCTCATATATCTCCTCCATCGTCTTTTTCCAAGATCATTACTTGTAGGTTTTTATTTTTACACACGTGGCTAGGAATGTATTTGTCGCCATACTTGAAATATAACCCAAGTTCCCTCCTACGATTAAGCTCAGCTTTAGGGAGTCTGTGAGCCTTCCATCTAGGTTTGACCGAAGAGCTACTTGTCGTACTACTTGTTGTCTTGGTTTCTACTACTTTCATTTCCACCTTCCAAACTGGACTTGAGTTTGCAGTGAATACTGTGTAGCTTCATGAGGGCTCGATGGCTTGTGCAGATCATATGGGTTATTGAGTATGGGCCCAATCCACCTTAGGCCCAGTAGGATAACGTGTACCCTTAGCAATCATCCATTCCCTCTCCTTGTCCAGTGTTTGGTTTCTCTCATAGATGTGCATGGTTGTTCTGACCAGCTTGCGCAAAGAAACCATGTTAACTAAGCTTAGTTCCACTCTAATCTCTAGCTTGAGTGCATTTTTTAAAGCCCCAACCAAACACTCTTCTGATACATTCTTCAGAGAGACTGAAAGCCTCTCAAACTCCTCATTCAATTCCAAGACGGATTGCTCCTGCTTTAAGGCTAATAGCATCTCATACTCGTCTCCTAATTGTGACGGATGAAACTGGTAGAGTAACTCCTGCTTAAACTCTGATCAACTATGCACTGGAGTCCGACTTTCCACCCAGTGGTACCAGTTAAGGGCCTTGCCTTCCAGGCACACCACCGCTGCTCCAAGGTTCTCTAACTCTCCGACTACATTCAGACTAAAATAACGCTCAACAAGTGAAGACCAGCCCAACAGATCATCCCCTTCGAACACTGGTAAGTCCAGTTTTCTGAATTTTCCCCTTTCTCCATCATGGTTCTTTGGTGTCTCTGCTGTCTCTTCTCTGTTCTCTCAGGATCTCCTACTGTTCGGACCGATCCATATTGGAACTTATGTAGCAGGGATATTTGCCTGCATGGAAGACCAAAAGGGAGATGTGAATATATTTCAATTGGAAACCAACAACAATGAAACATGAAAGCATGTCAAAGAAAAAAATATCAATACCTGCAACAGATGCATTATTTGATCTTGAATAAGGGACACAAGGGGAGAGATTACTAAAGTTATACCCGGACAAATAAGACCAGGTAGCTGCAAGACAACAGTCCAAAGTTGTAAGACAATAGGACCTTAAACAAGAAATTCCTAAAGCTACTTATCATGTCATGACTGAAAAATTGATCTTGCAAATGTGACTAGGGTTATCCATTTGGTGAGAAGATATTACAATACAACATACATCATGATTAATAAAACTCAGAATTCCCACACAACTCAAGATTCAAAACTTAAGACTGAATTTGTTAAACAGTGTATACATTATACATCTAATGAGAAGTAAAAGAAGCCACTGACTGAGATATTTTCTAGAAATAGCATATTACCTGGTAGGTCAGACTCTTCCCTCCACCTGTAGGCATTAAGACAAAAACATCACATCCGCTCATTGTGGCATTAATAACCTCTTTCTGCTTGGGGCGGAATGAATGATTTCCAAAAACCTTTTTATTATTGGCCTAAAAGGAAGACAAGAAAAAATTAAAATAATGATGAACGGATGGTTAATGAGCGCTAGAAGTGGACAATAATTAAATATCTCCAGCTTTTTTGTCCAAGGAAAATTTTGATCACTCCAGCGTTTGTCTCCAGAACATTCAATGTAATTAACATCAATAATCTTTGGAGTAAATGTTTCTCTCTCCATTGGGCCTGCCGACATGCCATAATTATCAACAGAAGAGAATGAAAATGACTGGAATGATGCTCCGCATGGCTCATTATTCATATAAGCCTGAGTATCATATCTCCTTGATCCACTCCGGAGTACATTTTGATTTGGTGTCTCAAACTGAAAAGAAATTCGAGGTGCTGTGCATGCTGAAAAATGTGAGTTTTGTCTCTCCTCATCAAGCTTACAGGATTGAATATATCTTTCAAGCTGCTGAATTTGCTTATTTAACTATAACCTGGCAACAGAGATTTTTTTTTTAACACAATTTAGTGCCTGATGCTCTAATTTATTCTATTCAACTTCAGTATTCGGTTTAAAGGTGTATGCTACAGCCTTTTCTAAAGTATATATTTTGCTGTATAAAAATTTACCACAGTATTACAATAATAGCACTGATAATAAACAAGTCCACAGTCAAAACAATGAAGGTAAAACCTACAATTCAATCAGTCTGTTTGTTAATTTGTGACATTTTCGTCATCCTTTGCTTCTACTTTTTCCTTAAATGTAAGTAAAATATTGAAGAAAACAAATGTTGAAAATGGGAAATAAAGCTTCACCAAGACAGGTTTGAATTTCAAGGGAAATTCAAACCTGTCTTGGAAAAGCTTTGCTATCTGTGGAGAATTGAGGCTGTCAACATTGTCAAGCAGTTCATTGGAGATAGCAATCAGGTTGTCCTTCCACTCCTACAAATGGTTTGCTGCTTCAGGGCAAAGCCCTATCTGTATCCAGTTTCAGGCTTTGGTATATCAACCTGACAAATCAACCACTATACCTCATTAAAGGACAAGATATATCTGATAATAAATACCTTGTAACCATGAATGCAATCTGAGCACAATTATGGCGGCAAACATGTTCTCCTTGTCTAGCAAAATTATTTGCATCAACAGTTGGAGAAATAGGAGGAAACTTGGCTGTTGATGGTTGAGGAGTGCAAGTCCACTGGTAGTTTTCCACTATTTGTTCAACATCAATGTTCTATAAAAAAGAGACAACACAGGACATGTATGAAAAGAGAGAAAATATTACGTTTATGCAATTAAACAGTTACAATAAATTTAAGTGACTGACTTGAAAAACAACTGGATAACCACACTATAAACAAGGAAACAAAGAGATAAAACAATAGAATCAAAATATAAATAAAAACGCTACTCAAAAATATGCACCTCACAAAAAAGTGAGGCAAGCTGAGTTCCCTCTGGCTTTAAGGACTTACAGCTGAGATCAAGTCAATTCTTCAGAAAATTAATAATTTAATAGAGAATATAGACAATAACCTTTGAAGAAACTGCTACAGATTCCTTCACCAATCTAACTAGAAACTTCAGTAGGCCCATTGTTAACATTGATTTATTTTCATTAAAATCCAATTTGTTCACAGCAAAATGTTACTTCTACAGATCCAGATGAATTTAACTCATTCAGATTATTAAATTGTCAAAACTCACCCCAAGTATGTCATCATCATCTTCATCAATATTGTCAGCCATACAATTTGTCGACCTGTTAACTTCAGCAGTATACTTAGTACAGTTTTTCACTGAACCATCCAAAACTCCAGAACAACGATTATTGACTGTTGGAGTTGTGGCTTCATCAAGGCACTTCAATCTATCCCCTTCTTCAGCTATAGGATTACTTGATGGAAAGTATTGATTATATTTCACGTTGTTTTCACTTAAGACGTTAAAATTATTAATCTGAGAACACCTATCATTCTCAGAACTTCTCTGCCCAGTAGTTGTTCTCTTGCCAGAAAAAACCAGAGGACTTATTTGTACAGTTTTTCCCAGTTGGGCATAGTTCCAGCAAGAATTCTGTAGACTTGAAAGAGCACGCCAAACCTGCCAGGATTTTTTTTTTTTTTTGCCACAAGTTGCCAACAAGTTATAAGGGTGTAAAAGAAGAACATTCAGAATTGATTTAAAAACTCAAAGGGAAATATAGCACAAAGAAAAGATCAGCCAGAGTAAGCTGGCTCCAAGGCACAAAACCATCATATAAAGAAGGCAAGTCATTGCTGTATAAATTATGCAGGAAAATAAACCATCAACCACCTTTAATGAATTCCAAATATAACATGTTTACTGGAGGACAGCTGGGGAAACTCCTACAAAGAGCAAACATGCTAAAACAAGGTAAAATTAATTACGTTCCAATTAGCATTTTTACCTTCTCAACTTGTGCTCTCTGCAAACTTTCAATATTTTGATTTTGACTGAGTACAAATCTGAAAAAACAAAGTTATTAAGGATTTGCTAACAACAATCGTGTAATCTTCCAAGAGCCACAACAGAGAAAAACAGAAAATTCATCAAAAAATCATTTCAATCATTAATGGTAATAGGAAAAACCAAAAGAATATGGCTAAAATGTCACATCAATTCACCGTGGATACTTTGAAACTTAAATCTAAGCAGTTTGACCCCTCATCTATCAGTCTCCAAGGGGAAAATATTAAACCTGGACAACGGTTATATTATCTAAAGTAGTAGATGGATAATAAGACAGAAACAAATGCATATGCTCCCATCACTACAATATTAAGCATTGCTTTTCCTTAACAGTAACTTCCTAGTCACAAATAATCAATCTTCTGTCCCATCTATAAAGGTCTACAATAGTTTCTTTAAAACTTGTATGTTTTGACAACCTCTAAAATAGCCAGCACTCTATCTCACATTAACAAAGAGTTAGTAAAGGACTATATGCTACAACCTGTACAATGAAAAAATAAAGACGAAGATATCCTTATAATAAAACCATACCTCCCACAGAAAGCTTCTTCAAAGCATGGTTTTTGAGTTGGCAAGGAGAATAGAAAATTGGAACTCAAAAACTTGTTTTGACATGAAAAGTTCTCATGCGCACTGGCATGATCGAACCAAATGACTTTAGGAAGTCCATCACGGGCTGAATTGCATTGACTGCAAACATTCCAATGTAATTAGTAGCTACCCAAAAATTAATAAAAGGAAGTGGAGGGGGAAAGTATATAGAACCATTACCCTTGCCTCATTTTGATTTTTCAGTAGTCATTGCACCACATGTTTGCTGGTTTCACCAGCCATTTCCCCACTCAGTAGCCACACGATAAACTTATAATCCAAAATTCTGCTTCAAACAGAAATACGTAATGAAAAATTTTAATCAATACCTAATAATGGCCATGGTGCCATATCTACACACCAAAGCGATAACCATAAATAAAACTAAACGTCTCAAAAAAAAACAAAACTCTTAGGGCCATTTTAATTTCCTCTGCTGAACCATTGCACTCGGTAATAGACAAAGGCATAGAAAACGCATGTAAACTAAAACCCATGAACTTCCATTCTTACAGTTACCAGCAAGGCACGCTTTCCGGCATCCGAAAAAACACATGTTTGAGACAAGCATGTGAATTAAAACCCTAGAAATGTGAAAATTAGAGAACAGAGAACGAACTGGTTGACACAGAAATCGACCTACGAAGATGAGGCTTGCGAGAATCGATGATGAACAATAACAGGCAGTGACGACGGCGATGGCGGAGAAAAGAAAGAGATGAGAGGAGAAGTGAAGAAGCGATCTTCAAAACGCAGTAGGCGGGGCATTGGCGGGAGTTTTATCTAATTCTCTTCCGCTAGAGAGAAATTCTGATTCCCTTCCGCCATTTTGTCGTTTGTTTGTACTGTGTATTTAGATAAAATTTTAAAAACAGAGTTAAAAAAATAGCTTATAGATAATTTATAAAAAAAAATTAAAAAGAATTTATAAAAAAAAAATTTAAATAAATAAGGGTTTGAATAGTTATTTCTAAAAGTACTTTTATTATTGATAAATTACGAAAAATAGTATGACTATTAAATAAGGAGAGATAAAAGATGAGAGGAAAGAAAGAATGTAAGAAAGAAAATAAAGAAAAAGTAAGAGAGAGGATAAAGGGTATAAGAAAAAATATGGGTAATATAGTAATTAGTTAATTCATAAACTCTTTTAATGTTCTATAAACTGCTCTGACCAATTTATCTGAAATATTAATTTTAAACCATAATTTAGTCCAAAAACCTATTTAAATAAATATGGCTGTTTATTTTAAAATTTTCCTAAACCTCAATTTAGGGTCAAAAACTCTTAAAAATCACGTTTGGAGTGATTTTTAAACAAGCTCATAAAATTTATTTTTTAAAAAATTGTATTTAAATTTATTTAAAAAAATATCAAACAATTATAAAATTATTATGAAGTTATATAAAATTTGAGATTAATTTGTTTAGTTTATAAAATAATAAAATTATTATCCTAAAAATTTATAAAAATAATTTTATATTTTATAGTTTAAAAAAATTAATCACAAATCTTATAAAACTTTATAATAATTTAATGATTTTTTAATTTTTTTTATAATTTTTTTAAGATTTAAATATAATTTTTATATCGTTACTTCAATATTTTTTTTAAAAAAAAAAAGCTAATGAGTCATTTAATATTATTCTTTATTTAAGTCACAGATATTAAATTTTATTAATTCAAATCATGATTATACTTTAAAGAAAATGACAAAAAAATATTTTAAAGAATAGAAAAATTCAAATTCACTGTAACACGGTAATCCGTTCTGCATTTTGAAGTTTTGGATGAAAAAGATCAAAACGCCCTCCATTTGTTCCTTGTCCCTCGCTCTCCCGTCTCGCCTGTTCAACTTGGGGACACTGTTGATCGTCTTCTTCGTGTACTGATTACTGAACCAGGGACAGCCTCCCTCTCACTTGTTACTCTTCTGCTTTTCTTCTTCAAGGGGGCCTTCCCTCTCTCTCTACCTTCCCTCTCATGCTTCATCTCAATCACCACCGCCATCTTTCAGTGTGTTTGAATACATGGTTTCCAAGGAGCTTTTGGATAATACTTCTCAAATTTTAAAATAAATTACTATATTTATTTAAATAAATTTTTAAATTAAACTATAGTTTAAAAATAAAATTTAAGATAAATTAGTGAGAATAGCTTACGAAACAATAAAAAAATTATGAACTAACCAATTACTATATTATCTCTACTTTTTCTTATATTATCTCTCATTTTTTTACACTCTCTCATCTCTTCTATTTTTTCTCTCTTTTCTTTCTTACACCCTCTCTCATCTTATCTCTTATCTCTTCTCATTTAATACGCATATTCTTTTTCGTAATTTACCAATAATAAAAGTACTTCTAAAAATAACTATCCAAATACTCATTTATTTAAAACTATTTTTTTTTATAAATTCTTTTTCAAAAGCCCTTTTCTATAAACTGTTCAAAAATTTTTTATTTTATAAACTCGTTTTCAAAATCTAATATAAATAGACCATTTATAGTATTCACTCTCCCTCTGTCAGATATTTTTTTCTAGAGTCCCAATTTAGATTTTTCTATTTTTTAAAATCTTTTTTAGTCATTCCCCCTATACTTTAACTGTTTAACAATTTATATTCCTGAATTTTTTTTATAATTATGTAACAATATGGCATCTTACTGTTATTAATAATTAATGTAAATTTTTTTATGGTTCATATTAATTTTTTAATGAGTAGGTAATGTTATTATATTTTAAATTTTTTAGAGCAATATAAAACTCAAAAAAAAAAAAACTTTTAAGATTACATTACTTTTGAAGAAAAATTTCTAAGATAAATATACCCATTAACCCCAAAATAAATATGTATGAATCTACTCACCTATTAATAATAGAAATGCCTGCATTTCAATTATTCAAATCATATTTGTATGGGCCAATTTTTTTTAATATTGTATTACTCTTCAAGATTGTAACTTTACAATGATTATATTAAACATTATTAAGTAAATTTGTAATAAAAATTATCAAGACTTCACCTAAATAAAATATTGCAACACCACCCAAATATCAAAGTTACCAATCAATGCCAAAAAGAAATTCATAATCACGTCATGTTTATTATCTTTTTATCCTAAAACTAAGGCCACTATGACTAACAAAAATGCTGAAGAGCCCCCCAACCGCAAAATATATCACTAGAAAAGAATATGAAATTTCTTTAAGAACCTCTTTCTTTAACGGAAACAATCATTCTTTAACTGTATACAACCTATATTAACTATATATATAAAATAGAAAATATTTATGCATAACTCAAAATAATATTTTGCACACAATTAAAAAAAGAGTTACATAAAGTTAGGTATGGCAAATCTTGACGAAGAGAAATTGGGTAAAGAGAAGTAACAGTCAATTGTTTAAACAAGACAGCCTAATACCTAATACTTCAGAAACTCACTACCTATTATACAGCATTCATTCCTCTGTAGAACCCCAATTTTTATACGCCCAACACAAACAAACACTCATCTTTTAAGCTTCTCAAGAACAAAGGAAACCAAAAACCCATTCAACAAACTTTTAACTGACATTAAATTCTCCACTAGCCTGTGCCTCCTTGACTCTCTTTTCATATTCATCTTCTTCCTCCACCTCCTCCTCAGCAGCAACTCCATCTTTCGTTTCATCTTCTTCTTCTTCCTCTCCTCCCCAGCCAAATCCACGGACTGACCTCGAAACTTGAGCAGGAGTTTTAGCCTCCTCAACAATTTTCATGATGTCTTCTACACTCTGAAGAGAAAAGGTTGGGTTTCCTTTCCTGTAGTAAACAGCTTGAGCCACTTCTGTCAATTCCCTTGGCAAGTTCTTTAGAAACCATGGGTGGGACTTGATCTCCTTGATGGTAATTCTCTGTTATAAAATAGCCATATAGAGTGACCACATACTATTTGCAAGATTATAATTATAATTCATTTTTGTTGTGCAGGGAGCTGGGTTTAGCAGCACTACACTCCCAAATTTTGCTGGGAGAACTAACTTTTGGGTTAGATATGGCATTGAGTTGTACAAGATAAATATGTGAGAGAGGAGTTTTGTCTCGTAAAACGCAAAAACACTTATTTTAAGTTCTTCCAAACAAGCGCTGAGTCTTTGTTAGAACTTAATAAAAATAAGAGCAGCAAGCTACATGTCCTTGAAAATTGCATGCTCCATGAATTTAGCCTTTAGAAGAAAAGTATCAGCATCTGACTAACTCATTTTTATGAAAACCCATTAATATTGATCCTGCCGATAATTGAAAAGACTCAACTGTATTGATGAATTTTAGAAAATGTGGAATCAAATAATAGGAATTATCACCAAAGGGCTAAATTGATGGATCACGCACATCATAACTCAAGAACCCAACACAGAAAAGGGCAAAGAGAACCCCTAAGAATCTACGATTATGAAGTTGCCAGAGAACAACTAGAGAGTTTATAGTGCCATGGCTGGTATTTTCTGCAAGTTTTATCAAAAAAACAATTAATTAAAATAAAACTGAGTAGTATTAAGCAGCATGTCATATACATACCCTTGCCGCATTTGCCACAAAAATGCGAGATAGAAGGTGTCTGCAGTCCTGAGAAATGTGAACATAGTCCGGGATCTTGTATTGAACTGACATAATTCGCTAGATAAGAATGTATGAAGTCAGAAAGGGGAAGAATTTTATCAATTTATCAACTGATGAGGTAAAAATAGAAGAAAAAGATTACGTTTATGGTTTTCCTGAAGTTTCTGGGATCCTCTCGGTCTTCAAATGGGTATGCTCCCACTAGCATTACATAAAGAGTTACTCCACAAGACCACACATCTGCTAACTGAATATACACATAATAGAATGGAAAAAATCCATCATTAATATCTCATAATGCCATTGATATGGACACAGTGACAGAACGAATATCCAAAAAGTTCGGCTACATTTTGAGGCATAACAAAATGTAAGACAACAAAAGGGCTCTTTTCGACGTGTTCATGCTGCATAGAGTCAGTATGATAAAAACTCCATATGCCATGGTACTCTCAGTGACAGTTGTAGAAGTTCCAAGTGACTGAAGCATCAGTCTGTTTTGACAAGTTACAGACCTGAATCCTGATGGTCAAATATAAAAATAATCTCTTCCCAGTTATTGAATGCAAATGAAGTTTCAGACTTTACATGTCAAACAGGTAAAAGTCAAAGTGCTTTCCACATCTCAAGGCATTAACACAACGGAGATTACAACCTACTGAAGCTCATAGCTGGGTAGCTAAAATGACTTTTTTCTGCAAGGAAATTCATAACAAAATTTGAGTTCTTTTATCAGCCGTGCTCAGCCTTAGTTCTATATTCACAGGCAGTAAAGGATGGAAAAGAAACATTAAAGAGAGAAAAATAGAGACAAGCCCATGTCAAACTGGGAGAAATAAGAAACATCAAAACCCTTGTATAAGAAAGTTCCTATCTGTCAAAAAAGTGAGTCAATTTTAGGAGGAAGGACTTAAGAGGAGTAACTACTTATAGTACTTCAAATGCTACATGTGTTGCCTGCACGTGTTTAATGAACCATCTGTCACAATCTAAAACTTATTTGCATGGTTGAAGCTAGATTACCTTTCCATCGTATTCTCTACGTGAAAGAACCTCTGGTGCAATGTAGGCTGGAGTTCCAACCGTTGATTTAGGTCTTGAATGAAGCAGAGATGACTGAGAGAATAAAGCTTACAAAAAGTGTCAAATATACCAACAATTATTATTCAAAACACTTGGAATTGATAATACTGATATCAATCTATATTTGAACCTTAGAATAGCCAAAATCACAAATTTTCAGTCGCGGAGCGGGGCTGCCATCCAATAAGGTGTTCTCTAGCTTCAAGTCACGATGGCAAATTTGCTGCAGAACAAGGAAAAATACAAAGAAAATGAAACAAGAGAGGAGGAACGGAAGCAGATTTATAGAAACACTCTTAATGGCATAATCCATTAATGGGAAAAGTGGTCAGTTACCATGGAATGACAGTAGTTAACTCCTGAG
This sequence comes from Leucaena leucocephala, assembly GCA_037074615.1. Lineage (NCBI taxonomy): Eukaryota > Viridiplantae > Streptophyta > Magnoliopsida > Fabales > Fabaceae > Leucaena > Leucaena leucocephala. The sequence goes on from CM073550.1 coordinate 13,948,493, forward strand.
ATGAGCTGCTGGAAGAAGTACCTAGCCTGGAATACAGCAAGAACGACAAACAAATTAAAATTCCTGCCTGCATCATGTTGCTCAAAAGAAGGCAGGCATAAATAGATAGTAAGAAGCTTTCTCCCTTTAACAAGTTGTAAGGAAAAGTGAAAAGGAGATGTCGCTCTATAAGTTTAAGGAACTAATGGAGCCTTGGCATTCAATTATGTATGTTACTCAAATTACTTGAAAGCGCATTTCTTTAAGAGAACTTATTAGTATTCTGTCCTCTGCCTCAACATTCAGATTTGTTACAAAAATTACTTGAAAGCGCATTTCTTTAAGAGAACTTATTAGTATTCTGTCCTCTTAAATAACCTAAGCTAAGTTGGTTGTTCATTTGATTAAATAATCTCCACCATTTCAATGAGTGACACAGAATGATTTCATAAAGTAGAAAATTCTGCGAGCTCTCTAGCAAGCTGGAAATAATGACAGCTTTGGATCCGGACGAATTTAGAAAAAAGATAATTAATTGAGAGGTGTTATGAGTTCAACACACAATTCCAATTACATTGCTGAAAAAAATCCAACTTTTATGTGTTTTTGGTATTTCAGTTGCCAGCTTATGCACACCTTTATAGTCTGGGAAAAGCATGGAATCCACACTAGAACTAAGGAAATTTACATGGAACTTAAGTTAGCCAAGCAGCCTCATGCTCTTATGAATCCAATGTTTACTCATTAAACAATTGTAAAAGCTATGACTTATGACCACCCGAGCACCACAATAGACTTATTTAAAAATTAACTTAAAAAAAGTAGAGAGATATAACCTCATCTTCACTGAATCTTCCAGCACTGCATATTCGCTCAAAGAGCTCTCCACCTGCAGCATACTCCATGACTATGGCAAGATGTGTGGGAGTCAGTACCAACTGCAAAGCTGAAAACCCATATTAGACAATAACCACTCTCAAAGCAAAATATGGTTGATTCACAAATCATAAGCACATGGTTACAGACCTCCTTGAAACGAATTATATTCGGATGGCGAAGAGATCTATGGTTTATAATTTCCCTGGCCACATTTGCATCAATCTGGAAAACACAGATTAGGCGCCCACAAGCACAGACGTTTATATATAAACTATACAAATAAATAGACACAGAGACAATTGTTTAGGAATTGCAAAATAATAGTTGCAGAGACAATAGGTTTCAGCTCAAAAATGTTACAGAGCATGAGAAAAGTTAAGAAATTGCATGCACCTTGTGGCCTCGTTCAATGTACTTCATGGCAACGAGCTCCTTGGTCTCTTTGTTGCGCATAAGCCTGGCCACCCCGAAATTCCCAGATCCTATATCCTTCACCAGCTCGTACTTCTCCATCCCTTTCTTCTTCTTCCTTTCAGCCGAATCAACGTGCTGAATATTACACCGTCAAATCCACGAAGTACCCGCTTCCGTCGTGCCTTACCAGTTACCAGCAAAGATCAATTAAACCCAATAAACTGAACTAAAAATCTCGGCTTCCTTCCAAGCGAACAGAAAACGAGAGAGACAGAAATATATATTAGAGAGAGACTCAAATGGATATTCGAAATTAGCTGAGCAGGTTGTGATTTATGGAAGGGTGGCAGTGGGATTTGGGAAAGTCTTGAAGGGAAGCAAAGAATCGAGCAGAAAACCAACAGCTGAATATATCATAATTAGATTTAATGACAATAATAAATAACAATTGAGAAGGAACAGAAGCTGCTTTAACGCTTTGGGCTTTGGGGTTGGGGGTGGGTGGAGAGAGAGGGGAGAGAAGACTAGAAAAGCATATATGTCTCTCTCACTGTATCTTCGGGGACAGAAGTTCCAATGATGATGACTGAAGACTGATGAGAGAATTCTCTTTCTCTCTCTTTCTATTTTTTTCCTTTTAAATAATGTGAGTGGAATCTTACCAGATGTCCAAATCGCGTGTAATTTTCAAATTTTTTTAATACACAAAAATAATAAACTATCTTAATAACATTAATTGTGAGCTAGAAATGAAAATGTGTTGCAAATAGTACGAATGTATGACTTAATAAGGCTGGATAAATTTTTAAAAAAACAATTTATAGAGAAAAATTTATATAATTTTTAAAAAATAATTTATAGAGAAAAAATTATAAAAAAATAATTTAAATAAATTAATATTTAAATAGTTATTTTTAAAAATATTTTTATTATTATCAAATTATTAAAAATTGTATGATTTAATTAAAAATATGAGATAAGAGATATGAGAGAAGGTAAAAAAGATATAAGATAGAGAAGAAAGAGGAGATATGAGAAAAAGAGATAAGAGACATAGTATAAGAAAAAATATGAATAAAATAATAATTTAATAATCTATAACATTTTTTCTGTTCTAAAAATTATTCTTAATAACTTATATAAAATATTAGTTTTAAACTATATTTTAATAAAAAAATATATTTAAATAAATATAGTTATTTATTTTAAAATTTTTATAAATTAAAATTTTTATTAAAAATCTTTTTAAAATTTAAATTTTAAATATTTTCAAACATGTAAAAAAAATTTGGCCCAAGACTTACTATTTAATATTTTTTTTGCCATCCCATTTAGAAGGTTAAATGAAATGGTGGAAAAAATCTTTTTAATCTTATTTTTAATTCATAATAAAATTTGATCTAAAAAATATAAAATTAAGAGAAAATTATGCTGAGGTCCTATAAAAATGTAAATACGAAAAAGTCTTATCAAATAAAGAAATAGCCTTGAAGTACTTAGGAACTTGAGTGTAAATAAATTTAGAATGGTAATTGTCAATTTATTTGGTAAAATTTAAGAAAAAAATTCTCTTTAAATCCTAAAAAGTTATGCGACCCCTAGATTATTAAATTCATATATGTATAGAATTTAATGTTGTCAATTGCAAAACATTAATTTTTAATTTTATATATTAAAGCTGTAAATTTCTTATATTAAAGTTGTTATTCTAATATGACAATTTTAATGAAAAATTGACAATTTTAGTATAAGAGATTGAGAAATAATCCAAATTTGGAGAAGTTTCTTGGGGGGGAAATGTTTTTAAGAATTATCATTTAATAATAATAATAATAATTTTCCAATAAAAAGACAACTTGGAGAGGTGGTCGTGGAAAAAAAACTATATATTAATCATTTTCAAAACAGAGACACTTGGCAGTTGATGGGAAATGGATGTGCCTGCGCCGCAAAGGGATGTGGCCATTTGAAAAACGAGTTCCCTAATTATTTAGTCTAATTATTTCTTTATATATTAAATAATTAATTTGTATAAATTAAAAAATAGTTATATATAATAAAAATTTATTTATTTTTTAAAATATTATTTTTAAACATTTATATCAAATATAATATAAATTAAGGTGTTATATTTAGAATTAAAATAAATTTATTTGTTAATTTTTATAATTAAGGTAAGAGGAAGTGTAATTTATAAAAGGAAGATGGGGAGGAGCATGCATGAAATTGTCATATACTGTTGTCGTATTATTGAAAAAGTCTAGAATGTATTATTAGAAATTGATGTTTCCACACAAGCGTGATCATGTGAGCCTTCTCTACTATTATCTACCGGTGGTTTATTCATTTATTTGGAGCCACCCACCCTTTGTGGATTTATTATGTATTATTTGCAATTTAATTAATATATTAACTAATTTTTTTCTTTTTGATATAAAAATATTTAAATAGATTCAGCATCAGTCCCTATCAAAGATTAGAGTACAGCCTTAAAACTCAAATAGTATTTATAAAAGACTTATAAGATCACTTATTAAATTAACTCTCACGACAATAAAAATAATTAAAATTATATTTTTATAAGATACGAGTATATTATTTACTATATATTTTAATACTCATTAACATATACTAACCATATATGAAATATTGCTCTTTCCTACATTCATTTCCATATATATTCATTATTTATTTATGATAGAAGACTTGGATCGTTCCCAACGCAATATGCTTATTTTGAATGTTAGGCAGCCATTAATGGAATGTAGTCACTTTTTTTATTGTCATAAAAATAAATTATTCAAAATTTATTAAAAAGGCAAACATTGAGGAAATTATGGAAAATAGTATTTAAATTCCATTTGTTAAATGAAAAAAATGTGTTTGATTTAATATATTTTAATATTAAAAAAAAATTGGATGACAAAACAACTTCATGCTTTAAAGAATAATTCACTCGTAAATTTATAATTAGTTTTGCTTTTATGTGTTGATGTTTAATTAACAGCATATTCTTTTATTTAATCAGACTCAAACCACAACATAAGATACAAATAGAAGCCACAAAATATGTGGCGAAATTATTTCGAGATGGTTTGGTATATAAATAATTAAGAATGGGTAGTTTTATATTTTATTAAATAAATATACAAATAAAAAGATTAACATAGGCACCAAAAAAAAAATCCTCTCCACCCATCCTTCCTTCCTTCCTCATCAATCGTGATAATTTTAAATAAACAAAAACTAAAACCAACACAAATCCACTGTCATAATATGAGAATAGATAAACAAACTACATATTAAATATATATAAAAAAATCAATATAAAGGTTTGGTTAGATAAAAATTTAAAAAATAACTTATAAAAAAAGATTTTAGAGAAAAATTTATGAAAAAATATTTCTGAATAAATGGGTATTTATATAGTTATTATTAGAAAAAATTTTATAATTGAAAAATTACTAAGGGTATAATTTTATTAAATATATGATAGAGGAGAGATTGTGAAAAAAAGATATGAGAGAGGAGGGTGAAAAAGAGAAGAGAGAAGTAGGGAAAAGAGAAGAGAGAGGTATAAGAAAAAATAAAAATAAAATAATAATTAGATAATTTATAAGATATTTTATTATTTTATAAACTAATTATCTAAAATTTTAATTTTAAATTATAATTTAGTTTAATTAAATAAATATAATTATTTATTTTAAAAGTTTTTATATTAAGATTTTTCAAATCATAGGAGAAACAACGGACCACTTTCTTCAACACCCCCTGTAAAAATAAGTCATGAAAAGTCAAACATACAGTTTATTATCTTTGCCACTGCAACAACCGCACTAACCCTTACCGCATCATTTGGCCCAAATTCTCAAAACAAGTAAAGAAGTGAAATAACTTGTCAACTAAAACTAACAGAAATTAATTTGAGTAGGAAGTAATTTAATATTATTTAAATGAGATTTTAAATTTAAACCTTAATATATATAGGTGCACAACGCGAATTAAACCTATATATAGTTAGAATAAAATTTTAATAAATTAAGTGAGAAAAAAAAACCTTACCAACTAAATAATAATTTCCACACAAAAGGCAACATTCATTCTATTTGTTGCCTTGAAGATGCTAGCTCTTCCAATACTAAGGAAACAAATGGTTGCTAAAAAAGACAATTCAATTAATGGCAATTTGTTTGAAGTGGCCGTCCATTTCACTTGTTGTAAGCAATTTAACGTAATTTACGGTATATTTATTAAAAGGAAAAAGTTTTTTATAGAAATAGAAATAGAAATAAAAATAAATTTTAAAGGTTTATTTAGTAGAATTTAAAATGAGTATAAAATTGATATATATACATTTTTATTACTTGAGATAAAATTGTCAAAAAATATTTATTTTTTATAACTTGAATAGGGTAAAATAGTTTAAAATATTTTTTTATAACTTGAGAATAGGTAAAATTGTCTACAAATTTTATAATTGGGATAAAATAATTTAACAAATTTCACTTCCACTTCTATCATATCAATTTATAACTTTTTTTATAAAAATAAAATAATTTAAAATATTAAAAGTTGAAATGACTTCTATCATACTAAAAGAGGGAAGTGAAATATTTCACTTTCACTTCTACTTCCCACCAACTAAACATAACACTATTGAGTATTAACTTTAATTAATACTACTCCAGTCTTTAGAATATAATTTATGAATTAATTTTGATATTAAATATAAAATATATTTTTTAATTTATCTATTTTTTTAAATTACCTCAATTTATACTCTTCTAATAATAATTAAATAAGATAGAGAGGGAGAGAATTAAAAAAATAATTAATATATTTTTTAAAAAATATTATATTAATTAATTTAATTAATTTTTTTAATCTAATTAAATTAATTAAATATATTTTATATTTATAACTAAATACTATATTTTAAACAGCATAACAATGGTATGGTTTAAATGGCCCACTAAGGACAAATTAACTGAATAGACTATAAGGAATGATGTCTATAATATAAGAATATGATAAAAAAAATTATAAAAATTTAGTTTAAAATTAAATGAAACTATAACAACCATCTCCACCCGAGAATAATTAATGAGATGTTATGGATCCGGGCCTAAACAAATAAAAAAACGTCTGTTTGATTAGCGAATCTGCACCAAATCCAAAATAAAACAGCCCGGAAAAGTTTTACGGACCCAACATGGCCCAGTTTTGGTACACATCGTTTTATGTTTCCAATGTCCTAATTCGTTGATTTTTCTCTCTCTCCTTCTCTTTCTCTCTCACTGAGGCACTTCTCAATCTGAGAGGTTCTAGATCCGACTGTCGCCGGTACCCGCCATGTCCTTCGAATTTCGTTGCCTTTGCTTCTCCGTTGTCCTCCTCCTCCTCCTCTCTCCGGCGTTCGCTTCGGAGTCAGATCACAGGGTAAGTTCCCCCTTCCTTATCTGTTGCTCTGCTCCAAACCCTTCCCATGACTATCCGTTCTCTATGTTCTTTCGGATTCTACGCTGTGGATCTGGTTTTCGCTTGCTTTAGATTTCTTAATTGGGATTAGATCTGCCAGTGAGTGGGGTTTCCAGCTGTTGCACTCGGTGTTCTGGGTCATGATCTCGATTCGGAATTTGTTTTCAGTAAATTCACAGTTTTGTTTTGCTTTTCTCAGCTGAGGGATATTTTGGTGTTTTTTCCCGTTTGTATTATGTTGGAATGGTCTGGCGTCTTGGCGTTAGATCTTTAGCGGCTCTGAGTTTGATTATGCAGTCATGATCATATTGGTATCTGTACAATGCAGATGTTTAGATGTGATTTATTGTACCTGCATATGAAATTCAATTTCACTTCTTCCCCGTATTATGGTCAACTTGTGATCTTGGGTAATTGTTTTTTTTAAAAGAAGTTGGACAGTATTTTTCATCTTCTGGTGGAAATTTCCACTAAATTGTTTTGAATTTGGGTTTATATAACATGGAAGCAAGTGGAAAATTGTGGATAACTGGATATAGAAAAATGCGGACAGCCCCGAAACTATGCCGCAGTTCTTTCAAATTAATAGTTTCACGCTCATATACCTAGCAATCTTGGTTAAAAGTCTATAGACAGCTAGAGTGGTGGGTGTCTATTGTTTTAATATTCTGTTAACTCTAACAGACATTAATGGTGGTTTTAGACATTAACAGTAGAGGTTTGAGGTGTGAGGCAACAGGGATAGATTTGTACTGGGAGGCATAAGCTAGAATTAAACAGGACAGATAAGTCATTGTTGTTTGATACCTTGAATGCTCCAATTCCTATCTTTGATTTCACAAATGTTATAAGTGTAGAAGCTTTATGATTTGTTGTCAGCTTTGTTATCTTCTAGTTGTCACATCCCTGATTCTTTTATTGCAATAATTGATGTAGACCAGAGTAAATCATCGAGAAACTTTGGCTTGAGAATAATTGAATGCATGATGACAGTGTGTGGGCTTCAGGGATTCTTTTTTTATGTGAACTAAGAATTTGTATTGGGCTATGCCTTTTGAATGGGCAGTAACTGACGGTTGACTTAAATTTTCACTTGAAATCATTTAGTTGATTTTGAGACTAGAGCATTCTATTATGTGCTATGCTCTTTATTTCTTGTTACCACAATTCCTTTGTTATCTGTATATCTATAGTTGGCTTTCAGTGCGCTTAGACTTGCACTTCAATCTTCAATTTTGATTTTAACTGCAAATTTGATTTCGATTCTATTGAACACTCATTGAATCACTTTTTAACCTTCTTGCTGTAAGGTTTAAAATGACTAACTCCATGTTACACCGGACCAATCCCTGGTATCTTAAACTCAAGTATCTATCCAAGAATGAAATCAATAACAAATCCATTTGCTGTGAGCTGAACCCAGAGTGAAGTGAACTCATATTATAGATTACACTTGGAGCTCAGTATCTGTAGATCTACTGTTTTTCTTTGCTTCATTTAGTGGGTAGTTTGGCATTTCTACAATTGAATAGAGAGGTACTCACTGCACAATAACTTCGGCCTTGTATTTTAAAGTAGTTTTTCCTCATATATCGATTATCCTAAAATCTTTTGGCCCTCAAGATAATGACACAGATAGAATGTTTATATTCACCTGTCATTTCCTGTGGTCAGTAGATTTCTGTTTTAAAAGCTTGGATTTAATGTTATTGAAGTATCAGCTAGTGACATGGGTAGAATGCCTATCTTTATTTGTAATTTCCCTTGATCAGTATTTCTGTTTTAAAGCTTGGATTTAATTTTATCGCAGTATCCGCAAGGAGACCCGGTTACCCTTTGGGTGAACAAAGTTGGGCCTTATAACAATCCACAAGAAACATACAACTACTTCAGCCTTCCATTTTGTCACCCATCTGATAACCCTGCACATAAATGGGGCGGTCTTGGTGAGGTACTAGGTGGCAATGAGCTCATAGATAGCCAAATTGATATCAAGTTTCAAAGTGCGTAGGTTTCTCTTTTTATTTTATGGAGTTATCAATAGGAAAAGCAGTGCCACTTATGGTTGTTCCTTTTTCAGGAAATGTGGAAAAGACGGTTATTTGCCAGCTGGCTCTTGATGAAGCAAAGGTTAAACAATTCAAGGATGCCATAGAAAATAGTTACTGGTTTGAATTCTTCATGGGTATGTTTTTTTCTTGTTTCTTTTTCTTATTATGTAGAGAATGGATAAAACAGTGGTGCTTTTCATAAGTCATGAAATGTTTGAAGTTGAAGCATACAGAAAGCTTATTCTTACTTGATAAGGATACCAGTATATGATAAAAGATTGCAATTTCTTGGCCTTCTCAGTGATTTCCAAGGTGTAAAATTATGTGCAATTTATATGTTTATTGATGCGGAGAATCTATTAAAATTGACTTAATTAGAAACGCCTAACCCTAAAAGTAGTAACCTGTTCATTTTTATATTTTAATAGTTAAACAGAAGATCCATCATGCTGTTGCTTTTTTATATTCACTCCACTCTTTAGAATCACTAGAAAATAAAGAAGTGTGAAATCAAGAGTTCTTCACGTAAAGTCTGTCCTAGATAATTTTTCAATAACTTATTTAGTGTTAGACCACCAATATCATGTTTCTTTTGAATTATCATAATATGTCTCTGGAGAGATTTCATCTGTATCTTGCTCCTTGCCCCCCCTTTTCTCTCTCTCTCTCACACACGTTTGATATTTCCTGTTCTTATTTCTCGTTCACTTTTTGAGTAACTTACACTCCACCTCTTTCTTGTTCACTACCCTATCTCATATGTTGGCTGGTATTTTACCTGGTGTACACAAGTTCAGATGATCTACCTTTGTGGGGTATGTTGAAAACTGCCCTTATCTCCTTCCATTTATTGGTTACCTTTAATTTTTATCACAATTTAATATACTTATTCATGTTTAAGGGTATGTTGGGGAGCTGCATCCTGATAAGAACAGCGATAATGGCAAGCATGTCCTTTTCACTCACAAGAACATTGTAATTAAATACAATAAAGATCAGGTCAGTAGTTGTTTGATCACTTTCTAATTCTTATTCTAATATTAGTAAGGGTTTAGGGAGCCATGAGGTGCTGTAATTGGGTCTGTATTTTGCAGATTATTCATGTGAATCTCACTCAAGAGAGCCTCAAGCCTCTGGACGGTGTCAAAACTTTAGACATGACATATTCTGTCAAATGGGAACCTACTAATATCACATTTGGCCGTCGATTTGATGTCTACCTGGATTATCCTTTCTTTGAACATCAGGTTAAAAAGATTGCAGTGAATTTTGAATTTGGATTCAGATTTTGTTGGATATTTCATTGTCTTTGACTGTACACATCCATTTAGCTCTTTCCTTGGCTTTGTCAATAAATTAATTTAGTTTCCTCTGGCTTTTTGCAGATACATTGGTTTTCCATTTTTAATTCTTTCATGATGGTCATCTTTCTCACTGGGTTGGTGTCAATGATATTGATGCGAACTTTGAGGAATGATTATGCCAAATATGCACGAGAAGACGATGATTTGGAAACCCTGGTGATGCCTTTCAGACTAATTTATCATCTGTTTTTTGAATATATAAATTATTTCTTCCCAGAAAAAGCGGGGTGTTTCTGAATGTCAATTTTTGTTTAACAAAAATATTTATAGGAGAGGGATGTTAGTGAAGAATCTGGCTGGAAGCTTGTGCACGGTGATGTTTTCCGGCCTCCTCGCAATTTAGTTATTATTTCAGCTGTTGTTGGCACTGGTGCTCAGCTAGCGTTGCTGGTACTTCTTGTCATCTTGTTGGCTATTGTTGGGATGTTGTATGTTGGGTATGTAATTCCTTAAACTTCCTGTTATATTTTTCTGCACAACAATTTTATCAATGATAGTGTGATTGTGCACAAAATGTGCTAAATAATTATGTTCATGCCATTTGCTGCATGCGTATCTCAATAATTATCAATTTTTCTAGCCTTATTGTGTCGAATTGGCTATCATTTATCCGTCACCTTCTTTTTTCTGCTTCATTGTTATGTAAATTCCTTTAATACTATTTGTGTCTCAGGCGAGGAGCAATTGTGACAACCTTCATTGTATGTTATGCCCTCACATCGTTCATTTCTGGTTATGTGAGTGGGGGAATGTACTCAAGACATGGGGGTAAGCATTTGCAAAAAAAAAAAAAAAAAGAGTTGCTGCAATCTCTCCTCAAGCTTGCTTTGGTGACTTTATTGCAACCTTTGTTCTGAATGCTTATAACCATTCTTTTCTTTTATAGGTAAAGGTTGGATTAAATCCATGATTCTCACAGCATCTCTTTTCCCATTTATGTGCTTTGGAATCGGGTTTGTTTTGAATACAATTGCTATATTCTATGGGTCTCTAGCAGCAATCCCTTTTGGCACAATGGTGGTTGTGTTTGTCATTTGGGCTTTTATCTCTTTCCCTCTCGCACTTCTGGGTACAGTTGTTGGAAGAAACTGGAGTGGTGCTCCAAATAATCCCTGTCGAGTAAAGACCATCCCACGTCCCATTCCTGAGAAGAAGTGGTACCTCACACCGTCTGTAGTTTCTCTGATGGGAGGACTGCTACCATTTGGCAGCATTTTCATTGAGATGTATTTTGTGTTTACATCCTTCTGGAATTACAAGGTGAATTAAAACCCAATGCATTGTGTGGGTAACAAAGTTATTTTCCTATGTTTTTGGTTGGAAAGCTTATGTTGTCAAAAACCATTTTACCCTAAAAAAGCTTAAGGTGTCAAGTGAAGGCCTAAGACAGGGTCTCATATTTCTATCATGCCCCCACCCCTTGAAGTGTGATTAAGCACATCATTACCTTTTGTGTAAATTTCAATTTAGTTTTGAAGAATGAGGCGGGGTGGCAACCATTGATTCGCAACTGCATGGTCTAGAAGCCTTGATACTATTTCCTCCCAAAAGTTTAAGCTATATTAGGCAATGGCCCTTGATAGGATTTAATTCTATATTTGCAACATGTTCCTTATCGCCAATAGAGCAGAGAAACTGGCTTCCTTCTTATTTAAAAAAAAGAAATCTTGAACTGGTTAATAGTCTCCAAAGTAAACAATTTTTGTATTTGGGTAAAAGTAGTGTAAACATACTTTGAGTTTCATGTTTTGAACTTGGCTTATATGTGTTTTATTTCCTTTCCTTTGTGGCTAGCAGGTGTACTATGTCTATGGCTTCATGCTGCTGGTGTTTTTGATTCTCATTATTGTTACTGTTTGTGTGACAATCGTGGGGACATACTTCCTGTTAAATGCTGAGAACTACCACTGGCAATGGACTTCTTTCTTTTCCGCTGCCTCGACCGCTGTTTATGTGTATCTGTATTCAATATACTACTACTACGTGAAGACGAAGATGTCAGGCTTCTTCCAAACTAGCTTCTATTTTGGATACACCTTGATGTTTTGTCTCGGACTTGGAATTCTCTGCGGTAAGTATTCAATTTATCATTATAAATTCAAGTGCGGGTGGGATGATAAGTCTAAAATCCTACATTTTGATCATGCTGTATTGTTGATTAATGATCCTTTCATAAGAATGCCTATTTGGGCTGAAGTGTTCCTTGGAATGATGTGCAGGGGCTGTGGGTTATCTTGGTTCAAATTTGTTTGTGAGAAGGATATACCGGAACATTAAGTGCGATTAGGGCTTTTTCTGTGAGTTGAGACTTGAGAACTTCCCTAGTTTTGTTGCTGGAGGAGATAGCAAATTTCTAGAAGAAGCCTCTGGTTGATGATGATGTACGGGGGATGATGGAACAGTGTCGGATGTAAAATCACAGGGTTTTGAGGAGCATGAGGGTGATGTATTTTTTTTATGTATTGGGGAAGCCCTGAGATTTTTTTTTCCCTGGAATTGAAAGCTGTAATTTAGAATGCAGGGATTGGTCTTTTATAACCTTTTCAACAATTTTAGATATATACTTGCTCTAGTAAAGAACTCATGTCTGATCTCCCCTTGTAGTAGTTGGTTTAGATATTCAAAGTATGATATGAATTTTGTGCTTCTGAATTTTTTCTACGAAAATCTGAATATTTTTCCTGTCTGTTCTGTTCTGTTCTGTTCGTTCGTTTTCGCGGGTTTGAATTTGGGTTTGGGGGTGGTGGTATTCGCGCCTAGTGTAATCTCACTGTCGTTTTACAGGGAACGTTTTGGGCAAAATGAATTGTGTTTTATTTAGGGTAAATATGTAATTTTAACACTAAAGTTTTATTAACCAATGGCAAGTTTTGGAAGGTTCTAAACTAGATATGATCATGTAAACTGTGAGCAATTTTCTCATCTCTGTTAACCCAGCTAAACCCTGCTACTTTATTATTTTGTGGCCCCACATTATTTAAAAAAAAAAAAAACTCCCCACACCCCTTCTCTCCCCCCCACACACACCAAAAACGGGTCTTCCGGTCTTCCCTTCCATCAACAGCTTCATCTTCCTCCTCCTTCTCTTCTCTTGCTTCTTGGTCACAGGTTTATCACCTTCACCCACTTCACTGTGCCTTGCTTTCAAGTTCTACTCTTTGTAAAGTGGAAACAAATAAAATAAAGACCAAATTATAAGCTAAAGGACGAAGAGCCATTAAGAATTGGGCGAATTTGCGGGTATGAATATGATGGCCCATTTTGGTAGCCATGCATTGAAGGCCAGTATCGCATTTGGCGATCAAATCCTGCAGAGCCCAGCCGTCGATAGGATCGAGGAAGAAATGCCACTCTATCAGAGATCCGTCGTGGCCATCGGCAACCATGGGCGACACCTTCATGGTTGAGCGGTAGGAGTTGAAGCCTATATTGCAGTGCACGATTCCATAGACGAGAGTGTGTTTGCGTGATCGATGGCCAGAAGCCTCTCCTTCGACCGGCTGACGCGTTGATCGGCGCCGTTATTGGCGGCGGCTTGGATGTCACGTGGGCCGAGAGTGACGGGTCTGGGAAGCAGAGAGGCTATGTGAGGGAAGTTGAGGACGGCGGATTCACACTTGATGATCAGAGCAGCGACGTCATGGGCTCCCGAATTTCAGAGACCCATTTGCTCCAATTTCGCATTCGGACTCCAGGTAAAATGGGTGCTTATCAGAAGGGTCTCTCCCTCTGATGGCTTTGCAAGTGCTCTGATAGTTCAGATGAGGAAGAAGGAGAATGATAAGAAGAGTTACTGAAGCGGAGCTGGTAGTTTCCGCAAAGGTTTGATCTGAGAGGGTGGGGGAAGAGAGAGAGAGAGAGAGGGTATGAGGATTTTTTTAAATAATTATTTAAAAATAATAGTATAGGGCCCATCAAAAAATAACGAGTTTAGCTTGGGTTAATGGAGATAAAAAAATATTGCTCACATTTTAAATGATTATATCTATGTGTGTATTTATGTAGATTTTTAAAAAACAACTTATAGAAGAAGAAAAAAAGACTTTTAGATAGGGTTGAGTAATGGGTAGGGTATGAGCTGATTATTTGGGCATGAGTTAGCTTATGCTCGTATCCTAACTTATTTAAACTCGTATTAAATGGGTTGGGTTGAACCAGTTTAGACTCCAACGGTCATAGACAGTCTGTTTATTAAAAACAAAAATATTTTTTTATTTAAACTTATTTAAAGTTTTAATAACAATGATAATAAAATAATAATAGTTTATACATTATATGATTGTTTATCCTAAAATTAGAAAATAAAACTCTATAATAATAACTACAAATTTATAATCACACAATTTACAATACTCATATAATATAATTATTCATAATTTTAATTATTCAATTGGATTATGATTATATATCATCTACATTATATTTATTTGTGATAGTTGTAAACAGAACTGCCTCTACCTCTACAAAATAAATTTAAAAAAGTATATTAGTATGTAATAAATATAATATAATAAATTAATAAAAAATATATATGGGATGGGTACGGGTTGACCATTGTTCGCCCATTACGGGCCTATTCTGGGTTGTCTTAAATGGGTAAAATGATACCAGGTTACGGGCGGGTGTACGGGTTACGGGTACCTTGCTTATCCCTATTTTTAGATAGTTTTTAAAAAACGACTTTTAAAGAAAATTTTATGAAAAAAAATAATTTTAAAAATATGAGTATTTGGATAATTATTAGCAGAAGGATTTTTGTGAGTTGTAAATTATCTGAAAGGGTATGAAATAAAAAAAAAATAGCCCCACATTAGTTCTACTATTCATCCTCATTTTTTTTCTTTCTCTCACGATGACGGAGGCAGATGGCAAAGTGGAGATGACAGCGCGAGGGTAACAATGCTGACTAAGGACAGAGAGACACTGACCCTAAGTAGCGACAATAACCAAATCTACCCTATCGGAGGGCGACAATAGTGACAGAGAGAGGAGAAGGTGGAGACTAAGCAGTGATGGCGGAGCTAGAGCTGGAGCTGGAGCTTTTTTGATGAAGCTTCGATTGGCAGTAGAGAAGCAGGGGAGAGAGGAAAGAGAAAAAAAATAAAAATAAAATAGTAATTAGATAATTCATAAACTCTTTTTCTATTTTAGAATCTACTCCTAATAGTTTATTTAAAATTTTAGTTTTAAATTATGATTTAGTCAAAAATCTTTTTTAAATAAATATAAATATTTGTTTTAAAATTTTATCAAATTAAAGTTTAGGCAAAAATTCCTTTTAAAATTATAATTTAAAAAGTTTTCAAACATACCTTATAACTTTTTAAAATGATGGTGTCAGTTCTAACTTGAAATTTTGTTGTTAAAAGTGTATATTTATCTTTTTATTAATTATAAATAAACCTATTTTATGAATTTTAGATTCTTCTGGCTATAATTGTCACATTTAAGAGAAATTTAACTTTTGTGGTTGAAATGTTTTGATCTTAAAGCCATCCCAAATATGTAGTTTGGGTTTAAACTAGCTTTTGGGAGAAAAAAAAAAAAGAGTTTTGGAACTTAAGAAGCCATACAAAATATATTTTTTACTTGATAGCGTGAAGTAACAATAGCCTAATGGCATATAAATTAAAATATTATAATATTTAATTTAATCTAAATGATTCAAATTGATTCGATTTAATAATTTTAATTTTAATTATTTTATTTATAAATCATAATCAAAAATTTTAATATTAATTATAGATAAAATTAAAAAATTATTAAATTTTAAGATATAAATTTATAAAATTTAGTATTTTTATTGTTCTATAGAACATACAAAAAATAATTTATAAATATGATAATATATTTACTTTGTTGTTATTAATTTTACTCAGTATAAAAAGGTAAAAGAAAATATGCAGTATATTTTTTTAAAATATATTATTTAATAAGAGTTAAGTTAAAAAAAATTTATAAATTGAATACATATCTAATAATTTAACTATTACTTGTAGGACAGTGTACCATTTTCTTTCACCCTGCCTTTGCTCATACTCTCTCTAGAAAGCTTAAACCCTCGGGGAGTCGGGGGCTCCAAAAGCCCTCCCATAGTCTTCCGTCGTAGCAGCCATGGCTTCTTCCTCTCTTCACCTCCGGCGTGTTGTTAGAACCCTTTCCGGTCTCCACCGGTCGTTCTCGGCGACCACTTCCACCTCCGCTTCGCCGCTATTCCTTCCAAGTCGGCACGCCGTTTCATCAGCAGCACCGTCCCCGCAATCCCCGACTCTACTTGCTCATTCTCGGTCATTCAGATCCTCTTCCATATCGCTTGCTCGATTACCATCTTCCAATAATTCTGATGAGATCGGCCCCGATACTATTCTTTTCGAAGGTTGTGATTATAATCACTGGCTTATTGTCATGGACTTCCCCAAGGACAAGGACAAGCCCACCCCTCAACAGATGGTTGAGACCTATGAGCAAACTTGTGCCAAGGGTTTGAATATCAGGTTTCTATTTCTCTCTTTCACTGACGCCACTGTGGGTTGTGTAATAGGACCTTAACAAGTAACATAACGTTATGGAAAACGAATATTGTTTCATGGTTTCGAATGACTATCCAAATTTTTTTTGATTGGGGGCTTCCAATTTGGCAAAAATTAAGTATATTTTTTACTAGAGACTGTAAAAATATAAGAATGTATTCTTAATGACATATGCTTTGGTCATGTTCTTTTAAGTTTGTAAGTTTGTAAGCTCTCTCAGAAATATAAATATTGCTTAAAAGGAGTCTCTCAGGTGTACTATGGCTTGACTCATCTTCTGAAATGGCTTCTATTTGACTGTTGATACTATTGATTTAAAAGGACTATAACTGTTCGGTTGCATTTGTATGTATTTCAGGGCTCTTTTCCTTTTTATGGTGTTTTGTAACGCTGGAATAACAAAACGCATCTGCGGTTCTTACTTCTCTTTTGCATGCTAAAACTTTGCACAATTGATTGGTTATTAGTTATCCTCGCTCTGTGTTAGAAGTACACTGGTTTAAATTAGTTATTTTGATTCTTATTTCATGCTTTAGCACTGGATTCCGTTTCATATTTTCATCGTGGAGTATATTCATCTTGTGATAATATCGTAACTTTTCCTTTTTGGACTGTTTTTAATTTCCTCCTCTCCTTCTTTTCTTTGTTTCAAATAAATGTTTAGTGTGGAGGAGGCAAAGAAGAAGATTTATGCCTGTAGCACAACTACTTATACAGGATTTCAGGTTTTCATGACTGAAGAAGAGTCAGAAAAGTTTAATGGTAGGTGTTAAAACTTGTCACCCCTTGATACTTATTTCTTTTATGGCGGGGTGAGAAGAAAGGTAGAAAATAATATTTTGATTTGATTCTTTTCAACAGGACTTCCTGGAGTAATCTTTGTGCTACCAGATTCATATATTGATCCAGTGAACAAGGAGTATGGAGGTAAGGAGTTTTCTTTTTGGATATATTCACTTAGGCTAACTATGTTAGTTGAGCTTGTTACAATGCATATTTTAGACTCGTGGGAATATTCATGCACAATTTTTTCTGAATTGAATTGTTTTCTGTGATAAATAGGAGACAAGTACATCAATGGTACAATTATTCCTCGACCTCCGCCAATACAATATGTAAGGAGTGGAGGAAGACGAGACCGTAGAAATCCCGACCAACCTAGATATAATCAGCAAGGAGATCATATGTCAAACCCGCCAGGGAATCGCCATTACAATTATCAGGGGCCCATGCAAGGTGATGGAAGGAACTTTGGACCTTCACAAAATCAGCCATCTCAACAGAATTATGGTCCAGCATCACAGAGTTATCCCCAAGGACAAAACTATGGTCCTCCTTCACAGCAATATGCACCACAGCAACAATATGGTCCTGCTTCATCACAGCATGCACCACAGCAACAATATGGTCCTGCTTCATCACAGCATGCACCACAGCCTAACTTCGGACCATCAGGACAAGTAGTACCAAGAGATCCTATGAATAGGCGTGGTGGAGCTGGTCCTTACCAAGGGCAAGGAGAAAATTTCGTCCCATCATATAATCAACAAAGATATCCACCTTCTGGCCAGGGTAATTTGAATGGAGATAATAGGAATCATGATCCTTATCAGGGTGGGAATTACGGACAGGGACGCGGTTATCAGGGTACTGCAAACACATATGGTCAAGGAACAAACCAGGGGTATGGACAAAATTTCTCAGAGCAAGGGAAACAAGGGAATGCATACGGAGAGCAGAGCAGCCATGCACCTTTTGGACAAACAGGCACTGGACAAGTAAGCCACTTCTCCTACGGAAACTAGAATTGATCATGAACTGTTTATTACTTTTTGACGCTGGATAAGGATCATAATGTTCCCCACTCTGAGGGCCAAATAAACAAGAACACCACTTTTCGTAAAGACTAACTAATAATTAGCTTGGTATTTAATATTTATTTCAGTGTATTAGACATTTATGGAACTGTTGCTGGTGCTGTTTTTGTCTTTTGTACTTGGTGCCCTTGGAAAAGTTGTCAACTCTTACAAGCAATGGAAATATGATATATTTTTTTTTGTGAATTTTTCTGCAGGGAAGATATTGATTTGTAGTACGTTCTTGGTAGTCTGAGACGCAGGTGGCATGAATAGAAGAAGTTCTTTTTCTTTTTGTGGACAATAAGCGTGAAGTTTTTAAGTGCTTTCCTGATTGCATATCCTGCTGTTGGTGGAGAAATGAACCAATTAAGCTATCACTATATATTGCTCAGTTACTCTTGGATGTTGGTTGTTGAATTGTAAAGCTTATGATTGTTTTCTCTCTCTTTGTAGACTGATATGTAGTCAGGTGGTTGTTATCCAAAAAGGATCCTGAGAATGTCGGCATTTCCCTTTTTATAAGGAAATAACTAGGGTACTTAGATTTATTATTTACTACTTAAGGTGCTGTTTTATAAGGAAATAACTAGGGTACTTAGATTTATTATTTACTACTTAAGGTGCTGTATTTTAATTAGACCTAAACAATTAATTTTTTTTCTTACGTTATTTGAATATGTGAATCATGACGTGACACTATTGTCAACGATTAATCTACCTTTTTAAAGGGTTTAAATGTTCCAAAGGATTTAAAAATAAAAAAAATTTGATTGGCATATCTTTTTTTTTTTTAATTCAATCGTCATAAAAAAACAATTATAGAAACGTTTGCTTTCTTTGTGGCCTTTTTGGGAGAATCATATAACAAATTTTAGGGATTGAATCACAACAAAATGTATGTAGGAGCTAACCTTTTAAGATTTTGCAAATCTCCTTTTTAATTAATAGGGTTTTGTCATGTTTGTAATTCGATCTTAATTAAGTGCCTTCTGGCTCAAAATTGCTTTTAAGAATCATTTTTAGTAGACAATAAAAAATAAACTTGTTAAAAAGTTTAGTCTCAAGCTAATATTTTCTCCACAGAAGCTAACTACATAAACTGAAAAATTTTAAAATGAAAAATCAAAATAAAACTTGGTGGGGCGCCCATCAAAATTAGGAATGTAGCGCACTTGTTTATATCAAAGATTTTGACAATCTTCATATTTACAGATTATGAAAATTTCGTTTTCAAAATTCAATTAACTAAAATGATTCTGCAAATCATTAGTAATTTGTTTTATTTGACCAAGGTATAATTAACGGAATAATCCAGAGAAACAATACAAGGAAATAAATTAAAACACGTTGATGGCATGCATAAAAAGCCTTTTTAGTTTGAGATACAGACCCATTTATAATTGGATATTATAAGATTTTATTCATATAGTTGATTGATAGTTGATACTTCTATTTAACATAGTAATTATTTAAATATTTATATTTGACAAAAAGAAATCTTTTTTAAAAAACAAAAAATAATTCTAATATATATTTTTAAGAGCTACTTAATTAATTTAGATAAATTAAAGTTAGATAAATTATTTAATTATAATAAATATAATATGATTCCCTTGATAAAAAATAATAAATATTAGAGATAAAATAAATTAAAATTTTATATTTAAAACTAATATTATTATCAATCTAACTAGCTCCTATACGTAATTAGCACCGAAGGAGTATTTTTTTAAGCTGAATGATTAAGGGAGAAGAAATAAGCTATTATTTCTTTTTTCTCTTCCTTGAAAAAAATTAATATTCTAAGAAATTTTATAAATTAAATGCATTTTTATTTTGAGTCTGTTGATGTTTATTGTCTAGTACTCAACGGAAATAAATATAAAATTATCATTTTAAACATCGACAATCAATCGTAAACCTATAAAAAAAAAATAAGGAAATAAAATATTAGCAGTTTAAGGCCAAAATTCTTATAATTAATAAAGTGGTTATATTATTTTTTTTAGAATTGGCTGATAATCCAAATATTATCTAATAAACTCGAATTAGCCCAAAATTATGATTAAAATATATGAATGAGGTGGGATAAAATATAATATATAAAAATCATAATTTGTTGGGGAGCACTTTGGGCAAGTATATCTTTTGGGGTGAGGGGATTTGGCTTCTCACCTCATATGAATGAAATAGCTCGAGTTCATGCATGAAGAGCTCTTCCCATGAAAATGGTGCAAGCAAACATATACTTTCAAAAGAAATGGAAGGTGTTTTCCATTTTCTGTGTACCAAACAGACCTTAGATTTACCGAATTCATGCTTTAACTTTACTTCAATCTTAAATTAGTCCAGGTCAAAATATCTTTTTGGGATTTTTTTTTGTAAAAATAAAGATAAAGATATATTAGAAAATAATTTCAAAAGCTAATATCTTTTTCTTGAAAGCTAGCTACAAATATTAAGAAATAAATAAAAAAAGTAAAAAAAAAAAACTTTTCTTTTAATGTCGGCCTTGTCAAATCTCAATAAAGAATCTCTATTTGTTAGTATTTTTTTAAAAAAGATTTTGGCTATCTTCTCAATTAATCCTATCTTAATTTAGTCTTTAAAAGTCAAATCACTAAATGAATTTGCAAGTCACTCCATAAAGCCCAAGAAAACAGAACCGAGAGAAATTATATACAAAGAGAGAAATTAAAGCAAGACAAAAAGAAGGAGGAGAAGGAGCACAATGAAAGACAAACCAGAAGAAGAAGAAGAAGAAGGAAGCAGCACTAAAGAGCACTGTTGGGATTATATGTATATATTGCCTCTTTTGATTAACTCTCTTCTTTCAATACCCAGGTAATAATTAATTAACTTGACAATCTCTGAGTATGTATAGAATCTTTATAAGAACTATATTTGTTTCTACATACATATTTTTTAATATAAGCATCTTTTAATTTTGAAAGCATAAAGAACTTGAAAGAAGAAGGAGAAGAAGGAAGCCTAATCGGCAGCAACAAATGGTCAGAAATTGGAGAGGATGTGTTTGGTTTGATTCTACAACGTTTATGTCTCACTGATTACCTTCGAACCCAAGTCGTCTGCTCAAGTTGGCGATCCAATGTCGAAAAATTCATTGCTAACAAGTGTTGTCCACCATTACCTGATGAACTGCCACTTGTTTTTCTTCAAACAAAAACTAACGACTCCAATAAACACGTTTCATTCTTCAACCTCTCCACAAAAAGTGTCTCACCTTGTTCTGGAATATCTTCGCAACTAGATTGCTACGGCACAATACAAGGTTGGTTGATCATGGTTGATCAAGATCATACGAGTTCTCGAAGAATCTTTTTCTTCAATCCCTTAACAAAAGCTAGGGTTTTGATGCCATCAAGATTACAATGTAAAGATAAGATCACAAAAATTGTGGCATCAGCTAAACCTAGTGACCCAGATTGTGTTGTGGTGTGTCTCTTTGTTGATCCCACTAAGCTTGTGATTAGTGGGATTTATGATGAGTCATGGACTTTGATTAAAGGATCTCTGAAGGAAAGGATCATCGTCAAGGAAGTAGAGATTCTTGATGGGAAACTGTATGCTTTGAATCACTTAAAGTTTGATTCTATAATTGTTTGTGATCTGCGAAATAAACCTATAAAGCCTAAACTTGTAGCAGCTAAGAATATTCCTTCAGAAACAATACAAGTTAATTATCGGGTTAAAGACTTTTTCAGGTTTTTGGCTGTTGATGCTTCATCTAGAGAGTTATTGCTTATTCATATGTTTTACAACTCAACATTATATGGAAGCAACTTCTGGGACAAGGACATTTTCTTCGTACCCAACTTTGTGGAAACTAGAGTTTACAAGCTGAGCATAAACATGAGCAATGGGGAAGCTGAGTGGATTAAGGTTGAGAACCTAGGAAATCGAATGTTGTTTGTTGGAAAACGAAAGAGTTTAGTGGTGTCTTCAAACATTATTGGTGGTCCTCATCAACATTTAATGAACGACAATTGCATCTATTTTACATGTCAGGTTACAAATAAACAATGCAATGCCATTAAAGTTGGGAGGTATTGTGAGTCTGATAAGAAGACGGATCATTATACATGTAAAACATCGATGTATATGTTGCTTTCTTCAATTTGGTTCATTCCAAGCTTTTGGTAACTCTTAACATCTTCTTCAAGTATTAGTATTAGGATAGAGGAAATATTATTTATTTATTTTTTTATTATTAATTTTGTACTTCAAAATCTTATTGAATTTTAGGGTTGAATCCTTTAATTTGAAAATTTGTAAAAGCTAAGTATATCCTGCCTAGTCCCTGGTATGATGAGATTTAATTCATGTTCTTCATATGATTCATTTGGATGAAGTTAATATATTCTACATAGTGATGTTTTATGGCATTACTTGAAAAAAAATAGGTTAAAAATTAAATAATTGTATTATTGTTATTGTAAATATTATACATTTTCTTTCTTCCATCCAAACATAAGGAAGGATAATACTCCATTCGGTACAAAATATAAAGTGACATTTTGTAAAGGGGCTTGATTAGTTTGAACATGTTTAATCATTTAATGATTTTTTTTTAATTTTAAACCTAATTAATTATATGTGTCACCCATCTTTTTTTTACCTATTATCTACTCTCTGTTTCCATTCATTCTCTTTTACACTCACCATCTCTATACATAAAGGCGTTTTAGGAAAAACAAATTATATATTTTTTTATATTTATTGTTTTAACTAATTTTTTGAATGCCTGATTTAGTTATTTTTATCTTATATTTTGAACTAAATTGAGGGACTATTATCTTTCAACTTTTCTCCTTCTATACCCCCCAAACCCATTTTCTCTTCCTCTTAGGTTAATTTTCCCTCCATCCAAACATAGTGTAAAGGAAAGGATCATGTCCAATGAAGTAGAGATTCTTAATGGGAAAGTAAACTACTCCCTCCAATCCTTAATATAAAAATTAATTAACTTTTTTTACTAAATAAATTAGTTAATTATAATTAAATATAATCCCTTAAAACGAATTCATATTATATACTTCTTAATCTACCTAAATTAATTAATTATCTCTTATATCAGTTATAATTAACTGATTTATTTAATTTTTTTAATTTATATAAAAGGTTAACTAGTTCTTTATGTTATATTAAATATAAGAGCTAGTATATGTTTTGAACCACCATATGTTCAAATTCTATAATTGTTTGTGTTCTGCAAAATAAACCCATAAAGCCTAAACTTGTAGCAGCTAATATTCTTCAACAAACGTATCAAATGCAAATTCTATTGAATTTTGTACTTGAACGCTTTAATTTGCAGATCTTAGTAGTGTGGAAATATTTTTCTTCTTGTAATGGACTATCTAAAAAAAACTAGTATGAGAACTTGAGGTACAGTTTTTTGAAGAAAAAAATTTTACCTCATGTTTAAACTAATTGCTTATAATCAAATGGATTTTTTTTTAACAAAATACAAGTATTGATAGCTAAAGTTAGTTAGAGGGTGTAAATCATGAATTAAAAAAAAATACACATGTCCTGATTTGATTTAAATATATAATTTTTCCCCAAATACAAGCATAAAATATAGAACAATTGTTCCATATAATGACGGCGTCATCAAATCAAAATGAAGAATCTAAAAAGCGATCTTCTCAATCTTATCTTGTAACTTATTTTTAAAAGTCAAATCTCTAAATGATTTTGTAAATCAATCGATAAAAGCCCAAAGAAGCGATAGAAACAATATAAGGAGAGAAAGAAAGACAAGAAGAAGGAGGAGGAGGAGAAGCACAATGAAAGGCAAACCAGAAGAAGAAGAAGGAAGAAAATGGGCGGAAATTGGAGATGATGTCTTTGGTTTGATTCTACAACGTTTGTGTCTCACTGATCACCTTCGAACCCAAGTTGTCTGCTCAAGTTGGCGATCCATTATCTCTAGAACCATTGCTAGCAAGTGTTGTCCACCATTACCTCATGAACTACCACTTGTTTTTCTTCAAACAAAAACTAATGACTCCAATAAATACTCTTCATTCTTCAAACTCTCCACAAAAAGTATCTCACCTTGTTCTGGAATATCTTCTCAATCTGCAGATTGCTACGGCACAATACAAGGTTGGTTGATCATGGTTGATAATCAAGATCTTACGGCTTCTTCTCGAAGCATTTTCTTCTTCAATCCCTTAACACAAGCTAGGGTTTTGATTCCATCAAGGTTAGAATGTGAAGGTAAGGTTAGAAAAATTGTGGCATCAGCAAAACCTAGTGACCCACATTGTGTTGTGGTATGTCTGCTTGGGTATCATAATATGCTTGCAATTAGTGGGATTTCTGATGATTCATGGACTTTGATTGAAGGATCTATAGAAGAAAAGATCTTCTTCGACGAATTAGAGATTCTTAATGGGAAACTATACGCTTTGAACGGCTTAATGTTTCGTTCTATAATTGTTTGTGATCTTCAAAATAAACCCATAAAGCCCAAACTTTCAGCAGCTAACAATATTCCTTCACGAACAATAATGGTTAATTTTTGGCATATAGACTTTTTTAGGTTTTTAGCTGTTGATGCTTCAGCTGGAGCGTTATTTCTTATTTTTATGTTTTACAACCCAACATTATATCCCAGCAACTTGTGGGATATTAATAATGACAATATCTTTTTTCCCAAGTTTCTGAAAAGGAGGGTGTTTAAGTTGAGCAGTAGTGAAGCTGAGTGGATTGAGGTTGAGAATTTAGAAAATCGAACATTTTTCATTGGAAAACGAAAGAGTTTAGTCGTGTCAAACGTTGGTACGAAAGACAATTTTATCTATTTTACATGTCAGGTTCCAAATGTTGGAAAATTAGAACAATACTGGAAGGGCAATATTAGGGTTGGGAGGCTTTGCGAGTCTGATAAAAAGACGGATCCCTTTAAATGTAAAACAATATTGATCCCTCAAAGGTTGCTTTCTTCAATTTGGTTCGTACCAAGTTTTTGGTAACTATGACATGTTGATGCATTACCAACGTGAGAACTTTTCAAGATTCGATGCTCTAAGGATTGAAGCATGAAGTTGAAGATGAAGATGTGCTTGGAATCAAAGAAACCCAACTCAACAAGACATGAAGATTCTCCCAAGAGACATTAGTAAAGAGTTATTAAATACACTTATTTCTTTTTATTAAAGACATAAGATTTTTTTTTTTTTTTACATTTCTTTCTTGTTCTTTATTAGTTGGCTTTTGTTCCTAATTTAGACGCAATATGCTTGGAAGCCACAATGGATCTGTAATATTTGCTATATAGTCACATGCCACAATGGATTATTCTCGAAGCATCTGCTTCTTCAATCCCTTAACAAAAGCTAGGGTTTTGATGCCATCAAGGTTAGAATATGACGGTATTATCAGAAAAATTGTGGCATCTGCAAAACCTATTGACCCAGATTGTGTTGTGGTATGTCACTTTTTGTATCCTAATATGATCCCACTTAGTGGGATTTCTGATGATTCAGGGAATTTGATCAAAGGATCAGCGGAGGAAAGGATTATGTTCGAGGAAGTCGAGATTCTTGATGGGAAACTGTATGCCTTGAACGACTTAAACTTTGATTCTATAATTATATTGTTTGTGATCTGCAAAATTAAATAAGCCCGTAAAACCTAAACTATTAGCAGTTAAGAATCCTTCGTCAACAATGGCAATTAATTGGTGGGATGGAGAACTTTTTAGGGTTTTAGCCGTTGATGATGCTTCTTCTTCATCATCTGGTGGAGAGTTATTGCTTATTTATATGTTTTACATCTCAAAATTATATCGCGGCAACTTGTGGGAGAATAATGACAATATCTTTGTACCCAAGTTTGTGGAAAATAGAGGGTTCAAGTTGAGCAGCAGAAGTAGTGAAAAAGCTGAGTGGATTAAGGTTGAGAACTTAGCAAATCGAATGTTGTTTGTTGGAGTACGAAAGAGTTTAGCTGTGTCTTCAAACATTGGTGTTCATCATCAACATTTAATGAGAGAAAATTGTATCTAATTTACATGTCAAGTTCGAAATGTTGGAAAATTAGTACAATATTGGAAGGTAAATATTTGGATTGTGAGTCTGATAAAAAGACGGATTATTATACGTGTAAAGCATTGATCCCTCATAGGTTGCTTTCTTCAATTTGGTTCATACCAAGTGTTTGATAACTATTGACATGTTGATGCATTACAAACGTGAGAGCTTTTCAAGATTCAATTAAATAAATTTATTTATATTAAAGACATTAGATTTCTCTCTCATTTTTTCATTTCTTTTTTTGTTCTTCTTTATTAATTTCCCCTTTATATTCAATATACAGAACTTAAGGGGATAATTTAGCAGCAAAACTGCATCAGGAACATTCCCAATGTTACATACATTATGCATTTCTCAACACATCAGGATAATTTGCTATATAGCCACGCGCTCCAGTACTTTGAGCTATAGGCCCCCACCCATCTTCACATGATGCATTTTGGTTAAATGATCACGTAAACTGGATTTCCTAAATCGATTTTGACCTAAAGTTAAGAGAGCTAGATAAACACCTAATAGCGGGGCCCACTTTTGAGATATACTGTTATGTGTCCATCTCTCTTTTCACTTTAGGAAACTTGGGGGACCCTTGCGTTTTAAAGCGGTTCCGTGCTCATGATGATCATGTGGTTAGTGCATCGGGGAGAGAGTTGGGGGATCCAAGAATTTTGCCACCAACATCAGGAAAGGTGTCATGACCTGGAAGTGAACTGACTGTTCCATCTGCACTAATATGAACAGGATACTGCATCAAGTGTCCCCACATGATCCCTGCATCGTCAGATACATAAGCAGTCCAGTTGTGTTTGGCAACATTGTCGACATATCTCACACATTGCAGGCTCTCTGGTTCATCAAGGGTATCTTCAACACTACCCAGATGCTCTGCCCACAGTGACATCCGGTAACCATACACCTACATCAACATAATTGTTGTTTTATAACAAAAAAAAAATAAATTGTTGGACTTTGTAAGGGATGAAAAATAACAGAACTCACTGAGAGATCTTAGTGTTATAACAAGTGAACAATATACAATAACAAGTTCTGGTACAGGAAATAACAACAGTTTATACATCTCACTTATTTATAAGACATTTTGTTAAGGGTCAATACAAACTTTAGTTCTTAAAATTTGCACAAATTTTAGTTTTGGTCCCTCAAGGAGTATAATGGTTTATGTTTTTATTAAATTATAGAGACTAGTGTTTTAGATAGAAAGAAACTTAAGAAGCTAAAATTTATGATTTGAAATTTGAACAACTAAATATTATATTAATCCTTTTGATATTACATTCATTCTTTATAACTTTATATCGATTTTCTTAAGAAAATACTCTTAACTTGTATGTCTACCCTAATGAATTAAATAAGGCCTCACTTAGTGCGCAGAATGGGAAGGGGATGAGAAATGTCTTTTCTATCCCTGAATAAACACTTATTTGATTTCTAACCTGGCCATGTGGACGAGACTTCTTGGCTTTCTTGGTGTACTTTGGTTGATAAGCACCCATTGCGATTTCAGTATCCCTTGAACCATCCAAAGATCTCTCGTTAATATTTGCAGATCCAATGAGGACGTACTCATCATCAACTATCATTCCTTTGGCGTGAACATATATCATAAACCGTCTGTTTTTTTTCACCGATGCCTGCTCTTAAGGAAAGGGGTTTAAATAAAAAAAATTCAATAGAATATTATAAAATAATTGGTGGAGTGGAAATAAGGAAGTTGATATTCTAATGAGATAGCATCTATATAGAATCCTGCAAATAGATGTGATCATGTTTCTTTTACTTTTCTTTCTATTATTCTACTTCATCTCATTTGTTTTGGCCTCTTTCTAAATTTCCATAATACGTTACTCTGAATCAATCATTGAGAAAGGTAAAATAATGATGGTGACGACGAACAACAGAAGAATATTCATCATAAAATTTAGAGTATCTTTCAATTGCAGCTTCACTGTCAATCTGAATCTTGAATTCATAATTTCCATAAGCCTCTTTGCATTTTGAGACAAAATATGAAGGGTTAAAACCCAAATAAAAATGATTTCTCTCAAAAATCAAGGGCGGAAAACTGTTGTAAGTTCTCAAACAGATCACATTTTGCAAGATTTATTCTGCTTTTTGTGCCCAGATTTTTGTAGTCAGCAATACACAAAATGGCAATACTAACTTCAGTATTTCTAAACATCAGATTGCTAGTCAACAAAGAGATCAGTTTCTTGACTACAGCTACATCCAATTTAAAAGTGAATACATAAACGCAAAATCAACAACCTTTTCAAGAAAACTTAGATAAGAATTAACTACTTGATCTTGGTGCTAATTAAATTCAGTGATTATAACTGGCATATGATGCAAGTATTTTCATCATAATAAATGAGGATACTGTAGCATACCAAAGTACGGCTTTCAGCAGAAAGAAATGCAGGGGACGGACTTTGAGAAATTTGAGGCTGACGCTTTCCAAGGCAATAAAAGTTGAGATAATCTTGTGGGTGAAAACGGTCAGCGAGACCTGCCCTTTTAAGGGCATCTGCAACAATCCTGTACATCATAGACATTGTCTGTCCCTGTAGTCATTCAATTCAAATTTCATATACAAAGGTTGTAAGGAGTACCGAAAGTTTGCAACTATATAAATATTTCACCTATGGTTTTGGACTTGTTTGTCTCTGTGAACATCAAATGCAGATCAACAATCTCACTTGAAGAGTAAAGAGAAAGAACTGTGTCAAATTTCACAAAGATTTTTCATGCACCAAAAATCAAGATGGGAAATTCAAACACTTCTTTTTTTTTAATATTTT
Source organism: Leucaena leucocephala (assembly GCA_037074615.1). Taxonomy (NCBI): domain Eukaryota; kingdom Viridiplantae; phylum Streptophyta; class Magnoliopsida; order Fabales; family Fabaceae; genus Leucaena; species Leucaena leucocephala. Next base: position 13,977,938 of record CM073550.1, read on the forward strand.
ATTAAGTGAACCTCGACACAGCTGTAAGGTTGCCACCATATAACCTGGTGATCATAGATTCAAATATTAGAAACAGTGTCTCTACTTAAGGGGTAAGACTACATATATTTATCCTTCACCAGACCCCACTTGGTGGTAATCTCATGCATTGGGTGCCTTTTTTAATTAATCTTTTGAATTAGTGCTATTGAACATTGTATTATCTTTGATATCATGTCCCCCACCACAGTTACATAAGATCCATTGATACACCCTACTAAGGTCATGGAAAAACCATGCTCAGCCTCAGCCAATCATGATTATCTGGGCTAGAGATGTGAAAACTGGACTTGCTTATTTGAAAAATTTAGTCAGTTAAAAAATTGGTCTGACCTGCCAGAACAAGATTTCCTGTACAGCAGCACTAGATGGAACCCCTTCTGGCCACATGGGGATTACTATATACACAGCAAAACGTTCTTTGGCATTGATCTTGCTGGCAATTTTCAAAGCCAACTCCATAGGAACCAAGTTATGTGCACCTGTTGAAATAATGCAAATAAAAAAAATTAAAAATAAAATCCCTAAATATATGCTCATAAGAACTACAGCAACCTGTATATGGGAAAATCAAATAATTAAACAAACACAAGAAAGCACAAGTATGCAGTGCCTTTAAACCCAGTACGAAAAAAGGATATTTGTAGGCTCTGAGTAACTATAGAAAATCATGACGAAACAGGAAAAAAAAAACTATAACATTGATTAGCTCTTTGAAGGTCCTCTTTATTTTCAAAATTACCTAGTACACTTGAGAACAATAGGCTATAAGATAATCAATGCCAGATTTTACACCAGTTAAAAGTCAGTTACATGAAACCATATTTTCTTTATGAAGTGGGAGTATCTCATGATGTAGATCAACAGATACCAATAGAATTGGCCAAGTCTAGAACATTTTCATTTTGCTGTGAATTTAGAGCAATAGAATTATGTTTTACAAGTAAGAAAAGACAATATCACTGAAGTCATTTGATGTCTTATACAAAGACTATAGTATTGAAAAAATTCACTTCATATATACCTGCAGTTTTATAGGAAGGCCAATGAAATGAGGATCCAAGAAAATATTGATTCTCTATATATATGAAGCGTTGAGCTGATCTTATTGCATATACATAAGCAGCATGAATGCTTTTGTCAACTTTCAAATTTTTTCCACAGATAAGATTCTGAAAACAGTCATGGTTAGAAGTAGAAATTAAGACAGACTTATTGCATCTATGAAAAAGCACACTGACAAATAAAGATAACAAAAATTGGTTTCATTTAAATTATTATTAGTCCTTATAGTCTTCTTCCATTTTTAAATTGGTCTTTATAGATTGAAAATTTATATCTGAATGCCTATTATTAAACTTTGGCCAATAGGGATTTTGTAAACAATTTGCATAACTATAAGGATTTAATTACAACTTTTTACACTATAGGACCAGATTAAAAGTTGAATGAAAATTGAAGGACAAAAGGAATAATTTAAACAAAAAAGCCAAAATTATTTTTGTGCAACTTTGTTCTCACCTGAGCCTTAGCTTCCATACAATCCTTTGGAAAACCCTTGACAGATCCTGAATCTATGGACCGAAATACCTGTAATTAATGCTGCCTTGTAAATTATAAGAATTTATAAAGACTGATACTCTCCCCGATCTTTAATATAAGAGTTAATTGACTTTTTAGGTAAATCAAGGATGCTAAATAAATTAGTTAATTATGACCAAATCTAAACTCTCAAGACGAATTCATATTATATACTTCTTAATCTACTCAAATTAGTCAAATAGCTCTTATATTAGTTACTACCTCCATTCCTTAATATAAGATACAATTAACTTTTTTTGGATCGATTAAGGAAGCCAAATAAATCAGTTAATTATAACTAATATAAGAGCTAATTGACTAATTTAAGTATATTAAAGATTATATAATATGAATTTGTCTGGAGGAGTTGGATTTAATCATAATTAATTAATTTATTTGGCTTCTTTAATCTATTCAAAAAAGTCAAATGGATTTTATATTAAGAAATGGAGGGAGTATAAACTGATTTATTTGGCTTCCTTAATCTATCTAAAAAGGTAAACTATGACCATATTTTCTGCACACACCTGCACATTCCAAGTCTCAGGATCGTTTTCTTCAGTTACATAGACACTTGTGTCATCATCATCAAGACCAATAGATGATGGTTTGACAATCCATGATATTCGATCTAGCCTTAGCAAAGCATCCTCATGCCAACTTGTAACCTTGTTTAGCCTTAAGTTACGCCATTTTCTGGCTTTCTTCCATCTTTGCTCAAAATTAGTTAATATATCATATGCAGCTGGGCCCTCAACTTTGCAATGCAAGTCATGCCATGGCTCTCTTGGTCCACTAGTATGACTGGACTGTATCACACAGAAAAAAACTATTTCAACATATCACTATTTTTCAAATTTCCACTTAAACAAAATCTTTTCCTTCCTTTTCAGGTGCTAATTCTTGCTTTGACATTCTCATTTAATACATAATACACAAAATCACCTTATAATGCAATACAAAGTCATATAATGAAACAGAATTGCCTAACTGCAAATTACTTGGATACTTGGGCCAGTGAAGTCACTATTGTTTGCAGCTAAATGGATTTTAAATCTAAGAATCTGAAGCAACGTACAAGCAAATCAACAGCCTCGCTCATAAACCAGAAGACAAAAACTAAGGAAAATCGAATTCTCTAATTCAATGTGAGTGACAAAAATCAGCACACTGACCCAAAGGCCAAAGTCAATAGTCTATATTCCTGATTTTTTTTTCTTTAATTCACATTAATTAGAATCCTTTTTCCCTTTATTGGTCCTCTTTGTCTAACAAAAGTAAGCTTCTTCATTTCAACAGAACTACTCAATAGAATTGACAGATGATTTAGGAAGCGCTACTGCATGTGTTAGTTTGAATTCTCTATCCTCCTCTCTTGTATCTTTCTTGTTAATATCCTATCTTCTTTGCCAAGAACCAAGTAATTCAAGCAGCAAAGACAAAGCACATGTCTCCCACACCTTGCACTTAAATTTAACTTTAAGAGAACTGGAGGCAGTAAAGATTGAAATTTAGACAACTTGGTCTTGCAGGTTTTAATTGCTATCAATAATCACTTAGATCAAAAGTTTATGACCTGGAGTGAAGGCCAACGATTGATTTTCTTATAATCACAAACATGGTTATTCATCAGAAAACATTTTTTCACTTTAAGTGTGGACAAAGTGATAAATCCAAGGCCCAGCATACCTTGTGATGAACTGTTACTAAGCTTAATAAAGAAAATAGGATAATGCAAGTATCAAACTGTGAATAATGCTGGTCTTTCATTGATAAAAGCTCTGAGTAGCACAAAAACAGAAGCGGAATAAACAGGAAGGCTGCATATAACAAATCACAGGCCAAATCTCCTAACAAGGGAAAGATGGAACACAAAAGACAGAAATAGAAAAGAAAATAATTAAAAAAAGTATAAACACCCAAAAGACAGGAAAAGCAACAATTAGGGAACTAGCCATTGGTAGATTCAAGTTTTTAGAAACTTTCCTTGCTTGCACTGATAAATATCTGTGCTAGAACACAGACATGAGATTACTGATACATGCACTGAGACAAACCATGAGAAATGAATTGTTCTTGCATCATACCACTTACCGGAAGTAAAGGATTATGGAAATCATTTCTGAAGACAGTATCAAGATCAGTGAAGAGCCGATGCTCAGGGGTATCATATCTGCCATCACATAGATCTAGGCCACCAATAAAAGCAGATATTTTCCTATTATTCCCAGAAGCTTTAGTGTCAAGAATCACACACTTCTGATGATGTGTAAAAAGAGTTCCTACAACCTGCACCAAACAATCCAATTAAATATGTTCTTCCAGTCCTAAATATAAAACATATTTAACTAATTTGATTAAATTAAGGAAGTTAGTCAAGTTAGCTAATATAATATGTTTTTTTTAAAATACCCCAATCATCTTCCTTAACTCCCTCCCTCCCCCTCTTACTTGATTATTGTTAAGGGAGTATCAATAGAGTTAGTTTGAAGAAAAGTTGATAAATATATAAATAGGCTTTATATTTAGGACTAAGATCAACTCTTCAATTAGATCCTATATTAAGGACCGAAAGATTACTTATTTTTTAATATATTAGGAGGGTTTGAACCATAGATCTGTACTTACAACCTCACCCTGACCACCTTAGCTAGCCCAACTCCTAATCAAGTAGCTTAAATATGTAGGGAGAATTAATACGAGGTCCCAAGGAAGGGATTTAATTACCAAGAAGTCCAATAATAATTATGGAGCATGTAATGACAAGTTTCAATGCAGGAAATACAACATATTTATGTTGCTCACTTGTCACCAAGACTTTTGAGTGATTAAATCCTTTCCTTGTGACCTCATAGTAATTCCCCCAAATATGTACTGCTTAAACAAACAAGAAAAGGAACACTAATACATTTCTCATATAGGAGCATAAACTAAAGTTAAGTCTTCCAACAAATCATAAGATATTGGTGTTATTCAGCAGTAACCCCAGTGCCCTTGTCCTACATAATATAAATTCTAAAGCAGGAATTACATACATGCTGCTTGAAAATACTGAGCTTATTGCTTGGATAACGTGGACATAGCACACAATGGACAGTGGAGTGTTTAAAGAATTTTTTTGTTGCTTCATCATGTGTCTGCATGACACCTTCCTGCAATCACACACATCATTTATCAGGAAACTTAAAAGTTTAATCATCTCATTGAAGTAATTAGAATTACCGTTTTCAAAAAAAAGGTGTCATGTGATGTTCTGTCGTCCCAAATCAAGATAACCACGCGGACTCCTTCTTGTGATTTGTATTTCAACAATTCTCCAAGTGAAAGCTCTCCACCAGAAGGTATTGGTTTTGTTGGTTCTCTGACAAGCTTTATAGGGTGGTAAATAGACCACCCAATGATATATATAAAATGGTGAGCTTCCACAATGGCATGGCATATATCCTCCCAACATCTACCGTGGTTAAAGACTTTTCCACCGTCAAGTACAATTTCAGGTAGCATACCATTTGGTACGTGTGCATCTTGATAAAGGGTCACATTACCACCTTTTCGGAGAGGAAAATATGTATTAGGTACACCAAAATAACTTGTCCGGTTGTTGTCTCCGACAGCCACAAACTTTAAGGAAATATGCAGCTTAGGATAAGGTTTTAAGCAGTTTCCATTATTGATGATGGGGAACCAATCATTAACAGTATTTCCCTGCAAAATCTTCTGAACAGATATCTCCACGACTCCAATGAGTTCAGCTCCAAATACGTCGTCGTCCTTCACAAGAAACACGACTTTTTGAACAGGGTGAGCAACAGGAACAACAAAACGTTCATCCCACACAGGGTTCTCAGAATTAGATATGACTCTGGTTTGAACTACAGTAGCGCCTGCTAGAGAGACAGAGACATAAGGATCACTTGTGATCATTTTATGTTTTCCAGAATGTGTCTTGAGTCCTTTAACAAAGGGAGGTGAGCAATTGTTTCCTGCAGTGAAACATTTTCTCATGGTTTCAGTATGAAAATCCATATTTGGAAGATGTTTTGCTTCTAGGATATGTAGATCCAAGTCCCCATGCAAGAAAACTGATTCTTCTATGCTTTTCATTCCTTTGATTGGTTTTGGAGGCTTCTGGGGAAGGTCACCTTTATGATCCATTTCAACCGATGAATAAGTTCAGAAAGTTGCACAGTGTCTACATTATATATTATTTCCTCCTCTTGTACCAAACACCAAATTCAATTATGCTTCAACCATGAACCTCGTGAAATCCATTTCCTTAACTCATATCATTTTCATGAAGCCCCAGATTTCTCTTTAGTTGTTTCTCAGATCCCAATCTCCATAAACTGATCCAATGCAACATCTGCCACTGAAACCTGGTCAGATATACGGAAAAAAATACCCAAAAATGTTTACTCTTTGATGGAACTAAGACCTGAAGGCTTGTTAATGTAAGTGAAGGCTTGTTAATTGAGCTACTTTTTGGCTTAAAGGACTATTAGAAAAGAAATGGAAACTAAATCGCAACTACCATTTCATGTAATGTGACATGCAAGCTGCAACTAGCTAAGATACCCATTCCATGATATTGTTATAATGTTACTATTATACATACACAATCATGTCCATGTTGAAATTTCGAGAAGAGCCATTTAAAGATGGAGAGATTGCAGAAGAATGCGTCGATGACGTACATCTTCCGAACACCATTTTGAACCAAAATTGCTGATAAATGACGGTAAAGAGATTACTAATTCAGTACCATAAAAAATACGTGCGTCCATTCTGAAAAGATCGACGGTGTGCCTGGTAAATGAGACAAGACCAACGTAGTCTCCAATTTCACTCTTACCAAGCCACATTACGTTGAAAATAAACGTGACTCAGGAGAGTATGCCTCAATTTCTTCTTAATTCTCACCCGTCAATTCAAAATCAAATGATGTGGGAAATTAGATACTATAATTTTACAAGCTAATTAACCTTCCATTAACATTCAACCAATGTTCTAGTTCCTCAGAGCGAATCATTAGGGGGGGAAATGAACTCGAAGAACCTCAAAAGGGGAAAAAGGAAGGACGTAGACATATAACATGGTCCCTTAGTAACAACAGCAATGGTGGATAACTGATTACCTGGTGACCAAACGCCATGACGAAGCTAAGCCAACAATAATCAGAAATGTGACGCTGGGTGGGGTAAAAGAAAATTGAACAAAAAAAAATATATATATATATCGGCGATGAACACAAGAAGCCATTGAAGAGAGACGAGCTTTCCTCGGCCGATAATGGCTGGAAATCTCGCGGGACGCGTGGAATTTATCCTTCTCTGTTCTAATTTATGTGGAGCGTGCATGCATGAAAATGTTGTAATAAGATCCATATGCACAGGTGTATAGACACGTTAGGAGTGCCGACAATGTTCCCTGAAACACATTGCATAAATAAGCGTGTGCAAGTATATGTATTAAATTCAAATAGTATCTTAGGACAAAAAAAATTTTAAATGACATTGCCCTGCTACTGCTATGATTCTCAATTTGTTCCTCTAGTTATCTAATACACATTTAAGCATAGTAATTAAAAAAATAATTAAATTAGTTATTTATTAAATCTTTGTGACTTGTAATATTTTTTTTTAAGATACGTGAAGAGGGAGGATATAAAAAAGACATTAATTCAATCGATTTTGTAGTGAAAAAAATTGTTTAATAAATAGGGATAATTTAGGGTAAAAAACTAATTAATGAGACTAAAAATTGATATCGAGGTCTTATGACAAGACATAGGAGAGAGTAAATAAGTCAACGGCATTCTTCTAGAATAGAAGTTGAGAATGCTTCTTACAAATGCTTTTTTTTTAAAAAAAAAAAAATTATTCTGCAATAAATACAATCTTTTTCCTTTAACAAAATCATTTATTACTCCCCACACTGCTTAATATATTAAAAGTTATTTAGTTAATTTATATATATTAAAAAATTAATTAATTATAATAAATGTGATTTAATATTTTTAAAATATTTATGATAATATTATATTATATATTAATTTATAAATTAAATAAATTAGTTTTAAAAAATAAAATAAATTAAGATCTTATATTTATAATTAAATATAATTTTATAACTCCTATGTTATAAATCGTAGTATTTTATATGGGTATTTACTACCCTTGCTCACTTGTACACTTCCGTGTATCACAGGAGATTGTGTGTTTTCACGTGATGCTGTGGAAATCAGTGCTATGAGCTATGACCAATTAAATTATATGATGTGAACTATTAATTAATTGAGGTGATAAATAGTTTCACTTTTGAAAAATAACATAAGATCGAATCCAAAAACATCAGTTAGGAGAGGTAAAAAAAGTTATATGATATGGATAATGCAGTTGGCAATTAGTTGGGTTATTGAGGACAATGACCTTATAGTGGTAAAAAACTACTATTATTAAGAAATAGAACTTGCATCATACTCCAAGTGGCAGTGTGGTACGCTGGCCTATATATATATGCATGCATATAGATAGAGGTTCGCATGAGTGGATATTTCTCCAGGTTCAATCTCTTCACAAGAAAAAGTACATATATATCCCGCTGCCTGATGGCTTATTATTGAACAAAAAATAGACCTACTGTGAGATGCTCCACCACTCTCATATATATTACCTACCTTATCTAACTGAAGCATGGCAAAATTCAATATAGGAACCAAGATACATCCTATGGGCTACCATGGCAAAATTAGCTGATTTATAGAACCTGGAAACCAAAATTTTCAGAATCATTATAAGCAAATCCAATTGCTTAAGCTGCACTTTTCTTGCTTCTGAAGTTCTCCTTCAACATTGTAAATTTTTTCTTGCACTGATTCACCGTCTTACCGGGAACAGCAGCCGCAACTCGTTCCCATCTCTGGTTAGTTTCCTTGGGGAAAGCTTTCAGAGCCTGGACCAGTGCTTTTTCCTGAACAGCGGACCACGCATCTTGATCAGAACTAGAGGAACCTCCGCTGGCAGTTGCCGAACCAGAAGAGCTTGGCTTGTCTGAAGTAATTTTGCCCTGAGACTCTTCAGAGTTGTTTGTTGCTGAGGTAGCACAGTTTGCAGGCCTTCCAGGAGCTGATTCACCAGTTAATTCTTCTCGGGTTGAAAGCGGAGATGCAATTGTTGGTGCAGGTTTCCTTTTTTCAAGGAATGCATCAAATGATTTGGAAGAATCAGGCTTCTGGAGGAGAACTGTTTTTGTTGCCTTCAAAATTTCTTCCACAGATCTTCCCGTACCAATGTACTCTGAAACGACCTCCCACCTCCGAGGAGTTCCTTTAGGATATTTTTGCATTGCTTTTCTCAATAGCTCAATCTCTTCTTTGCTCCAAGGTTTTTCCTTCTTCTCATTGGTGTAGCTTAGTGAGGCACTGCCATTAGCACTTGCAGAACCATCCTTTTTATCAGTTTTCCCAGATTTCTGGTCATCTGCATCTTTTTTAGAACCATGAGCATCTCTTAGAATTTCTGCTTGCTCTGAGATGGGTTTTCCTTCAATCATTTGGCACAAATTCCTCAACTTCTCAATATCAAGGGACAGACAAAGACTTTCTACATCATCCTCAGATATATCACGTGTTCTCTGTGACAAGATGGGTGCCGCAAGTGTTCGAAGACGAGTTCGCTCTTTCCGCAAGAGCTTTTTCTCTTTCTCCTTCACCTTCTTTTGTTGTAAAGCAGCTTCTACAGCTTGTCTCTCCTCCTCCTCCTTCCGTCTCTTCTCCTCTTCTGCAATTCTAGCGGCTTCTTCTTCCTGCAATTTTTTGGCAAGAATCTTACACTCTTTTTTCCTTTGCTTCTCAGCTTTTTCCTCTTCCTTTCTCCTCTGTATTCTTGGGTCTCTCTTATAAGCGTTATCAACAAGAGAACGAATACGAGAATACTCTTCCTTCCTCGCTTTTTCTGACAATTTTGCATTCTGTCTTTCCATCCACCTCCTATGGTCTCGAGATTCAGCTTGCTCAAGATCAAATTCATCAGCATGAGGAAACTCCCTCCAGCTTTTAAATGCATACCAGAAATCATAGAATGCATCAACTTCTTTTAGTGGAGTATTGTCATCTCCTAAAGACGGAACTGGTTGAGTAACTGACCACCGTCCATTCCTCATGAAAGCAGGACCAAACACTTTGAAGAAGTCTTGTGGAGAACAATCAGTGGGAATTTCATCATCAAACTCATCAGTGGAATCATATATTCTTCGCTTCACTGGATCAATCAATACTTCATATGCTTCCTGGATTGCCTTAAAATGACTTTCTATTTCATCCTTCTTTGCCTGTTTTGCAGCTTCAGTCTCCTCACCAAGCAGAAGAGCAGCCTGTTTATCTGGATGATACCTCAAGGCAGTTTCACGATAGCTTTTACGAATTTGATCCTCCGTAGCAAGATACCTTAGATGGCTCAAACCCAATAATGCATAGTGATCCTGTTGCTTGTCTCCAGCACCAGATTTCTTCTTATTCTTGCTGCTATAAGAATCATATGATGCAGAGTACATCTGTTCCTTATCATCAACCACCTTCATATCATCACCATCTGCATTATCTTCCTCAACACCAAGAAGTTTAAGGGCAGCTGAATGAAAGGCATGGCCTGCAGGCTCAAACTTTGAAGCCTTAATAGGAAAACAGTTAGAAGAAACAAAAATCGGCTGTCCATCTACAATCTCTTGTGAGTAGGCAATAAGCCGGAGGTTTGTGTGTTTGGCCATCATGATTGCCCACCCGACCAGGAAATAGGTAGTATATTAGTGTTTGATTTCCCACAATAGCTCCAATTCAATTCAATGTGTCCTCTATTAATTAATTTTATATACTGGAACCTGCATTGACAATAAAAGTTAAACCAGGTCATTACAAGCCACCCTGAACAAGATACACATCATGCAGCCAAATCATAGCATCAGCAGATTAAAATCAGATAGTTATAGACACTAGTTATTGCATCCAGGCATAGAACACACTGAAATAGAAACTAGAGATCCAGAAGCTGCACAGAGAGTAGTATGTGGCTGTTAGACAGCATTGTATTAACTATTGCTGTCTGCCCAAGGGCAATATCTACAGATCCACAAAATTAGGAAGCTAGCTAAATCTTTACAGCATAATGGCAATTGTTTAACTCCAGGTGAAAGAAGACAGACAGGGCTATAATATATCACATCAAGTTAACGCACTAACATGAATGCGATTATAAAATTCCAGGCAAAAGAATTGCGGTGCTGCCTCATCTATACAACACAAAATCGTTTGCGCCTATATGTATAGCATTGTTAAACCACACCATTAATACCAAGGATTTCCTTTTTTATTTTTTTTTTAAACATATGTACTAATTTGAAAATGGGGGTGGTATGGTTTGCTAAACTTTTTAATATAATCTTAAGTTCTAAGAAAATGCTGGATGAATGGAGGAAAAGTACTTTAGTTCCTATTTACAAAAATAAAGGGGATATTCAAAATTATGCAAACTACAAGGGGATAAAGCTTATGAGTCATACTATGAAGTTGTGGGAAAAGATAATTGAACACAGGTTGAGATTAGAGACTAATATTATTGAGAATCAGTGTGGTTTCATACCAAGTAGGTACCGGACTAAAAGAAGAGACTTGTATATGGTCTTCATTGACTTAGAAAAAGCATATGATCGAGTGTCAAGAGAGGTGCTTTGGAAAGCTTTGGAAAAGAAAGGTGTACATATGGCATATATCAAGGCAATAAAAGATATGTATGAGGGGGTAACAACTACTGTAAGAACGTCTGGAAGCGAAACAAAGGATTTTCCCATAAGGATTGGTCTACATCAGGGATCAGCCTTGAGTCCTTATTTATTTAATCTAGTAGTGGATATTCTAGCTAAACCTATTCAAGAAGAAATCTCTAAGTGCATGCTTTTTGCGGACGATATAGTTCTTGTGGCGGAGTCAAGAGAAGAGATTAATTTTAAACTTGAGTTATAGAGAAGTACTTTAGAGTCGAAGGGTTTTCGTCTGAGTAGAAGTAAGACTGAATATATGCATTGTAATTTTGATAAGAGGCAAGTTAGAAATAACTTGAAGGTCAGATTGGGAAATCAAGTTATTCTACAAATAGATAAATTCAAATATTTGGAATCAATGATACAGAAGGACAGTGAAATTTTGGAGGATGTTAATCATAGAATTCAGGCTGGTTGGTTTAAATGGAGAAAGGCTACTAGGGTTATATGTGATCGGAAAGTACCAGATAAAGTAAAAAGAAAGTTTTATCGCACTGCTATAAGACCAGCAATAATTTATGGAAGTGAATGTTGGGTTTTAAAAGGACAGCAAGAGCATAAAGTTAGGGTAACTGAGATGAAGATGCTGAGATAGATGTGTAGGCATACAAGAAAAGATAATATTCGTAATGAACATATACGAGGAAGAGTTGGAGTGATACCTATTAAAGAGAAAATGGTAAAGAACCGTCTTAAGTGGTTTGGACATGTATAAAGAAGACCAAGGGATGCGCCGGTGAAGAGGGTGGATCAAATAGTATGGACACGGTTAAAAGAAGTAGAGGAAAGCCAAAGAAAACGCTCAAAGAGGTCATTGAACAGGATCTCCTGGTCAATAACCTATCTAAAGATTTAGTTTTCGATAGAGCACAATGGCGTCGTATAATCTATGTAGCCGACCCCATTTAATGGGATAAGGTTTGTTGTTGTTGTTGTACTAATTTGAAAGAACAACTGACCATACAACCATGGTGGTATGCATTTTCTCAAATTTATGCAAAGGCAACTGAAAAAAACATAAAATTTATTTATTTGCTATGGGCACACAAGTTTGAATCTTCCATTGCATTAGGCCCGGAAAAGGCATTAAGAGTAAATCATCGATCCAACGATAATCATAACCGGCTTATCATGAACCAATAACCTCTTAAGCGCGCTGCGTTAGTTCACCCCTTGTTGGAGATATAATTACGTGTCTTCTGGGAAAAGTGCAAATATGTCCAATCATGCATTTTAATCAGTTAATTGATGAATTTATAAGCGTATAAATGCTAGTGCATGCATTACTTCAAGAAAAGCAAAGAAAATGTTAACAAATTACTTCTTTCTCAATATATATCTCTTCAATGGTTCAAACTTCGGTGAATTAATTCATTATTTCCTACTGACACTTGACTGGATTCAGTGGTGCAACGCGACGAACCCAAAACGAAAGACTAATGGGTGTTGGCCTAAAAACAAAGGGCTTCAAAATTCATGCACAGCAGTCGGATTATGCACAGAAATTGAAACAAACGCAGAAGCATTCAGCTCTTGAACCATGAAACAGTCACGAGATTGAAAGACGGAATTGTGACAGATCACGTTGAAACAAAAATAGGGAAAGAAAGGAGGAAAGACATGCGATGTCTGATCGGCTAAATGAACCAGATAAAACATGATCAGAGCACAAGAACAAGAAAACTTACCTAGAAAAAAAAATTTGACGAATATCCCAGAGAACGGTGAACTTGGAGCAGCTGAAGGAATGGTGAACTGAATGAAATTATGAGTTCCCCAGATTGTCTGGGAAGTTTCCGGTTCGGCGTTTTATAAAGGCACGAACTTCCCTATCACAGATGTCAGCTGCGCAGCCAGTTCAATTTTTTATTTGAAAAAAATAAATAAATCAACAAACAACAAATATACAAAAAAAAAATATTTTTTTAGAAAATTGCTGAAAAGTCAAGTGTATGGCAAAATTTATTGTTTAAAAGTATTTAATTTAATTTTTAAAAACCTAGGTGTCACTCTACTCTAAAATATGAATTAAATTTAAAATTTAAGAAAATTAACGTAATCTTATACCATTAAATTAATTTTATATTAATTAATATATTTATTTTTAATATAAAATAAAGTAGATCTAAAATTTTAATATTATTTTTTAATTATATTTAACTTTTTAATTTTATTTATTATTTTAAATTATAAATAAAATTAGTATATTAAATATAACTAAAATATAATATATAAGAAAATAATTTTAAGATATTGAATATATCATAACTATAATTAAGATGGTTTATAGTATTAAAAAATAATATTATAGTACTAAATATTATTTTAGCTATTGATATAACTTTTGAATTTGTAACTATGGCAAAATTTTCAAATAGTGCATTTAGAATTAAATCTTGATTTTTCTTTTCTTTTTTTTAAAAAAAAATCATTATTTTCGAACCATGCAAATAGTGTTTCTGCGAGGACGAAATTTGAGAAACACATTCATTGGCTTCGGCATCTATGAATCTCTCTGTATCTGCGTTCATGGAAGATCATAGCGATGGAGAAAGAACGAAACAGACGTACGTGGGAAGAACAACATCAACTTCATCCACCTCTAAATCCTTCACATGGCCTTAATCTACTAGACTCTCGTTTTGCTCATCCACAACGAACTGCCATTCCTCATAATCAATTTCATTTCCATTACAATTTATTTTTCTTCGTTTTCCATCGAAATTTATGGGCAAAAGACCCTTCTCCTTTAACTCCGGTGGCCTTCACCGGCATAATAAAGTGGCTGATCTGCCGCAGCAGGTGACCGGAGGGTCCGACGCTCCGGTGAACACCAACCATGGCGGTGGTCCCATAACCAAGGCCAAGAAGAAGCCCGGTGGAGTGAGACTGTGGATGAGATTCGATCTGTCGGGTCGATCGGAGATCGTTGAGTTGGATAGACACGCGATTATTAAGCGCGCAGCGATTCCAGCTTGGGATTTGAGATTTCTGGGCCCTATCTTCTCCCAGTCCTCCAGTATCCTCGGTAATGATTTTGAGATTTCGTTATGTTTGATTTTCGGGACTTGCAGGTGTTGATGTTGTGGTGTTCTATGTGTTTTGTTAGATTAGATATGACATGGATTAGACTATGGCTGTGTAATGCTTTAGTGTGAATGTTTGCTTGTAACAGAACTTGGGAATTGGAATGAGTCAATAAATTGATTGTATGTGTTGCTAAATCAAAGATGTGGGCAGATTGGGATTTGGAGTTCTCTTTAAGCAAAGCTGAATTGAATTTTTAAAAACAAAATTGAAATCATTCATTTACTAAGGAAGAAGAGTCAGAAAACCAGATAAAAATCATTCGCCATTGGCCGCCTTCTATAAGAAAGGTGGGGAATTAATGATCAAAGATACAAAAATATCTGAAAGTTCAGAATTGGTGTTTATTTTTATAACATCTTATCAATTCTGAATTCTCTGCTGGTGCTTAAATTTTTGTCCTCAATTATAGATATAGATATTCTGTTTTCTTATTTTTATTCTTCTTTTTTCCATATTCGGTGATAACATGAGTACAATCAAGTATGGAATCATGTAAAATCTCCTTTTCAGCTAGAGAGAAAGCAATGGTAGTTAATTTGGAGTTTATAAAGGCTATAGTCACAGCTGAAGAAGTGCTATTGCTTGATCCTCTTCGCCAGGAGGTTATTCCATTTGTTGAACAACTCAGGCAACAACTTCCAAATAAAAATCAACCTCAAGTTCATGAACAAGAAAAGGAATTGCAGGTTTCAACTGGCAGACAATTGCTAACAGTTCCTGAGTCTGAAAAATTGCAGTCTGAGCTTCCATTTGAGTTTCAAGCTCTGGAGATTGCTTTGGAAGCTGTCTGCACACATTTGGAGTCTAATGTGGCAGACCTTGAGAAAGTTGCATACCCTGTATTGGATGAATTAGCTAGGAGTGTCAGCACCAAGAATCTTCAAAATGTTCGAAATTTGAAAAGTAATGTTACACATTTGCTAGCACGTGTGGAAAAGGTATGTGCACCTTTGTCGATGTTCACTTTTTCTCAGTTTTATGAGTGACAGAGCAATTCTGAAGTTAATTATATTTGGCTGTGGAATGTGATGGATAAAGCTTAAACTTACTGGAAAAGCAAATATGCTGAGTGAATTGGAATCTGTATATAAGCAGGATTTATCCAAGGAATATATTCATTAGACTCGTGTAGACAACAGCCAAAGGCATTGCCTTATGACCAGTTATTTTCTATATTAGATGATTTTTTGTAAGAGGATGAGCCTCATAGCAACAGTAAGGTTTATGTTATGTGACCTTGAGGTCATGGCATCAAATCCTAGAAACAACTTATTCACTTGTGGGGTTAAGGTTGCATATATATATCTTTCCCTAAATCCCACTTGGTGCAAGCTTTGTGCACTAGGCCATCCTTTATAGTTTTCTGGGTATATTTAATTTTATAGTCATTGCAATGTGATGAAATTGAACATCATCATCTATTATGCACTACCTCATGCTAGTATTATAAGTGCATGGTCTCCTTTTCCAGGTGCGGGATGAAATTGAACATCTATTGGATGATAATGAAGATATGGCACAATTATATTTGACGAGGAAATGGATACAGATTCAGCAAGCTGAGGGTTATTCAGGAGTCATAACCACAAATAGTCTCAGTACTGCAGCCCTAGCTCGTCAATTTTCTTGCAGAGGTGGAAGTCTTGTGACTAGCAACTTTGTGGATGATAATGATGTGGAGGATCTAGAGATGTTGCTTGAGGCATATTTTATACAGTTGGATGGAACACGTAATAGGATACTGTCTGTAAGTAGTGTTGTTTATTGATCAGAGCATAACCATGATAGAACTAATTCTCTAGGATCAGATCGTGTTCAATGTCTTCATCAATCTGTATTTTGATTCTTCTGCCATGCCATCCTAGTCAATTTTCTATCAAATTTGCACTAACTTACCAGAAATCAGTCATCCATGTCTCGATGTAGGTGAGCAATTTCTGTCACCGTTGTATGACTTGGCCAACATTTTTTGGTCCTCATATATAAATAAGTTAAAAGTCATGGGTAGATTATCTTAAATATTGATCCCATTGAGGCTGTAAATGATAAGTGGGGTGAAGCATATTGAATTCTTGAACTTTCAGCTCAATTTTTCTTGCTAGTGTATAGGTATCCTCCTATAAAAGACAATCATATTCAAGATACCATTAGGTACTAAATATGAATACCTTTCCTAATAAGGATTTGAGCTTTCTTTTGCTGCGTTGTGAAGAATTAATCTCTTTTCTACTAGACCAGCCCCCATTGGCCTTTCACGTCAATTTGATTCTTATAAATCCCTATTCAATATGTGTTGCATGAACAAACCTTGAGAGAGTTTGACTGTAGGGGTTGGGTCTAGTGAAAGGGGCTAGACCCTCACAACTTGACAAACTACAGTTCAAATTCTCATTGAAAAAGTGTTCACATTTAGTATCCAACTGTGTCTTGAATAGGACTACCTACAATAGAAGGAGATTTTGACTGTAGGGACTAAAGTATTACTTCATTTGTTGTTTTGAATAGCTGGTATGACTCTTATTAACTATTGACTTGCAGGTTAGAGAGTACATTGATGATACCGAAGATTATGTTAACATCCAACTCGATAACCAACGAAACGAACTCATTCAGCTGCAGTTGACACTAATCATTGCATCATTTGCTATTGGAATTAATACTTTGATTGCTGGTGCGTTTGGTATGAACATTCCATTTCAGTTTAATAAAAACACTGATGGACTGTTTTGGAGGCTTGTTGGTTGTTCTTCTGCAGCTTGCTTGCTGCTTTTCCTGCTTATGCTGGAATATGCCAGGTCCAAAGGCTTGCTTGGTTCCTAAGTATGCTTTGATATCTAAAATTAATGTTCTATCATTTGAATATGCGCACGTAGAAAATTGTTTGAGGTAATTCAGATGTGTAAAACAAAGGTCATTGGAGACACTAGTGATGAGAGTGGATAAGATAATATTGACTCCTATAAAAAAGGACAAGGGAAAGGACAATGGCAGGTTGAAGAAAATATACAATAAAATTACTCTTAATCTTTTGATTAATAATATGTCTAAAAAATTTAGTTGTTAATAGAGTATAATTATATCATATAATCTACACATACGATCTTATCTAGTGAGATAAAATTTGTTATAGAGTCAACAAAAATTACAAGTTCATTAATTAATCACATGAGAAATGAAATAGTTAAGGTGTACAGTTAACCATTTTTTATTTCATGAATCTAAAAATCTTGTATGTTAGTGAAATGTGTGAAAAAGTGAATGCTTACAAAGGTAATGTGAAGATACTCTTTCAAATATTGATGATACAGACTATTTCATATCATACTATGCTAGCATTTAAGGCTTTTTTTTTTTTTTTAAACAGGTAGTTATCCCAGTGACAATTTCACTCACCAAACTTAGATAAGGTCATGAGTTTAAAACCTGACATTAATATATTTGTGTGCATGCTTGTGTTTAAAATTGTATAACTGGGTTTTGATTTGAGGTTACATATATGCGTATTGAATCCGTGGTTCATCTAAGAAATTTCTGTGAAACATCTATTTCTTTATTTATGGTAGAATTAACCTAAAATTATCCATATATCAACATAAATTAACCTTCAAGTAAGTAAAATGAATTGGTCAAAATATTTTGGTTCCAATTCTATTGTATTAGAGTCCAATTAAATAGTATACTATATTTTTTTTAATTTAAATGTTACAATATAATATTATTAATTATGATCACCAATCTATACATACACACAACAACAACAACAAGCCTTATCCCATTAAATAGGGTCGGCTATATGGATCATACGACGCCATTGTGCTCTATCAAAAATTAAATCCTTGGATAGGTTATTAATCAGGAGATCCCGCTCAATGACTTCTTTGAGCGTTCTCTTTGGCCTTCCTCTAGTCCTTTTAACCGGTGTCCATACTGTTTGATCCACCCTCTTCACTGGCGCATCCCTTGGCCTTCTTTGTACGTGTCCAAACCACCTAAGACGGTTTTCTACCATTTTCTCTTCAATAGGTGCCACTCCAACTCTTTCCCGTATATGTTCATTACGAATCTTATCTTTTCTTGTATGTCCACACATCCACTCAACATCCTCATCTCAGCTACCCCAATTTTATACTCGTGTTGTCCTCTTAAAGCCTACCATTCACTTCCATAAAGCATTGCTGGTCTTATAGCAGTACATACACACACTAAAAAAAATAGATGTATTATTTATAAGTTCTGAATAATATATAACTTAGTTTACCTACCACGAGGCCACATATTTTACATAAGCATCAACTTTGGAATAAGTAATTTTTTCTATTATTATTTGTGGTCCAATAAACAACTCATAAATGACCCAACAGAATAATAGGTGATCACTAAAAATAGTTAAAATATAAATAAAATTTATATTTAAGCTGTAATGTCCCAACTTCCAACTTCTCTCAAATTTTGTCCCCATATATTAATTATTATTTAATAATAATAATAATAATAAAACTTTGTTTATTTCTTGGAGTATAGACGAATCAGATTATGTATTTTTTTATTTGTTGGTGAAAAATCAAATGATGTGTTCAATATGCTTCACTAACAAGCAAACACGTGATGTGCTTTGTATTAACGGTTAAAATTTGTACATATATTAATAATATTATTAATATTAATCGCTGGTGATGACCCGAGAATTCATTCATTTATTCTTTCCAAATTTATTTTTTTGATCTAGACAACCCACACTTTTCAATTGTAAATATTTTGTTCCTAAATTTCTTCACTAATTTAAAAGCTAAAGTTCAAATATTTAGGTAAAACTGCATCTATAACCTTTTTTAACTTTCATGGTCCCTTAATTCCATAAAGTATTTGCCTTTTAAACCTTTAATTCTAACCCTATTAATAACAAATATTAATATTAAAATTCTAAATATTAATAAAATATTTTTAAATGATAACGAATTAAATTTAATTTATAAACATAATAATGATTGACACAAGAAATCATTATTTAGGACTAATAATATTAAAGTTATAGAAATGTAAATATATTTGTTTTAAAATTAAAGAACTGAATTAAAATATTGTATAAAATTAGTGGATGAAAGATACATTTTGTTCAAATAGTTGAAAAAGGAAAATATTTAATTAAACTAGATACAAGTTTCAATGCAATGTAAAGTATTTAAAGAATAAGTTACACTGATGATATTTCATTTTAAATATATATTGATATTAATACTGATATGAATCTAGAAATTATAAAAAATATTTGAATTATTCATGATAATATTTATCTTTTTTATTTAGAAAAATCTTTAAAAATATAACATGAATTCTTAAATTTTAAAAAATATTTGATAATATATAAAAGAATAAATTCATCGCAAGTATCAATATTTTAATATTTAGAAGAAAAAAAGATGAAACAGTCCCTAAGTTATTATTATTAACTATATTAATAATAAATTTGATAATACATATAATTATTTTAATTATTTTAATAACAAAATTTTTTGTTTATTTTAATAAATTAGTGGTTTAAATAATATATCAAAGATTATGAATATTAACTATACTAATAAAAAATTAACAATAGATATAATAATTTTAACTATTTTAACAATAAATTAATTATTTTATCTTTTTCCACAACTCAAGGATAATTATATATTTTCTTGTAAATATTAACATTTTATATTGATACTTATAATCAATAAATCCTTTTATATGTTAGCACTTTTTTAATTTTAGAATTTAAATAATATTTTTTAGATTTTTAAAAAATATGGAGGTTTAATTGATAAAATATAGAACTATTTTTATATGGGTCTTTTTGACCCGTCGGGTTGCCTAGATAAGTGTTTTTAAATCAGTCGGCCAACCAATGGGTTGCTCGCATTACTACCCCAGGATTTTCCTTTTTTTAATAACTTAATAATTTATTCATATATCAAAATTGTCGCAATTTCCAAGAAGAAAAGTACAACCAAGTTATTTGAAAGAAAGAGATTGCCAGAAAAACTAAAGCTGTTTTAACAGCTGGCCAAAACGAATTCAAGTTGTAAGAACAGGCATCATTGGAATAAATGAGAATTATCGGGATGAAATTGTAAAATAGCACAAGTTGCGGGGATAGTATATGTGTATCGTGCTCGCCATCTCGCGCCCTGAGGGAGGAAATTATCGACACCCAGCTTCAACGAGAAGGGAGGGAGAGGGAAGGAGCGAGAAACAGAACGAGAGAGAGAGAGAGGGTTGGCATAAAGAGGAAGAAACGAAGAAAGTGTGCTTTAATTTTACGCCCCTTTGTAATTGCATTTCGGGATCTCGAATCTTAAACCGCCAAAGGTGAGCTTTTGATATGTATTTATTATTTCGGTTGGGTGATGGAATTACGTTCAGATGTTTGCTTGCAAGATGAATTTGTCTTCATTTGTATGCTTAATTCATTTAATCATCTTGCAATTATAAATTAAATTGATGATGCCCCGACCCCATTGTAGTACATTGCTGCATCCCGTTTGTGCAATCATCGATTTCCTACTTTTGGGATTCCCTTTTCTTCTAAATGCACGCTGTTGTTTATTCTGTGCATTCATTGCTCTGGGTATATGCTATAGTAAAGGCAGCGAACGAATGTTTCGATCTTTTGTGTCCCTCATCTTGGAACTTGGAGAAGAAAAAAAATTTAGCCTGCCTGAAACCAAGATTTCTCCCTTTATCTCTCAATTACTGGCTTGTGGCGGTTTTTTAGTCCCGTTAAAACTCCATCTCCCCCCCCCCCCCTTAAACCCGGTTCAACTTCAAATTTTTCTTATATGTGGGTTTACTGCTGCATTGATGGTGAATTGTTCTTATGTTAATTGCCTGCTTTCAAAGTTTTGGTTGTCACATTTGTTTTATGTTTTGCCCCCTGATGTCAAATCAGCAGCCAACAATTTCAGTATGTTGGTTTGTTCCACATGCTGGCGGTTGCTTTTGTTGAACAATTGTAATTATTTTGCTTGATCAAGTAACAAATTATTGCGTGAGAACCTGACTGGTAGTTTACATGAGTCAACGATATATACCAGTGCATTGCTTATAATAGGCAGACAGACCAATTTATATGTGATATTCTTTTACTGGATGGAAAGGACAGACAACGTAGGCAACTTTCTGGAATATAACATATTTAAGAGCCTGATTGATCTAGCTTCATGAAAAAAGAGTTTTCAAGAAAAATAGTGATCCGTAGAGCTGATGGAGCTACCAACATGGTGCAGAAGTTTTTTTTTTATCTCATGGAGTTTTTGCTCTATTGAGTTCTGGAAAGCTATGTGCTTGTACTCAGCAGTTGGATCCTCCTTTTATTGGAATGCTGGGTAATTTAGCTTAGGCATTATTCTCTGTGAAGTGTCTACTTATAATAGTTATTTTTAGTGAGATTACTGAGATGCAGTTTTGTTTGACCGTTAATTGAATGTTTGGATTTTTTTTATTGATACCTTACATAAATGTCCATGCTGCTTTATTAATTGTCATTGGCTTACAACCTTCTTCCCTGGGTGCATATCTTTGGTAATTTATGGTGTGTTATTTGACAGATATTCTATGGCCAATCCAAAGGGCTCGTCGATGTATTTTGGAAAGCATTCTCATCTTCCCCCCAAAATTCCATCCCCTAGTGTTTCCCAATCATATTCTGATTATGTCCCAAATCCTATTATTGGTTCAAATGTTGCTCAAAATCCTAGAGAGGGACACAATAACCTCCGGAGGACTTCGTCTGAGAGCCTTGTCAATGTGATAGAGGAGCAGCCTTCATGGCTCGATGATCTCCTTAATGAACCAGAGACACCTGTTCGTAGAGGTGGCCATCGGCGTTCTTCAAGTGATTCTTTTGCATACTTAGACACATCTAATGCTTTTAACATCAGTTACACAGATCGGGATGAATATAAGTATAAGAATTTGACATCCATTCCATCTTGGGCATCACTAGACATAGATCATGGCAAAGGTGCTTATCAGATACCCATGTATGCAGAAATGAACTCAGTAAGACAGAAAAATAGGGCCTGGGAATCTTGTGTAAATGCTATTACACATCCGGGTGGCTCCTCTGGGAGAGACAATGTTGCTTTGCAGAGTTCAGGATCATCATGTGCTTCACGTGAAGCAGATGGAGTTGCATCAACGGTAAATGAGAAGCATGAGTCAGTAGAACCTGGTGGACAGGATGGAAAACTGTCTTCTGGGCGAAAGGATGGTTCACATGCAAAGCCGTCTGCATCTGAAACAGATACAAAACGTGCTAAACAGTAAGTGATTATTTTCTGTTTTCAAAATTTGTGGTTATTAGTTATTGAACTGTTTATAATTGACTTTACCATGAATTTATGACTTGGGGCTGCAAGTTCTGGTGAATGTTTTGATCGTCTCTTCTGTTGTCTTTCCATTTATTTTCCATGCATAATGTTTTTCCCAGAGCACATCCATTAAGACATGCCAAGCTCCTCCTTTTTAGCCTGTGTCATGGACAGCCTTGTTGCCTATTGTTATCCTAATAGGCTGAGAGATTCTATGTGTTCTTAGTTTCCTTTTTAGAAGGATATCTTCCACCCTTAATTCTTTTCCCTAATAAATTCTTTTATCAGAAAAACAAGATGCATATGTGATGGGAATATTTTTAGTAATTTACTTGAAGGACAATGGTATGAGTTGCCGATGTCTGTATTATTAAAACTCAATCAGCACTATTTCTCATGCTTGAGTCTAAGATTCAGGGAATGTGGAGAATGTAAAGCAGTGGCACTGCATTTGTATTGTTAGAAAAAAATTAAGTGGTTATTTGCTTAATTTTATATTTTGATTTGTGAAAATTAAAAATTACGAACTTCTTATGATGCAGGCAATTTGCTCAACGTTCCCGGGTCCGGAAGCTTCAATACATAACTGAGCTGGAAAGAAATCTGCAGGCTTTACAGGTAAGTTTAGCGGAAGACAATATTCTGCAAGATGTTAGATTGATGTTTATTGAAAATGCATGTAGAAGGTTTGTGGGGAAGTTCTGTTCTGACTTTTATTTGTTAATAAATAGGTGGAAGGGAATGAAGTATCAGCTGAACTTGATTTTCTTAACCAGCGGAATCTTATTCTGAGCATGGAGAATAATGCCCTCAAGCACCGATTAGAAAATTTGGCACAGGAGCAGCTTATAAAATACTGTAAGTTTATACCCTTGACCTTGGTAGAACTAGTCAATAGGCATGGAAGTTAAACTGCAAATAGAATCGAACCAGAGGGCTAATTTTTTGAATTGCAAATTATAAGATTTACAAAGAAAAGTTAAAAATAAACTACTCAAGTTTTATTTTCATAATAAACATCATTCAATCATTTCAAAATTGGACAAATTTAGATTTAATAAGGCTTTCTATAAACAGGTTTTAGGAAACCTGTATGGTGCATTCAAGAAGCCTGTTCAACTTTATTCTTTGCGTACAGGGAAGAACCATCTTAGCTTGGATTTATTCCTCTTCAGTTAAAATCTTTTACGGGCAGTGTTTTTGGTAGGTTACTTGTATATACTAACAAAAGAAGATCGTATCTTACTGCCACTGTCATATGATAAAACGATCGTATTTGCTATTTGTTGAAATGAAAAATGGTGAACTGTCAAATGCCTATTCGTCAGTACTTTCTTCCCCCACCCCAATTTTCCTAGGCATGGAGTAGATTAGGGGTAGTTGAGGATTAATGAGCAGGACTCGAAGAAAACACGATTGTTTTTTGGGCTTTTTCTAGTTCTTCTCGGGCATGATTATTTACTTCAGATATAACTGGAATTTGTTTTGTAAACTAAATTGTACATTGTGATGTCAGTGGAGCATGAAGTCCTGGAAAGAGAGGTTGGAAGATTACGTGCCATTTATCAGCAGCAGCAGCAGCCACAACATCTGCCACCACAACAATCTTCTTCTGGTCTTCAACGCACAAAGAGCAGAGACCTTGAATCCCAGTTTGCAAACCTTTCTCTGAAACACA
This sequence comes from Leucaena leucocephala, assembly GCA_037074615.1. Taxonomy (NCBI): domain Eukaryota; kingdom Viridiplantae; phylum Streptophyta; class Magnoliopsida; order Fabales; family Fabaceae; genus Leucaena; species Leucaena leucocephala. Next base: position 14,002,484 of record CM073550.1, read on the forward strand.
AGGAGTCAAGTTCAGAGCGTGACCCTGTGACCGGTCCCCTCCATAGTTAGATTCGCAGGTGACCAGTCCTTTCTGTAGTTAGTTCTGCAGTCTGGCTGCAACTGTGTTGTTCTGCCGCTAGATTCAACTGACATATCCACGCCTGCAACATAACTGTTAATCTCCCTTGTGCGGGATTGTGCAGAGATTTCCAGCCTATGCCGTCTCTCTGCCCGCTTTTTATGCCGCCTTACCTTAAACCCTTCTTCATGTGAAAAGCAAATCATTTAATTTGCACCTGGTGGTCATTACTGAAAAGTGAAAAACACATTATTTGCATCAATTGACTTAGCGGAGGTGGTAACTCAACAGCTTTAACGGTTTCACCCCCTCACTGTATGTTCTTGTGACTATTTTGTCACCATTATTATGCCCCCATCTATTTCTGAATATCCATAGCCGTGGAAATCTGCCAAATATATAAACAACAAATATCTGTAGGGTTGTTTGGAGGTGCATTATTTTTATAGATTATGTTGAGCTAATGCTTGTAAACTAATTATACTAATGAAGCTAATATTCCCTTGCACTGTTCAATGATGGAGATAAATTTGACCTACATATTTTAACTATTGTATGAGTTTTATTTAAATGCCCATGCATGGTTCTTTAGATTTTGTTTTAACTTTTAATGTTGCTCGAAGATATTGATGCAGCTTTAATCTATTGATTCTTGAGTGAATCAGGCTTTATTTGGTTCACTTTATGGGAGAATAAGTTAGGTTAATTTAAGGGAGGTTAAACAAAGGTAAGGGAGGTTAATGAATGATGTTTTTTATTTAGTTCAAAAGGGGGGGAGTTAATTAAAAGTTGACAAATATACCCTTATCTCTTTATTTAAATTTATTTACTCTTTATTTACAATATTCATATTACAATTATTATTTTTTAATTTATGAATCTTAATTTTTTTATCTCATTTATATATATATAATAAAATTAAAAAAAGTTAAAAAATATGATAAAATTTTAGCATTATTTCTTATTAATTTTATAATTATTATATATTTTAATATAATATATAAATAATTTATTATGCTTATTAAGTTTTATTATAATTTATTATAATTATTATGCAATTAAAGAAAAAATTAGGTGAGAAAAATAAAAAAAAAGGTTTGAGGGTATAATTGGAATATTAAAAAAAATTTGAGGGCAATTTGGTCAAAAAGAGGTAAAAAGTTTATCTCCCCTCTAAAAACTCCCACTTTAAAGGTAAGGGAGGGAAGCACATAAGGATAAAAAATTTCCTCTTCCCTCTTTTCTATTTTTTTTAACTAAACACACTTTTCTCTCTTTTTCCCTTCCTTCTAAAATCCCCCAATCAAACAAAGCTTGAGTGAAAAGTGGGAAAAAAAACAAAGAAAGATATTGATGTAGCGTTATTTATACATGTGGATGCATGAGAAGAATATATTGATAGAAAATGATCTTATATGTATATTTAATTAACATTTTGAGTTTTGATTTATTCCAGGAGTAATTGAGATATTTTCTTATCTGTCGTGTTATATTTATGTCATGTACATTATATAACTGAGTCTGAACTTAAAATAATTTGTTTAAAATTTTTCTAAAATTTTAAAGATAAAATTTCCATACATATCACTATAAATTAAAAAGAATTTCCTCTGATCTGATAATTTTTATTTATAAATCAATGAGAATCATAGAAAAATCACACATACTTTCTCCCCTAATCTTAAGCTGTCCAAATTTATATATTTACAAGCATCTCCAATTTTGTTCTGAATTACGCTTTATCCCTTGGGCACCCTAAAATGATGGAATTGACATAAAATTATGCCATCAAATGCTAAAACGTTATTAAATGGAGAATATATTCAATTCAAGGAAAGAAAACTAACATTAACATTTTGATAGGCCTAACAAATATAACTAACTAGTACAATCATTCTGCATAGAAATAAATATATGTATGCTAGTAAGTTCTGGTGATTCACCACAACAATATTGAGAAGATAAAAGATAAGAAAAGCAAGAAAGAAGAGGAGGAGGGAAAAGAAGCAGTATTGGGGAGGGTAGGGTAATTATCAGGACTGGGCATAACACAATCATCTCCATTAAATAAAACAGTTCTGGGAAAACCCCATCCTCCATTAAATGTGAAGATTCCAGCATCTTTGTGAAGCAGCATCTCTGTTTGCACATTCCCATTCTCCCCATGTGTCAGCAACATATCATTGTAGTACTTTACCCCCCAGAACATCACTGTGTCATCTGCAATTTTCTCCAAATATTAAATATATGCTTACTCATATTTGATACTCCTCCAGTTCTAAATATACGAATTAGTTGGGGGTTGATTTTAGTCTTAAATATAAGACTTCAATCAATTTTTTCTCTCATATCTATTATTTTTCTCCAAACTAATTTACGTCATTTATAAATTGATTATAATATAATATTACACTAGGGTATTTTAGGAAGATTATGTCATATTTATTATAATTAAATAATTTACTTAATTTTCTTAATCTACCTAAATTAATTAAATAACTCTTACTTACTTAAGGACCGGAAGAGTACAATCACATAAATACAGTCAACATCTTGAAGTCGTTTAACAAAGCATATATATAAAGCAACTTACTGATATCCCCAAAAATTTTGAGAGGTTGGTGGTTGAAGCTGAAGACTTGGGTTAAACTCTGCAAGTTAGGGTGTAAGAGAACAAGATTCCACTGAGAATAGTTCTTTACAAAGTTATAATTTGTGATTGTGATCTTCACTCTCCAATACTTTGTATAGCTCTGCTTCACATGCCAATGAATCCTTATAGGGCACATGTGCTGTGAACACCTCACCACTGGTTCTGTATCTTGTGTGCTATCATCTTGTGGCAGTTTCAACAATGAAGGAGCTTTATCGGAACTGCAAAAGAAGAAAATAAATTATCTGGTTTTAATTGAAAATCTAATGACAACATTGATATTATGTGTTTGGAACAGTTTATTTTAAGTGATTTTACACTGTACGAGATAATAAGCATGTGAGAGATTTTTCTCAGGTTGTGTGAAAAAAAAAAATTCAAGGGCTTTTGGAGGTTTTCCAAACAAACACTTAAATAAATGCATTTAAATCTAATTAGATGAAAAATTGCGCAAAACAAAGAGCATATAAGAGAGGGAGAGAAGAAGAAGAAGAAGAAGAAAACATACTTGACACAGTATGCTCCTGGTAGGCCTTGGCAATTACAGCTGCATTTAGGGCAAGGAACAATGGTATCACTGTAGAAAGCAGACAATGACACACAACATTTTGGGGCTGTTGATGATAAGAATTGAGAGTATATACATGTCACATTCCATGTTTCTGCAGTCATATCAAATTACAACTTAAATCTCACATTGTCTGAATTCAACAACATTTACAATTGGATTCGGACTTAGTAAGAGGAGTTAAGAATCAAATTTAATTATAATGAATGCTAACACCAGTCCATTAGTTCTTATGAGTTGTAAACATATAGTTAGAATAGATTATTACTGTCTCTTAGTACGAGTTCGGATTGGAAGCCAAAAGCACTTTTTTTTATCAAAACCATGATTTCATAGAAAATTAGCCAAACACACCCATTAAAACTGACAATTTATTATAAAGTCCGAAAAGCATGGTTTTAGAGAAGCACACCAGTCCGATAGTTTGGTAAAATATATTCTCTAAAACTTAATCCAAACACACCCTTAATGAATCAAAACTCACCAAAAACTTGTGTCCATCGACGACCATCGGTGGTGAATTTGCTAGGAGGGACCTGAGTAGGTTCACTACAGGAGTAACCGGGGATTCCAAGGCTGAAATTAGCTGGCACGGTGATGTTGTTAGGGTTTGGAACAGAGGGCTTATTATAATTCATCTGGAACATGGAAGTAATTTGGGTGGGATCTTGAGTGAGAGATGATAGGATCCCTTGTTTGCAACAATTGGGAACTTGCTTGTTATAAGGAGTGCCAGGCATAAGATCAATGATGGTTGGTTGCTTATCACAGCAATGTGGATTGTTTTGTCCCTTAAACCTTGAACAGTTGCCTTGCTCCGTTGCCTCTGCTCCTGTCATGCTCCATATCACCTCATCACCTCTCCATGCCCAACTTAGCCTCCAACCCGGCTTCTCCACGTGTCGATATAATTGCCAGTTGTGTATCCATACCCTCACCTACAAGTCAAACGCCAAACTCTTTCATCTCTAAAGGATCCTTGCCTCTCTATGATCCAACTGTCTATCAAAGGGGTGCTAGCCCCTCACCGTTTTTCATGAAATACAACAGCAGTAGCAGCAACAACAACAAACACTATGAGGTCAACTACATGGATCTAATAGTACCATTGTGTTCTATTATGATTTGCCATTGAAATGCACCAATTTTTTTTTCTTTTTGACTGATTTATTTGAATAATATCATAACCATGGATGTAAATCATCTGAAGTGAGAATCCACTGAAATGTCAGGATTTTATAAGGGAAACTACATTCCTATAGGTTTGATATACACCTCAAAAATTCCCATGGGAGAAAATTACACACCTTATGCTACCATCTACACTTGCTGCTACTAAACACACCAAATAGCTTTATTTATTTTGTAAAACATCATCTATATTTCCTTGTGATGGCTCTCCTTCATAAAAATTGGAGCAAAAACCAGAGAGAGTTGCATCTGAGGCAACTAACACAAGATTTTCCTTCTTTAGATTTGAATTTAAGATATAAAATAGGTAGATTCTCTACAACATGTTGTAATATGCAATAAACAATCCTAATTGATTTCCAATCTCCTACTAATTATCACAGTATATTGAATCCAATGATCCCAGAGCATGCTACATTGAGTGGTTAGGACATTCATCACCCCAGTCAGGCTAATACCCTCTAAAAACCCTTGATTTTGACAACAATGGGAAACTAAAATCAATGTTGAGCTTGAAAAGTTTAATGATTTCTTTCCCCATTTACTTTTCAGTTTTTTTTAAAAAAAAAAAAAAAAAAAAAAAAGAGGACGAGGACGAGGAGAAAGTGAGCAAATCAGGGAGAACAGGGCACACAGGAGTAACCCATGTGTGGTCGATGGAGTGAAATTGACTACCACCAACCAAGCAGACACAACTCAGGTCCCACAGAATGACGTGGCGGTCACTCATTGGACTCTGAATTAGGCACGCACAGAAACATGTAGGACTGTGTGGAGCAGAACAAAACCCAACCGGAGACAGAAGGGGGTAACCACCATCGTCTTCCTTAAAAAATTCGAAAATTCGCAGGCCTTTTGAACTCTCTTTTTCACCCATTACTTTCCCCTATAATTTATATATCCCCAATCCCAGATTATATAGAACCCCATTAAAGAAACTCGATGCCCAAACACAAAACCCCAGAAACTCAAGCCTGAGAATTTTATTTTAAAAAATTAAAAAAAAAAACTTACATCGTAAGTGTCGTCATTATCTGCTATGAAATCCCATGTGATTGTGATGTTTCCCTTGGGGTCCAGTGGATCGTACCCATCTGCAATATTCCAACTCGAATCACCAACAGAAACCAACAAAGACATTCACACGCTCACACGTGTGTATATATTAAACAAAAGCATGAGTATATAAGGGAGGAAAAAAAAAACGAGACGAGTTAAAAGGAGGCTGCTTACAGGAAAGAGGTGAGATGGAGACGAAGACGATGACGACTACGACCGAGAAGAATAAGAAAGTCGAAAGTTTAGGCATTGATGGATGTGGGATCAATTGGGAAATCAAGAGAGAAAATGATTGATTAGAGAAATGGGATTTTTTTCTCAAGAAATGGATTGGCCTAGCATTTTGATAGTTATGAAGAGGGTGAATACGATGAAAATGGCGGCTCTGCGGTGTGAGTGAGGACAAAGAATACGAGTGAGAGGGTGGCTTTGGAGGCATGGAGGAGTTACGACGCCATTTGTAGTAATGAGGTCATGACAATGCATGTTGTTGTTGTAGTCTGAAAACCTCTCTCTCTCTCTCTAAATGAGAAGAAAACGAATGGCTGCATTAAATGGATTACCATTTACAGCGGCATAGCTGTCCTTAGGATTTGCATTTTCTGCGTCCCATTCAAATCCCATGGCCTCACTATTTTGCCTTACGTTTTCTCATTCCCCCAACTTTTTTTTATCATTACTAGGCGTATCAATGCTAACCAATTTAATTAGAGTAAATAAAGTAATTAATATAATTAATTTTTTAAAATATCATAATTATCATTTTTAATTTTCTCACTTCCTCAATTATTTATTAATATTAAAATAATATCAATAGAGATAATTTAAAAATATAAATAAATATAAAAAATATATATTATATTTAAAATTAAAATTAATTTTTTAATTAAATCATATATTAAAACTAAAAGAAATATATTATTTTTAGATAATAATAAAATTAGTCTAACTGATAAAAAATTAACTTGTAACTTAATAAGTTTAAATTTCATGATGAGCAATCTATATAAATATACTAATGAAATTCAAAACACAATTTATCACTTTTATGTATGAGAAAAATATTATCTACAAACTTACAACTTCGAGGGAGGGATTTGGCACCATATAATATATGATAATATATAAATCATTTTGTTAGAGTTTATGTGATGTATTAGTTTAGTGATAAAAAAATTGATTTATTCTAAATATGTGCTCTTCTTCTCATTTTTTTAACGAATAAGAGGGGAGGGTATATGTTTTTAAAAATATATTATTATTTATTAGGATTGAAGATAAAATATAAAGCAAATTCTATTGCATTTTCATGATGCAACCAATTTTCTTTTATTTCAATAATGAGATAATTAAGAATTACTTATATGAAAGACGGAATGAGATTGGGTTAAATTACAAAAATTTTGCAAATATATATATATATATATATTTGAAAAATTGCTATTAAGGGCCTCAAAAGTAAGATATTAACATGAATGGCCCGTAAAAATTTGACACATCACTGCAGACTCTAAGATCCTCATTTAAAATTAAATTGTGACAAACAAACGGTAAAAAAAATGAAATATTTAATTATTTAAAATATATTTAATTGTCACGATTTTTAATAAAGTATCTTAATTATTGGATATATAAATTTAGGTATAAAAATAATTGATAACTCATTTTATTTAATATTAATATTATTTAGAAAAAGAGAAATTTCATCATATTTTTATATTATAGGTAAATTTAACCTTCTTTTTAAAAAAAAAAATTGTATAAAAAAGAATTGGGGGTCAATTGCAAAAATGCTAAAACAGAGTAATAAAAAAAGTACAGCCGGTGGCCAGAGGTCAACTTTGGTCAAAAATATGAATTAAGATACATGTATGTTAGATGTGAGAAAATAGGATAATCTACTGAAAATAGGTCAATCTGTAAAGAGGTGGGTCTAAAAAGTGTACAACCTACCCTAAAATGAGCTGGTATTTTACTAGTCTGAATCTGCTCTATTTCTTTAGCAGATTGAGCCTATTTTTTTTAGTTCTAATGTGTGTGTATATATAACAAAAAATGGTTCATAATAATATATATATATATATTTGCTGCCTCTCATGGAAATTAAATATTTATGTAACTAAAAAATTTGGAATGTGAATAATTTATTAAAACTTAAAAGTGCACAAGCGGAAATAGTAACCATTGTTCATGTGTGATGTGGACTGTAAAGATACCAAAAACTTCAACTAACATATCAACCTTAGCTGTTACCAGCACATACGACCCATTCATTAATTATTTCAATTTCAAACGTTACTGAAAATGTAGTATCTAAAATTAAAGTTTTCAAATCTTTTCATTTCTTAAGAATTCATCTCCAAAACTTTTCTAAAAAATAAAAAAAAACTACTAACCAAAAAAAAAAAGATTACAAGTGGTAATAAAAAAAACAAAGAACGTGATAATGCAAATCAGTTATTAACTTTTTTTTTTTGGTTAAATAGAGGTATTCTTTATTAGAGGCAATCTTATTGATAGTATTATCAAAAATTAAATATAAGTATTTTTTTAATAAAAAATTAAATTTAAATTTATCACTTTATAAAGAATAATACTTGTCGCTAAACTTTACTATCATGTAGTTGCTGGTATTCAATTTATAGTTTTATTAATTTGAAATATAGAAGAATATAATAAAATTTTATGCTATTAAATAAATTTTATATTGGTAAAATTGTTACTTATATTTTTTACATAAAAAGAAAAAATAAACTAAAAGGAAGAAGTTTGTTGCAGATGAGGTGTGACTTTTTTTTAGTATAAATTTTTTTAAAAAAATTAAATTTATTTATAGTATAAGAATAAAATAAAATTTTCTTTTTTTTACGTGAGACTAATACCGAGTAAAGTGATTTGTCAATTATTCTCAAGATCAATTTAAACATTCAAAAATTAAAATATTTTTTAAATATTATAATTAAAATTATAATAAAATACCATTTAAAAACGGAAACATTCTTTTTAAAAAGACAAAAAATTGTTATGAGCTACGCGGTTTTGTTTGAGAAAGATAAGGATGAATTCTATTTTTGGATTGCCTGCTAAGCATATACTGTCTGGTGGCAACTCAGATTCTCTCTCCTATTATTATTATTATTATTCTTTTTGTTTTGGCCATCCTCCTATAAAATAATTATTTAATTTTAAAATATTTTGACTTATTTTAAAAAATATTATGTGTGATTCCTTAAATAGTTATAAATAGAGCACATCATATCCTATCTGTTAATCTCCATATTCTTATTTTTTTACAACCCATAGACTCTTTTAATTTTTAAATTAATCAATTAATAATAATCAATAAATAATTAGTTATAATTAAACTGTTGAATTAGAAGTCAACTGTCTATCAATCAATACTTATAATCATATATATATATATAACATGCATACTATATATTCTTAAGTCATGGCAATTTTTCCAACCGGTGGCTATTTCAATGGGACATTTAATTTCTTCTATAATCTGTTCACACGAAATTTCTTTCTTATTCTTTGCACAAAATTTTTTAAAAAATAATTAAATTTAACCACGATCTAAAAGTATGACGAAATTTATTTTCTTTCTAAACGATATTAATATCTGACTGAACAAGTCATCAATTACGCTTAGATTTAAACTTAAATATTCAAGAGTTAGTATATCTCCTCAAACACTACGACTAGAATCACAACAAACTAATATTCTCTAAAAATTAAATATATTTTAAATAATTATATACCAATTTCTAAACTACCGTCCGGGTTACCATTATGTTGGGGATAATCTTGCAGAAAACTTTGGGCCCAAAAAAGGATAAAAAAAATACAAGGTTTCGTTGCTTGATGTTTGTGTGTGAGGATCAAAGAATATGAACATCTTCGTTCACAAACTCATATGATAGTCCCATATTAATAAAATAAACTATAAAAAATATACAGTTTGATGCACCAAAGAGGTTGCGATAGGATGCACCTAAAGAAGACACACCCTAATTATACAGTTTGTTTTAATAAAAAAATTTATTTCATTCAATAGATAGAAAAAAATGTTAGATACTCATTTACCCTAGTTATAAATTATTCCTAATATATTTAAGTCTTAAAATTCATTAATTCTATCTAGAAGTTTAATAAATTTTTAACTTTTATCAAATAACTTTGGCTAACATTTAATAAATAATTAGGATTATAAAATTTTAATAAATAGAATATGCAAAATAAGAAAAATTAATTAAAATATTTTAATCTCACTTCACTTCACTATTTTTTAAATTAAATTTATTAAAATTTTCCTTCCCTCTATTTCTTTCATGTCATACCAAACAAACCTTTAGATGAAAGCATTGGGATTCACATCTCATTTATGGAGTAGTTTTGACTTTTGACCAAATGAAGTATTGCATGAAAATTAAATATGTGAAAAATCCAAATCAATTAATGAGATATGAATTTTAAAGAATCCAAATCAATTAATGAGATATGAATTTTAAAGATTTAAATACAAATAAAAGTGTGTGAAAGGTTCAATGCTCAACCCTTAAAATGAAAATAGAGATCCATGCACCATTCAGAGGACCTTTAAAATGGATTTATTATATTAAATTTATCAAGATTTTATCAAATTAATTAATACTCATTGGGCTCTAAATATTGAATATAGTTCGGTGTCATCTTCATCTTAAATATAAAAATTTAATTTATTTTATCTATAATCTCACATATTTATTATTATTTTCAATAATAATTATATATATTAAAGAAGCTATATAAACTAATTAATTATAACTAATACAAGAGCTAATTGACTAATTTAAATAGATTGAGAAGTATATGATATAAATTCATCTTGAGATATTATATTTAATTATAATTTATTTATTTATTTAATTTATTTAATCTACTAAAAAGATCAAATAGCTCTTATAATTAGGATTAGATAAAGTATTTTGTTCTCACATTAATTTACTTAACTTATAAATTAGGAAAAATGACAAAAAAAGACTCTAAAAAATAATAAATTATAACTCAAATCTGTTACCAATAATTGATTAAATGTTACCAACATAATATCCTATTTTGATATTTATATTTTCTAAAGTCTTTTTTTATCATTTTCCTTATAAACTATATAATGTAATAGTTTTACACAATGGTATTCAAGAGATATCAAGTCATATATATTATAATTAATTAATTAATTTAATATTTTTAATATATTTAAATTAACTAAATAGCTCTAGTAAGTACTAGATATAAGAGTATTAATAAAAATTAAAAACAAAAAATGTAGGGTGAGACTGAGTTATTTTAACTTATGATCTTGCCAAACCCCTAGCGATATCTTATTATATTTCTTTAATATCTATACAAAGTTGTTAAAAGATAGTTATAATAAGGATTTAAGATATTATAATAAGTAATATGACTTTATATTAGCCACCCTCTATACAAATTTTCTCTTAACATTTCATGGGGCATTATTTTTATTAATTTATTAAATTTAGAGAAAATTAAGAAAAAGTCTACCATTAGAAATTTAAATTAGTTTTAAAAAGACTTAATTAATTATCAGATTACTTGTTTTAAAATGAAACTATATATATGTGTGTGTTCATTTTTATGTATAGGAGATCTAAGAGTTTTTGCATTCTCATTTTAGAATAAAATAAAATAAAATATAACATTAATAATAAATCCTCATTTCCACAATTCAAAAAACAATACAATTTAATTAAAACACCCATATAATTAAACAATATACTTGTTGTAGCATGCATAAAAAAAAACAATCTAAAACCAATACCAAACCTTCGTTTTCTACTATGTAGGGGAAACTGATTACATTCTTCTAGATGACCTATTAAACTTTTTTATAATAAGAAATAAATGTATCCTTGCATTTTTACTCTAACCCTAACACCATCAGCTTTATTAACAAAAAAAATGTTTATATTAAAATTTTAAATGTTGACAAAATGCTTACAAATTCTGGCATATTCAGTTTTATTTTTTTAAAAAATAATTATTGGCACAAAAAATTGTCATTTGAGATTAATAATGTTAGAGTTAAAAGATTAAAATGATACTTTATAGAATTAAGATACCAAAATGAAACCTTGTATAAAATTAGAGGACAAAAAACATACTTAATACTAATCCGGTTTTTAATATATTATTTAACTAGTTTGAATATATTAAAAAATATATTTAAATGAATTAATATGATATATTTTTTAAAATATTATAATCATCTTTTTTTAATTCATATTCCCTTTCTTATTTGATTATTATTGAAGGAGTATTATGTAGGGGTGATTTAAAAATAGGTTAAATATATTAAATAAGTCTTATATTTAGAACTAATATACTATCAACTTTTTAATTAGGTCATATATTAAAAACTAAAGAAATATAAAAAAACTTAATTAATTACCTAAGCAAATTCCATGAACTTTAATTCATTTCATTAATTGCAAGGATCATCCTCCACTCCTCTCTCTCTCTCTCTCTCTCTATATATATATATATATATATATGTAAACCCCCCTAGCTTCTTATTACAACTCAAAAATGAACCACATGATGTTTGGAATTAACATGAATTCCTTGGTGAATTTCAAACGACATGTCGTCTACAGGGAGTGTGTGCATAACCATGCAGCCTCACTTGGTGGAGTAGCCAGAGATGGTTGCTATGAATTTCTGCAACCTCGTCTTGTCGACGGTGGCTCACCAGAGGAGGCAATGCGTTGTGCAGTTTGCGGATGCCACCGAAACTATCACCGGAGACAGATTGTCCTTACTCCGCCCATGCCACCCCAAAGGCCACCTACAGTGGTTGCAAATGAGGGAAATGTCGTGGAGGGGCCGGTGGTGGAGGTGGCTTCACCGCCGTTGAGGAGGAGGAAGTGGAAGAGGACTAATTTCACGGAGGAGCAAAAGAGTCGAATGGCGAGTTTCGCAGAGATGTTGGGTTGGAGGGTTAAGAGAGCTGACAAGGAAGAGACTCTGAGGTTTTGCATGGAAATAGGAATCACTCGTAAGATGTTTGTTGTTTGGCTGAATAACAACCGACGAGAGAATCCAAATCAAACTAACGAGTGATCAAAAACCTCGTCAAGTGATGTTTCTTTGAGTGTTTGCTATCAGAAATTCATAGTTTTGGATAAAAGAACAACGTAACGTACCCATGAAATAAGTCATTTATCTTTCTTTTTTCCTTTTTCTGCTTAGCTTCTATGCTTTTGGATGTGCCTTTTATTAATGTCTAAGTTTGAATTTTCAGTGTAAAAAGCTCTCTCTAGCTGAGATGCTTTGGTTTGTTTGAGTGATTTGTGTCAGTGTACTTTGAATTTCGATCGATATAATGGGAGTTGTTCTTATAATTTATATCGTTTACTTGTTATGTTATTTTTCTTTGATATTTTGCTTGTTTTTAGGTTTGTTCTTTGATTCCATATGGCTCATTTGATGAGTATTTTCCATAACCAATATTTTATTAAAAGAAAATAACCAGTTAAGATATGTGTTATTGATATTGTATCTTGAAAAGGGAGAAAATGTTCAAAACATTTTTTGATAAAAAATTTAAATAAAATGAGAAGCTAAAATTACTTGACGTTCTCTTAAAAATAATTAAAAGTATGCATTTTTACAATTTAAAATGAAATATGATTTATAAATAGTTAATTAACTTAATAATGACAAAAGTTAGTCAGACACAATAATTGAAATCTAACATATATTATAATTTTTTAATTACTAGAGAATTTGTACAAATTTAAAAAATTGGAGGAATTGATTATATTGTTAAATTTGAAGATTAAAAAGAATGATATAAAGTGAGTCAAAGTTCAAGAAAGTTCTATATATCAACCTTGTTATTGTTCTCACATTCTTCCCCTCTATACCTAGCTAACAGAGTCTCCTTGAACCCCAAAAAACTATTTATTGGCTCCTTTCCACTTTTTTTTTTAATTTTTATTTTCAATATATTCAATAAAAAGTAATTCTAGACAGATGCATGCAAACAATAAATCTTGATACATATATAATATTTAATCTAAAGAACCTAAATTTAATGGGTGATATCTGATTTTTAAAGAATATAATTATGAATTAATAAAATATAACGTGAAGATCGAGGTTCATCTGAATTTGAATACGTTACTTTGTGAAGATAACCGCATCTTATATATTTTTTGGAAAGACAAAAAGAAAAGAAACTAATGTAATTCTAAGACATATCTCTCACATTTAACTAAATTACGGTGTTTTACCAAAAGTCAACTAGTGACGCGACATGATATCCTTACGAAAAAGAGCCATAAAAAACCTTCCCACATACATTTTTTAAAGTAGATAACATGTTCAGAGTCTTTAGGTTTCATAGGATTAAATGTGACTTTTGTTATGCTCACGAAGTTGTGAAAAATCTTAGAGCCTAAAGTATGGATGAGGATATCGCACGATATTATGTAAATTAACTATAGATTATCTATTTTCTGTATATACAACTATTAGATTAAAAGATCAAAGTATTAGGAACATGTATCATTAGGGCTTTTTGATGGAGCATCCACCAACAAAAAACTTCGGTGACATCTTCAAAATCAATCATGTTTAGAATTGACATGAATACTTCGGTGACTTTCAAACGACATGTCGGCTACAAAGAATGTCTGCATAACCATGCAGCCTCTTTCGGCTATGTAATTGGAGATGGTTGCCATGGGTTTGTTTACGGTGGCTCACCGTAGGAGGCGTTGCTTTGTTCAGTTTGCAAATGCCTCCGGAACTTTCACCGGAGACAAGTTGTCATTGCTCCGACGATCACGAGAACTGAAACCGCGACTATCCCACCTCCAACCAAGCAACAACCAAACTCTCTGACGTCACCAGGTGCAGGCCCAATATCAGCTACAATGCCTGTTGTTGTTGACGAGGAAAATTCCGGCGGCAACGTCAATAATAACATTCTGGTGGTGCGCGCCACTGCCGAGGAGGAGGAGGAGGAGGAGAAAGAAGATGGCGAAGTTTGAATTAAGGGGTCTTCTTGCTTAGCTCTTTTGCTTTTGGATGCGTCTTTTATTAATGTCTAGTTTGAATTTTCAATAAAGAAGCTAACTGAAATGCTTTGGTTCGTTTGAGTGATTTGTGTCCATGTACTTTGTTTGAAGTTCTCAATGGAGAGTTCTTCTAATTTACTATGTTATTTTTTATTATGTTGATTGTTTTTCTGTTTGTTCTTGATACTCTTACTTTACTATTCCAGTATTCCTGTGGCTCATTTTATGAGTATTCAATATCTGAAAATTTATTAAAAGTAAATACTATCTACTTTCTTTAATATAAAAATTAGTTAATTGATAGATTAAAAAAACCAGATAAATTAGTTAATTATGATTAACATAAAAATTAGATAATTAATTTAAATAAATTAAATAGTATATAATATTAATTTATCTTAGGGTTTGATTTTATCAAATATGAGATGTGTTATTGATATTTTATCCTGAGAAAAAGTTTAAAAATTTTATAAAATTTTAAAATAAAACTGAGAAAATAAAAGTACTTGACTTTATTTTCAAAAATAAAATTGAAATTAATGTAGTGTGACAATTTGACTTTAAAGAAGTGAAATCCAATTGACTTTTTGTCATAATTTCAAGTGATTGCCAATATTCACCCTATGAACATCATATTAATTTATATCATCTCGCGTTAGATTTATTAAATATGGGTATATATATAAAAGAAAAATATTTTTTTTAGAAGAGGTGCCGTATACGAGACCGGAGGAAGTATTGTTTAACGTTCAATCCAAAAAAAATGAGAATTCTCTTTGCACAAAGAGAGACCAATAGGCCCAAAAATGAGAACATTATATCTTTTTCTCAAAATTAGTAAATAATTTAGCCTTTACAAAAAAAAATACAAAAAAGTTAATAATTTAGCTTTAAGTCAAACAAAAATACTTTTTATTTAACTTTTTTAATATATAAAAATTAATCAGTTAGCTAATATATACATCACCATTATGTAATAGGAGGTATTATATTGAATACTCTTCTTGACCTCTGTTAATCCCACCATAATCATATTTATTATAAATAATTAACATAATTAATTTTTTTATATAATTAAATTAATTAACTAACTCTTAGATTAAGGATGAGATGTAATTGAATGAAACAGCACCTAAAAAAATCAGTTGTAAGATTAAGCTACAAAGATTCTGGTATCAACATGAAAAACATATATATGATACTGCTCCAAAAATATAGCGGGTATAACAATAGATGACCCATGCGTAGGGCAAAAAGTGAAACTTAGAAAGGTAAAACTAACAATGAAAAAAAAAATTGTTTCATACAAGACAGGCACCTAAGTTCAGTCTTCATATTCTGTTTCTTCATCATCATCCTCGTTGTTTCCTGCATATCTCCAACCATCTTCAACGTTGTCCCGATCCTCCTCTGTTTCTTCACTGTCTTCTTCCTCGAAGGTCTCTTCTTTCACCGACCAAGGTTTCTTAATCACCTTCATGGGGGTCACAGAAGAGGGTGTCGACGATGATGCTTTGCGCCGCGATATTTTTAATGGAGGCATCTTCAAATTTGGTTTGGGCTTACTTTGCTTCTGAATTCTACCATTTGATCGTTTCCCACCACCATTATAGGCTTGATCGCTTGCTTCATCCAATTCATTGTCAGCATTGTTATTATTAGCCTGACCGTTGTTATTCTCTGCAACATTTTCATCCCCATGCCCAGGATGCTCCCTCTTCAAATGGAGTTTAAGTTTATATTCATGGATATAGGCCTTTTCACACTCTTCATAAGGGCAAACAAAAGGACGATCAGATGATGCAGAAGCAGAAGCACCCCCAGAAGGTTTCGTAGCTTTAGTCGCCTTCTCTGAAGGCGGAGTATTATACTTTGTCCCATTCGGATCCACAGATCCATTCTGTAAGAACAAAACTGAAAATTTAATCTCTCCGAAATCTCTGGCATAAATCAACATTATTACAGGCACAAAATGAACACCATGAGTGTGCCCGCGTGTGAGAGAGAAAGAGAGAGAGAAGCTCAATGATACCAAGCATTGGATGCATCCTCAGACTCAGGCCTATACAACAAGCCTTGTCCCATTAAGTAAAATCAGCTACATAGATTACACGACGCCATTATGTTCTATTAAAAACCAACCAAGTCCTTAGATAAATTATGGAGTCTTCAGACTCAAGCCCATATGGGCAACAAATTTAGAACTCATCCCCATGCCCATTTAATCCCCACATCCATACAGTTCCCCAAAGCAAATTAAAATTGGATTTTTTTTTGTTTATATTATGAATCATCTACCAAAATGAACCTGCAAAAAAATTGAAACTAAAAGGAAAAAAAAAGTCTTAAATATCAACCATACGATCCAAGGATGTGTTTATTTAAAAATTGTCTTTTTTATTATCTAGTTGACTTAAGCTCATTTATTAATTCTTGCACCCAGACCCAAGCAGACAAATTGTGCAAGTAACCGTTGATAACGGTATAATACCATCCACATATAAAGGGGCCAATTCTAGGGTACACGCAAATCGATCATACTTGTGTCATGTTGATAACTTGACAAATAAAAAGAAAAAAAGGCCAGACATGATGCAACAATTAGCATAAACTATTGTGCATGGATTAAGTGGTAAAGTAAAAATAGGAAGACATTGGCCAACCTTTTCATGGTGTGCCGCAATGTGATTTTTTAGCTTGTATTCATGAGCATATCTCTTTCCACAATCTGGGTATTTGCAGACATGGTAGTTCTCATGTGAATGTGTTTTCATGTGAGACTTTAAGTTGAAATCGAGGGAGAAGGCCTGCAAATATATATTGTGACAACATGTTATGGGCACAAGAGCATACATTCACATAAATGCATTATCTGAAGCAATACACAATATTGGAGCTCATGAGCAGAGAAAAGAAAATCTGGGAATTTTCATAAAACGATCATTTATCTAATCACAAGACTTGAACTGTATATTATGCAATACTTATAAATAAATGTCCTGCCAAAAATTGAGAACTGTAGCTCAACTTCATGTCGAAGTCATTAAATAGAGACGCTATTTCACATTTCAAAGAAGGAAAGAGCGGGCACCAAACTAACAGAGTAATGTCACAGAACCGTACAAAGCAGATATTAGAGATCGAGAAACAGAACAATTGACACCAACTCAGGAAAGACTATTCTTAGAAGAAATAAGGATAGACTAATTCAGTTGAGAGATTTATTACCTTCCCACAGCCTTCAACGGGACACACATAAGGCCTTTCCCCGGTATGGATGAGAAAATGCCTTTTCAGCTTTGAACTATCCAGAAATTTCTGCAAAAGAAAATGAATAT
Organism: Leucaena leucocephala; assembly: GCA_037074615.1. Classification (NCBI taxonomy): domain Eukaryota; kingdom Viridiplantae; phylum Streptophyta; class Magnoliopsida; order Fabales; family Fabaceae; genus Leucaena; species Leucaena leucocephala. The sequence continues at coordinate 14,020,445 of CM073550.1, forward strand.
TCTAAACACTGTAAATGCAGATCTGCCAATCTGAAATATGGATAGAGTTAAAATATAACAAAAATGCATAAAAACCTGAAATACGTGCATTATAATAAAAACCGATTGATATTTCCTGACTTTGGTATATTATTCTTTGGCACACATACTCTATGCACCAGATATTAATTGAACAGGGAATCAATTTTGCAGCTGGCTTAAATGCTGACCTACAATTTGGATCAAAAAATATGCAAGCTTACCATATGTGCCCAGGAGAGTTCACAATTTTAAAAAGATCATAGTTAAAAGTAAAAATATCACCTTTCCACAACCGTCATGGCGACAAACAAACAGCCTTTCTCCATGGATGTGAGAATGCTTTCTCAAAGCACCAGCATCTATAAAAGTTTTCCCACAGCCTTCAAAGCTACAGAGAAAAAGTACTTCAGTAGTTGGCTCAGGTTCTGGCTCAGGCACTGATGGTTCTTTTTCCTTATCCTTCAAGGCCTTTAAGGATTCCTCTAAGAAAAACAAAACAAAGAGACTATCTCAGAACACTTAAAAAGACAACAATCACATGTGAGAAACTCATAGCATGGAATCAAGGAATACAGAGATTTTCTAGATGCAAGACATGCTTAAGACTTATAGATCAAATATTGTATAAAGATTATTCTTCGTCCATTAGAGAAAAATGGAATCAAGAGCAAGCAACAATGTCATCTAAGTTTGCCAGGTAGCACGAGCACAAACCTCTTACCCATCTGTAAAGCATGCACTTCCCACCAGTGGCCACAACATCCTGGGGAACCCTGGCAGGCAGATATATTTTTCTCAGTATTAGCATACTAGACATACTTAAATGCGCAATAAAGAACTTAAGGGCATTAAAAAAACTGAGGCACTATAACAACAAGGATAATACTGACAGCATAAAGATAGGGTGAAAAAAAATTCCAAAGCAAAAATGAAAGATCTTCAAATCTCTAATTTTTTTCCCATGATACCTGGCTCTGGCTCCCAGATGTTTGAAAACCTTGTGTATTAAAATATTGTGAACTTTGAAGGTATCAAAACGAGGTCACTGAATAAAAAGTCATGCAATAGTTTACATGATCTGAAGTTTTAACATATTTCATTAATTTTCCTTCTACTGCAAGCGCTATTAGAAACAAAATGCCACATGAAACAATTAGTTTTCATCAAATGATCAAAAGTTTAGCCAAAAATGATAATTAGTCTCCTTGGTGAAATATAAGACATCAATTGTCGGAAACCTATTTTTTCCCAAATCAGAAAATTAACTTCTCCACTAATAAAACCTACCTAATAGAATTCCTTATTTCAGTTATCTCCAAGGATATATCGCTTATGCCATAGGCAAAGATGCAGTAAATCCAATCTGTTTCTCAAAGACAACTACTTATGAAGCAGCATAACATAGGGGCCTAAACTGACCGGCAATGGCAGGAAAAAACAATATATCAAAAGCATTAAAAAAAACTCAGTATGGAGCAAGAAAAATGTCCAGTTCCTAGTCCAATATCAAATTCCAATCCCAATACCAGTTTTTTGTGACCTAATAACTTCTGAGAAATTTCAGTTGAGCTCCATGAAATCATTTTGTTTCATCGCCTTTCAAATCAAGTTAGGTATGCACATGGGAAAAAAACCAAAAATATGGGGGAAATACGATGAGATTTTTCCACAAGATTCAAGCTTCGAACCCCTAAACAACATCATACGTTAATCGGAGGAAAAAATCGAACTGCGAACTGCGTAAGAAGGACAATAAATTCGTCAAATAAACCTATAGTACCATTCTTTAACCCATTTAATGGCGGGATTCTTAGACTTGAAGATGTGGCGCCTGTCGAACAGAGAGTGGCTGAACTGTGTCTCCATCTCTCTCTACCCCCCCCCCTTCTTCAAAGTCCTGCTGCGACTAGACAGTAATCAAATCTCCTAAGAATATCTTTAGGGTTAGGGTTAAGTGAGCATTTGGGGAGGACCGGACGGACAGAGAGAAAAGGTCGACGGAAAGAAAAGAAGACCATGGGGAAAGCTTGAGGATCCATGGTCGTCTTTCTCGTCTTGGATTCTACTGAACCGGACCGGACGCGTCACGGTTTGCATTCATCGGCCGAAATTGGGGACCTAACTGTCATTTTCTTTTTTTGGTAAATAAAAGTTTATATAGATTCTGCAATGAGTTTACGAGATCATCAACTAATTTAGTTGAACATAATAACAAAAATTGAACTGTCATTCTAACTATTTATTTCCGTTTGTTGGAAATGGGCTGGTAGCCCAATAGCTTCATGGGCCAATTCACGGCTTCATTATCCAATAGGGCCGACATTATCTCTCACTTTTACGGCCTCTCTACCAAAATCTTTTTTGTATCGATTTTGAAGCGTACATAAATCGGGGCTTACTTTGGGGAGTGATAATTTAGAGTTTATAGAAGTGGAAAAATCATGCCACTTTTGATACAATTTTTTTGAAACCAGCATACTTGTGTTTAATCATCTTACAAAAATAGAAAAATTTGGGACAAATTAGACATGATCATGTAGTTAATAATTTCAATATACAACACTCACATACTTGGCAACCTCCTCCGATAGGATGGTTTAAAGTAAATGTTAATGGAACTGTCACTGCAACAAATAGTGTGGCAGGGTGTGGTGGTATTATGCGTGATCACTCAGGCAATTGGGTAGCTGACTTTACATGCAAATTGGAATCTTTTAGTGTAATCGAAACGGAGTAATGAGCAGTGTATAAAGGTCTCAAGCTAACTTGGGACCTTAGAATTAGGAAGATTATTATTGAATCGGACTATAAGAATATCATTGATATGCTGTCAACCTTAAATACTGAAAGATACAGTTTATTAGTCTATCATATACAGAGTTTCTTATAGTTAGTGTGGGAAATCAAACTATAATATATTTTGAGGAAGTAAAACAATGTTGCAGATGCCCTAGCTAAAAAGGTTTGACTTCTACAAGGAGATTATATATTCGTCCTCTATACTTGGAGTTAATGGTTCACACTGATTGTTTAGGATATAATTCCCTTCTGATTTAGCTCTATTGTTTCGGGCACTTAACTCTCATATTTATCAAAAAAAAATCAAAATCCTTTATATTTCTAGTATCTTTAATATATAATTTATTCTCATATTTTTAATATATAATTTATTTCAAAAAAATGTGAAAAAAAAAAATATTTTAGATATGAGCATATTCTTACTTATTTTTTTCAAAAATAAGGAACAATGTGAGAATTATAAGAAAAATACAGTAAATAGACTGTCAAAATTCAATTCAAGTATTATATATTTACAAAGAGAAATGCATGCATATATATATATATATATATAAAGCATTCAGAGGGTTATTTTTTAAAATAATAATCAATGTAAATACACGCACAAAAGCATATCAATGTCGATTTAAGGAGATCTATTTTTTTTTTAATTGGACATTGAAAGTGAGGTTGAGATACAAGAGATTATAGACAAAAAATTAGGAGGTGAGCTGCATAGAAGATTAGTTTCTATGTATAATTAAATTTTATTTAAGAATATATAACTAACACTTTAAATAATATAAAGAATAGGAAGCAACTTATCATAAGTAATGAATGGTTGAGAAGAAAGGAAATTAACGAAGGAAAGAGATAGATGTTAAAAAGTCAAGGAGCTAGAAATTATGTTCATATGTGCCTTTAAATAAGATAAATATATTTATCTTATATTAAATATAAAATTTAATTATTTTTTTTAATTTTTTAAAAAATAAATCAGTTAATTATAATTAAATATAACTCATAAAAATAATTTTATATTATATATTATTTAATATATTTAAAATTAAATAAATTAGTTTATTATAATTAAATATAATTTATAAAAATAAATCTATATTATACATTATTTAGTATATCTAAATTATAAATAAATTTTATATAAATTATAATTAAATAATTTTTTAATTTATTTTAAAAAATTAATTATATGATTAGTATTAAAAAATGATAGAAGTGAGTAGTCACGTGACCAATAGATCATGGACGATGAGCTCATGACAATGTGGGCTGAGACCGTCCTCATGCTACAAAACCTCCTTCAGGATAAGGCATGGCTACTAGAGTGTGGGCCCCACTTATGAAGAGGACATTTCGCTTGCTCCCGCGCCAATTGACTTACCGTCAACTCTATAATTGAAGGGTGACATCCACGCGCTTCATCTGCGCCTAGCCCTGCATTTGGCGCCGAGTTCATTTCCATATAAATAAATAAAATTACAAATACCGCCGTGCCTCTGCTATCGCGACATTTACATAAAAAAAACTAATATAAATAAATAATTCAATGAAATTGAATACATAATCTGTGTCTATATAAAATTTATAAAAAAAATATGTATTATTTATATTATGCAAATTAGGAGTGCAGAATCTAATTTTGATACATGAGATGTATTTTTTATGAACTATAAATAAGGTAGTTTTATATTTTTTTACCAATATTAATATTACTATATATATTAATTAATACATATTAATATTATTGGCAAATTAATATGGATCCAAGATTTTCAGGAGATTACCAATGTTTGAATGAATTGATGTTGAGATTTGGTCTTCTTTTTTTGAGGAGATTGGTTTGATCTAGGGTAATATATAAAACATGCGCCTCGGTATATCTATTTGAATTCGTAATAAAAATGTCCTACTAAACTTGATAAATATAAGGTAAAATTGGATATTGGATTGTAAAATAAAGCCCATATATTTTTTAGATTGGGCATCGGGCATAGGGGTTATCCATCCCATTAACACCTCTTCTTTTATTTTTTATTTTTTATTTTTTCTCTATATATTAATATTCTATAATTGGAATGGAGAATATGATAGTTACTAGTAACTAAAATGTCATTTTAGAAATATAAATGCCTGATTGGTTGTATGATTAGAAAATCAACTTTAGGCAAAACCTTGTTTAGGAAAATTTGAAATAAACAATCATTTTTTTTAGAATTGACTTTAGCAAAAATCATAGTTTTGAATAAGTTACTAAAAATAGATTTTGGAACAGTAAAAAAGCATATAAACTATACAATTAATATCTTACCCTTACTTTTTCTTATATTATCTCTCATCTCTCATATCTCTTCTTCACCTTATCTCATCTTTCTTCTCTCTTCTCCACACTCTCTCATCTCTCATATTTCTTTTCTATCATATATCCTTTATATTCTCTCCTATTATTCTTTACCTTATCTCTTTTCTCATACTTTAATCAAATCATATTTTTTTTGGTAATTTATCAATATAAAAAGCGATTCTACTATTAATCATCTAAACATCTCTATTTTTAAAATATATTCATCCAAAAATCTATTCTCCAAAATCTATTCTCCAAAAGATAATACAAACACACCCTAAGTAGTTAAGTAAGTTATATATTTTAATATTTATAACTATGCTAATTTTTTTTTTAACTTTGTTAATTATCATATGATTATATTATAAATTATAATTATTTATTTTATTTTTTTAGATACTCCATCTTTATCAATATTGGGGAGATTGATACAAAGTTACAATTACAAACTACTTTAGACTTCAAGGCTTATTTTTTATATGCAATGGATCTCAAAACTTTAATTATTATCTTTATTACATTATTCTTAATAGATTATGGATATTATTTAACTCTTGAAGACACATGAATATGGTATTATTTTATAAATTCATAATTACAAATTTTTTTTCATAATATGAGCATGACATTACAATTTGGGTATGCCCAACTTAAAATTGTTAGGGCTTTAACTGGGCAGGGCCAAGCATGAGACTGTAAAATGTAGCCCATACTTTTTTGGGACAAGACACCGGATAGGGGACTGTCCTACCTATACATACCTCTAGACTTTGATCTAACTTTTCAGTGGATAGTTAGAAAATTGGATAACATAACGCTAAATATTTTAATATTATTTTTTTAGATAATCTAATTTACTAATTTTATTTATAATATTTTTAATTTGATATAATTTTTGAAAAATAATATTATAAGTAAAATTATACAAAATTAAAAAATTATGGATAAAATTATATTAAATTAAAAAAATTATAAAATTGTACTACAAATAAGATTAAGATATTGGTCATATATAAAAAATAAAATTAAAATATTAGATATTATTTTATTCTAAAAAAATTATCTTTATCTCCCATGATCTCGAGGTATAAGTAAAAAATTTATCTTTGTCTGTTTTATTTATATTTATAAAATTAAATATTTATTTTTATTGGTATAGATAATTGTTTCTTTTTATTTTAAGTATATATTGATTCAAATATATAAATTAATTCATGACTATAATTTGAGTATTAAGTATTTTTTTGGTTGGCCAATTTGAAGCTCTAATTAACTTTTCCATGACCATTTTACAGTCTGAAAATTAAGTATATGATATAAATTTTATTTTATCTTATATAAATATATTTATTAACAGTAAATATAAATAAGTACTAAATTTTTTATATGATATGTCTGTTTAGATAAGAGTTTAAAAAATAACTTATAAAAAAATAATTTTTAGACAATGTTTAGGAAAAAAATTTGGAGAAGAGTTTATAAAAGATATGGCTATAAATAAATTAGTATTTTAATAGTTATTATCAAAAATATTTTTATAATTATAAAATTATTAAAAATTATATAATTTTATTAAAAATATAATAGAGTAAAGAGGATAATAAAAGAGAAGAGATAGTGAAAAAGAGTAAGGAGAGAAAAGAAAAGAAAAGAGAGGGAAAATATAATAGATAAAAGTGAAGAGAGAGAGAGGAGAGATGATAGAGGATATAATAAAAAATAAGAGAAAAATAGTAATTGAGTAATTTATAAGATATTTTATTGATATAGAAATTAGTCTCAATAATTTATATAAAATTTTAATTTTAAATTATAATTTAATTTAAAAAAAATATGAGTATTTATTTAAAAAAATAAATTAAAAACTTTTTAAAAATTTTGATTTGGGAGGTTTTCAAACTGTCACGATATTATTATTTGACATTAGCACAAGATGTATCTCTTTCTGAACTGTACGAACTGTACCTAGCCAAAATAGTACCATTATTGGCTACATCCCCACGTGTATTACCATTTCACTTTTACCTTCATTTTTTTCACCGCCCCTTTATTTGGGACTAAAAAGTAAATATAAAAAGGAGAGGAATAAATAATAAAAAGAGGAAAGTGCAGAGTAGCTCTGCAAGAATTTACTTCCGTCACCACCACCTGAGATGGAACAATAATAACAAGACAACTCTGAGAACTCGTGTCACTTTTGCAGCTTTACATCTTTTTAATAATATATTCCCACGTTTTATTCCACAAATGTATTATTTTATCACTACACCCAATCAGATAGAAGCAAAGGATGTATCATGTTTTACTATGACAGAAGAAAACGCAGCAAGCTTACCAGGAGAGGAGAGGCAGTTGTGAAGCCCAAAAACATAAAAACAAAGAAGATGAGATAATAAAAAACAAAAAAGCTAAAATGCCCAACAAATATTAAACAACTACAAATAAGAAATCAAATTGATATAATATCTGTTTAAAATTCTTTAAATTAAAATTTTAGAAAAATTTCTAATACAAATTTTAATTTGAATATATTTTAAAACAAATAATTATATTTATCTAAAATAGTTTTTAGACTAAATTATGATTTTAAATAAACTACTGAAATTAATTTTTAAAATAGTAAATTATTTATGCACTATCTAATTATTATTTTACCTTTATTTTTTTACACATTCTCTCATGTCTCCTATCTCCTCTATCTTCTCCCTTATCCAACCTCTCTCACTCTCTTTTCACCTATCTCTCTTCTCTCTTTTGTATCATCTCTACTCTTTCCTATTTTTAATAAAATCATATTATTTCTGTTAATTTTCTAACTACAAAAATCCTTATAATAATAACTATCTAAACACTTATTTATTCAGAACTATTTTTTCGATAAACTCTTATCTGAAAAATCTTTTTTCAAAAACTATTTAAAAATTATTTTTTTATAAATCATTTTTAAATTTTTATTCAAACAGTCATTGTTCAAAAATCTATCAATATATAAAAAAAATAACCAAACTCATTATACAGTTTTTTTAGAATTAAAAATTAATATATACTTTTTTTGTAGTTTACCTCAATTTTAACTTAAGCCCCTCTAGTTTATTTTATTTAAATTTAATCCTTAGCATTTGATTCGTTAATTTTAATCTATACACTTATAAAATTTCATTCATAGAAATGTGTCAGTATTATTAAAACAGTGTAAAACAAAAGGAAATAAGTTTCATAAAGTCTAAGAAGATTATAAATTAAAATTAACATTTTTTATAAGGATGAATATTTATAACTTAAATAAATAAATAAACTTCATAAATTCAATTTAAAAAACGTACTGCCAAATAAGGCATATGGTTATGCAGTGAAATGGGTAAAAAGAAGGTACAAGAGATAAAAAGGGAAAGGTGGAAGGAACGGAAAGAAATGAAGTTAGTCAAACCTTTTGTTTTCATATATCTATACATCACTCTACTCATTTTCTGACACTCTCTGCCATACCTTTATTTTTTTAATTTTATTATTTTTCCGGCACAACAAAATACTTCTTATGAGTTAGTAAATGGAAAAAAAAATCCCAAAGAAATAATATTTAAATTTTAAAATTTTAAATAAAAAATTACTATAAAGATAAAGATGTGTTGTTATTTGTTTGACAGGAGTACTTAATAGCTTATAAAAATATAATAAATAAATTGATTTAAAATTTTAAAATTTAAGTAATATTTTTTTAGATTTTTTTATAATAAATTTAAATTTTTAAGAATTTTGTTTATAAGTTCTTAAAAGCATAGTTATTGTTAATAATCAATGTGATCATCTAATTTTATAAGATTTACTGATTTACAATCAGAATATTAAAGAAATTATTACTAAAACTTTCAAAATTTCTCATTCATATATTGTATAAAAAATTATTATATTAATAAATAATCAATAATTCAAAATGTTTCACAACACTTAGGTGTAATGAAACTTTTGAAAATAACATATGTTCTTAATGTCCCTTTAACATTATTTTCTAAATTTTTATGTCCAGAATAATAGTTTTTAACTTTTAATTATAGGCATAAAATGCTTAAATAGACCCTTATTGATTGTTACATTCAATTCCCACATTAATTTTTAAAAATAATTAGTAAAATCGTAACTTTAAAATTATTAATTTTTATATTCCCTATTCAATACATATCAAACACTAATAATTAATTAATGAGACATATATATTTTATTGAATTTTGTAAATAAATAAGTATTTTACTTAATTAAGATGGTTGAAAAGAATTGAAGAAAAAATAATAGATATGGAGAACCAAACAAAGACAGTATGATGATGAATAGGGATTCTCTCTGAAATCACTGTCCTCACCTAGCAGGCAATTCAGTACAGTCAAATTAATATCACCCAATTTTTCTAATTTACACTTATGCCCGTTACTTATATCTTTATTTACATAAAGCCCATCTAATCAAATCAAATGTGTATTAATTTAGGAAAAATTACATTTAAATTCACAATCCCATAAAAGGAAAAAATTATAATATAATACTTAAATTTAAAAATCAAAGTTAAAATCATATTTTGTGAGCATTTAGATTAGCTTATTTTAAATCTCTTTATGGTGTACAACATAAAAATGAGTATAATTTTATCACGTAAAATATTTTTTTTAAAAAAAACTTTTTTAAACGTGGCTGCATTTTCGGCTAATAAACTTTGTAAGACTTAATAATAATTTTGATCTTAAATAGTAGTTATAAGTTAAATATTTTTAGTCTAAATTTGTTGGGATATAATTTTTTTGTTGTATTAATTTTTCTCAAAATTTAAGTTTTTTTTACCTAATATTATCAAATATTAGGTTGATAGGTCTTAAAACTTCAAATATTATCAAATATTATCAAATATTAGGTTGATAGGTCTTTAAAAAATTCCATAAGATTTTCTTAAAAAAATGCATTTAGAATAATTTAGTGGTCTTCTTTTTTGTTAAAACTTAGTAACAAGTTTTTCAAAATCTAATTTGTAAAATATATAAATAAATTTGATTTTGAAATGAGTTATAGTTTAAAAAGTCTCTTAATACAAAATTAACAATATTTGGGTCTTCAAATGTAAATTTCCACTAATGTGTGGCGAAAGAAAAGAATTTCATGGCCACCAAAATTAATTTTATATGAAGTACCTTGTTACATAAGATCCTTTAGGAAGATTATTTTTGTAATATTAAATAAAATTATTAAAAAAATAATAATATATTGGGGTGATGATGATCTTGCCCAAAGGGAGGGCGATAGGTTTGGTTGAGAATAGTTTAATAATAAATGTGATCTGTTAGTGATAACGGCAATTGATTTGTTGAATTTAATAATCTTCACAAGTTAGTGGAAAAGATGAAGGTTTGGTTTGTGGGGTTAGTTCAATTCCAAGTGGGTCCAGCTTGTATTCCTTGGTTTATCTGTCTTTGTTGTTATTATTATTATTATTATTTTATTTAATTATTTATATATAAAATAAAATACCGTTTTGAATAGTAATTTATTTTCTGTATTTTTTTGTATAATTTTTTTTTTTAAAAAAAGTTAGACTCATGTACAATCTAAGAATAAGATAAAGTTTCTATTATTTTTAACTGATAGTAATATTGGGTAGAGTGAATTGTCAATTACCCTCAAGTGTAAATCTATACACTTAAAAGTTATGATATCTCCCTAAATATCACGATTGAAATTATAATAAAATAATATTATCTAATAATCGAATATATTTTAAATAATTATATGTCTTACCCTTTTATCATGTAAATCTACAGATAATGGATCTACATTACTTATTTCATTCAAGAGTACTAAGAAAATCTAGAATCATTGAGGCATCACACAAGTGCCCACCCCAGTGTGGAAATAGTTAGCCTCCAACTGAACACTATTTGAGATTATATTGTTAATAATTCTTTTTATTAATATTACTAAATTATAATATATCTTAATTTAATATATAAACATAGAGGTGAGCAAAATCGAATAAACATATAAATTCTTTTCTATATCTATAAACTATTTTCATCAACTTATTTAAAATTATAATTTAATTCATAAATACTTTTAAATATTTAAATTCTATTTGTTTTATTTTTTATCATATTATAGTCTGTTCCATGGTTTCACCATAAATTAAACACACATTAAAACTAAAATTGCAAAATCAATGGCCTAGTGGCAAATCTATCTTTTTCCTCTCCCCATTCAGGTTAGACAAAATAGAGGGCAGCTCAAATTTGACCATTGCACAAAAAGAAAATTAATTGTATTTTTTATAAAATAATAAATAAATTATATTAAAATTTGGTTGAAATTCCAAATTTTTGTAATTTTTAAATTATAAACCAAAATTATCGTATACTAATCATTTTTGGCCAGCTATCTTCTGCTGACCTACATATTTTTAAAGTGAAAAAAATTGTGGGACAAATCAATTTTTCTGCCCCTCCTTGTGGTATTCATTTTTTTTCAGTATTTAGATTGTTAAAAATAAATATGAACAATTTTGAATATAATTTTTTAATTATAATATTTTGATTATGATTTTGTAAAAATAATGACCGAAAAATATTTTCTTTTTACATATGCATATCTGATATAATTGAAATTAAACATGAGCCATCATAACTGATACAAGAAGACCACCATCAAAGAAGTTATTTATTGACTGGGAATATTTTACTGTAAAACAAAATATAAATGTACATTTTAAATGAAGGGGTATTTATGTAATTCCAACAGATCAAAAAGTGGATAGAAATTGAGTTTGGGTTGGGATGGGGATGAGCTGTCAAGAGGGGCATTAGATTCTCTCATGTGATGCTCCCCTGTTTTCCAATCCCTTTCCCCTTCTATTTATTATTCTTGAACAAATAATTTATTCATAAAGCTTAGCTAATAACCCTTTTTTTTTATTATCTCTAATTATTCATTTTAACTTATCCTTATCCATTTGACTAAAAAAAGTTATTGGCATTAGAGCACAAAGGTATATTCTCCATGCCATTAAAACTCAATCTTATTTAATCGCTCATACAAATAAACTAATTATATATTCAATCTGATAAAAAAATTTAAACAGGTTAATTGAATTAAATTTTATATATTTTATTTGTTAGTTAAATTTAAAATAGTGTCATTTTTAATTAAAAAAATCACAATATGACATATTTATACATTAACTAGAGAATCCTCCTGCATGTTATACAGGAGACAAAAAATATGACATAATTAATTAATTGTTTGTAATATGTATATATAGATAGATAAATATTGAACACTCAATTTACTTGTAGATTAATATTTTTTATTAAAATATTACTCTTTTTTATAGTTACATATAAATATTTTTATCATGAATAGTTTATTATTAAAATATGCTTTTTTGATATAGTTTAAATTTTGAATATGTCTATAAATGAATAGATAATAAAATAATAATTTGAATAAATAAGAGATTAAGATTCCAAAGAAGCTTGTAAAATTCAAGTACTTACTTTACATCAAGTTATCATCACTTAAGAATTACTTTACTATTAAAAGTCATCAATTTGCTTCCAAGGAAAGCTACCTCATGCATACACGAGAAAAGGGTAATACCATTGGTTTTCAAAAAGAGTGGATATGGGCAATTACATAATTACATAACGAATTAAATAAGTTATTTTGAAATTAAACAAAAAAAAGTGAGTATTCATAACTTGGAGCAACATGTAGCCAACAACGGTAGTGATATAAAAAGAGGTTTTTATCTTTTAAATGTAAGATATTAAGTTTGATGATATTCGACTATAGAAAATATTTTTTAAAAAAATATTTTTAATTGAAATATCTGATAAAAATTGCGTATTAACAGTGTGATTTTTGTCCATTGTTTACTATTTACAAGTCATATAAACAGCGCCATTTGCACATTAGGCTCGATGCATAATTTATTCTATGATTATTTAGATTTATTCATCATTTCATTAGAGTATTAATATTAATATTATTATTTGAATTTTAATTTTGTGTGTAAGATTTAATTCAAATTAATACATTTTAAATTAATTTTTTATCAGGTTATTATTTAGGACAAAATTTTTGTTAAATTACTTATATCCATTAGGTCAAGTTCATAAGTAAATTTATAAGTATATAAATTAATTTTAATAACTAACAATAATTACATAGTAAGTGTTTATATTTCACAGGTGAATTTACATATATGGATATGCATGGTAACAAGTAATCATAACAAAATAACAAATATCCATATAAAAATTTATAAATCATAATTTACATTATAAAATTTGATACACAAATTTACAAATATTTATAGGTAAATTTACAATTTTACATATGTATTTTTAACAGCTAATAATAGCAAAATAACAAGTGTAATTAAAAATTTTAAACTAAATTTATAAGGGTATAATTTCTTTTAGATTTTAGTAAATATCTTTTTTACCATATTTAGCTATTTAAAAATAAACTAAATTTATTTATAATATTATTTGATTTATATTGTGTGTACAATATGTCCAAGGAATTAATAATATTTATATTTTACGATAATTTTATAACTTGATATCAAAGTATGGTCTCTTGATTTATATTATATTGTATAATTGTGGCAATATATATTATTCACACATATCCTTCTCTATTAATTTATCAGTTGTTTATAATATAATACTTAATTATTATGGTAGGTTGCATCCTTATGAGGGGATAAATGATATAAAATTAGATAAACTATTAGAAAATGAATTAAGGACTCTTTATAGAGTCTACTGAATTGTTGAAACAAAATTCCTAAAATGATAGGAGAGTTGTAACATCTCAATTTTTATCATTATATTTAAGTAAAATTAAAAATGTTATATATCAATAATTTAAAAATATTATCTAATTAAATTATTATAATTTAATATTTGTATTATTTTTAATAAAATATAATATTTGGATTATCTTACAATTATCTTTACTTAGGATTTTATGATTTGATTGTTATTATTAGTTAGAAAATTATTATGATTTGGGTTCAAATCTAGATATATATTTCAATTTTAAATTATTGTTATGACTTTATAAATAGAGCTAAATCTTGAGTTATTCCTCATACTGTATTACTGAGTCATCTCCTAACTTTTTAGTTTTCTCTCTCAGTCCCTTTCCTATTCCCACCTCGGTTCTCCTCTTAAACACTCATTTAGTTCAACTCATAAAGTTAAGATTTACCTATAAGATCTTTTGTAATAATTATTCATATATTTAGCTGAGATGTAATTACTTTTTACTCATTATGTATTTTAATGTGATGTTTGTAAGTGATTTGATAAATATATATAAATCTATTGATATTAATACGATTGTATTGAGAAAACTTGTTTGATAATTTTTATTGAAAATAATCTTATAGAATTTAAAATTTAATTTGGAGAGTTTGAGTTGGTATTATAAATTTGTTATATTTTGATATTGGAATTTGAAAAAGTTATGATATTGAAAAAAACCCTTTTGTGATATTTATCAAGTTATTAAATTTTTTATTAATATGATTATTTTAAAAATTATATATTAGGAATGAGTGATAATGGAGTTGTATTTATATCACATTGTATAATCTCAATTGGAGCTTAATGATTAGTTTTTGTTCCATTAGTTTATCGAGAGACATGTCCCACCTATTTACAGAGGGGTCACGACATCCCTATCTATTGACCGAGAGATAATGAACCCATGATTCATTTTTTGCTATGTGAATTCTGGCCCATACATACAATTTGACCCGTTAGCTTTTTGAGTAATCAGTTTTCATTATATTTTATCATTATAATATATTATTTTATATATATTATACTTTGTGATGTCCTACTTAATACCTGATGAGCACATGTTAATATGCATGATACGTAGAATTGCTAGTTACTGAGACGCTTATCTTATCCTATTTTTATTTATATTTTTCAGGTGATATTCTTATCTTAAGACCTCAGGGAAAATTTCAGAGGTTTGATTAAAGCTATATCAATTATACAATATTTATCTACCTTTTTTCTCAAATTAACCCTATTAATACTCTCTCAAGAATAATCAAGTAAAAGATAGAGTGATAAAATTAAAGAATATAGTTAAAATATTTTTTAAAAAAATATATTATATCAACTAATTTTTTTAATTTAATTAAATTAATTAAATATATTTTATATTTGGAACTTGAGGAATATTATTGACATTACATTTATAACCTTTAATTTTGAGTATAAAAATATATTATTCAATTTATTAAAAATAATATATTAAATATATTAAATTATACTATAGATGTATTATGAATAATCCTCTGTATTTTTTTCTATATAAAATATCTTATCTAATATTATATATATTGATATTTGGATACCAATTGATAATCCCAAAAATTATGGCAAAAAAAGATCCCAAAAATAATAAAGAGGAGACAGCACAGCCTGGAAATAATAGAAACAGTTAAAATTACACCAGAGAACCACAAGGGGAGATAGTCGGAATGTGTGACGATATAAAAGTATAAAGAGTTAAAAACTATAATTTAAAATAAAAAATATAAGAGCTCCATTGAATGTCAAGTTTACTTATTACTATGGTATTAAAATACAAATACAATCAGGAGGCGAACCAACTTTTTAATAAAGTTCAATAAAAAAATTTGATTATTTTAGTCTCTCTTATTAAATATGAACGAGGTCGTTTTAAGTGAACAAAATAACATTCTATTTAAGGTTGAATATAGAACTCAATAACCTAGTATACTTGATTTAATTTGAACTTACTTGTTTAAAACTCAATTTAGTACAAGAAGAATCCAGACAAATAAGATAAGACTTGACTGAATCTAATATATTGGGTGAGACTGAGCTCGAATTGATATAGTGGGCGGAGTAGTCTAAACCTACTCGATGAAGGAGACCTCAAAATTTTACTTTTGTCTAAAAACATATAAGCTATTTAAGAGGGATAAGGGCTTGCGTGCACAAGAGATTGGCGAAAAAGATATCAATAACGATAAGAGATTAAATCAGCAGCTAAGAGGAGAGTACTGATTTTCAGTGAGAATAGAGATTGAAGAAGAAGACAGAATACTAGTTTAGGAAGAAGATCACGAAGAAGAAATAGAAATATTGGTTCGGCTTCTATTTTTGTTCACTCTCTCTCTATCCATATTTGTTTATGCTATTCATACCTATTCATTTCTTGTAACGCTTAATAAAAAATGTTAACGGTAACTATAAAAGGTATAAATGGGGGTTAATTCGAGTGGTAAGTAGCTCGGTATCGCTTAAACAAAATATCGAGTTGGAGTCTTAACGTATACAGAAAATTCTTATTGAGAAACTCAACCACTATAGCCAGATGAACAACGCTGATCAAATATGAATGTAGTCAGGATAAAATTTTGGTGAACCGGATGGGTAATAAAAAAACTATAAAAGGCATATACAAAAGAATGAGAAGGTCACATAACCTAATCACTATCTATCATAGAATTTAGTGGCTTCTTGATTTCTTGCTTGGGAACTTTCATATGCTATAGAAGAAGGATGCTTGGAGTAATAAAAGGAACTCTATTAAGGTCTATGGGTATTAAATTTGACCGTTTCAATATTCTCTAATGGACGATGGTTTCTAATATAGCAACTTGCCTCTATTTGTATAGCGTCTTCTTCAATCTCTTTTTTCAACTCACCCATTTACTTTTATATATATAAAAGGAGAAAGATTGGACAATGCCAACTAGACCATAAATCTAATCTAATCTACTCTAGTCTGTCCAATCCAGTAAATATTGAGTTTTTTGCCAAGTTAAACTGAGCTTCGGGTTAAGATGACTAACTCAAATAATATACTAAATTAGATTACGGATTAAGGCTCTACCTAGCCCAAACTAGTCTTTATGCAACCATAATTCTATTAGGTTTATTTTGTTATACTATTTGTAGTTTATACTTTTAAATTAATA
This sequence comes from Leucaena leucocephala, assembly GCA_037074615.1. NCBI lineage: Eukaryota > Viridiplantae > Streptophyta > Magnoliopsida > Fabales > Fabaceae > Leucaena > Leucaena leucocephala. The sequence goes on from CM073550.1 coordinate 14,037,616, forward strand.
TATTTTTATTTAAATATTAATTCTTTTTATACATATTAACTAAATTAAATTATTTGAATTGAGTTTATTAGGCTTGTCACCAAAACAAGTTTTATAGGGATCATGGAAATAATTGAATAACATCATATTTTGTAAAATTAACTTACTGAATTTTTAGAATATCCTTAATCTTTTTTAAACATATACTACTCTTAATTTAATATATTATTAAAATATAAAAATTAATAAATATTAAAAAAATATATTAAAGTAGGAAAAATTAGAAATCCAAATAAAAACATTGAAGGGAAGGAAAGAGCGAGGCTCAGGCAGAAACAAAAGCCGATATATGTTTACGAGACCCCACGGGTGCCCTTCCTCTATTTCTTCCTCTTCTTCTTCATCCTTCTTCCCCAAAGGCCACTGTCTCTCTCTCTGAGACACTGGTCAATCTCTCAGCCCCACCAATTTTTTTATACCATGAACTTGCATCATCATCATCGTTGAATTTCTCGCCCAAATAAATAACCCCCTAAAATTTATAATTTTTAATATTATTAATCCCTCCATTTTTTTGTCCTCCTTCTTCCCCACCTTCCCCACCTAAATGGAACTATCAGATTTGCAAACCAACTCGTCCACTCGTCACCACCACCAGAACAAGCAGCAGCAGCAGGTTTCTTCGACGACGTCGTCTCAGCCTGTGGTTCCCAGTTTCGATGGCAGGTCTTCGCCTTCTTCGTCTTCCGCTTCTCCTTCATTATCATTCATGGGCTCCATCTCCATCCAAGCGGGACTTTCTTCTTCGACGGCGTCGTCTTCATCCTCCGCTTCGTCTTCTTTTTCCTTATCCAATAATTCTTCCTCTGTTTCTGCTACTACTGCTTTGCCTTCTGCTGCTTCCGGTTCTGGTTCTGCCTCTAATGCGTCCGCTGCTCCACACCTCATTAAGGCTTCTTTGGCTATCGCTACCAGATCTGACGCCCACCCGCCGGCTCGTCCTGGAGGGTTTGTGGATGCTGTGAAGAAGACTCAAATTCAACAGCAATTGTCGATTTCTACGGCGGTGACGGCGGCGGCGAACCCGCCTAAGAGGTCCTCCAAGGATAGGCATACCAAGGTGGATGGACGTGGACGGAGAATTCGAATGCCGGTGACTTGTGCGGCAAGGGTTTTTCAGTTGACGAGGGAATTGGGGCATAAGTCCGATGGGGAGACAATTGAATGGCTGCTACAGCAGGCGGAGCCGGCGATCATTGCTGCTACCGGAACAGGCACGATTCCCGCGAATTTCTCCACACTCAACGTGTCGCTTCGGAGTAGCGGGTCGACGATCTCGGCTCCGCCTTTGAAGTCCGCTCCGCATACGTTTCCCGGCACGTTGGCTCTCACTGCTCATGGTCATCATCATCCTTACGAAGAAGCTTTCCAACACCCTGCTCTCTTAGGGTTTCACCCTCACCATCACCACCAACAGCAGCAGAATCAACCTCATCTACTGACCCCCAACCAGATTGCGGAAGCGATTCCGGTAGGCGGCGGGGACGCGCCCGATAACTATTTGAGAAAACGTTTCAGAGAAGATCTGTTCAAAGAAGATAATCAATCACAAAACGATAGTGGAGGGAGCTCACCCAAGGCATTCAAGAACAATCTACAACAAATCCCGAAGCAACAGGAGGCAGCTGGATCTTCGGGCCTTATTCGTCCTACGAACATACTACCCTCCGCCGCTACCATGTGGGCGGTAGCACCAGCTCCGGCTAGTGGTGCAGGCAGCACAATCTGGATGTTACCTGTGAACGCCGGAGCGTCCGGTTTAGGTTCGTCGCCGGAGACCCAAATGTGGCAGTTTCCGACTGCACAAGCTGCTTCTGGAAACAACACCGTACAAGCGCCTCTGCAATTCATGCCTAGGTTCAATCTTCCGGGGGGCCTTGAATTTCAAGGAGGTGGAGGGAGAGGGGGCTCTCTCCAACTGGGTTCCATGCTAATGCCTCATCAACATCATCAGCAACAACACCAACAACAACCATCTCAGCATCTCGGGTTGGGTATGGCTGAATCTAATCTGGGCATGTTGGCTGCTCTGAATGCCTATTCTAGATCTAGTTTGAATATGAATTCTGAGGAAAACCCATTGGAGCACCAACCCCATCATCATCATCATCAGCAGCAGCAGCAAGGAACAGATAGTGGAGATGAAGGTCCAAATAGTTCTCAATGACTATTTACAGGGACAAAACAACAATTGGTTAGTTTGCTCAATTATCACCATCTCTGTATAGAATAACAGCTGGGTTTGTCCTTTCATGTTGATATTTTTTTTTTTGTAATTTGTGAAGCAAGAAGTAGAGAGTTCATTGGGTTTGTTTTTTGCAGATTATTTGAAGTTGAATTTGTGATGATGAGTGCTTGAAAAATATGCCATGGATGTTGATCCTCAGTCAGAACTGAGTTTCTTGGATGTGTGGTAGTGATGTCTTTCTTGTTCTTGTTCTTCTTCATCTTTTTTTTTGGTTTATTGATTTTTCTTCCTCGTTGTTTTGAGGAAGTTGGTTTCTTGATCTTTGATTTGGAGGACTCTGTAATGTGATTCTATTAGCTTTGATGTGGTCCAAATGGACTGACAGTTAGCTGGCAGAGAGAGAGAGCTTGTACAGGAGGAAATTTTATCTTGGTCATTGTCATTTACTAGTTTGCTTCTTTTGTTTTTGTTTTTTCTTTTGTAATATATATTGGAAATTGAACATTTAAGAACAAAACATTGAAAGCAAAATTTCAAACCTCTCTTCACTTTTTGTACGCATAGGTCTCTATCTCCTCTTCTGTGACACAGTAAATAAAAATGACAAATGTTTCATTTTTTTTATTGATGATGATGATAAGCAAAAATAATTCAAACTTCTTCTCTGTTTCCACATATGAGCTGTTTTTTGAGCACAGAAAGGTTGTGGGGTTAGAGGGTGAGTGTAAAATCCTTCCAACAAATATCTATTATAAATTATTTAAATTTATTTTATACTTAATATAATTTAAATATAATACTATAAATAAATTTAATTTATCTTAAAAAAAACTAATCATAAAAAAAATTTAACTAAAATTTAAATTTTTTTACTAATAGTTATAAAGAGGCTTGTTTTAAAATATAATTAGAATAATAGAGTATAAGTATGTAAAGTAAAAATTACTGTGATAATATACAAATATTCTATATATACTTTTTAAAGGGAAAGTTATATGATTAATATAGCTTTAATCAATCTTCTAAAATTTTTACTGGGATTTTAAGATAAGACTATTACTTAAAAAATATTAACAATAATAAGGTGAGATAAACGTATGAGTAACCATCAATTCTACTCATTATGCATATTAATATGTATTTATGAAATGTCAAGTGAAATTTCACAAAATATAATATATATAAAATAATATATTATTATAATAAAACTAAATGAATAATTTACCTAAAATCCTCCTCTCAAACTAACTGAATCGCTTTATTTTTGCCGATCAAACCCATGAGCTAGTGATAACTAACAACTTAAAAACTAACCGATCAAGTGGTATGGATAAGATAAAATTCACAAAGTACCTAACCGGATCATAGATTCATTCACCCTCAATAAACATGTGGAAGTATCGCAACCCCTCGATAAATAGGTGGGGCACGTCCCTCGATAAACTAGTAAGACCAAAACCAACCATCGAGCTCTAATGGAGGTTATACCACGTGGTAGAAATACAACTCAATCATCACCTATCCCTAATACATAATTCTCAAAATAATTATATTAATCAAAATTTCAATAGTTTGATAAATATTAGAAAATATTTTTCTCAAGATAATAACTTTCTTCAAATTTTAATATCAATATATAATAAATTTATAATCTTAACTCAAAATTTTTAAATTAAACTTTAAATCTCACACAATTATTTTTAACAAAATAATCAAACAATTTTTCTCAATATAATTATATCAATATCAATAATTTATATATATATATTAAATAATTCATAAATATCATATTAACACACACAACGAGTATAAAGTTGTTAACTTCTTTGGGTATAGGAAATGGAATGAGAGAAATGACTAAAAAAAAAAGAGTTGCATCAATAATTAAGTTTGAGAAATAACTCATGGTCTTAACTCTATTTATAAAGCCATAATAATAATTTAAATTTAAATCTATATATGTAAATCTGAACTTAAATCTTAATAATTTTTTAACCAATAATAACAATCAAATCATAAAATCTTAAGTTAAAAAAAATCTAAATATCATATTTTATTAAAAATACTAAATCATAATAGTTTAATTAGATAATATTTTTAAGTTATTAATGAATAATATTTTAAATTTTACTTAAATATAAAGATAAAAAGTAACATGTTACATTGACATTTAACTAAGCAAGATTATTAGAAGATTCAGAAGAAAAATTTAGGATTTAAAATAAAGGAATCTGAGTTGTGTACTGTTTTGTTTAGTAGCATTCACTTCATAGTTTCTATGTTTGAAGATAACTCACAGCAAAGCATGTCGGTGGCATTCTAATTCTAGTATCCACCAGGAGGACCACCCCACTTCCCTTCCCTTTCTGTCTGTCTGTCTGTCTTAAAACATAAATTTGATTGTTTTTAATTTTGTTAATTTCATGATCATAGATGTGTCTGTTTGGAAATAACTTTTAGTTTGCAGTATATCTTAGGATATGTTTGACACATGATTTTTTTTTTTTGAATTTTAAAATAAAAATAATCTTTAATTTTTTTTTCTATATTGAAAAACAAGGAAATAATGAATAATACTCCATTAAGTAATGATGTGGATCATTAATAGTTTATTTATGTTATGGCAGATAAAATGAGTAAATATTTTACTAAGAATCTAATTGTATTGTCATTGTCAAATACAAAATTATATATATGGCTAATTAGTAATTATTTATTCAAACAAAATAAAATAGATAATATTTTACTTATTTACTGTCCACATTTTATAAGCTCTTTTTTTTTTTTTAAAAAAGACCCAATTATATGATATGAAAAACGAGTCACACAAGTCAAAACAAAAAAAAGTACAAATCTAACCCTAACAGTTATAATTAATAAATATTATTTTATTATAATTCTAATCATGATATTTAAAAAGGTATTTTAATTTCTAGGTGTCTAGTTTTAAATTTAAAGGTAATAAATGGCTAGTTGTACCTAATATTAATATCTTTTAAGAGAAATAAATACTTTACTATATTCTTAAATCGTGAGTGAGTTCAACCCCATTCTAAAAAATTTTATATAAAAAATATAATTTGCTTTTCATGACCAAAATATTATCTGCTTAAAAGTCAAATAGAAATACTCCTCCAAATAAAGGATGAAAGATTTAATTTTAATTTTAAATATAAATTTTTAATTTTTTTATATTTATTATTTTTTATCAACTTAATCTGTTTAATTTGTAAATTGATAGATAACTTAATATTGTATAATGATATTTTTAGAATATTATATTTGTTATAATAAAATATTTTTTTTAATTTATCTAAATTAATTAAATACTTGTTATATTATATGATATTTAATTAATATTTTATAATTGACAACCAACCATTATCCATTTAATGGCATGAATAATAAGTAGGTACCAATATGCTTGATTAAACACAGCATGTCTACTCTAATTAACACTTCTTCTGCTGTCTTTCTAATTATAATATACTTAATCTTGTTATTTGATAAATCTGTCTTCAAAATTATTTAAAATTTCCCATTTTTTGTTATTAATTGATATAAAAAAATTGACTTTATTATTTATTTAAAATATATCTGTCAAAATCGAAGCTTATGCACATGCCTACATCTAGCAAGATAGTTAGTTGCCAGCTTGGCCATCAATTGTACTCTGATTTTAAAACAAAATTGTCATGTGAATATATAAAAGATAAATCATATTTCTCACAATTCATGGCAGTATAATTAATTATAAATTTTTTATTTTACATTAATATTAATATACTTCTCACATTATTTAACATATTTAAATAGGTCAATATTTAGAACAGAAAATACAAATTTTGCATTTTTTTTTAGAAAAAGAAAGATTTAAAGAAAAGATAACTTTACGAGGAAGCCTGGGCGGCAAGGAAAAGGACTGTCGGTGTTGACTTGAACAGGCAATTTCATTTCACATCTTTCATTTTTTTTTCTTTTTTCTTTTTCATTATTTTCTGCAAATTTTCTATCACTCTCTTGCATTTTCCCCTACAAGTCTTTGCCGTATATTTTAATCCCTTTATTTAATTTCACCTGCCCCTATTAATTATGGTTTTTTTTATTATATAAGTTATGTGTGTATTTGAATAGAATTTTAAAAATTGATTATAAGAAGAAATTTAGACAATTTTTTTAAAAAAAAATTAGAGAAGGGATTATGGAAAAAATGATTCTCAATAAATGAATGTTTAAATAATTATTATAAAAAAAAATTATAATTAAAAAATTATTAAAAAGTGCATATTTCTATTAAAAATAGTCTGGAGGAGAGAGTGAAGAAGAAAAATGAGAGATGATACAGAAGAGAGATGAGACAGTATAGAGGAGAGAGAGAAGATATTAGAGATGAAATATGGTATAAAAAAATAAAGATAAAATAATAATTAAATAGTTTATAATCTCTTCTACTGTTATAGAAACTAATCTCAGCAGTTTTTCTAAAATTATAATTTTAAACTATAATTTAATTCAAAAGACATTTTGAACAAAATTCATAAGTTGTTTTAAAATCAAAATTTTGAACTATTTCAAATATTCCCTGTATAAACTACACAACTTTTTTCACATATCATAACATATATAAAAAAAATCACATTCCCATGTTTTATAGAAATAATGCCTTATTATATATTCAGTTTATTTTATATATAATATAAAACTTATATCAGACTGTATTATTTATGGGTATGGGCAAATATAACTAGTTTACATCAACAAGTATACTATTCGTTTGTATATATTATAGTACCCAAATATTAGTTTTAATTGTGAAACCGTTTTTTTCTATCAAATCCTATTATAGTAAATATAAAATTGTAATTTTTAAATTCCAATTATATAATATTTTGAAAGAAAAAATTAGATACTTAAAAAGTTATATGTTTGATATTTTATCATTAAAAATTTAATAATAAAAGAAAAATATTATGAATATATATATATTAAAAACTAATTACGCGCCTTAAAATCTTGGATATACTGAAATAATAAGCCCCAACAATTAAAGTTGTAGGGAGAGACGTTCAAAAAAATTGAAATGCATGATTGAACAGCAAAAGCCAACCCAAAAAGAAAGAGGGTAGGTTTTATTTGGTTATTTTTTTTAATATATTATGATATGATATTTTGGGTTGGCAAGTAAATCCTCCAAAGGATTCCGTATCTTTTTGTTTAAATTTCAATATGTCACTATATGTTTTTTTTATTCCAATATTATTTTTTTATAATTTTTAGACTATTTATATTTGGCTTTTTTTTATTTTTTATTATCATATAACTAAACAAGTAACTTATTTAAACTAAAGTCTTCTTTTTAAAAGTGGGATTTGAAAACAATTCAATTATTTTATAATCTAATTAATCCAACCGAACTAACTAATATCAGACAAGATGACAAAACTAGATTTCACACAGACAAGAAATTTTACTTTTTATCCAAAAGAAATCCCCTATCTCCATATCCACACTTTCTACATTCCTCTTCAAAAATTGAATTTAACAATAGTAATTTATCAAACTCTTTTTTTTTAATCATGCACTTGTTGGGTGTAATTTATTAAACCTTATTAAGAATAAAAAATCATAAAATTTATCCAAAAAATATTAATAGAGGAAAATAGGTAATAGAGTGCATTTTTCATTTTATTTAATAGAAATTCGCTCAAGAATAACTTAAAACATAATAATTTTTCCAAAAAAGTAAGTACATAGTCACATAAAACATAAAAATAAATTAATAATAAATAATATATTTTTTATAATGCAATCCCAAATGCACTAGAGTCTAGAGTCTAGAGTCTAGATCAAGTTGAATGGATTCCGATCGATATCATTTAAAAATAAAGTCTTGAGTTTTACTTTTGTAAATAAAAAAAAAAATTGTACCAAAAGTCTCCTCCACTAAAATCCACATTGCTTGGATAAATAAAAGATTTCATAATGTATCAAGTCGACATCAGAATTATATTTTTACAGTCCCCACAAAATCACGTTTTATGGTGATGTCTTGATTGGTTTCACTTAAACTTAAATTTAAAAAAAAAACTTAAATTTTAATTTTAAAAAATTTTTAAAAAATAATTATATTTATTTAAATGTGTTTTTAGATAAAATTATACTTTAAAATTAAAATTTTGTATAAGTTACAGAGAATAACTTCTAGATAAAAAAATTATCTAGTTATTATTTTATTTTTATTTCTTCTTATATTCTTTTTATTATTTTTTCTTTCTTCTTTACTATCTCTCTTCTCTATTTTTTCTCTTCTCTCATCCCTTATATTTTTAATAAAATTATATATTTCATATAATATTTATTTATTTAAAATTATTATTTTTATAAACTCTTCTTTAAAATATTTTTTTAAAAATTATCTAAAAATCTTTTTTTATAAGTTTCCATTCTAACTTTTATCCAATCAGACCAGTCACAGTTAAAACCGCGTTTTACTCCAAATGGCTTTTAAGGGTTACTTCAGACCAAAATCACATTTTATGGTAACTCAATACAACTCCAAATATGTTGGCAAAAAAAAAAAATACCACCCCAGATATCTGAGATATATTTTTTTATGCACATTCAATTTAATTTAGAAATATATTTACCACACAAAGAAAATGGAAATTATATTTTCAATAGAGCATAATTATTGACATTATAAAATATAAAAAAAATCCATCATAAGTGAAGGAGAGAAGTTTTTTCCCCTTTTCCGATTAAATGAACGGTGAGGATGAGGGATAGGATGGTCACGGATGTACAGTGGAACTATGGAAGTGGAATTGCAGTTTTGGGGACCACCTTCTGTCAGAGGAATAAAATACCAATTTAAAGTCACACGCGCTTCACTTGCTCCAATCATAAAAACCTACCAAGTGAGGATCAGTTTGGGGACCCCTTTCTGTCAGATGAATAACATACCACCATAAAGACCCACGCGCTTCACGTGCTGGAAGCATAAACCTACCCAGTGAGGATTTAGTGTGAGTGGATATTATTGGAGCGCGTGTGTTCACAATCCGCATACAAACATCCTCTCTTGTGCCACTCTGTCAAAATAAATAAATTTTACTTTTTTTGTTCGCATATAAATGTAAGAAAATTGCTGAAAAATTAGAATTTATTCTTTAAAAGTACCTCAAATTTATTTATAACCGAGGCAAACAAATTTTCCATAATTATATGTAAAATAAAAAATATTTATAATTAAAGACTTGCTGCATAAAGTTGAAGAGATCAACTCCGTAAAAATAAATTATACTTAATCAAGAACTTGAAATTTAGATACTTTTAGATAAAGAATTTGTCATTAAGAAAATTTTCAGCAATTTCCCAAACATTTTTAAGTTATATATGAACATGGATACATATATTATGAAATAAAAAAAAATTACAAACAGCCCAAACCTTGAGGATATATATATATATATATATATGTATGTATATGTCACATGGTTTGAGATAAACTATACTATTCATCACTTATATCCTAAAATTTTGTATGTTACCCAATATATAGTACAAATGGAGATATATCAATTTTCCCTACTTTACTTATTTTTTAAATTTGATCCTGTTCAATTTTAAAGATCGCAGCAATGCATGTTTCAGAACTCTAGTTATAACAAAAATACATATAACGTCCTTCTCTTATATTGTAAATGAGTGAAAAAAGCATATAAAAACCCTAGTCTGAAAACAAAGATGCATTTAACTTCAGAGCCACTTTGTCTCTATCTGCAAGTGAACAAGTTGAGAAGGCAAATTGGAGGCCGCCTTGATTGCGATTGGCAAAAACGGATAATACCATTTATACACTGTGCAGTTCAAAAATGGGTGCAAAACTAGCTTTTGATTTAACTGAGATACGTACGCTATGTAAGGTCAATTACAGAGAAATTACATTGGCCTTTCTTTCTTTTCTGTATGGATTGTTAAAGAGCAGCAGCATCTGAAAACATGATCATACCATCAGGATGTCAAATCAACTGTGACATTAGAGAGTCAGATTCTTCCACCTCACAGGGGAGGGGAATACTCTATGACCGACACCGTGGCAATGTTCCTCCCCCGTAATTACTTAACAGGAGAGGATTGTAAAATGTAAAGAGTATGTCACGTTGATCTCGAGGAACTCTGCCGTCTGAGAGGAAGGGCAATGCCTTCAATCAAGGGAGCATCATCATCTTCAGGACGCCTAGGATGTCTAACAGGCAAAGACGTATTAAGCGAACCTGCACGTGATCGATCAACTTGCATAAATCAGTAAAAACTTTACTGCCAGTGAAAATGAAAGCAAGAGACTTATTCTACTTTCTTAAGGTTATAAAGTTAAGGGTTCCAAGTCAGCAAAGTATACCATCGGCCATGTCCTTAGTTTTGTGAAGAAGAAAAGTTCCTGAAAGGATTGTCACAAACCCACAAATCTCTGTGACAACTTGTGTTGGACTTTGCCTATCCCAGTCCTGAATTGAATTCATAAGTAAATCAGGGATCAATTTTGTGATATGACAAACAGATGGCGAGTATGGGTTGCGTAGGTATCAACATAACTAGTACGTACGCGCATAAATTCAGATAAAACCAGTTTTCAACTTATTCTGACATGGTATCATATCCCCACTGCCAGCCCTCATTCTCTTTAATTAGATTCGATTTTCAATCTTACAAGGAACAGTTAGTGTTAGACCCTGTTAGTGAAAAAATGGTAGAAAATAGACTGAACTGATTTAAACGTGTGCAAACAAAGCTGCTAAAGGTGCCATTGTAGAGTTGAGTAGATGATCTTTGCCCCTTTGAAAAGATATAGTGGGAGACCAAATACATTTAAGTTACAGAACGAAATCTCACAGTAAATGACACATATTATACATGAACAGCTAGTTGTTATAAAGTCAAATGGTGTCATGCAGTCTATATAACCTACCTCATCTAACAAGATAAAACTTATTGTTGTTGTTTCAACCTAAGGTATGGTTTCTGAGAATAACACCAGGCAACAGCCACCATGAAGAAAATGGTCTTTCAAGTCACCTTGACCACCAATGTCTTGTTGAGGAAGGGGGAGGAAAGAAAATAAAATATGTGAAGGATTGGGCTTTTTTCATGGGTTTGTATTAAAAAAGAAAGGAAAGAATTGCCAAGTCCTGCATAAATTTTGCGCTGCACGTAATATATCCAAAGATGGGAAGGACAGGAGAGAAGAATTTTGGCTGTGGAGACCTCACACAAATAATTCAAGATAAATAGAAAAGAAAGCATAATTAATTATAAATAAAAATAAAGAAAAATAAGAATCTTATAATAAGGTAATTGGACATCTTTATATATTATTGGGAGAATTATGCCTAAGGACCAAATTTAAAATGTTTTTTACTCTTCACGACTATTAATGGTAAATACTTGTTGCTCCACTTGTAAATTTGTGATGTTTGAGTGGTAAATAGTGTTAAATATCCTTTTAGTTGTAATTTTGAGTTATGTGAAAGGTAATTACTCATAGTTCGATTGGTAAATTTGGGGGCCTCCTTAGTAATTAATTTGTGAATTTGGTCCTTCACTAATTCTCTCCCTATATTATTTCCTTACCCTCCCATCATGAAACCAAACAAAGGGAAATGTCTCTGCCTTTCCATCCTATCATATCAAAGTGTAAGATAACCCACTACACCTTTATTTTCCCTCCCTTTCTATGATACCAAACAAGGCATAAAAGGACATGGTTGACGCATGATTCTAAGAAAGGGATCTTGTATAAATATAAATAAAGACTAGAATATGTCCAATTTCCAAGGAGCGACTAAAGAGCTCATTTGAAGTAACAGGTGAAGACATACAAACAACAATAAATTTGTCTCCCTTAATCTCTATCTTTACGATTGCTTTGTCTTCTGCAATTACAGCTTAGGATACACTAGTAATATTTAAAAGAACAGTAACACCAACATTCAAAATATATATAATGCATAAAAAAGATGCTGAAGGTAAACTACATTCACTGGCAATGAGCCTCAACTGTTCAACAAATAGATCATATCAGACAGTCAATCCAGATAATCTGAACACAATCATCAGAGACTTGAAATAAAACCAGGAAGTGGTATCCAACAGTATCAGTTAGCAAAGCGAACTTACCTTAAACATGATAATACTAGCCAAAATGGTTAACGTTGTGAACATAACATAATATATGGGAGATACCACCGCTGTATTGAAAGTATCCAGTGCCTAAATTGCAGAAACATTAGAATACTTATCATATAAATAATAAAATCAAAAGCATTAGTCAAAGACCCAATAACTACAAAATTAAGAGGTGAGTACATGTAAATGAAATCGCTCAGTACTACTTGTTTTGCAGCAGCAGCAACAAACATGATCCAAAGACACACAACTCTTTAATTGAAAAGCATGTCACAAACAAGTTAGATAAAGATTATACTGCAACTGCACAATTTTATCTTTTTAACAATATAAGGCATAGGTGTTGAAATCAAGAGCACTGGAACAATAGGCATAAACATGAAAACACATGAAACTGTACACATTCACATCATTGTGTGGAAAGCTAAACCAGCCATTTCCAAGGATGCAATGGAACTTGAAAATGAGAATTCATGAACGTAACACGAAAACCAGAAATAACAATCAAGTCACCTTATTTAGATAATTCATTTGGGTAAGAACACAAATGATTACAACCAGTGTGAATACCCAAGTTTGGGGATAAAGAAGTTGATTCATCCCCGACAGAGTTAACTTCAAGGCAATTCCAAGTGCCTTAACGCTCATGACCTGTCAAAGGATAACTTGAGGATAAATCACTCAGAAAGGGCGTAATAAGGGAAAGGTAAGACAGCTAAAAAGTTACCAACAAGAGGATAACAAGACATACCGACAGAGAACCTACAAGGGAACAAACACCAATATAGACCATTATATGTGTCTGACCATAGAGTGGAATAAAGTAGATGATGAGAATGAAGACAGCTATTAGAACCAAAGTTGCATATAAGATAAATGCTGCCAAAAGAAAATTACAGTCCCTTGATTAGAAAGGAAAACCCAATGTGATATTTTGGATAAAGATATTGTCTCAGCCAGAAATCTGACTACCTGGATCCATAGCAAGATCCCAAACTTCCGTCACTGATGTGATTTCTTTCTCTTGAGGTGCGTGTAGAACAATTGTTGTTGAACCCACAACACACAAAACACAGCCAAGAATTCCAAACAAATGAAGCTTCTCCTGTAGAATAACATAAGCAAGTGCAGCACTGCAAGACAAAATCAGATGTCAGCAACTAGGCCAGAAAGTCAAGAATAAATATAAGTTCATTTTTGTCATGCCTGATAATAATGCTCAGAGCACCAAGTGGGGTGACCAGTATAGCTGGAGCAAATGCATAAGCTGCAAAATTAGCTATCTCTCCAACAATCACTGTTTAAATTACAAACACCTGTTAGAATAAATTTCACCCCTCTTACTAATACTAACTGCACAACTCAGTTTAACGAACTCATTTAAGGAAATTAGGCAATTACTCTTGATTTATAAAGGTTCTTCACAGGATAAAATTTTCTTTTAAAGTTGATGAGCTACATTACTTTCCCCCCTTTTAGAATAACTATGAAGTACTAACTTGCTCAAAGCATGTGCCACAGGAACACTGGATATAACAAATCAATGGCAAACAGCATAAGAACATAAGTCAATAAGAATTTCCGTTACAATAATATTTTATAATTTATAATTTATATTAATATTGTAACTGTTACCTACTAATCTACTATTGAGTTATACATAAGTCTTCAAGATTTCCCCTTGCTCTCTCCAAGGAACCTTAATTAATTAGCTTTTCCTTTGCTCAATAGTTTGAGCTATTCCACAACACAATCAATCCTTAACCTCGTTCTTATGAGTTTCTCATGTGCGTAGGGTTGTTGAAGGGTTGAAGCTCCTTATTTTGATAGGCTTTCAAAATTACCTTCTACTCTTTTGATTTCTAAAGCACAAGGGAAAATAAATCACAAAAATGAACCAACTAAATGTGACTTAACTTGCTAAAACTCAAAAGTGCTCAAACCCATAGCATCTAGATGATTAATAAAAACAAAGTCCAGATTTGATCCAGTAATCAATCCATGAAAGAGCAGAATCAAATATAACTCACTTGTTATCATGCCCACCCACCAAAGAGGCTCATACAAGTAAGAGTAGCCTCCATTTCCTGCCAACCATTGAGGTAGTTACCATTAATCTTGATTCATCACAAAAATGGCGTGAACCAAAAATAAATAGGATAACAATACAAGGGAAACATGCACGAAACAACATCCATCCCTATAGCAAGAGTAGACACTTGAGACATACAAATTACAAACTCAAAGTAAATAAAAGCCGCTCCATATCACATATAATAGATAACTAGGCATCCCAAAGCATAAAAAACCCAAGTGTGAATTTCATTTAACAAGGCATCCCTATTGCCTCTACAATATTACTGTTTGTGCACACTTATTTAACATTAACACAGAGATCAGGTCAAGCTCTATTATTCGGTTCAATTACCTGAGCGCGACTTTCTGCTAAGCTTGACAAAGACAAAAAGTCTAATGATGAAGTAGTTAATGCAGCATAAAAAAATAAAGCAAAAATTAATGGAACAAAACGTTTACTCAAATTTCAGATTTTGATCAGTTCTGAACATGCTGTGCTCATTTAGTAGGTTACACCTAAAAATTAAAAAAAAAAAACTTCCAGATCCACAGTTTTATTTTCAATGCATTCTTGTCATCTATTACAACAAAAACCCAGAAACATATGGCAAGGGAACAAAACTGAAAAATGAGATTCCAAGTCTGAGATGATTCCACAGTGACAAATAACTACATGTTAAAATCTGGTACAATGTTGTTAATTGGTAAGGATGTTGAAGATAAACTTATTTTTGGTGATAACAACAAAGAGTTAACGTGAGGTAGTGGCAAGGGCAGCATGTATTGGAGAAGCAATCATAAAAACTAGAAGCCAAAATAAAGGAACAGGATCATCTAGATGAAAGAAAAAAGAGAACAAAAAGGTTCAAGTCCAACATCAATTGCCAACATTGAGGAATTAGAGGCTGATTCAGATGAGATAGAGGAATAGATTGAAGGTAATAAACCCAATGGAATGGAGAAGAAAGTGTCGAGATTGGTGGGCTGGATCTGAAAGATTCAATTCAGATAACTAATATGATTGTTGATAGGCTTTTAGATCATTCTTTTGTCTTTAAGGAATGTTTTGAACTTGAGTAGTGCAGGTATCATTTGTTAACAGCAGATGATTAACGCGGCTGCAATATTTAATTTTTTCCTGTTCACGTCATAATCTTTAAGAATTTTTGCCTTGAGGATGCCTTTCACCGTTGACTAACTCGCTCTGGTTCTTAATGGCACCTCAAAGCTTTTATGGGAAAAAAGACGAAAAGAAAAGACACGTGAAAGAATTATAATAGTTCTGAGTCTAAGTCCTTAATGACACCTCAAACCTTCTGGGTCTGAGATGACTCAGATGACTAGATCTTGACAAGTAACTAACAGTTAAACGCTGGTCCTTAAAAGCAAATATTTTATGAAAGGAAAAGGCTCGTCAAATCATTATATTACAAATCCAAGGGGATATCCCACGTACCTATATTTAGGAAGAGTAAGTATCCATATAAGATAAAAGTTATCACGTAAATGATATGATCCTACGATCTTTATACCCACTTCGATCCAATTGATGCTAAGGCCTACCAGCAGAACGAATCTCAATTGATCAATTGATTCGCGCCCTAACCCGGCAAATCCCATTATATCATCCCTGAACTAAACCGACACTTCTTACATTATTCGGCAAATTACATAATCAAAACTCATAATTAATAAGAATTCGAGGGAGAAAGAGAAAAACCTGCCCGTACTCCGCTAGAAGCAGCCCTCTTCAAGCCTTTCTTTTTCACAATGAAACTGGCGCCGATGAAGAAGCTAGACGACAGAGCAAGACAAAGACCCTTCACATTATCGGATGACATCCCCTTATAGGAGTCACGCCAGCTGGAATTCGCCATGGCTAAGAAAAACCCTTACTACGCAAAGACAATGCCGAATTTCCCGATTCCTCACCCAGTGGGAACTCCGACTGGGTAAAGGGTGCGAGTTGATCTTCGGGGCGAACAAGACAAAGCAGATTCCAACGCGGAATTTCGTCGGTTATTGCAGTTTGAAGGTCGATACAGCTGTGAGGTTCCTGATCGGAAATCAATAAACCATAATTGGAGATGAATGGAAAACCATTTGGGGTTCCAAATTTGAATTCACCGATACGGAACTAACACAATAACACTCTCGTTTACAGTCCCAGTAAGGTTGATGATGATGATATGGGTTCTACTCTCTGCATTTTTTGACCATCGTGGTATCCAAATCCAAATGTTCTATCGACTCCAAATTGGAGATGGTGATGGAGACTCCAACGTGCAACTGTATATGTAATGTACGTTTCTTTTTATTTTCTCTCTTACTCAAGTTCGTCCTCTCTCTCTCTCTACGTTCGGCCTTCCTTCCTTAGCAATTCTGGCTCACTATCATTTTTTATCTCTTAATTTATTGAGATATTTTAATTTACTCCTTCAATTTTTTTCTCTCATAATCATTTAAGCTTTAATTTAATTTATTATAGTTTTCCTTTTTTTTTATGCACTTTAATTACTATAGTTTAGTACTATCATATCAAGAATAAAATTTAATTGCAGATGAATATCAAATTTACACATCCAATTATGAATAATGCAATTTGTTTTCATAAATTTGCCATGTTAAATAATTAAGATTTAATATTTAAATTTCATGGATAAAAGAAAATTGTACCCAAACCAAAATACTAAAAACTCAACCAGTTATTAAAACGATGGAGACGGCGGTTTAAAGTATGTGGTCCAATAATATATTGTTATTAAAATATATACAAATATTCATATATATTAATAAAAATAATATTTAAATAAAAAGATATTTATTTATATGTAAATAAAATATTCATATACAAATCACATGTAGTTTAATAAAATAAAATTACTAAAATTTAAATATAACATATTATTATTTTTTTAATTCAAAACAATGTTTCATATTCACTAATAAAAGAAAGAAATTATAAGATTTAACTTGATCCCTCATATATATTTTTTTTAAATCGAACAAAAATGGAACTAGTTCCTCGATTTATTGACGTAATTGGATAACTTAGATTTAAATTTTAATACTATAATTAAAATAACTATTTTTCAATTATGTGGCTAATTAGGACAATGAGGCCTTTTGTTTTTTTGTTGTTGTAGAATTTAGGCAATATTATCAATTCATAATTAAAAATTAATCTTTTTAAAATATATCAATTATAAAAATAGATTTTATTTCTCTCAAGCGTTTTATAAGAATAATGTTTAGTTAAAACCCATATATCATGTTTAAATTATCCATATCCAATTATCTATTTTTAGTTGGGTCCTAATCCACGTGAGATATATGCAAAGAGTAGCACTATCACTTTTTTATTTTATTTTAATTTGCCAGCCACTGTGATTTGCTGATAATGTGATTGGTTGATAAGCCGTATATTTTTATATTTATATATGTCTATTTTATAACAGAATATTGGCGTTGTTTCTATTATAAAATATTCTTTGCATCCGTAGATACCAACTTCACCCGTGGTTTTGTGGAACGTCCTTTATGAATTTGTCACGCTACGGGTTCGAGATTTGGTAGTCCTGCATTTTCATATCAAACGTATGCTCATCTCTTATGAGGTGCTTCAAAGTACCTCTCTTTTGAATAATTTATTTATTATTAGTGATGGAAAATTAATTTTATGCCATACAATATAAATATACAGAAAAAATTATTTTTAAATTGTAAAAGTATTTTAAAAAAGTGATTGTGATATATTCAAATAAGGACTAAGTGCCTACCTCTTTAGCATCTTGGTTTAAAAAATATTTTTAGATAAAATTTTAGTTTAAGAAAATTTTAAATAAACAATCATATTTATCTAAAAATAATTTGGTTAAAACTATAATTTTGAATAAACTATTGAAATTAACTTTTAGAATAATAAAAGAACTTATATACTATCAAATTATTATCTTACTCCTACTTTCATCTCTCATCTCTACCCTCTTTTCTCTCTCATCTCTCATCTCTCTTCTACACTCTATCTACTCTCTACACTCTCTCTTCTTTTTCTCTTCTCCTCTCTCATATTTTTAATTAAATCATATTTTTTTAGTAATTTACTAATATGAAAAGTGATTCTACTACTAATCATCTAAATATCTCCATTTTTAAAATCTAATCTTCCTAAAATTTATTTTTTAAAAATTAATCTAAATATGCCCCAAATATAAAATATTTCTTTGAGAATTAGTAGGCATAAGGATAAGAAAAATACTTTTACATTTTCCGAGATAAAAAATTTCAGTTAATGTAACTAATAATATTAAATATCATATAGCTATATATAAAAAATTAAGGGGAAAAAATAATTCTAAGTATCTATTAATTAGTCAAGAGAATGCAATTTTTAATCCTTGGCGTATTTATTTATAGCTATTTTCCTTTGTCTTGTTAGAGCGTTTTAAGGATCAGATTATAAATATAATTAAACGCTAGTTTGAGATAGTGTTAAGAAGTTAATTAGATAAAAACAAAACAAAATTTAGCATGGCTTTTGGAATAACTGACATTTTTTAAAAAAATAAAATTTAAAATTGAAGCTTCTTCTTCAGCTGTTTACTTTCTCCTATCATTTAGATTTATTTTTTTTTAAATTATATATATCAAAATAATAAGTTTCTTTCAAATTAAAATTTACACTAATTAACTTTTAATCTAATTATAATTTATAGAAGTAAACAAGGCACAAGTTATCCCCAAAATAGATAAATTCAGGACGTTGGGATGTATCAGACGATGGCTCGGTGTCACAAAGACAACCATTACGGACACCTCCATCCATATATTGGCAGTTTCGACCTTCTGCATAATCACGTCAGACTCCTAGGATAGTATGTACTAAAACAACATGGACTTTATCAAAGGAAATAAGAGATGATCTTGTCTTAAAACATGTATTCTGACAGGAGTATAGAATATTATCAGAAACATTTGAGATTATCAGCATTACGTGACATATCTGAGAAAAAGATTGTTTTTCCAGTTAAGCTGAGAAGACAATGGAAGCAGAAAATACATATCAGATGTGGTAGTAAATGGAATTAAAACAATTGTGAATGACTCATTAGCTGATCATTTGGACAATACAGATGGACCAATAACTGTTTGCACAGGCCACTCTTTTATAGGGACATATTGATTGATTGATATTGATGATGAGAGCTTAACACTGGATGAGGTAATAATCATAAAGATGTGGATCGCAAGAAGCTTAGAAAGATAATACTTGAATCAAAGCTTGCACCCTACTATCCTGGAGATGAAGAATGTGCCAATGATCTTGAAGAGTACCCATCTGGTTGGTCTAATTTCCCTTATTTTTTATCCCTTTTGTCTATTTTTTTTAAAAATAATTTAGATCGTCCCATCCCAAATTCATCTCAATCTCAATTAGGATTGAGACAAATTAAGGACGATACACATAACATGTTTTGTCAATTATTAGGATAGGACACAAGACGGACGTATCCTAATCTTGATCCGTGAACACCCCCTGAGTACTATTCTCAAGATATCTTGTCCAATTCCAACGGTATTTTTTTATTGATAAAATAAATGAAATGCCGACACCAATTCTTCCATCACGGTATTCTGCTGCTCCGGTTCTCCCTCTTTTCGTTTTGCTTCCTTTTTCTTATTGTTCCGACTTCCGATAGTCAAATTAATCTAAAATACTCTGTGCTTTATGCTGCAATTCGTTCTTCACTTTCTTGAAAATATGATAAATATCCGATTTCTTAGATTGTAGACATCTTAACGGGTTGCTTCCATTTTCTCTATCTCTATTCTTATTTTCAAATATTGAGCGATGTTTTCCGAAGCATTGTTCTTATGGATTCTGGAGCTGGCAAGAATCTGTAGCTCGACGGCTTCATTTAACCGCTCCTCAGATGCTGTTCAGCCCAAGAGTTCTTCTACCTATGATGAGGAATCTCTTTCAGATCAAGAGATGTTTGAATCTGTGTATAAGAATATGTTTGAAGCTATTTTATCCACTCAAGCCGAGGCTATGCGTGCTGAAAAATCTGATGCAGTATTTGATTCAGATGATTGTAAAACACCTCCTTCACCAATCCTGCTCAATGGAATCGCTGATACCTGCCCTGGTAGCTGGTAGCTGGTGCTTCCTTTTTAATTTTTGGAAGACAATTCCCGTTATGGTCCCACACCAATGACTTTCTTTGTATTAATGAGATTTAGTTTAATAACAAAATTACTTCTTCATAATATAATAAATTAAAATTTAAAATATTATTAAATAAATATTTAATATTTAATATTTAATAATATCTTAAATAAAATAATTTCTAATAATTTTTTGAAAAAGTCATCTTTATAGTTATATGAGTAAAATATATAGTATATTTTATTATTCTAAATTTATATTAAATATCATTTTAATTTTTTAAATTAATAAAATATATTTTTAATTTATTGATTCAAATTAGGGGTGTTTACGGGATCAGGACAAGCCAGTCCCAGTCTCGTTTCGAGATAGGACGCAAAATGCGTCTCGTATCTCGTCCTGTCCCGAATATGTCCTAGTCCCTTTTGGGACTGGGACGGGTCAGGACGGGTTCGAAAATTCCCGAACCCAATTTAAAAAAAAATTATTATATATTTTATATACATTCTATCTATTAATAACATATAATCAAAACACAAAAAATAATAGAAGAAATTAAATTCTCTTTATTATGATTATCAACTTAAACTAATAAATATCATTAATTATATTATAAATACTATTATTTTTTTAATTTTTTATTTCACCAATTGAAATTACTGCTTTATCTGTAAAAAAATAAATACATATAAGAAAGAAAAAAAATATAATAATCTAATAAATAATATTATATAATCAATACCATTTTCTATTTTTTTTATAAAAAAATAAATAAAATAAAAATATTTTTTTAAAAAAAATATTCAGGACGGGACGGGAATCCCGAAAGCCAGACCGAGACCCGTTCCTTCTCGACCATCTTTCCTGTCCCGTCCTGACCCTTCACGGGATAGGATAAACCCGTTCTAAATTGCTCGACACCAGGTTGGGACAACCTGAGACGGGAAAAAATGAAGACTCCTAATTCAAATATTATTCATCTATGAAAAATATTAATTTTACAAATTTAAATAATAACTTTTTATTTAAATAAGATGAAAGATGTTTAAAATAATTTTTACAGTGTAAAATTGAAATGAACATATTTTTTTTAATTTTAAAGTATAAAAATGATTATGTTAGAGGATTAAAATCAAAATAAACTTAAGAATAATTACATTAAATGGTCCCGTGACTCAAAATACATTGGAGTGATTTACGGATGAGACCATAGATATGTTTAACGGCCATTTAGCACGTGTTATTAACTTATATTTAAAATTTATTGGCACAATGAGCACCTTTCTCCCTTGTAGCTTTCTTGGACGTTCTTTATGAACGTTTTAAGAGGTTCCAGGACCGAGACTTGGTATGATATACTCCTTGGTTCCTTAATATTTACCCACTATGAGGTGCTTCAAAGTACCTCCCTTTTGGGCCCCAACGATAGCAAGCCCATGATATTATCCGGCAACTATTAAATTGTTTTCTTTATTTTTTCTTTGTTTTTAGAAAAAAAAAGTTTGAAAATTTTATTCAAATATATTGCACACAGTTAAATAAAAATTATACCCATCCAAAATTAGGTCATTACCCATAAATTTTTTAAACAAATACTTTAATTAGGATATTCAACTTGTCATATCCCGAACATATTAATATACATTTTTTAATTTTAATATGCCAAAAAATTAATATATTAATTTATGATCAATTTACTTTATTTTACTCTTTTTTTATTTAAGTTTATATGAATTTATGACTAATTTACTTTATTTCTCTTTTTTTTACTTAAGTTTATTTTTTTAAAAAAATTGAAGGGGACGTTCCAATCGTGTCTCATTTTAATCAAGATGGGACAATCTCAGTCCAGTCCCGTTTCATAAGCACCTTTACTTTTAATTAATATCACCAAAAAAATTCTAAACCTTTGCTCTTTTGGCATTTATCAAAGGGGGAATCTAAGCATCAAAGATATTCTATCCAATTCTATGTAAGAATTATTTAAATAATTTATTTTAATTTTAAATATAATATTTAATTCATTTTATCTTATAAAATTTTTATTTTTTTAAATTATTTCTATTGATTATTAATTTATATATTGTGAATAAATTATTATTTTTTAGAGTTTTCTATTTCAATATTTTTTTTCCTAACTTTTTTTCCATCCGAATGTAGAGGTAAAGAGATTTTTTATATAAAAAATATTTAAAAAAAAATAACACATATTTTTTATAAATAAATAATTTAACTAATTTTATTAATACTTTTAAATTAATTATTCAATTCTTATATTTATATAAAAATCAAAATTATATCCAATATTTTTGTAAATCTATACTATATCTATATCTAAGTATAATAAAACAATTTTTCGTTAAAATATAATAAATATAAAAATGTTAATTAATCTATGTGTATAATTTTAAATTTGTAAATATCTACTACGTGGAATATTTATATCTAAAATAAAGTTTATAAAAAAAACCACATTATCTATAACATGTATAAATTTACCTTAATTAAGCTGAACTCCATGCAAAAATTATATCTTTTTATTTTTCCGATCAATATTTTTTCTATTTTTCCATCAATGCATTTCAAGTCTTGAAAATGATTAGTCTATAATAGCTGCTAAGAAAAAGATTTTTCAACGTATGACAGATGGCATTTTAATTTCTTAAGAGATTTAGGTACTATTATCTTATACACAATTTGTCCCCCTAACAAATCGAACAAATTTGAAATATAAATTTAAATATTTATAAATAAAAAATAAGTTATTACCCACATTTTTCTGAGGATGAATTGGAAAAAAAAATGGCATCAGGCTAAAAAACGAACGGGAACAGAGCCTGAACCCTGAAGAAGCAAAATCAAAACAAGTTCCTCTTACCAATGTAGGATTGGATGGGGTGGTAAATCCTTCTCCCACAATTCTTAATATAATAATTAATTAATTTTTTAAATAAATTAATAAAATTAAATAAATTATTTATAATTAAATATAATTTATATAAATAAATCTATATTATATATTCTTTAATTAATTAATTTAAATTAATTAATTTTTATATGAATTATAATTAATTTATTTAATTTATTAAAAAAATAATTATTATTAAAAAATAATTAACTCTTATATTAATAATCAAAATTAATATATTAGTTGGATTACTTTATTTTAATCATAAAAATTTCGGACAGAACTATTACGAGATTATAAAAAAATTATTTAATTATAAAAAATAATATAAAATAATTATAAATTTATATATATTTAAATTTTTTATTATTAACTCTTTGTTGAACTTGCCATTATTAATTAATTGTCACTGGGATCATAAGTTCTTAGCTGAGATTTCATTGTAATACCCTAAAAATCTTTTGCCACCTTCTTGTTAAAAAAAGTTTTTATTTATAAAACAAAAAACTTCTGCAATCAAAAGTTAAAAACATTGACTGAAAATCCCCATTCCCCTTCGATATCAGAGCCGCCACTACGCATTGCGCCACTTGGTTCACGAGTCGATACTCGGAACCTCGTTGCATTCATTCATTCATGTTTACATAGCAGATAGTACAAAACACAACGAAGATATCATCTTTTTACCCAAAGAAATCTTCCGCATCTCACCCCTGACGGCGCCGTTTCTGTGTTCTCACATTTCACAGCGGCAATCGTCATCCCCATCTCCGATTTCAACCGCTTTCTGCAATGGCCGTCGTCACTATGTGGGGGATGTCGACCCAGCCTCGTTTCTCAACCATGTCTTTACACATTTCCCTCAGATCTCCCATTTCGCGCTGTTACGCTTCACAGTCTCAGTCCCAGTCTCTGGCCGCCTCCGTCAATGGGAACCCCGGAGGTACAGCTTCCGAGAGGCAAGTGATTCGTCTCGGTTTGCCCAGTAAAGGTCGCATGTCTGCTGATACTCTTGAACTTCTCAAGGTACCTTGGGATTTTCTGCTTCTGATGCTGGTGCTGGTGCTTTATCAATTTCTTTCTGGGGTCTCAACGGTCGATGAGAAAATACGGGAGAATAAGTTTTCTTTTTGTAATTGTTTTTGCAATTCGTTGGTGGGGGTAGTTCCAGAGTCTCCACATATTGCAATTGAACTAGAGCTTGGATATTTTGTTCGCTCAGGAAACAGAGTAGGCTAGCTTTGCTTGGTTGTCATCATCTCTCTCTCTGCTAAGTTGAAGTCCCCCAAAATGCTATGCATAATTCTTGTGCCGCAAGAAGGAAATGTGGGAATCGAGTACAAATAGCCATTAGAGAGAAGATTTGTGTGACTATGAATATATGTTTGTGCTTTGTGTTTATTTTTCTTTGTAAGTTTTATATTCCTAACTGGCCTGGTAATACTGAGTTTTCACTTGTCAGGAAAAAGAGTAAAGATAAAGATAGAAGCTATTGTGTATTCAAGTTTGCGCATTGCCATCTCTTTACCCTGAAATCTTCTACAAACGTAAAATCTGACTTTTTTTAATGATCTCTCATGTAAAGGATTGTCAGTTGTCGGTTAAACAAGTCAATCCCAGACAATATGTAGCTGAAATTCCTCAGGTGTGTTTCTCTTTGCCCTTGATTTGGTGTATTTTTATGGTTTTAATCTTCATCAGTTAATGATATAGAAAGAATGTGTTCCATGTAGTTTGAGTTCCCACCTACCATATGGAACACATGCATGCCCGCATATATCTAAAAACAATCCATGTATGTGAGCAGGTTTTGTGCTGTGCGGCACAGTATAGGTATTACAAAGATTAAAGTTTTTATAGAAAAAATAAAGTAAAATAAGAACACTTCTGAGTCTAGTACTCTAGATCTGAAGCAATTAATCAAAAGAGCTTGTTGTTTATGTACAATCAGTGGTCACGCAAATCATCTACAGAGGCATCACAATGAGTGATAGATAATGATAGTGTATGTATTTGTTTCTTGATTTTGACATATACCAAGATATGAAGTATAAAGTGTTAGTTGACTCATTCTATTGTAGCCGATTATTGTTGTACTGGCAGCTCCTGCTTCTGCTGTTTAGTAGTGATATCATCACTAATGTCAAATACTTATGAATTTGGAGGTGTTATTGGGTTAGGGTATAAATATTGCAATCAAAGTTAAATGGTACAATTGTCTTTTGCATGCCTAGGTTGCTTTGGTGATTTCAGGTCATGTCTTTCCATCCTGGAAATGATTTCATAAATGGAATGGATAATGCTGCAAGATGCAGGATTCTTATGATATATGCTGCTTTACTAAACTCTTCTTATTCATCAAAAAGCCTCAATCACTCTGTATATATAGTGAAGGAGCATCTATATACAAAATTGCCATTTTTCTCCGTCTATGCTATTTCCTTTGTGCATATGAATACCATGATCTGGATTTCTTCCCCTTTTATAAAACATTGCTGAAACCATTGGACTTGCATGGATGACATAGAAGGAAGGCATATACACTGTGTCCTTTCCTTTCCTTCCTTTTCTAGACTGACCCTGCATCTGGCATGCTAGTAAAAATGCATATAAACTGTTCTCACCATTTTATATCATATGCTCAAAAGTACTTCTAAATGCTTTTGGGCCTAGAATAGTTTAATGGTCATTAATCATTTTATTTTATTCTTTCTATTTTGTAGCTCTCCAACTTGGAAGTTTGGTTTCAGAGGCCAAAAGACATCGTAAGAAAATTGTTATCTGGAGATCTTGACCTTGGTTTTGTGGGTCTTGATACAGTCAGCGAACATGGTCAGGTAAGTTCAAAGACACAAGATATAATTGGTTGATTTAAATTAGACTTCCTGGTATTTGTTCTCATTGACAAAACAAAACAACTTGCTTCATGAAAAGGCAACAACCTAGCAATGAAAAAAAAAAAAAATAGACGTGTGGGCAATCCATCATATTCAGAATAAGACGTACTTACTACATATATATCAGGGATTTAGATTTGTTTGTTCTATACCTCTGGTTCATATCCTTAGTTTTTACTCTATAGAGAGAATGCCAGACTGGGTTGCAATCTCCAATCAATGTTTTTGCACTATTTGCTATATAAAAATATTTATTATACACATTTAAAATTAACTTCTTGTAAAACTGTCTTGTTTTGTATTTTGGATGATCACCAAGTATATATCTTAAGAGTTGCATGTGCCAGGGGGAAGAAGATCTTATACTAGTTCATGAGGCTCTGGAGTATGGAGATTGCCGTTTATCCATTGCAGTGAGTTAACATTTTGTTTTAGCCTTACTGCCACATGCTGCTCCTGTTATTGGCTTTCACATCAAATTATATTGACTTACTTTGTTTTTTCAGATTCCCCAATACGGGATTTTTGAAAATATAAATTCACTGAAGGAGCTTGCACAAATGCCTCAGTGGACAGAAGAAAAGCCTCTGCGAGTTGCTACTGGATTCAACTATGTAACCGTTTCATTTTCATGTTACTAAAATTTTTCATTTTTGGTAGATTTCCTTCTATCATCTTTTCATAAAAAGTGAATCATGATCTTGTTTCTTTCAGCTGGGTCCTAAATTTATGGAAGAGAATGGGATTAAGCATGTGGTTTTTTCATCTGCTGATGGAGCACTGGAAGCAGCTCCTGCGGTGAGAGGCAGCTTGTACTTTTGTGGAATTGTTTTCCCTCTGGCTATTCTATGTCATAACTTTGTTTTTCCTGTTGGGGGTTACTGTTGGTTGCTAATTAAACTTAATTTTTGTTGATAGACGCCAATAACTCTGTTCTATAGCTTAATAAATAGTGGTCTAAGACTATGTTTATGAGGGAAAATATAAACAAACATGCTCTGAATGTCTAGGGATGACACAGATGGTATAGCTTAACATTCTTTTGCGTTTTTATCTTTGTATCTTTGCACCTGAGCTGAGATAATAATGTAATTAACTTCTGTTCTCAAACAATTTAGAGTAATGCTAATGTCATTTAGCACGCATGATATTTATCTATAATATTTTTCTGTTGCTCTTGATTAGATGGGGATAGCTGATGCCATATTGGACCTTGTGAGTAGTGGGACCACACTGAGAGAAAACAACTTGAAGGAAATTGAAGGTGGAACTGTGTTGGAAAGTCAGGTTAGCAATTGTCTTCTCTCAGCACAATTGGTTGGTTCTTTGTAATTGTAGGCACCAGGCAATTGCTTTTGCTGCGTCATATATCAGATTTGTATCATTTGTGCAATTGGTTTTTTTCAGGCCGTTCTTGTTGCAAGCAGGAAATCCTTGATTCAAAGGAAAGGAGTTCTGGAGACAACTCATGAGATACTTGAAAGATTGGAAGCACATCTGAGGGCAATTGGGCAGTTCACGGTGCATATATCGAATTTATAATCCCTCACCCCCAACCCCCGTTTTTTTGGCTCTTCTATCCCTTTTTCTGATACCATACTTGACAGGTCACTGCAAACATGAGAGGAAGTAGTGCAGAGGAGGTGGCTGAGAGAATATTGAGTCAGCCATCCTTATTGGGGTTGCAGGTATGATATTGAGAGCAATTAAACCCTTGTGTTTGTATCATTTGGGCTAGCTGAAGGGAACTTATCCCTACGGCATTTACTTTTTGCAATTGTGAACTGTTATTCATATTATGCTTTTGTAATTATGAGTAGCATCATGTTTTAACCACAACTCTTACCCAATTTAAAGAGTTGCGCTTGATTGATTATCTTCAGGGACCTACTATAAGTCCTGTATTCTGCAAACGCAATGGGAAGGTATCAGCAGATTACTATGCCATAGTCATATGTGTGCCGAAAAAGGAACTGTACAAGTCTGTACAGCAACTGAGAGCGGTGAGCCCATGCATAAATCTCCAGTTTTCTTTCACTATCTTTATTCGGGGGGTGGATTTTTGACTTGATAGACAAGGGAGGACGTATATTTAAATTGATCGTGTCCATTACATGTCTCCTGGCTTCTAGAGTTGTAATTTTTGTTTTCCTCCTGACCCGAAGGTATGGATTTAGGTGACACATTTTCTAGCATTTGGAGAAATCTTTAATCTAATATGAAACTTACCTGGACCTGTGCTGGTTTACCTATTTTTTGGTCTATCTGGCTGCTTCAGTCTCGTATTTTGAACGATAATAAGAGTTCGGTGGTCATTAGCAAGAGGGGTAATGGCTTAGGAGCTTCCTCTTTAATCTGTTGGATCTTTTCAGAACTGTTTATCATTTTTGTATGATGTATTTGTACAATGCTTGCTTTGTTGAACTGAGAGTCTGAAGGCAGTGACTACACTACCTTTGCACCTTTAACAGCTACTATGGTTCTTATAGTTCATTTTTAATGTGGTTCTGAAGTTAGTATCTTTAATTTAGGAAAGATAGTGGCACAAGTAGGGAATGTGTGGGGCCAACACTTTTGTTCATCCCACTCGCTCCCTCTTTTCTTCTTATCCCTCTTATATTAACGGTACTTAATGTGTGAAGGCCTAACACAACTCTCTTCCTTTATCCGGGTTTAAGAGTGGCTATAGACCATACATGTTGTGCCATCCATAACTGATCCCACCCAGTTGAATGATGTTTGTTGTTGTTTTTGTTGTAATGTGCTTTTAACTTGAGAGGATCCGAGCCCCTTAGCTTGGTTTTCCATTTCAACCATTTTGATGCAGATTGGTGGCAGTGGAGTTCTCATATCGCAGTTGACCTATATTTTCGAGGAGGAAACTCCAAGATGGCGCCGGCTTCTCTCGAAACTTGGGATGTAGCTACTTAGATGGTCTCAAATGGTGGAGGAGAGCCTTTTGTTCTCGTTCTTGGTCAAATGGCCAAAGGAAGGACTTCCACTTGTGTTGTGAAAGCCTCAAGATGAAGATGAGGATGACCAAAGCCCAGGTTTAGCTTTGCAAATCCACCATGGACATTTTTATGCATATGATGATCCCATCTACGTATTCTGCTTAAGGATGATGAACTTTTCTATTCTTGGGTTTAGAGATGTTTCCTAAGTTCATTGTAAATTTATTTTTGATAAAGTAATTTTGGTTTTTGTTGGGAATGTTATTTAAAGATTCGAACTTTTAATCTTTTTTAAGAAGAATGAAGTCTTTTCACTAAATTCAATCATCATTGATAATATTTTGAGTCTGAAAATTTTATATATTCTTGTCAATGTCTATATTTGGTAGTTAGATGAAGGTTCAAATTTGACCTTTTTACAGTATATAGTATTTGTTTGAGTGACTTAAAATTAATTTTTGCACAACACTATTAGCCAAAAATTAGTTTTTGCAAAATAAAAATGATATTTTTATTATAATTATGAATAAAATAAATTATGATATTAATTTGACTGAGTTGAGGCAATTTCTTCAATATGATGATTCCCTACGAGGTACCTACCAAACATATAGGTATATTATCATATGCCAATATTTTTTTCACATGTATAAATATATAAATTATTGGCCATTGGGTGAAATTTTTAGTTAATAATTTATCTAAAAATTTAATTTTTAATAAAATATAATAGTTTATTTAATAGATAAAATTTATTATTGTTGATTGTATAAATATATGAATTGGAGAAATTAGATATTTTTTACCTAAAAAAATATGTCGAGAGTTTTTTTTTTGGCCAGCTCCCCAAACTCCTTCCCGAAACTCGGTAATCTTTTCTGGAATAAGAATAGTACCAACAGCAAGATGCAAAAGGATTCAAAACTCCACGACGAACCTCAGAACTCTCAGAAACAAAATAGTATAATCTGGTTCAGATTCTGGTTATAAGGCGGGTTCATGTTTTTGTTATGTTCAGTAAATTAGGGTTGGCTTTTCAACTTAATCCGGTTTTTAGCCACTGCGAGTGTCCGACTTACTCCTTTGACTCTACCACTCTTGACACAAGCATCCTCTTTCGCTTCTGGTCACTGCCGGCGCAGCCGTCTTACTTCGCTGGTGTTGTTTTTTTTTGCTGGTGAAGGAATCGCCTTCGGGGAGATCTAAGCAGTATTGAAAATCTGGCTGCCATGATTGATTGAATAGTAAATTGGTGTTTGAAAAGGCTGAATTGCTCTCTGCCTGCAAAGTGGAAACTACATTGTTAATCGAATATGGATCTTCTTCTGGGTCTTCTTTTTGTTACCTTTGTCTTTCTCTTCACCGCCCATTGCTCAGAAGCTATCGCTTCTAGCGACGCATTGTCGCTTCTCAGCTTCAAGGACTCTGTCTCTAAGGAATCTTCTGACCTTCTCTATGGATGGAGTAAGGAGTCTCCTGAGAGTTACTGTCAATGGCACGGCGTCACCTGCGAGACTAGGCTTTCTGGCAGAGTTATTGCTTTGAACTTGACCGGACTTCGCGGCGGCGAGCTTACTCCTTCCATTGGAGTTTTGTCTGAGCTTCGGGTTTTGTCTCTTCCCCATAATATGTTCTCTGGTGAGATCCCGGAGACTCTGGGAAAGTTTCGGCTTCTGGAGGTTCTTGAGCTTCAAGGAAACAATTTTTCCGGGAGGATTCCTAACCAGATTAGCTATCTTCCATCTCTTCGCATTCTTAACCTCTCTAATAATGCTTTGTCCGGTTCTATACCCGGTAAATTGATTGGCTCTGGAAATGTTAGCGTTATTGACTTGTCGAATAATCAGCTTTCTGGTCCAATTGTAGATAGTTTCAACACAGTCTTTGAATTTTTGAATCATTTGAAGCTGTCCCACAACTTCCTAACAGGCGAAATCCCCTCTGAAATTGGGAAATTCAGAAATTTGAGGACGCTTTTACTCGACGGTAATATCTTAGAAGGTGCTATCCCTTCTGATATTGGGTATATGACAGAACTCAGACTTCTAGATGTCTCTAGAAATAGTCTCACCGGAAGGATTCCGAAAGAGATAGCCAACTGCCAGAAACTGTCAGTGTTTGTGTTGACTGATTTATTCGATGATAATGCTTCCTCCGATGAGAGCTTGGTGAATAGCTTCAGAGGAGAATTCAATGCTTTTGTTGGACATATTCCTTCGCAGGTGTTGTTGCTTTCAAGTTTAGAGATTTTGTGGGCACCAAGAGGGAATCTTGGTGGACGGTTGCCTTGGGGCTGGACAGATTCATGCTCGCTTAGAATACTCAACTTGGCAGAGAATTATATTATTGGGGGGATACCAGAAACCTTGGGGATGTGCAGAAATTTAACTTTCCTTGACTTGAGCTCTAACAATTTAGTGGGGTATCTTCCTTCAAAGCAGTTTCAAGTTCCATGTATGGTGTACTTCAATGTCAGTTGGAATAAGCTATCTGGTACACTTCCAGGATTTGAGAAGGAAAGCTGTGATTTAAGCAGAATCCTGGGTGATGCGCATGTTGATATTCTAGTTGGGGAATCACTGATGGATGCTCTCACTGGATCAGGTTCAGAAGATGCTGTTGTCATTAACCATGATTTCAGTTGGAATAGCTTCACGGGATCTTTACCTTTATTCTCACTAGGGGATACTACAAACAGCAAGATTTCCTACATGCTATTACTGAATAATAACAAGTTCAGTGGAACTCTACCATATCATCTGGTTTCGAATTGTAATGATCTCAAGATGTTAAAGGTTAACTTGAGTGTGAATCAACTCTCAGGTGGAAATTCCCAAAAATTGCTTCTTGACTGCTTGAAGTTGACAGAGTTTGAGGCTGCGTACAACCAGATTGGGGGTTCAATTGATCCGCATGTTGGCAACTATACAATGCTCCAGCGCCTTGATTTGAGGGGGAACAAACTTACTGGATTTCTGCCTGATCAATTGGGAAACCTGAAAGAATTGAAATGGGTGCTTTTAGGAGGGAACAATTTAACTGGAGAAATCCCTTCTCAACTTGGTCAATTGTCTTCTCTTGTTGTTTTGGATCTATCTCACAATGCTCTTACTGGCACAATTCCTGCAAGTTTGACAAATGCCACAACTCTTGAAACTCTGTTGCTAGATCACAACAAGCTCAATGGGGAAATACCTTCATCTCTTTCCACCCTTTCCAGTCTTGCTGGTTTTGATGTTTCTTTCAACAACCTTTCTGGTCATATTCCCCGTCTTCATCACCCAAGTGATTGTGACTCCTACAAGGGGAATGTACACCTGCATTCATGCCCTGATCCATATTCTGCCTCACCTGCTTATCTCCCAGTCCCTCTTGAAGTCCCAAATTGGCATAGACGAAACAAATTGAAGACAGTAATAATAGCTGTGGTCTCTTCAGTCTCTGTGGTTCTCTGTGTACTAGGAATAGTTTTGGTGATCACTTTTGGAAGGAACAAATTTGGTCGGCTCAGCAGCCTTCGAAGCAGACTACTGGTGACCTTCCAAGATGTTCCAATTGAACTCAGTTACGATAACGTTGTCACAGCCACAGGAAATTTCAGCCTCCAAAATCTAATTGGAACCGGTGGGTTTGGGTCTACTTACAAGGCTGAACTATCCCCTGGTTTTCTTGTTGCCATAAAGAGGTTGTCCATAGGTAAATTCCAAGGCATTCAACAGTTTGAGACAGAGATAAGAACCTTGGGGAGAATCCGACACAAAAACCTTGTCACTCTCATTGGCTACTATGTAGGGGAGGCCGAAATGTTCTTGATATACAACTACCTTTCTGGTGGGAACCTTGAAACTTTCATACACAACAATTCAGATAAAAATATGTTGTGGCCAATTATCTACAAGATAGCAATAGACATAGCAGAGGCCATAGCTTACCTTCATTACTCCTGTGTTCCTCGCATAGTTCATCGTGACATCAAGCCCAGCAACATCTTACTCGACGAGGATTACAACGCCTACCTTTCAGATTTTGGATTGGCTAGACTCATGGAGGTCTCTGAGACCCACGCCACAACTGATGTGGCAGGCACATTTGGGTACGTTGCACCTGAATATGCCACTACTTGCAGGGTTTCCGACAAAGCAGATGTTTATAGCTTCGGTGTTGTGTTACTAGAATTAATGTCCGGAAGGAAGTCACTTGATCCATCTTTTTCTGAATATGGAAATGGGTTCAATATTGTCCCGTGGGCTAAGTTGCTAATGACGGAAGGTCGTTCTTCTGAACTGTTTTCACCTGCTCTGTGGGAAGCAGGACCTGAGGAGAAACTGTTGGGGCTTTTAAAAGTTGCATTAATCTGCACAGTGGAGACGCTTTCAATTCGGCCATCGATGAAACAGGTTCTTGAGAAATTGAAACAACTTAAAAGTTGAAAACTTTCAGAATCAAAGTGTACAGTTATAGAAAGACCTTTGGAATACTGACTCGAGAGAAAGTGTGATCTTCAAGTTCCGTTGAGCCCAGTTGCTTTGAAGCAACCTTTCCTTGTATATACAATGAAGATACAAGTAATCCGATCTCTCAATTTTAGTTACATGGATTTTTTGCTTTCTACTTCAGCAATGCCCATTACTTAGAAAATCGCTTTGTTAATTATATTATTGTTCACATACAAATGGCTAATCTTTAAAATGTTCAGTTTTAATTATTCAAGATTTAGATGGGGTCTACAAATGGTCATCAATTTGTTTGACGCAAGTTAAATGCATTTATTTCTTCCACGGACACATTGCAGGTTGATATATCATTTCATATTTTTAAATTTTGGAACCCTGTAAATATCCATATCTTTGTAATTATTTAATAATATATCCGATTTTAAATATAAGATATATTTAATTAAGTTGGGTAGATTAAAAAAATAGTTAAATTAATTATTTATAATAATTATATATTAATTTAATCATTTATAATGATTATGTATTAATTTATTTAAAATATTTCTTTTTAATTATTTATATTTAAACTATTTTTTATTAAAATTAATTTAATATATACAATTATATAAAAATATTTTAGAGAGAAAATTATAATTTTTAAAGATAATGTGTATTAAAGTTTTATAATTATAATTAAAATAAATATATAATTTTTATATTTAAGATTAAAAAAATATTATGAATTCACGAGGTGGTTTTGATAAAATATGATGAGATATGCAATTGACAGTAAAAAAACATAAATCTAGAAAGATAGGACGAAGAATAGAAATAGCAGGCATCAAATCTGAGGAAAAGAATTGGTACTGGTGAAGAATCTTTGTTCTGGAAAGACGTGTGGACCAAACTTAATGCACAATAATAATCTTTCTTATTTCTTACATTACCAAAGATGACGTGTTTGATTAGGCTCAATGGTAATAAGATATTGCGTTAATAATAAAAATTGTATATTTTTAGGGAATATCTATTCCTAGGAACCCCATGAATACTCATTACAAACCTGCAATCCTTTCTAAAATGTCAATTTTGTCCTCAATAACCTGGGTGAAAAGATAACATTTGTCCCCGGCAATTATTGTAGGTGACCCCCTCCTGCCACCGTTCTTCCTTCCTCACCCCCTTCTTTATCTTCACTGCGGTCTTCTTCGTTGGGTAGGTTCATTATTGATTGTCAAAACCCATCTATTGGAGTCTTCTCTCTCTTCTGAAGTCTCTTATCTCCGTGGATTTCAATCAGAGCTTCATCACTTGCTTCTTCATATCTGCTTCATATCGTTGCTACTCTGTTTTGATCACAAATCTCTTCCTCTAAGGCCCCACTTTGGGGCAACCTCACTGGATTTCTTGTTCTATGGCTTTTCTTTGAGAGCATTTGGGCAGGATTTTCTTCTGGTTCTCAGACCCATTGATTCAATCACCTTGTCTCATTTGTTTTTGTTGCCGCTCTGATCGACTTGCTTCCCTGCCATGTCTTGATGATCAGACCTTCCTTTCCTTTTCCCTTTTTCGATTCCACCGTTGGGGGAAAATCTGTATGCATATATAAATCTGTATTTGTATGTGGAATCAATTATTTGAGTTTGTGTCTGTGGTTCTAGTGTAACTGGGTTTGGTAAACATTGTTTTAAAAATTTTGTAAGCAAAATTTGAATTTTAAAAAAATTTAAAATAAATAATTATATTTATTTTAAAAAAATTAAATTAAATTATAATTTAAAATTAAAATATTATATAAATTATTGAGATTAATTTATAAAATAAAAAAAATTATATATTAATTAATTATTATTTTATTTTTATTTTTTATTATATTATTTTTTTATCTTTCTTGTGTTGAATAAAAATATTTATTTTTTAATAATTTTTTAATTATAATTTTTTAATAATAATTTTTTAATCACTCATTTATTTTTAACAATTTTTTTCTATAATTTTATTTAAAATTTTTTTCTAAAAATTATTTAAATTATATTTATTTTTAATAATAATTTTTTTAACACTCATTTATTTTTAACAATTTTTTTCTATAATTTTATTTAAATTTTTTTTCTAAAATTTATTTAAACTTTTTTTATAAATATTTTTTAAAATTTTTATCTAAATATATTCTAAACTTATTTTTAAAAGTAAAATAGTATTTTTATTATATTAATTTAAATAATTATTAAAAAATAACTTATTGCACTTCTCTCAAATAATATATCAAACACTATCATTTTATTTAATTAGTTTTTTTTCCTAAAATTATAGTTTAAAATATGTTTTAAGACCAAAATATAGTTTAAATTAAAAATTAAATAAATAATTATTAATTAAATATTTAATTTTTTTAAATTAAATTATAATTTTAGAATATAAAATTATAGTTTTAGATAAATTTATAGAATTAATTTATAAATAAAAAAATATTTTTTAGTTATATAATAATAATTTTATTTTTGTCTTTTTATCTTTATCATTTTACACGTCACTTTTAATAATTTTTTTATCAAAAAATTTATTATAATAATAATTATCTAAATTTTTATTTTTTTAATTTTTTTATAATTATTTTTAAATTATTTTTTTATAATCTCTTCTTCTTCACAAATTAAACACATTGCCTATACAATGCTGGGGACAATGCTATTGAATCAAACATGCTATGAAGTTGATTTTCCCAAAATTGAGTTTTGCTTACAGAAATTAGGTTTTATAAATTGGTATACCTACCTATCTATCCATAAAAGCAACAGTTGTCCTAAAACACAGTTGAGTACAATTTGTCAACATTTTCTATGAATTCAAATCAAAATAAAAATACTAAATTTTGAAATATGATATTAATTCGGAAACTATAGGTATACTTAGTGATTATATATATATATGTGTGTGTGTGTGAATCATATTTTTCTTGTAACATGTGTGTATACATATATGTATAAAATATATGCACTGTAGCGATGGCAAAAATATATGAATTGTAGCAATAACATATTCTTTTTACATCAAATATATGTTGAAAGTTCTTTTTTTTTTGGATCTAACGTAGGGTCGTGACTTCATAAAATTTTGATATTTGTTTATGAATAATGCAATTGATGGCGGACAAAATATTGTGGTGCGGCGGCCAGCTTCCCAAACCCCTTAAACCCTATTGTGTCCCGAAACTCTAATCTTTTCTGGGATAGAGAATAACGCCAAGAGCAAGATGAAGAAGGATTCTAAGCTTGATGACGAACTTCAGAAATCTCAACAACAAATAGTGGAATCTGATTCAGACTCTGGTTATGAGGTAGTTAGGTAGTTTCATTTTTTGTTATTTTCTGTGGAATAGGTGTTCGAAGATTTTGTCTTTCTACGCTTTCGTGGTTGAAAACAAATTTCTAAAATGTGCAAGACTGTTAGTTCTTCACTTCTCGCTTAAAATCAGCTCAAAGTTTATCTTCACTTTATTTGATACAACACAGTTTTCTTCCCTTCCTATGCGAGCAACCATTTCTCTATCTCAGCAGCATAAATAGATTAGTTATGTACGGTTGTAAATATATTAGTTTGACTTCCAACTTTTTGATTTTAGGATTCTTCTCAAGATCATGGATCAGAGGATTCAGGTACATCATCGGAATTTGAAGACGGAGAAAGTGGTCCGTTTGGGGATGAGGTACTTTTCAATTGTATTAGGCCTGCTTTATAGTCTTGCAACGTAATGAAGAATACTTACCTTTTTGGTTTTGGGAAAAAATATTCTAGGATAATATGGGAGATGATGACTCTGAAGATTCAGAAGCTGGAGAAAGTGGACCGTCTGAAGATGAGGTACATGATCATTGTGTTTAGCAGCCATGCCAATGCTGTATAAGTGTGCAAACTATTATTTGTTTGACGTTTTGAAGATTGTTATCTGGAACTCTACTACTTTTTGCTTAGCTGTTACCAATATGTGTAAGAGTTACTATGGCAGGGCTTTGTCAACACGGGCGGTAGTCAGGCCTTGGGTGACGCCAATGATCCAGAAGATGGAAGTGAGGACTCTGAAATTCTTCAGGGAGCTGAGAGTGATTCTTCTGAAGATGAGGTCCTCGTCCTATTATCTTATAGTTGAGTTAATTTTGTCTTAGTTATCCTCCTCTAACCAAGCTTGAGTTTGTGTATACTTTATTTTGCCTTTGATAGGTGGCTCCTCGAAATACCATTGGAGATGTCCCTTTGAAGTGGTATGAAGACGAACCTCATATTGGATATGATGTCAAGGGAAAGAGGATAGTGAAGAGGGAAAAGCAAGACAAATTAGATTCCTTTCTTGCAAGTGCTGATGACCCAAGCAGTTGGTTAGTTTGATATTTCTTATTTTATGTTATTCATTTCATTTGTGTTTAGATGATTTTCTCTTGGCAATGATCTATGAAGATATTCTTATCATCCTGTATTGTTTCTCTGGTAATGTATACTTATTCTTTTTATCCTGTAATATATATTTGTGGAAAAATAAGCTTATTAGTTTTATCGATATCATCTTCTCTCTGGAAAAGTATGTTAATTTTATATCCTCTTGAAAATTTAAGGCGTAAGTTCTATGATGAGGTCAATGATGAGGTAGTGGAACTGACTAAAGAGGAAGCCAGAGTTATCTCTAAAATGATCAAGGGTCAGGCACCTCATTCTGACTTTGAGCCATATCCGGTCTGTAGTTACTATCCATTTTTTGTTTATGTTCTCCTTTCAACGCTTTTAATCTTGTATTATTATATTTTTAGCAATTAGTATATAATATTTTTGTTCTTTAGTTTGATGTTTCAAGGAATATTTTCAGGATTATGTTGACTGGTTTAAATGGGATGATTCCATTCATCCATTGTCTAATGCACCTGAACCTAAAAGAAGATTTATACCTTCAAAATGGGAAGCTAAAAAGGTAACCATACCTTCATTTCCTTTTTCTGGTGTAAAATGATACAACTAGTGCGGATATGAATTAGCGCTATAGATCAATTGGTGATGGTGATTTCCTTTGTTATGCACACACTTGTACAATTGTACAGGTTGTGAGGTATGTTAGAGCAATTCGTAAGGGATTAATAACTTTTGACAAGCCAAAGGAGGAAGATGGTCCCTATCTCTTGTGGGGGGATGATTCTGGTTCAACAGAAAAATCAAACCATTTAGCTTACATTCCTGCACCAAAGCCAAAAGTTCCTGGTACGAATATGGCTCTGGAGTTCAAAAGTTGAACATTTTTTTTTTTTAAATTTTGCCCCTGAAAAGAAATTTAATTGATTTTATCTTGAGGTATTCTTCATTAGAAATATAACTTGATTATGCTTCTTAGGCCACGAGGAGTCTTACAATCCTCCTCTAGAGTACATTCCAACCCAAGAAGAAATCAATTCTTATCAGTTGATGGATGAAGAAGACCGCCCTAAGTTTATTCCTAAAAGGTACTGTGAACTTGGAATCCACATATTGCTTTCCCTTTTTTCGTAAGTTTGCTAATAAACATCACTTTTGCTAGGTTTACATATCTGAGAAGCATCCCTGCATATGATAATTATGTGCAGGAACGTTTTGATCGTTGTTTGGATCTATTCTTGTGCCCTCGAGTTCGAAAGAAACGTGTGAGTATATTGCTAGACTGAAAAATAATCAATTTACTGTTTTTTTGTTCAAGATGTGTAATTTTTCATAATAATTTTTTTAAATCAATATTTTAATAGTTTATACTGTATCTTTTTTTTTTTGTTCCAGCTCAATATTGATCCTGAATCTTTGAAGCCAAAGCTTCCAAGTCGAAAGGATCTTAAGCCTTACCCAGTGGCATGCTATATTGAGTACAAAGGTCATGAAGATGCCGTTACATCAATTTCTGTTGAAACTTCAGGGCAATGGATGGCATCAGGTATGGATGATGATAATATACTTTAGTTTCAGTGAAGTATATGGGTCTCCTTATATTCTGTTTTCTTAAAGGTTCAAGTGATGGAACTGTTC
Organism: Leucaena leucocephala; assembly: GCA_037074615.1. Classification (NCBI taxonomy): domain Eukaryota; kingdom Viridiplantae; phylum Streptophyta; class Magnoliopsida; order Fabales; family Fabaceae; genus Leucaena; species Leucaena leucocephala. Next base: position 14,077,498 of record CM073550.1, read on the forward strand.
GTATCTGGGATGTTCCAACTGGTAGATGTCTTAGACTGTGGGAGATTGGTGAAGCCATTACCTGTGTCGCTTGGAATCCTTTGCCTGATATGCGTATTCTTGCTGTCTCTGCGTAAGTCTGGTTTGAGTGTTTCTAAAGTGCTCTATTTTGTTATAGATACTATGAGGATTTCCTCTTGAATTTGCTTTAGGATTTGGCATTGTGTATGAATCAGTGGAAAATTTTCTGTAGGGGACAAGATTTACTTATGTTGAATGCTGGTTTGGGGGATGAAGAAGAACAGCAAAAGATTCGCGAGCTTCTCCATGTTGAGTCGTCTGCACCAGATGACTCAGGTTAGTGTTTGCTATAATTTCTTTCTTCAACACACATAATAAACTTATTTAAAAGAAGGTTCCAGGAGGTTCCAAATCATGTTCCAGAAGAATTCTAGGATAATACTTACCAATTCATGTAAACAAAGATGTGGTTAAGACAAGGAGTGAAATAGGAAGAATGAGGAACCTCTTTACTGAAAGTTTAATGTTATGGGATGGAGTAATGACCCAAAGTCCCACATCGAGTAACTTAGGTAGCTTGGTGGGGTATATAAGTGGTGTGGTTCTTCCCTTTTACGAGGCGCCTTTTGAGGGTGGGTTCCTCACTCCGCTTTATATCGTAACAGATGGTATCAGAGCCGGTACCGGCCTCTGCCCGGGTGGCTCTGCTGGCTCTTTCCCAACGGTGACTTCTGCCCGGCGTGGGCGCCGGCTCTTCCGGGGAGGGCCACTGTTATGGGATGGAGTAATGACCCAAAGTTTAACAACTGGTAGATCAAGTCATGTCAACGTATTATTATTTTGCTTCAACCTAATGCAATGCAAGGAGCACCAAAAACTCACAATTCACCTGCCTGCACCACTGCTCATCTTTCTGATTCACGAACCCAAAGTCTTCAAACTAGCTTATGCATTGGCCAACTAAATTTTTTTAATTGAAGAAGAACAAATTTAAGTTTGGAATTGAAAATTAACTGATCAATAAAGGATGGTATAGACTCAAGATTTTAAGTGGCACATGATTTCTGATGATCCAAGCCTATTATTCTTTCTTATTTTCTTACCTTTCTATTGTGTTTACAGACGGAAAAACCCCTAGTGTGAGCTGGCTTCAAGATAATAAAATCGAAGGTTTAAGGTTAAAGCATTTCAAGGTATTTTCGTGCTGGTCTCCAGAACGATAACATTTTAATTTGCCTGTTGGATTGAAGTTGTGGAATTTTATTTGACGCCAATTTGTGTTTATGTAGACTGTTTCGGGAGTAGAATGGCACCGAAAAGGTGACTACTTTTCAACAGTGATGCCAGCTGATATCCTTTTTAAGAATTAGGGCTTTTCTTACATTTCAAGTATAAATTAATAGTTATAAATACCTCTATTATTTAAAATACAAACATCAGGAATTAGCTGATTCTTTTTCTTAACGTGTTCTTTACGGGAAACAAGATCAGTTCTGATTCACCAGTTATCAAAGAAGCTTACGCAAAAGCTTCCATTCAAGTTGCATGGACTCGCTGTTAGGTCAACTTTCCATCCAACCCGTTCCTTCTTCTTTGTTTGTACTAAAAAGACTGTCCGCGTGTATGATCTGTTGAAGACCAAGATTGTTAAAAAGCTTGATACCGGACTCCGTGAAGCTTCCTCCATTGCCATTCATCCTGGAGGTACGGTTACTTTTGTTTTATTGTGATAATTATACTTTGTTAGATACTTTTCCTTTATATTGTCAGAAAGCTAATCATCGTAGTTTTTTTTTTTTTTTAATGCATTCCTTTCAGGTGATAATCTGATTGTGGGAAGTAAAGAAGGGAAGACGTGTTGGTTTGATATGGATCTTTCATCAAAACCTTACAGAGTTCTTAAGTAAGTTTTGGTCCCTCTAGTCTTTTGTGTGTGTGTGTCACAATTCAACCAATTAGGGGCAAACACTTCAACTACAAAGATGATGTGGATGATCTTAAATAGTCTTGCAACTTTACAGGTGTCACCCAAAAGATGTCAACAACGTGGTCTTTCATCGATCGTATCCATTGTTTGCTTCATGTTCAGATGATAGCACTGCATACGTTTTTCATGGGATGGTTTATTCTGATCTCAATCAAGACCCTCTTATTGTTCCTTTAGAAATTCTCCGTGGCCATAAAAGTTCAAATGGAAGAGGTGAGAACATTTACTATATATACATTTGGTATGCTCCTGAGCAAAAGGAGGGACATGAGAGGTGTTAAAAGTTGGAAAATGACTATTATATCTCTACCCTTAATTTAATAATTATATAACTAATTTACATAGATTAAGAAAATTAGTTAAATTATTTGTAAAAAGTGTGTTGATTTCCTTAAAATACTCTCTTTAATCATTTGTATTAGAACTACACTTTAAAGGGAACCCCCTTAATAAGTTAATATGTACAATCAATAGGGATAGTTTGAAGAAAAATTATAAATTTGAGAGATAAAGTAGATTGAGATTTTACATTTATTTGGGACTAAAATTTTTAAGTTTGAAAATTAGGGGCATGAATGTCATTTCACATCGAACCTACCCAATTTTTCTTTTGCTACATTTGAAAATTAGGGGCATGAATGTCATTTTACATCGAACCCACCCAATTTTTCTTTTGCTACATTTGAAAATTAGGGGCATGAATGTCATTTTACATTGAACCCACCCAATTTTTCTTTTGCTACATTTGAAAAGTAGGGGCATGAATGTCATTTCTCTTTATTGCAGGGATACTGGACTGTAAATTCCACCCAAGCCTGCCTTGGTTATTCACAGCTGGTGCTGATAAAGTTATTAAACTCTACTGTCATTGAAGATAATATGGAAATTCTACTTAATACATGTTCACCACTCTAGAAATTGAAGATCACTGTCATTTACGCCTTTTCTGACTCATGTTTGCTGCAATATTCGTGGGAAAATGCCTCATTTTATTGCCGTGAATCAATTTTGTATTAATTATTTCACTTGTTAACAAGCCATGCGATAGACACGTATTCTTTATACGGACATTTTATAAAGTTAATTCAATGATTTTATAATTTTTTTTCTTCTATTTATATTTTTTTAATCATTTGGTTATTAGTAAAATCTTTCAGTGAGAGTTGATTACTGTGAAGGAATTTCTTCGCTTGTGCAATTTCTGTTTCAGAATTTCCAGTTATTACCAAGTCATCTACGTATACCAATGTTATTACCATGCTATTACCTCTACACTTAATGGACGTTGAATAATCATGCTTGCTTTGAATAAAACCACCTTGGACCAAAGCCATGGACAGTTTATCATTCCAGTGCCTTATGAGGTTTGTTTTAGTCCATAAAGTGATTTCTTTAGTCTACATATCAAGTTCTCCCCTTGTTGATCAAACCCTTGGGGAATAGTCATGGGGACTTCCTCATTCCAGTCTCCCTACTCTCTGATACCCTGTTGGATTGCACAGATAACCCAAGACATTGCCGCAGCCCATGCTTTATTTATTTAGTTACATACCTAATTCATCAGAATTTTATTTCAACTACATCCGAATTTGATCCGTGTTGTGTACTTTATTATAGTGGGTGAGTCTCCTAACAGAGATTTTCTGACTTAAATTCGAGATCTCACTTAAGTGATATTGAATTATTTATTACTCAGGTCAATCTCCATTAGTCATAGCCGGTGCTTTATATATTGTAAATATGGGGCTCACGGTCTAAATATACACATGACTTACGTGCTGGGCCCTTAATAATATTCAATGACTCGTTAACTCAAACACAGACTTGCTAACCATCCTCCGTAAGTTTAAGTGGAGTAAATTCAACTAATAAAGAGAGTGAGATATATAATTATTTAGAGCGTATTTAATCTTTAAAGAATACTATTTTATTATAGTTCTAGTCGCAGTTTTTAAAGAGGCATCATATATCCTAAATGTCTAAATTTATACTTTAGAATAATAGATAACTTGTCTTACTCAATATTAATTTCGCTTAAAAGGAAGGGAGATTTCGCTGTGCTTTTGAATTGTGGGTGAGTCTAATCCTTTTTAAAAAAAAAATTATACCAAAAAATGTGGGATAAATTATTTAGAGTGTATTCGATATTTATGAAGTATAACTTTATTATAATTTTTAATTATAATATTTGAGAAGATATTATAACTCTTACGTATTTAAATTTAATTTAATGGTAATTGATAATTTATTGTATAATATTATTATTATTTAAGAGAGAGAAAGAAATTTTACCTTATCACTTAATTTTAGATGAGTCCAACACCCTCAAAAAAATTCTTTTAAGAAAAAAAAAGCAGGCACTTGCTCTTTCAGTGTTACGTAAACTATTTATTCTTCCGACACCCCTATCCTACCGTTGGAACTCCAGACTGCAAACTGAGAGCAATACCCAGCACCAAAAGGCTCCCAGAACAAATCAAATGTGAGCATTCGAAGCTCGCAGCATGCACACGTGATACTTGGTAACTACTAAGTTCATCATGAACATTAACGCCCCTATACAAGGCTTCGCCTCAACTCAGTAGTCCTTCAATCGTATCAATCGATGTTCTTCACAGATCGATGAATATGTTCCTATCGCTGATTCGATAGGGATTTCTAGTAATCATGATATGGTGTACCATGGCATGGGATTGCAAAACTGGCATCAATTGGCTCAAATCTTTTATGAGTCCAATTCTTTCATTATCATTCGATGCGAAGAAATTATCCATGATCAAATGGGTAGGCCTCTATCGAACCTTTTGATTCTTGATTTGATAGGTGAAAGACACTTGACAGAGAAGTAAATGACCGGGAAAACCACAAAAATTTTTATAGGTAAAAAGACATTAATACCCTTAATATTTTTTTTATAAAAAAGATAATTCTATTTTTTTATAAAATTTTCCCAAATATTTTTAAAAGAGAACTCATTTAGTACAATTTAATTTAAAAGAAAGGCTTATTGAAAAATAAATGAGGGGCCTGAGTTTTTATTTTTAGTTCTATAGCTTAAAAATAAAATTAATTAAATATGTATTGTGCCAGAGCATCCGCCTCCATGTTCAAATCCCTCCCACATGCACCTATCATACGTCAGTTTATCTAATTAAAGGATAAAATATAATATATTTAATAGAATATAATTTTATTATAGTTCTAATAATAATATTTAAGAAATTATCCTAATTTTTAGGTGTCTAAATTTATATTTAAAAATAATAGACAATTCACCCTTTCTAATATTAGTATATTTTGGAAGAAAAAAAATTTTATTTTATTTTTAAATTGTGGGTGAACTCAATTCTTTTTTAAAAATTTTATTATCAAAAAAAAAAATCCGTCCCACATGCTTCCTTTATAATTTTGGTCAAAATTACACGCAAGGCCCCTTTCATTTATCTATCAATCCCCAGTGGCGGGGGAGGGATAAAAGTGAAATCGCCTTCCCACAAGCTCGAACAGTAAATCGTAAAATCTCCATTGGAAAGTTATAATCCCTGATCGCATGCACTCTGATTTCTTGTGGTGGAACGGCCTTCACATTAATAATTTAGTTAAGAGAATTTATCTTAAACAGCTCATGCGTGATTGATTATAGCTTAAATATATAAAAATTCCCTTAATTTTAAATCAGTTACTCATAATATCTTTAATTTTTACAATTTTAAATTAAACATTTTATTATTTCATATTTTAATTATTAAACCTATATCATTAAAATTATTATTAAAATTAATAATTTTTAGTATGTCATAATTTTTATATTATATATCACATCATTTAAAAAATAATATTTAACAATTTACATATAATTTTAAGTAGTTTATATTTTTTATTCAAACAATACATAGCCAAATAAATATTTTAAAATTTTTAAGTACTTATTTTAAGTATTTTATAAGTATTTTATTTTAAATATTTAAAATAAATTTAAATTATATATTAAGTGTCAAATTTTATTTTTAAAATGATATAATATATAATATACAAATTATGACATGGCAAAAATCATTAACTTTAACTATAATTTTAACAGCAATAGTTTAATAATCAAAATATAAAATATTAATATCATTAATTTAAACTTTTAAAGATTAGCGATATTATGTATAACTCACTTAAAATTTAAGAGTTGTATATATTTTAACCTTGATTATATTATAAATATAATCGGTTACTAATTTCAACTATGGGAAATAATAAAATCAGTCTTCCAGGGGCTTCACAATTTAATTTATCTGTTTGGTAAATCAAACACTGATTAATTTGAAAGACCTAAAAGATGGAGAGGAAAAGAATTGAATGGATATAATAAAAGTTTGGCGTCTCTAATTCCTTAATCAAGTTTTACGTTTCACTTAAAGGGGCGACATTCCTTCAGTTGAAATTAAATAATATATTTAATTAATTTAATTATATTAAAAAAAATAATTAATATTATATTTTTTTAAAACAATTTCATAATCATTTTCTTTAATTTATCCTCATTTATTTAATTATTATTAAAAAAATATTAAAAGAGATAATTTTAAAAAATAAATAAAATAAATAAATTTTATATTTAAGATAAAAATTAAAGGAGTATCTTATTAATTCAAACCAACCCCATCACTTATTTGCAAATGATTTATTAGACTATTACTTCGCCTCACGCCCAATGTATACATGTATGTATATCTACCGAAGGCATACTTTTTTAACAACGCCATGAACAAGGTAACTTCCAATATTGAGTTATATGCAACACATGGAGCTAGCTAAGAAAACACATTATAGTTTAGCTCTGATAACGAACCCTTTATTCCATTTCAAGTAAAAGCATTTGAATATCGAATTATGCATGAGATATTTCATCCTGCAGCTACATACATACTATACAAACATGAAGTTTGGGACGATTTATTTGTGCTTCTTTGTTCATAAAGAATTACAATAGGACAGTGATTCTCATGTTTTCATCCTAAGATTTAAGACAAAAGCTGAACCGCGGCTATGGTCGGTATCTTTTCTCGCAATTTTTGTGTAACAGCAACACGCACGGTCATGACACCAGCAGCTGGACCTGTGATCCGGACCTTCACTATTGGCTCTTCAATGGCTACCAGCTCAAGAGACCCTTGAGCCGCTCCGACCAGGTACGGTCTTATTTCCTCCAACACCTGAGGCAGTTGTTAATAATTTGAACTATATTAACAACTGATGCGAACATTGAATAACAAGCATTTCCCAAGAGATAGAGAGGGAGAGATATATTGAAGAATAATTACATCAATAATCAAGATAGAATGTTCCCTCATTCTCCAACAAATTACTGTTTGCTTTTTGCAATGGCGATAGTAATTAAACTAGTCTTGACTTATTGATGTTAATATAGAAAAAACACTGAAAGAACTAGATAAAGACCAAATGAAGTGTTCCAACGCTAAATAATTACAAGTATGTCACATGCACTCGGTTTACTATCAATCAATGTAACCAATTGAAAGGACGATAAGCTTCTATTGATCTTGGACCAATCTCATTACCCATAATCCCAAAACATATGAAATGAAGAACCACATTTATACACTAATTGGGCAGATAATTTTTATGTTCTAATTCCGTTTTCACCAGCATCAAGGCATCTTTCCTTTGCGCACATAACATATATAACTGAACCTGAAATCCCGCATGCCGTCCAGCAGATAGAGTAAAACCTCAGCTATCATCCTCGAATATAGACCAATAAAAGCTAACAATAGTTTCAAAGGTTCAGAGGTTTTACTATCACGTTTGTCTGCCATCAAAGCCACACAAGGTTACTAGCTTTTGACAGAAATACCCTGTTTAACAATGCCATTCTATCAAAATCCAAGCGCGTCTTTTTTATCACACATAAAAACTATCATGCCGGCAGCACGATGCCATGAACTGAATACCCAAAAAAGATCCCCACATGAATACTCTTCAGTCTTCCTTGTTATGAATTACACAAATCATAATTTATTCAATAGTGTAATTCTGTTTTGCCAATTCTGTTTCAACCACTCCTAGCCTCAAATAAATATGTAAAAAGAAAACTCAAGCTATTTATTGAACAGTGTTCTATAAAGCATTTAATGATCTGTGGATGGCAGACAAGGATTCTTGCTTAGCTCATAGCTGGAGGGTTTAACAACATGAAAAATAGTCAGAAGTTGCCTCATATCCAGAGTTTTATATTTTCCATTACATAGTAAACAGTAACAGTAAATCTTCAACCTTTGCCTTGAGTTCTTTAACTAATTTATTACCAGGTATTAATCCATCATGTAGCCCCTATTAAATTTAATGACTGAATGAAATTAGATGATTGGTAGTATTAATAGTCATAATCTTTTTAATCAAAAAAAAAAAAGGGAAACATCTGTATCTCTTTAAAGAATACCAAGTTCCTTCAATCACTATGCCACTCTCTGATTATTTCTTTAATTATGTCAACTAATGTTGAACATACTTACTTTTCCAGATCTAATAGCATGTGATATCTTTCTTTTAAAGCCTATTCTGTATGTCTCTATTGTTGGTCAAGGAAGAAGACAACTTGAATTTTGGAAATTCTACGATAATCAGTCCGCCATAATTCATAGAAATGCTAGAGAGAAGACAAACATAATGCTAGAGCATGCCATAACTAACCTTCTCAATATTTTCTTCATTTAGCTCAAGCCCAGTCTCTTCGTCAGCCACTTGTTCTACTGCCACTATTTCAGGGATCTTTTCCATTAAAAGACGCTCAATGCCCAATTTCATTGTCGTAACAGAAGCTGGACAGGAGCCACATGCTCCTTGTAGCTTCAACCTTACAACATTGCCATCAATTTCATGCAAAGCCACATTCCCCCCATCAGAAATTAGATACGGACGAACTTCATCCAGCACAGTTTCTACATTATCTGCAGTAAGTGGCAATTCCACAGCTGGATCTGGAGTAGCAACGGCCTTCAAAACTGTACAAGGAACATGAAAATAAACCTTGAGGAGTTTGACATTCATTAAACTGAGGCAGAGAGCGAGAGGGGGGGGGGAGAGAGTGGATTTGGAATTATAGGCAGGCTAAGGTATCGGTGCTACTATATTAAAAGAGGTGTAATGTTGCACATGTTGATCAGCCATGCATATGATCTATTTATATAGATATTCCAGTGTTAATCTGAATCTATCAAACTAGGGAGGTAAATTCAGAGTCCTTTTGTACATGCAACTTTGGTTAAAACATTACAGGTTACAACTAACTTTTCAATTCAGTTATTGATTTCAACCAGGAGCAAAAAAATCAGTATTCCAAGTTCTTCACAATTTATTTTATCAGTTTGGCAAATCCTACAAAGCCAGTCCACCGATTAATTTGGAAGACCTAATAAAGTCTTATGTTTTATTTTCATTAGGGTTCAGCATAATTAGTAAGAAATCAGGGACTGATGACAGCCAATCAGTCAACTTTACAATCTTTAAGTAACGAAGGAGTATTGTATAATCATTAAAAAGAATAAAACAAATCAAAGCCTTGGAAATGAATATGATGCGATTTAACCCATCATTCTAACGAATGCAATGAAGATTCGTTTCAGAGACTCAAACCTCACAAGTTTCACTTGATTCCCAATAACAGAAAAGTATGGGTTCTTTCAGAAATTCAATAACAACGAGCAATTCGGCTGGAGATCAAGTGGATAAATAAAAAGAAAAATCAAACTACTGACCGAGCCGTCGTTTCCCGTGTCGCAGACAAATTCGACCAGAACGACGCAAACTCTGCCGCACCAGAAAACCACCTTTCCTCAAAGAAACATGGTTGCGGAAAAAGCTTATACCCTGCGATTTATCAGAAAAGACAAAATCCGATTAGAAACATGTCGTTTAAATGTAAAATTGAAAATTATTTATTCAACACAAGGAAACGGAAAAGGAAAAAAAAAAAAAAACCTTTGAGGAACGAGAACAAGAAGGTGATTCTAGGGCTTGTTGGGTCCTGCAGTATGAGGGCGTATTCAGAACTACCGCTTGCATCGCTGTTCTATTTCTAATCAAGTGATGTAAAATGAAGTTCAGAACCGGCTACTGATCGAGATTCTCTTCCCTCTTCCTTCAGGCCGCCGTTCTTCTCCATATATCTGACATTGTTGTTTGTCTCTTTATGGTTATTGTATTTTACTCCTAGGTCCTAAATATTCAGAATAATTTTGATTATATCCTAATTTTATTATATATATATATATATTTAATATTTTAATTTTATTTAGAATATATAATTTTATCATTAATTTTTTAACCCATACGTTAAATAATTTTATAATTTATTTATAAATACTCTTTAAATTTTATAATTATATTATCTCTTTAGGCTAATATTAAACTCAAGTAAATTTTTTTTCATCAAGAAAAAATATCTCATCAGACTAAGCTGCAACTTTTTTTGTTGTAGTTGTAGTATAATAGCTAAAGTTCTTAATGGTTCTTATATGGAGGAACTCATTAGAAAACTTCATTGCTTATATTCCCCAGTAAATCATGATGCATTTGGTTGTTTTAACTCTGACCTCTTTCATTTCTAGATACGCACGCATGCTCACTATTTCAAGGTCACTTGGCTGTCTTGTGCTTTAAAGTTGGGATTGCTCTGAATAGTGAGATCTTGAAGTCTATCATCAATCTTCTGTTAGAAGAAGGTGGTGTCACTAAATAATTGTGCATCAACTGGTGAGCAAAGTGATTTCTCAAATTATAATTTTTCACCTTACATAGGATGAAGAAAGGGCATATCCTTCCTACTTTAATCTATTTGGTGATTCTGTTCTTATAAAGGATTCAGGCTTTCTTCTCCCTGGGAAGTCACTCCCCTTGTCTTCACTTGAGAGGATCCTCTGAAATGGCTTCACTAGAGAGACATCAATGGGGGTCCACAAGGCAAAGGTGGGTCCCACCTCTCCTCTTAACTCTCTCCCAATTTGAAAGTAATATGAACTTCAGAAGATATATATGGTTGTGTTTCAAAACACCGTAAACTTAAATTTTAAATTTAAATTTTAGTAAAACTTAAATTTTAAAAAATTTTAAAATAAATAGCTATATTTGTTTAAACGGACTTTTAGACTAAATTATGATTTAAAATTAAGAGTTTAGATAAATTTATCAAAGTAGCTTATAGAACAGTAAAAGAGTTTATAAACTAATCAATTACTATGACCCTACTTTTTTTATACCCTCTCTCTTATTTTTTTATTATACCCTCTCTCCTCTCTCTTACTTTTTCTTATATCCTATCTCTTTTCTTTTCTTACAACCTCTCTCATCTTATATCTTATCTCTCCTTATTTAATACTCATATCTTTTTTTGTAATTTACTAAAAATAAAAGTATTTCTGGAAATAACTATCCAAACACTCATTTATTCAAAATAATTTTTTTTATAAATTCTTCTCCAAAAACCATTTTCTATAAGCTACCCAAATTTTTTTTTCTCATAAACTTATTTTTAAAATCTTATCCAATCACACATAGTTCTTGAACACACATTCTATTTATTAACAGGGTGATAAGCCATGGAGATCAGGTGGTTGGTTCTGCTGTGTGGGAATGTTATCTTCGTCCCTGATTACAGTACCAATTATAATGCGTGTGTGTGTGTGTGTGTGTGTGTATATATATAAAGCTGTTCTTACATGTGATGGATGTAATTGCATGGCCATTGTACTGTTTCTCTTATTCTTATTTGTGGGGAGAGAGAAGAAAGCAGCCTATTTTTTAGTGGCTCGCAATGTATGAATTATAAAACAAATACATATAATATACTAAAATAGCATTCGCCATCACCATGTAGTTTTCTTTGTATACTTTTTCTTGGTGAAAAGAATTCTATAAATTACTAAAATATCACAGATTTATGCAATATGTTAAAATAATAACTACAAGTCATGTAAGTCATGCAAAATTCCTCCTTCCAAAAAAACAACATTTCCTTTGTTGTACCCAAAAAAAAAAGAAAAGAAAAATATTTCCTTTGTGTCTTGTGATTTAGTTTTTCCCTCAGGGTTTCAATGAATCAAAAGTTTTTTTTATATATAGATAAGTCTATAATCCCTGTTGTAACTTAATTATTAATGAATTAAGTAACCTCATCATTGGCTCATTTTTTTCTTAAAGGGAAAAGCTAACAAGCAAAAAAGCTAACAGATAGAGTGCTTATTTTGATGATTCTTCAAGTGTTACAAAAGTTATGAACAGGTTGTTTACAAAATTCTATATATATAATTAATTAATCTTAATCAACTGCTAGTGAAGGATTCTTAACGGCTAACAGTTTAGGCTTTATAGGTCTATTTTGCAGTTCACAGACAATCATAGAACCAAACTCTCCAATTCAAAGCGTATAGTTTGCCATCAAGAATCTCTATTTCTTTGAGAGATCATTTAATCATACTACATCTGGGCTCTTCACTGTGAATTAATTGGTACGAGACTTTCTACATAGGATGAGACATAATTAACGTAAGTATAGAGAGTACGGAATAAAGGGCTGTTATTATCCATCTTCGTCCAACTCCATTTCTTGCCAGATGCATCATCCACACCCTCCTCCATCGCCCAAATTTCAGTTGTTAAAGGTCGTTGAAATCCTCCTCCCAACTGATAAGTGGAACACAATAATGCAAGTTTCTTGGCATACCCAATAACATTCCAAGAACATGGATTATTATTGTCTAAAGTAGGCACGGGCACCCATGTAAACACTTCCTTTGCTATGTCAAATGAAATCAGTCTCTGATGCGCACCAGGATTCTTCAGCACATACCAAAAGATAGATCCGTTAACGGAGACATTCTTACAAAATTGTAGCACTTCTAGGCTCCCAAATTCTATCTCCCTCCAAGAATCTGTGTTCAACGAATATACTTCCACGTTCTTAACCGCACTATAAGACTTCAGTATTTTCACTATCTTATAATCATTAACAATTGGACTGAACCCAAATCCAAAATTGAAGTTGGCATCCTTAATAACTCCGGGAATCCTTCTCTCCTCTCTAGTAGCTGGATTCCATAAGAAAAGAAGGGAAGCGGATCGAACACAGACCAAGCCGTTGCAGGAACCAATGATCGAATCATGACGCAAGTTGCTCATGGAAAGTGGCATCTGAACGTCAAGGGCAGCTTGCATCATCTCATTATACTTGACCATAAATAAGTTAAAAGGATTAGCTCTATGCCGTTTGAAAAGAACACGAGGGCTTTGATTACTGGAGTGGTGGAGGTGGTCTGCGATGAAAGAGGGAGACTTGACAAGAGTTTTCCATTGTTTGCAGACACATTGAAATCGGATTAGGGATTTCACTGGAAGTCGCTTGAGAATGTTTACGATGATTTCTTCGGGAAGAAATGGGATGTCACCATGCAGTGCCTTCTTCTTCATGGTGCTCGACTGAGAAAAACAAAATGTCTCAGGTAAATCAACGAAGCGACTAGGGATTGCAATTTGCAGGAGTCGATTGCAGTTTGCAGTGGGTGGGACGCATATTTAAATATATAAATTGTAGATACGATAGCTTTCGAAATTATTGTTTCTTTTAACTCTTATTTCTTATCCAAACAGATTAAATACGAAATCTGATTTCTTTCCTATCTTAAATTTAATCAGATTTTTTTTTAATCAGTGATTGCAGAATATCATAATTGACAATCAGAAAATTAATGTTGAGTAATTTTTTAATCTTATAAGCATTCTTTCTTGTTCCTTAATTCTCTCATAGGAGGTAGTGCTAATTAATTAATTAATTAATTAATTTTCTTATTTGATTATATTTCTTATTTCTCTATAAATAATAGTTCGACCCATGGATAGCGTAGCTAGATAATACAAGTCAACATAATCTAAGTAGATCTTATTTGATTCTGATCTGATTTCTCTCCTATTTTTTTTTTCTAGTTCATTTTAATTAATTGAATTAATTAATATATTTCCTTACGGGATTTGCCTATTTGAATTATCGCTTATTGTAAACTTAGTCCCTCATTGGCTCAGGCAAACCCTAGCACAGCTTCTTCTTCATCATCATCGAATCTACTCGCCGTAGCTGTCTTCTTCGTATTCTTCTGCAACATTATTTAGTTTAGTATTTTATTTTTATCTAAACTTTTTGTTTCAGGAATTAACTAAACATGTCTGGTGAAGGAGATAAACGGAGGATGAAGAGGCAACGAGGGCTTTGCTTATACAAGAGTTGAAATCAGCGATTGCTGAAGCTGCTGAGCTGTGGATCAACGAGAATATTTTTAGTTGCCCACCTAGTTTACTAGAATTTTGTCTGACTATATCCAAATTTGAGCCACATCATGTAAATAGTTATGATGGGTGAATCTCTTAACTAGAATTTTTAGACTCAACCTCAAAATCTCACTTAAACGATATTGAATTATTTACTATTCATATTAACCTCGAGAATATGATTACATGATTGACTTCGGTTTTATGCAGGCTTGGTCCAAGACGGAGGCTGCCCGGCTAAAGGTTGCTCAAGAAATACAAAAGGAGCTTCATAATGGCCCGGCAAGAGGCCATGCAGAGAAGAAAGGCAGAAAAGAAAAAGATGATGGAAGAGGCTGAGGCGAAGCTCGGTGCAGAGGCTATGCGAAAGAAAGAAGCAAAAGAGCGTGCTCGATCGTCAGATGAAAAAGGCCATACTGAGGATGAAAATGACCGGTAGTTCCTAGTGTATGAAGTTTCTCAACTTTCATGGTTCAGTTTTATAGCAGTTAAGGGTAAACTACTGCATAGTGTTATTTTATAGCGGTTTGATAAAAAATCGTTATAAATTTATAACTATTTGACCATAAATAGTATCTTCAAAGACATTTACAATGGTTACAACCGTTATAAATATGATATTAAGTTGACGCTATAAGATAGAAATAAAATTATAACGGTTAAAACAGTTACTAAAATTCACCCCATAGAGCAAAAATAATTTCCAGCGGTTTAAACTGCAGAAAAAATCTAAGCAGATAAATGACTGTTGGTTTAATGAAAATTAAACCGCTGCAATATTCCCTACATATTAGAGACAGTTTACATGCTCAATTTTATAGCGGTTGTAACTGCTACAAAGATAACAGAAAAAAATAACAATTCTCATTCTGATTAATAGGGACATTTTATAGCAGTTTAAATCACTGCAAACTAGTAGTCATATAAATGCGTGGACGCGTGTTAGATACCGTTAGCAATTTACAGCGATTTGTCATAATTAACAGTTGCAAATGAACAAACCACTATAAAGTATGGGATTTCAACAACTACTTCCTGGTAGTATTTTGAATGGAACAAGATCTGAAATATATCTATTCTTTCTCTGCTCCTAATGAGAGCAACATAAAACTAGCGGTCACAGTTGTACAAGATCTAGTTTCATTCAAATAACGGATAGTAGCCAATAGAAAGGATCTTTTGATCAATTCAGAGATCATATGATTGCAATTCGATTAGTAATGAGATTTGGAATATCGTATATATCAAAGAGAGATTTAACAAGTAAAAGAAAGATCGATTCTTTGTTAGGATCCTTACTTTCTTCAAACGGAATGAAGAGAGAATCAGAGCAATTCCTTGTAATAAGATTATATTCTTCTTATATTCGTTTGCTGTCAAATGCTGAACATAAGCATCTACTTGCAAATGACTCGGATAGAATCGCTATCCGGAGTTTGATATGGCTGGTTGGGCAGACAATTAGTTTCTCTATGCATTATCAAATATCTCTGCGGTGCACAAAGAAGAGTCTATTTCGGTCATATTGGGTATAGGTTAAGGTTTTAGTAGTATCAGTCTGATTTTCTTTTTACACCAAAATTAAATTGAAATATTGAATAGACTTAATTGATTTTACAATGCAGGATTTATTTGGCTTTGAGGACTTGATTGGTTCAATTCTTTACCCCCAAAATGATTTCTCTCCATGTTTTTATATTTTTTTTTAAAAAAACATTTTTACTTGAGTTTTATGCTATTGTAGGATATGGATTATGATTTATTAGTTAAATAATAAATAAGATTGTTTATTTTTTACCATACTAAATACTCTCTCCAATTAGAAGAGATATATGTGATATTGGATTTGATATTAAATATAAAATTTTAATCTATTTTTTTAAAAAAATTATAATTTTCCCCTAATATATCTATATAATTAAAGAGGATATTTTATAAAAACTAATATACTATAATTATTATAATTAATTAATTTACCTAATTTTTTTAAATTAATTAAATAAATTTTATAATTAACAACAGAGATAATAGTAAATATATGTTTTGGCAAAAAAAAAAAAATAAATATATGTGGAGTACTTGAAAAAGTTGCGTACATCACCTCTTTTCGCAGTGAACATTGTTTTACATAATTATTATTAATTTTTTTATTAAATAAGGAAAATATGAATATTATAGATTTTTCGGATGTTCTTGGCGATCTAGGGAAAGAAGGATAGAATCTTATGGTTCGCAATTTTATTCACACAGATGTCAATAAAATTGTTAAGAAATCATACAACAATAAATATTATATTATTAAATGGAGTTTGTTTCATAAATCATATAATATTAAATTTCATTAACACAGATTTTAAATAAATAATTAATTAAAAGATATTATTAATATAAATATTTTTTTTAATTTCTTCAACCCTTTTTCATATGGCTATCACTTTTTTTTTTACAAGTTAGAATCAATTTAATAATGTTTTATAAATAATTATAAGGTGTTTTACAAAAATTGTGAGACCAAGCTTGTGGACCTTGTGGGGGAGTCCCACATAGCAGTAATTGGGATTTGAGATAGAAAAATCTACAAACCGAACAAACTGAACTTGGAAAGGGAATTTAGATTTATATTTAGTTTTTAAATATTTAAATTTATATTTAAATCTAATAAATAGTTTATTTTATTTAGTATTAATATTATTTAAAAAAATAAAATTTTATTCTATTTTTATATTGTGGATAAGTGTAACTGTTTTTTAAACATTTATATATATATATATATAAAAAGAAATTTAAAAGGGAGCAGCGTTCTGCTATTGCGTCTGCTCCCGTACGCCTCAACCCATTTCCTTCTGCGCATCATCAAATGGCCCACAGGCTGTCCCTGTTATTAAATACTGAAAAATACATGTCAGCCTATTCTATATTCCTATTCCATCAAATGACGTGTATCCAAAGCCCTCTTGGTCGGATTGATTATTGCATCTATATTCACTTCTAATATCAATTAAGTAAAATTATTTTTTTAAAAAAAATTAACAACTTACATTAATATGAACCAGGAATAATAAAAGGTTTATTAGAGTCGGTCTGTCTATATTATATTATTCTTATTTTTGTATTTATCACTTTTATATAATTTTTTACAATTTAAATATGAATTATTAATTTTTCACATGTTAAGTTAAAAAGTTATAGAAATGTATTACACTGATATGTCTCAAATTTTATTACTAAATAAATTTTAGAATTTAAAATATATAATTTTCATGAAAATTTTTAATAATTGTGATTTATTCTTTAAATGAATTTCAAATTTTCAAACAAGTGGACTCCAACAAAAGTTTAAGTTTTCATTTTCTTAAAAAAAATTAAAAATTCAGACAAGGTTTTCATCTATTAAATCTGAAATTTGTGTTTGAATATTAGTTACTGTTACATGAAAATCTAAAAAATAATCCAATAATTAAAAATGTTACAAATGGAAGATTCTATTTAATATTTCCCCTTAAGCAAAAGCTATTAGAAAGATATCAACTTGCATTCAATACATGATCAGATATACAAATAATTATTATTATTAATAAATAATAATTTTTTTATATATAGCTTTCTCTCTCATTCCTTCTCATCACGCAGCCCAAATCAGAGGGAGCTCTGTGAAGAAGGCCATGTTCTAAAATTCCCTTATTTTATTTGGAATTTAATATCTATTTCTCTCTCTGATTTAATCCCTTATTCTTGTTGATCCCACCTATGTTTCCGTTCGTTTAATTCCCAGAACTTCACAATCACTGCTCCATAAACCTTCTCTTTCTCTCTCTCTCTCTTGTCCGAAGAATGCCAAAGAGCAATGAAGATTCGAGTGTTAGCTTGAACAAGCTCGAGAGGCCACCATTGAAGAGACCTAAGACACTTTCAATACCTTCTTCTTCGACTTCGACTTCGACTTCGACCACTAACCGAAGGTTCGATCTCGGAGTTTCTATTGAGAATGGAAGCCCTGCAAGCGGTAATGGTGATTTTCCAAACGAGCAATGGAAGTACCCTTCTTTCCTCGGGACCACAAGGAGGAAAAGAAGCACAGTCAAACCCAACAAGATTCAGAAGTTCGAATTCCCGAATTCGATGGGTTCGAAGAAGATGGGTGGTGGGAACCAGAAAAAGGCGGGAAATATCTCAGTTGTTCAGGCTCCTCCCAATTCTTCTTCTTCTACATACTCAACTTCTTTTTCTCCGTCGGCTTCGTCTACTTCTACATCAATAGTTACTTTGCAGGCGCCCTCTAGCACCAGGAGGCATCCTCAGAATAACCACACTTTGATCTTGTATTTGGTCAGTGATCTGTCTGCACTTGGCATTGTTTTCTTTTATATGTTGTTTTCGCCCATTTTAGTTAAGAGAAATCACTTTAAGTAAGAGAACCTTGAATATCGTATTTTTCTTCAATAGTAAGCACCTCGATTTTTTTCTCGAACTAGGGGAAGTAGAAGGGGAAAGGATAGTAAATATAGGTTTTTTTTTTTTGGTTATTGTCCCCTTGGTTCCCACTGAATAGCCTTGTGGTGGAGGAGGAGAAGAGATTTGCTTGGGAACATTTTTGCTCCTTGTTTGTATAAGAAGGAGCTATTGTTTTAGCATTAACTAAAATGAGTCTGTAGTCAGCTTCTGCTGAGAAAGTATCTGGGAACTTCAAATTTTTTCCCCTCATTAGATTTTCGAAGGAAAAGCTCCTCTGGTATGGAATAGTTAATAGCAACCTTTGGTACTATGGATCACTTGGGGACACTCCTGTGCAAAATGTATGATAAGCTGTGTAGGAGATATTTCCTGATATGGATCTTGAATGAAATAATTATCGGCTATGTTTCTTCGTAGAATCACAACATCTTCATGCAGGATATTCTAAAACCCTAGTTGCAGCACTGGCTTGCGTTCAATATGCATAAATGATTGACACTATATATATCATAAACGCTAAAATTATGACTTCCACTTGTTCTTATTACTTAATGAAGTAAGGTATCTGTCAGGACCTAATTATAATTTCTATTTTTTTTTTTGTTTCAGTTCATTTTCACTTGTATTATTTTTGTACCTTATTCAGCTTATCTACAATATAGGCTTGCAAAACTGGAGGTATGTTTTGTCTTCTTAAAAGTCAAACTCTGTCCAAGTTTAGTTTTATTGGATAGATTATTTATCCATATTTACAATTACTTAAATCGCAGGGTGAGAAAATTAACCTGTGCTGTGAAAATGATATTTGTCCCAAGAATGGAAGGGGCTCTTTAGAAGAAGATGATGTTTCATTTTCTCATATCCAGATCACAGACAGTAGAAAAGTTGCTTTGTACATTGTGGTGGCCGCACTCATCTTGCCATTTTTGTTGTACAAATATCTTGACTACCTTCCTCGAATAATCAATTTATTAAGGAGAAATAAGAATAACAAGGCGGATGTACCATTAAAGAAGAAAATTGCTTATATGGTAGATGTATTTTTCTCCATATATCCTTATGCAAAGCTACTTGCACTTCTCTTTGCAACTCTATTTCTTATAGGATTTGGTGGTTTAGCATTGTATGCGGTGACTGGTGGTAGCTTTGCTGAAGCTCTTTGGCATTCTTGGACTTACGTAGCTGACTCAGGAAATCATGCTGAAACAGAAGGAACTGGGCAGAGGATTGTCTCTGTCTCTATTAGCTCAGGTGGCATGCTGATATTTGCTATGATGTTAGGACTGGTTTCAGACGCTATATCAGAGAAGGTGGATTCACTCAGAAAAGGGAAGAGTGAAGTTATAGAAATGAACCACATACTTATTCTTGGGTGGAGTGACAAATTGGTAATCTGCTCAATGCTCTCTCTCTCTCTCTCTATATATATATATATTTGTAATTTAGCTCGGAATGACATGTTAACTGCCTTTTTTGGGGGGACATAGTTCATGCTATAAGATATATCTCATATTGTTTCATCTGTCTTGTCTATCTATTTTTGAAAGTCGGATTCCTTGTGCGTACACACTACTTGCAAGGTAAACATTTTTCTTTGTAATATTTCTGTTTCTCTGAGAGTGCATATGTAATATTCTCTTAAAATAGAAATAAAACAATTGCTAATAAATTATAATTAAATGCAGGGCTCTCTTTTGAAGCAGCTGGCAATAGCAAATAAGAGTGTAGGTGGTGGCGTTATAGTGGTGCTTGCAGAAAAGGAAAAGGAGGAAATGGAACTTGACATAGCAAAGCTAGAATTTGACTTCATGGGAACATCTGTTATATGTAGAAGTGGCAGTCCTCTTATACTGGCTGACTTAAAGAAGGTATTAATGGGTGTTTCTGTTCTATCATTTAGTCATGTGTAACATTTGCCAAACCTAATTGACTGTGTTGGCGCAGGAAATATTTGTTTGTTTTTTCTTTTCTAACTTTTGCCTCGTTAATTTCTCTCATCATACTGAATCTTTTTTGCATTATCAGGTTTCAGTTTCGAAGGCACGGGCTATCATTGTGTTGGCTTCCGATGAAAATGCTGATCAGGTCATTTATCTATTTCATTGTACTTTCATTTGACCTGTTAGGTGATGCTAATCTTTCCTGAGGAATTTCTCCTTTACTAATGTTTTATTCATATCTTTCTCCAGAGTGATGCCCGTGCTTTGAGAGTTGTTCTTAGCCTCACAGGAGTAAAGGAGGGCTTAAAGGGCCATGTTGTGGTGGAGATGAGTGACCTTGATAACGAACCCCTGGTCAAACTTGTTGGCGGAGAACTTATTGAAACAGTAGTTGCACATGATGTAATTGGACGTCTGATGATTCAGTGTGCTTTACAACCTGGCCTTGCACAGGTTATAAAAGAACTGCATCCCTTTAGTAAGCTTTACTCAAAATGGGCGATCCTATCTCTAGTGATAGGAGCTGGGTGAATAAGCTCCGCTTCATCAATCTCGTGATGAGTTGTTCCTATCTTCTGCTCCACTTGTTTACCTAACTAAAATATCTTTCCAAGTAAAATCCAAAATTTCTTCTTAACTATCTACAACCCTGTGCATTTACAGAGATTCAAATTTTTTAGGATCCCTTGAAAAAATCGACAATCACATCAATTATTAGTAAAATAACAGTTCAACTTATTCTATTTTTAGTTACTATATTGATTCAACTACTAACTAGCTAAATTCTGCAAGTGCTCTTTGTAAAATAATTGCTGTTGTCTAGATTGGGTAAGTGACAACCTGATCTGTGTATAAATAATGCAATGGATTTTATGGGCTTTGCAGTTCTCTATTGCATCAGATTTTTATATAACCTTCTTGAAATTTGAATTGCTGTTTCATTTGTTTTCTTCTCTTTGATAGATATGGGAAGATATACTGGGTTTTGAGAATGCAGAGTTTTACATCAACAGATGGCCTGAACTAGACGATCTATGTTTTAAAGATGTACTAATTTCATTTGCCGATGCAATACCCTGTGGAATTAAGGTGGCTACAGAAAGGGGGAAAATTATTATAAATCCAGATGATAATTATGTTATGAGAGAAGGGGATGAAATTCTTGTTATAGCTGAGGATGATGACACTTATTCTCCAGGACCTCTTCCAGAGGTTATCTTTCTATTTTAAACTCTATATTGGTGCACTGGGTTTATTCAGTATGTTTACTCATTGGAAAAATGACTAGGTCTTACATTTTTTTATTCAATGGTTTCCAAGTTACTTGTGTAATAATAGCTAGACGGTCACAATAGCTATTAGTAAATTGTTTTAATCTCATAATTTGTGCAGGTACGCAAAGGTCATTTCCTAAGGATACCTGATCCACCAAAATATCCAGAGAAGATATTATTTTGTGGCTGGCGGCGTGATATTGATGATATGATTATGGTAATTCTCTATATTGTGCTCTCTCCATAGTACAACCTTTAATATCCATATCTTTTTCTTTTTTTGCCATCAAGAAAATATCTATTAATATTAAAGTACCAGAAAACACATCAAGGGTCTAAAAGTAAAAGTCGAAACAGTACAACACAAAAGAGAAAACAATAAAAACAAAGTCAACCAGGATTAAAAAAAGAGTCTTGAAGATCGTTCGATTTGATGTATATCAAGAGCTAATGCAGGCCAATGTTTAAAAATCTTGATATCAATTAAATTACTAAAGAAGATTGAGTATGATAATGTTTTTTTTTTATCAAAGATTGTTTTTGGAAACAAAAGATTTGCTAGAAGATATGCTAAAGACAGAAACTTATGCTTTTCCATCTTGTCTGACAAAATCTTGATTGAAGTCAAGGCACACAAACACACCCATCCACACGCTCTCGCACACAAAATCTTATATTGAAGAGCTTGTATGCAAATGAAGCTGTAAAACAAATTGCCATAGTGAACTATGCGCTATATCCACAATGATGGATTCTGTGATGATTGTAGATTGTCACATACATGTAATATATCCTCGTCCCAAATTTTTTTTGCCTTGATTCTGGCTTTCCCATTGCCCTTAAATTCCTTAATCTATCAATTGACATTTTTTAGGTTCTTGAGGCATTATTGGCTCCTGGGTCAGAACTGTGGATGTTTAATGAGGTTCCTGAAAAGGAAAGAGAAAAGAAGCTTACTGATGGTGGACTTGATGTTTCTGGGCTACTGAATATAAAACTTGTCCATCGGGAGGGAAATGCTGTGATTAGACGCCACTTGGAGTTTCTTCCTTTGGAGACTTTTGATTCAGTAAGTTTAAAATTCCTCTCCTCTGCTTATCTTTTGATAGAACACATTGGTATCATGTGATCCATATAACCAAGCTCACTTAGTGGAATTAGGTTTGTTAGTTTTTGTGGTGGTTTCCTGGCTTAATCCCAACCTGGAATATATGTATGAATTTTCATGTTCACTGATCTCAAACTCAAACTATTCAGTGAATGCCTGCAGTTTTAATATAGTCTTTGAAATAACCTCTCATAGAAATGATCATTGAGCTTGAACTGTAGACAAAGCACACGTATACCATGTAAATTTTCAGTTAACAAAGAAGAATGAGGGAGCGAAGTGAGAACTGAATTTCTGACCGCTTGCTTGCTTCAGTCCGTGCCTCTTTATTTATATTAGAAGTTATAGAGTTTGTCTATAAAACAACTAGAGATAATTAAACACAATAAGATAGCATCTAACAACGATAGGACTTGGAACATTAAATAGAACTTATAACTTTGTAACACACTCAAATGGAAACTTTCTTTCAACTGTATACTAATTCTGAGGACAGATCCTTATTCTTGCAGATGAGTCAGTAGAGGACTCCGTTGCTCATTCTGATTCCAGATCTCTAGCCACCCTTCTCCTCATTCGTGACATACAGGTACAACTATGCTTATCATATGTTTCATATCAATGATTACTGTGAAACTGTTATTCTAAAAGAAACTGCCTTTTCCTTTTCTGCTTTGCAGTCAAGACGTCTACCTTACAAAGACTCAAAGTCAAGTACTTCTTTGAGATTATCTGGGTTTTCTCACAGCTCTTGGATCCGGCAAATGCAGCAAGCTTCAGATAGATCAATTATAATTAGTGAAATTTTGGATTCTAGGACTAGAAATCTAGTGTCTGTTTCCAGAATCAGCGATTATGTGTTATCGAATGAGCTGGTTAGCATGGCACTAGCTATGGTGGCTGAAGACAAGCAAATCAATCGTGTTCTTGAGGAGTTATTTGCAGAGGAGGTATTTTGTCTGCCCTTGCTTTGGTCACATCCTTTCTTGATAAATTAGTTTCTCCGAAATTGCCAATCCTCTAAACTTTTGAGTTTGAACTTCTACTATCGTATGCTTATCCCCCTGTTGAAATTTTAAATGAAGCCTTATTCTCACTATGTGGGACCAGTTACATAGATGGCACAGTAACATTTTGTTGTATCAACAACTAAATATTTGGTTACTGTGCGTATTAAAATATCCCAATTATGATCTTCGTTCTTCCTATGGCAGGGTAACGAGATGTGTATTAAGCCAGCGGAATTCTATTTGTTTGACCAAGAAGAACTCTGTTTTTTCGATATAATGAACAGAGGTCGCGAAAGAGGGGAGATTGTTATCGGCTACCGCCTTGCTAACCAAGACCGTGCCATAATCAACCCTCCAGAAAAGTCATTGCCAAGAAAATGGTCCCTTGATGATGTTTTTGTAGTCATTGCCTCAGGCGATTGATGACTGGAGGATATGCTTGCAGTACCTTACCTTTCTTGACACCAGAAAGTAGTAACCTTTCTCTTTGCGTGCTAACTGGGACAAGCAATTTAACTGGTAATGTAAAATCTGATGATGATGATGATGATGATATGGCTGATTCAAGAAAATCTGAAGATATACCAGCTAGTGGTTTGTTCTTTGTAGTGAAATTCTTTTGCAACATTACTGCAATTTGTAATGTGAAATAATCTTTTTCCTTTAGTATAGCTATTTATTCTCATACTGATATTAGTTGTGGAGGGTAGCCCAAGGGATAAAGTAGCACTTCAACAAATATGTAGAAAGTAGAAACTACTGACTCATTATAAAGTAGGGTTTTGGGTGTAACCAAAAGAGCTAGTGGCCTTATAAAAACTTTTCTGAAAGTAGGTTATAGTTCTATCATGTTTATAACTTTATGTTGTTATTTTTTGTCCCTCAAAATCAAATAAAAATAGAGAGAAATATGAGCACCCACCAATATATATATATATGAAATTTACTTTTTCTTTTCCTTGTGGCTAATGCTCTTCAAAGGCTATATCTCATGAACCTTTTCTTTTTTTATATATTTTGACATGATTCTCTCTATAATGATTATACTCATATGGATCCTATCTCTTGTTTCTATATCTCACATAATTTTAGTTGAATTAAAAGCTAAATCAAAATCTTACCATGAAAAAAAGGTACATAAAAGCTTCATTGATTTTATTAATTTCTTATTAGATTTCATAACATAAATAGATGCACAATAAAAACATGTCTAAAAATTGAGAACCTTTTAACTTCGAAAAAAAAATGAAAACAAAACACTCATTTCAGAGAAAAATCTTGGGCAAAAATTTTGTCCAAACTGATTAAAGAAAGAAAAAAGAAAATTATTTCTTAAAGATATAAACCCTCTCTGGTAACTATTTTTTTTGAAACTCGTGACTCTTAAAACTCAAGTTACTTACAAATTCAGTTCTACTCAGGAGTTAACTTATTAAGTTTATCATTTCTATATTTATAATTTATAAAATTGTACCAACTTGTTCTTAAATTCATACTATTTTTTTAATTTGATTATATTTAATAATTTCATATATTATGTATGATAAACTATGAATGTTGCTGTATTTAATTTCAATTATTTGGACTTAAAATATATTTTATATTTTAATTATTTAATTATATAATTTTAATAGATATTTATTAATACATATAGTCTCTTATAAGTTTCCGATATCAATTTATATCTGTCATCATGAGTTTGCTCACTCTTTGAGTTTTACAACTTTTTTTTTATATAAATTTTTAGAAAAATTCTAGATTCACTCACCAATAAGACGAAGTTTCTCTTTTTCTTAAACAATATTAATATTAAGTAGGATAAACTATCAATTATTTAATGACAAAAAAAAAGTGTGGGGTGAGACACAATGTAACCAATTTATTTTGTATTTATACGGAGCATGGGCGCCTGATGAACACCCACTATTGCCCTCTCTATCGAGCTCAAATTTGAGATATTTTCTAAATATATATATATATATATTTATATTTATATTATTAGATTATATATAAAATAATAAAATTTTAATATCTTATAGATAAAAAACGATGATATTTTCAAATTTTTATAATTTTTTTTAAAAATGGTGCAGAGACTCTAATTTTTTATAATTTAGAGTATTAAATCTTCAAAAAAATTATAAAAAATTAAAAATATCATATTTTTTATCTGTAATATATCAAAATTTTATTTATTTTATATAAAATCTAATAATAATAAAATATATATATGTGGGAAGCATCTCAAATTTGAGAAGCATTAGAGAGGGAAGCAGAGGGCGTGCATTAGACACCCCTCCTCTTTTAATACCAGTCTCACGTGATTGCCATCTTGGTGTTTGAATCATGTGGTCCCCACAACATATGTTGACTTGGTTTGTCCCTAGATTTAGACAAGTGTTCATTTTTTAGAGCACATTTAAGATTTTTTGTTCAATTTGAATTTCACTTGATATGATTATATGTTGACCATTTTTTCCCCACAATTTTGATCTAAATTACTCAATCAAATTAAACGTAGCACTAATATCTTAACGTAAATCACAGTATGTGGGTGTTGAGGGAAAATTATTTAATTTAAGATGAACAAATTATGTATAAATAATATGAATACGGATTTTGATTACTTATGTTTCTTTTAAGGCATGATATTTATGATTATTGTGATCATTAGAAGTTTAATGTTGAATTAATCTCTGTAAGTTAACATAGAGAGTTTTATAAATTGAAAAAAATTATAGATAGATTTTTCTACAACTAAGGGTAGATTTCATGAATGATGACATGTTTTTATTAAGATGCTAAAAATCAGACTAATTATTCAACCGATCGAGATAGTAGTTAAGGGTCTATAGGTATTCTCTTATTAAAAATAATTTTATTCAAAGTGATATTAGATATTATTATATGTGTATGTCTTTTTTAATAAAGATAAAATTATTAATTCACGACGTCATGAGAAACTGACCATTTATACTAAAATCAACATTTTTTAGTAAATTGATATCATTTTAAATTTAAATAACCCAACCTATTGAGTTAGCCAGGTCAAGTTGGGCAGGGTTGATTAATTGACTCGGTTAAGTAAGTGATTGGTTCATCGGGACACAATTGCAAATATTAAGAGTTATGGGTAGTATTGTCCGTGAGTTCAACTAACGAAGGGATGGGACATACGATTATTTAGAGTGTGTTCAATCCCTAAAAAGTATCACTTTATTGTAGTTTCAGTTGAGGTATTTTAGGAGGCATCCTAATTTCTAGGTATCTAAGTTTACGTTTAAAGATAATAGACGGCTCGTCTTATCTGACATTAGTATTACTTAAGAGAAATGGATACTTCATCCTACCCTTAGATGGTGGGTGACTCTAATCTCTTTTTAAAAATTTTTATATAAAAAAAAGTTATAGGTAGTAAAGTGTAGTTTTCCATACATTTGTAACTTGTTTACCAGCTATAAGAACACACATTCTGAGTATAAACCTTGCCTCAAAACATGAGCAACGTCCATTCTCAGTATAACGCTTTTTGTAATAAATGTTGTTGATTGCATGGTATTTTGTTGAATTGTTACTTTTTGATCATATTTTTAGATAAGCAAATAAATGGGTGAGTTCACTTGCTCACCAATTGTATCATGAAAACTTGAATATTAGAATCCTTCAAGAGTAGGGATGCTTATGTGGTCTGTTGTTACTTTTTATCTACTTTGGTTGCCCTTTGTACAGCTTTTTCCTTTGGCCTTGCATTTCTATTGTAGCCAGCCTTCTCTTTTGCGTTTTGGAGATATGTTGCTTTGCATTATTAATATCACTAATTTCCTTTACCATTTTGCTGGGTCTTAATATAAAAATGTGTTTTCAGGAAATAAAATCAATCCCCAGTTTATAAGAGAGCACATAATATTATATCATCAAACTTTGAGAGAATTTTTTCTTGTTATAAAATTTTTAAAAGTTAGTTAAACTCACCCACAATCTAATGGTAGGGCGAAATATTTCTTTCTCTTAGACAATACTAATATTAGACAGAATAATATATCAATTACTCTTTAGTATAAATTTAGATAATATGACGTTTAGAGAAAATGGTTTAACGTAAGAGGACATTAAGCCGAATGCAACTTCCATGTTTCGAAAAAGGTTGAAAATACTAGCCCCAAATATATTTTTTTTAATTTCATATTTACAGAAATAGAGAGTTACATTAGCCCACACCTTATTTGTGTCCATTATCTCTTTTCTCTTTACCTTTTTTCTACAATGTCCCATATATATTTACTTCTGTAAGGGACCAGAATTATTGTCACATATGTTTTAAGGCCAAAATGAGAATTCTCTTCAATCGTAAAATGGTTGAGGTACCATGAAACTAAGCTTGCAAGAATGTTTGCATAAACAGTGCCAGAAATAATATTACAGGAAAAGTAATCAGGAATCTCTGCCTTTTTATAAAATAAGTTGCTAATAGTCACAACACCCTATTCAAATTCTCTCTTTTGCTCGAACAATCCCTGAAGTTAATGACTATCATACGCCAAGCAAAGTAAAAGTAAAAGTCAAAACAACTCAAGTAACATAAAATTCAGGTTGTTTTGACAGTGGTGAAACAAATCAAAAGCAAAAACTACTTCATCAGAGTCTTAACAGCAGCAGCAATAGAATTAGTACGGGCAGCAAAAGTCTTGCGCTGCTGATGATTCAGTGAGTTTGGACCATTCCATACAGATACACTGCTTTTGGGAAACAGAGCTGCACATATGCTGGGAAGCTGAGGGTTTTCATAACAAAATTTCTCAAACAACTTGGCTCTCTCCTCTTTATTTCGGGATTCCTACAAACAGAGAACAATATTTTATAACTTGCAAGTAGCAACTACATGTAACATAATAATTGTATTAGTAGCAAGATAGATATCTAGACGCAAATTTTACGTGTTATCATGAAATGAAAGAACGATTAAATTGTAAAAATTGTCCCCATATTATAATTTCATTTCAAAGTTCAATATGACACATTTAGAGAACGATTAAATTGTAAAAATTGTCCCCATATTATAATTTCATTTCAAAGTTCAATATGACACATTTAGAGAACTTAACTTGAATCCTATCCAGCCCAATAAATAGAAACCGTATAACATAAGATATAGAATTGGAGATGTCAGATCATGCCGATGACAACATAATGAGTAGTTTGAAATACCTTGTGTTTCTGTTGCTGGACTGCCGAAGCTTGTCCTTCTTGTTGTTCGCCTTCAACAACAGTCTCATCTCCAAGGCTTTCACCCTTGTGTTTCTTCTGGATGCCTCC
Source organism: Leucaena leucocephala (assembly GCA_037074615.1). Classification (NCBI taxonomy): domain Eukaryota; kingdom Viridiplantae; phylum Streptophyta; class Magnoliopsida; order Fabales; family Fabaceae; genus Leucaena; species Leucaena leucocephala. The sequence continues at coordinate 14,106,906 of CM073550.1, forward strand.
CTCAGTTTCTTCCACGTCTTCCTCCTGTCCGTCATCCTCCTCCTCCTCTTCTTCCTGATCATTGTCATCATCTTCATCTTCATCTTCATCTTCATCATCCCCATCATCAATGTCCATGTCATTTTGCTTCCCCTCAGAAGGACTAAACTGCTTCTCCCCAACCTCCATTTTCACTTCCTCTCCTTTTTCCTCGTCAGCATCCCCCTCAGTGCCCCGAGAATCATCCATATTTGAGGATGAATCCTCGCTTCCAGGACTATCTACCCGCGTGGATTCCTTAAAAAACAAGCGAACCATTACAAATCATGTATGTTGACACATAAAGCAAGCCGGTTATATTATTTTCCTTTCCAGATGAATATTTACAGTAAGTGCGAATTCTTTTTTATCTTTATTAGGACCATGTGCTAATATATTCTAAATTATTTGAGTTTAAATGCCCTTAAGATGCACATCATATAAACATATGGGCTCACTATGAAGTAGGAAAGTTAAATGCGTTGCAGCGAACTCCATATTTGTATTTAACAATATAAGCTTGATAAGCTATCATGCATCCTAAATTACGTTCAAATTTCCATTCTAAACAGATAAAACGAAGGGTATAAATTTATTTACCATACCTCTTGTTTACTCTCTCTAGGATGTCTATCATCACCGGATCCAGTATTGCCTTTGGCAATTCGGGCACTCTCTTCCCTTTCCCTTCTTCGGCGCTTTAGGACACAAATAGCACATAAGCAATCGTGTTTATGGCGTCTTCTGCAGGTAGATAATTTTCATGAACCAAGCAGCATGTATATGTATGTATTAAAAAATGTCAGCATCAATGCATTCCAGGAGAAGAAAAACAAGAAAGAAAAAAATGTAGGATCTAATATAACTACAAGGTAAAAACCTCATGGTTCATGAGAAAAACATCTATTACAGAATTGCGAATGGCACTAAAAAACTTAAGGCACTGCATATTGAAGGAATTACAATTACCCATGCCCACACTATGAAATAATTTAACTTAAAATTTATAATGCTCCTGTTTAAATAACCAGCCTAACCAATGAGATTATAGGATAACATTATATTTCACCATTAGATAGATTCTAGAATTGAGTAAAATAAAGTTCATATCCATGCTTGACAAAACGATTGGAAAGAAAAGATCTAAAAGTCCGAGAATACAAGACAAGGTAGCATGAGATATAATGAAGTGCAGGTACCTATTTGACACACGTTAGTAGCTACTCATATCTTGCTGAATAAGAACCACTAACCGTCTTCAGAGCTCCTTAACAAACTATTAAATTCTAGCGGACAAACTTTAGAGTAGGATATCTTTGTAAAGTTGTTGGTTTTGTTTATTTAATAAAGACAAAATTTTCAACAAGGGATTTGATCATGTCAAGTACTATAAAGTCACAATTACATCTGTATAAGCATAATTACTACATAGGATAGAATTAACAGGCAAGAAGACAGTTCATGAATACCCACCCATGACGCTTTTTTGTCTTCTGCTTCGTTTGACCACCCTTCGCTCCTTTTCCTTCACCAGACTGTCCTCCATCCTCTGCTGAAGTTCCAGTGGAAAAAGCAAGCTCAAATAGCTATCAGAGTACCATGGCACAGTATCTTACACAATAAAAATCCTCTCAAGGTTCAAAAGGTTATGCAACAGGAAAACACATTTTGACCTACACAAACCTAAGACAAACAAGGGGAGCTGAAGTAAAAGTAGCTCTTTATCCAATATTTTATGCTTCATTACTTCATACACAACAACAAATCTCGAAGGTAGATTTATAAAGATGGGAGTTTTTTATGGCATCAGGATAATAGGTTATTTATCCTTGAAAAACACACCCGGAAAGAAAAAGAAAAAGAAAAAGAGAAATAAGGGAAAGAGGCAGATGATAAATAGAAAACAGACAAAATCAGGTTCAAGAGCATATTTTACAAATATTAATACGGAAAAAAAGAGGGAACAAAAAGATCAACATTTCCAGCCAATCAGCCATGTTTCAGGGAAAATGATTATGAAAAAAGCATAACAGAACAACACCAATTGAACACTTTTCTGCATACATCATATGCGTCAAAGAAAAAGGGATTAACCTTTTAAACTAGAAAAAAGAGCATCTTTAGAAACCATCACACCTTTATGTCCTTTTGATTGTTCACTGTATAATCCAGCTGCGCTCCAGTACTTCATAAAATTCTTCTTCACTCGCCTCATAAGATCCAAGATATAGTCACCCTTATTGTTATACTTATAACAATTGCTCCAAATGTATTGAACATCTTTAAATACATCCTCCGAATTCATATACTTATCATTCCTTTCGAGATTGCTGCAAATAGTTCCAAAATCCATTGGTGTGTCTATAATATCAAAATAGTCCTGGTTCCAGACAGCACAGTCAATGGCATTAGACAGAAAATCATAATCAATAACGCATAGCTATTTTTCTTAAATTTTAGAGTGAATCATATTAGCCTAGAGGACCAAATTTAGCAACAACTAACATTCATTAAGCAATTACAGACATCCAATAAATAGTTCACAGGAAACACATTGAGTTAGCCATCAAATTGAATTTTAACTTTACTTTTGGCAAATTTTTCCCTTGAGGGTGGGCTAAGATAAGTGAAGCACTAAAAATTTCTGAAATAGGAATGATGCTGATAAATTGCTGTAGAAAATTATGAGAACAAACTGCAGGCTGTGAAAAATGAAAACAGAAAGTCCAAGCTAAGAGTTCAACAATTCAACCAAGTAACCAACTACAAAAGCTTTGATCATTTGGATCTATTTGGCTTCATATCAGAGGAGTTTCATAATGTTTATGACTCTAGGAGAAGAATAGTGGAGGGATCTAGACATAACTTGAGAGCCACCTACAGAAAGCAGATTCATCGGAAAGCCTACTTGAACATGTTTGTACTTACAGGGATTCCCAGAGCCTCAGGATTCACAGGAACATTAAAGGGTTCAGCAGCATCCATTTTCATCACCTTTCTTATAACCTATGAAAAAGGAGGGGGTGAAGACATGATCCAAGGTACAGATGCATTAATAATTGAAATTGTAGGCCTGCATGATTAAAAAGAGACAATCTGGAAAACCAATATGAAATCTTCAACCCACCACTAAAGCAGCATCCAATTCTTGGTTGTTATATCGTGAATTTTTTTTAGTCGCACTGATTTCTTTGGGATGAGTATGCCCACCCGAAGTAGGCAAAGCTTTTCCTGTCTGGTTAGAACTTGATCCCAAGACTTTTGAGGACTTAATTTTTATGCTTCCAGCTTTCTTTGACAGAACACTCAATTTAATATCAGGCAATGAATTAGCACTGTCTTCCGTTCTCTCGGTATTTACACCCTGTTTCTCAAACCCTTGATGCTGGCTACTCTTATCGGTATCGCTTTGAGTAGGAGCATCAGAAGAAGTAGGCTGGGAGTCTAACACTTTTGACGTCCTGAGTTTCACTTTAACACGCCCAACTGATTTTCCTGCTGCCTTCTCGACAGAACCATCAGGATTTATGTTGGCAAGGTTGTAATGATGGTCTGTCCCAGTTGAGGAAGGCGTATCAGCTTCCATTCCAGAATCAGATTTATTATTGCCATATTCATCCAAACCAGATACTTCTTCCTTATTCTCGCTTGTCTCATTAGCACTGATTGCAGGGGCAACTTTGGACTTCCCTTTCTTATTCCCACGCTTGCGCTTCATAGTCTCACTAGATTTCTGAGCAAGTTTTGGAACAAACAGAGTCAAAGTGAAAGAACCAAACTGCCATCTCAAAAACACTACACTAGGCATCACTCTAAGCTAATTTTGTGCTAACAGATGTTTTGCAGAAAGATATCCTTTTTTCCCTTTATCTTCTTTTCTCCTCACAGAATATTTCTGATACAGCAAGAAGTATTTAGTCACAAGATCAAAGCTTTTGAACATGAAAACGCAATAGACTTATCTATAGAATAGTCATAATTTCTCCCAAAATGTTCAAATGGCGAAAACCCAGAAATCGACACACAAACCCCAAGTTCCAAAACAAGAAACCAAAACTTTTTAGGACCACAATTATATGCTATCAAGCTTCATAAACAGTGCATTTCATGTCGAACGGCTTAAAAACCGAAATTAAACAGAAATTGGAGGGGAAAACAACAACATTATAACAGGAGCAGCAAAAGAAACACAGAGGAGGAAATGCGTACCTTGAAAATCCGAGTGCGTGGTTAGTTAGACACTTTTATAGGTTTTGGAAGGCGAAGTGAATTTTATTTTTATTTTGTTTATTTATTTTTTAAGGGTTTGACAGGGGTTTTCGAGTATTCGATTAAAGAGGGAACTTTGACGGCTATTACCAGTGCAGATTTATGAAGATGACCCCAACGCCGAAGCGCTCAATAAGGATTTGGAGTTTTTTGTTTTGTTACAGTTTGGATATTTTTGGTTTTATATTAGGTCCCAATGTTATATTGGGCCTTTGGCCATCGAAAAACTAAAAGCAGACGAGGAAAAGTAAAAGCCCAAAATTTAATCACAGAGAACCAAACATGGTTAGGCCTATTGGTAGAGAATTTATCTAAAGTAATCAATCCATCACATTACATACTCATTGTCAGTCAATTTAACTGGCAAAAAAATAAGATATATAATTATTTAGAGCATGTTCAATCTTTAGAGAATATCACTTTATTATGATTCCAGTAGCACTATTTAGGGAAGTATCATAACTCTTAGGTGTTTAAATTTATATTTGAGGGTAATAAACGACTTATTTTACCTGACATTGATATCACCTAAGAAGAAGGAAGACTTTGTCATATCTTTAGATTATGAGTAAGCCCAACCCCTTTCTAAAAAATTTTTGTACCAAAAATAAATTATCACATTACATAAGTTAATTCATATAAATAATTTCAATCAAAGTCCATCATCTATTTATATTACAATTTATCTAAGAATAGTTACTGTTATAATTGAATTTAATTTAAAAAAACTAGAGATAATTTCATTTTTTTCTAATAAGAAATAATTTTGTTATAATAAGAGAGGGCGATGACCAAGTCAATCACACACTACAAAATAGGGGATGAAGATCCTAAGAGGAAATAATTTTATTTTGAACATTCTTAAACTTTCCTTAACTTTCAACTTTCAAAATCTGTTTAAATAACACCAATTGGATGGAAATTGAAATTCAAAGTTATAGTTATTTATTTCTTTTTTTTATGATTTTTTTTTTGTTTAGTCAAAGATATCCCTATCATTTCAGGACTTTGAGTGTAAAAGATTTTCATATCTCCTAATAAATATATTTTTTAAGATTTTAACTTGTGTCTTCCTCCTTATATGGGAGCTAAGCCATTTTTTCAGAAGAAGCTATTAGCTTGTTGGTAACCGTTATAGTTATTTTTTGACATTGAAAATAAAAGGTTAAAAAAATTATATACTAATTAATTATCATATTTCACTCATCCTTCATTATCCGTAATCAATATTAAACAAAAAAATCGAATATAAATGGGAAGAATAAAGCGATCTATTGTATGACAAATATTCGCCTTATTAGAGAACATTTATAATTAAGGCATGAGAATGGAATTGAAAGTTAAGGTCTACCTATAAGAATATATATATATATATATATATATATATGTATGTATGTAATTACAAATGAAGATCAGGCGAAAACTCGAAATCAGGATTTTGAGCCTTAACCTAATTATAGTGCATCCATTTATTTCTACATGGATCGATCATCAAAATCTCTATATAAAATATCTTATAGTATTAGTCTGAGTAGTAAGTGGCTCGATATCGTTTAAGCGAAGTCTCGAATTCAAGCCTTGGCGTATATAAAAAATTTCCGTTAGAAGACTCACCCACCATAACCAGGTGTGCGAGATAGGTCGGATCTAGATGTAGTCGAGATAAAGTTCTGGTGATCAGATAAACAACAAAATAAATAAATAAAAAAATTCTAACCCCCCCAAAAAAAAAGAACATAGAAATTAATTAAAGGCTAAAGAATATTAGAGAAATTAATTAAGAAAGGTTCGAGCTTGTCATCAAGGCAAAAGGTCTTGTTTGAAAGTTGGAGGACAACGTTTTTGTTTCTCAAGGCTTTTAATGTTGTTGGAATATGAAGATGATGAAGATGTTTGATTGTGGTCGTGTATTGAGGCTGGAGGAGGAAGAGGAGATGGAGGGAATTCGGAGAGCATTTGAACTACTTCTCGCATTGTTGGCCTCACAACACTGGTGTCTTGCAAGCACAGCATGGCAATGAATAGCATGTGCATGATTGCTTCTTCCTTTGCTACAACATAGAGCCTCACGTCGACAATGTTCATCACTTGTTCTTTCCTCCCATTTGTTGCCTTCTTGCACCATTGCACCAGGTCCACTCCTTCTCCAAAATCTCCCACCGGGCGTCGCCCCGTTATCAACTCTAATAACACCACTCAAAAGCTATAAACATCGCTCTTCTCGTCCACTCTTAACGTGTAAGCATATTCTGCAATCCAAAAACACTGTTACAACACATGGAATAAATAATTTATATATATTTAATATATTCAATTCTTTTTTAAGAAAAAAAAAAGTGAAAATAGGAGAAGACAAAAAGATGGCAAGTTGCAAACAAAAAGGCCCAAGGATCTGACAAAAAGGACAGCCTGGTGCGGAGCCATGTAGAGGTTCCCTTTCCACGTCAAAACAACATGCGCTCCCTCGCCCATCCTACCTCACATCAATTTTTTTCTTACATCACAATCTATGTTGTACCTACCTTTTGCCTTTTCTTACTATCATATAAATTGTAATTTTTTAAATAAAAGATTGGACGCACTTGTTAAAAAAAGATAAATTAAAAAAAATTACTTACTAAATATTTAGTTTTAAAATTTATAATTATTTTATTTAATATATGTCTCTTTTAAAAATTAAAATTAAGATGAAAAAAGATATAATAAAATATAATATTACTATACTAACTCATTCAAATACACAAACTAAACGGAGGAGGTTGAAAGAGAAGGGATTGGACGCACGCAAGAGGAGGCGCGTGGACAGAGGAAGATTTGAAAAACTGAAGGCTATGTGGTCTGGTTGGACTGTGCGTGCGTGCGAGAGAGAACAATGATAGTGTAAGATTGACCTGTGAGAGACAGCAATTTAGGTGTGGCCCACCACACCAGATCCCACCCCATCTCCACAGTCATTTTCATTTTAGCCCCTCGAGAAAAGTTAGCTTCAATCCAACAAATTCCCTCCATGTATCCATCATCCTGAAACAGAATCATTTCGTATCTCTAAAAGAAATTTTTAAATCTCACAAAAAAAAAAAAACCATTTTCGGATCCTCTAGATGAATCTAGGTTTCAATTAGGTTGACTTTTACTTTTTCCTCAACTAGTTAATAACCTAGTGATATATTCAATTTTCTTTATAACTTTAGACAATTATTATTTATTTCTTTAAAAATTTAAAAAAAAACTTTCCCCTATTTATAGTCTATATAGTACATATAATTCTAATAAATATTTCTTCCAAGCTTAATAATAATATTTTCATGGTATCAAGAATAAATAACAGAAGATTTGGTTAAAAAAATATGGAATTAGCATTGTATGTACAGTTGCATTTGGTTAATAGAAGATTTATGGAATTAAATATAAGGAAAAAACGGCAACTTGAGATTAATTATATAAAGTTTGATGAACTTCATATGATTAAGAGTTTTAATAACAATACTTTATTTTGTGCATGTAATGATTATAATAGCATGGACTCTTAAACCTTCATGATTAACCTCTTTAAACAATTTTCTTAAAAAGAATAAAGAAATCAAACAGAAACATGGCAATATTATTGATTAAATTAAAGATAATAGTGTATTTACAATAGACTCGTTTTTTTCCCCAATAAATAAAAGTATTATTTTTTCCAAAAGTTTATGAAATTGATTCCATTCGTGTCTCCATGATTGGATCATGAGATTCCTAGGCTAATCTGGTTTATCCCATCAAGGCAACCTTCACCGTTACATCATCAAATCCAACGGCTACGAACCAAGATCCTTATGTTGTTCCACAATTTTGGTGGGCCATCCCCGTTTGATTGAACACGTAACTTCAATCAAACTCTAGTCACTATCAACGTGAGCCTTAGATATTTAACCGCGCAAGGTAAGTTCTCGCATAACTAACTTAACTACCTCTGTCACTAACTACCCACCAACCTCCATGAACTAATATACCAAGATCCAAAAATGGAATGTGATTTTGATTCAATAGGTTCTAATATGAAATGTTAAAGTGCAGATCACAGAACGCTAAATTTATTGCAAACATGATTTAGTCACCCTTCAGCACTCATGGAAGATTTTGGCGCATTTAAATTTAATTGTATGTGTGAAAAGTTAGATTTACGCCAACTTGAATCTCAGGCGTGCATGCATTTCATGAGAGAATTACGGTGGATCATCTTTTTGTCTTTACTGAATTTGAGTTTTGTGATCTATGAACTGTAATTGAGAGTGAGAAAATGGAATGGCGTGAACAGAATTTGGAGGAAGGATGATGAAGGAACGTACCAGGAGCGATGTAGCCATACGATCCTGCAATGGTGGACATGTACTCTGAAGTCCCGCTATCGATCAAGAACTTGGCGAGTCCGAAATCGGCGACATGTGCTTCGTAGCTTGAATTCAAGAGAATGTTGTTGGATTTCACGTCTCGGTGAACGATCAACGGCGAGCAATCGTGGTGGAGATAGCACAGACCCTTGGCCGCATCGATTGCGATCTTGTACCTTAAATTCCACCCTAGAAGTGATCCCTTTTTCCCCTGCAATGCCTCGCCCAAGCTCCCATTTCGCATGTATTCATACACCAGGAGATTTGTCTCTCTGTTGGAGCAGAACGCGAGCAATCTCACGATGTTTCTGTGTCTGATTTTGCCTAGGGTTTGAATCTCGGCTCGGAAGCCATGGTCGTGGCTGTTGGCGCCAAATCCTAGAAGCTTCTTCACTGCGATTTCGACTCCGTTTGGCATTTTCCCGTGGTAAACAATCCCGGCGCCGCCTCTTCCAATCACATTGCCGTCTTTGACGCATTCGAGGATGTCGGAGACTGTGAAATCTATTTTCTGAAATGCCGTCATTTTCCATGAACCGGGGCCGTTCTTTCTAAACGATTTGGCTTTGATTATGGCTGCAACGGCGAACACTAAGGAGCAAATTAGAAGGCCAAGTGCGAAGATGAGCTTGAAATCTGCAGAGCTTTTCCCTCGAGAGGTTGTAATTGCTGTGAATTTGCAAGGGTTGTTCAGGAGAGAACCGCAGAGTTGAGGGTTACCCGCGAAAGCTGAGGCATTGTAGAAGGTAAACTGCCCTGTTTCTGGCAATTTTCCTGAGAAATCATTGAAGGAGAAATCAGCAGTAGTGAGACTCTTCATGGCGCCAATTGACTTTGGGATGGTTTCATTCAAATGGTTCCTTGACAAGTTCAAGTAATTCAGAATGTGGATATTGGAAATCTCATTTGGTATTGATCCAGAGAGATTGTTCTGGCTCATGTCAAGATAAGTAAGATGGAAACAGCTTCCAATTTCAGGTGGAATCTCTCCAGAAAATGAGTTCCTGCTAAGATCAAGCCTTAGAACTTCGTGGAGTTGTCCAATGGAAGAAGGGATTGGACCAGAGAATTGGTTTCCACTGAGCGAAAGCATCTGAATGGAAGAGAAATTAGAGAGTGAATCTGGTAAAGGACCAGATAAGATGTTATTTGACAAATTGAGCTGACCTAAGTTAACGGGCTGAGAAGAGCTATTTCCATTCTCTGGCAACGTTCCTGATAAGTAGTTATTCTGCAACTCGGCAAAATTTAGGTTAGGAAGGTAAAGAAAACCATCGGGAATGCTACCATTGAGGTAGTTCTGTCCTAACCTTACTCTAGTGAGACTGTAACAAGTTCCTAGACTTTCTGGTATGGAACCAAAGAGGAAATTGTTTAGGAGAATCAGGATTTTAAGCTGGTTTGAGGAACAAAGATGAGGTGGGATTATACCGGTGAGCTTGTTAGATGACAAATCAATATTTTGCAACTTCCCATTTTCGCCAAGATCCTGAGGGATTTCTCCTGTGAAGTTGTTCTTCCACAGCGCAAGTGACTCTAAATTTGGCCACTCTGCAATGTAGTCTGGTATGGACCCATGCAATCTGTTCCCCAAGAGACTGAAAAGCTTAAGCTGCCTGAGATTGACGAACTCAAGTGGGATTTCACCAGTGAGTGAGTTTCTGGAAAGATCAAGGTACACCAACTTGGTCAAGTTGCCGAGTTGTTTTGGTATGGAGCCAGATAGCTGATTGATATGCAAGAAAAGAGTATCAAGCTCTATCAAGTTTCCCAGTTCTTTTGGAATTGGACCGTCCAAATCACAGGTTGAAAGATCCATGTGAACTAAATTAACCAACTTCCCCAACTCCATTGGAATCCCACCTTCAAAAGAGTTGTAATAGCCCAAGTAAATCTCTTTCAAGTTACTGAGATTGCCTAACGCACCTGGGACTTTCCCTCGTAGATCATTTCCTGCAAGTGAGAGATATTCGAGCGCCACTAAATCTCCATAGCTTTCTGGGATTGTGCCATAGAAAAAGTTCCCACCAAGATCCAAGTGCCTGAGCTTCTTCAAAGTCAAAACCCCCAATGGAAGCAAGGCGGTGAAGTTGTTGTTATAGCCATCAATAACCTCCAAGTTATTCATGGTGAAGTAGTTCCAATCCAAGGAGCCACTGAACTGGTTGTTGGAGATGTTCAGATACTGAAGGCTGCTCAAGTTGGTGATCTCAATGCTGCCTGTGAAGTTGTTTCCTGCAAGTGAAAGTTGGGTGAGCTGATCAAGTCTCGAAATTGAAGCAGAAACTGAGCCATACAGATTCAAATCCGTCAAGTCCACCGATACTACTCGACCATGGTGGCACTGAATTCCAACCCACGAACAAACTGAGCTTGAATTTGAGGTGTTCCAAGTACTTAGAGCAGGGTCTGGGAATTGGAACTCTTCTTTGAGTGAGGTTAAGACATGAAAGTCACTGAGCAAAGAGGATGCAGAAACGCAGGAACCCAGAAGACAGAACAAGGTGAGAACAATCAAGGGGACCATGTTTTGTTGGGACTTGGGAAAATGTTCTATGAAGATTGAGTTTGGAAACACTCGAAGCAAAGATGACAAGTTTTAAGCTCGGAGACAATAATGGATTTTTGGCAAAAGGGGAGAAAAGTGACAGGAATCTGAGAAACTTCAAGTGTGTATGATGAGCTTGAGGAATTAAACATCTTCACTGAAAGAAAGAGTCTAGAAATCAAGGGAAGTAGCTAAACCTCTCCTTTTCTCTCTTTTGCTATCTTTTACTTTGAGAGCAGAGAAAACGAGAAAGATGAATTCGGCTAAAATGTATTTTAGCTGCTATATCTCTATTTCCCTTATGATTTTTCTTTAGGTAAAGCTCAGGATGAAGGGAAAAAGCATAAGAAAAAGGGATGAAAGAGAAGAGGTGGTTTCTGAAAATTGTTTACTGGGATAAATAAAATGAAAAACATAAAGACGTTGGAGAACAGAAATTTAAAGTTTAGATTAGGGTAACCACAAAAAAGTAAAGTTTGATGCTCTCTCTCTTTCTTTTTTTCTTTATTCATATGACAAAAATGCCCTTTAGCTTTAATCACAGAATGGCCCTTTACTGCTTTGAATGAGAGAGAGGTTATGAAATTGCTCTTTCAGCGATTCCAAAATGGCTGAATTGCCCAGTAACTTCTTTCAAATGACTGTCATTCATTTCATCCCATGAAATTTTCATTTATGGAGAAAAGGAAAATGAATAGTAAGCAAAGCAATCAATGATTGCCACTGTTCCATGCTGCCTTAAAGCAACAGTATAGTGGAACTTTAAAAACAATAATTTTACCAGATATAAGCTACCAAACAACACTGCCAATTTTGGGTTGGTTTTTGAGTGCCTGAACTTATACTGCATCAGGTGAAATAAGAGAGGCAAACACAAATGGCCAAATTCATTATTTGTGTCTGTTTTCCTTCAACTACACCCAATGCACCATTGAAGAGCATCCATCTCAAACCGTTATACGCTAAAAACCCAAATGCTTTGGTTATTACTTGTTGGTCACAAATTACACCAGGGAAGAGAATAATTCTAGTCTGGTGTTATAGTACTACTTACACTGGCTATGATATATTCACTTCTTCTAGTTCATTTTCATTTTTGGGTTTTTTATATGATAATTGAAGGAGAGAAAAAGAAGAAGAAAAGGATGTGAGGTATTGTGGTTAGCTTAGGCATGATTAATAATCATATTAGAGAGAAGATTTTCCAAGAGCAATACTAGTTCTTTGATATAATTCATGGAGGACCCATTGAAAAGCATTTGTGATGTTCTGATTATAATTAATGTTTTCCCCCTCAGATCAATCGTCATGCCATGCTGTCAGCATCATACGTGTCGTTTTCCAATTGGTTGTGCAATAAATGAATTTTGAAGAGGGAAACTTTGCATGCCATTGTGTGTCACTGACTTTCTATATTTTTGGTTTTGTACAGGTTTGGTGTACTTGTCAATACTACACTGATAGTTTCGATTCCCAAACAGAGGTAAGGGCAAAATGTTCTTGTCACAGCATCAAGAATAAGTAAGGGGTAAGAAAATTTTTCAACTTGGCCCAAAAAAAATTTAATCTTGGAATTAGAAACATGTGCCTGCAACAATCAGAGAGATTGTAAGAAGAAGTAAAAGATGATGATTATTAATATATGATGACTGTGTGTTGGTTTGAATGATCAATATATAATTATGCTTGATTCATAGGTTGCATGGAAGAAGGAACCACCAGCGAGTGTGGAAGCTTTTTTATAAGCTGCTGCTGCTGATAACTTTATTCTTTCTCCTTCTTGCCCTACAGGGCAGGGACCAACTCTATGAAATTGGGGTCATCTGAACCTTTGAGACTTTGCTTTAATATATTTTTTAGGTTTAGTAAGACGGAATTGTCTTAAAGGGAGGACTGAGAAAAAGTAAAAGAGCTGGAGGGAGGGAGAGAAGGAGGGAGAGCGGTATAATCTAATCTTCTTTTGATCTTCCACTAGCTCAAAAGAAAAGCAAAAGAAAAATCCATGACCCCCATCTTTCTCTTTCTTTATTTATCTCTCTCTCTCTTACACACACATGGAAAAAGAGTGCAATTGTATTACCTTGAACTCATTCACCAACATATTTCTTCCTCAAAAGAAAAATCCACGTCCCACCTCCTCATTCATGGAGAAGCGTGCTCTTGTTTCCATAAGCACCCATCTTTATCTTTCTCTCTTCATCCCAAATTCCTTGTGTAATTAAATTATGATACACCATTCTGCTCCACACATAAAAATCATGGCTTTACTTCCCACTGGTTGGATTGATGGATGAAACTAGATGTTCCTTAAGCCGCTTTTAAATTCCAAAATTATGGTAAAAAAATTACATCCTCTGTTTTAGTGACAGAGTCCACTGCCTTATTTGGCATATAAATAAAGTTTTATTTAGGTAACTCAATGTATAAGGCTTCTTCCATAAGATAGAGTTTAAAGAAAAATAGATGTACTGAGTTTTACCCCACAAAAGGGGATACTATTTTTAAGATCATATGGTAGTAGTATTACTATTACTTCAAGGCTCATCCTCTGTTTAAATCAAGTTTAATATAGATTAATTAGAAATACAGCATGCTGAATATTTCTCTTGAAAAATAATTCATGAATTTAGATATACTCCTCTAGTCCTAAATATAAGATATATTTAACTAATTTGATTATATTAAAAAAGTTAGTTAAATTAATTATTATAACATATTTTTTTTAAAATACCTTAATAATCTTCTTTAACTCCCTCACTCATTCTCTAATTATTTTATTATTGTTAAAAGAGTATTAATATGAATAATGTAAGAAAGAGTTAATAAATTTAAAAAATATATTTTATATTTAAGATTAATATTAATTCTTTAATAAGATTTTATATTTAAAACTAAAAAAGTGTTTTAAAAATATAAAGAGACAGTAGAAAAAGGAGGGGAAAAAAGAGCTTTATGTTCATCTTCTTCCACACTTTTATATCACACACGGTGTTATTTTAGAGAATTTAAACTTTAAAAGTATAAAAAAACCCAACGGGGTGGTACAGCAATGGCAAAGATACTGAGGTGTCTCTATCAAAAGTTCGTGATACAGGGTCCTATGCCTGCTCTGCCCTTTTGAGGCCTCACTATCTTGTAGCCTGTCTCTCTACGCTAAGGGTAAGAGACCCTTAATTTATGTGGTCACTTACCTTCTTGGATCTGAGAGTCTTAGGCTGACTTTCAATATTGGCAAATGATGATCCGCTGCCTCTTAGTCATCATCAATAGAAAAGCAAAAGTCCAACAAGAAGCAACCATGATGATCTTAACCTCTGTTTTTTCAGAGATCTTCCATGCCCCATCATGTTTTTCCCACTTGACACACTACAAGCATGCCAAAATCATGAAAGTAATTAAAGGGTAATATAACTAAATAAAAGAAAAAACAAATTCTAATAATGGCCCATTATTTTTAGGGCTTCAAAATTCAACTGTAAATGATTAATGCTACGTCACATTAGAGAATCTATATCCTTAATGAAAACAAAATCTTTCGATGGCCTTAAAAGAGAGTGAAAGGGATTGGTTATCTTGAGATTTAGCTAATGAAAAAATCAGACACTGTGACCACACGTGTTCTGAATTTAAGTGGAAATGACAATACTAAGCTGATGCCTGATAGGATTAACCAATCAAAATGTCACAACTTACAATAATCTAATCTGATTTCTTATTAAGTGTGTGAATGATATATTTCTGTATGGTGATGACGCGGTGAAAACATAGAAAGGTTATATTGACAGGGGTTATATTTTTGTAAAAAAAATTATAATGTGATAAATTAATATTTAAATTATTATTATAAAAAATATTTATATTTAATATTTGATTGTGTCTCAAATAGAATTATATAAAAAAATTATATTGCAGTTAAGAAAATGAGACCAACAAGAGTTAGATTATAGCAAAAATAGTTTAATTACTCATAATATAATAAATTAATATTTAAAATTTTATTATAAGAGGTGTTTATATTTAATATATATTTAGTAATAAAAGAAAAAGGAAAAGAAAAGGGAAGGAAAGACAAAAGGAGGGGGAAATAGGGAGAAGAAAATACTTTTACATCAAAGCGCATAATCATATGAAATAAAATGCATACTGTAAAAGGAGGGAATTAGGTTCTCTGAGAGAGTCAGAAGAGAAGGTGCTTGGAATGTCAATGGAGTTCTGCAAAATATATATATATGATTCCCTCCTGCCCATCTCGTCGTACATATCTCAGCACCCAAGTTTGTCTGTCCTTTGTAATTTACTTAAATCAATTTAAGTATTATTTCTTTTGTGAAAAACGTAGCCATAAGTTTTTATAACTTTATATGATGAAATGTTCACTTTGAGTATAGGCTACGTGTTATTATTTCTCTAGTTTGTATAAAACTTATTTTTTTTTATATTTATCTACTCTTTCGGTCCTAAATATATAATCTAATCAAGAGTTTATATTAATCATAAATATAATATTTATTTTTTAAATTTAGCAACTCTTTCCTAAATTATCCATATTGATACTTTTTTAACAATACTGATAGAGGGAATTAATGAAGATTATTATGATATTTTAAAAAAATATGATATAATAACTAAATTCTTTAATATAATCAAATTAGTTAAATAAATCTTATATTTAGGACTCAGGGCAATATTATTAAATATTACAAAATAGTGTAGATTAAACCTAAAGGAAAAAAAAGACATTTAATTTCCTTAGAAATTCATAAAATGCTATATAATTGATAAAGTTGAGATCCACATTATTATAACAAAATATTTACTGTCATCTTACAACTATTGCATAATCACATAGTTAATAATATCCATCACAGAATAGCTGAGCTCAAGGAAAATTCATACCAATCAAAAAATTCAAAAGAAGTGATAGTGTGCCTGCCCTTTTTACCTGCCACAGAAAGTTACATACATGTTTGCATGGAAATACAGATAAGATTGATAGAGAGAGAGAGAGAGGGTATCAGTGACAAGTCCAATTTAAGTTTTGTAAATAAAAAAAACAACTTGTGATAGTTATAAAGCTAGTATAAATATATATAATATTATTAAATTTATAATTTTTATAAATTATCTTTATTAGTCCACACATATCAAGTATGTTTCATATATCAAGAGGGTAATTTCTCCCGTATAAATCATTAAAAATTATAATCTAAAAAACTTAACACATATTTTTTATAAACAAGTAACTTATTTTTTTTTATTTTTTTAAAATTAATTATTTATATCATATATTTAAAATCAGAGAGAAAGAGAGCAATAACATAATAATATATTTTAATTTTTTTATAACCCTTTGGTGTCTAACAACTTATTAATTTAAATTGAAATTTTATGATTAGAATATTTTTTGTTGGGGGTCTACCTTTAATAAAATAGGATAAACTCTAATTTTTTTTATTTTATTTTGTGATATAATGTGTGTTTGGTTTTCCTACAACTTAGGTTTGGACAAAATTTAGGTTTAGAGGCAAATATCTATATTTGTTCAAAAGAGTTTTTAGATTAAATTATAATTTAAAACTAAAGTTTAAGATAAATTAGTTAAAGAAGTCTATGGAACAGTAAAAGAACTTATGGACTAATTAATTACTATATTCTCTATATTTTTTTCTTACACTATCTCTCTTATCTCTTTTCTTTTCTACACCATTTCTCCTCTCTCATATCTCTTATATACCCTCTCTCATCTCCCATCTCTAATATATTTAATAATTATATTTTTTTATAATTTATCAATAATAAAAATATTTTTAAAAATAACTATATAAACACACATTTATTTAAAATTATTTTTTTATAAGTTTTTTTAATTTTTTAAAAAAAATTACTCAAAATTTTTTATATTTTATAAATTATTTTTTAAACTTTTATACAGACAGGCTTACAGTCAGTGTCCATTAAACCAAATAGCTTTGGCTGATAATATGTTTTGATAGGTTTGTAGAAACCAATGATATGCCAAAGGCTTAAATGTGAATTTCAAACATGGATCAGTCATGTCACATGTGCTTTTATAAAAGTGCCACATCACAATGGAAGAGCGCGTGCATTACACTGTCCAATCAATGCAAGACAAAGTGCTTTGTCTCGGGATATACTCTCACATTCAGGGTATATGATGATATATTATTTGCTTGTACTATTTTGGGTGGGAACAAATTTTCTATTATTGTCACTTGAGAGAAGACTTGGAATTAAAATAAAAAAATAAAAATATTGACACGTTCTTTATAACATTAAAAAAAATATTAAAAAGGGGAGAAAGGAGAATAGGGTTGAAATGACAAATGGAATAATAATAAATAAAAATGGAACAAGGAAGAGTACGAGACACAATCATGGATGTCGTGTTACAAACTAAAAGAGATCAACGTTGGGATGGTCGCTTCTTCATTTTTCGTTTGACTAAATCTAACTTGTAAAAATAATTATTAATCAAATTAAATAATTAATTAATTTTTATCAAATTTACTTCCTTAATTTAAAAGCACGTCTTGTCCTTCATGTTACTTGTCCCAAAATTGAGCTTAAATTTAAGTCATATTCTAGGCTATATAATAATATTTTTTTAAAAAAATAGATAATATCTCCTAATCCTATAATTAAAAATTCATCTTCTCAATATATAAATATTACAAAAATAAATTTTATTTCTCCCAATAAAGAGTATGTTTTGCTAATAAATGAGACTAACCTCTTGAAAATATTGGTTACTACGTATGAGAAGGCCTTCTCTACATGATTAATAAAATCTCCTATATAGTTTTTGTCATTACTTTCTAATTAAATTCATTTTCCTTTTTTTAAAAAAAAAAAGAATCCATCATCTAAAGATCATTTTGATTATGCATCACACCTTTTTTTTAAAGATAAAAAATATTAGTTCTTAATTTATATAGATATAAGTCAAACCTAGATAATTCACATATATTACTTGCAACATCATAAACAACAACGTGTGTACTTGTGTGTATATATAATATCTAATTACTTATGTCTGTCTGTATATATAAACAGAAAGATTATAATCACTAGGATGATCTAATAAAAAATATTAATTTCTCGTATCATAATAAATTAATATTTAAATTTTTATTAAAATATAAATTTATATTTAGTGTCTAATATTATATTGAATATAATTATTTTTAATATGATAAAATGGGTACTTATACAAAGAAAAAAGTTTAGTGGTAAAAAGACCGAAAGGTATGGGATGAGCAAGGTGGAGAGTGTGGTCACTGTGATCCTTCAGAAGTGTGAAAACACGCACACAGGACAAAGTGATAAAGAGAGAGAACGAGGGGGGAAAAAGAGCCAGAAAGAAATAAAGAAAGAAAGAAGGGGCAAAAAAGGAAAAAAAAAAAAAGAGGAATTGAAAAAGGAAGGGGATGAATAAAGGAACGGGGAACAAAGTGGATGCACTGTTTGTTTTCCAACTTAAAGCAATCAAAGGTAACACAAGAAGTACACACTTAACTGTTAGGATGGCTTTTGCTTTTTTGCCCTCTTCGTTTCTAGTCGTTGTCACCGCATAACTAAAATCAAAGAAAAATAAGTGCCCCTCCCGTATTTGTTATATATATTTTTAATTAATTTCCACATATTAAAAAATATAATTAAATCATTAAATATAGTTTATATTAATAAAAAATTTAAATTTACTCTTATTAAAATTATCTCTTTCTATCTATATTTACGAATAATTCTAATACTTTTTTCCTCATTTTCTCTTTTTAATAAAAAATAAATAATAATAAAATTTAAAAAATACTCATTAATAACTCTCTAAAATATTTATATTTAAGGCTAAAAATTTCTTGTATATAAAGGACTTATATTAAGTACCCAGGTGATATACAGTCAATGATTGTTGGTCTTAATAAAAGGAATTACGACCGTCTAAGGATGTGATAATGAGATTGAATACCTATGAATATAAAAATTGTCTTCAAAAGAGTTACATTTTATTTGAGGCCTAATATGGCTCGAATTGGAACTAGTCGAAGCCTAATATAAAAAATAATAATTTTTTAATCTATATAATTTTATTTTAGTTATAATCTAATTTTTATAAGGATCTATTGTAATTTAATTTTTATAATTTCATCTATATATTTTAAAAAATAAAATTATATATTTAATAAAAGTTAAGAATTAAAGTATAAAATGGTTAAAATTATAATAATCTAATTATAACAAGTTAAAATATAGAGATTAAATTAAAATTATAAAAAATAAATTATATTAAATTAACAGATATGCATTGCGAACGTTGTAAGGAGTTATATTAATAATAATAATAATAATAATTAATTTCAACTTGTGAACGTTGTAAGGAGTTATATGCATTCCAATTGGTCGCTTATAACTATCTCCTTATATTAGTAAAATTAATCCAGATATGCATTGAGTGAAAAATCATGTTATTAACTACTACCATGTCACCTATCATCTAGATGTTCAATTGATTAAAAGATAATATATATGATAATTTAAAGCATGTTGAATATATAAAAAATATTATTTTATTGTGATTATAATTGTAGTATTTATGGAGATATTATAACTCTTAAGTGTCTAGATTTATTCTTAAAAATAATAAACGGTTCGCGCTATCCGATATTAATATTATCTATGAGGAAAGAAGATTTCGTCCTACTTTTAAATTGTAAGTGAGCCCAACCCCTTTCTAAAAATTTATTTATATAAAAAAAAACTACTGACACATTTTTTATAAATAATAAATATAAGGATTAATATCTATAATTGAGACGATATAAGGATTTGATATAAAATAAAATTATAAAAATTTAATTAAAAATAAATAATATTATAGAGGTATCGTATTAAAAATTAGTTTTATTCAGATACGAGTATGCTGGTCAAAAGAAAGGGGGAAAGTGCACTGAGCAGATATACATTATACTTAGAGTAAAATATATTGATTACCTTTTAATTATATCTTAATCACACATACCTCATTTCTATTTTAAAAATCATACAGTTTCATCTAATATATTAATACCGTTAAGAATATTTTTAAAAGATTTTAATTTTTAATTAAAATTTATATTAAAATAAATTATATTTACTATTTTACTCCTTCTAATAAATCCTCTAATTATATATTATTATCTTTACCCATAAATCTCGAAAAAGAAAGAAATAAAGAACTTGCTTAACGTTTATATATATAATATTATTTCCTTTCCTTAATTTTTATTTTGTTATTTTTTTAAATAGTTATTTTCTTAATGTTTTTAGTCTAAGTTTAAGTAATTCATAGACATAAAAAATTTGATTGAAAATTTAATTATTTTTTGAATAAATATATTTATAAATGTTTGTACAAAAAATGTGTTAAAAATTTTTAAATTATAAATTTAAATAATTTTCGCAATATGTCAAACTTACATTGTTTATAATATATTTTGTATAAAAATAATTGTTTGATATATATTTTTAATATTTAAAAATATAAAATAAATAAATATAAAAATATGATGAAAATATAAAATTATATTTTACAATAAATTTTATAAAATTTTAAAAATTCATGTACTGTAAATATTTTTGGGTTGTATATTTTTTTTGGAATATAAATGTTTAATTAATTCTTATAATAAAAGGGGTGTTTTGGTAAGGAAAAAAATTTAAAGCCAAATTTAACGGTCAACTAATAGTTTAGATGGATGGAAATAAAATATTATATATACAAAGGAGATTAATGTAATATGTATTTTAATATTAAGAAATATCCATATAAATTTTTAAAATAGAAGGAGATCCGTGTAACTAATAAAAAATTAAGGAATAATTAGAATATTTTACTCTTATATATATATAATGTATCGATAAATGGTATTCTGTCATATTTCACAGTAAAAGTCAGATACGTTGCATGCATGGTAATATTATTTTAGTCCAAAAAATTCTGAATATATATCATAAAGAATTGCATTATTGTCTCAAAAGCACAACTCCACAAACTCTCTAAAGCTTAATATAAAGACAAACATTCCTATTAATATTTGCATTATTTGTCTCTCTCACACATGCTCACACCATATCTACGAAACCTTTTTATATTCAATCTTCTTTGATTTGAAAAAAAAAACAAATAATAATTAATAAAATTAAAATATATAATGCTACCGGGTTTGTTATTGTCTAGGAAGAGTGCATTTGTGTGTGGGATTTAGTATCACATTATATTATTCTTCTGTTTTTTTTTGTGCCAGATTTCATGCTTTTCTGACAACTATCTTTGAAACCAGCCACTAATATATTTGATTAATGCTTTGAGATTAATTAATTCTAATAAAGCATGCATTATTCAAATTTCGTTTTAAAAAATGTCACTTAATCTGCAAAATTCTTGTCCTCATTTGAATCTTTTTCTTAGTAAATCTCTTTTGTCTGGTTGACTGATCGATAATGCACTCACTATCTTTGTTCATAAATAATTTTGTATTTAGTTTAATTAATCACATATAATTAATCAAATAGCTTTGTATTCTGATTACTTTTAGCTTTATATTAGGTAATTATATGTCAAGTTTATTATTAAGCATATTAATTAAATGGATAAGAAATTAAGCGTAAATATATATAAACTATACAATTACTATCTTACACATATTTTTTTACACATATTTCTACCATCTCTCATCTCTCATTTATCTTCTTCACCCTATCTCTCATCTCATCTCTTTTCTCTACACTCTCTCATATCTCCTCTTTTTTCTCTACCCTCTCTCATACTTTAAATTAAATCATACTTTTTTGATAATTTATCAATATGAAAAGTGATTCTACTACCAATAATCCAAACATCTCTATTTTCAAAATCTATTCCCAAAAATTAATCCAAACATGCCCTTAAGATTTACATGCAGTCCGTCAAAAGTTATATATATTATCCATTATGATTACAAGAGAAAAATAATGCTGTCATTTTTTTTCAAGATAATTTTTTAAAAATAATATAACCAAAAGTGGTAATTAAATATCATATAATATAATTTAAAACAACCAAAATTTATCAAAACAAATAATTTAAAATTTAAGAGTCAGTGTATATAATATAACAAATATTTGATTCACAATTTTATTAATAAAAAGTCTCTTTTCTAACTTTGAAATATGTCATCAAATATCCATATATACTTATACATAAAAAAAGAAATGCTTTCACTAAATTATATTTTTTTTAAATAAAGAATCACATATTATTCTTGAAATGCTTTTTTACTCATGATTTAATTTAAATAAAATTATATATATTTTTATTATGATTTGTTTGGTGATGGTGATAATTGATATAGAGAGGACAAAGAAGAAAACAAAAGGGAATAAAATAGGATACCTATTCCCTTTGAATGTGATCCCTAGCCACTCATACATATATAGATCCCTAATACTTAAATAATTGGATCTCCATTTACTTGTCTATTATATAACACACACAAATATGTATATGTATATATATATATCACATTTTGGATATGATGACTCATTTGGGTGGAAGTCCAAGTCATTTTCAAATCCCTTGGTCCATACCTTGTCTTTCTCTATCCCCTTACATATAACATTCTCACTCATCTATCATTCATTTATTCACTATTTTATACTCCATTATTCTTAAGCACTTTTTTTCCTATTAAAGGGCAAAGGTATATTTTCATTCATTTAATTTTATCTAAACATTCAGTTTGATTCCTTAAAATTTATACATAATACTAATAATTTTATTAATAAAAAATTCTGACATTATAATTTTAAATGTTTTGTAAATGTGAACATATTAAATTTATTTTTTTAAAAAATAAAAATTATTGGTTATAGAAATCATCAATTAGAAAATTTGTCAGCATTTTAAACTATAATTTCAACCTTTTTTTAATAAAACAAAATTTTTTTTTATAAAATTAAAATATTTGTAAAGTTAAATAACTAAAAATACAATTTTTATCATTATTTATATTGTAACTACAATAATATTTTTTCCCTTTTTGGCAAATTTTATTGGTGTAAATAGAGTAAAACATGTTTGACAAAAAAATAGAGTAAAAAATGTGTGTGAACATCACACACGTGTGTGTGGGAAAATTGAAAATTATTTGAATTCTAAGGACATAATTATAGTTTTTAACTCATAATAACCAAATTAAGAATATAGTCAAATGATAACCATCAAAATTATATACATTTTCTATTAAATATTTCATATTCATCAAAAGATGTTTCTTGAGTTATAAGACATTTGTATTTACAATTAACACCTAGTTTTTTTTAATTTGGTCCTTTTGAAAAGATTTTTGTTTCTTGTATTGTAATTTGACTGATCAATTGATAACACATGCTTTGAACAAATTTTTATGTGTTGTCAAATGAAATTTGTATTTTAGTCGTTTCAAATTATTTGTCACTATAATATCCTGTTTCTTTTTCTGAAGTAAATGATAGATTGATGATGACAATTGAACTTTGAGAAAGTTATGCTGTCAACTGAACAAAGAAGGATACCATAGCTTGTTTTTTAGTGCTTTTAATATTTTCTATAAATCTAAGGATAAATTATTGAAATGGGAGAAATCTAGATAGAATCAAGTATGAAATTCAAAAATAACATTGCATGTAAGGGTGTTTGGGTTAGCTTTTTTAAGTAATTATATATATATATATATATATATTTAAAGAAATTAGCCTAAAAGGGATTCTGATGTATGTTTGGTAAGTTTAGAAATGTAAGTTTTATAAGAGTTTTTTGTTTAAATTTTAGTTTGAATAAATTTTAAAATAAATAACTATATTTATTTAAAAAGGCTTTTAGATCAGACATAATTTAAAATCAATATTTTGTATAAGCTATTGAAACTAATTTTTAAAATAGTAAAAGAGTTTATAAATTATATAATTATTATTTTACCTCTATTTTTTCTCACACTTTCTCTCCTCTCTCTTTTCCCCTCTCCTCTCTCATCTATTTTATATATTTTCCACCTCTCCCCTCTCTACTATTTTCTCTTTTTTTTTCACATTCTCTCATATTTCTCCTATTTCCTCTTTTATTTCTCTTACTTTTAATTAAATCATAATTTTTTAGTAATTTATCAATAATAAAAGTATTTATCAAAATAACTATTCAAACACTCATTTATTTAAAATTATTTTTTTATAAATTTTTTTTCATAAATATTTTTCTAAAAGCTATTTAAAGTCATTTATTTTTGTAAGTCATTGTCTAAAAATTTATCTAAAGGTTAAATAAATTGTCATGCTCACTTATCAAAATATATCATTTTTTCTTAAAAAAACAAGCTTGCCCATCCACCATGGGTGCCTGGAGCTCTGATATTTCATTGTCGTCACCTTATCGGAGCTTTGCCCTTAGTGGCTGGAGCTCACCATCAATAGTTGAGATCCAACGACGGCCAGAAATGGTCGATGCTCTAATGCCTGCATTGACAACTGGCCAAAGCTTTTAAGCTGAAAAACTTATTTATATTTTGGGACCTTTGAGGTATCATGTTATTTTTTAATATCCTAAATTTAAAGTGTTTTAAAATTATTATTTGTCTTTGATTTTGCTATGAGAGGCTTGAATTATGATTTCGTAGGCTTAGGCGCTGGTGAGATGATTCTAACTTGTAATTATTAATTCTGATTATTATATAATTTTTTAAAAAAAATTATTTAAGTCTCAATTCAGTCTCCTTTTTAACTTGAAGTATTTATAGGACCTATTTAAAAAACTCTTAAATTAAGATTTTAAAAAGACTTTTAGCTCAAATATTGGTTTAATTTTTTTTTAAAAGAAACAGCTTTATTTGTCTATAAATATTTATGGATTAAACTACGATTTAAAACTAAGATTTTGGATAAGTTATTGATATTAGTTTATGGAACACTAAGAGAGCTTATGAATTACCCAATTATTATTTTACCTCTATTTTTTCCTATTATCTCCTCCTCCTTCTCTTTCCTCTATTTGCCATATGCTTGCTATAATAGAGAAGTCTGTTGCCTTATGCTTACCAGAAGAAAGTGGTCACATCTCATAGTGGAAGAAAATGTCACTAGTCGCTAGTCTCACTATAGAAGAAGCGGTCACTATTGAATGCTGCTATCTCACCTTGTGGTTGCTGTTCTTTGTTGCGGTAGAGGAAAGGAGAAGAGACTTGGTGATGAACAATGACAAACAGTACCGATAATTAATAATAAAAATATTTATAAATAATATTAAAAATATTTATAATAATAATTATCTAAATATTTATTTGTTTAAAATTATTTTTTTTATAAATTATTTTTTAAAAATATTTTTTTAAAAGCTGTTAAAAAACTATTTTTTCTATAAATATTTTTTTAAAAAAATCTATCTAAACATATATATGTAAAATAGTATTATACTATTTTACGATAGCATATCAATTCTCAACAGCAATGGAATTGAAAATAAATCATTTTGACATTGTTTATATTTTTTAAAAAATAAATAAAATAAAGATATAATGATATTAAATTAATCAAAAATTATTTGATGAATACCATAAATCATAGTATGGAAAAATACGTATTGAATGAACTCATGTTAAGTACTAATATTTTCCTTTTGGTCTAAAATAAAATGAAATGAAAGATTGCGACTTTAAATAAGACATTGGTATTGTCATTCGGCTCAGTGAAAATACATACATTGGGCCCATTTTCTTGGATTGGCCCAATATTAATATTAACCCCAATTCATTCCCCATACTAATATTAATATTAATAAAGAATGTGTTCGTATCTTAAAAAGATATAATTTAAATTTACATTATCTTTGTGAATATTCCTTTAGTAGAAAATCTCATAAATCTCCTATAAGCGTTCTCTGAACTTTAGGGCTGTAACTTGATCTTAGCGAGAGACTAATACCGAACTTATCTAAATTTTGTTTGTATAAAAAAAAGTAGTAGAAGTTGTATGGACTCAAAAAAAATATGTTGTCTATGAGAATTGACACATATAATAAAAAATATGTTCGTATATCACAAGAATACAAATTCGATTCCTATTACTATTGTGATGACTCATTTAATAGGTAATCTTATAAGTTTTTTGTAAGTACTCTTTAACCTTTGAGGCTATGCTATAGCCTTAATGGGGAGATCGGTGTCAATCCTACCTAAACTTTTTAACAAAAAAATATATTTTGATAGAATTATCCCCTTTTTTGCTTATTAGTGTTAATTTATTTATTTTAATATGTATATATCTTTTGACTAACAACCAAAGGGTAAAGGCAAACACAATAATTCCTTTTTTCACACACAATGCCAAATATCAAACCATTGACAAAATGCTTATAAAACTTTGTGTTAAGTTTTATAGGTAGAAAATTACATTTTATATGAGTCAAATCATGCATAAAGATAGTCTACTAATTTAAATATCAAGTATTGCTGACAAAAAAAAAATCAACTTTATGTAAATTTAGAAACACTAACAATTACACGATTTTATTTATTTGTTATGTATGTCCCTTACTGAGCCCCCTACTTCCCAAATGCATAGAATTTGTGATAATAATAATAAGAAATATTTTCATTAAAAAAATTAGTTTATTTAATTTTTCTATGAAATAAAATAAGAATCCACACCCATGGCGGATTCATCATGACTGAAGCAAGTGAGAATAAAAAAGGCAGACCACGTGACACTCAGATGCAACACAATATATATATATATATATATATATATATATATATATATATATATATAGCCTAAACAAAATGATTCCTAGAGATGAAATCGGCTTTTTCCAAATATGGACCACACGTTTTTTTTTTTCTAATTTATTTTTGTGAATGAAACAAGAGGTAAGATTTCCGTGAAAGAAACGATTCAGAGAAGTGAATGATATTTAAATTTGTCATCTTGTATAGCTTTCAGCGAAGAAATAAATAAAAATATTCTCATATAATTATCTATAATCATAAATCATGTTTAATTAGCATAAAGATTAATGTAAAAAAAGCATCTTTTAATTCTTAAAAATTATTGTTTTTTTTACCATTTGCACATTTATAATAGGTGGATGGCATTATGATCATTTGACTTGAGATTGGTATGATTATTAATTTTTTACTAGAGTCCCATAGTCTAATTTCACAAAATTAACTGTTATAATTTGAAAATAGATAAAAAAATTATATATATATTTATAGTTAATTAAATATAAAAAACAAATTTTATTACACTATTCCTAGTACTATACCATTATAATCATCATTATTTTATATTTTCAATCATATTCTGTTACATTTCTAAGATTTTTCACTCATATCTATTAATACATTATCAATATCACTATTAAAAAAAATTCATAATACTCTTGATTTTTAATCTAGGATGTAATTAAGGAATTAATATTTATTTTAAATATAAAATATATTTTTTATATTTATTAATTTTTTTAAATTGATATTTCTTTAACAATAATTAAATAAAAGAGACAGAGAGAGTTAAAGAAAATAATTAAAATATTTTAAAAAATCATATCACTTAATTTAATCAATTTTTTTAATTTAATTAAATAAATATTAGAGTAATTTATATTATTTTCAAGCGATAAATAATATTGGCTTATTTTTAAGATTTTATACAGATATATACACAGCTGGTTAGCAAAAATAAGAAATGAGTGCAACGAATTTAAGCGTTATTGTTTGGATTATGCAGAAATGGTTAATAGAAAAGTGAAGTGAGGGGTTGCTTAAGGATGAGACTTGTGTTGAAAAGAGAACGGCAAAGGTCGGAGTGCACAGCAACCTGTTTCTTCAGAGTATGATTTTTCCTTTCTCATAGTGCGCTTTCTTGTCTATCTCATGGGACCACTCTCTCTCTCTCTCTCTCTCACACACACACACACAAAATGTCTTACATGCAAATGGCGAACAGGAAGGCACATTCATCTTTTTCAATCCCTTCCTTTCTCTCAATTGCCCTCAGGTATTCATTCTTTCTTTTCAAAGAGTAAGAACAACCCAGTAAAATTTTATCCTCCTTCATCATCCCCTGCTCTCTGATTATTCATTCCTTAATGCCTCTTGTTACTGCTAAACCCTACTGATTCCTCAATTTCTAAGGTGAAAATATGCTCTCATCAACATTTTTAGGGTTCCCCCCTCCTTTTCCGGGGAAGATAGTTTTAGATGAGCTTTCGTGTCACTCAAACGATGTGATTGCCTCGTTGACAAAACATGTTCACTCAATGCATCAGATTTTGTGGCAATCTCTCTCTCTCACTCTCGTGTATTAATCATGTTTTGGGTAATAATTGCTTCATTCTTTTTCTGAATTGCCTAGAGTTTTTGTGGTTATTAAGAATCTATAATGAGGCCGTATTGATGATAATGTGTGTGCATCAATACTCTTTGGAGGGAGTGTTTGCTGGCAAGGTGGTGGTGACCTTAAGCAATTTGTTTCACATGAAAAACTTTACAAATCACAACACCTATTGGCTCTTTTGCTTGCATTTCTGACAAAAGCTATGAATTGTTTTTTTTTTTGCCCTTTCATCAACATGTGTTTTTTGGAGCAAACATGAGGCTTTGAAAATGGCCTAAATCAACCACTTAACTTTGTTCCTTTTTCCTCTCTTGAATCATGGCTCTTCTGCTCCTGCTTAGCTGTAACATGTCCATCTTTCACACTCACACTGTCCCTTTCCTCTAATTATTTATTATAATCATTACTATAATTTTCTTTCTTTTCTCTTTTTGTAAATGTATTAGTTATAGTATTTACAAATATATATATATATATATATATATATATATATATATTACAGCAGCCTCCCCCCCCCCCCCCCTTCATATCTTTTCATCAGTGAAGATTTTTATGAGATTGTGTAAGACAGTGCAACCATATTTCATGATTACATTTGAAGGTTATATATTGGAATTTTAATTGGATGGATCAATCAACGCATTAATGCCATCAAAAAGAGCTTTAGATCTCATCAATGTCATCAAGAGAGAGAAGAGCCTCATGTCTTTGAGTTTCCAACTCGTTGGTATCTATCTATCCATCTATCTATCTACTTCCTCACGTTCGGTGCATTTATTTATTTTAATCATAAAAATTATCATAGTGTATAATGAGAACTGTAGCCTTTAGATGCAAAATACTTATTAGATTCATATATTTTTATCTAAGGAATGTTGTCATTTCTAATAGGGGGAGTGGTTGGGAAATTATAGCCTGCACTTGTCCCCACCAAGGGCCACTATTCATGTGACTTAAAGGGTTTTGGATTAAGAAGAACAAAGAACAACCTTGATGAAATCCAGCTTTTAAAATATGACTGCTTTTAAAAGCATACCTGGTTGGAAATCTTTGTTCTGGCTCTCTCCAGACAGCGAGGCCCATTCCTTTCTTATTTCTTTAAGTTTGCTTCTTCAGACAAGGTATAGTATTCAATAAGTTAGGCATATCAGGATCATCGACATGGAAACATGAATAGAAAAGGGTACAAATAGGATTATTATCATATAACTTTGTCTTCACATTTTCTATTGGGTATAAAGCTAACTGGGGTTAGAGACAAGTGTGGCGTATGTTCTTTGCTTTGAAGATAGCTCTGTTAAATAAGAAACTGGAAAATAAAAAACAGCCTACTTACTTGGTGATGATCCAAATCATTCAATATCACAAAGAAGAAACAGTAAGGTAAGTTTTTGTTGTCTCATGAGTTGTATCATTCATTTGTGTCAATCCATAACCTTATTATCATCAAGCATCAGCAGCATTATTGTATTATCATTCCATTCCCATCTCAGTAGCATTTTCATTGCTTGTTCTACAGCATTTCGTTCTGCAATTATCAACCCTCTTTCTCTATCTTGAATTTTCTGTTCTGGGGCTTTAATTATCATCATTTAAGCAGAAATGTACTTGCAGAGGTTGGATTGGAGCAAGTACTTTTAGCAATCAATTATGTATTTCTTTGAACTTGTTATATTTTCCACCAAGAATGGTTACTTCACTTGAGTGATTGAGTGTGGATGACTTCTTATGCATGTCATGTTACATGATCTGTGAAATTAGCATTTGTGGTTTTGATTTCTCTGCTCTTTTGAGTCTAGTCACCTTGTAGATGGGTAATTAACTGTTGCAGTGATTAAATGCTGCTTAATCCTAGTTTTGGTTTGCATAATCATTCTCACTAGGGGATCTACTTATGTTATGGTTTAAACTAAATTTTCGGAAATGTGATGTGAAAACATTCTATATGGCTTAAAACAGCAGAATCGATCAGATATTGTAGTTTCTCTACTACAAGGAAACGATTTTCTTGAAACCGACTGATTTTCGGTACTTTAGAGTTGAGCTTTCATGATATAGCCTAGAAAAATATTAGATTTCTAGAAAGTAGAATATCACGATGCTTCCTTTTACCTTGATGTGGTTTCTTTTCTTTTCTTTTTTTTTGACTATGGACCACATTGTGATTCATTCACCTGAGAAGTTGCCATTTCCTTGGTGTTTTTTAGGTTTCATTTTACAACACTCTGTTGGAGATTGTGCCCTAGGGGCCAATCATTATCTTATGAACATTGTTGATTTATGAATTTCTTAATAAAGTTATCATATTATTTGCATGTTTACTATGATGACAATCCTTGGATAACTCGTGATCTTATCCTAAATGTCCCTGGTCGGTCATCTATGTGGGAGCAGAGATGAAATAAGACCAGTATGACTTTGAAGATATATAGAGATATAAATCAAAGTCATAAGCACATGTAAGAGTACAGGGTGTTGGATCGACCCGCAATGAGAGAGCTGCATGGGTCAAGTCATAAGCTTCTCTCATATACAAGCCATGTCACTATGCCCTTTGACCTGAGATCATCATGGATTCCTACATGACAAACGCTCAGCTTTGACCTAGTCAAAAGTCACTTTTGACCGAGTGATCATAAAGACTATGTTCGGGCTTAGTGGTTTTTCATGCGGAGGAATGTGAATGGTCAAGATGGAATTTGTCCCTCACATTCGTGGAGAGATATTACTGGGCCCCTCGATGAGTGAGTCTGAGAAATGTATGGCCATACTGTAATGGAAAGGTAGTTCCATTTCTATAGTCAGACTACTCAGGGATCGAGAAAGTAACGGTCGGGAATCGGAGGATGACATTATCCATGCCTCATCCATGACCAAAATATCGCGTGACAGAAGGGACATGATATGGTTGTATAAAAGGTTACATCGTTTATCGATCCTCATATGATTTGGGTAGTTGTTATGTCTTGCTAGAGACCGCTTGCGACTTGTGGGCTAGTATAGCAAATGGCCCACTGCCAACTTCATATGGGCCTACAGGGTCGCACACAAAATAGCCCAACACGAGCTATGATGTCCAGATTCATTGAATCTAAGACATGTCCAGATTCAATGAAAGATCCAGGTGAATGTATATATATATTTATTTATATTTATATTAGTATATATATAAATTCGTATATATATATATTATATATATGAGATATATGAGATTTAATTTATAAGGATAAATTAAATCCCTATCATGTTTGAATTCGAAATTCAAATTGATAGGATATCTCATATAAGAGATATTTATAAGATTTAATTTATAAGGATAAATTAAATCTCTATCACGTTTGAAATTCGAAATTCAAATTGATAGGATATCTCATATAAGAGATATTTATAAGATTTAATTTATAAGGATAAATTAAATCTCTATCACGTTTGAAATTCGAAATTCAAATTGATAGGATATCTCATATAAGAGATATTTATAAGATTTAATTTATAAGGATAAATTAAATCTCTATCACGTTTGAAATTCGAAATTTAAATTGATAGGATATCTCAAATTTGATTTATGGGAATAAATCAAATATAACTCAGTCTCATCTTTATTTAAAGTTAAATAAATAAGTAATTAAATCTGTGGGACGGATTTAATATTATTTTATTTAATTAGTTTCTTATAAAATTATACAATATATGATATTGTATCAGTTCGGAATTAATATAAGATTAACTCCAAAATCCAATTAGGTCAAGTGTAAAAACGCATAGCATCCTTTATATCTGATTGGAGGAGCTACGTTTGAAAATAACACAGAACACAAAAGGCCGAACGGAATCTGCAAAAGGTTTGCAGACAAGAAACTGCCGAAATAGAGACGGAGACTTGTGAAAGCCTTGGAGGGACAGGAGACGCTAGCACGTCGTTCGTGATTGGAACGCTGTTCGTGTGGATACCAGTAGAGGAAGCCGACCTGAGGCGTCGACTTCTTGTGATCGGAAAGAGACCACCGTCCGCGGAGAGAATCTGTGAAGGTCGCTGAGGAACACTCCGTCGATTTCTTGCGATCAGAAAGAGATCACCACCCACGTAGAGAAG
The DNA here is from genome assembly GCA_037074615.1 of Leucaena leucocephala. NCBI lineage: Eukaryota > Viridiplantae > Streptophyta > Magnoliopsida > Fabales > Fabaceae > Leucaena > Leucaena leucocephala. The sequence continues at coordinate 14,139,601 of CM073550.1, forward strand.
CTGTGAAATTCGCTGAGCAACACTAAGGGTAATGATTCTTTCCACTTGACTTAAACACATACGGCAGATCCTGGCAAGGAATGGAAAATTTTTAAAGTTTATTTCCGCTGCGTGTCTTCCAATTCCTTACACACTCATCTTCTTCATGATATAGAGTTTTTTTTTTTTTTTTTTTTGCCTTCAGAATACAGAAAAGAACTCTGCATCTGAAATTACTAATCTTTTGGCTATATTTTGTTTCAGGGATTGAACAACTCTTCGATTGAACAAAGATGTGTTTGTGAACAATTGGACCTAGCTAAATCAGATTTATCATGTTTACAGTTATCTGCAGACGGTAAATCTATAGCTGTCTTTACATAGTCAGAGACTGGATCAAGTGGTTGCTAAGAAAAGCGGGGAAACTTTCATAGAGCTCGACGATGTCAGATTTTAACCCCGAAAGATCAAAACCATGGAACATATACACAAGTTCAGAGCCAGGTCCAGCACAAGCAGGGGTTGTTGACAAGGAAGCTCCATGGAGAGGCTTTGGGACATCGATGAATGCCATTTCTTTTGGTTTTGTTGCCACAGCCATTTTGATCTCAATGTTCCTCATAATGGCCATATTCGAACATCTCTTCAAACCAACTTCACAGTATTCTTCTCCAGAATCTTTTACGGATTCCCTGGAATCGGGAACAACCAGGAAACAAGGAAGTAGACAGACTGTAAGTTTCTGAAATTTCATGATCTTGGCTGATTGATTAATTTATAGTTTGGAGAAATCAAAGCTAATTTTGAGACTGAATGGCAAAGATTTTAAGAATTGATGTTTGTGACAGGTTTCAGGATGTTATGCATCAGATTTGTCAGTAATGATGCCAGGTCAGCAATATCCAACCTTCATAGCCAAACCTTCTCCTTTTCCTTGCCCAAGGGAAGGGATTCATTGGCCTTCACATGAACAATGTTTTGTATTTGATTAGCTTTTTATTTTGTGGTTCAATTAAGCTGTGCTCTTTGTATACTCAACTAGAGATTATCAAATAAATGTTATATATTTCAATGCATGTTCATTTGGCTGTTGGGTTTAGAAATTTGTAAAGTATCTTTGAAATAAAAGAGGTTAAGAGAAAAGAAGTGGATCTAAAAAAAAATATTTTTTTTTCCTGACCTGAAAATGAAATTCATATACCCTTACTGTGTCTATCACTCTTGTTTTCAGAAGCAGCTTATTGTTATACACTATAAAAGTTAGTTATAGGATTATATTTATTCTTAAATATAATATTTCAACCCATTTTATTATCCATATTTATCATTTTTTTCAAATTAACATACCTAATTTTTAAACTAATATATCATTTAAGATTACCTAAACCCTAAGGATAAGATTCTAACCCATTTTATTATCCACATTTATCATTTTTTTCAAATTAACTTACCTAATTTTTAAATTAATATATAATTTAATATTACATATAGATATTTTAGGAAGATCAAATCACATATTTTATAATTAATTAATTTATCCTATCTGTTTAATTTACTTAAATTAGTGAAGTAATTTTTCCATTAAAAAGAAGAGTTAGTATTTCTTTTTATTTTTCTTTTATGGGAAAAAAATTCCATTGCATAGCTAGAGTGTAAACGAATTATCAGCATTTCGGTAGGATTTTATTTAACTAATGAAGTGTTTACTTTTAGTTTTTCAAGTTAATAAATAGTAGGGGTATTTTTAATGACCTTATTTGAAATTATAGGTTATTTATTTTTTAAAAAATATCTTGCAGATATTATAATTTTATTATATAAATGTAACAAATCTGGTAATGGATGGATAAAAACATCAACGAGTTAAAAATATCTGTTTGGGATTTGATCATAGCCAACCGAAAAGGGATACCACTACTCAACGTAGACAGCGGCATAGGCCTTTTCAAGATATCCGCCATCAGAATTTAAATTTTCAAGTTAAAAAATTAGAGAGAACAATATAAAGAATTAAATGAAATTATGTACTGAATTTAGTTATTTTATTTTCCTCCCCTCATCTCAAAGATAGGCAGAGTACTTTATAACTTTTAATATTTTTTTTTTATCGTGGACGAGCCTAATTGGCAACGATCATCCACCAAGAAGTTGAACACATAGTGATGATGAGTCGCTATCAGGAATTATTTTCATGAACAAAAAGCCATAAATAGTCCATGGAATAACCACATCTCATAATCACAAATGGAAAATCAGCAAGAATCACACACTGCTCATAAAAACTCAGTGAGATGATTTTTTTTTATTTATTTCTTTTCTTTGGGTCATACGCTCAAGTGATTTAAACCACTTATTTTCAAAAGTTATTATTTCCTCAAACAGAGCCAATTACTATGCATAAAATATTTATTGAGAGACTCACCCACTATAACTAAATACGTAATGCGAGTCAAATCTAAATATAATTAGAATAAAATTTTAATAAACTGAATGGACAACTAAAAAAAACACCTCTATCATACTTTATCAATAATTAATTCTTCAAATAAATTATTAATTAAAAAACCCCCACAATTCACAACAATTTTATCACAAGATTCTTTTTGGTGCATGAAATTCTACAAGTCAATTAACACTGACTGAAGTAGACGCACTAGTAGATCTACCGTGACAAATTTTTGCAAAGAACTTTATTCCCTTAGATGAGATTAACTACATAGAGATGTCAATGTACTCAACAACCCACTCTTGTTAACTTTGCAATAGATAGATATTTGCAAGATAATATAGTGATGTATTATATGTACTTGAAAAAATTCCATTGTTTCTCACTGCATTTTGAACGTAGCCGTATCAGTATTACATGATTTTCGATAGATAAATCGTGTTCGTGTCACCCACCTGCACATTAAACAAGCTGATAGCCGCTTCTGATAAGTCATTCTGCTACAACTTTTAAATGTTTTTTTTTTTCACTTTACATTAAAAGCATAACCCTGACAGCAGGAACAAGTTGCAGCAACATTCAAAGACATTCAACTACTATCATCAACTATATTCCCACCTTCCTTGTTTCTTGATCTGTTTACCAGAGCTTCCCTCTTTATACCTGCATGAATTTTCTCATTTTTTCCTCCACCCCAGCACCTTTTTTTAAGCTAAATGCTACAAGCATTCTACCAAAGTATATACCAGAAAGTAGTGTTATCATCTAATTCTCATCGATCTCTTCATCTGGTATTAAAGTCAACAAAGAATACTTAACTCGCAGAGAGATCTTGCCCTTCTCTACGGCAAGTCTTGCTCCGGAGACTACCCAGTAGCCAGGAGTCTCTTGTGGTCCTCGGGTCATCTCAGTGGTGTCGACAAACTTCAGGAGTTTAGGGGCTTGAACAGGAACAGGAGGGCCGCCGGGGTAAACAGCAGAGTTTATATTAACATCTGCAGGGCGTGGAGGTGGCTTCTGAAATGTTGCAGTGAAGTGTTGGCTGATCAGTGTAGATATGAGCCCTGACTTGGCTGCCAGCCCTGGAGATCCATCCCACTCAGGATGCTTTACTAAGGTAACTCCTGACACGGTGGAAAACTTGAGTCTTAGGAAGAGAACATTTTTTATGCCATAATTCTCAACTTGTAATTGTGCTCCGGTGACGACTGAAAGATCCTCATCAGATTCCACAGGCGCAGTGCACACATGAGAAAAATTCTTCCATTGAACTTTCTCATAAAATTTTCGGTCATTGGGCACCCGTCTAAAGTTTCCATTTGGATCATCTTCAAGCTGAAATATTTTCGGAAGAGATGAAAGATGCTGCAAGTGGATGGCTAAGCGGTTGCTTTTTTTACCTTCAAGATATAGACGGAGACCAGTCACTGGCCTCTTACCAACATCAACCTGTTAATAAAACGAACAAGTATGCTGTTTTTAGCATAAAGACTACAAAGTAGCATTTGAGTTAATGTAGCATTGAGAAAACTCATCTATGATGTTTTTCCCAAAAAAAATAAGGTCACTATAATGGACCAATAAAATATGAACAAAAATTGCAGTCAGATCAGCTCCCATATTCAGTTTAAACAATGAAAAACAAGCTATGACCACAAACTTCATTACATCCAACCTTAAAAAATGGCGAGTCAATCAATTTTAACAGCAGAATACATTTAATTTAGTTTATACTGGAAAGATGCATCTCTATGTGAAAAACGCAAGAGTTCATCGAGGACCTGTGTACATGCACTATTCAACACAAACCTTCTACCCACATCACCCAAGAAAAATAAAATAAAATCCAACAGTACAGCCAATAAACATCTAGAATCAAGACCATTTACCTGTGTGGTGTTTACATAAAGCTTGGGCCCCATTAAACTAAACTGCAAAGATGCAGAACTCTGTTGTTTCCGCTGTGGACCAAGAGGAAGTTCGCTGAATACAGGTGCCCATTGCCTTGGCAGCTGGAATTCCAAGAACTGGTGGAGCTCCTCAATTGGCGGTTTATCTAAAATAATGATTAATGAATGTGAAGTGATTAAGCCTTTTATACTAGGCTTATATTAAATACTCACACTGAATGAAAATAAATTAAAAAAAGGATGTCATGGAAATGATTTCAATCTACCAAAGTTTTATATAATAACATAAGCATGAAAATTCAAGGCTAGAAAGTTTAACATCTTGAGATAAAGATCACAAGTACGTAAGTTCAAGCAACAGGAACAACTCATGGGTAAAAGAAGGAGCTGAATATAATCCCACGGTCGCAATTTTTAACTTGTTGGTAACAAAAGAGTACTTTTTGATACGAATAATTCTTGGTAACTTAAAGCATTTAGCAATTACAAGTAGGCAATAAGCTATATGATCTCTTCAAAGTTCTTCATCCAGCAATAGTATAGGCAACAATAGTATAGGATTGGATGTCCAAGACATAATACTCAAATATCTCAATAGCATGCAGAAATGTTCAAATAACATGGACAAAGTTGACTCTGAAACTGCAAGAAACAATGTTGCTCACATCGTAGATAAAGATTTATGGCATGGCTCAAGAATCCACTCCCCGGCACTCCATTAAGAAGAGATGTGATGGGTATGAAAGACATTGAGATTACATCAGGTCGAGACTGAACAGTCCGTAACCACTTATTGTGGGATGAGTTTCTGTCATCCCTTCCACCCCTCCTCTTGCAGATGCTTACAATATCCTGCAAGTAAAATAATTTAAAAACAACGTGCTAAATGCTAATTTAGGTATAACTATAGGAAAGAATTTCAAGGTTAATTCTCTAAAGCTCACCTCCTTATGAGAATAAGAACTCGATGGACTAATGTTAGCAAACCTCAGCTCCTTGATCCCAAACTGAAGGGAAGCAAAAAGTCCAACAAAAATCAACATGAATTACCATAACACAACGGGTTGAGAAGATTTAATTCAATAACACATAACAACTTGCATGCCTCAAAAGCAAATAAACTTTATTTCACATGCTGAGAATGTTACATCTACCATTTATTGGGAAAATCGACAAGACATCCAACAACAATATGAGTTTAGAAGTTCATCAAATCTCAATACCATCCACTCAGAGATGGTCAAAATGCGATGTCTGCATTATCACTTCATTTAGTATAAATTTCAAATTTTCAGTTGCTAAGAAAAATATACACATACATGCTGTATGCTATGTTATAAATGTGTTATGCAATCTAATTATTGCAACTTTTTGGGAAAAAACTCATGACAAACTTCCACCTATTCTTAAAAGATTCAAGAAATATATATACATACATACATACATATATATATATATATATATATATATATATATATGAATACAGAGATAATACCCCACTCAAAAACCCACATCAGATACAACTTACTCATTAATATAAGCCCCCTTCATTTTTTAGGACCTAGTCCTCCAATCTGTTCATAATGATCCTATAATAGGGGGAAGCCTCTAACACACCTGAACCCCTAGAACTCTATAGGCCATAGATAGAAACGGGAAAGCAGGGCACATTGCAACATTACTGCTTTTATTGTTTTTTTTTTTCCACTAAGAATACTTCATGAAAAATGAGATTTTATTTGTTTCAAAAGAAATAGAGCAAGGCATATAGGATTATAAGTTATCAGTGATAGAATATTGAATTCATTGCTATGCAGATTTCTTCTTCCAATACTTCCTCAAGAGTTTAGACGTCATGATGCCTAATTTGCAATATCATAGAAGCAAAAACAAAAAAAACTTCAGGAAAAAATATTAAGGGCCCATTTGGATTGGCTTTTGGAGGAGTTTCTGGAAAAAAAAGTGATTTTAAAGTGCTTTTGGATAAACTCTTTCGGAGATGTGCTTATGGAAAAAAAATGAGTCTGAATAAATAAGTGTTTGAATAGTTTTACCAAAATGACTTTTATGATTGATAAATTATTAGAAAGGATATGAGATAAAAATAATAATTATCATCATTATGCAGCATCAGCATCTTCTCCCCTATCTCTCTCATCTTCTCCACATCTCTTCAGAGATCTCTCCGGTGAAGACGACTTGCAGCGATAATGAACAGAGGAGGATGGCTTGCAGCGACGACTTGCAGAGCTCGGTGAACGGTAGCAGCGACGGAAGAGAGAGCTCAGTGAGGACGACTTGCAGCGACAGAGGACGGAGCTCAGGCAAAAGGATAAGCTTAGAAATGTGGAGAGAGATAGAAGAGAGCTGAAGAAGACGACAGAGGAGGGTGGATGCAAAAGCGACAACTGGGGCCGGCAGACGGCAGACGGCTAAAGAAGACCTGCGACAACGGAAGAGATAACAGAGAGGAGAGAGAGTGGAAAAAATAAGGGCAAAATAGTTATTGGATAATCTATAAGCTCTTTTCCTATTCTAAAAGTTATTCCCAAGAGCTTATTCAAAACCATGGTTTAAAACCATAGTTTGACCCATAAGCCCTTTTGGACAAATAGAGTTATTTGTTTTGAAATTTCCTCAAACCAAGACTAGGGCCAGAAGCCCTTTTACTAACCAAACACACTAAGAAAAAAGGAGCATGGAATGATTTCAATATTCTGATTTAAAATGAACCATATTGAGGACAGGCATAGAGATGTTTTCTATGAACCTTGTCATTTGGGTAAACTTGATCCGAAGCAATGTTGAATTGTCCATTGGCATCTAAGAATCTCCTATCTGCTATCTCCTTCAATTTTTTCTGAACATCAACAGGTTGAAGAGTTGATGAATGCTGCTGCTTTAAATAAATTACATCCTTTCCGCCCATCTTCAAACCAACAATAATATGTGTTCCAAAGGTCTCAATAAACCTGAAAGTACAATAAATAGCAATATTTACTGTAGCCTCAACTCTGACATAAAGTTATAGTTAAAAACGTGACAAGCATCAGTCCCGATTAAGCCTGTTGACACAATTTTAGGACTCACAAATTTTGTACGTGCTGCCCACCTGGTGCCAACAGGATTAATTATTTCGGAAAACAATATAGAACTACATAACTAGAAATATAGGAGCCAACAGATCCATATGAATTATGATCTTATCGCAACCATCAATCAATTAAGTCCTGAAGTGTGAGATTTTTTTTCCTGTTCTGGAAAAAGACATAAGATACATTTTAAATATAGGAACGGTAGCAACCCCTTATAACTCTAGGTTGAGGATTTAAAACATGATAAAATAAAGATGCAAGCATATTACAGAAAGAAATTGCAACCCATCTAACCTACATGAAGTTACATATCATGCAAACTATTGCTAAATATCATTACCATCTTTTCAATAAACATCTTTACATAATAAGAACCAAAGTACAACCGAAGCTCGAATGGCTAAGAATCTACGACATTCAAGAAATCCATGATTCCAACATAAATTTAGGACTAATAATAATAGTTCATTTGACATGAAATTTGATTATTGCTTCACCATTTGGTTAGAACATTTACAAAGACCAATATTTACCTTGCTAAAGCAGGTGGGTCCCATGATGATGGTACCGCATTTTTGACACTATCACAGAGTACCATCTGAGATTTCTCTAATGCAACAGTGTAAAGAGTAATAAAAACCCCATCAAAAGCAAGGGTCTTGGTATAGGCTGCATCTTTCTGCCAACTTCCAGAGAACTCAAACATGGTATTGAAGTGGCCTGAGGGAATTTTACCCGTCAAAGATAATTCCTGATTGAACTGCTCTGACATCTGAAAACATTTAAAAAAACAGATAGCCAGTGAGAGGGAAAACACATTTGAACCTATAGATTGTGGAAGAACTACTATTCTATTACCATATATTGCCGAAACAATCATGTTTTGAGTCCATCCATATGGCATGTGTTTAAAGTAACATGTCACATCAATGCCTAGTTTGGAATATAACCTCTTTGTTATGGAAGGTTAAATTTATGGACTTCTGGTTATTTTAAGAATTAAAATTACTTTGCATTGTAGCTCTTCTTTTTTTTGGCCAAAACATTGTAGCTCATTAAGTTATCATGTTTAAGAACAGTGTATTGCCAAGAAATTGAAACGGATGTGTGTAGTATTGCATGAGAATGCCCACACTTTCTAATCAATTACAAATAACAAATAAACATTTCATTTTAGTGGCCCAAACAAGGATCCTCCTTTAAAGGTAAAATAATAACAACAAAAAAAGCAAGCGAAGAGATATGCAATCAAAATTACCTGTTGAAAAGAAAGAACATCAGACCTGAACCTAGTGCGTTCCCCTTTATCACATTTTATTGATTTTGAAACATTTGGAATAGATAACCCATCAGGTAGAACCACTTCTCTTCCATCATCTTCATCTATCTCAATTAGACGAGAATTTATGGATTCTCCTTTGCAGTACTTAAGTCTCAGATCATTGCAGATGTCATATCCACGCCCAATGGATCCAATTGCAATCTCAGCAGCTTCTCGAGCTGAATCCTTGAGCTCCATAACTCAGCACATTACTACCCAAGCTAAAACCAAAACAAAAGTCAGCAACCCAGCAAACTTATGCATAAGCATAATTAACACAAAATTAATATCAAATCACCTCCTACGTCAAACATGTAATGCATATTCTTGAGAACTAGAACTATACTCCATGGGTATGTAACCTTGACAATGGACAGAACAGTAGTTCAAACGGTTACAGCGATCTATATCTGTCTACTCACTTACGATTGAAAATAATGAAAAATCCTCAGCTCAATCAAATGCAGAACGGGAAAAGGTTTCACCCTTCACATTTACATTAAAAATCGAAAAAGAAATAGAACATCATACACATTTCACCAATTAAGTACCCCACTAAACTCTACCCACTTCCCCACTAAATGAATAAGCTCGGATACATTAATACATATCCAGCCCCACCCCCAAGTCCCCAACGCACACAGGGGCTAGCATGCACATCAATAAAAATACATTCTTAGTCACCCCTTCATAAAACTAGAAAAAAGCAAAAGCAAAATCAATACATGATCAAGAGGAATGAAAGCTCGTCACTGTTTGCAGTAACTCCTCCGCCCCGTTCCGAATAGAAGCGAAACTCCTTCCGAATGAGGTAGACAGCCAAATTGGGGGCCTCAAGAATTCGCAATCAAAGCCAGCAATGCGCGATTTGTAGAACCGGCTCCGAAACCCTAACAAGAAGATTAATCGAACTTCTGGGAAGAAAAGTTTAAGTCTACGACGGAAAAGACTGAGACCCCAGAAAGAGAAAGGGAGGGTAGTGAGAGAGAGAGAGAAAAAAGGAAACCCTATAGTGAAGTGAGAGATAGAGAGAGGGACGTGAGTAAAAAGAAGCACCGGGGGGGGGGGGGGAGTGAGTTTGGTTTGGGTTTGACCAAAAATGGAGATTTCGTGGACACGTGTGGACTGACACTTTTAGATGAACCAATCACAGAAGGTTTTATAAGTAGTAGTCAACCGTTTTCAATTACTACGTCTCACAGTTTGTTAACTCGGCCGCTTATTAGATTGGCCTTCAATGATTCCCCACATCAGTTCACCGTGCCAAGAACCAAAATACTCGAAAATTATTGAATGATTAAATAAATAAAATTATAATAAATCCTAGTAGTATTTTTCATTAAAATACCGTATTAAATCAACATATTTATTTCTAATGCTCCACCTAATTATTTATGCAAATGAAAAATAAAAATAATGCAAAAGATATAAGGTCAATTCTGGGATAAGAAGGAGGGAAACTTAAACTTTCCTATTTAGGAAATTTTTCTTATTTGATATATTAAAAATCTAAACTTTTTCTTTTTCTTTTTAAAGTTAAGCCTCGCACTTCCATGATTAAAGAAATAAGTAATTTATTGAATTTTGTTCCAGTAAGCTTTATTTGTCTAATGATTTTGGCAAAACTAAAAGAAAGTAATGTACTTTACTCTTTATCTTTTTTTTTCTTTCAAAAAAAAAATTGATCCTTTTCCTTTTTTGTCATCATATAGAGAGAATGAAAATGAAAAAGAGAAACTTAGACTAATTGGAAATAATTATACTTACATGCATACCGTTTAAATATAAAACATCAATTTAAATATATAAATATACAAATTATTTTTAATTAGCTCTAATAATATTTAAATCAAATATAGTTATATAGTGGCATAGAAAAAGGGTAAAGATTACCAAGACCAAATGTTCTCGTTCTCATACTGACACAAACTTTAAGACCAATTTACTTGAGAATAATTTATTTGACATCTTGAAACAATAGAAACTAAATTAACACCGATTGAAACATAAGGACCAACATGCAAATTGACTGAAACGTACTAAAGAAATTTGAATGAAATGTTGAGATCTACAGATTTGATTTTCCCTAATAATTAAATTTTAACACCAAAATATGAAAAAAATTTAGTAATACACTCCCCTGTCTAAAATATAAAAATTATTTAATTAATTTTAAAAAATAAAAAATATTATGTAAACTAATTAAATATAACAAATATGATAATATTCTCCTTAAATATATCCCTATATATAGAGCTGTTAAAATGGGTTGAGCCTATTTTACATGTAAATATGCTAGGTTCGGGTTGGCATTTTGCCAGTGCAACTCGTCCCCTCCTAACCCTCCAACCAATTTTTTTAATTATTAATATTATTATTTATTTTATTTTAAATATTACTTTAAATATTCTTATTATCGAATACTAACAAAAATAATTACTTATTTATTAGTATGTGTTGACATATTATAATTAATTAATATTATATTAATATTTATTTAAATTTATAATTATAAAATTTGAGATTTTTTTTATAAAAAATAGAAACTTTTAAGAGTATAATATTAATATTTTTTTATTATATTAATATAATATTAAAAAATTATTATTATTTTAAAAATTTAGAAATAAATTTTTTAAAATATTTTTAAGGGCGAGCTAGCTGGCCCCCAAAGCAAGGAGGCTCAGGCTGACACGTTTTGGGGCGGGCTGCGCTTCTTAGCCCGCAGGTTGTGACAGGCTAGCCCATAACTCGAGAGTTGGCATACTTTTTTAAGTCTACTTATATACGCCACATACCATATATTATTGTTATATTTAATTATTCTATTGAATACGAATAATTTATGAGAAAATAATTAATATAAGAGACAAAATAGACTGTGTTAAATTAGAACCAAAACTAATCCTCCAATTACTTATTAGTTATTATATGGGTGTACAAGGTGTCCAATTGCCTAGTGTCCCTACTTGAGCCCAAAGAAAAATGACCTTATCTGGTCTAAAAAAAGTGGCCTAAAATATAAATAGGTATATTTAGGCTAAGCCCATAGTTGGACAGAGTAGGGTATCAAGTAAGATATGTTACTCTATCTATTTGACATGTCCTATATGTATATTATATATATATATATATATATAATATTTTTTGTTACAAAGATATGCTGTTAATCATAATTGATAAACATGTCTACAATACTGAAGGGTATTAAGGGATAAGGGAATGAAAATGCTTTCTTTCGCACAGAAAATATTACATCAACACCACAACGAAAACAAACATAAAAACTAAAACCATGGCTACAACGTGGGTTGAGAGTCCACAAAGGAGTTATATTTGCAAATGACGTATGTCTAAGCAAAGCTCTCCTGCTGGCTTGGATGAACTCCTCATATATACAATTGAAAAACACACAAGTTGCATCACGATAAGAGAGTATCACAACAACAAATACAGTGTCCATGTTGGTCAAATCTTTGATTTTTCCAAAGTACTCTCAACACAATCTCCATATATAAAGGTTAAATGTGAGCTCAGTATGACGAAAGTCGAACATAACAACATCATAAGAAGTTGTCTGAATTACAAGTCTTCGGAAGCAGAAGCTTGAATGAGGAACTCCATTGATTGCTTATATGCAGATGCTTCACGTTGATGCTAGTACATTATACGCTTTATGTCTAGTATACTCACTCTTATTAGTATATCTTACCCTGAGAAAAAAATTATTTGAATGATAAGTTACCAGTTTAAAATTGGTTTTTTATTTGCTTAAATGTGAATCTTGAAATTCAAGTCTCCAAGAAGACATTAAAGTAAACAGATTAAGATCATTTTTAAATGAATGAACATATAATTTTTTAATATATTTTAATATTTTAATTACTATATTTTTATTATATTATTTTTAGTAGATTATAAATATTATTTAACTATTAAATATATATCGGTATGAAATTATTTTAAAAATTTATAATTATAGATTTTTGTTTCATAATATGAGTATAATATCACTATTTGGACATAAAAACTCGCTCATGCCCAATCTAATCTAAAATAATTAGAACTTTTATTAAATAGGGTAAAATATTGGATTATAAAATATAGCTCATTCTTTCTTCGAGCGTGCACATATTTAGGATTAGATGAGTATTAAACTTTATCCTAATTTCGAAACAATATTTATTGGTACTCGCAATGCCATATTTTTTTTTTGATACAAGAGAGGGTTAAACACCCAAAATAAACTATTAAACTAAGAGGGGATTAAATTCCAAACACTCATTTTTCACAAGATATCTCAAATGTTGAGGACACTCATATAATACTAATATATTATTCAACCCGTCCTTTGCCAACGCGTATAATACTCGCAATGCCATATTGTTCACAGTCACAGATCCACACTTCGCTGGATCTAAGGCCTCGTTTGGTTCATTAGAATTAAATTTCCAAAGTTTGCCTGAAAATTTTGGACTCCAAGAAAAAAGTAATTACTAATTCCAACCAAACCAATAATTTTGGTCTTTTCCACTCTCATTCCTTTTGCCCTCTCTCCAATTAATGTGAACCAAACTGGGCCTCATGCATCAGCTGCATGAGAATTTGCAAGATGACTTTATATATATTGCCAATTTGTCATGTTTTAAACTAAAGGATTTATTAAAAAAAATAGATTTAATATCATTATTGGCCCCTCAAATTTATATAAATTTTAATTTTAGTTTCTTAAGTTTTAAACATAGTTTTTGTCTTTATAAGTTTATAAAGAATAGATGTTTAACAACATTAATTAATAATATTATAGGGATAAAAATTAATATTTCTCCATCGTTATTTGTATGCTCTCTTTTATGCCATTTCTTTATTACCAAATCTCCTCTGTTATCCTCTACTTTCTCCATTGCCATTTGTCTACTCCGTTGGGCTCTACTTTCTCTGTCGCTACATACTTGTCTGTTGTGCTATGCTTTCTTCGTGATCATGCATCTCCTCTATTATGCTATGTTTTCTCTATCGCCATTTGTATCCTCCATTTTGATGCTCGCCTTTGTCTCGTGCTACCGTTGTTGGTTTTAGGTGGTTGACAGAATGGAAGACGATGGTGTAATGTCGTGGATGATACCACTACTATCGAGGACAAGTGGAACCAGAGGACAACGATGGTGTGAAGAGGAATGAGTACAAAGAAGATGAGAGAGATGTCTGAGGTGACCTATTAAATTAAAAATATTATATAATTTATATTTTTTCTAATAATTTATCAATTATAAAATTATTATAGTAATAACTATTTAAATAATTATTTATTTAGAATTATTTTTTTATAAATTTTTTTCTATTTTTTTTTCAATTACTTATTCTTCATAAGATTAGTTTTTAAAAGTTAAACCAAATGAACAGTTAATTACTCTAAAGACAGAAACAAAAATTTCAGGGTAAACAGTAATAAAAAAAATCACATCGGAATACCACAGAAATAGTGGAATACACGCGCGGATAGAGAGGGAAGAAGAGAGAGATTTTGGTGGGAAAAGTATGAAACTTTAATCGAAAACGAAGAATGGCGATAAAACAGCGAATGCCCGACGGAGAAACCTGTGGCTGGAGCCTGGCTCCAAACCCTAAACCTATTTTCATCTCCGAAATTGGGGTATAATCAATCTATGTCCTCTTGCTGATTCTCCCTCTTCTTTTTCATTCCGGAATCCTTATTCTTTTTCTTCCCTATATACTGTGCACCATACCATACCATTTTCCCCTCCTGTTATATCGTTTGTTTCCTTCTTTCTCTCGGACGAATTTTCATCTTTTCATTGTCAGGGTTGTGGTAGAATTTGTCTAGATTCAGATAATCGGAATGGAAGGGAAGACATTAAGGATCGGATTTTAATTTCAGATAATTTTTGCTCGTCGATTTCGGAATTTGATTTGATTAGCAAGATTTTCGTTGAGGGGTCATCTTCAGGCTGAAATTTATTAGGTTTTGGCAAACTCGGTGGAACCTTGCATGTCTGAAGCTTTCTGTCATTGCAACCACGGCTTTCAGGAATCGGGTTCTGGGCTTTTGAAATCGTATTCGGGTAAAAATGGCCGGAGAAAGTGGCGGTGTTGGTGCTGGGGATGACGCGGGAACATTATCTCCGAAGAATAAAATTAAGTTCTTATGCAGCCATGGCGGGAAGATTCTTCCGAGAACTGGCGATGGTATGCTGAAGTACGTCGGCGGCGAGACACGTGTCATTGGGGTGCCTCGCGACATCACTTTCTCAGGTACTCATTGTTGATCCTGTTAGTTTCCCTCGAAAACATCCTCGTGACAAATCATAATCGCCTTTCTCCCCAATTGATTGTCATTACATAAGCTTTATGGTCAATGGTTACAATTGGTCAAAACATACTTAATGATAGAGGTGTTCATAATACCCATCGCCCAGTTTATCCGTCTGAGCCCGTAAAAAAATCGCCCAGCCTGACCCTAAAAAAGTTGCCCAAAATGTATTTGGGCAAGGTCGGACCAGGCCGGGCACTGGGCAGGGCATGTGGCCTGGCCCTATATATATATTTATTATTTTTTTAATTTTTTTCTTAACTTATTTTATTTTTAATTTTACACTTTTCATTTTAGCTGACAACTCTCTTTGTTCATTTTTAAAATATTAAACATAACTTTTATATTTATGTAGATACCAAAGTTGTTCCTCTGCTTTACTTGCTAAGTGTTCAATTTTTTTAGTTGTAATAACGCTACAAATATCCGACCTCTACATATTTTAATATTTCTTTTTTATATATGCAATAGACTTTGAGACTTCAATTACTATCTTTTTATTACCTTATTCTTAGTGAATTATATATATTATTTAACTCTTAAAAATATAAATATAATATTATTTTATAAGTTCATGATGGCAGATTTTTTTCTCACAATATGAGCAGAACATTACAGTTTGGGCATACCCAGCCCGCCCATGCCCAGCCTGAAATAGTTAGGGTTTTTACCGGGCCAGGCCAGGTATAGGGCTGTAAAATGCAGCCCATACTTTTTTCGGGCAGGGCACCGGGCAGGGGGTTGTCTAGCTTTGCCCATGCACACCCCTACTCAATGACATAACAGAATAAGATTGTTTATGAATTTTTTTTTCCTACTAATTTTCCTTTTTTAATGCCACAATAACTCTGATTTGAAGTTAAGATATCATTATTAAAAACTTGAGATTTGTATGTCCCATGTTAGCTTTAGACTAGATCTTTCAACTAGTTATTACTATAAGTAGACTCTAAATTAATTTTGAAGAAACAATTAATAATTTAAAATTGTACCCTTAACTAATTTTAGAGGAATCATAAAATATTTAAGTGTACAATTAGTATCTTGAATTAATTTTTAAAATATGACTAGCATTTTAAAATATTTAAATTGGTATAATTCTGTCTTTTTACTTACAGAAACACAAATTTATGTCTAATCTATATCACTTGAACTTTTTAAAAGGTTATATGTGTCATATTGTTTAAACAAGAGTATTGAATAAATTTTAAAATTGATATTATATATAATTTATATATAAATATTGATAAATTTTATAGTTTATTTAGTACAATTTATTAAAAAAATATTACACATGTGGTCTTTAAACAATAATGTGTTGAAATAAAAAAAATATGTAGCATGTATCAAACAAAGTTTAATGTTTTTCTTAATGAAAAGATAAAATTATACCAATTTAAATATTTTAAAGTGTTAATTGTCCCTCTAAAATTAATTTAAAATGCTGATTACACCTTTAAATATTTGATGGTGCTTATTGCACCTTTAAATATTTTAGAATATTAATTGCTTTTACGTTTATAATTACTAGCGTTAATGATAAAACGGACTTATTAAAATTAGTATAATTAGACTTTTCATTCTGTGCTTGTTGAAGTAAGTGCTCTTCATTGCTAAAAGGTTGTTTCGCTTTTATCTTGAACATTTCTAATTTGACGGACAATTTTAATCTTAAGTCAGTTTAATTTTAATAATCTTCAAAGTTCAGTTTAATTTTAATAGTATTCTTACAGGATAATGAACGTCTCAACAATGAAATTGTTTACCATATTGACTCCACATTGTTATGGTTAAAGATCTGAACTTAAAACCTCATACTGTTGTTTGAGGGTGATTCTATGATGCTTTGAACCACGTTGAGAGGAATACCATAATTATAATTGCAATACTAGTGTTATCACTATTTCTGAGGTTGAAGAAACCTGAACTTATTGGGATGTAATTGCTTATGCATTGTGTATCAACATTTCAGAGTTTTTGAAGAAAGTCACTGCTCTAACTGACAGTGACATGGTCTTCAAGTACCAGCTTGTCACTGAAGATCTAGATGCCCTGGTCACTGTGAGATCAGATGCAGATATCCAACACATGTTTCATGAGCATGATCGTCATGGAAATGGAGCTCCAATGCTTCGAGCTTTCCTGTTTCCTTCCAAACCGATTGTACTAGAGAACCAATCATCTGTTTCTGAACCACACGCGCCGGAGCAGCGTTATATCGACGCCATCAATGGCATCATCTACATCCACGCCAGAGGAAGACCATGTCCTATCAGAGTTGTTTCCTCAGCTTGTTCTTCCCCCAAAAAATCGGATTACCCAGATGGTCATTCTATGGATGTAAACCCTGAATCATCATTATTTATTAGCAATCCGAGGTCATCAATGCACAGAGTACGAAGTTCTCCGAGCTTCAGCAGCCTCACCACCCTCCAAGGCAGCCTCAGTAGTCCAAAGTATGAACAAAGTTGTCATCACCATCACCACCACCACCACCACACTCATGGACACCCATTTGCCAGACTGTCATCGGATCCGCAAGCAGGGTTCGGGTTTGGAAGGCCTCAACCAGTTTTATCATTGACAAGGCAAGATAGTGGTCGGGGCAATGGCTTTAACCAGTATTACTCGCCAACCAGAAGCAACGGTAACAAAGGGAGTCCAGGTTGTCCCAAGAGTGGAGGAGGATACATTGATGAATCTTATCCACTTTCTGGACATCTTAGGTTTGAGAGATCCAATAGTGCTCCTCGCTCTCCAAGTCCTATATGGGAATAGTGAAATCTCAAGTTTCTGCAGGAAACTGGACTGTATTCCTCTTTTGTATAGTATTTTATGTAAAGCTTTTGTATGGTGTTTATATTCATTGATTGTATGTTGTACTTAACTAATTCTTCTGTAATACTCACCTGAAACATTGCAATCCGCATAATTTTTGAGAGTATTGCAGCTGGCAATCCGCATAATTTTTGAGAGTATTGCAGCTGGTAAAATGAAGGTTTTGTTATTTGTTTCTTTTGGTTTTTGTCCAAATATCCACATTCAACATCTGTGGGTTTGAATTTCAAATTGTTTGTAGATTCCTGGAGGAGGACTTTAGGCATGCCAATATGCCATATTTGGTAATTAAGAATTAAAAAGAAATAGGAAAACGAAAAATGACAAATATGTTTTCTGCTTAAGTTGATAATAAACTATATACTCTAAATTATGCCAAACCTAATTAAATGGTTGCATTGAGAAGTGTTGCTACTTTTTAGGTCAGCGAATGAAAAGAAACAAGATAAGAATGTGAATTTTCAACGGTGCCATGGAATTGAGGACAAAGGTGCAAGCGGGTTTGACAGGGGATCTGTTTTACTTAGGATGAGGACAGATGCAAGGAGATTCATCTTGAAAAAAGGAATGGAGGTTTGGGGCTTAAAGATTTAGCAAAACGAAATGAAGCCTTTAATTTTAAGCTTGAAAACTCCCATCAGGGTTATTAATTATAGACATCATCCAATAGTTGAGAGCCTGGCTAACAAAGTGGAAGAAAGATGGAAACAAATAGTAAAATAGTTTAAGCCTCAATGGTGTGGTGTAGCCAGACATTGTATATGCAAATTTGAAATAGAGGAAGTAGAATCACTCTCATCAAAGCAACTATAAAGAATGAAGACAATGCACCACCAATTAACTTGTCCTGGCCAAGATCTATTCAAATGCAAATTACAAAACATCTTGAGCTAAAATATTCTTCCCATGATGGCAGAAGTAACACCTAACTTCCATACCCTTTCATATCTATACTACTTTTAAAATCTGAACATGTCTCCAAAAATGCCATTCATCATATTTTATGATCTTATATGATTAGATTTCCCCACTACACAGGCGTCAATGACCATCTATAAAATCCGTGTAACTGTAATTAGAACATTCATCCACTCTTCCTTGACAAAAAATACTACTAATAAATAATTAAAAAAAAACTAACATATCATTTAACATTGAAAAAAGGAGCACCCGAAAATCTCTCAAAACTCATCTAAGAGTCGGTGAAGTCTGCATCAATAACATCCCCCTCGGGTCCCTTGCCTTTAGGTTCTGAGGAGCCAGACTCGCCACCAGGGGGTGAAGGACCTGCTCCACCTGCAGCTCCTGGCTGGTTGTATAGGGACTGACCAAGCTGCATAACTTCTTGGTTGAGGGCAGCCATGGCATCCTTCATGCCCTGGGTTGAACCGCCTGAAATCGTGTCTTTAAGCTCTGCTAGTTTAGCTTCAACCTTCTCTTTCACAGCGCCTGGAACCTTGTCTCCCAACTCCTTCAACTGCTTCTCAGTCTGGTAGACCACAGAATCTGCCTGGTTCTTTGTGTCAATAGCATCCCTCTTCTCTTTGTCCTCCTGTGCAAACCTCTCCGCCTCCTTCACCATTCTATCTACCTGTAATTCATTTACAAGAACACCATTGTGAGCATCATTAAGCTCCATTTTAAAAATTCAATTATAGCGAGTTAAGTAGAAGTGCATGATTGTCATTTTCAGCTACCTCATCATTAGGCAAGGTGCTAGCACCGGTGATGGTAATATCTTGTTTCTTCCCTGTACCCTTGTCCACAGCAGTGACTGAAAGAATGCCGTTGGCATCAATGTCAAATTTCACCTCAATCTGAGGAACCCCACGAGGAGCAGGAGGGATACCATCCAACCGGAAGCTACCAAGAGATTTGTTGTCCCTAACAAATTCTCTCTCACCCTGGAGGACATTGATCTCTACACTTGTTTGTCCATCAGCAGCTGTTGAGAAGACCTCTGACTTTGAGGTAGGAAGAGTTGTGTTTCGGGGGATAATTTTTGTCATGACACCACCTAGAGTTTCCAGACCCAAGGACAATGGAGTGACATCCAATAGCACAATGTCACTGACATCTCCAGCCAAGACACCAGCCTAAAATAAATCCAAAGGTTAACAACACATTAGTTAATAAATATAATGTACTGTCAACAGAGCACTCAATTTTGACTTTAGGTCTCAAGGGAGAGTAACATAATCCAATAATTGTAACCCACCTTAACCAATAAAGATTGCTGACATATTCTAAAACAAAGATGAATTGAATAACTACTAATTAGCAATTGAAGCAACAGCTACAACCCAAAAACCCACCTGAACAGCAGCTCCAAGAGCAACCACTTCATCAGGGTTGACCGTGACATTTGGGTCCTTGCCAGTCATCTTCTTCACAAGTTCTTGAACAGAAGGTATCCGTGTTGAACCTCCCACCAATATCACCTCATCAATATCATTAAATGAGAGTTTTGCATCCCTCAATGAATTTTCAACTGGTGTCCTGAGCCTGAAAGACAATTGATTCAATCATTACACATGGTAAGTTCCTTTAGTCTTGAGGAAAGCCACAATGTGTGCAAAATTTCATCAGCTCAAAAACCAATTACATTCCTTTCCAACTAAACAGAAAAATGAATTCCACAGTTCATTACCTATCAAGAAGATCTGAACATAATTCCTCAAATTTAGCTCTTGTAAGGGTGGTCTCAATATGCTTAGGTCCATCAGCTGTGGCGGTTATGAATGGCAAACTGAATAGTCACACACAATCCCCGTCATTTAGGTAAACCATCACAAGAATACATATAAGACTACTGACAGCCATATAATGCTCAAGTAAATAATCCATACCTGATGTTTGTTTGAGTCAATGATGACAGCTCCATTTTTGCTTTCTCAGCTGTCTCAGTGAGACGCTGAAGAGCTTGTTTGTCCTTCAAAAGATCTATGCCTTCATCTCTCTTGAAGTTTGCAGCTAGCCAATCAACAATTCTCTACAATCAAAGATATAACAATAGTAAAACACTCAGTCAAGACATCCAAAGAACAGTCAACCCTACTAACGATGAAAAAAGAAGAAAGGAATCCTACCTTATCAAAGTCATCACCACCCAAATGTGTATCTCCAGAGGTAGAAAGCACCTCAAACACTCCATCACCGACCTCAAGTACTAATATGACGGAAAATAAACATAATAAGTCCACATGAAAAATGCATGGAAGAGTGTATATATAAAAGTAATCTTTCAACCCGAGGAAAGGTCTGTGGACACGCTCATGGTAGTACCTGAGACATCAAAAGTACCACCTCCAAGGTCAAATACCAAGATTGTTTCATTGTTCTTCTTTTCAAAACCATATGCCAAAGACGCTGCAGTCGGTTCATTGATGATACGAAGAACTTCTAATCCAGCAATACGACCAGCATCCTTTGTTGCAGTCCTTTGGGAATCATTGAAGTATGCAGGCACTGTTACTACAGCTTTAGTCACTTTATCATTCAAAAACTTAGAAGCATCATCCACAAGCTTTCTCAAAACCTATATTAGAAGCAAAGAAATTATTATAAACACAATTTATGCGCGACTATCAAACTATCGAGTATGAACCACCAGGAGATAAAATTAACAGAACAGGCCGTTTAATCCCCACAGGAAAGTTCGACAGCTCAGTATAACCAATCAAAAAGTTTGTAAATTCAACCCTTCAGGAAACGGAACCATCATGTACACAAAGCAAGCAAGAAGCTCTACCATACAATAAGGTTTATACCTGAGCAGAGATTTCTTCAGCAGCGAATTGCTTTCCTATAGCGGGGCACTCAAGTTTCACATTTCCGTTGTCATCCCTCATCACCCTGTATGAGACTTGCTTTGATTCTTCGTCCACTTCGGACATCTTCCTACCGATGAACCTCTTCACCGAGAAGAAAGTGTTCTCAGGGTTTACCACAGCCTGGCGTTTCGCAATCTGACCCACAAGCCTGTCTCCATTCTTGGTATACGCCACCACAGAAGGCGTCGTTCTTTGACCCTCGGCGTTGGTTATAATTGTGGGCTTTCCACCTTCCATAGCAGCCACAGCTGAGTTAGTCGTCCCCAGATCAATACCCACCACTTTCTCATTCACAACTCTCACTGGTCCCACGCTATACCTCCTCCTGGTATTGCTTTTTAGCTTCAGAAATGCAGCACGAGGGAACTCTAAATGAGATGAACTACCTACCCTCTGCCCCAAAAATACAGTTCTGGAATGAGAAGAATTTGGCTTCTTCAGTGAACCAGCAAATGATGGAGTACCAAGACCGTGTATTTGGGCACTAGAACAAGCCATAGTGATAGAATTCGAGTAGTACTTGAACAAATTTCAGTAATACTCGAGTAATAGTTCAATGCTCAAGAGCTCGGGCTATAAATTGGGACCAACGATGAAGAGTTGCAGAGAGAAAGAGTGGATAAGAGAGGGCGGAAAAACCCTAATCCGAGAAGATACAAGGAGAAGCGAAGGGATAGGGAAGATAGGACTTGGAAGGCCATTTTAAGCGGTGACACGTGGAAGGTTCTAGAATGATCTACCATTGACCGTTAGATTATTGGAGGCCAGAATCTTGTTGATTTCTGGCCGTTGGATTTAAACATGTGGGTGGCGGCTGACGAGAAAATCGATGCAGCTAAACAAATGCGACCATAAAGGAAAATGAAGAATCACATAATAGTAGGAAAATGACTCCAAGAAAAAATAATAAATCTTAAAATATGATATTGTCAATAATATTTAATATATTATAAGATAATATATAATAATAATAGAATTAACTTAAAATTTGTCCTTAGATTATTTTCTTATCATTTTCCTAAATAATAAACTTATGTAAAGGATGATATGTATTTGTAATTATTTAGTTTAAAATATAAGATATTTTTTATCAGAGTTGCTTGTTAATGTTATTTTATTTAAAATAATTTTAGTAATTATATAATAATCAATATTAGATAATAAAAAATTTCATAGTAATTAATGTTAAATTATCATTTAAATGATTAAAATAAATAGTCTAAAATACGTTAGATTAACGTTTGAATGGTGAATACAAGGCTATAATAAAATATTTAATTTTTTATAAATATCTAATTTATTTAAATAAATTTTAAGTTTATAATATTAGATAATATATTAAATATTATTTTAGTTATTAATATATGATTTAATTGAGAAGTTGATATTATTTTATATTATAAAATTTATTTTTTATATTTATTAATTTTTTTAAATTATTATTAATATTCCCCTGACAATAAGAAATGAGGAAGATAATTAAAAAAAATAAATAGATTGTTTTAAAAAAATATTATATTAATTAATTTATTTAATATAATTAAATTAATTAAATATATTTTATATTAAAAATTAATTTTATCATGTTTATCTAAAAAACCACCAGATATTGAATTAATTTTATCAGGTTTATCTAAAAAACCACCAGATATTGCTCCATACATAGCGCATCTAAGCATCTCCATGTCGGAGCAATATTTGTAAGCATTGTTCATAATTAGCTTGATCTCCTAAGATTTTCTCAATGACATCTTGTCAATGGTGTTTTATCTCTTTGCTCCATCGCGAGCCTCTTGCAGATCAGTTCCTTTGGCAGTCACACTAAGAACACGGCCGCCGGTGGTGATAAATCTGCCCTCTGAATCATAAGCAGTTCCAGCATGAAAGATCTTAACTTGAGGATCAACAACATCAGCTTCTTCGAGGTTTTGAATCAGAGTTCCTTTCTCATAGGCTCCAGGATACCCCTTGTTTGCCATTACCACAACCATGGCAGAGCCTGGAGACCAGTCCAACGATACCCCACTTAGCTCTCCCCTCCTTGCTGCAGGCATAACTTGTGCAAAATCAGACTCCAGCCTCACCGTCAGAACCTGTTCAAAGAAAAATCAGTTCACCAGATGACTTCATGGTATATATATTTCTGATTGTTGAGATTGTGATAATAGGAAATGAATTTGCTGCAATCAAGTCCTCCCCACAGTCCTAACTATATAAAAATTAGTATAAAATTTATTTTAATTTTAAATATAAAAATTTAATCTATTATATTTTTTAAATTTATAAATTTTTTAATAATTTTTTATTGATATCATATATTAAAAAAATTATTAGGAGAGTAATTTTTAACACAAATAATTAAAAAAAATATTTTAAAAAATTATTAATTTTTTTTATAAATAATTAATTTAATATTTTTTTAATATTTATAAATTAATTATATTTCAAACTTTTTATATTTTAAACTGGAGAGAATATCAGTTAACTGACCTGGCACTCTAGGTCGCCAAAGCGCACTATATATCGTATCAGCTTAGGCAAGCCAGACTTCTCTATCATGAGTCCTGCATACAAAACGCCAGCAAACTTGCAACCTTCTGCTACCATTCCTTTTACAGTGGGCATAATAATGGAATCCATTACTATAGACTGAAGCTGTTTAGTTAGTATAGGGGCTGGCGAGTATGCGCCCATGCCACCAGTATTAGGACCAGTGTCGCCATCACCAACTCGTTTATGGTCTTGAGCAGATTCCAATGGATTGCATTTTCACCATCTACCAATGCAAAAAATGAAACCTCTTCTCCTTCTAGAAATTCCTCGATGATGAGAAGAGAACCAGCAGAACCGAAAGTACCATTGGTGCTCCTTCCAGTGTCATGGCAACTGTAACTCCTTTTCCATCAGACAGTCCATCTGCTTTCACAACAATTGGTGCTCCTTGCTCTTGAACATATTGCTTTGCAGCAGAGGGGTCTGAAAATGTCTTGTACTGACAAGAGAACCAGCAGAACCGAAAGTACCATTGGTGCTCCTTCTAGGGTCATGGCAACTGTAACTCTTTTTCCAGCAGACAGTCCATCTGCTTTCACAATAATTGGTGCTTCTTGCTCTTGAACATATTGCTTTCCAGCAGAGGGGTCTGAAAATGTCTTGTGCTGCATTCATTAATTCAGGATTAGTCGCAAGTTTCTTCAACAAGATATACAATAAACATATACTATTCTAGTCCTTTATTATAAGTTATTTCTAATATATTTTATTAGAATTAAAAAAACTTTAAAACTTATTATTTTGACTAAAAATTTAGTAAACTTTCCACCTAGACCCTATTAAATATATATATTTTAAAAATTAATTGATATACATCAACATTTAATGAGGGGTAAAAGGGAAAATTAGTGATAAAAAAATTAATGAAATATCTTATAATTAGGATAGTAAAAATTTCTTCTCTATACACGACTTATAATTAAGATTAGAGTAGTATTCAAATAAGACAAGGGCTAAACCTCATTCAATTTTAGTTCAAGAGAAAAAGGGCACAAGAAGGACTAGTTATCAATCTAATTGATGAGATTCTGAATGAGTGTACTCAGACCTTTGGCAGTTGGAATTTTTTACTTGTCACACAAATGCTTCATGAAATTCTTTGAACCTTCCAAAGCAGCAGCCTCAGAGGATGGACCAAAAGTTGGGATTCCTGCCTTAACCAAATCTTTTAATAGACCTGAAACAAGTGGAGCTTCAGGTCCCACAACAACTAGTCCTACACCCCATTCACGAAAGCAGAGTGCGTGCTCACGTCCACCTCCACCAATGACCAGAGCTATAACCCCTTTCCTCTTTGGCATGAACAAAATAAGATAAATCCATAAATGACAGAAGTGAGAAGGCAATATGTATAATGGAAATCTTACTTCATAAGCATAGAACATAAAGAAAAAGAGGTCTCAATTATGAAAATGTACTTACTTTTACTGGCAATAGGAAGATGACTTGCAAATGTATTTTTAAATATAAAATACATTTGCATTCTCTTTCAAGGCTCTGTTCTTAAATATAACATTAGTTCTCCCTATGATTTTGATAACCATTACATACTTGAAAAGGAGTGAATTTGAAAGTGGTATAAGGCAGAGTGCTGATTGAGGTTTGCATTAGTCAACTCAGTTTAATGTTGTGCATAAGGCTTTATGTCTACTCCATACACAATTTGCTGGAAAATAAATTCCATTTTTCTATTCTCAGTAACAAGCTACCATCATATAGGAATCTTAGTTTCTACTAGATCATTCACTAGCTGATGATTGAGAGAAAAAATACATTTGCATTATCTTTAAAGGTTCTCAGGCTTCAAACCGGTACAAAGTTTCTTCAATTAAGTGAAGCTGCAAGGTACATAATAAATAATAATAATAATAATAATAAGGCTCTCTCATGTATCAACTTGGAGAGCAGGCAAATGAGGTTGCTGCAAAGCTGGATTCGTATATGAGAGGGCTTGTTGCTTCTAAGTCGACTGGTGTGATTTTGTTTGAAGAACTTGGGTGGTACTATATTGGTCCTCTGGATGGTAATAATATGAAAGTCCTCGTACATATCATCAATAAGCTCAAGACTGTGTCACCTATGGGACCTATTCTCAATCATACCATCACTGAGAAAGGAAAGGCTCGTGACAAAATGCAGGGTACATATATATTATCACTAGTTTAATCCCCTACTATATCCTATATTGTTTTTTATATTGTTATGATGATCGTTGTATATGTAATAGATATGGCGGGGTTGTGTTTTTCTTGTTATGTAGGGGTTGTGAAGTTTGATCCTAAGTCAAGGAAGTAGATGAAGAACAAAACAAGTACATTTTCTTATACACAGTACTTTTCAGAATCATTGATAACAGAAGCTGAGGTTGATGACAAAATGTTGCCATTCACGCTGCCATGGGAGGTGGCACCGGACTCAACCTCTTCCAAAAGAACTTCCCTGGAAGGTGTTCGATGTCATCAACCTGAGCTTCTGCTATCAATGATTATGCAAAGTACTCTGTGTAAGAAAGTGTAATTGTTTTATTCTTCATCTGCTTCCCTGACTTAGGATCAAACTTCACCGCCCCTACATACAAAAAAAAAAACACACAACCCCACCATATTTATTACATGTGCAATGATCATCATAACAATATCAAAAAAAAAAAAACAGGATATAGTAGCGGATTAAACTAGTGATAATATATAGGTATCGTGTATTTTGTCACGAGAAATTTCAGCTGGGCAATAGACTTTTCCTTTCTCAATAATGGTATGAATAAGAATAGGTACCATAGGGGCATAGTCCTAACCTTGTTGATGATATGTACGAGGACTTCCACGTTATGGCCATCAAGAGGACCAATATAGTACCACCCAAGCTCTTCAAACAAAGTTACACCAGTCGACTTAGAAGCAACAAACAATCCCTCTCATATATCTATCCAACTTTGCAGCAACTTCATGTGCCTGCTCTCCGAGTTGCTTCGTCCTCCCCTGTACGTCCATTACCAAGTTGCCGGTCTGAGGCACTGAAACGACAAAGAGAAGGGAACTGCTTGAGTTAGCAGGTGAACACAGAATCTGCTTATAAAGGAACGGACGCACACTGTATAGCTCACTGATCGCCACTGGTTTTGATCGAGTGAAATTTTGAGAAAAGGTGACGCGTTGGGATTTGTTACTTGATTTATGCTTCTAAAGGCGGGAATTATATTATATTCCTTTCAGATTGTTTCAGAGAACAAAACGGATACAAAATGCAGAGGATCATTGGGCACGTAATTAGTACTAATAAACTGGTATTAATGATGATTAGGAAACAGAATATTCGATGTTAAGCTTAAGCACAAGGGACGTGCGTGGATTGTAAAAAGACCACAACCAAACGGGAAGAAAATAATATGGAAAATCTTATTAGTGAAATTCCAATCATTATCAAATATCTACTGTTACTAGTCAGTAGTGCTTGATGGACTACAATGAACATGTGGCTAATAAACTATTTATCTGATAAAAATTTGAGATAATCCCATATTTAATTGAATAGAGCAAATTTTGGTAGGGTCAATTCCCATTTACGCAACAGAATCATAAGGTTTGAACAAGCAACCTCTCCTTTCATGAGGAGGGCCTTCATCCACACGCACCTAGGCTTCAGTGGACAACTGCTTTCTATCTTTTTAATTATATACACAGGATTAATTTTATAACCTCCCATTTATAAGAATTTTTATATTACTAAACTACAAGACTATTGACAATCTCTTCTTTTATATGAAGAGCTTAATACCAAATGTCCGAAGGACAGGAGCAGTAATAAGTTGAGTTACAATAGGGATGATGTAGTAAGAGTTACTTAAAGGCATCGTAAATAAGAATTTCATTACATTTTAAAAAGTTTAAAAAAGTAACCGCTAGCTGGGAAGTTTGGTCAAAGAAAAGCTTAAGACGTAACAATCCAAACCAATTTATCTAGTTGATCTTTTAGGTAAAGGGAAAAAAGAAAAGAAAATTATACAGCTGTGGGTAGTTCTCTGGCTTTACAAATTTTAATGTTTTATGGTACAAGAATAATCAATAATCCAATACAAAAAATGTAAGAAAGCGAGGTTAAGTCAGAAAACAAAGAACAGGTCCCTAAACCAGTGGAAAAGAAAAAAACAACAAAAAAAGAAAACGGGAACAGAAGATCAAGGAAACTAAAACAATATGCACTATATAAATACTTATGTCTGCTATATTACTAAAATCATCATTAAAGCGTGTGAAAAATATACAAGAAAACGAGGTCTCTTGCGCAAGAATAGCAAACAAACCCCATCCCTATAGCCAATGAATTCAAAAACTGTAATTTTCCACTAAGAACTCTTTATGCGGCATTTTCACAGATGCACTGGATGCTTTACAGCCTCCTAACAATTGACAAGTGAGAGGAGGGAGGGAGGGAATGGCAATAGCTGCTAGGTGTGCAAAGCCATAAATAAGCTCTGCTTACGAGCATGCTCTGGAATAAGCCGATTGATGACGTCTTGCGGTGTACCGGAGAGCTCTGCCAGCACAAACAACATATGTGGCAAACTCGTGAATGTTGCAAGCAATTTCTAATATGAGCTTAATATCATTGTTAGTCCTTACAATTTGATTAAATTTTGATTTCTAGTCTCTATAATTTTATAAGGACTTGAATGTTTAATAGTGTTAAGTATAGGAGCCAAAACCAACACTTATTAAAAATATAAAGACTAAAACCAAAATTCATTAAAAAGTATCTTTTGGTCCCAATACTTTTTAACAAGTTTTAGTGGCCCCTATGTTAATTAACACCGTTAAACATCAGGTCCTTATGAAATTATAAGGACTAAAGACCACAGATTTGAAATTATAGGATTAGAACCAAAATTCGATCAAACTATAAAGATTAAGAATGGTATTAACCCTTCTAATATTGTCATTCTGCATAACTCTTCCCAAGAACTTCAAGTACAATATTAGACTGTACAGATCAATCAGGTGGTGATTGAGCTTACCTGCAGCTTTAAAATTAAAAAGAGGAGGAAGCGGACGGCCATTAGGAAGGCGGGTGTTTGGATCCCTCAATTCATCAAAGAAAGGATGAACGCAAGCTTCCAACTGCAGTACAATACAATGTGGAGCATCAACTATTATAATAATATTCTAGTTTCAAGGCCAAGAAGAGAAGAGAATAACAAAATGGAAAAGCTAAACTTACAGCAGTGCATCGCAAATTGGGAGAATACTGAAAGAACCGACACACAAGGTCCACTGCTTCAGGGGGTAACCGCTTCTGAAAGACCTGTAAGATTAGAAAGATATCAAAGTAAAATCCTCATCCAAGTGACACTCTTTTAAAGCAATGCATATTCAGACACGTAAAAAAGGTTTGCTAAGACCATATGATGGACATACATCAAAGAAAGTAATTGATAACAATACTTACTCAACAAAGACGTTTAAACCATTGTGCAACTGCAATCACTTTACAAAAATGCAACCTCTAAAAAGGCTGTCAACTTAAACACTGTGTTCCATCTTGACATATTTGGAGGGGAAAGTGCCTTTAAAACCCAATATCTATACTAAGATGAGACATACTCAACAAGGATATCAGCTTACTTCTTGATCCTGTTTACTGACCTTGTTCTCCACTATATGATGACATTATAGCGTAGCCATATTAGTTTAATCCTCTAGCATGCCTCATTTAACAGGAACTAACAGCCTTACCCCGTTAACTGCCATGGCTTGTTCTTGATGTATACTTTATATTTCTCTAACCAGCAATAACTCTAGAAAAAAGAAATTGAGTTGGTGGGCTATGGGGATTAAACTTTAGCTAGGTTTATGCTCAACAGTTCCCATCTATCCTAGTATCCAATGAGTGGTGACCATTAACCCCTTCCCTCATTTCCTCACAGAACAAACAAATTGAATACAACATGCTTAGCATGAGCCATGATCCAGACGATCCTCACCATATCTTGGGAATGAAGTATCAAGTTCATTCTAACAGCATCTCAATCAACCAGCTTTGACAATTACTTGCTAAAAGTTAACACTTAAGGAACAGCATGCACGATGCCATCAAATGAAACACAAAAAAAACATGTATTTAAAGAGCTGTATAGTACAAGCGCAAATAATATTCAGCTAATCTAGGATAAGAATTGGCATGGAGAGTCTTTATTTAAATATTGAATATTGAATGCAGAGAGTATTCATGGCAAATTATATGATATGTAAGAAAGAGGTGGATGATACCTTATGCCATGGATGAGGTTTAATCTGTGGAAACTTAAATTCAGTATAATTTGGGTTCATGCATTTTATCTCTTCCCTGGTTGGAGTTCCCAAAACCTGAAAAGAATAATCCAGTTAAATTATATTTTGTAGAGGCAACTTTGAGTTGCGGTGTGCTATGTAATTGCTAATACCAAAAGATGAATAACAAACCCTTATCAAGGCAGTTTTTATTTTGCTCTCTTTTATTAAAGCTAGCTCAAAGCATGAAGAGATAACCAAGAATAAAATGCACCTTCAGATACAACATTGGAAATAAATTAAGAGCACACAAGACAAAATTATAGATGATTAACAATTTATTGATTCAACTATTACTCTATTACACAACTATAGGATGGTCAAATCTACCTCTTTTATATGGTCAATTGAAGAAAAATAACCCTCACCTTAATGACCTCAACAAGTTGGTCAACTCCACTTTCTCCAGGAAACAGAGGCTGGAAAACAATTTGAATTTTAGGGAAAAGGAAAAAGCCTCAAAAGAAAGAAGAAAATAATATCCACGCATACACATTTATTCAAGCGTCAAATTACCTGCCCAAGAAGAAATTCAGCCATTACACATCCAGTTGACCATATATCTATGGCAGTTGTATACTCAGTGGCGCCAAAAATAAGTTCTGGAGCACGATAATATCTTGAACAGATGTAAGAAACATTTGGCTCTCCTTTCACCTGATGAAATAAAATATGGACAAAATTTAGGCTGAAAAACAAAAAGCTTCCATCAATCATCAGCATTCAGCAGGGTGGGCTTAATGTCTTACCAACACTTTTGCACTTCCAAAATCACAAAGTTTCAGCTGATGTGTATGTGGATTCACCTGATATGAGCAACATGCATTTGACTATAAGTTGTGGAAAAAAAGAACATGACTGCTACCGACTCAAGTATTAAAAGGTTGTATATATGCACAATTTCAACCATCTTTTCTCCAGATGAAACAACATAAATTCATAATCATTTCAAGACAACAATGAGAAGGCTCCTACACAACATGCCATTGGGCTACCCCTTTTAAGTAAAGCTCCATCTAATCCTCTCTTCCAATCACTTAACGGATAAACAAATGAATAAATTTTCTACTAGGTTCTAACATGTGGGTGATGGAAGAACAGAACATGTTAATTACTTCAGAAATATCATAAATTCAGCAGGTCAGAGTTGTATAGTGGTGATCCCCACCCCAGTACATTCTTAGCACTGTTACTCTCCTTCAATCAATTACATTACCATGGCACAGATGCTAGAACAAAAATATTGAGACATCCCTCAGCCATCAGCCTAGCCTCAATAAATTCAGTTGTTAAACTTACAAGGATTTACCATGTGCAATCCTCACAATGACTGTTCTTTAGGATCCAATACTTTACTAAATATGGTACAAGTTTAAAGGAAAATCCCATATATCTGTTTCATTAAGAAGGACCCTAAAACAACACCGCCAGAGCAGGAAGAATTAATGGCAACGAAAGTTACAAAATTCAAACAATCCTCCATAACTTAAAATAAGAAAAATGTGAAACAAGATTACCGATCATAAAAATGTGACATGGATATCCAAATGGTTGTAAAATATAAGCCCAGGATTATGAAACCATTCATTATACGATAAACTTCAGAAAATAAAATGTTCAAAGACATCATCAAATGATAAATCTAAAGTGAAAAATCTTTAAAGACAAAGAAATCATTTTTTTCCCACACATGTGCAGATGCAGTCATCCAAACATTTCAACATAAAAGACAAAGACTAGAGTGGATGTCTCACAAGTAGATTCTGAGGTTTGATGTCACGATGGCAAATTCCAATGCAATTATGTATATATGCAAGAGCCCTGCAAATCTGCAACCAAATTCAGGAGAAAATAACATTAATAAGGCAAGAAAAATGCTAGATTTGAAAATGTGCAGAACACATGATTGATTCTTGAACTTTTAGATTTTGCTATCGTGAATTTATTTTCCAAATGCAAGATCTGTGTCCAATATATTTTTTTTTCATTTTTCAGAAACCTTTTTTCATCTCTTTCATTCCTTTCTTTTTCTGCAAAAGAAAAATTCCACGCCCTTCCACAGACATAAAATTACCACCATATGGATTCTCCAATGAAAATATTAGAATTGTTCAAATGAGACCATCTAAGCCTAAGAAACACGATAATAAATAAAAAAGATAGGGCTTACAAGATATTAGATAGCTTTTCAGGGAATGATTATATAAAGTGCAACAATATCCTCTCACGGTGCATTATTTGTAATTTGGGGAGCAGGGGAGCGTCTTTCCTGACTTACATTTACAAAAGCTAGGAACTACATACCTGGTAGGTGTAAAGCTTAACATATATTAAAGGCATTCGCTGGTTGATCCTGCTATAATTCCTTGCAATACGATTAACAGTTTCAGGAACATATTCAAGCACAAGATTCAAGTAAAGCTCCTCTTTGTCAGTCGTCGAAAAGAAATGATGCTTAAGGGCAACAACATTTGGATGATCCAGCATTTGCATAATCTGCAACTCCCTATTTTTGTAGCGCTTGTCCTGAAGAACCTTTTTAATTGCCACAATCTCACCAGTTTCTCTGCATTTTGCCTGATAGAAGCATCACAAAAAAAAAAAAATCAGAACATGGTAAATCAAAATCCTGCATTTTCAAAAATATACCAAGCCCAAAAATATTTGCTTCGCCGCACTTGGGAAACAACACCAAAAGAGCCTGTTCCAATCACGTGCTCCGCAATATAACTGACATTCTGTAGACTTAAAGAAAACGATAGTTAGGGAAGTTGTTATGGGTTAAACAGATTTGAATAACTGCAAGAGTTTTCAGATACCAAATAATCCAAAAACAAAAAATCTTTTTACCTGCTTAGATTGGCCATTTCGACCACCAATGCTGGTTCTCATCACATGTCCTGTTTCAGTACCCACACCACCATCGATTATGTCAGGCTCGCTATCCTGCAAAATAGAAAATAGTGAAAACTCAAAAGTGAAGCAAAAACAAGAGCTGCTCAAAAGAATTAAGTTTACAAGGAAGTGAATTTCTTCAGTGTGCTTTTGAAGCAGGTGCACTCACTGTACATGACTAGAAAACCTCTCTGCTGCCTACAACTGATCAATCACAATAGCAAATACGCATTTGGGAGAGGACCTAAACTCATTTTACGAGTTGCAATGCTTGATAGAAATTTTGAAGAAACAAAAAATTGAATAAGGGCCAACCAATAGTTGAAACTTGAAAGCAACTCACTCTATCCTCGTCATGGCCCAACTTGTCCCTCAACCTCATCTCAAGCATCTCTCTCCCAAGCCAATCCACCGAACTAGATGACTCTCTGAAGCCATTAGCAGCCCTCGAACTGCCGACCCCACCATTTCCAAGGCTTGCAGACGCCATGGCTGATTTACACAGCTACCACAATCCACAAATATCACTATTTGCTGCCTTTCGAATATTCTGCTCCGGTGCTTCCGAATTTCTCCAAACAACAGTCAACCTACAAGAATTTATCAACAACACACTCAAAATGAGAAGCTGAAAACATAAAATGTGATGTGATGTCCATAACAATTTAAAATACAAGTGAAAACTCCCAGAAA
The DNA here is from genome assembly GCA_037074615.1 of Leucaena leucocephala. Classification (NCBI taxonomy): domain Eukaryota; kingdom Viridiplantae; phylum Streptophyta; class Magnoliopsida; order Fabales; family Fabaceae; genus Leucaena; species Leucaena leucocephala. Next base: position 14,173,818 of record CM073550.1, read on the forward strand.
AAGTTGGGCATAAAAGAACAAACACAAAAGCATGCAGTTAAGGAATATTAAATAAAATTTCAAAAAAGAGCAGCTCTTTTAAGATTGATCAGATCTAACCTTTTAAACATTCAAACCTCAAATCAACCCCACTTAACATCAATAACGGTATAGATTAGGCTGAATTCAATAAAACAAACCAAAAAATCCAAAAATTCACACATAATATCTAAATAAAGAAACACAAACTCACCTGCAAGCTTTTCTGGCCAATATCGAACCACTGCTCTTGCATTTTACGAAGCCTCCAGTTTCCAAATACGAATACTTTTTTCTGCAAAAAAAAAACAGAGAGAGAGAACCGATCGAAGAGAGGGAACTGCTTGCCCGCAATCCTATGAACCAATATGTGTTTCTTTACAATTTTCCTCGGCAAAAACTTTTTGGAGCGACACCCTGTTTCTCTGCGAACCGTTTCCCTGTGAACTCTCTCTTTCTCTTTTATATTCTGACTATCGTTCTGATACATATCCATTCCTTTTTCGATTCTCTCATACCGTCTACACGTATTGCAGCATGTGGACAAAGGACACTGTATTATTAGTTTTATTATTATTTTTGCCACCCCTACTTCCTAAACTCTGATAAAAAGTTTGCATAGAGACAAAAACAAATTTATTTAGTGAAACTGTTCATTCTCCAAACGTTAGCGATACCATTTTGGTATTATTGAAGAGTTTTTAATAAAAATAAAATTAAATTAGAAATGTATTTTAAAAATTTATTTAATATAATAAAAATAAATATAAAATTTATATATATTTTTTATAACTTAAAATAAAATAATATAAAATATTTTTTTATAATTTAAAAATAATTAAAATTATCTATAATTTAAGATAAAATAATTTAAAATATTTTATTTTTATTTCTATTATCTTATTTTTTAATTTTTTTCTATATAACTAAAATTAGTTAAAATATTAAAAATAAAATAGGTAGTGAAAGATTCTATTGTACCAAACATGTATGTCCTGGAAGTTATGGAAGTAAATTTCAAATGTGATAACGATGTCACACGAAAATTTATCAGAAACTTCAAAATATCTCAAGTCTTATACAATTGCAGTCCATATAAAACATATTAGAGACTCCGTGCATTGCGGGAGTAGATAAAATCCCTATTTTTAATTAATTCCATTTCATCCACCGCTTTACAAGAAAAGTATGAGACAACTATATGAAAAAAAATAAAATTATTAGAAAATTATTTTTTAAGAGTAAAATAGTTTTTTTTAATAAATGTCAAATTAAATCACAAAAATGTTAACACAAACTTACACTCTCACATATTACTACAGCAGATTTCAACCTACAGCCTCTGACCTATATATATATATATATAGGCCATAAGCAGTGCTATTGGATTACTGTTCTGTTGGAAAAGAAAAATAATTTTTTACTGAAAGGATTTAAAAAAAAAATTGATACGATTATTAGTAGCCCAAAGTCTATTGAAAGTTTTTGTCTTTTTTACATATGATCAAGTCTTTGAATTTTTGGAGCCCCTTGGAGATAAAGAGTACCTTTTATTATAATTATATTAATAATATTTTTATTTATAAATTTTATTTAATATTAATATCATTTAAAAAAACTTATCATACCTTTAAATAATAGATAAATTTAACCTCTTACAATTTTATTTATAAAAAAGAAGTCTAATTTTTTTATTTGTTATGATTTTATTAAAAAATTAATTTAGTAATCAACACTATGGCATGCCCCATTGCTCATTGGATAGTGCACAATCATGTAAAAAAAAAAAAAAACAGGGTTACGAAATTTAATAATCAACAAAATTATCATTTGTTTTAATTTTGTTCTCAAGTAGAATCATTCTTTCTTTGACCTAGCAATATAAATTTAAAAATTAGAACAATAAAAAAATTAAAATTAAAAGTTCATGTTTTAGAATCATGGCATTACAAAATTTGTCTCTACATGCCACAAAAAGCAAAGCAAATGAAATACACTGAAGCAGTAGGGTGTGCTTCTCGAGATATCATCAGCTCAAAAGTAATTAATTAGATGACAATATTATTATAGAAAAAAGATAAAAAAATTCTATTTAAATTTTAAAAGATAAATTGAGACCCTAAATATTAAAAAAGATAGATTAAATTGGAAGTTTAATTTGTTATTTATAAATTTGTATGGAAAGACTAAATTACCCTTCACTTTTCTAATGTTTTGACAATACAATTTACAAGTTTACCAATAATATTTATAACTCTAATAATGATATTTGTAATTCTTATAATAATATTTATAACTTTGAGAATAATATTTGTAATTTTGACAATGGTATTTGTAACTTTACTAATGATATTTGTAACTCCCATAGTGATATTTGTAATTTTAATAATGATATTTGTAACTCCCATAATATAAAAAAAGTAATTTTGACAATACGATTTATAAATTTGCCAATGGTATTTACAACTGAAAAAAGTTCAATTTTGGCAATTGGGAAAAACACTGTAGCTTATTTGATAATACGATTTACAACTTTGTCAATGGTATTTATAACTCTGACAATAGTATTTGCAACTGGGAGAAATCTAATTTTAGCAATTGGGAGAAATACTGTAGCTTATTTGACAATACGATTTACAACTTTGTCAATGGTATTTATAGCTCTGTCAATGGTATTTGCAATTGGGAGAAATCTAATTTTGGTAATTGGGAGAAACACTGTAACTTATTTGATAATACGATTTACAACTTTGCCAATAATATTTACAATTTTGATAATAGTATTTGTAACTTGGAGAAATCCAATTTTGGCAATGAGGAGAAACACTGTAGTTGATACTGTAGCTTCTTTAACAATATGATTTACAACTTTTCTAATGTAATTTGTAACTTTATCAAAAGGATTCACAACTTTTCCTAGGGGATTTGCAACTTTATCAAATGGGTTTGTAACTTCACCTACAAGATTTACAACTTCTTATAATAGGAGTTACAAATATTATTGTTAAAATTGTAAATACCACTATGGGAGTTATCAAATAATATTGGTAAAGTTGTAAACACCATTGTCAAAATTATAAATATTATTGTCAAAGTTATAAATATTATTATAGGAGTTGCAAATATCATTGTCGAAGTTGTAAATATCATTGTCAAACTTGTAAATTGTATTCTCAAAACATTGGAAGAGTAATTTCGTCTTTGCACATAAATTTATAAATGACAGATTGGGCCTCCTGCCCAATCTGTCATTTTTAATATTCAAAAGTCCAATTTATTCTTTTAAAATTTAAATGGGCTTTTTTTGTCTTCCTCCCTACTATTATTTGTCCGTAATAATATAATAAATTAAAATTAATTCATAACGCTAATCAACTAGACTGAGGGCCATTTGAATAAATTTTTAAATTTTTTTTATAAAAAATAGTTTTTAAATAATTTTAAAAAAAATATATAAAAAATAATTTTAAATAAATGAGTATTTGAATAGTTGTTATCATACAGAACTTTTATGATTAATAAATTACTAAAAAGGGTATGAGATAAAAAAATTAAATATCACTATTTATGTTTATTGTTCATATCAGCTTCTTCCACGATAATGACTAGTGGGTAGCTACAAGTGATAGTGAGCAGCGATCAACATAGCAACCAACAACCACCATCTTCCTTCTCTCCTTCCAGCGACCAGACAATGGTTCATTGTTAGCTTTTTTTTTGGACAGTTATTCGACTTCATTTTTCTTCTTTCTGGCAATCACCGTCTTCCTCCTCTCTGTAGCGAAAGAAGATTATTGTAGATGAAGGAACTAAAGACAGTGGTAACATTGGCCGAGGAAGAATGAAGGTAGAGAAGAATGAAAAATTAAGGGTAAAATTATCTTTTGGTGTCTAGAAATCATTTTTACTGTTCTAAAAGTTAATCCCAGAAATTTATTTGAAAGATCTAGAAACCCTTTTGACAAATATAACTCTTTATTTTAAAATTTTTTTAAACCAAAATTTAAATTAAAAGCATTTTTAAAACTAAGATTTTAGTGCCATCCAAACATGCACTAACAAACTTAAGTAATATTAACTCCTTTTACGCATGTATACATAGAAAGATGTCAGCTCTTACTATTTTATTAAGAATAGATCACAATGTTATATTGTACAATTAATTAACTTCTATGGATGAAAACAAGTTAGTTAAGAGCTTATTTTATTACAATTAGTTAACTTCTTTGGATGAAAATAAGTTAGTTAAGAGCTTACAAGGCATAATCTTTTAAACTAAAGATTACAAATATTTGTACAAAAAAATAAAGAATTCAAATATTTACAAATGATTTTGAGTTAACTGAAAAAAATAAGTTATTCTTAAATAAAATCAAATTTTAAAATTTGTGAATGGAAAAAAATTAAATTGAGAGTGTGACCTAAAATTAAATCTAACTGTATCAAAATTTGACTTAAAGGCTTATTTAGGAAACTCTCAATAATGGTTTCAAAAACACTTATAGGTTAAACTCTCCTCACATACTTACCTAAAATCACTCCTAAAAGGATAATCTAAACATTCTCCTTGTAATACGAGATATCATATAGTTGTAAAAACTAAAGAGCCTATCGCATACATGATAAGTTTAACAACACTATCAACATGTGCCAATCCTAGTGAAAGAATCTTAGCTTAATTATTAGGTCTTAAATTTAAATTAATATAAAAGAAGAAAACGTATTTAAAAGAATTATCTTCATGATAATACTCTATTATAATCTAAATACTCTATTATAATCTATTTAAATAATAATATAAAAAAAACTAAAAGAATACATGTAAAAAATTTCACCGACACTAATTGACTAGGTGAACATGATTTTACTTTTTTAAAGAATGATGATATCCACAAGTACAAACTGTAATCTTGAATGCAAGTAAGATTGGGGACATGCATGTGCGCGCATGGACAAAGAAAAGGTCCTTGTGCTCTGACTATAACTACTAAAGTACTATTGTTAATATCAACTATACAATCAACTTTAATGATAGAGACAAACACCTTCATTTCATTATTAATTCCTTCAAATTCCCCCCTCCCCCCCCTCTCTCTCTCACACACATGTATTTGATTCACCACCCTTCTACTTTCTGAAAAAAAGATGAAGAGGACCCTTTTGGTTTTGATTTCATTCACTCACAAAAATGCGAGTGAGTGAGTAGGTCCAAGTTCTTTCGGTAATGCTTTTGATTTGATTGAGATTGTGTTGTGTTCCAATGTGAGTAGGTCCAGATTTTCTCAGAAAGCATATTGGCTCATTTTGATTTGTTTTGGGTACAATAACCAATCAAACTAACCAACACTGCTAATTACATGAGATGTGAGCACAAGGAAAAGTACCAAGCTTTTTTTATTTTTATTTATTGATGGAATTAATTTATTTCATTGTATATATATAATATTTATTATATTCTTGTTATTATTGTTACCTTTTTCTGTTTTTTATGCAGTGAATATAATTTTTCATCCAAAAATAATTTCTTTCATTCATTCTTCACCCTTACCATCTTAGTTTATATGCAGAATCAAATCTAGGGAGAGACTTCAAAAGGAATCAACTACTATATAATTTGATTAGTCTTTCACCTCTATATCTAAGTCCCATGATGGACTTGCACATCTTTCACCCCTATATCATTACGAATCTTTACCAGAGTTTCTTTTGGTTTCACCCTCTCAGGCAGAGTTGACCAATGGTGGACGGCAGTGCAACCCCAAGGGGATCCCACCAATTAGCTTCCTTGTACCTTACCACTAATTTTCCTTGGTTTCAAAGAATGAGAAGAAGTCCAAGAACAATTTTAGCTCCACTATAAACAGCTTAGCCAATTAGGAATACACAGCAGCACCCTTTTAGGGTGGGTGTACATAAATGCTACATGTGAAAAAAAGAGGGGGGAAATTATGGCACAATCAAGACCTTCATTGACAGATTATAATAAATAATTACATACCTATACAACAATATGCTGAGATGAAATAATGCTTAAAGAGTTGAAAAACTTAGCTCACAGATAATTTCATATTCCGATTGCATCGAGCAACTCTGAATGCTGAGACACCAAAACCAACGAATTCGCGACAATGGTGCCACTAGCAGCAATTGCTGGGACTCCAATGCCAGGGAAGGTGGAGTCTCCACAACAATAAAGCTGTGGCATAGGGGTTGAATGTCCAGGAAAAGTACCTTTACCAGCTTCTATAGCTGGGCCATATGTCCCTCTGTGTCTCCTAAGAAACCTTTGATGTGTTAGAGGACTTGCCACTAACTTTACCTCGCACTTATCCCGGCTAAAACCGGGACCGAGAGGGCGTTCCACAGCTTTCCACATTACCAGACAAACAATAATGAATCAAACTAGTAAGAAAAGGCTTGAAAGGATAACAGAAATAATCTATGGATCACCAGAATTAGCCTCAAGTGATGGAAACAATTAATAGAAACAGGATTACTTGAAGATTTCTCATAGTAGTAAATTTAGAAGAGAGAGTTATAGAAAAGAAATTTATGTATGGGACCCGGTTCCTCTCTTTTCACCCATTTTCTATTTTCTTTCTCTTTGTTGAAATACAAACCGTACATACTGTTATTCGGAGAATCTAGATCCAGCTCATAGATATTCTAGGCAAAACCTAATGAGCCTATACTCATAGCGTTGCCTTTAATGATCCATGATGGGTATAATGCAAGTTGATCTAAGGAACATGTCATGCTTGGACTTAAATTGGTCCAGCTTATGGACAAGTATCATAATGAGGTGGACTAAAAATATGCTATCAATCCTTTTTTATTTTCCCACCATTTAAAAATGACTCTCTCTCTCTCTCTCTCTAAATAAAGAAGGTGCTCTTCACCCTTAAAAAGCAAACTTTTCTCTCCATGACCAAATTGGCACTAAGTGTATTCACATTCCTCTGACCTTGCAACTTTGAGATCTCTGTATTCAGACTCCTGCGATCAAGCCCTTCCGAAAGCTCAAACGGTTCAGCTCCCGGCATATAAGCATGTAACAAGTGTTTCCCCAGTGGTGCCAGATTAGGACTAAGCACACTGAGATCAACACAACATTCTGACCAGCATCAACTCCTCTTTTCCATTCATTTACGACTATGTGATGAATTCCCCAAATCCTTACGTATACCCTGGTACAGCAAGACATCATAACAATGTTATCCGCACTTGTTCAAAAGCTTCAATATTGAAAAACTTATACTAATCTTCCAAACAGAAATTCCAATTTATACCCTTAAACTTCAAGGTTTGATATGAATACTTCATGGTTTAACAGAAGTGAAGATACACCGATGTACGATAGAAGAAGAGTTTTAGTGAAATATTCCCTCCATCCCTATTTATCCCTATTTATAAGGTCCTCTTTTCTGAAACGGTCAATCCCTTTTATAAGGTCCTCTTTGGCTTGGTTTGAATAATAAATGCTTTTTTATTTTCACCCTTCATTAATTTCTCCCACACAATCTTTTTCATAATTTTTCTCATCGTATTTTTGGTACACATCATTTTTCTCATCGTTCCTCTCTCCTTTACCCACTCATAAATAAGGACATTTAGAAAAAAATATTTCCTACATATTTATTACTTTTAACTAATTTTAACTGTTTTCTTGGATAACTCAATTCGGTTAATAGGACCACATAAATAGGGACGGAGGGAGCAGAGTTTTCAACAATATCAACAAGGCATGCAGTTCTTGAACTAACTTAACACAAGAAAAGCTCTAGGCATGTATAGATTCTCTTCTATTATATTTGCACATTCCTAAAATGAAAGAAATCAGAAGTGTATGATAATAGTCTCCATAATGGCAAACCTCGGCATCGAATGCTAAATGGAGATGCATGAATGATTCACATTGAGGGGTCGTGATAATCCTGTCATAATATGACTTTGGAACAACTTCCATAGGTAGCAATTTTAAAGTGTCCCACATCGATGCATTGCTGACCACATCCTTTCTGGCACGTATGAACTGTCAAATACACATATTCACATGAATAGAGAGTTGATTTAAGTCTTCTCTCTCTCTCCCACTCTCTGTTTTAACCCCCAAAATATACTTTACCTGACCACTTCTCAGCTTTACTCCAACGGCTCTGTCCCTTTCAACAACGATACTTTCCACATGACTTTCAAGAGAAAGCCTTTATTGTATTCTTAGCACAAAGATATCACTACGTGACAATGACAGAGAGCAATGGAGTGTTGGTAATTCTCTTCTGTACAATTCATCTAATCTGAGTACATATATATACATGGAATACACAGAATCAGAGGGGCATGATTCATGGAAAAAATCAGGGAGATATTAATAAATACAATCATATCATATTTCCATAATCTTGCCTAATTGGTTCCTGAAATCCCTCTTAATTAATTCGAATATCGCCTAATTAATTTGGATATCTCCTACAGCCTTCCACCAAACTTCTTAAGTCCTCGTACAAGGGCATCTACAATAGCAGCACTTCCATCAATGGGATATTCAAGACAGCATCTTGGCTTGTACCATTCTGCAAACATGTAAATCTGGAAAATTGAAGAAAAAAATTGTTTAGGCATTAATAACAATAATTAGTAACAAATCCCTAAGGCACATGCTATGAAGCTAAGTAAACCTAGATACTTCAATAATTGAAGGATACAAATAACTTCAACTAGGTCCAGTAAGTCCATGAATAGTTTTATTCTAATCTCTAACCCTCTCTCACATGAAAGCCCTTTAGGCTTGATGCGTGGGCAAAGCATAGACCCATCATACCCTGTGTCGACATTTTAATTAAAGGAAAGAGGGGAAGCAAGAACAGAATTCTTAACCACATAATAATGAGGCTTTCATCTTATGTTAAGGACTGCTTCAACTTAAAAGCTTAAGCTAAGGATTATAAATAATTTTAGCGCATATCTTTCAAATTTGACTACATAACCAGAAGCATTTATGTAAGCTATAATGGTTGCTTGAGATAAATAATATTCAGCAATTTTATTTGTGGTTACCATCTCTGCTGAGAGTATACCATTAGATTTCACCCCAGCAAGCAAGAATGACAAGAGATCAACCCAGTTCCTTTATGAAAGGGTCTTTCAGCTGCAATGAATCGATTATTTCTGAGAATGGGCTAAGAAGTTTTGTAGCACCAATAGCACCTTGTGGTCCCATCGGAATAAAGGATTTTAAGAGAGAATGGGCATATCTTGTTCCTGCAGTGGAAAAAGCACCCAAATCTCCTCGAATAGATAAAGGAGGAAGAGCATCGCAGCTGCAGACAATGGAAGTAGAGCATCCTGTCAAAGATATTTACATTGACATGAGAGGCAGAAAACAGATTTCAAGCTTGTCAACTTTTGAATAGATATCTTGAAAGAAGTAGGCAGAGTACTAGCAGCCCTAACAAGAAGTTTCTTCCATTCTTTCACTGCATTTGGACTTGCATACTTCTCAAGGTCCTGAAAGATAATCAAGCAATAAAAAAAATTACTTTTGGCATCAAAAGCTCGAGATAAAGCAACAAAAACAGCAAGATAAATGTATAGAACATATAGGTTTGTAATTGATATTTGAAATGCTTCTTTCTTAGTAGTTCTCGCACAAAATTAGATTAGCAACAAGCAACACCAAGAAGGATAAGATGCACTAAGTATACACCAAACACGAAAGAATGAAGGTTGAGCACAGTGAAATTTCATATTTTTCACCAACGTGATTACAGAGAAATAAAGCACTCACTGAGCAGATAAAAACACAGGATACCAGAGGTGGAAAAACACATATACAACAACAACAACAATAAGCCTTATCCCATTAAATGGGGTCGGCTACATGGATCATACGACGCCATTGTACTCTATCAAAAACTAAATCCTTAGATAGGTTATTGACCAGGAGATCCCGTTCAATGACCTCTTTGAGCGTTCTCTTTGGCATTCCTCTACCCCTTTTAACCGATCTCCATACTATTTGATCCACCCTCTTCACCGGCGCATCCCTTGGCCTTCTTTGTACGTGTCCAAACCACCTAAGACGGTTCTCTACTATTTTCTCTTCAATAGGTGCCACTCCAACTCTTCCCCGTATATGTTCATTACGAATCTTATCTTTTCTTGTATGCCCATACATCCATCTCAGCATCCTCATCTCAGCTACCCCAACTTTATGCTCTTGCTGTCCTTTTAAAGCCCAGCATTCACTTCCATAAAGCATTGCTGGTCTTATAGCAGTCCGATAAAATTTTCCTTTTACTTTATCTAGTACTTTCCGATCTCATATAACCCCAGTAGCTTTTCTCCATTTAAACCACCCGGCCTGAATTCTATGATTAACATCCTCCAAAATTTCACCGTCCTTCTGTATCATTGATCCCAAATATTTGAACTTATCTATTTGTGGAATAACTTGATTTCCCAATCTGACCTCCAAGTTACTTCTAACTTGTCTCTTATCAAAATTACAATGCATATATTCAGTCTTACTTCTACTCAGACGAAAACCCTTCGACTCTAAAGTATTTCTCCATAACTCAAATTTGAAATTAATCTCTTCTCTTGACTCCGCCATAAGAACTATATCGTCCGCAAAAAGCATGCACTTAGGGATTTCTTCTTAAATAGGTTTAGTTAGAACATCAACTACTAGATTAAATAAATAAGGACTCAAGGCTGATCCCTGATGTAGACCAATCCTTATAGGGAAATCTTTTGTTTCGCCCCTAGACGTTCTTACAGTAGTTGTTATCCCCTCATACATATCTTGTATTGCCTTGATATATGCCATACGAACACCTTTCTTTTCCAAAACTTTCCAAAGAACCTCTCTTGGCACTCGATCATATGCTTTTTCTAAGTCAATGAAGACCATATGCAAGTCTCTTCTTTTAATCCGATACCTCTCCATTAACCCCCTTAATAAATAAATCGCCTCTATTGTAAACCTACTTGGCATGAAATCACACTGATTCTCAGTAATATCAGTCTCTAATCTCAACCTGTGTTCAATTACCTTTTCCCACAACTTCATAGTGTGACTCATAAGCTTTATCCCCCTGTAGTTTGCACAATTTTGAATATCCCCTTTATTTTTATAAATAGGAACTTAAGTACTTTTTCTCCATTCATCCGGCATTTTCTTAGAACTTAATATCACATTAAAAAGTTTAGCAATCCACACCACCCCCATTTCACCTAAACACTTCCAAACTTCAATAGGAATACCATCAGGTCCAACAGCTTTACCATTTTCCATTTTCTTAAGCGCCTCTTTAACCTCGCCAACACGGATCCTACGGTAAAATGCCAGATTTGGTTCAACTTCTCCTGTTAAATTCTCTAGCTCATAACTCGACCCTCCTCCCTCGTCATTAAACAATTTGTAAAAATAGGTCTCCCACCTTTCTTTTATATCACTATCTGCAACCAAAATATTGCCTTCTTCATCTTTAATACATCGTACTTGATCCAAATCCCTCGATTTCCTTTCCCTATCTTTTACAATCTTATAAATCTTTCGTTCTCCTGACTTTGTCCCTAACTCTTTATAAAATTCCTCAAACGCCTTAAAACGAGCTGGACTTACCGCCTTCTTAGTTTCCTTCTTAACTAAACGATACTTTTCCTAATTTTCGGTATTATTACATAAGTGTATATCTTTGAAACAGTTTCTCTTGGACTTCACTTTCGCTTGTACGTCCTCATTCCACCACCAAGTCTCTTTATCTTGTTGACCAGAACCTTTAAATTCTCCCAAAATTACTTTAGCAACCGCTCGGACCTTCTCAACCATTTCCTTCCACATGATATTAGCATTTTCCTGCGCCTCCCAAATCCTTTCATTTAACATAGTTCTCTTAAAAGTTTCTCTCTTCTCCCCCTTTAGCTGCCACCACTTGACTCTTATGTTTAAAACCTGTCGCCGCTTTTCCTTCCCACACTTAATACGCGCGTCAAGGACCATTAACCTATGCTGGGTTGTCACTCCGTCCCCTGGAATCACTTTACAATTTGTACAAAGTCTTCTGTCATGACTCCTTACCAAAAAGAAATCAATCTGTGACCTGTGGACCCCACTCTTGTATGTGATCAAGTGCTCATCCCGCTTCTTAAAGCACGTGTTGACAATCTTAAGGTTGTAAGCTAAAGAAAACTCAAGGATATATTGCCTTTCATTATTAATTTCTCCAAAACCAAAACCACCATGAGTCCCTGCATATTGCCCTGCTTCCTCACCAACATGACCATTAAGGTCCCCACCAATAAAAATCTTTTCAGTAAGTGGTATGCTCTGAATCAGCCCCTCCAAATCTTCCCAAAATTTTTCCTTAAGATGTGTTTCTGTTTCCACTTGAGGTGCATAAGCACTAATAACGTTGATTATATCCTTACCAACAATTATTCTTAATGATATAATTCTGTCATCAATCCTTTTAACATCCACCACATTCGTCTTCTACTCTTTATCCACAATGATACCAACACCATTCCTCGTACCTGTTTTACCTGTGTACCAAAATTTGAACTCATTGAATTCCCGAGATTTTTCTCCAACCCATTTAGTTTCCTGAAGGCACAAGATGTTAATCTTTCGCTTTACCATTTCGCCCACTACCTCCCACGCTTTTCCGGTCATAGTCTCAATATTCCAAGTACCAAATCTGATCTTTCTCTCCTGAACTAGCTTCTTTAGCTGCCTCCGTCCATAAGAGAGCGGTAGCCCTTGCTCATTTAACACTACATCCGGGAGACGATGCAGTGGCCCTTGCTCACTTCTCACTGTACTCGAGCCATACAGCGTGTTACTTACAGGCAACGACCTAGTATTAGCGCAATTTCTTCGTATGTCCATGTTCATAAGTTTCGACAAGTTTTACGTTGGCTGTCGGGGCCTAACACAACCCTCTTCCTTTACCCGGGTTTGGGACCGGCTACATGTGTAGGCAGAGTTGAAAAACACATATCTTAAAAAAAAAAAATCAACTTGAAAAATTCCGTAGGCCCTATGCGTGATAGGAGTTCACCTTCCGGGATATAAACCATCCATTGTCATAAGTGACACATAGGAGAGAATAACCCAAAGCATCCAGAACCTAATCAAAAGAAGGGACATTAAACCTAGGTGCTTGAAATTGAATGCAACCTTTAAGTCCAATCAATATTTCAATCCTAGGATAGTTACCAACGCAGACACAGTAAAACATCATAACATTAGCGTCTTAAACTGATATGTATGGTGTAGGTCAAAAATATGAAGGCAAAAATTGGGAGATATACTGTTATCAGTCTGATATGTAAAATATAAATAAACAATTTAAGTAATTTTATTTTATTAGAATTAGTATTAGATATTCTATGATATTAAGATTATATATCATAATATATATTATGATATATTAGAATTAGATATTATAATATATATCATAATTAGATATTATGATATATTAGTATTGGATATTTAAGTAAGATTAGGATTACCTATCACTTATAAATAAGGGTGATCATCAGTCTTATTGGGATATACTTTGATTATGTTATGAACTTTTGAATATTTAATATAATTTCAATTTCTCTTCTATTCTCTTTCTATTATTCTCTATTTTTCTTTTTCTTTCTACAATTATATAACAGTGGTATTAGAGCGATCGTTCCTCGGCCACCCACAAGAATCAACGACAGGATGAGCATGGATATAGAGCGGTGTCTTCAGAATATAGCGATGAATCTTGACAGGATGCGCATGGATACAGAGCGGTGTCAACAGAATATAGCAAGGAAACTTGACCGGATGAGCACCCTTATATAGAAAACTCAATGTGCAAAGAAAGATGTGGTAGAGTCACCAAAAATATTGTAAAAAGAAAGGGATGTTTCTGGTGATCAAGAAAAGTGCCCTGGCATCTCAAGAAGACGAGTCTTCCTTTTTGGCACCCATTGATAAGCAAAAAGATATGCAAGAGAATCCCAAGAACTCCAAACAGACTCAAGATTCTAATGCAGTGCAGATAACAATTTAGGAAAGGTTAAAAATTCAGCCTATCATTCTCCAGGATGCAAGAAGTTTAGCACGTTTAAAGAAGATCACTTTTCAGAGCACAATTGATAGTTTACAGGAATCTTCACACATAACGTGCAAAAGAGAAGTGATGAAACTAAAGTTTAGAGCTTATAGATTATCAAGTTTCAACTTTTGTAAGGGGTTTAAGAGTGCACTTTACAACATGTCTTTAAGCTGGGCACCGACAACAATGGCGATCTCAAATCTCCTAGTTTAGATTTGGTTCAAAGGAGAATGGATTAAAATGCCTCTTGGATCTAGTTTAATATTATTTTTGGTACTTGACCCTTGGGGACAAGGGTATTTTGGGGAAGGAGTATTGATATATAAAATATAAATAACCAATTTAAGTAGTTTTATTATTTTATTAGAATTAGTATTAGATATTCTACGATATTAAGATTAGATATCATAATATATATATTAGGATTAGATATTATAATATATATTATAATTAGATATTATGATATACTAAAATTAGGATTACCCATCACTTATAAATAAGGGTGATGATCAGTCTTATTGGGATATGCTTTAATTATATTTTGAACTCTTGAATATTCATTATAATTTCAGTTTATATTCTATTATCTTTCTATTCTTCTATGTTTTCCTTTTCTTTCTACAATTATATAACACAGTCATCATTCTTAAATAAGGAAAAGAAGCAAAATTTGAATTGCCTGAGGATTCTTCTGAGGGCCTCTTGATTGCAACCCAGAGAATAAAGATGGCCCAGAATCAAATTTATACCCTTTGATAGCGAAAGAATGGGCAGCACCACCAGGCAGGTCATGGCTTTCTAACACCAGCACATCTTGTTGGTATCTCGCCAGAAGTGATGCACAGCTGAGTCCACCTATACCACTGCCAATGACAACAACATCAGCTTCAGGCTTCCCTGAAAACCATCCCGAATTTGCATTAGAAATGCCATTTTTCAGGCTCCCACACATATCAACATAAAGAAGTTCTAGCCAACAAAGCTGGCAGTCCACATTTTGACGTTTATCCTTTTTCGCCAAACTTTAAAATACTACCCCTAGCAGAGAGTTCAAACTTTAAAATATCAAGTTCGTTAGAAATAAATAACCAGATACAAGAATGTGATGAAGAGATTATTATCATATGCATATAAGCCGTCCCTTTCATGTATATGGAGAAAATTTTTAGCGAATACCTTACAGACAATTAGAGGATTAGAAGAGATAAGTGTTAAAAAATCTCAAGATAACAGATTTTTAATCATGAAAAGCTAAAGGGAGATGATAGGCAGCTACAGATACAAGTTCTGACTAAAGTCTTCATTCTTCTATATTAGAAAAAGAATCAAAACAACAAGAACATCACTTCCATTGAATGAGTAATACATGATGATGCATGTTCCCCCTTTTGGGTCAGCAGGCAATTACAGGAAATTATCGCCTAGAAACAAAAAACCAAAATTTGAAAATTCACGGACATGTATCCAAAATGACCATAAAGATAAGACAAAAGGAATAAACGAAAGTAAGAGACCTGAGAAAGAGTTCTTTTCTTTGAGGGAGAGAGAAGCACCGGAAGAGACTTCCTGAGCGTTGGAGCTTCGCGCCAAATCAGAGTTCCTATCCGATGAGAATCTCAATGTGGGGCTCTGAGGATGAAGAAATTTGACGAAGTTGGGGAAGACGCCAATTGCCATGGCAGAACAAAATAGAAAAGCCAACGCAGAGATTGGACACCCCCCCCCCCCTTTCCCTTTTTCTTATGGTGAAATTTAGAGGCGAGCGAGTCATATTGCATTCTTCATCTCTTCCTCTTCTTTGGTATGTGTAGTTTTGAAATTAGCCATGTCACTGTAAAGTTCAGTTCTCATAATATCCTCTTTCATTTTCATTTTCATTTTTTCTGTTATTTACTTAATAAAAAAGTAGTACTAACCAACCAACCGTCTTTGGTCTTCCGAAACTAGAATAGGTAGGAAGATTCTAACTTTTTCAGGGAAAGAGGGAGAGACAATATCATTCCATTTATGAAATGCTCCCTATTTTTTTTAAAAAAAAATAAGGCACTTTATGGACAGATTTCACTTGTTATCCCGGCTTTTTTAGCAAGTAAATGCAAGAAAAGTTTTCTCATTACACACAAAGAAACTTTTTTTTTTAATTTATCTCTATCTCATTGATCTCGTACTATACAAAATCATTTAAAATAAGCAATTAATAGCGTCTGATTCAACTTGTTGAGCCGGCCATTCTGATCCAGTCAGCTCTGATAACATTGCGCTAGTTTGTTCGCTTGATTTTTGCCAACAAATAATGCAGGGATTTCACTTTCCAGGGAGCTTAAATTCACTTTCCTTTACTATTATATAGGATTATTGACATTCTAACAACGTCAATCCGGAGTTTTGGCCCAAAACAATTGTAAATCCAGGGCTATTTTCTTTTATCTAATAGAACATATTCAATTATTGGATCCATACTTCACAACTTAACACTAAATCTCTCCCTCTCTTCGGGGGTGGGGTTACTACAACTGTCATAATTTAATTAAAAACACGACAATTTTGCACTTGAGTTTACTACTACAAAAGTTGTATGCCAGACTAGTTCTATCCCAAATTAATAGTAATGCACAGTGGATGCATTGGCACAAAAAGGTTGCAAGGATGCACATTTCCAAACAAATTAACATATAATCAGCCAGCAATGTAACACAGCTATGTTCTACTGAGAAATCCAACACCACAATCTGTGTACAAAGGGTATATATTCATTCTTTTGGAGCCAAAATCAGGTAGCATCCATACAGTAATAACTTCTGCAAGACTGCATCAAATCCTTATTACCACACCAACCACCTAAAGTACTTCCATGTCTGGCCACTACAAGAAACTCCATTGTCAAATCCTTAGAGGCTAGACGAGTGCCTGCAAAATGCCCCTTGTGTTTCACCTTAGTAGGGAGCAGATGTCTTCCAAAACTGTCCAGGGTTTATAAGCAGGCACTAGCTTTGTATTTGGCAGACCGATGATAATAACCGATTGTATATATAAGAACTAAAAGAACAGGCAATACACAACGCCCTGTGCTTATATTTACAATTCAACTACAGAAGATGACCCATCTACAAAACCTGACTATACCTGAACTCAGTTAAACTTCAAGGCTAGACAAGTATATCCATGAGTCTCGCCAAGCAGGCGGCAACTTGTATGGTACAAGGGACATTTCATAAGTTGTGATACCACCCTCATTTCACTTGTCTCATTACTCTGGGTCATCTTCAATGAAGTTATGTTTGAAGGCTGTAGGTAACTCAAATGCTTCAATTTGGATCAACTGTACTTTCCTCTGTTGTATTGAAAAAGAACCTTTTTTTTTACCACAAACTCATTTACTTATAATTATCTGTCAACCAAAAAAGCGACAGAACCCAGCCACCAGCTAAAGATGCTCCAAAATTGTAAGTCAGCATGCTTTTCACTGAAAGGAAAATCATCAACCTTGATACAAAGTGAATACAAAAGCAATGACCTTGACTAGATCAAGAAAAAAGTTAAGCTATGAACCTAAATAGATTTACCGTGTCTCTACTTTAAATTGATAGAACCAGTAATAGTTTCATTAAACTCTTTGCCTCCAAAAATTCCAAAAAGTCCTTATCTAATTGCCTAGTTGTCTAATAGAAATCAATATAATATATATAATATTGAATGTAAATCAATTAGATAATTAAATACATTAGAATGGAATTGCTTTAGATAACTATCCCCCACTCTCTCTCTCCTTAACACTTTCTCATTGCCAATCTCATTGAGTTTGCCTACTTTTACTTGGTTAACAAGACCATGCAATCCTTTCAATACTGTCATGCTAGCTTCCTCGGGATGAGGTCAAAGAGCTTTTGGCAAGAAAAGGAAAATTAACACCTACATAGCTTAATATTGGGGCCTCAACAAGTTCAATTAGCAAGTCATAATATATTGGCTCATCAACATGAATTTTAGAGATATGCGTCCCATTTTAAGTTAAGAAATGTGTCTTACCAATCTAGATATTTTATGTGCCAGAACTTGCCTTTTGCACCCACACTTGTTTCTGAAAATTTATTTAAAAAGGAAGAGATATTAACCATGTATTTAACTATTACACAAAAGAGGAATATGCTGAGTATGGTCATGCATACAGCTTATATACCTCATGTGAACCATAAACAGACGCACTGCTTCTTCTTGGAAGCTTCCCTTCACTTGAATTAGAATAGCCATCAGCATCCTTCATCCCGTGGGTTGATCCACGACGACCAAGATGCTTACTGAACCCTGAACGCCAAATAAGCATTGAAATTGAGGCACACATAATAGAAAAGAAATAATTACAAGCAAGGACAATGCGCATATATGAAGTCAATCAGCAAAACAACATCAAAGATCTGCCGTTCCAAAACCAAGAACTAACCATTTTCTGACGACTGACTGGAACGCACATGTCCAAGAATTTTTATATCCCCTCTTTTTGCATCCGACATGTCATGTTTAAACTCTCTGTGACTTCCTATATCATACACAATCCATGAATAAACTTCATGTTAGGATGAAAAGCACACAAGCAAGTAGTAATAGGTTTTCCAGAACAATTCAGCCAGCAATATAAGAGTTTTACGTTTTAGCTCAAACACAAAGTCAGTACCTTTAGTAGGATCTACTTGTGAGGTTGCAGATGATGACAAGAAGTCGTCATTTCCATTAGAAAAAGATGACCATATGCCACGGTCAGGTCTATCCTTGTGTCTGACATGGCTCCCCTGCCTCTCACTAGAAACATGCATATCATTCACCCTAATCCTATCTTCTGGAGCCCCATTAGGATCCTTTGTAATCAATTGCACATGTGAGGGACGAGGTGCCCGTTTTTCCTTCTCCAGAATGGATGTTGGAATTTGCTGCTCAGAGTGGGGCCTGGATGACTGGCTTTGATGTAATTCCTTGTTCGAGAGTATGCGTCTAATTATCCTTCCATTAACTTCCTGCCGCTGATTCTGCTTTGGAGTGGTTGAGCCAAAAGCCACCTTAACTGAAGCTAAATTGTGCGTCTGTGACATACCATCGGAATCAGATACCTTCACAGTAAGTTAAACGAAAGAAACATCAGAATCAGAATCAGATACCTGCACAGTAATAAATCAAAATAACACTCCAATCAGGACAGAAAAAATGAATGCAATCCAATGCCTTTCTATTTCTAAATGTAGCCTTTTGAATGAAAATGGAAGTATACTGCAACTTCCCACATGTAAAGTATCCATTTAAGTTACCTAACCATGAAAGTTAAAATCAATCCCCTTACGATGCACTCTGTACAGAAATACATAGAACTAGCCATTGGATTACAACAAGGGGAATTCAGAAGCTCACAGTAATTGTCTCCCTTTTTTTCCCTTTAAGAAGCAGGATTTTCTTCTTCCCAGAATCATTAAGTACAGCAACTCCTGAGGGGGAAAAACAAACGTCACCCAAAGAACTCTGCATCTACATATCGAGAATAATCATTATAACGTTAGGGTCATTTTGCCTATGTATTTCCTAAAGTTTCAAATACCATGTTTCATAATTCTCATGCTAACAGAAGTGCAAATTCAAAAAAAAAAAATGAAGAGTTCAAGCAGTCTTGAAGGTGACAAGATAATCAAATCCTTTATAACGGTCACTGCTGGCAAGACTATGATAATAGGAGACAGACCATTTCAACCGTTGCTGTTAAAAAGTAATAGCAGAGCAAACATGGCGATCATAAAGGTCAATGTTAAAAAGTAAGGACTAGAAAAGGAGAAAGTAACATGCATGATCTGTGGTAATTATCATTAATATATAAATAGCCCATTGAAATTCAGATGATTCCCAACTTCAGAAACTCATTATCATATTAACCCACGTGTCTTATCATGAAAGGAACCTCATGTTTTTGCCTCCAAGCCTCAAGACATAACAATAACCCCATTGAATTATCAAACAATTTGGGAACCTTGGATTCAACCATACCACTCTCATCTTCCAATGCTTGATTTCCATCAGCAGAAGTTGTAACTGTAATTCTATCAGAAGGATGCTGATCACCTTGCTTTGGAACAAGAACGTAAGTTGATTTATCTTTCACAGTAGCACTTTTAGCAGGGTCTCTTATAACATACTGTCCATCATACAAGAAAAAAATTTAGACAAGTCACTACCAAACATGGTAAAAAAGGCAAAAGATTTCTTTTTTTTTTTTTTGGGTGCAGGGGCATCATATTACCAATGATCTTTACCAAAATAAAATATTACCGATGATAATTGATAATAATACAATAAAATACAAAATAACAGGCCAACTTGAAAATTAAAGCTACAGGCCCTCAGACACAGCCTAATAATCAATTGCAAGTTTGCACAAGCTAGTAAATGCAAATTGGAAATTTCACATTATGCATCAAAAGGACATTTTTGTGTTACACTTTTTAACATATTAAAGTTTAAAGCATCATACCATTGTGGTGGAAACTCTTTTCTTCCCAGAACCTCGTCTTAATGAGCCAGAACCAGGACTTCCACTTGATGATGCACCAACTCTTCTGCTCACTTTTCCATTAGACGCTGATCCCTGGACAAATATAAAACAGATAAGGACATAAATGAGAGAGTTGTTTAGCACAAATGCACTCTTTCACATACACAAATGCACATAAAATGATGACAAAATAAGTTTTTTGAAACTTCCATCTGGACAAATAGAAAACAGAAAAGGACATAAATGAGAGAGTTGTTTGGCACAAATGCACTCTTTCACATACACAAATGCACATAAAATGATGACAAAATAAGTCTTTTGAAACTTCCTAAGTTTGTTTATGAGCAGAGATACCCGTGATCCCTTGGCAGCTCTTTTCTGACGCACGAAGTCCATCAATGGTGTAACTATAGGAATGTCTTTTACAGCACTTCCTAAAGAACAGACACCAAAAAATGATGAACAAAAAAACTGTTTGCATCTTCAAATTATGCATACTCTTTTTTTAAATCTATTGTACATATTTTGCATTAGTGAACTAACCAGATCGTTCTGCTTCCCTTCTCTCCAACTGTATCTCAGCACTAGGAAGATTCTCAATGGGCTTCGCAAGAACTTCAAGAAACTCTAGATACTCAGAATCTGATTTTCACCATGGAAACATTTCTATTTATCAGAAGGAAATGATTCTATTCATAAAAATTAAGCTATGGAACAAATATTAGTGTAAAGGGCTTCATTTTTTGTCAGCAGTACCTTTGTATATGGCTCCTTCACGGCCATCCTTTTTTGAAATCTGTTTTGGAACACGTTGTGAAGGAGCGTATTCAACAATGACTTTGAACTGAGTTCCTGATACAGAAAAACCAGGGATACAGAGAACCTGATTCGATATCTAGTCTCAACCTTTAAGACTTCCATTCAAGAAAATGTACGATGCACAACAAAAATACAAGTCTGAGACTTGGTGTCTTGAATAGATATAATTTTTTTTCCAAAGCAACCCAGAAGAAGCCATTTTCTAGATCCATCAAAAACTAAAACACAAAACAAGAGGTATCCCCATTCTGAGAATCGAAAACAGCATTACCAAATTGCATCCCCTTTGGAGTGGAAGGAGGAGCTTTATTCCAGTTTTAAATTTATAAATAATAAAACATAAAAATCATGGTTTAAAATGCCGTAATGACCATGATACAAACTTAGGAAAGAAAAGTAAATGTGCCCAATCAGCCTCATCAAAAGATCTAATTAATTACCCTTCTCATTCACAAAGACATGCCCATCAAAGAACTCAGCGAACTCAATAACATCCTCTGGCTTCTTGAAGTCAATGTAGGCTCTAGAATAAGATAGCTGCTTCTGGCTGAAAATTCATTCAAAAGATAAAAAAGTTAAAAGAATGTATTTGACAGCCTTTAGTAATCAATGATGTCATTGGTGAAGCTTCATCTGTTAATTATAACTTGTATCACAGCATTGAGACATTAAAAGCATAAAAAAGCCCCATGATTAAAGGTTTAAATTATCCACCCCATTTGTGCGCAAATTGGGTTCAGCTCCTTAAACACTTGAATTTGAGTATATATAGTGATTTAGCTGATGCGATATAGGCGAAAACGACAATAATGCCAGGTGTAAAACTGATATCAATTTTTGTCTTTA
The DNA here is from genome assembly GCA_037074615.1 of Leucaena leucocephala. Classification (NCBI taxonomy): domain Eukaryota; kingdom Viridiplantae; phylum Streptophyta; class Magnoliopsida; order Fabales; family Fabaceae; genus Leucaena; species Leucaena leucocephala. The sequence goes on from CM073550.1 coordinate 14,196,129, forward strand.
TGTCTTTACACACCATAAAAAAGCATGGCATTATCTATTTCGAGTAATCTACTTTGCTTCCTGCTGACATACTGTTACCGTTACCGTTACGCCGAAAATAAGACAAATGACAGATAATAAGACAATTTCTAATAGTCATCCCACAATTATTTTCTTCATCACTTGAGTCTACGTAAATATTAACTATGGGTTCACACAACATCATGGGCAGCCTTTTACCCCAGCCTTGGGCAGCCATTGCTGCGGCCCCTAATCAGCCAACTTTCCTTGATATGAAGCGTCAGTGGCAAAGTTCGCAAACTAACAAACCTATGAAAAAAAATAACCAAAAACCACCAGGTGCATTGCACCCCCCAATGACTTTCACTGATTCGGCGATAACAAATTCACTCAACATCCATTCAAAATATATGTGAAGACCTAAATTCGATTTTCAATAAAACCCAAAAGAAACACGAAAAATGATAAATCCATGCGAGTTGCAATACTAATAAAACACAAACCTAAACCAGTTTTTGCCAGGACGAAAGGAAACCCAATTGTAGCGCCCAGCGAAGGAGCCATCGATTTGGTCCAAAAGCGCAGCCTCAGAAATGGTCGGAGGCAAGTGCCGAAGCACGACCTTCGTCCGATCCAAAGTACCCTTCATGCGAACAAAAAATACCACGAAACGAAAAACCCTAGCAGTCGACAGTTACTGAAACGATGAAAAAGGAAAGAAAAGCCGAAAACCTCAGTGAAATTACATCTTCTCCACTGCTTATTGGCTTCAATCAGGAGAGTCTCAATACCCTAATTAGGTTGAAAAAACCCCAAATTGCCATGAAGAGAGGACCCAGATTTCAAACCAAAGGGAAGTTGCGAGTGAAAGCATATACGGTTGCGTTTTAAGCTTCCGTTTTGCATGCGAATATACGAGGTGGCCTTTTTAGTCAAACTACATTTCTTTTGGACAATATTTATTTGGTTAAATTGTACAAAATTTCCATAAATTTTATCTTATACGAAGATAATTTCCTTAGTTTTTGAAATGTTATAATAAACCTCTTTAAATATTTATAAATAACTTTTTACTATTAATTTTATTTATTATTTATCTATAAATAACTTAAAAGTTAAGAGATTTATCAGTATATTCTCAATGTTTAAGGAATTATATGTGGATAAAAATAAAATTTAAAGAGTTCAAAATTAATTAATATTTTGAATTATCTGCATGAAAAAATTATTGAGTTAAACTAACCACTGGAATTTTATATTTTACATTAGTATTTAAATAAAAATTTATACATTCACATTTTCATCTTGGACGGCGAAGATTAGCTTTATGTGTATTTGGAAAAGCTTTTTTTTCTCTCTCGATTGCCGATTGGGTTCAATTAATAAAAAATAAAATATATAATTATTTAAAACATATTTAAAAAAATACTATTTTATTATAATTTCAATTGCAATATTTAAGGAGATATCTTAACTCCTATATGTATAAATTTACATTTGAGAATAATAGATAGATCGCATTGCCTGACAATAGTATCTCTAGAAAAAAGAGACTTCGCCTTACTCTTATTATATCGTATGTGTGAATTTAACCATTTTCTAAATTTTTTTTTAAAAAAAGGAATAGATTGTTTTAATTGATTTTGTTTAAAACTTTATATTTAGATTAGAAAAAGGTTCACACTGTGATAGTTTTTAAATTTAAAAAAATTATCACAATACATGAAAAAGGTTTGGCTGTTTCAATTTAAATAAATTATAATTGTCCTTTTGATAAATGATAAAAAAAATGCAATATTAGATGCATTATATTGTTAAAAAATAATAAAGAAATAAAGGTAATTGAAAAAAATATAAAAATAAAAATAAATTATAATTAAATTAAACTTAATGGGAAAAGATAACAGTAGTATTTTATAATAATCCCAACTTACTTTTTTCTCTTGAATAATTTCAACCAAATTAAAATTTCTTAAAGGTATAACCCACACTAAGTTCTATACAAATAATAAATAGAAATCTTTAGACACAACTTTCGCTTGCAATACCCACTCAAGTTCTTTAGCTACTCTAATCTCATGTAGGGGGTGAGCACAAGACCAAGATAATCCTATCATATGTCCTATTCCGGTACAAGATATGGGAAGTATTTTTTGTTCCGTATACCGTCCTATTCTGTCTCAAATATGTCCTAGTATCAAAGGAGATTAGGACGGATCGGGACAGGTTTGAGAATTTTTAAACTTTTTTTTAAATATAAAAATATTATTTTATAAAGCATTTTATATAAAAAAATTACAATAATTTTCTCCAAATATTACTATTACTTCCTGATATAATTTACAAAAGGAAAAAAAAGAAAGTTTACTCTTCAATAAGTATAATTTATAAAAAGAAAAAAACTTGGGACGGGACGACCTGAGGGTCGTGCCGAGAACCGTCCCGTCCCTACACTAATATTGTCTGTGTCCCGATATTTATCTGTATCGGTCCTTTTCAGGACGGGACAGATCCATCCTGAAATCTTCATGATCGAATGGAACACCCATGAACACCCCTAGTATCATGTGATTGCATAATAAATAAAATGCATAGTTACAATGCTTTTCCAAATACTCAATTTTTAATTTAACAAAAATGATTTATCATATTTCAATTGACAGCTTTAATGTCAAAAATTATACAAAATATATGTGATAAGTATTCTAATTTTATTTGTGATATAACTTTACTGATAATCTTTTTAATTTGATATAACTTTTAATACTTGAGAAATAAAATTATATGTAAAATTGCATCACATTAAAAAGATTATTAGTAAAATTGTATAAAATTAAAATGATTATGGGTCAAATTGTCAATTATAATATTAGATATATATATGAGAAATAAGATTAGGAGATATTAAATTTTATATAATTTTTTTATATGTGGGTTTATAATGTTTGAGCTGAAATTGGTAATTTGAGCATAAGGAAATCAATTTAGTTGAGCCCAATTAACATGCACAAATAAAAACTTTTACACTTTACAATATAAAACTTTTTATATATTTATTTCATATATAACATAAAATCACTTAAAATAAGTTAAATTAAATATTTATTAATATTACTTAAATTTGACGAGACAATATTAAAGATGTACATTGATTTTGAGAATTCTTCAATACTTTTTTATATTAGTTTGGATTCTAAAATCCATGTACAAAATAGTCAATGGACTTGTTATTTAGGAAAAAAGGAAAGGAAGAAATTGGCTTATTAGAAATTGTCTTATGCGATATTAATAGGAGTTGAGTATGATAAAATAGACTAATTTTTTATAATATGATAAATTAAAATTTAAATATTTATTTAGAAAAATATTTATATTTATTATTTGATAATATTTTAAATAAAATTATTTATTTTTCACTAGGGAGAAGTTATCTAAGAATTGAATTTAGTTTCTATGAATAGGATTGGTGTTGTATAATTGTACCTTGTTATTGACTCATATATATATATATATATATATATATATATATATTAGTAATACAACATAGAAAACGGTGAATGAGTTAGGATTAACAAAGGCATTCGTTCTATTAAAAGGGATATAATAAAATTAAACCAGATCACAAGTTAGGCTTTGAATTAAGATGTCATTAGGTCTAATATTAAACAAAGCACATATGTTTGAAAACAAGATATATATATATATATATGTTCAAAAACCATATGGCAAATATGTAAATCTAGTTTTTAATGTATCAAGCTGTGATTAATGTAGCATTGATTTACTATGTTTCCTACATAGGCAGACCCGAATGAATGAGGTTGACTCCAAAAATAAATACATTCTCGTTTATCTTGTAAAGATAAGTTGTCCAACATTTGTCATGTTAAAATTTAGAGGCATTCTGCATATGTGGCATGATGATCAGGATTAACTAAGATAACTCTGCAAAGCTCAAGCCGAGGGATTGAAATTTTCAAACCATAAGGACTGTATTGAAAAATATAAACTTTAGGGACCAAATAATCAATTTTCCACATTGAGCGCTAAAAACATAAAGCGATAAACACTGCAAGAAGCGCCTACGTAATCATCGCTGTAAAAAGATTCATTTTCTTGTGATGACTGAGTGATGATGCAGTGAATATATGCAGCAACGGCATCCCTAGTAGCCCTCTTTGGGTAGGGCTTTGCACACTCTGCACTTACCCCCTCTTTCTATTTGTTCCAGGGGGCAGAATTAGAAGGAGGAGGACAACACAACTCGACTCTTCAAATAGTTGAATATCTCTCTGCCCCATATCCATCTTCATCTTCTACTTCCCTTCCACGTGTGGTAAGTCTTCGCTTTGGCCTTTGCTTGCATGAGACTGCTGTCTCAACAAATATGGTTCTTTTCGAATTCTCTGATATGTGTTTCTTCTGGGATTGTCCTGCTTCTGTTTTGTGAATGGATTTGTGTTTTATGTTTGAAGGGGTGTGTTGATATTTGGGTGTTTTGCTGTTTTATGTTTTTTTTTTTGTGACTGAGGATTTTGTTTGTCTTAACTTGATGAACATATAGCCTTGCTATGATGGGAGAGAGAATCACACCTGGGAGCTATTTCCATTATCCTCCTCCTGGAGTTCCCGTTTCCCCTATTAGGTCTTCCTCTATTCCTTCAGATCGAGAAAGGTAGTCCTACTTCTAATCTTGCCATCATTTCCATCTATTGCCTCCTATTTTCATTTATGGCTAGTCATTGATATGCACTTAGATATTGTCAAACTTCAACTCCGTTAGTGATTTTTTGATAATTGGGGCCCTCTTGCAGTGTTTGTTTGAGTTTTTTGATGTTACCCGGATGTCCTCAGTTTGGAATACATTTTGCTTTCAATTTTTTTTGGGCGGTTCTTATGCCTGAGTTTTCTTTTGAAATCCTTCTTTTAGAATACATTAATAAATTCTGCCCCTTTTCCTTGTCAAGCCTTATACAAGATGTGAAATATATATATATATATATATGTATATATGTACGTATGTATATATTGCACGTTTCCAAAAACAACAGAGGTCTTCATGCGTAATGTGTTTTCAATGATGACACGGTTGTAAAACTTGAGATATTAAAATTGAGGAGAAAGGGGAAAAAGCTTTTGTTTGTTAGAGACTGGAGTGACATTAAGTACTGAGTTATTGAAATTTGGCACGTTTGCTGCATGCAATGAGATGGAGTGTTTTGGGGGTTGGGGAATCTGAAAAGACGTGATAATCATATTTAGTTAGCTTTCCGCCTTCAGCAAATAAAGTCCCGGGCAGAATAATTTGTGTTTTGAGCCAGTCTTATCGTTCTATTTCCATCTCATTCCACAAGAGGGTAGGTAGGAAGCATAACAGGGAAAAATGCCAAAATCTAATGTAATAGAATCCTGTGATCATAATGATCACTTCATTATGAATGTCTCTAATACATTTAAGACTGATAAGTTATGTTAGATTAGCAGTACTCATTTGTCTTGCTGAAGTTATTGCTGAAAGATGCTATTTTTGGTTGTCAACTATGGCACTACTTTCATGTTGGTGCATTTCTGGTGTGTAAATTGATTGCTAATAACTTGCAGATATCTTACTGAACTGCTGGCAGAGAGGCAAAAATTAGGTCCATTTGTGCAAGTCCTGCCACAATGTACCCAACTTTTAAATCAAGGTGAAAAGAGATTGCATTTATTGTAATAGTAATAATATCTTAATTATAATCTTCTGTTATTTTGATCTTATATTGTTCTTTTTCCTAGTTTATAAATATCACAACTCTTGATAGATTTTTAATTTTTGGAAACGAAGAAGACTATTTCATTCAGTAATGGATGGCAACTATCAATTTATTAGTACTTACAAGCTAACACTGTTGGGGACAACCGTTTCTTGCTGATGTTTAATGCAAATATCATAACTATTCTCACTTAACATTTTGGTATCTGACATTATTAGTAACATTTAATAATTAATAATAAGCAACAACAACAATAACAAGCTTTATCCCATTAAATGGGTCAGTTACATGGATCATACGACGCAATTGTGCTCTATAAAAAACTAAATCTTTGGATAGGTTATTGACCAGGAGATCCCGCTCAATGACCTCGTTAAGCATTCTCTTTGGCCTTCCTCTACTCCTTTTAACCGAAGTCCATACTGTTTGATCCACCGTCCTCACCGGCACATCCATTGGCCTTCTTTGCACGTGTCCAAACCACCTAAAACGGTTCTCTACCAATTTCTCTTCAACAGGTGCCACTATTTGTTCATTACGAATCTTATATTTTCTTGTATGCTCACACATCCATCTCAACATCTTTATCTCAGCTACCCCAACTTTATGCTCTTGCTGTCCTTTTAAAGTCCAACATTTACTTCCATAAAGTAATGTTGGTCTTATAGCAGTGCGAAATTTTTTTCCTTTTACTTTATTTGGTACTTTACGATCACATATAATCCTAGTAGCCTTTCTCTATTTAAATAACCTAGCCTGAATTCTATGATTAACATCTTCCAAAATTTCACCATCATTCTGTATAATTGATCTCGAATATTTAAACTTATCTATTTGTGGAATAGCTTGATCTCCCAATCTGACCTCCAAGTTACTTCTAACTTGCCTCTTTTTAAAATTACAATGTATATATTCAATCTTACTTCTACTCAGTCGAAGGCCCTTCGACTCTAAAGTATTTCTCCATAACTCAAGTTTAAAATTAATCTCTTTTATTGACTCCGCCACAATAACTATATCGTCCGCAAAAAGCTTGTACTTAGGGATTTATTCTTGAATAGGCTTAATTAGAAAATCCACTACTAGATTAAATAAATAAGGACTCAAGGATGATCCTTGATGAAGCAATTACTAAAATATTTTCTATCAAGAAGATACTGAACCCAAGTGTTGATTATAGTTTAGCATTCTGTACTGCCACTTGTTTACCTTTTATTTATTTAGTTTTTTTGGGCTTTTCTTTCTGTAGCCTGGTTGCCTTCTTTAAGAAGGATCTGCATCTACCATGTATATTCTCTGAAGCTTTTATAGTTCTCTTGGTACACCTTTCTAATTTGTGATGAGTTAATGACAGAAATCAGACGAGTGTCAGGCTTCAATCAAGGTTTTATAGATCATGAACGCCCCAAACCAGACAGTCCATTTAGGTCCTTAGGTCAGAATCCCAATAGTAGACCAATGGATTTGGAGGGATGGCCGGCTGTACCAATAGAGGTAATGCTACATGGTATCTGTGAGTGTTTGGTAATTTTTATCCAATAAGTGATAGAGGCTTTTTTAATAAATTGATATCTGGTGTTCATTGTAAGTAAATCTCTGTTTGATCTCTGTTGACTTTTTTTCTTGTTTGTTTGATGTCATATTTTCACTTATGGTTAGACATTGATATACATATTTTGAAAGAAGCCTCTAGAATATTGAAAAGGTTTTTCTTCACTGACTGAAATCATAGCTGGATATTACCTTGACTTGTATGATGTACATATGTCACTAGACTAACCATGGGCTAGTGCTTGTGCTAACCTAACACATATCTTATATCCTGACATAAACAATTGTCTAGCCAGCATCAGTTAGTACATGAAATGAAGTTTGTACTCCTTAATCTTCAACTTTGAGCTCATGGGCTATGACTCGACCCATTTCCAACTTCCATCTGAAACTTCATTCTATAGATTTTGGTTATTATTCAACCAGCCTTCCATCGAAAGCAATTTCAAAACTTGTTATTGATATCTCAATTGCTTGCTAAATTTTGATTGAAAAGGATGAAGTCCAGGTTCTGGCCTTGTTACAGAAAACATTTACATCCAAGCATCTTTAGTGAAGATTACTCCAGCTAAGAATGGTAGATGACTGCAGTTTTTATGAGCTTTCCTCTGTATATTAATGCCAAGAGTATCTGTGGTAGACTGGTAGCTGCGAATTTACCTTAAGAACAGCATATTGATTTCCATGATAGAATTTTCTTATGGGAAATAAATCTAGCCTAAAATTGGATGAGACCATACAGGTGATTGTTGTTTTGGCTCATTCATTCTTGGATATTTACAAATAACTCTCATTCTGCTTTCATGGAACTTGCGAAATATGGCCACTGGAGACAGCTTGATTCCAGATTTCAATCCTGCCAGCAGTGATGAAGGTTTTCAATTATTTTGATCTTGTACAAAATTTTCAGCGGTCATCATTGCATAGCAGATGTAATGTTAATAATATTGGATCCACCAAATTTATAGAAGCCCATATCTACAGGGCAACTTTGTATTTCCTAATATTACCACTGAAGTGGAATAACAAGCTCTCCAATGAGAAATTTACTGTGAGTATTGACCCAGAGTTTCTTCATCTTTTAGATGAGCAACATCTTGCCTGCATTTAAGTGCACTCATGCAACTTGATTTTGAGGATATATCATTTAGTTGCTTTACTTTTTTAATGGTGGTTTGTTGCCTAACCCTTGGAACTAAAGTATATTCAAGTGACTTGATTATGTGGCTCATGGTTCTTGTTATAGTTCCAATCCAAAATATCCATGGTTAAGTGTCTGTTTAAAAGCTTTTATGTCAGTTGCAAGGCAGAAAAAATTAGATAGTTGTGCGGTGGACAACCAAATAATACATGAGTTGAACATAGTTTATCTAGTCGTTCTACTTGTTGTGAGGCAAAGACATAGGATCTTGGATATGCAGTTTTATGTTATGATGTTGATATTGATTTCTACTACTATGATGGTTATATTCTGTTATGATGGATAAGCGTTTTACTTCTAGTTTGTTTTATTTTGCTTCCAAGGACCTTGTAATCAAAATTATCAGCGTTGTACATGGACTTGTAACAAAACTAGAGACCTTGAGAGATGTGTGTTGAATACTTTGGTGCTAATAATTGAGTTATGTACTCTGGTATATAGCTAGAGTAGTGGAGACATTACCATTAAATATTTCTTGGCCCACTATTGGCCAAACCACTTGGATGCTAGGTCCAATATGAGTAGGATCACTTAGCCATGGTTCATAATTGGAAAAATGAGCATCATGAAAATACATGCCACTCAGCCAAAGAAAGATGATGGAGAGTTGGCCGAAATGAGACATTCCTTTTGTGCATTAAGGAGAGCAGCAGCATAACTGTCTTTCTCGAACCAATGATTATGAGTAAGGCAACCGTGAATTATCTTTTCAATGTTGTTGAGAAAGTGTCAGTTTTCTTCCACTAATTTTGGGATGATTCTTTGTTCTTCAACTTTTTCCCCGATTTCTCCTTTTCATTGCAAGAAGAGGGAACTATTGGAAGTGAGGCCATGATTAGTGTGAATTGTGGAGCTCAAGTGTTAATAAGATGGTGTGTAGGAATTTCATAAAGTCTTGAAAGGTACCCTTAATAAAGGGTAAATGTCTTTCTATAGTCATAGCATAGATATTAACAGAGGTTGAGACTGAGTGAATTGTGTTCATGCCATATTTCCTCCATACTGTTGCTTTCCCTATTTTTGCAACAATGCTTGTAACTTAGTCAGGGATGTAATGAAAGTTTCAGTTAAATTTGGAGGAAACTTCGTGGAATAAGAGTTTCAGATGTGCACACAATTTGTGGCTATATAAAGGGCATTCTCATTAATGCCCAATGCCTTCATGTAGGACAGTGGACATCTCCCAAGAATGGCATCTTTCCAAGCACCCCCAATTGGTTGGCATGGTCCCCAAGGAATTCAAACTACCCCTGTAGTGAAAAGAGTTGTCCGACTTGATATACCTGTTGACAAATATCCAAATGTAAGTAAAGGTTCTTGCTCTTGGACTACAGTTGATATCAAGTTTTCTATTTCAATGTACTGTGGTTTTGACTCAAAGCTTGGCAGTATAATTTTGTTGGCCGAATTCTGGGACCTCGTGGGAACTCATTGAAAAGGGTTGAAGCCATGACTGAATGTAGGGTTTACATCAGAGGTTGTGGCTCCGTGAAGGACTCTATCAAGGTAACATGATATATCTTTCTTAATTGATGGCTTTTTAATTTTAATACTTCCTAATTATGTTGCTTGTAGAAATGGACTAGTACATGTGGCAGACATGAAAAATAAATTATTTTCTCCAATATTACCTAAACAAATTTGAATGTTTTTTTTTATCATGTTCTTAGACTTTACTAGACTCCCGTTATGGAGCTTGAGTTTTTATTGTAGGAAGAGAAGCTTAAGGATAAACCTGGATATGAGCACCTTAAAGAGCCATTGCATTTATTGGTGGAGGCAGAGTTTAATGCTCGATTGGAACATGCCGTGGCAATACTTGAAAATCTTTTGAAGCCTGTGGTATTGATATATAATTTTGCATGTTAGTTTCACATTAGTTGGGCCCCTTTTTCTGTTCAAGTCATTAGTTCTTGTTAACATGTCAGGATGAATCCTATGATCACTATAAGAAGCAGCAATTAAGGGAGTTGGCCATGCTGAATGGTACTTTGAGGGAAGAAAGCCCAAGCATGAGCCCAAGTATGAGTCCAAGCATGTCACCCTTTAACAGTACAGGAATGAAACGAGCCAAGACAGGAAGATGACCCGGATACGTTGACAGTGGTTCATATATACGTATGTATGTATGCATGCATGCATGCTCAAGCTAAGTTATCTACCTCTGGTCTCTTCAAAATACATGATGGTCTTTTCACTGATATAGTTGATCTGAGTTACCCCTGGGGGCTGAATGACAAGCAGCTAGTTGGGATGCCACGGTTTTGGCACTGATGTGTTCGACATGTCTGATCGGGATGGGTTATTTACTTATTTACTTTATTCATTCTGTCTAGTACGCTTTGATGTGTATTCTTTGGTGTGTTGACCCCTGCTGGAACATTGACTGTCAGTTCACTTGTTATAGTGGTAACTAGAATTCAGGTGCTACAGAGTAGCATTACTCCTAATGTAGTACAAGATTCTTTACACTTGTTAGAACATTAGATTGCATGCATATGTTTAGATATGCATGGTATTGACCCTAAAATAAATTGAGCAGAATGCTTTTGATTGTATTGTTGCATGAACATCTTGACAACATTGTTGTTATTTCAAATTAGCAAGTGGATTTGGTGAGTTTTGTACCTTGGGATTTCAAGTGGAACTATAAAGACAGTATAAGCCATTGATGCTTAGATGTTTGCCATGCCATAGCTTGCACTGGTATGAACTGTAAATATCGGATTTATTTATTTTTTCGTTGTGCTACTGTAAATTGATGTTGTTCTGTTTTAATACTTGTAATAAATAGGTGATAGTGTAGTTGGCTGGAAAAAAAGGTTTTCAGAGACGTTGGACCATGTTTAATTTAATTCATTATTGGTCTGGTGGTGAAGATAAGCATGTGTTTAGTTAAGTATATTTTTATTGGTTTAAATCCTGATAAAGTCAAATTTCTGGGATTAAACTGCAAATATCTTTTTGTTTTTTTTGCCATACCTCCATATAGTAGATGACTTGCCATTGATACGTTAGTATCTAAAAATTTTATAGGATGACATATGACTTAAGTAACTTTATACGAATATTTCGACTGAAAATCGTTTTCAAACACGAGGTAACAAGAAATCTACCATTATCCATAGCATGTCAGTCTGTTAATTCTAGTATTTTAAATTGTCTTTCCATGTTCTTGTATCTTCATTAATTAATATTCAACCTCGATAACTTTCATTCAAATTTTCACAAAAAATAATTTTGTAAATTTGACTGTGATAAATAAAGTTTAGAAATACATATAATGAATAACACAGGATAAATCATTAATAAATTCCGGTAATTAATCAATACCCACCAATCTTATCCAACTTTATGTTCCTCACAACTATTTCTATTAATTAATTAATTGTAAAATGTAAGATGTTTTTTTTTTCTTGGGTCAAAATTATAAAGGAGTTGAATAACCCAAAGAGACAACATTTATGTGAATTATGCCGTACGTGACATTGACATTAAATCATATTGTACATAAATATTATAAAAAAAACATCTAACATATTTAATTAAGCATCTCTACGTGCATTTGAGAGGCTGATCGCTTGTGCATTCCACAGCCTTTTACCTGATAATATGGTGAGGTAATATCATCCAACTAGCAAAAAAACAAAAAAAAAAATAAAATGTAAAGGATCATTTCTGAGTCACATCAATGATTAAATGGACAATCTCATATGTCCATGCATTTAAAAAAAAAACAACAAAGCTAAGGTGTAAATTTCACTCTAAATTTTGGCTTCTTGTTCCAAATTAAGATAAAATCAAACCCATCATTTAACTCTTATAAATAGGATCCAAGGAAATGATTTTTTGTCAAAACTCTGATTTTCTAAAAAGTCATTCAAACACAAATATTTTAATTAAATCAATTATAAGACCCTCAATCAATTACCCATGTAATTTATTTAAAGTTCCACAAACTGTACCGTGACCAATAGTATGGAGTTTGGCAATGATGATGAGAGAAAACACCTTGTGCATATAGGGGTAAAATAGTCATTTCATTTTTATTTTTAATTTTTTTTATAAAATTAGACTTTTGTTTTGATTCATGAAGAGACGATCGTTATTACATTGTTCATTTCATTCCATTCCCTTCTATTCCATTCAATTCCCTTAATTTTTTTGTCAACCAAAGGAGCCCTTCATTATTACTAAACAAAAGAAGCTACGCAAATTTTTAAGCGGTCATTTGCACAATAGTGTGTGAAATTAACATGAATTCTGTTAAAAAAATGGAATATAATAATGTCACGTCCCTATTTCTGGACCGTGACCGGCACAAAATATGAATACATCATATTCTGAAAGCCTAGCATTTTAAGTAAAATCATTAATTTCTCCATAACATTTATCAAAATCATACAAACATTTTCTAAGGTTCATGCAGAGCACTTTCCTTTCCAAAATAATAAAAGTTCTTAAGAAGCAATTACATCAAAAGTACTAATTATCAAACGAAGCTTCGGATCAACAGCAAGGCTCTTTACCGCTCAGCTGGAGAAATAGGGTCACCTGCACTATCTGAAGCCAAAAATCTACTCGTGAATAACGTCCCAAAAAAACATGATTTAAAGAATGCGGAAACTAAACAATGCATAATCATCTTAAAAATGTATTTCTTAACGCTTCGTAATCTAATGCAAACCTTTTCGTAAACATTTGTATTTCAGGGGAAATAACCGTATGAACTAACTGTTTCAAGTAGCTCATTCAAAACAATCTTTCTAAAACCATAATCTTTTTGTAGGATTTCAACAGAACGGAAACTGACGTGGACACACAGTCCACGAGGGTAACTAACCATTCTGGTGGCTCGAAGCCACTAACTGTCGCGAGAACGAATCCCACGAAATAATTCTGGTGGCTCAAAGCCACAAACTGTCGCGAGAACGAATCCCACGAAATAATTCTGGTGGCTATGCCACAATCTGTCGAGCTCGAGTACCAAGGTGCACCAAGGACTAACAGTACTGCTGTTAGCAACCAGCGTTCTGTATTCCGTCCTAAAACGTTTTCATCATGCGTGGGGTCCTTTTCACATGTAAAGATCTCAATCGTTTCAAATATCATAATCATTGATAAAGTCACTTTGAATTTCTGTTACCCCAGCATGAACATAAAAAAATCAAGTTACTGTAAAAACATATGCAATTCACAGAGAAATATTTCATGAATAACATCAGTTCACTGTCAAATCTTTTTCTAAAGCTTCTTTATCCATTTTCATGTATAACCATAATCTTTTGTAAATTAATCGAAAGAAAATCATTTCTAACGATTTAAACCACAATTTCATAAAACTTGCTTTTCGAAATCAATATTTGAAATTCATCATTTGAAATGACAATGCATTTGAAAAATGTAAATTTTAGGGAACGTTATTCACTCACCTGGAATTCTCTAAATATAATTTATTCTTGCTCTAAGCTTTAGAATATCAATCTCCCTTCATTTCCCTAAATCCCGAAAATAAAGCATTCCATGAGCTAACAGACAAAAACCACCATTTGAACAATTTCAATCTTTGCAAACAACCATAATCATTCACTAAAAGTCTTATCTTTGTTTCTTTTTCCAAACTGTTAAATTCCATATTCCATCTAAGAGTGACATTCAGCTCTTTTATCTCATAATGCTTTTGGTTTAACCCATTCACCATAAGTCACACAAATACCTGTTAATACTTGAATATTCTAAATATTTCACATTATCTCCTTCTCCATAACTTCCAAAACAGCAAGCTTTCACACATAAAATAGTTACTTCCAAAAGTAATTTGGGTTTGTAACATACACATTTCCTTAGCACATATATCAAAACGAAGATATTTCCAGCTTTCATACTTCCAGATTATCTTATTCCTATCAAAAGCAACTCTATTTCCTTTATCTTCTTTCTTTCTAACTCATAACCGTAACCTCATTCCACATAACCACCTGTTTTTGTTTCCTCATCCCTTTGTCAACATAACCACGCACACACCACAGCAGCATACACAGCGCACAATCCACAGAAACAAAGTGACAGGAATGCTCATTGTTCATAACCATTGACAGCACACAACATGCATATTTTCACAGAACCCGCGAGCACAGTATGACAAACATATATATATAACACCGCAGCAACCCAGCATGCATTCAAAGATTAAACACATTGCGACAGAAACCATTTCCCAGATCCGCAGGTTCACAACGCCAGAACCAACAATACCGAGCAAGCAAACGGAAACAGGGTCAGGTACTTACTGCCTATTGCCGACAACTCTGCAACTTTGTCTCCGGCGTCACCAACTAGCTTCTCACTTCCTTCTTTCCTTATCAACAACAACGAACATCCCGATACTTGGAATGACGATGACACCGAAGAACAGAGTGAGCTTAGTTGCTCACGGTAGCGAGCTAGAAGGAAAGGAGAATGCGGAATTCGGTTTAAGAAGCTTACCCACAGAACCAATCGCCGAAGAGCAACTGGAAATCGACCTCCGAGACTTGCTACAGTAGCAAAGGACTTGCTACAGTAGCTCAACAATGGTGTCGGACAGAGCTACACGGCGACGGCGCTTTCTTTGAATGTGGTCCACCGGAAGGAGTGTTACCGGCGTAATATCCCGAACCCAGAATCCGCGGCACTCCAGCGATCACCACCCAAACTCCCCTGTCACCGCAGCCTCGTTGACGACAGAAAGGAAAGGATCGGCGGAATGCTTCTTAAAGGCGTCTAGCCGAGCTTCCGTGCCGTGTACTCATCTCCCACGCCGCACGCTGAGCTTCTGCCGTCTCGCACCTGCCGCGTCGCTGCAGCCTGCCTTCTCTGTTCGCGGCCCGCAGGAAAGAAGAAGGAAAATGATGAAGAAAGGCAGAGGTTCGGTGAGAAATAGACAGAGGGGCAAAATGGTAATTTCACGCGTCTGAGAAAAAAAATTCACCTCCGCTTCCGCTGCGACTCGAACCCTGGCCGAATGTTTTTCCTTTCGCCGCTTGAACCATTCGGCTAACACTTCCCATTCGAAATATTCTACAATGAATATACATATATGTTAACTAAATTCCTGATCATAACATTCTTCCCCTCTTAAGAAATTCGGTCCTCCGAATTTGAAAATATGCACACCTTAGTTCTGAAATAATTGTGGGTATTTGACTCGCATCTCAGCCTCCAACTCCCAAGTAGCTTCTTCCTCTGAGTGGTTTCGCCATAACACTTTCACCGAAGGAATCTCCTTCGATCTCAACTTCTTTACTTGTTGATCAATAATGGCTATCGGATCTTCATCATATGACAGGTCCTCGTTCACCTGAACCTCTTGATATTCAACAACATGAGATGGATCATACAAGTACTTTCGCAACATCGATACATGAAACACCGGATGTATCCCTGATAGCTCTGGTGGTAAGGCTAATCGATAAGCTACCGCACCTACTTTATCCAAAATTTCAAAGGGGCCGATAAACCTCGGACTTAACTTACCCTTTTTACCAAATCTCATAACCCCTTTCATTGGTGACACTCTTAAAAACACTTTATCTCCGGCCATGAACTCTAATTCCCTACGACGATGATCTGCATAAGATTTCTGTCGACTTTGAGCCTCCAACAACCTTTGTTGAATCACCTTCACCTTTTCTTTAGCATCTTGAACCAAATCAGGCCCTAATATCATTCCGTCTCCAACTTCGAATCATCCAATTGGAGATCTACACAGCCTCCCGTACAATGCCTCAAATGGTGCCATTTGAATACTTGATTGATAACTGTTATTATAGGCAAACTCTACTAACGGTAAATGTTTGTCCCAACTTCCACCAAAATCCATGACACAAGACCTCAACATATCCTCAACTATCTGGATTGTCCTCTCCGACTGTCCATCAGTCTGAGGATGAAAAGCAGTGCTAAGATTCAATCGAGTGCCCAAAGCTTTCTGAAATGATTTCCAAAATTGAGAAGTGAACTGGGGCCCTCTATCTGAAATAATAGACACTGGGACTCCGTGTAACCGCAAGATCTCCTCGATGTAAATCTCAGCGTATCTAGCCGCACTGTACGTCGTCTTCACTGGTAGAAAATGAGCGGACTTAGTCAATCTATCAACAATTACCCAAATAGAATCAAAACCCTTAGCAGTACGGGGCAATCCCACGATAAAATCCATAGTTATGTTTTCCCACTTCCATTCAGGTATCTCCAACCGTTGTAACGGTCCTGCCGGCTTCTGATGTTCCGCCTTAACTTGTTGGCACACTAAACAATGTGCAACAAAATTCGCCACATCATTCTTCATACCATGCCACCAAAACAACTGTTTCAAATCTTGGTACATCTTAGTTATACCAGGGTGGATAGTATAGGCAGAATGATGAGCTTCTTCAAGAATTAGCCTTCTCAACTCCTGAACTTGTGGCACACAAATTCTACCCTCGAACCTCAAAACACCTTCCTGATCAATCATAAATTCCGAATTACTTCTGTCTTTAACTGAATCCCTCAACTCACACAACTTCGGGTCTGAATACTGAGCTTCCTTAATCTGATCCCATAATGAGGAATGAGCTTGCAAATGAGCCAAAAGTACTCCCTTATCAGCAATTTCAAATACGACTCCCTCTTGTTCAACTTTATGAATCTCCTGTACCAACGGTCTTCTTTCAATCTTTATGTGTGCTAAACTATTCATAGACTTCCTGCTTAAAGCATCAGCCACAACGTTCGCTTTTCCCGGATGGTACAGAATCGTACAATCATAATCCTTTAACAACTCCATCCACCTTCTCTGCCTGAGATTCAAATCCTTCTGTTCAAAGATGTACTTAAGGCTTTTGTGATCTGTAAAAATCTCACAGGTTTCTCCGTACAGATAATGTCTCCAAATCTTTAAAGCAAACACCACCGCAGCCATCTCTAAATCATGAGTTGGATAATTCTGCTCATGCAACTTAAGCTTTCTAGAGGCATAGGCAATAACTCGACCATCTTGCATTAACACACAGCCTAGCCCAATCCGAGAAGCATCACAATACACTGTATACCCACCAACTCCTGAAGGTAAACTTAGCACTGGAGCAGAGGTCAAAGATTCTTTTAACTTTTGAAAACTTGCCTCGCATTTCTCATCCCACACGAACTTCACATTCTTTTGGGTTAGCCTTGTCATCGGAGCTGCTATTCTTGAAAAATCCTGCACAAAACGGCGATAATATCCTGCAAGACCTAAGAAACTTCGAATCTCAGTTACAGTAGTAGGTCGTGGCCAACTTTTAACTGCCTCAACCTTACTAGGATCAACTTGGATGCCATCCCTCGACACCACATGCCCTAAGAAAGTGACCTCAGTTAACCAAAACTCACACTTGGAAAGTTTAGCATAGAGCTGATGTTCTCTCAATCTCTGCAACACTATCCGCAAATGATGTTCATGCTCTTCCTCACTCTTGGAATAAACCAGGATATCATCAATGAACACGATCACAAACTTATCCAGGAATTCTCTGAATACTCGATTCATCAAATCCATGAATGCCGCAGGAGCATTTGTCAACCCAAAGGACATTACTAAGAATTCATAATGACCATAACGAGTCCTGAATGCTGTTTTTGGAATATCTTCCTTCTTAATCTTCAACTGATGATACCCTGATCGCAGGTCTACTTTTGAAAAGTACTGCGCTCCTTGCAACTGATCAAACAAATCATCGATGCGCGGCAACGGGTACTTGTTCTTTACTGTCACCTTGTTAAGTTGTCGATAGTCAATGCATAATCTCATCGATCCATCCTTCTTCTTGACAAATAACACTGGTGTACCCCAAGGAGAAGTACTAGGTCGTACGAACCCCTTATCTAGCAATTCTTGCAACTGACTTTTTAATTCCCTTAACTCAGATGGCGCCATTCTATAGGGCGGAATAGAAATTGGCTGCATACCAGGAATGACGTCAATACTAAATTCTATCTCTCGATCTGGGGGTAATCCCGGCAATTCCTCCGGAAAAACATCAGGAAATTCCTGAACAATAGGAATTTGGTCTAAGCTGACAGTAGGACTATCAACATCTTGGATTACCGCCAAAAATCCCTGACAACCTTTTGCCAACATTTGCTAGGCTTTTAAAGCAGAGATTAAGTTTGTTGGCTTATCTACTTCGTTTCCAAACAACACAAACGAAGTTTCACCCGGAAAGTTAAACTTTACCACTTTCAGGTGACAATCCACCGTAGCATAGCATGAAGCTAACCAATCCATGCCCATTATGACATCAAAGTCTATCATATCAAGTATCATCAAATCGACAAAACTTTCTCTACCCTCAACAGACACTTCACAAGATTTGTACACTTGTGAAACTGACAAAGATTCCCCAACAGGGGTAGCCACAGTGAAAGGACAATCAAGTCTAACTGAATTCTTATCCATCATCTTAGCAAAATATTTTGAAACATAAGAGTGTGTCGAACCAGGGTCAAACAATGCATAAGCCTTTTGAGAACATATAGAGATAATACCTGTGACCACAGCATTAGAAGCCCGAGCATCTTGCCTTGTCATTGCGTAAACCCTAGCTTGACCTTGGCCTGAAGGTTGTGCTCTCTTCTTTGGAGGTCGTCCTGATGTACCTCTACCCATAGAGGCAGAAGTTGCTCCCACAGACGGAGCTGCAAAAGTAGAAGGGTGGGGAGAAGGTCTAGCTGATCCATAACTCGAGGTTGATTGAGCAAACGGACACTCTTTCTTCATGTGACCCGGCTGTCCACAACCATAACACACCCCCAAGGACTTCAGACAAACCCCTGAATGGTGCTTCCCACACATATTACAGGTAGGCCTGGAATAACTAGACTGACTTCCTCCAGACTGAGGTCTAGTACCTCCAAACTTTGGTCCCGAATCTGGAATGCCCCCAGAAGATCTATAAGATCTGGGCGCTGGCCGCATATCAGCTGACGAGGGTTGGCCCTGAGGGCGGTTACCCTTAAATGATCCTTGGAACCTTTCGTTCCCAGTCTTCTGCTTCTTAGAAACCCCTTCTTCTTCCATGTGCCTCAACTCAATTCTCAAAGCACAGTCGACCACATCAGCATAAGAAGCAAAATGATTTAGCATCGGGGCCACAGCATCATGAATATGTATCGGTAATCCCTGAATAAACCTGCCGATTCTATCCCTCTCCGACGGAATCAAGGTAGATGCATACGATGAAAGTTCTGTAAATCTTCTGTCATACTCAGCCACAGACATCCCAGAAGTACACTTTAACAGAAGAAATTCTTTAACTCTAGCATCCTTCTTGCTCTGGGGAAGAAAGCGCTTCAGGAAAAGATCCTTAAAATCTGCCCATGACAATAATGATACTCTATTGCCCTGAAATCCTGGTACCGTCTTACTCCACGCATTCGCAATCCCCTCAAGTCGAAACAAGGCAAACTCCACGTATTGCACATCTAAGCATCTCAAAGCCCGGCATCTATTCTCAATTCCTTCTAGAAACTCAATGGGTTCCTCTCGAGAATCAAACCCTAAGAACTTCGGAGGATCCAACTTTATAAACTCTGATAGCCTGACTGCGATGGATTCTTCCTCTATAACCTGGGGTGTCTCTACTGGAGTCTCATGCCTAGAGGACGTAGAGATCTCAGGAGACTGTGGATGAGATGGTTCTGCCTCAGATAGAATTTCCTGAAGAGGTCTAAGGGGTCGACCTCCCCGAACCCTAGCACCCCTACGACCCTGTCCTCGGCCTCGAGGAGGCAAATCACTTCGCTGAGCAGAGCCTTGATCCGAAGCCCTAGAGCTCCCTCTAGACTGAACTCGTCTAGGCGGCATTTAACTATTCATAAAGCATAGAAAATCTTCAGTTTATAAATAAATACGTTTCTGAAATCATAGGAAAACACCACTTTTGAATTTCTTTTAGAGATCTTCAGAGATGCCACAACTATAGTTATGCCCGGGTTCATAACGATAATTGAGACCCCACCGAAGTATCTCTGCTCTGCTTAACCATAGAAACACTTTTGGCTCTGATACCAAACTGTCACGTCCCTATTTCTGGACCGTGACCGGCACAGAATATGAATACATCATATTCTGAAAGCCTAGCATTTTAAGTAAAATCATTAATTTCTCCATAGCATTTTTCAAAATCATACAAACATTTTCTAAGGTTCATGCAGAGCACTTTCCTTTCCAAAATAATAAAAGTTCTTAAGAAGCAATTACATCAAAAGTACTAATTATCAAACGAAGCTTCGGATCAACAGCAAGGCTCTTTACCGCTCAGCTGGAGAAATAGGGTCACCTGCACTATCTGAAGCCAAAAATCTACTCGTGAATAACGTCCCCAAAAAAACATGATTTAAAGAATGCGGAAACTAAACAATGCATAATCATCTTAAAAATGTATTTCTTAACGCTTCGTAATCTAATGCAAACCTTTTCGTAAACATTTGTATTTCAGGGGAAATAACCGTATGAACTAACTGTTTCAAGTAGCTCATTCAAAACAATCTTTCTAAAACCATAATCTTTCTGTAGGATTTCAACAGAACGAAAACTGACGTGGACACACAGTCCACGAGGGTAACTAACCATTCTGGTGGCTCGAAGCCACTAACTGTCGCGAGAACGAATCCCACGAAATAATTCTGGTGGCTATGCCACAAACTGTCGCGAGAATAAATCCCACGAAATAATTCTGGTGGCTCAAAGCCACAAACTGTCGCGAGAACGAATCCCACGAAATAATTCTGGTGGCTATGCCACAATCTGTCGAGCTCGAGTACCAAGGTGCACCAAGGACTAACAGTACTGCTGTTAGCAACCAGCGTTCTGTATTCCGTCCTAAAACGTTTTCATCATGCGTGGGGTCCTTTTCACATGTAAAGATCTCAATCGTTTCAAATATCATAATCATTGATAAAGTCACTTTGAATTTCTGTTACCCCAGCATGAACATAAAAAAATCAAGTTACTGTAAAAACATATGCAATTCACAGAGAAATATTTCATGAATAACATCAGTTCACTGTCAAATCTTTTTCTAAAGCTTCTTTATCCATTTTCATGTATAACCATAATCTTTTGTAAATTAATCGAAAGAAAATCATTTCTAACGATTTAAACCACAATTTCATAAAACTTGCTTTTCGAAATCAATATTTGAAATTCATCATTTGAAATGACAATGCATTTGAAAAATGTAAATTTTAGGGAACGTTATTCACTCACCTGGAATTCTCTAAATATAATTTATTCTTGCTCTAAGCTTTAGAATATCAATCTCCCTTCATTTCCCTAAATCCCGAAAATAAAGCATTCCATGAGCTAACAGACAAAAACCACCATTTGAACAATTTCAATCTTTGCAAACAACCATAATCATTCACTAAAAGTCTTATCTTTGTTTCTTTTTCCAAACTGTTAAATTCCATATTCCATCTAAGAGTGACATTCAGCTCTTTTATCTCATAATGCTTTTGGTTTAACCCATTCACCATAAGTCACACAAATACCTGTTAATACTTGAATATTCTAAATATTTCACATTATCTCCTTCTCCATAACTTCCAAAACAGCAAGCTTTCACACATAAAATAGTTACTTCCAAAAGTAATTTGGGTTTGTAACATACACATTTCCTTAGCACATATATCAAAACGAAGATATTTCCAGCTTTCATACTTCCAGATTATCTTATTCCTATCAAAAGCAACTCTATTTCCTTTATCTTCTTTCTTTCTAACTCATAACCGTAACCTCATTCCACATAACCACCTGTTTTTGTTTCCTCATCCCTTTGTCAACATAACCACGCACACACCACAGCAGCATACACAGCGCACAATCCACAGAAACAAAGTGACAGGAATGCTCATTGTTCATAACCATTGACAGCACACAACATGCATATTTTCACAGAACCCGCGAGCACAGTATGACAAACATATATATATAACACCGCAGCAACCCAGCATGCATTCAAAGATTAAACACATTGCGACAGAAACCATTTCCCAGATCCGCAGGTTCACAACGCCAGAACCAACAATACCGAGCAAGCAAACGGAAACAGGGTCAGGTACTTACTGCCTATTGCCGACAACTCTGCAACTTTGTCTCCGGCGTCACCAACTAGCTTCTCACTTCCTTCTTTCCTTATCAACAACAACGAACATCCCGATACTTGGAATGACGATGACACCGAAGAACAGAGTGAGCTTAGTTGCTCACGGTAGCGAGCTAGAAGGAAAGGAGAATGCGGAATTCGGTTTAAGAAGCTTACCCACAGAACCAATCGCCGAAGAGCAACTGGAAATCGACCTCCGAGACTTGCTACAGTAGCAAAGGACTTGCTACAGTAGCTCAACAATGGTGTCGGACAGAGCTACACGGCGACGGCGCTTTCTTTGAATGTGGTCCACCGGAAGGAGTGTTACCGGCGTAATATCCCGAACCCAGAATCCGCGGCACTCCAGCGATCACCACCCAAACTCCCCTGTCACCGCAGCCTCGTTGACGACAGAAAGGAAAGGATCGGCGGAATGCTTCTTAAAGGCGTCCAGCCGAGCTTCCGTGCCGTGTACTCATCTCCCACGCCGCACGCTGAGCTTCTGCCGTCTCGCACCTGCCGCGTCGCTGCAGCCTGCCTTCTCTGTTCGCGGCCCGCAGGAAAGAAGAAGGAAAATGATGAAGAAAGGCAGAGGTTCGGTGAGAAATAGACAGAGGGGCAAAATGGTAATTTCACGCGTCTGAGAAAAAAAATTCACCTCCGCTTCCGCTGCGACTCGAACCCTGGCCGAATGTTTTTCCTTTCGCCGCTTGAACCATTCGGCTAACACTTCCCATTCGAAATATTCTACAATGAATATACATATATGTTAACTAAATTCCTGATCATAACATTCTTCCCCTCTTAAGAAATTCGGTCCTCCGAATTTGAAAATATGCACACCTTAGTTCTGAAATAATTGTGGGTATTTGACTCGCATCTCAGCCTCCAACTCCCAAGTAGCTTCTTCCTCTGAGTGGTTTCGCCATAACACTTTCACCGAAGGAATCTCCTTCGATCTCAACTTCTTTACTTGTTGATCAATAATGGCTATCGGATCTTCATCATATGACAGGTCCTCGTTCACCTGAACCTCTTGATATTCAACAACATGAGATGGATCATACAAGTACTTTCGCAACATCGATACATGAAACACCGGATGTATCCCTGATAGCTCTGGTGGTAAGGCTAATCGATAAGCTACCGCACCTACTTTATCCAAAATTTCAAAGGGGCCGATAAACCTCGGACTTAACTTACCCTTTTTACCAAATCTCATAACCTCTTTCATTGGTGACACTCTTAAAAACACTTTATCTCCGGCCATGAACTCTAATTCCCTACGACGATGATCTGCATAAGATTTCTGTCGACTTTGAGCCTCCAACAACCTTTGTTGAATCACCTTCACCTTTTCTTTAGCATCTTGAACCAAATCAGGCCCTAATATCATTCCGTCTCCAACTTCGAATCATCCAATTGGAGATCTACACAGCCTCCCGTACAATGCCTCAAATGGTGCCATTTGAATACTTGATTGATAACTGTTATTATAGGCAAACTCTACTAACGGTAAATGTTTGTCCCAACTTCCACCAAAATCCATGACACAAGACCTCAACATATCCTCAACTATCTGGATTGTCCTCTCCGACTGTCCATCAGTCTGAGGATGAAAAGCAGTGCTAAGATTCAATCGAGTGCCCAAAGCTTTCTGAAATGATTTCCAAAATTGAGAAGTGAACTGGGGCCCTCTATCTGAAATAATAGACACTGGGACTCCGTGTAACCGCAAGATCTCCTCGATGTAAATCTCAGCGTATCTAGCCGCACTGTACGTCGTCTTCACTGGTAGAAAATGAGCGGACTTAGTCAATCTATCAACAATTACCCAAATAGAATCAAAACCCTTAGCAGTACGGGGCAATCCCACGATAAAATCCATAGTTATGTTTTCCCATTTCCATTCAGGTATCTCCAACCGTTGTAACGGTCCTGCCGGCTTCTGATGTTCCGCCTTAACTTGTTGGCACACTAAACAATGTGCAACAAAATTCGCCACATCATTCTTCATACCATGCCACCAAAACAACTGTTTCAAATCTTGGTACATCTTAGTTATACCAGGGTGGATAGTATAGGCAGAATGATGAGCTTCTTCAAGAATTAGCCTTCTCAACTCCTGAACTTGTGGCACACAAATTCTACCCTCGAACCTCAAAACACCTTCCTGATCAATCATAAATTCCGAATTACTTCTGTCTTTAACTGAATCCCTCAACTCACACAACTTCGGGTCTGAATACTGAGCTTCCTTAATCTGATCCCATAATGAGGAATGAGCTTGCAAATGAGCCAAAAGTACTCCCTTATCAGCAATTTCAAATACGACTCCCTCTTGTTCAACTTTATGAATCTCCTGTACCAACGGTCTTCTTTCAATCTTTATGTGTGCTAAACTATTCATAGACTTCCTGCTTAAAGCATCAGCCACAACGTTCGCTTTTCCCGGATGGTACAGAATCGTACAATCATAATCCTTTAACAACTCCATCCACCTTCTCTGCCTGAGATTCAAATCCTTCTGTTCAAAGATGTACTTAAGGCTTTTGTGATCTGTAAAAATCTCACAGGTTTCTCCGTACAGATAATGTCTCCAAATCTTTAAAGCAAACACCACCGCAGCCATCTCTAAATCATGAGTTGGATAATTCTGCTCATGCAACTTAAGCTTTCTAGAGGCATAGGCAATAACTCGACCATCTTGCATTAACACACAGCCTAGCCCAATCCGAGAAGCATCACAATACACTGTATACCCACCAACTCCTGAAGGTAAACTTAGCACTGGAGCAGAGGTCAAAGATTCTTTTAACTTTTGAAAACTTGCCTCGCATTTCTCATCCCACACGAACTTCACATTCTTTTGGGTTAGCCTTGTCATCGGAGCTGCTATTCTTGAAAAATCCTGCACAAAACGGCGATAATATCCTGCAAGACCTAAGAAACTTCGAATCTCAGTTACAGTAGTAGGTCGTGGCCAACTTTTAACTGCCTCAACCTTACTAGGATCAACTTGGATGCCATCCCTCGACACCACATGCCCTAAGAAAGTGACCTCAGTTAACCAAAACTCACACTTGGAAAGTTTAGCATAGAGCTGATGTTCTCTCAATCTCTGCAACACTATCCGCAAATGATGTTCATGCTCTTCCTCACTCTTGGAATAAACCAGGATATCATCAATGAACACGATCACAAACTTATCCAGGAATTCTCTGAATACTCGATTCATCAAATCCATGAATGCCGCAGGAGCATTTGTCAACCCAAAGGACATTACTAAGAATTCATAATGACCATAACGAGTCCTGAATGCTGTTTTTGGAATATCTTCCTTCTTAATCTTCAACTGATGATACCCTGATCGCAGGTCTACTTTTGAAAAGTACTGCGCTCCTTGCAACTGATCAAACAAATCATCGATGCGCGGCAACGGGTACTTGTTCTTTACTGTCACCTTGTTAAGTTGTCGATAGTCAATGCATAATCTCATCGATCCATCCTTCTTCTTGACAAATAACACTGGTGTACCCCAAGGAGAAGTACTAGGTCGTACGAACCCCTTATCTAGCAATTCTTGCAACTGACTTTTTAATTCCCTTAACTCAGATGGCGCCATTCTATAGGGCGGAATAGAAATTGGCTGCATACCAGGAATGACGTCAATACTAAATTCTATCTCTCGATCTGGGGGTAATCCCGGCAATTCCTCCGGAAAAACATCAGGAAATTCCTGAACAATAGGAATTTGGTCTAAGCTGACAGTAGGACTATCAACATCTTGGATTACCGCCAAAAATCCCTGACAACCTTTTGCCAACATTTGCTAGGCTTTTAAAGCAGAGATTAAGTTTGTTGGCTTATCTACTTCGTTTCCAAACAACACAAACGAAGTTTCACCCGGAAAGTTAAACTTTACCACTTTCAGGTGACAATCCACCGTAGCATAGCATGAAGCTAACCAATCCATGCCCATTATGACATCAAAGTCTATCATATCAAGTATCATCAAATCGACAAAACTTTCTCTACCCTCAACAGACACTTCACAAGATTTGTACACTTGTGAAACTGACAAAGATTCCCCAACAGGGGTAGCCACAGTGAAAGGACAATCAAGTCTAACTGAATTCTTATCCATCATCTTAGCAAAATATTTTGAAACATAAGAGTGTGTCGAACCAGGGTCAAACAATGCATAAGCCTTTTGAGAACATATAGAGATAATACCTGTGACCACAGCATTAGAAGCCCGAGCATCTTGCCTTGTCATTGCGTAAACCCTAGCTTGACCTTGGCCTGAAGGTTGTGCTCTCTTCTTTGGAGGTCGTCCTGATGTACCTCTACCCATAGAGGCAGAAGTTGCTCCCACAGACGGAGCTGCAAAAGTAGAAGGGTGGGGAGAAGGTCTAGCTGATCCATAACTCGAGGTTGATTGAGCAAACGGACACTCTTTCTTCATGTGACCCGGCTGTCCACAACCATAACACACCCCCAAGGACTTCAGACAAACCCCTGAATGGTGCTTCCCACACATATTACAGGTAGGCCTGGAATAACTAGACTGACTTCCTCCAGACTGAGGTCTAGTACCTCCAAACTTTGGTCCCGAATCTGGAATGCCCCCAGAAGATCTATAAGATCTGGGCGCTGGCCGCATATCAGCTGACGAGGGTTGGCCCTGAGGGCGGTTACCCTTAAATGATCCTTGGAACCTTTCGTTCCCAGTCTTCTGCTTCTTAGAAACCCCTTCTTCTTCCATGTGCCTCAACTCAATTCTCAAAGCACAGTCGACCACATCAGCATAAGAAGCAAAATGATTTAGCATCGGGGCCACAGCATCATGAATATGTATCGGTAATCCCTGAATAAACCTGCCGATTCTATCCCTCTCCGACGGAATCAAGGTAGATGCATACGATGAAAGTTCTGTAAATCTTCTGTCATACTCAGCCACAGACATCCCAGAAGTACACTTTAACAGAAGAAATTCTTTAACTCTAGCATCCTTCTTGCTCTGGGGAAGAAAGCGCTTCAGGAAAAGATCCTTAAAATCTGCCCATGACAATAATGATACTCTATTGCCCTGAAATCCTGGTACCGTCTTACTCCACGCATTCGCAATCCCCTCAAGTCGAAACAAGGCAAACTCCACGTATTGCACATCTAAGCATCTCAAAGCCCGGCATCTATTCTCAATTCCTTCTAGAAACTCAATGGGTTCCTCTCGAGAATCAAACCCTAAGAACTTCGGAGGATCCAACTTTATAAACTCTGATAGCCTGACTGCGATGGATTCTTCCTCTATAACCTGGGGTGTCTCTACTGGAGTCTCATGCCTAGAGGACGTAGAGATCTCAGGAGACTGTGGATGAGATGGTTCTGCCTCAGATAGAATTTCCTGAAGAGGTCTAAGGGGTCGACCTCCCCGAACCCTAGCACCCCTACGACCCTGTCCTCGGCCTCGAGGAGGCAAATCACTTCGCTGAGCAGAGCCTTGATCCGAAGCCCTAGAGCTCCCTCTAGACTGAACTCGTCTAGGCGGCATTTAACTATTCATAAAGCATAGAAAATCTTCAGTTTATAAATAAATACGTTTCTGAAATCATAGGAAAACACCACTTTTGAATTTCTTTTAGAGATCTTCAGAGATGCCACAACTATAGTTATGCCCGGGTTCATAACGATAATTGAGACCCCACCGAAGTATCTCTGCTCTGCTTAACCATAGAAACACTTTTGGCTCTGATACCAAACTGTCACGTCCCTATTTCTGGACCGTGACCGGCACAGAATATGAATACATCATATTCTGAAAGCCTAGCATTTTAAGTAAAATCATTAATTTCTCCATAGCATTTTTCAAAATCATACAAACATTTTCTAAGGTTCATGCAGAGCACTTTCCTTTCCAAAATAATAAAAGTTCTTAAGAAGCAATTACATCAAAAGTACTAATTATCAAACGAAGCTTCGGATCAACAGCAAGGCTCTTTACCGCTCAGCTGGAGAAATAGGGTCACCTGCACTATCTGAAGCCAAAAATCTACTCGTGAATAACGTCCCCAAAAAAACATGATTTAAAGAATGCGGAAACTAAACAATGCATAATCATCTTAAAAATGTATTTCTTAACGCTTCGTAATCTAATGCAAACCTTTTCGTAAACATTTGTATTTCAGGGGAAATAACCGTATGAACTAACTGTTTCAAGTAGCTCATTCAAAACAATCTTTCTAAAACCATAATCTTTCTGTAGGATTTCAACAGAACGAAAACTGACGTGGACACACAGTCCACGAGGGTAACTAACCATTCTGGTGGCTCGAAGCCACTAACTGTCGCGAGAACGAATCCCACGAAATAATTCTGGTGGCTATGCCACAAACTGTCGCGAGAATAAATCCCACGAAATAATTCTGGTGGCTCAAAGCCACAAACTGTCGCGAGAACGAATCCCACGAAATAATTCTGGTGGCTATGCCACAATCTGTCGAGCTCGAGTACCAAGGTGCACCAAGGACTAACAGTACTGCTGTTAGCAACCAGCGTTCTGTATTCCGTCCTAAAACGTTTTCATCATGCGTGGGGTCCTTTTCACATGTAAAGATCTCAATCGTTTCAAATATCATAATCATTGATAAAGTCACTTTGAATTTCTGTTACCCCAGCATGAACATAAAAAAATCAAGTTACTGTAAAAACATATGCAATTCACAGAGAAATATTTCATGAATAACATCAGTTCACTGTCAAATCTTTTTCTAAAGCTTCTTTATCCATTTTCATGTATAACCATAATCTTTTGTAAATTAATCGAAAGAAAATCATTTCTAACGATTTAAACCACAATTTCATAAAACTTGCTTTTCGAAATCAATATTTGAAATTCATCATTTGAAATGACAATGCATTTGAAAAATGTAAATTTTAGGGAACGTTATTCACTCACCTGGAATTCTCTAAATATAATTTATTCTTGCTCTAAGCTTTAGAATATCAATCTCCCTTCATTTCCCTAAATCCCGAAAATAAAGCATTCCATGAGCTAACAGACAAAAACCACCATTTGAACAATTTCAATCTTTGCAAACAACCATAATCATTCACTAAAAGTCTTATCTTTGTTTCTTTTTCCAAACTGTTAAATTCCATATTCCATCTAAGAGTGACATTCAGCTCTTTTATCTCATAATGCTTTTGGTTTAACCCATTCACCATAAGTCACACAAATACCTGTTAATACTTGAATATTCTAAATATTTCACATTATCTCCTTCTCCATAACTTCCAAAACAGCAAGCTTTCACACATAAAATAGTTACTTCCAAAAGTAATTTGGGTTTGTAACATACACATTTCCTTAGCACATATATCAAAACGAAGATATTTCCAGCTTTCATACTTCCAGATTATCTTATTCCTATCAAAAGCAACTCTATTTCCTTTATCTTCTTTCTTTCTAACTCATAACCGTAACCTCATTCCACATAACCACCTGTTTTTGTTTCCTCATCCCTTTGTCAACATAACCACGCACACACCACAGCAGCATACACAGCGCACAATCCACAGAAACAAAGTGACAGGAATGCTCATTGTTCATAACCATTGACAGCACACAACATGCATATTTTCACAGAACCCGCGAGCACAGTATGACAAACATATATATATAACACCGCAGCAACCCAGCATGCATTCAAAGATTAAACACATTGCGACAGAAACCATTTCCCAGATCCGCAGGTTCACAACGCCAGAACCAACAATACCGAGCAAGCAAACGGAAACAGGGTCAGGTACTTACTGCCTATTGCCGACAACTCTGCAACTTTGTCTCCGGCGTCACCAACTAGCTTCTCACTTCCTTCTTTCCTTATCAACAACAACGAACATCCCGATACTTGGAATGACGATGACACCGAAGAACAGAGTGAGCTTAGTTGCTCACGGTAGCGAGCTAGAAGGAAAGGAGAATGCGGAATTCGGTTTAAGAAGCTTACCCACAGAACCAATCGCCGAAGAGCAACTGGAAATCGACCTCCGAGACTTGCTACAGTAGCAAAGGACTTGCTACAGTAGCTCAACAATGGTGTCGGACAGAGCTACACGGCGACGGCGCTTTCTTTGAATGTGGTCCACCGGAAGGAGTGTTACCGGCGTAATATCCCGAACCCAGAATCCGCGGCACTCCAGCGATCACCACCCAAACTCCCCTGTCACCGCAGCCTCGTTGACGACAGAAAGGAAAGGATCGGCGGAATGCTTCTTAAAGGCGTCCAGCCGAGCTTCCGTGCCGTGTACTCATCTCCCACGCCGCACGCTGAGCTTCTGCCGTCTCGCACCTGCCGCGTCGCTGCAGCCTGCCTTCTCTGTTCGCGGCCCGCAGGAAAGAAGAAGGAAAATGATGAAGAAAGGCAGAGGTTCGGTGAGAAATAGACAGAGGGGCAAAATGGTAATTTCACGCGTCTGAGAAAAAAAATTCACCTCCGCTTCCGCTGCGACTCGAACCCTGGCCGAATGTTTTTCCTTTCGCCGCTTGAACCATTCGGCTAACACTTCCCATTCGAAATATTCTACAATGAATATACATATATGTTAACTAAATTCCTGATCATAACAAATAATGCCTGCTTAACCCTTCACATAACGGTAGCCATGAGGGTTGCGAAGAAAGAATTGAAGAGGCATGGATGATTAAGAGTCAAGTTTCCTTATTATAAAAACCTTTTTTTGTGCACAACTTCTTCCAAATTAGATTATCTTAAAAATAAAGAAAGGATCTGCTGTAGAAGGGTAGTTTAAAAATTCTTGTTGCCTTTGCTAACAAGTCTTCCAAAACAAGCAAGGTATCAATGAAACATTTCCATTGCATCCTTTATTTCCAGCCAAAAATTCTTGTTATACGATGGTCCATCAATTTTGGTAGAATTGGAATTGGAAAATTTTCAAATTCCATTATATCAAACAAACATCTTGATGGAAATCAATTCCATTTCTATTTCTATTTCTATACACCCCAATTCCATCATACCAAACGGGGTATAAGTTAAAACTTTAAAATCTACTCAGTAATTGGAAACACAGAAGCTGGGCCCAGAAGGTCCTCTTCATTCATCTCACCCAGAAAAGCAAAGGTTTAAGTAGGGCTGTGCACAATACCCATGGCCCACTATGCCCTGCCTAGCCCGCAAGAAAAATGCCCTGCCCAGCCCGATTTTTACCGGGCAGGGCCGGACATCAGGCTGCAAAATACAGCCCATGCATTTTTCGGGCTGGGCACCGGGCATAGGGGCTGCCCTGCCCTGCCCATGAGCACTCCTTCTTTTATTTTTTTTTATTTTTTCTATCTTAGAAGGGAGAATATGATAGCTATTGGTGACTATAAGGTAATTTTAGAAATATAAGTAGGTAAGTTGTATCTTTTAATATTTATAAATATACTAATTTTTTCTTTTTTTTTTAACTTTGTTAATTATCATATGATTAGATTATAAATTATAATTATTTATTTTATTTTTTTAGATGCTTTATCTTTGTCAATATTAGGGAAATTGATACAAAGTTATAATTACAAACTATTTAGATTTCAACGCTTATTTTTTTATATGCAATGGATCTCAAGATTTTAATTATTATCTTTGTTCTCTTATTCTTAGTGAATTATAGATATTATTTAACTCTTAAAGACACATGAATATGATATTATTTTAGAAGTTCATAATTACAGATTTTTTTTCACAACATAAGCATGATATCACGACTTAGGCATGCCCAGCCCGTCCATGCCCAGCCCGCTCATGCCCTGCCCAAAATTGTTAGGGCTTTTACCGGGTAGGGCCGGGCACCGGGCTGCAAAATGCAGCCCATGCATTTTTTGGGCAGGGCAGCCCGGTGCCCTGCCCAACCCTGCCCATGCACACCCCTAGGTTTAAGGTTGCCCCAAAAAATAACAACTGACAAGAAGGCATTCGCAGAAACCCTATATTGCTTTCAACATATTAAAACTGAATTTCAATCAAACACATAAACATATCTGAGATGTATCACATACTCTGAGTAACCATTTCCAATCGCGTCTTACAATGTTTGGCCTCTTTACCTCATCCGTATAAGAATTTAAATAACATACATCTATCTATAAAAGAAAAATCATTGAATACCATTACAAACTTTTCAAATCCTAACCTCATCATAGAACACAGCATCCATCTTGTTGACTACACAAGAATCAGAATTTTCAAATTAACACAGCAACCTATGCCCTCATGAAAAGAAAATGAAAATCAATATGGCATAATTATCAAATAAAAATGTCATCTGAAGAGAACAAAAAACATGATTTCATTGCTAACAAAAATACAGCATCTTTGCAGAATTCATTCTGATCAGAGAATTCAGTGTTAACATGCAGTAAAAAAAGAACATAAATATCACGCAAAGGTAACGTAGGACAGTAGACGCATTTTGATGAGGCTAGTAGGCTGCATAGATTGGTTATGAATAACAAAAAGCTTGATGTAGTCAGAATGTTTTTTGAGTCCAACGATGTAATTTGAGAAGTTAGTTTAGGCCATCAAACACCAAAGGAAGAATTCCAGATTTGCATTTTTTTAATGATTGGAAGATTTTTCCATCTGATCTCAAATGGCTAGCCAAGCAACAAACCTAAAGAAAGTATGCATTGTCTTTATATTCCAGTCTGCATGGAAAACAAAAGGTTAAACTATGAATGAAGACCAACCTCAAATACAATTATCGCAAGGTTTTGAACTTCAAGGTCATTCCCTAAGGCCAAGCTCAAGCTCTAACTCATCATCCTCTTCAAACAACTTCAAAAGGCGAGCATATTGCTCTTCTCTTTTCTTCTTCTGCCACAACTTAAACAGGCAAAAAAAGAACAGCAAAACTACCACAAGTGCTATCGCTATAATGGCAACTGTAGGACCCTTTCTTTTAGGCTTTATCCCATCATTCGCACCAGATGAATCACCAGAAATGCCTGAGGAAAAAGTACCCTAATAAGAAATCAGATGGTATGGGTCTGCACAAGTCCGAGAGGACGAGAAAGAGCAAAGGATTTGAACGAATAGTGTAACTAAAGTTCATACACCAATTAACATGAACGAAAAATAAACTGAAAATTAACATAATAAGGATCAGTGCAATTTGAAAGTAGTACAGATTTTCAACCCATGCAGTAGAACATAATCAAGAAAGATAAGAATCATGTCTCAAGATAATGTCCACCATTTTAAGCAGATAAGGTAGGAGTTCAAGCTTCAGACGTCATAAAATGATTAAAGCTTCAAAATTTTGCCTTTTGAAGGGACATGTACTTAGATTACAGCAAATACTAAGACAAACAATTCATCCAAATAACAAATAAACGCAAGACAAACCAAATTTATTTATCAAAATTTTTTACGCGGTCAATCAAGTGCACTATTTTGTGAAAGCAGAGGTGGATTATAGATGCCAAGTGATTATCCAAAAACATGAAATCACTGTCAACAATCAACAGTTTCATACTTTCATTTATGTATTTCCACTCTCTCAGATATAAGAAAACGGCCAGAAAATTTCTCAAAAATAAACTGGAAAATATTGGCATAGCTTAAGCATCCATAAAAAGTAATTAACTAACCCTAATAACTACAGTAGATATGAATTTTGATCAACAAACATGCATGGAAAACAGAGAAGCAACATGGCAATCTAAATAAAGCTACAGATCAAACAAATATCGAGCCAAATCAAACGAAAAGCTTAAGGAATTGTGATGAGAAGCGAGCAGAGATGGAGGGGGCAAACCTAGGAATAATTGTAAGGAGCACGAAAGGAAAAATACGAAGAAATTGAGCGATCTGCTTCGGGAAATTGCACTCATTTCTGTGCGTCTGGAGAGATATCAACACGGATTTTGAAAACAACTCAATGGATTTCTCAAAGCTCCCTCAAATTCAATAAAACTATAATTTTGCCGTTTGATACTCGTTTTTAATGTTTTCCTCGTTTGACCCCTTTCTCTTGTTTACTAGTCTACAAAGATAAACAAAATATTTCTAAAAATTATTAAAAGTAATACAAAATATTATTATTTATTTACATTTTTAGCTTTTTTAAACCAAATCAGATAATGTTTTTTTTATATATAAGAGTATTTATTTTCTTTTATTATCGTCTAATTTACTGGATTTTTATTTGATATGTTAAAATTTAAATTTAAAATTTTATTTAAACAATATTAAATCAGTTATTACCTAATTGGTGAGAATATTTCTACTTGATCGGTGAGAGACTAACGCAGAGAGAGGGTCAATTATAAGGTCAACTCTTCCAAGCTCACTGACTTTATTCATATCCTCCTGAGATCAAACCAAAAAGTAGTGGTTAAGAGAGA
The DNA here is from genome assembly GCA_037074615.1 of Leucaena leucocephala. NCBI lineage: Eukaryota > Viridiplantae > Streptophyta > Magnoliopsida > Fabales > Fabaceae > Leucaena > Leucaena leucocephala. The sequence goes on from CM073550.1 coordinate 14,231,196, forward strand.
TGCTCTCATCTATATGTGCTATCGTAGGTTGGTCAAACCACCATGTGTTAAAAATCATATTAGACCATATGTTGAAAAGTCATATTAGAGTCATAGATTGTAAGTACTTCTGGTCAAATTAGGTAAAACCACAAAGGCAGCAAATCGCATCTCTTACCATGAATTTCGTCTATGCCAAAACTTCAAATTTCCAAAATTCAGGTATCGGCAGGCCTTTTTGGAAATTCGTCTTGTCTATATCCCTTTCAAACAAATCCCTTCTTTTTGTAAAACTTAATTATCCATAGGAAAAAAAACAATTAGGAAGCTAGGGTATTACAAGAGGCATTAGAAAAAAGACATTAGAAGTCCCTTACTGGAGTTCATGTGTTTTAGTTGTGACAATGAGAAAACTTTAATTTGGAACACATTTTTCTTGTTCATATTACTAGATCAATTTGATTTGGCTGTTTTTCAAAACGTTCACTTAAATGAACTCTGGAGGCTTCCGGAATTGGATAATGACAATCTTCTCTAGTTCTACAGCAAGACAGTCACATCCATATTTTACAAGGAATCATTACTCTCCTCGATGCAATATGGCAAGGAAGGAACATAGCTCTTTATTAGGACATTGTTGATCTTCAACAACCTATTACATCATGTTTAAAAGATTCAATAAGTTGTGTTAAATTTTGTCGGTACTTTCAACTCGTGAGTTGCGGGCTCATCGCTTAAAATCTTACATGCTGCCACCAACTCATTACCTATCCTTTTGAAAGGTTGGTCAAGTTTATTTTTCAAGCAAAAGAAGGCACACCTCTATTATCATTCATTTTAGGATCTGCCATTACGGCTCTCCAAGAAAAAAACATAGTATGCCAAATTTAAACTATATTCTTTTGGCAATTTTAGAGCTCTCATATTTTCTTTGCCTCAAAAAATTATCAAAAGATAAAATTTTTGCTTTGTCTAACTGATATATGTAATCATAAATACATGAAAATCATATCTAATTTTATAAGAAAATTTAAAAATAAAATTTAAAAACTTGCCATTCATATCCCATCCGTGTCATAATAAATTATAAACCTTCCTTAAATCTAAAAAAAGAAAAAAAAAACTTCTTTTTTCTTGTATTCTCTTTTTTTATTTTTCTCAATTAAAATAAACCTTTTAATGATTTGTAAGCAATACTTATTATAGAGTTCGTATTCTGGGCGAATATCAATACTCGTTCCTGTAGTCAAAATTGTAGTACTAGCAATATCAAAAGCAGCCGAATAACACTGTTTCTCAAGTACAGCTAAGGCTTCGCTTTCAACAGGAAAAGGAAATAAATTAATTCTACCAAACTCGAAAAGAAACATGACAAAAACATCGCCTTTCAACAAGGAATTGGTAATTCACTGGAAGCATTTGGCATCCACAAGAGGCTGTCCCTCAAAAGGCTCATAATCTTCAACCATCTGATTGGCACTTCCTTTTGAGCTTCATCTGAGATGTCAACCTTAGTCCACTAATAGAGCTCCATGTCATAGCACTCGTCCATCACAAATTGAGTGATTTCTTGCCCACGGACTAGCCACAATCCCTTCACCTTGAATGGTGGCTCTTAACCGATCACAAGCATTTTCCCAAATGCATACTTGCAGCCAGATCCATCCTCTGAAGAAATCCACCGACCTTGTTCATAGTCACAAAGGAAACAATATTCTCATCATTGTACTTGTAAACACAGAACCAAAGGGAGTATCCTTCAGGATCATAAATGTCCCAGAAACCTGCAACAAGGATGAAATTTGAGACCTTACATGGACTATTGTCCCTTGGCGTCTCTGGAACTAGGCAGCTTATATTAGAAATTTTGAAGCATAGCCAAACATAGCGTTAAATTTGTGAAATAGAGTTCATACCTTTGATTGCAACCTCACGGAAGTTGGTTTTAGTGTTTGAGTAGACTCTTTGCCACTCATCCAATATCATCTTACTTGGAAGAAGAAGGTCAAGGGGATTCTTGGGTTTGGGTTTTGGTGCCTCCTCTTCAGCTTCTTCTGCAGGTTTTTCTGCTTTTCGGGCCTCTTTCTTAGTCTCTTTCTTTGGTTCATCCTTTTTGGGTTAAGACGATTCTTTGGGCTGAGAAGGCTTCTTCGCAGATTGAATAGGAGGAACAGCTTCAGTCTGCATGACCTCACCTATAATTTTTTGGAATTTTGGCTGGTTGACCAAGGTCAAGAAGTATCTCTCGACATGAAGAAACCCTGAGGCAAAGCTCTTGGTCATGAGCCAATTGAAACTAAACTACAAATTGCATGTCAGGGTCACAGAATGCCCAACCAAAAAAGTATTCGAGGCAAGGTGAGTGTTTAAAGCACCCAATGCTATCTTCAATGCAGAAATTGCAGCCTCCTCAACCTTCATCCAGAAACGTGCAAGAGATTAGGCTAATAAAATACTTAGGAAGTACAAAATTAAAAGAAATAACAAGAATCTTGAAAACATAAACCACCATTTTCCTGTCAAAAAGAAGAATGAATATTGCAATTCATTATTTAGTTGCAGCATTTCAATAGCACGTCTAGCTACCCTTGTGTATTCAGTGACTCACTGAAGTTCATTGGTGAACAATTGAAACAGGAACAGTTGAAAAGAACTAGAATGACACGTGGATTATATAATGAAATTGAAACCAATTCTTAAGAATACATACTTCATAACATATTCATAGGCAAATAAACAGCAAAATTATTAACAGTAACATATAAGTCATCGGGCAAAAGAATATATAGTACGTGAAATCATACCAAAACGTGCAACCGCATTGCTATCAAATATTGGACCATCTGGTGTTTCCAATACAGGAACCTGTAAAGACAATGGATCTTAAATTCTCAATAAGTTAAAGTTAAAGTAAGGTTTTCTTGATTACAAAAAAAGAAATATAAGTAGCGTGCCTTGCCAATAGGATTCATCTTCAGAAATCCAGGTGCTTTATTAGAGATGGCCATCTCAAAATCTTGGGCCACTTTAATTTGCACACCTACATATTCTGCTGCAATAAGTGCCTTATAACTGTTCTTGTTTCTGTTTCTCCAAGGGTATAGGATCTGGGTATCAACAACACAATAAACAAGAAATTCATATAAAAGTTTAGCTACCCAAGTTACAAAACAAGTCAATATTAGTTTACAATGAAAAATAGTGATATTATACTTCTCCTACGAGAAATTCTGGGAAAATTATTAAGCAAGTGCAGATACTCTAGAAACCCCTCGATTGTTGGATGAAAAGGAATGCAAAAACCTTCTTTGCCTCTATTCCCTCTCTTTCATGGTAAGTATATTTATGCGGGTGGAGAAAAAACGTAATATAAAAGGTTATCCGCATGTACATCCTTTCTCTCCCTTGAGGAAAGGAATAAAGGGAAGGAAAATGTATCCTTTACATTGCATGATACCAAACTCATTGTTTCTGGGGGGAAAAACCGAACCCTATATTTGTGACAGAGTTCAATTGATGCAATTTCCATCAACTCATTGTTTGTGTGTTGTGATACTTGCCCAGAAATGATAACAAAAGAAGGAGAATAGGGAAGAACAGGAGAGAAAGAAGAGGAACAGAAGGAGTAACGGAGAATAGCGACACCGAAGGAACAATCAAAATGAGTTATTCTATGGTCATATCCATGTATTTACATTGGGCAGATCAGCTACTTATAGACTTAGGAGAGAATATGCGTTAGTTAGGAAAAATGATTAGCTGTCAATAACTAACTAACTAACATTTTATAACATTGTGTCTCAGATAAATTATTAAAATTGAACTAAACTTACCAGAGCCATGGCTTCACGGAAAACGTACCGCTGCTCTAATTGAAGATCTGATCATCAAAAAAAAAAATCATCAATCGATCTATAAAAGCAATTTTGGCGATAGAAAGATCAGCTTTTTTTTTTTCAATCTCATTCAGAAACTAGGCGAAAATAAGAAAATTCAACTCCCATAGACTTTTTCAATGCAAACCAACAGAATATACACAGCAAGCCAATGATCAGAAATAACAGAGTAAGGTTAGGGAACTAGAGAGATCTTACAATGGGAACGTTCTACTGAAGCAACGTGCTGCAACTGTGTGAAGGCCAATAGTAAGACAACGTAAAAGAAAAAAAACCGGCAAGCTAGGGTTTTTGATAGTGAAGTGAGCGAGAGGAAAAAGCGGGGGCATCACTTTGTTTTATTGCCCGTTTTTATTGGCAGAGTGGGTGACACTACTGAGTTTTTTTTCTTTAAACTAATATTTTTGTATATTTATTAAACAAAATTAGTAAAAATAAATAGATCTTGATATTAATATTTTTAAAAAAAACTTAGATGAAAATTTCTAATTTCACTTTGCTATGGATATTAATATTTTAAAAAAAAACTTAGATGAAAATTTCTAATTTCACTTTGCTATGTGTTCTTATTTTTTAAATATTTTTATTTAATTTAAACTCACATAAAAAATAATACACATTAACTAAGTACACTTGGATAATTTAATGAAATATATGCAAGAAATTTGATGTAAGTATGGTGTTAATATTTTTTTGGGAAAATCTCATAATATTGGCATTGATTGATATATGTTAAATAAACAAACTATCTCATTTTTTTTATATTTGTTTTATTTTTCTTATAAAAAGTTGATAATATAAATAGTCTTGTTGATAAATTACCATGTTATTGAAATTTAAAAATTATTATATAGCAATAGCATTATTAGTATTAAACCTGATATATTATATTATCAATATCAATATCGTTAAATATATTTACCAAAAATCGTAAGAAGTCGTAATATATACAATTATAATAAAAAAAATAAAAGAGAGATTTATATGATTAAAATAAAAATTAGAGGGGAGGTCAGTACATTTTACTAATTAAAAAATTAGTAAGAAAAATATAAGATATTACAATGTATTGCATCGAAAAAAATTAATTCACGTTAAGTCCAAATAATTATATTTCCAACTTATTTGAGCTGAACGGATCAAGCGATTTCATGTTGCAAGAGAAGAGGGGAAAAAAAATTGAACAAGCTTCTTTACAAACCATATACTTTTTAAGTGGATATTTTAGAAGCATACTCGTTTAGTTTGCATAAATATAAAAATCTTGTTATTTTTAAATAATTATCATGATTGTATATCTATTATTTTAATATAAAATTATTGATTAAATTAGAATAACCTATAATTAATCGATTCAAGAGTTTATTGATAAAAAAAATATTAAATTTAAAATATTAAAATTGATTCAATAATTTACACTTGTAGGAGTATCTCAGTCATTTCTAAAAGAATGTGAGTATACATAGAACTTACGTATTATAATTACAGTATTATTCTTTTATCATATACACTTGGTTTTTTTTTTTACATATATTTTGCAGGGTAATCTCTTCAAATGCACAATCATATAATTATATGGTGAAATTAATACGTGTTTAGTTGGTTTTGATGATTTATAACAAGTTAATTTTATTTTTTATCTTTAGAGTTTGATTAAATTTTAATTTTGATCTATGTAATTTTAAAATATATTTTTTAATATTTATATATTATTCTATCCAAAATTTAAGTCATATAATTCCATAAATATTTAGATCTTAGTTTAACAGTATTAATAAAAAAATTAACACCATTAGAAACTAAAATTAGTACTTATTATAAGTATATGATTTAGAATAAATATTTATTAAACTAATATAAAATTAATTTAACAATATAAATTTTTATTAGATATTATTTTAAATTTTTAATTTGATTCTTATAAGTCAATCACAAACTAAAATAAGAAAATTTTAACGAGTTTTAAATTTAATCTATATATTTTTAATATATTTTAATTTTAATTCATATACTTAATACTTTTAAACTCATATTTAAGTATAAAAACTATGGTGAACAATGTTTTGGGTTGAAAAAACTATATATATATATATACACACACACACGGAATAAAAATCACAGTTTAAAAATAATATATTAAAACTAATATTCTATCATGAAACTACTAGAAAGAACAATAATATTAACTTGGGGGTGTGGATGGTAATTTGATTTCGTTAGATACACAATCACCAGTAGGGTAGTAGTTGCAAGATCCCATAGAGAACAACTACAAGACGTTTTTCACCTACTCTAGCTCTAAGTATTTAATTGTGTAAAAGAATATCAACACTTTAAATTAATTTTAAAAAAATAATTAATATTATAAAATATTTAAATATATAATTAATATTTTAAATTAATTTTAAAAATAAAATTAATATTTTAAAATATTTAATTTAGTATAATTTTATCTTTTTATTAATAAAAAATAAATTTATATATGATTTATGTTATTTAAATTTTTTATTTTAATATATTATTATAAAAAATACATATATTATATCATTTAAAAAATATTAAATAATTTTAAAATTTATACATAAAAATGGAGAGTTTTATAATTTATTTTGTGTTTTTAGTAATAAAAAAATAAAATTAGAGCAATTTAAATATTTTTAAATATCAATTATATTTTAAAAATTAATTTAAAATATCATTTATATTTTTAAATATTTTTACTATTAATTTTTTTAAAAAAATTAATTTATGGTGTCACCTTTATATTAATTTTGACCTGTTTTAAGCTCCGCTCTTTACGACGTTCCCCTGTCTGACAAAGTACTGCTTTTATGCTTGCTTTTGTCGGAGGTTTCAACGTCGAAGAAAAGAGGGGTGAAAAAAAATGTCTATAAGTGGTAATTTGTGGCTTGTGAATTGTGACTCTAAGATCCGAGAAAATGAGAAGGGCATTTTAGTCAAAATGCTACTGCAATCAGTAATACTCCCTTAGTCCCCACTAACACTACTCAGGCCAACATGGCATAAATCCAAAGGTTCCGTTCCCATTTCATTGATTTTCTTGACTCGTATCTTCTTGCTTTCTTTCTTCTTCCTCTTGCGTCGTCCGATTTCTCAGTGTACGAGCGCTTTAAGTTTTTTCTTTCCATTTTCGTTCATTTAATTCTCAGAATTTGCTATAAAAAGGCCATTTTTCCTTATAGGGAGGCAGAAAATGGCGAGGAGACCTGACGAGGAATACGATTATTTGTTCAAGGTGGTCTTAATCGGCGATTCTGGTGTTGGAAAATCCAATCTCCTTTCGCGATTCACTCGCAATGAATTTTGCTTGGAGTCTAAGTCCACCATTGGTGTTGAATTCGCCACTCGTACCCTAGAGGTCTTTCTCTCTGTTCTCTCCTTCTATCTCTAGTTTAGTGTGGTAGTTATGGCAGTACTAACGGTGACTGTATTTTCCATCTGATCTATGTTTAAGAATTCAGCATGGAAATGAATGGTTTAAAGTTAAACGGACTGTGGGTTTGATCTCAGTCCTATCAATTTTTTGCTCCATTCGGAACCATATCGGATCCAAGTCTGGGTTTTTTGTGAAGTGAGTTTGTCGCAGATCTGTTTTCTTATTGTAACTGTTTGCTTCTTGGATTGTCAATAATACGAGTGTAACATTTGATTTGGGTCCTGGGAATTGGGTTATGTTCTGAATTTGAAGTGAATGCTTTTTAAATTTTGCTGTGTTTTCAATGTCTTATTTTTCACTGATATCTTGATTGGCCCTTTTCTATGTTTCACTACGTGAACCATGGAGTGATAATTGTTTGTCACTGGTAATTGATGTGTTTTTTTGGCCTGCAATATGATTAATAGTATACCTCTTTGGTTATTTGATATGCTACTTGGTTGTAATCAAAACCTATCCTTTCGAAGTTGAATCTGTAAACTGTATCACGGTGTTTGAGATGATCTTGACCACCACATTATGCTCTTTTCTTATTCTTTTCAATCTTACATACGTTAATTTACTTAACAGTCCATAGCTTGGGGGCATTGAGGTTTGATGCCTGAGTTTTCATTTTCCTTATGCTTATCTATATATTTTTGTTCTCCCCGTCTATTAAAATTTCTCCCGGTCTCAATTTAACTGCCCTTTTTTAATTTCTACAGTGACTTGGCATGATTTTAACTAATCACACTTAGTCAGTGAAAGAGTCAATTCCTATCAAGCTATAGTCACATCAATGGCCTGCTCCCAGTTGTGTTTATATCTTATTCTCCAATTTTTTGAAACTATGATTATGATTGTGGGAAATTTATTTACAATGTTATTTGATGATTGGATCCAACTTGTCTTGGTAGGTGTATCATTGTAGAATAATGGATGAGAATGCATTTAAAGAAGGTAGCTTAGTGGCAAGACCTGAGCTATTCAAAACTTACGTTTGTAATTTTCCATGAGTACTGATAATTGTTATTTTGACAAAACATGTATGTGAAGTGTATATGTCAGTCATTTTGATTATTTGATCCATTGCTTTATGTCATGTGACCTCTTTGGCCTCATGTGGTTCTGAGAACTGAATGCAATAGAAAAGGGAAATGGAATGAAAAGAGTGATTTTTTAAATGAGAAATGTTTTTTATGTCCTTGAAAAACAATAATAAAAATTATATATTATTGTTAAGTATTGGTAATAGGGATATAATAGAGATTGCATATCTTGAATTTTGTATAATGGGATTTGATTCCGTTTCCATTAAGGTAGCCAAACAGGTTGTTGGTCCTTAACAATGATATATTTTCTATTCAACAAGATGCTTCAAAAAGCCTAGGGCTTGTTGCCATTAGAGGCATCCAGAGAGGAGCTTTGGATAGTCACCTAATTTTTGTTTCTAGATTGTAAACGTTTGCATTTTTGGTTTTTCATTTTAAGCCCTGTTAGTCTGATTGCTAGCTGCAAAATTGTCTTCTAAACAAAAGTGATTTATAGTTGAAGTTTTGTAGAATCAGTTGGTGATATTTTCCTAATTTGTGAAATATTCTAATGCACTTAAAAATGTGGGCTTGGATGTCCAGGTTGAGGGAAGAACTATTAAAGCTCAAATATGGGATACTGCCGGACAGGAACGATACAGAGCAATAACTAGCGCCTACTATCGCGGTGCCCTTGGAGCTCTTCTGGTCTACGATGTGACAAAACCTACGACATTCGAGAATGTTAGCCGATGGCTAAAGGAGCTTAGGGACCATGCAGATGCTAACATTGTGATCATGTTGATCGGGAACAAGACGGATTTGAAGCACCTTCGAGCTGTTGCCACAGAAGATGCCCAGAGTTACGCTGAGAAAGAAGGCCTTTCATTCATCGAGACATCCGCTCTCGAAGCTACCAATGTCGAGAAGACATTTCAGACGATTCTTGCGGAGATATACCGCATCATCAGCAAGAAGTCACTGTCTTCTGGTGAGCCTGCACCTTCTTCTGTTAAAGAAGGGAAGACTATAAATGTTGGGGGAGCTGAACCAGCAAAGAAGCCTTGCTGTACATCTTCTTGAATTAGCTTTGTATTATTAGTTTTCCCTACACACCTTTCTCAGTTTTTCAGTATCATACTGTCAATTATATCGTATCATGTGGGTTGTTGTTATATTTGCTTGTTTTGTTTATCATTCTTTTGGAACAATATTTTGTTATAAAAGTTTTATCATGATTTCTTAGGTTTTTCTGTGCATTGCGATTCATCTGTCCCAAGGACTCAGAATTCGAGTGCAGCTATTAGAAAGAGTTTAGTTTGCCAACAGAAAAGAAAGAGGACAAAAATTTATTGTTATTTTTAAATGTTTGGTACTAACCAGTCCATAAAAATATAATAAATGGGTTTTTTAAACTAGTAATACCACATGATTAGATTTTTCTTTAGGTTTTTATTACATGCGTTTTTATACGAGAATCTGCAAATAAGAGATCTGTTATGATGGAGACGGAAAGAATTAATAAATCAACACACACACACAAAAGAAAATATTTCATCATAACGTTAAATTTTAAGAAACATTACATAAAGTGGTGTCACTATATAAATTTATGCTATTTGACATTAGATATTTTGAATTTTTAGTGTACTAAATTATGCTCTAACATATTGCTTCTCTCTCGTTTGTTTAGGTTCTCCAAAATTCATCAACTAAATGACTAATGCAAAGGTCAATGTTACAAAGAATCAGGATTTTATCTAGTTTTAAAATTCAAATCACAAAGCAAAAAAAATTAAGAAAATATAGTCGACACTCTACTGATGATAATTACATGTTTGACCTTATGAAAAGTCTTGCTAGCTCATTGTCCCATTCACTTTTTGAAGTAGCAATCACTATTTTTAAACGATATCTAATCGTTACTTTTAATTGTATTAATTTAATAATTAAAGATATAGTATTCTTTTAAACAACTAGAAGAAGCAAGGACTGCCTTGCATTGCTTGGTTAATTCATAAGGTGACCAATGGCTCAAACAATCTATGCAAAGCTACAACCCAGATTCTTTATTGTCATGAAAGTTACAACATATAATACATTTTTAATATATATATATAGAGAGAGAGAGAGAATGGAAAAAATATGTCTCCATTTTTATGGCCCCTTTGGGATGTAAAAGGCCATGCTTATATAAAATATTCAATTCAGTAAGGATGCCAGTAGCTGCAAAATTTGGTACCAAAAACAAAAGATGACTGCAAGAAATTGCTTAGATTTGATTCTAAATTGAAGGGTTCATCAGAACTAGGTTTAAAAGACTATGAAAACAGACCATAGTTCAACAGTTACAGAGAAAATGATGCATATCCAGAGAGTCAACAGGTTATATTATATTAACATGATTTCACAGGAAAGTAGAAAATGGAGATGTTTTCTGATTTAACCACAGCAGTTGCTCTTCTGCTGGATTGGTTGTCCCTTCATCTCAACAGTTTCTCTTGACTTGCCACCTGCTGTTGGTTGGCTTCCCATCCTACAATCACAAAAGAGAATGCTCAATGAAATTATTAAACAAGCCTTTTAATTAATTTATCTAAAGATTTTATTGTTGATAAAGCATAATAGCGCTACGCAATCTATGTGACCAACTCTACCTAGTGGGATAAGATTGTTATAAGTGTTATCAATCTCTCTAACAAAACCATGTCGTCAGATTCTTGTTGCAATTCAAATCCTTTACATTAAAAAAAAAAAAATAGAACAGAATCCATCCAGAGAGATAAAGAAAAAAAGAGTAGATGAGTGTGATAATATAATGTGAGTCCATACACAATCACATTCTCTTGTATTGGTCTCTCTCCAAATGTATAAATCCATGAAATGTGGAGGATTCAATTTGGATTTTTCTTATGGTTTAAGATTATAGAATTGTTACTTTCAAAAAATTTGATCCCCAGATTAAATATTTTCATTGAAAAACTATATGACCAACTCATCAGACAAAAGGGTACACATGAGATTGTTAATTGTTTTTGATAAGTAATGAAGTAAGTGATCAGAATATGTCTGTAACCAACATACAGCACCATAAAATTAAAATCCAGAAATAGCAAGGAGTAAAATAAAAAAGTGAACACTAAACTTCAAAGATTACAATTTCGCCATTCAAATTTTCATCAGTTACATTAAAATTGTCATAAAAAGCAAGGGCTTACACTTGTTATATTATTAAAATTTTCAATTGTAGATAATTTTTAACTTTAACCAAGTGGAAAAGAGCCGGCAAAACAAATCAAACAAAAACTAAATCATACTACTCATTATCTGTGAATTGATCAATATATCTCAATCATTCAGAAATAAGGGAAGTGGAAAGAAAAATACTTCTTTTTAATCTCAGCCGTCATGGTTAAGAAGGCTTGCTCCACATTGATTGAGTCTTTAGCACTTGTCTCAAGGAAAGGGATACCGAGTTCATCAGCAAATGCCTGTAATTCATAGTCATATATATGAAGAAATTAAGTTAGATAAGCAACACATTAATTAATTTCTTTCTCTTTTAGAAAGTTTCAAATTTTTTTAAAAAAATATTATTTATTGCCTGAGCGTCCACTGGTAATCACAACATTTGATCCCTACCATCAAACAAAAATCAGACAATTTCACTCTATGCCTCATGTTAAGTAGCTATCAAACTATCCCATTTGCTTATATAAATAAAATATTATCAAGTTTGAATTTATACATAGCATTGTCAAGATGTTGCTACTTACAACGAGATCAACAAAAAACGTCTAGAACAGATAGAAACAGAAAACTCCTATTAATAACAACAAAAATATAGAAAGCAAGCATGTATGAGCAGAGGCCTGATGTCTGCTCATTGATTTCATCACTAGGTTGAACTTGAGATAAAATAAAAAAATTGTGAAATTACAACCATAAGTGACATTTACCTTAGCTGTTTTCGTGTCAACAACCTTGTTATCAACTAGGTCGCATTTGTTACCAACAAGAAGCTTGCAAACACTGTCATTAGCATATCTATCAATTTCATTCAACCACTGCTTGACATTGTTGAAGCTTTCTATCTCAGTAACATCATACACAATCTGTTGCAATCTCAAACCACATATACAGTTCAAAAGTTTGATAGATTTTGCCACCGAGATAAGTCTATATTATATTTCTTGCAGTTCAATGACGATAGAACAGAGCCACTTACAATTATTCCATGAGCTCCCCTATAATAACTACTTGTTATGGTTCTGAATCTCTCTTGTCCGGCAGTATCCCACTAAAAATGAAAAGGATCGAGTATCAGATACTTCACTCCTGATTAAAATTTTAAAAAATTAAGCTTTGGAGTATATTAGCAAGCAAACTAAACTAGAAGCATGTTTTAATAAGGTTACGCCAAATGCCTAAGCTGAATTCTACAACCAAGTTGCTCCTGGGAAAACACGAAGATCAAGAGAAGAATGAAGTTGGAAAAACCATGAAATGGAAAATTATCTCCAGATCCCCTCTGCATGTACTATCAAAATCAGATGATATGGGTGTATATTAAATAAAATTTGCAACTTTGAATGCAATATTTTGGGAAATCATAGGCCTAATTTGCATGGTTTTGAAGCACAAATGTTCTGAACAATGAAGTAAAATACACACTACTTTTCAGATTTTGGGTGTGTTTGGAAACACACAAAACCTAGGTTTTGATAAAACCTAGATTTTGAGAAATTTTAAAACAAACAGCCATATTTGTTCAAACGGGTTTTTGAACTAAATTATGGTTTAAAACCAAGGTTTCAGATAAGCTGGTCAGAGTAGCTTATAGAATAGTAAAAGAGCTTATAAACTAACTAATTACTATATTACCCCTACTTTTTCCTACACCATCTCTCCTATTTTTTCTTACACCATCTCTCCTCTCTCCTACTTTTTCTTACACCCTCTCTCTTTTCTTTTCTTACAACCTCTCTCCTCTTATATCTTATTTCTCTCTATTTAATACTCATACCCTTTTTTGTAATTTACTAATAATAAAAATATTTCTGGAAATAACTATCCAAACACTCATTTATTCAAAACCACTTTTTTTTCTTAAACTCTTCTCCAAAAGTCCTTTTCTATAAGCTGTCCAAAAGCCTTTTTTTTTTTATAAGCCCATTTCCAAAATCTTATCTAAATACACACTTTATAACACAGTCCACAGAAAACAACTCAAAACAACATTAATGTAAGTTTCATCGCTTCCTTAAACTTTATCAATAATATGATCCTACACAACATCATATAGGATGACACATGCTAGATATCATACCAGCCACATAGTTAGTCATTAATACATATTCCTTTTACATGAAGAGCACGTATGATAAAAGCCACAGTTTCTACTCACAATCTGCAGCTTCACTGTTTTCCCTTCTTGCTCCACGGTTCTGATTTTCTGAAAAAAATAACAAAGGACGTTGCTGATTTTCAATGATGAATATATCTGAATATAAATTAAGAGAAAGAAAGAGAGATTCTTTTAGAAACGTACTTAATAGAGTAGAGAATGATACTTACGAAATCAACTCCAATGGTGCTTATGTAGCTGTCCACATACGAGTCATCCTAAAAATTATAGTGAACAATGAAATCAAATTAACCAACCATTAACTCGAAACCTTGTTTCACTCAGCAGAATAACCCAAATTAAGCAAAATGGGAGACAATAGAACATAAATGCACCAACAAAGTCAACTCACAGCAAATCTGAGAAGCAAGCAAGATTTTCCAACCGAGGAGTCCCCGATTAGCAGAAGCTTGAACAGGTAATCGCTGAAAATGAAACCAAAAACACAAAAAAAAATATCCAGAAATTTCACACAAACAATTCCTGAAAAAGAAAATAGAAAAAAAGAAAAAATCTTTGGAGGGAAGGAGCGAACTTACTATTCGTTGCTCATTGGGGTTGTTTATGATCGAAATGAGTAACGTGTCCTGCGGTTAGTTTCTCTCAGGGACTACCACGAAAGGAAAGAGAAACGAAAGAAGGAAGAAAAGCGACGAAATGGTGCTGTCCCTCACCTCATCATCAGTCACTACCATGATTCTGCTTTTAAAGAATTTATATTGATTAAGAATAATTTCTTTTATTTTTGCCGTGCAATTACAGTTAAGGCCATTTTCGGTGTTTGAATATATCTTGGCGGTGGTTAGCATGCAGATCCCTTATTAATAACCATCTCAACACACGCGGGCGTCATGCGTGTTGTCTTGTTCATCTGGTAGATTGTGGCTATCATTTTTTACACGAAATCTGAAAATAAATTATAAGTAGCTTTATTATATTTATTTGGGTATGAAATGATAAATATATATTACAAAAGAGATAATGAAATAATAATCTCTGATGGCACATTTTAGTCATTTTCATTGATTTCCTTAATTTTCATTGAAATAAACGTTTTAGATAAGGGTAAAATTGGTAGTTTATAAAAAAATATGCCCCCATCAACCCAAGACTCTAAGAGGACAAATATAAAAAAGCTTTGTCACATAATTATAATTTGGCTTAATTTCATGTTATACATAGGTAAACTCCTTAAATTTTAAAATTTTATAATGAATCACTCTAACTCTTATATTTATATAGATAATTTACTTCGATAACTCTTCTACTAGTAGTTTGGTTCATTATCTATCTACATATATATATATATATATATATATATTAAAATTTAAGGGTTTATAATATGCACATGAGCTTCAATCTCCCTAATCTATTCCTATATCTGTTTAAGCTCCTGCTCCTTTCTTTGAAAATTAGGTTCAAAATATCTTTGATCAATATATCTTCTGAGGTCAGCATCTAGTTGCTGTGCTTGAGAGTTAAGCCTCGAATGAAGCTTATTAACTTGATCATTCAATGATTCAACCTGAGAAGATAAATCTTCATTATTTGCAAAGATAAGATCCAACTTAGAATCAATCCGAGAAAGAAACTTGTTTTGACAAACAGCATTGTCAGTGTGTTAATTAAGTACTGCTTTTGTTGGAGTAACAAGCTTAGGACCATGCGGAGTAACTTCAGTACTTTTAATATAAGGTCCTCTGGTAACTTTAGTTCCTTGATCAAAGCTTTCTTCAAGAGAAGGAAACTGAGCTTCATAAGGATGAGAATCCGGATTGAGCATGGCTATACATGGTTGAGGCTGGACTGGTGGAATAACTGGTATCACCGGAGGTGGTTCTGGAATAGCAGGTTCTGGCTGTTTATACTGAGAAAAGACATCAGCAATTAGATCATCATGTCCTAGCTCCTTCAATAAATCATACAAAGACATTTTTTATCTAGGTTTCACAGCATTAATATCCCAGTTAACAGCAAATATGGGGTTAGGTGGTTCATCATTATCATCTCTAGGCTTTCTGTCCCTAGACTGATTTTCTTGCTTTTTCTTTTTCTTTTTCTTTTTCTTTTTCTTTTTCTTTAGAGCTCTTCTGAAATCTTCATCATCAGAGAACTCCCAAAAAGAAGGATCATGGCATTCACAGTCTAACTCGCACATAGAATTATCAAAGTCCTAGATAAAGTGCCCATGAACATGAGACACATATACTGATTCAGCAGTCTTTGAAAATTCATGTACTGGAGGATCACTAGCTTCAGGGTCACTGGAATATGCAGGAGAAATTGTAGTAATCATCCTGGAAGGATAAGAACCTTCTGATCTAGGCTTCTGAAAAATTGTTCTGACAGTGCCGTCAGGCATCTTTGAAACTACAAGAGGTGCAATAGTATGAACATTAGCAGGAGTTGGGTTGAATTCTTATTCATAGTTGGTTATCCACTCAAGAGGAATAATCTGAGCAAGCTCCTCTCTAGGAATCTGCCTTGGGATGTTAACTATGGCTGGTCCATGAGTATTGTCTGTGAACATCAACAAAGCATCATGTGTATCTGTTGGAAACTGGAGATCCAGAGAGTGATTTTGGACTCTATAAACCAACTGATGATGTAGAGTAGCTGCTATAGCTTGAGGATCAAGTTTAGCACCAACAATCTGCACTTGAACTTTGATTCTCCTGGAAATAGTAGGATTTGTCAACATCATATTGAAGTTTAGAGTAATGGTCAGGACAATACTTCCATTACTGAGAGTAGTCACCAAGGTACCAATCAGGGCATTTGGATACTCATGATAAGCAGTGTCTAACAAAGCAATCTTAGCAGAGACAGGAAGTCTTGTTCTGCCATGTAGTGTAAGAACAAGACGAACAGCTCCAAGATGGAGATGGGAATATCCCTGTTCAATATAAGAGTTGATGAGCGGCTGAGGCAACTCCAACGTAACATACTGTTCACTGCTTGTAGAAAGAATACCACATTGGTCAAGACAAGAACTTTGAATGATCTTCTTAACAGGAAGAGAGGTTCTAGAAATGAGATGGCGAATATTTCTGAAGGTAGTGGAACGCTGTCTATGAAAGAGAAAATATGGATTTAGAAGTGGTAACTCAGTATCTCTGATACGAGCTTCTTCTGAAAGATAGATAAATTCAACAAGGTTATCAATTTTATGGGAAAGAGTACGGCGAATAGATGAGGGTATACGGTCTATAGATAAGGCGGAAGAGATTCTAATAGGTTCAGCTGAAGTAGAAGATGTATCACTCATCGTAGTAAGGTCTCTCTCTTACTCACTTTCTCTAACTTTATTTCTACTAGATTCACCAGAAATCATATAACTTAAAATTTGAGGGGTTATATACATATAAAAAATATAATTTAAGGGTATAAAATTTAGGAAGAATTATAGCGAAGTCATGTAAAAGATAATTAATTATAAAAAAATCTCCTAAAATTATTAAATAATTAAATAGTCTCAACGGACTTTGGAGTAATATATTTAAATCATAAAAAAATACAATTGCCTCTACTATAATAGAAGGTTCCTTCGATAGGTAAAAGAGTTTGTGTTTTATTATAGCAAGGGCAATATTATAATTTACATATAGAGTTGAAATTTATGGTTGAAATTTTCGGGCTTGAAAGTTTATATTGGTTGCTTTTTAAGTTTAAAAGATTGAAGGATTGTTTATATATAGAGAGCTTTGTGTAGTTTAATTTTATAACTTTTATGACAAAGTGTCACAAAATATCAAACATGTAATTAATTACACAACAATTTAAAAGGTAGGCATCAGATACATTGATATACCGAATGATTTTGAATAACCATTACATAGTACTATTTCAGAAAGATTATGAAAATTGATTGCAGCTCCAATAATATTAAAACTTACAAAATCAAAGGAATCACCAAAAGGATCTCTCTTTGTATATGTTTGTCTATGATGAATATGCATATAAACTCAATCTCTCCTGGCATCTCTCTCTCCAGTTACACTAAAGCTCACTACAAACACTTCAATTATAGAAGACAATCATCAGGAGAGAGAATCTTATTAAAAAGATCAGAAAAATGCAAGTGATTAGTTTTAATCCCGAGGACAAAATGGCTTATCCAGGTCATCTCTGTGACTAGGAATTGTGAAGTGCCTTAACCTTCCTTCTTGTTTCTTCATATACTTGTCACACAAGAAAGCCCTAGAAAATTTGTCTTCAACCTCTCTATTCACATCATGAACAAACACATCAGTTTCTCCACTTTCTTTGTTCCTAGCCATCATTCCAGCAGTATATATAGCAGTCATCCTCCCAGGAGCTTCTTCATAATACCCAGTTGGAGCATCCACCATTATCAAATCCCATTTTATCTCATAGACCTCACTGGGCAATCCCTTCAATGCAAGTCGGCACGTTGAATACCTAGGATCTCCCAGTGCTGTACATTCTGGTCCTTTTCCTACTTCCATCAAATTGTCAGCTTCATTCACTTTGCTGTCATAGGTCACGTGGTAGGACTCTAGTCCGGGAAACCGGCGCCGGATTTGCTCGATCCAAGCCTCATCTTCCTCTAGGAAAACCGTCCGGCCACCGTGGTTGAGGGAGCTCCACACGAGGCTGTCATGGCCCAGGCCAAAGACTAGGAAGTTGCAGGGTGATTTCTTTTCTAAAACTCTTGCTGAAACTGAGATTTCTTTTGATGTTTGTTGTGGGGTTATGGTTGAGGTTGAGTAGTGGATGAGAGCTTTGGCTAATGAAGGAGGGATCTTGTTGCAAGAAAGGGAACAATCTTGTTTCGCGCTGCCATGATCATCATCATCATTTGAAGATCTTAGGGTTAGAGAAGAAGATGATGATGCTTTTGATGATGAACTACTTGGAGACATGGCTTGTTGGTTAGAATAAGGAGAGTACTTTGGCCATAAAACTAAGATGAAGAAAAATGCTACCAAAAACCCTAGACTCAGAAGCTTGAAGTTGAGAGCTTGATGGGACTTATTAGGCCTCATACTTCAATACCTAGTTACAGATTCTCAGAACTGAGTAAAATCTCAAGAGAAAGAGAAAGCAAGCATGAAGAAGAACTTGAATGAGTTTGGGTGTGGATATATGGGATTGATTTTGCTGAGAGGTCAAGTTATGATAAGGTAAATGGTGGGAGGAGAAGAAGATGATGAGAGGGTGATTGATTAATGCCTTATGCTTGGAGATGAAGAGAAGGAAAAAATCATGCAGAGAGGATAATATCTGACGCAGACAAAGGAGCTAACAGAATTTCTGATGAAGCAAAACGGTTAAGGTTGTTGGATCTGCAAGTTTGGTGAAGCTTCCATTTTATAGTGTGTCTAGTTTTGAGCTTTCATGTTCAAGTATTCATTTGTTGATCTATGTTTGTTTCCTTTGGAGTGCCTCACAAACAAAATCTAAATTGGACTATGACATGAATGTTTTTTTTCCCAAAGTCAAAATCAAAATAATTAATAATCCACTTCCTTAATTTCAATGTTACCTTAATTGTACTATTTTTTTTTATTAAGTAGGTAGATTTATAATATTTATGTCAAGTTTATATTCGGATTTCTCAGTATACTTTGTATTATAAAATTTTTTAAAGGAACAAAACAGAGAGGCATAAAGGCTGAGATGTGAGGTAAAACCGCTTAGGTTTTCCAGTATATTAAGATTTCTCTCAGTATACTATTTTTGTTTTGTTTCTTTTCTTTTATGTAACGTGACTCCACGTGTTGATATGCATGCATAAGGGTCTTTTTCATCTTCTGTTATTCTTTATTGATTTCTTTTTAACTTTTGAGACTTATTGAATTCTTACGTGATAAAAAAAACAAAGCAATCATTGGCGTGCAAATGAAGATTTATAAAGATTTAAACAAGACCAAATTCTAATAGGATATGTACTATATGATAAATTATTGTTAATATTTGAGTAGATTATGGCTCGCTTGTTTGCAAAAAAATTTAATTTTTAATTTATTTTTTTTCCTTTTAGTCATTATATTTATTTCTAAATAAAATTTAAATATTGGTTTATCATAGAGAGAGAGGCTAACCTCTCCTATTAAACTTAATCCCCATTAGCCTAAATGATTTTAAATACTCTACCCATTCATAATTGGGCATGTTTGGTATGACAAAAATAATGATATTATAGAAGAAAAATAAGAGTGAATGATTATAGTTAAAAAATGTGAAATAATATTTACTAATATAATAATTCTTAAAATTATTATTTTTAATTATAATTATTAGTGAAATATGAAAAATAAGTACTAAAGATATTTTTCTGTTATAAGTAACAGTAAAGATAATTCTAATTATCAATAAAATTGATAAATTAATACAGATAATTTTATTATTATTATTATTAACTAAAAATAGAAATTATTTATTTAATAGCTTTCATTTAATTGTCCAATTAAATATTTTTAATGTAGTGCAAATTATAATTACTCCACTACACCTGCCATTCCACAAAGCCCATGCCCTCTGAATTCATCTTTTGGAGGGGGCTTCCATGAGACACAATCATCTCCTCTCTTGTATATAAAACCTTTGCAAGTTCATGGTCAAAGTATTTATAAAAAATCAAATTCACACTCATAAAGGAAAAAAACATTCATATTCGTGAAAAAACTGTCGACAGTGAGTACTGAACCTATTCTTTGGCACTCAGAACTTAAAGTATTAACTAATATTAATAAATACTATATCAAATTATCAATAATAATGTAACAAATTATCACTTTTTATGTAGACATGCATACTATTTTTTTTTACATAAACTTATAGTATCTACTGTCGTAAGTAAGTAGTGACTAATCTCCTCGTATTATAAATTTTCTAAAAAAGACTTTAGTATTGGCCATGAGATTCTCTTCTAATTTTGTTTAAAGAACCTAACTAAATATCAACTATACTAAGCTCATAGTTATATTTGATTTTAATAATAACAAGATACAAATGAAATAACAACTGTACAGAATGTCAAAGTTGAGTAACCAATCAAGATGTAAAAAAAGGAAAAAAAAGTTGAGTAATTAATATGGAAATGAAACAATTGGGCAAAGCGTGTGATCGTGAACTTGCTTGGAACTATCATATACATATATATATATATATAGTGAACATCATCAGCCTTACAAAACATTGAATCTAAGAAAACACACTACGTACTCATCTTCCTATAATCATTATATAACTTTGTACGGCCCATAAACATATACATTACAATTCATTGTAGAGAAGCAAGACAAGAGGGCACAAGTATACACACGAACGTACATAATCATATATATATATATATATGTATGTATGTATGTATGTATGTATGTATGTATGTATATAAGTAATTAATGTTTTAATTTGGTGCAATTAAAAGCACACCCAGTTAGTGGTATCAGAGTCTAACTAGTGTTGAAGGTGCAGAAGATGAAGTTAATTATTCTTTAAGTCTTGAGCTTATGATCCAAAGCACCTTTACGTAAGACTTGCTGGATTTGTTTTTCGTGTTGCCTCAACATTTCTTCCAAGTTCTCCGTTGCAGACGCCAACGGTCCTGAATATAATATTGCATCTTCCCATTCTTCCCTCCGTGTTCCTGCTTCGTCACAAATTATAATTAATTAATTTATTTCATTTCCTTAAACTTAACAACGAGAAGATCAGAATACCTTAGAAAGAGGTTTGTTGAGACAAGATTTGCGGGATGCAGGCATCAAGAGGTCGGATTCTCCGGCGGCCGCATGTCTATACCTCTCGCCGAAGCCATCGCCTCCCCACACGGAGGAGTTCCCTCCGGCAGTCGCGATGACGTCGAGCCGGGAGGCGCCGTCGGCATTGACAGAGTTAGAGAACTTGGAGAGACGGGCGGCGTTGGCAGCATTCCAATATGCTCTCTGCTTTCTCCTGGTTCCGATAAACACCTCGAGTTCTCCTCCGGCAGCTTCATGCTTCATGACTTTCATGTAGGCGCTCTGCACCGTGGATTGGCCTGAATGACACAGTACTTTGGGTCCTCTTGTGCTTGCAGGTTCAATCAGCAACCCGTTCTTCTCCAGTCTACGCTTTGCCTTTGCCCCTGCTCGATTCTTCTCACAAAGAAAAACCTAAATGTCACTTCCAAGCAATGTGTTTGTATATATATATAGGCAGTATAGTGTGAATGTGCTTGTTGAAGAAGAAGAATGAAGAAACCTACCTCTGTGTTTGCTGAAAGGTGGGACTTAGAATCAGGTGGTGGGGCAGCTTTAGGGTTTGCAGAACTCTTGATGGGTTCTTGTTCATTTCCTTTCTTAGTTGGCCCTTTTTTCCTGTTGCAAAACATACCAAATTTGTCACATAAAGGGATCCACATGAGCATGAAATTACTTAAGACCTCAGTCCAATAAACACTTATATTAAAGTTAAGCCGGTATATGGGATAATTTTTTTTTCAATAAAAATAAAAAATTAAAGAAAACAAAAATAATTTAATTTGTCTAAAACAAAATTACATTACATTCACCCAAAAGTATGTTCATTTGACCTGAAAGTATAATTTTTCTAGAATTATAAATACTCAATAGTTATATATTATTTTTACAAAATACTATTAAGTTAAGAAATTAAATTAAAATTTTGACTAGAACCAAAAATTGAAATCTTAAAAAAGTATGAATAGTATCTATAATTTTAACTTATTCATGAGGTATATTATGAAAAACAAGACATAATTACCATAAGATCTGAAAAAAATTAATTATCTAAAATTCTAATAATAATAGAGAAGTATGTATGAAATTTCAGTATATGAGATAACAAGTTTATACTACTTAGTACTTACTTATCAGTAAAAAAATTTACTAATTAAATTTATTTTTTTAGGACCTCACAGTAATTCTCTTAAAAATAATCAACATTTATACAAAAATTAAGGGAGAAATTCAGTTTCGATGGATAACATATTCGTATTGTTAGTGACCATGCTAATATGGTTCAGAATGTCAAGTAGGACCAAACCTACTATGCAAGTGGACTAGTTAAACACCCCTATTATCAATCAATCCAATTGGTATTTATTAAAAAAAATATACATTTATTTTCTTTTTTCCACAAAGTTTAGAAAAATTTATTAAGAGATTATTTATATTTTTATTAAAAGGAAATACAAACTTTTTTGAATTTTTTGTACTCTAAAAATTTACTTAAATTATTTTTTAGACTGAACTCCTTCATCATTTTAAAGTTACTTATTGTGAAGAAACAAAGTACTAATCAATCCTCTACGTCGTCAAAATTTAATTAATTTGAAACGTTTATTTTTATAATATTTAATTAAATCATTAATTTAAAATTGGCATTTGAAAGATTGATTTCTCTTTCCTTTTTTTTGTCCAGAATGAAAATATTAAAAAAATAAACAAATACTATTCAAACAAAATCAAATAGAGATGAGCTCGTGATGTACATCAAAGATAGTGTGCCTCATAAATGTGAAAAAAGAGCAATTAGTCAATTATTTTCATAATCATCGTCTCTTGTAAGAAAAACCAATTCCAAGAGAAGAGAGGGATTGTTTTATCGGTATCATATGATGGTTCTATTCTAATGCAACCTTTAACACTTGAGAATGATTATTCTCAGTTGCATGGGAATGTAAGTTTACCAAAAAGTCCCCATCTATGCAAGTAGAGAGTAAATACAAAAGGTAAGTGATGAAGAGAAGGAACGACATAGATGTATACCTTCTAGCTTCCTCTTCTCGAAGCTTCACATTAAACTCCTTACTTGGTGGATACCTCGGCAAACTCGACGGCTCAGAAGGCAGCGGCTCTGTCGTGAAGAACTGCACAACACCAACATCATCAACAAGAACCAAAAAAATTTGGATCCTCTCAAAACCCTCGTCAAGTTCTATGTATAAGATATTAGTATTTCTACCTTTATCTTCCTCTATAAATATTTTCTTCTATCCTAAATATAAGAGTCATGGAAGTTTATTTTAACATTAAATGTAAGTTTTTAAATATATTTTTTCTAAATTTATAATTATTTTTATAAACTCTTCCCATATTAAGGGTGTTCTATTAGAAAATAGTTTCTTATGTAAATGATTAGTAGGGTTACTTTATGCATGAAACACTACACATTTTTTTATAAATATTTAACTTAATTAATTTTTTTAATATCTATGAATTAATTTTCTAACTCTTATATTTAGGATTGAATGGATTACTGTAGAAAATTTATGTATACGGCACAAAGTATTAGTGCTAGAACTTCATGAACTCGATCGAGGTTAAAACTTGAGAGGATCCAGATATTGTGTTATAACCAACTACAATCATGTGGTTGAAAGAGAAGTTATATATATAAGTACCTCGCTCTGAAGTGCTGAGGAAGCAGTTCCTCGATCGTCAGGTTCAATAGCAAGAAGCACATCGAGAAGTTTGAGAGCAGAGGCTGGAAAATCCTTGAATGTCTCTCCAACAACGCGCTTGTAAGGATGTCGAGGTTTGAAAATGGTGGCATGTGGTAACTTCGACTTCTTCCAGTATTTCTCAGAAGGCGATCCACAAAGCTTAAATATCTTATGCAGTTGCTCCACCTATATATACACAAACATATAAATCAATACATTAAGCTACATTATTCACAAGTTATGAACAGTCATTTCTTATATTACATCAGCTTATTTTAAGTGATTTTGTGTTGTATGAGATAAATAAGGGAGAAAAATTTGATCTCATTAAGTGCAAAAAGTACTTATTTTGATGTTTGTGTACCTCGGTTCGACCGGGAGTGATAGGCTTGCCGTGGAAGAGTTCTGCGAGAATGCAACCAGCACTCCACAAGTCAACAGCAACGCTATAATTGGTGGCTCCGAGTAACAGTTCAGGTGATCTGTACCACAAGGTTACGACTCTGCTGGTCAATGCTTGGCCATCCAGCACAGTGGCGAGTCCAAAATCTGCAATTTTCAAAGTGCCCTTATAGTCTATTAGCAAATTTGCTCCTTTTATGTCTCTGTGTAGCACTCCCTTCTTGTGACAATGCTCTAACCCTCTCAATAGTTGCTGCACGTAGCACTTTATCTGCACCACCACCACACACCACCAAACATTACTCCTCTTGTCTATAATCAAATAATTACTAAATTACACTATTCATATGTTATAAATCTTGCTCATTCTTTATATTTAATTTAATAAAATATAAAAGCTATTCCACATCATGTTATTTACAAAGTTGTAAATAATGCAATGTTATGATTACAAGTCTAAAAAGAGAATTCATCCCAATTGTGAAGTGTGATTTATAAATTTAAGAGGCTCTTTTACCTAATAATAGGATGATCTTTTGAGATCGACTCTCCTTTTAAACTTATGATCATAATATGCAATTCATTCTAAAATTCATTTAGATAAACCAGACTACTAGATTTCTCTGAGTACAACATAAATTTGCTCAAATCTTGTTGTAAGCAACTTGAACTTGCTCGGATATTGCCTAATATTGCCCACGAGTAACATGGATTTTCATAGATCTTGCTCGAATTTACTGGCAAGCAACATAGACTTGCAAGGGCCTTGGCCAAGGTTTGCATGAGAAGACAGTTTGCACACCATTGAATTAGGAAATGAAGTACCTGTTCTTCAGAAAACTTGACGCCATGAAGAGATGCGAGGCCTGTGAGATCATGTTCCATATATTCAAAAACAAGGTATAAGCTGCCAGAAACCCTTGAGGTGATCACGCCTTCAAGCTTCATGACATTTGGATGATCAAGTCGTCGTAATATAATGATTTCTCTGGCCATGAAACGAACACTTTCTGGGTCCATATTTGTAAATCGAACCTTTTTTAATGCAACTATCTTATTTGTTTCCAAATCTCTAGCTTTGTAAACGCTGCTATATGTCCCTTGTCCAATCTGTGCCATTACATTTCCAACATCAATCTCAATCAACTGGAAAGGATTACTAAGAATAACAATATTTACTTTACCTTCTCTAACTTCTCAAAGGATTCTGATCTACGTGGAATCCAACCACTAATGGCTTCTCCTGCAACAGCAGATAACCATGAAGGCCACCCAGCAAGAACTTGGGCTCCTCTTTCTCCTCTTTTTATACTACCTATCCTATTCAACATCGTCATTCTATTTGGTCCTTCTTCTACACTTCTAATTTGAGTATTCCCAGGTTTCCCTGTTGTCTTACCATTCTTCTCCCCCTCGTCTGAAGATATCAACCTTGTATTAACATCGTTTGATCCACTACATTCTTGCATTGCAAGTTTTTTATCTCTCTTTGCCTTTGAGGATTTCTTCGGTTTCTGGACATGGTTTTCTGCGACATAATTGTGTGAATTTGTCCCTCTAGAGCATAAGGAGCCCATAATAATGATCACAATTTATGGTACTTTTAAGAGTTCCCCGAATTCTTTTCTTCTCGGTCAACCTTATTTCTTGTAATTTAGGGAAACGAGAGAATTCCAAATCCCCAAATCAAAGAAAAGGTCAAATCGATTAATGGGGTCGACCAGTGAAAGATTCACATGGCAATATCATCATTACGAACAACATGATGTTTAAAGAAGAAGAAAATATGTCCAAAATCAATAGGGGAAAAAACAACGGCCAATTTTGATAGATTCAGATGAAAAAACAAACGAGAGAAAAAAAAATCTAACAATCACGAATGCACGAACACCCGATAACCAAAAAAGAATATTAAAATTAGGGCAATTAAGGAAAGTGTTGATGAAGAATATGTAAGAACCTTATCAATTCGGATGAAATAACGAAGAAATTAAAAAGACCTAAAAGTATCTGAGAATCACAATTGGTACGAGGATGAGTGAGTTGGGTTCAATATATTTTCTGCAACGGCAGCAAATTTTTTAAACAGAGAGAATAGTTGCGGAAGTAACAACTAATTAACTATATTCTATTAAAAAATAAGACAAGTTGTGAAAATGAATAGAGAGATTTTCGGATCTGAATGACCTTACAAAACTGAAGAGGCCTAGAGTTTCTGGTTTGGGAAACCGCTCTGAAACGGGGGAACACAGAAACAGAGTAGGCGGGAAATATTTTGTTCGCTTCTGAATTCCCACCTTTCCAATTTATTTATGATTCAAATTTATTTTTGTACCAGGGAGGTCAACTAGCCTTACTGTTGATAATTATTTGAATTTTAATTTATCTATAAAATCCTAAGAAAAATCAAGTTTAAATTTTAAATATGAATTTATCCAAAAAAAAAAAACATTTTGAATGAATAATATATTATTTATGGTGACAACTGACAAGTAATTTATATACATAATATGTTCCAATTTTCTTTGTTTGGTTACATAAAAAGCTCCATTTTTTTTAACTGAAAAAAGTTCCAATTTTGAAGGAACAGAAGGCAAACCACATGAATTTGTATTCCCAAAAAGAAAATGGGTGGCCTAAACCAACTCCTTAGTGTCAGGGATCCGGCAGTCATTCTAATTAACTTAGCTCTAGCTCGTAGTAAAAGTTAAAGCCGTTACTTCAACCAAATATTTCTTTTTTAAATCGGTGTAAACAATCTTTCTATTTTGTATTAGTGAGATTTCATCATTCAATTTCTCTGAAGCTGTTGTACAAGACTTCTTGGATTTCCAGTAGTGAAGGGGTATACACATGTCAACCATACTTTAATTCACTTGTTCTACACAAATAACAAATGATAAAACTTTTACATGCTAGATGCTATATATGAATGTATTATCCTTTCGTGATTATAGAATGAAGGGCTTAATTGATTTAGTGTTTGTTTGGATTCAAAACTTTAATTCTACTTTTTTTTTAACTGTGATTTTATAGTTTATGAAGTAAATACGCGAAAGTAAGAGTTTGCATGTGTAAGGTTAGGCATAATAGAGTAGCATCTTTACCCAGTGTCTTACTAGAAACAAGTATAGATTATATTTTATAGCATGACACTCGATGCCTGTCAGGTAAAAATCCTAAAAATTTTAGATTAGGAATGGGCGGGTTGAGTATAGGCAGGCTTACATGTCAAAGTCATGATGTCATATTCATATTATGGAGAAAAATATGCAATTATTAACTTCTAAAATAATATCATATTTATATCTTTAAAAGTTAAATAATATTCATAATCTATTTAGAACAAAACAACAAAAAGATAGTAATTAAAATATTAAACTTTATTGCATATATAAAAAAAATATTGAAATTTAAGTAGTTTTCAATTGTAATTTTACATCAATATCCTTAAAGGTGATAAGGATAAAGTATCTGAAAAAATAAAATAAATAATTATAATTTATAGTGTAAAGTTAGTAAAATTAAAAAAAAGAAAGAAATCTAATTATAAATTTTAAAGGATGCAACTTACATATTTGACTACTCATGTTTATAATGTAAAATTATTTTTAATCATTAGTAGCTATTATATTCTCCTCTCAAAGTATAATATCTAGGGAAAAAAGCAAAAGAATAATTATATTATATATTATGAAGTAATATATATAATATAATTTATGAGTTTTATAATAAAAAATTACTTGAAAATTGAATAAATAAAAAAATGTGAGTAAATTATAGGAATAGGTTTTATGGCAAACAGTTAATAGACAAAATGAATATAATATATATATATATATAGGCCAAGGTTAAATAGGTAGGATAGCATACTTTTTTCAGTACATTGCTCTACTCGACATTTAGCTATGTCTGGCTCTACCAAATTATATTATAGACTATTTTTTTAAGATTAGGTTAAGCATTTTTTTTCTCTGGGCTCAGGCTCCAGTAAGCGCACTATGCAACCAGGCACCATACATATCCCTACGTGAAAGGAGTTTTATCTTGAGTTATATAAACGTGTTTATTATAAATAAATCTAAACAAGCACTTAGTTGCTACTAATTTTGAAACTCAAGTATCATACTCTCATGTATTTGCCTTGACCTGAATCTTGTGTGGCTGGAATTGCTCATGATGATTTGTTAGAAGTTTGGCCTTTGGAAGGAAAAAAGAGTAGCTCTGGTTTTATAGTAATGCTTCGGTTGTTTTGGTTTGAAATTATACTTGTTCAATTCTTAAGGAGTCTAGCGTGGTTCAAATTCTCATTAATTGGTCTGCGGTCGATGTTACATGTGCTCATGGAAAAGGAATTTACAAAACCTACGCATTAATTAAATATTTTTTATATCCTTAATATGTAATTTATTTAAATAATTTAATTAAATTAAATAAATTTTTATTTCTATTATTTAATATAAGACTCATTTAATTTTTTTGATACACTAATAAAATTAAATAAATAAGTTAATTATGATTAAATATAACCCATCAAAATAAATTCATACTATATATTCCTTAGTTTACCTAAATTAATTAAATAACTCTAATATTAATTATAATTAACTGATCTACTCAATTTTATTAGTTTATTAAAAAAAGTAAATTAGATTTTATATTAAGTAATACAAATAGTATTTAATACGAGGTATTTTCTCTAAAATACCATAACTATTTGCTTTAACTCCCCTCTATCTCTTATTTGTGTATTTGTTAAGGAAGTGTCAATATAAGTAAATTGGAGAAAAAAATTATAAATATAAAAAATATGTAATATATTAAATATTAAGATTAAGTTTCTAATTATGTCATATATTAAAAGTTATAGTAATAGTTTAGTATTGGATTGCTTGAATTTAGGTTGTGATTTGTTTTTTTAAGTGGGTGTTTGGGAGCATTCTTAATAAAAATCACTTTTACACTCTAAGAGAAAATTCCTCCTATATATTTATCTTTGTAGCACAAAATCATTTAAAATAAGTTAAACAAAATACCCTTTTAGTGTGTTTGTGTAGATTTGAGAGACTATTTGATCAAAGAATCAATGATGATGTTAACGGCCTAGTAATCTAGTAGACATTGTGATATGGAAGCTCTTTTACAGATAAAAGGCCAATATTCAATCCCATTTATATTACCAGATAGTTGAAGTCTATTAGTTTAAATCTATAAAAAGAATCAACACCAAAGACATGTTTGGTTCGCTAAAAATTGGAAGAGGGAAACTTTTCACTTGGTGGCGGCTCAAAAAAATTCTGTCAACCAATTTTTCTTTCTAAGCGATTTTTTAATCTATAATGGAAAATCCGATCCCACCTATTTTGGTGGGATATGATTTTCCCTCCTAGGCGGGAAAGGGTAAAATACAAAATTGTCCTTAGTTTTATATAAAACAAGTTGACACTAGACAATCTCATTTGCTGAGCTTTGAAGAACAAGTTGACTAACGAAGCTTCTGGTGTGGACGTTGAATAAGTTCAGAGATAGGTTAGTTGAGTTCTATATATCTATTTTCCCTTTTATTTAAACTCATAAATCTTTAAACTCATATTTGGCTTCCCTTTCATCCCTCCCTCGAGCTTATGTATCTTCTTATTATTTATGACTATTTTTATTTGTGAAATAAAAAATAAATTTTAAATTATAGAGATTTATTTTAAGATAGACATAGCTCTCTTAACAAATGATATGTCCCTAAAAAAACTCTTTAAATCTAGTTTTAAAAATAACAAGATCCATTTCAAAATTTATTGTATTATAAAAGATATGATTAAAAAAAATAAATACTAAAAACAAGGCGTGATGCCTTAGCATTATTTTTTAAAAAGTATATATACAATTGAGATTGATACTCTCAAACTGTTTTTTGGGTATCCATGAAAGAGCAATGGAGAAAGGAAATATATTTATTAGTAAAGTAACTACGACATTAGTGGTAGGAAGTTGGAAGAAAAATATTTGAGAACAAATATCATATTATCTAAGTAAAATACTATATATTATTTAATTTCTTATTTTTATTTAATTATTTTAATAATTTAATATCTATAATTATATATATTAGTATATTAATTAATGTTTATATAATTATTATATTTATTTATTCTAATTAATAAAATATTCATTAAGCAATATTATCATTTGCACATTTTTTTTTATAATTTTCTATCGCTTTAAACTAACTAAATATAATTTTTTTTAATGTCAACTAAACATTCACTTGGTAGGTAATTTTTTATTCCATTTCTTTCTTTTCAATTCTATTTCTTTGCATTTTAAATATTTCCATGAACCAAACTAACCCTAATGACTTGAGATTTGAGATGAATGTGTTATAGAATAGATTTTGAATTTCATTAAAATTTTGAATTAATGTTTTAATCATACAAGTAAAAATTTATACAATATTTGGACAAAAATTATTTAATTTTTTGATAAAACAAAAATTATTTAGTAAAATGTATTTCTTTAGGTAAAGAAGAAAAAATTTAAAAAGATACCCGTTATAAAATCGTTGAATATTTGTTTAAAAAACAAAGACCGTGCAGCATGCACCGGCCTGACAAATGAACGGGGAAAGAAACGGAGGAACAAACCCCTCTGAACGCCGCCACGCCGTTGACACGTAGGGTCATTTAAACCCGAACCGGATTCTTTAATTTACGAACCGGTAGCTTCGGAAGACACAGCTGGTGACAGCCTGTCACCAACGAAGTCCCACTCACCTATTCCCCTCACTACGTTCTCTCTGTGTCTCCGTCTTTCCTCGCTGCTCTCTCTCACACGCACCTTCCTCTCGCTGTCTGGTTCTGTGAGCAAATTTAGGGTTTGTGTTCCTTCGCCTTCTGATCCCATCCAGTGGGCTTCGGATTCTTCCTTCGATTTCACCAGATCAAGATTCTCTGCACTGTAGGCTTTCTTTTGATCTACTTTTAGTTCTGTTTCCTTCATTTCTTTACTAGCTTTTAGCCAATCTAGTTTTCTGACAATGGTTTTCTGTTCTATATTCCTCGCATTCACTGCTTTTCCTGTATATTTTGATGTTGTATTTGTTATTTTTGTTGAATGCATGTATTTATTAATGTTCAGATTATGCACCTATTTGCTGTTTTAACCTGATAGGCTTAAGTTTAGATTAAAATATGAAGAAGAGTTGGCTTATACTTGGTTATAGAGAGAGCGTTGGAGAGGAAAAGAAGTGAAATTTGTGATTTTTTTTTACCAAGTTTCGAAACCGGAGAAACTTATAATGACCCATTTTATTTGTATTCTCTCACCTTTTCTAGCTGGTTTCGTACTGACCAAGTGTATTTATCTTGTTTTGTTTGGGAAGTGTCAACTAGTTGGCTGTTCATTGTTTGATGAGTATGTAGTTCATGTTAAGGGGTATTGGTGGTGAGGGAAGAACCATGGAAAATGCCTTGTTTAAGTAGGAAAGCTTGTTATGTTTGTGTCCTTTTACTGGATTGCGGACACATAGACTACCTTTGCGTTTTGTTTTTTGGTTATTAGAGTGGATATTTTATTGTTCTAGGATTAGGCTAAATTGCAGAGAGCATCTTGAATTTTATGTCATCCATGGATAATTTTTTACCTTTAAGGCTTGACAATGAACTTTCGTATACATGTAGTAACTCCATGTTGTTAGTTTCTGCGTTGCACAATTAACCTCCAAAACTTTTTTTCTGCGGTTCCTTAAATTTGATGTTGTGTGTAGATAATCGTCAAGAGGTTACCTATAGAAAAATTCAAAGTTTATGTGAGGTCTATTGAGAAATTCTGAATCAATTTTTATACTCAGTTTGCCATTTAAGTATTTGACTTCCATTGTTATTATTTTTCCCCTGGATTTCAGGTTCTCGAATTAGATAGTCAATCCTTGAAACACATTTGAGGTTGATGTTTTTCCTGCAGAGTCTCATGGCCTTGATGTGTGTATGGAAGGATGCTACCTGATTGAGCAGGAATGTTTTATAATCATCATTGACGTTGAGTTATTGTTCTAATTTAATTTGAATTCATCTTCTACATGCAATTGGATAGAAGGCACAACTACCAGAGGATTTCTTGAATCCATGCTGTCAGAGAGCATGCGTGGAATCTGTACTTTGGGTAATGCCCCTGACGAGAATAGCTGCCGATGCATTCGGTGTGGTGACCATTTGTCTCGTAGCCATCTTGACTCTTCTTGGTTTTCTGTGCATTTTGTACTCCTTTTACTTCCGCTCTCGAATTCATCATCAAGGTTTTGTTCAACTCAGTTACTTTAGTGGTCCTTGGATAATCAGAGTTGCATTCATCATATTTGCAATTTGGTGGGGGCTTGGTGAGATTATTCGGCTAACTTATTTAAGGCGCATCCTTCACCTAAAATGGCACGAAACTGTTTGCAAATGTTACATTGTATCAAATCTGGGGTTTGCAGAACCATGCCTCTTCCTTACTCTTGTGTTTCTCCTCCGTGCACCTTTACAGAAGTTGGAGACTGGAATTATGAGCCAAAAATGGAATTGGAATACAGCGGGATGTATTCTTCTTTACTGCCTCCCGGTGTTTATTCTTCAGCTCATTGTTGTTCTGATTGGACCTCAGTTAGACAAGAATAAGGGTTCTGGGAAAAAGTTGCCTCATATTTTTACTAGTACAGCTGCTACATCTTCAAAGACATGGGATCGTGATATTGCCCTCTGTACTTACCCTTTACTCAGTACTATTCTTCTTGGCCTTTTTGCCATTATCCTGACTTCCTACCTTTTTTGGCTTGGAAGAAGGATTTTGAAACTAGTTATCAATAAGGGTTTGCAGAAGAGGGTTTACACATTAATATTCTCAGTTTCAGGTTTCCTTCCATTAAGGGTTCTTTTCCTTGGTTTATCTGTCTTATCTGGACCTGAGCAATTTACTTTTGAAGTTCTTGCTTTCTTGGCTTTTCTTGCCCTCGTATGTTGTGCCGGGGTTTGTATATGCATGCTTGTATATCGTCCAGTTGCAGATTGTCTAGCACTTGGGAATCTACAAGATCTAGAGGCTAGGAGGTTTATTGATGATCATAATGATTTTATGTCTCTCATTGCTAACCAAAGTCATCTGGAAGATTATGTCCAAGAAAATGTTGGGTCTAGTCCTGGTAGATATTCAGATGCTTCGATGAAGCGGGGGTCGATTTCCTTCAGGACAATGGAAAATGTGGAGTCATCAACAGGGGCATTTGTTGAGCTGAGCCTTTTCTCTCCCAGCAGAAATGCACATGGTCCCGGATCTCCATCGCTTCTAGGTTGGCCCATGCGACCCCTGACTCAAACAGGCTAGAAACTGATGTACTGAGTGAATGTCTTCAATTTTGTGGAAAGTAAAACTGATTGTAAAGGCTTTAGCTTCAATTAGGCTTTTAATTCTTGTTCCCCCCCCCCCCCACCCCCCTAATTTTAGATTATAATTGTTCTTTTTTTGCTGTGGAATTTATTGAGTACTCCTTTTAATCCATCCCCCTTGTGCCATCCATAATCTTTTTTCTGCCTCGTTATTTTGTATTTACAATGTCTGAATACTATTCTTGTAGCGGTGTATTCACCTGAGTTGGAATCCAAGGGCGTCTATACTTAAAAGTTGATTGTTATGTGTTGGGCAACAAGGGCACTTATCTTGAAAAAAGTGCAAAAATATGTAAAGGTTAATAGGTTCTCATAATTTACAAGTGTGCGGAACATGTCAGAATTAAGAAGTGCGTGCGCTTTATGTTGTAATAACTAAAATTGAGTAGGTATCATTAACAAGCTTCCATAGAGTAATTGTGTAATTTAAATGACCAATTATGTTAGTATGGTAGAATTAATGGGGATTGGTTTGAGTGGTAGTTTGATATTGATCAAATGAGATTTTAAGTTCGGTATTTAATATGGTATGGTCAAGTGCGCGAATGTAATTGGGGTAAAGTTTTGAAGAAATGGGTGGGTAATAAAAAATGTTAGTATGGCAGAGCTTGATGGCTTCGTCATAAACTGTATAATGAGTCCTGAGTTCATTTCCCTCGTGCCACCCTATCAGAATATTATTCTCTAACGACCGGTAGGCCTCTGGTGGCTAGAATTTGTGGGTTCTTTTTAAAAAAGAATGAAGGACATTTTAGTCATTTACTGTCAAAACATATCCTTTAATATTGCAATATAATGTCAGACTTTCAGAATTGAGTGTGTGACTACCAAAATTCTCCCTTATAATTATATATAATTTCTATGGTATACATTATTCAAATAATATAAGAACATTATTGCGTTACCTGTGTACCCCTCATATTTGGTGATGGAAAAAATAGGAACAGAAGTTCAAAATAGACCATCACAAAACATTCTAAAGTGGAGTCAATCAGTTGCTCTAGTAATCAATGGCCGAAAAGAAAAATTGCTCCAAGAAAATCTATCGCTTCTCAATCAACATGGTAATCACACTCAATCGTATAAACAAGACAGAACAAAACAGGGGATAAGGTGCAGGACCAAAATTTGGCATCTGTAGAATGCAGGTAATATTTATTGTACAAATACAGAACTAAGTGTAAAATAAGATCTATGTAGATGAACTGTTGCCATGAATTAACTGTGTTCTCAGAAGCAAATTCAATCATCAACTTCAGCTTTAATTTCTCTCAGCAACTCGTCCTTGTAATCCTCGAAAGTTCCATCGAAGGTTTTGACGGTACCATCCTCGACTACCCATATTTGACTCCTCTCTTCATCCTCGCATACTCGTGATATCAACCTAGAATCATGACTAACAAGAACAACTCCACCAGTGAATTCGTCCAACGCATCGGCTAACGCATCAATACTTTGCATGTCTAGATGATTAGTGGGTTCATCCAATAGCAAAATGTGGGGCTTTGACATGGATATCGAGGTGAATACGACCCGAGCTTTCTGCCCTCCCGATAGTTTGGCAATAGGGGTAAGATGATTATGGCTAGGTAATCCAAACTTACCAAGTTTTGCTCGGACAGCCTCTTGCTTGCTGAGTCCTTCCTGATCTGGATGGTGACGAAGAAGATACTGAACGGGTGTTTCATCCATTGTTAGAAGGTCCACAAAGTGCTGGGAATATCTTCCGATCCTCAGTTTCTGACTTCTTCGAACTTCACCCTCAGATGGAGACAAGTCACCTGCAAGAAGATTCAGCAGCGTCGATTTCCCAGCTCCATTAGGCCCAACAATGGCTACACGAGTCCCCATATCAATGCCAACATCAACATTTGAGAGTCTGAAATCTGGTCGATTTGGATAGCTGAAGCTCACTTCAATAAGCTGCAGCAGAGGAGGTGTTAGTTCAGTAGGTTCAGGGAAGTGAAACTCGACACTGTAATCCCTCCACTTTTGTGGAACTTCTGCTGGGGTTTCATCCTCATCAACAACCTTGCCCTTGCCCTTGCCTTTTGCTGCTTCCTTAGCAGCTGCAAACTTAGCTCGATCCTTCACCTTTTCCTGCTGAACCCGATTTCCACTTCTTTTGGCTGCTTTCAACTGCTTATCATAAATCTCAAACTTCTTATTCATCTCTTTGCGACGCTGCTCATAACCACTTTCAAAATCATCAAAATTTCCACGGTAGATATGAAGTTTCAAATCATGCAGATGAATAATCTCATTGCAAACTGTATTTAGGAAATCCCTATCATGTGAGACTACGACCAAAGTCTTCTTCCAACGGCACAAGTACTCCTCCAACCAGAGGACCGCTCTCAAATCAAGATGATTTGTCGGTTCATCAAGCAATAATAGAGTTGGCTGAACAAAAAGTGCTCTGGCTAAAGATATTCTCATCCTCCAACCCCCACTAAATGATTTTGTAGCACGGCCCTGCATATCCTTTGTAAAACCTAATCCTGCTAAAATCTTTGATGCTTGAGCTTCAGCTGCATCAGATCCCATCAGCTGTAACTTATCATACAGCTCAGCAAGCTTCTCTCCTGCATCATCTTCATAACTATCATCCTTGTCTGAACTTTCTTCAACAGAACTTGCATTTAGAAGAGCCACTTCTTGCCGGGTTTTAATAAGTTCTTCATTAGCTGAAACAACAGCTTCAAGTGCTGTTTTATCATCACCGACTACCTCCTGTTCAACCAGAAGCACATCAATATTCTTTGGCACTGGTATCTTCCTCCAGGCAAGGAGCTTCAACAGTGTGGACTTACCCTTTCCATTGGGCCCAACCAAACCATACCTCTTCCCATGAGATATCTTCACTGATGCATTCTTAAGGAGTTCTTTACCCCGAGCTGATACAGAAAAGTTTTCTATTGTCACATCTTTCACATTGGCATCCGCATCATTTTCTCCCTCAAGCACTGAAGTCCGGCTTCCAATGACCACAGTAAAAGCTTCACGGTCATCCTTAAGTGCTTCCTGCTTAGCCAACTCTACAGCATGGGCAGCAAGAAGATCCTTCTTTTCCCGCTTTTTAAACTCTTTGTCAGTGATAGACACCTCAAGAGGCCTTTGCTGCTGAGTTGACCGCTTAGGCACACTATTTTGTTCTTGCTCCTCTTCCATGACATCTTCATCATCAGAGGGAGGAAGATCGATATCAGCATATGCAGAAACTTTTGGAGCAGGTTTTGCCTTGGGCTTACTGGTTGAAGAAGATACTTTTTTGGGTTTATCGGGTTTTTCATCCATACTGGCAAGCATGGCAGAGACAGAGAACTTTTCCTTCTTAGCCTTTGTGGCAGGGCCAGCTTCATCTGCCTTTTTCCTTCCCATTGCAAAAAAACTAATACAAGGAAGCAGAATCCATATAAGTTTATGTCAAAACTCTCAACCACACTAATGCCAAAGAAGAACAAAATAGGTCTTCACAATCCCATTAAGGTTTTCGAAACACTCAAACCCCATGGAAAGATCACAGAAGAAATTTTTTAAGATCATTTTGCTGTTTCATTAAAATGTAGCTTATGCACCATCTATACGTCAAAAAGGATAGATATGATCACGATATCAAGAAACTG
Source organism: Leucaena leucocephala (assembly GCA_037074615.1). Classification (NCBI taxonomy): domain Eukaryota; kingdom Viridiplantae; phylum Streptophyta; class Magnoliopsida; order Fabales; family Fabaceae; genus Leucaena; species Leucaena leucocephala. The sequence continues at coordinate 14,268,803 of CM073550.1, forward strand.
AACTAATCAAATAAAAAGTTAATGCTAAAATGAAACTTCAACTAAAATAGATACTACTAACAAAGTCAGAATATTCACAAAGCATGACATAAAAAATGCATTATAAAGAATCAAGAGACTATCGTTACAGTTATTTTATAGCTCTTCAATAATTTTTCCAAATCAAGAACATGATTCATTCAACTTAGAATATACTTCTCATATTTGGCCATCCATGAACCTAATGTTCATGGTCAAAGGAACCATGCAGTAGTACTAATTTTACTCTATCATAGGTTACCAAAATAAAACAAGATCATGAACATAATATGTAGGTAAATGAAAGAAACAACACTTGTTGGGAGTTAAATATGCATCACAAAAAACCACAATAAATTAGAACCAAAGTATTGATTTTAAAACATGTAGAGAAATACGGATTCTAGTAAAGATGAAAGTTACAAACCTACTTGACAGAAATAACAAAGGACTAGGAGAAATTTACTAATTTTTCATTGCCTTAATAATCACAAAGGAATAGGAGAATTTTAATAATTTTTCATTGCTCTAATTCATTCAGGCTTGGACAGCTTTGAGATAGTTTTATAAAAATAGACCACGATTTGGTTAAAATCAGGAGAGCTTCCATGAACCAAACCAGACTCACCAGAATGTCGGCTTTGGTTGTCTCAGTTTGGGCAGTTCATATTGCATAATAATGTCATGATATCTTGATGAGACAATGTAAACAAAACAGCCATGAACAAATGAGGAAGATATTCATGACATGAATGTCTATTCCAATGATAGAACTTTTAAGAGACTCATCATTTGGAAAGTTATTCAATGGTGTAAAATTCATTTTGTTTTACACTAGTGTCAATGGTCAAAGGACCCCTCTCTAGTCTGTACATGCAACACAAAATTCAAAAGGAAGGTCATTGACATTGGGCCTCCATTAAAAGGAACTGTCTTCCTTAAAGCCAACAATATTTTTTTCTCCAAGCAATAAGATCTATGTGGGCCCAACCAGAAGGCTTAAGGCCCTCTAATGCACATTGTTTTTTTTTTTGAAAAAAAAATTAAACCTCAATAGCAAGTAATGAGAAAGAAGATATTATTAAAACTTGTTAAATACAGAGCATGTTAAAGAAGAGACTGCAATATGAAAAATGCAAAGAGTCATGATTTGATAAAATGAAACTCTAAGGCCATAGTAGTTTTTTCACCACAATTAATGAGACATAACAAATTGGCAGATTCAGAGACAACTAAGTTGAAAAAAATAATTTGATACCCAGAATTAAAAGGTACATTATATGGAAACTTCAAAATAAAATGGCACCTAGTTCTGAACCACCATGAATAATGAATTGTAAAATCACAGTTGATAAATCACAAAAATCAACATGAAGCAACTTTTAATGTTTCATAATCAATTACTAAAGTAAAAGTAAAATAACAGTATGTTAGCCAAACGGAAAAGCAAAGAGAGGAACAGATGGAGGAAAATAGAAATCAAAAGCTATGATAGAGAAGTAGCTGCAGATGTCGAACTATATTAATAGAACAAAGGATTTGATAAAAGCAATGGCACCACTTAAGAGATAACATTGAGAGAACTAAAACACTTAAAGAATGAAGCCATTGATTTGATAAAAGCAATGGCTATACTCGATTCAAGCTCTAGTATGTTCAAGAGAAAACAAGAAGTAATCGACGGCCATTTCAAGCAGTTTTTGTCCAGAGAATAAATATCGTCTGTCAACAAAAAACACCAATTCCTTTACTTGTTTGGACAACATAGTTTGTCCACTTTACCCTGCAAGTGGAATCTGACTTATTTGATGCTCTTTTTAAGCACCCATTTCAAGCAGTGTTCACACCACCCCTTCATCTTCTCTCACAAGTTTTCTTCTCTCTCTTTCTAAACATATCTTTGGTTTGACAATAACAAAGACAACGGAAGGTATAGTTTAAGTAATTTCAGCTGGAGTGCAATTGTATTTCCTTTCCCGAAGAGTTAAAAATATACAGATAGAACCGAATGTTTGTATTTATTTGAATTATTAAGTGTATTATGATTCCCTAATACAAGTACCAAAAAATTGCAGCCTTTGAACTAATTATTTTAATCCTTCAGTAACAGTACCAAGTCAGTGGTTGGTTGAGAGAAAAACCCGCACTTATGGTTAATTTTCTTACATTGCAGCAAACAATCAAACAATGGGACGGCGAACAACATAGAGGGATAGAGATACAATCCAACAGATAGAGGGAGAGAAAGACATACAACAAACCTGGACGCTTGGACGACGAGACTCTGGTGGACGGCGAAGGCAGAGTGAGCAATGCGACGCGACGGTGGATCTGGAGAGCGGAGAGGGAGCAACGCGAAGGTGGATCTGGACGGCGAACAAAGAGACGTGAAGGGGAAGGGTTTTACACTTAATGGTAAGTTAAAATATAGTTTTTTTGTTAAAATAAGAGGGAAGAGAAAAATGTACACCAACATGTGTTAGTTTAATAGTATTTTTTTTATTATTATATTATATTTAATAATTAGTTAGTTTGACACTTATTTATTATAGTTCTTTAGATAAGAATTTAAAAAATAATTTATATAAAAAAATTTTTAGTAATTTTTATAAAAGAGTTTTTAAAGAAGAGTTTATAAAAAAATAATTTTACATAAATAAATATTTGAATATTTATTATTAAAATTTTTGTAATTGAAAGATTATAAAAAAAGTATGATTTTATTAAATATAAAAGAGAGGAGATAAGTGGAGATGATAGATGAGAGAGTAAAGAAAGTGGGGGAAAGAGAAGAGATGTTATAAGAAAAAATAAGGGTAAAAGAATAATTAGTTAATTTATAAACTCTTTTACTATTCTATAAACTAATCTAAGTAGTTTATATAAAACTTTAATTTTAAACTATAGTTTGATCCAAAACTCTTTTTAGATAAATATAGTTATTTGTTTTAAAATTTTGCTTAAAAAATTTTTAAAATCATGATTAATGTATTTAGTGAACACACACTATATTAGATATATTTTAACTAACAAGTTTAAGCTGTCCAATAGGTCTAAAAAAATATGACTTTTAAATAGTTTTAAATTTGTGTATTTCTTTAAACATATTAAATACAGGGCAGGTCCCATGGCCCACTTAACCTAGTTTTATACCATATGAGAGTGTGATTAAATAGGGAGAAGGTGGTTTAGATTCAGAAACTCTTATAGCTAGTATAGGATATCAAATTATAGTTTATACCAAGATATCAAAACAAGATTACAGATACGCTGACAAAGTAAGGGTTAGAGAATTCGGAGATATTATACTCCTATCTATCTAATTTAGAGTCTATTATAGTTTTAGAGTGTTTGGGATTGAATCCTTTTATAATTTAGTTTTTTTTATTTCGGGCGTATAGCTCTCAATTGTACAAAAAAAAAATAGAGAGAGGGGTAAAATGGGAATATTAGAAATGTTAGGGGACAATTTTATTAAATAGGCTGATATCATAACAAGTCATATATAATGAGAATTTAATATACAGGATATGAGATTAACAATTTACAATTAAATCATTTGGAGAATGTTATAATATAATTTATTTATTATTATAATAACTATCTAAATATCTATTTATTTATAATAAATTTTTTATGTGTTCTTAAAAGTTTTTTTTCTAAAAGCTAACTGTTACAAAATCTTTTTTTTTTATTTTTTTTTTAAATTTATCCAAACGAGACCTAAATCAATATTGCTAAGTTTGTTTTTTTCACTTCTATATAATATTGTTCCTAAAAATACCTCTTGACACAAAAATAATTTTTAACCTAATATATTTGAGGGTTAAGATGCAAAAGGTTCAAAAGGAAACTCAAGATCTGTCTCAGAACTGAAGTCATATGTTTCATTCACGGAAGGTTCTTTCCAAAAGTCTGCAGAAGATAACTCAAGATCTGTATTGGATGCTGACTTACCGGTCTGATTTATACTGTCAGTTAGAGTAGAATTTGTCACACAGGAGGCTTCTGTGCAAGTGTCGCTTCTCCTGTAAGTGATTTTAGAGATAGTTGAAACACAGTTAAGCTTACAAATACACACAACTTTTTGTATAATCTTATAATTAAACAGAGATACGTGGAATACAGTCATGCATATTTACCTGCTGCTGCCAATTTGCTTTTGATCCGTGACGATCCTCGAACTAGAAGGCCATAACGCTGTAGATTTTAACCATGCCAAGGAATCAAGTGAGTTCATTATGCTAGAAATTCCACTTATTAAAGAAAGAAAAAGAGGTTATGACATTCACACTGAAATAACGACATATACTAAAATTTATAAATAGATATAGAATTACCCGGATGATAGTGAATATCGTCATCATCAACCCCAGATTGAGTCCTGAAGTCGACCTGATTGTTCATTGAGGAATTTGTTACAACGGAGGTTTGTGTGCAAGTGTGATGACCACGATAGGTGATATGGTAGAGGAAAGGCTGCCAGTCATCTCTCTGCACCTGTTTTTTAGCTAGGCAACATTGAACATTTCTGTGAGTGCATCTGTAATATCCTCTGCACATAGACCGCATGTAGTGCAAGTCAAAAGAGGCATATATAATTGGGAAATAAATTGTGATTCGAGGAGAATTAAAAGTGGTGGTACCTTGGAAATTTGGCTCCAGGAATGTCTTTCTGGCCATATTTCCTCCAACTATATCCATCATCCAAAGACTCAGATTGCGTTGTCCTTCCTGGGATGACTCCTCTGTAATTTAACAATTGGTATAAGCTTACAAGCTGAGGTAAATAGAATACAAACAGTTACACCCACACACCTCTTCAGAGAATGCTTTTTGTCCATGAAGACCTCATCATAGGAAGGTGTAAAAGCTCATCCTTGGAGACCTTGCTTCTGGAAGATTGTAGTGGCTCACCTGCTATCCCACTTGTTGTGATAGACCTCATATCCTTGGAGATCTTGCCACTGAAAGACTGCAGTGGCTCACCCTCTACGCTCCCTATTGCAATAGCATTTCACAAAGATGGTGAAGTAAAGTAATTGTCATGGGGATCATTGATAATTCGCCATATTGAGGGAAGTAAATGAAGTCACTTCACTCCATGCCAGTGCCTCCCACCACTTGATTTCTCCCTTAATGACCTCCAGAGTTTGGCTTGACAGTTCCGACTTAGAAAGGCTTTGGAGCTTTGGGCAATCATAAATTGCCATATTATTCAAGCTTGGAGCTATGTATAACATCCATTGGAAATGGGGTTCAACTCCGGAAGATGGAGAAGCATTATCTTTCTCAATTTCGGGAGGAAAACCTCTCCTTTATGTTTGAATGATCCATCATTTATCAAGGTGGTTACTTTGGGACAATTCTTCACTATAAGCTCCTTTAATTGTGAAAGATTGCCCAAAAAATCCATGGTAAAGACAGTTGTTAACTCAGGGCAATTTTGCAATACTAAAGACTTCAGCATACCGAAAAAGCAGCGAGGTGGAATTGGCCCTTTCCATACACTCTTCATGTGCGATATATACAAATATAGTAAATGTGAGAAAACATCATTACCCCTAATTGATTTCCTTCCATCCACAACTGTTTGCATTTCTCTGCATTCTGCCAACGTACATACTCTCAGCTGTTCTAAATTCATCATGTTAAATTCAGACAGATTCTTGATTGTCTTGTGTCGCTCCAGAAACAAAGCCTTACTGTGCCTAACAAGCCTTCTAATTTCTTCAGGGACATGATCACCATTTACAAACTTCAAGCTACAACCACTCTGTTTAAATTTTGCCTCACATGTGGACGGTGTACTTGATATGATCCTTTGCATATGCCTACCAACAATAAATTTAAAATCAACCTGAAACATTCGGTCTGGTATGAACTTTAAAAGTTCCAGATGCGGGATATATAAGCTAAGAGTCAGCGAATGCTCTAATCCCAATATTTCTGGAAGAAGGTCTTGTACATTCTCATACCACCGCTCATCATCCGGGCTCACATCAATACTTAAATGTTTTACCCCCTTGAGTTTTGAGATTACCTCAGATGGAATAATTGTTGACCACGTATGTTGCTTGCCTTTTTTGACACGGTATTCATAGAAGCAAAGGAACAAGCTCTGGAGATTGGTTAACTCTTGAATCTCTTCTGGCAGATGTATGATCTGATTTCCATCAAGATCAAGCTTCTCAAGTTTCTTCAATTTCCCAATTTTTGGTGATAACTTCAGGAAACATTCACAACCTTTCAAACAGATTTCTCTGAGCTGCTCCAACTCAAAAAGGGAGTCCGATAGTTCTCGTACACTAGTGTAAGATAAGTCCAGGATCGTAAGCAAGGGCATTTTAAATAAAAACGTATTTGGGATTCTTGTTAAATCAACATTTCCCTGCAACATTAACACTTTCAGTTCAGGGCTGCTTGAAGACGATGGCAGCTCAGATAGTTTACTGTTTGCAAGTTCCCTATGTACAACACTATGCCATTCCTTATCTTTTGGAGGCTCCGTCAACCCTAATCCAGATTTCTTCATGAACAAGGGGTTTATGGTGTTAAATGAATGCAAAATAGCTATGTCCTCCGGCAATCGGACATTCTTATCATTTGTTGATCTTGGATTAAGACAGAGCATTCTACAAGCTCTCTCAAGTTATGTAGAGCTTCTCGATCATCTGTTAACTGCCAAGAAATCCAATGATGCATTAATTCAATTGACAACTGACCGTTTTTTATATCAGGGATGAATAAGCAACTCATTAGGCAATGCTTTAGTGTTTGACTCATATCATTCCAGATGAAGCTTATGAATGTAGTAACCCTAACTCTGCTTACACCCTGAAACATATTCATACTATAAGGAGGATTAAGGCAGCACAATTTTTTTAGTGCTACTTCCCAGAGTTTGACATCTTTCACATTCTCCAATGACTTTGCCACAAGGACAATGGCTAAAAGATGGCCACCACATTCTTGGACTATGCGTACTACAATTTCCAGGAGGGCACTAGATGCAAAGACAAGCTTATTATTGCCTACAGTTTGACAAAAGACTCTCCATGGCAACAAATGATCGTTTGTACTGATTGCCAGATCAATCGTTATTGTTCTTTTGTCATTTGTTTGCTTTCGAGATTCAGTGGTAATCAACACCATGATAGCCGCACGTCTACGAAAAGTCAATTTCCCCATATCTATAGTTTTCTCGCCATACGTATCGAAAACAGAACTAAATATTTCTTTTTGATCATCTTTTGTGATTACTCTGCCTGATCCTTGAAAGCTGACGGAGCTGCAGATTGATTTGTCGCTTAGTATGAACCTCTACGTTTTCTTGGCTTTGACACATTGACATATCAACCCACAAGTCTACATCAAAGATTTCATTAAAACGAGGCATGTTGTCCGTGTCTTTTAGCATCACTTTCAGTTTTTCAAAAACTTGCCTTCGTTGATCATTATTTCTGGTACAAATCATGACATGGCAAATGTTGAGTGCATGATCATCCCCAGAAAGTAAGATTTGAACTAGCTGATTTATAGCAAGATCAGCAGCTAAATTGAGAATAGCATCTGGTATGTTATTATTGTCAAACATGGAACTACTCTTGCTTCTGTTTCATTCTCCATCATCATTTCTATTGGTACTAGTTCTTCCAAATAACGGAGCGGGTCCTCAAGGATCAGACGGTACTTTTCTGCTACTGAACCATGCGCATTTGAAAGTTGATGAATCCATGGCTTAACATGGCTTAAGTTTGCTATCATGCCCAGTTCTAATAGGATAACTCAACCAGAGGCTCACAACATCTCTTATTCTGTCTAACCTCAACAGACGATTCTTCCGCTCTCTACTGAAACTTGAATGCTTTCTGGGCAATGCGGGTGATTTCATGACGCCATGGTCATCATCGCTCTCATCTAAATCCACTTGCTCATGAACGCAGACCTCCATCGTACTCAACAAAAATGAAGTGTTTGTGTTTTCCCTGAGAAAGGAATATTTAAGAACAAACCTGAACTAGTCAAATTCCTTGCTTGGAATATCTTAAAAGAGCAAGGAACAACTAATTTTTAGTAAAATTTAAGATATTGTAATTTCATCTTTTTTTTATGTCCTTATAGTTTATTTTATTGGATCTTTATAATTTTGTCAATTATATATATATATTAGTCTATATAGAAATACTTAAATAGTAATTGCTGTTGACTCTCACCCAACATACATTTTGATTAATTTGTTGCATAAATATAAATATAAAGACATAATTATGACTAGAATATTTTTTTATGTTTATATTAATAATAAATTAATCTTCCTCTATCGTTTTAATTTTAGGAAAACTCATCTCTTATTTGTATTTTATATGACACACATTCCTCATCATTTACACTAGTCCTAATTAACATGTCGGGTTCGTCTAGATAGACTTTTGAAAAATAATTAGTAAAAAAAAGGGTTTCTAGACAACTTTTAGAAAATAATTTTTAGAGAAGAATTTATAAAAAAAAAATAGTTCTAAATAAATATATATTTAAATTATTATTACCAGAAGAGCTTTTATAGTTGGTAAATTACTAAAAAAGATATAAAATAAAATATTAATTATGTTCATGATACTGTTCATTGTCACCGTTTATCTTCTTCTTTCCTCTTTTTCATTGCACACTCATCTTCTTCTTTCCTTTTTTTCATTGCAGCACGTGATAGGGAGCACAGTGATAGAGAGAACGGCGAGCACGACGACAGCTCTTGTCCCTTCCAAAGCCGAGCTGACAACGACTGTTCTCTCACATCTACACCTACTAGAAACCAATTCTGACGACGAGCGACCAGTGACGTCCAACTATCTTCCTCTCTACCAGCGACGCCACGACAATAGCAAGTTCAAGTGACAAAAAGGGAGATAAGAGAAGATAGATAAGAGAAAAGATAATGTAAGAAAAAATAAGGTTAAAATAGTAATTGGATAATTCATAAATTCTTTTATTATTTTATAAATTAGTCTCAGTAACTTATCTAACACATTAGTTTTAAACTATAGTTTAGTCTAAAAGCTTTTTAAACTATGGTTATAAAAATTTTTCAAACTAAGATTTTAACTAAAAACCATTTTAAAATTTTAGTTTTTTTTTCTTTTCAAACATGCACATCATGAGCATAGGAACAGATGCCTAAAAGACTAAAACTAAGACAATTCTACGGATTCAATAAAAAAATATAAAAATCTAATTAAGCCTTATTTGATATGAATATTTTATAGTTTAAACTTTTTTGTATTTAATTTGAATCATTTAAATAGGCGATTTTGTTTTCGGCCAACTAAATATGAGAAATATGGATGAAGGAGGAAGGGATACTCATACCAGGTCAGGTCTTGAGGTGTTGGGAAGAGATCTACATATGAGTGGCCTCCTCTTTCAGCCCTCTCTAATATCACTTCAACCACTCCCAATCCATCTAACTGTGTGTTTAGCTCTGTCAACTGAAAGGAGAGAAAGGAAAATAAATGATTTTAATAGTACTTTATTTGGATTATTGAAAAGGGTAAAGAATAGAATGATTTTAATATTATATTGTTTAATTCAAAAGGAGAAGGGAGAATTTTTTATATATAGACAATTGTGAGATATAAAATGAGTATTTTAGAAATATTGATAAAAATATTATAGATATAATAGTTAAAATAGAATAAACATTTAATTTTTTTCTTAAATTCTCTTAATTTTAATTTTGAAGGGGAGGGTTTAAGGTCTAAACTCCCAAAAACAAATTTTATAGTATTAAATAAGAGAAAATGAGCAAAATTCCTCAATTTTCCCCCTTTCCCTTCCCTTCCAAATCTCTCCTATCAACACACCCAAAAGATAAGAGAAGAAACTTACCTAGAACTTCCCTTCTTTTTTTTTATCTTTTATTTGTTTAATAAATACTAGCTTTGGTTTTTAATAATAAAGTTAGTAGATTAAATTTAGTCTAAAATATAATATCTCAGTTTATTTTATTTTATAAATTTATTATTTTTTAAACTAATTTACCTAAATAGATAATTTAATGTTACGTATTTCTTAAGTATTTTAATCATATTTTCTATAATTAATTGTTTATTTTATTTTTTAATCAGATTAATTAAGTGGCTTTTATGTTCAAGAGCATGTTCTTTTCATCTTCTTAGCCCGCCCTAATAATATGATTAGCTTTTTGTATGCTTAGTCATTCCATTTTCAGTATGCTTTCCATATATTTTGATATTTTCCCCTCTTTTTTGTGTAAGATTAGATTTAAAGAATCTTCTACTGTCCAGGAAGACTAATCCCTCTAAAAAATAGGAGATAAATGATATATTCTAAAAGCATATTTAAAGTAAGATATTATATATATATATATATATATATATTAAACCAATACAAGTTTTTATATTTTGATTTAAAAAAATCCTTTTTCAAATAAAAATAATACATAAGTAAAAATAAAAAGTATGGCATAATCTAAAAGCTCTATAAATTAAGGGCAAATGAAATTCAAGAAAAAATTTATGTTAAATTACTTATATTCATTAGATCATATTCTGGTACTTATTACAAGAGAATTATGAGCAAATGTTATTTCTCCCCAAAAATCTGTTGCAACGAAAGAAAAATACCACAATGTGAGCCTACTAATACCAACGTATTGTTTTATTGTCGCATCAAATCTCTTAGAATTCTCTTTAGACTCGTGCCTGTGTACGTAACTGTGTGTGGGGATCATTTTGGTATTCTTTTTAGGAAAAAACCAAAGAGAGAAAGAAATGTTCCATGCAGCAGGAAAACAGAGGAAGGGGAAAGGGAGGAAAAGAGTTCAATGAGCTTGATTTAAAAAAATAAAAAATAGCGTTGAAAATTTTTATTTAATTTTCATTACCTTTCACTTTCACAACTTGTCCAGACTAAATTTTAATCCTGCTTGTCCATTTTCTTTAAAATCAAACACATCAAAATCTTTCCTTCCCTCGAGGGGTTGAAAATTTTGTCAAGAGATAGGAAATCCCCCGGAGTTTGAGAAGACATCAAATGTTCCTCAAAAACCCCAAACAATTTCACTAAAAAATAACCCAATCGATATAATGAAGAAAGGGGCAAAACAAAAACCAAAATAAATACTCCCAATCAAACTTGGTACGGCTAGTAGAAAGTTAGTTCCCTTAGATGTCCTGAGTTTAAACTAACTTTATTAGGAAAAGTAAAAAACTCACTTCAGTAATTTCTTTTACTCAAAAAGATTAGTCTCTAAAGAGATATTGCCTTATTTGTACTGATACCACTTTGAAATTTCCTAACGCATAATACCAATATCTGAATAAAGAGAAGCTTTAGGGCATGAACCCTATCTAAATCTAAATTTCTACTAAAAAATGAGATAAATTACAATAAGTCATAAGACAAGGATATGAACGAACAAGTTTCTATACATTTGTACAGGTCCTTTAAAACAATGCACCGGAAAAGCAGTAAGGATGGTACCTTTGCATGCCCATTGGAAAAGCAGCTTAGCATTTTTAATAATCTCCAAACTATCACGCCAGAATAACTTCCACCCATAAATAGTTTATTTCCCCTTCACACAAAAAAGAAAGGGGTCATTTTAAAGCTTCAGTCGAGCACTACAAAGTTCGAGCCCCATTGACTTGCTTTCTCATCCTTCCATCAGTAAGGATGGTACCTTTGCATGCCCATTGGAAAAGCAGCTTAGCATTTTTAATAACCTCCAAACTATCACGCCAGAATAACTTCCACCCATAAATAGTTTATTTCCCATTCACACAAAAAAGAAGGGGGTCATTTAAAGCTTCAGTCGAGCACTACAAAGTTCGAGCCCGATTGACTTGCTTTCTCAGCCACATATTGCTTTTCCTTCCATCAGTAAATCACTGCCAATTCTACCATACGCCACAACCAATTGTCAAGCATTCCTCCCAATGCCAGAAATATCTCTAACACCTTGTAATGAAACTGGTTGCTCCCTTACTCGAGACAGAAGGTGGGAAACTTGCTCTGTTGCAATATCCAATCTTTCCTTTGACTTGGCAGATTCCATGATAAGAGCAGAAACCATATTTTGTAATAACTGCACTCTTTCAGCATGATCCTTAGGTGCACTCTGAAGAAGCTTAGCAGAAGTCATGCTGATTCGACGCCAACGAGAAGGAAGATATCTATCTGGGATCAGAAAGCAATTTCCTGTCGAAAGAACTCTAAGAGCATGCCGACAAAGAATTCCTGAGAACTCAAACTGGTGGCAGCTGCAACTTATAATTCCTTCCCGAGGAGCCCAATACACTCTCCGGCCTCCCTCGGCTTTTGTATGATGCCTCACGAGGAAACCATCTTCAAATGGAAAAGATGCAAAATCAGCAGCCAACACAAATTGTTCCTGAAGCTTGGAAAAGGCAAAAGGAGTGAGAATTGTGGCAGCATGTGACTCCATGGGGGCTCCAGTTTTAAGGCAAATATTTTGAAGATTCTGTTGCATAGTTTTTTGTTCTGCAGTTTGATCTTTGAAATCCACAGCAACAGCTACCTGATTGTGCAAGCCCAAGTGAACAATAAAGTAATGTTTTACATCTTCCAAACTATATGATGGAACATAATGTTGAGTATAATGAACATCCAATCCAAATGTACTTCTAAAAAAGGAACTAATATAGTGAAAACAATTTAACAATTTCCAAATAGAGGGAGTACTTGCTCCACAAAGTGTGCAAGTCGGGTCTGTGCACTCAGAAATCTCTGAATAAAAGCATTAATTGACTTTGACTGACCAGTTGTAGTCATTCCCGCAAAAAAATGGCTTCTCAAAAATGGCAATGCCCAAAGTGAACGTAAAGTATATAAATTAGCAATATGCCTGCTGGCATGCAACCCAAAAGAACTGATCATATCCCTCCAACCTAGTTCAAAATCCTCAACAGACTCAAGATTGTAAAGTCTATAAAATTCAGCCTTCCATTCATTGTAACGTTCTCCTAGGACAGCACTAAACCAAGAAGGAAATTTTGCTACAATCATCCATATGCAAAGAGCATGTTTAGTTGTTGGCACTTCAATGGCTACAGCTTCTTTGAGACACATATTTTGGTCTGTTAATATTGTTTGCAGAGCTTTCCCATTCATAAACCCTAAAAAAGCCTTCCAAGAAGATGATGAAACAAAGAGAGCAAAAGGAAAATGCCTAAGTGAATTGTAGAGCCATTTTAAATGCATCCATGACATACATATTCCACAAATAGGGATAAAAGACAGAAAACTAAAGAATTTCTCATTGATAATGAAAATGACTTGCCCATTCTCGATGACTGGCAAAGAAAATCATAGGACTATAAGATACTAACCCTATTTCCTATCATAAGCCGTTTGCTAGGAGTTTTTGTTCCAAAATATAAGTCATTTTGCTAATTTAATTTTCAAGAGTAATTAATATGGTTTTTTTAACAGAAATGGCCTCCTCAAATTTAAAAATTATTGGACCCATGTTCTGCTGACCTATTAACATATTTTGTCCAATGCATGGGAAGTTGCTTTCGGTTGAACTTTACAATACACCAAGTAATGACGCATGAGAGAGTTAAGTGTATTTAATGAGTGAAAATTTGGAAAAGCTATAAGGTTTTATCATAGACCAACAAACTTTTAATGATTATCTTGGTGTGTGAGGTAGTTATATCTTCTAATAAGGAATAGAGGGAGTACTTAAACAAATTTACAGGGGGAAATTAGTTAAAAAGAAGCATTATGCAACAAAATTTTAATGTAATTGGCCAACATTATAACCATATGGCAGATCAAGTAAATCCTAGAGACCACACTATTGATGTGTTGGCTACACTACTCCAGTTAAAAAGTTTTCTCTCCTTTCAATCCTTTATTATCGTCAAGTCACATAAAGTCTATCAACAAAAAGATATAAAATATCATGAAGGAAGCATAAGCTGACACAAACAAATACAGAAATAAAAGTAAAATCATATAGATGCAAAAAGCACCTTCACACTACCTTCAATGCCCAGGAATATGACCGTAGGTTTTCTTCTTGTAGAAGCACACAACCAAAAAAGCAAGGCATTCCATAATTATTCATTCCAACCCATATACCTAATAGCATGTCAAATGCAGTCAGGCGATGTGTTGTATCAAATACCACTGCATCACCAAAGATATCATATGACTGTATTGATGAGGCATATGCCCAGGCTACATTCTTCAAATAGTTGTTTGAATCAAGGGTGAACTCAAATTTGAAATTAGGGTCTTTCTCCTTAATATTTCTGCACATTCTTAGTAAATCTATGCATTCCTCTTCTGGTTCCAATTTTCTAAATGATTGAAGTAAATTCCTCACATCCTTTTCAGTAAAAGGCAGATATCCAGGTTTCACACACTTCTCAAGCTCCATAAGCCGCATCATTTGGTGGACAGAAATCCTAATTTTAGCATACATCAAGATTCAGCTTTTGTCTAAATCTGAAATAGTTCTATATGCAGGAAGAAATCGAACTTGATTTGGTTCTAAAAGTTCGTGATTATGGTGGTTGGCAAAACCAGTAACACGCCATTCTGGAGTACCTAATTCCATTATTTTGCTTATACGCATATAAGCCTGGCATCCACATCGGGAAGATTTTCGATTTCTTTGGGGTTTACTTTCAGTTGATGTTTTTACAGGAGTGTTACCAGCACGATGGCAAACAAAACAGCATCTAGTTAGTCCTTTTCCAACACCATTTTTCCCTCTGTATGGTGTCGTCGAATTGAGAACCCACACCGCTTGGCAAATTCACTATAAAATTCATATGCAGCATCATGAGTGCTAAATCTTTGCCCAATATATGGAATTGAATCATTAGTAGTCTCCAACGAGAGCCTGGTTTCATCTGGTGATTCTTCCGTGCTGCTTGTATCATCCAAAGATAGTGATCGTTGGTCTGAGGGATCATCATAAACTACCAACATTGGGCTAGCATCCTCAGACATTATATTCCAGGTACCAACTTAAGATAACCTACACTAAACAACACATACATGAACAAATAGATACAGATGTAAACAACATAACCATGGCAGGTAAAAATTGATTTAAGTAACTGACTAAGTCTAATCTTGTTAACCAATTAATAAAGCATCAACGCACATGGAAGGGGGGAATTGGGACAAAGCGGGACCTCTAAGATGAGATTTCAAAACAAGTTTTTACCACCGTTCTGAAACCAAAGAAACAAAAATATAGAGTATATATCAATAATTGCGATGAATATGATAGATGAACTTTCATAAAAACAGAACCAGATTAAGTATTATCGTGTCTATATATATATTATAAAAACACCACTTTACCAGAACAAAAGGAAAAAAGAGAAACTCAAAATGATCATGACATATGATGACTCTTCACATTATTCAAATTATCTGCAATGAAGAAATTCTTCCATTTGTTCTTGCCCCCAAATTCACACTATAAAAGTACAATTATAAGGGCAAAAAACACACCCATTACTCTACTACCACATAGGCGGACCTATATTACACTTAAGAGGAGGCATCTGGCCCCACTGAAATCTTTGAAATATGCATAGTTGATATAGTGCCCTTTTAATTTTTGTTACAGATAATTCAACGAAGATGACTCGGTAAGCCAATTGATTCAGGCAACTCCTCCAAGCCACCGAAGAATGACAATTAAAACTCAAGCTTATATATCGCGAGACACAACTCAAGCCAAGTCATTTACCAAATCATGCATCGCAAATACCTTGATAATTTTCTAAATTGATAACAATATACAGAGATTAATAAACAGAATGCCCATACACAACAAATCCAACATTGCACAACAAAACAATCCAAAGCATATAAGTAGCTAGTTATCAGAAAGAAAAGGGCAGAAGCACAACAGTCGATTACACATCATTGAAGCAAAAACCAGTTATCAAAGTCTATAAAAAAACACAATCTTTATTCAAAAGCGTCAATATTCCAACGATTATACGAACAGAGTCAAAGCCAAATTAAAATGAAAAATTTAAAACAAGCAAGAAACGGCGCGAGGCGTCCTAAACAGGGTTGATAACCACGCAGAAAACAGATGACGCGGGGAACAGATTCAAAGCCAGATTGAACAAATCAATCTCACCGGATTTTGGGAGTGGACAAAGCCCTAGGGTTTGAAACTTCTCCAATACTTTCCAGTGAACAGCTCAACGACCACGCAGGGCTGACAACGGCAGACGGGATCCGACGGCGAGCTCGACAAGTGCGGGATGCAACGTCGACGGAGAAAAATGGATCCGCTACTTCTTACTCCACGAGACTGTATTTTGCTAGGGTTATAATTATTTTTTTAATATTTTTATATCTTTTTAACTCTTCCATAAAGTGTCAAAAACAAATCTATTTCATGATATAAAAAAAATCAAATTACATTGAAAAACCATATCAGATAGGGTTTGTTGTGTTTTCTTATTATTGGATTTTATCTTCTATTATTATCCTTTTATCTTGTTGAATAAAACCGAATCAGATAAATAAGATACTAATCAGATAAAAAAGCAAAATAAGCAGCTGATTCATCAATTATGACCAGCAAATTTCATTAGTAAATAGCGTGAGTGAATCATCTGCGCCTCCATTCAATATTTGCTTTTTTCCAATTTTCCCTAGTTTCAATTCTCTGCTAAGCATTAAGCAATGAGGCAGTTTCCTAACTTTCATCCTTTGATTTCAACCACTCCAATTGAACATAAAGCTAGATTGGCCCAACACAAATCCTACAGTTACTCATGAATCCACAACCATTCGCTAGAAAATGTTGTCAGGGTCTTGCATATCAAACACAATTAAGAAAGTATTTTCTAATTAAGTATATAGATAATGGAGACTGACCTTGTCAAAGTAAGAATCCAAACATGGGATTCACCTTCGAGACATGATGAGCTGAAATGAGCAGGCAAATCAGCTACAGATTAAGTAGACTATTTGAAGTTGCACTAAAAATATTAGCTAAATGACACTACATCTTAATTTGCCGAAAAGTGCTGTGAAAAAAAGTTGTGGTAAAAACCCTGACGAACGTGCTGTGGGAAAAAGATGTACCAAGTTAACTGGAAAATTAATTTAAGTTATAAAATGACGAATGTAAAGACACTCCTGCAATTAGTTTTATACTTCTCCAAACTAATGCATTAAAATTATAAGCATATCAAAACCTTGGGATTGAAAGCTTGAAGAGTGTCGATGGAGAAATGCAATGAAATCTACGTCCTTTTAGAAAGAATTGTGAATGGCACAAGACATATAAGCATCTTGCTAAACTTAAGCAACTGCATCTGATAAATTTGCCCCAAGTTGAATTGTGTTTTTGGAGGTCCCTTGCATTAGGAATCCCTTTCCAAACTAAGGGCTTTAACATTGAAATATTGCTCATCTTTGAAATACATTTTTGGGGATAGAGTTATTCAACATTCTCAGAACTTGAACAACCTTAAAAAAAAATATTGCTCATTTTTTAAATATATTTCTGGTGATGAACCTCATGATGCAAGAATCACATAATGTGATATCTAATTCCTTTCCTCTTATTTTTTTAAAAAAATCATTACTTTGTTAAAAATTTTCTTATATAACCCATTTCAATGTTGCTCCTCATCTCCTTTACCAATTCCATGCAAATGGTATTAGAGACTAATTTCACCCATGACTAGAGTAAATATGATGTCAAAACCTGTATTTGCACGCAATTTTAAACCCAAAACTTTTAATGATTCCATGTCACCCAAAAAAGTCTCGCTACGCTAAATTGCCTCAAAAATGTTGCTTGATATGCCCACGTCATTTATCCAAATGTACATTTAAAGATGTGGATTAGATACGGTCTCAAAAATATTGTTTATATGCCCACAAAATGTTTGAAATGTCAAGTATATATCATTTCCATCCCCAACTATGGAATGAATGATTGCATTGATCTTTACATTCATAGATTGAAGTGCATAATTTTAATACTCTAGAATTGATTGATACTGAATCCAAAAAAAAAAAAAAAAATCGAATAAATTGAATAACATGGACCAGAAATCATATTAGTATACAATACTGACAATCGCAACAAATTAGAAAGTCCTCGACTAATTACTAATTTCATACATGATTGAAGAAATTTCGTACATGATCGAAGATTACGAAACACGAAACCTATGATAACAAAAGAGTCTTACAAATGGAAGGCAAAATAAGAAGCAACAAGGGACAAAATCGCAGAACAAGTCATGGGTGAGTATGGAGCTCCGAGAATGGCAAATTTTCAGCTATAGCATAGACTTTAAAGCCCATTTTTTGGGGATTCACTATCAGTCGTTTCTCTAGTAGATGTCACTGCCAAGGCTTGTGAATTTTTTATTTCCTCCAACTGTCAAGCAAAATGGGATTTGGTGACAAATCCTTACATGGTGTAAACATAACACTTTAAGAAACTATAAAGAATCTATGAAATGTCTGAATAAAAACATATAACCACCCATAAGAAAGTTAACGTGGTATAAAAATTAGATCTGTTAAGGCAAGTGAAGCAAGTAACAACTTCCACTTTTTCCATTACCACACAAATTGTAAATTACTCATATACTGCAGTCAGTATTCAGTAACAACAGAAATTTTTGGAGTAGTTTTCAATTTGGGCAACTAACATATCAAAGTGAGGCTATTGGTAAAACAGTAACATCTGGTAACAAAGATAAGAGAACTACTCTGTATGGAAAGGATGGCATGGATAATCCTGCCAAACACAACAGATATGCAAGCGGCAGATTGGATAGATAAAGCAGCTCGTGAGATGACTTGGTATCCTCACATATTCTCAGAACCCCTAGCCCGGATGCAGGGATGTTTTGGCAAAGGAGGCTTTGCAAGTTACACAGTGAGAGAGAGAGAAAGAATCAACACAGACACAGGCTAATGACCTCTGTTACAAAACATTGATGCTGACACAGTTAACCATAAAACATAGGTGTTCCGAAACAGTTCTCTCCCCAGGCAAATGACCTCTGTTTCCTCTTCTTTCTTTCAACCATTACCTTCTTTCTCAATGGCTCCCAATTTCTGCCACAATTCCCTATTCTTCTTGTTAACCCAATATCTCAAGTCCTTATATATCATACTTCCTACATTGTAAGTAGCATAATTCCTCTGCCATCTTCAATCCCAAGATTCCAACATTCCTAACTTGACGTATAATCAACAGTTTGTGGTTGCAGACACAAAGAAAGCTCCTAGTCATTTCAATATTATTCATATCTTCCAGAAAAATAAGATGATCATATCGTGTTTAAACTTTGAGCTATGTAGAACTTGCTAGATGAAACATACAAGCTCTATATGGAATGTATCTCAACTACTAATATATCTATTACAAAAGAGCTCCATGGAATAGTAGCAGTTATTCATGAGTAACGTACTGGTGGTGAGTACGGGGTAGGATAGGCTTTTTGGATGACAAGAAAATCACATAATATGAAGAAAAGATTGCAGGAGACAATCAAACACCAGCGTTGACATCTCATTTATTTCCTAACATTTATAAACGTTGCTGTATACGAACTAGGTGCAAACTAAATTGTCAACAATAAATCTTCACACCTCTTTTGTTTTGTTAATGGCAAAGTTTGAAGTTGTCAAGAAAAATTATAACCATGACTCCCTTATTAAGTCTGAATCAGATTTTAGCAAAGCTGTTAATTCCTGTGGGTTTATACAATACAACAACTCATTAAAAAAAATGTAAACGATTCAAGAGTACCTCTTTGCAGGTCTGCTGGTGTGTCACCAAAAGCTCATTATATTTCATTTGAAGATCCGAAAATTCAGCTTGCAATTTTTCATATTCGGAGATAGAAGTACTGCCTAATTTTTGTTGAATGAACCTGAAAAAGAGAAGCTTGTTACAGATGTGACAGACACAAACAGTATCATCTGAAGCTCAAGCCTTGAAAGTGATTTATCTCTTTGTACTTTATTGCCTTCAAGTGATTTAGGCAAGTATATGAAACTTGAGTGGATCAAATTCAAATGAAAAAAAAGAAAGAATTATCCACCACGAATTGAAGAGATACCTAATCTCCCAGCAAATTAAAAATGACTTGATTTTAGTCCAACGAATATTTATGTTCATACTGAATGGTCTCTGACACAAAATTTGCTCATGCCCATTGCGACAAACCACCCAGAAAACCAAAAGATACTTACTCAAGGGCAGAGGAAGGCTTGTCATTTTGCTCATATAAAGCAACGAGAACTAGAAGACAACAAAAGATAACAAAAAATTATTCCTCTAGTAAATTAATTGATGGAATCAGACCATTCAAAGAACTATCAGTAACTCCAACAGACTGTTGGGATTGGGGAAGAAGTTAGAGAAACCTTTAGTGAGGGCGTCCACAGCTCCACTTGACTCCAGATATTTCCTGAACGCTTCCTTCTTCGCCTCTTTTTCCTGAATCAATGTTCGTAGTGAGTGAGTTATGAAATTAACGAATCACCGGTTCTTAGAATATCATTGAACGCTTTCATAATCTATACTAGGAATTCAGAGAGAGAAAGAGAGTTTATAACCTCTTTGTATCGCATCATGATCTGCTTTCCTTCACAACCAAAACCACCAAGCCAGATTTTGGTGATGATGGTTGGAGTGGAGGTGACCGCGTAAATGAAACAAGCAATGCTGCATTTATTTTAATGGTGGGACCTCCCGTGGTCTCTCCAAGCAGCTAATCAGAACCGTTCGTTGGATCTAATGGTATAGAAGCCGGCCCCCTGTTTTCTATTAAAAATAAAATATAGACATCACATGGCTATGAGTTGGCATGTTGTTTTATATGCAACTGTTCAAATGAGTGTAGTAGAATGGATTAAGTGGGTGTTTGGATAAGATTCTAAAAATGAGTTTATGAAAAAAAGGGATTTTGGGTATTTATAGAAAAGAGTTTTTGGAGAAGAATTTATGAAAAAAAGTGGTTTTGAATAAATGAGTGTTTAGATAGTTATTTTCAGAAGTACTTTTATTATTAGTAAATTACAAAAAAAGAGATGAGTATTAAATGGGAAGAGATAAGAGATGAGATGAGAGATAATGTAAGAAAGAAAAGATAGAGTGTGCAAGAAAAAGTAGAAGAGAGGGTGTAAGAAAAAGTATGGGTAATATAGTAATTAGTTAGTTCATAAGCTCTTTTACTGTTCTATAAGCTACTCTGATCAATTTATCTGAAACCTTGGTTTTAAATCATAGTTTAATCTAAAAACCCGTTTGAATAAATATGGCTCTTTGTTTTAAAATTTTTCTAAACTTAGGTTTTAAGCAAAACTTAGATTTGACAATTTTCCAAACAGGCTCTAATTTTTACTCTCTTATAATATTTAAATTTCTGTTAAAAAATGTATCTATTTTTAATATATAATAGTTATATAAAATTGTTTTGAATAAAAAAATATATATATTTAACAAAAAAAATTGTATTAAGATAATTGTCTTTTTACATTTTGATTTTTTAGAAAAATAATAAATAAGAATATAATAACATGGGCACCATCAAAAGTGGTAGAGATGGAGGAAAATCTCAAAAATCTTATAACCTAATAACATATAAGCTTCATATGAGTGAAAAGTCACATATTCAATCCCCATATGTAATCTTAAGGGTGTGTTTGATATGAAAAATTTAGAAGAGGGGAGAGGGAAAGGGACAGAATTTTTCTTTTGTTTTCTTTTGTTTAGCACTTAAAAATTTTTAAGATGAAGGGGAAATTAGAAAATTTGAGAGGAACAATTTTTATTTTATTTTAACTATTATATCTATAATATTTTTTAATATATTTAAAATACCTCTTTTTTATCTTACAGTTATTTATATAAAAAATCTCCCTTTATTTCCCTTTTCATCAATCTAAATCAAATAATATTAATTTTTTTTATTTTCTTTCTCTCCTCTCCCCACCATTAAACTCCCTTCCCTCTCATCCTCTCAATTGAGCTAAACACATCCTAAAGGGAGAGGATAGAAATAGAGATATTTTTTCAGTTTTTCCTTATTTGGCATTATAAAATTTTTAAAAGGGGAAGGAATATTTTTTAAAATTTTCCTTCCTCTCTCCTCTTGACCCTTCTCTTCAAAATTGAGGGGATTTAAAAAAAATATTTTTCTTATTTTAACTGTTATATCTATAATATTTTAATATTCATAAAATATTCATTCCTTATCTTACAGTTATGTATCTAAAAAAAATGTCTTTCATCCCCTTTTGAATTGAACAATATAACATTAAAATACTCCTTTCCATTTTTATCAATTAAAATAAAATAATATTAAAATATTTCCTTTCCTTTTTTTTACTTCCTCTTCTATTAAAATTTCTCCTCGTCAAGCACCCATAGTTAGTATTTGTCTGAACCTCAAGAATGAGATGGTTTAGTGGCCCAAAAAGTTGGAAATTTCAATATTTGGCCCAAAATCGAGAATTCCAAGAATAATTAAGCTAGCCCAATATATAGATGAGAAGATGTTTAAATAGTTGACATAAAACTGGACATGTTAATTTCATTGGCAATTTCTTAACCTTTTTTTTTGGCCAAACTATTATCATCCACACCTCGATGAAAATTTGAATTGATATTCACATTCATAGATTCCAAAGTTTATTACAACCAAGTACTCACTAATTACTATGGCAATTGTTGCCTTGTTTAACAATGGCGCATGAAAGCAATACTTCTGGAACTGATTTTACCTGAGGAACTGATTGTTACTAACATCTCCCAAAGAAGCACCACATCTCACTTTCATCATCCAAAAATTTAACATATAAATTGAATGCCTCGGATCAGAAATCAGATATAGTATACAATAATAATGACAATGGCCACAAATTAGAAAGTCCTCGAGTATTTCCTAATTTCGTACATGATTGAAGATATGGAAACAAGATCCTTGTTAAGTGCAGAGCCACCAACGATCTTCTTTATGCAATCTGAAAGTCTGGTATAATAAAGCAACAGCTGAGTCAATGCAGCCCTTAACATCTCCATACCGCACAAGAAGTTGCTGAAAGAAGTTATGACATCTTTGTGCATCAACTCCATTGCAGCCTTCCACCTACTAGCAAAATCCTTCACCAGTGGCTCCACTTCGGCGACAGTTATGGGCTTGTCGGAACTTGAAGTGGGGTCCTCAGCTGATATATTATTACACATAATTAAGCCAAATTTCAGAAAAATATAAAATGCAGATAAAATGTAATGCGGTATCATTCATTATGGTACTCACAGGCTCTGGTCTTCACAAATTTGATTAAATCGTTAAAATGTTTCTGAAGCAATTCTTCCTGCAAGAATGAAGGACAATTTAAAGAAAATTGCAGATGAGGAGGGTTAAATGGTTATTTTCCCTAGTACAGAGAAATAATCAGCCAGCCACCTAGTTCAATTCTTACAATTACGACTTTGTATGGTTCAACTTCTAGAGGGGAGAGGGTGAGTTCTAGACATGAACATTCCATGATAAGACATGCTAAATCAAAGCTAAGTTGACTTTAAACCTCTGTAAACTATGTTTTTCCCTTACTGAAACCAGAGATTAAAGAAAATGATTGCAATTACCACAAATAATGCTGTATTGCTTTTCAGCAGTTCCTCAAAGTGCATTTGAATTTTCCCACCTTCAGGACCTGCTTCCTGGAATCAGACGAGACGGAAATTTTCAGTTTGCCAAGGCTAAAAGGAAAGGAGCAGCCCATGATCATCAGTATTTGTGTGAACCACATTGCCAGCAGGTTAAGTGAACTTTTCCTTTCATGTTTCAAAATAAAATGGAGCCTTGTCCAAGTAACTTGCTGTTTTAAATAAAAACCCTTGACACATACTTGATGCAGAATGATGATACCCAAAAAAAGAAAATTAAAAAAAAGGAGTTCATATGCAGTTTAAAGTTTCTCATTGTGTCTGAAGCCAGCGTTAAACAAGTGCTCAATGTGACAAGACTTATTTTCAGAGTGAACTTGCTTTATAAGCTCTAATAAAAAATGAAATAAAGGATCAATTCACAGATTCCTACCTTTAGGACAGCAATGGTCATATCGTAATTGTTTATAAGAAAAACAGTCTGCAGCTTCGTTTTTGGAAAATTCCTGGCAAGCTTGATAAGTAAGTCGTCAACAGCCATTCTTAATCGTTCCAAATTCAATTCAAGCTGAAACATATAAGGAGAAAGATTGTCACCAATTTACAAAAGAAACCTTCATGCCTCTATTTTTTTTATTACACTGACCTGTCCATCTCCATACTCAACATTTAAGTGGATGAGGGATGCTGTAAACTCAGCATAACGTCTCATGACATAGTGAGGATGAACATCATCTTCCCATAACGTCTTTACATTTGCATTACGCAGGCTGCTGAGGTGCATGTCAAATACCATCTTAAAACGAGGCCATAGGGAAATATTGACCTGCCAAATTTAAGATCCAACATCTGTTATAGACCAAGCTAACTGAACATCTGATGTACATGCCTATTGACTTTTTTTTAATCAGTTATATCCATTAAAACCGTCAAATTGCAGGTACATTATGTTGTTTATTCTGCTATGCTACATGTCATTTATAGAGAGCATAGCTGGTGTATATGTGTAATCCTATTTATATCTCAAGTGTTGGACGACATTGTTGATGGGCCCAAGCCCACAAACTCTTATTATCATTAGTTAGGGTTTATTGTGTTTTCTTATTATTAGATTTTATCTTCTATTATTATCCTTTTATCTTGTTGAATAAAACCGAATCAGATAAATAAGATACTAATCTGATTGATAGGATTTAGCATGATTCTTGGGACAAGGGATATCTTCTAGTGACCCTAATTTTCTATATATGTAAACTGTTGCTCTACAGAATAAAATAAGCAGCTGATTCATCAATTATGATCAGCAAATTTCATTAATAAATAGCATGAGTGAAACATCTGCGCCTCCATTCAATATTTGATTTTCTCCAATTTTCCCTAATTTCGACTCTCTACTAAGCACTAACGAATGAGGCAGTTTCCTAACTTTCATCCTTTGATTTCAACCACTCCAATTGTACATAAAGCTAGATTGGCCCAACACAAATCCTACAGTTACTCATGAATCCACAACCATTCACCAGAAAATTTTGTCAGGGTCTTGCATATCAAACACGATTAAGAAAGCATTTTCTAAATAAGTATACATAATGGAAACTAACCTTGTCAAAGTAAGAATCCAAGCATGGGATTCGCCTTCGAGACATGATGAGCTGAAATGAATAGGCAAGTCAGTTACAAATTAAGTAGATTATTTGAAGTTGCACTAAAAATATTAGCCAAATGACACTAGATCTTAATTGTTTTCGAAAAAGTGCTGTGGAAAAAAGATGTGATAAAACTATGTCAACAAAGGCATTTTGTCCCTAGAGACCCATATTCTCCAGCCAAGTTGTCTTTAGGAATTCCATCCAGGAAGTTAAGGCTCAGATCCTCAGAAAAAGTTCAAGCACAAGTTTCAACATATCTTAGGCTAGGATTGTCTAATTTGGATCAATGTGATTTGCCAACGGTAGTACTACTCTACCTAAGGCTACTTGGAAGGAGACTAGCCAGATAATATTAATGCAGAATTTTCCTTTCACTTTATTTGTGATTTATACAAGGCCATCTAATCTCCTATCTCAATAATCAATATCATAGTGTTTGTTACCTGATGTTGACGTATTATGCATATCATAAGCATCAACCCTATAGCATCATAGCAATTTTGAAGTATTAAACTGAAGTGCTCATCAATGACACCAAAAGGACCTGAAAATATCAAATATCAACCACTAAGTCATTCGATTTTCCTAATGTTTTTGAACTCCCATGATCTTCAGTTTCTTATGCGCGAGACAATTATGCTTACTCAAGATTTATTAAATAACTACAACAAACATAACAGTGAACATAAAAAAGTCCATTCCATGCATCATAAGCAAGCACTTCCCCAGTTAAGTAGAAAACACAAAAATATGAGAAACTTCATAAGTTATACCTGAGAAAATTTCATAAAATATAGATTCCTCCACAAAGAAAACATCACAGAAATGATATCTGCAGATGAAAGAACATAATGTCAACATGCATATAGCTAAAGATTTTTAGAGCATTATCGCTATATGACAATACTAAGGGGCTCAGAAAACTGCAAAGTACTCAGAAGTAGCAGTATCCATAAGCAGCTTCTGCAGGCTCCTGAACAAGACCTCATATGGATATTTAGTGGAGCTGGCTTCAGCTATATGAGGAATCAATGCAGGTTCATCAATTTCCTGGTACCAACGCAACAATTAACTGACTGTCAATTCTAAATAAATCTCCGAAAGCCCCTAAAATTGTTAAAGATCAGAATCATCTATATACTTGTTAGCTCCTGTTAATCATACCAAAGCAGAAAAAGTTCATCTGTCCGACAATGTAAAGTAAATGATTTCTAATATACTTTGTTACCTCTCATACCAAAGCAAAATAAAATTTACAAAACACTTCATAAAACCAGTAACAGATACCTGGAGCCTAAAAAATGATCCCACTCAAAACATGTTTCTTTCTCTTCATGCACTTGTAACTTTATTTTAAGAGATCTTCTCCTTGAGCAGAACCATTGACACAAGTAACTGATTTCTAAATTCAGTGAGCACTTAGAAATGGAATCATCTGCAAAAATACTCCTTTCTAAATTGACTCGTAACTATTGCAGGAAAATTTAAAGGCATAGAGAAACATTCTTCTCTTGTATAAATGCTCTGATCCTTTTACAAATGATGGAATGCCTATATTTATCGGCAAGGAGACAAAATAAATTTACAAACACACACACATCCCTATATCTAAGGGAAATATACAGTAATACCCTCAAGATCTAATAAATTTACAACAAAACAAAAAATAAAAATAAAACTGAATACTTCCAACAGTACCTTTAATATATTGATCCTATCTCCAAGAGCAAAAACTGCAGACCGATTCTTCAATGGTTCCCAGACTCTTGTAAAAATACCAGTGCTTCTTGTCTCCACACCAATTAAATCGTTGGATGTTGCAATATCCAACTGTAGTTTCTCTAGAGCTTGTATGTAAGCTCGGAAATGTGCACTAAGAACCTGCAAAAATACAGCAGAATTAAATCTTTCACGAAATTACTTTTAATTGTATATAAAACTATTTTAGTATCATGCTTCGTGAAACTACTAGTAATTGTATATAAAATTATTCCAGCCTCATGGAAAGAAAACAGCAAGAATAGTAACATGGATCACCAGCCTCATGCTTCATGAAATTGCTACTGATTATATATAAAATTGACAATTGTAACCTGGATCTGATGTAGAACAAGAGAGGGAAAGGGAAGATAGAGAGAGAAGTAGAGGAGGGAGGACAACAAGAAAAGGAGGGAGAAACTAGAGAGAAGAGGAGAAACCAAGGGAGGAAGAAATAACTCAAATATCAATATTATTCAATTCATATCAAAGGTCTACGATGAAAATTATTCTTGCTATACTTATAGAGCTCTAAGCAACTCAACCTAACTTCAGCTTCAAGCAAAAGAAATTATAAAATTAGGAAAATTTACTAAATAGGAAACAATCCCATAAATCTAAACCTAAACCAAATTATGTATTTAAAAGATAATTAAATTTTTAACAAAGATAATCATAAAATTAATGCAAGATCATCCTAATCAAAGGAACGTTCCAATATTCATCATTAATTCCTTATTGCATCAGGATCACTAGCCAAAATATTTAGCGTCCAAGAAATCCCAAGAACAAGTCTTTCAAGAGCATTGATCATGCAGAGATAAGATTAACAATAAAATAATTGATCCAGATAGATCCAAGGTGACAGCTACCAGACAGCATTTATCTGTGTCAGGCTGAAAATGAGCTCCTTTCAGTCTCAGATGCTGTCATGCCTAGATTCAGTGCTTGTTTGGGAAACCCCAAAAGCACTTAAAAAGGTGCTTTTACACAATCCGAAACAAAACTCCTCTCACATACTTATCTCATATAGTACAAAATCACTTAAAATAAGCTAATCTAAACAAGCACTCAAGCTACATTAAAAAATTGCATTTTTGGCACTTAGGAAATAATAGCAAACCAAATTAAATAAAACCTAATATGATGACACATTGGCCACAATCATGACATAAAGTTCATTAGAAAAATCTCCCTATGCAAGAATAAAATCGTAGATAATTGCATCTTGAGCAACCAAACCTTCTCTATCCATAAAAGTTTCTCCAACATTTTGGTCAAGGAAAATCTTCATTCAATATTCTGATTATAACAATTACCTTGTTCATTGTATCAATGTATGCTGCACGAACTTCATTGTATACCTCCTTGCCATGTTCCTTGAGAAAGGAAACAATATACCTACACTTGCATGCTCCCAATTGTTAGGCTTACAAAGAACCACAATGACTTCCACATTAAAAGCAACCAAGTGAAAAAAGATTGACTGCATTTCACATCATTCTCTTCTTGGCTGGCTAAACAGACAAGTGACAATCTGACAGCAAGCAAAAAGGTAAACCAGAAAAGAAAACCTTGAGAATATTCAGCAACTATATTCTACAAATCAACAAATACTTTTTGTGAGCACAATCTTTGATGTTTTAGCTACCTCTGTGCTTCCAAGACTGAAAACAAATAAATTAAACCTGAATAAATTCAAACCCTAGGAAGCAATGATACTAATACATGACACAGTAAGTTGCATGAGATGCAAACACTGCAACACATGGAGATATATAGCGTTGAAATGCAATTTGAGGTGTCATGCTGGACACTATGTAGCTCCACTTTTTATGCATCACAGTTCATAGTTTAATCCTATACAATATCCAGTCAAAAACTTAAGGTTGATTAGAAAATCGAAATACCAACTCTTGCACAAGAGAGGTGCATTTGAAGAAAATTAACCAAGCAAACACATGTACCCATTATTTGAGTAATAAATAAAAGCTTATTGAACTTATCCATTAAAATTAGAAAACAATTTTGAGAAAATGTGTTATGAGGCAAAGCCATCTTCATAGACTTCACTAAGGGAGAATCATTCAGACAAAAGTCCAAACAAATAATGATTTGCATGAATTTCGTCCAAACAAAAGAAAAATAAATTCTAAGTAGATTTTGAAGCATACAAAATATCTATTGATCAAATAAATTTTGAAGTTATTAATATTAGGATGAAAATTGTCTGGCGAAAAGGGGAGAACTCACTTGTATTTTAACAGGACACTTTGTTGAAGAATTTGGATATTTGTTTTGGGCTTTCTTAGCGCATAGAGTTTCTGAACAATGAAGTCAAACACCTGTGAAAAATTCGCCATGGTGACGTTAACTGTTAGCAGATGGCATCTCACATTGAGAAAAATAAACATATGCAAGATATTTATATAAGATCATTAAAAAACAAAAAGGAAAGAAAGTAAGAACACTGTCATAGGATTACATAACCTTTGAAACTGCTTTTTGCCGAAGTTTTTCAAGCTCAGGTTGAACATCTTTTAGAGCTTTTGAAGCCTTAATCATAGGCTCCACTTCTACAAACTTCAGTTTCTTACTCAAAATCTCAAGAGTTCGCATATATTCCTCATTGACCTGAATTCCAAACATAATAAGAAAGCTACAAGGGCATACTGAGCAATGAGCACATAAAGTACTGGTGATGCAGATGCAATTCATAACATGTAACGATTAAAACATATTTGCTTTAGATCAAAATTAGAATGCCAAAGAAGAAATAGAAGAGACATCCTATCAAAAAGTCACAATAACTTGTCAATCAAAGTCCCATTCCCAAAAAATGGGAATCGATCCATATATCATAAATAGGGCCATACTTAATAACATCTATAATTATGTCAACTGTTAAATTGAACAAAGTTACAAGTTTCAAACAGAGATCACTGAATGATAAAAACAAATAAAGATCTTGAGCCTTCTAACCGCTCATTCCATAAGGACTTGATCACTTGAATGATACAACATAAAAGGCAAGTTGTGGCAACAAGAAGTTACAGGAGTTTATCATGCACACATGCAGAGATATTCAGAAACCGTATGCTTCAACATTTAGCACATATTTCTATCTTCATGAATTAATTAAGAGAGATCCTTAATCAAAACTGCCTCTTCAGCACCTCAAAACTGAAATAGATGATGAGATTAAATCAAGAAGCAAGAGTGCTACAGGAAATGAATATATGCTTGTTGCACCAACAAAATCAGTAAATTCAATACTGGCAGAATATAGACCTCCCCATCGACAATTATATCCACCATCCTTGGAGGGACTATTATGTCTTCCACAAACTCAGCCAATTTGGATTCAGCTACCTGTTGCAAGAAAACTATCCATCAAACAACATATTACACAAGTTTAGGGGAAGGGCTGACAAATGCTTGTCAGAGGGATTGATACAACTGTCAAATAGCAATCAGCATTAGGCATTTTGTATGAAGATCAAAATGACAGCATAATACACGATACTAGTCATTTAGCTTATATAGTACTAAGCAGGAGGTATCGCCGTTATCGACATTTTTAAATTTTCTGTACAAAACAATGTTCTTACCTTACGATTCTTGAGCCTCAAGCCCATATCCATAGACTTCTCCTGGAGAATCTTTATGTCTGAACTGATAGAACCAATTTCAGCCTGGAAAACAAATTTTAAGACAGAGCTAATAATTAAGTATTCAATCATCACAAAGAAATTCCATTCAAAATTCAAAGTAACCCTTCAAATTATTTTATAATAAATGCAAGCTATAAAAGTTAAGCTACAAATAACAAGGGCACACAATACCAGCTATGATTTCGACATCTTTTTTATCCTCTACTATTAATAATCTCCTAAATAAAAACATGCATATAACCAAAGATATGGAAGTTAAAACCTTTGATGTAGTTATAACAGAGATATTGAGGAAAAATTACAATGATGACCCAACTGCATCAATTAGATTAATTTTATGAGTGAAAAACCGCTTCCTAGCTGTATATGCTGAAATGGAGAATTCTTCAACATACATAAAAATAGAACAGTGAATGATATCATCAGCTATCTCTATGATGATAAATGCTCATATATCCTTATTGCTCAAAGTGTCAACATACCTGAAATCCACTAAGAAGAGTTTCCATTTGTGACAAGACGCTATCACAATCTCGAATTTGATCGTGAAGAGAAACTAGATTATCACTTTCCCTGATATAATCCTGCAGCGTTTGGAGCATTGGGGAAACCTAATTGATTAGCATACCGTCCATAATCATGGAACAAAACATGATTATTACAAAGGAATAAATGACATAATAATAATTCTATAATAAAGGATAACGAAAAAGTGCTTTTGTAAATGTGAAATGTCCTTTGTGTCATTGGGTACAAATGGAAGCTCGTGTGCAATGGCGAGTAATAATGCAGCATATGAATAGATAGGGGAATGGGCCTGCTAACTGGCTTGCAAACTTTGGTATCACTCAGGATTTTGAGTAGAAGCAGTTGCTCAAACCTCTGGAGGGTCTTAGACCTTTTTTGCTTACATATTATATGGATGTTGCTCACCCAAGACAGATTTTGGATGTAAACAGTTAGCTATTCTACAGTGTTAATGGACATAGGCCCCATTTTATACCCAAAAAAAAATGGTCAGTTCAAAATCATAAAAAATAGCAATTTATAAGAAATAATAGAAGTTACATTTTCTCAACATGGAGGGATGAGATATTATAACCATAGTGCCACATCTGCTTTCTAATATCAACACCGCCATCACAAATGAATAAACCTTCACAAATGTCACAAAATTAACAACAAACCTGAATAGAATCCAATTCCACTTTGCGCAAATTGTTCTCAACACCTTTCGTATAGTCCCTCATTTTAGTACCTTTAGATAATATGCTTGCAACTACCTAGACAAGAGAAATCAAGTTAATAATTACACCTATACATCAATGAAGTTGCAGAGAGAAATTGGAAGCATGTTAGTAAGGCGAGGGAAATTGGGAAAACTTTTAAACAAAGTGCATTGTAACCAAAGACCAAAAGAAATTAGCTTTGTACACAAAACTGCAAACTTATGGACGAATAATGCGCCAAGTAAATATATATGGCATGCCATGCACTATGTTTTGGAAGTTTAATCCATGAATCCATGCCTGTGTTTGTGCTTCATTGGTTAACAGACTAAGCATCGGTCTAGTTACTGCAAAAGCCCAGCGCACAAGAAAAATGTTTTTGGATTCAACATCGGACCATATCCTAACTTAAATATCCATTTCCAAGAGAAAACAGACATGCTTACGATGCAATTGATCAAATTCAAATGCCTAGAGGGGGAGGGGGTCGTTATCATAACAGCACTTGCATTTTTCCGTGGTAGAGCCTTATTGAGAACAAGAACAAACATCTCAGGGAAAAATGTTATTGTTACTAGAATCAGAATGCAGAGAACATGTTATGTCTATCTATAAGCATGTAAGAGAAGTAAAACTGATCCCTGTGATCCATTTCGCAAGTATCTTAATTATCAGATTTCCCAAACACTGATCATTGAATTACTTACTTCGTCATTTTTACATTCTTCTAGTTCCTGTTGTAGTCCCTCCAACGATATATCATCACTGCATCAAAAGAAGTTTAATTCAAACACCTCGGATAAAACTTTCACATAAATCAGGATGACAATTGACGTCATCACCACCAAAAAAAGGACTTAATCTGAAGTGGTCGACAAAGCAATCTTCAAATTTGAAAGCGCCATATTAGATACCTGCTTAGATCCTCTTCGACATTTAAGTCTCCAACAAACGCTCCCAAGTCAAACTTCGGTGTATCATTATTTTCACCAAAAGAAGGACTCTGCATACCAGTAAATCACTCAAAAACAAAAAAGAAAGAAAAAAAATAAACAAACTAACGCATGCTCTCGTAAGTTATTGACAATTGTCTGTGAATCAAGAACAAATGCGGAACATTACAAAATGAAAAGTTTAAAGATGGAGCTGTCTATGGTAATTCTGATCTTCAATGGAGAAAAAAAAATCATAACAAGTAGATAGGCTAGTAGTGAGTACCACTGTGCTTTCGGCAATCTCAGGCATCTTGTTCGAACAGCTCAATTGCAGAACCAAGCCACCAGTTTCGGATAAAATTTCCTAAGAGAAGGCGCACAGAGCACTCAACGGCATCATCCAATACATACTGAAGAAATACAATTATGTTGCACTGAGATCTGGGGAAGTTGATCCACGATTTCCCCAATATGGCTCTCCTCGTTCATTTTTTCAGTATTTCAGACCAAAGAAACCAAAAAGAAAAGAAAAGAAAAAGAAAGAAGGAAAAAACAAAAATGATTTTTTTTTCCTATTTGGTTCATTGGAGCTTTATCTCGATTATATCTGGATCTGACCTATATCGTACATTTAGTTATGGTAGGTGAGTCTCTTAACAGGGATTTTCTACATACACTAAGACTCAAATTTAAAACCTCGTTTAAGCAATATTGAGCTGTTTATCACTCGAATTAACCCACGTTGGTAAGCTGCTGAGTATCATTTAAGTGAGGTATCGAGTTCGAGTCTTAGTGTAAGCATAAAATCCCCGTTGGAAGACTCACCCACCATAGTCAGGTGTATGACGCGAGTCAGATCCAAATATAGTCGAGATAAAATTTCAGTGAATTAGGTAGACAAAAAAACACTAGTTGAATTAAATTAAATTAATTAATTAAATTAGTTAATATGATATATTTTTTTTAAATTATCATAAATATTTTCTTTAAATCTATATCCATATCTTACTTGATTATTATTGAAAGAATATAAATAGGGATAATTTAATAAAAAAATGTGATAATTATAATAAATATATCTTATATTTAGAATTAAAATTAACTTTTTAATTAATTTATATATTAAGAACGGGAGGGAGAAGTATTATAAATCTAATTGAGATAATTTTCCTAACATAATTTCTTTTATCTACGAAATTTAAAAAAATTGACATTATTTTCTTTAATTCTTAACATAATTGAGTCATTCTATCTAAATAGATGTTCAGAGACTTGATAATATTTCCATCTTAAATCCAACCACTTATGAGGTACTAGAATAAATGTTGTGACGTGTTTGGAAAGTTTGCGATGCCTAAGAATTTTAGACATGGCAAGCTGAGATCAAACACAAAACTTAATATGATGTTCTTTTGCCTCAATTAAATGTATAAAAATGAGGTATGTTAAGATGAATTTTCTATAAGCAATTTGCTTTGTATATCATCCAAAAGTTCAGATTTAGAAAGTAGAATTTATGTTGATAATTAAGAACATGAGGAGCTCTTTAGAAATCATGACAACATGCTAACCAAAATTGTGGAGGTCCTCAGACATTATTACTACAAAAGAATCTGAAGTTGACTGAAATCCCATTAGACTACTTTTGGCAGCATGGGCAATTTTCTTGTATTAAACTTGTATGGTATGTTAAAATAAACAAGTTACCATCTTAGGAATGATTAACTGGACTTAAAAGCATTTTATCTAAATGGGTATTTAGAGTTGAAAATATGTTCACATGAGATCCAACCACTTTAACTTCTAGAGTTATTTGACATATAATTTTTTTTGCCATGCTTAGAAAACATGAGTGGCATGTTTAGTGTAAAGAAGTAGAGGTGGGATCTTCCACTTTTCTTATTTAATACAATTAAAGTCATTTCCTATTTTTAATATTTTAGATAATTTTAATTTTATAAAAAATTAAGAAATAAAATAACAGAAGTGAAAGAAAAATATTTTCAATTATTTTACTCTAAGTTATAATTTTTTTAATAATTTTAACGCTTTACTAAGTTATAAAAAATATTTTAAACTATAAAAAGAATATATATAAATTCTATATTCATTCATGTTCTACCAAACATATTTTTAAAAATTATTTTTAATCTAATTCTAATTCTAATTCTATTTTTATTTTTATCAAAAATCTTCAATCCTACTAAATATACAAGAGGTGAGGTGTTTAAGAATCTTATATATCATAACTAATAAGCATGAAAGTTCAAAACTTCACAAATTAGAAGAATTGACCATTGAAGTGAAATATCTACTGCAATGGTGTAAGAAATCCTTTTGTAACTTTGACTTCTCAAATCATTATTTTTTTAAAAAAAGCATATTTGTCAAATAGGAATCAAAGAACAATCTGTTAATTAACCTTCACTAATCATTGCAGTTTCTTTTAAGGGAGAATTTAGTCACTATCAATTGACCCAAAAAAAAGGGAAGTGGGGAGTGAGAATCAGTGGCGGTCCACGCAGAGAAACAATAAGTGGCACCTGAGCGCACGAGGTGGCATCAACAGTTTAAAACGTCCACGTGGCCTCTCATGTTCGAATCCAGGCTTGATGCTGCCTGTTTGTACGGTAATAACTAATCGTGTGCTCTGTTAATTAACTGTTTTTTTATTAGCCAATTATAATAGTAGGATACAATTACCATAAGGATTATTTTAAAATACAAAATAATTACGTTCAAAATACTAGGATAAATAAAATATTAATAGTTCAAATTTACCGATTTAATGTGGCACAAATAGTAGTGGGAAAAAATGGTAGCGGTAAATAGGGATAGTGTCCCATGGTTGGAGAGATCTTTTTATTCTAGTTTTAATAAATTTAGTGAAAATAGTTGTAATTTGTGATAATAATAATAATAAAAATAAAATTGTAATAGGAATTTTTTTGCCAGCAAGAATACTTCCTCAACAGACTCAAACTTACATAAAGAAGCCTGGGAACACTGAGAAAGAAAATCAATCAGAAAAACTAAAATAAAATGAAAAAAATCTCACAAAAAATACTATTTAAATTTCAAAATCTAAATAAAAGTTATTACTTATTTATTAGGTACAATCAATAGTTATTAAAGTGTATAAAAAAAATTTATTTAAAATTTAAAAATTTAAAAAAATATTTTTATAAGATTTTCTCTATATCAAAAGTAAAACACCATCAATAATGATCCATTGAATAATAGTCACCGTCCTTATTTTAACTAAAGTTGTAATTGACTCAGGTCTTCCTACTCAGACAGAGTGAAAAACGACCTCATCAGCAAAGTTTTAACAATTCAGTTGGCTACCATTTTTTTTTTTGATGAATTTTAAAAATGAAATATGGATTTACATATATTTTAAATATTTTTAAAACCCATGTAATTTTTTTTTATAAAAGTCGATCTTCTTTATCGTTCGTTACTTGGGGTCGAGGGGGTCCGTACCTTGTGCCATTTTTCTTACCATTACAGGATTGAACCGAGTAACATACCGAGGGGTTTATTATAGTTTTAATAAATTTATGGTAAATACTTGTAATTTGCTCTATTATTACTATTTTTTTTATATTTATCCATTCGTTTTCTGACTTTCCTTAACCGCTACTTTTTTTTTCCGTGAGGCTATCTTTAAGTAATGGTGGAAGTTAATAACAGAGATGGTTTGCTAATTTGCTTCATTTTCAACTTACAATTCAATGCATCTGAGGACTGTTTGTGTATTCCTACGGCGTCGTTTCATCGGAATAAAGCCAAACCTGTCCTTGCATGCTGCTCGTTCTCTCTCTCTAGTTCTCCTGTTGATTTCGCCTTTCTCCATATTCTTCTCTTTCTCCTTTCAACTTTCCTCCATGCATTCCTTTCTTTTCTTTCAGACAACTCTGCCCTGAATCGAAAGAATACCAAAAAGTTGTCTTTTTGTTACTCTTCTGTACAACTTGTTCTCCGTTCTCTTTATCACCCACAACCAAAAAATGAAGGCTGTCAATTCTGTAAGCTCTCTCTCGTTTCCACCATTCTGGGTTTTTCAACGATGGGTGTTCAGTCTTGTTAGCTGATTTTCTATGTGGCTTTCATTTTTTATATGTTGAACTACTAACTCCCTCTTCTGATTTTTAATGGGTTTGAAATTTGAATGTTAAAATAACGAAGTTCATTGTTTTAGAACTTCGAGGAGGAAATTTTGGTTTCCTTTGAATTGCATCTCTGTTTACTACTTTCTTCGGTGGTGAGATTTTCTTCAAAAACTAGTCTGAGTTCGCAGTTCAGTTTGGTCCTTTGTCAACTCAAAATCATTTGATTGTTGACTTTACCTTATAATGAGACTTTGCTTTGTTTATTACTTGTTTTCGGTTGTATTTCTGGTGAAGACTTTTTAATTTCTGTCAAAGTTCAAACGACTAAAAGTTGCTTCAATTCCAATCGAGTTGAGAGTAGATATGGTTTGCAAATTAGCGTGGAAAAGAAAAACTGCAATGCGTTTTTCAATTTTTGATTCACAGAGAAGAGAAGAAATGGAAATTGCATATGTCTCGTTGCCTTAGACTGGCTGTAAACTTCATCACACATTTACTTTTTTACAGAATATTCTGATTTTTGAATAATTAGGTGGACTGGTAGTTCCATGGGGATTCGCCTTGGACGTTAGATCAATGAGAAAATTAATTTTTCACTGTAAGAAATCATTTTTGTGATTTAATGTAACTTTGATTCCTCATTCTTTTTTGTCAGGCTTTTGTATTGGCAGAATCAAAGAACAGGTTATTGCTTTTGACCTTCATCATTGCGGTTTCTTTAATTTGTGGAGCTTACTTTGTTGGCGACACATCCATCGCAAAGGAGTACAAAGGAGTATGCACCTCTAATTTTTAGTCTCAAAGTTTTGACATTACACTGTGTGAAAGAAAGTAGATGTTAGAAAAGAATTTTATTGATATGAATTATTTGATGATAACTCATTCTTTCTCAATGTACAACTATCAAGAATCAATCACTTTTCTCAATGTACACCTATCAAGAATCAATTACTAGGTCAATCTGAAAAGTTGATTTTCTTCTTTTGATCACAAAGACCAGTTGAACAGTTGAGTTTGAAATCTGATTAACAGCTATCAAGAAAATAATTTGACATTATACATGCAGAAATTAGCACAATGGGGTCTAATTCGTGCAATGCAGAACACAAAACCCACTGGATGCAAGGTTTGTCTGTTTTTAGGGAAAGAAATCCTTCGAGAATGATTTGTATCTTCACTTCAAAATTAGTTCTAACTCTCTCTCTTTCCTCTCAGAGTCAATGTAGACCTTCTGGAGCTGATGCCTTGCCCGAAAGAATTGTTGTTAAAACATCTAACTTGGAAATGCGACCATTATGGGATTCAGGTGTAAATAATGTATGTGCAATGTGTGCTTTCTTCTAATCTTTAGTTAATTTTTTTATTTAATGATTAAGCTAGAACTAAATGCCATGCTAGTCATTAAACTTTGCATGAAATGTGTAGTGCATATTCTAGTATAGCCATCAATTTTTTTTGGCTTTTATATAGCAGATATTGTATACATATCAAATGAGAGGCAAATATTTATTTGAAACTTTCTGTAAAACTTCAAATCCTACTAATCTTAATAGTTCAAAGCCCTGTACTTTGTTAATTTTAGTTTTTCCTTCTTTATTTTCCTTCAAATTTATTCCTCATTACACTTTGTGCATTATGCTTGCTTCAGAGAAATTCAAAGCCCTCATTGAACTTGTTGGCTATGGCAGTAGGAATTAAGCAGAAAGCAATTGTCAATAGAATTGTAGAAAAGGTGATCAAAGCTGCTTGACTTGTATAGTTTGACTTATATCAGACTTTCATATTTCTTCTTCTGACTTCACAACTGATTACAGTTCTCTTCAAGTAATTTTGTTGTGATGCTTTTTCACTATGACGGTGTCATGGACGGGTGGAAGGATTTATCTTGGAGTAACCATGCCATACATGTGTCTGCTTTCAATCAAACCAAATGGTATTGACCAGATTATATGTGAATCTGTTTTCTCAAACTGTAGTCAGCCATATGCAGGATTAAATTTCCCCTCATTGATTGAATGTAATATGCTATTTGTCCGTGTAGGTGGTTTGCCAAACGGTTTTTGCATCCAGACATAGTTGCGGATTACAATTACATATTTCTGTGGGATGAGGACATAGGTGTTGAAAATTTTGACCCAAAAAAGTAAATCGTTTGCTTTTCCCTTTGTCAAAAAACTACACATAATCATTTATGCTTCATATTGACAATATCAATTATCTTATAGGTATTTATCTATTGTTAAAGAAGAGGGACTTGAGATATCACAGCCTGCACTTGATCCCAGGAAATCAGAAGTACATCATCCACTCACAGTTCGTATAAGAGGATCGAAAGTGCACAGGTTACCTAACTTGACTTCCTTCCTCAGTCTTCTGAAGCTTACATTTTCAGTTAACTTGATTTCCTCCCTCAGTCTTGTGAAGCTTACATTTTCAGTTAATACACTGAGAGACACAAGAATTATGTGCATTCGTGTGCATATATGAAAAAGTTAAGGTCTGTTGTATATCTATCAATTATTTTGGACTATTGTTTTACTCTGTAACAGAAGGTATTATAAGTTAAAAGGCAGTGGAAGGTGTGATGACCTTAGCACTTCTCCTCCTTGTATTGGGTAAGTAAACAGTGTGACACTGTATATTATACTGTGCTGTTTCAACTCAATACCATACTGTTCTCTTTTTAATGAACTTCAATTTAATGGTGAAAGAATTTATATTGCAGTTGGGTGGAAATGATGGCACCGGTGTTCTCTAGAAATGCATGGCAATGTGTGTGGTATATGATACAGGTATGGAATATTTGATGAGAGAACAATTCTCAACTAGCACCGAATCATTTTCTGAAAATCACAATAAATATTTCTGCCCAAGAACATCATCTGACACTTGTGACATGATAAATATGCGTCACAATCACTTTGCATGTGGTAAATGGTTATAATGGTATGGACGATGGAAAGTTTTAAGCTTTTTCAGCCTTCTGTGTGCTTATAATATGGATTTATGCCTGAACAAATCATTCCACATTACTTTAGTCAATTTATCTCTTTATGATTGGTTTGATTTACCCATCTTTTCTAACTTGGGGTTACCTAAGAATTTCTCATTGGTATGGCCTACCATAGGGGGTGATAGCATTTTTCTTTTGCGCACACTTGGCTGTATGGTGCTGTTTTGCTTAGCAGGACTATTTTAATATTTCAATTCTGCACTGTTTCTTCTTTAATCGTCATGTTTCTCTGATCATATTTCTGTCTACAGAATGACTTAATCCATGCCTGGGGCCTTGATAGGCAGCTCGGTTATTGTGCACAGGTAATTTGCCTGTTCAGAGCAGATTCATTTGAAATTTCTTTCTTTTTTTTAAATTTCAGTTAGTTGATATATCTGACAATCTTTCAGGGTGATAGAATGAGAAATGTTGGTGTAGTTGATTCTGAGTACATTGTTCATTTGGGTCTGCCAACTCTTGGTGGTTCACATGGCAATGAGGTTAGTAATCTCTATTCTTTCATGTGACAGTGTCTTGTTTAGTTGCCATATTGAATTCTGACACACATTTCAACTAATTCCATTTCTTGGGAGATACAGATGTCATTAATCACTTCTAGACTTACCTTTTGAATTGAATCTGACATTCTTTTTATCCAATGCAGGTAAGCATTAAACCTCCGGCATATCCTCCTTCAAGTTTGGGTGCACCGGTACATATTCTAAAGTCATGTTCTGTTTCATTTGACCTTTTCGTTATTTAAAGTGTTAGTTCTTTTATGGGATTGCAGGCACCATCGACCACTCATGAAGATAGTTCTAGAGCTAAAGTAAGCTTTAATATATTCTTCTTTAACCTTGAATACTAATTTTGATTCAAGAATGGTTAATAACTCTTCTTACCTCTCTCACAATACAACTTGAACACCAATTGCAGGTGAGGATGCAATCATTCATCGAAATGCAAGTTTTTGCACAAAGATGGAAAGAGGCTGTGAAGAATGACAAATGCTGGATTGATCCATATGAAAAACAGTTGAACCAGACCGACCGTTAGTTCGACATTCGTGGCAGTAACCAGGCAAAACTCAATCCAGTCTCGATGTTCATACTCAAATTTTCGAAACTGGCTCATTTTACAAAGCTTATGAGTTTTGCGGGTAACTGATGCGATTAATTTATTGTCTTCGATGGAGCTTTTGATTTGGAGCATCAGTAAACAAAAATTTCAAGAGTATGGGGACTTCAAAATTTCCACTTTATTAAAGGGCTTTTGTTGTCTTTGTTTTTCTGATTGTGCCATTCATTCATTACTTTAAATTGTGGTGTACATAGTGAGGTATAGAGGTGTTCATTGTTTAGTTCTTTTATTTTATTTTTCCTCTCTGAAAGTCAGTGCCAATGGGTTACATGGCTAAACAGTCTATGATACATTCTTCAGATAATTTAATTTTTTCTTCCCCCTTAGTGGGTTGCTGATGTTTTTCTTTCTAGCAACTCTGATATTTCTTTCCATTTTACTTACCTATTGTGTTCTTGCCACATTATTTAAATAATTTTTTTCTAGTTTCATTCTGGAAATGTTCTTGTGCTTCATGATTAATGGGGCTACTGCATGTTAAACAATTTCAATACTCATATCTATTTTATTTTTTATTATTAATTATTAAGGATTTATGTTTATTATATTTTAATTAAGACACCGTGCTTGTTTTTTCTTTCAATATCTCCCTTGTTTGTCTGTTCTTTCGTTTTTTTCAAGTAACTTAAACATTATGCATCCTTTAGTTATACCGTAGACTAGGAAAAGACTGGAGGAGCAGTAGTTCATTGAGACTAAAAGAATAAATTATTTTAGTTGTTTTGAATGTCTGAAAAACCCACCTTCTGATGCTTGTATTAGCGTATCTCGTAGGCCTGTTTTCTGGACTCTTCTGAGGGGGCCATAAAAAAAATACTATAGAATCATTTTTATAACACAAAGCATAAAATGCTAAAAGAGTACTTTTCCCAAGGGAATCTCCAATTCTGATATGTGAATTGAATTGGAGTGGTGTTTTATATCAATTAATTATATTTAGTTAGTTGACTAATTTTAATAAATTAAAAAATATATAATACTAATTAATTTTAAAAAATTAAATTTAATTATAATTTATTAATTTTTTTAATTTTATTGATCTATTTAAAAAAGTCAACTAATTATTATATTAAGTATATTTAAAATATATCAAACACATTTTGAGAGAGAATAAATTATCAATATAAATAGGAGAAATGAATATTATGTGCCAATTACACTACTGTCCTTAAATGATGACTGGAAGATCATCCTAAAATAAAAGAATTTTGTCCTGTGAAATGAAACTGTTAAACTGTGACTTCCCGAAATATTTGCTTCTTCTCATTGGGAAATTGGAGGAGAAACCAAATCCTATTGTCTGAGAACACAAATTTCTTACCTCTTACATTTAAACCAATGCAAGATCATTCATTATATTCTCATTAACTTCTCTACCAATATCTAGAAAACAAAATCTCTGTAGAATCAAAATTTTCAGAAGTGCATAACTGTTGAAGATAAGTTAAGCAACGGCTCCAATGCAGTCGAGTCAAATTTGCGAGCAAAGAGAAAACAGACAGAAGTCATCTCTGAGTTATATCGGCAGAGTGTTCCATTGTCCCTTATAGCCTGTAAGAATCCCACAGTGATATTTTCTCTGCCATAAGTTGCTGGATGAGGACCTCCCATTGACCAATTCACCCATGTGACTGTTCTGTTAGAATTCATAGGACCATAGAACATGTTCAAGAATGTTGGAATGTAATGCTCGTCTGGGTAACAAGCAGGCTTACAGTATTTGCGGAAGAGAGTGTAGTATTTAGTGTCAGACACTAAATAAACGGCCAAAGGACGACGAAGCTCAAACCACTGAGACCCTTTTCTCCAGTGTTTGAGTTGAATGTGAGGGACCATATTGCGGCTGTATCGGCCTCGCCCATACCGAGAAGGATCATCATAGGACTCCACAAAACTGTGGATGGAGTCAGTGAGGTATCTGTAGACAGTAGCGAAGTTGTAGACTGGGATGCAGCTCTCTGAGAGAAGAATAAACCGCTCATTTGAAAAGTCTAGCAGTGCATTGCCTAAAAGGCGCCTCTCAGCATCTGCTAGTGATACAGTTCCCCAAGAGACAACCTGAAGAAGATATTAAAAAAGTCATAATAAAACATAACTCATAGGAATCCGTTATTTTACTACTAAATCAGCAGGAGATCTCTTATATTTCCTATTAAGAAAGAATATTGATATTGAAAAAAGAGAATCTGTCAAATGAGGCGTTTAAGGTTATTTTTGTGTATTAACTTAAAACAAACAACACCAACTGTAGAAAGAATATTGATAACTCCAGACATGTATGTCGCAGGCAATATAATTTTCCCTTGAAATTTGGAATATATTTATTCATATTAAACAATGCCTAATCGCCCTAATAAACTTAGTGTCTGCATTAGAGCCCAGATGCTAAATTCAGACCAAAAGCATAAAACTGTATATTTCAACTATTGCTTCAAATTGATCATTGATTAGGAAGCCTCTTCAAATGCAGTCCAGGCTCTAGACTCATCAGTCTTCCAAATTGGTTAAAATATTCTGTAATACCAATGCCATGCAACACGTAATTTTGCCAGTTCAAGCGATACTACCTAATTTTCATGCATGAAGGGTTAACAAAATTCTTCAATCCCCCAATGATTTATCTGAGAAATATGTTGCTACCATTTGAAATTTGTTAGATCACTGTATGAAAGACACTAAATTATCTGAAGCTTTCATACAGTAAAAGGATTCCATAATAATTATATGACACTAATATAAACCATGCTCATCAATGGAGTTGCAGAACATAACTCCTTTTGCAGGCCTTTTGTATGTAGACATACAGACAGATCAAGAATTCTACTTGT
The DNA here is from genome assembly GCA_037074615.1 of Leucaena leucocephala. Taxonomy (NCBI): domain Eukaryota; kingdom Viridiplantae; phylum Streptophyta; class Magnoliopsida; order Fabales; family Fabaceae; genus Leucaena; species Leucaena leucocephala. Next base: position 14,312,836 of record CM073550.1, read on the forward strand.
CATTTCTCTGAATGGCCTATAATTTTTTGAGAGAGTGACACAAGACTCTGATTTTTTATGCAGCTCACATCTCATTTTTACACCCACGATCCCTTTTCTCTTCATTTATCATAAATTCTCTATATGCATTCACTACTTTAGTGATAACCTAAAAAAAAAAAAAAACAAAAAAAAAAAACTCAATTATATGCCCATGATGTGTTGTGAAAAATCTAATAATCCAAATAAAATATGCACTTAACTTCTGCCTTCAAAGAAAGCTGAAACAGAAATTTTGAATTTAAAACCTGACTGGGGATTTGGCGTCCATAAAAAACAGAGAAATTGGACACATTGAGGGTGTATCCAGGAGGTGCATGGACATATATGTTGAACAATTCCTCGTGTCCCTGAAAGAATCTCTCCCAGAGTGGCAACATTGGTAACGGTCCCCTTGTCAAAAACATGAAAGCCAATTTAGGTATTCTGGTATAAGGATACTCTTCTTTAATGGGCACCAAGGAAGCTCTCCAGAGAAGTTCATCATCCAGTAAATCATGTGTCACGTTGGTCGGATGCAAAAAGGTCTCCATGTTCAAACAATCAGTCTCTTCACATATGATATTGCAATTTTCTTCTTCCCTTACCCCAGCCGCACCAATTGATACATGGTTCATTAGAGTGTACAGTTCTGATTGAGTACTAAATTGGTTATTGATATGAGAACTCATAGTTAAACCAATAACCACACCCGCAACAAAAACTACCAAAAATGAAAGCGCTTGAGCTAATCTAAGCAAGCCCACGTGCTTCTCTGGATCTTCTCTATCTCTAACCTTCCTCATCGTTTTTAATCCAAACCTCTGTTTCTCTTCTGAGGCTATTTGACTATATCAACATGAAAAACTTTGCGGTTTTCACTGAAATTCAAGGGGCGGCATTCAGTACCTCGAGCTTGGAGTTCTTAACGTCACGAGGATTGATCGCTAACCATTTCGAAGTCGAAACCCTTCAAGGATATCATCAGCTCGAGAAAAGAATTTAACAACCACCATGAGACCTCAGAAAACCCAGTCTGCACAGCAAATTAGGATCTACAAGAAAGTAAAAAAAAATATATCGATTGGCTCAAAATGCGAAAAAAGGGTTTGATGCAGGGAAAATAATCAGAATAAGTGCTGAGTGAGCATTTTGTGAAAAGCAACTGACGAGGATTTCGAGAATATAATCAATCAAATCGGAATCACGTTTATGGTAGAAGACGATTAAAGAGAGAGGTGCGAGCTGCGGAGTGGGGTAGTTGAAGATTGTGATTGAGAAGGGAAGTGGGAGTGCGAAGAGAATCAGAATGTGAGTGATGGATGATCAGAAGCTGGGTAGTAGTGGAGGAGTATTTTGTGCTGAAATGATGGGAAGTTGGAAACGGTCCTACGTACGCAGTTTTACGCAGAAGGACGACGCGTGCGAGCTAATATTTACTATAAATAACTATTGAAGTTATAATTAAATTTGGGACCAAATGAGAGTAAATTACTGATTATGTCCTAGTTAAATGTTATAATCTAATTAAAATATGCAAAAAAAATTAATATTTAAGAAAGGCTTGGTATATGCAAGTTGTGGAGAATACCTTCCAAATGAATAAAAATTAAAATATTTTATTATTAATTAAGGTCAATAGAATTTTTAATTTTTATAGTAAATGATAGCAAATTACCGATTATGTAGTTAGTTTTCAAAACTCATTGATCCAACTGGGGTTCACTCAAAAACCCAATTATAATTAAAATAATATACCCATCTTGTTTATGTCAATATGCCCCATTAAACTTTGGAGTTGAACATTGAAATCCCCTTCTTATTATTTATATTTAGTTTCTAAAAATAAATATAATTTTTGAGATTTTTTAGAGTAAATACTATGTATTCGATATAATTTGTTTTTAATTTTTATTTGTTTGGTCTTATGAAAAGGAAAATAGTCAGTTTTCTCCTATTTTCTCCTTAAGAGGGGCTTATTTAAGACTTATCTTATTCAATAAAGTTTTAAATATTTATCCCACTCGGTTTTTCATAACAAAACTCCTCTTAATCCTTTAAGAAAATAATATTATACTTTTATAAAAATTAATCCTCTAATCTACTAACTTTTAACTTAATTATAACTAATTTTATTAATTATAATTTAATATAACTCAATCTTCAAATTTTTAATATATTTAGTTTAACTTCTAGCAAAAATTGATTATAAAATAATTTTAAAAAATATATTTTATATAACAAATAATTTTAAAAAAATAAATGTTTAGATGGTTGTTATCATAATAATTTTTTTATAAATAAATTATTTGAAAGGAATGTAATAAAATGATAATTACGTATAATTTTAAATTTATATTTTCTGTTTAATATTAAAATAATAATAAATAATATAAACATATATATTATTAGAGTAATTAATAAAAAAATTTAAAAAAATATTTTTATTTTTATTTTTATTTTTCTGTATATAATTAAAAATTTAATTTTATATATTCTGATTAACGTAAGTAATTAAAAAAAGTAAAATTAGATGAGAGACAGTAAAAAATAAAAAATTATAGGGGCAAAATCGCTAACTCTTCTGCAAGTGAACCCTTACATGAATATAAAAAATTTTGTAGAGTGCAAATTGGAGTCAAAGTAATGTGTTGATGCTGCAAGAGAGATACGCCTACTCAACGAGCTTTTTCGTGAAATGATCGTCTTGGACATCCGTGATTACCAGTTTAGCTCCGTGCTTGGAGAAGAGTCTTGCAGTGTGCACTCAGCTTAGGGGAGACTACGAAAAGAGCCGTTTTTTTTTTAATATTATTTACTGTATCCTATTCTAGTTTTTGGGTCGTGCTACCCCAGCAGATGATTGGCGTTAATTTGTGGGTTCTTTTCTGGAAACCATGTGTTTAAACGGGGTTGCACCACCTCCGAAAATGTCGTCACAGACCTAAATGAGATAAATCCAGAAATGAGTACATTGGGAATCCCCTACCCCAACCCCACAAACCTCTTGGTTTCAAGTAAGTTCAATAACTCGCTTGTTTGAGAATGTACATTAACAGCGTTCTCGCTGAAACAAGAGATTACTTATCTCATCTCTGCAGAGGCGAAGATCGAAACTTTAGAAGAAACCCCGTAAATAAAAACTAAAAAAAAAAAAAGTACTTTTTCTAGTTCCGGGTATCAGGAAATATCTTGATTTTCTGACATGGAAACTCAGACGAAGAAGATAAATGAGAAGTCTGGTTTTCGTTCGATGCACCTTAACAGTTCATTCCTTTATTTATGAAATAGTTTGGATGCTTATTAAAATTTTAAATTATTTTATTTTAATAACTTACCATTTGAAAATCGTAACTTCCTACACATGATTTGGATTTTTTTAATCTTGGTCTCTTATGTCTATATTAGGATTGATTGATTTTCTATTTTAGATTCTCAATTTAGAATAACGATTGTGACTCTTTTTTTCCAGAGGTGAGAATATCGGCATTCTTTTATTTATGAAATTATAAAATAGTTTATATTTTTATTAAAATTTTAAATTATTTCATTTTCAATAACTTCACATTCAAAAAATAATAACTTCCTACCCATGATTTGGATTTATTTTAATCTTTATTTATTTTTTTTAGACCTTCAATTTAGAATAATGCCGGTTTGACTTTTGTTATAGAAGTGAAAATCTTTGCACTTTTTATTTATGAATTAGTTTGGATTCTTATTAAAATTTTAAATTATTTTATTTTACGGGGATACTCGATTATATCATGTGAGATAGCCGGGGGTTAGTGATTCAGTGAGAAAGTTCAAATTGTTTAAGACTGGATGGAGTCGGTTCTCATTAGGATTTAAAAATTGAAATACAATTCAAATTAATATAATTAGGCTTATGTATAGAAGATGGATGATATATATATATATATATATATATATACTCACACACATATATTATGCTTTTGAAAAACATATTATGTGTGTTTGGGAATATCCCAAACCTATGTTTTGAAAAATTTTAAAATAAATAGCTATATTTGTTTAAACGGTTTTTTGGACTAAACCATCATTTAAAACTAATATTTTAGATAATTGGTGAGAGTAGCTTATAGAACAGTAAAAGAGCTTATGAACTAACCAATTACTATATTAACTCTACTTTTTCTTACACCCTCTCTTAACTTTCATACTTTTTCTTACACAATATCTCATACTTTTTCTTACACCCTTCTTATTTCTTTGCTTACACCATTTCTCCTCTCTCCACTCTTATCTCTTCCCATTTAATACTCATATCCTTTTTCGTAATTTACCAATAATCAAAGTATTTATGAAAATAACTATATAAATACTCATTTATTTAAAATATTTTTTTTCATAACCTCTTTTCCAAAAATCCTTTTCTAAAAGTTGTCCATAAGTTTTTTTTCTTATAAATACTTTTTTAAACTCTTTTCCAAACGGTCCCATTGTAGACATGATAAGCATGATCAAGAGCTTCCTAGCTTACTTCTTTTTTTAAAAAAACGTTTATCTTTATTATAAATTTATTTGTTAAAAAACTCTACAAATAATGGTTTTTTTATGGAAAAATTGATATTTTAGTAATTAACGTAAAAAAATAGCATCGCTAATATTATTAACCAATAAAATATAAAATATACTGAATCACATTCGTCCCGTTTATTAGATAAAAAATATATTGCTACCTCTTTTTTGCACGATATGTTAGTTCTACTTCGTTTGAAATTTCAAAGTCACATAAAATTAATATATATATATATATATATATATATATATATGTATATGTATGTATGTATGTATGTATGTATGTATGTATGTTAACAGTAACTATATATAGCCCAACCCCAAACCCTAGACGGTTCATACTCATTGAGTTCTTCAGGATCCAGATTATCATTATGGTTAGATGAATTGCCCGTCATAAATCCCTTGCTCTCTCCATTAACTAGGACTCCATTCTTGTTGCAGGTGTAACACAGGATTTTTTGTTCTCTGATCTCCCCCTTGATTATTATGGGCTGCCATTGCAGAACCCTCAATCATTGGTGAAGGAGTGACTGGAGACAAATTATATTCTGAACAAGAGCTTTGCGGCTTTCCTCATTCTTGATTATATTGCGACTCAGAGTTGGGACAGGTTTGAGACTCATAATCCGTCCCTGATATCTTCAAAGTTGTCGTTAAGACCAAGTAAGAAATCATACCACTGATCCCTATCAATTACCTGTTTGAAGTAAAGTTCATCGACATGACACGTCTATTGATGGACATCATAGAGGTTAATCTGCTGCCAGAGTTTCACCAAGTAACTGATTGCTCCCCTGGGAAAGGTTGCGAAGCAACCTCCTGATGTATCTGGAGGATGGCCCCATTCTCTGCGTAGGTTCGCTTAGCTTATTCCCAGATTTCAAGAACAGAACTTGCGAGTGGATAGTTCTCGCTAATCTCTGGATTCATTAACTGAACCAACCAAGTCATCACAGTGTTGTTATCAGCACACCGCGTCTCTTGTTGAGGAATTCTGGTGGTTTCGGATCCCAGGTGAGATATTTCTTCTTTTTCCCACGATGAACATGAGCACGTTCCTAGACCATTGGAGATAATTATTCCTATTCAGTCGATGGGAGAAAATGGCAAGAATGTCATTGAGCCGGTTGCCTTGATTCCTTCGGTATCGGGCATGATGATTGGGTTTTTCCACCATCAATATTGAAGATTCTGGACTTACCGGTCAGCGAACGACATGGGTAGTTATCTCATACCACGAAAGTATGATGCGCTGAATTGTTCATCAAATCACATGAGATCCTGCTCTATAACAATCTGATAGATAAAATAGGAAATAAGATAATGCTACTATCCCTACAATCACGGAGATATAAAACTAATTAAGATCATAATCCTAGTTAACCATTGTAACAGCAAACTAGGGTTAAGGATAGTTTAGGCATAGAGAAGGCGTACTTCCAACACCTACTAATTTACTCTTCATCATTACTCACTACTAGAAAAACCAAGAAAGGACAAAAAATTTAAAAATAAATAAACAACAGATGGTGGTCAGGAAAACTCTGTAAAAGTACAAAACATTGGGTTTGTATTCATACAAAATTTAATCTTAAATGTTACAAAATTTTACTCTACTTTCTGTTTGGATAAATCAAACTCGAAGACAGTGATCGATGGATGATAGGGAGTCGAGGATTAGGATACATTATTGTGGGTCTTGATGAGCTAATCTAAGCAAGCCCACGTGCTTCTCTGGATCATCTCCGTCTCTAACCTTCCTCATCGTTTTTGATCCAATCCTCCCTGTTCCTCTTCTGAGTCTATTTAACTATATCATCAAGATGGAAAACTTTGTAGTTTTCACTAAAATTCAAGGGGCGGCATTCAGTACGTCGAGCTTGAAGTTCTTAACGAAATTCACGAGCATTGATCGCTGACCATTTCGAAATGGAAACCCTCCAACGATATCATCAGCTCAAGAAAAGAATTTAATAAATGCAATTACCTCAGAAACCTATTCTTCACAACAAATTATGATATATAAGAAAGCCTTCAAAATGCAGCAAAAAACAAAAAAAACAAAAAAGCTTCGATGAAGGGAAAAGAATCAGAAGAAGTGTTTTTGTGAATCAAATCGATAGGAAACATGTTTATTGTAGAAGACGAATAAAGAGGTGTGCGAGCTGCCAAGTGGGGCAGCTGAAGATTGTGATGGAAAAGGAGAGTGAGAGTGGGAAGAGAATCAGAATGCGAGTGATCATGGATAATCCATTTGGTCCTACGTACGTACGTAGTTTTAGTGTTTTACACAGAAGGACGCATTATGAGAGCTAATATTTACTATAATCTATAGAAATTGTAATTAAATTGAAGGAACAAATTAGAGTAAATTACTGATTATGTCCTAGGTCTGATTATTCAGTTGGAGCAGTGGTATAAGGGAAAGTGGTCCAAATCAGCCGGTGTGGTGCAAATTTAATTTAGAATAATATAATTTAATTAAAATATGTATAAATATTCAAATATAATCTCAAAATTATAATATTTAAATAAAAAGCATTAATCTAAAAGTAAATGAAATATTTATATATAAATCACACATAATCTTATTAGAGTATAAATATGAAGAATTACTATTTTTTTAATTTAAAATAATGTCATTTTAGACTTAATAAAAAAAAGAACAAAAATATAGAATTCAATTAAATTGATCAGTTCAAAACTTTTAACATGTGGATTGGAATACGGTTCAATTGACTTGAGTTGAATTTTAATAATATATTGGTGTCATTATACCCCTTAAAATTGCCACAAGCAACTCATCGATTTGGATCCTGAACTATGCGCCAGTCTACTCCTACGGCTACGAGTATATAATGATGGGCAATTTAGTATTTTTGAAGTTAATTTTTTTCTATTTAATATTTTTAAATAATTACAATTTTAATCTCCTTTGAAGTAAATGTAATCTTATTTTAATCTCTAATATATTTTTAAAATTTTTATTCGCTTGATCTTATTAAAGTGAGATTACTTAATAAAATTATTTATTACAACTTACAAAAGAATTCACAGTTGATATTATTATATTTTTTTGGCCTGAAAATAATATAATAATTTAAATATGAAAGAGTAAAAAAAACACGTGATGTGATTCTGCATGGAGAGAACAGTCTTTACAATAACTTCTCCGAATGGGAGATGGCGTGCATGCAATTTGTGCTGAGAAAACAATTTTAGCCTATCCCATTTCCTTTTCTGCATCGAACATCACATCACGATGAAACTGGAGAGTCTGAGATAGGATCGGCAACATAGAAAGAAGAATCTTCAATGATCGCGAGGTAGGGCCAGAAAGAAAGAGACGAGGAAGAAGACAATTCAGAGTGAAATTTACAGTTTGAATCAATCAAACTAGATCGAAGACAGTTATCGATGGATGATAGGGAGTCGAGGATTAGGATACAGGAGAATATGGAGGCGAGGGAACCCGAAAATGATGAGAAAGGAACGCTGAGAGAGCCACTTATTGTGAGCAGATACAGGGCGAACCACAGTTCCCAGATCGCCATTGTCGGAGCCAATGTCTGTTCCATTGAAAGTCTCCATTACGAGTAATTTCTTTCTTTCTGTCTTTCCTATTTCTCCAAATCTTTTCTTCTCTATTTGGTTGCCCTGGCCAAAAATTGATGACAGAAAGGGAAGAAAAATTTGGTGGAAGCTCCCAACTGATTTGATCGAATCATTATTCAACTACAGTTTTTTTGGCCAAAAAAATAATTACCTCACAACTGATTTGATCGAATCATTATTCAGCTACAGCTTTTTTGGCCAAAAAAATAATTATCTTCTGTTTCGAAAGGGATCATCATCTTTCTGCCTCCTCACAGCAGAAAAACTTTTGCTTTTACCCAAAAGCAGATGGGAAAATTGCCAAAATAATCATTGCCGAACACCCATTATTTAGTACCCTAATATATTAGCCGTGTAGAATTGATTTTGTGTTATATATAAGAGGTAATCAAGTACAAAAGTGATTAAAAATATTGATTTTGGCCTTGATCCAAACAGTGTTGTTATCTTTTAAAAATTATTACTACTCATAAAGGGGGATGCATGTTACGTATATTGTCTAGGAGTGTGAAGAGTATACGACAAATACACATTACAAAAAAATTAAAGGAAAAAAGCAAGATAAACAGTCCTGGATTAATTATTTTCCAATGTTATGAGGTATGAGCAATGGATCGTGTTACATGGAATGCCGAAGCAACCTTTGAAGGAAAACTCTTTGTTGCATTCTCTATCTTTTGAGCGATAATGGAATATTACTCTGCCCTGCATAAGTAATTAATTTTCGAATACGTTATGCCTCACTCTATTTTCACTTTGTACGCAGGATTATTGAGAGTGACCTTTATATGCAAGATTTGAGATCTAGAACAAAGGTTGAGAAGTACCGTTATCTAGCCCTAAAATGGACACTTGCACTTCTTGTTGGTTTAGGCACAGGGCTTGTTGCCTTTTTTAATAACGTTGGAGTTGAGAATATTTCTGGTACCAAGCTTCTACTTACCGAAAAGCTCATGCTCAAAAGCAAGTATGACTATTTTCATCAATTATATATGCAATCTGACCTTTTAGCTTCTATTTTTACTTCCTGCTTCTCTTACACATCCTCTTTCAAGTATGTACATTTGAGGCTTGGCCTGATATGGAGTTTTATGATTCTCAATATTAAAAATATCCCCAGATTTCATCTTTATAACGTATGTTCATCTTGGGGTAATTTACATTGAACATTTCTTACTCCTACATAGCCTGAGTGGTCTTGCAGCATATTTTCACATGTTCAACTTCATTGATAAAAAGAAGCATAATTTTGAAACGCTTTCAATTCAACTACCTGGTTATCACATTCTAATTCTGTTATGACTCATGGGTCTTTGAGGGAATGATGAACCTATTAGATTTCAAGGAATGATACATGTAAAATTATATTTAAAAGAAAGATTAGGATGGAGAAACAAAGCTGTTTCAACTTTACTTATGCAATGGATCGGAGTTGTATTTTTGGCATAACTATCGTATCACTTTACTGCTGTACAGGTTTCTTGAGGCCTTTGCAGTGTATGCTGGTTGTAATTTGATTTTGGCAATTGCTTCATCAGCCCTATGTGCTTATATTGCTCCTGCAGCTGCAGGCTCAGTCATACCTGAGGTGAAGGCATACCTCAATGGGGTAGATGCTTATTCTATACTCGCTCCCAGTACCCTCTTTGTATAAGGTTAGTTAATTAGTTAGCAATTCAATAAGAAATTGTATTTGTGAACACACCCTTTTAGTATTTTTCATGATGTATGCATAAGTGCATTGCTTGCCCAGAAAGTTACCATATCTAAATTGCTTTTCTTTCTTGTTCAACCAAGTACATATTCATTCAAATCTTGAACTGATGTAGGGTAGAGGAAGATGGGGAATATAAAAGAAACTGAGGGCTGATTCTCCTTATCGTTTTTCATGAGTACTAAGGATAATTACTCCTCATATTCACAACAAGAATACTAAACCCACTTGAATAACTTAGACAATTTATCATTTCTCTTCAACACATTTTCTTCACGAGTTCAATGTGCGTGTATTTCCTTTAATCCTCAATTGTTTATTAGTTTTCCATTATCTCCCCATCATCATCATCATCTTCCTTGTATTCCTTAATGTTTTCTCCTCTTTTAATGTTAACTTTGAAATGAAGCTTTTTATACTATTTTGTTGCAGATTTTTGGCTCAATTTTTGGGGTGGCCGCGGGATTTTTGGTGGGTAAGGAAGGACCTATGTACATACTGGCTCTTGCATTGCTAATTTACTTGGACAGGGTGGATCAAAAAAAGTATGGGCTAGACTGGAAACTGCGTAGATATATTAAAAATGACAGAGATAGGAGGGATTTGATCACATGCGGTGCAGCAGCAGGGGTTGCTGCTGCCTTCCGTGCCCCAGTTGGTGGTGTCCTTTTTGCACTTCAAGAAGCAACTTCATGGTCCCCCCCCCCCCCTATATATAACACCCTATGTGAAATAGATGGAACTCAAGTGTCTGTGCTTTGTGCAAAAATTTATGATTTACTTTCTCATGATTTTCAGGTGGAGAAGTGCTCTTCTGTGGCGGACTTTTTTTACAACAGGTGTAGTGGCTGTGGTATTGAGAGGCTTCATACAGTTATGCCGAGGTGGAAAATGTGGTCTTTTTGGGGAAGGAGGCTTGATAATGTTTGATGTTAGTTCAGAAATCCCTTCATATGAAATGCCTGACGTCTTCGCAGTAATGCTAATTGGAGTTATCGGGGGACTTTTGGGAAGCCTTTACAATTATCTAGTTCACAAAGTCCTTCGCACTTACAGTGTCATAAATGAGTACGGCCAAAATTCTTGATGCCCATATATAATAACCATAAGCTTTATTCCTGTATACAAAGTCCTTTACAATTATCTAGTGCACAAAGTCCTTCAGAGGACTAAGGTTTGTATATAAGAGACTCTTGAGAGAGGTATCTTGGGTCACAACATCTCAATACGAATTAGTCAATTGCTCCAATATAGAAAATATGTTAGATATTAGATACTGAGTCACCTAATGAGTTATTAAAAAAAAAAAAAAGAGGCTTTATGACAGTATATAATGTTTATTCATCTTTGGATTAACTTGTTGAATTTGTACGACTTACTTGCTAATTGATAAGTATTATGGGTTGCAGGAGAGGCCCCAAAGTCAAAATTCTACTTGTGATCATTATCAACCTCTTGACATCTTGTGCTTCATACGGCCTTCCATGGCTATCTCGATGTGTCCCTTGTCCTCCTAACTTGGGGGACAAGTGTCCCACGGGAGGTCGCTCTGGAAATTACAAGAGTTTCCAATGTCCACCAAACCATTACAATGATCTTGCTTCTCTTTTTTTCTCTCCTAATGATGATACTATACGCAACCTATTAACATCAGGTTCTATCAAGGAATTTCAGATCTCTACTCTTATAACTTTCTTTGTGGTGATATACTTCCTTGGAATTATCACCTATGGCATTGCCATTCCCTCCGGCCTCTTCATTCCTGTCATTCTTGCTCGCCTTTTAAGTTCGTTCACTGTTCTTGATGTGGGTATGTTTGCACTCCTCGGAGCTGCATCGTTCCTTGGTGGTACCATGAGAATGACAGTTTCTATTTGTGTCATACTTCTTGAGCTCACTAATAACCTCTTGATACTCCCTTTGGTGATGCTAGTTCTACTTATATCAAAGACTGTGGCTGATAATTTTAACCTAGGTATTTACGATCAGATTGTGAAAATGAAGGGTTTGCCTTACTTAGAAGCAGTTGCAGAACCATACATGCGGCATTTAACAGCAGGAGATGTTGTTTCTGGCCCATTATTCACTTTTTCTGGGGTTGAAAAAGTGAGGGATATTGTTCATGCTTTGAGGGTAACACGACATCATGGTTTTCCTGTGATTAATGAGCGTCCATTCTCAGAAGCTCCTCAGTTGTGTGGACTGGTGTTTAGGTCTCATTTGCTTGTGCTTCTTAAACAGAGGAAGTTCACAAAGCAAAAGGTGATGACCGGAATAAAAAGATGTGTTTACTTCACTTTTATTTTTGAGCAAAGGCCCACATACTATTCAAGTACATTCATCAATAAAAATACCAAAATAACAGGCTTGAGATAACTTGTGGACCTTACCTTGTCCCTAAACATCATAATGAATTACTGTAAATAGTTTTGCACTTTTATTTAAACTTAGAGGATACGAAACCCGATGACTTTTTGCAAACTCACAAATTTCATCATGGAAATCTGACACATCCAAATTGGAGAAAATATTAGGCTTTAACCTTCAAAGATATTTGAATGACATATATCCCAAACGCTGGTGCCACAACTAAACGTTGGCTTCATCTTTATTGACACTACTAACATTATTCGCCTTTATCGGTTCTTTCATTTCCAAATCTAAATTGTCAACATAATAGAGATTGCCCCTCCTAACACCATAGCTAAGCATCATCCAAGTAAGAAGGTCATGAAAAACACAAAAATAGGCCAAAAAGTCACCGTACAAGGATAGTGTGCCAAGGTATTTGACTAACTGAAAGTAAATTATAATCAAGAGAGGGGACAAATAAGACTTTTTTCAAGATTCATTGAATCTGGAGTTTATAAGACCCTTAACCTTCTATGTGAGATTTTTTGTGCCATTTGTTGCAGTGCTCCGTGGTACCTGAGAAGTCAAAAGATTCACCAACTGTGAGTAGCATCATGGTCATATGATCTAATGCTCCTGTGTCAATAGTCCAAGTTTTATTCGAACGATTCGATAACACCGTATTGGCGGCAAGTGTTGCGAGGTATGCTCGAGATATGAGTTAGCTTTCAGAGTACGTTTGGGATGCAAGTTCACTTAAGGGGTGCATTCGGGACACAAGGTCGCTGACAGAATTTATGGTGTTGGCTTTCAACTTGGTAAGCGAGACTCTGATACCAATATTAAAGACAAGAGTAATTGGAGAATATTCAATGTTATTTCATTCCTGATTAATACTTATGGGACGATATTTACTTCAAGTACTTTGAGATCAATGGATGAAATCCAATCCGTACTCATAATTGGTTGTCCAATTATATCTATATATACTATTCCCTCCAACACTTAATATAAGAGATAATTATTTTTTTGAAGAGAATAAAAAATTAAATAAATCAATTAATTTTTATTAAATTTAATTTTTAAAGATAAATTCATATTATATACTCTTTAATTTATTTATATTAGTCAACTAATTTTTATATTAGTTATAATTAACTAGTTTATTTGGTTACTTTAATCTATCTAAAAATATCAATTATATCTTATATTAAAAATTAGAAAAATAATTTATTGTTGGCTATGCATTTTTCTTTGAATTTCCACCTCTCGTTATTGGCAGTTTGTTAATATTGATGTTTAGTTTATCGTTTTTATAACCTGACTTTTAGATCCAAATAGACTTTTAGAATGAAACTACTTTTTATAGTTTCTACTTATTTATCTTGACTTTTTTTTTTTGAGTCTTCATCCAAATAAATTTGTATCAAAATGACATTTTTTTTTTTACAAAATTCAATCAACACATAAATCACATTGCATTATTTAACTTTTGCAAAAGTCAAATTTAAAAAAAAAAGCTACATCTTCACCGCTAATATAAACACACCTTGAATCATATAGATGAGTCAAGGCTATTCTTCTCTCATTCTTTATTTCTTCACTTTTTATTTGTGAATTCAAAACATTACTCCTTCTATTAATATATATTTAATTAATTTAATTATATTAAAAAATAGTTAATATATTATATTTTTTTAAAATACTTTAATTATCTTTTTCAATCCCCCGTTCCCTTTTTACTTGATTATTATTGAATAAATATTAATAGAATAATTTTAAAAAATAAATAAATATGATAAATATATTTTATAATTAAGACCAATATCAACTCTTTAATTAAATCATAGGATAGGGTGTAGTATAATCAAATCAAGCAAAGATAAAACGGAAACCGTAAGGCATTATATGGATCCATACGAATCACTAGATTGAGACTAATGGAGGATTAGCTACAAATTTATTTTTTTAAAAAAATAGTAATAAGGACCTTTACCTCAAAGTCTCCTTAAATTTCAATCTAATGGCCACAATATTCTTTAATTGATACTCAGTTAATGGAGCTGAATTGAGAGGATCATCCAATACATACCTCGTTTGTCCAAATCAATCAACTACCTATAATCTAAAGGAGACAAAACAAAAACAATAATGATCCCTCAAAAATCAAAATTGAGTATTTATAAGCCTTTTTAGTCTAAAATATATATTTTTTATTTAAGTTTTTGAACCAAAATATATGTGTTGTTTGATTCCTTCTCCAATTCTAAATATATATAAGATGGTTTTGAGAGATTTATTTTTATCCAAATTATAAAAATAAAGACTTTTTGTTTTTTATTTACATTATTCAAATTACACTCTTCATTAAATTGTGCTAATAATTAAAAATCGTTAATCATAAGGTAGAAGTTCAAACATTTGTGTTCTTACACATTTTTTCTCTCCTTAGACTAACAAAGACTTTGTTTAATTAACGAGCCTCGTGTCAAAAAAATATAAGAAATTTTATTACTAGTAAAAATTAAATAATTATTTAGTTCTTAATATATAATTTAATTAGAGAGTTAATATTAATAATAAATATAAATATTATTTTTTATATTTATTATTTTTTTAAATTATTATTATTGATATTCCCTCAATAATAATTAAATAAGAGAAGGAGGAAAAAATAAGTTAAAAAAATAATTATAGTATTTTATAAAAAATATGATAATATGTACTTTAAGATTAAAGTAACACCCAATATCCTAATTTTATTTCTCAAATACATACAATATTATAATCTTCTTTATAATATAATTTTATCTCTAATATTTTTAATTTAATTTAATTTCACCCTATCATAACTGAAATCTAACATCTGTCAAGGGGGATTTTATTTTTTAAAAAAATATCCCCCTTAATAAACGTTGGATTTCAGTTAAGATTTTAAATGAAATTGAATTAAACTAAAAATATTATAGATAAAATTATATTATAAATAATATTAAGTATTATTTTATTATAAATTTATTACCTAACTCTATCTTACACATTTAAATCTCTCACAAAACTTATTACTGCCATATTTTTATTACTAAAAACTCATCATTATTGTTTCCGTCCATTACAAAAATTGGAATGGGTCAAAGTTGGACTTTGGTTGGGTCGGGTCACTATGTTTCTTTTAGCCAATTTATAAAATGAATGACGAAAACCACTGTGTTATTGCTCGGAAAGGTATAAAGCGCGAAATATAGACATCCTCCACCCAAAAGAAAGGACACAAATTTTAAAAATAAATAAACAATAGAGAGATTTAGATCTAATATTCTAATTTAATTTCCCTTTGGTTAACAGTTCCCTCACACCACACACCCCGCTTTCCACCATATTTCCTTAGATTCGCCGGCGATCTCTCTGTGCCGGAAACCTAACCTCCTCTGCTGCCAGATCCGTTCACCTCCCCCTTCTGCCACACTTGAAGACTGTGCTGTTTTCTGTCCCTCGGAGAAAATTTGAAATCCTAGCTCCGTCACAGATTTTGGCGATTCCGATTCCGCTCATATGGAGGCAATTGAAGAACTGGCTCAGCAATCAGATTCTATGCGGCAAGCCGCTTCCGTGCTTGCCGATGAAGATGTTGATGAGATGACGCCCAGTAGGCGGCCTTCCACATTCCTAAATGTCGTCGCACTAGGCAATGTCGTAAGTTTCTCCATTCATCTGTGTATGCATACTTTCTGTATGTCAATGCATGGGTTGTAAATTTATGGATCCGGTAGCTGGTCGCTAGTTTTTTCATGTAGGATGGAGAGTTTGTTTGCCTGAGGAGAAATTTTGGGGGGAATGGAAATTTGATGCTTACAGGAGAAAGTACGGTTTGGCGATAGAAGGAATCGGTATTTGGAACTGGGAAATTGAAAGCTCCTCTTACTCCCAGCCCAATGAGAAGATTTGTCAGTGTCTACGGCTGTGTATACATTGGATCATTTACTAGTTACTGTTACGATGTTTGGTGCAAATAATTGCATTGACCGTGGTTTAAAAGAAGTCTCACGGGGTTTGATAAATCATTGCAAGTGGCAAACTTGAGGGAGCCGGTTCACGGGGCATGGCTGACGTGTAGAGACTTTCGATCTGATTGAAATTGGTAAAAATGGTCTGGAAAGGTTGCTAGCCATTAATTTCTATTGTAATCCTTGTTTACTTTTTGTAGGTAGTTTTGAGCTTTGAAGCAATTAGATGAATGTGATGCTTTTATTATGCTGCCCTGTCTTGAGATTTGGATGATTGCATGTAAATTTTAGTTCTACGACTTCTTGCACTCTTGTGGTATTTGAACCTTATATATCATGTGGCTAGTGTTTTTGATCTCTCTGTTTCTGTGGACCAATTGTCTGCATAGGGTGCTGGAAAATCTGCTGTCTTGAATAGTTTGATTGGACATCCAGTTTTGGTAAGTCAAATTGTCTGTATGCTTTTTGCTGATTTTCTTTTCTGTACAAACTGATGCATCTGTTCTGCTGTCTGGTTTATTACTAACTTTGTCATGATATAATCAAATTATTGGCAGCCAACTGGTGAAAATGGTGCTACCAGGGCTCCGATAAGCATTGAATTAAATAGAGATAGCTCTTTAAGCAGCAAGTCAATCATATTACAAATTGAAAATAAATCTCAACAGGTTTCTGCAAGTAAGAACTTTAGCTAACACCCTGTTCCTGAACAATCTGGTTTATATGTTTTCTCTGCTCCTGGATAAAAATTTTATCTGTAAGAAGTTCAACATGCAGTGCTCCAGTGATGTTTCTTAATTGTGTGTCACAGGTGCTCTTCGACACTCTCTACAGGACAGGCTAAGCAAAGGTTCATCTGGCAGAAGTCGTGATGAAATATATCTTAAACTTCGTACTAGTACTGGTAGGCTCATGTTCATATGCCCTGTTCCTTCTTTTAGTATGAAAAAGATCTTCCTGTGGAGTAAGTTATGGAGTGGTCAGGAAAACATTGTATTCGTATTCATACACACTGTTATGGGACATATATACCTTCCCTTTACTTGCTGGCTATCTCTCTCTAACTTGAAGAAACATAAACATCCGGGTGACATTATGACTATCTGCTTGCCTATACTCTTTAAGATGAAGCTTATAATATTTGTCCTGTTTGTTACTTCTCCAGCTCCGCCATTGAAATTGATTGACTTGCCTGGATTGGACCAACGAATTGTGGATGACAAAATGGTGAGTAGGTCTAAGTTATCAATTATAAGTTGAGTTTACACTAAGTGTTATAAGCTATTCTCTCTTAAATTCTCAATCAATGTTGGGTATTACGGGAACTTTGTTTCGAGAGATAAGTTAAATGCCTTCTTTTTCTTATCCTTTAGATCAGTGAATATATCGAACACAATGATGCCATTCTGCTTGTCATAGTTCCTGCTGCCCAGGCACCAGAAATTTCATCTTCACGAGCACTACGGATAGCTAAGGAGTATGATGCTGAATGTATGCTTTCAGATTCTTCTTTTTTGTTTTGTCTTAAATCATGGCTGCCAAGTACAAACTTTCTTTAAAGATTAATATGTTAGGAGAAAGCCTGGAAATGGAATATGTCTAACACACCCTTTCATGTTAGAGCCCTTTGGGCTTGAAGCATAGTAAGAACACAAGCCAGTATGCCTTATGTTGAAATTTAATTTGATTAAATAAAGGAGGCTAAAAGATGGAAATCTTAGCCCTTGGTGAAAGAGGCTCTGGTAACATATCAATGACCAACACTCCCTGAAGCTTAAGAAGCTTAAGCTGTTAAGAGAAGACCTTGAAATGGTTTAAATATAATTTCAAAAATGGTTATCAAACTTTTTAAATTCGGAAATTTTCTTTTTTGTGGCTTACTGTTTTCCTATCCTTTTTATAGTACCATTTCATTTAAATTGTCTTAATTGTTTCAATTGTAGCCACCAGAACAGTTGGTGTTATTAGTAAAATTGATCAGGCAGCTGCAGAACCAAAAGCCCTTGCTGCTGTACAGGCTCTTCTTTTGAACCAGGGACCCTCAAAAACTTCTGATATTCCATGGATTGCAATAATTGGTCAATCTGTTTCAATAGCATCTGCACAATCTGGTGCTGGGTCTGAGAGCTCTTTAGAAACTGCTTGGCGAGCTGAGACTGAAAGTTTGAAATCAATATTGACTGGAGCCCCACAAAGCAAGCTTGGTAGAATTGCCATGGTTGAGTCGCTTGCTAGCCAGATTCGTAATCGTATGAAGCTCAGGCTTCCAAATCTCCTTTCTGGGTATTTCTCATGTGACTGGCTTCTATTCATGTGTTTGCAATAGTTAAATGTGACTTATAGTTAGGAACGGAGCGAGTAATATTATTACTATAACAATCAAAATAATATAAATTTATTATACAATTAAAATATCATCAAAGCATTTGGATATTTGGATGGGGCTTTTACAATTTTATTCCTTATATGGGCATACTGCCCTTTTTTGTCATGTTTATCTAGTATACCTAACTATTAGATGCCTCTTTTTATAAAACTGCCTAGTCCATAAGATTTAGAGGATTATGATATTTTGTTTGATAGGTTCTTTGTCTTGGATAATGCCTCCATGTGAGGTCTGTTATCAAAGAGAAAGTGACCTGGTTAGAATGTAGTACTCCATCTGTCCCTATTTATAAGATCCTTTTAACTGAATTGTGTTCAAGAAAACAGTTAAAATTAATTAAAAGTAATAAATATGTAGGAAATGCATATACTTTTCCAAATATGCCCTCATTTATAGTGGCTAAATGGGAGAAAGTAATAATGAGTAGAATGATGAAAGAGAGTGTATGGGGAGTTAATGAAGGGTAAAATAGGTAACAAGCATTTATTATTCAGAGGAAGTAAAAAAGGATCTTATAAAAGGGCACGGACCATTTCAAAAGAGGGTCTTATAAATAGTGACAGAGGGATTAAATCCTATGATTTGAGAGCTAAGGTTTACCTTTTGCAGTTTTGATTTATAAGATTTATAATATTTCTTTGATTTCTTAATTTCTTTAATCGAAATTAAATGCTGCAGTCTTCAAGGGAAGTCTCAAATTGTTCAGGAGGAATTAATGAAGCTTGGTGAACAAATGATTAGTAGTCCTGAAGGTACAAGAGCTCTAGCTTTGCAGTTATGCCGTGAATTTGAAGACAAGTTCCTCCAGCATCTGGCTGGTGGTGAGGTTAGTTCCTCTTATGCCTTGGAACAGATATACTTGTATAGCAAGCTTCAGTTAGGTGAACCTCATAAGCCACCAATACTGGAGGAATAAATCAGCCTCAATTCCAAAAATAAAAGTTTTTCCCCACAGCTAGGCCAAACAATCTCGTAGAACTGGTAGAGAGAAGAAATTCATAGCAGGAAAGAGTGAGTATTTGTGTGTGTGTGTGAGAGAGGGAGGGAGGGAGGGAGGGGGAGAGGAAAAAATGAAGCGCAATTTGCTCCTACACCAGCATTTATACTGGGGGAAGGGCACTCAATTTCAACTATACAGCATTAGATTAATCAACGCTCTATCATCTCCTTAATCATAAGCTATTAAATGGTCGATAATCACTCATTATTACTGGTAGACATCTGTTTCTAACTTCATTCCTTCAATCCTTTTCAGGGTAATGGTTGGAAAGTCGTTGCCAGTTTTGAAGGCAATTTTCCCAACAGGATCAAACAACTTCCTATAGACAGACACTTTGACATAAGCAATGTTAAAAGGGTAAACTGTCTTTTGAAGATTTCACTTTTATTGTCCAAGTTAAATCTTTCATTCCTCATAGTCTCTTCAGGTTTGCTTGCTACTGATATTGCTCTTTAAACTGATGTTAGATTGTCTTAGAAGCAGACGGATATCAACCTTATCTTATTTCTCCAGAAAAAGGGTTGAGGTCCTTAATTAAAGGTGTTCTTGAAATGGCAAAGGAGCCATCACGTCTGTGTGTTGATGAGGTATGCTTCTAATTTGCCATTGATTTTATTTATAAAGCTGCGATTGTGCTATGTGTCCATAGAGGCATAAAAAGGACTTTAGAAAGAAATTGGGTAGAGGGCCGTCTTGTTAGTATTTGTATGATAAATAGGTCTGCCCCGTGTCTTGTTCTGTCTTCTTTTGCTATTAGTTTTCATCAAATGGCTTGCATATAGCTAGGGCCTTGTTTTACATTCTTTTTCTTTGCATCTGTTATGTATGAAGTGTGGGACCCTTTGGACTGTAAGGCTGATTGTCTGGTGCGCT
The DNA here is from genome assembly GCA_037074615.1 of Leucaena leucocephala. Lineage (NCBI taxonomy): Eukaryota > Viridiplantae > Streptophyta > Magnoliopsida > Fabales > Fabaceae > Leucaena > Leucaena leucocephala. The sequence continues at coordinate 14,333,343 of CM073550.1, forward strand.
ATATTATCACCTTGGCTATAATTCAAACAATTGTTAACTTGTAACTGGGGTGTTATTTATTTTTCAATTCTGGAGGTATTTTATTTGATTTAATCCGTAGTCCGATAGCGTTAGGCCAGTTGGTAGGGTTTGTTTTGATATTGTTATCATCAAAGAGGTGCTGCAGTTTAGGGTAGTTCTTATAGACTGATAATATAAAATTCCTGTTGAATTTTTCTCTTGAGCTACATTTTGAACATATGTTTTGGTAACTACCAAATTAGGTTCATCGGGTACTTTTGGATATAGTTTCTGCTTCTGCTAATGCTACACCTGGTCTTGGACAATATCCCCCATTTAAGAGAGAGGTAAAAATGCTTTGCAATAATCTGGAAGTAACATAGTCTACGTTTGCAAAATGGTCTATCTAATGTTTCAAAGTTTTAAGCCAGCTTGTGGCGCTTGCAAGTTCTGCCCTAGACGGATTTAAAAAAGAATCCAAAAAAATGGTGGTTGCTTTAGTTGATATGGAGCGTGTGTTTGTTCCACCCCAACACTTCATTCGCTTAGTGCAGAGGAGGTATGTCAGATCTCTAATACTCGCATATTTATCTATTAGCAACACTCATTTTTCATTCATACATAAGCTCTGAAGTAGAATCTTAAAATTGTGATAACCACTGTTATTGATCAGCTAAACCTCTTCAGTTAAGCTCAAATTGTTTGAACTATAAAGCTGCCCACTTTTCAAAGAAAAGGGAAAACGCATTTTCTAGAACTTGGGCCAATTATTAAGCATGTCAGTCTCAAGGTTTTAATTGAGAAAAAACATTATATGCTGATCTTTTTAGCATGTAGCAAAGTTTGGAAATTGTGGGGTTTGAACTTTCCAGTGACCTTCTGACAGAGTCCCAAATTAGAAAGCCATGAGTAATTCTTGTGGTGTTTAAGTGGCCTAGTTTTCGCACTTACGAACCAATTCTAAGGGTTAGTTCCTTACTTGCATAGAGGTCTCCATCATTTGATATTGGGGTGAAAATATGTGCTTCTTTTAATGGCATTATAACCAATGCTAAATGTCAGCATTTATGTTCATAAAAGCTATTTTGAAAGGGAGCTTGATTTTAATTTTATGCTTTGCCAATAAGGAAGAGTGTGCTGCTCCCACTCTTAAAAAAGTAAAGGGAACAAGAGCACATGCAATGAGGGTTAGGGTACTCAATGCCTTAAGTATTCTTCTTCAAATTTTGTGCAAATCAGTGGACAACGTCTATTCAGTCTCCTGTAATTCTCATGTTTTGATGATTAACATGCTTGTTACTGTTTTAAGGGCCTAATTTGAGGTATATGTTAATGGTCTTCCATTTTTTCCCTGTCCTTTTTATACATAGAAGCTAGTTACCATGCTTAAACTGTTAGAGATCATAAATATAAGGTATCTACTGAGAAGAGTAGTAATGATCTGAGATTTGAATTCTGGATCTTTGTTGATGTGATGATGATGCAATACTTTTTAGTTGCGTATCTTATTTTAATGTTTTAACACTGTTTATCAATTGTTTTAGAATGGAAAGGCAACGCAAAGAGGATGAGCTGAAGAACCGGTCTTCTAAAAAGGGTTCTGAGGCTGAACAGTCTAGTCTAAATAGGGTGTGAGATTGCCTTCTTTTTTCCCCTTAACAAACTAAGTTTGAATGTTTTATATGTGATATAGGTATTATACTAGCTCTATTCTAATAAAATATGTTTTCATTTCTAGGCTGCTAGTCCTCAAACAGGTCAACCAAGTGGAGGAAGCTTGAAATCAATGAAAGATAAATCTGGTCAGCAGGACAAGGATACACAAGAAGGATCTGGTTTGAAGACTGCTGGGCCTGATGGAGAGATAACAGCAGGTTTCTCCAAATTGATCATGACATTTTATTGTGTGCCTAATTGTATGATCAAGGTCTTTGACATAATGCGCTAAATATGTATTTGCCTCCTTTTGCTTGGGGTTCCTCTTTATTAAACCATTTCCAACAATGGTTGGGCATTTCCCAATGGTTGGTTGATTACAACTCTTGAAACTAAATTGATATGGCACATGTTATGTTTTGTTCTCTATCCAAATAAATAGTATTATGTGGCTATGTGAAAGTAATTGAGAAGCCACCATCACTGAAATCACCGAAGAAGAGAAAAAGTGGAATGATTTTTTGTTTTATTTCCTGCCATTTATAAAGAATTGAACTTTCTTTATTTTCAAGTTAACAGATAATTAGGTACATAAATTTTGCACTGTCCATAATATCTATCTATTATTTTAGACTCCATTAATATATGGAACGTCAAAGTTCTATATCTTCCCTGGCTAGGCTTTTGTTTTATTTCTATCTACATTCTTAAATTACACTTATACTTTACTATAGTACATGGAATCTACTTCTACTTTTCCTTATGGATTTTCTCCTCAACACAGGATACTTATTTAAAAAAAGTGGAAAAACTAGTGGCTGGAGCAAACGATGGTTTGTTCTGAATGAGAAGACTGGAAAGGTTAGTATATCATTGTCAAATGCTTATTTGGAAGTATCACCCTCAATTCAAATGGTATGATTTTATATGTTATGGTTATTTTCATAACCTCTTGAAGTACTTGGCCAATGAATGAAGAGACAATGAAAACTGAATGATATTCTTCAGCGAGGTTTAGTTGATACAAATGGGGCTTCTAGGATGTGAAGATTAGCTATAATATCTCAGATGCTAGCCGAGAAATTAGGGAATATAATCATATCTACAAGATACATCTGGTAGAGGTTGATGTATGCGATTACATAACTATCAGTTTTACAAGGATTGACTTTATGAGGCTATTAGTTAACATTTTCTGTGCTCTATGATTTGATATATTGGCTTATTTTGCAGCTTGGTTACACCAAAAAACAAGAAGAGAGACACTTCCGAGGAGTTATTACACTAGAGGTATGGCATAAACTTGTTCATTTTATAAAATTTTTTGTAGAATAAATATTAATCTTGCTCATTTTCTCCCAAGTCATTTCATTACACAATCTCAATCATCTTTCTTTGGTTGCCTTTTTCATCAATTGTACCTATATTCATAATGTTTGGTCACGTTTTTCATTGTTTAAATCTTCTATGTTACTTGTTAATTGTTCCTATACATTATTTACTTAAAGCGTTATGGCTTGCTTTCCACGAGAGAGAAAAAATGGAATGATGTAGGAGATGAAATTCTTTCCAATATTACTTTTCATAATTCCTAATTGGTTAAGGTTGTCTAGAAAGCCCACCATATTTTGCTGACTTACTTCTCCCCCAAGACTTATTTTAGCAGTGAGATGATAATGAAAACGTGAAAAATCTTTCTTTTTCACCATCTCTTTGCTGCTTTGGTTTTTTCCTTATTTTAGCAATTAGAGATTTTCTTCTTTTAGCCGGACTTATTCTTGTAACAATTACGTGAAATGACAAAGGCAGTTGATGATCGATTCACTATCACAGAACACTAGTGAGAATGTTAACATGAGTGTGGCGCATGTTAGGTTTAAGTGAAGCAGTTTAACAACCAAAGAAAAAAGAGATGTCCCGTAAATTTTATGAATTGTTTTACCATGATTAAATGAAATCATAAATATAGTTGAATTTTGGATATTATTGTCAAGGTTAATGTAATTTTGTTATATCCGTTCCTATGTTCTATTTATAAGTTTAGTGCATCTATCTTTATGTCTGAAATTCAAGTCTGAGTATGTTGGCCTAGGATTTAAAAGAGAATCGGGGCCCATGGTGACCCCATAGAACGATTGGGATACTAACTGAATAGGAAAGTAAAAGAAAAAGTGTTTATTCCATGTCAGCTCAGAGTCAGAGCATGATATTGGGGCACAGGCCAATGTTGAATAATTTTGATTTAACCATAGTATTATGGTACCAGACCGTGTTCATTCATGTACGACTGTTATGTGTGAATTAGAGGATAAATAAACCTCACTGGATGTGTATCAGAGTTCCAGTATGATGCCTTTGAATCCTATCCTTTTGATACTGGCTGATGATGTCAATTTTATGGTGTGTAAACCTTCATAATAACTGCTCAAGTTCTCAAGAAGAGAGGATAAAATGTTTTTATTTCTGAGTTTTAAGTAGATAGGAAGAAAGAATAATTTAAAATTTCAGCATATTAATCTCAAGTTGCTTTGACCCAATCAGGAGTGCAACATTGAGGAACTTACTGATGATGACGAAACTTCAGCAAAGAGCTCAAAGGATAAAAAGGCCAATGGACCTGATTTAGGAAAAGCATCCAACCTCATTTTCAAGATAACAAGCAAGGTCCCCTATAAAACTGTTATGAAAGGTAATATTTCTTGTAGCTATAATGCTCTTTTTAACTGACGAATCCTCCCAGGACTGTCACCGGATCTGAGATGCCCCTGCTTGGTGTGTAACAATTTTGCTATATGCATTTTGCAGCTGAAAGTACGGTTCTGTTAAAGGCTGAGAGTGTAGCAGATAAGGTTGAGTGGCTAAAAAAGCTGGGAAATGTTGCACATCCTACAAAAGGGGGTCAAATAATGGGTGAATCGGGTCTTCCTATGAGGCACAGTCTTTCTGATGGTTCCCTTGTAAGTTATTGAATTGCCCACCTCTTTTTTATTTGCTTCATTTGATGGTTCTAATGGTAGGTAAGTAATTTTAATATACTCCTAGGGGTATTATAGGTAAAAAGATATTAGTCCCAGTTAGAATTCTTTAAAATGCCTTATATATTGAAACACAGGACTTTCCAAAAAATGCTTTACGTTTGGAATGAAGTTAATATATAGTTTTTTAGTAGCTGCGTATCTCAACCAATCTATGATCAATGACCCTTCTATGAACTGCTGTTGTCTAGAATTTGCTTGTTTCATTTCTGAAAAGTTGTTCATGTTACTATTTTATAGGATACTATGACTAGAAGGCCAGCGGATCCAGAAGAGGAACTCAGATGGATGGCCCAAGAAGTGCGTGGTTATGTTGAAGCTGTTCTTAACAGTCTTGCTGCTAATGTCCCCAAGGTCAGTGTACTTTTTAAAGTACTGTATTTCTCTCTCTTTGGATCTGTTGCTGTTCAGTGTCCATGAAATCAATTAGTTTTGGCTGAGCAGGCAGTTGTGCTTTGCCAAGTGGAGAAAGCCAAAGAAGACATGCTTAACCAGTTGTACAGTTCCGTCAGGTTAGAGATGTTCCCTCTGCCCTATTGCCCAATGAGTGCATCACTTCTTCATAGAATATATTATTATGCGATGTACTGCCTTCCAATATTTGATTCTTCGAGCATCAAATATATTTGAAACTTCTGGCAACCTAAGGGCTGCACTAAACACTTTTGTTTAAACATTGTGTATTCTTCATTGCTTTTCTTGGATATATTTTGGAGATCGCACAGGAAGTTTTGGATAATGATTAATTCTTGTAATTTTGAGATATCTATGCTATAGAAACACTTTAAATTCAAATTATTTTCATGACTTTTTTTAAACTTCATGAGAAAATTTTAGTGAACTTGTTTCCATTTTTGTCATCCACAGTGCACAAAGCTCGGCAAAAATTGAAGAGCTGCTCCAAGAGGACCATAACGTAAAGCGTAAAAGGGAACGCATTCAGAAACAGTCCTCCCTTCTTTCAAAGCTAACTAGGCAGCTTAGCATCCATGACAATAGAGCGACTGCAGCGTCCAGTTGGTCTGATGAAGGTAGCACAACAGGTAATGTTTCTGCAAGCACGCACTTTCTGGTGATTTATTCTTTGGATTAAAATGAGAGCAATTTATATCTTGGATTTATGTTGATCAGCAATTCCCCATCAAAGGTTTTTCCCCATATAGATGCATTGTCTTTTATGGTGGCTAGTGGCACCTAAACTTCGTTTTTGCACATAACATAAATTAAAATAGCATGACAAGCAGTCACTTTTCATAAAGGTTTAAGCATGCTAGTAGTTGTTAAAAGCCTGAAATGGATATTATTGATACTTGTTCAACTTTATGCCACGTTACAATCTGTTCATTTGAAAGGCTTAGGTGGGTTATTGGATAAACTTGTACTTTTCTTGTATAGTGGAAAGAAAAAATATGATTGTATCTAAATTTTATTATTATCCTAGAGGAATATTTACTTGATTGAATACATTTAATCTTTTGATTGCGTACTTTCTGCATGTTGTAACTTTTGTTTAGAATATACATTTTGTATTAGTACTATCACGTTGATTTTACCCATTATTTGGTTTACTTCACTATACAACTATAACAAGTCAACTATGCAGAAAGTGGTGGTACCTCGTCTGGTAGTGATTGGAGATCTGCATTTGATGCGGCCGCAAATGGTTCCATTGACTCATCATCTAGGTTTGGATCTGGTGGACACAGTAGACGATACAGCGACCCATCTCAAAATGGTGATACAAGTTCGGCTTCAAATTCCAGCAGTCGCCGGACACCAACTCGGCTGCCACCGGCACCTCCATCTGGTTCTAGATATTAGATAAAGCTACAGATCATCCAATTGTTTTTTTTAATTTTGTATTCTTGTTGGGTGGATAATTGAGTTTTTTTCCAGTCTTGTATCGACAGTCCTACATCCTCTCTTCAAGTTATTAGAAATGGGTTAGGTGTGTAGATAAAGATTGCTAATACATCCCATATTATCGCCATACATGTTTCTCAGCTTTCGCCGGTATTGGATGTTTGGGGACAGTGTTGGGAAGAAGATAGCGTCTGCTCGACATTTTTTTCCACCAATATATGTAATTGTTTTGTATCAATGTGATTACTAGAGGATGAATTGTATCGACATGCATCAAGTGAACATTTTTGGCTTCAGTTCTGTCATCTCTCAATAGCATTTGTTCTTTTTTCTTTGGATAACTATCAATAGTAATTTTTCGCATGATTTGAATGGACAGTTTAGGCTCATATCTTCACCCGGGGGAACACAGCTTCAATGCGTATGCAAATAGCCTGTGAATTGCCCGAATGCTATTGGGAGGTAGTGAGAGGCCCTATTATCTATTTGTCCCTCAGAGTTGACGTTAGCGTTTAAGGAAGATTCCATGTATGATACAAAACGCAGAGATTAACAGCCCTAAAGAATTGCAAACTGTGGCGATAATCCTCAATGATAAATTCTTAAACATAATGATGAACAGTTCAACAAACATTTCAGGCAGATTTCACCTGCTAGGGTACATTACTAGTCTGAAAAAGTGAAATGCAAATCTGTTGTAAATAAACAGTGAAGTGCAAATCAACAACAAAAAGTAGTATAACTAGATTCAAATGACAATAGGTTGCCAACAAGATACACTTTGACGTGATTGTATATTCGTCTGCATTAATTCATGCCAACTTGTTCACTATAATCAGTTTAGACAATTTTTTCACAAGTTAAACTACAGTCTGTTTCCGCACATGCTAACAGACCATATAAAGAATACAGACCTAGTTCATCAGCACCATCCCAAGTGATGTAATGAATCGAAAGGTAAAAAAAAAAAAAAAACTCCATCTTCGGATGAAACCAATTTCCCAAGCTATGAATGCATAGCGAACAAGATCGACACATTGCACTGCCAAGCTCCCAAGAAAATGGAGCTTACAGGTAGGGGATGCTTGACCCTTATCTTAAACAGTGAGGGACGCACCATTGTCTGCTGCAGTGAGATTGAGTATCATGGTTGCTGCCTTTGGTGCCCTGAAATACAGGAGTAAATCATATTTATAGTTGAAAGCTGAAAGTGATAGAAAGTATGGGCATTACACACAAAATCAACTGATGTCTATGGTTAAACTTGCTCTACCTAATATTACAAGCTTATGATTAGTTAATTACAATTTCAACACATTCTCTCACACATGGAAAGCCATTTGGGGTTTGATACACGGATGAAACACACAAGTTCAGCGCATTTTCATTGTACAGCAAATGATTGAAATTCTGACCTTATGATCATTGTGGGTCCAATACCTTGTCAAGAGATGTTCAACCAAAGCTTTAGTTGTAAAGTGAAAATAATTTCATTATATCTCTAACAAACATCACATCACATCACAATCTCTTACCATTCTATACTTTCTTTCTAACCCAACAAAAGGAGACATAAAAGAAAAGGGTAGTCTTCAGCATATTTATAGGAACCAGGGAGACCGAACCGTTAGGGAAACATGGGACAATGTCCTTTCATGCAAATAGAAAATATGTTGCAACTTGCAACCAAAGTAACACTAATCTTGAAGAAACATTTATACCATGCTTCAGGTGCTTGGTATAGAGCAGCTGAATTGCCGAAGCATGATGCAAGCATCTCAGTGTTTATTACACCAGGATTAAGAGCTACAACTGCCATTCCTTCAGGCAACTCCTTTGCCACTGACCTAGTAAATCCTTCTGTAGCCCACTTTGATGCACAGTACGGGGCAACCTGTTGCACAATGCTAGAATGTCAAATATCAGTTGATACAAATGAAGGATGTCCGCAGTTGTAAAAGTTGGACATGTGTCTGCCGAAAACATAACATTGGACATGGTGACCTAAACTTCCATTTAGACAAGAAAAAGTTTAGGTTATCTGCATTATTATTGGGACAACCAAATAGTGACCTAGCGATACATGACTACCATATGCCCAACTAACCAGTGCAGCACCAGCTCTTCCCCATCCGGACGAAAAATTGACAATGATTCCTTGCTTCCTTGTGATCATAAGAGGGATGAAGTGGCGCAATACATTAGCCGTTCCTTTGAGATTTGTATCAATTACATTATCAAACTCTTCAACAGGAACTTCCCAAAATTTGTTGTTTCTATTAATGGTTCCTGCATTATTTACTGATTGTGCCCTTTGCTTTAGTATATCAGACTGCCCAAAGCACCACATGATAAATGACAAAATCAAACATACACATATCAGAATCAAGATAAAATGAATTAAGCAGGTCAGAAAGACTAAAATCCATCAGCTGGTTGAGTTTATATGCTTTTCCCTCTGAATAATTACAACTCCTTGTAATTGTATACTCCCCCTATCCTTAACATAGGACTTAATTGAAAAGTTGATCTCGATCATAAATATAAAACATATTTTCTATATTTATCAATTCTTTCCCAAAATACCCCTATTAATACTCCCTCAATAGTAATCAAGAGAGGAAGGGAGAAAGTTAAGAAAGATGATAAGGGTGTCTTAGAAAAACATGTTACACTCCCTCAAGTTCTAATTATAAAAACTAGTTGACTTTTTTGGACATACTAATGAAGCCAAATAAATAAATTAATTATAACTAATATAAAAACTAGTTAACTAATTTGGGTAGATTGAAAAATATACAATATGAATTCATCTTGAGCGATTAGATTTAATCACAATTAACTGATTTATTTAGTATCCTTAGTATATTTAAACAAATCAACTAACTCGTATAATTAGGACAGAATGGAATATTAACTAAATTAACTAATTTCCTTAATTTAATCAAATTAATTAAATAAATCCTATATTAATGACTGGAGTAGTATTACTTTGAGATCAGACATGAAAATATGTTTTTTCTTCCGGTCTTTTGGTAGGGCAACTCGAGTGATTTACCATCTGCAAAATCTCGATAGCATTCTTCTCAACCAGCATCATCTAAGGAGGATGATCAATTTCTTCACCAAATTTTCACAGACAACATGCAATTGATATCGTTGGTTTCAAGAAAAAAAAAACTTTAACAGGAAGCAACAAATCAACAGAGGACAAACAATGCCCGTATAGCTTGACTAAAAAGCTAGTAAAACAGCACAATCATTGAACTGGACGAGCTTTCTAGTCCCTTGAAACTACACAGGGGCCAACCCCTAAAAAGATTTACTCAAAAGCCAAAGGGACGGCAAAAAATAATTATATGCTAGCTAGTGTCGAAAAATGGAATCATCTCCAGTTAAGGCAAGAAGCTTAATTTTCTTGTAACTCGCACATTCCATATTTTAACACAATTGCACCATTAATTTCCTCACATCCAGAATAAGGGAAAGAAAACGCAAATGCAACAATCATGATGAACTAAGCATACGCACCAATAATATCAGGAACACCCTTTTTCTCCATCACAGTACGAGCCAGCTCCGCAACGCTGCTATCCGATCTCTGAACCCCAAAGAAATGAACAAGGGAACTTTTTTCAGTGACTCATAACACACTTTCAAATTTCCAATGCCCACCCATTATACAAAAGCTATTGGCAAGTGATGTACACTCACTCCACTTAAATTTCTCCAACCCGCTCGCAAACTTGATTCTATTACAAGCAACAATCTGAAACGAATTCGAAAAACGAAACGAAACGAGACAGATAAAGAGTACTAACCACGTCAGCATCGAGCAACAAATGCTTTTCAGGTGACGAAGAATTGGAAGTAGCTAGGGCGGCAGAAAGTTCCGATCGAAGTGCATTGAGCCTATCCTGAGTACGTGAACACCCGATTACAGTGTGGCCTCGTTTGGCCAATTCTAGGGCAAGAGCTCTTCCGAGGCCCTTACTGACACCAGTAATGAGAACCGTCCGAGAGGTTGCTGCTGCTCCTCTGCAAACAAGGTTCATCCCGCTAAGCGACGTCGTTACACCGGTCATCTGCTTCCTTGGCTTCTTCTTGAAATTTGAGGATCACTTACTACCGAAATGCGCGCGAGGAATTTTACAGTGTTGGAATGGAACGCAGAAGCAACTCCTTATCGCTTCTGCTAAACCCGCGGCAGAAGATAACCCTGAGGTTCAACGGGAGAAGTAACATGATAACTGACACCAACGGATTCATTTTGGCTACTCCTAATGCAAACAGTGCCTCGAGAAAATTCTCCGAAACCCTATAGTAATCGGGTTTGGGCGAAATACCAGTTTTTTGGGGCAGAGAAATACCAGTATTTTTCTTTAGTTTCCTTTTTTGTTTTAAATCAAAAGTTACTGGTAACAAACTAGTTTATACAACTCTGCTTTTTCTAATTGCAATTTTTTTATTTTTCTAATTTATATAAAAAAGTACCAAAAGAAAAAAAAAATACACAGTACCAAAGGATTTTTTTTTGTATAAATTTTTTAAAAAAAATATTAGACCCACCCACAATCTAAGAGTAAGATAAAGTCTCCATTTCTTTTAAGTAATACTAATATTAAATAGGATGAGTTATCTATTACTCTCAAACGTAAACTTATACACTTAAAAATTAAGATATCTCTTTAAGTATTGTGACTGTAATTATAATAAAATAATATTTTATAAAAATTAAATATATTCTAAATAATTTAATTATCAATGACTTAGTTTTTTTTCAGAAAAAAAATTGCATAGAAAAGGGCTAAAGATGAGGTCCATATTCCACACAATGGATATCAGAACAACCAAACCCAACTACAATACATTGACATTAAAACCAAAAGAAAGTATAGGCGTTTATTTACAACATTTTTATTTATTTATAATTAGATAAAGTAACACCTAATTTTAAGAGTTTTTTTTTATATGGGACTAATATCATAATTTTATTTATAATATAATTTTATTTAAAAAAAAATAATTTAATATAATTTTATTCATAATTTTTTTAATTTAGTATAATTGTATATATAATTTTATTTATTAAATATTAATAATTATATTAAATTAAAAAGATTATAAATAAAATTATATTAAATTAAATAGATTATAGATAAAATTGAATAATTTTATATCATTAGTCCTGATTTTATACGTCGCAGATCAAAAAACTTAATCTTCCTTATTAAAAGCCTGTGGCGGCAACAGAACAAATTATGAAAGGAGATTTATTCATTTTCGATTGTGCCCCTTTCGCACGATAGAGAGGGGTTAGTATTGTTAGAAAATAAACATCTCTAAAGTACTATAATCAGTCCAGACTATATCATACTCAAATATAAACTTATATGAGATGCAGCGGAAGACTTAAAGTTACCTCTTGCCATTAACTTGATTGATCTGAGGAGAACCGGAATCAAATGAGATACCTGTCAAAAGAGAACACTGTCAGATAAACAACAGGTTCTTCCAACTGGTGATTAGGCATAGTGATGGCAACTTGTTATTAGCCGTCACCAGTGGGGAACCTTCAGAAGCAAGCTGAGAATAGGTTTCGCTCTGGACTCAGAAAATGAGATCTCACACTCAAATGAATTGTGTTGTTAATTTCCACCATCAGGAAATTAACCTTAAATAAACTGAGTCAATAACCCTCCTGGACTGGGCCCAATGACTACGGGCCACACTCAGAAATATTTATTAATTATCCTAATTAATATCTAAATAGGTCATAATAAATAATAAATATCTAACATTCTCCCACTTGGCCCGTATACTCAATGTCATCGCCCTGTCTAGGTAAACTGATGTCGCGCTACAAGAATCAAGGCGATAAGTCCCCTTTTATCGGGTATTACCTTCCAAGTATTACATGTAGCACCATCACATAATGGGTATCACAATATACATGAACTGAATGTTCATAGGTTCCTGTCTCAATGTTTATCAATTCAATAACACAAATGTATACAATCATAAATTGAAATGATAAACCACAAAATATAATTTCATTGCTCATACCTCCACTAATCAAAAGTAGGACGAAGTCCCATATGAGGCACATGTGTGACAAAGATATTTGGCTTCAACCCTTTCGTCAAAGGATCAGCCAACATGTCTAATATACTGATACGCTCAACTGAAACTTGGCCATCTTGAACCCTCTCTCTCAAGCAAAGGAACTTAAGTTCAACAAACTTGCTGCGACTTTTATTCCTTTTATTGTTCGCTATGGCCACTGCAGCAGTATTATCACAGTACATTCTGATTGGCTTAGAGACTGAATCCACAATCTTAAGCCCAGCAATGAAATTCCTTATCCAAATAGCTTGTGAACTTGCTTCAAAACACGCGATATACTCAGCATCACCGGTAGAAGGAGCCGTTTGAGTTTGCTTAGCGCTTCTCCACGATATAGCTCCTTCTGCCAATAGGAAGATGTAACCAGATGTAGACTTGTTCGAGTCTACGCATCCCCCAAGATCTGAATCTGAGTATCCAATCACGTCCAAACTGTCTGTTCTCCTGTATGTGAGCATGTAGTGTTTAGTGCCTTGTAGGTACCTAAACACCTTCTTTGCAGCTGTCCAATGTGCTTCCCCAGGATTACTTTGGTATCTTCCCAACATACCCACAGCAAAAGCGATGTCAGGTCTTGTACAAACCTGCGCATACATCAAGCTTCCTACCGCTGAGGCATATGGGACCCTTTCCATCTGTTTCCTATCAAGCTCGGTTTCAGGACATTGACTTAGACTAAACTTGTCTCCTTTTTCAATAGGAGCCACGTTAGATGAACAGTTCTGCATCCTGAAACGTTCTAGAATTTTGACAACGTAAGCCTTTTGAGATAAGCCTACAAGACATTGGGTTCTATCTCTATGGATCTTTATGCCAATGACATAAGAAGCCTCACCCATGTCTTTCATGTCAAAGCTCTTGAACAGAAACTGTTTCACCTCACGTAATAGTCCCAGATCATTGGTAGCAAGTAGTATGTCATCCACATACAAAATCAAGAATATGATTTTACTCCCACTAGCCTTGTGGTATATACAATCATCCATGATGTTCTCAACGAAACCAAATGACGTGATCACTTCATGGAACTTCAAGTACCACTGCCGTGAAGCCTGTTTCAAACCATATATTGATTTCTTCAGCTTGCACACCAATTGATCTTTACCTTCTGCAACAAAACCCTCAGGCTGTTTCATGTAGACTTCTTCCTCCAGTTCACCATTGAGGAAAGCAGTCTTAACATCCATCTGGTGCAACTCCAGATCAAAATGGGCAACCAATGCCATGATGATACGGAATGAATCTTTCTTAGATACAGGTGAAAATGTTTCACTGTAATCGATTCCTTCCACTTGAGTGAATCCCTTTGCAACCAACCTAGCCTTGTACCTATCGATGTTACCTTGTGAGTCTCTCTTGATTTTGTAAACCCATTTATAGCCAATGGCCTTAGACCCACTAGGCAACTCTACAAGTTCCCAAACATGGTTGTTTGCCATGAAATTCATTTCATCAATCATAGCATCATGCCACAACTTGGAGTTCACACTCCTCACAGCCTGAGTAAACAACAAAGGATCATTCTCAACACTTATATCACAGTCAACCTCAGCAGAATACACTACATAGTCATCAGGTAATGCCGATCTTCTCTCTCTAGTTGACCTCCTCAATTCAACCTCTTGGGTTGAACCAGGTTGCTGAACAATGACATCCTCTATCACAGCTTGTGGTGGTTCCACTTGTGTGATAGGTTGGCCATCAGGTATGTGTCCATTTTGTTCAGCACCGTCAACTTGAGCCACAGGGTCCACATCACGTTCAATGTCAATCTCAACAGTGGGATAAATATTGACTATTGACATCTCCTCATGAATGATATCAGTGGTTCGCTCTATGTGATTCTCTGATAGACAATCACTCCCACTAATCACATCATTCTCAAGAAACTTGGCATTCCTAGACTCTACAAACCTTGTAGAAGGTGGAGGACAATAAAACTTATAACCCTTAGACCTCTCCGCATAGCCTACAAAGTAAGCTCTGATGGTCTTAGGATCCAACTTCTTCTCCTGTGGATTATACACTCTTACTTCCGCAGGACAACCCCATACCTTGAAATGATTTAAACTGGGTTTCCATCCTTTCCAGATTTCAAAGGGTGTCTTGGACACTGCCTTTGTTGGAACCCTGTTCAATATGTATGTGGTTGTCTTGAGTGCTTTCTTCCACAGAGAAGATGGCAGTTTGGAGCTACTCATCATGCTCCTAACCATGTCCAGCAAGGTCCTATTTCTTCTCTCAGCTACACCATTCATATCAGGTGATCCAGGCATAGTGTATTGAGCCACTATACCTTGCTCTCGAAGAAATTCAGCAAATGGACCTGCTGCTTGTCCTTCACTAGTGTATCTACCGTAATACTCACCACCATGATCGGATCTCACAATCTTAATTGGTTTCCCAATCTATTTTTCTACTTCCACTTTATAATCCTTGAAAGCATCTAGTGCCTCACTTTTATTATAAAGCATGTAGACATACATGAATCGTGAGTGATCATCAATAAAGGTGATAAAGTACTTCTGACCATGCGCAGTCAAATCAGGGCAACAAATATCCGTGTGTACAATTTCTAGCAACTCAGAACTTCTTCTAGCTCCCTTATATGACTTATTGGTCTGCTTTCCCCTTATGCAGTCCACACAAGAATCAAACTCCGAATGGTTTAAAGATGGAAGAATTCCTTCTTTATTTAACCTTTTGATTCTGTCAACGGAGATATGACCCAATCTCCTATGCCACAGGCTATAAGAATTCTCATCGATGACACTTCTCTTAGTACCATGCGTAACAGAAAGAGATTGAGGCGAATCAGAAACAATTTTAAACAAACCATCAATCATAACTAAATTCGCAATAAAAATCGAATCCTTTGACAAAGACATGAGTTTCTTCGAAAGAACTAAATGATAATCAAATGGAATGAGTTTTAACATGGAAATTAAATTCCTCTTATAAGAGGGAACATAAAAAACATCATAAAGTTTTAAAACACTTTTATTCGAAAGATGAATGCGAAAAGTTCCAACAGCTTTCACAGGATCTCCTCTCCCACTGCCTAATAAGACGGTTTCCTCATTGGGATGTGGAGCCCTGCTTGTTAGAAAGCCCTGCATGGTAGTAGAAATGTAGATCATTGACCCAATGTCAATCCACCAAGTGTCATCATTAACGCTAGAAAAGTTAGACTCAAAAGTAACACACGATGAAAGCATACCTCTCTTAGCTAGCCATCCCTTCCTCTTGAGACAATCATCCCTCATATGTCCCTTTTCCTTACAGAAGAAGCATATGGCTTTCCTTTTGTTGGCAGCTGAAACAGCAGGAATTTTCCACTTTTTCTTTTTATCTTTCTTTCCCCTGTTTCCACGTCCACTGCCAGCCATGGAACCTTCTGCTAGATGAGCCTCCTTTTGTGCATTTCTCCCACTCATCAGCAATCTAGTCTCCTCTTGAACACACATGGACAGAAGTTCATCTACTGACCATTTTTCCCTATGTGTGTTGTAAGAGATCTTGAAAGCTTCATATTGAGCAGGAAGAGAGTTTAGAGCCAGCTGCACTAAGAATTGCTCTGTAGGTTCCATCTCAAAGGATTTCAGCTGAGAGGCTAGATCTCTCATCTTCATGATATGTTGCCTCACACCACCAATACCTGTAAGCCTCATAGTGCATAGTTCAGACATGATGGCACCACCTATCTGCTTGTCTGTTGGCTTGAATTGTTTATCCAAGGCTTCCAAGTACCCTTTGGCTGTGTCGCACTTAGGGACTGCACCCCTAATGCTCCTAGTGATCCTTTGTTGTATAAGCAGAAGAGACAAGCGGTTACTCCGCTCCCACATATTATACCTTTCCTTTGCCTCTCTGTCATCGGAGGCATCATCAGGTCTCGGAGGTTTATCGAACCTCAAGGCATAATCCAAGTCCAAGAAATTAAGCTGCAGCAAAACATCATCTCTCCAGTCAGCATAGTTAATGCTACCATCTAAGATTGTTTTGTTGCTTACATCAGCCATAATCCTGGGGCCAGCAATTGAATCTGCAAAATGAGAACAGACAAACACAAAAAGGCTCACATTAATAATTTGAAGCAATCACAAGTTACTGTGCCATGTATGCATGCTTAGCTCAGATGTAGCATGCAAGCAATATAAATACGTATCACTAATGTCTACCTGTGGGCAAAGACATTAGCATAACCAGGTATTTATCTCAGATGGTAGAATTAGAACGCATTCGTAATTTCCCAATGCCTGTGGGCTAATTAGAAAACGAGGCCATTCTATCACACCCTAATTAAATGTACAATTGTGAGATATCTACCTGTGGGCAAAGATAAATCATAGCTATACATTTAATTACAAATGATATTTTCAATCCGGATGTGATTAATGAATGCATACAACAAGTTCAATAAACAAGGATGCTGTGGCTACTCCTCAAAGAACTGCACGCTAATCACAAATATCATTCAAGTGCATTGAAAATCCAAATATGCACAATTTAATGGAGAAATTAATTCTCCCCCTAATTAAATGTACAATCATGATATATCTACCTGTGGGTAAAGATAAATCATAACTATACATTTAATTATTATTGATATTTTAAATCCATATGTGATTAATTAATGCACGCAACACAAACAAATGAGGATGCTGTGGCTACTCCTCACAAAACTGCATGCTCATCACAAATATCAATAACGTGCATATAAATCCAAATATGCACAACAAAATGGAGCATTTAATAAATTAATATTAAAATTCTCCCACTATTTCATGTACTCAAAAATGTCTAACAATTAATTTCAACTCAAAGGATTTTTACAAAATTAAACCGTTAGTTTAATTGCCAAGGGAGAAATTAAAAACAAAATAGGCAATTAAATAACATAAAAATTAAAATTTATAAATACCTTTTTCCAAAATTAAAATAATAAAGAAATTAATTTTAAACATTTACAGTGCATAAAATAGTAATTAAAAGATTTTCTGAAAAAACAAATTAATTGGCCAAAAATAATTTTCTGAAAATAAAACCAAGTGGCCCATACACAAAAGTCTAAAAATAGGGCTCAAAATAATTTCCAGAAATTAAAACCCAAAAAGTCCAGGCTCAAACACATTTTGCACAAGCAAAATAAAAAATTTTGGCCTAAGAAAATAGCCCAATCACGCAAGCCCAGGAAGGGGGAAAAAACACTGTTAAAAAAAAAATCATCCTGCGGCCCAAACTCAAGCTCTGGCCCAGTGCCTCCTTTTTTTTTTTTCGAAATAACAGCCCACAACGCGTATTTTTTTTTTAAATAGTTCCGGGTAGGGTTCACAGTGAGTCGAGTTAGGCAACCCGACTCACAACCCAGAGAGGAGCATCAGGAGCGCCGCGATGCTACACTCCAGCGGGAGTCTTTGCCGGTGAGTCTCACGGCGATCTCGCGGTGAATCCCGCGGGCACGGTGACCTACACAGCTAGTCACACTTCTGGCTTCACCAGCAGCAATCTCGACGGTGGTCGCGAGGTCTATTTCCAGTGGTCGCGATTCCCTCAGTTTTTCTCGCGACGGACAGTCACCATGGATTCACAGGACTCTCGCCAGTTTCCCTCGCGCGGTCGGTTCTCGCTCTCGCCGTCAGCTCTCGCTCTCACCGTCGGCTCTCTCTCGCTGATTTTCTTTCTCGTCGTCGCCATTCTCTTCGTCGGGACTCTTGCCATTCGCGCGGTCTCTCGCCGTCGGTGCACCACAGGAGAAAATGGTTAAAGAATTAAAGAATAAAACAAATTCTTTGTATCCCATATTCATCTCATGAACACAAAAGATCAATAAACAAGACAGAGGTGATCTCAAACCAGGCTCTGATACCACATGTTAGAAAATAAACATCTCTAAAGTACTATAATCAGTCCAGATTATATCATACTCAAATATAAATTTATATGAGATGCAGCGGAAGACTTAAAGTTACCTCTTGCCATTAACTTGATTGATCTGAGGAGAACCGGAATCAAATGAGATACCTGTCAAAAGAGAACACTGTCAGATAAACAACAGGTTCTTCCAACTGGTGATTAGGCACAGTAATGGCAACTTGTTATTAGCCATCACCAGTGGGGAACCTTCAGAAGCGAGCTGAGAATAGGTTTCGCTCTGGACTCAGAAAATGAGATCTCACACTCAAATGAATTGTGTTGTTAATTTCCACCATCAGGAAATTAACCTTAAATAAACTGAGTCAATAACCCTCCTGGACTGGGTCCAATGACTACGGGCCACACTCAAAAATATTTATTAATTATCCTAATTAATATCTAAATAGGTCATAATAAATAATAAATATCTAACAAGTATGTCTTGCCACTGAACAACCTTATGTAGGGTTTTGATTTTGATCGTAGAAGTAATGACTTTAAGATTGTAAACTTTGTTTATCGTACTATTGATCTTATATACCACCCAGCATCTTGAAGCCGCTTGGGTTTTCTCATACATCCCATATGGTCATTAAAATATCTCAAATGTGATATCCCTCCTTTCTGTGAATGGTCTGTTTCATTGGATTGGCGGACTCAGGGAAGATGAACTTATACATACATTTGGGACCTGTTTAAAAAATGACTTCAAATAAAAAGGATTGAAATTTTTAGACATTTTTTAAAAAATAATTTTTATATAAAATCTTATAAAAAAAATAATTTTAAATAAATAATTTTTTTGGATAATTATTATTATAAGAATTTTTGTAATAGAGAAAGAAGGATGTGATAGAGATTATAGAGAAATAGATAAAGGAGAACGGATAAATAAAATAATAATTAAATAATTTATAAATTTTTTTATTATTTTAAATAATTTATTAATTTTAAATTATAGTATAACTATTTATTTAAAAATGGTGATAGACATATATCTTTTTAACCTTGGCTGCCCTCTGGTGTTAGGCAGAAGGAAAAATGGTGATATCATAATAGAAATGACGCAAGCGGACGGACTTTAAGTAGGGGCATTAACTTTTGAAGAATATATCATAAAAAAAATAATTTATTAAAAAATAGGTTTAAAAAAAATATATTTTAAAAATATAAATATTTAAATAATTAGTAGTAGAATTATTTTTTATATTAATAAATTATTAAAAGGGTATAATTTAATTGAAAATAAGAGATAGGAGAGAGGATAGAGAAGAGAAATGAGAGATGATAGATAAGATAGAGTAGAGAAAAGAGATGATAGATAAGATAAAAAAATAAAGATAAGATAGTAATTGGATAGTCTATAAACTCTTTTACTATTTTAAAAATTAGTTTCAGTAACTTATTTAAAATTATTGTTTTAATCAAAATTATTTTTAAATAAATATAACTATATATTTAAAAAAAATAAATTAAAATTTCATCCAATTTTTTTTTCAAACTACATAATCAAACCCACATTAGGCTATGGGTGAGGGCAACGGATTTTCCTGTTGTTTTGAAAATATAAACTTGAGTCCGATTTTGTTAATTAAAATTTACTAATTCAACCTTTATCCTGAAAAAAAAAAGCATACTTTTTTATGTACTATTTCTTTACCACTGTTCATATATAATAATTAAATAAAAATAATTTCATCTATAATAATATAATTTTAAGAAATAAATATAAAGTTATTAGATAACTCGTATAATAATAATATAAAATTATTATAGGTGTCAAGAGTATAAAAATATTAAAACTATCCCTTTGTGGGGAATATCATTTCAGAATTTAAAAAGTTAATTTTAAGAAAATAAACATGCAAATAACCATCAGTTTTCACCTTTAACCAAACAGCTCCTCAATATATCCATGTATTTGAGTTCACCGCTGGGTAAATGATTCATTCCAAAAGACAAAACTGGGCAGCGTCACGTGGCAAAATGACTTGGGAACAGAAACCTCAATACCAGAGAGAAGACTACACAATTTCGGCTGCTTATCAAGCTATTTGGCTAAGAAGAATATTAATAGATATTCAACAAGAATCTAATATTTCACAACAGAAGTAAATATATTAGAATATCACAGCACACAATAGCAGTTAACTGATGTTTCGACGAATGATTTATCAAAGTTTTATTTCTTAAGACTGATTCAAAGCACTCCATCATTTTCTCCTTTTTAGTTTTTATGAATTTATTTAACTATTTTTTATTCCCTCATGTCAGTTAGTTATGTGTGATGTGTCCTTTATTTTCTCAAAGTAAAATATGTAATGGGCTATGTTGTGGGATCGAGATATTTGGCATTTATTTGCGTCTTCATATGCCATATAAAAATAAGATTTTAAAAAATAATTTATAAAAAAAAGTTTTTTTTTGATAACTTTTAGATAAGGGTTTTTGAATGAGAGTTTATTAAAAAAAATAATTTTAAATAAATGAGTATTTAAAATTATTTTTAGAAATATTTTTATTATTGATAAATTAAAAAAATAGTATAATTATTAAATATATGAGAGAAGAGATATGAGAGAGGAGCGAGGGTGTAAAAGAGAGATAAAAGAGGAGAGATAATATAGAAGAGAGAGGAGAGAGAGTGTAGAAAAAAAAGAAAGGAAATATGGTGTAAAAAAAAGAAGAGATAAGAGAGGATATAAAAGAGAGAGAAAAGAAGGTGTAAGAATAAGTAATAATAATATAATAATTAGTTAGTCTATAAACTCTTTTCCTATTCCATAAGTTACTTTGACTAACTTTTTTAAAACCTTAGTTTTAAATTACAATTTAGTCTAAATTCTTTTTTGAACAAATATAATTATTTATTTTAAATTTTTTTAAAATTTAACTTTTACTCAAACTTAAGTTATATAGGGCATAGGATGGAATTATTTTATTCAAGTCAGAAAACAATAAAACTTCATTCACAGCTACTGTGCGCTCAACTTAGGGCGTGTTTGAATTAGCTTTTAGAGAATAGATTTGGGAGAGAATAGATTCTAGAGAATAGATTCTGGGGAGAATAGATTCTGGGAAGAATAGATTTTGAGGAGAATAGATGTTGGATAATAGATTTTGAGAAGAATAGATTCTGGAAAGAATAAATTTTGAAAATAGAGATATTTAGATAATTAATAGTAAAATCACTTTTTATATTAATAAATTACTAAAAAGGGTATGATTTGATTAAAGTATGAAAGAGGAGAGAGGGTAGAGAAGAAATATGAGAGAGGAGAGAGTAGAAATAGGAGAGAGGAGAGAGTGTAGAGAAGAGAGAGGAGAGAGGAGAGAGGAGAGAGGAGAGAGTGTGAAGAAGAGAGAGGAGAGAGGAGAGAGGAGAGAGATGAGAGATGAGAGAGAGTATAAAAAAATATGGGTAAAATAGTAATTGGATAATCTATAAGCTCTTTTACAGTTCCAAAATTCATTTTCAGTCGCTTATTCAAAACCATGGTTTTAAACTGAGGTTTTGCCCAAAATCAATTCTGGACAAAAATGGCTGTTTGGCTCAAATTTTGTCAAACCGAGGTTTTGTTCCAAAATCAATTCTAGACAAAAATTGATGTTTGTGTGAAATTTTTTCAAACCGAAATTTTGTCCCAAAATTCATTCCCAAACGTGATGCCAAACACCCACTTATAAGATTTAGAATATAAAAATAAAAACTTTATTAATGTCTCAAGATCTCTAAGATTTGATGGAGTTTAACTTTGTAGATGACATTGATGCATATGAGAAGGCTACAGAAAATTGAAAGAAGTGAAAAAGAAATATGTTAAAATTTTGTTCTTTATTCCCAAGTCATCCAGGAGACAATTTATTTTTGAAGGATTACAACAATTATGTCATTGAAAAAAGATTTTTAAAGACTTTAAAAGTAAATATTGTTAAATTGCAGATTTACCGTCTAAATCTATTAATACCTTTTATCTAGAGTATTTTCTTGTTAATCAAATGAAATCTTTATAGAGAAAATATTTCAGAAGAAATTATTGCAAAAGTTTTAAAAAATCTTACTCTAAAGTTTAAACATATTGTTACTCCTATTGAAAAAACACATAATTTATCTAATTACTTATTTGATAAACTAATGAATTCTTTGTAAGTACATGTTACTGCTTTTCAAGTAACAGAGACAAATGATAACTCTACAGCTAATCATGGTCATGACAGAAATGACAGAGGTTATGGAAGAAATCAAGGCAAAGGGGGTTATAATTAAGGAAGGTTATAATCAAAGATTTTCAATGCCATTACTGTAAAAAAAAAATTAAACTTTGAGATTATAAGTATATATTTAGATTGCATTTCTACTATTTTATAGAATTCCTTTTAATATTATATACTCTTAACATCTTCTTCAATTATTGAATATGGGACTATATTCTAACAAATTTAAATACCATAAAAGGAAATGAAAGGAAGAGATTGCAACACTTGCATCAAGTTGAAGTGAGAGAAACTGATTCAATATCATTCTTGTTACATATCAAATCATAAATCTCGAAACAAAGATACAGACCCCAAAACTACAATAGAACCTAGTGATCGCTCACTCAAAACACAAAGGTACCTTTAACTATCTCTCCAAAAATAATAGTCACTAAAGAAAGTAAATTGAATCAAAAATTAAGAAATTCTAATAAGCCACTGGATGGAAACATGCAGCACCAAAATGTCGACCACTAAAGAAAACTACTCGGCTGACAGTTATTCGTCTCACTAGATTGTTACTGCTACTTCTCAAGGGAAAAAATGGCTCAATATACTTACATTAATTAAAACTCAACGATTATGTTTATGTACAAAAGTGAGAAGGCATAACAAGTAAATGAGAGGAGGGTGCAGAAAAAGTAAACCGACCTCATGTTGCAGCTAGACGGTAGAAGACACAATGCCAGCAGCACCCAAGCACAATACACCAATGGCATGCCCTTCTATAGGCCAAGATAAAGTTCTTGCTGAGTTCAATCTCTTATCTCTCAATAGTTCCTACTTTCATACCAAGTTTTATTGTATATAACAACTAGGGTATACTGTAAATCCTAAAAGTATTAACAACTAGGCCCCACAATAGATGACTGATCCTGGTCCTCAGCATTAACTACTGCTTCAGAGTCTGGCTTGCTTGTTTTAGCTTCTTCACCAAATGAAAGTAGTACTTTGGGCGAAAGCTTCTTCACATCCTCTGCGGTGTAAATGAAAATTTTCCTCACGGCACTACAGAACTCACTGCAACAAATTTACGTCAAATTCACATGAATACAAATTAAATGCACAAGTCTTTATGCAAACAATATAATTGACACATAAATAAAAAAAAATGCAAGTAATGGATTGGCATTATATAAACATACTTCCATGGAATATCTCCGACCATTATCATATCATCTTCATTATCGGTGTAGACAATTTGCCAAGTTTTATTGGATCCACAAAGTTCTCCCTTGATGTCAAATATCTCCTCCAATTTCTTAAGCAGATCTTCAAATCCATCAAACCGAGTCAAGTCCACAGCCCTTCCAACAGCCATCCCTTGCATGTGAACCTGGAATATAATGGATGTTGTGTATCAACCAGCGTATGAAAAAAGCTTGAGCTAATTTTATCTAATGATTTGTTCTACTTCCAAAAATGACGTGACAACTTCTCTCAAAGTAAATAGAATATAACTGGTGTCTAGTACAAATCATTAATATGTTGGCAGCCATATAAAATATAGGAAACAATATGCAAAGAGCGTTTATGAAAATAAAAGGAGAAGGGAGCGACTAGAGTAAACCAAAATGATTCAGGAGTGCTACCTTCGTGCAACTCCTTATTTGCTTGCTTAATGCTTCACGGGGAGACTGCAAGCACGATTTTTCAGCATCACAACTTACTGAAGGAACATCAGCACGATTAACATTTGATGGTTCAGACTGCCAATCAGAGTCAGCATCAACATATTGAGCAGACTTATCATCTCCTATCCTTCCTAACAATGTGGCTGGTAGCATACTTTCTTCTACATTAGAATTCTCAAGTAACTGAATCCCAAAGAGCCTACAGACATTTCTAGTGCCTTGTCTCTTTTCCAGGGATTCTTTAGGGGCTATTGACTCCAAAGAGTTCTCCACTCTATTGGACCAATAAGTTGCATTATTAGAAACAGCCCCCATAGGACTATTCCCACCAATACCTAGAAAGTTAGTAGCAGTAGGATTGAACTTCGATGCAGAATAGAAGTCTCGTCCATGTTGGGGATCACCATAAGAGAACACTGGAGATTTACTAACTGATTTCCAGACGCCTGATCAACCCCGAAAATAAGTCATGTATCAAAGAAAATCATAATGCATAACAGAATCAGTAATGAAATTGTGCAAAAACTCACCATGCAAAGAATCAGGCACTGCTGATGGTAGCAGGGGAGGACGCGCCCTCTTCTTTCTTTGGGTTGGTTGGGAATTAGCAGGAGTGGTGGTATTCACAAGTGGCTCCAATTCCCAAGGAGAAACTCTATCAGGTCGCAAGATTGAAGACGGTTCATCCCATTGAACCTGAAAAACAATGTAAATCATTAATACAGGTAGAAAGAAGAGACCAAAACAATTACTGCAGTTCAAGGATAAAGACAAATTATAAAATAAGTTCAAAGAGTAAGGCATCTTAACCCTAAGCTTTATTTTAACTGTGGGAAAAAAATACAATCTTCTTTTTGTTGGTCATTTCCAAAAACTACTACAAAAGCCATCTTAAAAGTTCTTAAATTGGAATGCTACCCTTACAATCATGGCATAATACCCATGAAAACCAAACAAATTATCCGAAGTTGGCAAAACGGATATTACGAATGAAAACCAAATAAAGAATGGTGAATTGGTTGGCTATGTAATGTATCTGCTGCACAAGCAACCAATAACCCAGAACAAGCTATTCCAAATTTTTCCTGATATGGTCAGAGTTCTTCCTAATGTTTCTTCATAATATAAAACATAAACAGAAGGGTTAATACAACATAGGAATATTCATTCACATATCAGCAATGCAATGCAAATGGTCTAGCAGCAAATGTTATTCCCTACAATACAGTGATAAGTGATATCAAAAATATTATTTTCTCAGCCAGAAAATTTCATACCATAAGATACCTGTCAAATTCACAGCATAAGTCAATCTTCTAGAACTCGATATAAATCCATCATCATTTATACAAACAAAAAGCCAGTAATCCATTGCCCTTGGCAGTTCAAACACAGAAAACGATAAAATAGTGAATAAAAACAACTACAAGCACAAAAATAGACATTACAGCACAACATAAAAGTGTATATTAACCTTTAACGAGCGCCACTCAGAGTCTGCCCAGACAGGTGAGATATTATCTCCAACCCCAACAATTGTACCACTAAACCTGTAATCAAAGCGGAAGAAGGTTAATCAGATGGCACCATAAGCTAATATGCAAGCAAGAACCGAGGGCAGCCAGGTCATGCACCTTCTTTCAGGAACTTCATCACCTTCGAATCTCATCTTGAATCTCATCCCAACGGAAAACTTGTGACTCTTAGCTTCAAGATAATTGTTGACACTCACAATAAACTCTGATCGGCTTGTTCTAAAGACAAACATGGATAAGTCAGCAGAAAGTTATTACTCAGTAAAGAAACAGAAAGGAACACATACATTTTGGCCAAAAACCAAAAAGACACATTATTCTGAGACCTAAATATTTCATGCGGGGAAGGTACATACAAACAGGGATAACACCCACAAACTGACAGTACTGACATCATGAACTATACAAACAAGAATTAATAGCAACTGCATGATGTTATATACAAAACCTGGGCTTGTAAAATACAGAAAACAGAGTTCCAGTGGCAATTGCATGAGACGCAGTAGCCAAAACACCCAGATGCATACTGTGACTTGATATAACAGATGAGGGCATGTTATTTTGCTGACTCATCAGCCTCCTAACTCCAACACGTAGCTCCCCATTTTCACCTCTGCAATATTGTAACATTAACTGAATACAATTACTATTCAATATATGAAACAAAATGGGGAAAAAATTCAGGTATATTTTTCTTGCCCAAATGATGGGTAACTTCTGCTATTTATCAACTTACCTCAGGAATATAAACGCGTCACCAGCCACTAATTTCTTGGAACTGACAAAGACACTCCACCCAGTAGTCAGTAAGTGGCGCCTAGGTTGCCCTGGAAATTACAGGATCAGTCAGTAGCTTCCTGACTATAAATATTAAAATTTCTTTATTTACAAAAAAAAAAACAGTGTGCATGCATGTGTGCACAAGTGAACCTACAAAACTGATCTGTGAGGAGAGTATCAAAAGGCACTTCTTATTTCAACAGCAATATCATAAAATACAATTTTTCTCCAAAATGAAAAAAAAAAAAAAAAACTAAATCTCCACAAGCAGAAAGAAAGCAGGCTACTCAGCCAGCATCATCTTACAAGAATTTTGTGTGCGTGTGTGTATTCATGCGTGCATATATATTTGGAATGCAATTTTCTCAGCAAATTCTGTCTGTCAAGATATGCATAGATTCAATCTAAACAGCAGATAAATGTGCTAAATCTTTATTGACACTCTCAGGCTAAATATTATTCATAAAAATACATGAAATGATATGATACTTGATAAAGTATTACAGAAAGATTGGCCATGATGCTGACCTCGGAAAATATGTCTAAAATGCCATTCATTCCCATGCAAATCACTTGCAACCAATTCTTGCCACGGTGGCTGCTGAGACATGTCCTGGACAAAACATGAAAAATATGAGTAAGTAAAGCTAGTGAAAAATATAAGACCGCGTTACATATATAAGAAAAAACTAGCTAACCAAGGGAGGCAAACATTCATCTGCATGTCTCCGAAGAACAGAAAATCCACCATGGGTGCTGGTGTCAGATGCGGTGAGTGTTTTACAAAATGAATGGACAGTGCATCTTGCGGGTTCTGGCAGAGGATCATCTGGACTACTCAACTCGCTTTGCTAAACCAACAAATGGAAGGAAAAATAAGGCAAGAATTAGAAAAATGAACTAGTAGGAACCAGAAGGGTGATAAACAGTTATGACAGAAAATTAAAAATTGAGAGATAAACCAGTTGGAAGAAAGTTTTGATTAAATTAAACGTGCCAAATATAGAAAAAGAAAACACACATCTGGTTCTGGAAGCAAAGTTATCTGTGCATATACTTCATCGGTCTCAGGTTCAGCCTACACCAACAAAATAATCAACTCAAACTATTTACCAAGGATCATAGTAAAGCTTGAAGAATTCCCAAATAAGTGATAGATTAAAAGAAACAAGGCAATAGAGAAACCACAACTCACCCGAAGAAGAACATTGACCACTTTGCATAAAATTTTAGATGGCAGGTTGAAGGAAGGCATTTGTTGCTCTGCTCCTTGATGCACAGATGCCTCAAGCTAAAACATAGAAAAGCACAAGTAAGACAAAGAAAATATCTAGACTTCAAGGTACAACAAAAAGCATAAAACCATAAAAACAAATTTTACAAATCATAATATATTTCACCAAATAGTCAAAGTAGAATCATGCTAGAAGCCAACAGAAAAAAGGACAATGTAATGAAGATATCTCCGCCCAAGAAATCAAACCAAGTCAAACAAAAAGATATAGTTTTCACAAAAGAGTTATAATTAGCCACTGTAAGGTGGGCGAATCAATGCTAACAGGAACTTCACCCATTGAAGAGATAATGAATAAACCAGAGCATCCAAAACTTAGACTGAAGCAAGAGCGAAAAGGTAGCAACACAAGCAAGGATCATTATGATTTCAAGTTAAAAAAAAAGAGCCTCTGCTCAGTTGTATCGGCCCGGCTGCAATCTCATGTAGTTAAATACATTAAAGATAATACAGGGCATGCACATCTGATGTTCCAGGTTACCTGTCACAATCAAAGTTGTGACAATTAACTAATCACCCCATGCTACTCTATAGACAATTATGTATATTAAGGAATTGAGAAACATTTGCTAAATCTCAAGTAGAGTAGTGCATTCAATTGTCAGAAAGGCTCAAATAGCTATGTGACACACCTTCAGCCAGACCTCATCTCTATAAATGCATAATAAACTTGAAACAGATGTCTTTATCTTTTACAGCGTCCAAATACATTTTACTCAAAAACAAACTGGGAAAATTTTAAGAATTCAAATTCACCTGAACACTAAAATACCTGTTCCATATGCCCCTGTGGAAAGTAATAAACTCGCTCTCCTTCACAGGGAAGAGTGACAAGGGGACCAGCACATGCATGCCACAATTCCTTGTACAAGGCATCGTTGGTTGGCCCTATAAAGAAAGGATGAAAAGATGTGACCATATATGGGGTACAAAACATACAAAATTACAATCTCTACCATCAGACAGAAGAAAGAGAAAATGGAACAGGCATACATTATGCTTCTAGCAATAAGGATTATCTAATCATAGGAGGAATATATAGCAAACAAAATATGGGTCAGGAAAAATTCATCAAGAAGAGCTATAAGCTTCAATAAATGGCACTGCATTAACATGAATATGATGAAAGGTGCATGAGGTTAATTGACCTTGTAAAAGCAGGACATAGTGTCCGTGAAACACTTGCAAGTTGGCAAAACCCATAACAGGGTTGTTCAGAAAAAAACATATTAGCACAACTAAGATATTTTAACCATGCAGAATAAAAGTGGGTAACTGATAATTAGATCATAAAAGCTTGCAAAGTCAGTAACAGACCATTAAATTAAATTAGCAACATTAATCATTATATCTACAATCATGACATGGAAAATGTAAGGAAATTCTATATAAATGATCTGTCAATTCTTCCAATACTAAAATTCATCCCCTCATAACCCTGCTTGAAATGTTGTTATCTTATTAAAAAAACAATTCCTCCAATAAACATGTTAAAGTGGTAACTACCTCTCCAATAAATGTTTTAATTAATAAACCCAGTAACAAACCAGACTACAAATCTATCTTAATAAATATTGTTAAGTGTTTAACTTCCTCTCCTGCCCTTTTGACAGAGAAACATGCTTTCATATATTCTGCCACAAGTACTCAGTCATATCATATATTGGAATATGCTTTCATCTTTTTGCCTCATATAACAACAGGTTTAACCATTCAACATCACTCAGTAATGGGATTACCAGAACCCAGTCAAACTGGTAGAGGCCGATCGATTTAATGAGAGGGAAAAAGAAGAATAGAAAATAAATTCTTCCACTGATGAGCAAGGAAGGATCTTTCACTTACTAACAATGGACCTAGGAGAATCTCCAAACAAAAAGAATTACTCTCTGTCCCTTAGTCTGAGGCTCACGGCCTATTTATAGTACATTTAGAGAGAAAAATAAGGAAAAGAATTCAAAACATAATCAAAAATATCTAAACAGATCCTATCGTTATAGTGGGTAGTTATCCCACTTATTGTGCAACTGAAAACAGAAACTAACTAGCAACAAAATAGGAACAAGTAAATCAGCAATAAAATAGCAACAGAAATAATTTATCCCTTAATTCTCTCTGGCCCGTTTTTTCCTCCTTGAATAAGTCAACCAAGGTTTGTTAGGGGTCTTATCATTACTCCCCCGCTGAAAAGACGACTTGTCCTCAAGTTGGAGTTGGGGAAATTGACTAGCTAGCAAATCATAGTCCTCCCAGGTTGCTTCTTCCAGAGGTCGTTCTGCCCATTGAATCCGCAGCTCCAAGTGCTTGCTTGAGGTCCACCGGTGTGCTAGTACCTTAAATGGGGCAAGAAGGAGCTCCATGTCTGTTGATAAGGGTAGCGGAGCCGGGTTTGCTGGTAATGCTTGACCAAAGGCAGGTCGTAGTTGTGAAACATGGAAGATGGGATGAATTTTGGCTGTTGAAGGTAGTTCTAGTTTATAAGCTACTTGTCCAATTCGTCTAAGGACTTTATAAGGCCCAAAGAACCGAGGAGATAGCTTCTCAAATCGTCGTTTAGCTAAAGATTTTTGGCGGTAAGGCTGCAACCTCAACCATACCACATCACCTTGTGTAAATTGGAGATCCCTGCGGTGCTTGTCGGCTTGAATTTTCATACGGTTTTGTGCCTTCAACAAGTTATCGCGCAGAACCCTTAGCATATCATCCCTTAGCTCCAATTGCTCTTCTAAGCTCTTCTAAGTCAGCGACGGAGGTTTCTCCCTTGACATAAGGAAGTAATGGGGGTGGGTCTCTTCCATACACCAGATTAAATGGCGTATTTCCAGCAGCCACATGATAACTTGTGTTGAAAGAGAATTCTGCCCAGCACAAGTAGTCACCCCATTCCTTAGGTTGCTCATGTGTGAAGCAACGCAAATATGTTTCCAGACAGCGGTTCACTACTTCAGTTTGACCATCAGATTGGGGGTGGTATGCCGTGCTCATGTTCAGGCGAGTTTGGCTCAAACGAAATAGTTCCTGCCAGAATATGCTTAAAAAAAGGGGGTCCCGATCAGAGACTAGTGACCGAGGCATACCATGTAGGCGTACAATCTCTTTGCAGAATAGTTGAGCCACGGACTTGGCAGTATATGGATGGGACAAGGCTATGAAATGGGCGTACTTGCTCAGCCGGTCCACTACTACCAAAATCACGTCATAACCCCTAGACTTTGGGAGGCCAGTAATGAAGTCGAGGGATATATCCTCCCAAATTCTTTCAGGAACAGGGAGATGCTGGAGAAGACCTGCAGGAGCCAGTGTTTGATATTTGTTCTGCTGACATGCCGTGCATTGCTGAATGTAATGTTTGATATCTTGCTTTATCCCTTTCCAAAATAGGTGAGCACTCAGCCTTTGTAAGGTTTTTAGATAGCCGCCGTGGCCCCCTGTAGGCGTAGCATGGGCTTCTTCCATCAGTTTACTTCTGAGTCCTGCTTGATTGGGTATAACCAATCTAGATTTGAAATACAGTCTGCCCCTGACTATGCTATAATCAGATTTGGGGTCAGGATTCTGCTGTAAGTCGCTAATTATAGCCTTTGTGACAGGATCATCTTGCAGTGCGTGAGGTAGTTGTGCAAGATCATTTACCATAGGCACCACTAATTGGAAGAAATCTGCTTGTTGGGGGCGGCGAGATAATGAATCAGCTGCAGAGTTCTCCTTTCCTGATTTATAAGAAATTGTGAAATCAAATGGAAGCAATTTGATTAAAAGTCGCTGCTGCGAATTAGTCACAATTCGTTGATCCAGTAAGTGTTTTAGACTGTAATGATCTGTTTGAACCCGGAAATGGTGGCCTAGGAGATAGTGTCGCCATTTTTGAATAGCCAGGACCAATGCCAGCAACTCCCGGTCATAAGTTGATTTATAACGGTTGGAGAAGGAGAAGCCTTTGCTGAAATAGGCTACTGGGTGGCCTTCTTGCATTAGAACAACCCCAATCCCATTCAGGGATGCATCACAGGCGACGGTAAATTCAAGATTAAAGTTGGGCAGCCTCAGTACCGGAGTTGTGGTTAAGGCATCCTTGAGGGCCTCAAAAGCAGAATGTGCCTGTTCTGACCATTTGAAGGAGTCTTTTTTGGTCAAGTCTGTCAATGGCCTAGCAATTAACCCATAGTTTCTCACAAATCGTCGGTAATAGCCTGTGAGTCCCAGGAACCCACGCAGTTCCTTAGCATTGGTTGGTGTGGGCCAATTAATTACTGCTGCGATTTTCTCAGGTACTACTCCACTCCTTGTTGGGAGACAATGTGGCCCAAATAATCGATCTTGGTTTGCCCCAAAAAGCATTTCTTCACATTGGCATAGAAGGATTGCTTCTGCAAGATTTGGAAAACAATACGAAGGTGCTCCAAATGTTGGTGAGCAGTGGAACTGTAGATCAATATGTCGTCAAAAAAGACAAGTATAAATTTCCTCAAGTAGGGCCTGAATAGCTCATTCATAATTGATTGAAAAGTAGCAGGAGCATTTGTGAGGCCAAAGGGCATTACTACAAATTCGTAGTGACCCGAGTGGGTTCTGAATGCAGTCTTATGAATATCTGAAGGTAGTACAAGTATTTGATGGTAACCGGACCTTAGATCAATTTTTGAAAAATAAGCGGCTCCATGTAATTCATCAATATTTGGGATAGGATACTTATCTGGTATTGTGATACGGTTGAGACGTCGGTAGTCTATGCAAAGCCGCCATGATCCATCTTTCTTGCTTACTAGCAATACAGGGCTGGCAAAGGGACTAGAACTGGGTCTAATGAACCCACGTTTCAGCAACTCCTCAATCTGTGATTCAATCTCATTTTTTTGATAATGGGGGTAACGGTAGGGTCTCAAGTTAGGAGGAGAGGAGTTTGGCAGTAAGGTAATGGGGTGGTAGTGGCCTCGGGCAGGGGGTAATGCAGTGGGCTCGGTGAATATAGTAGCAAACTCACAGCATACAGATTTCACGTTTATTGTCTCGGCCTCTATAGATTCGGTTGTCAACAATAAGCTTTGAAATTGTACATCAGCTTTGGGATTAGAGATCACTCCTTGTAGCTTATACTTCTTCCCATTTACCCAGAATATCATGAACATCTCTTTCCAGTTAGCTTGAATGGTATTTAAGGAAGCTAACCATTTGATCCCCAAAACTAAATCAGCACCTCCCAATGAGAAAGGGAAGAAATCTTGCTTGATCACTAAGTCTGCAATTCTGACCTCTACAGCAGAACACACGCGGTTACACTTAACCGTGCTGCCATTACCAATTTGAACCCCAAATGGCTGAACTAGTTGCACTGGGAGTTGTAATTCGGACACCACCGCTTCTGATACAAAGTTATGCGTTGACCCACTATCCACCAAGATGAGGACGTCTCGGCCATAAATGTTACCTAGCAACCTCATGGTGGATGCTGATGCTTTTCCTAGGATAGCGTTGAAGGAGATTTCGGCATCTGCTGGCTCTGCTTTAGCGTCTAGTTCTTCAATTAACGGAGGCATCACCTCTTCTCCTTCTTCTGTGATTTCCATCAGGGAGAGTGACCCAGAGCACCTGTGACCAGGACGGAATGGCTCGCCGCACCTGAAGCAAAGTACTTTCTCACGACGGCGCTGGTGTTCTAGAGACGCGGCCGAAGAAACAGGTTTAGTGCCAGAGGGCGATGCGAATGCTGTTTTGCTGGTGTTCGTTGAACCAGTTCTGGCGTCACGGGTACTGTAGCTTGGGAAACTTGGGTTGGTCCGGTTCTGGCCAGAGTGAAGATTGGGCTTGGGTACCACAGTAAACTTAAGTTTGTTCTCATATTCCAGCGCAAGGCTAGTGGCCCGATAGACAGTGCGTGGTTTATGGATCCTCACATCTGCCTTGAGCTCTTCTTTCAGCCCATTAATAAAAACCCCGATTAAGCAATGTTCTGGCCAGTTCTTCACATGAGCAGACCGTCGTGCAAACTCAGCACGGTATTCTGATACAGTACCGTTTTGCCGAATGCTACATAGATATTCATCCGGGTTTTGGTACTCTGGAGGTCCGTAACATTCCTGTAGTGCCTCGACTAACTCATCCCAATAGACAACTGTTCGCTCCCCGTTGATCCAGGAGAAGAGGTCAAGTGCGTCACCTTCGAGATTCACAGAGGCAACGTCTACCTTCATGTCTTCCGGAGTCTCATAGTATCTGAAATACTTCTCAGCCTTCAAAATCCATCCTCTCGGGTCTTCTCCACTGAACTTGGGAAACTCGATTCTTGTATAAGGCATGCGGCGTCGGAAATGCGATTCTGGGTCATCCTCGCTATCGGCTTCCCAGTGTGAGCGTTGGTGTCCTCTCCGTCGATTACGTTCCGTCGCAGCTTCCAAGCTCGCTACTCTGTCTGCCAGAACCTCAAGGGTCTGAAGACGCTCGGCTATGGTGTTTAGGGGGTCGTTCGTGCCAACCAAGGGATTTTCTGGTGGTGGATGGTGTGATGATCTGGTTTCAACCATGGCTCTGATACCAAATTGGTAGAGGCCGATCGATTTAATGAGGGAAAAAGAAGAATAAAAAATAAATTCTTCCACTGATGAGCAAGGAAGGATCTTTCACTTACTAACAATGGACCTAGGAGAATCTCCAAACAAAAAGAATTACTCTCTGTCCCTTAGTCTGAGGCTCACGGCCTATTTATAGTACATTTAGAGAGAAAAATAAGGAAAAGAATTCAAAACATAATCAAAAATATCTAAACAGATCCTATCGTTATAGTGGGTAGTTATCCCACTTATTGTGCAACTGAAAACAGAAACTAACTAGCAACAAAATAGGAACAAGTAAATCAGCAATAAAATAGCAACAGAAATAATTTATCCCTTAATTCTCTCTGGCCCGTTTTTTCCTCCTTGAATAAGTCAACCAAGGTTTGTTAGGGGTCTTATCACAAACTTAGGATTAACTTCAATACAACTATATTTCAGCAAATCACCTAACATAAGGATAAAGAATAGACTAATAAACTCAAACCTGCTACTTGGTTTCCACCAGGGGTCTGATTTGAAGCCATAAATGCCATAAGCGAACACAAATAATCTTCAAAACAGCAGTAAAATCTAGAATCTTGATTCCAAATCTGTTATGTATTTCTGCTACACAAAGAAAACAATGCCATTAATTTTCTTAGCAAATAAACCAAAACCATTTATTTAAACAACAATATTGGCTATTGACACCAAAGGGTTATTCAATGTTGCTTAGCTTTTTTTGCGACACCAAAGGGCTTCTATGTCGATTAAGGAAAGCCGTATTCAATGTAGCTTAGCTTTTTTGCGCCCAGAGAAAGAAAGTTCACTATTTGACTTTTTAAACAACAAGTTGCGAACCAAAAGTGAGCCTTTAGGAGTTCTAGAGAAGAATGGAATGCGCAACACAGATATTTCACACTGTGGTCAAACAAAGCAGAAACTGTATGTGAGAAGGGCCAGGCAGGAGTGCATTGAAAAGACCCCGAAGAATGACCAGTAATCAATATTCGATCTCTATCTAAGATATTAGAATCAGCACCACCTGGATCCGGTAACAGAGGAACACCAATTTGGCTCATCCCCATTTCCAAAAAATACTAATAATAACAATCCGTCACCAATATTTCCCCCAGCTCAACCCCATTTCCCATAAACCCAAAATATCCACTAACCAACATGAACCCAGACCGAACACAAATGTAAATTAAATCAGATGTGAAATCAAGGAGGGACGGAGTCAAAATCAATACGCATAATCGAAGTAAGTAAAAAGGACCAAATATTTCTTACTGCCATTGAAAAATTAAAAAACGGCAGAGTACCTTCAATATGTTGACCAGCGGTCTCCTGCGTTCTAAGCAGCAGAAAGTCGCTAGGGTTTCAAACAGAAGGAGGAAAGGATGGGAGGAAAATGGTCAGAGTAGGTCGAAATTCGGATGGACGAGATCGTTAATAAGGTCTTTGCTTGGTTGAAGCCGACACGACCCCCCAATTCCCTGCCTCCCTTTCTTTCACGCCCACTCCCTCCCTCCCCACTCCCTCTCTCTCCCCCCACTCCCTCTCTTTCACGCAAGTCTTTTTTTTTACATAGGCACCATTGTATTTTGTCTTCGCTTTTCTCAAATCGCCCGTTAGTAGGAGGGGATTGGACTTGACTATCCTTAAAACAGGAGAGCTTAGGAGTGACCGTAGTGCGCATTCCCTTACTTTTTCTCTGTCTAAATTGCTGAATCAGCGAAGACAGCGATGCAAAGCGTACCCTCAAGCCCCTACAGTCTTGAGTCTCCCCATTGTCCCAGTGGGAACATCACCGCCAACTAAGCAGAATATTAGCATTTAATAATTTATTATACATTTATACTCAGAGTAATGGGATTCTGGTAATTTATTACTACTTTTTAAATAAAATTTAATTTACTGAAAATATTTGCATTGTAAAATTTATTGGTCAAAGCTATTTAAATTTATTTAAAGACACATACGTAACCTATATTTAGACAAACTCTTTTTCTCTTTTTTAATTATATATAATTTATCTTTAATTAAATATGTACAAAATATAAGACATCATACATTTAAAGAATAATTACATCCGCTAAAAATGAATTACACCTATTTATATTTAGATAGTTGAGGATTTAGATATTTTTAAACAATAAATTTTATAATAAGTGATTTTCAATTAGTTTTCTCTTAATTTTATTTGATTGGTCTTAAAACAAAATTTATAGGCAAAGTTTTATGTCTATAATTAGGTTAAGATGTATTCAATATCTTAAAATATTTTTAAAAAAATATATATTATTTTAAAGTATTTTTCATACAGCTAAATGGCTATAGGAATAAGGGAAAAATCAGACAAATTTAAGGGAGATAGAAGAAATTCAAGAAGATGGGAATGGTTTTTTTTTTTTTTGTACAAAAATTTATAGAGATAGGTTGTTAAAATATTTTATAAAATGCAATTTTAATGTGAAATAACTTTAATACTGGGCCTTCTGTCTTCATTAATGGGCTCCTCGAGTAATTTTTTTTTTTGGTACAAAAATTTTTGGAAAGAGGTTGGGCTCACCCACGATCCAAAAGCAGGACGAAGTCTCCCTTCCTCCTAAGCGATACCAATGTCGGGCAGGGCGAGCTGTCTATTACCCTCAGGCGTAAACCCAGGCACCCAAGAGCTAGGATGCCTCCCCAAGCGCCACAACTGGAACCACAACAAAATAGTACTCCCCAAGATTCGAACACGCTCCAAATGGTAGCATGTCTCACCCCTTCGCCAGCTAAACCCACGGACGATGGGTCCTTACATGAGTAATTAAAGTTATAGCGTGCCTACTCTGCTGCAGCGGCCCAAGCTATAATTATTTTTTTAGTACAAAGCCCAAACTAAAATTATAACTGACTATCAATGATGATTACTAAGGATTTGAGACCAACTAACGTGGATTAGTCTAAGTAGTAAATAGTTCAGTATCGCTTAAGTAGGATTTTGAGTTTGAGCCTTGACATATGCAGAAAATCTCTATTAAGAG
Source organism: Leucaena leucocephala (assembly GCA_037074615.1). Classification (NCBI taxonomy): domain Eukaryota; kingdom Viridiplantae; phylum Streptophyta; class Magnoliopsida; order Fabales; family Fabaceae; genus Leucaena; species Leucaena leucocephala. The sequence continues at coordinate 14,371,001 of CM073550.1, forward strand.
ACTCATCCATCATAGTTAGGTATATGATGCGAGTTGAATCCGAATATAATTAGGATAAAATTCTAGTTAACTGGGTGTGTAATAAAAAAAAAAGGATTTGAGACCAACAATAAACATTTTAGATCGAACTTTGGGGCCTGCGATGAGATTTGTTCCCTTCATTAATCTATCCATATTTTTTGGGCTACTTGTATGTGAGCCCTGCCAGGGGCTTTTTGGACTTGGATGATTATGGTCAAGTTTGAGTTATAGAATTTCAATAGAGTCAATGGGTTAGTAAGCAAAGTTGGATTTAGCACCTGATAAGAGTTTAAAAAAGAAAAAATAAAGGTAAAATAGTAATTAAATAGTGTATAAATTCTTTTACTATTTTAGAAATTAATCTTAGTAATTTATCCAAAACTTTAATTTTAAACTATAATTTAGTCTAAAAGCCCTTTTGAACAAATATGACTGTTTGTTTTAAAATTTTCTCAAATTAAAGTTTGAGCTAAAAATCTTTTTAAAACCTTAATTTTAAAAGTTTCTAAATACATTTAATAAGGTTAATCTCTTATAATATAATGAACTAAGATTTAAATTTTTCTTGCTAGAAAAGGTAAGTACATATTTAGTGCATAATAATATCTTAAATTGTTTTAAGTTTAGATGAATCATAAATGAATTTAAGATATTGATTACTACTAAGAAAATTTTAGAGTGTTAATGTAACTTAGCACAGGTATATGCTATAGCACCTCTTGTTGCTTCAAAACTGAAGCATGTGTACGGAAGAAACCAAATCCACAATACATAATTTAGTCCCATTCCTCATATTCATGCATTTGTCAACATTCATAATTGTGTACTACATTACAAATCATTTTACCTCGTTTATTTCTCTTGATGCAAGAGTATTGATGGGGAAAACAAAGAAACTCTCGAAAATCCTAATCCTCTTAGAATATGCTATAGTATAATGTAATTTATGTAATAATCTTTACTTAGTGAAATAAAATGTGCTATTATTGTTGTCTAAATTTTCATTTCTTGAAACAAATGAAGTAACAAAAAATTATTAAAAAAAACATTCGTTTTAAGAATCAGTTTAACTATCAAGCCAGCATAAATGCATTTTATTTTATTGTCAGAACAGCACATCCAAGCAAACATGGCATTACATGACAAGCATTATGTATGTATATCAACCAAAAAGGAAAAAATACAACATTGTATAGAACCATCAACACACAACATAACAACGAAGAAATACTTGTAATTAGGCGGAGCAAGACCCAGCTTCTTGTAAATCGATGGATACCACCAGGGGAGAATCACCCTTGTCGACAACAATTGTCTTGGAAATCTTCTTTGATGGTGTGAGCACCTCCACATTGTATGTTCCATGGAAGCCTCTAAAACCAAACTGCCCCTCTTCATCAACATGACCATGAAAACGAGACAACCACTCTTGCTTCAGAGCAAGGAATCTTTTCCCAGCTTCATTGATCTCCCCTTCTGCATTCACCAAGTGTGCATCGTTCCTGCTCATAAACAGCTCCCAGAATCCCCACAGCATTATACCATCTACAGAAGGATGAGCAAAGGCCTCCCTCATCATCACTTCCAAGTCATCGGCTCTCACGAACTCATTCGTGGACGAGACATCGAGCTCCGTAAACCAGATTGGTAGACCAAGAACACCCAATTTATCTAAGGCAGAACAAACAATGGGTCCCACTGGACTGTCTATGTGACCCTGAATACCGAATCCCCCGACAGGCGCACCTTGCTTTTGCAGATTGATAACATGTTGGATGTATTTTTCTGGAGATGATCTGGTGTCACATCCATCTTCAACATGATAATCATTTACAAATAGGGTAGCAGATGGATCTAGTTGATGTGCATTCTTGAACATGCTTGCCCTGATGTCTTTACCTAGTCTGTCTTGATAAAATGAACCATGCATCATTTCATTATTCACATCGTAATGCTTGAACTTGCCCTTGTAGCGAGTCAGAAGCCCGGTCAACCGATTTTGGACAGCCTTCATCAAATCATCTTTACTCAATGATTTAATCCACTGCTGAACTGTGCCATCCACTTCCCAAAAGATACAATGTCCACGAGTTTCAATCTTGTACTTTTGACACAACGCTAACATATCATCCGCGTCCTTATAGTTGATATTTCCTTGTTGTGGCTCTGTCCAATACCACTTCAACTCATTCCCAAACACAGCCCAATTAAAATGTTTCACAAAGAAGTCAACAAAATCTTCATTGTCAATATTTGTTCTGCCCATACATGATCCAATAGGAAACTCATTCTGTATTTGTCTAACTTTCACTGAAGTTCCAAGATTGCTGCCTGCGCCCAGTCCTGAGAATTTTAGAATAACATCACGCTTACGGATCTGCAGGAAATCGAACCAGAAATGTTTCAAAAGACAATTAGAGGTATTTAAAAATGATTGACTGTGGAACTCATGCAATTAATAAAGAACAGAATAACAAAATGATTATGCATTAGAATCTAAATATAATTCTCTTCCTGTTAATTGCATACAAAGAATCATGGTTTTTTAGGGTCTTATTCACATTATAAAGAAAGGGTTTTACAAGACGTATTAGATGGAAGATCTTATAATGGTTTCAGTATCATACAATATTCCAGATGAGATGGAGAGAGCATAGACATATTAAGAATTTCTCTGTCTCTGAATGAAGATGTGGCTTTCAAGTAAAAATAATTATATATCATTAAAATCAAAGCTAGATATTACCTCATCTGCCTGCTTCCTTAAATATCTAAACCTTTTTTGTCTTTCAACTGGGAAGATCTGAAGTCCAGCAACCATTAGGTCTACACCCGAAGCAGGACCTTGGATGTAAACCATAACTTTCGATGGTTGCTTCTCGATTCTGAAGGACCCACCAATTTCATACCACCTATCGTCAGAAACCTCAACTTGTCCACCATTCACCCACTGGTTGTCAACACCAAGGGCAACATTAACATTTTGCGGACCGGTTGATCCTGAACCAATGTGAACCCAAGCAGATACTTGGTAAGTCAAGAAAAGTTTTATTTTTTCGGTGATCATCTGAGCAGGACCCATCCATGTTTGCGTGCGATTGGTTACGAGGATGTAGCGTCCACTTAGTGGTTCATGAAGACCAAGGGAGTCTCTTGCCAATGGAGGAATAATATGTGGAGAACCAGTTCCAACACTTAAAGTACAATTGCCAAGGGGAAACCATCCCTTGGTACCATCAGCCAAATTGCTGTTCTCAATCACATTAACTCCAAAAGCAGCATTCTTCAAAACAAAACAATCGTTTAGTTAGGAGCTTGAAATGCATGGATTTGGCCTTACATTTATTTTACCTTATGTCAATATTTAAAATCTTTAAAATGAACGCACAAAACAAAATTCTAAGAATTGAGCGCATATATTATTAGGGAAGCAGTTTTCTGGACCTTAAAATCTGGTGGTGTTGAAGGAGGTGCTTTAGCTGCATGCTTCAAAACCAAAGAATTGACAAGAATGTCGATGCCTGGAGGGGGCCCTTCTAAATAAACTACTACCTTCGACGTCGAACCATTTAAAAGGAACTTGCCTTGCATTTGAACCCAATCTTTATCCGTCGCCTGCACACTTTAGCATACAATAGATTCGTAGAGCAATTAAGAGATGTCAAGGAAGCTTTCTAATATCAATTATCAACTGCAACTAAAATTCATGATCCTTTTATTGTTTTACATGAAGAAGCCGACCATACTACACTAATTTTCCCTTTTCTTTTCATTTTACCAAGAATATTTGCCAGGAATGCCATATACCTGAGAGGATGTGAAAAACGGTTGTATCATCTTATGAAAAATAATAAATAGAAAAGACACTTACTTGGCAATGCCTATATATTGCTCTCGAAGATCTGGCGTTTGGACCCACAAGGTAGCCCGTACATCAGCAGATGTGACATTGTTCCCATATATCCGAACTAAAGCAGTGACCTCATAGGCAAGTTTACGCTGCACTTTTCCAGTGATCTCTTGCTGAATCCCATTCCAACTTTGGGTGCGTTCTGCTGTTGATGCAAAATTTTTCCCTATTTTTGGGAGAATTTTTCCATCGGCCATGGAGTTATGCAAAGCAATCTTGCAGCCTCTTCCAGACCAATTATTCAGGCCATCATCAAATGTTGGGTTTATTATGATGTTTCCGTCTCCAGTAGAATCACATTCAGTGCGTGCAGACTGCCAAAAATAGATATGAACGTGTCTTATGTAATGTAAGTGTGTATTAATATATAATTGTAAAGTAAAATACTTTAGAAGTACGGATATTAAACTTTACTGAAAATGCTTGGATTACATGACACTCATTGGGACTGGAACAGGTGATGTCTACTGATTGTATGAGCAGGTCAACTCCAGGAGCAGGTCCTTCTAGATAAAATATAACCCGTTCGGGTAAAGTTGGCAAGGAAAATGTCCCTTCTAACCTTGCCCAGCTGGCCTCTGTTACTGACATCCTGAAGAAAGCAATAGTCTTAAAATATTTTTCAAGTTCATAGGAGGAAAAAATACGCTTCAAAAAAATTATGTACCTCCCAATGAACAAGTAGTTAGTAGCTGAATCTCGATACTGTAGCTTAAGAGTAGCTAGAACATCAGTACACGCCTGAGGAAGCCTAGACACTCCAACACAAGCTGAAACCTTGTAAGTGGAGCCAGCAGAAATTTTGCCTGTGATATCTTGTTCAAGACCTTGCCAGCATTCCTTACGGCTAGTAACAACAGCATAATTACTATCTGACTCCATTAACATTCTTCCTTGAGAAACAGATTTCGCTGAAACCACATAGCCATGGCAGCAGTTGGGATGCCATGATTCCAGCCCCCCAGAGAAGTCATGGTTTAATACGATATTAGTAGGCTTGCTCTCACTTGAACTAGAGGCATTTCCTTCCATGATCTGTCAAATAATGAAAAATTTTTTAAAAAAAAATCAGAACTGAAAATCAAAGAATAAATTCATGCCTGATTGATACAGCTTCGCACATATTCAAAAATGTGTTCTTAACAAACTGGGCAGAATTCCCTTTTGCCACCTTCTATAAAGAAAGTGAAGAGGAAGCAGAACGAAATGAGTAAATCATCAAATAAGACTAACTGGTGAACATCAAAACGTTATCCAGCTGATTGAAATTTTACTTTTTTAGAAGACCCACTGCAAGAGTCCCCTTGAACTATTGTCTTATTTTTTACTGGTAGCTTCTAACTTCTACAGTTCAGTATTAGTCACTATCAACATGTTTGCCTGGGAACAATTATACACAGCACAATTTATTAATAGGCTTCAATCTAAAACAGATACACTCAAAAAACAAAACAAGTACAACAGCGAGTGACAAAAGGTCCCTACCTTCGTGTCGCTTCCAGGTTTGTTCTTTTGCGTGGTTTCCATAGCTTCTCTAGTCCTCTAAGCCAATATAACAATCAAAGAGAAGAGCTTCAATGAGAAAAATACCAAATAGCCAATCAATTCAACCAGAGAGTAATGTGACCCACTTAGAGAATACAAAAGGTAAAGTCAGTTCATAGAGAATGAAAGGGGGAAAACCAGGAAAGTACCTGAGGATGACCGTTGTTGAGGTGACAGCGGGATTTGGAGACTCTGCTTGTGAAGAAGCAGGCAAAGAACCTCTTCATTATATACACGAATTACTTAGCAAAATTTCAAGTGAAGGTTAAGGAAAAGTGTGGGGCCAACAAACCAATCAATCAGAGTTGGGAAAACCGTTTGCTTTCAATCCTGCCTGTGCTATGTGCGAATTTTCTCTTTCTGTTCTTCCTTCTCTGAGTGCTCCACTCCAGTCTTTCTATAGTATTTTGCTTTGGCTTGCAGATAAGTAATGCTTGAATTGGAATGGAAGCCTAAAGCTCAAAGGCCGAGGATGTTTATGATCCTTAATCTTAAAATAATCTCCAACCCATTTGTACCATCCTTCAATTTCAAGATAAACGAAGATGGACATTTCCAGAGTTAGGTGTACCATACTCTTGGAATCTTATGATAAAGAATGCTATGTGAGTTTTTTTCTTTTTAAAATCACAGAAAAACCAGATTCACTAAATTAAATTGTCAAATAGCCACTTCGTACATAATTGAACTCAAAACATATGATAGTTTAAAAAATTCCCTCCACAATCCAGGTTCGTTCTTCTCCGCAAGACAGACTGAACCTGGGAATCAGAATCTGGAGTTCAAGCTTGAGCTCGTCCTTCTCACCTACGAGATAATGGCGGACGTAAGTGGTGACTCGAATTACAACAACCAGAGTTACAAATATGGCGACATGAGATTTCATTAACCTCAGCGCTGCAGCCTTGTCTGGCTTACGCATAAACATTCCTGGAAACATGGCCTTCGACGAAGCAGGAGCAGAATGACGTCGCTTTGAAGTTTTACTTAAAATGGATCTTTTTTTAATGTTTTACAAAATAAAACTCCTCCCACAAAATAAATGAATAAAAATCTCTAAAGAAATTTAAATGTTATAATATGTTGTTGAAAGAATTATTTTATTTTTAAATTATTATTAGTTAAATAAACCCTATCTCTACCCTTTTCTTTAATTTTTGCATAAGCCTATTTTGTATCCATGTTGATTTAGAGCATAAAATTATTTAAATTAAGTTAATCCAAACACATGTTAAGATTACTTGAAAAGGACTAAAATAATAGGACCAAATTCCTTCACACATATTTGTTTTTACGGCACACTAACATTTGACAGATATCTTTTTTATTTTTAAGAAAATTTTATTTATTTTATAAATAGAGAAGAAGTTTCATACTTTTAACAGAATTTCAAAGAAAATTTATGTAATTTTTTGTTGTTTTATAAGAGGTTTATATAGATTTTAAAAATTTAAAAGAAAGTATGCGTAATTTTCATAAAAATTAAAAAAAATATATTATTTTTAAAAATAGGTAGCTAGGGCCTAGAGCATACTACTTGTAATTTAAACATTTTTCATATTTAGAGTTGTTTTAATAATAAATATAATAAATGCATGACATTTTTATTTGTTGCCCCCTATAAATTTATGTTTCACATGAGATAGTCTTCAGTTTAAAAATAAATAAATAAATTATATATAAATTATTACCTCGAGTTATATATAAATATTTATATTTATTTAGATGTAGATACTAAATGAAATTCAAATATTGATTTATAATATTAGGAGGGACTCCTCACTAACAGTTTATTGAAATGCCTATCATATTTGCTAGTATCATAATTAGAGAACTGTTCTCTGGAAATTTGTATGTCCTATGAGTTATGCTCAGGCACACCAATTTGACTGCTCATAATTTACGAGGCCATCTGTGCTACCTCCGCTAGGCTAAGTAGTTGGGAAAAATTTTCTCAAATTAATGAACTAAACTTCTATAATTAGTGAATTTCATTCTTACCAAGTGCATGTGAAGCAAGTTATACTTGCTTGTTTTTTCCCCCAACAGGCGTGCTTTGTTTGAATCAGAACAGTAATGCATTAAAGTAAATGAAACATATGCATCTGGCAGGCTTATTCCAACAAGCTCCATGGATTGTGTCCCTGAACATGAGATTAATAAAGAAACGTTGTATCTAAAAGATGAATGCTACGAGACTGATGAGCATGGTAATTGTCATGTACTTGTATAACTAATGATATGATCACATATTCCAGGTGGTGCTGGAATGCTGGTGGATAGCTGAATATTGGACGACATAATGCGATCGAGCTATGAAAAGTATATGCAATTACAAAATGAAATTGCAACAGTTACGTTCCAGGCAAAAAAAGAGGTGAGTGTTCGATGCCTATATCTTTCTGTGTGGAACATTGTGGCTGTAATTATAAGGTATTTTGTCACAACATAAATGGTGTTTCATCGTAAAGGATAGTACAGCTCAAGCTTTCTGTTAAAAGGTGATATAAACTGATCTTCTGCTATGACGTTACCACGATCCTCTTTATTATCTTTAAACTATCTTTCATAAAAATTGCAATATATTGTTCTGTAATCTGTACCATATATGTTTGTTGTTTTCATTTTATGTTTGACCTCTTCTTAGAGATATAGCTTGAGAGCTGGGACATGGGAACCCCATTCGTTTCTATAACTCCTGTGACTTTACACGTCCCCTATAATCGAGTTGTTTAAAAAAGTGGATAAAAGATATATCTTCATTCCAAGAAATGATAATACATTTATTTTTCTACTGACACTTGAAATCCTTATAGACTTATGCATTTATGCTTATCCATAACTGCAGAGGCAGATTGTAATGGATGAACAGCGGGGGTTAAGTAGAACTTCATTAAAATGATTTTCCCTGCAGTCAATTTATTCAGAGAGTGGTAACTAGAAGTTGAGTTTTAATGTGAATTGTGTATTGAATACTGAAGTTTTGGTTAATTTTCTTCACTGGATTAAAGAAAAAAGACAATCTCATACAATCATTACTGTTCCATTGTTCTTTTTCTCTACCATCATGGCCAAGATTTGATTTGAACTTTAGGCGTGGCTTAAATTCCCCGTTTGGTAACAAGAAAACTTGTCCCCATATCTGAAGTTAGAGGTCAGGACTTTCTTTGTCCTTCTAGGTAATTAGTATGTCTTACTTTCACTTGGTTTTACAATTTTTTTTGTACTCTACGTCGTTCATATACAAAATCTATAACTCTTCTAAGTTCCAAAATCCAAAACTTCTTCTAATATTACTTATGGAGAAGATACATTGGATCTTGCGAATCTTATTGGGGTTGGATCCATTCTTAGTTTCTAAATAATGGGTTTGAGAGTTACAATAACGACTTCCATATCAGAAACTGAAGATGGTGAAAAGAACAAAAGAGGACTTCCAAATCAGATTTCTTTTCATAGTTTACCAACTTAACTTGACTGGGATGCAGTCTGAGATTCCTCATGGCGATTATCAGTTTGTCGTGTATCATGCATCTTTGATTTCCAAATGATAGTCAGTATGGGAACACTTCTCTTTATGGCATAGGTGCTTGCTTTGTATTTTCTTATATGTTATTATTTTATTGAAAGATCCTACTACTAGATAACCTATCCCTCCTGACCAGCTGTAGGAGATAACGCATTCTAGGAAGACATTAGATGGATAAGTAATATGGCTGACCCACACTCTGAATAGATTCATGTACGCGTTATTGTTTAATATCTTATTTTGATTTAGTTTTATTTTTAATATAATAGTTTTATATTTTTATTATAGAGTCGTATGCACTAATTTTCTCAATAACAAGATCAATATTTAGATAGTGATGCTCGAATGACGTCAGAGGAAATATTAGCGACAATTCTTAGTGAGAGGTCAGGGTATGTAAGATGGAAATAGTATAGAGTGGAACCTTTAAGGAAGAGAAATTGCCCTCAATCTACTGATAGTTTAGTTGTGCAGAGTGTGATTGCCTATTGCAGGAAAAGTTTGATAAAAAATTTCAAGATGAGAGAGAAAAAATGGAAGCTGAGCGTGCAGTAAAGCGTGCAAAGATGGAAGAAGAGCGTGAAAAGATATAACAAGAGTATGTGCAATTCGAATAAAGACTAATGGAACAAATGAAATAAAGGACACAAGCTCAATTCGTTGTCTTGATGCAAAAGGGGCAACCACATGTAGCTACTTCTAATCATATTGGTCCTTCTACATAAAATTTATGTATAAACTAAACAATTTTATTTTAATTTTAAATATATTTAAATAATTGAACTAGTTTGATATTTTATACGATAATCAAAATATTTATTAATATTATTAAATTATGGTTTATTTAATTATTTATTATTTATTATTAAATTATATTTTTTTATATCACATAAATTATAAAAAAATTAAAAAAATAATATTAAGTTTAGGCGGCGATAAATATGTTGCCGCAGAATTCGCTTTTAGCGGCGACAGTTCTGTTGTCGCAAAATCCGCTTTAATCGATAACAGTTTCTATCACTGTAGAATTAGTTTTAGGCGGCAATATTTTTGACATCGTAGAATCCTCTTTAAGCGGCGACAATTCTACCACCGCGAATTCTACTTTAGGCGCCGACTTTCAATTGTCGCCGCTAATATATATAGACGACAGTCTCATAAGTAGAGATAAAATGTCATCACTATAGAGATTTAACGGTGATTTTTATAACCACTGAAAATTAATTTTTTTGTAGTGTTTTGAGCCGTTCTTTCACAAAGAATTATTAGCAAAAGCAGGACGCTTGATGGTTTCTGCCTAACATTTAACAGTAGGGACCATATGCTTCATTTTCACCTCAATGAAGCATTGAGCATAGTGCCCATTGAGTTGAGCATGCAATGTGGCGAACGCTATAACTCACATCGTGCTGATAGTTGATTATTTTATCTTGGTTCAAATCTATAAAGTACCTTTTGTTGATAACTATTGGTTTATGTAAGTAAGTGGAATTATGTAGGATGCACCGTTTTTTCAGCTTCCCTTTTCCATAATAATATTCCTTTCGGGTCGTCATTATTACCTATAATGATAGTACTAGTGCTTTTGTGAGGGGCCTTTTGTCTTCTGATCAGAGTAGGGGAGGGTCATAAGGGCCAAAATTTTGGCCCGGGTTTTTGGGTCAACGGGTGGAATTACTCTCTCTATCTCTTTGAGCTTAGTTAACCAATTAGAGTGACGTTCATTGTGGTGCTTACTGCACACTGAGTCTTGTGAGTGGAATTTTGAGTGTTGCTCTAAATTCTCTGGCTTTGCCAAAAAGCATACGAAAAAGTGGTTTTGGTTATTAGTAGGAAGTCATTTGATTTGATGGCTACCTTGATAGTCTAATGATCTTCTAGTGGATTCGGGCTACGACCTACTGTCTTCTTTGAGTTGAAATTATACCACTTATCTGTTAGGATGTTGAGAGATTATAGGTTGGAGGTGTTTATCGATCACTTTAATTTGGTTGGATTTAAGTTCAAGTTGAATTGAACCAAACATATTAGATATCAAAAGAAATAAAGAGAGCATTTTTCGGTTAATTTGATTCGATTTGCACTGTTTGATTCTTGTTATGTAATTTTTTTTAGTTTTGGGTCAATACCAAAAAAGAAATTTTACATATTCTTCATGTTCATTTGGGTCTATATTCTCTCTCTTTAAATAAGTTATTTTCTCCAAACAATCAGTCACATTTAGTCAATATCACTGCTTTGACAACTCTTACCTTAGTAAAGGACAGGATGACAGATGAAATTGAAAAATAGCTGTAATTTGAACAATTACATTACATACTTAGAGGAACTTTATTTTAGTCTATGGTTCCTTCTTCACTACTTATTTTGCTCTCTCTCCATAACAAGAGTATATTATTTTCCCTTCCTTTCTCCTTTACAGTTTTGTTTAAATTATAAAAGAGTTATAAATATAAAGACCAATTAGTTATATAGTAAATTGAATTTTATGGAGTGAGTTATAATAAGGCAAAAGTGTAAAGATTGAACTCTACTCACCCCCCAAAATGCAGAGACTTAAAACCTCTAATTTTGAGAGGCTGGCGTGTCAAGCATTTTTGTTTCCTTGTGGATGGCAAGGAAATTTAGATTCATGCACAAGAATAAGATTTTGGTTTTCATAGAATCAATGAGATTTTGGTCATGAAGTATACACTAAACAGTGAGCATTGCACTGCACTGCACAGTATCTTACTCGTGTGTCTGTCATATCGTTGTCAGCATTGGAATATATAGTGTGATCCTCTGTGTAGGATTCTCCTGTCTGTGTATAAACTTGCCATGGTGGCAGACGTAATAATAGTAAGTTTACATTTTAAAGAAGGTAGAATATTTTATTTAATAATATATATTTATTATAACTTTATTTTAGGGTAAGAAACATTAGTTATTCTCAAATCTTCAGACAATCACTTTTTAGTCTTGGAGAAAGATATAATAAGTGGTTTTATGGGGGGAAAGAGAATTGTACCACTTATAGTGAAATGTAAGGAACTAGAAGATATTGGGTGTCACTACACATAATTAGTGATATTTGAACGGTTTCTCAATAGCGGAATTATGCACAATAGTTTGCTAAGTGTGTGGGTGTTCTATATTAAAGTAAATTCAAATATTTGGCATCGTGATACGAGAATGACATATATAGCTCAAATAGATACCCATTGTTGAGTTTGGGAGGGATTCCTCATGGGAAGTGAAAATGCATGAATGACGTTGAATATAATAGCAATCACATAACATGGCCTACGTGGCATGCCCTCAGCCATCGATAATTGCGGTTGCATTACTCATGCATCCCCGTGTATTACGGTCTCTTGTCACGTTCTATGCTTTCCACGTACGTAGACCATGTATAATATTCTTTTTGTGTGTTTTGATGGTTTGCTTAGTCTGGGTCTAAAACACTTGCTTTTCAGATCAAATTTCCAGCTACTTTTCTAATACAAAATCTGTGAAATGAAAGAACAAAAAACTGTATAGTGTGCATGCGAAATGTATATATATATTTTTGTACTTTACTAGAGTGTAGTGGCGTCATTATCACCTCGGATTGCTTAAGAAAGTGCATTGGCCACCTGGGCTATTCTTTTCTTGCAAGTCATGTAAACTGCTAAAACCTTAGTGACATTTGAACGTATTTGATTTTGATAGATTGCATTGATCAAAGGGGAATATTACGTTAGTGGGGATTTGATCAAGGCACTTGGAATAGATATACATATAATAAGTCCTGTTTGGCATGTCCATGGTAAGAAAAAATGTCAAGGTAAGGATAATATTTTTTATTATGTTTACACACACACACACTCACACCTGCACTTCTAATTGTTATTACTGTATAATAATTATTTTAGAATACTATTGTTTTTCATGAATATAACACCATCCCCCCTCCCCACCACCGCGGCGCCTCCCCCTTCCTTCTTTCGGCCTATGGAATGACTGGCGGTTGTTTCTGCATGTGAAACAAAGAGTGAAAATGTGATATATTTTTGTTTCATGTTTTTACAATAACCCTTTTTTTAAAATCTTAGTATCAGATATCCAAGTAGTTGACTAATCTGGATTGAAATTTTACAACTAGTATACCTTTTCGTAAGGGTCTTTTATAATAAGATGGGATTTGAATGTAGTTCTCCCATTTTTTTTATCTGGCTGACCTAGTTCTAGACCAAGTTCTCTTAGGTATTTTTGTTTCATTTTCCCTTTTTATGAGTCCTATAAAATTTTTATAATTAAAAACCTTGAAAATTCTAGATTCTTTACTGTTAGGATTCCTCCACACAAATTTTGTGATGATTAATAGGATGTTCGTGAGAGTTCTAAGTTGTGCCAATCAACCATGGCCATGGATCCTGCAAGCTCCAACTTGATTATTGTGCTTGAAATAGTCCAATTATGAAGATTCTAAAACTATCCATGGATCCTGCAAGCTCCAACTTGATTATTGTGCTTGAAATAATCCAATTATGAAGATTCTAAAACTATCCACATCGTGCAGGATATCCTTGTCAACCATATATTCCTTAAAACTCTGTGTGTGTCCGTGTTTCTAATTATACTCTACGTCAGAGAAGATAGCGCAATTGACCGATAAAGATATAGCTACATTTTCTTCAATGAATTATATTAGATGGATCTAGCTTTGCCCATAAACCGACCTTACAGTCCATAAGCTGACGTAGATTACCAGATATTTGGAGGGTCTCATTCGGAATAGGGCAGTTACAATGACAGCTTTAATGTGTGTGTGTGTTCTCCTTTTGTTCCGAGTCACAATCTACTAGAGCTGATATAGATTCTAGGTCGGATTAGTAGTTTCAATGTAAATTTTTAAGAAGAGAGGGTATTAAGGGTACAAGGCTTCCAACAATCTGGGATTTAAGAAGAGATTGATGCACGTAGCCTTATTCCCATAAGAGAAAATATTGTTTCTAGAATTTAAATCGGTAACCTCTAAGTCACATGACTGAGATCTTACCATTGTCCCAATCCTCACCCTTTAGATCACTTCACATGAATGAGAAAGAATTGGATTGCACTCTTACACTTTATAAAAAGATGACTACTGTTCCCCCACCCCCTGTTTATGTGGTAGATGGTTGAAGTTCCATTATCAAGAGGTAGCTAATTGGATAAACAAAATCAAGTGAATAATCATTTGCAAGTGAATAATTTTAACTTGAAGAAATTCACCAATGGTCCTATATCACTTTTAACTTTCAGGCCTTTTTGTTAACCTTGTGTCTTTGCCTCAAGGTCCATATTATGCTATGCGCCTATTTAGATAAATTTTTAGAAAATAACTTATAAAAAAAATACTAGACGGCTTTTGTACAAGCTTTCATAGAAAATAATTTATAGAAACAATAGATTTTAAATAAATAAGTATTTGTATAGTTATAACAGAATAAATTTTGTAATTAATAAATTACTATAAAAATATTAGATAAAATAATAATTATGATATAAATAATTATTTTAATACAATTTCGTCACAATATTCACCTGCACTATCATCATCATTTCTCTCACTACTGGGACTTGTTCTTCCAACAATCAAACGCAAAACAGAGAACTGAACTTGTGTTTGCAGAAATAAACAAAAAAATGGTATGGGGAGATAGCAGATCAAGGACATCGATGTCGATTGGAACGTGGTATTTCTTCATGATCACTAGTTCTCTGAACTGTGTGAGTGGGATCAGAACTGCAAATAGATGGAACCAAAACGAATCAGATGAAATCCGAAAAAATAGAATGAAACAAGGAGACTTGAAAAACGGAATCAGATTGCGTTTAATAGATAAGGAAGTATGAAAGGAAAATTATGAGCACCAGATCTGGCAAGCGAAGAGCACGGTGACAGAGAACTATTCATCATCTTCATCCTTCCATCGTCCACTAGCTCCCTACCTCCACCATCTCCCGACCTCCACCTACTACGAGCACAGACGAGCCCAAATCTCCGTCATCCCACCACTACAAAGACTAGAGACGGAGGACACTACAGAGAAAGAGTCCAGCTTCTTCAATAGCACAGATGTGACATGCCGCAGAAAGAAAGAGGAAAGAGAGTATAAAAAAATATATATATAAAATAATCTTTTAATATCTATAAGTTATTTTTTTTAATTTTAGAAATTATTTTCAGTAGCTATTTAAAACTATAATTTTAAATTATAGTTTAATTCATAAATTTTTTAGATAAATATGACTATTTATTTTTAAAAAAATTAAATTAAAATTTGAGCTAAAAACTATTTTAAAATCTCAATTTTATTACAATCCAAATAGGTATTATAACTCAAATTCACCATGAGTGAAATGCCATTACCATTACTATTTATATTGCAGCCTGCCAAATTTCAAATTTGAAAATACATGTCATGTGGACTTGATTAGTTGACAATGTTTAGAAGTCAAAATAAGGAATATACCCTAAGTGATGGTGGTTCATTGATCTCAGGAGGCATGATTACCTTAGGATAACAAATTACTCCCATATCCTTAAGCATGTGCTTCATTTCCTTCAAGGGTATTGGGGTCTGATGTAGAAGTTATTATGGTGGGTTGAAACTTGAAAGAAAATACGAGATAAGATAATAGAGATGATCGAGAATTTAGTGATAAAACTAATTGCTGGTTGGCGTAAAAGAGAGAAAGAGGGAACAAGAAAGTTGAAGCTATTATTTATACGAACCATGCTTAGAAAGTACAAGTGCACTACTAACAAATGAAAGAAGTCAAAGCGTATAAATTCTTGAATATGGAAAGAAAAACTGCGTTTTTAAAGGTGACGAAGATAACATTAAGAATGGTGAGAATCTTGTCTTAGTTTCAGTTGGTGAATGGATTAATTAACCCTAGGTATCAAAATTTGAACCAAAAGATGACGAGGACGGACAGAGATTGGAGAAAATATGGTACTTGAGTCCCCCAAATGAAGAAAAAGTGTGGGAATTAAAGTGTAGAGAACAAGGAACCTTGTGGGATGGGATCAGTGACCCAACCACCCAACTCCAATCCATAACCCTTTTTGACTTTAAATCCATTGTGGTTTGGAAAAAAAGATTAAAATACTGTAAATGGGGTTTAAGGGCAAAATTTTGACTTTTGTGTTTGAGTTGACTTAACATCATAAAGTCGGCAAGACAAGTGTCAGATTTTAGACGTTTCACATTGCTCTTAAAGCCTTTTTTCTTCACCTCTTGAGATATGTGAAAATAATTAACATGAAGAAATAGAATTTTGCAGAAAGAGTATTTAGTGAATGGCTCAAAAGAGAATGATTAGTGGGCTGTGACACATCATTTAGTGAATGGATGAGATCAAATTAGACCACTGAATAATAAGTAGTAATGCGTAACCAATGGCGCTTTTATAGCCGACACGAGGAAATGGTAATGGAGTCTTAGGCTCCAACTCAAAAGTGAAGCCAAAGATTATATTTATGAAAAGCTTTTGATGGATTTGATTTATGAAAAGATAAATAGATTAAGTCAATTATAAACAATACGCATGAATTTTGGGAATTAATCCTAGTTGTATCTAATTATGTGTTTTTTGTGCATATTAGACTTCTCATTATCATATTTATGATTGTTCTCCCATTGCAAAAGTGATTTTATAATTTTTTAGGTAAAAATTACTTTTACATTATCTTAGAGTGTTCTATGGTCGACTTTTTTGTAAAAAATTAGAAGGAGTTTGAAGTGGGGAAAAGTTAGGTATTGATGGATAAAAGGCTACCCTCCCAAAGAGGGGACACCCCCCCCCCCAAACCGGGGGTCCTTTGATTAGTCTATTTTTATAATTTTAACTTTTCAATGGTTCAGCGGTTGAATTAAGGTAAGAAATAAAAATAAAGGTGAAGAACCAATATAATTAAATGAAATAATTAGTCTTTTATAACATGATGAGCTAATATATTTAAATATCTGTTAGAAAATATATTCACATTTATTCATTTATCACCCGAGTGAATTGTTAGTTTTATTAATGAGGTAGTTTCCTATAGAGATAATTAGACGAGTATTTTAAAAAAATTAACATATATATATATTACAAATAATTAGTTTAAGTAATTTTTTAATCCCTTAAATTAATTACCATAAGACTGGAGGAGTACTGTTAAAAATTTAAGGACTAGACATTTTAAAAAAATTAGAGTTAATTAGCTGACATTCTGAATAAGTACTTAGGCAAAATGAAAACAAGAGGAGTTGAATTCAACTTGCTTGCTTAATTAATATTACTTATAAAATGTGGCACAAATGGCCACTTAACATGATGTATCATTGTCACAGGGGAAAAAGTATCTTAAATTTCAACAACAACCAAAAAGAAAAAGATAAGGTTCTCTGAATTTGGTAAGTTGAATGTAGTCTTGTTCTTGCTATTCTTTTTCCTTCCCAAAGCTGTTGGTGGGATACATATGTACGTAGATTTGTCTTCAATAATTTCTTCCTCTGGACCTTGAGTGCTTGCAATAAGAGTAACAGAGAGAAGACAGCAAAATCTCCCAAATCACCTTTTCTCTGTTCACAATAAACTACTGTACATGCAACTGTATGGAATACAGTAATTGAGGGTCCTCCCTTTTCTTTTGACAAAATTGGGGGAAAACCCCACATTAAAAATTGTGTTATTGAGAGAGACTTGATAAATTTTTATAAATATTTTAAAATTTTTATATATATTGATATTTTGATTTAGGTCTTTATTATTAAAAAAATAACGAGGACTTTTTCCTAATTTTTCTTTTTTTGGGAGAAGATTAAATTTAAAAACTCAATTAGTATTAGTATTACTTACTAATTTTAAGGATTAAAATTTCTCTTGAAGGCTATAGAAATTACATATTAATAAAAATTAACAAACGTTGGTCTTAGTAAAAAAAAATTAGCTATTTAAATGAGGTATCTAATTTGAGTATGTGTTAATGTAAAAAACACATTTAGGATAATTATTCCTAATTACATTTAACAATAATCGAACTCAGTTAGATAGTCATATAAAAAAATATATGGAAGTACAAGATCCTTGGTCATAATCCATGAATGCATTATAATTTATATTTATATTATAATTCTATAAATAGGACAGTTTGTTTGATTTTTTATACTATATAAATGATATTTCCTTTTAATATTATAAGGATTTCTCAAGGACTAGATGATGAAGTCATCATTTATATGGTTCTTAAATGATGAAAGTATTAGTAATATTTAAACCCTTAGGCTGTAATTTAAAGAAACGCGAACAATAAGTTTGAGAAGAATTAATAATAACTTTATTTTAATAATCCTTAAAAAGATTAGCTTCTTTTTTTTTTTTTGTCTTTGATTGATATGGATAAAAAGTTGAGGGTTCTTCCCTATATTTTCTCCTTTTTCTTTTCTAATGTGGTCCATTAATGTATTATATGCCGACTCGAGAGATAGACCATGTAATTGTGGAAACTTTCACATTTTCGTAGGAATTTCTTCAATAATAAAAAATTAATGAAAGAACTACAAGCTGCAGGCTGCCTAATTCAGAACCTTGATAGACTATGAAAGTGGAAGGAAAAGATTCATGTCAAGAAAGTAGGAAAGGATATAATCTTAATTGGTCAAATCAAATAATAAAATGATTTATCCTTTTCTACCTAAATTCTTCCAATCCTGTAGGGCTTAAAAAATTTTGGGATTTTTTTTTCTTTTGAAAAGAAATTCATTTTTTTGTTAATAGTTCAATACTTAAAATATTTCACATCCTTTTTTTTTCATGCATATTGGTACCCTCCTTTCTGTGACAATTTTATTCAAAATATAGTTAAATATTAAATACAAGTATCGTTTTAACATGGACTCAAATCTTAGTAAGATATGTTGTGAGAGATTTTTTCTTTTTATATAATTTTTTTTAGAATTGGTAGAGTAGACCGTCAATTATCTTTAAATATAAATCTAGATACCTAGGAACTAAAATACTACCCTAAATATCGTGACTGAAACCACAACAAAGTGGTATTTTCTAAAGTGATATTTTTTAGAGATCAAACACGCTCTAAATAATTGCATATCTCACCATTTTATCAGTTAAACTTATAGACAATAGGTTGTGAGGGACTAATTGATTTAACTGAAGTTGGTAAATATTGTGCATCTTTTACCTTTTAAAGATTCACATATCTTTTTAGACTTTGCATATGTTTTAGATAATTTAAATTTATTATATTTTTATTTTTATTTAAATTAAATTATCAAAACTTTAAAATCATAATTAAAAGTATAATTATTTTATTTCGTGTTTGATAAAAACAAAGAGTAAAAATTTAAAATAATAAAATTTAAGCTATTGAAAGTTTCAAACTGAATATAAACAATTTAAAATAAATGTGAGTGTTGCACATATAAAGAATCCCAATATACAATTGTTTTATCGGAAGGTGATCTTTTACCTATTTTATCTGTTGTGGACTTGTACGTGATTGGTTTCTTTCTGATTTTGTGGTGAAGTTCACCAAAAGCAGAAAATAGAAAAGTGATAATATTCCTCTAGTATGCCAGAAATACCTGCTTACAAAATCTCTAAAATATCATCAAATATTAAATATTTTATCCAATTATAATTATAAAAATTAATTATTTTTTTAAAATAAATTTAAAAAATTAAATAAATTAATTAAATACGATCAAATCTAACTCTTTCATATTATATACTCCTTAATCTATTTAAATTATTTAATAAAATTTTATATTAATTATAATTAATTAATTTATTTAAAAAAAAAGTTCATAAGACAGAACATAAAGACCTTAGATATAACTATTACAACCATTCAAAAAAAAAGAAAAGAAAAAAGAGTCAAATTAAAGCCTCCAACAAACTTGAGGAAGAAAAGGATATAAAAACCAACTTCTAATCGGATGAGTGAAATTATAGTTAAAAATAAGATAAAGAGATGACTCAACTTCAAAGAGGGGCGATATTAACCAGCATATATGTCGAACAACAGCCGGATTGAAACGGAGCATTGTAACTATAGATTAAGTACTCCAAGGATGACATATGTAGAACGAACGCTGTTTATGACATTCCTTGAAATTTGGAGGAATAACGTGAGGCAATGCAAGTGAGAAGGGAGGAAAAAGTGAAAGAAAAAAAAAACTTTGAAGAAGCGTTGGACATGGAATCCGGTTAGGATTCATATGTTATGTCTCCACTTGTCCCCCGCTTTCTCTTTGGTTTCTCATTCTCACCGCATTCCCTTCCCTTTTGCCGTCATTCCAATCACCTCTTGCCACGTTTCTCTTCCTCAGTGGACCCTCCTAGATCCTGCTGTCAATCCCAGGATATAAATTTAGTCCCGTCATTTGTGAAAGTGCTTCAAACCTCAATTTTAAAAATGTTTTTTATCCAAATTTTAATTTATTTTTTTAAAAATAATCAGCTATATTTATTTAAAAAATTATTTAGACTAAATTATAATTTAAAATTATAATTTATATAAGTTATTAAGAGTAGCTTCTAGAACAATAATAAATTTTATGGATTACCTAATTATTATTTTACTATTATTTTTTATACCCTCCCTCCTTGTTCCTATCTTTTCTCCACTCTCTCTCATTTCTCTTCTTCACCCCTCTTCTCTTCACCTTTTGTACTATCTCTTTTTCACTTTCTATCATCTCT
Organism: Leucaena leucocephala; assembly: GCA_037074615.1. Classification (NCBI taxonomy): domain Eukaryota; kingdom Viridiplantae; phylum Streptophyta; class Magnoliopsida; order Fabales; family Fabaceae; genus Leucaena; species Leucaena leucocephala. The sequence goes on from CM073550.1 coordinate 14,391,730, forward strand.
ACTATTTTTAATAAAATCATATCATTTATAATAATTTTTCAATTACAAAAGTATTTTTTAATAATAACTATCCAAACACTCATTTATTTATAACCACTTTTTTTCCATAAATTCTTTTCTAAAAACCCTTTTATAAAAATTGTGTAAAAGTTCTTTTTTTATATATAAGTTATTTTTTAAAATCATATTCAAACAGACATAATAATTTACTTGGCAAAGACAAGCAAATTAAAACCCTTCATGCATACTACTTTTTTTTCCCTACGATTTGTTAATTCAAATATATATATATATATATATATGCACATGCAAATTCATCACATAAGTAAATTTTCTATAATATATTTAATATAAAAATTAGATAATTAATTTATAAATATTAAAAAAATAATTAGTTGAATTAATTATTTAATTTATAATAAATATATGTTGGTTATTATGATAAATTTTTTAATTATATATATTATAATTATCCATTGGTGAAAAACCACTTACTATATGTAATTAATAAGAATATTTTAAAATAAAATTATAAATTTAAAAAATAAAGTATATTAAAATATTATATTTATAATTAAAATAAATATTTTATCTAATTTTTATATGTAGATAAGAGGTAGTATTATATAATTTGAAAGATAATTTACTTTATATTAAATTAGAAAGACTTGAACTCATTTCAGATCACGGGCAGATTAGCTAAATAAGACAAAAACCATGGCCTTAGTTTGAAAGTCATGTGTGTGTGTGTGTGTGTGTGTGTGTGTGTGTCTAAGTACAAGGAGGCGACCTAGCTTTCTTTCCCTGCTTTACTTTATTAATTAATTGGCACACACAAAAAATGTTATATTACTATCCCGTTTTTGTCTGTTAGTCATAGAGAACAGAGCTTAATTAATTGAGTGTCAACTATGCATGAAACAGCAGACAGTAGGGATACTGCTATCTGTTAAAAAAATGTATCATTTTAGATAGAATGAAAAAAATAATTAAAAAATTAATAAATGCACGAGTCTATAAAATTTATTTTCAACAAGTATAACAATTATTTAATTATATATAATATATTTTTAATTATATATAAATATGTCATGTTCTATATATAATTACAGGAAAACCACACTTGTTGAATATATATATAGTATTGGAGTTTTTAAATAATTTTTAGTCATTTTTAGATAATAAATTATAAAATTGGGGATTTTTTAACATTTTTTCTAAAAAAAGAAATAGGTAGATTGCCAATAAATTTCAAAATGTAAGCATCATCTTGTTGTTAATTGAAGGAGGGACAATCTTTTGAATTGGTCTCCTTGTCTATGTTACCACAACACACGAAACTATACATTACATTATGAGTACTTGAAACATTATAAAATGCCACATTATATATATATATATATATATATATATATATATAAAATCATTTCACAAACTCATGGTTACTTCTTCCACTCAACATGCACCTTCTTCCATGTTCTCTACCAAACCCTCCCATTTTAATTAATTTAGTACTGATAGGTATATCTTTTGAATAAGAGATATATACATACATACAGAGATTATAATGCTTTAATTATAATTATTCATTTTTTTCTATTGCTTTCTGGTACTTCCACAGAGAAGATGCTGTGGAATTTCCTTCTGTAATGAGTATTTCTCTGAAACCATTAAGATTCCACTCACTTATATTTTAATTAAGCATATGCAAGTGAATGGGAAATCAATTTGGTAAGTGTAATTATTAGAGATGGTTTGAAATATATGTCGGCATGTGCTTATAGATAAGATAAGAGAAGAGACAATGGCATGTTAATTTAAATCTCACATAGAATAGTATAATTAGCAACTATGCCTTCTTTCTCATATCACTCAAAACACACACAGTTTCATACGCAGGTTTTTAATATCAATTTCAATTTTTTAATATCAAATTTTTAAAAAAATTTGCAAAACAATGGATGCAAATATAAAAGAATGCCCAAAGGAATTCCCTTATTCAGTACTGGTTTTCTTTTTATTCGTTTTTGTGACTCGATCAATTCAATCTTCTGTGATTTGATTTGGTTTTTCTTACAATGAATGTATTTGTTCAAAATTTATCAAATTACTTTCTGAAATTGGTAAACGGATAAAGGACGTGTTGAACATTATGAAAGTTTTATATGTTGGTGTCACCACCTGTAATAAAAGAAAAACCAATCCGAGTCGCATCCAATAATACTATCTTTAAGAATTATTCCACGATAATCGATAAGATGAAGCGACACTCCTAAAGATTAAACGGATTCTTCTTATGGAAATAAGGGAACATAATCTAGTGGGAGTAAATAAACTCATAAAGAAATGAGCAGGAGAGTACAAGCGCTATCACATGTTTTGAGCAACTCTTATGTGCTACTTTTATAGGCACGAAGAGGTACGAAACACACAAGTTACGTCTGTAAGAGATGATCCTTAAACCAAAACAGCGCGAAGCTAATCAAATGTTGAGGTTGAATCTTTCTGTCGCCAACTATCCTTTATGAACGGCCATAATGTCAACGTTAACTAAATCCGTTTAGATATATTTAAAAATATTTTTAGAAAAATCAAAAATATTTTTCATAAAAGTACTCAATACCACACTCTATTTCGAGCACAAGAGTGAGGGAAATTGCCAAATTTTAACTAAATTTTTCATTAATGACACATTGTCATGCCATGAGTCCACTTCTCTTCTAGGCACATTTATTAGCCCATGATTATATCTTATTATTTATATACTTAAGTTTTCACTCTCCCAAGCAATATAGGACTTTAATTTCTTTGACACATACATACTTCACAACATTATATCTCATTGATTACCGCCAGATTATTAATTAATTTCGTAAATATATTATGATCATACAAATTAAAATATGTAAAAAAGAAATCAGGGAATTAATATTGTCAACTTGTAATTTGAAAACGCGTCCTTCTTTTGTAGGGCACATGTTTGATGACATGGTGAAATATAATTTATTCTTATATTGACTGTCATATTATTTGAAATGGATTTTCTTCTTTAGCCTTACCCTTACTATACGGGACAACATATATTATTGCACATAATTATAATCAGCTTCTTTGGATAAAAGTTCCTTCATGATAATAAGGTGAAACACACTGTTCTGTCTATAGGAGACGTATCAACATAAAAACAAGAGTAATAATTATTCTTTGCTGGAGGGGAAGTTTATAAAACACATCAATCGTTAAAAAGTAAAAATATATGTGTGAAAATATTAAAAAATACTTTCTGGAGAAATATATGTACTCCATCAGTGCTTAATATACGATATATTCAAGGAGTTAATATTGACTCTATATAGAAGATATATTTTTATATTTATCAATTTTTCTTAAATTATCCTTATTAATACTTTTTCAACAATAATCAAGTAAGAGAATGATAGACAGAGTAAATGAAGATGATTATAGTGTTTTAGAAAAAATATATTATATTATCTAATTTATTTAATCTAATTAAATTTATTAAATATATCTTATATTAAAGATACGGGAGTATATATATATAATGACAGATATAGTATTTGCTAAATTATTTGTATTTTTATTGATGGAATCTTTTGATAATAGTAGTCAAGAGTGTGGACCACCAAAGGATAAGCTGAGGGCAAATCAATGTTATAAAATGCAGCCAAACCTAAACATAAGGGCCCTTTCACAGAAGTATATGGCAAAATGTTCGGAAACATTTTCTCTGGTGGAGTGTCATACACGTGGGAATAGTTATTATGGGTGGGAAGGTCCCGGATTTTCTCCTGTGGTGGCTCTTTCTTTCTTTTTAATTATTTTTTTTTAATATTTTCTGTGTTAGAATCTGCTAGGAGAGCTCTTGGATTGGCACTATAAATTCAGAAACAAAGCTCATAGTTTTCTATCAGAATAGAGCGTTAGAGTAAGACAACAAGCCTTATTCATAATAACCATAGTCTTCTCTCATCACTTTGTGTGTTCTGTCTCTTTCTTTCTTTCTTTCTTTCTTCTCATTAAGTAAGAGAAAGAGAAAGAGAATCAATGGAGGGGAGAAAAGAGTATCCAAAGAGAGAAGATATTACTGTTGATTGGAGAGGAAGACCCTCCAACCCTCTAAAGCATGGCGGAATGAGAGCTGCAGCTTTTGTCCTCGGTACCTCTCTCTCTCTCTGATATTTACAGATTGATGAGAATGCTTAATATCAAACTCATCTGAATCAGCTTTTTACAGATTGATGAGAATGTTTAATATCAGAACATGTTCTGAGCTATATATCATATTGATGATATTACTACAATTTTCTCTCTTTTATGGCTCTTGTTCATTATTACCTATCTCTCCGTCCTGCTTCTTTGTAAACAAAGATTATATTTTAGTCAAAGCTTCTTGTAGCATTTAATTACAGGCGAGAGGTAGCCAACTTTTGTTTCTTGATTAATTCCCCTAATTTGTAAGAACCACCCTATTAGCTTCATGCTGCTTTTGTTCGTGGTGTGCATACATATATATATATATATATATATATATATATATTATCATTTGAATACTTGACATTTTCCTTTCAAAACTTGTCAAAAAAGGTGCAAACTAGGCTGCAAACCAGCTGTATGCTTCTGGGTTTTAGTCAATAGCCAGTGCTCTCTCTCTCTCTCTCTCATTTAATTTGGATATTTATTTAATGATATATATTAGTGTTGACCATGAATAATTAATATATTAATATATGTAAATGACACAGGGCTGCAGGCATTTGAGATAATGGGAATAGCAGCGGTGGGGAACAATCTGATAACATACGTGATGAATGAGATGCACTTCTCATTGGCAAAGTCGGCAAATATAGTGACTAACTTTGTGGGCACTATCTTTCTCTTGGCCCTCCTTGGTGGCTACCTTTCTGATTCTTATCTTGGCAGCTTCTGGACCATCCTCATATTTGGCTTTATCGAACTTTCTGTATGCCCCTCTCCTTCTCTCTTTCTCTCCTCCCATTATTTTTATGTATATATTAATAATATATATACCTTTCGTCTCTCTAGCAACCCACCAATTACAAATATAGCGGATAACGTTTGGTGTTGCTCAATTTCATAGTTTAATCTTCAAAATCTTTTCCAACTTTTTCCAGTACTGATACTTTTGCAATAAACTCCTTTTATAAGTGGTCCTCCATTAATTAAAGCATAGACTTTTTCATGACTTTTTGTTTTGTTTGAAATAGTATTATTTAATAGAAGGTGGGTCTATGAGCAACAGTAAAATTATTACTGTGACCTAATGGTATAGGTTCATTGGGCTATCCTTTTCAATATAAGTATTTAATGATTTTTTTTTTATTACAGGGTTTCATACTATTGTCAGTGCAAGCTCATCTTCCGCAACTGAAGCCACCTCCATGCAATATGCTAGAAGAAGGACAAGAGTGCATAGAAGCCAAGGGCTTCAAGGCATTTATATTCTTCTTAGCGATATACTTAGTGGCATTAGGGAGTGGTTGTGTGAAGCCCAACATGATAGCCCATGGAGGTGACCAGTTCAACCAAGAGAACCCTCACCAGCTCAAGAAGCTCTCTACTTACTTCAACTTTGCTTATTTTGCTTTCTCCATGGGTGAACTTGTTGCCCTAACTGTCCTTGTCTGGGTCCAAACCCACTCCGGTATGGATGTCGGTTTCGGAGTCTCCGCCGCTGCCATGGCCTTGGGCTTGATTAGCTTGATCTCTGGTACTCTCTATTACAGAAACAAGCCTCCTCAAAGCAGCATCTTCACTCCCATTGCACAAGTATGTTTCTTTCTTCTTAATTACTTCTTATGTCGCTAAACTTATAAATGATCCCTTTGAGTAGTATACAAGTGATGCTATATTTGAAATATTATCATCACGATTTTATAATATTATAAAAGAGACAAGATATTGTGAATAAAAATATCAAATCAAAGTCAAAACAAATGTTGCATTGTCACAGTATAAGCCGGACGATGATATTCAGTTTTGGTACACATTATTTTTATATAAAAAAATATAATAAAATGTCATCTTTATATGATGTTTTTGAGAAAAAAAATAGTATTAAATTAAATATTTTATAAAAATACGTGTGATTTCGCCCTTTGATTATATATATATATATATGGATTTTATTTTGATACCCAACAAACACAGCCTTGAGGAGTTGACGAAGTGAGGTAGCTAGCCTACATTGTGTGTGTTTGGGTAACCTATAAACTATAATTTTTTTTAAAAAATTTAGCCAAAACTTTAATTTGAGAAAATTTAAAAATAAATAGTTATATTTGTTCAAAAAGGTTTATAGATTAAATCATGGTTTGAAATGATGATTTTGAATAAACTCTTAAGAATAACTTATGGAATAGTAAAAGAGTTTATGAACTACCCAATTACTATTTTATTCTGACACTCTATCTCCTTTACTCTCTCTTCTGCTTTTCTTCTTCTCCGTCAATGTCGCTCTCATCCGCTATCTCTCCTCCGGTTAGCTCCAACATCATGGCTCCTCCTCTCCATCTGTCAATCCTCTCTCCGTTCGGCTACCTGTGCTGAATGAAGAAGAAGATGGAAGAAGACGAGGAAGAGAATGGAAGAAGAAGATAGTGTGTGAACAGTGTGCTGAACAATGCTAGGATAGATAATTTTTTTTATCTTATACATTTTTTGGTAATTTACTAATCAGAAAAGTACTTCTAGTAATAATCATTTAAACACTTATTTATTTAGAATCACTTTTTTCTTTAATTTTTTTTTCAAAAGCCCTTTTCTAAAAACTGTACAAAAGTCATTTTTTCTATAAATCATTTTTTTAAAAGTCTATCCAAATGGTTTGAATAGATAATAATAGAGGGCCCCATATGCATATAGTGTTTTGATTTCTATTTAGGACTTGTTTGGATAGGTTTTCGAAAAATAACTTATAGAATAAATAAGCTTTTAGATAGCTTTTAGAAAATTATTTTTGAAGAAGAATTTATAAAAAAAAAGTGATTTTGAATAAATGAGTGTTTAGATAATTATTATCAGAATGACTTTTGTGATCAGTAAATTGTTAAAAAATGATATAAATATAGATGGAAAAAAATTAATTATCTCATCACCCCATTATCCACTAACCTACACGACATACTATTCATTTCTTCTTCTTTTTCCCTCTCTCCTATTCTCTCTCCATATCCAATTTCTCCATTAGGGGTAGGCACAGGTTGGGACAGGATTGGGATAACCCCGTCTTGTGTCCCATCCCGATACAGAACACAAGACGCATTTTTCGCCCCATGTCCCGTCTCGTCCCATCGGGATCAGGACATGTCTTCCCAAACATTTTTTTTAAAAATATATATATAAATATTATTTCATAAATCATTATATATAAAAAATTACAACAACTTTCTCTAAATACTACTATTACTCCCTGATATAATTTACAAAAGGAAAAAAAAGGAAGTTTACTTTACTTTTCACTAAGTATAATTTATAAAAGGAAAAAAAAACTCGAGACAGGACGAGACGACCTGAGGGTCGTGTCAAGAATTGTCCCATTCTGATATTTACTCGTACCGGTCCTTGTCAGAATAGAACAGATCTGTCCCGAAATCTCTAGGACCGGGACGGGATACCCTTGAACACCCATATTCTCCATCACCTCCATTGTTCACCTCTTTCCTCCATTGCTACTATTCATCATCATCATTAGCTTCACTCCCGCTAACCCCTCCACAGCTAGCTGACAATAACTGTTCTCCCACAGTGACACTGGCGACAACACCTCTAGGATCAACATCTCAAGGTTTAAGCTAAAAGTTCTTATAAAACTATAGTTTTCTTCTTAACCAAACAAAAACTTAAAAGAAAAGGGAATCAAAAGATCGCAATTTATTAATCCTGACCACATATTTATGGGCATTATAGATTATTAGATAGATTCTACGAGCCTAGCTACGACACATGAACAGTACTTTGTTGAGGTGGGTTTCAAAACTTGAACGTGAGTTGTCCGAAGCAGTGGAACCTGTCTGCTGATCATTCATTCATGTACTAGGAAAGCGTCAACCTTATTATATGTCTTTAAGCATGATGTTGTTGACTCCCTATATATATATATATATGTACCTAGAGCCTCTTTATTAATATTAACAATAATGCCAACAATATATTTATTTACCTTATCAATAATATATATCGCTCTTATATATATATATGGATCAGGTCTTTGTTGCTGCATTTCTGAAAAGAAAGCAGATTTGTCCTTCTAACCCACAAATGCTTCATGGAGGCCATGCCCTATCCACCACTCATGACTCTTCCTCTGCTTCCCTTCTCCATACCAATAAGTTCAGGTACGTACTTCTGTTCATCTTTTATTTTCATTAATGTTATCCTCTTTTTAAATCTCTGTATATATAGACAGTAAATTTTAGAGTAATAGTAAAATTGCTATCATATAACTTAAAAATCGCGAGTTCAAATATTAGAAATAATATTTCTACTTATAAAATAAGACTATGTATATTTTCTCTCTCTAAACTCAATCTAAGGAGAGCTTTGTACATGGAGCCACTTATATGAGCAACTTTATTAATATTTTTATCTTGACAAGATATGCTTATACGTGATACATTTTCTTTAGCTTTTGTTCTTAAAGTTCTGAGAATGGTTCAAATATATACATCCCTATTAATGTAAGTACCAAAAAAGCTCTTGATAACAACTTGCATAGTTGAACAGTAGTTGATATTCTCTTACTGATTTTTCAGGTTCCTTGAGAAGGCATGTATCAAGGTCCAAGATGGGAGCAGCAATAATAACACAAAGGAGAGTCCTTGGAGATTATGCACAATTGAACAAGTTCAGCAAGTAAAAATCCTACTTTCAGTTCTTCCCATTTTTGCTTGCACCATTATCTTCAACACCATTCTTGCTCAGCTTCAAACTTTCTCAGTCCAACAAGGAAGCTCCATGGACACCCACCTCACTTCTGTTTTCAAAATCCCTCCTGCTTCCCTCCAGTCCATCCCCTACATCCTCCTTGTCATCCTCGTCCCTCTCTATGACACCTTCTTCGTCCCCTTCGCCCGGCGATTTACCCGCCACGAATCCGGTCTCTCGCCCCTTCAGCGCATCGGATTAGGCCTCTTCTTGGCCACCTTTTCTATGGTATCAGCTGCCCTAATGGAGAAGAAAAGAAGAGATTCAGCCCTAACACAAAACAAGACCTTGTCCATTTTTTGGATCACCCCACAGTTCTTGATCTTCGGAATATCAGAAATGTTCACCGCCGTTGGTTTGATTGAGTTCTTCTACAAGCAATCACTTAAAGGAATGCAGGCATTCTTGACAGCAATCACTTACTGTTCTTATTCCTTTGGGTTTTATTTGAGCTCTGTGTTGGTTTCTATGGTGAACAAGGTCACCTCCCATGGCGGTTGGCTTCGAGATAACAACCTTAACAAAGACAGGCTCGATTTATTCTACTGGTTGCTCGCTGTTCTTAGCTTCCTTAATTTCCTCAACTATCTTTTTTGGTGCAGATGGTTTAACTATAATCCTTCTCTTTCAAGTATAGAGAATAATGATGCTGATCATGATGCCACTGGGAAGAACCATAGTTCCAAGAACTTTGGAGATGAAAACATTCCTTAGTGAATAATCCATGAAATATTATCTTGGAGATCTTCATATTATTAATTGTACAAGTAGAAGGAAAGTCTAAGCAGTTGTGATATATGGTCTTTTAATTTATATATCAGATAGTTTCTGTAAAGAATATCAATAAGTCCCTATGTATAATTAATTAATATATATCAATCCTATTTAAAGTCATCCTTGCTTTTAATGGACAAACAAAGTCCTTTTTGTATTTTGATGTTGCTTCATGTTGCCTTCAAATAACATCATATTGTTGCTAAACATAATTTTTTTTAAAAAAAATAGATCTTTATAAAACAGCTAGCTGTAACAAAAATACAATAAAACATCACTATATCATAAAATGGATTTATGTAATGATGAAAAGAGAGAACAACACCACAAAAGTCTTCTCTTTTCCGAAATGAATAGTAATAATAATTTTTTTTTATATGCAATAACACAAGAGACTTGTAAAATTATGTCAAATTGAAGTGTAATTATATAAATTATCTATGACATGAAATTTTGGGTCCAATTCAATTCTCTAATATTATGTGGTGATGCTTGAACATGCGTATAAGAAACACAAGGGTTACTCTATAACATAAGGGAAATTATATGTTAAGAGATATGGAATGAGAAGAGCTAGCAGAATAATTTTATGTCAGGTTAAAGAGTAAATTTGTCCTTTAACTATCCTAAATTATTGCACCATTTGATAGCTTTGAATACTGAATGCCTTAAAGAATAATTTAAAGTAATAATGGGGCACGCCATTGGTCTTTTTAATACTTCAGAAGCAATATTACAATCCATCACTTGATAGTTTATGATAAACTTAATGCATGGGATATAATTTTTTAAAGACTAAATCCTCCTTTTAGCTCTTTTAAATATATTGTGAATTTCTTCTATGTCTCCACATCAAAAAAAAGACAAGGACTATCATACTAGTATAAAAAAGTAATTCTGGATGAGGTTTGAAGTTTGTGAGATGATATATGGAGTTGCTTTTTGTTTTTCTTGACAAATAATGATGCAGCTTTATTATGTAAGGAGACGAGACATGTCTCCAACATGTTTTGGTGTTCCCACAAAAACTTTTTTCAATATTGAATTGTACATCACCATGTTGCCTAAAAGATTAACATATACCTCCCTACCAAAACAACTTGTCATAGCATTGAGCCCCTTCATTTGGTCAAATTATCATACCCTCCACTATTATTATTGTTCTTGAATTCTTAAAAAAAATAGACCAATCATAGTTTTTTTTTGTTACAAATATTTTTAGAAAGGGGTTAGACTCGCTCACAAATTAAAGGCAGGGTGAAGTTTCCCTTCCTCCTAGACGATACTAATGTTAAGATAGGGCGAGCTGTCTATTACCCTCAGGTATAAACTTAAGAATCTAAGAGTTATGATATCTTTCTAATTACTGTGACTGGAACCACAATAAAGTAGTATTTCTAAGGGATCAATAACATTTTAAATAGTCACATGTCTCACCCATTTACAAGTTGAACACACAGACGACGGGTAGACCAACTATAGTTAATTTTAGGTGGGTTGACATGTGTTAGGTCTTGGGTTTAAATTTTACAAATAGATAAAATTGTTGTTTGGAAAAAAAAATTCCATCCATATCGGTTGACCCTATTTAGTTTAGATTATAGAGATTGGTTAGTCAATAATTTTTTTAAAGATTAAATTATTTAAAGTTCTTATATTTTTTATTATAGACAGCTTCTTTTATAACATTTAAGATTTGATGACATTTTTTAAGTCTTATATTTTTACAGATAATCCTCCTAATTTAGTTTATTTACTTGTATAAATTTAATAATTTTAAAACACTGTTACCAAATTTAAAAAGATGAAAAATATTTGAACATGGCTGGGGAAATTCATTTAGTCTTGTTTAATATTTTTATTATTTTATCCACCTTCCTTTCCAACCGATGAGATGAATTTATATGTTTTAATTGGAAACTACATGCTGCCAGCCTGTCCTTAAATTTTGAATTTTATTCTTAAAATACAAAAATAAATTTATATGTTTAGTTTAATGAAATTGAGGTATGCCCAAGTTGTTCTAGAGAGTTTGAGGCTACTCATATAAATGTATTACTTTTACAGAAAATGATTGAATAAAAAAATGAATTTATCTAAGAACAAAATGTAGATCAAGTTGTTTATAAGTGTCTTTTTCTAAATCGAATCTAACGTGAACAATAATATTTTTGTAAATAATGGTAAAATATTTAAACATGGTGTACATATCACTAGTATAAAAGAAATTAATGATGATATTTTTATAAATAAATATTATTTATACCTGATGTACATGTGACATATGTAAAGGAAATGAACAGTGACATTTTTGTAAATAAGGATAAAATATTTATATTTGATATACACATGATAGGTATAAAATGGTGAAATATTTATACCTATGTACGTGTAACCGATGTAAAAGAAATGAGCGGTGTTATTTTTGTAAATAAGGGTAAACTATTTATACTTAATATACACGTTATCAGTATAAAAGAAATGAACAATGATATTTTTGTAAATAAGGATGAAATAAGACCAATGTAAAAGGATGAAATATTTACACTTAATGTATACGTGACTGGTATAAAAAAAATGAGCGGTGTCATTTTTATAAATAAAGATAAAATATTTACACCTGATATACACGTAACCGGTGTAAATCAATTTCATCCGGCATAAAATATTGCCATATTTACTGCTCATTTATCTCCACCACTTATTTCTTTCGTCATACTCCCAAAGCCCTAACTTTCCTACTCCCTTATTGTCGGCTTCTACTTCCTTTGGCCTCCTCGAAGTCGTCTCTCTCATTACCGGCTGCTCCTTTCACTCTTCGTTTTCCCTCTTTAGGAAATTTTGTTTCAGCATATCAAGAATCCAATGGGTAGGTCATACTTTTTCTACTACTTTTCTTTTCGCTTGTCTTAGTTTCTCGTGCAACTATTCTTAATTTTTTTTTCTGTTTTGGTCTAGAGGAATTTGGACACAGATTCTGATTTTTTTTCCTTTATATTTCATCTATTTATGTGATGTCTTCAATTAGGTGATGACGTTTTTATGTTTTCGTTGTTGTGTATATATTTGGGTTTTCCTTTCTTTTGTTTATAATTTCTCTGGCTTTCTCTTTTTACAGTTATTCTTTATGTTTTTCTCCATCTCTCTACGTTTAGTCACTTTTCTTTTTCATTCATCCACTCCTACTTTATCATTTATGATATGAGATAATTTTCTAAAGAGGATTTTTTCTTTCTTTCTCTTCTTTGTTCACCGCTTGCGTTTTACATGTACCTATTCTTCTTTTTCTTCACTCTCCTCCTCTTTTAGATTTGTGACGAAGAAGGAAAGAACTTTGTTGCTTTAATGACGAAATTGATTAGGAGCTTATCTGATCTAAATCTAGAGTTTTTTTTTATTCTAGATATATTTTTTAAATTTTTTATGTTATTTTTTAAACCTGTTATATGGAGCAATGAGTTTGGAAAAACTGATGATTTCAATTTTTTTTTATTTTTACATTATTTTTTAATCCGATTTATAGAGTAACCAGTTTTAAAAAAATTGATTTTCTATATCAAGATTGTACAACTGGTGTAGAATATCAGATTTTTTACATAAGTTGCATCTACACCAGACCAAAGTCAGGTATAGAAGTCCATTTTCAACCGGTTTAAAAAATCTAATTTCTAGCAGTGTATATACACATTTTAACAACTAATAATAGTAACAAAACAAGTATCCATATTTTATAAGTAAGTTTATAAATGCGCATACGCAATTTGATAACTAACAATAACAAGCGTCTATGTAAGAATTTATAAACTATAATTTATATTATAAAAGTTAATACAAAAATTTACAAACATTAATAGGAAGAATTTAGAAGTGCTCATAAGAAGAATTTATAAGTGGATATATACATATGAGTATAGGGTCCTCAAGCTCTTAACCCTACTCATATAAATTTATTATTTTCACAAAAAAAATGTTGAATAAGGGAATGATTTTATCTAAATACAGAATTTTAATGGTTGCACTTTGATGTAAAATGAGACCTAATGTGAAAAGGGAGGGTAAAGAAGAGGAGGAGAAACCGATATTCAATTCTTTTAAAGAGACAAAAGGACTTTTATTTAATGTTCAATTCTAATATAGTGTAAATATAATTGAGAATCGTAGCTCTATTTATAGAGTTTAGGAATAATAAAATAATATTAATTTAAATATAAATATAAATTAAATCCTAATCTTAAAGGTAATGATAATAAATAAAGTCTTAAATTATAAGATAAATTGGATGTCTTATTTTATTTAGATAATGCATAATATTAAAAAATAAATAAATTAATAAATTTTAATTCTAATAGATAAATATTTTTTTAATATCCTTAATGGATAACTCTATATATTCTAATTAAACCCTAATCATCTGATATGCCATGTCATACCATACTTACAGTAATGCAATATAGGGCTCATTTGGTTTAACTTAAAAAAATTTATAAAAAAATTAATTTAAAAGTGATCCTGAATAGTTTATGTAGAAGAATTTTTGAAAGAAAAATTATTAAAAAGAAATAAATATTTAGATAGTTATTATCATAATAATTTTTTATATGTAAATTATTAAAAAAAGCGTATGATAAAATGATAAAAAAAAATATAGGTAAAATAGTTATTATACAACTCACAAATACTTTTTTTACTCAAAAACTATTTTTATAAATTTATTTAAAACTATAATTTAATTTATAAATTTTTTTAAATATTTGATAGCTATTTATTTAAATTTTAACTCAACCTTAACTATAGTTTTACCATAGCATAGCATGTACTAATCAAATAATTTACTTCTTTATTTTTGTTATTTTTTATTTAAAAATAATATTTTTTTATTTCACGACGAAAATATTTATTTTATTCCATAAGAAATAATTATTCGGCAACAAAATCAATCTTACAAAAAGTAAATGGGACTTAAAATAAATAATAAGGCCCGATTCAAAAGAAACTGAATAATAAAGCGCATTCATTTTTGTGTGGGCCCAATATCGGAGGGTTTCATTTGCGCTTTCCATCCCATGATGCACCTTCGTTCTTCCCAGTTCATCGAATTGCCCTAAACCACATCCTAATTCGAGTTCTGTGTAAGAAATAAAAATAACACTCGAGACAGATGCAAGGCGGAGAAGAGCTCAGTATAGATGAGTTAACTTCCAATCTCTCTACCTACAAAGATCAGCTTCACCAGGTCTAGTCTTTTTTTCACTTTTTTGTTGGAATTTTGTTCGGTTCAAAATTATTTTAGCTACCCTGAATTATTGATTATATTTATAGAGGGTAAATTTCTCTGTTGTTAGTTTGAACCCAATTATAATGCATTCAACCAGTTTTGTAGCATTTAATTTAAAGATCGAAAGCTATTATTCGACCAATTAGGGTTTATATTCTATTAGTCCAATTAACCTGACCTCGATTTGATTCTTGGTGGCATACAGATAAATTAAGTGTATTATATCTTGCTCTGTTGAACGATGATATTTATTTTCCTTTGATACGGAAGAGTATTTTGTTAGTTACCAAACAATTTATCTGGCAAATAGACTATATTTCCTTAGATGTTTCGTCATCATTCTCATTCACTTCCTGTCACACTTTACGTTGAATTTACTACTTCGTCTATAAGTCTTCTGGTGTCAATGGTTGTAGTGTTACATGTTCTTAGGTCCGTTCTGAGTGAGGAGGCCTAATCCTTTATAAGGCTGATTCATTTGGATTATTCTTGATTCTTGATGTTTTATGGGTTTCAACAGATAAAATCCACCTTAGGCTGTAAAGTTTGTGGTCAAGGGATTATAGTTTCAGTTTTGTCAAGATGACTTGTTGATTCACTTCTACTTTAGGTTTTCTATCTGTTAACTTTATATCCCGGTACCTTGTGGATTCTTTATTTCTTTGCATTCCACTGAAAGTTTCGGCAACCTTTATGCTTTATCTTGTTGCTGAATTTTATATCCATGCATGCATCCTAGGTTCTTGAACCTTATTGGCACTCACGTAATAATTACTGTTTTCTGTCGTCTGTCCAGGAAAAGTGGTCAGTGTCATGGATAATCTTTACAGTCTAAATCTTATTACCTCGTCTACTCCTCCTTAGTCATTGCATTATGTAATGATATGGAAAATAGCTTTTATGATAACTTTTTCCTTCATCTCTGGATCAGGTCAGACAACTTCTAAGTGATGATCCTGGAAATCCTGAATATGCTGATATGGAAAAGGAGCTTAGCGAGGTATATACGTGTGCGTACATAAATGCATACACACACTTATTGTGTATATTATTACATGTTATTTCTTGTGCAGTTTGTACTTCCTTGCCTGTCACTGTATTGCTATTTTCTTTACATGTTGCATATATTCTTTTGTTTGTGTCTCTTCTGTTTCACTTTCATCTGTATATACAGTTGGTTAGAATCTTACCTGGTGTAGAAACACCAGAGAGAGGCTGAACATATGAATGCTAGGTCTGCCGTATGATTCTTTCTTTCTTTGTCTTCCCTTTTTATTCATTACTGAGTCTAGTCGCTTTAAGAAAAAGTGAGTATTTTGTATCAGTAGGAAGTGCAGTTTGTAACATAATCCAAATTGCAGACCCTGGGGATCATGAGGGAAAAAAACAGAAAAGAAAATGATCAAGTGATAGATCTTTGTAACAAAAAAAAATGACAGCCTTGTCAAAATGCCCATCACTTTTATCTTGGTTCTTTGCAGGTGTGCTGTGTCGTGATGTCCAGCCTGCTTTCTCCCTCTCACCTGATATGGGATGTTCACACTGAGATTATAAGTTAGAATTTTGACATTAATTTGTTTATGGTGTAGAAGATCCTGAAAATATTTGCTTAACTGAATTGGAATGTGGCCTAAAATTGTGTCGTTTAGGTGATTGCTTTGATGGAAGAACTACTGGCAACTGCAAAGCAAAATGAAGCTCCTGGATTGAATGCTAGTGCATCTGCAAGTTTGCCAAACCCCAAGGAGAAAGTGGTATTTGCTCATTCTTCTGAATTAACATTGGTGTCCCCGTTAATGGGTGCAGACTGTGTTTTATCGCCTACATACTTAAATATCATCCATTTATCCTCTCCTGATTTGGGAGGATCATATAAACCTTTGTTTATATCAAATGCTTTCTCTCTTTATAGGGTTTATTGCCTTTGTTGGATGATGCTGCACTGTGTCAATAATATTGAATGGTGCTGTGTCTACTAGAGTGTGTCAAATTGGAGAGGTTTCTGTTAGGTTTGGAGGTTTTGGATTTCACAGAAAAAAAGTTCATGGTTGTGTTTTTGGTTTACATTGTATTTGTTGTTTCCTTCCAAAGAATTATTCTATGAAAAAGGAGAATGAACTAGTGGCTAGTGGGGGATCTTTTGATGTTGGCTATCTAATATATATTTTTGCATCTGTTGTGCACTTTCATGAATAATAGCTCCTGCCTATGCAAGGTACCTGGCATGTCTTCTTGTGGTGTCATTTTTCTGCATTGCCTTTAGATACTGAAGACTTGCTAATCAGAATTGACTCAATTACTTGCCTTTGATGATGGGCCTGTTTGGATAAGAGTTTGGAAAAAGGGCTTATGAAAAAAAGGGCTTTTGGGTAGCTTTTAGAAAATAGCTTCTGGATAAGAGTTTATAAAAAAAAGTAGTTTTGAATGAGTCTTTGGATAGTTATTTTCAGAAGTACTTTTATTATTGGTAAATTACTAAAAATGATATGATTATTAAATATAGGAGAGATGAGAGATGAGAGATAAGAGATGGGAGATGAGAGAGGGTATAGAAGAGATATGAGAGAGGAGAGAGGGTGTAAAAGAGAGAGGAGAGAGGAGAAATTGTGTAAAAAAGAAAGGAGAGAGGGTATAGAAAAGAAAGGAGAGGAGAGTGTAAGAAAAAGTAGGGATAATATAGTAATTAGTTACTCCATAAGTTCTTTTACCGTTCTATAAGCTATTCTGACCAGCTTATCTGAAATTTTAGTTTTAAAGCATAGTTTGATGCAAAAGCTCTTTTGAACAACTATAGCTGTTTGTTTTAAAATTTCTCCAAATTTAAGTTTTGCCTAAAAGGGCTTTTAAAACTTAGGTTTGGGGAGAAACCAAACACACACAATAGCTGATATTGCAATGTGGCGGATGCTATGGATGAAGTTATTCAAATCATCTTGGATGATTTTGTTGTATACTTGGCGAAATTTGGCCTAGTGATTATAGTGTGTTTGGAACCATACAAAATCTAAGTTTTGAGAAATTTTAAAACAAACAGTTATATTTATTCAAACGGGCTTTTGGATTAAACCATGGTTTAAAACTAAGGTTTCAGATAAGCTGGTCAGAGTAGCTTATGGAACAGTAAAAGAACTTATGAACTAACTAATTACTATATTACCCCTACTTTTTCTTATACCCTATCTCCTACTTTTTCTTATACCCTATCTCCTGCTTTTTCTTACATCCTCTCTCATTTCTTTTCTTACACCTTCTCTCCTCTTATATTTTATCTCTCTTCATTTAATACTCATACTCTTTTTCATAATTTATCAATAATAAAAGTGTTTCTGGAAATAACTATCCAAATACTCATTTATTCAAAACCACTTTTTTTTATAAGCTCTTTTCCAAAAGATCTTTTTTGTAAGCTGCCTAAAAACACTTTTTTTTCATAAGCCGGTTTCCAAAATCCTATCCAAATGGGTCCATAATTAACAACATTTCTTATTATTTCACTTCTAGGAATCTGAAAGCATATCTGATCATCAGTTTCCTGTCGGCACTAAAGTTCAGGCAGTTTGGAGCGAAGATGGGGAATGGTATGTTAAGCTATTTGTCTTTTTGTGTGTATTCTTTTTTTCACTTTTTTTACTTATGTTTGCTGTTTTTGAATTGTTGAATATTGAATGTACAGGTATGATGCAATAGTTGAGGCTCATACACTAAATGGTTATTATGTTTCCTATGATGGGTGGGGCAATAGAGAAGAGGTACGATTGATACAACTACTTGATGAATAGTTTAACTTCAATCCTAGGGCGTATTTGATAACGCTGGAATTTATCTTTGACAGCTCGCTGCTCGATATTTCAGTAATGAAGATATACTCAAACTGCATTGATGTCATATGCCTAAACTTAGTAACTAACTTATCAATCACAGTCTGAAGCATTATTTTGTTAAACTTAAAAAAATGTTGAAAGCCTTTGGCTTTTTATGTAATATACCTCCAGGGTAACATCATATGTTGATAATAGTTGCTTTTGCCAGGTGGATCCTGCCAAGATAAGGCCACTTCAAGAAGGCCCTGTCAATGCATTGTTAGAAGCTGAGCGAGTTGCAGAAGCTACAAAGCAGGCTATTAAACGTAAAATAGCACAAGCCGCTTCTGTTGATCCCCAATCATGGACTTTACCTGCAAAGCTACGTGTAGAGCCGGACGACCCAGAGGATGTGGTTAGTCTCCTGCCAAGTTTTTATTTTTCAAATTCCATCGCTTGGTTACTTGTAATTGAACATTTATTCTTCCTCAAAAGAAAATTGACATGTTTGTACTGGCAGTCTGGAATAAGTTTTTATCTAAGCAATTATTGCAAGTCAGGTAAAAATAGTTTGATATTGATGATTTTAGTTGGTAACTCAAAATTGTTACAGAAAGCTGCCAAACGCAAGAAGTTACATGCTTTTAAGTCAAAGATGCGGCTAGAGCAACTTGAAGTCACACAAAATAAGAGGCAAAATTCTTGGCAGCAGTTTCAGTCAACCAAGGGCAAAACAAAGAAGGTACCTATCTTAACTTTACGAAATTTCATTCTCGTGTTATTTATTCTTACTTTTCTCCACACCTATTCTAACTTGATCAATAAAACTTGACTGTTATAAAGATTGGCTTCTTCTCTGGAAGAAAACGGGAGAGCATTTTTAAGTCTCCAGATGATCCGCATGGCAAGGTGGGTGTGACTGGAAGTGGGAAAGGTTTGACAGAGTTTCAGAAGAGAGAAAAACATTTTCATCTCAAGGGTGGGACGGTTGAGTCTGATGATTAGAGATTATGTGCGGCTAACCAGCCTGCAATTGTGTGTAACATGTTCGAACCTTACAGAGTAGAGCTTCATGAATGCTTGTCATGACAAAGTGAAACGCTTTGAAACTGTTGTGCAATGCCCTAATATAGTCTCTTATTTTATTTAATATATTTATACTATAATTTTATTGATTTTGGCCTGCATGTTCATTCAGACTCTTGGCTCATTGTTGTGGGAGGTGACAAGTCAACCTTAAAACGTCATCTGTAAGTGTAAGCGATATGAAAATAAAAATGTCATCTGTAAATATAGATAGCATGGTTTTTTTTTATATAAAAAATTTTAGAAAATAGCTTGGTTTATTTATGATCTAATAGTATAATTAAATTTTTTTTTAAGAGATACTAATGTTAGGTAAGATGAGATGTCTATTATCTTTATACATAAATTTAAATATTTAGAAGTTAAAAATATTTTTTTAAGTATCATGATTAAAATTATAATAAAATTATATTTTTTAAAAATAAAATATATTTTAAACAATTATGTTTCATTTTTGTTAGTCCAGTTGAATTCACCAGCCATAGGTATATGGATAGCATGTTGAAGAGTGAGAAAACATAAGACTTGTTTGCCGGTTGACCCATCCTATGCTAGTTTAGTAATAAAATAAAATGACAATGAAAGTATTGAAACTATCAGATATAAAAATCCTTAAACTAACAATTTTATTATAACTTCCAGTTAAAATTTAAATAAAAAACCTCCCATAGTTGAAACTTCATATTTACCCATCACGTACAATTTCCCCCACTTATATTCATTCTATTTCATTGGACGTCATTCTATTCTTTCTCCTCGCAACTCTCAAACATTCTATTCTTTCCATGAGTCAGTTTTTTCTTTCAGATAAAATGAAAAGATCATACCCAAAAGATGGATAGCAAATCTTCAGGAAGTAGCATGTGTGCTCAAGCAGCAGACAACAAAGTTAGTTACTTGCTGGAATTTGCACTAAGTCCTTTTAATATATAAAAGAAATCACGAAAGTTTAAGTTTAAAATCTCTCGTGAACTATGTGTAGTAAAAAGAGGAAGAAAGGAATGATAATGGATAAGAATATAGACATAGAATGAAGACATAAAATTAGGAAAATAGAAATTAAAAAAAAAAAGGACTAAAAAGAGGACTATACACAAGCTAAGGCCTTCCCTATCTACAAACATATGGCTCTCGCTTGACCCTCCAGAGCAGCAGCATCATCTCTGTATAGGATTTTGGCTCCACAACCAGGACCATTCACTTAACCAACAGCCTCTCCATCAACTAGGACCTCTTTTATGTTATTAATATCATCCTTGTTTGGAATCTGTGCTCAAAGTAACACAAAAATGAAGAGTCATATTCCTGTTCAATTTTTAAAACCATGAACTAAAAAAACAACGGTGAATCCCATGGAAATGGGAATATTTAATCCTAACAAATTGCAAACGTACATAATTTATGCAATGTCTATCATACCAATATTATTATCATTAACACTCAACAGTGTATATATGTCCCTTTTTATTACTTCTTTGCAGTAAGGATATGGGACCATTTCTCATTTCATCATCATTCCCTTTCCCAACAGTTTGGGCACCAAACATATCCCAATTGATAATCAAAATATCAAAAAATTATCAGAGAATGGTCCGTTTCTTTTTGACTGGATTGGAAGGTTTAAGGAATATGGATGTGGGTTTTGGCCAAAAAAAAAAGGCAGGAATATGGGTGAGGAAGACAAAGAAGTATTGTCCATTCCATATATCCAAATGTACCTCAAACATTGCTTCAGTCAGAACATTCTCTAGTATAGTTCTTAAACCACGGGCTCCAGTGTTCTTTGACATGGCTTTTCTTGCAACCAATCTCAAAGCATCATCAGTAAAGTGTAAATTTACCTGAAATATTAAACCGGAAATTAAACAAGTTACTCCAAAGAGGCTATCATGTTGATATCCAATGCTGAATACCTCAGCAAGGAAATAGAGAGAGGAACTTCTGAGAAAAATTGGAAGTGTTTAAAAGGCTTACATTGTTCATTCCAAACATCATCTTATATTATTTAATGAGGGCATTTTTGGGTTCAACAAGGACCTGTCTCATAAAAGATAGTGTAAGAAATAGTGAAATAAAAAGAACTGATAAAAGGCTAGAACAAAAAAAAAACGGAAAGAAAGAAAGAAAAATAACTTCTGGTCTCATGTGTTGTTATACAAACTACTAGATGTCCTGAACCACATATTTCCATCATAATTTAACTATAATGTAGCAGAGGTTCACATACAAACATTTTGACTGGTTGGATTTTGAGAAGTTACAAGAAATATAAGGCAGAGTTTGGAGAGAATATACAAGTTAAATATCATGATATACCTAAGCAAGTTGGTCCTCATTCAAAGCAGACAAACCCGCTAAGATTGGAAAACGCACTACAAATTCAGGTATGAGGTCGTATGCAATGAGATCACCACTTTCTACCTGCAAATTCTTAGAGTCACTACAGTAGCTACCAGAAGGATTTATTAGTCAAAGCAAAATAAATTCACAGATCCAACCAAACAAATGGTGAAGAACAATCCCCTAGAAAGAAATAAACAAAAGTAAATACGGAATTCATTTTAAGCCTTAAGTTCTCACATTTTCTAGAAGTGATGATGCTACTACAGCATCAGTGAATCCCCCAGTCCTCATATTTGCACGAACTGGAGCTCCAAAGCCAATGGAAGAATCTTGCTTCCTGTAAAAGAAATGTGGGTCAGTCAAAATTCCCAACTATATGAGAAGCATGCATGCATGCATGCGGAACTTGAAGATCCTCACCTTTCTGAGATGGTCTTCTCCAAATTAACAAAGGCCCCTCCACATATAAAAAGAATATCTTTGGTATCTATCTGTCAAGCATCAAGAATCGTAATGAGATAGCCATCCAAGATGTGAAACTCCCAATCTGCAAAATGGCATCAGTTCTTTGCATTATAGAACTATACCAAGAGGACAAAACTAAGCACAGAGGAAAATATCCGGCTATGGGGGAAAGGTTAAAAATTAAAGAGTTTTATTAAAAAAAAAGAAGCCTGTAGTGATTCTTATAAGCAGTTCTCATCAACTTGAATCACAGGTTGATCTTAGCTTCAAAATTTACCCAACTAAAAGGCAGAGTAGAAGCATTTTGATGTATGTTGTATCCTAAAATTAGAAGAACAAGGTTCATCTTTCATTAATTCATGAGAAAGAATATCAGCATTATTCAAAATTCTCACTTTCACTACAGGATAAATCACAGGTCAAGATATGCCGCCAGCAATTATATTCATGAGGACTACCAAAAACAACAAAACTTCTATTATGCATTTAAACCAACTGTATTATCTTCTCTTAAGAGAATGTATTCAACTTAGAAACAGAAGCACTTTTCCTCTAATCATAGGTCGCAAAAAGATCTAACAAAGAATTATACTCATTTCACAAGAGAAATTAGAATGTTAAACACAGAAAGCCAACACAAGTGAACATTGTTTTTGTTCAAGTGTACCAGAATGTTATCACCAGAAAGATACTTGCGAGCCCCTTTATCAGGAACACTTACTACCTGACGGAGACAAAAGAAAAAAAAAGGAATACCATTAATATATTAATAAACATGAACCACAAATAGGAAGGGTACTTGGAAACAAACTTTTGAATTTAATTATTCTGAAACTGTATGAATGCAAAACTAAAATAATTATCAAGGACAAACATATGGTTTATGGCAAGACAGACTCAAGCTTCCCTAAGATTTTATGACACTGATGTGATGAGTACTATTGAAGATGTGAGCAATGACTTCATCCAAATCCAATCGCTAAACAGTTCCTGCAGCTTACTAGAAGTCTAAGCTCAGCCCCACTGTGTGTATTTCATAAAATTCCTATTCTAGTATTCTCAGCTTTCCTCATTCATAGGGGCAATTTCCCCTAGCAGAAGATAATCATTTTACCATATATACAGTTGCATTGGATATCCACACACGTGTTGGGTCTTTATACTTAAAAAACAATTTAGCAGGAATCCATTAAGTAGAATGCAAAGTACTTAAATTCAGCCAAAAGTTTAGAGTACTACCAATGTCTCCAAGACTTCTCTAAGAGAATGGTTATCCTCTATAACCAAGGAATTGTACCATGAAATAATTTATGGAGATAATTAGGAAAACAGGCAATCAGAATGCCACATGTTCCATTTGTGATTGAAACTTTTGCAGGGTAAGAAAAATAAGGAATAAAATTCACCCACAGTGCTTTCCAGCATTTTTAATAAGGCATGTTGAACACCCTCTCCAGATACATCTCTGCCACTGTTTAAACTCTCCGCCTGCAGAAGTATTTCATTGAATCAATATCTTATACTTCTTTAGTGATATAGAATCAACATTTTGACAAAATGTTACCTTCTTAGTAATCTTATCAACTTCATCAATGTAGACAATCCCTTGCTGAGCCGCTTCCACATTGAAATCCGCTTCCTGAAATATTATATTATCCATCAACAAGTGTCACGGAATACTGTAACAGTCTGCTAATTATAATTACCTAGGATTCCCAATAGACACAGCAGGTTCAAAAATGATAATTTTGAAAATAATACGAAAGTGAGTAACAAAAGGGCACCATCTTAAGACATGACCAGCTGTCAGACTTTACTTGCTTAAGCAATGGATATATGCTTAGCAATAAAATATGTAGCACCCAGTTAAGAAGTCAGAGTACATACCACAAGAAGCTTGTATAATACTGATTCCACATCTTCTCCAACATAACCTGCCTGATGTGTGTAAGAGCGCATGTTAGAGGGTAGGGAGGGAGGGAGAAAATTGTATATATCAGTGAAACTCAGCCCAGGTACCCAGTACAGAAAAGAAGAAACTGAATAATCTAATCACATAATAACATATGCATACACACATATAACTACAAAAAATTATTATTAAACTGACTTGCCTGAGTCAACGTTGTAGCATCAGCTATGGCAAATGGAACATTTACAATACGGGCCAGCGTTTTTGCCAGCAATGTTTTCCCTGTCATGAGGAAGTCCAAATTCAATATGAACATCATCATATCTTGAAAGCAAAAGTATCACTAAAATATTAAAAAAAAGAACACTCTCCTCATGTTCCCAAAGAGTCTATTGTACTCATACCTGACCCAGTAGGACCTATCATCAACATGTTGCTTTTTTCTTGCTCAACACAGTCATCTTCGTCCTCATCTCCAACTTTTGTTGATTCTAGATCAGAGGTTTTCTTCAAGGAAGCAAGCCGCAACCTATTGTAGTGCTTGTAAACAGCCACTGAAAGCACCTTTGAGGACAATTCAGGCATCAGTAGAGGCGAGGAAAGCATGCACAGTATATAGTCCCACAGAGGAAGATTCTTATAAGAAATGAACCTCAAAAACATAAAATTGAAATGAGCCAAACAAGTATAATGAATTTACCCGCTATATGATATCTTGGGGTAACGTAACAAATTGAAGTTACATAATACTGATGAACGAGAGTTGTACTCGTAGTTGCATGATCCATTAAAACCGAATAAACAGAACTCACCTCTCAACTCACTGTAGTGAATCTATCTAATTAAAATTTAGATTGAAAAAGAAGCTACGCACATTTCAAAATACAACGGCTCTGCAGCTCTAACTATAGATGATTATCGGGATATCTGACTACACCCCACGAGAATCAAGATAATCCAGTTGCCTTCTTTTATATAAGTATTAAGTACTACTAATGTGTTCATTCTAGTAAATCATATTTGCACGTTCATTTGAAAGTGGTTTCAAAGTTGGTCGCCCTCAAATATTATACTGCTATCATCCCAATATCGTAATTTAGACGATTTACACCACTGGAGGATGGAATTCGCAAAGTCTACGTACTGGTATCTTTTCTACCACCACTAAATCAAAGTCCGAACCTTTTTGGCTTTTTCTTGCCCAACAACAAACTCGTTCAGTACTTTAAAAATTTCCTTCGGTGTAGGCAAATCCTTCACTAAACTTGACCAGCCACTGTTATCATCGCCACTTTCTGCACAAAACCCACCTCCACTACCACCATTCCCATAAGACAGTGTAGGCCCTTCCCTCTTGTTCAACTGGGGAGCCTCACATTCTTTCTCTTTACTTCCATCACAATCGTTAGACCCCTTAACCCTACCAATCTCGATGAAACTTCCCTGTAACGGAGCCAGCTTGAAGGGCCTAAAATAAAAGGCCGTCCTGCAACCCGTACAGAGATTCAGGGCATGGTAGACTCCGGGTTCTCGATTCGTAATCGATAGGTGTCGGTTTGAGAAAACGACAGACATCAGGGCAGAACATCGAGGGCACTTTACATCGGCCCTGATGTGGTCGTACCAATCATCTGAGGTAGTACCGTCCCATTTGTACCGTCTCTGGACCCAGATTGAGGATGTGGTCGTGGTTCTGGATTCAGAAGGGTTGAGAAATTGGGGGAAAGGGTGATGATGGAAGAAGGAGGAGGAGGCTGAGGTGGCGATGAACCGGGTCGTGATTTGGTGGCAGATGCTTGTGGAGGCGGTCTTCTTGCAAATTTTGCTCACAACTGAGAACATGCTTTCGTTCTTTTTCCCTCTGTATGTTTCCTCGAGATTTTGACGTTGATGGTGGTTTTGGTTGGGTTTGGTTCTCGTCTTGTGGCTACTAGTGGTGGCACAGTGAGAAGCAAGCAGTGAGTGAGAGCTTATTTAGTAAGAGAATCTCTGCTCGAAGACACGTGTCTCCACAAATATTAAAGAAATGATTGTTCTGAATGTTTAGAAATATTTTAAAAGAATAAAAATGAATACTTATCCATAATATTCAGACACGGAGGACTCCCCCTGTCTGCATTGGCCAACCCAAGACTTTGGTCAACAGGCGCAAAAGTTTTATAAAATATTAAATTTATAAACAAATACACTATTCATGAGCTAATCGTGGTTTGCATTTTTTCAAGGCAAGTTCAAAACTTGAGAAAAATAAGATTACAAAACATACCAGTTTGTTCGGCTCTTAAATGCGCATTGTATTATGATGTGAACTCTAAAAAATAGATGTGTTATTGAAGGTGTCTGTCTGTATTAGATTATTTTGAATAATTTTATATTATATTAATAAATATTTAAGTGATTATGGAAGTTTCTCAAATAAATTTTTTTTCTAGTTTTAATATAAAATTCATTTAATTAATTATTAATTAAATATTGTATTTTTTAAAATATTCTAATAATTTTTTAACTCTTTAATTCTCTTCCTCTCCCTTTTATTTAATTATGATTAATATTAATATTAAATTTGTAATTAAATCATATATTAAAAATCCTTTTCATCTTTATAAAATAATCTCCACATGGTGTTGTCTCAATTTGAGTATATCGTATCTCTTACTTTGCAAATCTTTTTCTTCAGCAGATGTTTCACATCATCATTGTAGTTTGTGTTGTGCAAGTTTTGTGCTAGTCACCACTCATATGTATGACTCTTATCTAGTACCTAATCTTTTCATATTTTGTTACAATCTATTTAGGATAAGGTCTTTTGAGTAATACTATAAAACACGACGAGCAATTGACTCCAATCCAGATCGTTAAATCTGTTATGCAAGAACAAGTGGAATGCAATATTGCACTGAAAGGGAGGCTCCATCTTGATTTGTAACCACGAGTAAAAGAACGACCATGTGGTTTACAATTTGGCAGGTTGGCAGACTCTGACATGTCCTTCATCTTCTTCTCGCTGCCAGACAAAAATATCCGATTCACCCTAGAAAGAGAATGGTCTGAAAACGACGTCGTTCATGTCTGTTTAACGCCACAATTCCGAAGCGGAGCACTTCGAAAAAAAACAACGCACTTGTTTCTTCCTCCTCGTCCTCGACCCTCTTCTTCCCTGTATGCTTCTGGTCTGTGTGAGAGTTTGTGGTAACTAGCCTCAGTAGCTCCGTTGTTTGGAATTTGGATTAAAACCATCTTCCTCAATTTCCTCACTCCCAGAAAAAAACCCAACATGCTTTCGATGAAAACGATGCTCGTAGCATTTTCCCTGGCTTCTATAAAATCAATTCAGCGTACCCCAATTCCTAAATTTTAATAGGAATTGATCCCATTTGTTTGGTTTCGTTACCTCTTTTTTGTGGGGGTTCGATTTCTCTTCTCATGGCTCCCATCAGCTTGAAGCAATCCTCGAACCCCTCTTCCGCTGCTCAAACGATTGCGTCTTCGCAGGATGCTCGCGCTCTGGTGCGTGAAACGCTGCGCATTAGTGCCGATTTGTCTTCGTCATCGCCGGCTGTGGCAATCCCTCATCTTGCCGAAACGACGTCGGATCTTTCTTCTTCATCCCCATCATCATCGGCGGCTGTATTGAGTGGATCTGAGTGTCGGAGGAGAGTAGGGGGTGGTGGTGGCGTTTTTGGTGCCGAGGAGGTTATGAATCCGAGCTTGATATTGATTTGCTGCGAGGAAATTGATGGTCGTAGATGGAACTATGTGGCGGAAAATGATGGCTCTGGAGGTTTCGTCAAGAATTCAGTCCGTGCGCTCAGTTTGCAGACACCTCAGGCTCCTCTTGATGTAAGTTTCGTGGCCCTTATTACTCTTGTGAATTTTATATCATACTATGTGCCTTCTTGGATGTTTTTTTAGTTTTCTTTTATTTGACCTTTGTGTTAATTTTGAAGTTTTCTTATTCATTTCTAGTTGTAACACCGGAAGTAGATGCAGGGGCTTTAAATTTTACATCTTTGAGATGGTTTTTTATATCTAATATCTCCCCTGCTTCTTACAAGATAATTGTCCTACTCTAATATTTTTATTCTAAAAATATTAATGACAAAGAAATTTGAAATTGATATTCAATCTGTTGTTAGATGGGACTGAAGTGCTTGATTGTATCCTGGTACTTAAGTTGGGAATTGACTGTTTCCTTCTTGTACTTGCATTTGGTTTTGTATGTGACTGCTTAATATGTTGGGATTTAGAGAGGCAGAAGAGACAGGAATTTCCTTAAAGTTGTGCGTTGGGACAAGTTTTAGATTAACAAGTTGTATAAATCATTTCAAGAACAGGGATTTTACCCCTTATTTTTTTCTTGATATCATATGGTGATTTAGTAAGATTCAACTAGCTTATTTTATGTCCCATGATCTGTACCCTGATCATTGGATCATGAAGTTACCATTTCACCCTTGTTAATTTTTATGTTAGTACAATTGAATAGGTCTAATTGGCTTTTTAACTGTCAAGAAGGGCTCCTTTGTTTTCATTAATGTATGATTATAACGTATATCTTTGAATCCTCTCACTTCTAAGGATTCTTATGGAATGAAAGTGAGACCCTTATGATTAGCGTTTGCTTTCATTTACTTACCCACATCATGAATTAACTATTTGCTTTGTAGTTGTTATTTGTTAATTATACAAATATTTGACAACAGGGATAAAGTTGATGGATTTTTTATATCACTTTATTTTTTGGCTCCAATGAAAGAAAGAGGCAAGATCTCTGGCCCCTCTGTTTCATAGTAAAAAATCATGTGTTGACATCAAATTAGGAAGTAGAGAAGTTTAGTGAATTTTTTCTATGATGTTCTATGTATGCAGGAGGTAATGTCATTCATAAGATCCTATGTTGTTCCAGAAGGTTTCCCTGATAGTGTTAGCTCTTCATATGTCCCATACATGACATGGCGGGCCCTAAAGGTATTTGCTTTACTTTTACTTTGTTCGCTAAAATTAAAATAGGCATTATAAGAGTTTAAGTGTTAACTCATTTGGAGGCAGTGCATTGTGCTTCCATGTTGTCATTCTTAAGTTTTGGCCATATTAGTTTCAAAGTACTTTATGGGTATATGGATGAATTTGCTGAATCCTTTATGATCCATTTTGTTTTTTCCTTTATAGCACTTCTTTGGTGGAGCAATGGGTGTTTTCACAACTCAAACACTTCTAAGCTCAGTTGGAATCTCCAGAAACAAAGCTACTCCTGGCGCTGTTGCTATAAACTGGATTCTAAAGGTGAGATTTATTTGATATACTACAATTGAGAAATGCCATGTTTTTAATTACAAACTGTCATGAGATAATTTTTATTATGAAATGAAGGTCCAATTTTGTTCCTGGCATGTAACCTATGTTTTTGGCTCATCCGAGTACTTGTTTCCTGAGATGTAAAGTTTGTGGGACGAACTCTTTTGTTCTACAATTGTTACTTTCAAGTGAATTTACATGTGTTTCTTGCATTTGTAGGATGGTGCTGGTCGTGTTGGAAAGATGCTTTATGCTAGGCAGGGAAAGAAATTTGATTATGATCTAAAACAAGTAATAAATTACTTGCTTCTTGTCAATTTGATTGTATAAATTTGAGCTATCCTTTAATCGTTCTGAAAATTAGTATTACAGATGCGATTTGCAGGTGATCTTTTGATGGAGTTGGGTGCTGGAGTGGAGTTGGCAACTGCCTCAGTGCCGCAATTATTTCTTCCCTTGGCTTGTGCTGCTAATGTGGCAAAGGTTTTGTTTCTTTCTTAAGTTATTTTTTCTCATCATTTTTGCTGGCTTTTATCTTAATTTTTTGGCAAATTCTTATCTGCTTATTTTTGCTATTAGAATGTTGGTGCTGTGACATCAACATCAACTAGGACGCCCATTTACAAAGCATTTGCTAAAGGAGAAAACATTGGGGACGTCACTGCTAAAGGAGAATGTGTTGGCAATATCGCAGATCTGGTATGCTCAAGAACTTCTCTACTAATTGCTATTGGGACAAAACAGTAGATACACTTTTGTGGCATAATGTTAGATGCATGACACATTCTGCAATAAATTTGTGGTTCCATGTATGCCTAAGACTATTACTTGACGTTGATGGACTAGTAAATCAATTAGTAATGTATGGAAGGAATCAATTGTAGACATTAATATAATTAGATCTGCTCTTCATAAACAAAATTGGGATTTGCATTCCTTGGTAATATGGGTTAATCTTGGTGATTATGTTCATACTTGATGGAAAGAAGTGTTTGTCCTCGGCTTTGAACTGTGCCCAGTCAAAAGTAAGATTGAAACATTGTTACTAAGCAAGTTTGTTTTATCAGAATAATTAGTTGTTTCCGGAATCTGTTTGCAATCTTGGACATATAGCAAATAACCGAAACCTCTTGATATATATTAGGGTATTGCTGAGTGGCCATAAGTCATGCGTTCATTTAGAATGTTTTTTAACTTTTGGAATCTTCTTTGCATACAACCAGTGAATTAACAGGGCAAATTGTGGGATACATGCTTGCCTAATTGTGTGCAAACATGTTAGATATATTATGGTTTGAGATCAGACTTATGAGGTAGGTTACTACTTTTCTGGCATTGTAGAATAATATATAAGCAATGAAGATATATGTTTGAAGTTTGGCTGATTGTTTTTTAACTAATTAACAAAGACGGCAGGGTATGAAGTTTCTTGTGTTATATTTTAGTTATACTTTTGGAACCTTGCTAGCTAAGGTAGCCTTATGTTTTGAATTTTCTACTTCAGTGGATGAAATTAAAAGTTATTTTTCTTTTTCCTTGTAACAGTTAGGAACTGGTCTGAGCATTTTAATATCCAAAAAAAATCCATCACTGGTGACTACGTTTGCCCTCCTTTCTTGCGGATATGTCCTTAGCTCTTATAGAGAGGTGTGTTCTAATATCAGTTATGTTTTCTTTTCTTTTCATATTTCCAATTTTGTGGCCTGTCCTCAAACACTAGTACACATTTATAGGTAAAATCTGTTGTTTTGCATACACTGAACCGGGCAAGATTTAGTGTGGCAGCAGAGTCCTTCCTCAAGACAGGTATCATAAGATTAATGTAGATGTATGCTTTGAGCCATCCTTGACCTTTTTGAAGTTATTGAATGCTTTCCTTAATGGTGTTGTTTTCTACTTTTATATCATATATTAATTTTTGTGTGTATAGGCACTAGTGGTTTGTTTTAATGTTATTATTTCATTATATGCATTGGTTGTATTTTAATTAATTTAATTTGTTTCAGGGCGAGTACCTACTGTACAGGAGGGTAATATGAATGAGAACATATTCAGGTTCCCGTGGAAAGATAGTCCTGTAGTCCTTGGTATATGAATACTGAAATGTCTTTTACTTAATGCAGATTTCTTGCCTGAAAAATTAAAACTTGTTTGTTTTCTTAACTTTTTTTATTCAGGATCAAGATTCAAGGATGCATTCCAACACCCTGGGGCATATGTTGCCATACAGCCTCTGTTTGAGGTGTTTGCTTTTTTGAGTGGTCACAAGTTTTGAGCTCTCTTACCCCAATTGATTGGTAATTCTGACGCATTCTTGTATGTTTTCTGGTTGATAACAGAGAGAGAAGTATATTGTGACATATAACCCCTCAAAGTGTAAGGTGTATGCCCTGCTCAAGGATGAGGCAAAGTCAGATGACATCTTAAAAGCATCATTTCATGTGAGATATACAACTGTCACGGGAAATTGTCAGGGTACCAATATTCTGAATCGTACTTTTGAAGTAAATCACCTTCATTTTTTGCAGGCTCATCTGCTCTTGCATTTCATGAATTCATTGAATGGAAATAAGGTTTCTTCTGGTAAGCAAAGGGATGATCTCAAGTCAAATGTGCTGCACTCAGCGGCTGACCTTGAGGCTTGTATTGCTGATTCATGCAAGATGGTGGCAAATTCATATGGGGTTTTCAAAAGGAAAGCTAAGGAGCAGGTAAGTGAATTCACTTCATTTTTGTTTGTTCTGCATCAGGTTATTGTAGAAGCATAAGGGTTTGGTTGTCTAAATGTTATTTTTGAAATCTATTAATTTCCATTGAGGTCTTGAATTGGTGGATTAGATGACCTGTATTTGCCACTGTGCTTAGTAGGATATTATTTTTCCTTTAATTTAGTTTTGGAGTGGCAACATTTGAAATTCTGGTGCTTCTGGGTTGGCTTGTTGCATGATGCACTTGAAATGTTTGACTATACCTTAAGCATTGATTGACTTTGATGCCGTGGTAGGAATTGTTTTTTCATTAATTTTTTTAGAGGAGGAAGGTGGGTTGTGGAATCTGCCTTATGCTTATCTTCATTTGTTAGGTTTATTGCTTCGATTGTGATGTAGTTAGATATGATAAAAATTCTGTTGAGTCACTATTTGTAGTTTTCAGGCCATCATAGTCGTTCCATATATAAATGCACTCAGTGCAGTTACCAATCCATATTGCAAATAATGAGCCCAGAGTTGTAACTTGGGCTAGTCCCGCCCTCAATTTTTTCCCCAAAATAATAAAGGCACAGAGTTGGCCCAAGGAAATCCTATTTCATAAAATTCAAATGAATGTGATCCAACAAAAATCTACTAAAATTGATTAATCAATTGGATGAGATTTTGGCATTCAGTTACTGAATATCTGTATTAGACAGACATCCAATCCAAATGAAACTAACAACAACAACAATCATCATCTCACTAGGTGGGGTTAATATCATAAATCATACAATACCATTGTGTTCTATAAAACGACCAACTCTTTAGACACTAAAAGGTTCCGTTTGATAACTTTTCTTGAGTGTTCTTCTTGATCCCATTCACCTAATGGAACCAATTGATTAAAAGTTAATATCTAAATGTTTGTTTGAATATAGATATAAAACTATATTTTGTGTTCCTTGTGATTTTTGTTTAAGAAACATTTAAGGTTGGACTTTTAAAATTTTAGAGGATTTGAATTAGGCGGGATTGATTGGATGAACTTTTAAAATCACGCCAAACTATGCAAATCTGTCCATGATTGGTATGGGGTTATTTAATATGTATTCTGTTACTGAAGATAATCATTATAGCAAATGATATGTAATCCATTTTCTTGCAGGGATGGACTATGTCTGATTCACTTCTTAATCCCGGTCGAGCTAGGCTCGTATCAACTTTATGATAGAGATAATATACACGTTAAGTGCAAAACTTCTGGCTGCTCTGGATGTGGGCTGAATCATACTGAAGAGTATGCTTGGATTGAAAGGAATGGAGAATAATAAGTGAAGGAAATATTTGATGTAGTTCTACATCAAATTTTCCCTTCCCTGGCCCTCTATTTTCCCCAATTAAATTATATCCTACGGCCTAAAGACATTGTATCCTGCGAAGCTCAAGAGAAGTTACCATGTGAAATCCATACATGGGTGAATTTTTTCCACTGAACCTCGGGCGTGAGCGGCCTATTACAGGATTATCTGAAGGAATGAGTTGTTAACATGAATATGGATAGAGCAATCCCACTTCAGATATTCATCTTATTTAATTTTTTCCCTCTTCCCTACTTCTGTTCTATTATTTTCTGGTACCCCCTCCCCTGTTTTTTTGCAGTAGGGATTTCTCTGGGCAAGTTGTCTTCCAATTTTTTATTTTTTTTTTCAGTGAGGTTGATAGTCTTGACATACATATTGAAACCTTGAGGATCAATGCAACATCCCCATTTTGCATTCCTGTGGTTCTGTTAAGCTTATAAATGCACTTTCTTTTTTATCTCTTTGGAGGTGGGAAGGACTCAGAAATCATGTTTTTTAAAAAGTTGGCTGGTGTCAATGCCCTAGAAAAGTTGTTAGTGTCTACCTCTGATTAAAAAAAATAGTAATTTGGTTCGTTGACATGTAGGTTTTTGAACATTTTCATAAGAATAAAACAAATTTGAGGGAACGAGCGTATTACTATGGTAAATTAAATATGGTTGGTGAACAGTTTGAAATACAAGATTATGATTATTATTGCTGTGATGCAAGAAAGGGATGATGGAGAAAGATGACGTTTTGGTCCTGGTAAGAAATGGAATCAAAACCGAAAAACAGCTGTATGGTGAAAAGAGCATTAATTTAGGAGGCACTTGAGGACAAGTTTGCCTTAGAAGATGTCATTTGAGTGTCAGCAATGGCTCCCCTCATTAAATATTCCCCCCACAAAGCATATTTAATGTGTCTCTGAATTTCTAGCTTCCCTATTTATTCTATTTATTGTCGCTCCTCCACTTGGATCTCCCGCTGAATTGTTTCCTGCCATTTAACGTGAATGGATTCAATTTGATTTGTATGATTCAATTTTTTTTTTTTTGGGTTCTCTTTAATCAGATACAATTGAGAATAAAATATACAAATTAATTTATTCAATGTGTTATAGCATAAGAAAAGCAACTTCTTTAGTGAGGAACAACTTTTTTTCTTTGTCTGAGTTGAAAGGAAAATATGAGGAGGCAGTGTGTAAAAGTTGAGGTCCCCTCTGTTACAATATAGGAGGTAGTTCAAACAACCATTGACTGTATTTAATTATTTATGATATGTTCACTTTGGTCTGTGGGGATAGGGGATTCTTTGTTTTTTTCCCCTTTATGGAATTTTCTGGTGATTTTTAGTTCAAAAATCACAAAAAAAAGGTTCCAATAATGAGTAGTTCTTTTCAATTTTTCATCACTATTTGTAGATGCATCTTGTAACTGTTGATTTCTCTTAACAAATATTCCTTCCATTAAAGGTTGAAGAAGGTAAGGGTATAATTTCAGTAAAATTTATAAGAAGTCTGCTTAATTATTTATTTTTAGGAAAATTTATGCATATGGTGAAATTAAAAGGATGTCTATCTGTATAATTTTAAAAAAAATTAAAACAAAACTCTATACAATCTACAATTTATTAAAAGAAAATTTAACCGTTTAGTTCATTTCTTTAAACTCAGTTATGATTTACTCTCTTAAATATGACTTATAATTAGCCAATTCTTATATTTTTAACTCATTATAACTCAACTTCAATAATTACTATTTAATTTTTTATGAATTATAAGGATTAAATTTTTAAATAATAGAAAATATAACAATTAAATCATAACCGAATCTAGTTAAAAAAAAAAAGGCTAAATGATTTTCTCCAAAAGAAAAAAGTGCATGATTTTACATAAGTGGGGCTATTATAATGTATTATTATTTACTGCTACCAGTACTAACCTGTGTTCACAAGGAACAATTACCATTATATTTTATAGAAATTAACTTGTGCATGAAAGCTTGTTCATTTTAAGATATGGATTGGTGGATGAAATTGCTTCTTCAAGATGGCTCTTGGTTATTCCTCCACCTCTGTTGCCTTCTCTGCATGCTGTTACAGACAGAGAACATTCTACTACTACCTGCCGCCATGTACATTCATATCCCAATACATTAAAGTTTCCATTTAAATATTTTGGACATTCAGAGTTTATTAGTAATTTTTTTAATTATTATTTTCACAATATGTATGTGTATCATATGACTAATACATTCATAACTATCCCTATACTTTTATTTATTTGTAATGTTTTTTATTATAAAAATAAAAGGTAACATTTATTATTCAATGTTAATTTGTCTTATATTTATTTTTTATTTAAATACTCCAATAATATTTTTGAATTATAAAAAAATTAAATTTATTTTTTCTCAGTCTCCTTTTCTTTAATTTCAGAAATAGTTTTTTGCCTCTAATTTGAGAAATATTCACATTTTAGAAGATGATAAGGCATGAACATGTTAAAAAGAACAATACCACGCCTTCCTATTATTTTTCATCATACTCTTTCTCTCAAGCATTTCACCAAGTTTAAGTTTTACATATGAAGAAGGATTCAAATTTGAATTAAGCAAGACGAAAGTTCTTGTCCCACTAATATAGAATCCAAAGTTTTGGGAGGTAAGGACAAAATCCAAACCATGACGTGTTTAACATTTTCTGAGTTTGGCGATATCTTGTCCTCTTTAATTTTTCACGTCTCTACTGTGAATTTAATTTATTGAAATGATTCTTGCTCAACATTTACTTTTTCAGTTGCAGAAACAATAATCTATATTTGCTTTCTGTTAGAAATCTATTTAATGCAGTTTCCCATTATAGCAGAGATCTCCATAACTACAGAACCAACTTGTGTGTGAATGCCCTTTGATCCTATTATCCTCAAAGTGTTTCAGATCCTGCGTTGCATTCTAGGTGTTCGATAAAATGCTTCAAGAGAGAGAGAGAGAGAGGTAAATTCCATCCAATGCAACTT
Organism: Leucaena leucocephala; assembly: GCA_037074615.1. Taxonomy (NCBI): domain Eukaryota; kingdom Viridiplantae; phylum Streptophyta; class Magnoliopsida; order Fabales; family Fabaceae; genus Leucaena; species Leucaena leucocephala. The sequence goes on from CM073550.1 coordinate 14,428,696, forward strand.
TCCTGAACTAAACTACAGAATAATATGAATGTTTGGCACATTTAAAACACAGATTTTGATGTATTCAAAAGCCTCATCGTCGATCTAGTTGATACAGTCATTCATGCATCAAGTGTAAGTAAAAACTTGATCCTTAAACAGACCCCAAAAGTCAAGAAATGATTAGGAAGATAAGGATCAAGAAAGTCTAGCTAACACTTTTAGCTCGTAATAATAGGTAGATAAAATCTCTTTATAATATAAAAACTCTAACAAGTCATACACACGAATCATGAACAGTACAACTCATTCATTTTCAAGACTCTGGGCAATGCACGGACTTAAATATTAATTAATTAATACAACTCAAGCTAAACAAGTAAACAACGAGGTAATAGCATTATCAGGGTATACTAATAAACTTTTAAGGCTTTAACTAACTAAGCAGTTGTGGTAGTTGATGTTAGTGGTGGGGGTGGTGGAGGATTATTATCAATCTTTTTGGCTAGAATGTGTTTGTTGTTGTGCATCCAAACCTTGAGCACTCTTCTTCTGACTCCAATCTCTTGACAGATCTGTTGCAGAACAGATTCTTCCTGCTTCTGAATCTTCCACCCAACTTTCTCTGCAAAATTCAGCATCTTCTCCTTCTGCTCCTGTGTGAATTTTGTCCTGAACCTCTTCTTCACTATCTGCGATGAGGATGCTGGCCTACCCACCATTAATCCACCAACTCCATCTTCTTGCTCATCTTCTGAAGGAACTGGCCCAGGCCCTACATTGTAGGGCAGTATCATCTGGTGTGGTGGTACACTTCTTGAAGGCAGAATGTTGCCTGTAGGGTACCCCACAAGAGCTTCTGGGGAAGCTAAGATACTCTTGTGATGATGATGATGTCCCAAGACGAATTTGCTTCCAAATTTGTAATAAGAAGGCTCACCTTCTACTTCTTTTCTGTGGAAATTTCTGTGACAGTGGCAAGCTGAGCAGGTTAAGGCCTCTATGGTGCCTTCTTCTCCACTGGGCATGAACTCACCACAGCCATCAAGGGCAGTACCTCCCATGGAAGCTGCATGATTCTTAAGGCACTCTCTGTACCTTACCTCTTTCTTCTTCATCATGTAGGATCCATGGTCCTGATGAGGATCTTGAAGGGCTGGTTGTTGTGTAATGGAGGAGCCAGTAGAAGGGTATTGGTGTTGGTGGAGATGATGATGTTGATGGGCCATGTTCCCATGCCCCTCATGCCCATGGCCATTACCATGTTCCCCACCATATGTAGTACTGTTTCTTGGCATTGGGATTTCTGCTTGTTGACTAGAAAGTTCCATTCCTAGCTTTTATCTCTCTCTCTCTCTCTGGGTTTGTTATTTTTCTCTGGGTCTTGTCAATTTTCTAGCCCGTGGACCAATAAAAGAAATTACAAGACATAAGATGAGAAATATAGAAGAGTTCAAATTCTAGGACTTGTTTTCTCAACTTGTCATCTCCTTTAGCACCACAACACTGAAAATGAAATCAGTAGTTTTGATTAGTTCTTGAGATACATACGCTAAGAAAAGAAAGAAGTAAATTACAAATGTAGAGGGGAAATTAATGATGACGACGAACACAACAAATCCTATAGGGCTATAATTTCTTGCTGACAGTGATGGGAATTGAACTAGACTTATCTCATAAGCTAGCTAGATATGAAAGTGAATTATAGAAAGAGAAAGTAAGAAGACGCGAAACCCAGAAATAGGGAAATTAAACAAGGAGGTAGGCATGAGAAGAAAACACTGTTTAAGACCCTCTTCTGTACATTTCTTCTTGTGAATTTCAACTAGGAACACAGCAGAATGGCACATATATATATATATATATATATGATGAACATGTGTTGAAAACATACCCACTGTATATATGAAGTTTTGTTGGAGGAGAGAGACTGATCTTGCTGAGCTTAGAGGAGCTTCAAATGCAGAAAATTAACATGGATTACAAAGTTACTGTGACTTGCAAAGATAAAGAGAGAAGAATATTAGGGTAACGATGAGTTGAGAGAGAGAGAAAAGAAGAAGAATAAGACAGGAAGAGAGATTTTAGAGGTGGGTTTTGCAAGAGAAGTACTAAAACAAGAGATTATAGAGGTGGTTTGGGTGGCTGGAGAGATTGCGGGGGAGGGGGGTTTAAAAAATAGAGGGATAAATGAAGAAGGAGAAGTTCACCGTGAGTTTTATTGACATTTTTCATTAAAGTTTGTGTTTGCTTGGTTTAATGTAATATCTTTACAATTTCCAGATTGCATTGAAATAAATCTATATATATATATATATATATATATATATATATTCATATATGCTATAAAACGACTGCTTGAGGTGCCATACTTTGCTTGCACCATCAGCCATATGGACAAAAGGACCATTCTGTCAGATATAGAAAATGAGGCAAAAACTTTTGCAGATGCATTTGTTAATTCCTGAATGAACTGAATCGTGAACTAAAATCTCTAAATTAAGACTGATGGATTAATTAATTAATTAATAATAATTTGATTATCGTGGATCGGATCACCATCCATCATAACTGAGATGATATGATATATGCATTTATTATTACCTTAGCAGATCCAAAACAATCCTTTTAATCTCTTATTAGTTATTACATAACACTTTGTTGTTTCCGTAATGCTTTCTATATATTGGTGTTAGTGTGTGTGTATCTTCCATTCTTCTTGTTTAAGATAACTGCTAACCAACACACAACACACCCCTATAGAGCTGACGTTACTTAGAGGCAACAGTGATGAAAAATAGCATGGTTTAATTTATGCCACAATACTTCTTTTTTAAATTGCATCTTCCTTTTATATATTCCTCTAGTATTAAATATAAAAATTAATTTATTTTAAAATATTAACATATTTTTTAAATATAGTTATTATTTATCAAATTATTCCTATTGATATTTTCTCAATAATAATTGAGTAAGAGAATGAGGGAAAGAATTAAATAAGATTATAGTGTTTTAAGAAAAATATGCTATGATAATTAATTTAATTAAATTATTTAATCTAATTAAAATAATTAAATATGTCTTATATTTAGGATAAGAATATATATATATATATATTACTCATCAAGAATAATATATTTGTGTGTCTGTGAGTGTGGAAGCATGATTAGAATCAAGATGAGGTCAAAAAGGATCTGTTATATATTGTTAGTTATATAGGTGAAACCGTTGTAAAACTTAGTGAGAATTATATTTAGTAATTTCATAATCTTTTGAAAGTTTTGGAATTGAATGTAGACAACGAGACCAAACCAAAATAGTTTGAATTTATTCATCTCTCTACTCTTACTCATTTACTTACTTATATATAGCTAACACAACTACACCAACTCACCCTCTCACACACATAATGCAACTAACTACATACAACATAACTAACTCCTCCTCATTATTTTTCTCAAAGAAGAAAAAAAAAACATCTTCATAATTACGTCTTCCCCTCTATTTAGATAAACACTTTAGTATATGTTTGGCATGTAGGTTTCAGAACAGATTATGAGATAAAATTATAGTTATATGATATGATTGCCAAACAACAATTTTTTAAAAAAAAAATCACTTCTAAAACACAAACTATAGTTTGAGGACTCAAACTATGGTTTGAAATTAATTGCTCAAGCTGCAACTTCTAGGCCTGTTGTCGGTAATATGTATACATATATTTTAATTTATTATATAAATTTTTAAATTATCCACATAAATTTCAATTAAAAAGTACTATTTAAGTAAGAAAAAAAATTAAAATTCAGGTGAATATTATAAATTTGTACCTTGCTCAAACACATATGTATATGTATTATTTTTGAATCACTTAAATAAAAAAATTAAAAATAAAATGTATTCCTTATATAATTATCATATTAGTTTATATTATTTTTAGTAAATTACCTATTAAAAAAGTGATTCTGCTACTAATCATCCAAACATCTCTACTTTCAAAATATATTCTTCCCAAAATCTATTCTCCATAATCTATTCTTTCCAAAATCTATTCTTCAAAAGCTAATCCAAACAAGCCCTTAGTCTCCTTTTATATGTGTGTGTGATCTTTTTAATAATTGACTAGAGGGGGTTTAAGATATTTTATTTTTCATTAAATAATTATTAGACTTTTGATAATAAATGTTTTTGGGATAACTTGATTAGTCAATAAGAGTATCAAGAATCTGAAACTAAACAGGACAACAGTGTTTACTAATTAACTGCTTAATCTTGAATCAATTCTTCAAAGGTTATATTTAAGGAGATACTTGATTACATTTACACTCACGCAACTAAAAAAATTATGTCATTCTAAAATAATGTTTTATTATTCTCTTTAACTTGTATATATTTTATCAAGGATAAATACATTTTGATATTAATTATATATGTATTTATTAATTAATATTTTTATTAATTATTAACTTTTCTGGTGCTATAATTTTGAATTTTTAATACTATATATAATTAATATGTAAAAAAACTCTAAAAAAAATTGTAATTGGTAAAAGAGTCAGGAGGTCCAATATTAATGAATCTTCTCCCTATGTGATGTTGTATTGTTTTCATATATTATAGTGACGGTGGATGAGGTCAAAAAGGATCTGTTTAGTATAATTAGTATTAAAATATTCTTTTTGAGAGAATTAATAATGTGATTGAAAATCACTTTATTCTTTTATTGTGATATTTTGCTTTTATATATTCGAAGCTCTGAAAAGCTTCTTTCCAATTTTTGTTTTCACCTAACTTGTCTCATTGCTTTTTCTTTTCTTTTATTTTTTCTCTCTTTTCTTCATCAGCCTTTTATTTTTAATTCCTCACCCAATTTTAAATTATTCTCTCTTTATATGTAATTTTTTTCATTTTTTTTAATTAAAAGATGAAGGAACTGAAAATCCATAATGTTGTTATCAATGAATAGAAGTTCAAAGCAAGTAGCATTCAATAAAATAAAATTTATGTCAAATTACTTATATTAATTAGATCAAATTTTTTAATCATATTTATTGATTTGTTATTGTTAATTGTTAAAATGTAAATGTACACTTGTAACATTTACCTTATATTATTTTTTGTAATATAAATTAGAATTTATAACTATTAGTTGCTAAAATAGGTATGTACACTTATAAATTCACTTATAAAATATGGATATTTATTATGTTACTATTGTTAATTGTTAAAATATGTATATATATTTTTAAATTCACCTATCAAATATGAATATTTTTTTATTTTAATATTATTAATTGTTAAAATAAATATATACATTTATAAATTTATTTATAAACAGGCTATGTATAGAACAACATTCATTCTTCCACTCCCTTCTACAAAAGACATGAAGATTCGAAAGTAATACACAAGCTACAAGACTCATAAATACCCAAGAATCACAGAGCTCAGATTCTTTCTTTAAAAGAAAGAAATGAAAGATAAAACATGAATAACTTAAATGAAACTTTCAATAGGACAACATAAAAGAGCCGAAACCTTTCATTGGTTCTTGGAAAAACCAAATGAAAAACGAAACAATTCTTTGTTAATTGTCTGCAGGATACCATCACGATTTCGTGTTCTCACAAGGATAAAATCCCAAGTTCTACCATCCAAATCACTTTTACGTCTAAGCCATCTTCTAGAACGGCTTTGTTCAGGTTCAGTCAGTTAGCAATGATATCAAAGCTGGTCGAGCATATGTCCATATATGTGCACATATCGATAAGGTGAAGAACCCTACAAACAACAAGGATGAAGCCAGGTGCCTCTAGACTGTAGTCCAATTCTGACGAGAGTTTTTTTGCCGATATCTTCTTCCTTCTACGATTAGCACTCCCAAGATATCGAACCAAACCAGTCATTTTCGATGATATCGTCAACCCATTGTCTCGTTAAAAAATTTGAATCAAATAACTTTGGTAAAATTAGCCAGAAGGACCGCTATAGAGAGATATTTAATCTAAAATCCCTTTAAAATGCTATTTATTTTGGAGGACCTAAAGGAAAAAAATAAAAGTAAATGATCCAAATACTCTTATCTCCCACTTTATCTACTGCGACGTTTTTAGCTATTCAAGCAAAGATTCACAACACTTCATCGTTCTTTTCGTTGTCTTTATGCAGTAAAACATATAGGAACAAGGAATATGGAAGATCAGTCTAATATTTGCGAGAGCTGCTCTAAAAATGGGCTACTTTGAGTGAGAACAAATACGAGTTTCTGTTAGGGTTTTAATTGCAAATGGAACCAAAAAAGGGAGGAATTGCTCATAGGATTATCCAGAACTGAAAGACTAGACGGGGCTGAGTTTTAGGGGAGAAGGAGAGAAGTGGTGATTGCAAACTCTAATGAGTCATACCCCACCTCATTTCATTACAGCCAAAAAAAAATCTTAATAACATTAGTGAAAACAACATAATACACATTTTCTTTGATACAACTTTTTCACTTAATAAATAAATTTTTTGTATTCAATATCACCCATTTATAACAAAATAAAAAAAAAACTCATAATATTCTCCTTATCATCTTTATATATATTTGAAAATTCTTGTTACTGTTATAAGATTTTTTTAGTAAATAATTTTCTGTAAACATTCTCTTAACTCTGATGTTGTATTACAATCTTAGTAGAGGATCAGTGCTAAATTTATTTATATTTTTTATACTAATATATATATATATATTTAAAAACTAGGTTATAGTCTTTGTCCACTCTATGTACTATTTTATCAAAATTATAATAATAATGATGATGATTATATATATATATATATATATATGTGTGTGCGCGCGCGCGCGCATTTTGCTATTAGAAATATGAGGTAAACTTTTAAACAATATCTTTTTAAGGGAACATGGTACCTAAACATAATCTTTTGTATTGGACAACTTTAATATTCCATATAGAGTTGTAAAGTGAATTATGTCACGTCTCTGTCTTACATAAATATGAGTCATTGAATTCAACTCTGAATTGGATTGCTTTCTGAGTTTTGGGGCCCTCTAGGGTTTATGAAAGAATCTATAAGAATTAAATGTCTCTTTTCAAATTAAAACTAAAAATATATAGCCGTTGGGATGAACATTCGAAAGTGCTTTTGGATTTTTGTCTGCACTCAAGTAAGACCTAAAGGCCACATGAAGTGCCATCAACCCCACATTCGATTCACGAGAATATGATTATTATGGCAAGGCATGGGATTCGAAGTTAGGTCAACATACATATATGACCAAAATAATCTTCTTTATTTTTAATTTCTTCTTAAAAAAGTGACTTAGATATACCTTTATTTCCTCATACACACAACTTGCTGGTACTTATTCCATTTATACGTTTCACCATCATCTTTTTAGCTGAGATATGATTGAGAAATGTGATTATTACTGATAAGATATACAGAAGTGAAGTTTGAGTTTGCAAAAAAAAACAAGAAGAAGAAGAAGAAGAAGTGAATTTTGAATTGGAATCCATGTATTTAATTTGTTAATGTGTTTTCCATATACTAATTACTAAGAGAGTTTAATCCTTCTGATGTGTGGACTGCCACCTGAACCAAAGGCTGTTAGCTAATCATACAAATTAATTTTATAGAATTTCATTGTTGAAGTTGTGTTCTCTCGCTAATAAATAATTATTGTATATTAATTGACAATTTAAAATAAACATAATAATTAGAAAAAGCTGAATCACTCGAATATTTGTTGTACATATATGTGGTATTTGTATAGGGCGTTTACTTGCACGCTACCATCTTTTGTATTTCTCCCAAATATTCCCAATCTTGCTATCAAACCTCCTGCATTGACCCACCAAGATGTGATTGGTTCTAGCATTAAATTCCAATTTTAACGCTTTTAAAAATTGATATACTGTAACTTCAATTAGTTCCTCTTGCTGACAAATATCTACAGTCTATGTACTTTCACAAAATAATTGTACTGCCTACGCATGGGGCCCTTTTAAACTTTTTTTTGGTAGGGTCCATATAATATTTCAACCTATACCTAAAAATTAATCATTTTAAGATTGTAGAGATTATAAAAGAAAATTTTACCTTTCTTAGTAAAATATTTTTTATATAATTATTTAATTTAAACCTACGACATTATATTAAAAGAATTAGTCATTTTTTAACTGTGTTGAAATATATACAGCGTGAAGACGCAACTCGTATATCCCAAAGCATTATGGGCCCAAGATTTTTTTATATTTTAATGAACATTTCTCTGAATTCATCATGGGCTTTGGGCTTTTCATCCTCTTCAGTTATGGGCTCGTTGGAAGCCCAACCAAGTGCTTATCAACAGGCTCTTCGGATGCTGCACCTGCTCTGATATTTTTTGTATTTTTTTATACAAAAAACTTTACATATAAACTAAACATACTAATAGAAGTTGGGTTTAGTGGGAGAGTAGCTGTGATTATAAAAAGAACACATTTTCTCATGTATTGCATATAAATGAATCATGATTTTTTCTTTTGATATGAGAATGAATCAGGATTGGCTGAACTTTGAACAGTAGACAAAACATGACAGTTTTTCTCGGAAATGTTTCCTACGGAATTGCTTATAATTTTCATAACTAAGAAGTTGAATTTACAGCAAGGTGGAACTCAACCCAACTAAATGCCTTCTGCTTTTGAACTTGTCTCTTTCTCATCTTCTCCCTCAATTCATTCACACTGCTCCATCTTGCCTTCTCACCTTGGATCTTTGTAAGCAATGTGTAAGATGCAGAATGATTCTTCTGCGACTCACGCATCTTCTTTGCAGCAATCTCTCCAAGTTCCATGTTTGAATGCAACACACAAGCTGCCAGTAATGCCCCCCACAACACCACATCAGGCTCAAATGGCATGTTCTTTATTATCTCTTCTGCTTTCTCTAATTGCCCTGATCTTCCATACAGATCCACCATACAAGTGTAGTGTTCAATCTCTGTTTGAATGCCATAGTTTCTCTGCATGGCAATGAAGTGTTTCTCACCTTCCTCAACCAGACCTGCATGTACACATGCTGATAACACATTTACATATGTGATTTTATTAGGCTTAAGACCAGCCTCTATCATCCTGTTAAATTCTTCGAGTGCTCGGTTTGCGAGTCCGTGCCTAGCGTAGCCGCCTATTATCGAATTCCATGACGCCGAATTCTTTCTTGGAATGGACTCAAACGCACAAAATGCTGCAACCATATCCCCACATTTTGCATACATGTCAACTAGTGAGGTTGATGTGATGATATCTGCTGGTATGCCAGATTTGATGAAACTCTGATGAAGTTGCTGGCCCATGAGAAGATAGGAACAATCTGCACATGCATCTAACACACTTGAAAATGTGAAATGATTGGGGCGAGACTCTGATGATTTTAGCATCAAAATGAACAGTTCTAATGCTTCAATAGATCTCATATTTTGCACATACCCACTGATCATCGCTGTCCATGTCACCACATTTCTCTCTTTCATTTCATTGAATATGGATCGTGCTTTATCAATTTGCTTGTTCCGGATATAACCATTTATCAAAGTAGTCCAAGAAATAACGTTTTTCTCAGGCATCAAATCGAAAGTTCTTTGAGCATCAGCCAAGCTCCCAACTTCCATGTACCCAGAAACTAAAGCGTTCACACAAGCAACATTTTCTGTCAATACCTCATCGAACACTCTACCCAAAGCCTTCTTCTCTCCTAGACTCGCATACGCGGTGATTAAAGCAGTTCCAACAACTACATCCAAGTTAAGTGCAGTACGAACTGTTTGAGCGTGGAACTGTTGGACCAAAAAATCGAACTCAGTATTCACAACTGCTCTAAGTATTGTGGATATGGTATAGTCATTGGGTGCTACACTAACTCGTCCCATTTGTAAGAAACTTTGGTATAAACCACGAATGTTTCCAGTTCTCCGAAATCCAGATAACATAATATTCCACGAAACGACATCTTTAATAGGCATTTCGTCGAACAGATTCTCGGCAAGATGAAATTGACCGTGCTGAATGTAGCCGCTCATCATCATGTTCCAAGAAATACAGCTCTGAGATGCGCGGTTTTCATCGAACAGCTTACGAGCTTCATCAATTTTATTGTTGCGTAGGCAAGTATCAATCTTTGAGGTAAGTTCGGCCGCTGAAACAGTACGAAATTCGTGGGATATTGTCGAGGAGAAGAATCGGGTTAAGGCTCGCATCTCTTTTATACGTTGGCGACGATTGGTCCTTTGATCTTCGAAGGGTCAAGGGACCAAACCGGATCAAATAAGACGGAACAATGATCCAATTCAGGGGTCAACCGTGAAGGCTCGAGTACAGTTTCCTCCTACAGCCATTGGAAGCACTGCATCATAATTACTTTGAATATGGAGAGTGAGTGCAAAGCCAGTCATCCATGTGCTCGAAAAATGAAGATCGAAAATGAAGAGATCTGCGAAGGTGGAAATATGGAATTTAAGAATGGTCAATGAGAGGGTGAAAGGAGTTCTCAGAACAAAAACTGAGGAAGAGGAAGAACATGTATTTGGCGGACAGGTCAAATGCATTTCTGTTGGGATCAATTTTCCTTTTCTTCGACAAAAAAAGTTCAACATGAAATATTGGTAATTGATAATTTGATATTGGAGATTTTAGCCATTGGATTTTATTCATTTTTTCTAAATACAATTTCATCAAATTTCTCTCTCTAAAATCCCTCCCTTATTTGGGGTGTCAGAGCTGCCCCTTGCTGTGCTGCCCTTTTGTCTCCCCTGCTTCTTATTAGGACGATTAGATTCTATTAAAATAATTAAAATTTTAATATTTGAAAAAAATAGTTCAATTTTTTATTTTTTATAAATTTTAAAAATGTAACACTTCGAATCATAAAAACTATAAGTCCCCTTTATTCTATTCATCTTGTGTAGAATATAATAATTCAAAAAAACATGAAAAAAAAATTTAATTGAGGATAAAATAACCGCGCAGTTTAAAATGCACTGCAGAGTTACTTCAATACAACTAAATTTTATGTTAATTACTTAATAGTTACTGTCTATTGGTATCTATATTAAAGTAGGACAGCTCCATGCCTGTATCACTAAGATCAATAGCCAACAGAGTTGTTGGGACCGGATGCATATGAGAATATACAGGAGAAATGTCCAAAATTTGAACAAAATAAGTTCATGCCACTTATCTTGTTCTTTCAAGTTTCTCTGACCAGAAGATTCCTTTCTGCCTCGACTTGGATCAGACCGAGCAATACTCAACTTCTTCCCAAGTAACTTCTGCTTGTTCTTAGCAAATGCCGCAGCAAGATGCTCTTCATCCGAAAAATCCACATAGGCCAATCCCTTCTCAATAAGTTCAAACATTTCAGCTTAAAGACACAGACACAGAAGGAATGTAAAGCGTTCACCGCCATAATGTATAAAGATCTGTCCCTCTGGTACATAATCATTATGGAGCACAATTTATGTTCAATTTTACCATGTTGGACAGCATAATCCCCTAATTAGCTAAGCCAGTGACCACTGCCTCTATGTACTTTACTATTTAACACATAAAGTAGACATGCTTTCCAATGTGTTGCACGGAGGATGTGAGCCTTACTATTCATGATTTATGAATATTGCAGTTTACTAATGATTTTATATTCTGTTATTGATAGTTCAAGAGGAAGGGAATATTACTCATACAATTTGATGAGTTTTCCAGTCAACCAACCGACCCTCCAAAAGCTTGTATTATTATAAGAAAGGCCTAAATCTATTAGGGCTCCAAAAACAGAGAGTAAGCTAGCAATACCCTTGATTTTCCAGTTAATTTGTCATGTAGAATACGAATGGCAACAATTCCACCAACATCACTGAAGAAATTACGAATATGCTCATACTTTGCCTGCAGTAGAACAACTCATCAGTCTGTACCACACACAAACAAACAAAAATGAAGAAAAATGAGGAGGAGGAGGAGGGAGGAGAGTTTTATCTACCGTAGGGTTCAAGCTTGATATGAAGACAGCGCATTGATCTGTGTAGGGCCTGCTTTTTCCAGAGGTAGACTGTTGTTTAGTTACATCTTCAGATTGGTTAATCTCCCCATTGGTCTCTTCCACTTTTGTCGCCTGAGGAACTTTCTTTGGGTTCTTACCAACTTCTTTCCGTCGCTTTGCTGGAGACTGCTCATCAGTTATGTCGGACTCCAACTTTCTCTTGTCACGAAAATTTCTTTTAGGATGATGTTCTTTCTCTTCCGTCGACTTGGATTCTAGCTGTATACTAGATAGTTGTAACTCTTCCAGACGAGGGCTGACCTAAAGATAGATAGTGCCCACCAAAAAGATTAGCACACCCACAAAAATTAACAGCTATTTTCTTTCTAATAGGGATAACAGTCTACCAAATGGCTCGCAGAATATTCCTTATATTTCACCCAAGTCCATGAATTTTTCATATTTTAAGTAGGTGATTATGTATCTACTTTTGCTTGAACTATGAGTAATACTTCAGAAAGCCCTTAAATTTGTACACAAATTCTCCCTTTCATTTTTGGCTTGTCCAGACTTATTTTTCTGCTAAAATTGATGACATGAAGAGGATGGCAACGTGATCTCATTACTGATACATAATTGTCAATTAGTCATTAAATAAATATCTCCAACCTTGCAGAAAGAAATTTCAAACCAACAAAGAGGAAATTCCAGACTTTCAATTATAAGTTAAGACTGAAGCTGAAGAGGAAAGAATGTACCGTTTGTATGGCATGATCATAATCCTCCAAGGTGCCAAAGTCCCTCTCAAAACGTAACCATGAGTGGCATATGTCCTGAATTATTCTGTTTTTTAGGAAGTGAAGTTATCAACTAATTCAAACAGCACTACATAGCTGTAACTATAGCCCTAAATAATTTCCACAAAGAACATAAAATTATAAGCACAAATCTTTCATCTTTCAAATCTAAAAGACTGAACTAGTATAAAATTATTTAATTTTTTTTATAATTTAAAAATAATTAAAATTATCTTAGAATTTTACAATTAGTATAAAATAAAGTTAAAAATTTTACTTCTATTTTTATTTTTTTAAAAAAATTAAAATAATTCAAAATATTAAAAATAAAATTGAAAATAGAAGACTTCTATCTAACAAATGAAGAAAGTGAAAGAGTTTCCCTCCCACTTCTCACCTAGGCATTAGTAAGCTACTCTGTTTCACCCCTTCCTGAAGGATCCACAGAAAACGACACGTAGCGAAACTTTGTGGATCATCGATTAAGCTAAGAAAATACCAGAAAATCGGCAATTCCACAGATCAATCCAAAAAAACAAATAAAGAAAAGTGGCAGTGCTCTCGATTCAGCCTTTTCACGAGCTCTTTATCTTTCTTTATTTTTTTCTTTCTTTTTAAGTTAGACTGGTCAAACTTTCTATTTACACACATTAACTCACTCCTCTCATATCGCATTCAATTCTTGGAGCAATAAAAAAGGTAAAACTAAGAACAAAAAGAATCAAACGATGATTATACATACTCAAATATGATATAACGAGACGAGAACAGAAGGCGATGTAAATCAATACCTTCGTGTTGGTTCAAGATAATGTCTTCTATCAGGAAATGGTAATTCTGAAAGCATTGATCGCGTTCCTCCCTGGTGCCAAAACGCTTCCGCACGTCCGAAAGGAAGATCAGAGCTCGGGCTCTTGAATTAGGATCCTCCAGACGCTCCAACACCGACCGGAGAGCACAGTATGCGGCGTCGCTGGAATTCTTACACAGCTTCAGAAACTCGTCCACCGAACCACAAGCATCCTTATCCGCCATTTGCTGATGGAGCCATATGTATAAATCTTGACAAATATATGCAAGCATGTGACATACCAAAATACATACGCAAATTATACTCAAGATGGCATAATTAATTAATATTAGTATCAATGTAATAATACTCCTCTTATTGTTTTATACAAGAGATAGTTCACCTAGATAAATTAATAAAATTAAATAGATTAATTAATTATAATTAATATAAAAATTATTTGAATAATTTAAATAGATTAAATGATGTATAATACAAATTAATTATAAAATATTATATTTAATTATAATTAATTTTTTTACTAGTATAATTTATTAAAACAAAAAGTAATACAATAAGATGTGAAGTACGAGATAAAAGGGGCGGCCAAATATTTAATTAATACCTCAGTTGGTGAGTTTATCCATGAAATAGTTGTAACATGAATTTTTAATTCCATATTAAGTCAACTTCTCTTATACATAACAAGAAAGTGATTTGCTAATAAAGTAACAAACAATTCCTCTAGAAATTAACATTATGGTTAACTGGTCATTGTAAGAATGACTTAGAATCTTTTTATTACATTGAAAAATAATTGCTTTAAGAATAAATCCTATCTATGAAAAGATTATATATTTTTCTACAAGCCCACATAAGCCCCATGTGGTACATGGCAAAATTACTGATTTATTCTGCCATTGTTTTAGTATTTTTTTAAATAGAAACTGAAATTCATTATCTGACAATAGAAACTTCTCTGGACTATTGTCTATGGAATATGGACTCAGTCATAATTTATGTGAGGAAAATGCTATGACATTTAAGTGTGTTAATGTTTTCTAAGTACTGTTTTTTTTTTCGTCTTAAGGCATTTTTATAAAAAAATAATTTTTTATTATAAATATTAATTAAACTTTTTTTAATATCACCCATGTTTAAAAAAAGGATCTAATACATATTTAGTTTTTTTCCATTTAAATATAGGTAAAATAAAAAAATATTTCATTTTAAAGATATTACAATAAGGACGGAATGAAATAATCCCTAAATTTCATCGAGAAAAGAAATAACTCTTAGATCAAAATGTTGGACATACTTATAGTCGCTCTGTGTATGCTGGTATGTTCTGTCTTGTGATCGTACGTGTGTAATATTTAAACAATGTATTTCCTTTTTTTATCACAAATAAAAATATTTTATCTCCATTTATGTACAAATAACGTATATTTTCAAAATATTTCTACCATTTAAAAAATGTATTTCCATTAAAAAAAATTTGCCTACCTCAGTGATGGGAATTTGATCCTTGAAGTAGAGTTTGATTTGGGTAGCGAATTGTGAAGCAGACAAAATCTAACCGTTGACTGAGTGAATGAACAGGATCGAGCCACGTCAGATATTGAGCTGCCAGTATCATGAACTGAACTCCCTCCAAAATCCAAGTAGATAGACGCTCCAAGCCGCGCGCGATAGTACGAGTTTTGGAATTAACTCGGTGGCGAGTTATGGGATTAACTGGGGATCGTTCTTCTCCAATAAACCCTGGCAATCTTCTTCTTCCTCCACCAGAATAGCTTCCAATTGACGACGAAGCCTGGCTTTTCTTGGCTATCTCTGGTTTTGAGGTTTTGAAAGCAAAATCTTCACCTTCGCTTGCTGAGATATATATATGTAGCCAAAGCTTCAAAATATTTTGATTTTCGATTGTTCCACCGTCTCTTTCTTCCCTCTTTCGTTTCTATTGTTTAGATCGTATGCAATTGTGTTTTCTGATTTTCAATTGTTGACTATTTAGTTTATTTTTCTATCACTGTTGGCTTGTGGATGAAAAGCCATACTATGATGGATGCCTCTGGTTATCACAACTCCTATTGAGCTATGACATATAGTCATTGTTTTATTGCGCAAGGTTATTGGAGGAGGCACAACACAGTTCTGATCCTGCGTTAGAGAATCTCAAATCTGTGTGGATGAGAGAGAATGGGGGAAGAAGACAAATCTTATCAAGCCAGATTGTGAACCACAAAATAGAGGCGACCCCAAGCCTACAAATTGACTGCAAAGCAAAGAAAGCGTTAGTAATATCTTTCAAATAACGGCAAGTGAAGGGAATCCCCGAGAAAGGTCGTCCCTAGGGGCAGATATGGCGTCCATTTCGTGTTCCTGTGCTTTTCACAGGCGCCCTACCCTCCGCTACTTGCTAGGTTCTTCCAACGACAAAGGTCAGTGTTGGATTAATTACTGCATTGAAATATATTTATATTAAAAATTACCCACACTGAATATTGAGGAATCAGTAGGCCTACTGGTCGATAATAGCTAAATACATTATTCATTTTTTCATACAACTATACCATCGAGTCGAATTTGAGGATTGTTGGGTTGAATTGGATATAGACTTTTGAACATGATTCTGAATCATGGGAATAATCAGTCTAATAGTATGCATAATGTGTCCTCCAGTCAGTATTGTAATAACTCCGATTGTCAACAAAGATTCCATTAATTGCTCCCTGATAGTTGTTGTTCTTCAGCTTCTTCATTCGATTATAAAACCATGCCACAACATTCAGCCACCCATGTTTGTCCCGTCAGCATCGGTTCATCCATTGAACAACCTTGTTCTGCTCCTTCTAGAAGACAACTGATTATTCTCTCTGCGCTTGCTGCGTTTACATTTCCGCCTACTCTTCCATATGCCTTTGCAGGTGCTATTTCCTTCCTTCTTTCTTTTGCCAACTAATTGCTTCTCTTTGTTTTAGATTTTTTTCGTTATTGTACAATTTCACCCTCAGATTCAGATGTTGATCGTATCTACACCGATGATGTGAACAAGTTCAAGATAGCCATTCCCCAAGGTGATCCAGCTTAATTTTTCACCCCAAAAAAAAGAAAAATCTTGATCTTTACATTTCACTTCACCAAGTAGCTTGCTTGAGCTGCTTCTGCTTCTTGTCCCTCAGAATGGCAAGTCGGAAGTGGAGAACCTAATGGATTTAAATCAGTAACTGCTTTCTACCCAAAAGAGGATTCAAGTTCCAATGGTATTCTTCTTTTATGTGGATCAACGTGTATTTGTTGTATATGTTTGCTAGCACTTGCATAGTCTAAATCCGTTGTTCAAATTAGTTAGCGTAGTGATCACGGGGCTGGGTCCGGATTTTACTAGGATGGAATCGTTTGGCAAAGTGGATGAATTTGCTGAGACTCTGGTTGGTTTCCTCACTTCCATTTTCAGGATTCATCTTTTCAGATGAATGTAGAGTTGTTATTTGTTCATCAAATTGCAGGTCAGCGGACTGGACAGAAGTTGGCAGAGACCTCCTGGCGTGGCTGCTAAGCTCATAGATTGTAAAGCTTCTAAAGGTAGGTGCTACTCAATTCTACTAAAAGTTCAGATCCTCCCCGGTAAATAAGCTATATTACACATGATACTGTAACTCTGGAAATCAGTGCGAATGAATGAATTTGAGCTCATGCACTCTCATTTGTGTGTGTGTGTGTCTCTCTCTCTCTCTCACATCACTAAAACACCAATCAAAGTGTTTCTATTCTCAATCTCAATGCTTGACCTAAACTATGTTTCAGGCGTCTATTACATAAATTATTCCCTCCAAAATCCTGGTGAGGCTCGAAGATATCTTTATTCAGCTATTGGGATGGCATCAAATGGTTGGTACAACAGACTCTATACGGTCACAGGACAGGTAAATCCACCTCCATTAATATCGAAAAGAGTTTCTGTTATAAACCAACCAATCTGGGGAGCTCAGTATATTATGACTACTATTTATTCATTGCCTGCCTGCTTCCTTGTAGTTTATGGAAGACAACGCCGACAAGTACGGTTCCCAAATTCAAAAGGTGAACTTAGATTTACTCTCTCTCTCTCTCTCTCTATATATATATCTGTGATGTCCAAGACTCATCTGGATCCTAAATGTCACATGAACAATCAAACACACGCCACTTGTACGATAAATCACCTAGTGATTTAGATGCGGTATAATTAGTGCAATTGGCTTTTTGGTTTTACGTTCTGAAACCCAATTACCACTTGGTTCTTGCAGGCGGTCGCATCATTTCGTTTTATATGAATTCGTGGTTACAATGGGAGAAGATTCTGTATATGGATTACATCTACAACCATCTCTCTCATAATTTTCCTCTCAGTCACTTGTTCATTTGCTTCTATTTTCAATTCTGTTTGAACGGAGGAATTGAAAACTGTATCAGCAGCGAGCATATAATAACAAGAACCCTTTACCACCGTCTCTCACCTAATGCCTTTTGAGGTTACGTTTTATTAGAGTTGGTATCGTCACTGCGCAGCCCTTTCCCTTTAGGGCACCGATATTTACAAGTGTAAGATACCAGCACAATATTATTCCAATGGAACATACTAAACAAAACGAAAAACTATGAAATTTAACTCAACTCAAATCTTGGGAACTTTTTTTCTGACTACTGCAAAAAATTACGCTTAAAACTAACACTTAAATGCACTCATTAAACTCGCCTAGTTTCGGTTGGAAAAGATGCCAAACTAAGATTAACTAATGTCATAAAACACACATGACGTGTTTATTGGGGGATGAGTAAGTCGCTAAAATTTTCAGCATTTCCAAGTCTCATCTCAGAAAGTTCAAACGATATTGCGTGCGTGTATGCTTGAGAGGGGTGAGGATTGGGATTTTGCACTAGTGCATGCAATAAAATTGAAGCAGAACAACCACTAGAGGTATGCATGGACAGGATTGGATATAGTAATCTCCCTGTCCAGTGTCCTATTTAAAAAAACATGGGCTACATTTTGCAACCAGATGCCCTGCCCTACCCGGTAAAAGCCCTAATAATTTTGGGTTAGGCATACCCAAAGTTGTGATTTTATGCTCATATTGTGAAAAAAATATGCAATTATGAACTTCTAAAATAATACCATATCCATGTGTCTTCAAAAGTTAAATAATATCTATAATTCATTAAGATTAAGGCAACAAAAATAATAATTAAAATCTTGAGATCTATTACATATAAAAAATAAACATTGAAGTCTAAGTAGTTTGTAATTATAACTTTGCATCAATTTCCCCAATATTGACAAAGATAAAGTATTTAAAAAAATAAAATAAATAATCATAATTTATAATGTAATCATATAATAATTAATAAAGTTAAAAAAAAATTAGTATAGTTATAAATATTAAAAGATATAATTTATCTACTTAATTACTTATATTTCTAAAATTACCTTCTAGTTACCAGTAATTATCATATTTTCCCTTTTAAGATAGAGAAAAAAAATAAAAAAAATAAAAGAAAGAGTGCTCATGGGCAGGGCAGCCCCTATGCCCGGTGCCCAGCCCGAAAAATATATGGGTTGTATTTTGCAATCCGATGTCCAATCATACCTTATATTTATCAGGTTGAGCAATATATTTTTATTGCGGGCTCACAGACTTACTAGGCAGCTGAACAACCCTAACAACCACCAAGCGCTTCAATATGGGCAAGATATTGAGCCACAGAACCCAAAGACGCTAACAAAGTATACTAATAACAAGTTTACATACAAAGCTGCCAATTCAAGTCAACTAAAGGCTTATTATTAAACACCTTCATAAATAAGATGAGGCCGTCCAGCGTTTTTCATTCTCCCGGAAATCCACCTGCGAAAGTCATTCTTGTAAGCAATTGATGGGGACTGCACTCATACTTGTATTAAACACCTGCAAAAGTCATACTGAATTAAATTGTCTGGCTAAAAATCTAGTCTTATACATAAAATCATAACATACATTCTGTTATTCATCATCCTTGCCCATCCAACAGAAAGAATTATGTTCGTTGACCCCAAAATTTCAAACACAAACAATAATCATTAATCATTGCAAACAAATCGGATGACTTTTCAAAGAACTCAACCTTATTCAAAGGTTTTCAAACTAGCAAAGAACTCCTAAAAATGAAAGAAAAGATAAATTGATGCACAATAAAGATTCTACTTTTCACCTTCTCCAGTGGCAGACAATCCAAATCCTGTAGGAGATATACCAAATATATTCCAAGGTGTAGAATTTTGTATGGGAAATCATAACTCTAATTAGAAAAGGGATAGCCCATCACATGAATTCTGAATATATATCAAGAACAAAACAACGCATAGATAATACTCAAATCCTCAGTCAGCCTAATAAAAGAAGACCAAAAGGGATGAATTGCATTTCAAAAGCCCAGCATCAATGCAACCAGGCCAACAATCTGCTTTCCCTAGAAAAACAGAACCCTGATGCATACCATCATTTTCATATTCATATTAACACGCACCTTAATTCATTACAAGAAGACAATTACAAATCCAAATCTCAACAAAAATAATTACAACTACAAAATATTTTCGCACAACGATTAATTAGTCCAAAAGGAAAACAAACACACATGCCCATAGATGAGATTTGGAATCAAACACGCCTGAGAGAAACGGCAAGGCACGAATCTGACTTCAGTGAGAAGCATGAGAAGAAGAAGAATAGTGAGAGTGGTGAGAGGAAGGAGAATTTATCCTATTGTAGACTTGTTCGCCGACGAGGTAAATGCCGAATACCACGAGGGCGATTCCAAATCCAAGGGTGGCGTGTAGGAGCTGATTCGAAAGCACAGGGTGCTTCCTCCACGCGTCCCTTCCCCTGAAAAACTCTCCGGTATGTCCCCTCGCCATTGCTCGCTGTTATGGCTTCAAGACCACGACTAAACTCTTTTTTCTTTTTTAAATAATTTAAAAAAAATTAAGCTCACCAAAGATCACAACTAAACCAAACGTCAGCTACGAAGAGATGTATGCACCCTATAAGGGGGTTTTCAATAGTTCTAGTGTTGAAGGCATTAACTCTTCAGATTTTTAATGTAAAATTTAATTTATAATATAAATTATATTAAAAATTAAGTTTTATATTGGGAACTGATTTAGAGGTTTATTTATCTAAAACATGGTTCAAGGAAACAGTTCGATCTCACATATGACTAGAGAGGGGTTTGTCATGAGAACGTTTGTTGTGGATAAGATTGATTGTTTCAAGAGAGTTGCAAAGTTTGATGCCTTTAAAGATACTCAAAAGTTCAATTGTGTTTGTTAATGAAAACCAAGATATTTATTTACTAAATCATTTTATCCACTCCATTTATGCTTCTCGAATAAAAACGTCCGCAAACAAACAGTTGTTACATTTATATATATCTACTAAATCATCTAATCTAGTAGTACATTTCAAAAAATTAATATAAATAATAAAAAATAGATTCATATTCTATAATAATATATGTTCAATTTTTTAATTTCTTTAATAGATTATCTCATAAGTTATTTATAAACATTTTTTGAACATAAAAATTATATCATAACTTTGACAAGAGATCCGTATCAAATTTGCTTAATTTTTTTATACAAACAAAATAGTAGTACACTCCAGTTTAGAAGGGAATCAAGGCTATTAATCAAAGTATTAATTAATTAATTAATACAATAATATCATGTTTTTTGTGTCCCCAAATTCCCCTCAGATTTTAAACTCTCTTCTCCCAAGTTTTACAATCTCTAGAGTACTTTGTTATCCCCGATGCTGACTATTTTGAACATAATAATAATAATAATAATAATAATAATAATAATAATAATAATAATTCAATTCCCTAATTTACTAGTATTATTTTGGCGATGACTTGTCTGATTTTAATTCTGTAGCTGGCAAGTGGCAATGGTCAACCTTTTCTTAGAAGATTGAATTTTCAATATGAAAGAATTTATATTATCATTTTCATGTTTGAATCTTTTGTCATCAGCTTCTTTAAATATGACGCATCTATAATTGTTTAATGATATAATGATAAGCATACACACACACACACATATATATTTTTTTAAAAAATATAAATGTGTGATTGTCTAAAATCTAAATATATCATAGTTATCATATTTGAATCCAAAATTTAAAAGATATATAAGAATATAACTTTTTTAAGTTAAAAAAAAACAAGGAATAATTAGGAGAAAGGAAACTCAAGGCTTTTTTAATTGTCCCTCATTACGAATTTCTTGGATAAATTATGAATCAAACATAACATTTACATTTCCCACTCAAATCTTGAAGAATCGTTCAAATGAAGAAAAAGGCATACAGAAAAATCTGAAGATTTGTCTCAAGAACTAATGCTTGATGAATCTCCTTACTTACCTTTTCACCTCCTTTTTCATTGACTTACCACAGTCACTAAATAATGTACAATGTCCAACCTTTTGTGTTCTATCCTGCTTACAAAAGAATTTGAAAGCTTTGTTCAGAACTAAACAAAAATATGTCATATAAATTCTTACATAGACTACTCAAAATCAATAAACTGCATTTGTCATGTGCATGCATATAATGTAAATATGTCAAAAGTGAATTCACCCATTAAAGAAAGAAAGAACCTAAATTTCTCCCAAATGATATAACCACTGTTGGTAAAGTTCTCAGGAAAAATAGAACATGAAAATGTTTCCAAATAATACTATTATGAGGTGCTAAATTGTAACAAAAAGTATAACTTGTCATATTTTTTTAAAAAAATTATCATAAGCATCTTAAAAATTATATCAGAAGTACCTAAACTTTCTTTGTACCCAAAAAAATCTAAATTTTGTCCTTGGATATTTAATTTCCTATCATAAAAGAAAACGTTATAGGGATGGTGAAAAGTGAAAACCACAGGCTTAGCTCCAGAAAAGAAGCCGTAAAAGAACATCAAGAAGCTACCCTTACCCTTCTTCGCTTGCAGTTATTCCAACATAAAAGTCCTATGCAACCTCCAGCTCCGGAGCCTGACTCATATCCCCTACAGAAAATAAAGCAGCAAGAATCTCTCATTTCTAAGATGCAAGACATTAACACCCTATAAATGCAAACATCATGCCACTCTCCAAAACAAATAATGATAGCAGAGTAACCTCAGTTTATCCTAGAACACCCCCACCCCCCTCTCTTTCAAAGTATTTTCATGCAATTTGTTGAGGACAGTACTCATGTAACAGCAAAATTCTATTTACAGTTTGACACTCACCCACACTCTAAAGCTCAAAGTCTTTTTCTTTGTTAAGAGATCAATAATTTTCCGCGGACTAAATTAAATTCCTTCATTCACAGCATAAATTTCTAATCATGCTGCGTAAAAGATGAATATATTGAAAAGTTGAAGAAATTAAGGACTTACAGATTATCTTTGTTGGAATTTGATGCTAAACTGCTACCATGCAATAAACTTGGAGACATGGGACATCGAGCTCCATTTCTACTAATCTGACCATTTTGTATGATTCTTCCATGTTTAACTTTCAAAACTTTGCCTTCATGACGAGGTTCATCTTCCCAGTGCTGAGAGGGAAATCTTGTTGAATCAATGGACTCTACTGGGTCTTTACATATAACATTTTCCCGAGGCAGGACCTGATTTTTCTCAGGTCTTGCATGATTCAATGATCCCGGAGAACCTTTTTCTACAGCCTGTAGCCACGCAGTTTCCAGCCTCTGCTCATGTACAATAGATTCAACTCTTTGTGTGGGAATTTCCTGTTCATCCTCTCTCACACCGTTTCTCCCAGCCGTAAAATCTGATGAATCAATGATGGCCTGCGAGTTTTCATCCAGCAGAGGAAAACTAGAATGACTACCCTTTTCATTTGCATGGTCTCCTTTTTTATGCCTCTCACTTCCCATTGCTGATCCTGCTTGCATGATATCAGGTAGATTTTCACCTTTACCATCTGGCAAGTGAATAATTCGAACCTCCACATTGCACCTGAGTACCATTTCCATTGAATTTGTAATACTGCTCAAAAACCTTTCAGCCCTAATTTTAATATCTTTATCTCCGAATGCAACATATGCAACCAGAACACCTGCAAGAAGAATGATATTAACAGATATATATAATGAAATTGGAATGAGGTGATAAAAAGTAGTAGCAAATTGAAAAACAGAGAAAGAAGTTCTGCACTAGGTGTATCACAAAAAAGTTATAATTTGATTTAGTCAGCACAAGAGCGTTCCATTAGCTGACAACCAATGGGTGCCATCCATAACAATGTGTAGGTGAAAGCTATAGGTTGTTGTAGAGTTTGAATTAATACCGTGATTACAATAATCATCTGGTATCTAGTGGCACAAGGGTGACAGCTAACTACACTCTGTGTGTTAAGAGTTGTGCCTAAGCAGTAAATACACTTTTAACAACCAAAATATCTAGTTGTGCTGAAAAAACCTTATCAGCTTACCTTCAACTTCACAAATAGATACAAGTTTTCCATGATTGTGGAGCAGCTGCCTCAATGTCTTAGAGTGACACCTCCCCATACAACTTTCCCAGATATCATGTAACTTGCCTGAATTTACACATTTTAACATCATATTCCCTGTAATAAGATCATCAGATGAAGCAGGTGTTGCATCATCATCTCCAAGAAATGGACTACTCGATGGCTTTGAACTTGAGCTGAAACCATCCGAATTAGACGATACATCCCTTTTATGTCTGGAATTGCCATTCAAAGGTCGTTTCTGGGACGTAGTGGGTGTTGACATTCGAGAAATATATCTGACATCTGAACTATGCTTTGGAGCAGTAACTTCTCTTGAAGCACTTGATGGATCATATTCGGAAGTCTTGCAGCTCTGTCTCCTGCCGCTGCCTGACTGGGTAAGATCTGGTGAAGGCATTGAACCAAGCTGTAACAGAGTAGCTGTGAACCATGTTGAGCGTTCACTAGAAGTCCTTAAGCGTTTATCAGCCTCTGAGAGCAGCTTCAAAGCATGCTTTAACCTCCCCAACTCCGATTCATTCACTAAGCATGAAACCCAAGCGTGCATCTCAATATTTAATCAAGTAGATCCCCATGAATATAATACATAAAGGCAACCAAGAGGGGTGAGAAAGAGGAACAAAAAATATCAAGAACCAAAATCCCTTTCTCCGCACATGCAAGCCTAAGGTCAAAAGAGATAAGCAAGAGCCAGGAAGTAGACTTGGATAGCTTTGTGAAAAATTCACTCAGCCAAATAACCTTTCTTTTCCTCATATTTTCAATTATGTAAAAAGGAAACAAATTACAGCTGACAATTGTAAAGTTTCATCAAATAGAAAGTAAGAGAGCACCGTTAAAATATACAAATGAGAATGTGGGCATGCATTACTCAGTCTAGAGAATAAATCAGTAAAATAGAACACTAAAGGTGACCAAAGAAAAAAGATGCCAGAAGCATCACATCATAGAGGACTACTGATAGTATATTTACCAGGGCAAAACCTTCATTAAAGAAGCTCGTGAATCGTGACTTATAAGTGTCATAGGGCAACGTTATAAATAGCAAAATTAAGACAAGGAAAGAGAATAAAAACCATTTAAAGATTTTAAAAGAGATTGCACTCACGATTTCGTCCGCCAAAATACGAATCACTAGGTTTGGCATCAATGACAGTATATGATCCAGCAATGATGTCCATAATGAGGCATGCCATTTGTGATATCAAAATAATTGGATCAGCCACAGAATCCATCACTTCTCTGGCTCTCTTCACTGTTTCTGAGGTATCTGATGACATTGCTAACTCCAACAGCTCTAGTAGTTTTTCATCCGAGACAACACCCACCTGTTGCAGAAAATAAATGACAGCATTAAGTTTGAATGATGTACTCAAAACAAAATGTCACTAAACTGAAGCAGAATGCTTCAGTTTTCAGATATGTCATAAAACGATAGTCACAAAAACTCACAAGTTCATTGACAAGTGAAGCAGTAATTCTTTTCCCCAGCAAACTCAGTTGTTCTAACATAGTTTCTGCATCTTGAAGCGAACCATCTGCATTTATAGCAATAAGGTCCAGCGCATCTTTTTCAACATCCAGGTTCTCCTCAGCAGATAGTGTCCGCAATCTGCCCACAATATCACCATCTTTAATTTTGTTAAAAAGGTACTTCTGGCATCGAGACTGTATTCTTCGTGGTACATTGTCCAGATCAGTTGTTATAAATATGAACACAACTCTACTAGGTGGTTCTTCTAAAAACTTCAGAAATGCCAGCCATGTCTTAGAGGGAAGCAAGTGGCACTCATCTATCACACATACAGTGTATCGTGAGGAGGCTGATGGTGATCCTACTGATAGTCTTTTCAATAGATACCAAACATTATCAATCCCTTGCTTACTGTTTCCATCAACTTCCAAGAAATCCCTACTCTTTCCAGAATTGAGATCAGTGCAATTCCTGCAGTATCCACAAGGCTTACTTACATCAGGAGCTGTACAATTAAGGGCAGCAGCAAAAATTCTGGCTGTTGAAGTTTTACCACTACCACGAGGACCTTGAAAAAGATAAATGGGAGCAATTCTATCCCTTGAAATAGCTTTCATAAGTGACTGAACCACAATATTCTGGCCAATCAAGTCACTAAAGGAAATAGGCTTATACTTCTGACTGAAACTCATAGCATTTTCTTGTGTGCCTTCCTCATCACCTTCCCCATCTACAGGCACAATCTCCAAACCATCTTGACTCCTACAACTTGATGACCATCTCCTTCCATCTAACCTGCTTAAACCCTCGAGATAAAGTTCCCTTAAGTTTGAGGAAAGTTCATCATCGCTCCTTCCAGTTCCTACTGATGACCCTCCTCTAACATCACCACTGCTGGAGAGCAGTGGAAGAACACCCTGAGCGCTCCTTGAAGAAACCCTCCACTTGTTAGAGCTTGATAAGGACCTTCGGTGTCTTGTATAAATAGTTTGACTTCCACAGAATAAGCTACTTCCTTTCCGCCTCAAAGTCTCTGAAAGAGAAGGAGAACAACAAGTCCTACAAATCCCTCTATTCTTTGGAGTCCTCTTGGACCAATAGCAAGGAATCCCGCATCCCCTCTGGCGAGGCAAATCCAAATGATCGTCTACCTCATCATCACCATCATTCAATGAGCTAGTCGTGACATCCCAGGATCCAACAGTACTTGAATTATAGTGACCATACCTATTATAAGAGCATGTTGATAACGCAGGAGTACTATAAGTATAAGAAGAGTCCTCAGTTTGGCTACTTCTCCGTAACTTTGGGGAAGAACGAGACCAATTCTTACGCTTGAGTTTCAACAGCAAACGAGATGACCCTAAAATTCGCCTTAAATCCTCAGAATTGCAGTAATCTTCAGTATCATCAGATTGTTCAATTGAGTTCTCTAGAAATGTCCTGGAATTTACAAACTTCCTACCCAAATTAGTTTCTGGTTGCCGATATTTTGATAAGTTATCCAAATATGTGTTATTTTTCCTACTCTTTCTCTTGACGCTGCCCATTTTTCTTCTGGCCGAAGAAAGATGATTAGTGAGTCCACACCGGAAGATAGAAGAAGGTCTCTCATCTCGCAAGCAAGTGTCGCTCTTCGAATCGAAACCTCGAGCATCGCTCAAGGAATCCTCGAAACTTCCCAGAAGAGATGAAGAAGACCCGTCGTTGCCGCCACAAGCAGCAACAGCATCCTCACCATCACCATCACCATCACCATCACCATCATTTTCTTCCTCTACGTCGTCGTTTTTTGCCACTCTACTCTTGTCGCCTGAAGATTTGTAATTCTCCCAGTTGCGCAAGGACACGCTATTCTCTTTTCCTCTGTAGAAATTGTTCTTCCATGCAGAAGCAGAAGCAGAACGAGCCGTAACGGATCTCGAGGAACTAAGAGGAGACTTCCAGGACGACGTCGTACCGGGATCCCTCAACACACGAGCAGCTTTACGGATTTGAGTGAGGTCCTTCTTCTTGAGGTGAAGCTTGCTAGGATCAGAAACCGGTCTTTCAGACATTATTGTTAGCAACTTGGAAGCTTCAAACTCAAACCAATGCCTCAGAATCAAAAAGAAGCAAGACTGAATTCCATGTATTTACAGAACAAAAATGCAAATTTGCAAACTTAGAATCAAGGATCGGAGCAAAAAGCGTAAAGTTGTAGAAATGACGAAAGAATGGAAGGTGGTGGAACAGCGCATGAGTTATAGGGACTTGTGAAAGCAGATCTGTGAGGAGTAGCTGAAGCCTAAAGCTGTGTTTCTGTCTCTTTCTCGTTGTTTGTTTCTTAGGGTTCTATTTGGCGCCCCAATTGAATTCTTGAATCCGTGATACTGTTGTGACCGTAACTCTGTGAGAGAGTGGGGAGATTCTCTGGGACCTTTTGATCTGGGTGATGAACTCAATTCAAAGCACTTACATAAAAAAGGAAATAAATCAGGAAAATTACTTTTAAGATTTAAGAATCTAAAATATTTATATTAATTTTTTAAAAAAATAATATCATCCATAATCTTGAAAATAACATTTAGAAGAAAAAAATTAATTTAACAACAGTCACAGTTTTAAAAAATTACAAGAAAATGACATAACTCTCATTCTCTCTTACCGCTAATTAAAGTCAAAATATGCTTTCCGTTTTATAATATATGTCTTCTTAGTAGAAATATTTTCTTTTATGTATTTTTAAATTCTAAAAGAACATTTATTATTATTTTTAAATATATCCTTACTTATACAAGTTATATGAAAATAAATTAGGATTATACTTATATCAAAATTTTTATATTCATTTTAACAAAATTTTCAATTACATCATCTATGTATACTTTATTTGTTATGTGTGTATAAATTAAATAAAAATATTAAAAAAAGTCAAATAAGAAAATGAGATTAAAAAATTTAATGGAATAAAGATAATAAAGTTGATATAAATTATCTCCAATAATTTATCAATTGAATTAAAGGCAAATTTAACAATACGATCAATATTATAATGTATTGATTTTTAATATTTATGTCTTATCCTAAAAAACTTATATTTAATTACATGGGTTGAATGGTTAGGTTAGCTAATGTCATTTAGTGAAATAAAATTTATTTTTTATTATTTTATATCATTATTTAATTAAATTATATTTAAATATTATCAGATTAAATTGAATAATTTTTTAAAATATATTTTTTTATTCACATAAATTCAAACTACGTATCTCAATGCTATGGATATGTACTTTTTGACTTTGTTGCTTATGTCGTCAGTACGCTCTGACCTGATTGCATGTGTAGGCCTTTTAATTTGAACTCTGTGGATATTAAAATTCTTCCATTTATGTATTATATTCCTATTTCAGGTGTTTTTTTTTAAAAAAAAATAGCCGTTACAAATAAAGGCCCACCTAATAAGGCTGGGTTTTTTGGTACAATAAGCTTTAAAAAAAGGGGTATTACAAAAATAAACTACGAGTTTCAGGGTAATTTTGTTTATTTTTTTTAAAAAAAAAAACAAGAGTAGCCTATTGAAACAGACTTTTAAATTATTATCCCTTCAACTCAGGATGCACTGTAATGGCAGAGGAGCTATCATAAATTTTCTCCACTGAGTTTGTATTATCTTTTTGTGTATATATAATATAAAAAAATTATAAATTCTATGTTTATAACATATAAATAATATAATTTATTTTTAGGAAAATTATTATTGAGTAACATCTAGTTTTTTTTTAATTTAATTAAAAAATATACAGATAATAAATTAAAAATTAAAAAAAAATTATAAGTGTCTCAAGAATAATTTTTTCTATATTTTTTGAATGCTCTTAAAAGGGTTATTTTATAAAATAAATAATAGTAGTCTATTCTATAAAGATGAGAGCTAGAGATGGAAAGTTATTTTAATTATAAATATAAAATTTTAAATTTATTTTATTTTTTAAATTTATAATATTTTTTAAAAAAAATATTGATTATATATATTAAAAAATTTATCAATTAATAAATATATTTTTAATGTAAATAGCAAAAATGAATATTTTTAAAAATTAAGATATTTTTATACATAATTAAATTAATTAATTCTTAATTTCTATAAATTAATTATTTAATTTTTATTTTAAAAACGGAGGAATAGCATATAGCTAACATGTTTAGGATTGTGCCGATAAAATTAGGCGTAACAGTGATTATGACAAGCCGAGAGTGAACCTTTTTTACTTTTTGAACATCGAAAAGTGACATTTGGAGCCTTCAATGAGCGTGTCTTTCAAAATTAGGTACGTGGCCACTCACTTTCTTTTCGACCAGTGACCATCCAATTTTTTTATTCAAACCTTCTAATATACTCTTCCTAAATAGTTAATTTTAATTTTAAATATAAAATATATTTATTAATTTTTTAAATTATTTTTATTAATATCTTCTTAATAATAATCAAATAATAAAAAAATTAAAAAAATATTTAAAATATTTAAAAAATATATAATATATTAATTAATTTTATAAATCTAATCAAATTAATTAAATATATTTTATATTAAATAATATAATTATTATTTTGTTCAAGCCATAATTTTGAGTATCTCAAAAGTTATCATAAGAATTAAAAAAAATATTAACTTGAGCTAAATCAGATAAGTTAAAGTAGTGAGTTTGTGAGGTATTACATCCAAATATAGGGATGCTCAATTATGTGTGGAATGTGGATCATGTTTTGCTAGATGATGTGTGTTTCTTTTATTTTATTTTGGGACCACTTGTTATATAAAAAGTGAAATGCTGAAGCAGTCTCTATGTTTCACCTTGACAAATATGATTTGACATATATTTAGATAAAAATTTTAAAAAATAGCTTTTAAAGAAAAATTTATAAAAAAATTATTTTAAATAAATGAGTATTTAGATAATTATTATAAAAAATTATTAAAAAAATATATTTGTATTAAATATAAGAGAGATAAGAGAAGAGAGAGGGTGGTGAGGAGAGATAGTATAAAAAAATAAGAGTAAAATAGTAATTATATTATTTATAAGCTTTTTTACTATTCTATAAGTTAATTTTAATAGTTTATTTAAAATTTTAATTTTAAATTATAATTTAGTTTTAAAACATTTTTAGATAGATATGATTATTTATTTTAATATTTTTTAAAATTAAAATTTTACTTAAAAAATAACTTTTAAAAACATGTTAGTTTGTTTTCCAAACACGCTTGGTTTGGGCGTTCAAGGGGGTTGTCTCGGCTTCAAAAATAAGTCATGATTTATACCGGATATCAAGTACTTATATAAAAAAAAAACTACTGATATAAGATATAAAATTTATTGAAAAAAAAAAATTTAGCTCCCTAATTTTAATTTAATTATAATTTAATCTTTAAATTTTTATTTAATATAATTTAATTTTTATATTTTTCTTTTAAATAAAACTCAATTCTTAAATGTAACTTAAATCTTTAAGTTTTAAGAAATAACTTTACCTTTTATAATTTTATTTTTTTTAATGTAAGAATTAGGATTTTAAATGGTTTAAAACTATATAGTCAATTTGGCACGTTGGCCTATAAAAGGCAATGGGTTCAAATCACACACTCAGTAAAAAAATTGTTAATAAATAATATATAAATATATTTATAAATACTCTTTAAATTTAAAAATATATATATTAATTTTTATAACCTTTTAAAATATAATTTTTTTAATTTTTTTATATAAAAAATAAGAACCAAATTGCAAAAACTTAAAATTTATAAGGGGTTTCAATTAAATTAAAATTATAAAAATTAAATTATATGGAATTAAAATTATGAATTAACTACATATAATTACTTAAAAATCTAGTTGATTATGTATATGCGTGTGCGCATGAGGACCCACCGATCTTACACGTGTATATATGCATATGTATAGAAGGGAGGATTAGTTCAATCAAATATGAGAGTGTAGCGCGTGTGTGGTATCATTTGTTAGGAAACATAAGAAAAGGTCAGGTTCGCCCTTTGACATCTGATTGAAGGATCGAACTTATCCATTTATATTAAATCAATTACACTCTTTAATCATAAACAATTTGATGAATCCCTCATTATTAGATCCGATGTGGGGGGATGAATGGGCGGGTGGGAGGGTGAGGCTTGAATCTGTCATGGCCCTTTTTCTCAGTTGACTTTATTAATTACTTGATATTTTTATTTTTAAAAAAATATATTTTATGTAAAAATGAAAACTACCCTACACATTTTTTTTTCTTAAAAACAAATTAAATTGTACAAACCTTTAAAGACTACTAATAAATTACATGCATATAATTAATATATAAAATTAATTATATAAAAATTATTTGAATAAATGTAAGAATTGAAGGGGTTCTTAAAGTTAACTAAGTATGTGTTTGGGTACAGGATTTAAAAAGCTTTTTTAGATAAAATTTTAATTTAGAAAAATTTTAAACAAATAATCATGTCTATCTATAAGTGATTTTGATAAAAATTATAGTTTTAAATAAGCTAATGAAACTAATTTTTAGACTCTTCTATTGACTATCCAATTATTATCTTACCCCTATTTTTTTACACTATCTCTCCTCTTCCATCTCTCTTTTCCACATTATCTCCTCTCTCATCCCACCCCTTTTTTATACCCTCTCTCATCTCTCATATTTTTATTTAAATCATATATTTTTTAGTAATTTATCAATATGAAAAGTGATTATATTACTGATCATCTAAACATCTCTATTTTTAAAATATATTCTTTCTAAAATCTATTTTTTTCATAATTTATTCTCTAAAATATATTCTTTTTAAAATTTATTTTCTAAAAATTAATCCAAATATACTATATAAA
Source organism: Leucaena leucocephala (assembly GCA_037074615.1). Classification (NCBI taxonomy): domain Eukaryota; kingdom Viridiplantae; phylum Streptophyta; class Magnoliopsida; order Fabales; family Fabaceae; genus Leucaena; species Leucaena leucocephala. The sequence goes on from CM073550.1 coordinate 14,461,206, forward strand.
AAACCTTTTCATCGGCCACGGCGGTCCATATTCCAAAATTTTGGAGAGTTATGCATAATTTAGCATAGAAAAGAGTATGGTTACATTACATCATTTTTTTTCTTTTTTTTTTATACATACAATTTTTTCTTATATTATGATGAATTAATCTTTAGTGTTAGTAAACAAAAGATACTCCTGATATCTCATGAAAAAAAACTCATAATTACATATATCTGAAGAAAAAAATAGTTTTGTAGCTGTTATCTATATTTTTCATGTGGGGGTGATTATTGATAAAAATAGGAAATGGAGTTGCGACCACATGCTGCTACTGGTTGACAGTTTTGTGGTCAAATTTACGAATGCCATTCTTAAGGCACAAGTGTAGAAGTGGGTCCCATCGGTAAAGTAAAGGGATTCATTCAACTTTGCTTCTAAATTGGGCTTTCCATTATTAATCAATATCTCCCCTTTCCTTTCGTTTTGCTTTTCATTCAAAAAGTTGATGAGATACCTATCATTTGAGCATTTAACTGATTAAAATATGATATCTATAATTATTTAGAGTATATTTGATCTCTAGAGAATATTATTTTATTGTAGTTTTAATCGCGGTATTTAGGGAAGTATCTTAACTCTTAAATATCTAGGTTTACGCGTGAGGATAATAGATGGTTCGCCCTATCCGATATTAGTATCGCCTAGGAAGAAGGGAGACTTCACACTGCCCTTAGATTATTGGTGAATCTAACTCCTTTCTAAAAAAAATTTAACCAAAAAAAAAAGTTCATGAGATGAGTTTTATAAACTTACTAAGAAAACACATAGTACCTTACAAATACTCTAAATATAATTTAATAGTTCACTTTATCTCTTAAACTATTACTATTAATAACACGTATTAAAAAAAATTATTTATAAAAAAATTCTCTGTTTATAATTGTCTTCTAATATTTGTAACATTTTCGTTTGACTTTTTCAGTGAGTAAAATAATAAAAAAAAAAATTGACAGAAGCAGTAAATGATCCAAACTACCTGCCATGTCCATTGCGTGTGGAAGCCATCAAGCTTGTGCCCTAAAATGAAAGAAAACAATCAAAATGTTGAGCAGTTGATGTCTGTTTAGTATACCAAAAATAAATAAAATAAAATATAAACAAATAATATAAAAAAATTCATGTAAAATAGCACTCTTATTTATTTCTGAAAAAATAATACAAAATAAGTTTTTCCTCTTCTTCACATAACTTCACTAAATTTCTATTATTAATCAAAAAGTCCAAAACCCAAACATTAAAACGGGAAGGTGATAATGATAAAATTGTAACATCTACTTAAAACTAAGAGATAAATTAAGAAATTTGACTATCGTAGTTATAATAATGACTAACTTTGGAGTTTTTCACTAAATGAAGCGAGTGTCTAGAAGCTTTCTTCAATAACCCACTAAAAATGGTCATAATCTTTTTGTTGTACATTTCATAAAACACAATATTTGAAGGAGTCATATGGACATCAGTCTTAAATCAAACATGCTTCTACACTCTCATGCTACTTAGTCTAGACGTGGATGGGTGCGAAAGTAAACATTTAAACATGAGTATAGACGGAACTGGGTTTTGATACCATGAGACAATGTTTAGAAGAAATGTCCCTAAGTAATTCATTATCTAGATATCATGAGGTAGGTATTTATACAAAGAGCTTTCTTAATTACCAACTACTTATATTTATACCAACTACTTAATTACATCATATTAATGGTTATCAAGAACAAAAAAAAAAAGAACGATCGGAGAGAAGCTCATTTAAATAAGCTTTAGAATATTGACTGAACACATTGTTGTAAAAAAGTGGGTGTGTTAAATAAACTAAAATTCCATATTGCTTGGGAAAATGAATACTCAAGAGTATAAATAATAAAATACAATTGTGGGCTAGTAAATGGGTCTAGAAGAGAGGTGGACTCACACACACGATAATGGGCTATCAATAAGAAATTCAGTTGAAATCCGGCGATTTCCCCCTACGCATGATATTGGACACTACATGAATTTGGAAGGTTAACGATAGTTTCCTTTTGTTAACGTTGGCATTATGGCTGTTGGGAAAAGGACCATTGGCGCCAGAAAGGTGTGACCTTACCGTCCGATAGGCATCGCGCTGGTTCGGTCCTAAGGTCGTCCCTCAATCGATGTTTATGTGCCTCTTCGTGCTTATAAAAGCAGCATACAAGGATATTGCAGATATATGTGCAACAACGCTCGTTCTCTCTTGCCCATTTTTCTTTGAGTTTATTTTCTTCCGCTATATTATGTTCCCTTGTTCCCACAAGAAGAATCCGTTTAATCCTAGGGAGTATCACTTCATCTTGTCAGTTGTCGCGGAATAACTTTTAAGGACAGTATCTTTAAACACGACTCAGATTGGTTATTCTTTTTGCAGGTCCTGACGCTTACACATATGTCACTTGTAAGAGAGCAAGAAAGATAACTGACCATTAACCCTTTGGTTGAAGAGCTAAAATGAATATATTTGATCGCCTTGAAGGCTCTAACTATTCCAAAAAGTAAGGCGCCAAATAGTAAAAAGTTATACATCTTGGCAAATCTCCCACCATAAGAATGAAGCGCATAGACTATTGAAGTATAACATGATCAAATATATTCACGATAACTCTATCATTTAGATGTTCCCTAACATTAAGTCGCTATTTCAAAGTATCGATTAAGTCGGTATCAATATAATTTTCATGTGATATAACATAGACTATCAGACTCATGTGGTTTTCTAGAAATTAAAGTGTGATCTATAGTTCTTTTGACATTTTTGAGCCTTCTTGAAAGCCTGCGAATTGCGTTTTGGTGAGCTTCGTTATGACGCCCATTAAATTGAAAGTCCTAGATGATATCGGCCTAAGAGTGGAATTCCTAAGCCGATATTTCTCTTAAAATTTATGAGCCTTCTTGAAAGCTTGTGCTTTGAAGAGCATCATCTATTGTCCATTGAATTGAAAGTCCTAGATGATATGAACCTAAGGGTGAAATACTTTGATTTTGAATTATATTTGATCTTGCTTTGATAACAAGAGGAGGATATGAAGAACTATATTGATGGAATCAAGCCAAAACTAAAAATAAATGTAGTTAAAAAGAATGAAAGAAGTATCATATGGTTATTAACAATACTAGTATTCGATAACTTGCAGGCAAAAATCCCATTATCAATGGAGGACTAATTGTGATGAGTTTATCATCTCAACTTCTTAGATTTTGCAGAGGAAGAAACATGGGTAATGTTTCCTTGAGAGAAGGAAAACATAACAGCCCGGTGGTTGAATGGTCACCCGCTAATTGAAATTCATTGCGAAACAAAAAAAACAAGGGAAAATTAAAAAAGAATGACTTAGGAAGAAGAATAAGAATATTTACTACAAAAGATTGTAAAAACTCTAATTATTTAGAATAACTAAATACTAAAATATGAATTTAAAAATACTAAATTGTCCCTCGGCAAAGCTCGCACGTTTGCTCCTACATTATATATTTTTAAAACTAATATAATTTCTTCAATTTCATTCAATTAAACCGTCTTTTCTTCAAACTTTACAACTTGTATACTTATCCATTAAATAAGTTGTACAAATATTGCTCAGTTTTGTCAAAGCTAGAATTTTATTTTTAAACTCGTCACAAAATTTGATTGCAAATAAAAATTATATAATTTTAATAAAACTCCAAAAAAATTTATAATTTATTCTATATGTTCAAAAATAAAAAAATTATGCAATTTTAAACAATTCAAGAAATTCTTTTTTATCCATAAAATTCAAGAAAGTTTGTATAAATAAGTTTAAAAACTTAATAATATAAATAGATGAATACCAATTTTAATAATTAAATACTATATTGATGATTTGGATATGGATCTTGGTAAATTAATAAACAAATTAAAGAATCTGGCCTAATGATGAGGCGTTTTAATTTTATTTTTTTAAAATTATAAAGACAGGTCAGAAGTTGTAAAATTTGGGGAAAATTCTGTTTAATTTAGTGAAATTTAATTATTTATATTATTTTTAAAAATAAAATGTAGGAGATGATGGGGGAGGAAATGTAAGAGATTTGGACAGGGATAATTTAGTGTTTGGTACTTTTAAATAATTATAATTTTTATGGTCCTCTCCCATAAATATCATTCTCGTGAGGACCTTCTCTCTAATTTTCCCAGAAACAATCAATCCATGGACTAGAATCTTTGTTCTGGCCATTGGAACAAGCATATAAATACCAAGTAATAATAACAAAACAGACATGTGATTGACTCTGTATTGGGCCTCATGGAAACCATGTTTGGTTTAATAGCAATCATAATTTTAACATCCTTCTTCAATTTTTAAAGAATAGTATTTTATTATAATTTTAATATAAGTATTTAAAGAGGTATCTTAATTCTTATGTATTTAAGTTTACTCTTAAGAGTATTAGATGGCTAATCCTACCTAATATTGGTATCATTTAAAAGGAAGAGAGACAGGGTGAACTTAACCCTTTTCTAAAAATTTATATAACCAAAAACAATCTTTTTGTACAAAATTTTAATTAGAAAAAATTTTAAAATAAATATTCATATTTATTTAAAAGTGTTTTTGAATCAAACTATAGTTTAAAATTAATTTTAAATAAGTTACTAAGACTAACTTTTAAAATAGTAAAATAACTTATAAACTACCTATTTACCATTTTATCTTTTTTTAGAGTCTTTCTCCCCTTCTACCTTTTCTCTCTTTCTCCATCGTCATTTTCTTCTTCCACCATCACTTCTTCCTCCTCTTCCTCTTTCTTCTTATTCTTTTTCTTAATCCTTCTAGTAATAACTATTTAAATATTTATTTATCTATAATTATAATTTTTTATAAACATTTATCTAAAAATCTTTTTATTAAAATTACTAAAAAAATCCTTTCTTTTAATTTTTTTTTTTAAAAATCTATCCAAACACCTACATTATATCACTATTTCTTCGTGGCTGAATTTAGTTTCCAAATTCCAAAGTGGATTAACTCGATAAAACAGAACTTTCGTTAGTAACGTAACCTATTATAGGATTCGGCAAGAAAGGAATGAAATGAGAGACAGAGAGAATATTCTAGAATGCGCGGTTCATTATATTCTATACATTTTTTTTTTCTTACACATGAGATTGAAAATGTGTCGTTTAGTAACAATATGATGTATCAACGGCAATGGCACAAGGTGCAGCGTAATGGCGTCCGCATTGTGATGAGCACCGGACGCTCATGATGCAAGCGGCGAGATTACATGAAGGGCAGGGGACGGGTGTTTCTCCTCCCAGTCCTTCTAGGACGGTGTTCCAATTTTATGGCTCTTTTTATTCTTCATCCCTCTTGCTGATAAAAAAATAAATAGATCTATTATAATATTTTAATTTTAATTTTTAATAATACTATTAAAATACAATTTATAAAATAACTTAAAATTTAGAATTTTAAAATTAAGAATTAAGAGATTAAAAAAATAATAAAATACTGTTAAAAATTTAAGTTAGTAAATATTTACTAATATTTAATCTTTTATACTTAAACTATTATATTCATAATATTATAATCTATTTAATCTTTAATATAGAACATTTCTAACTACTTTTCATATATATTAAATTTATTATAAATTGTTAAACTTTTCTAACTTACTTCTATTTAAAACATAGAGTTCAAGAAGCTTCTTTCAAAAAAATATTAAATATCAATTAGTGATAAAGATAAAATAGAAAAAGAATAATTAATATGATTGTTAGTACCTTATAATAAAAATAAAAAATACCCTCTAATTAGTATTTTATAATAAAGACTCTAATTTATTTGTTCATCTTACAAAAAAAAATTGTTACGATCTTGCTTCCTCTAACTCTAAATTTTTAGTTGCCACTGATCATTCATGCACACCTGTTTTGGGTTTAATTTTGTTTTTTTATATAAATTTTTTAAAAAATAATTAAGTTTATAAATAATACTAATATTAAATAAAATAAATTATTAATTATTTTTAAATATAAATTTAAGTAAGATGTCAATGTAAGAGCTCACTTGCTTCATCCATTCTTCCTTCCTTGGTTGCTGGGGCCCAAGTTTTTTAGTGTTCTTTTTTCCTTTAATTTATTCCAGCTTGGACCCATCGTCCGTGGGTTCAGCTGGCAAATAGGTGAGACATACTACCATTTAGAGTGTGTTCGAACCCTGGGGAGTACCACTTTGTTGTGGTTCCAGTCGCGGCGTTTGGGGAGGCATCCTATCTCTCGGGTGCTTAGGTTTACTCCTGAGGGTAATAGACAGTTCGTCCTGCCCGATATTGATATCGCCTAAGAAGAAGGGAGACTTCGCCCTGCCCTTGGATCGTGGGTGAGCCAACCCCTTTTCAAAAATTTTTGTACCAAAAAAAAAAAAATTATTCCAGCTTGGGATCTATGAACCATATATCTTTGTTCTCTTTCTTTTGCTTTTTTCTAATTTTCATCTTTCCAGATTCTTATAATATTTCTTGTAAAATAAAAAGATACGGTAGATTTCATAATTTTTCTAATTTTATAATTGATTCGAAATAAGGAAATAGATAAAAAATAATTACATGTGTATAAATATTTATGACAAAAAAATATATATTATATATACACAATAATAAATAACGTGTAAAATTATATATTTATATAAAAAATTTAATAATATAATTCATAAATAGGACAATAAAATCTTTTATTTGTTTGATAAATAGGACCAAAGTCATATTTTATTATTTAATTAGAGACATGACTAAAAATAATAATAATAATAATAATTTTAAAAATGAATAACAGATACTCATTAAAATTTAAATTATAAGATATTGCAATATATTTTATTAGGATCTGCATCCTCTTATAATCTTTTTTTCTCATGATCCATTCTACTATTAGATAAAAATGAAAAGGTTAAATGTAATATCTTAAAAATTATTATTATTATTATTATTATCATATGTCTACAATTTAGTTTTTCTTTTAAGTAAAAAATGCGTAGGGTAGTTCCTATTTTACATAAAATATATTTTTTTTAATAAAAAAGTTGAGTAATTTATAAAGTTAACTGAAAAGGGGGCAACGATAGCTTCAATCCTCACCCACTTATCCACATGGATCTAATAACGAGTGATGCATCAACTTGTAAATGATTAAGTGTGATTGATTTTATATAAATGGATAAGCCCTAGCGTTCAATCGAATGAGAGCCATCATGCCTGTGCCCAACAATGAAAGAAAACAGTCAGAATCTTGATCTCTGTTTAGTAGAAGAAAAATAAATACAATATAATATAAACTAATAATGAAAAAATTGTAACATAATACAATATAAACTAATACAATATAATATAATCTTGATCCCTAAATTTCCACCCAAACATCAAAACATGGAGGGGATAACAAAATTGTAACATCTACTTAAAAACTAAAAGAGATGAACTAAGAAATCTTTCTTCAAACTAGCCTAGTATAACAATGACCAACTTTGGAGCTTTTTACTAACTGAAGTCAGTACCCAGAAGTTTTCTTCATGGACCTGCTAAAAATGGTCAATCTTTTTATCGTGCATTCATAATACAAAACATTCTGAAGGAGTCATGTGGACACCACTCTTAGATCAAGCGTGCTTCTATACTGGCATACTCCTCAATTTATAAGAAGATTAAATTAAACATAGATGACTCAAAGTTTAATATTTTCTTGCTTTTCAAGTTTCGTCATTTCAATCACTAATAGGTTGGAAGTTGGTGAAACTGATCTCATTAGATTATCTGCATTCTTCAAAACAAAAAATGTCAAAACTCAAAAAGAACTATTGCATATGAACTATCTAAATTTGACCCAAAGAGCAGGGAGGAATAGAAGCCAGTTTGGTCTTGGAGATGGTGCAACATATGAAAATTACAGCCACTTAAATATTGCGCCATGCCGCACGTGTCCATATTTGTGTCAATATTCAATGCTTCATGTGTGCAAGCAAGGTTATCAGATAAAAAGGTGCATCACAGACGATAAATAGTTATAGTCTACCTAGGATGCTGAAGAAGAAATACATCAAATCTGCATAAAAACAATCAGATATATTCATATAATATCCTTGTTGCCAATGCCTACTTAAAAACACAATTAACAAGATTAGACACAGTAGGAATAAACACTAGCAAAACTTTAAATTACGTCTGCATTGCCATTCATGTTCAGTTGACTAACACAGGCAACCAACGTTCTTAACTTTTAAAATTTTTATCAAACATTCTAAACCTTGTCTGTCCTGTTTGGCTGGATATCCTCCAGAGCTTCTAAACTCTAGCCCTCTTGTTACTGCAGCTAGGGCACTTGTATTGCTTGATGTGTTCAGCCTTAGCAGGGGTGATTTTCACACATTTGCCATGGAACCATCTCTCACACACATCACAACAGATCCAGAACTCATCAGTGCCATAACTTTCACCGCATGCTCCACATGTTGCCCCTTGTTCGTCATCTTCTTCCTCTTCCTCTACGCTCTCATCCTCTTCTTTGGGAGGAGGAGACATTTTCACTCCCTTGGGCTGAGTGTCAGATTGGGAGGACTGATAAGAAGCAAGCATCCAAACAGAAAGACCAAAGAAACTTATCAAAATGAGAAGTACCAGAAACATAAACTAAGAAGATTAAGTTGAAACTTGCTTACCACCTTCCCACTTGACTTGCTTTTGCTACCATTGTTGTGAGCAGCTGACTGATCCTTTGATTGCTTGGCGCTTCCTGTCACAACTTCAAATATGGTCGGGAGATCATTTATCATCTGAAAAAGCCTTTTCCTGCACATACCGATGAGAAGCCAAATCAGAAGCATCTTCCAATTAGAATGTCACAGCCTGATAGTTTCAGGATTTCTATCAATATATTGATCCTTCCTGGGCTCCTTCCACAATTTTCCCCCTTTTGTTTTCTCCTCTTTCTTTTGGGGCAAAAAAGATATCAGTTATCATGTCTTCCGTACTCTGACTGGTCTAGGTTATTACTTCTGTCTTAAAGGGATTATATGGTGGACTGAAATGGGAAACAGGATAAGATATTAAACTGCCTTTGCTCTGCCAGATATGAGCCAAAATTTTATACATTAACCATGAAATGGTTGTAGCAGTGAGGCAACAAGCTTGTGCGTGGAAGACCACGAACTAACTAAGACCATAAATAGTTGGTCTCTTGACTGCGCAACTAATGTAAGGCCATAATAGTATCCCATCAGGATTCTAGACTTCCTCACAAAATACAAGTGAATACAATTTCAATAAGCAATGTTGCTGTCTAGATATACATCAATACTACCAGTTGCTAGAAACTTGATATAACCTACTATGTAAGACCACGTAATTTCCAAAACACTGTATCAACATGAAATTCCAAAGGCGAACTCATTGAAGTATTAAAAATTTCTCTATGTAGGTGGACACTCAACTCCTATTATAATATCTCAATGCTAACAAAACATTAGGGCGTCATAACCAAAATTTACAATCCAAATTCACTTCAAACAATCCTAAAAATTTCATTAGATTCAAAAAATACTACTAAACAATATCAGTAAACATTCCAATTAGCATACATAGAACTAACATGTGAAATGTACAGAGTTGCCACAAATAATAATTTATCCCGAAAAAGAAAAAAGACCTCAGCAACAATAGAAGACTTGTAACAAAAAACCGTCGGACTATAACTTTCAAACAAATATTTATTTCACTTAAACACAGTGACAGAATTTTTTTAAGGAAACAAAGGAGGAACTTTACTGTAGTGAAGGCACAACTAATATTAGCACTTTGTTAAGATGCTTCATTGGAAAATGAAAGAGGAGGATAATTAACAAGACGTGCAAAACGAAAGCACAAAAGTAAGGGTTTTTTCTTACAAGTGTCAAGCTTTAGCACTTTGAAGAGTGTCAACAAAGAAAATATGAGCATCCAGAAGCTATGGCATCTAAGTAGTATTAGGAATAAATTAATAAATATCTCTTTTCTTCATTATTCATACATTATCATAAAGATGCAAATGTCCTAACAAAAATGCATATTATTGAAGATTTTGAAAATTAATCAAAAGACTATCCTGCTGCTTTCATTCTTTATTTTGTAAACAAAATTAAGAACATACTAAGCTTATAATAAAATTTCATCTAAACAGGCCACACTGAATAAATTGAAAATTCCCAACGACCTAAAAGTGTTAAAGAAACTTGATCAGACCAACCAAAACAAACTTGATCCCCTGGACAGTAAGAAATGAAGAAAGAGAAACCCAAACTAAAAGCATTGCTCAATCTAAGACATTTACGGGAAAAGTACAAGTGCTGGATGGGATTAAGTTAATGCAGGACAAAATTCCAAGGTTTATAAGTGTAACACTTTTTGTATATGTGTAATAGGAGATCAAGAAATCTTACCTTTCATTCTTACCAAATCCAAAGCGGGCACCAAAATAGAAAGACACAGCAAGTAGCCATGAGTCACTGTGAACTGCAACCAGTGACAACCAATCCTTCTCTTGCATCCCATCCCTGGCAAAGTTTATACCTAACGCAGGCTCAGGAAGTTCAGGAGGCACTTCTTCAACAGGCAAATTCACTTCCCATGTTTCGTTTGGTAATCCATATAGGCACAAGTTCTCTTTCTCTACAATGCAAGCAAATTTGTTTTAACTAACGCATACAAAATTAAATATTATCATTCCTTTGTACAGAACAATTTACAGATGTCAAATTAACAGAAATTCAAAGTGTCTTTTCAAATAGACCGTCAACCAGGCCAGATGCTCAACTCCAAAATTACAAACACACATGCAACAAGAGCAGATCCACCTCCATGTTAACCATAAAAGTTACTTTGGAAGAACAAGTACCAAAAAGCACATGAAATTTAACAGACAGCCTTTAGACTTTAGATCAAAAGGTGATGGATTAAAAGCAAAATATAAAAGTAACCTTGTATCAGGGCAACATAAGATATTTGTACGTCTTTTAAGCATCTAAGTTTCGTCTGACTCTTTATTAAGAGGATATAAATACAGTAGCTAGGAATTCACAGGCAACCACTCAATGGTCGACAAATTAAACTTTCATAGCAATTTATAACACTAAGCAAAAGGTGAGAAAAGGCAACCCATGAAGTTTAATGGAATCGACATCCCAAGATTCTAAGCTAATAAATTTAATGATCCATCGGTTATTTGTTTCTCTTCAAGCAATACAATGCTCTGGTAATAAAGTATAACATGTGAAAGGTGTATTGATGGTAACGCCAGATTAAACACGCCAACTATTTAAGTTACCAAAACCTTTTCAGAAGAGGAAATAAAAAAAAGTAACTGTCCATTTTCAACTCAAACTCCTGACATTTATGACAGTTAAGCTCCATTACCATCTCAAACCCATGCGGACAAAAAATTATCATGTAATCAGGCAAAGATGATCGCACAAGTGTCCACAGTCAGGCAAAAAACAAGGTGCACATGAGCACTCATGTCTGCACATTAGCATAATGTATGGTGCGCATGGCTGCCCAAGTTTCTTACAGGTAAGCCTAAAACTTGGTGAACACTGAACATGAGTATACAAGTCTTCATATAGATAAGCCCTGATGGACATGCATGATTCAAAGAATTAGTATATACAACCAAAAGAAAATGTGAACAACACCCCAACTCTGCTCTCCGAACAGGCAAGAACTCTGAAGAGTAACAAATGCATCACATAAAGTAGGATGGGAAGGCAACTATAAAACACCAATTACACCAAAAAAAACACATCATAAGGAGAAAAATTCAACACGCTGCATGTAACCCAAATTGTTCAGTAACTAGCGTGAGCTTATAGCAGATTGACAATCAAGTATCAGTTTGAGGAACCAGAAATTCAACGAAGTAAGAAAATCACAACTCTTCTCTTTGTTTTCCCTCAATAAACAAATAGACACGTTAGAAACTACCCAAAGTCAAAGCTACGGTTAAAAATGTGATACAAGAAGCCTCATCAGTCGAACAATTAAAAGCGCAATAAATGTGGTACAATTACCATTGCCATCAGTCAAATAAACAAAATGTTGTATGAAACGATGTTCCCAACAACAACAGAGAACGGGAGTTCCCAATAAATAAAAACAATTGAGATATTCAGGTTACCCACCAGGATCGCACTGCTGATAGAACTTTTCAACATCTGCAACAGAAGAACCCCTAGAAAAACTCAGTAAACGCGCAAACATAAATTAAAAGTAAGAAGAACAACAGAATAGAGAGAGAGAGAGAGAAAATTAGCGAACCAGTAGTGAGGGCCTTAATCAATCCAGCTCTTCTTCCCTTAAAGTCGCTGAAAACCTCCTCCACTGTTCTCGGTATTGGGTGCGGTATGCTTTCCATTGTCTCTCAGAGCAGAGTACCGAACAATCTTCCAAATTTGAATTATATATAACCTATCCAAAAAACAAACCCAGTTCGAATTCAAGACAGCGACTACAAAATGCTGCTTCTGACCCGGAATTCTAAAGATAGTCAAACTAACCAGAGAAAGGAAGCGGATTACAAAAAAACCCTTATTATGCTACGAATAGTTGCTGGCTAGGGTTTCTTCTTCTTCTTCCCCTTTGCTCAATCCTATACCGCTTTCGGGAAAAAAGAACGGCTCTATCCAAAATTAACACACAGACAAAGACTGAATGAAAGAGGAAACGAGCATTGGGAAAGCATAATATACAGAATTAAAAGAAGATGGGTTTGAGGCTTGAGAAGGAAAGAAATATGGGGTCATGGAAAAATAGTAGAAAAAATAAAATAAAAATAAAAGGGATGTAATACTAATAACAACCTTTTGATAGTTATATATACTAGTTTACGAGTTACGACCGAACCTAATTCCTATTTCGTAGGGGTCCTATATTGGGAAATGGCTTGGTGTGATTATTATTTATGATTATTACTTAGTATTATATATATATATATATATTTTAATGATTATTATGAAGCGAAAAAATGTGTCTCGCATGGGTTCGACGTTCGGAGTTAGGACACCTTTCCCTCGAAAAGCGGGTTTCTGTGGCCTTTTTCATGTAAGGGTCAGGAAAGAGGGCAAAATGCAGAAACAAGCAATGTTGCTCTTGTGGGACATATGCTAAGGTGGATTTATTAAGGATACTTTTTTTTTAAAAAAAATATTCTAATTATCCTTCTATTTCATTTTAATTATACAGATTTGTTTCAATTTAAAAATGTATACTTCAAAATCCACCAGTTAACACTTTTAAACAATACTTATAATCTTATTTACCAATTTACTCATCATTATACCTAATTAATTATGTGTTTAATATTTTTAATAAGTTCAGAAAAGTTTGGATAGTATTTTTTTATAAAAAAGCATACATTTGATGAAATATATTTTAAAAAATTAAATTATATATATGGAACAAATTATTTATAATCTGTAAATATAATCTAATTTATATGTATATGTGCGCGCGCTTTTAAGACATTTTAGGCCAACGTATGTATATAAAACATTACTAACGGGGCATTTGATTACTGGGGTAGCTTACCATTGAGAACATTTTTGTCTATTCACTTTTTCTTTAAACTTTAATTCTTTTTTATTGTTTTAAAAATTTATAAAATATTTTTTTCAGTATTCAATATTTTAAACTAATTTTTCTATATCTAATATTTTAAAATATTTTTTTAGTAGCAGTAAATATTTTAAAATAATTTTTAGTGTAATTGTGCATTTAAAAGTATTGAGTTTTAAAAATTTTGTTAATTCTAATAAAAACAATGTTGAGAGTAACACATACAAATCAAACTAGAGTAAGTATTTATTAAGCGCCGATGCTAAAGCTTCAAGTGACATTTAAAAGGGAAGCAAGGAAGTATATCCATAAACAATTTTTACACACTGAGTTCATTGGAATTGGAACTAAATTGATCGAAACTAAATGACTAATTGTGCTCAACGTGCAAATCAATTTTTTTCCCTAAACACTAATATCCTTGCATTAAAAACAATTCTATTTTAAATATTGTCTGACAATAAATATAAAAACTTTTTCTATTAAGAATTTAAATTTAAATTTATTATATTATGAGAAATTAACTCTGTTAAATATAATCTCTATTGGTAGTATAAAATCAATTTTTTTGAATAAAATTAAGGGTTTTATGGAACCAGTGAGGATAACAGACACACCTCGTCTGGACTCAAACGACATCACATCAAAACTTCTGTTTTTTGGTACAACATCACAACTAAACTTGAATTACGATAAGGATGTCAGTGTGAGGGCCACGATCCCTTGAATTGGATAAGCCCTTCTCAAAGAACAGTGTTGGATTTATGGGCCACTCTATCATAGCTTCAGCATTAATACCACTCTCAATACAAAATATAACTTAAGTGTTTAACTGATAAAAATATAAAATATACTATTATTTATAATATATTTAATTTTTAAAAAATATTGTTTTATTGTGATTTAAATTGCTACGTTTGAAAAAATATCTTAATTCTTAAATATTTAAGTTTACGTTTAAAAATAATAGAAGGTCCGTCCTACCTGATATTGATATTATCTAATAAGAAGGAAGATTTTATCCTGCTCTTAGATCGTAGGTGAACCTAACCCTTTTCTAAAAATTTATATACAAAATATATCTATAAAAAAGTAATATTATTTACAAGTTCAGTTTCTCTTAAACCGGGCCTGGTCATTTTAATTCTCGTATATATATATCACTTAATCCCTATAAAATCACTGTTATTTCAATACTTAATTTAGTTCAATAAAAGATAAAAAAAAAAAAAACTGAAGCTTGTAGCCTCTGTGCGTGAGTGGAACAGTATCTGACTTTTCCCCGAGCAAAATATTCCTTAGGCAATAGGAATCTCTCAACTGATCTTAAATTTAAGATCCAAAGTAGCTCAAGTGTGTCATATTCATTTAAAGTTCTTCGCCTTCTCATATTTTAAATTCTTGAGATACTATCAAGCTGAGTCACTGAACTGATTTGAAAACCATAATAAGATAAACCATAAAGATGTTACTAAAAAGTGTCTAAGGATGATAAGCACTTTACATTAAAGCCTGATTTCTTCAGTTCCTTGTAATATATTATTACCACGATTATTATAAACTATTTCTTAAAATAGACCATATAAGCCATAAGGTGAATTTATAACTCAGTAGCGCATTCATGGATAGATAAATAAATAGATTGATAATCATAAATTAAATATAAAATATGATTTGTGAAGAAAAGACATAAGACAGAACTCACGATGGCCTTAGCAGGAGCTTGTGCAAGCAACCCATCAGCCAATGAAGCAGAATTAAAAAGCTCCCAAGCAACATACTTGAATTGAGGTACCAGCTGCATTGATAACATATGTCAACTTTTTTTCAAAATAAGTGAAGAAAACAGCAAGAATTCCTAAATTATGAGTAGCACGCCTATTTACACACAAGTTGTCGT
Organism: Leucaena leucocephala; assembly: GCA_037074615.1. NCBI lineage: Eukaryota > Viridiplantae > Streptophyta > Magnoliopsida > Fabales > Fabaceae > Leucaena > Leucaena leucocephala. Next base: position 14,476,759 of record CM073550.1, read on the forward strand.
TTTATCTGCTTCCACGTCAAGTTCAGGACAAAAATGTAGCAACCTTCAATACCACAATACAGGTTTGAAACCAATGACAGAATTACCTTGATACCTTGCTTTCAAATTCCAGAAGGCCGTTACTTCACATGTAGCTGAAAGCTGAGGCTCACACTGAATCAATGTCAATTTCACTTTCAGTACAGCTTGAGTGTATCAAATTTGAAAAGAGCATATTAACCCTATTTCACCATTACATTTCACATCAAAATATTGATAATACAACACAGCAACTCATTATCAAACAATGGGACAATTATTTCTATCAATAGAGTGTAAGAATAAATCGTCCCCCTAAAACAGAAGTGTAAAGAATGAACATAGAAATAAATAATAATAATAATAATGACAGTGTAAAGAATCAATCATACAAACAAAAAATTATATCCAAATCGTAATCTCAAAATGATATGGTGTAGGGCCCAAAAAATGTTGACAGGCTTCCTCTTCTACAGCACGTGTTTCTGCTGAAACTGTATCAAGGCTTCCCCTGGTATCCCCATGGATTGTTGCTTGCCCATTTCCACTGATCCCTGCAAATTTCCGCAATGCCGTATTTTGCCCTGGCAAAAGTTGCATGTTCCAAAGGAAATATCATAAGATAAAAAACGAAAAGGTATACCACGGTCTACTTATTAGCTATTCAATCATAGTGAAGCATCCTATAAATACTTAAGGAGTCTCAGTTTTTTGGCCCATAAAAACTTTTTAAAAAATACCAATAGTTTGATGATTAAATAAACCTGCCATTTTGTCTACAAGAGCTAGTATGAAGTGCTTACTTCCATCCTAGTTCTTTCTCAGCCTTCTCTGTAGATGCATAAACAACAGTAGCATCTCCTGGCCTCCTTGGACACATTTTTACTGGAATTTTCTGTAAAATAGGGAGAGAAAAAACAGCAGAGAACATTTTATTATTTGCATAAACACAAGCAAATGAGTTTGTGTGTGTGTGATCGGAGGGGTGCTTTTGTGAGTATTGGGTGAGAAACACAATTACCTTGCCACAAGCTTTTTCAAATGCAGCTACCATTTCAAGCACTGATGTACCACAGCCAGTTCCCAAGTTATAAGCAGTGCAACCTAAGCACCAAGCGGCCCAAATACCAAATTTATTTTTCGATACAACGATGTCAAGTAATGACCAGAAACACGCGATGAATTAAGAAACATATCCAAAATTCTGCTGCAGCTCTAGACAGGCTCAACACTCTCAAGACAAAGAAAAGGAAGATTAATCACCAATATTTTCCGTTGCAAAAAGCTTCCGCAAGGCAGCAATATGACCATCTGCTAAGTCCATTACATGAATATAATCCCGTATCTGATTCATAAAACAAATAAAAAAATAGTTTAACAATTTAGAACGGGAAAAATACATATTTCTGCCTCTACTTGAGTTTGCTTGTCCCCCACAAAATGGGTTTAGAATATACAACTATATAATTATTCATTATAAGGGTTTTTTTAAAAAACAAAAAAGAAATTGTAGTTATTTGGGTTTACAAACCGCGCTGCCATCCTTTGTTGGATAATCAAATCCATATACATTGAGCACAGGCAATCTCCCAACAGCAACTTGCTGAATGTAAGGCATTAGATTATTTGGGATGCCCCGAGGATCTTCACCAATCCTACCACTTTCATGGGCCCCAACTGGATTGAAGTATCTCAGTAAAATGATTCTCCATTCTGGCTCCGCTCTCTGAATGTCTCGAGCAATTTCTTCACTATAAAGCTATCATGGAATGGTATGTCAGAGAGCAAAGTAGGGGAAAACCAAAGCACTGGATCCTATAAACAAGTCATGAGACAAATAAAGAAAGTAAATGTTCTTAAACCATGGGGATGATTACCTTAGTCCGTCCATAAGGATTCATGGCCTGTAACTTAGAATCCTCAACACAGGGTATCTCACTAGGTTGGCCATAAACAGTTGCAGATGACGAAAAAACCATCTGGTACCCAAAGATATAAGATAAGAAATGTAAATTAAGATTATAGGATGAATTGTCAACAGATGGAAATATTCCGTGTTATTGCTAAAGAAAATAAAAAAGCAATTGTAACATCTTTGTTTTTTTTTTTGTGGCCAGAATTGTCACATATATGTTAAGCAAATATAAAATTCGAAATCAATCAAATCATATCAGGAAATAGGAAAAACAAGAGTATAGCGCAAATGTAACGCCTTCTGTCGATTCAGTGTCATGGGCCAAACACAGCAATCATGGGCGTAATCATCATATACTCAAGGAAGCTACATTGCCGAACTACAGTTTGAAATTAGCATCACCACGCGATTACGAGGATTTACATCCGGAAAATTCATACTGGGCATCTTCCTTACTTGAGATTTCAAGAGCAGGCCTCAAGGTTTTAGAGACTGAAAGGAGAGCTTACCTTTTTGCACTTATACTTTGCCATAACTTCATAAAGATTGATAGTGCCGACCAGATTATTATCATAGTATTTGCGGGGTTTAGCAACACTTTCTCCAACTGCCTTCAGGCCCGCAAAGTGGATCACGGCATCAAATCTTCTCGCAATTAAGCACAATCAAAATTTAAAAAGCAAAGCCTTAGCTCATCCTGCGTCTTATGTTTAACAGAGATATTCGATGGGGGAAAAAACAATAAAATCAAAAGCATAATAAGCTTACTTCTTTTTATTGAAGACTCTCTCCAAATCTTCCTTATCCCTGAGATCACCCTGCAAAAGTAATAATTGCTCAGACACAATAAACTAAAATGTATTTTGAATCCCCGAAGAAAATCAAATTCGCACCAAAAGAGCCATATGATACCTGGTTGATCTCGAGATTCTGAGAAAGCTGCGGACCTACCAAATCTCGAACTCGATTCACTGCTTCCATCGAGGAATTGTTGAAATTGTCGATAATGGAAACATGGAATCCCTGTTTGAGAAGCTGAACCACTGTGTGGGATCCAATGAAACCCGCACCGCCAGTTACGAGAATCGTTTGCCCCGAACACACCATTTCCCCGACCTTCGAAAGAATCGAAGGAAGAGACAAAAAAGCTGGAGTTGCGGAGGGAAAGGCAAAGGAAAGATCATTATATACATGTGTGTGTGCGCGCGAGAGAGAGAGAGAGAGAGAGGTGAAATCAAAAGAAAAAGCGAGGGAGAGAGACGAACTGAAGAGCACCGTCGGAGAGAGACTTGAGCAGATTAATAAGTTTTGATGGTTTAATTTTGCGCGATTGAATGATCTTTTGGCGGGTCATTTTTCTTGAAATAAAGATTTTACTAACCTTTTTTAAACACTATTACCTTTTTAGGTAATATTTTTGCAACATTAATCCTATACCGAACTTATATAAAAAAAAACATTCATGTAAATATCCGTAATTAAAGGGTTATTACATAAGTTGGCAAAAAACAGGGTAATATAAAAATAAATAAAATAGACAATAAAATTAACATAAGTCGAAATAAATACTTTTATATTGTTACTATATCTAATATTATACTGTATAATATATATATAATATAAATTTCATAATACATATTTATTATAATAAAAAGGGAAAATAACGGACAAATTTCTCTAAACTATGCGAATTTTAAATCAGGGCTCCCAAATGGTCTAATTACTTTAAGGTCTCTAAATATTAATTTTGGGATTAACTTTTTTCTTTTTGTAAAATTACTTTCTAAAAAAATAAAATAAAATGACAACAGTCAACAAATAATAATTTAACTCATGACAAGATGACTAATTTTTTTTTACAAATAATAATAATTTAAACTCATTTACTGAGGACAATTAAATCATTCCACACAAAAAAATCTTCATTTTAAATAGTCCCTGATGATTTTATAGAAGTCAAGCCATTTTGAGGTCCATTGTGATATTTTCATATTTTAGGGGTCTAATATGTATATCTCCCAGAATAATCTTTTAGTCCCTAACTTTAGCTCAGCTGCTTTTTTAGTCCACTTTTTTCCCGTTTCTTATAAGCCACTCCTCCTAAAGTTTCACCTTATCACGCCTGACCCTGCATCTTTAAAGCCATTAGCATGTGAATCCCAAATAATAGGCGTATGCAACTGTCCGTGACACGTGGCATAAATATGATGATGCTGATTCGTTGGCAAAAGGGCTTGATATATAGAAGAGATGCCACACCCACACTCGGTTTATGTAAATTGCAAAGAGAAAGGAGTGCGCCTCATAATAACTCATAAGCCAATAACTTAATTAGATTCTTTTGAATAACTTTTTGGGGGAATTTGCTAATGAGAACTAGCTAAGCTAACTTGAATAGATTATAATATGAGTTCGTTTGAAATGTTTATATTTAATCATAATCATAATTTATTTAATTTACTTAAATGAATTAACTAATTATTATTTTAAAAATTATAAGAGTATTATGTTTTATTATTTCCAAGTTTAATTATAAAAATTTATTAATTTTTTTAGATAAAATAAAAAATTAAATTAATTAATTAATAATAATTAATATAATAGATAGTTGACTAATTTATGTAGTTTAAAGAGTATATAATATGCATTCATCTTAATAAGTTAAATTTGATCATAATTACTCATCTAGTTTTAAATATAAGAGATACTTGAATAATTTAGTTATAGTGAATAATTTAGTTAATATAACATACTCTTCATAGAATACTCTAACAATCTTCCTCCCTCTCTGCTTGGTTACTATCGAGAGGATATTAATAGGGATAATTTAGATGCAGGAAAGAGTTCTTATATTTATGACTAAAATTAACTTCCTAATTTATGATTAAGATGAACTCATGATCACATGGATTATTACTTTTTTATATATAAGAGGGCTACAATCTAAAAGTAAAAAAAAATTAGACTAGTGAGAAATTGAATTATAGATACTCTAGAGCCACTAAATGTAATATTGTTAAATGACACATGGCAAATATCGTATATTTAGAAATACCTTCATTTGTAAACGTATATACAAATATGTTATAGTTTATATTAAAATTAATTATAGTTTTAAATAAGACTATTTACACATAAAATCTTTAATCTGTATAAATAATAGATTATCATTTTATCTTAGATTAGTTTTAATCAATATATCAATAAGAACTTTTACGAAAGAATCAAGAATAATATGCCTATGTTCACTATCCCAATCAGATTGTAACCTGGCCCATTCCTAAATCAACTCCTTTAGCTTTTGTGGGCAAATTAAGGCTTTATGTTTCATGTTTAAAAAATAATTTTGAAGGCCCGAAACATTTTAAGATATTAATTTTAGTTGGGCCAAAAATTGATCTCGATCCATCTGCTCACTCAAAGGCCCAAAGGACAAATCCGTGAAATTGTTTTAAGAAAAGCCCGACAATATAAACCCATGAAGCAATCAATAAGGAAGCCCTTCAATATTGTCTCTGTTTTTTTCCTTATGTTTGATCTTTGAAAATATTTATATAAACTATAAATAACTCAACATCCGTACATTTAATTGAGGAATAGGTGAGACATATAGTTATTTATATCGTGTTTGATTTTTGAAGAGTATTATTTTATTATGATTTCAGTCACGGCACTTAAGGATACATCTTAACTCATAGGTGTTTAGATTTATACCTGAGGATAACAGATGACTCTCCATGCCTGATATTGGTATCGCTTAAGAGGAAGGGAGACTTCATCTTATCCTTAGATCATGAGTAGGCCCAACCCCTTTTTAAAAAATTTTATACAAAAAAAATATAAACTATAAGTGTTATTCAATAAAGTACATTTATTTTTTGAAAATATGATGATAAACAATTTCTTATTAACAACATACTATGGTAGAGTAATTTTAAAAGTTTATATATACAATATTTTTTCTTAAAAAGAACCTGGTGGAAAATTGTTATATAATTTATCAAACTAAATACTATTTGTTTATTTAATTAAAGTACTACCTTTTTTGTATATTAGATTGGTCTAGACTCTATCTTCAATTAATTTGATGCTGCGGCTATTAGAAAACTTTTGTAGGGGTCAATTATTGTAAAGCAGCCGAGTTATTTTAATTAAGTTGAACATGGTTTGATGATATATCATCAATTAGAATATAAATGGTTAATTAGTAAAAATAATGACTCTACTTTCTTCAGACAAATTCAAGGGTTTAGTCTTCCAATTAGATATGATGGTGCTCCAATTTAGTAGTATCATTTTATTTTTTCCTACAACAACAGTAATATCAAATGCCATATATATATATATACTAAAAATAATATTTATTTCAGCAAACTTCACAGAACTTCAAGTTGAGGATCCATTTAGAAATGCCCTAATCATTAAAAAAGAAAGAAAGAAAGAAAGCAAACTTCTTTTTGGTTGAGTAATTAAAATCAGGAATTTGTGAATGAAAATCAACGTATTGTGTAAAATTAAAATAATTTATTATTATTTATTTGATATTTAACTGAATTATTTATTGATATATATGACATCGATAGAAAAGCAAATCACATCTGTTTCATTGAAGTGAGTTTTCTATAGGCATGAATATTTGCATATATCTTTTAAATTGCTCATTCTTTACAAACAAACATATCTTGCATAATTCATGGGGAACATTAATTAGTTGGAACAAAAAGACAATGAATGGAATAGAAAGTCATACATCATTTCTTAATTTAGAGTTTAATGTGAAATAATAGAGTATTCTTTTATCATTTTTTGAAAATTAGAATAAAAATTAATAGACTTAAATGACTTAATACTTTTTTTCAAGATATACACTCCAAGCAATGGAAATGGTTGATTACGGAAGACAAAAATGTAATACTCGTATAACAGTTTGTTTAAAGTGTTCCTATCAAACATTCTCAAGGCCTGTTTAGTTAGAAGGGAGATAGTTAATGGAGATACTAATTAATACAATTTAATTTTAAAAAAATGGAAAAATGGTTTTTTAATTTATTTTGTTTACTGTTTTTTGCCTCTTCTTTTTATTAAAAATTTATAATCTCTTTTACCAAAAACAATTATAATCTCACTTGCCCATATTTTTAAATGGAATTCATCATAATCTTTCCTCCTCTTCATTTCCTTAAACCAAAAAGGGATTTAGAGTTTTGAGAGGTAAGTTCTTGATTTGTCAATATTCTATTGAAAAATAAAATAAAATTAACAATCTGGGATGTTTGGCAACCCCTCCAAAAAATTATTTTTAAAATATTTAATTATTTCATATAACAAGAAATCATTTGAAATAAACCAAATCAAACACCTAAAACACAAAACTGAACAATCCAGAAAAGAAAACCTACAACTACACAAGCGGGCATGCATGTGCTTAACCCTACACTAATATAGCATGTTCTGTTTTTTTTTTTGTGCTGGCCAATATATGATTAAGATGCCATGCTTATTTAGATAAATAATTAGCCAAAAAAAATTTATTTACACTAATATTAGTGTATGTACAATTACAAAACCTCAGGTAAGCTCAAAATTTACAGAATATTTTAGCTTAATATTCTCCGCTTATTTATCTTATGTTTAGTATCGAGTTAAATTTTCTTATAGTTAACTAGAAAAATAAAAACTATTAAAACTATTAATTGAATATACTTATATTCTATAACATTGAAATCTTATAGTGATCCAGTTTTTTGGGATTGAAAAAAAAAGAAATAAAAAATAGATAAAGTCAAATAGTCTTCTTTATAATATACATACTATGACTGATTATTACGGTGAATTATCTAAATATGGTAGAAAAATAATAGAAACAAACAAAAGGCTTTTTATAATCTTTTAATTATACATAATTACATAATTATCAACAAAAGAATTTCGTTATTTTTACCAACTTAATATGTTGATAAGTCATCGTACCTAAAAATTTATTTTAGATAATTGAACCTTCTCAAACTATTTCTTTTTAAGAACCAAATATATAGTCGTACACCTTCACTAACATTAATCAAACATACTTTAGTTTTTTTTATCTAACGATTTTCTTTTTTTTAAAAAAAGTGTACTTTATAATTAATTATTTCTCTCAAATAATTGTATAACTCTTTGCTTTATGTAATATAAGTATATATATATCACTCTTGCATCATTACCATCAGTTTCTATTGAATTGATCGAGTCGTGTGTGTCGCATATCATAATGGGCATCTGTTATATATCGCTTAGGCCTTCACTTCTATTACATATATATATATATATATATATATATATATATATATAGTAGTTTGCACTCTCATCAAATAACTGCGATGCAGAAATTATATTGATGTGATCACATAACATAACAAGCCTTTCAATAAGTGCATGTTTCCTTACTTGATGATATTGTTCTTTTGGTTTTGACTGAATTAAAAAAGAAGAGATTAATTCTAAATTTGAATTGTGAAAAAAGACGTTGGAGTTGAGGAGTTTTCACCTAAATAGGAATAGAAGAGAATATACACATTACAATTTTAACAAGAGACAATCTAGAAGTGATTTGGAGATTGCTTAAAATGTAAGATCAAATCATTCATAAGTAGCAAAATTTAGATATTTGGGTTCAATTATATATAGAAAGTTGATGAAATTGATGGAGATGTCGATTACAGAATTTAAGGTGGGTGGTTTAAAGAGAGAAATATTACTATGATATGTTTGGTTGGAGAAAAGCGGAAGCGAAGAAATGGAAGTAGAAATTAAATATTATACTTCTCTTATTTGGTATGATGAAATCATTTCTATTTTTAAGGGCTATTTCAGTTCTATTAGAAAATTTAATAATTGAGATGATGAAAATATAAGTAAAAATTTTTAGACAATTTTACCCTAATTATAAAATTTTTAGACAATTTTAACATTTCTTAAGTTATAAAAAAATATTTTTTATATCATTTTAGTCTAAGTTATAAAAAAAATACATAAATTCTATATTCATTTCTATCCCACCAAATAAATATTTAAAACTCATTTTTAACATAATTCTATTTTTACTTCCATAAAAAACTCTTACATCCTACCAAATGTACCCCTAGAATTATTTGTGACAGGAAAATAGATGCGATAATGTGAAGAGTAGATCAAGCAATATAGAATAATTTGAAAAGGGATAGAAGAATACCAGAGACAACACAATGTAAAGTTATGGCATTGGACCTTTTAGTTACAATAACACATATATTTAAGGATTTGTTAGTTGACAGAGCACAATAGCATTACACAATTCATATAACCAACCCCACTTAATAAAATAAGATGTATATGTTGTCGTGTTGTTGTAGTTTTATTACTTTTAAAGTAAATATACAATAATAATTTATTATTATCAAAATTGCAGTGCATTATGCTTTTTTCCCTTCATTTTCTGCACCAATGTAAACAAACAGGAGAAACTGTACGGATAGCAACCCATAAATCTGGGGACTAAATATAATGGACCTCGCTATTAGCTATATTGTGCTACTCATGCAGGCAACACACCACCAGGCACCAGCTCACAAGTTATAATATGCTTCATTTAAATCAGATCCCAATTATTAATGCTTTTTCATGCACATTAATTAATTCCAATAATATCTATTCATATTCCCAGCAGGGGTCCCTTACCCTATATATAATATCGTATTTAATTCTATTTCACTTTATTAAAAATGCAACTTTTTTTTTTGTTTATGTACATGTACAATCTTTTTATACATAAGTTGAGGGCATATAAGATGACTTGTTTTAAAACTTTTTCATGTGCCACGATCGACAAACTACTTTAACTTTAGGAATATACATGTTTCGCCCTTAATTAACATGCTTTCCTTTCCTTTCCTCCTTCTTCTTCTTCTTCTTGTTTTTTTTTTAACTGGGCTATTGGAATGAGCAATATACTTTAAATATTTTAAAATATTTTCTCTAACACAATTTTAATTATACCATCCATCAGTCATGCTAATTATTGATCGCTAATTCACTATATATACACTGCTACATGTAATGACAAATTGGTGGTAGTTTCAAGAGAGATTATTGGAAATGGCTCATCAGCTTTTTGTGTGGTTTTGACTATCTGAAATCTGATCCTCTAATAAAGTTGACTATTTCTCATCTCATATCTTGACCTTATCAGCTTTAATTAACTTCAATATATATAATAAATCACCTTGAAACATATATATATATATATATATATAACACAACATTAACTATGCATTTCTCTTTAGGAGGGTTTGGTAAATCCAATCTCTCACCAACCAAAGAATCAAATTCAATTCATCAATAGCATTATTCAGTTTTCTCGATGTGTGTATATATAAATTATGTATATATGGGTCCAGCCCCTTCAATAATCTCTAGAACTCTAGAAAGTTGAACATAAAAATATTTCTTTAATTTGCTTTGTTTCTTAATTAGGTGCCGTTTTAGTTCAAAAGTTAACGGCGCGTAGATGATGATCTAAGCTTAGCTATAATAGAACCCTCCCAATTAACTTTGATTCCATCTCTATCTTCTCTTCTTATGATATTATTATATTAACTAAATTAGTTGAAAATAATATAATCAAGTTGGAATCTTCTTTTATACAGAGAATATAGGCCCCATTTCGTTTGAAAAACTTCAAGCAACGCAGCAAGTTAATTAAACTACTAAATCTCTGGCCATTTGGAATGAACTAGATAGCTAGCTCTGCAAAAAGTCCTCCATAAAATTAATTCCATTTAAATACTCCTTTAGTACTAAATATTTATATGAGCTAGTAATTTGGAAGTTGCATTTGATATTAACTATAAGATTTCAATTCATTTTATCTCTCATATTTATCATTTTTTTTCTAAACTAATTTCCTAACCTATAAACATATTTATTAAGTAATTCATCCAAATTTATTCAGTAACTTCCTTGAGGCTTGTGGCTCAAAATTGATTATTAGACTTTGTGCCCAAGTTTTTAAGTTTTTTATTTAACCTCTTAACATCTAGACTAAGAACTTAGAAGAATACATATTAAAATTTACTTAGTGTTTACGTGATTCTTTTTGTTAAGGAGGAAAAATCTACTTTGAATCAAATCACAAAGAGATAAATTATAATATAAAATAAAGTCGCAAATATGCACCTGAAGCTCACTCTCTAACACAGTTCTATAAATTGATAATTAAGACAATTAATGTCATGCATATACACATACACAAATTGTTAATTAAAAAATAGACACCTAATAATTAAAACCCTAATATTTTGTGCTACACGTAATGTTAACACTTGAAATTATTTAACACATAGTAGTAGCTGGATCATAATAATTAAGTACTGTCTCTAATCTCCAAGCATATATAAATATTTTATGTGCAGGTCACAAAGGGTTATCGTCATCTTCTTCATCATCATTATTATAATATCACAAATGCAGAGAGAATAATAATAAAGTAAAAATAGAATTACTTGAAGGACATGTTGCTGTACTCTCTGTTACTACTTGGCTCTGCAGGGACGAGATTATTCCACTCCCACAGTTTGTCAGAGAAGGTCGTGGTGGTAGTTGCCGTCTTCGTCGTCGTTGGTGTCGTTAATGGAAGCGAAGTTGGTAGGGTCGACGGCGAAGAAGTGGTCATCAGAGCCATCAGTTGTTGAGGTTGCAGCAGCAAATTAGAGAACTGTTGTTGCTGTTGTTGATGATGATGGCTTGGAGCATTGTTACTGTGGAAGTATTGTTGCAGCTGATTATAACTCAAGAGCCTATTGAGATCCTCCACGTTTGATGAAGAAACTGAAGAAGAATTATTATTATGATTATTATTACCAGTTGGTGTGAGGAAGAAGGAGGAAGCAGAAGCTTGAGCTTGCTTCATTATCAATGGCTGCATATTAGTGAGCATCAGCAAGTCTTCGTCCTCAATTAATGGAAATGGAGGAGCCATTGTTGAAGCTGAGGAATTAGGGTAAGTAAGAGGGGGATTGTTGCATTGTACTTTGGAAAGCCCATGAGCTATGGAGGCACCTTGATCGTTATTATTATCTGAAGATGTTTTCCCTAACTGATGATTGTAGTTATTCATCATTGTACTTTGTCCCAAAAATTCTACGTTGTTGTTGCTCTGAGGATGATGATGATGAAACGTTTCGCTTTGCTTACTGATGCTTTTGTCTGAAGTGTGTGAAGAAGCTCGCGAGGAAGAAGATGGCCTCGTTGGCAGACAACGAGGAAGAGAAGGATGGTCTTCTACTCCTGGTCTCTTGTACACTCGACACAGCGATATCTCAGCCTAAACAAAAAGTGAAACAACATTAATATAATAAAAAACAAATTGAAACCTTGTATATAATTCAAGAACATCACATGACTCTAGAAAAAAAGCAGGAATTTGAAAGAAGTGCTTCGATCGTTTCTGATATGAAAATGGAAGTCATGAGAAATATAAATAGAAAAGTTCAGTAATGACGGGGGTTTAATGATAGTACTTGATCACACTGCAGAGTTTAAAGCTTTCATGCGTGTAGTGAGGGATTTCTGCAACAAAAGAATACAATGACATACATTTATTATAATTTTTAGGAAAAAGTGCATTTTTGATGTTTTGGTCCTTATTTTATGGAATGTCTTTTCAGTCTTTTAATCCTTATTAACAAATAATATTTATATTAAAATTTTAAATATTAACAAAATTAAACATACTCAAATATTTAAAAAATAATGATTGGTATAAAAAATTATCATTTAATATTAACAGTATTAAGATTAGAAAACTAAAAAGAATACTTCATTGAATTAAATTATTGGCAACCACGAAGAAGAAAGTAAATGCTCAAACGGCGGCCAGTTTTAAATTTTCCTGTCAATTCCTTTGATTCAATTAATCCATCCCATCGATCCCCCACAAATATTAATTATGCTTCAGCTTTGGATCCCTATATATGTGTGTGTGTGTGTGTGTGTGTGTGTTGGAACAATTTCTCTCATACTAAAACAAAATTGTTCATAAAAATTAGGGTTGAGAAAGAAGAATTATTGAAGAGAGTAATCCTCCTTTATCTTGCATTGTGTCTCAACACATTCTGATTATTTAATTAATTTTCCTTTTACGAAAATCATATCGATGATACTTTGGAAACAGAGTCTTATCTTAATGAATTCAGATATGAACAGTAATAATTAAGTACCTTTTGGTATCGTTCAGTGTCGTGATGAGGTAAGCGATACTCGTTCATGATCCAACTGGTTCTGATACCTTTGGGAGCTTTCCCAGAATAGAAAACTAGGGTTTTCTTCAGCCCAATTGACCTGAAATTCTCACTTCTAATGATTCTATCAGCTCCGGTGGCTTTCCAGTACCCCGACGTCGTTACTCGGTTCGGCCGATCCCCGTTTCGATACTTCCGATCTCTAGGCACATAGAAGTACCAATCCTTCTCACCAATCGCCGCCATGGCTGTGCTCATACACATATTCACCACAATAAAATATATATCAGAACGATATTCTCTTATGTTTTCTTGCTTAATTATGCAGAAGCTCAAAAGAAGAAGAAAATATAATCATCATCAGTAGCTGAGAAATTTGTCTTGTGCATGAAGCGAAAAAGGGGAAGAACTAAATACCACATGTGTTTGTCATAAGAATGTGATTGAGAAGAGTTCGATGTTCTTAGGATTAAAAAGAAAAGTGAAACATTCCTTGAAGAGAAAGGAATATTATTATAACATATATATATATATTATACACACACACACCTGGAAGCTCCCAGGGGTCATAGCGATAAAGATCAAGGAAAGTAATGAGCTCAACGTTGAAACGCTTTCCCTCAACTTTACGGCGAAGGTAGAACTCCACTAGTTCTTCTTCTGTCGGGTGAAATCGGAACCCCGGCATCACCATGTCGAGCTCGTGGCTGTCGTCGAGCTTCTCGGTGGTTGCGGCGGTGATCGTTGTCGTGGTGTCGTCGTGACTATGGCTGTGACTGAGACTCATGGTGGGTGGCTGGGTGATGATCGAAGAAGAAGATGATCGAACCTCCCTCCTCCTGATAAATCGATGAAACTAACACAAAATTAAGTATATATAGTTATAATATATATATAACAACAGATTGAAACTGGTGTGTTTAACTGATATATATATTTACCACAAATGGAAGAGGAATGGTACGATTTGGGTGGCGGTGATGAGAGATTTGATGGTTAAGATTGTGGATTAGTACAGAGGAAGAGAGCATTCATGCTTTAGTTTCTCTTTCTAGAAAATGCAGATGTGGCTGGGTTAATTAGATTGAGAAAAAGAGGAGGAGGAGGAAGAAGGTGAAGACAGAAGAGAGAGAGGGGAGAGTAAATAGAAAGATCTACATACCTTTCGGGGGGGAGAGAGAGGAGAGAGAGAGGGATGTTGTGTTTTTAAGAGAAGAAAATGACATTTCAAGTAAACAGTACAGGGTGGCCACAAGTGGTGCCCTTGGACCTTTCTCCCACTTCATTTTCATGCCATCAAAAATTAAAAAATATATATACTTAAAATTTTTCTACCAAAAAACAGTTACATCTTCAAAGACTCTGTATATCATACACACAAAGTATATACATTGATATAGTTATATAATTAGATTAAATTAAAGTATTGTCGGATTTAATTGATAGTAATTTTATTAAAAATATTTTTTATATTCACATATATTTAAATACAAAATCTCATTAACAAGTCAAAACTCATTCCACTAGCAAATTATATTTTATGATTATTACTCATAAAATGTGAATATATGGTTTGTTTCTCCAGTTTATAAGTTAAGAGATTTTAATTAATCATCATACATATATAATGACATATTTAAGATCATGAGCTTCAATCTGTATGTGACTATCTAATTTTGCCCTTCACTAATATTAATGGCCAAAATAAAACGAGTCTTGGAATTAAAAGTTTACTAACAACTTAGTACAATTGAGAAGGGGCATCATTGAGAGAGAAAAAATTAACTACCATATCTTTACCCAGGAATAAATAGGGTTTTAAACCTCCGGAGTGAGTACTTAGCTTATCGGTTAAAGTTTTTAGTTTAACTATATTTTTTATGAAATAAAATTTAAGTGAGTTGGTTTTGGTGTCTACTAGGCTAACGCATGCCTGTAAATTCAATAATTCAGTGATTAAAAAAGTATTTATAAAATTATATACTTTTTCAATCTTAAATATATAATTTATTTAATTAGTTTAATTAAATTGAGAAAATTAATTAGTTAAGTTAGTTATTATAACATATTTTTTTAAAAAAATATCATAATCATCTTCCTTAACTCCCTTCCTCTTTCTCTTACTTGATTATAGTTGAAAGAGTATCAATAGGGGTAATTTAAAAAATAATTGATAAATTTAGAAGATATGTATTATATTTTGGATTAAGATCAACTTACTATTAATTAGATTGTATATTTAGAATAAGAGGAGTATATATATAACTTTATGACAAAATTTCATTTACACGCATATGATAGTCAAAATTTAGGTTATCTTACTTTTATTTTATACATATATGTAATTTTCTTATTGTTCAATAAATATACTAAATGGTACCTTCTTGAAAATAAAACTCTATAATTTACTAGTTGTGAAATAATGTAGTTGAATTTGAATTTTTACAATAATAATGCTCAAGGGGTCCACTTAGTTAAAAATAAAATAACGAGCTCATCACAAAATTTCAATATTTAACAGAAGATATACGTTACAAGCTTCTCATCATATTTGATCCCCACTATAAAAATTCAATTAATATTTTATATAAATGACAGTGTAGTGTTAATGAATGACATGAAATCGTCATAGATGTATCATTATGTACAATCTAAAGATGATAAATTTTAGTGTAAAATAGTACTAAATATTTTGATCTTATTATCATATATAATCAGTATCTTAATCTTATTTATAGTATAATTTTACGCATAATCTTTTTAATTTGATACAATTTCAACCATAATCTTTTTAATTTTGTATAATTTTATCCATAATCTTATTTCTTAAGTATTAAGAATTGAACAAAATTAAAAAGATTATGGGTAAAATTGTACAAAATTATAAAGATTATAGGTAAAATTATACCACAACTAATATTAGGATATTGGTGCATATGAGAAATAAAATTAAGATATTGGGGGCTACTTTACTTTAAATTTTATATCTCTAATTTTTCACACAATATAATTTATGGTTCCCATTGTACTTCTTACAATTATAAAAAAAAAACTTAGGTTAAAAATAAATTTTTAATTTTGATAAAATTGTTAAAATTCAAAATTCAAATCAAGAATTAATAAGATTTATCATTTGCAACTCTTATACACGCCTTCAGGCTTCAGGCATATGACTCTGTAGCCTTGTGGGCATCAACAAATAAATTGAATTAAAAAAAATAAGAACATAATAAAGCTCTAAAATTAATTATTAATTTAATTAATCACTGTTAGCAAACTAATAGTGTGAGTTGTACAATAAATTATGAAGAAGTGGAGTTTCTTAAATTTAGTCAAGGCAAGAATTTAATGTATATGCTGTCACATAATTAATAGTGCATGTGTGCGTGCTAGAAGATATTTTTTTATATATATAAAATAGATAAACAAAAAATCAAATATAAGAACAGATGTAATAAAGGAATTGGTAAGAAGGCGAAGAAGATAGTGTGCATGTGGGGGCAAGAAAGAAAAGAAATGATATCTGAATGAAATGAATTAAAGCAAACATTTATGTATAGGGTGGCTTGGCTGCTTCTTCTGCCCAATCTTTCTTATATTTAATTAATATTACATTATTTTGATGAGTCAGGACTCAAGAGAAACCCGTGACCTTTCTCTTGTTATGTGCACATTGCATTTTCAATTTTATTTATCCTCATTTTTCGTATCATTTTCAAATCAATAAATAAATTTTGTTGTCGTATAAGTATTACTCATTCTTCATAAAAATTATTAAAAAACGGAATAAATTATATTATTATGATAAATATAATATGTTTTGGTGAAAATAGTCTATATATAATATTAGAATATATATTATTTTATAAATTAAATAATTTAGTTTATAGTAAAATTAAAGATAAAATAGATTACATTATTATATTTAAAATTAAAATTAATTATTAACTAACTCCTATATTTAATATCATGATATATTATAAATTCATCTTATCATAAATATAAAAGTGAGAATAATAAAAATATTATAAATATAAAAATTTAATCTACTCTATTTTTAAAATTTATAAATTCTCTATATTAATTATATATATTAAACAAGCTTTTCAGTAAATTAAAGAAATTAACACATTTTTTAATAAATAGTTAATTTAACTGATTATAACTTGACAATATAATGGAGTAGATTAGACTGACTATGCAATAAATAAAATTATAAATTAGATCTTAATTTGGTCTAGAATGTTTTTAAAATTGATTAATTGAAAGCGAGCATAGAAAAAGTTATAATCATAAAAAAATATTCTTATAATATTTTCATAAATGAAATTAAAATGGTTTATTATAATCACATTGATTTGATTACATCGGAGTAATATATAAATTTTAAACCAATATTTCGTTCCCTAGTCAAGGATATATCTTTCAAATTTTAAAAATATCGTTTATAATAAGTATATAGTTTTACTAATGTTATGTTTTTTTACCTGGGTAATGTGATGAATATTGATCGAAGTGTGTAGGTGGATTATATTTAATTATTTATTTGTCGGGGCAAGTGACTGAAAAGACATTTTGTTTTTGTATTTCATTTGACCAAGTATTACAATATTCTCCTACAAAGTCCAAAGTAAAATTTAAAGCGATGTCTTATCATAATATAAAGTTTAACCCTACCTGAACCAATAATTCAAATTTGTCACATTTTTTAAAATTGATTTGCAATATAATTCAACAATATCCTTCCAAACTTTGGGCATTTATTAATTACTTAATTAGGCTCTTGCAATAAATAAACATGAATAAAAGTGCGTATAAATATGAGGGTTTTTTTGGGTAAAATAATTAAGCTTAAATGGATTATTCAACTATGCTAATGATAAGTAGGAGTTATACTTTTTTTAATCAAATCCCACTTTAGAAATAAGGTTAACAAAATAATATGTGGCTTCTTAAGAAAAATCTTATATCAGATTTGCTTCTTTTTCTTGTAAAATGACATCCCTTTAATTTCTGATTTTTTTCTTAATATATATTATAATTATATAGTTAAAAAAATTTACACCGCTCAAAATGAGTTACAAATATTTTATTTTATAGACAAAAGGTATATAATTGAAAGTATATTACAAGAAGAATTGTACACATTCAAATCAAATATCTAAATTTTTAAACAAAATTTAAATATGTTTAGACAATAAATATTTTAATAGAAAATTTTTAATCATTTTCCCTATTATATATATAGAATCACTGTCCCAACAAATAGATCGATCCATTTTTATCAAAGTTTGGTTAACCAATTTCTGTTGATAATGAATCAAATATATACAGTTAGGAAACGTACTTGATCATTAATTAACAAGAATAATGAAGCCATAGTTAGGCCTATTAATTTCACCCACTTTTTTCTATTAAACTACACATATAAAATTGATCAACCCCACGTAAGATACTGATGGTGACTTTTTAATTTATATGACCATTATTAATTAAATTATGAAATTAACTGTTTCTTTTTCAGAAACGAGGCCTATCGTTTTCAAAATGAACCAACCATATCCAATCGATTTTCTTCTTCATCTTCTTCTTCTTCTTTTGGCCCCTTATGATTTTAATGATCTGAGATCAGTAGCATTTTTCTGAAAAATTTGTCTCTTTTGGGAAGCCGTTGCTTAGTTGCATACTAGCCTGATCTTTTAAAAATTGACTTTTTTAATATTGTCCAAATATTTTATTTTGTTTGACGTTTGATAAAGATGGATGTGTGTGCATCATTTATAATCCCAGTTAAATATATAAACAATGACGTATATATATTAATTACTTCCATGATTTTAAATTAGTTTGCATTTTTGAAGAAAAATAATTAATTTGTATTGTACGTACAGCTAGACATGGTCATAATTAAATATTTAATTTTCCGCTGATATAAAATATATAACCAATTTTTTTCTGATTGGCATGAATGTTAAAAATTTTGAACCTTATATAGGTGAGAGTCAATATTACAAAAATGAGGATCACTTTAAGGTTTTTATAAATCTTTGTAATATTGATTTTCACACACTTTTTTTCCAGAAGGGAGTAAAATAGAATTTTTGTTCATCTGTAAACTATTTCAAATCTAATTACAATACAAAATAATTTCTTGAAAATAAATTTCAAATATATATTATCCCAATAAAATAAAATAGTAGTAAATTAGGGTATGTTTGGATAGACTTTTGAAAAAGAGTTTATAGAAAAAAAAAAGACTTTTGGATAACTTTTGGAGAAGAGTTTATGACAAAAATGATTATAAATAAATAAATATTTGAATAGTTATTTTCACAATGACTTTTGTGATTAGTAAATTATTAAAGAGGGTATGAGATAAAAAAATAAATTAAATATGAAATATACTGTTCATCTATTGCGACCAGCGAGCTATACAGCAATGACGGGGAGCAGTGACCCAATGGTGGCGAGCAGCGACTCCTAGTGAGAAAGATGAAAGATATGGACGGTGATTATGGAGGTGAATCGTGGACGGATACTCCTAGTAGTGACTTGTGAATGGCGACTTTGGTGAGCAATACGGTAGATTTGGAGGGCGACTCTAGCGAGGAGGAAAACGACTTCATGAAGCAGAGGAGAAGGAGAGAGAGGGAAAAATAAGAGTAAAATAGTAATTGGATAGTCAATAAATTCTTTTACTATTTTAGAAACTACTTCTAGTAACTTATCTAAAACTATAGTTTTAAATAATAATTTAACCCAAAAACCTTTTTAGATAAATATGTCTGTTTATTTTAAAATTTTTCTAACTTTATTTTAATTTTTTTCTAAATTAAGGTTTAGGCCATTAATTCTTATAAAACTATAGTTTTGTGCTTTTCCAAATAAGCACTTAATATATATATATATATATATATATATTGCAGAGCACGTACGTTCAATAATATTATAAAATCTCGAATCCCTTTTCTTTTAATTTAAAAGTCAAGATGCGTGATTGATTTCAATCATTAATGGCGTGTTGTATTGAAAGTTTCTAGTCATGGTGTTTTCCAGAAAATTCTTTATAAATTATTATAGGATTAAGTTTACCTAATTTAGAAATCAAGAAGGGACCTTCGCTCTCAGAAGAAAGAGAATAAATAGCCAAAACTGATACAATTGTTTTCTTCTACAAGTAGTGAATCTGATTAATCAAATTTGTGGGCTCCAAAAAGCAAAGCTTTTCCCAATGAATCTAACTTCATCAGCTACATTTAATTTCCATGTAGTTTATAAATTTAAGTTTAAATATTTTCATTAGAGCATTTCATTATTAGAGAGATGTTGGGTATTTGTAAAGGGTTATTTAGATGTTTTCGTTTGATTTTCTGAAGCATTTAAGGTAATATTTTCCTCCTTTTTCAAACTCCTTAACATTGTTTTATAGACTTAGTACAAAGGCTATTATTATTAGAATTGGTTTTTATGTGATCCTTTTTAAATCCATAACTTGTCGAGAAATGTTTTTTACAACAATATGATGACCATTATTTTTTTTTTCAAAAGTTTTTAGTATTCAAAGGATGAGTGTTGGAGAAATGCTAACGTTGTTACCATATAATTTGAAGGCTATTAGTTTAAATATTGGGAATTGTCTCTCTATTTAGGAGGATTAGACTGCATATATCTAACATTTCCTAAATTTTAATTGATAGGAGTTTTGTGCACAGAGCTTTAAGTACTCTATACTTGGGGTAAAACTACTTTTTCACCGTGATAAATTACTTTTTATCTAAAATTATGTTTAGTATTGTTTCTAGATTGATGGGTTTCTTGGCTAAAAGTTAAAAGCAATTTGTAGTTGTTTCTGACTTTTGGTTGGTCACTTGTTTTTCTACTATTTTAAACCTTCATTTAAACAAGCTTTATGTGATCATTTTAAATTCATAACTTATGGAGAAAAAAAGCTTACAAGTATATGATGAAGATTAATTTTTCCTTTCATAAGGTTTTAGTATAGAGAGTCATTAATTTAAATATTATGTGACAGAGATCATTAGTTCAAATTTTAAAAATGATCTCTGTTTACAAAGATAAAACTGTGCACATCTAGAGTTTCCCAAACCCCAACTGATGGCCGCCTTTATGCACGGGGAGTCCTTATCCCAAAACGGGAATTACGTCTAGCTTCATTGTATAAAGGGGAAAAGGATACCGCCAAAGTAGGAATAGGGGTTATAGGTATATGTGAATGACAGTAAATTCACTCGTGAATTAATCTCTGCATATGAAAGGTCACCTCGTTTTCAGCTAAAACATATTCCATACAGGAGATAAGTCGTGATGTAATGCTTGCCATCATAATAACACAATTATTATCTTATTGGATTCTTTGGGGCAATTCAATAATAACTGAAACCATTTACTACAAATTTATTAGCCTGTGGCGTTCATGTGTGGGACTATTATGAATCGACTCAAGAAGATGGTAACACTGATGATTCAAATAAATTAGACAAGTATGTGTATGTTTAGTGCTCATTAAGGTTTGATGATTATATTAAGAAGGAAAATGCAATTATAAAATGTCTCACAATAAACAATATAAGTTTGTTGTGTTTCTCGGTAATTGTCATTATGCATGCTGCTCACTTTTATTATAGATTTTTTTTTGGTGATTATATTGTTTTTTTTTAAGATTTAAATGATTTCCCCCTATGTATTTTCCTAAAAAGAAGGTGTTTGTGATGACTTGTGAGATGTTTACGTAGTCAATCGAGGTGATTTTCATTCTAGCTAGTTGGTGTTTCTGGTTAACTCTTTTGGCTCTTCTCTTTGACGTTTTTATTTAATTAGGTCTTAAGCACTAGTGTTTCATGTTCCTCCTTTTATATTACTCTTTTCACGCCAGTTAAGCCACAATTAAAAAAAAAAAAGTAAAAAGAGAGTGAAGAAGAAAAATGATATATAAAAGCTCATCCAAAATCTTATTGGCAAGATTCCCAACAAAATACTTTTTTAATTCTAAAATTTTAAAAATAGTATATTAATATATAAAATAATAGATTTGTCATAATTATCAACTTGGGATTTCAAAATTTAGGAAAAAATATAAATTTATCCTTAAAAGTATTTTCAAAAAAATTAAGTCAATTACTTTCATTTAATGACATTAATAATTTTTATAATAATTTTGATCATCTTAATAAAAATATTTATTATTATCTTTAACACTTTTTTTATAAGTAAATTTTTTTTGATCAATGTTACCACTCTCTTATACTGTACACACTCTTACAATTCTCTCTCTCTCTCTCTCTCACACACACACACACACACTCACGCGTATACATACCAACAAGTTGGTCTTCTCTATATGATGTGATGGGGGTATATTTATATCAGCCGTGCTAATAATATAGCCGTCACACCAAAAGTTTAATAATATCGCTGAATGATGATAGTGATTTTTCTTAATGTTATAAATTGCCCTCTTTACTCGTGTCGTATGATTCTTTCTTTTTCCTCCTCCTTCCTTTTTTCTTTTTAACATATACTCATAATATAACCTTTTTGTCTCATTTTCTATGTATCCATGTCATATATATGATATATATGTATCTATTGCACAAGCTTTCATTTCTTTATCTTTTTGGTCAATATTTTAATTGCTTTCTTGTAAGTTATATATTTATATAATTATTTAAACCCTACTCGATTTAGGAAGACATGAACTACTCCGCTAATTAGGAAATAAGAAAACAACACCAAAGCCATTCCTCTCTCTCTCTCTATACACACACACACACACACACACTCAACATGGTGAACTTATCTTATAGATGAAATACGCTTCGTGATGTTTCACCATAGTTCAAAAAAATTAAGAGATTTTCTTGAAGAAAATAAACATGAAAACTCCATAGATTACGTACTTAGCTGAGTTGTTTGCAAGAAGATACATCAGATCGTACGTGTATATATTAATAATACGTATATGGATGAGCAAGAAAGAGAGAACAAGTTGGTGTTGTTAGACCAATTATTTATCGTAAAGAATTAATGGTGAGTTCTGAATATATGGTGCTAGTGTTTTAAACCATCCAACCAATCTTTTTTGTGGAAGCACGTCGATGGTGTTTAGCTTCAGTTGTACTTCTTCTTCTCTCTAAAAGTAAACTAATAAAACCTTAAAACATGCCCAAACAACCATCATTCTCGGCTTTTCTTCCACATGTTTATGTCTTTCTTCGGCTACTAGCTAGTGGCTTTCATCTTGATGAAGACAAAAAACAACGCAAGTTAAATGAACCTAACCCTAGTTCTTCATTAAGTTCTCATTTTTCAATTCTCTTTTGTCGGAAACCATACAGCTCTTTTGTCTGAAGTTTGACCATTACACCTTAATTCAATGGTTGAAAGAGGAATTTATCTAGGGATTGGCATATGTAATGTAATTTATGGTTGTTAGATTAAGTATCTTTTATTTTTTATTTATAAGAGTATACACTAATGACTTGAAGTTATAAATAGTGGGATTGAAACTGTGACCTCATTCTTTTGGCATTCCATCTTCCATCTCTCTCGCCGTCTGAGTTCATGCATCTTCACCACAATTACCTCCTTGATCCTTCTCTATGATTGCTCAGTTCTGGACAACACGAAACTAGATTGACCTTCTCCTTTCATCTTCATACATCATCTTCATCCTCCGTCTTGTTTCAATCGCCATGGACCCAGCGTGTTCCTCATTTGCTATTGCTGATGTCTTGATAGCAATGCTTTGACTAATTCTATTTGTGTTCTTTTGGAGATGAAGTTGAACCAGAGTCTTTAATTTGTAAGCAGGAAGTTCAATTTGTGTCATTAATTTTAGATTTAATTGTATCTTTTGGACGAGTTGTACTTATTATATACTTATTAGGAATTGAATTGCTTTATTTTAAACTAGTATTATTGATTCAATTAGAATGATTAGATGATGAATGATTGAGGAACCGAGTTGAATTTTCTAATTTTGTTTAGTTAAACTTTAATCAATCCATTTCTGTTATGGTAGATTAAAGCAATATTATTGCAGAGTATAGTCATACATGTTTGATTCATCCTTTCACTTTTCTTTAATCGAATGATTTAATTTTCTTTATTCAATATTTACGAGTTGTCGTTTTAATAGAGATTAAGCTAATGAGTTGTTGGCTAATTCATTTTAATTCAATTAATCACTCCTTATAATTTATGGACAATGAAGATAAGATAATATCTAAGGAAATACATTTATCATAATTCATATTAACATCACCAACATTAAAGTAATAAACAATATCATTTAGGATTTAAATTTAAAAGTTTATCAATATTTCTTCTTTCAATTTACTGAATTAAATTGTTAACTTGTGGTTCAAATAATTGCTAGGAAACTATACTCATTAGGCTCCTTGTGAATCGAACTATACTAGCTCCATTTTACTATATGTTAATTTAGTTTCTTTTGACAAATAGAACAACATTTATTACACGGTCTCTTAGTTACCATTCAGAACCCTCTATAAGTAAGTCTTTTTGTGACATTGGCATATAAATCGAAGCACCAATATTAAGAACATAAGTTCAAATGGATAGGATGTTTAAGGAAGGACCACCTCAGGTACCAGTTAGCTATACAGCCACCTGTCGACAAATTTTTGATCTTGCAAGGTTTGAATGAATTAATCCAATTTTATAATTAGTGTCCATGGTTGATAATGATGATGATGATTTGTTCTTTATAGCAAATCTTGAACTTTGACAGTCTTTAATTAATCGCAACTCTTAATTAAAGGGGTATTTCTATTGTTTATAATATGCTTAAAATCTACTCTTGAAAAAAGTACAAATGAGATTTTATTATTTTGTCCACTAATAGACTTATGCCGACGATAATGTTCTTTGCATTAAGGTGGAGAAGGAAGGGGGCTAGTACTGAAATTAGAGTGATCAGGATTATTTCATACAGTTTAAAGAGTTTCAATTTTATCCTGTCCAACATCTTTTGGTAATAGTAATAAATTTCTGAAAATTGTATTAGATTATAGCTAGTTTAATTAGATCGAGCTGAACTAAACCAAATCGATCGAGTGTTGAGTGTACATAGGATTAGGATCTTAAACAAGAGCAGACTAATTAAAGCTTGCGATTCATATATAATCGACCACACCACACCTACCTAGGAGGATATTTGTGGTTGTTGTTGTTGTTGTGTAATAATAGTATATGAATGTTTATTGAAAGCTTATTAATGTTTTAAAGATATGAATCTTAAGATTCCCCCCTCTCCAGGTTTACTTGACTCATACTCATTCAAAAAGTTTAGTGTCATGCTCATTATTAATTACTACCCTTCATATTACTGGCACTCTCAAATTAAATGTGCACTATCACCTCGTATATGCTGCATGCGCGTGCTATTTATGAGTATGCTTTAATTTATTTCAAACAATATGTATGTATGTATGTATGTATGTATGTATGTATGTATGTATGTATGTATGTATGTATGTATGTATGTATGTATGTATGTATGTATGTATGTATGTATGTATGTATGTATGTATGTATGTATGTATGTATGTATGTATGTATGTATGTATGTATGTATGTATGTATGTATGTATGTATGTATGTATGTATGTATGTATGTATGTATGTATGTATGTATGTATGTATGCATGCATGCATGCATGCTAGATTGGGTGTGTGTGTGTTTTATAATTGCATACCACTATTTATATATATATGTGTGAATGTATATGTTGTTCTTATTGGTGTACAAGGTGGGAAATTAATTAATTTCAACGTCATATATTCAACTAATTTACCTCGTAAATAAATTTTATCAAATTAAAGATAAATAATTACAAAACACTTGCCAAACAAAATCTATCAGTTTATGTGCTTTTCCTAATTAACAAAATCTTTTTAATTAGTAATGTAATCAACTTTTCAAGCAAACCTCTGCGAATAAAAATATTATCGGCCTCTTTTGGTATAGTAATGGTCAAATGGATACTACTGTATATATTTTTCAATTTAATGTACCTTTTGGCATTGTATAAAAATATGAAGAAATATAATATTTTCTGTAATAATATGATATCTCATCAATATCTATCTTAGCGTTATAGTCAAAATACACATAGAGATATTATATAGTAGAAAGCATCAGAAGAAAATTAGGGTTTCTTTTATACATGTAACTGCATATATTTAGGGTAGATATCTTGGAATTAGGTAGTTTCAAGGTAGGTCATTTTTATTTATTTCATTTATTCTTATCGTTTCAATTCACCACATATGTAGGGTTTTCATTTAGCGATGCTTCACCTTTAAATGCTTCTTCCTCCTTCATATATACGGCATCGAAATGCACACATGAATTCAAATAACCATGTGCGTGCGTGCGTACAATTGCATAAATTTCCAAATACATATATACATGTATGGGATTTAATTATATTAGCAGATAAGAAAACTGCGAAACGCCTTCTGTTATTATTAGGCTCTGAAGTATATATGAACAGAAAAGAAAGGACAAACACACACACATACACACAAACACTGCATTTATTGGGGTCAAATGGGGTATGGCGTGAGCTAGAATGTCCACACACACAGACACACACAAATAATGTAAAATAAAGTACTGGAAATGACGGATTTCATTCTCAGAAGAGTAAAGGATCGGTGGAGTTTGGTAGTGCAATAATGGGAGTGATAGAGTGAAGAGTGATGGGTGATTTTCATCTGGTTGTGTGTGTTACAACCACTTTGCCCCACACAAACATATGGATCCACATATCTTCTTCTCAAACCTTATCTCAACGTCAACTTGTATGTCAGAAAGATCTGATCAGAAACTTTCAGATTGATGCTCTCTCATCTTCAGAGACCTGTCAGATATACATGCTAAGTCCAATGACTCGTGCATGGATTCCTTTCTGATTTTTATTATGCCTCCCTTTACAAACACACTCATTATTTGCACAAGTACGCACAAAACTTAGTTACCTATTTTGTGTGTGTGAGGCATCATAAAGGTAAATGATGGAAAACAAATCATATTTAAAAACCTATGATCCAATTTAAGTCTATTAATGCTTGTATTTAATTTAATTTAACAGCACCCAAAACTTGATAGTTTAATTAAAAATAAAATAGTAAAAACTTCTTTTTACACACTTGAAATAATATACTGTTCCATTGTTGAAGATAAAAGACGGGTTCCATTCATTTATAAGGCTCCCCGTTTGATTGATTAAAAGAGGATAAATAATAAAAAAATGATAGAAAAAGATTTTAAAAAATAATAAATTTTAAATTATGTCTGTTACTAATAATAGATAAAATATTACTAATATAATATCTTATTTTAATATTTATCAATTTTAGAGTTTTTTTTGTCATTTTTCCTAAAAAATATTTCCTTTTAAGTTTACAGATTTGCAATCATTTCTGGACTTGAAGAATAATACTATTATATTTGAAATTTTTTAGGTATGCATTAATATTATAAACATAAACACAGCTGTAAGTTGAAAAATAATAAAGGTTAAAAGAAGTGTTTTTGGTATCATTCTATCCTTGTCTTCATATATGTTTGACTTTGATAGATGGATGACATAACATATTGTAAAAGATGAAATTGCAAGCATTTTAACGAGACACGACATATGCAGAGAGACCTGT
Source organism: Leucaena leucocephala (assembly GCA_037074615.1). NCBI lineage: Eukaryota > Viridiplantae > Streptophyta > Magnoliopsida > Fabales > Fabaceae > Leucaena > Leucaena leucocephala. The sequence goes on from CM073550.1 coordinate 14,504,653, forward strand.
CAGACGGTAGTATTTGTACTACTGCCAATTAAACAGTGTTATTATAAAGACCAAATGTGCAGAAACTTGCACCTACAAAAACATGAACATGAACATATGATCGGAGGAATCGGACGCATCGATCTGTCTCTTTTTGTTTGTTACTATATATGCAGAATTCAAGAAGCTTAATTAGTTAAATTCTGGCTTTGACAATAACGGTCTATACATGACGCGAATTCAACTCAGAATTTCATTTTCACTTAGATATGATCATATATATATAATTAGTGGATCAGAAAAATAGATTATCGATAGGATAGTAAGATTCATATGAAAATTAATTCACTAACTACACTGATCAAAGTATAGAGGAAATTAATTCACTCCCTTTGGTCATAAGTATAAAAATAAGTTAGAGAATTTATTTTAATTATAAATATAAAATAATAATTTATTTAGTTATAAATAATTTAATAAAAATTTTAATATATATAATTTAATTGATGATTAGTTGTAGTCGAGATTTGACAGAAGAATTGGTGAGGCCCGGAAGCAAAGCGTTGGATAAAAATCATTAATGAGAAAAAGAAGAGACTAGTCAAGGGTTTGACCATCTCATCCCATCACTGACCCTCTGCATTTATTCATTCATCTTCTTATTTTTTTTGGGTTCTCCTTTTCTTTCTTTAACTTTAAATAATATAATTAAGCTAATTATATATCTGCTTTATCCACAAATATTATCATTCACTTAACGTATTTTTGTGTCACTGCGTGTGGTTAGCCAGAGAGCCCACGGGTAATTCGTATGATTGAAGGACTTGCTTTGACCCTATGAAACTTTTGTAAATTTTCATCGTTGATTCCTGTCGACCCTGAATGACTAAAGTTCTCACAACAAGAGACAATTATATAGATATGCATACATGTATGTATATACATACACACACACATCTCTCTCTCTCTCTATATATATATGTATTTGTAGTGTGTTTTTGTGGTAGGGTTTGTTTGGTTGGAGAGAGGGTGAGGTGGGGCCATGCTAATGAAGAGGACCACAATTAAGAAGAGAGGGGCCAAGCATCTCGTGATTCATTTAACCAGCTTGACCATCTTTCTTCTTTGACTTCCTGCTCCCGCGTTTGTTTTCTTCTCTCTCTCTCTCTATATATGCGCGCGCGCATGGATTTTATTAGATACCCCTACAACAATCTTCTGATATATATATGTGTGTGTATATATATATATATATATATATATTAATTCAAGCTTAAAATAAGATGTCTTTTCAAGTTGGCCTATATGATATGACTAATGAGTACGTAGTAACTCCTAGCTTAGCTTGTAAATTGAACGAAGTTTAGAGTTCATATTCTCTAATTTCACATTTTAATTTGATGAGGAAAATGAAAAGAAGAGAAATGCACTTATAGACATAGCTGTGTGTTTTGTAAAAATTAAATGTTAGATATAAAAAAATTAATAAAATTTATCGTTAAACTAATTTTATATTAATTATATAATCGATCAAAGTATATTATATTTATTGTGATGTAAATTTAACTAGCTTTGCATGAGTTAGAAAGACAAAAATAAAATAATAATTAAAAAAAAAGAATTAGGGAAGTATATATGTGTGGGGAAGATGGAGTAAGTGGGGATGTTGGGAATAAGAGAGAGAGAGAGAGAGAGTGAGTGAGAAGACCAATTTTTATTATAAATAAATGTTTGAATTGTACTCTTCTTTAATTTTGTATGTATAACGGTCCTATTTATTATTTAATGTCTTCTTTGTCTCATTCTCTTTCTCCCAACCCTCATTTTCCACCCCACCCCTACTTATAAATGCAATCAAATCAAACTATATTTTAAATAATATATATATATATATATATATAAATCTCTTTATCATTAACATATAAATATATATATATATATATATACATATACTGAACATGTTTTTTTTTGTAATATTAACTCAGAATATTACATAAACATTTGAACAATAGAATCCGATAATATATATTGAGAGACAATTGAAATGTGTTTGATGCTTGTACAAAATTACTTTCAGAATAAAATTCTAGTTGTACTTAAGCATGCCTTGATGAAAATACAAATATAACTGGACACATAATTATTATATATTCTAAGTATTCTAGATTTTTTGGGGGTTACTGAGTAGTGAATTAAGGTAAAGTGTGAGATGAAGAAAAGTAAGACACAAAAAGCAGTTTCATTTTCTCTCTCTTAAATATACGTATTTTTTTATTAAAAATAATTCTATTCGAGATGCATTGAATATTAAATATAGATACTATTTTTTAATAAAAATTTAAATTTAAATTTATCATATTATAGCAGATTACTCGCTTCTTCTAAACTAAATCATGTTAGTCTATTATTCATTTTATTGACTTTAGTGACCAAGCATTTAGCCCACCGGTCGTTGGCCCATTTATAATGGGTTATAAGCCCAATAATTTACATGGGCTTTGGTATCTATATACTCTTAAGTGATGACTCACCACTCTTTTTGTTAAATTCATGTTTATCTAAGGGTCTCAAAATTGGTTGAGATTTTAGATTGAAAAAGATTATAGATGTAAAGAATGTCATAAACATGTTGAAGAATAGAGCCAAAACCATGGTTTGCAGCCTTCCGATTCTTCAGATTCAAACCTTAATAGCAAAACTTAATTTCATTTCAAAAAATTAGAACTATCTTTCTAATGCTTTAGCAAAGTATGATATATCGAGTTCATCCTTATTAGGGACTTGTCCATGTCATTTGAGGATGTTAGTGAAAAAAAGAGAGTATGGGATTTAATTCCTCTTTAATTTAGTTTAATTCATTTTCGGGCTCTTGCCCTCTCTTGTATCGAATAAGAAAGAAACTGTGAGATGGGGAATATGGTATTTTATGGCTTTTGGAACTTGGTTATGTTTTATACTTGATGGAATATAGGATATTGTTGGTTTTGAGCCCAACCTTTGTAGAATTTTACTTATTTGAAGAAATGCTATTTTTATTTATTTATTGTTACAATAGAGGGTTAATGTGTCCTAAATTAAAAAAATTAATTTAAATGGAGATCAACTCTCAAACACTCATTATTCACAAGAACCCTTAAATGAGGGGGGCATGAAGATATCAATTCTATCGTTCTTGATCTATCATTTGCCAGAGTATTTGCTAGTTGATTTTGATATCTAAACACATGTATTTTCAGCTCCTAAAATAAATTAATCATTCTTTGTATTTATAAAACTAATAAACTATAACTATGAATTGTCAAATTCTTTAACATGTCTATCATATTTTTGACATCTAATTCAATTATCATCCAATTCAATTATCATCCTTTTGAATCATAATTTCTAAGAAATGATATTTATGACCTGGATATATAAGAGTTATGTCCCAGGCCTCAAAGTAGCCTAAGCTCATTTATTGTGAATATTGTATATCATTGAGTTGCTTTTCAATCGTTTCAAGATTTTCCAATTATAATATTTAAAGAAGTATTATATCTCATAGATGTCTAAATTTACATTTGAAGGATATTGATATCGCCTAAAAGAAAGGAATACTTCACTCTATCCTTAAATTGTAGGTAGGTTTTGTAAAAAAAAAAAAAAGATTTTCTTAACATGACATGGGATATATTAGATGATCTCTTGCTATGGTATATACATTTTGTTACACAGATTTCATTTAACATGATAGACTTTTTTTTGTGAAAAAAAAATAAGTAAATTGGATCTCAAAATTCACCAAGATTAAGGCACATCTTTAGACTTATAAAACACGCTTAGAGATATTTAATCCATCAACAAAGTCCTGAGATTGATCCGATGCTTTGAGAAATATTAGAGGTTCAATAGATTTTTAAGAAAGGGTATTCCAGCCTTTCGGTGATTCAAGCCTAGGGCCGAAACCTCAGTTGCATACCAACCATTATTGTTCCATTAACTTTCAAATTCATTTTTTTTTGTTAAGACTTTCAAATTCAATTACTCATCCAACAAATTACATTCAAGCATGAAAACCATCTTCATACAATCACGGCTTTTAAAAAGAAAAAAAAAAGAAGCGAAAGCTTTACTTTCAATTGGAGTTCCATCTTCAACAATCTCTCAAGCTAAGTTCAAACCATTGCTCAATCTCAAACTAAAACCTATACACACTCAATCGTTCTTCTTCTTCTTCTTTGGCTAAACAAATCAGTCCTCAAACATGAAAATAAGACTTATATAGGCTCAATCTTTGGATTTGGAAGCACTGCACTTGCATCAAGGGACTCATTGCCGTAAGGATGATAAGAACTTCCTTTACTAATATCCTCATAACTAGCTGAAGTGGAAGCTGATTCAGCATTAGGGTTAGCACCAGCGAATAGCAACAAGTTTTCAATCTCTTTCACCACATCACTCATTGCAGGCCTGTCAGCACCTGATTCCTCCACACACTTCAATGCAAGATTTACATACTTCTCAAAACCAATCAGTGTTGACCCTAAATCCATTGTGGGGTCCAGGAATTCATAAAGACCACATAAATCTTTCTTCTTATCAACTGCAGTCCTGATCTCTTTTACTATATATTTCCCTCTTTCTATAGGTTTTCTCGCAGTTACCAGCTCCAACAATAACACTCCGAAGCTGTAAACATCGCTCTTCTCAGTCAATTGTTGAGACATATAATACTCTGGATCCAAATAGCCCTGAAACAAGAACAAAAATCCTTTCTCATCAATAAAGTTGCTCATATATGTATGTGATACAGATAAACTTTTTCACAATAGATGTTACTGCAGACATTAATAAATCTTTACAGGCTGGACAAAACTCTAATGTTGCATGATAGGTGATAACAACTTGGAATTCTTCAAACTCTTCTCTTTCTAGATAGAATTCAATTTCCTACTTTTGGTTGCTGTAGTCCAATCATTTCAATGGTAGAAATGAAGATGAAGTTTTTGTGAGATTAATAATTGGGTTATTACTTAAATCTATTCAACATGGACACCGTAAAACATACTCTACCATTTCCATCCCCTAGTTAAATCAGATGTCAACTTCTCATAAGTAATTATGCAACTTTCTTTGGTCAACGGTCAGGATTCAAAAGATACTATACCGACCATTGTTCCTTTAACTTGAGTTGTAATATGGTCTTTTTCAGTATCAACAATAGACTTGGAGAGACCAAAATCAGCAACCTTCGCATTCAAGCGCTCATCCAGTAAAATATTGTTTGATTTGATGTCCCTGTGTATGATAGGAGGGTTGGCATGTTCATGAAGATAAGCCAAACCCCTGGCACTACCAAGGGCAATTTTTAGCCTTCTGATCCAATCCAATTTAAATCCTGATCTACCTGCAAGACCATAGTTATATTATCAGAAACAAGATATTATATATGGATGTGAATCGTTTCAGTCAAAACTCTTTTCTTAGTATTAAAGATGCCACAACAAGGATGTAAACATGCAAGAAGACATTTGGTATTCCATCAACTTCACCCTAAAATTTAGTAGATCTTCTGATATGTTCAATACTATTATATCTCATATATTGACATTGTAATGCGAGTGTATTCATGATGCCAAGAAATTTGGGATAGAAGTGCCCCAGAAGGCTCCAAAATTCTACAGTGACGTGCGATTATGTTATGTGCTGTCACTTTTCTTTTGGGAAAAAATGTCTCAGGAAACTTCATTTCTCATGAGGTAGAAATTAAAGCAAATGGTTCAATTCAGCTGTTAAACGACGTCCAAAGTCATCTCTTTAATATGAAACCAATCTAATAGAAGTACCTGAGAGAGTATTCTTCAGACTCCCATTTGATACATGCTCATAGACAAGCATTTGTTCTTCTTTCTCAAAGCAGAATCCTAGAAGACTAACAAGATTTTTATGGTGAACTCTAGATAGAAGTTCAATCTCTGCTTTAAATTCACATGCTCCTTGCATAGATTCTTTTTGAGCTCGTTTTATGGCTATAAATTGGCCATTTGGAAGATTTCCTTTATAAACCTGTGGACATGTTTGGAAAGCAATGAAAAATAAAGAAATTGAGCTATTTAGAGAAAAACAGAAAGAGGATGAGAAGGAAATCTTCTCAATCCAATGTTTGTCTAAATGTCTAAATCACAACAACACGTTTAAAATAACAAAAAAAAAAAAAAATCAAGACCTTCCCATAGCCACCGCTTCCAATCTCGTTGGCTGGAGAAAAATTTGAAGTGCATTTTTTTATCTCTTCAAATGAGAACTGCCTTGCTCCTTTCAACTGAGGGACACCACTAGTGCTCTCACTATCCCAGCGCCCTGCATTTCATGAATCAAACATATTAGTTAACTCAATTTGAAGTGATTACTGACTTGAACTACAGGAGCCAAGTATAATATTGTCATACTGAAAGGATTGTTGTGATCAATTGCTTTATCTGCTCTCTTCTTTTGGAAGCAAGCATAAACCCCTGCGAGTAGTAATAACACTAGCAGGATGGAACCACCCACTGCTGCTCCTATTATGATGCCAACCTTTGATGATTCACTAGGCTTCACAGATCCTAAATTATGAGAAAAAAAAGAAGAAAAGGTAGCAAAAATTATTTTAAAATGGAGCAATCACAATAATTGATATTATCACTGCTGCCTGAAAAACATATTTACCGAAGTGCCCATATCTGTCTGCAATAAAGTAAAATGGTCCAAACTCTTTTGGAGGCTTAAATGTCTGATTACTTAGCAGAAAGCCAATGCTAGAAGTCCCAGTTCGATTGAAATGATCTTGATTTGACGGGAAGACTTGTAAGCTCAATTCAAGATACTGACTTGAATCCTTGATTGGATGGCTCAGAGAAACTGAATCCACAGGAAGACCATGAAATTGAAAAGATTGCATAAGAGAATCCTGAAGGGCTATATATTGAGTGCTATTTTCCCAGTCTAAGAAGGAATGTGCTCTGAAAAATAAAGTTCCTGTATATGGATAAGCGCATTGGCAGCTGGGGCTAGGAAGCTGTTCTACACTACAGGCACCAGGCTCACAGCTATTGAATGGTGTTTTATATAGGTTATCACTGGGTTGGGAATCAGAGCAGTAACCCACTGATGCCATTCCATTTTCTTCACAAATTGGGTTGCCTTTGAGTCTGCATTCAAAAAAATGCAGTTAAAAATAACTTGGCTAGGAGTCGGAGAAAAACATTTATGGGAGTGCTGAATATTTAAAGTAAACTAAATTGGGTCTCAAACATTTGCATAAAGTCAGAGATGAGTTGAATTGTTTATGGCTTCACGCTTTGTGAATAGTGCATCTTTCTACAACTTCTATAAATATATTGATGATATAGCTATTGATTATATGTGCATTTCTTAGGTTTTGCTGAAATTACATTGATGCTCTCACTATTTCCAAAACTTACACTGATGTCTCCTACAAACAAAATGCACATTATACATATCTCTCTTGAGTTCTGTTAACATTATATAGACCTTACTTTTATTTTTAAAACCTACACAGATCTTTTATGAAAATAAAGAGTAATAAATTACACAAATTTCCCTTCTATTCTGAGGGGAGGTTTGAATATATTTTGAAACTAGTTTTGATTTACGTAAACTCAACAAAACTAGATAATGGTTTGTGTAATTTACTTTATTTTTTTGGATAAGAATATACTTTTTTATTTCAAAAGATATTTTATAGGCTTTAAAATAGAAGAGATGCTAGTATAATTTCAGTAAAATTCAATAGAGGTTTGAATTAATCTTAAAAATAAGGAGATTTGAGTTATTTTAAGAAAACTCAATGTATGTTATTGTAATTTACTCAATATTTTACAGGAAGATAATTGAACTTCTCAGAAGCAATTGAATCACCAATTCTACGTAGGGAAGATAGGGAAAAAAATATCCAGACATGGCTTACATTATCTTAACTTTAGGGACTCCACCATTTTGGTCAAGCTTGTCAATTTTATTACTCTGCAAGTCAATGAGGCGCAGCTGGCTGCTGTAGGTGGTGCCAATGTCCAAGGCTCCATTTAGTTCATTATGTTTTAGAGACCTATGATCACATCGCAGAATGTTCAGAATGAATTCCCGTCATCCATTTTATTGGAACTATCACTAGTAAGGACAGCTATGTACTCACACAGTCTGTAAACTGGGAAGGCTAAAGAAAGAAGAAGAGATCTGTCCTTGAAGTTGTGCGTTCTCCATCTTTCTGCAATGCAGGATAAAGCTAATGCATAACTGCTGATTCAAGGGTTGAAAACACACACACACACACAACGAGTTCTCAGGGGTCAAAGAAGTTTAAAAAGAAAGATATACAAAGTTGTCAGGGACTGCATAGTTGAAACCCATGGTGGAAAATCCCATGAATAAAAGCTGTTATTGCTGATATCCCTACGAATGGACTTAACAAAATCAGACACTGTAACAAAGTAGCATTGACGTAGAATGACAAGGAAATCATATTAGTAGTAATTATTAGACAAAAATGCTAAACTGATTACAGGTAGCTGAGGAGACTCATTCCAGAAAGGTTTGGCAGGGATCCTGAAAGCTTATTGTTGGACAAGTACCTGACAAACATAAACGTGAAACCTCCATGAACAAGGTTCAATTTTTGAGAAACAACACACTTTGGAAAAAATGAAAATGCATATGCATTTGGCATGCTCGTTATCTCTGCTTACATCTCTTGAACTTTCACAAGGTTGCTGATGTTCGGAGGCACAGGTCCACTTATAGAATTACTGTCAAGACGCCTGCATCCAAAACAGTAGATTAAAGCAAATAGGCAAGCGAAAATTTACTTCTATTTATGTTTTTTTGGAGGATATAATATAGATACTCACACCACCTCCAGACTCTGAACAAGTCCAAGTGTAGATGGGATGCTTCCACTGAGTTGATTACTTTCAAAAAGCCTGCCCAAAAAGGTATTCAGGCAAATACGCTCAACTTGAAAGGGCAAGACAATGGATAAATACTTAAAAATTTAATTAATTTTACCATTATGGAAGTGTTTAGTATAATGTCACCTTCATCTAGGAATCTAAGATATTTGTGTTTGATACATTGGTTTATAAAATGCTTGGACGTAGGCAGCTCAACAAGAAAAAGTCTTAGAGGCCCACGTTGATGAATTTATAACTTGTCAACTTTTAAAAAATTTCTTGCACAAGTTCTTCAATAGTTTAGTTGTCATCTCAAACATCCATGAGAATTATAAATATTATGGTATCTGATGCCATGTTATCCAAGATAGCATGGAAATTAAGATAGCAGGGTAAGAAGTATGTCCTGTGATTTTTTAGTCTTTTGGCGCTCCCTACTTGCATGTGTTCATTCACCACTACTTTCTCTTTTTCATTCAGTGAAAAGCTACCACAGGGTTTACTAACGTCGGTTCAACACCGGGTATAGATTTTATGGGAGGGAGAGAAGGGTTTTCAATATCCTTCCGTTTGGTTTTATTAGAATTTAGAGGAAAGGAGAAGGGAGGGATTTTTTTTTTTTAATCAAACAAGGGGATGGGAGAAAAATCCTTCCACTCTCTCCAAATTCCTCCAATCTAAATTTTCACTGAAGACATCACCACTTCCGTAATAAAGAAAGATGTTATAATAAGAAAATTACAGTGACTCACGAATGTCTAGCTAAATTCATGCCAATTTTCAATGTTATTCTCAATATATGGGTAGGAACATTATATCTATATATATGCTACTTTCTCTATTACAAAAGAGTAGGTTCATAGTTCTTACAAATGAATCAAAGTCAGTTCTGAGCTAAAAAGTTTAGGAGGAATGGGGCCTGAGAGCTTATTGTTGCCAAAATGACTGTAAATAATGAAAAATTGAAATATGTTAGATGGATGGTGAGTGTAAATCTGAGCCAGCAGTTGCAGAATAAGTTGACGTACAAATGCTTTGCATGATGGAGCATATCAAGACCGGGCTTACTGCCACTAGATACTGGGATGGGTCCTTCCAGCTGATTATCAGCTAAATCTAACCAATAAAGTTTAGACAGATTACCAATAGAAGCTGGAATGTGTCCCAAAAACTTATTGGAATTTAAAGATCTGCAATTGAAAGTAACTGATTTAGGCTACAGTCATAGACATCAATACAGAATCTTGAATATAGAAAAATGAAGAGATAGAGAAAAAGCTAAATTAAGCTCCCATGAATTTTGTTGAAATTATACGGTTATCCCTTTATTCATGAAAGCTACATAACTTTCTCCTAAAAAATGCTAAATTCCATAAAATGAGTTTTGCTAAAATTATAGACAAGCCTTCTACTGTCGAAACCTACATGAACCTCCCCTTAAAACAAAAAATACATTACACAGAGCTCCCTTAAATTTTGCTGAAATTACACAATTTTTCCTTTTACTTTGAAGAAAGGCTTATAAGTCACACTTTGTTTTAGGGGAGGGGTTGTGATACAATTGTAAAGGAGGGATATATATATATATATATATATATATATAAGAGATCAATATAAGTTTTAAAAATAAAAGGGATGTTTATGTAATCTTAGTAAATTTCAGTAGAGGTTCGTATTGTTATAAACATAGAGGCGAGGTTTCTGTAATTTCAAAACTTAAGAGAAGTAATTTAATTAAAAATATAAGTCAAATCAACTATTATTTGAAAGTCCCATCCAGAATATCCCAAAACATACAACATGCCACCCTTGATCACTTGAGTTTCAATTAGGTTGAATTGGTAGAGTTTTTCCATATACCTTTACAAAATAACAGAGTTAAAATTGCTTACAGGTACGAGAGCTCCTGCAGAATTCCTATTTCTTCTGGGATAGGACCATTGAAACTACAACCAACAACAATTCTGGAAGATAAAGGAGAAGGCAACCGTATTGTTAGAAGCATTTATCAAACTAATGCAGATTTAAATTATTAAATTTAACAATCAATACATTCTTACAAGGTCGACAGCTTCTTCAAATTTCCAATGGTTTGAGGAAGTGGTCCTGTCAAGCCCTTGTTGTACGACAAATCCCTATTAAAAGAGGATAATCAAGAACAAAGAGACAGATTAATGTAATGTGGTTTGCCAGTAAGCATAAGATAATGAAGGGCTGAAGCGTTGTAGACAGAAGATAGATAATATACAGAAGCCAAGTGTTTTACAAACTCTAGGTGTGGAACAAAGATTAGAAGATAATACTAGGGTAAAAGAGTTACAAGGTCTCTAATTCAGATAGTGATCCAATATCCCCAGAAAGTTGGCCTACCAAACCTGTGCTTGATAACGATCTGAAATATTAGCAAGCAAGTTAATACCTTAAAAGTAAAATTCAGGAGAAGGTAGAAAGCAAGCATAGCACTTAGAAAGAGACACTACATGGAAATAACGCGTGAACCAGTGCACTTAATTCCATCCCAACCATTACAAGGCTCAGATCCCATCCAGTTGGGAGGTGTGTTCTGCCAGGTATCCATAAGAGACTTCAGAGCGGTAACTGCCATATATCCCAACAACAATAACATTTCGGTCACAAAAATCTAACTGAAGATGTGCAGAAAAAAAAAAAACTCAAAACTGATGTATAATTTGAGGGCTTGAGGACACAAATTTATTGTCTTCTACATTCTTTCTACCAACAAAAGCAGGTCCAGTGCTTCTGGTCCTACAGATTGAGTTCTAATTCTATGGATTGTAAACATTCAATGAATGAACATTATATACTGAAGACCGCGTTCAGATCTCAAGAAAAAATATCAAAGACAGAATATAGCCTTAAGGATGAACTCACAATCCTCAGTAGCAGTTTCTGCTACTGCAACCAGCAAATAATTGCAGACAAGCAGGAGGAATAAAGGTATTCTTCCATCCATCATCAACTTAAACCAGCATTCAAGAACTCACCACTCTTATAACTTTTCTATATTGAATAACAGAGTCCTTTTGTTATCAACCTTAAATCCAGCCGACTCACCACCCCATACACCCCATATACCCATGTTAGGGAAGTCAATAACGAGCAAAACTAAAATATCTTAAAAGTCAACAAATGCTGAACCAAAAATTAAATATCTCGATCCAAGTATCCGCCGTGAGTAGAAAGGCCTCTCTAGTGCCTGCACATTTAATTGAGTTACATGAGTAGAAAAGGCCAAGTTGCTAACAGCTCTAGGAACTCTAAGATATGAGTATATTTTAGCCATAAAAGATTAGTAAACTGAGATAATCATGTTAAGATACCTAAACAAGTCGGTCACATTATCTAGTGGGACCCACCGACATGCTCAAATAACTCGTTTTCCCTCTGGTTCATGTACTGTACCAAAGAATCTCTCTAAACTCTAAAATGATAAGGAATCCTGGTTCAGTTAAATAGGACACCAAAAGAATGACCAACAAAGTTCAAGACTTTACAAGTCAATCAATAGCAGACCGGGTAATGATGTGAACAATGTTGTCCTTATGGAAGACCATGAAATTTCCCACTAGAAGAGGATAAAAGAAGAGATGAAAAATCACGAGTCAACCAAGGCAATGCATCGTGGGTGGAAGAAAAAATGATATCAACATATTTGGAGGGACTTTTGGCACGTCCTTCTCACTGCTCAGAGCAGAGCATTGAATGAAAAGATAAGAGCGTAGTTAATGAGGCATACCCAAGTGGAGCAAATCTAAAGCTTTCAATTCTCAACGACCCAACTATCGCACTAAATTGTTTGAGTATTATAAAATAATAAAAAAAAATTATAGATTAATTAATTATTATATTATTTTTATTTTTTTTATATTCTTTCATTTCACCTACTTTTTCTTATCTTTTTATTTTTTTTACACTATCTTTCATTTTTTTTATATCCTCTTTCCTCTCTCTTTTTTTTCTACATCCTCTCTCCTCTTTTTTCTCTCTTATATTTAATAATCATATAATTTACCAATAGTAAAAATAATTTTAAAAATAAATATCTAAACATTTATTTATTTAAAATTACTTTTTTCATAAACTATTCTCCAAAAACTATTTTTTAAAAGTTGCCCAAAACTTTTTTTTTGCCATATATCATTTTTTAAACTCTTATCTAAATGTGCCCTAGGCTTCAAATCGCTAGAACTAGCTTTTTTGAATTCAAATAAATATATCTTAACTAAAGAAATTAATATTATATTTAAATATATTTTAATAAGCTGGACAACTCAGTTTACCTCAATTTTGAATTAAATTCCTGTAATTTATTTTGTTTGAATTGAGTTTTTATTGTTTGATCAAAAAATTTTGATTTATAGATTTTATAAAATTTTATTTATAGAGATGTCCAGGTGTTACAATGATGTTAAAATAAACAAAAAAATCCATAAAGTCTATACAATTTTATAAATTAAAATTAATGTTTTGCCCTACAAAATAAATGCCTATTAAGTATCAAAATATAAGGGCGTAATTCAAACAAAATATATTATAAATATGTAATTTAAATTGAGATAAACTACAAAGATTTATAGATTAATTTTTCCTAATAATTTTAAGAGAAACTTACACAAAATTGTTAAAATAAAGCAGTACATAATTTAAACATCTTGCAAGAAGAATAGTAAAGCAATTATTCATCATTGGTCTTTAACCCGGGTGGAGGTGTAAAAGTGAATTTTACGAAGCCACGTTCAACTTTTTTATTTTTTTTAATAACCAAAAATTATTTTTTAAGAGTAAAACCGAAAAAAATATAAATATATATTGATAAGTAGAACAAAAAAATTGGTAAAATGATAATTAAAATGGGATAGAAAAGGAACTTATAACTAAGGCAACTTTCCACAACTTTGGAAAATATGCATTTTTTTCTGTTTTTTTTAATTTAGAGGAACTGATATTAACAATTTTAATTTATAATTAAGATTGAGAAAAGTATAATGTTATTAGATGATAAGTTGAGAAAGAGAAATTACGAGTTACAATCAGGGGGTGCACATGCATGCCATTTTTTTTAAAAAAAATAAAATATATTAAAACTCTATCATGAAATAAAAAAAAAATCTATACTTTTCCACATTAACATTAAATAAAAATACATAATCAATGTAATGACTTTAAAAAGTACAAAGTAATTTGATATAAACTCTGTGTTGTATATAGGAAAACTTACATGAAATTGTTTACATCTATTAGTTCTAAGTTCATACATAAATTTATAATTAGACATGCATTTTTACAATTAATAATAACAAGTATTTATATTTTATTATTCATATTTCATCGACGAATTTATAAGTACATATATATATATTTTAACAATTAATAATAATAAAATAATAAGTGTCAATATTAAAAGTTATAAATTCTAATTTATATTTTAAGAGTGATAAAAAAATTACAAGTGTTACATTGAGTAAATTTACAAATGTATAAGAGAACTTGATTTAATGAATATATAAATAATTTGATTTAAGTCTTGTATTTGTATATAGAAGAAGGGTTTTTATGACTTAATGACTTATAAATAATAGTTTCATATAGATTATATGAAATCCAATTAAATTTCATTTTTAGAATGATAAAAATATGATAATAAGAAATGATTGAGAAGAGGTTGAATTTTATACCCATCATTAAAATGTTATAAGGGTTAACGAAAATCATAAAGTGATTATGAAGATTTATTTTGAAATAAAGATTGTTTCCTATTTACAATTGTCCCAGGGCTACCAGACTCAAGATATATCTCCTGGCTTAAAAAAATATTAGTTTATTTTATTTAACAAATAATAAAAAGATATTATTTATAAATATCTCAATTAAAATTTATTTATTATTGAATCAATGTTAGTTAAAATTTTAAATATTTAAATTATATTATATTTGATTAGAGATATTATGATTTTTTTAATTATCTTAGTTGGTCTCAAACTAAAATATTAAAATTATTTTTAGATTATTTTATTATGACCTTTTATATATAAATATATTGACTCCTCTAAAACTAGTCATGGAGTAAATAATATTTGACTTTTACTTTTAGAAATTTTTCTTTAAATATTGGCTAGTAAAATGAAGTTGAGTGAGATTTCCCTCCCCCCCTTTTTAGAGACTTTATTAGTTTTATGAGTTTAAGATCCTTACTCATACTCTAACAGATATTTTCCTTCCCTCTTTATCATTTTTATTAATTTATGAATTCATAATTTAATAGAATAAATACTTCTCTATTTTTCTCTACATAATTCGGTTCCTAACACACTGTTTCCTACTTCTCCTTTTTGGTTCAGCAGAACTTGATAAACAAGCTGCCCTACAGATTAAACATGAACAGAAGCCTTTTTACTTTGGCTCAATCTTTCTGATATTGCAGAATGAACTTGAATTCTCATTGCTGTTGAGAACAAGCTGTGAAGTCACATTACTTACCTCCTCAAAGCTAGCTGAATTAGATGCTGATGACTCAGCTATAGAGTTCAAACCAGCAGACTTCAACATGCTTTCTATTTCTTTCACTACATTGCTCATCGTCGGTCGGTCTGCTCTGGAATCCTCAACACACTTCATCGCAAGATCAACGAAGTTCTCCAGTTCCATCAATGCGGAGCCTAAGCCAACAAGAGCTGGGTCAAGAATTTCTTGAAGTCCATGAAAGTTTTTTGTCTTATCAATTGTACTCCTAAATACTTTCACAATATGTTTCCCTCCTTGTATTGGTTTTCTTGCAGTTATCAGCTCCAACATTAGCACTCCAAAGCTATAGACATCACTTTTCTCAGTCAACTGTTGAGTTGTGTAATAATCCGGATCCAAGTAGCCCTGTGTCAAGAACATTGATGAATTTGCTAAAGTCCAAAATATTTTTGAAGAGAACTTATAGCTATCTAAATTCTCTGTTAAAATTGTTACCATTGTTCCTTTAACTTGTGTAGTAACGTGATCTTTTTCACAATCGCCCATAGGCTTGGAAAGACCGAAATCGGCAACTTTAGCATTCAAGTGTTCATCCAGCAAAATGTTGGTTGATTTAACGTCTCTATGTATAACAGGAGGATTGACATGTTCATGGAGATAAGCCAAACCCCTTGCCGTATCAAGGGCTACTTTTAACCTTCTAGTCCAGTCTAATCTTATACTGGACTTCCCTGCATAAACAATTATTTGAATTGAAAGTGGTTATAATAAGAACAACCCTGTCCAGTCTTAAATATAAAATTTAATTGACTAATTTGTATAGATTAAGGAAGATAAATAAATCAATTAGTTATAACAAATGTAACATGATTTTCCCAAAATTTTTATATATAACATTAGATTATATATCAGTTTATAAGTTAGGTAAATTAGTTTGAGATAAAATGAAAAAAAGAATACTAAACTGAATCAAAACAAACCAAATCAATCAAAATCCAAAACTAAATAGAGAAGTTGAGGAGTTCCATTTTCAAAAAACAGTTATGTCAACCCAACTTAGCATTGGTTTAAATCAAACAATGCCAAACTGATGAACCCTCTACCTGAGATGCTCTCCTTCAAGGTTCCATTAGGAACAAATTCATAAACTAGCATTTGTTCTCCTCGTTCGAAGCAGAATCCCACAAGGCTAACCAAATTCTTATGGTGGACTCTTGAAAGGAGTTCAATCTCAGCTTTAAACTGAAGTCCACCTTGATTTGATTGTTTCTGAGCTCGTTTTATTGCAACTAGTTGTCCATTGGGAAGAGTTCCCCGAGAAACCTGCAGACATTCACCTATTAAAATGTAGGCACAAAACAAATATATAACATATGAAGAATAACAATGTCAATAACTTGTTCATATGACAGTTCTTGCTAAAAGACTGCCATGCTTCCTGAACCAAATACATGAAGTCCATATAAGCTACTGGATTATATATGAAACAAAGCTAAAAGCTGCAATATACCAGTCCAAGAATTTAAGAGACAAGGGGCCTATAGAATTGAAGAGGCTAGAGTATACTCCTTCTGGTTTTTAATATAAGAGCTAGTTGACTTTTTTTAGTAGATTAAAGAAACCAAATAAATAAGTTAATTATAACCAAATCTAACCTTTTAGAATGAATTCGTATTATATACCCCTTAATTTATCCAAATTAGTCAACTTACTATTATAATATTTATATTTAACTAATTTATTTGACTTATTTGATCTATCTAAAAAAGTCAACTAGCTCTTATATTAAGGACCAGAGTAGTATTTCTTAACAAGAAAATGATCAATACCTTCCCATAACCCCCAGATCCAATCTCATTGGCTTGTGAAAAATTGTTCGTGTATTCCTCAAGTTCTTTGAAAGAGAACCTCCTTGCTCCATGTAACTCAGGTTTGGTACTACTATTGTGACTTAGATTCCAGTGTCCTGCTTTTGGAAAGTCAAAAACCTAAATTACATTTGACTTAGTAGCAATTAAGGAGCTGAGTAGAATAAAGATATCTAACCAAATGGATTGCTTTCTTCCATTGCCTTTTCTGCTCTTCTTGTTTGGCAAAACGCATAAACACCTGCTAGGAGAAATAGCCCAAGCAACACAGAACCCCCAACTGCAGCTCCGATTATGATTCGGGTGTTTGATGACTTCCTTGAACTTTCAAGTCCTTAAAAATTTCAAGATACTATCATAAAATAGTCTAAATAGAGAATTACCAATACTTTTTGCAATATTAAATGATACATTTAATTATTCTGTTGGTCCTCAAAGTTCTAATCAGTTCTAGTTTAGTCCTCCCTTATCATTAAAGTTTCATTTGAGGGTCATGAAAGTCTTTTGACTTTGTGACACGTTGAATATTCAAGAAAACGTTTTTTTCATGGCCCCATAGATGGAGGTACTTCACAGACAAGAGCCAAATTATTATTTTCTGAAATTATATGGACTCATAAATTTTGTGTATTTCTAGAGACTATTAGAATGATACTTCTCCAGTCTTTAATATAGAATCTAATTAGAGAGTTAATCTTAGTCTTAAATATAAGACCTATTTCTTATATTTATCAACTTTTTCTTAAATTACCCCTATTGATACTCCATCACAATAATCAAGTTAAGAAAGATGATTAAATTGTTTTAGAAAAAAATGATATATTAACTAACTTTTTTAATCTAATTAAATTAGTTAAACAATTCCTACAGTAAGGACCCGAGGAGTAAAACATAATGAAACCAATGTTTGAAAAGTAGGTAACATTACCATAGTTATCAAGACCAAGAATGAAAGTATATGCTTCAGTTGTGCTGAGGTTACTTAACAGCACACTTATTTTAGATATCATTGTTTGATTGAAGTGATCTTGGCCTGAAGGGAAAATTTGTACGGCGAGTTTAAAACACTGAAATGGAGAGCAGGTTGGATTGATCACATAAACAGAATCCACAGGCAGATGAGAGGATTGGAATTTTTCCAAGAGAATTTCCTCAAGGGCAGTTTTGTTTATCATATAAGAAGGAGCTCTGTAAGATAAAGTTCCTTCATATGGATATGCGCACTTGCAATTGGGACTAGAAATCTGATTTGGGACAGTGCATGCAACAGGCACACAGTTCTTGGGCAATTCTGCAGGCGGTTTATCATGAATGGTGCAGAGAGTGCTTGTTTCAGAACCTGTTTCATAACAAGCAGTGTTGCCGACGAGTCTGAAAAAAATTCAGTTGTTACATTGTGAATTGGTAATTCATTCCAAAGCACAAGTTGTATGAGAGAAAATTACATGGACCTCGCACAATTATAGTTGAAAATTCCAACAAAGACCCCCCATGACATGGGTTAAAATTACACAGATATCTCTTTATTTTCAAAATTTACCCAAATCTTCCCTAAAAAAAGAGTAAATTACAAAAACTTCTTTGAATTTAGATGAAATTACAGACTTCCATTCCATTATCTCTTTTAAAAATAGAATGCATGTCCATGTGTAATTTCAACAAAACTTGAGGTTGATATGTATATTTTGCCTTCTGTTTCACAAGACATTTGTACATGTCTTTTAAAATATAAGGGAGGTACGTGAAATTTTAGTAAAATTTAGAGCAATTTACATTGATTGATTTTGAAAATAGAAAAGACATCAGTTTAACTTCAGCAAAATTCCGGGAACTATATGTAATTTACTTTGCATACATAATTTATTCTTAAAATAAACTTGTCAGATATAATCAAATAACCTATGCAACACAAGAATGAGAAATGACTAGAACCATTAACAACTACGCTTACATTATTGTGATCCTTGAAGCTTCATCTCGTTTGTTAAAATCCTCGATATTATTATTCTGCAAATCAATCAGTTGCAGTTGTTTGCTGTAGTTGGTGCCAATGTCCAGGCTTCCACTGAGTTTATTGTCTTTCAGAACCCTAAGATCACATTCAGAATATTTGTCATAGATGATACTATTCCTATGATGAACATAAGTATCACTAGTTTAGATAATTTGGCACTTACACAGTCTTTAAATTGGCTAGACTAAAAAATGCAGCAGGAATCTGCCCTTCAAGATTTGTGTTTTCCATTATTCTGTCATATGGGAAAAAAAAAAAGAGCTAACCGCATTTTAGCATTGGAATTACAAACACACAGAACTGATGTGAGAAAGAAGTGAAATAAGACATACAGTGATTTTAAACTCGGTAAATTTTGAAGCCATGATGGAAATTCCGTTGGCTCAAAGCTATTGTTGCTCATATCCCTACACGAATGATTTCAAAAACTTAGCCAATATCATAAAAATAATTGAACTGACATTTTGGTCCTCAAGTAAATCTGGTTCCATTTTAGTACTCGTCCCATTCTTAATATAAGAGCCAGTTGACTTTTTTTAATAAAATTAAGGAAGCTAAATAAATCAATTAATTATAACTAATATAAGAGCTAATTGATTAATATAGGTAGAATAGGAAGTATATAGTATGACTTCATCTTGAAGGGTTGGATTTTGTTATAATTAACTGATTTATTTAACTTTCTTAATCTATTCAATAAAGTCAATTAGCTCTTATATTAAGGACCGGAGGGAGTATATACTTACAAGTATTGGAGAGAAGTCATTCCACTGAGGTTTGGAATGGTACGCAACAGATTATTGTTAGACAGGATCCTGAAAAACATAAATAAAAGTAAAGCCAAGAACCTTGATAAACGACAACGAAACTTCAGCTGCAGATGCTAATAATACACATGAAACAAGCACAATTTGATTTGGCATGATGCTTATGTCATCTTACAGGTCTGTAACATTGTGGAGGTTTGTCACATTCTGAGGTACAAAGCCAGTCAAAGAATTATTTTCCAAGCGCCTGTAGCAGTGAAGGAATGTTATTGTAAAAATGCATCAAGAATATTTCTGTCTATGAATAGTTTGAGCAGGTGATAATATGGACACTTACACCACCGTAAGATTTTGAGCACGTCCAAGTGTATCAGGAATATTTCCAGTAAGTTCATTGCTATTCAAGATCCTGCCAAAAAAATGTATGTTTTTTAACTTGGCAGGCTAACAAAAAGAAGATATCCTCATAAACTTTGATTCACTATTGTACTAGTATGTATGTCTCTAGTTTTCACTCTCTCTGTTTTTGTATTATGGAAGTGTTCTTTTCCCTTTTTTCTGTCCTGCCACTCAAGTTTTCTGAGGTTAGTTACGTAGTTTGCAAAAATGACAAGTAGGTGCACAATTAGCAAAACTGATGGGAGGTCTTTGCAATTTGATTTATGTTTTCAGGGAAGATCACTGTAGTTTCAGGAAAGTTCAAAGGAGTATCCTGTAATTTTATTTATTTATTTATTTATTTATTTATTAATAATGGACCAGGAGGAGTATCCTTCACTTGACAGTTTAAAAATTTAAACTGAAACAGTTATTGACACTTACAAATGTATCAGAGCCATATTTGAGCTGAAAAGTTCTGGAGGAATATCTCCTGAGAGGTTGTTGTTCCCAAGATGACTTTTGGCAAAGGATGATGTATGTTAGATAGATACGTAATATGAAATAGGCATTTATTGTGTAAAAGAAAACTATTGCAGCGGAGAAACTGACATACAAGTGCAGTGCATTGAGTAGCATATCTAAACCAGAAGTAGCTCCACTTGATACTGGAAGAGGTCCAACAAGTTGATTATCAGTTAAGTCTAGCCATCGCAGTTTTGATAGATTCCCAATGGAAGCTGGAATTCTTCCACTAAAGCTGTTAGAGTTTAGAGATCTGCAACATGGAGTTGCTGATTTAATTTTTATAGTTTGACAACCAAATGTCATAGGAGAACAATGACAAAAATAATACTCCCTCTAATCTTTAATATAAGATCTAGTTGATTAATTTAGATAGATTAAGTAAATTAAATAAATTAGTCAATTACTCCCTCTGGTCCTTAATAGAAATAAGAACTAGTTAACTTTTTTGGATAGATTAAAGAAACCCAATAAATCAGTTCTTTATAACCAAATCTAATCCCTCAAAATAAATTCTTATTATATACTCTTAAATCTACCCAAATTAGTGAACAAGCTTTTATATTAGTTATAACTGATTGATTTATTTGATTTCTTTAATTCATCTAAAAAAAGTCAATTGATTCTTATATTAAGAACCATAGTAGTAAAAAGCTTGAAGTGAAAGAATTTAACATATAAACCCACCTTGATGGAATGAAAATTATGTATAACAGAAAGATAAAAGAAAAAAATTCTTACAGATAGGCAAGCTCTAGCAATGATCCAATTTCATCTGGAATAGGACCAGTGAAACCACAACCAACAAGAAATCTGGAAGATAAATGAGAAGTTACCATTTTCTTAGTACTTAACTATTCCTTATTAAACAGACCATGTTAATGCAATACTTCCTTACAATTCCTCCAGCTTCTTCAAACTTCCAATTTCTTTTGGAAGTGGTCCTCCTAGGTACTTATTGAAAGAGAGATCCCTACAAAATAGGAAAATTACGAGTAAAATATATAACTGTGCATGCATTAAAACTGATTACTTCTTCAACACACAAAGGATAGAGTTAAGATCCATACAGATAAAAATAGACATAAGTTTAATTAGGAGTATTGCTGCAAATGCAACACCCGTACTAATAAAAAAAATTAAAATAATAATAATAACGACAAATGAGATCAATGTTATGCACGCAAACGCATAGTACTTTTTAGTTTGCAAAATGCTTATTTTAGATTTGTAAAAGTTAGATGCTTTAAAAAGAAATCAAACAGCTTGATACATATTTTGTAGAACCAGAAAATGACTACAAGGTATGCCTATCACTTGGAGTGTGAAATGAGTATAAACATGATAATGGGGCGATTACATTGACATCCAAAACCGAAAAGAAAATTCCAACGAAGAGTAAAGAACTTACAAAGCCTGTAATTCGGAGAACGATCCAATGTCTGCAGAAAGCTGGCCATTTAAATCCATGCCTGCTAATTTTCTGAAATACTTGCAATGAAGTTTCAGTTTCACAAGAAGTCAGAAAGAAAATTCAAAAGAGAAGAGAGACATTAGTACATGGAAGTAACACGAGATTGGGCGCAGGTAATTCCCTCCCAGCCATTGCAAGGATCCGAACTCTCCCAACTTTGGGGTACCTTTCGCATTAGGTTCTTCAGAGAATTTAGGGCAATCACTGCATCACAATTCCCAGTCAAGAAATGAAATGTAGGTTTCCATCATTGATTCTTGACAATTCTTGCAAGATGGGGAAGAAGGGGAAGAATTTCCTTCCATTTTTTCCTTATTTTTTTTTTCTGGTTTGACCGTTGGCCTAAGCCAAATCCTGGTCGTTATTTGTGGGTTTCTTTAAAAAATGATTTAATTATTAGAATTTATTATAGTTTATTTTCCCTCCCTAAGTTAAATGCTCCAATTTTTTTTAAAAAAATCCTACATAAAAATAAAAGTTGAGGATGATTTAACCTATAGTGCTATTAAGTAAGAAATGAAAAATCTATCACTAAAAAAGATATTACTCTCTTAATCCTAAATATAAATTTAAAAGTTAGTAAAAAAATTTGTTTTACCCGAAAATTCATAATATCTTTTTTTTCCCTTCTGATAACTCCATGATAATTAAACATATTAAGAGAATTTTATCAAGAAGTAATTTCCCAGCAAGATTAGAAGGATACTTAGGAAAAATAATATATACTTTTTAATAAATAAATAATTTAATTAAAAAAAGGGGAAGAAAAAAAAATCTATAAATAAGGTTTATCAAATTCATATATATCAATACGCTTTGACATCTACATAAACAAAAGTGGTAATTTATTCAAAAGTATATTAAAATTAAAGGACTAAAGACATATTTTATCAAATTAAATAGAAATAAAATTTTACGTAAAATTAAAGCAACGTATAATTGTCTATATACATACATATACATATACGTATAAGTTTGATAGACACACATACATCCAACTCGAATCAAACTTTTCTTTCCGTTTCCTTCTTTTCTCCAAATCCAAGCTTACTTTTTTAAGGAATCATTAAGAGAAGGGCTTGTTCATAAAGGTGGAAGATGGTTCAGAAACAGAGTTCTACAGTGAAGTGCTTGTTTGTTTATAAATAGGTAGATGGTGATGAAATTCATGTTTACTTGTGCTGGTTTCTGAATAAGTGAAGGGGAAAATATGGAATCAAAAGAAGAGAAAAACTGATAAAAGAGGAATTACCATCTTCCTCCATGGAAGCTGATTCTGAAAATGAAAGCAACAAGAAGTTGAGAAGAAGGGGAAGACAGAGCAATTCATGAAACTTTCTCTCGCCCATTTTCAACAGAAAAGCAACACATCTACTTTCTACGCCCTCCCATGGCATTTATTAAATGAAATATATAATCCTTGCCTCCTTTATTTTAAGATTGTCATTTTATCTTTTTATAAAAAAAAAAGAATTTATTTTCTTGAGAAAATTGTTAGGAAAAAAACCCATTAGAGTATTTATTGTTGAAAGGTAGCTCGAATTTGTTTAAGTAGCCAAGTCTTTGATCATGTGTATTTTTTTCCCATTTATATACAACATATTTTTAATTAATTATACGTAAATGTTTTCTGTTTTATTTATATTATATATTTATATATATTTAAAGATAGATTACACATATCTAAAGATAAGTTGCACCATATATGGATATTGTCGTAATGTAAATAATTAAAAAAATATAAATACTTAAAATAAAGATATTTGAAAAAAATTAATAGATATTTTTTATAAATAACTAATTTATTTTTTTTTTTAAATTTAGCTGATTTGATTAAGAGCTAAGAGCCTTGTAGCTCAATGGCACCCTACGTGTTCTATACCTTTTGATAATAAGGGTAAATGTAATTTCTTTTTTTTTTAGTATAAATTTTTTTAAAAAAGAGTAAGGCTTATCCACGATCTAAGGATAGAGTAAAATCTCCATTCATCTTAAACAATACTAATATCAGATAAAACGAGTCATCTATTACCTTAAAGTATATCTGATTGTATTGTGTGTGCGTGGTTCCACCCCTCACAGGGGAGGGGGTCTTAATAAAAAATAAATTAAAATTTTATATTTAAAAAATTTGAGAAATATATATCATCTAATATATAAAATAATTATATTAACTGTTATAAAAAATATTTTTTTATTTTAAATATGTAACAGTTATTGGAGAATTATCATCATTTTGTTGAAGGATTTAAATTATTTTTCTATAAAGCCAGATGTGATATACATTTAGCTGAAGTGGATTTAAAACGATTGAACAGAAAACTTCCAAAGCAATAAGAGCCAATATTGACCATATACTACTACATCATTAATTAAATCGACGATGATAGCACTTATTATCAAGAAATTCATTCAACCACTAACTACTAACTAGAACATCTTTCATCACAAAATTGAATAAATATCGCAAGACTTGACTGAAGCCTGTAGAATGGTAATGACTACGATAGTTCTATGACTTTCACTGAATGAAGCCTATATGAGTGTCCTATTCTTGACAAGAGATTATGCCAATCCAGTTATTTAATTTAATAATTTGAAACTATTATATCCCATTTTAATTTAGTATACTTGGTTTTTATTAAATTAATTGAATTTAATATTATTTTTTGGTGCACAAGTGAATCATTTTCAATTTATATTTAATTAGATAATAGGTTCATTTAATAAGGAATTGGTTTGTACATGAGTTCAAATTTTGTTATGAATATAAATATAAGTACTCTTTGAGATGTTAATGGGTCTTCAAAACCCAACTTAATATATAATTCACTTGTTCTCCACTTAATCTTTACCCATTTCTAAATTTCATGAATAATGGCTCTTACATAATTTGGTTCAAAAAAAATTGTGTTTATATATTTTTTTTAAATATTTATAACTTTTTTAATTTAGCCCCAGCTTAGTTCCTTTAGATTTTAGTCCCCCACTTGTTAATTTCTGAATTCCTGTTCCTTATGTACAGAAGGTCTTCGTCAAAAGTTCTTGCATGAAAAGTTCTCATAAATCATGAATGTACACTACGACTAAAATTTATAGTAATCTTCATTATTTATAGCAGTACAACTCATTATACAGTGCACAAAACCACTTAGTCTATTAGCAAAACAAGCTCTGGTCAAGTTCCTTCCTTCAGCCTAAGCACTGTTTCTCAGTAATTCAGTGGCTAAAAGAAAAGTCGTTTAGAATGAATGGAGCGTCTCTCTGTAGACTCAACCATATTACAATCTTCCATCTGGTGAAAACAGGATTTTTCTGCATTAGATTAGAGCACATGCAATAAGGATTGATTGGTACACAGACTTGTTAGTATAAAAATAAAATCAATATTAAATGTAACAGAGAAAAATCAAGCTACTTCAGTAATACCAAATGAAGCTAGATACTCTGGTGATACACTAGAGCGCCATTGTACACAAATTTGAATGTTAAGTCTTCCACGAAACATTATTAAAGGCATCAAATCATGTCAACATCAAACTCTATCATAAAAAATAAGAATAGTCATGGAGAAACACCTTGTGTGCTGGTTTTCCCTAGTGTGGAAGGTAATGACCAAAAAAGGGAAGATAGGTTCAGCCTTCAAGATGAAGAAACATAATAAAATGAAGTGGAAGAAATAAAGCATTACCTCTTTTGCAACAGAATAGGAAGATCTGAAAAGGATAAAACGTAAAGCTAATGCTCTGCAAAGCAGGCCCAGTATTGTAATGAAACATAGATAGCAAAGGTGAGGATGAGGCAATAAAAGTTTGCAAGAAGAAGCACAATACTCCACCTTTGTTTGAATGCGTTTTGCTTGAAGAAAATCCTAGTGACAATATCCTAAGATCAAAAAAGAATCATCCATGGTAATGGTACCATACATGACATGATCATTTGCATATACAACTTCACCTTCAAGTGATCAAGAATTTCTTGCAGGCAACCGCAAATGAAAACAAAGAATTTCTGATTCTGGAACTTGATAAATACATCAGTCACCAATAATCACCACAGGAGCAAATACCATGCTGAAAATGGTGAAACCGATTCATATCTCTGATAATAATATCTCGCTGCACAATTTTGGATATCAACTTCATAACGATGTGGCAATCTACACATATACGGAGATTTTTTATGATATGTATAGGACAACCACATGGCAATCGAATCAGTCCAAATGCCAGAGCTAATCTTTCACTGTGAACCCACAAGAGACGTGCTTTTTCAGCATCCTCCATATCGAGCAAAATAGCATTGATATTGGGTACATATCCTTCCTCCCTAGTCTTCATGTTTAACCATTCAAGCATTGCACTGATAAGTTTAATGTCAGGGTGACTGGTGTTCCCTGCAGTAAAATAGTGAACCACACCTTGATCCTCAATCCAACTTAACCCTGGCTCTTTCCTGACTCTTTTTATGTGCATAATTTTTCTAATAGAAGCAACACCGTCCCATCTCCTTGCTGTGGCATACATGTTAGAAAGAAGTACATGGGTTGCATCATCGTGTGGATCCATCTCAAGTACACGTTGGGCACAAACTGTTCCAAGATCAATATCATTATGGATGACGCAAGCACCAAGCAATGCTCGCCACACCATAACACTAGGCTGAAATGGAATCTCACCAATGAGTTTCACTGCTTTCTCAAGATGGCCTGACCTTCCAAGGAGCCAAACCATACAAGTATAATGTTCTATACATGGTTCGATGCCATAGTCTTGCATCATTGACTTAAAGAGCTCTTGTCCCTTATCTAGCAGTCCTGCATTGCTACATCCAGATAGGACACCAACAAAGGTTAGCTTATTTGGTTTACAATTAGACTGTTGCATCATTTCAAACGTATTTAGGGCCTCCACACCTAGGCCATGCATGGAATATCCGCATATCATAGCATTCCATGAAACTTCATCTCGTTTTCCCATCTTATCAAATACTATTCGGGCATCACGAATGCTACCACATTTGCCATACATATCTACCAATGAATTGGCAACTACAGTGTCTTTATCATATATGGTTTTGACAGTTAAAGAATGAACCTGATGTCCTTGCTTCAATGATGTTAAACTTGCACAGGCACGAAGAACACTTGAGTATGTCACTTCAGTTGGTTGTATGGAATAAGCAAGCATGGATACAAACATATTTAGTGCCTTCTCCTCGTCTCCTAACTGCACATAACCAACAATCATGGTATTCCAAGTCACGTCATTATGCTCAGGTGATTCCACAAATAATTTCATTGAGTTCTCCATTTCCCTACACTTGGCATAAACATCCATTAGGGCATTAGAGACAAAAACATTTGAGTCAAGACCAACTTTCAGGACATAAGAATGAATTTGCTCTCCCAAATTTAATGCAGGTAAATTGGCACAAGCTTGAAACACACTAGCGAATGTATACTGATTAGGGACAATGGATGTTTGCCTCAAACGCTGGAACAATTCCAAAGCCTCACTACTTTTGTCACTCTGAGCATACCGAGCAATCATTAGACTCCAAGGAATAAGATCATTTTTAGGCATTTCCTCAAAAAATTGCCGTGCAGCATAAAGGTCTTGGGCCTTACTATATAATTCCAGCAATGCGAGCCCAACATAAAGATCCTGTTCATGATGAGTTTTCAAAGCACATGCATGAATACTCATGCCAAGCCGAAAGGCCTGTAGGCCAAGACAGGACTTGAGCACCGCAGTGATGAGAAAGTTGTTTAGCTTGTATCCTGTTAGCCTCATGTAGGAGAAAAGTTGTAATGAACGGTAAAAGCAGTCATTCTCAGCATAACAAGCTACCATGCCAGTCCAAGTGACCATGTCCTTATAAAGAATGTCATCAAAAACATTTCTAGCAATCTCAACACATCCACAAACAGAGTAGGCATCAATAAGAGCAGTACCAACAAATGCGTCAGAGTGATAACCAAGCTTATAAATAAATGAATGAACGGCGAAACACATCTGTGCGCTGTCCATACTGACAAGCAACTTGAGAATGGATGTGAAAAAAAAAGGATTAAGCTGGTGGCCTCCTCTGAATAACCTAAGGAATAAGTCGAGAGCGGCAGGGAATTGAAGTGACCGCATGTAACCCTGAGCCAATGTAGTGAAGGAGACAGTATTACTGCTGGGCATTTCGTCGAACAGTTGAGATGCATCGGACAAAGAATCAGACTTTACATACAAATTAAGAAGAACGTTGAATGCGAATAAGTCCAAAGATGCGCCTGTCTTAATGATGTGACAGTGAAGGCCTTTTCCGGAGTCGTAGTCACCGTTTTGTATGCATTTTTGTAGCGTAGCTGCGTAGAAATGGGAATCGAATTCTATAGAAGCCGTGGATTGGTAATGTTGGAGGTGGGTTAATTGAGAAGAAATAGAATGTGCTGACAGAGAGATACATGATCGTGTGGTATAGTTAGTGGGACGGAACAATCTGATCATGCGCCACCACTGTTGCGTACTGCAACTCCAAAACAGGGCCGTTTGGTTCACTGATTTGAGTCTTTTGCCAAATGGAAAGGAAACCAAAATCAGGGCTCTGGGTCTGACCCGTCTGGTTTGAAGAAGCTATTCAACATTCCTTTCCTGCCGTAAAGATGATGGTCGCATATGGAGAGAATCAAAGATAGGATTGTGATGGTGATGGTGATCGTGATCGTGATGGTGATGGTGATGGTGATGGTGATGGAGAAGTAGGTGGGCGCACAAGTATAGGTGCTGAACAGACTTGTGAACCAATGCAGGGCGAACTCAGCGCTGGTGGCGGCGGTGGCAGGTGAGCCGGGGATTGAGTGGTGGCTTGACGCAGATAAGCACCTGAACAGGAACTTGTTGGCGGAGGGAATGAAGATAGCGATCGGGTTGGTGCAGCAAGAGAGATGAGTTCATGAAAGGGGAAGAATTGAAGAGAAGGTAAGTAAACTGGTGGAATCCTCGCAAAACTGGGAGGGCGGAGAAAGAAGCCGCCAAAACTTATAAGAAAAATTAGACATTTTTGTTGATTTTATTGACAAGGTTTAACATATGTTGATGATGGCAAAAGCAGCCATAGCAAATCAAGTTGTTTATACATTAAAACAGAAACGGCATTGCAACCTCTCACATTGAATATTTTATTTTCCCAGTTTCAGAACCCAGGAAAAGAACCTCATCCCGTTCCTCCACAAGTACAAAAACAAATGAAAAATGAGGTGGGGTTATAAAATTTTAGTTAAAAGAAGATGCAAGTTAAAGAGTTAGAAAAATTAATTCTAAATTTTTAATCCCACTTCTCTCTTGTTATAAAATAAACAAAAAATTCAAAAGAAATTTTTTAAAAAATTCCCATAAAATATCACATAAATTCTAAAGTTTTAAAAATATTATGTGAATATATAAAAAGATATATTGATTACAAAAGTATCAATTAATTTTTTAGATAGATTAATAAAATTAAAAAATTAATTATTATAATTAATATAAGAGTTAATTAACTAATTTTAGTATAATAAAAATTATATAATATAGATTTATTTAGAGTGTTAGAATTTAATTTTAATTAATTAATTTATTACCTCTATTTTTAATTATAAGATTCAATTAATTTTTTTAAATAGATATAACAAGTAAGATAAATCAATTAATTATAATTAATATAAAAATTAAATAATTTTAATATATTAAAGAGTATTAAAATTTGTTTTAAGATGTTAAATTTAATTCTTCATTTATTTTATTTTTTAAATTTATAAAAAAATCAACTTAATCTTATAATTAAAACTATAATACTTAATTAAGTTATCTAAAAAATGGAGTAACAGAGAAACAAGCCGAAGCCACAGCCGAAGTGAGTAGGTGAAGTGTTTCTGAGTTGTCAATTTGAAAGGTATACCGTTTGATAATTCATTTCTATTTATCATTATAACTTTACAGAATGAACTCTTACTCAATGTTTAATTACTATTAAACAATACATAAGTGTTTTCATGTTATATTTAAGCAACATAAGGGAGCATTTATTTTTTTTAAAATGTATATAAATTCTTTTTAACTATTTTATTTATATATATATATATATTTATGATTGTGATCAATAATGAACTGTTTTTTTTTTTAAAAAAATCCCACATAATAATACTCAATATTTAATCATTATTAATTTTTAATGTCTCCATGCATGGCATGAGAAGTAAAATCTTTTTTTTTTTTAATATCTACTAACAAGATGTTTCACACGAGTATATGTAAAAGAACTTATTGCAAACAAACAAAACAAAATTATACATATAATCTCATTACAACCTTATTGCCACAAAAGGAATATTACATGGTTGTAGAAGATTTATCCGGAAGCTAAACGGGACGATCCTCCAGAAATTCCAAGAACTCCTTTCTGTGATCAATAAAAGATAAACATTGAAACAGTTTTTTAAATGTGTACAAAATAATGGATGCAAGCATAGTCAATGTAAAATAGACTCTTGGCGTCAAGAAACTCCCAATAATAGGAAGTATATATATATATATATATAATATGCATGGATCATTCAATATTACCTCAACTGACTGAATCCCTAATACTTGCACATTATAGGTTCAACTAGGTTCCTCGAGAGGAAGCATCTGGCTGGTTCTCCGGTGAAGCCTCTTGGATTGCCGGGACCTCATTGTAAGTTTCCCCCAATCTTGCTAGAACAGGGAACTCTGTCTGCATGCATGATGGAGTCTCAGCTGATGAATTTAATCCATGCAGTTACATACATGATTGAAGATTATGGAAAGAACAGAAGATATCAGGTCAACTTTTTTCCTTTGTTTACAGGGTTACTCATGAAGGAAAACGAAAGTATATAAAGGTTAATTACAAAAGGATAGATGAAAAAGAAAATGCGGAAAAAATGAATGGGCTATTACAAATGGCGAGCCGGACCGTACTAACCTCCTTTTATTCTTGATTGAATGGCCTATGACTAATTACATATTTAGAACATAGGTTACATGACAAACTTATAAATGATCAGAAAGTGGCAAAAGGCTTGTTTGTCACCAAAATTAAGTGAAAACCTAACAATGAGATGTGAGGGGAGACACTAGATAAGGACTGGTCTCACTCATCCAAAAACCGCTCCACCAGAATCAAAAGCAATGGAATAAAACATCCTTTAAGTTGAATTTTAAGAATGGCGATAAGGAAGATCACACCCTGGACCACTAAATCAAAGAGGAAGAATTATTACAGAGTACTACAACTCAGATACTTTAATACCACCATACCACTCTTGGCCAAAAAGAGGGTATAAATGCAACAATGTAAAGCACATTACCATGTCAACATTGAACCATGTCGCAGCATGTAATTGAGGTGCTAAAAACACATCTGCCTGCAAATGATAGTCATGCAACATAAGGTCAAAAATTAAACTCGGCAGATATAAAGCTACTCCACATGGCTCTAGTTAATCCTATTACATTTGCAATAAGTGATTTGGGGGGGAAAAAAAAGACAAGATCAGAAGACAGAATTACATAGAAAATATTGTATATTGTTGTGAGAAGGATGAAAGGTGCCATCTTTACCCAAGTTTTGCAGCTACTGGAATTAGACAAGGAATTATGGCTTTCTTATTATATTATGGACAGAAACTCCCAGAAAGGAAAGGCCTCTGTTTGGAACTATATCAAGGATTTAATTCTGACCGTCCATGTTAATTTATTTTGCTGAAGAAACAATGACAATCAACTTCACTTTATCTATGCTCAATTAAATGGTAATAGAATTCTAGATTTAGAGTAAGTGCAAATTGCAGAGATTAACATATCGATATCAAGACATGAGCAGAGATGCGTACCAGGAAAATTTCA
Organism: Leucaena leucocephala; assembly: GCA_037074615.1. Taxonomy (NCBI): domain Eukaryota; kingdom Viridiplantae; phylum Streptophyta; class Magnoliopsida; order Fabales; family Fabaceae; genus Leucaena; species Leucaena leucocephala. The sequence continues at coordinate 14,536,967 of CM073550.1, forward strand.
TCTCCAGTAGCATATCTTCCTGTGTGGTCTTTCAATAGTTTTTCAATAGCTGAAACCCATTTAAATGAAACTAAGTAAGCCTAAAACCATCTTAGACAGGAATTATGTTCCTGGACAAACCAAATACCTATATGGCTGTTAAAAAGGGTAAAATAAAAATGCCCAATGCTAAAATACATTCCTTGGACCGTGACATTTTTCAACAATTAACATGACCTATTAGTTGGCAGGTAAGACCTAAATGCTTAATATAACAGAAACTCTATTCTTAACTAAGTAAAAACTCACCAGTGAAGCCTTTTCGTATAACACCTTGGACCCAAGGAAGCTTTTCATCAGGGCTAACTTTTTCCCCAATATAGTTCTGTTAATAAGGGCAGGATAATTGTAAACATATAACATGGATTCTAGCATCCCGAAAAGGTTTCAAATTGAATCCTAAACTCTTAAGAAAAGAAAATGGCTCAACCATACCAATACACCGATATTTTGCAAAGGCTGAATAGTGGAGGAAACAATATGTGCAACCTATGGATACAGCATTAGAAGAAAACATGTATCAGGGCCTAAATCATAGTTTTAAACTTAACCCCCCACCCCCCAGTTTTTTTTAATGGAGAGGGAATCAAAAGAAGACTGAAACACATCTGAATTACAGAAATCGAGAAAATGATACAACAATTAAACATGGGAAAAAACACAAACTGCTAGTCCAGCTACCATCTAGTAAAGATGCAATTTACACATCCATTTGCAAAAAACCACCATATTCTTGGAAAACTGTATAATAGACCCCTTTATTATAGCTAGCTTGAGAGCTGACCCTCATTCTTCTAAAAACTCCCATTGATGGCTTTTCTAATCCAAATCCACAATTTCCAGTAATAAGCCATGATATGATTTTGTTTTCAAACCCTAATAATTGCATTTGTGATTTGGAACCTGAATACCTTCCTCCCCTAACTTTCTGGTCAAAATTTGTTCAAAATTTCAATGTGGAACAATAATAATTGCATCTGTGATTTTGTTTGGAATCTCGAAGCTAAACGCCCTTTTATCCCAAATTTCCATTAGATGATCTATCAATTTTGCTATAGTATAAAGAAATCTATCGTCTGGATTTCATATTACATGGTAAATGTTTAAAGAAGAGTCGAAGTACAGGGGGTACTTGTGAATTTTTCCCAAAATAAAGGAATTTATACCTGGAAATTGATTGCTCTTTTCTGTAAATCAGGAGGCAGCAATGGACGCTGAGTAAACTTATCCTCCAGATACTGCAGTATTAAATCCATAAAAAAAGAAACACGATTTAGGAACAATGGAAGAGGATGTAGAAAGAATTTGCTTTTTCCAAACTCCAAAAGAAAGCAGATAATCACCATAACGATGGCTAAAGAGTCAGAAATTACAAAGTCCCCATCCACGAGGACAGGAACAAAACCGACATGATTGAGCTTCAGGAAATCTGAAATGCCAAAGCAAAACAGTAAGAAAATAAAGCAAATTAAAATACAATAAACCCACCCACCCATTAATTTACCAGCTCCCTCAACCCACAAATGATTATGCTAATCAAGGACCAAATTAGAGCGATGAAACAGGAGAAAACAAACCAGGGTCAGATTGTTCTCCCTTCAGCAAATTGACTGCTTTGTACTCATATTTTATCCCTGAAACCACAACACATTAAACTGATAAAGGATTCGAACAAGTGGGATTTATCCACACAAGACATTGACTTGAAGAATTCAACCAAAGAACCTTTCAGGTTGAGAGCAATTCGGACTCGAAACGAGCATGAGCTTCTCCAATACGAATACAACTTCAGCTTATTATCACCACTTTCAGCTGCCTAATGACACAATAGAAATCAAAGAAAATCAGCACTCTCCATATTTGTCTTAGGCAGGATTTGGCCAATGAGGGATTGTTGAACAGAGGATACCATAGTGATCAATGAAGTGAAGAAGCAAGAGGAAAAGGATATATGATTATGCCGAAGCTATAGTTTGCTAACCGCACTGTGAGAAATCAATCTCCACCTATATACCTGCGGTAAGGTTAAGGTTACGAGTCATTTTCTTTCTCTATAATAATAATAATAATAATAATAATAATAATTAAGAATTAAGAAGATAAGCTAAAAAGGAAAAGAAGTTTTTTGAAATTTTGACGGTGATAGAAATAAAGCCTATGAAACGTAGCTTCTGCAATGTTTGGACAAGTGCGCCCATTTGAGATTTTATTGACTGCTTTTTTTATATATAAAAGTTGAGATAGATGAGATACCAATTACTTACCATATGCTGTATAGGGATCATAAATAATTTATATGAGTATTATAAAATTATTTATTAAATATATTTTTATAATAATAAATAAAATAAAATATATATTTTTATAAGATATAAATATATTAATTATCACATATATTTTAACTCATATTCACAATTTTTTGACTTTTAAGGAAACGTAGAAAAGTGAATCACGAAACTGAAACAGAGCAGAGACGATTGTCAACGTGAGGACGCTGGGCTCCAGATTCTGCTTGCTCTGCTATGTTTGGACCAGTGGGCCCATTTGAAAATTTATTGATTTATTGAGTTTTATAAAAAAAACTAAAATAATTGTAAAAAATATATTTATATTTTATAAAAATATAAATTTAATTTTTGGTTTACTTTATAAAAAAAATTTAACTTATTAAATCACTTATAAATACTATCTAAATTATAAAATTATATCTTAATTTTAATTGAAAACTAGTATTCAACTTACTAAAACTATTTTATATTAAAAAAGAGTTATTGTTACCTTATTATAGTCTCATCAAATTCATTTGAAGCTCATCTTATATAAAGTGTAAGTTTATCAGCCCTAAAGTTAATTACTCCCTCCATTATTTAATATAAATTATAGTTAATTTTTTATAAATTAATAAAATTAAATAAATAAATTAATTATAATTAAATATAATTTTTTAAGATAAATTTATATTATATACTCATTAATCTATTTAAATTAGTCAATTAATTTTTATATTAACTATAATTAATTAATTTTTTAATTTATCTAAAAAATTAATTAAAACTTATATTAAAAAATTGAGTTAATATTATGCACATAGCAGGAGTCTTCATTATCATTTGTTATTATTTTGTATGATTAATCTCCCATAATGTGTGTTAAACTCTATGCACGTGGGCTAGCTAGTAATCGTATCCATCACATGTCTATCCATATCTTTACCACTGATATGTATAAGAAAAAAAACTTATATTAGAGATACGCCGTGGCCAATGTGCAAAATATACATAAACTATCCTTAGGCGATGTCACGTTATTAAGAGGAGGCCAAATCCATCAAAGGCATAGTACAATGCCGTTTCTTTATGTTAACAACCATAACTGAATATGTACCTACTTTGTGTTACAACTTACAACTAGCCAGTTATTTTATATATTGGTAACTGTGAGAGGAACTCTTTAACAGTATATCTCCAACATGTCGGGGGATCAATTTACATCTTATCAAGAAACATGTGAAGCATATGAGAAGAATTTTGTCTCGATCTATGCAAAAGTGCTTCTCAAACTATAATTTAGTTTGAGATTTTTTTTTAAAATAGGAATATCTAATTCTCAAACCATTTTTTAACCAGTGAAATGTTGATAAATTCATCAAAGAAATCCATAAATTTCCTACTTACTTATGTTAGATCTAAATAATGATTAGTTGGTCATCATTTGAAAAATATGACAAATTTTCTTAAAAATTAACTTGTATGATATTTTTTATATTTGGATCAATAAAAAGATAATTTTTTTCATTACTTAAATTAACATTTGTTAATATATATATATATATATATATAATATCGTTAGATATATTTAAGTTCTTTCTTTTTAAATGAAGTGTTAACTAATTTAGGTATATTATGTATCATTATTAGAAAATCAATTAATATATTGTGTGTGATCATTAATTTATTTGGATGTAACTTTTGGTAACCTGCTATACTCTGTTAAATTATAAATACAATCTATCTCTGTATTATTATGGAATCAAAAGATAATATGATTATAGATAATCATTAATTGCATATAAAAGTAAAATACTGAAATGAAAATATTGATATATCAGCTACTAACAGAAATACAAAAGAGAGATCAGAGTGAAATAGAAATCGATAGAAAGAAGATTATCAGCTACTAACAGAAATACAGAAGAGAGATCAGAGTGAAATAGAAATCGATAGAAAGAAGATTCTTTTTAAAATCATGCTTGCCTATTTACGTTGCCTTCAACTCTGCGTTATGCTTCTTCGTTGTCTAAATTTTCCATGTGGTATTACGAATACAATTACTCCTACATGGCTGTATAACCCCCTCTTCTAGAATATTCATTTCATCATTTTAGTATTCTATATTATGGACTGCATTATGGGTCATCTCATCACTATTCTTTAGCCCAATCATGACAATGCTTTTCCTATCGAGACAGACCTTATCCTCAAGGTCAAAATTTGGACATTGTAAATGAAAGGCATATAAACTTTCCTAAGAAAGAGCAGTGCTGTCATCTTATTGTATCAAAACATGTATTAACCAAGTGTCTCAAATCTTCACCTTTCTAGAACCCAACACAGCCTTAGGGTCCGTTTGGTTCATTGAAAATTTGAGGAGGGAAAGAGAAAATTTAATTTTCTCTCTAGCAACAGACGTTTAGTTTGCCTATTTTTCAGGAACCAATTTTCCCGTCTCCCTTGATTTTCCTTTAAAGGTGGACAAATCAGGTCCCGCCTACTTTGGTGGGATCCTATTTTCCATCGATGGCGCCAAAGTGCTAAATACAAATTTGCCCTCTAATTATATGAAAAACATACTGGAGCGAGCAAAGCCTTTAAGATCATAGCTATGAAGAACTTGCCATAATAAGCTTATGCTCTGTTTGAAGCTTGTGGAGTGTGCAAGATACAAAAATCTGTTGACAAAGATTGTGCTAAAAGGTAAGTTTGTGGACTTACATATATATCATTTTTCTTTGTTATTTTGTGTGGGATAGGAATCTTGGTGGAAGTTTGTGTTTTTGTCTCCACTTTCTCTATCTTCCATATATCTCCTTTTTGTTTGGTTTTTAGTCATTATGGACCAAGAATTGGTTGAGTTTGTGCTTCCTATCTTGGTTGCATATTTAACCGTTGTTGTAGCTGTTAGGAGAATGCTTTTGACAATGTTTTCTCACATTGGCTACACATGGCCGTAGGACTAGGCAAATTTTAGTGAGGTCGTACAATTTAGATTTTCCTAAAAAATATCAAAATTTGATAGCAATGATACAATAGATGGTATTGTGCTTTTGGATTTCTATAACAAAGTTTTAGTAGGGATATATGAAATACTGGATGAATCCGAGACTCAGCAAGTAGTTAGAGTTTATAAGAAAATGCTCCTCTCTTCTTAACAATTAAAAATGGTCGACAATATCTTAGGGAGAGCTTTTGATAGTTAGAGCTCTTCAAAGAGTGCTAGTGGTAGCTGCAATTTGACAAAAACATAATCACCTACACAAAAAGCAAGTTCAGTTCTCTTCTTATTTGCATAATGCTTCATACGCTACTGAGATTTAAGCAAATTGTCTTTTAAAGTAATAAGAAGAACATCACAAGATGCAAGCTGTGCTTTAACTGGTAAGGGAGCATCTATTGAGCAATCAAACTGTAGCAATAACGGAGGATCTTTACCAAACAAACTTAAAAGGTGTCATACCAACAATAGTGTGAAATAAAGTATTATAGCAACATTATGCCCAAGACAAATAATTCACCCATAACTAAGGTTGATGATGAACAAAGTATTGTAAATACATTTCCAAACAACAATTCAAAAAAGCCTCAGATTGATTGTTACTTTGTGGATGATGGGCAGAAATCATGTAAAGTGATATATCCTATAATTTAAAAAGATGCTTAAAAAATATACTAGTAAAAACTTTATCTCTATCTACACAATTGTCCTAGAAATACCATGCAAACTCACAATATGTTTCACAAAAGTGTCAGCCACAGATTCAGCAATAAAATGAGCTTTAAGAGGTAAAAACTAAGCAAATTTTGATAAACGATCTACCACAACAAAAATCACAACGAATCCTTTTGATAGTAGCAACCTAGTTATAAAATCTATAGCAATATCTTCTCATTCATTTGAAGGGAGTAGAAGTGGGTGTAAAAACCCATATGGGGTTGTTTGTACAGTTTTAGCTTGTTGGCAAATAGTAAATTATTGAATAAACTTCTTCACATCATTATGAATTCCTTTCCACCAAAATTCTGTAGTAATCCTAGCATATGTGTGTATAATACCTAAGTGTCATCCAATCTTTGATTCATGAAATTCTTTCATAATAAATGTCAGGAGCTCCCTATCCTCATGAGGTATAACCAGTCCTTATTTGTAAAATAGTCTCCCATTATGGATTTTATAAAAAGGATAATGAGCTAGATTATTGACCACCTTTTGGTGAAACTTTATCAACTCAGGTGAGCTAGCAATTGCAGCCTGAATCTATGTAAATAGGTTATTAGTAGTAAAATAAATAGCCATAAAAGAATGGGATAGTGTATCATTAGCAATATTAATTTGGCGAAATTTGTACTCAATTTTATAATCATACCTACGTAATTTTGGCAAAAATGCTTTCTATTTGGGAGTTTAAATAACTTGGTTAGACAAATAATGTAAACTCTCTTAATAAATCTTTATAATAAAGGAATGTCCCACTAAATAGTGCGAAAACTTTGAAAAAGCCTTGGTTAATGCAAAAAATTCCTTGACATAAGATGACTTTGATTGCATACGAGAAAAGAGTTTCTTCGAAGCTGACATAAGCTAATGGGATTATTCTGACTAAGAACTGCCCCTATTCCAAAACCTGAAGCGTCAACCTCAATAATAAATGGTTGTGAAAATCTGGTAAAGACAACACTGGTGTAAAAATTAAAGCCTATTTCAAATTCTAAAAAGCAATTTGAGCACTAGAAGACCAAACAAAAGTGTTATTCTATAACAAATCAGTTAGGAGAGCTACAATATTAACATAATCTTAGATAAAATAATGATAATAACCTGTTAATCCTAAAAAATCACAGAGCTAGGAAACAGAAGTAGGGGCTAGCCAATTATGAACTGTAGCAACCTTCACATGGTCCATCTCCACACCAGTAGTGGTGACAATATGTCCCAAATATTTAATTATGCTATATGCAAATTAACATTTAGAAAATTTACCAAAAAGATTATTTGTAACCAAACATTCCAAAACTTGCTTCAAGTGAGACAAATGCATAGTCCTATCCCCACTATAAACTAAAATATCATCAAAGCAAACAAGGTAAATTGACAGAGAAAAAGGCAAAAATATCATTCATCAATGCTTGAAAAGTAGCCAGAGCCCATAGCATTGGAAAGACCAAATGGTATGACCAGCCATTCGTATAAACCATGGTGAGTTTGAAAATAGTCTTATGGCAATCTTCTTTCTTGACCATAATATGATGATAACATGAATGAATATCCAGTTTTAAAAAAAATCGTGCACCCTTTAATTCATCCAGTAACTTATCCACTGTAGGCATAAGATATGAATCCTTAATAGTAATAGCATTAAGGGCACAATAGTCAGTGCAAAATCTCCATGTACCATCCTTCTTATGAACTAATAAAAAAGGAGCAGGAAAAGAACTATTACTTGGTTGAATAATCCCTTGGCCCAACATCTCATTAACCATATTTTCAATAATAGTTTTCTGAATGAAGGGATAACGGTAAGGGCAAACCTTAACTGTCTGAACACTATCCTGAAGTAGTATAGCATGGTCATGAGAACGATATAGAGGCAAACCATGTGGTTCTGTAAGCAACACTTCAAATTGCCATAATAATTCTCACAAATCATAAGGTAATGAGTTTGGAAAAGAAACCATAGCACCAACATTAGTTGGCAAACAAACTCAAGTAAATTCCTACACCGCATTCGTCGTCTGAATTCGCCTCAGATGATGATATTGTAATAGCTTTGGACTAGAAGACTAATTACCAATAAGTGTAATAAAAGTATTATTCAAGTAAAACTTGATAGTGACACAACTATAATCAACTATATGTGCACATAATGTATCAAGCCATGAAGAACCCATAATCAAATTTGACTTTGCAACTGGTAATACATAAGCAAACAATACAATATTATGGCATTGAATATTAACAAAGAAATCTTTAACAATCCCTTCACCAAGCATATACTCCTATTACTCAATCTGTCAAATATAACAACAGAAGTTTAAGATGAGACATGATTCAAGGATGAATAAAATTATCAGAACTACCTCCCTCTAACAAATCTGTATTATAGTCCCCTAAATTGATCCAAAAAAAACTGATAGTTGAGTGATGCGAGGAACCATAGAAAGCATGGAAGGATAAATGAGGTACCAGATCACCATCAATATCCCGTTCACCTGTACCAGCTAACGGCTCAACACCTAGTAGTACTAGCTTTGGTGTAGATCTATCCTTATCGACTTGAATCAACAAATATTGATGCTTGGGGAACTTATGATTCCAAGTAAACTTCTCATAACAATCATAACAAAGATCCTTTTCCCTCCGTACCTGTATTTCTGCCACAGAAAGCTTCTTGATCGGTATCAATGGCTTCATTGGAGGCTTAGGCAACAGCCCCTATGTAAATGGCAATGATGATGATGCTACAAGAGAAACCACACCAAAAGATAGTTTAACAGTTAAAGTTCAACTTGAAGTAGACAAAACATTGGGCTTGCTTGATGGACCGCACAAATTGGAGCATTCATCAAATAAACAGGCTAAGGAAACAGCCTGAGCAAGTGTGAATGGTTCATAAGCTAAGACTTTAGTCAAGAGACGAGGTTTCAGCCCACTCAAAAAATAGTCACGAAGTCAAAGGGCATCTTCCAAAAGTCCCTAAACTCTATTAGTAGTGGCTACAAATAATGTGTGGTAATCTGTAACTAAACCAATCTATGGCAATTTAAAAAGCTGAATCATAGGATTCTCAAAATGATAAGGATCAATCTGCTTGTCTATCACCAAGGCCAAAGATCACCAAGAAGGAATCTGTTGTGTTTTTTGTAATAGTTGAAACCAAGGAACAACAGACCCAACTATAATACGTTGATCATCGGGAATTTGATAAAAAGAGAAATATTGCTCAACTTGAAATAACCAACTCAGAGTATCAGATCCATCAAAATGAGATAAATCTAGCTTAATCTGCCAACCAATAGATGGAAAACTAGTATTAGGATGAGATTCAATAAATGACGTCCTTGAAGAGCCTGGACCATTACCATGATATTGCATCCAAGTTTGAAAATTGTGAACTATTGTGTTGATCGAACGAGACAATGTAGCTAAAGAGTGTTCAAAACTATTCACCTTGTTAGTATTAGCCGCTAGCATTGTTTTAAACTCTGTCATTTTAGTGGATTGAGCTCTTTCTGACACTACCAATACTTCAGCTAGACTCGAATCTCTGCATTCATCGTTTGCAATTGCATGTTGTCAGCCATAACAAGGAAAGTAGGGTGAATGAAAGCACCAAATGTTATAACCTATTAACTTGTAAATGTAATCTATCTCTGTATTATTATGGAATCAAAAGATAGTACGATTATAGATAATCCTTAATTGCATATAAAAGCAAAATACAGAAATAGAAATGCTGATATATTAGCTACTAACAGAAATGTAGAAGAGAAATGCGAGAGAAATAGAAATCAGCAGGAGAGAAGATTCTTTCTAAAATCATGCTTGCCTATTTACACTGCCTTCGACTCTACCTTATGCTTCTTCATTGCCTGAATTTTCCATGTGTCCTATGAATACAGTTACTCCTACATAGATGTAAAGTCCCCAGAATACTCATTTCATCATTTGAGTCTTCTATATTATGGATTGCTATAGGCCGTCTCATCACTATTCCCCGACCTATATATGGCATAACCCTAGCTGGAATATTAACAACTTTGCTCCGAATCATAGATTGTACAGGAAAGAATACATGTTTTCCCCTGTAACCTCAAACGCTAGCTTATGAAATTCTTATCGTAAGTTTCTAATGGCTAGCACAGTGAAATTGTTAATGGAAGAAGACGAATTCTTTCTTCCCTATGACATCGTGGTTAACATTCTCAAAAGGCTTCCTGTGAAATCTCTACTTCGATTTCGATGTGTATGCAATCTTCAGGACCTTGTCCTTTATCAAAGATCTCCTCAGCTACTAAAATCATCGTCGTGGTCCTTCTCCTCTCCTCCAATGGAACTATTCCACCTTCAATAGGCTGTACGGTCTCTTGGATTCTGACAAGAAAACCCTCATGCCTCTGAATGCACCTTCAATCTATCGTCGCTTTCATCCTTTTCATCACATCACCGGTTCTAGTTATGGCATCGTCTGTCTTAAATCAAAATTGATTGTTCCCTTTTCTTGTGGAATCCAGCCACTAGGGACCTCCAAAACGTGCCCAAAACCAAGAATATTGGTTTGTACTACCTGTGCAGCATAGGATTTGGGTTTAGTAGAGTTAATGATTACAAGATGGCGAGAATTTATGACGTGAAACATGCAGAGGTTTATTCATTATCCACAAGGTCATGGAAGAAAGTAGGATTTGGCAACTTAGAAGTGGGTTTTATTCGTGGTCTATCAACATTTACTGCTTCTGATGAGGCTATTCATTGGTATGGCCACACCAACATTAGTGGTTTTGGATTCATACTTTTATTTGACACAGCAAAGGAAGTGTTTGCCTTGAATCCAATATCTGCACCATATATTCATGGGGACAAAAAATTGATCACCCATGAAATCAAACTTACTTTGCTTTCTAAATTTGAATTCATCCAACTTATATCCTATGAATATTTGGAGAAATGAAGCTATTTTTCCCATAGCTCGAAGACCGTGGGAACCAGAATTTGGTATATATCTTCTTAATCTCACTACTAATAAGCTCAAGGAGTTTCTTGTTGCTCGCAAATATGGCAATGTGTGTAGTGCTTTTAATTACGTGGAAAGCCTTGTATCCATCGGTAAAATTCCAGTACATTATCTTAAATGTCAAGTTATTTTGTTCTCTTGCCAGCCCAATATATGGTGTTCATCAACTTTGAAGATGTGGTCTGTCCCAGAGTACTCGAAGAGGAGATGCAACAAATTTAAAGGGTGTGGTGTGTGATTGTCATGGTTTCTTGTTATATTGTTTTAGGGGTTAAAGATATATTATCTACATCCCTTAATATAAGAGCTAATTGACTTTTTTAGATAAATTAAGAAAGTCAAATAAATCAGTTAATTATAACTAATATAAGAACTAATAGACTAATTTAGATAGATTAAAAAATATATAATATGAATTCATTTTAAGAAATTAAATTTTGTCATAATTAATTAATTTATTTAGCTTTTTTAAATTTGATAGTATTTAGGTATATATATTATCTAATGTCATGAGTTCATAAAAAAAAAAACATTGTTCAATGATCATTATATACCCCTTACTGCAAGCTTTTTTTATTTTGCATGGGTGTATGAAATGTCCTTTCTTTATATAGGAGGGTTGGATATATATATATATATATATATATGAATATATATTTTAGGAACTCTTTCCATGAAGAAAATTTGTGTTGGATTATATTGCGCAATGGATAAGTATTCACTTGATAAGATCCTCAGTAACAGAGAATGACAGATATAAAAGACTCATTGTAGTGTTGAAGGAAGGACTTTGTATTGGGGTTTTTAATTACATTCAATTGAATCAAATTTACAAACAAAAAAAATCCTTATAAGAATTGTGAATGAACTGTCAAAACTGAGAATTACGAGGGTAGAGCTAGAACTTGTCTGCTATCTGTTAAAATCACTGTCATGCCGTCATTAATATTGTATTTATGGTTCTAAGATTATCCCGTACAAAGAATGGAATCAGTTGAGCTTTTTGTTTTGGCTTATGCTCTCACTCTGTCTTTCTCTATGCTTTTGAATGTCCCTTAAGGCTCTAAACCTCAAATCTTCACCAGCACTTTGCTCCAGAATTCTCATTCTTCCTTCAAGCGTGTTCACAACGTCAGATATAGATTGAAGAGAAGGGTTTAAAGAAGATGCTATGACAAATTTCTCTACAAGGGTCCTTCACAATAATACCCTTTGAAAGTGTGATTCCTGATATGAACAAACACCTGAACATAGATCTCAAATATATATATACACTTCTCAGGACTATTGTACGTCTTATATTTGTAAATTATATCTCTGCATGCGAAGTGTAGATTTACAGTATAGTTCCCATGATGAAAATTTGTTCCCAGTGATTGTTGGATTCGAGCAAGTGGGATTTACCCCCACAAGAAATTTACTTGACGAATTCAACCAAAGTAGAGATAGGAACAGTTTTGTATTTGTTTGAAATCATCACTACCTTTCAGGTTGAGAGCAATTCGGACTCGAAACGAGCATGAGCTTCTCCATTATGAATGCAGCTTTAGCTTATGATCACTACCTTCAATTGACTAATGACATGGTAGAAATCAAAGAAAATCAGCACTCTCCATATTTATCTCAGTCAGGATTTGGCAATGAGGGATTTTTTGCTTGGGGAAACAGAGGATACCATAGTGATCAGTGAAATGAGGAACCCAGACAAGAGAATAACTCGGTTAGGCCAAAGAGACTGCCCCGGGAGAAATCAATCTCCACCATATATCTGCGGTGAGGTCAAGCTTGCGAGTCATTTTCTATTATCTGATCCAAAACCTTCATAAACTTTTGTAATACAAGGCAAAATATAAACTTTTACCGTCTGACTCGTCTTTGCCTTGGCATCTAATTTCTGAGGATTATATTATTTTATTACGTTTAATTGTTTGGATCATAATTAATCCGCTTTTAGTAGTTGAGTGTAGTGTTGGTCATAATTAATTTCTTTTCATTTTGTTTTATATAAAATTATATATTTTGGTCCGTACTTACTCCATTATTATTTTTAAAATATTTGTAAGTTATTTATGTAATTTTTCAAGAAAAAATTAATTTCTCTCCTTCTGCCAAACCGCCTCTTTTCTTTTAATATCAATGACTTGAATTTTAACACCTGATATACATTACCAGATTAAAATAAAAGATTAAACCCACTCAAATTATATGTCAAACACTCTGGCAGCTTTTCTTATTTATTTCAATACTTGTGAAACCCATTTATTTGATGACAATTCAAAATTTAAATAATCGAGCTTTCTAAATCCTTCTTTGGTTGATGGTTAGAAAATTAATTTTAGATAAAATCTAAATTTAAAACAAATAGTTATTTTTTTCTAAAATTAATTTTGACTAAAACTATGGTTTTGAATAAGCTACTGAAAATAGCTTTTAAAACAGTAAAAGAGTTTATAGACTATGCAATTACTATCTTACATTTATTTTTTCTTATACCCTCTCATCTCCCTTCTCTCTTCTTTATCTTATCTCCTATTTTCTCTCTCTTCTCTACACTTTCTCATCTCTCTTATTTATTCTCTAACATCTCTCCTCTCTTCTATTTATTCTCTATCCTCTCTTATCTCTCATATTTATTTTCTATTTTCTCTCCTCTCTCATACTTTAATCAAATTAGACCATTTTTAGTAATTTATCAATATAAAAAATAATTTTATTATTAATTATTTAAATATCTCTATTTTTAAAATCTATTTTTTTTTAAATTTATTCTTTCTAAAATTTGTTATCTGTTAATTCAAATAGACCCTTGTTGCTTATCGTTGGATTTTGTCGTTTGTCGCGTCGAAACTGTAGAGTTGTGGGGCCAAGAGTTATATCTCCCACGCTGTGGAGTTGTCGGGCCAAGAGTTATATCTCCCACGCTGTGGAGTTGTCGGGCCAAGAGTTATATCTCCCGAAAAAAACTACCTACATTTTTGTACAACTTCTAGGGAGGTGTCTTATAAAAACAAATTTCTAGAAAGTGTTTAGTTAATATTTAAAGATAATTAATAATTTATCTTATTTAATATTAGTATCACTTATGAGAAAAGAATATTTCATCCTAATCTTAAATCAAAGTGAATCTACCTCCTTTCAAACAAATTTCTTATAAAAAAAAAACTTCTAATAAGGTCCATATAGTGATTCTAATCCGTCTATACAAATTAGAGAAATTTTATAAATACGCAATATTTCATTTTGACATAATCGAAGGACTCTTATACCATATTAAAACATGGTACCAGGGAAACATGTACTAATGAACAAGAGAATGACCTAAAAAAATGGTTTATATTTACTCCTAATAAATCTTAAGAAACAATGTTATATATTTATGTCAATTATTTAGGTCACGATTAGTCGGCTGTTTAGTTTGTGGGCTTTATCTTTAGTATAACCCTTTGCATCATGAGATACTCTCTGGCCAAGATGTTTTCTTGGCTAGCGAGGAGACTCTGAAGATCATGTCGAAGGGGATTGTCTCTTCTCATGGATGCCAAAGAAAAAGATGGTAAATGTACGATTCTTTTATAAGAGAGGAATATGATGGAAGGAAGTCATTAACGTTTATCAAGAAGGAATGTCATGCGTTTTTGCCACTGGTTAAGGATTACAATTGATTGGCTGTATAGATTGTTGGCTCAATTTTTGGTATATCCTTCTTGCTGGGACGTTGTTTTATTGAGGTATCATTTTCTCTCTTCTTCTATAACTCCTCGGTCAGAGCAATAACAAGGCTGCCTAGCAGAAACGATCTTCTTACGGGTCGCGCTTCAAGTTTAATGACAAGGATGATTTTAAAATTTTGGTTCTCTGTAAGGGGGAACAAGAGGAAGAGATATCTAGGGCAAATTTTTACTCATTCTCCACCAATGGGAGGAAGCAGATACCCTTTAATAATTTGGAGGGGGTGGTTTTCTTACTCTGAAACAATATATTCTATTGGGAAGATGTATTGTAGAGGATATCGTTTTGTTTTCGGGTAGGTGGAAGAGTTGCTAATTTTATTTAATATTGAGATATCTTTGTTTATCCTCTTAGAGTTGCCAGAGATAAACCCTACTATGGAAGATAAGTTGGTGATACATCAAAATAGGGTAAGTTTGTTGATATACTCCAAAAGATGTATCAATCATGTGGTGGAGATATGGTCTTCTAGGGAAGAATCCTAATACAGCATCATTATCTTTTGACCTAGTTTATTTAGAGCTCATCTCATCTTAAGTGTAAGCTTATTAGTCCTAAAACTATTTACTTCTTCGTTCCTTAATATATGATCTATTTAACTAATTTAGTTAGATTGAGAAAATTAATATAACATATTTTTTTAAAAAAAAATAACCTAATCATATTTTTTAACTATCTCCCATCTTCTCTTACTTAATTATTAGTGAGGAAATATTAAAAGTAGTAATTTAAAAAAATTAATAAATATAAGAAATAATTTTTATATTTAAGAATAAAATTAACTTTTTAATTAAATTCTATATTAAGGATGTGCAGGAGTCTTTATTATCATTTGTTAGTTGTATTTTGTATGGTTAATCTCTATTTCATATTATTTTCAATGAAGGGAATGCGAACGTGTTAACTTATGCACATGGGCTAGCATACTTATTCATCTCATGTCTAACAGTATCTTTGCCAAATACATTAGAGATATGCTGTGGCCAATATGCAAACTATACATAAACAGAAGCCTTGTTCATGCACTGAGACGCTCAACATTAAGAACAGTAAAGAGAAAACTCAAAAGATGTAAAGATTACAACAGGTAATCGTTGAGGGTATATATTTTGGGCTTGGAAGAGTGAAATGAAAGAGTTAAAAAAAAAATTTACAAAAACGTTGCATAAAGTTCATCTCCAAAGGCCTTAACAAATTCAAATTAGCCAATGATTTCCTCTTCTTTCTTGTTATGATCATATGACTTTTGAAAGGTGCAGGCATCGCTCTATCATTCTTTCTCTTTATTTTGTGGTCCATATTTGAAGCTTTTGTATATAAATGACTTTGGAACCTAAGCACCGCCTGATTAAGACTAAAAAGAATGAAGGTGCCAGAATTATTAGAAAATGACAAAACTGTATCAATAACAAGCACCAGAAAACAACCAAAGCACTTGGTTTAACTAGCATTGGCTTGTATTATTAACTTAACCAAAAGTCTAGAGTTCGAGTCCTGATAATGCAATAGTGTCAAATACTTAGTGGTAGAATTTTGTTGTCCTTATGATACTAGCGGGGCTTAATCTGACTTTATCTAGACCCTCAATAAATCCTCCAAGTTAAAGTAAGTTATACTTAAGATACACTATCACGATTAAAAAAAATTATACAGATTGAGACCAGAAATTGGGAATGGATTAGAGAGATAATAAGATCCTACTACATAATATGAGGTAACCCCCTTTTGGGACTAGATTTGACTTAGTCAAATTTCAACCAATTAGTCATAGTCTTGCTTTATAGGCTAGCAAGCAACAGCAAGCTTTCCCCTTTACCTTCTTTTCACGTACAGGAGAGGTTCATTGATGAAAGCTTTCAAACATCTCAGTCACCAAAAAGGAGATTCTGAAGATTTCAATACATTGTCAACAGTTTCCTTTAGTGCAATTGTCGTTTTTAAGTTCTTCCGGTGTCGTTTGTCTTTGAACAAAACCATCTATTGTCTAATTTTGATAACCCCCCTTGAACAACTTCTAGAGGATAAACCAGAATCTGCATGGAAAGTAGGATGGTTATGTTTTGTTTTTTTCTATTACCAAGAAAAATCATTTGTTATAGAGATTTTTGAAGTATTGTTATTTGTTCTGTTCCTTTTGTCTTGCTTAACAACCCATTAAATTATGGATACAGAAGACACTGATAATCGTTTGGAAATGGACAAAAAATAGCTGAATTCATGGAATATGTTGATGCTAATGACTAATCATTTGTACTAGTTTAATCTATATATATGGCGACACAAACCTACTTAAATTGTTATGACTTGTGAAATTAATTAAGCCAAACACGTGGAAGAAGGAGCTTAATAGGGGAAAATTATATCTGAGTACCCAAATGTTTAAAAAACTTCCTTTGAAAGATCTGTTTTTTAATAACGGAAAGAATTGGAAGATTTTTAAAATCATGTTTATTCTAATGACTAAAGTAAATTTCTACAGCATATTATAAGAAAATCAATTCTAAACTTCAGAAATGCTAATACAAAATTATTTTAAATCATTATTTTCTTAAATTTTTAAAGTAGATTTTTCTAAGGAAAAAAGTCCTCCATTAAAATTTTTACTAGTGATAAAGACCTAAATTAAAAACTGATATTTTCTGTACAAAATTTGCAAAATATTAATACTTTATGTATATAAAAAATTTATCAACTGTTTCTCACATAAATTTTTAATAGGAGACTTTTCCCAATTTTTTTTAAAAATCAATAATGAATTTGGTCCTTGACAACAACTGAAACTTCTTTTGAAATCATTCGATCTAATTTCTTTTAGATATTTGGATGTACTTTTTTCAAGAAATTATCAATTTTTGTGTCCCTATTCATACATGCTTATCAATAACCATGAGTTTGATGTGTGGAATTCTAATTTTATTGGTTGTTTTCATTTGAATTTAGAGTTTTAGACAGTATATTATCCATTTATATCATACTTGTTAAGGATACTTATTATGGTTTTTAACTTGTGATCCAACCAAAGAAAAAAGAAAGAAAGAAAGAAGGTAAGGTAATTTTGGGGCCCTCTGCTTTGTAGGTAGAAGGACTAAATGGGACGGAGCACAAAAGAAAAGAAAAGAAGAAGAAGAACAAAGAAAAAAAATCATGAAAAAGAGGAAGGCCATTTTATGGCCTTATTTACCATCTTCCCCATTTTGGTTCAATCATCAATGAAACAATGTGCCCTTTTTCATATCAAAGACAAGGAAGATAAAAGAAACAACTAAGCATGCCTATAAAGTTGCCTCTGAAGCTTGCTGAATAATCTTCTTTTTCTTTTCTTTTCAGTTCTTTTTTCCTTTTTTGGCCCACATTATGCTTTATATGGTATGATACATTAATACATTTTTGAGTTATGGTCACCAAAAGTTTTTTAAAAAAATACAAGTTCAAATAATATATCGTGCCACTAACTTAAATGGCATGCTTGAGTGGCATAATGTAGATTCAAATTCAATTACACATAGTATATGGGTTTAGCTGGTGACTGTGTGAGACATATAGTTATGACATATAGTTATTGAGTGTATTCGATTCCTAAATAGTATAATTTTATTGTGGTTATACTGAGGCATCCTAGATCCTATATTGTGATTATAGTGAGGCATCCTACCTCCTAGGTGCATAGATTTATATATGAAAGTAATTAACAATTCATTCTGTCTAACATTAGTATCGTCTAGGAGGAAAAAAAACTTTGTCCTACCCTTTAATCGTGGTTGAATCCAACCCATTTTTAAATATTTTTGTACCAACAAAAAAAATTAAATTCAATTAAGGGGAAGCCTATATTAAATTATGTGTCAATCTCTACTTTTTAGACTTGTTTGATACATATAATAATATAAAGTATGACAAGTTTTTTTTAAAAAATAATTCTCAATGGTTTTATTAGGAATTGGTCAAATAATTGTGAATTAATCCAATAATTCCCCCACCTATAAGTACTTCATTTAATTTGATATTTTTTAAAAAAGAAAAAAAAATATTAGCCATGAATTTTTTTTTGTAAAGAAAAGATTTATGTGGGTTTGGTATCAGTCCCCTACTAAAGTCAGAGTTCAGAGAATACTTATAGGAAACTTACGAGATTATCTATTAAAAGAGTCATCATGAAGACATCGATAATTAAACTCATATTTTTATAAAATATAAATTTATTTTTTATTATCTATACTAATTCTTATTAGTATTAGTCATGAAAATGAAAAGAATAATGGTAACACGGTTGTAGGGTAGCCCATGTAAGCCTCGAGTTCATATGATGGAATACAGCCCAATGAAGAGACATGTTTAGGCGCCAACTCACTTGAAAAACCATAAAGCTAATTTGTTATATAAAACATTAATAAATTAAATTGTACTAAATAAACATATTAAACGTCTCTATATTTGTAATAAATTTCTTTTTTTAGTACACTTATTATATGGTCTTTTATTTATAACTTTTTTAAAAAAAATATATAAAAAAATCATCGTCTAATGATCCCTTTGTGTTAGCTTTACTCATTGAAAATAAAACTGCTCTTCAATTTTCAATGCATGTAATAGAATTAGTACTAAACCTTTCAAATTTGAACATAACGGTCACTTCCCCATAACATCAGGAAAACCTTTTGACCCTTTTCTCTCATCTTTTGTTCTTTTTAATAATTTTCAATCTTATACTACCCATACTATATTTATGTTTCATTCATTAATCAATATATTATTATGTTTTAAATCTTAAAAAAAATATTATCTCATTATATAAGTATTTCTCTAAGCATTGGTATTTTTGAGAAAAATATATAAGTAAATGCCGCTTTAAGATTTATAATTTAGTTTTTTTTGCCAATTATATTATTTATATGTAAAACATAATATTATAATATTTTTTTAATAGAAAAGGCAATGGACAAGTAATTTACTTATGAAGCTCAAGGGCAATGTTATCTATCATCACTAATTTCATATTTAAATGGTCATCATGGTTCACAAGCACTAATAGCATTCCATCTAGATTTTGGAGCCACATAATATTATAAATTGTACTATATGTGAATTTAATAATAAAAAATGTTAAAAAATTATTTACCAATAAAATATTAAAAGTTATATAGTACATAATATATTGATATTATTTTTCATATGTTTCAAGTATCATAATCTTATTTATAGTACAATTTTATTCATAATATTTTTAATTTAGTATAATTTTATCCATATTTTTTTAATTTAATATAAATTCTTAATATTAAAAAAAATTATCTGCCAATATGTTAATGAAAAGTCATCACAATATTGAAACAGCTCCATTTGCTATCATCATCAGGGACAAGTTTTTAATACATTAATAATAATAGGTACGCATTTGAATTGAATTATCCAAATTAGCGTTGGTCATCTCTAAGAATGCAAAAAAGGAGTATACATTTCATTTGAATTATTCTCATATAATTTTTAATTAAAAATAATAAAATGAAAGGAAAATTTGATAAAATTTGAATAATTTATATCTAATCTAAAAATGGGCACACTAAACATTTCAAGGTAATTTTTAGGGGAAGTGTACATCGGATTTAAATTATTCATAATTTGAATATATTTATCTAAATTTTTAATTAAAAATATCAAAATAAACTAATATATAATTGATCCAGTAGTATAAAGTCATGTTAGATCTATCTAAGTTTTAAGTTTAATTATTAAAAGTTACCTATTTTAAGAAGGGGCAAACTACTAAATAATTGGTAATATAATTTAATAAATAGTATTAAAATAATAAAAAAATTGATTTTAAATAGTCTATATTTAGCTAAATAACTTAAATCATACTGTGTGTGTTCCATGTACATATTTTTTTTTATAAATGTGCAAGAAATAAAAGTTGGGGGGAATTAGGCATAGGTTAAGAAGGGAAATGTGGGAAAAAGAAAGAAGGAAAATAGAGTGGTCCAAGCATTATTGTTATTATTGAAAGGAAGAAAATGTGGTCAATCAGCTATAGTGGGTTGGCCCTCCTCTAATAATTTCATTGTCTTTGAAAAAGACCCTCACCTTCATACTCTCTCTCATCCATCCATTGCAACCATCCCCTTCTCTCTCTCTACGCACTCTGTCCCCACTAACTTTTTTTTTTCTTTTTTACATCCATGTATATATTTCCATTAATGTCACAAAAACTATTAAGAAAATTTCATTAACATCAATAATAGTACATGGCCTCCCTTCTGATTTTTAATAGTTAATTACTCCCTTCCATTTTAAATATAAAAATTAGTTAAGAGTGTATTTTAATTATAAATATAAAATTTTAATTAACTTTATCTTTTAAGTTTATAATTTTTTATGATCTCAATTAATTGCATATAGCATATATTTTAAAAATATATATTTTTTGGATGTTGATCCCTTTTAAAAATATCTTTGGACTCATATCTTCTTCAAATGATGATCTCTATATTTTTTTTATAAATAATTAATTTAACTAATCTTTTTAATATCTATCAATTATTTATCTAGTTTATATCTTTATAATTGCAAGGAGTGCTAGTTTATTTAAAAAAATCACATTTTTTGTTATAACTAATATATTCACTATATTTTTAAAGGGTTCAAACTCATAGCATCACCCTAAAAAATGATTTAAAAGAGGAGCTTAATGTCACAAAGGCTACTGCTGGTAAAAAAAAACCATTTAATAGTATAATTGATCATAAATAGTGATAGAAGAATAATTATTAGGAGAAATAGGGGAGAAATCCCCATTACAAATTTATTTGCAAAAAAGAACCTAATAAATTTTTATATATATAGTACTAATATTCTGTAAATTTTGTACATAAATAATTTCAGTATTTAAATTAGGTTCTTATCATTAATCAAATTTTTAATGGGATATTTTTCCCAATTTTCCTTAATTATTAAGGGTATTATAGAAAAAAATTAATATTTCGGAAATTTGTATATATGACTTATATTATATGAGATCATTCCTATCTTCATCCTCATATAAATATAAATATAAATATAAGTGTAAATGTAAATTATATATAGGTGGTTAAAAAAAGATAAATTATATATAAATATATATTAATTTAATATTAATAGTGGGTTTACATTAGAAAAGAAACGGAAGCCAGGTGTGAAGAGGGCAGACAACTGGGGAATCTGGCAGAGCGCTTTGCCTTCCTCTCAGCTTCTCTCTCTTTTGGTTGCTCTCTGTGTCACAATCCTCTGAGTCGAACCAACCACTGCCTCCTTTAACCTCAGATTACACAATGGGAGAAGGAGAACGAAGAAGAAGAGCAACTTCCACTCTCAGACAAGCAGCAATGAAAGTGGTTCTTGCTGCCACTTCCGCTTGTGGCTCCTTCTCCAGAAGAAAACCTCTCGTCGATCCACACTCTGTAATCATACTTCTCTATTTCTCCCCTCCATTTCTTTCTTTCTTGTATCTCCGCAATTGCTTTCTTTCTACGCCACTTCTTCTCATCGTTGACGACGTTTTTCATTTTGACATTGCCGAAACCTCGAAGCTGCATTATTTTTTTGGAAATGCTTGTTGCCGCCATCTGTTCCCCTAATTCTTCTTTCTTCAAATTGATTCTCTAATTTTTCTGATCTTAGGTTGCTAGGATCAGCATTGACTCATTCATTCGTTTTTTTCTCTCTCCTTTTTTTGGTTTCCCCCCCAGAATAGTGTGTTTCTCTGTAGTGCTTACTGTTGTAGATGCTTCACATTTTGAACTTGCCGAAACCGGAAAGCTTGATTTTGTTTTCAGAAAAGAATTGCGAACTTCTGTTGCAATTTTCTCGAATTGGTGGTCGATAAATGACCCTTTTTATGTAGCTATCTCTCTCATTCTAATATTCAGTGGAATTAAGCATGTCGAAATAGGAACTGCAGGTGTTCGTTCGTGGTTCCTACAAATGCTTGTAGGTTAATGTGCTCTTCTAATTCCTCTTTCTCGGTGCCGTTTTTCCTGATTGGACCATCTATAGAATTTGTCAGTGGTTTCAATTGTTGAAGAAGTTCTTCAGTTTTAGACTGCTGCAAGCATGATTGTCTTTTCTAGAAACAGCTGCAAATTGCTCTTACGTTTCCAGAATTTCTGAGTAAATAAATGATACCGATGTTTATCCTCTCTCCTTTTCCTCTGTTGAAAAATTTCAACAAAATTAAGAATGTTAGCACGAGCATTGAGAATGTTCCCTCTTTCTTAGGTTTTGCTGTGCCGTGTGTTCTTGTTTGGTCATTTGCCTTCTTCAAACTCGATTTCAACTTTTCTAGCAATGGGTTATACAAGGAATCTATAGTCGTTTTCAATATGATTTTCCAATATTTCTGAAGTTACTTGGTTTTTTGGGTATTCTTCATCTGGGAAATAACATTATTAGGATCTAAGAGTAGAATTTGACAACTATTTCTTTGGTGCATGATCGCAGATATCTCATACTTCGGTATCTCCATCAACAACGCAGAATAACTCTGGGGAGATAGTTGAAGAAACAGATTGTAGAATCACCCCTAAGAACACCAACAACGAGCTTCTTAATAAGGTAATTTGTCTTGCAGTTCCTTCAATCTACCCAACTCCATTTTTTCTTTGTTAAATAAATTAACATTCGATGGAGGTAAACCGTAAACTGGTGACAATATTTAAAAAAGGAAAAAAAAACTCTCTCCCCTGAAGTTTAGGATTAAAGACAGTCTTCGACCGAAAATCCAGTGCGTTTATGTTAAAAGATTCTGCCGTTTCCACATTTTTCTGCTTCCTCCTTTATTGGGTTTTGTGTATTTGGATTCTTGAACTACTTTAAAAATCACAATCCGTGAATCGAATGGTCTCAAGTTTCGACCTTCACACGCTCTATTTTTCCTTTTTCTTTTTGCTTTCCCACCTAATAAAAAAAATGCAGTGCTAAATTCTGCAATTGATTGCCCCTTCATCATCACCATCATCTTCTTTTTATTCTTCTACTTTTCTCATCATTAGATTTCGCAACACAGGGGCAAAAGATTTATGTTCCTAAAATTTTATTTGGACCACCAGACGTATTAAATCTAGAAGTTTTGCATGTGAAGGCCCGTGCCCCTGGCTCGTTAGTGAAGCCAAGAATTAGTTCCTTCTAAAGTTTGACCCCACTTGGGAAGTTTCGCTTTATCTGTATTACAAATCACAATTTTTTAGGAGAATTTTCAGTTAATAATTCTGTTCATAATAATTAGATAAATGGGACTATTACTATTTACAAATATTATAAACAATTAATAATAAGTTAATATATAAATATCTTGAAATATTATCTTTCTAAAGATAATATTTATATATTTCTTTAGATTAACTTATTCTACTTATTTTTAGTAAACTTAAGTATTAATTAATCAGTTAAATATATTAGAGGGAGGAGACTGTTTTGGTAGACACAATCTATAGCTTCTTGAGCGTCAAATCTCAGATTTTTTTCAGAAAAGAAAAGACTGTGAAATTACGCGTTGGTATATGTTTCCATAAGTAGCTGAAATTCAATGTTTATGGGCTCTCATCTCCGTTTGGTTCTCAACTGTGTCCGCAAGCCATTATAACAAGAAATTGCTTCGCATTTTCTCTCACTGAAAAGTTTCTCATCTAAAAAGTATATGCTCAATGGTTTCGGCTTTTTGTTCTGGGTATCACTTTTTTTATGGGGAATAAATCATTTTTTGGTGAACCTAGTGGAGTATCTCAAAATATTTACCAATATTTGATAAACCAAGTTGGGGGGCCAATTTCCATTAGATATTATACCCAGTTACATATGAATGCATCCCAGATAAACCCAACTGTTCCCAAACAGTGTCTCCAGTTATTTCGGAGCACAAATTTCATTTCAGAATCAAATCTCATTCTGTACTCAAAGTAGTAACTTGACATTTACTCAGTCATGGATGAGGGTGCTTTCCCTCGTAGAATGTTATGCTGACTCCACTTGCTTTCCTTTTTTTTTTTTTTTACACAAATTTCAGAATCTGTGTGCAATATGTTTAGATCCTTTGAGTTACACCAGCAAGGACTGCAGTCCAGGCCAAGCCATATTCACTGCTCAGTGTTCGCATGCTTTCCATTTTGCTTGCATTTCTTCCAATGTCCGCCATGGTAGTGTCACTTGTCCCATCTGCCGTGCTTACTGGACCCAGCTCCCTCGCAATCTGAACAACAACCGCTACAATTCTTTCACTTCTTGTAACCAAAGTGATCCCATCCTGCGAATCCTTGATGATTCCATTGCCAACTTTCGTGTTCATCGCCACTCGCTTCTTCGTGCTGTCCGCTACGATGATGATGACCCTGTTGAGCCTGATACCATGGCTGAGAGTCCCAAGTTATGTTTCTCTCTAGCACCTATTCAACCTTCTAGTGCACCACCACCAAGCTTCCATCCAGCTTTGCTATTGTCTAAGAATGCCTCAAGCCCATGCCATCCCTCTCATCATCCTTTAAGCTGCAGCTCCTCTTCATTCTCTCATTCACCACCTTATGCTACATATCCCTCCCTAAATAGAGCTTATCTCTCGGTAGAACTGGCTCATGAACGGGCAATTGACTTAGTCTTAGTGGCTAGCCCCAATGGACCACACCTAAGGCTTCTCAAGCAATCTATGGCTCTGGTAGTTTTCTCTCTCCGACAGATAGATCGATTGGCCATAGTCACATACTCCTCAGCTGCTGCTCGTGTCTTCCCCTTAAGGCGAATGACATCCTATGGAAAACGTACTGCCCTTCAAGTCATTGACCGTCTCTTTTACATGGGACAAGCTGATCCTGCTGAGGGTTTGAAGAAAGGAATCAAAATACTTGAAGATCGTGTCCACAAGAACCCAGAATCTTGCATCTTGCATTTATCTGATAACCCTACAAGGCCATACCATGCTGTTAGCATGGAGCTGCCATCAACCCCCATTCATCGCTTTCACGTTGGGTTTGGGTATGGTGCTTCAAATGGATTTGTGATAAATGAATTTGAGGAGTTCTTGGCAAAGGTGCTGGGAGGGATTGTGAGGGAAATACAGTTGAGAATATGTGGGGCCGGGGAGGAACTTGGCAGTGGGAGGGTCATACGAATTGGTGAGCTAAGAGGTGGGGAAGAAAGGAGAGTTTTGCTTGACTTGGGCGAGTGTTCACACGTGTATGTGGAATATAGCTACATTGAAGGTGAGATCGATGAGTGTGTTAGAAGAACAGGGGAAATTGTTGTGGGCATTGGAGACCATGATAAAGGTTCAGGAGTTCTAGATGCTGACGTGGTGGAGGTGGAGACGGAGATGAATATGAACCCAATCGGGAGGACTAGCTGTGTTGAAAGTTGGGATTTTCATGACCCTTATATGGCTAGAAGGTGGGCCAAGCATTTGCATGGTTATAGACTTTGAAAATGCACGAACCAGTCCCCAAAAAATATACACATTGATGCTTTAGTCCCTGAATAGAGACTTCTGCATAAGTCAAACTGTACAAGTTTGTGACTCACTGTACACGAGTCCTCCGTGCTAGCTTGGATCCAACATAAGGATTCCACTTCTTGTATCCTCTTTCTCTTCACTGAAAGGGATCTAAATTGCAATCAGGTACGCTAATTTTTTATGGAAATGTTGAGCTGACATAGCCGATCGAGTAATTGCGTGTTTACTTGTTGGATCGATATCAATTGTTGAACATCAGTTAAGGACTAGCGGTGTATGGCTAGATGTGCCAGGTATTCATGTTCTTGTTTATAGACTTTGAAATTGCAAGGTTATGGAGACTAATCCACTCCTTGCTATTTCTGTCTTCAGGCATTTTTTTTTCTGTGTCTTAGATTAGGTAGGCTGTAATCATATAGAGCTGGAAAAGATACACAATACACATTGTAATTTTGTAGTGTACCTTGAAAATTTTAGTGTTGAGGAATATTAAATTTTGTTTGACTTGTTCTTGAACCAACCAATTTCTGTTGCCAGCTTCTTGACCAAGTCTTTTTCGCGTAACTCTTATTATAATTTTTAGTTTCTTACAACATCAAGATATTAAGATATTGATGAAATGCAAAATTGGATCCTTTGAAGTTGAAAATGCTGAAATGCCCTTTCATTAGGGACACACACACACACACACATATGTATATGCAAAATAGGATATTAAGCGCGCTCCCTACAAACTGAAGAGATAGCCAAGGTAGAGGATTCATTTGCGAACCATATATGACTAGCTAGAAGCTAGTAACGTGTGATTCTTCTGTGTGTAGCATTAATCCTTCAGGGATATTAGGGGTTCAAGATGCATATTTGACATTTAAAATACCAACAAGACCATATACGAAAGGGCTCTTTTAGATGAATTCAATTCTAGAATCGAAACATGTTTATATGAATTCTTTTTGGGAAAATTGGGGGAAAATACCCCATTAAATTTCTTTTTAGGGAAAATGATCGAAATCAAAGTATTATTACTTTATATATAAAAATTTATCATATCCTTTTTACTAATAAAATTTTTAATGAGGGGCTTTTCCCTTTTTTTTTTTTTTTTGCTTTTAACAAAGGCAAGCTAAGATTGAGAAAAAACACGACCCAAAATAAACTAGACAAGTCTAAGCATTAGCAGCGACCAAGTCTTCCAAAAACAGTATTGATCGTTTCTTTTGAATGTGGACAACATTTTTAGAAATATGTACATAGCAAGTTTATGCAGTATCCGATGTGTATCAAAAGTAATTTTGCTTATCAACAAAAGCTAATATTGTATCCTTAAATATAATATCTTATATTCAAACTCAATCGTATGTATAAAAAATATTTTATTATAAGAATAAAATTTATTTTAATTATCTCTATATTTTAAAAAATATAGTCAGTAACTATAGAAAAAAAAATACTTTTTGTCTTAGCTCGTTACATGATTTAAAATGATCACCTTTTATCAGTACATAAGAAAATTTTCAGAGGATGAGAATTTGGTATCAAGAGATCAACTATAATTTAGGACTAAAACATTATTTGCGGGTGAGAAGACACTGTGTAGAAGAAGAAAAGGTCAGAAAACAAACTGTGCCTTCACAAGCTTCTTCCCATTTTGTACACCTCACAATTGTGGGGTCCACAATGTGCAAATACAGATAATTGTCCCCATCTATAAACTCACAAACATATAGGCTGGAGGGATGTTTCTTAAGGCAAACAAAATGTTTATTGTCCTGTCAGCCATGCAAATCTTGAGATTTTTAATTCATGGAACATGAAACATATGTTTAATGGCAAATATATAGTTAGAATATATCGTGATCTCCTTTTTTTTAATTAAGAAAATCAAACAAAAACTTGATACAAATTAACATATTAAATAAATTTTGTAAGAGTATTATGTTTTTCTAATTTTAAATATAAGATATATTTAAATTATAAATTAAATTTTATATTTATAATAAGAGGAGTATAACAAATTATAATTACTAATAAAATAAATATCTCAAAAGTGCTGATTTAAATAATTAAAGCCTATAACTCAAGGAAAGTTATATCCACAAAATCCTACAACTATTCCAAAGTTAGAAACTTTTAGAAAAAGATTATATAATAATTGATTTTCTCTGTTATATTGATATAAATATTTTGGTATAATTATTTACATAAAGTATCAAATTTTATACTTCTTACAAAAAAATTAGTGGGTTCCTAATTTTTCTTAAAAGTAATTTACCTTGTCATATATTATTAAAAATGACATTAGTAGTGATTGAGTGTAATAAAATTCAATTTGATTCAATTTTTTTTTAAAAAAAGTTAAAAGTTGTAACAATTTTCGAATGAAAAAGTTTCTAAAAAATATCTTTTGAATTTCTAAATTCTAAAATGATTATAGTAATTTTTAAAATTTCAAATTCATACTTATAACTAAATAAAAATTTTAAAATTTGGATGCTTTTATAATTTTGTCATTCAGCTACATGTCATTTACTCCCTTTATAATGCAATTTACTACACTTCATTAAATATTTACAATAACATTAATGCAATTAACAACTGAAATATAATTGTATTACTCTTGTAGTAAATATTTAATAAGATATAATAAATTTTATTACAAAAATAGCAAATCTCCATGATAAATATACATTTAACTTAACATGCATGTTTGAGATGTGAAAAAAATAATTATCAACTACATTATTATTATTATTATTATTATTATTATTATTATTATTTTAAATATTTAATAAATTATTATAAAAATAATAAATAGCATGTAGTTAAAGGATAAAAATATAAAAATATCTAAATTTTAAAATCCCTATTTAATCATGAGTATAAATTTGTGATTTTAAAAATTGGTATCATTATTTTAGAATTTCCCATTTTTGAATCCATCTGATTGTTTTATTTTTTTTTTTTATATTTATACAAAAACTAAACCTAGTTGTTGTTGTTATTAGTATTATTTTAAATTTTATGGTAGCTACCACCAACAACTAGCCTTTTACAAGCATAAAAAACCAGAACAATTGTGCGAGGATGGCCCTTGGAAAATGATTGAGAGTGATGAAAGCAAGAAGAGACTGGAGAAATGTTGAAATTTGTTTGAAAAAGGAAGAAGAAAGAGACAAGATCCCAGAAAAGCGTGCTTGTCGTACGGCTCTTTCATGGTCCATCCTTTTCTTCCCCTTTCCTTCTCTTTTCTTCTGACTCACACCCCTCTTCCTTTTCCATTTCTTTCCTTCTTTCTTTCTTTCTTCTTCACTCTCCTCTTTCCTAAACTCTATTATAAAATAATAATTTCTTTGGTTACTTCCTCGCCACAAGTGGAGTTCATTTCACTATTGAAGCACAAGAGAAGCAAGCAGGAGGAAGAGGATGTTTCCGAGACTAATACATCCCCATGAAAGCTTAATCGAAGATTTGGAGGCTGCTTCGAACCACAACAATCACAAGGGAGACCCATGTCTGGTTTTGACCGCCGATCCCAAACCTCGCCTCCGATGGACCCAGGACCTCCATGAACGATTCGTCGATGCTGTCACCCAGCTCGGGGGTGCTAGTAGTGAGTATAATGCTATATTTTTTCTTGTAGTTTTGTATGATGAAATCTTCAAGTTGTGAAGTTGCCATTTTAATTTTTTTAAAAAATCTTTTGTAGTTTTGTAATTTGAATTTTCCTTTCTCTCTCTAGCTTCTTCTTGTCTACTTCATTCGTTTTTTTTAAGAATCTGGGTTTTCCCAATTTGCTTAACAAGGAGTAGGAACAACTGGGATGCTTTAATAATGTTCTGTATTTGTCGGAAATTAGACTAGGAATGTTCAAAGTGTGTGGGGAAATTATTTTTATCTCGGTTTTAATCATATACTCATTGAATTGTCTTTCTTGTCTACCATTGTTCTTCCCTGTCAAGACCATTTGCCTTTTCCATTCGCCTAGCATTTTTAATTTATAAAAAACAATCTCTCTTACTTAGACTTGAAATAGTACATCTTATTGAGGATGTTAGAACTGTTATGGCTGCAATGAATGGATGGAATATAGTTACATCATACAGCAAGTAGATAACCTTTAACAATGAGACTAGTTATCTCTTTCATATTAAACTAGAGATCCTTTTTGGTTTAAGTGAGTTCATGAATCCGTGTGTTTTGAATTTGATAACAGTAAATTCTAATACACTTAAGACAGAGAGTTCATGAATCCATGCCAACCCTCCTCCCTCGCATGAAATGTCGAGATTAATGCATTTATTGGCAGCAAAGAAACATCTCAAAACATTACTGGTGAACAAGGATATTAAACATGCCAACTAGTTCCATCAATTCGACATATTGATGAATGTGAAGTATCCGGACAGTAAATCTGGCTGTGAAGCTCATCAGCACCTTTATCGTGAAATTTGGTAATTTGATTATTAATCTTAAAAATTAGGTAATTTAATTATCCTAATAGGCTTCCACCTTCTAGATTTCTAGAATTTTGAATGAGTTAGCCTGATAGTATACATCATCCTTTGCTTTTATAGGATATCCTTATTATTGCTTCCCTGTTCCCTTGAACTTACACAAGGGTACCTTTATGTAAGATAATAAACTACTTAGCAAATGGTTGAAAAGAAGTTGAATTGTCATGGGTTTGGCATGATTCATATATGAGTGAGAGAGGACGTTTTTTATTTTAGCAACGCTCTTCAGGCTTTTGAATTCTCATTGGAAATCAATAGTGGAAAACCAAAAAACTGAAAAATATGTTGAAGACAACTATTTCTTTCTTTGTGGTGGGAGTGGGATTATATTGTGGATATTACATGAGAGAGACGCAAAAGTATAGTAGTGTTTAAAGGAAAAAAATATCTTGAACTAAACAAGATGCAACGGATAAGATCCATTGAGATTTTAAGATGCTTGATTATTTACTCTTCTGTCCATATTTTTTATTTTAACCAAAAAACTGAAAAATATGTTGAAGACAACTATTTCTTGCTTTGTGGTGGGAGTGGGATTATATTATGGATATTACATGAGAGAGACGCAAAAGTATAGTAGTGTTTAAAGAAAAAAAATATCTTGAACTAAACAAGATGCAACCGATAAGATCCCTTGAGATTTTAAGATGCTTGATTATTTACTCTTCTGTCCATATTTTTTATTTTACAATTCTGACAAATTTCTAATTCTAGCAGCAAATTTTACTTAATTGTTTGGCCAAGTTGGTAACTATGAAGCAAGGACAGATTTGCTGTTAGGAGTAGTGAATAAGGTTCATCTGTTCATGTATTGTGTGATGTCATGTTTGTGTTAATAATGCTGGTTTATTCAGAAGCGGATTAATGGTGTTATATTTGCATTCAGCGAGTTTGGAGTGCGTTGATTTCTGTTCTTTCCCCTGAAATAAAATATCAGTTAAACAGATTCATATTGTGTCCAAAACTGCCATCCTTATGTGCTACATATGTGTAACTGAAATAGGGATTCTGGCTTGGAGCCCACCTCACAGGCATGCTCGCGGATCTGTTTGCGTTTTGCATGCTTCGGCTAATCATCAGTTTTTTACACCAATAACAAATTATTTATTATCAAGGCAATGATTTGCTTCTAATTTTTGAAGTTTCACTTTTGTTATTGGTAAAAGAGAAGAATGAAGGAAAGAGAGGAAGGTGAGGTTTGACCAGTGAGCTCTGTGTCGTATTCCACTGCATGGCATCATGAAATATTCGCTTCTAATAAAAATACAAGGTTAAAATGGTGGCAAACTGAGTGGCTTTGAAGGGCTTTTTAAGAGATGTCCTAGGGTTACTTTGTAATGTTGGGTCTTTCTTTGTCTTCTATGCGGGCTCTGTCTTGTAGTAGTCTATTGACTTTGGGATATGAATTTAATATAGGGAAGGTAAGCTGAACATAATTTTAAATACCTACTTGCTACTACAACAATTAGCGCCTGCTTTCTATTTCCTGATTTGCTCTGTTTGCAACTTTTATGTGTAGATTATCATCTTTGCCATTTTCTGACTAGTGTTTTGCACTATCTGCAGAAGCTACACCGAAAGCAATCATGCGGACCATGAATGTCAAGGGTTTGACTCTTTTTCATTTGAAGAGCCATCTTCAGGTCTATTTTCACATTATTATGTTGCTCAGCTCAAATTTAGGTTTTGAGGTGAATATGGAAGTT
Organism: Leucaena leucocephala; assembly: GCA_037074615.1. NCBI lineage: Eukaryota > Viridiplantae > Streptophyta > Magnoliopsida > Fabales > Fabaceae > Leucaena > Leucaena leucocephala. The sequence continues at coordinate 14,569,424 of CM073550.1, forward strand.
TACATTATTTTATTGTTTTAAAATGTTCGTTGTTGCATTTCAGAAATACAGAATTGGTAAACAATCAGGGAAAGATATGAGTGAAGCATGCAAAGATGGTACAGTCGTTGCACTTCTTCTGTACTTTTTCTTACTATGTTCATGTCATCTGAATAGTTCCAATAGTGTCTCTTTCTGTCTACTTTCTCTTATGCATGTGTAAATCTAAGACCATATTCATCCATTAGCAACTTAGTTTATATTGATGGACATGGCTGATGAACTGTTCATAAGGGAAAACTTTTTGTTCATATCTTAACATAAACTGACTTATTAAAAATATATGGGAGGGATGTCAGGGTCTTATCTTCTAGAAAGCCCCGGTACTGATAACAACTCTCCAAAGTTGCCGGCTTCTGATACAAATGAGTAAGAACTTTATCTTTTAAAGACATTTTCTTCTCATTGGATACCTTAACTGTCCTGAATCGGCTGATTGAGGGAGTGGTCAATGCCATGTCACGTCCAGGGGTCATGAGATCAAAGAGGCGTTAAGAATTCAGATGGAAGTGCAAAGTAAACTTCATTTGCAAGTAGAGGTATATTTCCTTCTCACAGTACTAGCTTTATTTCCGCATTGTCTGGTTCATGTTCTAATTTCACTGTTGCAATATTGCTTATTGCTTTTTTTCTTAGATTCTGTCGACATCAAGAACTTGTCTTAAACATGATTAGATGATATACTCTGATGGATACTAATGTTTGGAATTCTTTCACTGCAGGCAGAGAAGCACTTGCAGATTCGCCAAGATGCAGAGCGGCAGTACATGGCCATGCTTGAAAGAGCTTGCAAGATGCTGGCGGATCAATTCATCAGCGCGACAGTTATAGAGCCACCAGATGGCCAAAAAGCTCAAGATCATGTCGGAAGTAAAGCACCGAGTGGTTCCCTGCTTGATTCTCTAGGATTCTACTCCTTACCATCTGCCGATGTAGCTGGAGTGCATGTCTCGGAGGAAAAAATCATGCCTAGTTTCGAGCGGCCTAGGACCGGCTGTTCCACGGAAAGTTGCCTAACATCGCGTGAGAGTTCTAACGTGCTCGCTTCAGAAGGATCTCCAGATGGAGGTAAAAAGAGGATGCTGAGCTTGGACCCTATGGCACCACCACCACCGATCTGGAGTGAAGCCAAAATGAGAGTTCAAGACATGAATGTAGCCCAAGGTAATATTCATGGAATAACCAGGTATGGCATGTAGGGTTTGATCCTGTGATGATAAAAAAACAGACCTTTGGGGTGGGGTTCATTCCATTCTATATGATAAGTAGTTAAAATAGTTGAATTCTAATCTGTTCTTGTCTAGTATGCTTGCCGGTGGGGACAGAGGAGGAATCAAATTTAGCCCAATCTGTAAATTCAAAGTACTCAATCTTGGTCTATTTTGCTTTTCTTCTAATGGATTCCTTTGTCGCTTATTGCATCATTTTGAATGAAGAGACACTTCATCTGATACATAAATCTCTAATGTTGTTTAAAGTAGCTTTCAAACGTGTCAGAACATCAAAATCTAGCAACGCAAGAAAACAATCATGAATAAAGTTGTAAAATTAGGGTCAAGCAAACTTTTTGACGTACTTATTTAATTTTTTTTTCATTTCCCTTTTTTTTTTAATCTCCTGTTGTGACCACAACATAAAAAAAGGAGCAACTTTAGTCAGCTTGGATTCCCTCTTGTAATAGAAAGGTACTTTGATGTGAGAGAAAGAGATGATGGAATAGGTCCTACATCTTATAGCTCCATTACTGAAGAATATCCGTACCTGGTTTAGGGCTGGTGCCTATATAACCTATATCATAGGGAAGGACTAGAAATCTAGTCCCACAGCCTTTTTTCCAGATTAAGGTGGGTCCATGCAATCTAAAGTAAATTATGTTAATATTGTATCATTTTATATATAAATCGTTAGATATATTGGATATATTGTTAATCAAAATATACTCTTTAATAATTTTATTGAATACATTTTTTTATCATGTCTTACTTGTTTTTTAAAGATTTCCTGTTGCCTTAGTGCCTTATTTACCCTATCCATCAGTGCCTCCAATGACCTTGTTGTATGCTTCGAATCACCTCAATTTGATTAAACCATCGTGTGAGTCCGCGCGTTTAATTATTGCTAAGTCATTAATACTAACTCCTTAATGGACTGTTTCCAGAAATGAGAGATCCAAGGGATACAGGAAATTTATGCTTGGAAGTTTTATAACCAAATCACATCTTTTTGTTGTTAATAGGGTTCTTATGTTTTATTATACTGTATCTGAAAGATTTTAATTGACATTTTCTCTTCTACTGTATATGTAGCACAATTTGAGGTAGTCTCATGCTCATTCTATGTTCATGTGAGTCAACCAAGGTGATAGGGTATGAACATGAAAAAATTTATGATACTGACCTAGCTTGGAAATTGAGGATTTGGGGGCCCACGGTATTTAAAAAGCTTCAATTTGATTAAATTTTTGTAATAATATCTCAGAAAAAAATACTAATAGATATTAGATATAGTGAAATGACCAGTCTTTTATAATATAATGAACTAAAATTTAAATTATTATTAAAAAAATATCTATATTTATTACATGATATTACTTTTAATAAAATTGACTTAAATAGAAGGATAGTTATGCTTAGCAAATAATTTGTGTCATAAGATCAAAAGTCAATTCATGTGAATTGGAGCAGCTCACAATGATACTACCAAACTAGCAATTTGAAAAGAGGTCTTTTGGATTTTAGGAAAATAAGTAGATTAGATTAATTATCAATAAATCATGATAAAATATAAAATTCTTAAAAAAGAAACTCCTTACAAATTTTTATATTCCTCCAATTTTTTTACACTTTTCAATGAAATTAAAGTTTTAATATTAAAATATGTTAGATCATTGAGAAATTTTAAATTAATCTTGTATTTCTATATTCTTATAAAATGTTATATTTATTCTTTATATATCGAAAAAGCATATCTATTTCTATATTTTTTTATGATTAGTTTTTAAAAGGTTTAGTTGAAATTATTTCACTTATCTTTTAAATGTGTATATTAAAGTCTTAGGACCTAAAGACTTAACACTTCAATTAAATTGTCTGTGTAATTGTTTTATTTGGTAAGAAATGTTTAGACGACTTAATTAAATCATTTTTTTTATTTTTTTATTGGTATAAAAAAATTTAAAAAGGAGTTGAGTTCACTCTTAATTTAAGGGTAGGACGAAGTCTTTCTTCTTCCTAAGCGATACCAATATCAAGTAGGGCGAATCGTCTCTTGCCTTCAGGTATAAATTTAGGTACCCAGGAGTTAGTATATATCTCCAAGCGTCACGATTAGAATTACCATAAAGTAGTATTCTCTAAAATTGAATATACTCTAAAAGATTATATATATTTATCTTTTTACTATTTAAACTCACAGACAATGCGTTCTTATCTTTTGGGGGACCATGAGATAGACTCAATTGATTAAAGGAGGACCAAATCAACCAAAATAAACTAATGTCCTCTTAACTAATTTGTACAATCTGTCTTTATAAGTGGATTTGGTACGAACATTTATAGCTAGGGGACCATTACAAGAGCCAATACAATATATTATATTGATTAATATATGCTCATAAGACACATAAAAATTTTATTATGTTGTGAAAATGAAAGCTACCCTAATCAATGATTATCTTTTGATGGAAAAAAAATATTTAGATGAGAGCACTTGGAGGGCTATTGTCCATTTCCACTTAGTGGCCAGCCACCTTCAATGTGGCTCTTCTCATTTCTCCCCCTTAATTTATGGGCAAATATTATTGAATCTAACCTATAATCTTTAATTATACTATTAAGTTATAACGCCATTGACATCTCTTTTTATTTATGATGATTAAATTGAATAAAAATATCTCTATCCTTCTTAAATAAAGATCATGTTTAAACTTAAATGATAGAGAAACTCATATTTAATTAAATATAATCATACTCAAATTTGATATGATAACTTTATATATGAAATATTCTTCTCTTTTGAAATATAAGATTTGATTGGGGGGTCTATTTTAATTTTTTTTCAATTTAATTTATCTCTTAAATTTATAATTTTTAAAATTTTTCTTATTAATTAAATATATTAATTAAAAATAGTATTTTTAAGAAAATAAATACAGATTCTTTTATCAATAACTAACTAAATTAATTTTTATAATTTTTATATATTAGTTATTTAATTTATTTATATATTTAGAATTGGACAAAGTAAAAGAACAGAGGAGGGAAGGGACGAGAGTGCCGGAAAGGGGGAAGGGAGGGGATTGGAAGAAAAAGCATCGGAATATTGCATAGGGAAGATGCCGAAATTGATTCCTTCTTAGCCAATTACTATGTATATGTGATGAGGACGCAGGCTAAGGATGCTACCTTCGATATAAACGTAACTTGCCAACATGCTATTATCAAACTCCCCTATTGTCCTTGTTCCTTGAACCCAAACAAAATCAGACCCTGGCCCTCAACTAGGGACGAACACGTCCAAGAAAAATATCGACCTGAAGTTACAACACAACAAACTTATTAGTTAATATCAATGCTTATGTATGTCTTCTTTTCTTCTCATGCAACTTTATCTTTCCTAAAAAAATTAGCTTTCAAGTGATAAAAAATTAATTTATAATTCACAAAATCGTATATTCAAATCTTATTATTAAAATAAAAATTTTATTAATTAAAAATCTATAAATACTTTTTTATTAAATACATGTATCTTGAGAAGCAATTTTGTTCAAGGTATCGTAATATTTAATATGAATACATCTCCCATCGATAATTCAAACACTGATTCATACGTTGTGAGAGATTAGCTTATCCTACTTTATTTAATTTTTGTTAATAAAAAAATCTATAAAATTCTTTGAATTTTGATTCTAAAATGTATTGATAATAAGTAATAAATAATTTAATACTTATTTCAAAAAGAAAAATTATTAATAAGTAATTAATAGTTTTTACAGGTATTTTTAAGTGATAGGGTTTATATTATTCTTGGTCAATTTTCAACCACTTGACGAACCAAAAACTGTAGTGTGTTTTTTTTTAAATTAACTAATTTGATAAACAAGTAACTACCATATTAAAAATAATACTTTTTTAATATAAATATATGATTTATTTAACTAATTTGATTAAATTAAAGAAATTGGTTAAGTTAGTTATTATAATATTTTTTTTTAAAATATCTTTAACTCTTTTTATTTTTTTCTTATTTAACTATTATTAAAAAATTATTAATAGAGATAATTTAAAAAATAATTAATAAATTTAAAAATTATGTCTTTTATTTATTATTAGAAAGTATTTTATGCCAACAAAGATGGAAAATAATACTTCATCTGCTCTTTGTTGAGATACCGTTGATTTCCCATTTTTTTTTTTTATGTAGTTTAAGTCTAAAAGGTCTTGCCTAAAATAACACCGTTTTTAGACACATTTTCTATGGAAAAAAAAAAAAAATATAAACATTCACATGATCTTGAATTATTTACGAATACTTTATTTATTACAAAACTAATTAGAGAATTATATTGAGTTCTAAATATAATACCTAATCTATTTTATTTCTACATTTTTATTTTTTTTAAAATATTTCTTCATATTAATTACATATATTAAGTGGTTTATATTTAAAGGTAATAATAATAATAAAATATAATATTTTAAAAAAACTAAATTATGTATATTTTTTTATAAATAATTAATATAATTAATTTTTTAATTTATTTAAATTAATTATCTAATTCTTATATTAATAATAAAATATAATATTATTTTTGTATTCATATTAGTTTGTAATTGGATTTCAATAAAAAAACAGTAAATATTATTGTTCTTCACTTATGAGTCTTGTGATCCCTACATCATCTTCTGAAATGCAGAACTGACAAATATTCTTTGTTGTTTGGCATATCTATATTTACATATACTTTTCCAATTTTTCAATTAATGAAAATTCATAATTTTTTTTTATGGTAAAAGAAAGCTGATAGATTTTTTATGTCTCACATTATCATTTTGATAAACACGTACTCTTACTACTATATGAAAAATAATCTTATGAACAATAATCTGAAAAACAATGAGTTACGATTCATATTTATTGGTTAATGAAAAAAAAAGAATAATTTTTAAATATATAAAACAGAACAATGAAGTATTACATTTAACTCTTTGAAAGAGACAGGTGGTAGTAGTATGTGTTAGAAAAGGGTGGAACTTGCATTTATCTTTCTCTCCAAATATTATAAAACGTTATTGTTTTATTCCTAAGCATTACTGTGTCGTTGGACTCGGACAGAGAGAGAGAGGAACGCGTAGCAGAAGAGCCCACCACAGCTCCGATTTTGAAGGGGGCGAAGTTTTTGTATGTGTTGTTGGGTTTCTTTGATCTGGGTATGTCCAGTTTTTCTTCTTTCCTTTTCTGTTTCAATCTCTCTGAGTTGTGTTCCTCTTCGTCTGCATTTTCTCTTTTAATTTCTTGGGATTTCCCCGTTTTAAAAACAATCCCCTTCAGCCATATTTCTCTCCGTCTTTAATCCTTTCTGTTTATTTTTCTTGTTTGAATTTCAGCTTGTCCTCCTCCTTATATTTCTAATTTGTATGATTGGAGCCGAGAAAATTGGACATTTGACTCTGTTAGTCTGAAAATTGGTTGAGATTCAACTCTTATGGTCATCAAAGCGATGGATTATTTATTATTCGTTGTGTGACCAAAACCCTAATTGCTCCTGCTCGTTTCATAGCTATTGTTGACTGAATCATGGGGTTTCATTAATTTTAGCTATGAGTTTCATGAATCTTCTTTTCCATGTATTGACCGTTGAAATTGAATGTGTCCTGATTCTGTTGTGCCGATGTGATGAACAATAATCAAATTTAACACTCTTTCCATCGTTGCTTTTATTACTTACCAGTTTGGATTAGCTACTTTCCTCGCAAAACTTTTCATTTATGTTTTCGTAATATTTCATCACGAATAAGATTGATGCCCTGAGTGCTGTTTGGTACATGGGAATTTCAATTTCCAAGTACATGTAAACCGATTTAGAATATGTTTGAGCATAAGAAATATGAAAATTTTACAATCCATATGTGGTATGTGTTCTACAGAATATAAAGATTGCTGATTTTTTTTCCATATATGCCATAATCGAATTTTGTATAATATTTTTTGGCCAACGAATTTTTTATAAATTGGTTTTTAAGCATTTGGAAATTAGGATATTAAAGAGCGACTAAATGACTTGCCTTTTGACCTTCAAGGTTGCCTCTGCCACCAAAAAGAAAGGCAATAAATGTCTATAATTGTTCTGTCTCTCATCATATGGGTTTCACTTCTAGCTATTTCTTCGCTTTGTGGTCCTCCATTATCACTTGATATGATGTAGAGGTCAGCTGGTTAATGCATCTCAAACATTTTTCTGGTTGCTTATATATATATATATATATTGGAATGTTAGGAATGCTTTTCTTTGAGTAAATCTTTTACAGTAGGATATCAAAATAACCTATACTTTCTTTTCTCTTTGCTATGAGCCTGATCTCTTAGATTTTCAGACATTTTTTTTATGGAAATCAGGTTAAATTAGGGCATGAGCCATTTGTGCTGTTTTTTGGGTTACACTGATGCTTTGGATTCCTTGTTTATATGCATATTTGCTGACATTCGAAGAAGTATGCATTTCTCAATCTAGGAAATTTTAGACGGTTCTTCAATATTTTCCTTCTTTGAGCTGCACTTGTAAGTTTATGTTGTGGTTATGTGAAATTTTTATTCATTTCCCACGGTTCATTCTGCTGACTGTGATCCAACTGCTGTCAGATAAATGACAGATGAATCAAGCAAAGCCTGTTCCTAATTCAAGTCTAATTGGCAGCAATTTATTAGTTCATGGTCAGCATTTAGATTGTGGTGGTAGTGCAATGGATCATCTCAATGGAGGTAGCAATCCTACCAACAACTCTTATCTCAGCTCAAAGCAACGTTTACGCTGGACACATGAGTTGCATGAACGTTTTGTTGATGCTGTGGCACAACTTGGAGGGCCAGATCGTGAGTTTTCTTTTTCTATGTCTTCTTAACATGAACTGGATTCTTCTTCTTGTTCTCCAAACCAAATATGTGGCATTGTTTTATTTGTTAGATGTAAGCATTTGTTCAGTGGCTATAAAAACCGATTTGCCTAGCCATGTCAATTATTTTCACAGGTGCCACACCTAAAGGTGTCCTCAGAAGTATGGGTGTGCAAGGCTTAACAATATATCATGTCAAAAGCCATTTACAGGTAATGTGTGCTTTCGAGTCTCTTGAACTTTGTTATTCTCAATTGTTCATCTTTGTTCACTCTTTTTATCTAATATAATCCAGAAATATCGACTTGCAAAATACCTCCCTGATTCCTTGTCCGATGGTAAGCCTTCAGTCTCATTTTGCCAATGTATTGATTTGTTTTTTCCCCATTCCAATTGACACATTCAATTGCTTCTAAGATTTTGATCTTTATAGTCTAAATTTCTTGAAATAGAGCTCTAAGGGCTATTTCATGATACCTTTTTTAATTCTTGATGCAAGGGAAAAAAGCTGAAAAGAAAGAAACAGGGGACATGCTTTCCAATCTAGACGGCTCTTCGTGAGTATAGCTGTCTCTTATGCTTTTTGATGCTTATACTTTACCGGTTGCTGGATAAGAGACAAAATGGCTTGTACATGGGTTTTGAAGTTTATAATCCTTGTCACTCGTTCTCATTCAGCTGGGCTAAGCAAATTTTAACAATATACGGACAGTTCAAACCAAAGATATAAAAAAGTGGAAAAGAAAAAATGGAAACATGTAGAGTTAAATTCATTTTACATATTCAATGCTCAAAATTGTCTTAGTGAAAGGCAAGTTGCTTTGCGAAGAAAGATCTCTTTTGTTTCATTTGGTCTGGTGCTAATTGATACTAGTGTTCCTGTCTATCTGTCTACAGTGGTGGGATGCAAATTACTGAAGCACTGAAGCTACAGATGGAGGTGCAGAAGCGACTGCATGAGCAATTAGAGGCATGTTTTCCTTGTTCTGACCTAATTATAATCTTGTGTTGACAGATTCTATCTCGTTGTAAGTTTAACATTCCTATTGAATTTAATTACATGAAGTGATTATGTGAACTGCTATCCTTAAATTCAATTGGCTCAGCAGGGAATTTATGGGAATATTTATGATCTTTATGATGAATGCATTCACTTGCCTCATTCTGAAAATTATGCTGACTTGTATATTGAAACACATTGAAGGAGAGATTCACTTTAAATGTTCATACATCTATCATCTTTACGATCATAAAGACTAAAAGGGAGTAAAATAGCATATGCTTTGCCACTGTCATAGGAATTGACAGGAACTATTATGACCTTTATGAGATTCTTTCACCTGCAATATTCTGAAAATTATGCTATCTTAAGCTATCTTATATATTAGTAGAGCATGCACTCCCCTTTAACTCTTCTGAATATATAATATAAACCTATAGAAAGTGATGAATAGTATGACTTATTTCAGACTGTGTGAAGCACAAGACCCATATATTAATTTAAATCAGATAGTACTTTGGAACATATCAAGTGGTGCAATGTGATTATATTTGTGAAACAGGTTCAGAGACAACTTCAACTACGGATAGAAGCCCAGGGTAAATACTTGAAGAAGATAATTGAAGAACAGCAGCGGTTCGGTGGGGTTCTGTCGGAATCACCATGCTCAGGTGTTGATGCTCCAGCATCGGCTGATGGATGTCAAGAACCTGAGAATAAGACTGACCCAGCTACCCCAGCTCCAACCTCTGAGTGCCCCCTCCTAGATAAAGCAGCCAAAGAATGCGCCGCAGCAAAGAGTCTGTCTATCGATGAATCGTTCTCATCTCACCACGAACCATTGACTCCGGATTCTGGCTGCAATGCCGGCTCACCTAATGAAAGCCCAAAAGGGGAGAGACTGACGAAGAAGCGCCGTGTGAGCATGGAGGGAGCATATTGTAAATCAGAAATGATGCTTCCACATCAGATACTCGAATCAAGCATGCCATCATACCAGCAGTCAAACAATGTTTTCCTCACCGGGGAGCAGTTTGATCCTTCATTGGGTATATCTACTAGGAGTGAGGAGGCATTGCAAAAGGTTGGTGGCGGCAATCTGTGATTCAGTGTAATATGCAGTAAACTAGAACTCTGATCTTATTGTCCTCTCTTAGTTTAGCTTATTGGGTTGATGTACGTCCTGATGTATCAAGGAGCCTGTTTACTGTAGATGCTCTTGTTTATTAGGTTTTAAGTTCAAACTGGACTAAATCCCCGGCTTTTACTTTACACTTAGAGAGCTGAATTTGAATCTAATCAATCTTAATCATTGAATCATCTGATCCGCGGATGGTTTTAGATGTTCTCACTTCCTCAGTTTCAAAAATTAAATGAGTATGAACCATGCAAGTTTTGCTTCAGAGATGGATCAAATTTGAAGGGTGATTTCTGAAAATGATTACATAACGTATTTACCTAAAATTGAAGGGTTTTGGATGTATTTATGCTTGAACGGACTGAATAAGTCCTCCATGGCACTTCAATCAACACCCTTTCTTTCATTGTCCCGAAATGCCCCCGCATTATTATTCTTTTTCATGCTAGTTTTCGAACTCGTGACTAGCAGTTCAAAAGCATGGCAGTAAACCACGAAGGCACTAGCATGCCGCCCCCCCCCCCCCCCCCCCCCCAAACACCTCAACCTCGTCCTCTGAACCCCCTGGTGTGTTTGGATTAGCACAAAATGAATGGCTTCTACTTCATGTGATTTTTGTAAATTTAAGTTAGGGTAAAAATCATATGCTGTAAAAAAGTCAATGAATGATATAATCAAAAAGTGAATTTAGATGTAAAATGATTAAAAATAACGTAAACTTTATTAAATAATATAAAATTATTGAGTTTTTTAAAATAATTTTATCTTCTTTCCTTAAAAGAATGTGGGACCTACTAAAGCTTAGTATCCCTTTTTTCTAGGTCACTTATAAATGGAGAAGCCATAAATTTTAACTTCTCATCCATCCATCGTGGCTTTTTAAGCAAAAGTGCATTTGGTCCGGTTCCAATCCAAACATCCCTATTTATGTTTTAACTAACTTTTCCTTCATTAAACGCACGGTTCATGGGGTCAAATGCTGACCTAAACACACGCTTAGTGTCTAATGTACCCAAACAAGATACGATATCTTAGGCTTCAATATAATTTCACTTTTACAATAAACAAAAATAACTTGCTAGGGTTCACCTTTGATTTAGGATAAAATAAGTTGCTTGTCACCTCTGAGACACTATGCTGCCATGTAATCATTAGGCTACTAGCCACATGGACTCCACGTTGGCACAATATTTGCCATGTGTCTAGCCATAAAAGCATCCTTTTTGAAAGTTTTGCCTTTCTTCTTCAATTCTACTATATATCTCTGTAAGTGGTGTCACGTTGCTAGCAACAGGTGTTTGTAATCTTTCAGGAGGGGCTTAGTACTACTTACCATATGAATTAGATGGTATATTCAGCGTCAAGGTGATAAGAATTTGATGATTGTTTAGTTATTTACGATCGTTAAGTCCTTTCACTCTCTCCTTTTATGCACCAGGTATTAATAGGATAAGGAAACGAACATGGCTCAGAACCATGGGGATGAAACAGATTATGTGGCAGATGATAATGAGATGGCCGAAGTAGAAAATGATTCATACATCCGTGAAAGAGTATTTGGGGGTTCGGATTCAGTAGATGACGATGATGATCAATATGACCCTTTGGTTTGTTTCGAATCATGCAAAACCTTTGTTATGATTTAAATATCTAATGTTGTGGTGTGAATACTGGTCATCCTACCAAAGTTGTTTTCAATTGTTACTTTTATATTGGTCATCCCATTTATACTATTCCTGTCTTCAACTTATCCTCCGGACTCAGATGACTTATATTTGCATGACTAATTATAACTTTTTGAGTACATTGTTGTCATTAACTTAATCTTTTTCTCCTGTCTTTTGTGCGGGTTGCATCTTTTCTTGGGTGTGGGGATTTGGGTGCTTTGTTATAGGAAAACAATATATCAGATACCACTGCTACAGAAGCTTGTTGTGTTGGGGGGGGGGGGTGAGGGGAGATATTCAAGTTATACCTTGGGAGAGACTGAGCATTACTCGCGCTGATGAGGTTTATATAATTTAACAAATTCAGTAGAGGTTTGTGTAATTTACTATATCTCATTTTCTGTTTTCCAAAATGGTTCTGTTGTTGGTAATTTACTGTCTTTCCTGAGTGATGGCTTATACATATTGCCTTGCAGTACTTGGATCGAGCTGGGATTAGCTTCTGTACTAGAACTACTTATGATGATAACGCAATAACAAATGCAGTGGAGATTTATGACGATCGAAGGTCTCACTCCAGTGCCTGTTCTTTCTTGATAGGCATTAATTTTCAATGACTCTATGTTGTTGGAAATTATTATTCTTGTAGAAAATAGAATATTTCAAAGGGGAGTCAGACTTAGCCAGACGCCGCCCTCAGTCTCTAATTTTAAATTGGGTCAAGTGAAAGTACAAATAGTATGAACTCAACGCACCTGTGATCACCCACTTAGTCTAGCTTAGCTGTCACCTGCTCACTGTTTTAATAATTCCCAACTTTAAAATTATAGTTGTTCAGTAACAATGTATTATTCTTGCAGCGGAGCTGTTCATTTCATGGCTTCAAACAATGACTGTGGAGTCGGAGACTTCGATATGGAGAGCTTTGAGCTTTCCAAGCACTTCTGTTTCCCATGGCCAGTAAATATGAGTACCTCCAACAATGACCGTTATTTTTTGTTGAGAAGGATTGCTTGACCATGGAGAGATAATTGATACTGATTTGATTTGCTCAATGTTCAGGCTTTCTTCTTTTTCCTTCTTTTGTGTCTTTGCATGTGAAGCCTGGTGCTAAGACTGCTGGTCTCGCATATTATAGTTATCATTGAGTCATTGGTCTCCCTTGAGTTAGCAAGCAATTGAAAATATTTGGAAACTCCTTATAGTCTTTAGTGAAACAGAAGTATCATCATTGGCGTGTGTAGAAATGGAAGTTTGAAGTTTGTATTCTGAATTCTGAAGCTTATTTAATTATCAAGTATCAGAACCTTGTCTTAATGTGTTCTTGCATTCTTATCCTGCTTCGACAATTTGGGAAATTCGAATAGAGAATTCCTTTGTTTAAGAACGACACAGAGGGAATGGGTTTTCACTATCACTGACAAGTCTGCTGAAATCTTTTACATGCTATAACTAGTATTATATGCTGACTATTAACTGCCCACTCTATAGGGACAACCTTTTGGCTTCTCTATTATATGCTGAAATCTTTTTCTTGCAGCATACTTCATTGAGTCCCGATGGTAAACTACTTGTAATTGTCGGAGACAACCCAGATGGGTTAGTGGTGGATTCTCAAACAGGGAAGGTTGGTATATTATTCCGTTCTTCCATGCCACAAATTTCTAGTTTTATTCTTCTCAAGAATGATTATATTACAGGAGAAGAGCTGAGATAGGCTAACGTTCTCCGTTCTTTTTAGACTGTCTAGTCATTATGCGGACACTTGGATTACTCATTTGCATCAGCAAGGCATCCTCAAGGTTACATTTTTGCCACTGGGAACCAAGCAAGACTTGTCGTGGTTGGGACGTCATGTCAAAGTCTGTAGCTGTACTGAAGGGTAACCTCGGAGCCATACGGTAGATAAGATTCACATCTGATGGGCAGTTCATGGCGACGGCTGAGTCAGCTGATTTCGGGCACATCTCTGATGCAAAGCAAGGGTCCTGATACCCAATCACTTTATATTGGTGTTTGGGATCGGACATACGGTAGCCTTTTTCACGCAGAAACTATACGTACCTTGACGCCTTGTAAATTTGTAATCATATATGTTGTGAGTACCCTGATACTGGGGCTAATATCCAAAAGTTGAGTGTTGAAAATGATTTGGTGGCTTGGTGGTCCATCTTATCATACAATTTTAGCAAGGAATGGGCTGATGGTGTTTTATGGTTGTACTTGTCATGTTCAATAATATTGACTGCTAGTCTCCTCCGGCTTGGTCCATCTTATCATACAATTTTAGTAATGGAAGAATCTAAAATTAACTTGTCCTTTTGGTGACTACTGAACAATCCTAAATGAGCAATGAGCATCATTTTTATCTACATCTCCTCCCCCCTCTCTCTAACTTATATAAAGATTTGGTTATTGTTAGAATATAATAACTTTATACATTCTTTAAAGCTAACTTTATCTAATAAAATAAAGTTTGTTATTGTTGTTATCTAATATGTGGACACTCTAACATAAGCTATTGTCTATCAGCATTTTCTTATCTATAGACTGTCTTCATTGTATGAACATCCTCTGGCGTATCAAAGAACAAATGAAGTGCAGTAGACAAGAAAGGCATATTGACTAGAGTTTGAATGCTTCTAATATAACCAAATGAAAAAAAAGAAAGAAAATTCCAAATTCAAGATGCACAAAAGCAAGGAATAATCTACAACTAAAATATTACATCATGTTCATGATAGGTTTTCACACATTAATGACACAAACTAGTCAAATCTAGCACTTAAATTCACTAATAATATAACCAAAATATTGCAAGCTTTAAGATGGAGGAAGGACTTAATATTACACCTCCTCTTATTAGCAAAATAATCCCCCTTTAATTAATATATAATTTAAATAAAGAATTGATCTTTATCAAAAATATTAGATTTATTTTATATATTTATTATTTTTTAAAATTACTCTTATTAATACTCTCTCAATAATAATCAGGTAAAAGAATAAATAAGAGAGTTAAGAAAGATAATTATAGTATCTTAAAAAATATGATATATTAGCTAAATTTTTTAATCTAATTAAATTAATTAAATATATTATATATTAAGTATGGGAGGAGGAGTAATATATAAGTTTAGGGATGAATCCAATTTAAACCGTTGATTTCACAAAATATTTTATATATATAGATAAGTATAAATATAAATAATAAAAAAGTTATATTATTTATAAATTACCAATAATAAATTTTTTTTTTACACTCTTCAACTTCACAACTACACGTATAAAATCAAGTACTAAATTATATTAGATTAATTTAAAATACTATTTTTAATTTAATAATTAATAAATTATAAAATAAATTGATAGAAAAGTAAATTATTAAGAACCAAAATAATATTTCAAAAATATTTTAAAAATAATAAATAAATTTTAGAATAATATTTATCCAACCCGTGCAACTTATTTTTTCAAAATTCAAAGGAAAAAAAAAGAAAAGAAATGCTCACATCGTGTAAATTCTCATATATGTGACTACGAACTGCGAAACTCGCTGAATTGCAGACGCAGATCAGGTCCTCACCACGAAGATCTAACTGGCGAAGCGGCTGCTCTGCCTAGGCTTATTGATCAATTTCCTTCTCTAACGAACTTACAATTGGATTCAATTTACGAAGAAACGAGGGTCAGAATTTTTATTCCTGCTTAAGCTTTCTCTTACTGTTAGCGCCAATGAATTATATTTTTTGTTGTTACGTTTCGTTTTCATTATTCGGTTATGATTTTCCTGACTTAATTTTTTCACTTGTTCAATATTTTTTGTGAATTATTAATTATTGATTTTCATTCCCTTTTCTCTCCATTGCTATTACGTTCTTGGCTTTTTGAAGATTTGATTGTATACCATGGGAAGTCGAATTTCTGGTTTCGAAATCCTCATGATAGATTGTTTAGGCTACAGAAATAGATTGTTGTTTCGGTTTCGCGGCAGGAATAATTGAACTTGCGCAAATTAATGCATTATGCCTCTTGCGTTTTTGCAAATTTTGCGCCCCCGTCGTTTGGGTTTTAGAATCTGATGGGGATCGTTTTCCATTGGTTAACGTTTTTAGTTATTAGGTCAGGTTAAGGTTTCTCCTGTCTTCTTCAATTCTTCTATATATGTAGAAGTGGCGGTACGGTGCTAGGAACATATGTTTGGAATCTTCAGGAGGGGTTTAGTGTTGTTTACTATATGAATTAGACAATTGGTATATTCAGTGTCTAGAATTTTATGTTTATTTAGTTATTTCCGATCATTAAGCCCTTTCACTCTCTCCTTTTATGCACCAGGTATCAATAGCATAGGCAAACATGGCTCAGAACCACGGGGATGAAATGGAGTATGTCACAGATGATAATGAAATGGAAGAAGTGGAAAATGATTCATATATCCGTGGAAGAGTATTTGGTGGTTCAGATTCAGAAGATGACGATGATGATCAATATGACCCTTTGGTTTGTTTCAAGTCAAATGCAAAACCTTTGTTATGATTGAAATGTCTGATGTTGTGGATGTGACTGCTTGTTTTCATTCCAAAGTTGTTTTTAATTGTTACTTTTATTTTGATCGTCTGATTTATATTGTTTCTGCCAACTATTGTGGTGTGAATGCTTGTGATTGCAACCTTTTAACTGTTACTTGGATGTTTTACATTTGCATACCTAATTATGAGTAAACTGTTGCCATTAACATATTTTCTCTTGTATTTTATGTGGGTTTGTGTCTTTTCCTGGGGATATGGATTTGGGTGCTCTGTTACAGGAAAACAATATATCAGATACCACTGCTACAGAAGCTAGGGGGGGAAAAGATATCCAAGGTATACTTTGGGAGAGACTGAGCATTACTCGTGATAAGTACAGACAGACAAGACTAGAGCAGTACAAGAATTATGAAAATATACCACAATCAGGGGAGTTGTCAGAGAAGGTAAAAGACATTTACCATGGCATTCCAATGTCATTTGAATAATGATTTTGGTGGGATAATTTCACTTTAGACTTTTTTCTCTACAGGAATGCAAACCTACAGATAAAGGAGGAAAGTATTATGATTTCTGGCAAAATACTAGATCTGTGAAATCAACGATACTTCATTTTCAAGTATGTTGATGTGTTGATTCTTTATGTTTGATTTCTTACAGCAAGCTTACCCTCCCCGGGTTTAATGGTGGAAGTCTTCATTTATAGCGATTGATTTGTCTTGACTTTTGAGGCTTTATATTCATAGTTTGCCTTTTCTCTTCATGAACTTTAGTTTAGACATTTGTTTGTAATAGTGTAAGGAACATTAATATGAAGCTTTGTCGCATTTGTTTGTAACAATATAAAGGAACATTAATGCCAAGCCTTTAATGTGTACCTTGCAGTTGAGGAACTTAATTTGGTCAACTTCAAAGCATGATGTGTATCTTGTTTCACATTACTCTATTGTTCACTGGTCTTCACTAAGTTGCAAGGGAACTGAAGTCTTGAATGTATCAGGGCATGTAGCTCCATGTGAGGTAAACGATATTGCTCTGCCTTTTTGTTGAAAAAACAACTAGATTTGGCACCTGAAAATTTTAATTGTGGTGTTAATAGAAACATCCTGGAAGCCTGTTGGAAGGATTTACTCAGACACAAATTAGTACATTGGCTGTACGAGATAAGTTGATGATTGCTGGAGGTTTTCAAGGAGAACTTATTTGCAAGGTACTGTTTTTGTACTGCCTGTCTTTTTCACGCTTCGCACTCACAATGACTATTATATTTATTATTTAACTACTCAATGCAGAACATGACGGGGTTTAAAAGAAAAGGAAGAGTTTTCACAATATTCTAAACCAATTCGACATATCTATAAGCAATGGGTAATACTTTTACAATGACCAGGGTTGAACCAAAATAGATATGAGAATTGGTATCCTTATGATTCCAATTTTCCTAGTCCTACATGCCACATGAGCTAATGATGTGCTAGGCCCAAAATCCTCTGTTCCAGTCCCAACTAAATCCTAATTAACTCCTAAATGCCACAATTACCAAATTACAAACGTAATAAAATAAAAAACTGAGAATATCTACTTATACTGCATTACTAATAGACTATCATTTCACACATTCACCATAATAACAATTCCCTGATTATGCCTTAGAAAGGAGATTGATTCTTAACCAAATCAAATGAAGGTTTCCTTATTTGTCATACAGTTGGGTCACGTGTTTTTCCCAATTACGCGGTCTGTTGTGTGGTGCACTTCTTGAAACTTTATGTGGGGATGTGTGAAATCACATAGGAGGCTGTGTAATGTTGGATTTTTTGTATTAACAATGCATTAGGTTTATCCATGATGCTAAAATTGCTGAAGTCATTGGTTAGATTCACCTGAAGTTTACACACACGCACACTAATATTTCTCCTAAAACTTTCTGTTTATTTTCACTTCTTTTTTTTCATTTTTTTTCTATTTTTCTTCTTCATCCCTTTTTTGAGTCCTAAATCTAGTAGCTCTGAAATCACGTTGAAGTTTATGTATTAATTATTAGATGAAGTTTGTCCATTCTACGAAAATAGCTTAATCCATTCGGTTGGATTCATTTCAAGCTTATATATCTTTGATTTTCCTTCTAACTATTAAATGTGGGACTTCTATATGTACTCTAATATCTAATATTCTGTTTGCTGCTTTTCTACATCATTTCTTCCTTACACAGTGTTCCATTTTCCTAATCAAAACAGAAAAATTTAGCATAAGATGCCGCATAATATTTATAAGAAAACTAAGGGTTTTAAGGCTAAATAAAGTTATGAAAATAGCACACATTGTTTACTTTTCTTCTGACGTTGTTTTTGAGTTGGGACGGAGCTTGTTCTGCCTGTGTATCTCTAATTTGATAAATTATTAATTAATGAATTGATGAAGTGGAAGTAATCTGAAATCATTTCTAACTCATTTCTTTTGTCCTTGAAGTCAACTCTAAATATAATTTTATTGAATATGTAAATTATGTATCATCTTATCTTAATTTTGTTATAATTAAACGGACTTCATCCTTTTTCTTTATAAATATACTGTGTACTAGACAAAGTTCGCTGCATTTCAGTTATATGTTAAATTGCTTTACTAGAACACCCTCCATTAACCTAAGTACACACACACACACTGTTAAATTTAATGAAAACACAATATACTCTTTCTTATTTTATTTGATTAGGATATAAATGCATATATTTAAGCTAGTGAAGGGTATTTTATTAAAACAATTTAAATTCGTCTAATGTATATATCCTGCTAACAGATGAGGTTTATATTACATAACAAATTCACTAGAGAGGCTTGTGTAATTTACTGTATTTAATTTTATGTTTATTTTCAGTGGTTCAGTTGCGGTAATTGATTGTCTTTCCTGACTGACGGCTAATACATAATGTCTTGCAGTACTTAGATCGACCTGGGATTAGCTTCTGTACCAGAACTACTTATGATGATAATGCAATAACAAATGCAGTTGAGATTTATGAGGATCGAAGGTCTCATTCCAATTCTTTGCCCCTTGACTTTTCTTTCATGAAGGGCATTTACTAGTGATGGCTCTATATGGTGTTGTAATTATTATTCTTGTAGAAAAATATAATATTTTAAAGGTAGTCGGACTTAGGCAGACACCCTAGGTCTGTAATTGTAAATTAAGTGCAAATGGTAGTACAGATAGTACAAATTCAACCACTTGTTATCACCCCTTAGTTTGACTTCGCTATTGGAAATTCACGATTTTAATAATTCTCAATTGGAAAAGTGTAGTTACATAATAACAATACATTATTCTTGCAGTGGAGCTGTTCATTTCATGGCTTCAAATAATGACTCAGGAGTGAGAGACTTTGATATGGAGAGATTTCAGCTTTCCAAGCACTTCTTCTATCCGTGGCCAGTAAATGTGAGTCCTTGCCTTGATTGATTTATTATGGTTGAGTTAGAAGAAATGACTGTCCCCACTCTAGAGGGACAACTTTTTGGCTTCTTTTGAGCATTTATGCGGCCTGAATATGCTTTTATTGGAAGACAAATTTGTTCGTTATCTGCTTGAATTTTGAATAATATTCTTTCTACTCAACAAGAGCACTTGTGACTGCTTTTTTTGTTGAGGTCATTTGGTGTTTAGAATAGAATGGAATTTTAAAGAAAATTGAATTTCAAAAAAAATGTTTTTTAGGTGAGAAATGTCTCTTGTGCTTTTGAAATGGTATGAAAAAAATGTAGTTACTGCTGAATAATAATAATAATTGAAATATAGTAGATGATGCGTGTTTTCTTTTTTATTGCAATAGAAAGGGAATTCCTTTCCGATGGTGCAACCACACGGGGTGTTCATTGAAGGATAAAAGTTCTGGATTAACTAATTTTTTTTAACAAAAAGTTGAACTTAGTAACCAATGCCCTAGTGTCGCATCTTTCACACGCATATGGGGTTGCGTCGTTGGTGTTAGTAAATCTGATATTTAATTTTTGAACACACCATAAATGATTATTGAATCTAATGTCCATTTTCTTGCAGCATACTTCGTTGAGTCCTGATGGTAAACTACTTGTAATTGTGGGAGACAACCCAGAAGGATTAGTGGTGGATTCTCAAACAGGGAAGGTTGGTCTACTTTTTTGTTCTTCCATGTCATGAATTTCCATTTTTATTCTTCTCAAGGATTGTATGAAATGAGATGAGTTGAGATAAGCTAATGTTCTTTATTTATTATAGACTATCACGTCATTATGCGGACACTTAGATTACTCATTTGCATCGGCGTGGCATCCTCAAGGTTACATCTTTGCCACCGGGAACCAAGACAAAACTTGTCGTGTTTGGGACGTCCGGAACATGTCAAAGTCTGTAGCTGTGCTGAAGGGTAACCTTGGAGCCATACGGTCTATAAGATTCACATCTGATGGGCAGTTCATGGCGACGGCTGAGCCAGCCGATTTTGTGCACATCTATGACGCAAAGCAAGGGTTCGAGAAGGAGCAGGAGATTGACTTTTTTGGAGAGATCTCTGGTGTATCGTTTAGCCCTGATACAGAATCACTCTACATTGGTGTTTGGGATCGCACATATGGTAGCCTTCTTCAGTACAACCGACGCAGGAACTATAGTTATCTTGACGCCTTGTAAACTTGTAAGAAATAATAGCATATATGTTGTAAGCCCTCTGTTCAGCTAATATCCAAAAGTTTAGGAATTTGAGTGATGAAGATGATTTGGTTGCTGGCCCCACCTCATCATACTACAATTCAGGAAGAAGTGGCCCCATGGTGTTTTATATTTGTACCTTTCATGTTGAATAATATTGCCTGCTAGTCTCCTATGGTTTGCGTTTTGTTTTCTAAGTCGTGTTAATTATGGAAGAATGTGAGCTAATTTGGTTAGTCATTGTACTTTTTGGACCTTTGGTGACTACTTAATGATGTCTAGGTGACTTTTTCATGTTATTAATTCGTTTGATATATAAAATGAAATTGAATAAGATATTTTTTTAAAAAAAAATATATATGAAAATGAGTTATCAATTCGTCATGTTTATTTTCAAATATAGTAAAAGAAAAAAGAATAATTTTTTTCTTTCCCATTGGCCTAACGAAGAGCTGATTCCATCTGCCATATTTCGGTTATGTTTTTGCTTGATACTCTGTATAATGAAGTCATGTAGGAGTGTTCATGGATTTTCTTATAAAATAATTTAATGCTCTATTTCTACATTAATGTAGAGAAAATATGAATATTCTAATGTTGATATTTTAAATAAGGTTTTCTATTACTAAAACTAGAATCAATAAAACCACGGGCTAACAATTAAGACCTAGATTTAAATTTACCTTTTGTCTTTACATCTAAATCCAGTCAAATATATTTTGTTAATGCAGATATTTTGCCATTGCTACCCTAAGGGGACTACGGTTATCTTAATACATCGACAACACTTTGACATCATATGTTGCTATTTATAGCTATTCCTAATTTTTTTTTTTTTACTTTTGACCTAATAATGCTAAAGGTCGGATATCAGCATTTTCTTGTCCTTTTTCCTGAGTGTATAACTGAGATGCATCACATGCTCTATGGACAATCTCCATTTTATGAATATCACATATCCAAGAATAAATGAAGTGTTAAAGGTAGCCATATTGGTCAAGGCCGGTCAATGACACCAATCACCTCCATAAGACTTTCTTAAATGTGAGATTGTGCGTTCGACCCTATGAACATGATGAGTGTAAGTTCTTTCTTTCAGGTGAATAATAGTAAAAAATAAAAAAGTATATTGATTTGAATTTGAACGCTTCAAATATAACAAAAGAATGAACATTTCTAAATTCAAAATACACAAAAACAAAGAATAATCAATAATCTACAACTAATCTATTATTTCAAATTGATTGTGTTTTCACATATTGATGATACATATTATCTTAGCCATATCTAACTCTTGGCAATTGCGTTATGACCAAATCATTGCTAGCTTTGAGAATGACAAAGGAATCACACCTCTCCAAGTCCCTTGCTTCTATTCTCTATGCCCTTTAAAGTAGTACTTGCCTCACATGTGACACAAATCTTGCTTCGATTATAAGTGTCATTTATATATCTTAATTGTTAGAGATTATATTAAAATTATTTATTATCCATTGCTTTACAGCTTAAGCCTTTGAGTTGAAATAATCCTTGTCAGTCGTGTTTCAGTGCAACAAAGATCTAATACCACACAAGAATCAAGGATTATTTCCACTCCAAGGCTTAAGCTGTTAAGCAAAGGGAAATAAATAATTTTATTATAATCTCTAACAATTAAAATATATAAATGATACTTATAGTTGAAGTAGGATTTGCGTCACCATGTAAGGCAAGTACTACTTTTGAAGGCAGAGAGAATAGAGACAAGGGGCATGGAGAGGTGTAATTCCTTTGTCATTCTCAAAGCTAGCAACGATTTGGTCCCAATACCATGTGAAGTACCAAATCTGGCCCTTTGAGGTTATTTTTAGTAACTATGGCTATTCATGAGCGTCGAAGTATCAATAAGATTATTGTCATATGCCCTAAAGTTTACGGGTTCAAATTTTGAAAACAGTCATTCTGATTGCGGGGTAGGACTACATGTCTCCTCCAAACATGAAAACCTTCTGGGTTAGGCCATCCTTTGTGGCTATTTATGAGCTCCCCACTTCACAGCATTCCATGAGCACAGAATTCAATCTTTCAGTCAACATGGTTCTCCCCACGCCTCCATCTCCAGCTTAGCTCTTCTTCTGAAAGTTCAGAAGCCACAGTTACGAGCTCGTAGTGTGATTACTTCACGTCCAAGTGAGAGGTAACAAAGCAACTATTGGAGCTTCTTTCAGGAAAGTTCCAACTTAATTTTTACTTTCATATTTGATGAACCTTGTGCAGCTTGCCTTTCTTCCATGACTAGGTGGTCTCCCTTTGTAGTTTAATCTTCATTGTGATCGTTCGTTCTTGTTAATTATCTTTCATTTCATCTTCTCCGTTCAACAACATCCTCTGAATCAGACTTGCTGCCATTCTCATCACGATCTTTGTCCTGGGGCTCTCTATTACACCAACCTGAAAGCATTACCAGAAAGAAAGTCTTCATTTACATTCATATTACCAATGTTTTCACAAGTATCGATCGTATTAAAAACAATTAGGCATGCTGATATTAAAATACATGAATTGTGTTTGGTTTCACGTTGGAGACCGCCCTGATTTTGGTGATCTTCAAACCAAACATGCACTAAATGTATCTTATCAGATACGAGTAGGTTCCCATTTTTCATTTTCGGAATAATGATACTTCAAAGTCAGATACAACTAAAAGACATCTTGAAGTTACTATTGATTTCAGTCGATGCAATTAGACGTTAGAGAATTTATCAATCAATCAACAGCTATAAAAGATGGGGGCATAATTCATGATCACAGGATTGGACCAGTTTAATTTGGGTAGATATTCATAAAAGACAGCACTTATTATCCAAATAAATGTTTTAAAGCAATTTAGATTTAAAATTTTCAGGAAAAATCTTGGATCCTGCTAACTACAAGAAATTTAAGGCAGTTAACATTACAATCTTAAAATAATATAATTTTGCTACAACATTTCTAAAATTAGAAATTACTTTGCTAAAACAGAAGGAGAAGTCTGATAATTAATAACTTTGATCTTAAAAATATAATCATGATTTTAAAAAATTTTAAATACTTTCTTTTTACAAATCTGGGTGCTTCATAATTTTTGCGGATATCGATCCTCCACTGTTTTTCCAGAAGGAATACTTCAAGACTTGAAGAACTTCTTTCAGGATGCCAACCCTATTTCTGATTTTCTGGTTCAAAATTATTGAACAAGAGCATACCTGTACAATCTTGTATAAGTTAACATATAAGTATCCGTTAAGTACAGATGATTACAGTCTGAGTTGTACATCGTTGAGAAATAGTAATTTGTGAGAGTGATAATGCAATTAATTTGTAAGGTAAAGATAATAATGAAGAAGCGGGCATGAAGGATAAAAGGAATAATAAGAAGAAACTTACTAAGCTTCGAATCATACGGCGTTGTTGATAGGATATCGGAGTGGAGATTCTTGCATGAATCATTTTCAGAGTGAGTCTTCCACTCTATCAAAAGCTTTGAGCTTAGATGGCTCCTAACCCTGCGCTTCCACACACACACATAGAGAGAGAAGAAGAAGAAGAAACCTCTTAAGTTTTCGTTTTCATTAGAGGAGCAGGTGCCTAGGTTTTGTACGTACGTGGATTGAACATGCGCTATTACTCACAAGAAAGTTTTCATAGCAGGCAACAATATCTATGACTACAACAGCAAAAAGTATTATCTTATAGGTCAATTATAGCAATTGACATTATTATAATCTATTAACTACTAAATTATTTTTAGATAGATTAATCAAAATATTTAATTTAATAACTTCATGAAATATATTTTTTTTTAATATTTTTCTACCTCTTTTTAAAAGACTATATCCTGTTTGATCTACTGTTTTTACTATTATTAGATTGTAAAGTCATAAAAAATATGTAAGTTTTAAATTAGCTAGAGTAACGCGTTGAATTTTTTTTTCTTCCGTTTTTTATTGGAATGGTTCAAAGAGACACGCAATGGGGTATGTTTTGATCATGTCTTTAGAAAAAACAAACTCTTATAGATATATAATGATGATATTATATGGATAATAATTCTCCTAATAATTAGCCTCTTTTCCTTGTAGGGTTCTTACCTGGCAATAAAAAAATATTTTTTTAATAATGGAGAAAACATAAAAGTTAACTAGAAAAGAGAATGTAAAAGACACAAAACAGGCATGCAAAAACCTAAGAATGTTCTAGCATCATTATTTTATTTCATCATTCATAATTATTTAGGACGCAGAGTATTATATATCTAATTAGTACGTGTGAACAGCATATATAGTATTATATAGAGAGAGAGAGACAGAGAGCTGCGTTCAATCCATAGAATCTAATTTCACTATCAATTAAAGAATAAAATACATTAAAAATAAAATCCTAAGAATATTCTTACGTATTTTTACTCGAAATATTAAAAAATATTCTTTTTCTGTTTGCACATACAAATGATTCTCCATGTGGCTGTTACATGGTGGATGGTGCTTTGATCGAACTCGCTTGTCCCACTAATCTCGGAACTCTAGCTGCGGGTCGCTCTCTTCTTAAATTACACGACGTACAATTAAAACAAATGGTCAAAATTATAAGAAAATGACAACAGGGAAAAAAATCTAAAAGAAAATCATACCAACCTATAAAGGATAAACACTACCTTTCCTTTCAAAAGAAAGTCTCTAATGGCGTGTCAATTTCTAGTAGTAAATAGCAATATCATGAGAATGATTAGACTAAATATTAAATAAATAGGTCAAAATATAAGTTCACGTTTGAGAGTTTTGTGAGATATATCTCAGGTTTTGATAAGGTAAGTTTTTGACAAAGTTCATACATCTTAATAGAGTAAAAGTAATCTCAAAGGTACCTATTTGAATATTTATGCATTGTTATAAATAGGAGCTTTTCACAAGTGAAGTGTAGTATATAATAAATTCAAAAAGCTCCTTATGGTAGAGATAGGATGATGAGAGATGAGGGGAGGATCAAATCCCTGATCTTCCCAAGAGAATTACCTATTGATTTATAAGTTCAATGGGCTAATATTTTAGGAGGATCTCTTCTAGACTTGTGATCAATGAAGAAAACTTTCAACTTGCACAAGTACACCTACTCCCAACTACTCTCAAAGGTCTGCTTAATTTTGTAATATAATTAAAACACATAAAGCAATATTTAGAACACAAAGAAAATTCATTTCTTTTTAGAGTGAATTTCACAATATGATAATTCTCATATTCCATCAGGTATTCCTCATCATGTTTATATCTGCCAAAAATTAACCCATTGGGAAAAATGCAAAGTATCCAGTCATACAGAAAGATCCTCTTTCTACATTTCCATTTCTTTCTTTGAAGAGGAAATGCAATCCTACTCATGCTGTGGGAACATCTCTTCCAAGTTCCTACTTGACGCAAATTAGCAATGGTAACTTGGAAAGTAGGAGGGACGATATCAGACATCTGTATTCTCCAACATGTCTAAATGAATTGCTTTAGCATCAAGCATGCATTTTACAATGATAACGAGCTCATGGAGAATCACGGTTATCATGGTGGAAGCCGGCTCTGTGACTTCCACTAGCATTCAAAATCTTGGCTGTTAACATCAAGAAAACCTTGGGTTAATATTATCTCAACAAATTTACGTCAAAACATTTAGTCTGCAAGCTTCTATAATATAATGCACCAAAATAGTTTATGGAAACATTTATGTCAACAAATTTACGTTACATTAGGTGAAAATATTTACCTTTGGTTTGGATGGGAAATTTAAGAAAAATAGAGAGGAATGGAAAGAATATTAGAAGATAAAATTCTCAAAAATAATAAATATTTTTACTATTTTTGAAAGTTTTCCTTCACAGCATTCTCTCTCTATTTTCTTCACAGCATTCTCAAATTTACTATTTTTACTATAGAAATTGAGGCCAGTTTGAAGATGGAGATAATTTTCTTTCATGTTGCCTTTACCAATTTTAGAAAGACTACACTCAAATGACCTTCTAATCTCACTTTGCTAACAATAAATATGTGTTAAATGTCACTTTGTCATGCACAACTCAGACTTTTATTCTATCTAATTATCCATGTATATTCTCCATTTAGACACCCAAGTTCTTAAAAATCAATTTTAAAGTTTTTTATTAAAAAGATTAACCTCTTTGTTTTATTGGATTCCCTTCTAATTTTATCTTCTTTTTTAAAATCAGTATCATCATTCTTTATTGTCACCTTTGGTAAGGTTAATTTCAGTTCTTGATGAATTGCGATAACTTTAAAATTAGAACAGCCAAAAGTTTTGAAGATAATCGTATTTAAATGTTTGATTAATATATTTTAACTTAATATTTTAAAATGGTAGTAAAATCTTCAAATTATAAGATTTGGAAAACAAAATTCACATTATTTTTCAAATTTATATGTGTGTGTGTATATATATATACATATATATATGACAGATATTAAATCAAATATTATCTAATTATTTGAGCCATACTTTGAAATATTGATATTCTTCAACTTTGGACAAAATGTTGTGATCAACAAGGTTGGAATTAACATGTCTAATTTATTAATTAGAATGGTTCGAAGTTGAACTTTTTAAAAATTATCACACAAAAATATTTAAAAAAATGTAATTTGCATACAAATATTACAATATTTCATCCTTATATACGCACACACCTTAAAAAGAATAATGCTGAAGGAGATTGGAGACTATAGATTTGTCTCACTCATCAAATTTTGGAAACCTTTTAGAGAAATAAGAAAAGAAGACTGAGATATCATATGTACCAAATCTCAGTTGCCTAATTGACAGCATGAGGTTGCTTTGAAGAGGTCTCAACAATGCAAGCAAGCTCAACTGAAGATTCTTGTGTTTGAACTTGAACATTTTGTTGTGTTGGTTCTTTGACCATTTTGTGAGAATCTGACGTCCCTGTAGCAGAGGAATCCCCACCAGCAGCTCCACCTTTGGTTCCTTCATGCCAACTCAACAGAGACGATTCCACCGACTCTTTCAGCTTCAACCGGCTTCCCATCTGGACAACACACACATTTCATCAACAACATTTCAACTTTTCTTTTCATATGCACAACCTCTTTTTTTTCTGAGTGGCAAGCTCTACCAACAAGCTCAAGAACACGAGACCTCTAGTTAAGTTAGAATAATTCCTTATTAGTTGAGCTAAGCACTTGTTGGTTAAACACAACCTTATATTATCTTTGCAAAAGTACCAAACATGCTTGATAACTAAGTTACTCTAACTCGTTTCTAAATATAAGAGCTAATTATAGGGTTTATTTTAGTCCTAAATATAATACCTCAATTTATTTTGTCTCCCATATTTATAATTTTCTCCCAAACTCTACTTATTGATTGCATATATTAAGAAGTTTCTATCAAGAGGTAGTTTCAATAAAAATGATTAAATAAAGCAGTTTAGGTAAATATACATTTTTTCACAAATAACTAATCTAACTAATTTCTTTTATCTTGGCAAATTAGTTATTAGTTCCAACATGAAGGAATAGAGGGAGTATTGGAACCAAGATGACATTTTATCAAATGCCTTCTAAAACAAAGGAAGGTGAATCTTTAGATTATCTTACCTGAGTCACTAAAGCATAGAGAGGCAAGGTGCTGTAACTGCAGAGAACTTGAACTATTAAGCTGCGTGACAATGATATACAGTGAGAAGAGGACACAAGTCAAGAATATCACACAACATAAATTAGAAATGAAAAATAGAATATTATATGTTCCTCTTTTTTATCACTTCTAAGGATTGTATTATATTTTATACCCCATAACAAGTCTTGTAATGATGAAGGCTGCCTTCTCCATAATGCATGTATCAAATCCATATGTGGACTGCAGAAGGGAGAATTAACAGTTTTAGATTTCAATGACACATATGTGCTTTTGATGAATTGAGAGAGAGATTTCATTATGAGTGAGTACTCACCAAAATCCAGAAGAAAAATGCAATCTCAAAAGAGTTCTGAAACAAAATGAAGTGAATCAAGTCAAGCACAAGAGCAGGTTTGCCAAACCAGAAGTGTTTATCTGAAGGTTTCACTCTTTCCTCTTTCTTTCCCTTCAAGATTCCCACAACTTTTGCAGCCTCGTGATCTTCCCCTTCGATCTTCTGTCCCGATTCTTGAGCCAATCGAGCAATTATGTACTCTAACTTTGCTCCCACAAGAAGCAGAAGCTGTAACATAATGCAAATGAATGAACATAAAAGTATCACTGGATCACACGAGGGTGTTTGGTTAGCTTTTTTAAAGTGATTTTAGGTAAGTACGTAAAAGGAGATTAGCATAAAAGTGCTTTTGAAACTGTGATTTAGGGGTTTTCCAAGCATGCCTGTTACATAGTTGTTAGAGTTAGTCAGAGCCAGGTTCCAAATCGTCGCAAATTTTCTAATTATACTGGTAGTCTTTTCTAACTAACTCTAACAACCACATAATAACATCCCTCATGTGCAACATTAACAAATTGTAACCGCTGGGAATAGCCTCAGTCACTTACTATCAATGGTAAAAAAGCTAACCAGAAGTAACTGTGCCACCCTGCATGGTAAGTTTTCATGTGGATTAGATTTCTAAGACGACACTTGTGTAAGTAAAGATATTGTTGTAGAAAGGATGTGTTGGTATATAATAAAAGCAAACGGAATTATGATACTGTCCCAAGAATGTTGTTAGTTAACATTATTGTTGAATCAGGAACAAAATATTACCTTCAAGATTTAGCAGCAAAAAGAGCACAACAAAGAGCCACAGGTACCAGCTGTGATTGATAAACAATTAAGAATGGATGATCTTAAATTTGATGGCATAAACTTGTTTGAGCACAAAAACTTCTGTTTCTGTCTATGAAAAATTGATAGACCAAATTTATCATAGATGAACATTCAATTACCTTAGAAGAAGTAGGTCTTACAAAAAAGTTCAATATGTTTGCAAATCCATCTATAATTAATTTGGTCTACTATTGTACCCCTATGGTCCTTAATGAAAGAATTTTTTAACTAAACAGTTTAAAAAAGCTAGATAAATTATTTAATTTATATCTTATAATTTTATAAGATATTAAATCTCAGCCATTCAATTTTTTATCTAAAGGTGGAGATGAAATGGGGAGAGGATCCGGATCCCTAAGGATAAAAAAGTAAAGAGAGACGTGGATCCCATAGTGACAAGTGAATTATACTTCCCTTCTTTCTCTCTCCTCACTTTTCTAGCACTGACAGAGATTTGAATCTACTAATAGCCTTATAGCCTAGTGACATGAAAGTTTATCTATAACTATATGTAGGGACACTGTGAGTTCAATCCCACTTGTAACCTCAGGTAATTAGTGCATATCCCTCTAATTAAAAAAAAAACAAATTGGAGAGAGAGAGATCCGAATCCACATGAATTATCACCTTATGCCAACAACTTTCTTGAAGTCATCTTCAAGTGCCCACATCATGTACTTGTGGAAATCATAGTCAGGAGTACCTGGGCAGTGTTCCTAGAAGAATAACTATTCATAATTAGTGTCCATTTTGTGTCTAAGAATGAGATAGTGTATTAGTGAATAGTGAAGAAATGATACATTATATATAAAATTAGAGGATCTTAACCTTTATAAATCCATTTCGCAGTGCAATGTAGTCAGACTCGGTGACAGAGCCATGAAATTGCTTGAAGAATGCTCTCTGCCAAAAGTCATCACATCAGGAATCTCATCAATGTTACATTCTCATTTTTGTAGCAATTTATAATCCATTCATGCAGCTTATCTCATTCAAACAGATTCTGAAGTTAAGTAATCACTAACAGTTCCCAAGAAAAAATTGTAATCACCAAAAAATCCCAATAACAAGTGACTAGCATGGACATATTATCATTTCTTTCACCGAAACTTATCAGCATACTGCTCATTTGTTATAAGATTTATTGATGGTTACATTTCTTCATTAGGAGCTCACAGTGATTACTTAGCTTCAGAATTTGTTTGAATGAGATATAATGGTCACACCGTACACAATGGACCTATTATGCTTATTCCTTAATGTTCAATGTTATCTATTGCCATTTAAGTGAGGTGAATATGGAATTAAATAATAAATCCACAAGTTAATTACACTGGGGAACTTACTCATCCAAAAAAAAAAAATTCATTCTATTTCATTCCTTTCTGTATTCCAAACAGACCCAATAGAGAAAAGTGATTCTTACAATCCAACATACAACAGCTGCTCTTCTCCAAAATCCTTCAGCATGTGTTTTTATGAACTCTCTCTGATGCAGAGCTTGGCTATTATTACCTGCACATAATCAGAACCCAAAATGCCGAGTCACTTACTTCTTCAGGTGTTCTTAGACATAGATAATATTGAGTTTCACAGTCATAATACCCCCTGAAGCTGATCTTCTAGTTTTTCCATGAACATCATTCTCCCATTTCTTCCATCGGCGGATCTACATGAGGTAAACAGTAAACATCATTAATGCACAACTCAATTCGTGGAACTACGATTATCTTCATGTATGAGTGAGATGGAGATTTGGTAGTATATGATACTAAGTCCTATATTGAGAAGTACGAGATACTCTGTAAGGTATTTAAACGGATTGATTCACCTACTACAATAGTTAGCTTTTCTTCATGTATGAGTGTATACTTGAATTTATTTTTTGATATAGTCAGGAATATTGGAAGAAACTAAATTCACTTTTCTATGAAATTTAAAAGGTCTCAAACGGATTCAACCCAAGCTAATAATACTACCACTTCTTATGGTATCATAAACTAAGCCAAACTTTATCAAACACAAGAAAAGTAATAATATAAAAAATCTTTGGTATGAAGAAGATAGGTAGATCAAGTAAATGATGAACCGATATCTAAGAATGTTGCATATTCATGATTAACTTAGTCTATTTTTTGCAGTTCAACTAAATTTTCTCCAAAAATCTTAGTAATGATTCATTACCTTTGCACCTCCAAGGAGCATTGTGGATGCACAGAATACCACATGCACAACAGCCAATACAAAGATGAAAATATGTAGATGATGTAATGATTCTAATGACATCAATGGAACCTTCCCCTGATTAGGAAAAAAGAAAGGAATGTGTTATAAATTTCAAAACAAAAAAAAAATTGCAACAAGTAGGAAAGGAAAAATAACTTCTTGGGACAATTAATATGCAAATCCCTACAGTTTCATTTGATTTTTAATTAAATTCCTATAGCTTTTTTTCTTTCTATCATGCATTTATAGTTTCACCTAGTTTTAATCAAGTCTCTATAGTTTTTTATCATATCCTTATAATTTCACATATTTTTAATCAAGTCCATATAGTTTTTTTTTTTCATTTTCTTCTTTTTATCAGTCACTAAAACTACATAGACTTGATTAAAAAATTAGGTGAAACTTTAAGGACTAGATAAAAAGGGAAAAAACTGCAGGACCTAATAAAAAGGAAAAAACAAACTATATAGAACTGATTAGAAATTAGTTAAAACTATAAGCACTTGCGGATTAATTATCCCTTGCGAATAAGAATATTCAATCTCTTCTTATTCATGTGATCCATTGCTATTTCAGTAAGCTGTTCTATAAATCTCTTAATAGCTGAATTTACAATTATGTTTTTGCAATTACCTTTTGCGTACAGTGCTTTGAAGGTGAACCAGATTCATCATCAGAAAATAGCCTTCTTCTGTTGGTTATAGTGCTATAATAGATTAAATCATGCTCTGAACCTGTTGTGGATTCAGGATGCCTCTTGCATGGAAGCATATATGTCGCAAGCTTAGGTGGGATACAAATGTGACTTATTGCACCTTGAAAGACAGTCAACAGAAGGGAAATGAACCCCAAAAGCATCAATTCTGGTGAAAACAAAAATGACAGACGCTAAGTTAGAATATATATATACAGAAGAAGATTACACAAGATTCAATATGAATTAGAAATTATGAAATAATCCACCATGGTGTGTATTCCATTTAGAAGTAGAATGAATAATTATTGTGATCATTGGCATTGTATAACGTGATTTATATTTGAATACGCTTTTGTTAAAAAAAAAAAGTCAGTTTGAATACTCATTTGGCTTTTGTAACCTGAAAACTCTGAAATATAGCTTTAGTTCCAACTTAGCTTTTGGGAAAAGAATTCATTTGATTCCAATACTAATCCAAATATAGTTATTAGGTTCAAAATTGGCTTTTGGGGGATTTTTGTGGTTACAAAAGGCACTCCAAACAAACCCTAAATGATGTTATATACTCTAGTCATTAATACAAAAAATTATTTAACTAATTTAGATCGATTAAGGAAGTTAAATAAATTAGTTAATTATAATAAATATGATATAATTTTTTTAAAATACATTGGTATTATATTAAATTATATATTAATTTATAAATTAAATAAATTAATTTAAAAAAAAATAATAAGTACAATAAATAAAATGAATTAAGGTATTATATTTAAGAGAAAAAATAATAATTTAACTAACTTATATATTTAAGACTAGAGAAGTATATTTTTTACCTGTATATAAAAAAAAGAGATAAATAATTGCATTTACTTAAAGTTGGTTTGTTATTAAAATGAATGTGTGGATATTTGACAATAAAAATGAACCTTCTTTTAGTTTCTCTAGTGCTCGATAAAGGGCATCATTCCTGCCTGCCAAGTACTGTATCATCCAACAAAAAAACAAATTATTATTAATAACTTACATGAAATAAAAACTAGGGAGAAATATAAATTGAATTCTCAATAGAAAATTTCTTACATTTGATGTCCTACTAACCAACCCCAAATCGTGATTTACGGCAATTATGCATCTAAAGTAGTAGTTGAAGTTGTTGTTGTTATCTTATGTTATGTTCTGTTATGATAATTAGTTAGTTAGTCAGTATTTATAACTAACATATATAGCTTGTAACCTAACTTAAAAATGAATTATTTAATTACATTATTTTGATCCTATTTCTCTATTCAATTATTCTTTTTTTTTTCTCTCAGTATAATATAGATATTATGTGTTTGGAAAAGAAAAGAAAAAACTGCTTTCATAGTTTGGATCTAAAAGCATTAAATACTAATTTTAGTAGCAAAATTGTTTTTAGATAAAATTATAGTTTTATCATTGAAACTATGATTTTGTATAAATAAGATTCACGAGCTTTTAAAATAATTTTTAGATATTAAGCATGAAAAATAATCATTTTAACCCTACGAATTTTTGTCATCTCCATGTCTCTATTTTCTTATTACTTTATACCATTTATGATAGTTTACTTATAGAAAAAGTCATTCTAATAACAAACATTCAAACTCTTATTTCTTTAATATTATTTTCCATACAAAATATATTTTTTATAATTATTTTAAAATTAATTTTTTTTAAAATCTATTCTCTAGAAATTAAACCAAATACACGTATAGGTACTTATACGTTTAGCCCTCAATATTTAGGTCAACTTTATACTATATATGCTTTTCAATCACAGCTCCCTTAAAATAAAATAAGAACATCACTATGACATTTCAAAAAAAAATATAATCATTAAAAAGTCTTATAATAAGTTAATAATATACCATAGCAAACTCTAATGTAGAAAATAACAATAGTTTCATATTGCTCACTTTTTTACAGAACTTTTTAATTATTATATTTTTTTCTGGATACTTTATAGTAATTTTCCCAAATAAAATCAAAGCTTTGCCCTTATTCCCATGCACTCTAATTAACCCAAGATCTTAACTAACTAATCTCACCTTAATGTCTCCAACAGATAGAAACTAAGGAGAACGAGAAGGTTAGAAAATGAGAGACCGTTATTAGTTATTACCTTGCCAAAATGATGAATGCCACGCTCGACCAAGAAGGAAATAGCGACAATGCTGGAGCAAACAACAGCAACAATCCATGTTGGTGTATATTCCAGAGACTCGTTCAGTTCCTCTGCCATTTCCACTTCTCTTTGTTGCTGAGAAGTATTTGGTAATTCAGGAAATGATTGAAAGTAACTTGTTTAAATTGGTGAGGATAGTGAAGCTTGATTCGGCATCTTATAACTCAAAGCAAAGCAAAGAATACTCAAATCCAAAGCAAGATGAAGTTGGCATGAAATTATGGAATTGGATGCTGAGTACTCCCTATAAGTAACGCATAAGCCACCAATAGCATGTTGTTGCACACAGAATATGTAATAAAGACGCCAAAATTTGGAACTATCAAAATCACAGGAAACTTGTATTACAAATTGTGTTTACGAGTAGGATGTTAAATTTAACATGATACAATTATTTTTTTTATAATGGGGTATTTGCGCCAAATTTGAAGAAAAAAATTATACTACCTCTAATTCTTATATAAAAGTTATATAATTAATTTGTTAAAAATTAAAATTAAATTAAATTATTTATTTATAAAAAATACATATTAATTTTCTTAAATTATTTTATTTAATCATTTCTATTGAAACTCTTCTTTAGCAGAGAATCCCTTAATATCTAAATAAGGATAGTTTGAAAAAAAATTATAAATTTAAAAAAAAAATATGATCTAATATTTAAGAATAAAACAAACCTCTTAACTTATATATTTAAGATCGAAAGAAATATTATTTATATTTAAAGGTGAGAATAAGATATGATTAAAATTATACATATTTGTGGCTGATATAATTCTCAAATAATCATCCATCTAATTATTATTAAACAAGAGCGTAGCAGAAAAGAAAGGATTAGATGTTGGGTTTAGGGGTGTTCATAGGCAAGGCTAAATAGGACAATCCCTCTGTCTGGTGACTTGCCCAAAAAAAGCATGGATTGTATTTTGTAGCATAATACTTGGCCCTACGATAAAAGCCCTAACTATTTTAGGCTATACATGGGCGGGTTAGGCATACCTAAGTTGTGATATCATGCTCATGTTGTGGAAAACAATCTATAATTATAAATTTATAAAATAATATTATATTCATATATTTTCAAGAGTTAAATAATATCTATAATCCACTAAAAATAAGGCAACAAAAAGATAATAATTAAAATTTTAAAATTTATTGCATATAAAAAAAGCCTTGAAGTAATTTATAATTGCAACTTTATATCAATTTCCCAAATGTTGATAAGAATGAAGTATCTAAAAAAATAAAATAAATAATTATAATTTATAATGTAATTATATTATGATTAATAAAATTAAAGAAAAAGAAAAAATCAATATAGTTATAAATATTAATGTAACTTACTTAATTATTCATATTTCTAAAATAACACTTTAGTCACCAGTAACTATTATATTCTCCCTTCCAAGATAACGTCTAGGGAGAAAAATAAAAAAAATAAAAGGAGTACTCATATGTAAAATAGGGTAACCCCCTACTTAATGCTCAGTCCAAAAAAAATGAATTGCATTTTACAACTTGATGCTCAATCTTACTCTATATTTATTAGGCTAAGTAAAACTTTTTTTTTCAAAGGCTCAAATAAATATACCGGGTCATTATTTTATGAACACCCATAGTTAGGTTTCTAAAATAACAAATTTGAAATAAAATAAAGAGTCCGAAACAGCAATAATTTTTTAATGGCAGAAGAAAGCGTATGTTTTTGCGTGCACAGATTCACTAGCACAAGTTTTACAACTGCTGCACGACAATACATAAAAAGAAGGACCCAACCTTAAATTAAGAACATATAACTCATTTGTCATCTCTGTAAAATGGTCGTATGAAACAGAAACAATTTCAAGCTGTTCCAGTTCTCAATTTTAAAGAATACTAGGCTTATTACATATACACTACGTATGTCACAAAATTTAAACAAAGGGACTCTCTAGTTTTCAACTCTTAATGCTAGTCTTGCGTGGACAAACTTGGCCCCAGCTTAGTAGACTTGCTAGATCTTGTTCCATAACTTCCATAGTGTTCTTGCCCTTTTATTCTTCCTTGTCCTCTTCAAGTCATTTGGGACACACTTAGCAAAAAGAGATAATGGACAGCACAGCACCTTATGGTTTCCATGGTGCTGGAGGTGGTGGCGGTGTAGGAAACATTGGGGGAACGGCTGAGAAAATGGTGTTTTTGTCGATCAACATGGTTTTGTCACCTGACAAGGCCACTAGTGCTGCTACTAAACCTGCATTTCCTGCAAGGGTTGGCTCAGTGTAGTTGTAGTTAGTACGAACATCATGGAAGCCATCATGCCTGTCAGGACCAGCAACCATGGCTCCAACCAGTGTGTTCGGGTTTGGTTTCTTCGAGTCTCTCCATTTCCATCCTCCTTTGCAGTTATACTTAACCTTGTTCTTCGGAATGGATGCACCTCTATGGTGAACATGTTTCGGGTAATGTTTACCAAAACCTACAATATAGCTCATTTTTCGAGGGTTCTTCCCAAGGATGTAGTTAATCTGCCCAAAAACAAAAGCCAAACAAAAGGTCAGAGAAATTGAAATTTAGCGGACACCTTGCAGTGTTTTCAATTAACTGATGAACAGCAAGAACCAATAGGTTTGTTAACGTAGCAGAATATTAATCACCTGGGTCCTGGCAAATTCTCGAAGAACATCAGTAGAAAAGAAATTGGGTCCACAATACCATCCAGGTGTATCAGCAGCATCAAGATAATCACTGTATAACGTAGCCAAAAAGGCTGCATTGACGACGTATTGGAGAGGCTGAGGTCTACCATGGTTCAACTGAATCAAGCCACCTGCATAAAAAATACCATTATTAACATTAGAACGCAAAGGCAGCATTATGCCTAGTGAAACGATTTGAACTGGTAGGATTCTTACCTCTTGTTCTATTAAAGCTTGTGAAAACTGGCAGATAAGAGCACATAATTATGCTGGTCTGATTGTGAAAGGTCCTTAGAATGTCTTCATAGGGGTAACCAGGACTTAAGAACAATCTTAAGCGAGTCAGGAGAACCTAAGTAAAAGATGTCAAAATTAAGTTACTAACTAAAGAAGGAATTGCAAGACCAAGAACATCTACTGGGAAGAAACTTTTTTCCTAAGTTGCTGATTCTTTATTTGATAACTTCATATATATTTGAGTCAATTACAATGGCACATAGTTCCTCCTAGATTCACAAGAGAAAGTCAGCTAAATACAATCAGTCAACATGGCTACACCCTACAACATGATGACATGAGATAGAATCATGGAAAGCAAAGAAGCATTTCAAGAAGTTTTCCTGGTCAATAGGAAAATTACTTTGATCATTAGATCAAAGTAATTTGCCTATTGACCAGGAAAAAGAAATAGATATAAGACCAAAGCAGTAAAAGATGACAGACTCGATCTCAAAACACTAGTAAAGAAGAATTAACTTCCGTCGTCGAATGAATTACAAACTAACAGAGAATATGAGTAAATAAAAACTTTTACAATCTAAAGATACTACAAAAATATAGAGCAAACTAAAAATCAGAGTATTAAGCTGGATACAGCTGCTAGCCAGCTAATGTAGAACTCAACTGTCAGTCAGAAATTCAAGATAGAATATAATTAGAATAACCCAAGCTTCAAATAATTCAATTTCCAATTCCAACCCCAGTCTGAGGACATGATCTCATTTATTTTTAAAAAATAAAGTTAACTTCAGAAAGAAGAACCTCCATAAAATTACCTGAGCACCAGCAAGCTTGTTATCCCAGCTCAAAACACCATAATCAGGGCCTCCCCAAAAGGCACCAGCATGCTTGGCAATGCCAGGAGTGGTAGCAAGCTTAAGGTAGGAAGAATTTCCAGTTGCATAATACATCCAAGCTCCTCCCCATACAAATTCATCCCAGTAGCTGGAGGAATTGTAGAATAACGCAGCATCTGAACCACCAGCACTATATCTTCCTCTTTGGTCCCTTGAAAATTTAAACAGCGTCGTGGCACCATGAACAAGTTTCTGTGAATAGGCTTTGTTATCTTTGAAAACAATGGATGCAGCAGCTAAAGCAGCAGCCATCTCTGCAGCAAGATCTGAGCAACTGTGGCATTCATATACAGGTCGTTCATAGTCAATGTCCTCTGGACGCATCCAGCAGTAATGGTCATTATGAGTTGTACTTCCTCCAGAAGTATCCCCTATCCCAACCTGTCAAAGAAGTCACAAAACCAACGATGAGATGCATTCTCCAAAGATTTCTAGTAAAATAACTTAGCACATTTTTCAAGCATGCATAATTAGATATATTACAAGTAACCTCAAAATTGCAAAAGTTTAGACATAATGGAGGGATGAAATCCTTTGTTTGCCATTTTCAATAATGTTCTACATCCTGGAGGGCGATCAGAGGTTGTAGCTCTTCATGCTGAGTCCGTGCATGAACAAATTGGCAAAAACTAAATAAAGAAAAAGACCCAAACTAAATCCCCCCACATCAATAGAAGGAGGACAAAAGTTTTGGAGAATAGATATCTCCGTATATGGAAGAAAGAATAAGCAGAAAATCAACAATTAAAATGCCTGTAAAGCATAATGCTTACCTGTGCAGCAAGTGTACTTATGGAATCAGCAGAATTATTGAAGGTCTTCAGAAAGTAATCTGTCCCCCATTTAATTATATCCTTGACATGGTTGAGCTCCCCAGCAGCTTCGTATTTGGCACTATATTCTATTACACTCCAGCTCAACATGGTCATGGCAAAAGATGCAGGGAAGTTGAACTTAATAGCATCTCCAGCATCATAATAGCCACCAACCAGATCCTTAATTGTACTTGATGTATCAGCCTTGCCGTCTTGCATACAGGAGTTACCTCTCCATGAAACATTGTTATGCTTAGGAAGTTTCCCAGCTGCATGAAGATAAATATTGAAAGAAATTAATTTTTTAACCCAAATAATGTTCTGAAGCTAATCATCACAGTAGGGCTCCGTTTAGAACAAGTCACACATGATCATATATGGGGATCCATGTGATAAGACAAAGAATCAGCTCTAAAACTTGCTTACGTGGTGGATTCACTCCCACGTTCCTACCAGGCTCTTAAATGGAGTGAGTGATCAAACAAGGAAAATAAAAATACAGCAACTCGTAAAATCTCCAAGTTCAATAATTAGAAGTTGTCTTAACAAGAGGTGGTGAGAACAGTAGGCATCAACCATAAATAATCCATTATCTACATCAAAAATCTTCAGATTTCATCAATAAAATATATCTCGCAAATAAAAAGCTAAAATAATCCACGAAGGAGTAGGCAAAGACTGCGACATTCAATTGTAGATCATCAATAATCAACATACAAAATCTTCAATTCTCGTAATTGAAAGCTATCTTAATAAGAACTGGTCTGAAAGAGAGATGCATAGTCTACTGCAGGAATCAATCACGATAAGTATGTGAGCGTTTGTGAGTATGCACTTGAGTGAGCGAGAAGAGGGGTAGAAGGGAGAGAGAGAGGTCTCACAATCACAGAAACAAACACGACTATTATCGCTAAGTGGAATTGAATGACAGAATCATTACAGAGAAAATGCTAGTAGAAAAAATGCTTACATCTTTGGGCGTTAAAGAACATGAGAGCCTTGTGAAGAGCTAAAGTGTAGTTATCCGGAGGGGGAGGCTTATGGTGGTGGCGAGGAACAACCTTGACGATGAGGGTGATGAAACCAGCTAAAAAAGCAGAAACAAGAAGCGTCCCCACCGTCCAAACGAAGATCTTGCGGCTCACAATAATACAACCCAGATCCACATACTTCTTCTTCTTCTGCTCACCAGGTCCAAGAAGCCAGCTTTGCTGGGTCTCGTCCAGTGGCCGAGAAAGCGCAGCCCGATCGAAATCCTGCAGATTCCGGCTACGGTCATCGTCAGTGGCAGAATCCGTGGCATTAATCTCCAGCGGACCACCCCACGGATCCCTACCGTACATACTCATCTTGGAAGCTGAGTTTGGAGATCTTCAGTCTCCAGACGCCCCCACCGACAGAAGAATACGAGCAGATCTAAGAAAGGTGAAGAATGAAGAAGAAGATAATAGTGGAAGCAACGAGAGAGAGAAACAGAGTTATATTAGCAAACCAGTAAAGTGATAGAACCAGCAAGCAAGGCAATAACGCATATAAACAATTATGCTAACACAAAATCTGATTCTCTCTCTCTCTCTCCGACTGGGAAAAAGGGGAAGACGATTGCGGGGTGGCACTGTAGTGAGAAGGACTCAAGCTGGACTTGTGACGTTTGTAGATAACAATATTCTATTCCAAACACGGTCGTTAGCTGTACTTTTTTTTTAATAATTTTTTTATTTTTAGTTCTGAAATTAACACCAAAAATTAGATAAAAATTTAAAAATTTATTTATTCAAAACAATTATTTTATAAACTTTAAAAAAATCTAAAAATTATTTAAAAATCTTTTTTTATAAGTTTTTTTTTAAATTTTTACTAAACATACCCATATATACACGCATATACATAAATACATATATTTTGCCAACGTGTATATATATATAAAGAATATGGAAGTGGTTGAAATTATTCCGTCTTATGGGAATTAAAAAATATAGAGACGGGATTGAGAATAATTATGATTGATGGGTTGGGTGGGGGTCATATAATTAGTCAATAATATCATGTGGGTTAAGAGATTATTAGAGACTTCCCTTTCATAATTAATTTTTTATAATTTTTTTAAAAAAATTATTTATTTATTTAATTTGGACTTATGTTGATTCGTCAAGCA
The DNA here is from genome assembly GCA_037074615.1 of Leucaena leucocephala. Classification (NCBI taxonomy): domain Eukaryota; kingdom Viridiplantae; phylum Streptophyta; class Magnoliopsida; order Fabales; family Fabaceae; genus Leucaena; species Leucaena leucocephala. Next base: position 14,611,329 of record CM073550.1, read on the forward strand.
AAGAAAAATCCAATAATGGACAAGGACAGCCTGTCCGCAACAGTATCCCCCAACTATATCCTTCAAATCTAAGGCTCTAAATTGCAAGGAACCAATATCAGAAAATAAAAAATAAATAAGTCTAAACATGAGGAAGATTAGGTGTTATATTTAGTGCATAATAGGATTATTTTTAATAAGATAATATTTATATCTTGAAAAAAAATTAATTTGTTTTGCTTGTTTGCTATTTTAAGAATAATTATTTTTCAAGATAATTTAAAACGTTGAAATATGATTTAAAAATATAAAATAAAATTTCAGTTGATTGCTTTAATTTTAAAGAAAATAAGTACTTGATGAAAATATATTTTTATTTGATTAGATAAACAGTATTTAAAATTAAAAAAGATCAAAACTTTATGAAGTATACAAAAGTCACATCATTCAAGATAATGGGGTGAATTAGTCTAAGAGGAGCGTAGAAGTAGCACCAAATAATTCATTTCCCAAAATAGGGTGGCTTATTTCTTAAATTATGGAAGTGTGTAACCCATATTTAATTTAAATACTCATAATATTCTTATTATTTAGTGTTTTATTCGTAAATATTTCTAATGAAAAGGTCATAAGATTGAAATGCTGAAAAATTGGTTTTGTTCTTGTATGACTTAATCGGTTGTTAAAATTAATGTAACTTCACCACTTAAAAACCTTAAATAAAGCTGAGGATCCAAACTTCGAATATTAACTATAAAAACAAAAAACAAAAGAAACGCTACGAGCTACCCTATTTATTCTAGGTAATGCTTAAAATTAAAGCTAAATTAGTTTAAATAAATTAGCTAATTGTAAAAAAATAATGTAACTTCTCCAAAGTAAATATCCTAAAAACAAGATGATGCCTTATTATATATATTAACTATTGACCATATATATATATATATATATATATATATAGCGGTTGGTTATTAAGTGCCTGTTTGTAACTTCTCCAAAGTAAATATCCTAAAAATAAGACGATGCCTTATTATATATATATATATATATATATATATATATAAACTGTTGACCATATATATATATATATATATAGTGGTTGGTTATTAAGTGCATGTTTGGATTGCTCATAATCTAAAGTTTTAAAAAGGTTTGGGTTAAAAAAATTAAAATTTTAGTTTTAAGAATTTTTAAAATAGATAGTCATATTTATCTAAAAGGGCTTTTAGATTAAATTATAGTTTTGAACAAGTTACTAGAAATAGTTTATAGGACAATAAAATAGTTTATAGACTACCCAATTACTATTTTATACTTATTTTTTTGATACTCTATCATTTCTCGTCTTTTCTATGTTCCTTATCTACTATTATCTTCTTCTCATTGCTTCTTTTCCGCCTCCTTGTCACTGTTGATGTCGCCTCCAATCACTTACACAATCTCCTCAACAAAGCTACTCTATCGCTAGTCCAAAGCACAGAAACATCGCTAGTCATCTTTGGGTGGAGGTCATGGAACGTGTGGAAAAAGTATGACGATGGTGGAAGACAACGAGGGAGAGAGATAGTGGAAGAAGGACGACAGTAGAAGAGGGAGATGAGTAAACAGTGAATGCAAAGCTACAAGGAATATGTGGGAGAAGACGATGAAGAGTAGCATAAAAGATTTTTTTTATCTCATACCCTTTATGATAATTTACCAATATCAAAATTTATTTTTTATAATAACTATTTAAACACTCATTTATTCATAACTATTTTTTATAAAAAAAAATTAAAAATTATTTTCTAAAAACTGTCTAAATTTTTTTTTATAAATTATTTTTTAAAAGTCAATCAAAGCAAACCTTAATACTGTCTTTAGCATTTATCTTTACAATTACAAAGGCTCCAACAACAAGTGGCGGGAAGCATCTAATCTAACTAACGGTTGTAATGGATAAATATTTAATTTAAAAATTAAAAAATAATACGTAAAAAAGTTAGGTCATGTTAAATTAAAATACTTAGATCGATTTGTCATGAGCTAATAATGACAAAGATATATTATTACCTTAAATTATAAGAAGCGGTTGCTAAAGAAATTATAACAAATCTCTTAATCCCAACCACCACATCCCTTTCACTTATCATTCATTTGGTTATAAGTGTCGGCTATTCTAAAGTGTCGGTGTTGATTTGAAATAAAATTTAAAAAATAAAATAAAAGATTAAATATGATGAAACAATAAAAATGCATATGCAAAACGAATACATTAGAAATAGAAAAGTTGAGTTAAGGTGTTTATTACATAAATTGAGTAAGAAATATGCTTGTTATATATGTGAAACACAAATACTCTATAAATATGAAATCCATTTTTTATATCCATGTGTTTTTAATGATTGGTATTACACACTGATAATATAATAATTTTTTATGCTATTTACTATATTCTATTATTAGGCATCTAGTTTCAGACTTTTACCCATAATCTTATTTCTCATGTACTAAAAATTATACTAAATTAAAAAAATTATAGGTAAAATTATACCAAATTAAAATATTATAGATAAAATTATACTATAAATAAAATTAAAATATTAGTAGTACTTAAAAAATAAGATTAGGATATTGGGTATCACTTTACTCTTAAAAGGACACAAGGGAATCTATTATAATATTAAATGAAATTGTTAAAGGTGAACTTATCATTTAAATAAGGTAATTTTAGTGGTTTTTGAATATTGATAACTTCTCCCTCAAATATTAACAAGTTATAGTTCAGATTCTAACAAGTTCTTTAGACCATAAACATTGACAAGTTGTGATTTGGATTTTGCCAAAGTTTCTGCAGGTGTTCCTTAGACATTGACAACTTATTCAGACTTAAATGGAAAGTTCAGATCAAATACACTCTAAGAAAGTTTAATCAAGTGGCGGACACTTTAGCAAAACAAGGGTTATCTAGATCTTATTTTTTGGGAAATTGTCCTCCAAATTTAGAAAAAATAGTGTATAGAGAGAAGATAGGAATTGTTTCCCCATAGCCTAGCTTTTTCATGTAATTTGGGTTTACCTCTCATTTGTATCAAAAAAAACTTATTCCTAAAATATTGATAATTTATTTTATAAATTTTGACAATTTCACTGTAGGGAATTGACAACAACTCTGAAAAGCATAATGAGAAGGTAAGATCCGTGAGGAGTGAGGAAAAGTACCGTTAGTGTGGGCCATTGAGAGAGGAGCCATTACAGAAAATAAAAGCCTTTGCTTTTGTGCCGTGAGTGTTGACTCACACCATTCATTCATTTACCCATAAACAAAGCATCTTGTGGACACAACTCCCATTCCTAAAGGACCAAACTCACAATCACACCCTCCTATGTTTAGTGCACCCGACATAATTATAGGTGTGGGTTAGCTGGGGCCCATTTAATATTATTGTCATTAACCTTTACAATATAATGTAACTCTACCTGCCGGGTTATATTTAGTAAAAATGACTAAGATTCAAAATTCCCTTTAGAAAAAATCCATACTCTTCATATCCACTAATGCTCCCAATATGAGTTGAGTCACGACACTAAAAGAAACCATTTAACTCTTTGAATGACTAAATTTATATTTAAAAATAATTAATAATTTATCATACTTAATATTAATATCACCTAAAAAAAATTATACCCTATATTTAAATTGTAAGGGAATTTAACCCTTTTTTAAAAATATTTATACCAAAAAAAAATATGAGTTGAATCTAATAAAAAGAAAGTTAATCTCCACTTACATGATAAATTAAAGTTTAAATTTCCACTAAAAAGTATATATAACAATGTCTCAAATATGATTAATTTCAAAAGAATACATGTGCTAGAAAACCTACTAAAAAGAATATATACCAATATCTCAAACATTGATTGATTTCTAAAAATAATCTCAAACATGATTAACTTCAAGAGGATACATGTGTCTAGAATAAAAAAATTCAACAAGATCTCAAATAAAATAGAGATGCCTGTGTTATCACAGGAGCCTAACTGTGGTTGTGCTGGATTTGTTGTATTAATTATCATCACTCGTATATTCACATATGCAAGTGCTTGCAGGCAAATAACTGGGCCTGGTACCCAACTCCAGCAGCACATTATCATGAAATATACCGCATCCCCCAACTTTACTCCTACCATAATCAATCCACACAACTCACAAGCATGGCTTTCTTTTCCCCTTTTCTCCTTCCGCTCTCTATCTGGCCTTGTTTTCTCATCCTCACTTCCAAAAATTCAACTTCCCATATTCACCCAACAAAAATTGGCTTAAGTGGTAAAGGGTTATAGTTCATACCCCACAAGGCAAAAGTGCATCAGGGGAACAAAAAACTCCAATGCTCCACTCACAAAAAGCCACACAAGCGCAGAACCACCTGGTACTGGTAAAGTTAAGATGTGGAACCACCATCTGAGTTCTAACTTGTCGGTGCAGCTATAACCAAATTACATTTTCTGTATTTATACATTCAAAAAGGCATGTAAGATCAAAGGCTGCTTTTCTTATATGAGAAAAGCAGGGTAGTAATAGAATAATGCAAAGTTGAAAGAGTGATATTGAAATGAAATCATCATTCTTTACAATACTGATGCAATACAAAAAGACTTGCTAGTACCACAGTGATAGTCACGCCATTTTTGGAGGACCAATATTGAGTTTTTGTCCAACCAAAGATGGTTAAACAAGTGGAGAGAAGAAAGATGAGAATATGAAGGAAACCATTAAAAAAATTATAGCCTCTTCATTTCATTTACAAATACAGTTTCTGGTGTCTCTGCAGGCATGGGATCAAGTAACTGCAAATTGACTATCTAATTTGGAACTGATTCTTCTCTGCCCAAATCAACCAAAAACACAGGAAAGTGTATACAAAAGAATTTCAAACCTTCAAAAGGAAAAATAGCAACCCTGTGGTGATGGAATTGCATCATCAAAGCTAATGCTAAGAAAACTTAAACGTACCATTAGACTCATCTATAGATTGATGTTGCATTCTCTCAAGAACAAATGATCATAGTTAACATACTTCGACCAGTAATTTCTGTACTTAGGAATGCTAATCTCCAGCCATGGTTTCATGTTCCCATTGTAATGTACAACAGCCGCCCTCTCGATCTCTCTCTGGTTGACATTGGGGTTGTAGCCAAGACCCAATACATGCCAGCCTCGGTTCAGTGGGAAAGTGCGCTTCCAAAATGTTATGAGACCAGGTGGGAGTGTTCCTAACTTCCACAGTTGTCTGTCATGATTCTGTATGACAATTGAATTTGACAGTTAGAATATACAAGAAGTCTTGTGCTTATCACTCTTATCATACAGTTAGAATTATTGTGATTTTTTTTAAACAAGGTCGGTCAGCTTAACAGAGTTGAGCCTGAGGGAGGGAATCAATAGTTAGAATTATTTTTTGTCATAAAAATGAGACGTTAGATTTATGTTACCATTGTAAAGTTGAGCTACTAATTTTAATGCGACTATCAGTGATATGAGGAATACTTTCTGACAAGTAAAATACTAGACTTACCAGCTTCTGCCAGTTGTGGTACACCTCTGTAATGTTTTGTCTCTTCCATTCAGCTAAATCAAAAACATTCATACCATACGCCCACCCACAAGCACGCGGATTAAAATTCTTTGCAATGAGAGGATTAGAGAAATTGAGGTACCGATCAAAGCGATGGAAACTTTCTCCACAGGTTTCTACAGCACCATTTACATTGCCCTTCAAATCAATTGACCAAAGACCACTTAGATCCTTCTGCACAACTAAATCATCATCCAAAAACAGCACTTTGTTGAGCTTTGGAAAGATCTCAGGCAGGTAGAATCGGAGGTGGTTCAAGATAGATAAATACTTTGGGTTTCGAAACTTGAGGTTTGAATCAGAAGTATCCTTATGAGCCCTAAAGTAATAGTCTATCATAGATGGAGAACCCAGCTGCCTAAGAACAGGACTGTAACTTGCATTCAACCATGTGAATTCTTCAATGTTCTGAACTTGAATTGTTCCCCTGCCTGGTGGATTTGCCAAAAACCACATCCTCATTGCCGCATAATTGAGCCTATCAGTAACAATGTGAATAACATGTTTTGATGGGTGCTGCAAAAACAACATAAAAATTATTACAACCCAATCAGAAATAGAAGTAGCAATATTTGAATTTACTTTTTTTAGTTCTCCGCTAAGCTGAGCCACATTGAAATGGAAACAAATGTTTAAAAACATTTACATCCTTGAGCAGCAATAACACGTTTGCTTTTGATTTTCTCAATTGTTTGGCAACCAAAAAGATGTCAAGGAAATTTTTCATATCAAAACTGAATACCTTAGCATTGGAAACAGTTGAATTCACAACAACAGCTGTTGCCAATATATTATCTGAGAATATTGCATAATGGAATAGTTCTGGGTCTTCTAACTTCTCCTGATTTGGAAACTCTTGCTGAGAAGAATTCAATGAATAATACTCAGTTGTAAGGCGCAGTGGAAGACAATGAAGACCTTTAGGCAGTGTTTTTGCTGTCAATTGTGTCAAGAACAAGGTCTGCTTCTTGTGTGCCCGAAGCTGCTCCTCTGTTGAGTGGATCATAGCACGAAGCTTCTTCACAACAGCAGCACAATCATCTTGAATTTGGCTTCCTTTCATCAATGATTGCTCCATTGCCTTCATTCTCTCATTTGCACTGCATCAATACAATAAATACAAATTAACACCTACTGAAACTTCTGGGGAAGTCAAGAACAAGGATCACTTACTTCTTGGGTAAGTCAGAATCTTTGCTTGCATCCCCTAGTGTTCGCGAAACTTCCTTAACCCGTAAACGAAGCTCCCGAGTAAGGTGGGGATTGTTTTTTACTGCAGGAAACGAAAGATAAACTTTTGCCCTCACAAGCTGATCTTTTAGTTGTCGTACCCGAGCGTCTAGCGGTGTTTGGTCATTCATCTTATTGGTTTCAGATGATCTCTGCATTCTATTGGTTACTTCATTAGAAGTTCCAGTTGCTTGTTCCTCTTGCTTAGTAACCTGAAGGAAGATGCACCAAATGCAATAAGAAAATCTCGTTCAGCAATGAAGTTAATTTTCCTTCACTTAATTAAAGTAATTTATCATAAAGGCTACATAAAGTAGTCCTGAGTGTAGATAAGCAACATGTCAATACCATATTAGCAAGTTATCCATCCCCTTTCCTTGCGAAACTGATAGTAGGCAAGAAGATGAGTGATGTTATTTCTTATGATAATGGATACACTGATGCTCAACAACAAAACTTGACCAAACGTATAGCAACATTTATACAATTAACCAAATTTCCAATTGCAATTAAAAATGAGTTATGCCAGAGCTACCAACGCTGAAAGTCAGACCTAGTGCTCCCAAGATGACTAATTCAAGATGCAGAACCAATAAAGTATACTATATTTGAAAGATGATAGATAACCTGCCCGTAGAAATACATTTTTGTAATGTTTAAATATGACCAGAAGAAACCTTGAAAATTTGTCTTGTGGAGAAGATACAGATTAATATTTCATAAACAGAAAAATCAAAAGGAAAATATATCATCACTTACAATGTTTTGAGATGCATTGATGGCATTGCCCTCTAATGCAGCTTCACTGTTTACATTTTCATCACTTGCATCAGCTCCAGTTTCTTGATTGATTCCATCTGTTACCTTTCTTATGAGATTCTCCGTTTCACCTTGCTCCTCCTCACTTGTAGTTGACAATACCCTGGCAGATGCATGTTCTCTTGATTCAACCAATTCCAAATCTAGGTCATCGAGACAGCCAGATCAGAATACAACTAAATATACAAAAACTATAAATAAACAAGAAACAAAAAATAATCTTAATGAGCAAAAGAGAAATCCCAAACAAAATACCTTCGGAAGACGCCTTGGTATTGGTTGACCCCTCAGTATACACAACCCCAATTGGTTCTTTAAGAACTGTTAAAGTTTCCTGTTTGCGAAATGAGAATGTCAGCAAAATTCCAGCAATTCCAAGAGAGAGAAAAATCTTTATAAGGAAAAAAATCTTTCAAAGGAAAAATAAATGAATATTTACCTGGGGTAACAGATTCAAATGGCCAGAGTCTCCAGCACTGTGAGCCTGGCAAAAAAAAATAAAATAAAATTCAGAAATTCAAAGATATCTTTCACTGAAACATAGAGTCGAAATCTCTCAAAGATATCACTTACGAAAGCAGCAACTTCATCAATAAACTCTTGCCTGGCTGCACGTAACATAAAAAAGAAACACAGAGAAACCAAGAATTAGAGAAATGCAAGAGTCTAGGAAGTTCAGGATGGTCACTGAAACACAAGAGATCTAAGATAAACTCACCAGAAGGCGACTTGAAGTTACCAAGACGATCAGTGTAGAGAACAATCGGAGCAACAACAGTTATACAAAGCAGCGACAGCACAACGTTTCTCACAGCCACCATTTCTACTCAAACCCCAGAATCAAAACCTTCAAGAACCCCCAAATTGTTATCGGCAAGAAGGCAAAGCTGGGGGAACACAGAAAGAGCAGAGATGCCTCCGCTGCTGTCGCTTTCTCAACAAAAATCCACGCGTCCCTTTAGTACCCGCACAGATTCTATCTTAGAGGCCACTGATGCAAACAAAAATCCAACCCAAGAAACAAAAAACTTTTCAGAATAAGAAAAGAAACCCACTTTTATTCATGGAAATTATAGAAATCCCAGAGGGTGGGGGTTAAGAATTCGAAGTAGGAGATTCATTCAACAAGAAGTAGCGAATCTATGGCGCGTACACTGATTTGTGAGAATAGAAAGAAAAACGCATTTTCCCCCCGATCTGAAACACAGAAGGCTGATGCGTTATGTCTGATAAATGTGCTCTATAACCCCAAAACATATAGGACCCGTTTCTTTATGGATTGTATCGTACCCCTTTCTGTAAAATGCACCACCAGAAAGAAAGAGAAGACGGGGGGCTTCGAGGGTAAACCAAAAGGAGTGAAGAGTTTGAGAGAGGGAGAGAGAGAACCTGGAAGGAGGATAGAGATAGAACTGAAGAGAGAATGAGAAATGCCAAAATGAGAAACAGCGAAAAGTAGGGAGACGATACTAATCTTTGTTGGGGTCTGTGTCAGTATATTATTAAGATGATTTATCGAAAGGGAAAGAGAGAAGAAATGAAACGAGAGAAAATCACAAAAGGGGAAGATTACAAAGAACACATGCTGTTTAAGAATTAATTAAAATGTCATTAAATTGCCGATCAACCCTGAAAAAAAAAAGTAGAAGAAATGTGATTAAATTAAATTGCTAAAATTAGGCGCAAGCGGCCGAAGAAACGCGTGAAATCCACGTGAGAGACGTTAAAGTTACAGTTGGCTTGGCTGGCTAAACAGTGTACAGAAGAACTTGCCCGTTGAAGTCAATAACTAAACACGAATGATTCGCGGCTTTGGTTAATAAAGCATTTTTATTTGTTAATTATAGAGCTTTAACTTTTAAGAATCGGATTTCGATTAATCTCTTCAAAATTAGCAAAAAAAACATTTTTTATTTATGATTGTTTCTTAAGGGGTAAAAAATTCAATAAAATTAAAATACAATAATATTTTCTTGTACCGGGGATTTTTTTTTTTGCTTAAGGAGAGAATTCAAACTATAATTTCTTTCAATATAATTTTTTGAAATAATTGTATGGTAATATTATCAAATTTGTACTAATATTAAATTAAATTTGAGGGATCTAATTAAAAATAATTCTCTCAATATAGTTTTTATTTATAAAGCTCAAATATTCAACTGTATTTAAAGTGAATAGGTTAATTTTAGTATATAAAAAATCCGGTAAGTGGTATCGTGTGGTCCAAATTGAATCAAAATTATATTTTTATAATTGGATAAAATTTAGGTTAAATTCCTTTATATTCTACAATCACACATTAATTAATATTAAGTGAATTTATAATTTTCATAATATGTTCTATTTTTTCATGTGAATTTCTAATTTTTATTCACAATTTTACACGTGGCATCCACCTTTTACTTCCTAAACAAGCAGGTCAAAATTATAAATATTATTTTTTTTATATAACTGTTTAATATAAATGTAGCCCTGTGTAGATTAAATTAAAATTATATATTTATTACTATATAAAAAACATATTGGCATTTTTAAAGCCACGACAACTAAGAAGAAGACTTTATTTATGGTTATTATTAATTATTCATTGAACAGTCACTTCCAAATTAAATAAAAACGAGACAACCCAATTCATCTTTCAATTATTACCCATAATTCAAAAGTTTAACAGATAAAAAGGTGATATGTACAATTATTTATAGCGTATTCAATCTCTAAGAATAATAGATGACTCATTTTACCTGATATTAATATTATTTAAGAAAAAAATAAGATTTTATCCTATTTTTATATCATGGGTAAGTATGATTATGTTTTAAAAATTTTTATGAAAAAATCTTTTAATTATTGATGATTTGAAGAGAGGAGTATTATTATATTATAATTATAAATTAATAAATAAATATTGATGGGTGAGAAAAAGGGAGGGCGTTTCTGAGAGGGTAGTTCAGTTAATCAATCATTTTTAGAAAAATGATGGAATAATTTAATTCAAAGTGAAGAATTAATAAATGGCATATTCAAGTAAAATAAATAAAGAGAATTAAAAGGAGGATAGATAGGTGTTGGAATGAATGGCTTTGTTTGAAGGCCACAAGTAATATAACATCACATGATCACAAGTTGCTGTGCATATCTTCATATATGAAAACTGGGGGCGGAATCAACGAGGCAACTACTACCCACAACTTTCTCGTCAATTCTCATTTTCTTCTCTCTTTTTTAACTCAATTTTCTTCTTAATATCATATAACTCCTTCTCCCATTTTTAATATAAAACTTAATTAAAAAATAATCTTAATTATAAAAATAATATATATTTTTTATATTTATTAATTTTTTATCTAAATTATTTTTATTGATCAACAATATTTAAATAAGAGAGCTGAAATTAAAGAAAATAAATATATTGTTTTAAAAAAATTATATTAAAAAATATTATACAAGCATAAAAATACTTTATAAATATGTGAATATCACAGGATAGTAAAATAACTTAATCATTATGAAGTCTCTAGAAACTAAATTACGATTAAATTTTATAATGAAATTACCTAAATGTCTTCATTTATCAATAATTGCTACATATGATAAATTATAATTATTTATAAGCTATTATTCTCATTGATATTATCTATATACTATTACTTTTCCATGTAGAGGCAGAAATTTTGATAAAATTAATTATTTTTTTATACAAAAAAATTAAATAAATTTAATATCAGTCATCTATTAAAATTAGGACTCAGCATTAGGGTTTATATAGTATTTATAGGAGATTTACGAGATAATCTATTAAATAAACTCTCACAATAATAATAAGAATCGAACTCACATCCTTATTGGATAATAGCTCATTTTTTACTATTTATATCAACTTTTATTAATTGATAAAATTAATTATTATTATTATTATTATTATTATTATATTAGTTGTTGTTATTAACTGACAAAAAGTACCCTTTTAAACAAAATTATGTGTTCACTAAATGAAGTTTAAAAATTCCATATTAGTAAAGTCATTTGGACTAATATGATACTTATTCTTTAAGTTTAAAAAGTATTTATAAAATTTTTATTATTAATAATAAAATTTAAACTCAATTTTATAAATTATAAATTATAAATTAACTTTTTATTAATTAGATTAATTTTGTTATTATAGGTTTATACGAGTAATCTGAGATTGAAGAGGATGGGTTATACTTGTTTTAGGCCAAAAAATATTATATTGTATTTTTGTATATTATATCAGATCAATTTGTGCAGGCTGCATGCCCAATTTGAGATATGTCCTCGGATGAAGACAAATCTTGCTAATTTAATTACGAAGGTTAATTCTCCCGTAAGAGTGTATTTAATTTTTTATTCATCGAATTTGGAAAAGATGTATTAATATATACTTGCCCCTTAAGCAAATCCATGAATATATATATATATACACAACTCAAATGGCAAACAGTTAGAGGTTGTATTAATTTAATCAATACTACCTCAATAGTAATACACTTAATTGAATTTCTTCGATTGAAAAAATATTTAAAATTAATTCAACATAATAAATATATTAAAAATATATATTTTTTCAAAAATAATATTATTTATGAAGAGAGAATATAAGAAATAATAAATAAATTATTAAAAATAATAGATACGGAATTAGGGGTAAATAAGATGCCCACAACCTATAAATGCAGTTACAATCTAATATCATTTTACCCGTTTAAACTCGTCCAAAATAGGCCCGTAATAGGCAGGTTTAAATGGCTCAAATAGTAAAATATATGGACGGGCGACAGGTTAACTATCGGGCAGCCCGTAGCCCACCCATATATATTTTTTATTAATTTATTATATTATATTTATTTTTATTACATACTAATATACTTTTTAAAATTTGTTTTGTAGAGGTAAAGGCACTTCTATCTACAACCATCATGAGTAAATATAATATAGATGTATAATCATAATCTAATTAAATAATTAAGATTATGAATGATTATATTACGTGAACATTGTGTACTGTATAGTTATAAATTTATAGTTATTATTATAATATTTTATTTTCTGATTTTATGATGAACAATAATATCATGTGTGTATTATTGTTATTTTATTATCATTATTATTAGAACTTCAAATTTATTTAAATAAAAAAATATTTTTATCTTTAATAAATGGATTGTATATGCCCGTTAGAACCTAAACGGGTTCAGCTCAACTCATTTAATACGGGTTTAAACAGATTGGGGTACGAACATGGGCTAACTCGTACCTAGAAAAAAATAAATAGGCATAACGAGGGCTGACTATTGGGTCAACCCACTTTGCCCATTGCTCAACATTTTATTATGAAATAGAGAAGTGGTGAAAAGATAATATAACTAATATGAGTACTTAAATTAGGATAAAATAAAAAATTTATAAAAAAAAGTGAGACAACCTTCTCTTATAAATAAAAATAAGTCACGTCTAAAATTTAAAATGTCTCATAGAAAGGAAGGGGAGGAGTAATTTGTCAATAATCCTATAATTTAATAGCATAAAAACCCTATAAATTCGTTCTCATTTGTAAATAACCTTACTACCTATATATGTAATTCAAAAAACTTAACCAATAGTTGAAAATTGAAATCCCTATATTTGAAGCTGCCTGAAAAAAAAATCGTCAAAAGAATTTTACCACTTTTATAGTTCAACTTGATTTAAATTAGAGTAATTAAAGTTTAATGAGTCTTCTAAATATAGGTAATTTCATACCAAAAGATGACACTGATTTTTCAGATATCAACTTAAAAAATAATGATACTTTTACACGAAAAAAAAAATATATAACATAAATTATCAAAACTAAATTTAAATAGTTGATGAGCATCTTATTTTATTTAAGTATTACTAAGAACGAATTACTAATTTGTAATTTAAATTTTATATATCTTAAATTAATATTAAAATATCATTAAAAGTAATATTACTTCCCTGAAATTGTATCTTTCCCTTTTGAACGTTATGGATGCTCTACATCTCAATTTAAGAATAGAAAATCAGAATCAACTTGGACAGCATCACCATTATATTTTAAAGTTAGGGGTCCTATCAATTATTTTATCTATTTCAATTTAATGTATCTCAACTTTATTTTACATGAAAATTATATTAATAATCTTCATATTATAATACTAGCCATCTTTTTTACCTTCTGAGCTACTTGTATGCATAAGTTTACTAGCAAAATTCTCAAAATTGATAAGCAAAAAAAAGAAAGAAGAAGAAGAAGCAGATGTCATGGTCACACTACAAAATTTAGCAAAAAAAAAAAAATCTTAGATAATCAGGTAACATCCTTTGGCTTTCACCATATGACCATATAATAATGGAACAAACATTATTTTTTTATTTAACCTACCATGCTACTCTTTCTTCAAGACATTGTAACATTTTATGTTTGGTTATGAAAGGGAAAGAGAGAGAGCGTGTTAAGACATTGTAACATGGTAATTTCAATAGATAAAAACAAATTATATAAAGCTCCATAAAAAAATTAATATACAGGAGTCATAATTAAAAGGTTTTAAATGTTTAAATATAAGATATCGATTTCAAGTATATATGAATTATTTTTTAAAAAAAAATTACCCTCAATTTAATTAATACTATTTAAATTTGATTCAATTATATAGTTATATTAAAAAATCTCTATAAAGAAAGAGTGCTTTTTATTTAAGAGGAATATTACAAAAATTTAAATTTGTGATATCTGTACCTAAATATCTAAAATGAACAAGTTTTTTATGTGCTTGAAGCCTTGAAAGTCTAAAAGTTTTCTTGTACGAAACAATAAAAAAAATAACGGTCGAATGCTTGTGCTATATGATTTAGGGACCATTTGTAGTTAAATAAACCAATAAACAAATACTCCTCATAAAAAGGTAATAATGAAACTCCAAAGAGATAAAATTCTGTACTACACATAAATGATACCCTCAAAATTCAAAGATATAGTTGTGCGTACATATGGGTGTGCTTTGGTGGAAGCACACAGTTTACCACCAATTCATATTTAAATAACAATATTTTTACCTATTATCCGTGGTGAAAAAGAAAAATTAATGATTATTTAAAATATTTTTAATTTTTAGAGAGTATTATTTTATTATGATTCTAATCATAATACTTAGAGAGACATCCTAATTCTTGGGTATCTAGATTTAAGTTTGAGAATAATTAACGACACATTATATTTTATATTAATATCGCTTAAGAGAGAATGAGACATCCTCCTATCTCATTGTAAATCTAACATTTTTTTAAAAAATTTTATATATAAAAAATAATAATATTTTTCATTTCGAGGCCCAATTCATGGGCCAGTCAGATTAAAGCCATTTAAGTAGTTTAGTAAAAAAAAAGCCATGTTATATTACACAAAAAAGTTGAGCATTTCAAACTGGAAAATATTTTTTTCTTTTATTTAACCAATGTATAATCTTTTTAAAGCTTAAAATGCAAAGAATTTTTATTTTTCCTAATAAGTATATTTCTTAAAATTTAAATTTAAATTTTTCTTTTTATAAAAATGAGACTATTTACTACATCAATTAATATCTTATTAATTAAATTAGAAAAGATTCTCTCCAAAGTCCTAAATTGAAGAGAATCATTCAATTTAGTCAATTGAATCAGAAGTTTATATGATGCACCAAATTGAACACACTTCTTATTAGTTATTGACCCGTCATGTGTCAGAGACATTAAACATTTTGTATCAAACATGACGCGGTATAAAAAAACATTTTAAATTTAAATTATACATGAATACTTCAAATTTTGTTCTGTCATTTTAAACCCTTTCTCATTATGACACAAGAATCCCTTGTCTGAATTGCAGAATAAATTCTTTCTCCAAACATCCACTCACTCGTAATTCAGTACTTTTATTGTCAACTTGTCACACACATGTACAAACACACCAAGCACATAATAAACAGATAATTTAAAATACAAAAAAAAAAAAAAGACGATCCATTAAAATGTCATCCATGTTTTTAATAGACCTAGCCTCTATATATATATATATATATATCTTATTTCTTTTGGGTATACTAAGGACTTGTTATAAAAACCACCAACATGGCTAATAATTGTGTATCACATTGATGCTCAAACTTGAGCTTCAATATTCAATATATGATGAAGTTTCTTATTATCCAATTTACAAAACTTGGGAAAAAAATAGGATTTCTAGATAAAAAGGTTGGGGAAAAAATTTCAATAGATATATCAACATAATCCTGAATGCGTGTGTGCGTAAAATACATGTTGGATGGATCCATCCTTTAATTAGCTTAATCTATAATTTTAATAAACCCGGTCTGAAAGAATGTTAAGGCAAAAAATTCAAGGACACAAGTTGCAGAAACAACTGCGGATTTTCACTGAAAGCTACAATATAACTTGAAGTTTCATTGATTTATTACTACAATGTCCAATTGATAAACATTTCCACATATTTTTATTTGAACAATCAATAGAAGATGTAACAAAATTGGTGATTGCATACCCAAATAAAGAGGGTAAAAGAAAAAGAAGGAAAGTAAGAAAATATGTATATATGGAAATAATATTAGACACTATACACCTGACCCAGATTTGACATCTTGTAAATTCCATCAGAGATGATGAAGATTGTAGCAGAACACAGGAAGAAGAAACTACTTACATCAAAATCTTCCCCTCATTATGGCTGTTCTTATTGACGAGAGAGCTCCAGATGCAATCAACATCCTCTGCTTTAATCTCCAGCCCATCACTCTCAAATGGCTGCCACACAGTCTCCATCACCATCTTTGATGTCTCTGCTGGAGTTTCACAGTAACAGTAAGATTCTGAGAAATGATGAATATCATCTTCTTGATGATGATGTTCTAGAGATGATGAGAATTTGTCCTCAAAGTCTTTCAAGAAATAGTCCTCTGTTTTGGACATGACACCATCTTTAAGCCAGGGGAAATCAAATACTCCTAATGCTAAGTGGGAAGAATCCCAAGGTTTTGAAGAAGCCTTTTCTGATTCTACATCTTTCTGTCGTTGATTCTCCTTCACCAGGTTTATTCCATACAGATCTCTCTTCTTTGCATTATAGTTGATGTTGTTGTTCTCGAGAGGTCGAGGCTCGGTTTCATCGTCATCTCTTTCCCTTGCTCTCTTCATCTTCTTCTTCTCCATTTATGAATTGAATGCCCAGATAGATAGATAGCCTTTTCTGTCTGTAAATAGAAGGACTGTTCCTTTATACAATTTTATACTTCCAAAATAATCAAAGGCAAAAGCCATACAAATAATAAAATAAAAAACCATCAAAATTATAGTATTGCCAAGCAACATCTTTAAATGAGTTATCAGCAATTTTTATAAAAAAATTTTGCAAATTACTTATTGACACGCACTTTTTTCCCACAAAAAAAAGTACACTTAGGAATAAAATTATACAAACTTTTCCTAAACCAAAGAATGAATGTCATAACTTTCTTAATTGTATTAAAATTATATAATTTTTCTTTATTTTTAAAATGCACATATAATTTGATTATAAATAAAAGACAATCAAGCCAGCTGTGATGGTGTGATTAAATTAGCTTTTGAAAAAAATAATTTAAAAAAAAAGATTTTGTGAAAAAATAATTATTGAAAGATGCTATCTCTAGTTTATAGCAAAATGATGGTTTTCTTGAAAAAATTGATTAGATTGTGGAAAAAAGTAAAACTCAAAGAAAGCTTATATAATTTACTCTATATTTTCAAGAGAAATATGTGTAGATTTTAAAAATAAAAGAGAATTCAAAGTTAACAAAATATAAAGATGATATTTGTGTAACTTTCAGATAATTCAATGCATAATTTAATCTATCGTAGTCGTACGAAGGAAAATAAGGCATATTTCGTCATCTCGGATTGAATTGAGGATCAAATTATATCTGAGAAAGAAAACGAAGAAGAAAAAAATCGACAGATTCCAAGAGATATGTTACGCAGACGCAAATACCAAGTTAACTTGAAAGTAATCAAAAGCAAGAGCTAAAAGAAGCCATAAAAAAAGTTTGCATTACCAACAAGATCACACTTCATTCCAAATTCATCCTCCCAGATTGGATCAAAAAATCCCAAAAGAAACGCAGACAACACGCATAACTCGAACGAATACAAAACGATCGGTTATAAAACTTTTTCTTCAGAATCATTTTCATTTTGATCGGAAAAGCTATTAATGGACAGAGATCGGTAGTTACCTGAGAAGATCAATTGGTTGAGGCGAAGGGACGATTGAGTTATTGTTGGTATAAGAAGAAGAAGAAGAAGAAGAAGAGTGAGGTTTTGGAGGGTAACGCGAACGAGCGAACGACGAGAGAGAAGAATGATTAGGAAAAGTGAGCTTTGCAGACACGCTACGCAATTTTGAAGCTAAAATGGTATTTGGAACTAAGAAACGATTCATATATCACACAGATCACACACACAAAACACACAGAGGTCTGTCTCTGATCTCACGTCACGCCTTTCATCTTTATGCGTAGGGCCCTACGAAACCAACAAGCAACGCAAAGTGGGAGAGGCGTTGGTTCCTTCTTTTACGTTCCTAATTTGGGTTAATCTTAGATCGCTCATTCATGAGGCGCGCTCATAATCTCTAGTCCTTAATAGTACAAGGAGAGTCAGTTAATTTTTTAAATATATTAAAAAAATTAGTTAATTTA
This sequence comes from Leucaena leucocephala, assembly GCA_037074615.1. Lineage (NCBI taxonomy): Eukaryota > Viridiplantae > Streptophyta > Magnoliopsida > Fabales > Fabaceae > Leucaena > Leucaena leucocephala. The sequence continues at coordinate 14,629,723 of CM073550.1, forward strand.
ATTAATATAATATATTTTTTAAAAAAAATATTATAATAATCTCTCTTAATTCCTTCTATTTTTTTTTATGTAATTATTGTTAAATATGTATTAACAGAGATAATTTAATAAAAAATAAAAAATATAAAAAATAAATATTATATTTATGACTAAAATTAACTCTCTAATTAAATCAATCGTTAAGAGCCGAATATTGAATTGCTCAAAATTTGTTTTAACCTTGTACTATTTTCTCTAGTACTAAATATAAATATAACTTTTTATTAATTAATTTGTAGAATAAAAAAGTAAGTAAGTTAGTTAGTTATTTATAATTACCATGTTTTTCAAAAATACCTCCACCATTCAATAATTAAAATGTAATGTGTAGAGGTAAAAATAGCCAAATTAATCATTCAATTATGGAGTTTTAACTTAATTAGAATTAGTCTTTGAAGTTTAATTTGGTGTAACTTAGTCATTTAATCTTTAAATAATTAGATATTTTATGGAAGTGCAGGGATTAATAGATTAAATGGGCTAAAATTTAAAAGAATGAATTGGAGGAGTTAAAATTTCAGAAACTGATGAGTTGTAACCGAATTGAAAATATAGGGTACTAAATGAACAATCTTTATTTGATGTTTTAAGATAATAGAAGTGATGCAAAACATTAGTGGCTCCTACTAAATATTTATCCTTCTGATTTAATATTCATTAATATTTTATTCGAATTTTAGTATCCATTTTCGTGTCCAGCCATCAATATCCACCAGAATATGGGAAAAGATTATGCGGAACATGGATATGATAGGAGGAAAGTGCAAAATATTGGTACCCAAAGAAAGCACCATATCCTGCCAGCAGAGAAGTGCAAAGAAAACTTAATTGCATGAAGAATAACACCCGATATCTGAATTTATTCTAAATTTGATCTTTTAGGCTTTGTTTGGTTTACCATAGGGGATAGTAGGTTAGGTTAAGTTAAGGGAGGGTAAAAAAAAGTAGAGAAAGTTAATAAATGATGTTTTTTGTTTGGTTCAGAAGGGGATGGGAGATGGGTTAATTAAAAGTTGATAAAAATACCCTTATCTTTTTATTTAAATTTATTTATTCTTTATTTACAATATTCATATCAAAATTAATATTTTTTAATTTATAAATCTTAAAATTTTTTATCTCATTTATATATATAATAAAAATAAAAAAATAAAAAATATGTTAAAATTTTAACATTATTTTTTATTAATTTTATAATTATTATATATTTTAATATAATATATAAATAATTTATTATACTTATTAAGTTTTATTATAATTATTATGCAATTAAAGAAAAAAATTAGATGTGAAAAAAAAAAGGTTTGAGGGTATAATTGCAATATTAAAAAAAGTTTAGGGGTATTTTAGTTAAAAATGGGGTAAAATTTTCTCTCTCCTAAAAAAACCCCCATTTTTAGAGTGGAGTGGAGTGGAGGGGAGCGGGGGAGGGGAGGGGACTACAAAAAGACAAAAAATCTCCCTCCCCTCTATTTTTTCCAACCAAACATACTTTTCCCTCCCCTACCCTCTAAAACCCCCAACCAAACAAACTTTTAGGGTGTGTTTGGTACTATGTTTACCATGCCAAAACTGATTTTTTTTTTTTTCAATTCAAAAAGTCTATTTAAGTTCAAAAGGATATTTTACAATTGACATTGGTTTAGAAGCAATTGAAATAATTTTTTTACTGGCTGTTGACTTTTTCTTTATATTTGAATTTTTTAAAAATTTAAATTTTCTGAAACTAACTTTTTAATATATTATCAAAACTGCCTTTTTTTTATATAAAAAAATATAAATATAAATATAAATAATATTACACTAATTGACTTTTATTCTAACTTCTTATTACAAAAATCAGTTGAAATAAAAATCACTCTAGAGCATCAGATGTTGATTCAATTAGTAAGGAATTGACTTATAAATCATAAGATTATGAGTCTAAATCCCACTAGCTATATGGAGACCTTATTAGTAGATAATATGTAAATACTTCTATAAATACTCTTTTAACTTGAAGATATACCTGACCCTAATAAGCCCCTAGGACCCAACTCCTTAAACAAAGAAACAAGTCACTCTTACAAACTTTAATCCAAACAAACCTTTAATTATTGAAAATCCTCTCAATTCCATCTCTCTCTCTCTCTCTCTCTTTTTGTAAAGAATTTTTTTAGAAAGCGACTAGACTCATCTATGATCTAAGGACAACAAAATCTCCTTTCTTCCTAGACAATATTAATATCGGTCAAAGTGAACCATCTATCCTCAGACATAAACTTTGACACCCAGAAATTAAGATATCTCCTCAAATGTTATAATTAAAACTATAACAAAATAATATTCTTTACAAATTTAACATGCTCCATGGATGAAGGCACGTTTCCTCTTCTAATTCCCTAGTCCATTTCATGCATACCAGGTGGGCCTTTTGGTAACAACAATGCGAGAAATTTGATTTGATGAGGACTGTATCTCAGATGCAAATCCCAACAGACACAAATGAGGCTATTTCACACAAATAATCAATTGTACAAGACAGCTAGCTACATAAATAGTTCATCTCGTCCACTGAACTATCTAGATTTTCTATACCAACCAAAGTTGAGAATTCCATTTTCTGCACAAATAATAGAATACAAAGTCAAGTTCATTTACAGCTCAATAACACAGAATTGATGACATGCATAAGCAGGCGAATTGTGCTTGCTTCTGATGAGGAAGTAGTTGGTAACGTCCGGTGATGGCCCAGCGTCCGATACACTTGCTCCAATATAGGCCTCACATGCACTGCGATCGAAGTATCCACCGGGTCTATGGCGGCAGCTACATCGGTCATCCATGCCAATTTTATGGGTGACTCTGCATTGAGGTCACATGATAGTTGCTGGAGAAGAGACAGAAGAACTCCTTGGCTTAATGGCAGTGGCACCATTGACAAAATACCAGCCAAATCAACCTGGTTAAGGAGGCATGAAAGTAGGTGTTAATGGAGTGATTTAACATTTGCCTACACAAACTTTTTAGCAAGGAAAAGTAGAAATTCACATTGTTACTCAAGAGAATCAATTCAAGTGGTTTATAATTATTCACACCAATTGCAGCCATACCTGAGAGCACAACCAAGAAACTATTGAAACATCACTTCTAAGAAGGGCGCCAGTGAATGCTTCCTCATATTTTCTTTCGCTTATCAACCTTGATAGTTCTTTTTTCGGATCCTCAGCCTGTCATATAAAAGCGATTTTGCAGTGAAAAAAGTCAAGAACACTAATTGTTGGAAATAAGAATAAAAGGGGATGACAACCAAACATACAATCTCATGCAAACCGTTGCTGATTTGCGTTACTGAGGGATCTGCCACTTTGGAGGTAGCTGCAATTTCTGACAGTTTATGTAGGCCATCAGCCAATTGTCCACTCAAGGTTTTAGTAATTGAAGATGCTGAATTGATTGTATCCTGTGAAACAGTGAAATTCCAAATTGAGTATTCAAGCCTATAGTTCCCAAAACAAGCTATTGTGGGAGGACATGAAAAGTTTAAGGGAGGAAATCATTATCTGTTTCCAAAATAGGCTCACTGCACATACCCTTAAAGTCATGACTAGAGGAGAATGAGTGGAATCATACTGCTGTTGAATAGTAGTAGTGTGCTTCCCAAGTCCATTCTGAAATGCCACATCAATTTGCTCAAACATAGCTTTGCATGACATCTCAAATGCAGGAATCATTGAAGCTTCCAGACTAGACTTGAGTGATTCCTACAAATTGAAACACCAAAATAATTAATTAACCACAGCTACATAAACAGGTAACAAGTTCCAGACCATTCATGCCTGCAAAACTAGAGTAGACAAAAACAAAGCTGCAAATTCCCTGCCTTTGGTATCGGCAAAATTCAGAATTCAAACAGACCTCATTTTCAAATGCTGTCTTGACAAGGCAATAAACCAAGTCATGTGAAATTGAAATGGTCCAAATACTGAGCATGAACATACTAAAAAAATTGCAAAACTTAAGGCTCTAGAGGGGTCTCTAAACAAAGCCGAAATGAATTATGTTGGATATCGGACACTACATGATTATAAATGTTAAGGATTACAGGCTGACATTAATAATTTGGGATCCTTATTTTAAATAGTTTATCATCATGTAGCATGCTTCATGTATATCAGACACTTCAATCTCATAGGAAAAAATGCAATATCAATCAATTTCTCTTCAGACCTGATTTGGCTAAATTTTCATTCTATATTCCAACTTGAAGTGTGAGGGTACATCAGCACTGGATTTGGACGGAGTTTTGATTTCTGGCAGAATCTAGTCCAAAGACCACCCTATAAACAACCATCTACAGTTATCAATAGGCTTGTGCTACTTTTCTCTAGTTTCAATTTTCTCAGAATTGCTGGCTAGATTATGGGATTTTAGATTTGGATTTGTACTTTTTGACAAGTCATGTTTTTCATGACGTAGGGATGTTCGTCTTGGGTTTGTTCTCTACAATATCAACTGAATGTGAACTCACAATCTACTTTGGCCCCTTGAGAGGGAGATTTTCTTTACTCCGTATAAACCTTGAGGAATTGAAGATCCAAATTCAACAATCCAAAAATATCAAAATGTTCTGATAGATTGTATGAATTTTGAAAAGGAGCAGATCAAGAAAATAAACCCACTATAGGTTGAACGATAGATATTGGAAAAGAAAGGAGAGATTGAAAAGATGTCTCAAAAGAGTCAAGTATTACTTGGGTTTCAACCGAGCAAGAAGAGAATCTCATCTAAGTTATTTGTTTATACTTTACACTAACAGTTACCTTGTGCAGTCAGTTGCATAATAAGAGAAGAGAAAGCATAAACACAGAACAGCTTGATTTACTATCATGTATTATCCCTTCACCTTATCCTATCCTATTCTAATCCATACTGTAAATGAGTCAAACAACATGAGGTCAATTGAGTCTTAATATGAATATCATTTATTTTATAGAGAACATGTGTATGACAAGTTGTCCACATTACAGAAATGTCCTCAGAAGATTGATAACTTCATAGGTCATCAATCACTTAAAAAGTTCCATACACAGCACCCAGTAAAGGACAGGCAGACAGAAGTTTATGTTTTACAGGCTAACAGGTTATAGATAACCAGAAAGAAAACATTTTGAAGAATTCTTTTGAAAATATTGACGATAGGCTAAGAAGTCTTTTCAAAATATTGTTGATTATGTGCTTGAGTCGTTTTTAAAATAGTGTTCTATGTTGATTATGAGCTGACCTGAAGAGCCTGCTTGCCAGAAGTTTGGAATTGTGCTTGTATCTGCCTAGCCACTGTAGCTTCAAGTTTTGTACTTACTGACTTTTCCAGTTGGTTCAGTGCCTTGTCTCCAACTCCCTTCTGCAGTATTTATAGAAGAATGTAAGTCACACAAACCAAAATTGCCAACATTTATGTAGTTAGGTAGATGTGATCCTACATTATTTTCATAAAAAAATCTCAACTGGACTGAATCATGTTCATTAAACTAAATATTCAGTTCTAAAATAAAAATGATAAAAGTTTGCCTTGACATGAAAATTAACTATTTTCTATAGTAGCCCCTGAAGAGAATAAATTGTATTGTGATACTAGGAGCATTCACAATGGGGGATTCTCTCCCGCAAAAATTACAAGGTAACCACAATTACACTCTAATTTAATGCAACCACATTCAAAAAATGATATTTATTTTTAACCTGGAACGAGTCCGTGATAGTTGATGATATTGTTTTCTCTATGATTTGACTCATTGAACGAGCAAAGGTTGTTCCAATTGAAGATATTTCCTTCTTAATAATTTTCTCCAACTGAGTGGATAAATCCTTGTTTACATAATTGGAGATCAAATTTGTTATTTGCTGAGCACGATCCTGCTCTAACTTCTCTTGCTTTGCATTTTCTTCTAGTAATCGAGCCCATAAGGCATCAGAGTTGGCCTTGACAACTCTCTCCATGTTCTTACCCAAGGATCCTTCTAATCTTTTGCCTTCCTTGGTAACTGGGACAGAAATCATCACATTCATCTGTTTTTGCATTTCTTTTTGCATGCTTATTAACTGCAAAACAAGAAAAGGTTATTAAAAAAAAGGACAATCAGGTCATGCTTTGACATTTCTAGATAAGAGTGACAAGACCAGATATCTTAATTCTTAAAGACTATCATAAAAAATTCCAGGAAAGGCTAAAGATTTTATATATTTTAGGAGCATTACATGTTAATACTGAAAACCATTAATTTAGCCTATACATGAAGCATGCCTGCAATCCATTTAACAATGAAAAAATGGGTTCAACAATAGGCCGAAAGAAGCAAACACATTTTGGTTTAAAAAAGAATGCAAAAATGGAATTGATACCTGGCCTAGCATCTCCTGCATAGTTGATAACTGGGGCAAAACAACTTCCATGGTAGAGCCTTCTGAATTGCCACCTTGATAGTTTGATGAGGCCACTGAGTTAAAAGGACTAGGAGATGCGGAAGATGAACCAGACACTTGAGAATTTTTGCCTTTTTGTTTTTTACCTTTCATAGATGGCGCTGGAGATTGTGAAGCAGCAACAGTGTCTGATTGACTGAGGCTTGCAGTTACAGCCTTACTCATATCTTGACTTTCTTCCTGAGCAGGGTTACAAGTTTGATCAGGTGCATCAATATTATTCGTGTCATCAGCCTGGCGAATGCCCTCAATGCTACAAGATTCTCTGGCCATTTGAATGCCGAGATCAGAAGCCTGAGAATAGAATAACTTCTCTTTTTTCTCAGCAACTGTAGTGTGAGTATCTCTCTCTCTATCAGGCTCGGTTCTTTCTTGATTAGTACTTGTCTCACGTACAACCTGGACACCTAGTTCAGCATTTACTGCATCACTATGGGCAGCTACATCTTGAACCTTTGCTTCAGCTACACTATTACCTTGAGAAGTATGAGAATTCTCTGAAGAAGGTAAAGCAGCTGTAGAGAATATCTCAGAGGGGGTTACCAAATGGGTCGGGTGTTTGAACATTGTAGAAGTATTGGAGGCCACAGAAGCTTCGTTTTGTTTATCATTCTTCCTTGAACTGTCAACTGATGCAGGCACATCAAACTTACCATCTTTTTCAGACTCCATCCTCTGTTCAACTGAACCATCATGGTATGTCTGCTCACTATTGTGATCAGCACTTGATGAAGTAGTCTCCATATTATTTGATAGACTTTTGAAATCAGATAACTTTCGCGACAAGCTTGGACTCAAAGGAAGAGGAGGTGAAGCGGTGTGGACATATTCAACACCATTATGAGAAAGCACATCATGTGGCTTTGTTTCTGTGCCTGAAGCAGGACCTTCTGGCCTACCAGAAATATCAGAAGAAGACAAACTAACAGGAAGACTGTGAATGGGGCCAGCTTCAGAGTTGCTAGAATGAACTTGAGGCCTATTTCCAGCTTCCATATTAGTAGATCCATCAAAGGCACGAGATCTAGTGGGTGATGTTTTCTCAAGTTCAATGTTGTCCAAGGGTGGAGGTAAACATTGAGACAAATTAAGTGCATACTGTTGAATAGCTTGTGTCTGGACGCAATAAATCTGTACAATATGTTCTCCATCTGGTAAACAATCACTAGTTCCAGTAAGACTTAATATAGGCATTGTGACTGTGAACTCAGTAATGTAATCCATGCGCGTAGCAGTCGGATTAGGTCCATATTCTACATGTACAGCATATATTGTATTTTTTTTGGAATTAGCAAGCAGAAATAGACCCGCACGGTTTAGTGCTACAACTTGATTAAAGAAAGCATCCTCAGGATTGGCTTCAGAAGAACTTTTTATATCCAAAGTCTGGATACAGTTCCATGACTCAGAGTCACTAGGCAATAACCAGCCCTCCTCATTGTCAGAGACCCATATCTTAACTTCCCGATTTAGTGGCCCCTGCATTAAAGGAGAAATATATATAAAATAAATCATTTTATAAAAATGCTTGATGGCACCTTCAGCAGAAGGAACAAATGGGCAAGCAGCATTGCAAAAGTCCAAAAGCACCAACAGATGAAGCATAATCACATCTCATATTTCCAATTATGAGCGAAGATAGGAGCACATACCGCTGTGATAAGGACAATGTGATCAGGGCGGTGAGGAGCAGTCAAGAATGTCACAGAATTAACAGGATTGCCATCATGAGGCCTTAAAATAGCAAGCGGCGATTCCTTGCGTTCTTCCCATATCTTTAACTGTAGGCAGAAATGAGTAATTGATAAGCAAAAGATATAGTGGGACTGAACATGATTCTTCATATTGACAACTCAACTATAAATTTATGCCATGGATTAATTAGTTAGAGTACATTATTTATCCCATCCATTGCAAGAAAATAAGTTCAAAAACAGAACAAGGCAAGGAGGGGGAATGCAAACCGTGCCATCAGTTGATACTGAAGCTAATCGACTTTTCATCCATTGGCACATTGTCAACTCAGTGACATCACCATCATGTTTACCAACAAGTTGCACTCCATCAATCAACTTATCAATGGAACATTTAAGAGGCTCCTCTGCTGAAAAAGTTTCACCTTTTCCAACTTTCATGGTGTCAATTTTAAGGATGCGGTTCCCGACAGCAACCATTAGAATCTCCTATTGATCAATTCCAAGAAAAGGCAACAAAGAAGTTAAAACTTAGATCAATTAATATAGGCAGGAGGATTTAAGCTAAATGATCACAATTACAAATTTGCAATTACTTGTTTGTGGGGATGCCAGCATACTCGTGGATGAACTGATTCACCAACTCCTAATATTTGAAGGGCTATGATGACTTTTCCAGTAATTTGAGGTTTGTCTTCCTCATCAGGACCCTCATTGATCCTCCATACGAAAATTCTCCCATCAGTGCTAGCACTGTGAGTTTGATAGCATATTCGAACGGGGAAAATGAATGCATTAGTGCAATGCAATTTTAATGACAAACAAGAAACATAGAAGTGAATTTACCTAGCCAGCAGGTGAAGGTCCTCAGCAAAGAAAGCCATATCTGTTACTCTCTACATAGAAGGTTTATTTACATGAATGAAGGGTGATATATAAAGTTATCACAGATCAATTGAATGTAGCAGGAGTGAATTTCTTATACAAGACAGGGAAAGCTTAACATACTCAAAAGGATAATGAATTTAGAATGAAAACATGCAATATGATGAAAAAGCTACCTACGCTAGTCATATGAGGGATTAAACAAAAGAAGTTCATAGCTCCATGAACTGAACCAATTAAACGAAGATAACACCAAACGTAAAAGAAAGGACAACAGAAACAACTTAAATTTATTTATATCCATAAAAAGGCTTATTTGCAATTTGCACTGTTTCCCACCTTAGTCCCAAGCAATGGGAAAAACTCACATTAAAAACAACTTTAAACCAATATTCACCTGCAGATTTAATAAGTGCAAGTTCTTCATGAATCTGAAAAGAAAAGACAATCTTGTGCCTTTTAATTTCACACCAACAGACAATAAATGCAGCAAGTACGATAGAAGAAAATACTGTTAAGAGTAAAAGAAAACACTTTTCAAAACAGGATTTGGAAAGTTCACAATCACCAGGACCCAAAAAGCACTTGCTATGAGCAAACTGAATTTCGTATTAATCCAGGCTTACTTCAAAACATATTATTACAGCATTGAACTCCAAATGCAATGTTGATGATATATTTCAAAAAGGAAATGGGCATGCTGCCCTGAATTACTAAGACGATGCATCGATGTTTCTATCACAAAGATGAAAAATTCGAGGAAATAACAAAACAAAGAAAGGTTTTTGTTACCTGGGTGTGACCCCGGAGCAAATATCTTAATGCAGTATTAATATTAAGGACCCGGATTGCCCCAAGTTTCAGTCCATAGCATATATAAGATCTATTCACTGCAATTTGACGGCCAAGCACAAGCCCAGGATCAGAGGCGTACTTAGTGATAGGAGTGACCTCAAGCTGCGGTTGAACCTCTCCTGGCAACCGAACATCAATGTCGTAGACAACATTGTCTCCTATCAAATGACGTCCTTTAGGAAGTTTGCTGCTGAGCATCCTCGTTGGAGCCGAAGGGCTAGAAGGCAAGACTGTCGGATTTGCGGGCATTGCAAATTCAGAAACTGTCAGAACAGAGGAGGATTGAGTGGGTTCAGGATTCGAAGAAGAAGAAGAAGAAGGGTTTTGTTGTGTGCCCTGGGGAGCCAGCAAGCGGACCCCACTGGAGTTATTACTGGGATTCGGAGATGAAGGAATTAGTGGGGATGATGAAGGAGAAGGCGATTGAAACATGGGTCTTGGTGGAACATGCATTTGGGGTAGATGAGGAAGAATCCGAGGTTGTTCTTGGGGCTCTTGTTGCTGCTGGAGATGCGTTTGGTAGGGAAGATAGTGAGGATAATTGGGGTATATACCAGTGAGTGGAGGATAAGAAGAAGAAGAAGAAGGCGTAGGATAAGAACTAGAAGAAGGAGAAGGCGAGGAAGAAGAAGGTGCAGGGAATGAAGGAGCAGAGTTTAAGATTGGGGGATTCGAAAGAAAAAGAGGAAGAGGATTAGATGAAGGCTTGAAAAGATTTTGCAAATCAAATAGACTTGTTTGTTGCTGATGAGGATGGTGATGATGATGATGCTGTGGCTGTTGATTTGGATTACCAGGAGATGCCATAAAACGTTGAAGCAAAAATCTCAGAAAAAAAAATTAAAAACTGCTTCAACCCCAGAACAAAAAATAGAAAATTAGGGTCCGATGGATGAAGATTTTTAGATCTAAAATTGGATTGGATCCTTCCCCTCTTGAAAGCTCCCACTGCTACTTCTTCATACTTGTTTCTTTTTTTATTTACTAGTTAATAACTCATCAACAAAGCATAAAAGAACAATCTTTATTTACTTACACCCACTTTCTCTTTCTCTTGCCTTCGTTTTCTCCCATGCGATGACCAGGATTACAGGAATATGAGGTTAAGGGCAAGCTTGCTATCCTTTTGTTATTTTAATTGAAATTGAATCCTCCAATTTAGCAAATTGCAGAGAGAGAAAGGGGGGGGGGAGAAAATGTTAAAGAACAATGACAGACATCATAAGATGACAGGAAATGAGGAGTGATGCAGAAAGGAATTTTAATAATTAAAAATTGGATGTATATAAAATGAATAGTGATTCAATGAGTGATGCTCAGTTTTTTTTTTTTTCTTTCTATCGGTCACCCATTACTCATTATTATTTAATATTTATTTATTTACTTGTTTACATGCATGCATGTTTCGTCCAAAAGCATTGAGGCTGCAAAATTTGTTTATTTCACAGTAATATATTATATATTTAATATAAAAATTAATTAATTAATTTAAATAAATTAATAAAATTAAATAAATTAATTAATTATAACTAATATAATAGTTAATTGACTGATTTAAAAAAAGATCAAATTTAATCATAATTAACTAATTTATATGAATAAGATAGTTTAATTTTAAAATAAATTTTAATGTTTTTCTTACATATATTTAAGTTGCATGAACCAAATATAAAAAAATTAATATTTAATGTCATTATAAAAAATGAATTGTTATATTTTAACATATGATTAATTAATTAAAAATTAATTTGTAAATTCTTGTAATTCACCTCATTTTTAATTAGGTCTTTAATTTTTTTTCTTTTTATCAAGTCATATATATTTCACCTAATTTTAATTAGATCTTATAATTGTTATTATATTTTTATAATTTTACTTGATTTTTAATCAAGCTTTTGTATCTTTAAGTAACTGATAAAAAAACAACATAGAGCTAATTAAAAATTAAATGAAATTATAGAGAATTATAAATTAATTTTTCTCATTAATTAATTACACTTGATGTTGAAGATTCATTGGCAAATCTAAAGACATGGCCATTTAAAAGTTTAATTGGATCCCAGGTGCTATTCTTTTAGGGGGCATTCGTTTCTTCATTAATTGATTGTTTTTTCTTTGCTTTTTCATTCTTCTCTTTTCAATCTTCACTGGCCACAAAAAAGGTTGATGAAAGGGATAAGTCACAAACAAAATTATTGCAAATGTTATGTTTTGTAAAAATTATTATCCTATTTCCTTCTTTTTCTTGCTTTTAAGAAATGGGGAATTCCAAACATTTCTTTTTCATGATAATTATCAATCCATGGCATGAAAGCTTTTGACTTCATCGTTAGGCTCAGTCTTCAGTTTGCAGTTTTTCCAAGGAATTTCCAACTCTTCTAAGCTTCAACTTTGAATCACTTTTTTTCCAGAAGACAGCATAGATTGAAACTGTGACTCTAATACTACTATTAGTACACTTATGATTTTTTTTGTTCATATGTTCTACTACTTTTTTATCTGTATATTTGAATAGATTTTTAAAAAATAATTTATAAAAAAAATTAAATAGTTTTTGTATAAATTTTTTTAAAAAAGAGTTTATAAAAAAATAGTTTTGAATAAATTGGTAGATAATTATTATCATAAGAATTTTTTATTATTGGTAAATTACCAAAAAATATATAAGATTAAAAAAAATATCATCACCTACTCATCTTTCTCTTATATGAACACCAAAATTAAAATATCTAATAATAAAATCTAATTAATATTATAAAAAATAATAAAATTATATCTAGTGGAATAAATTAATCCCTTACAATATCTTTTAAAGGGTTACTTTTGATAAGAGAATATTTATGCGTTAAAAAAATAAAAAAAAAATTGGCCAAAAAATAAAAAAGTTAATTGCTTCCCCCATGTTTTCTATATATTTTATACAAATACATTTATAAAAACAATTACCCTATTTATAAAATGGCTTTGTCTTCAAAATTGAAAAAAAAAACAATTTATACCGAACAACTATTTTTTTCCTGAGTCAATTACCGTACAAACATATCAACATCATATTTAACCTACACTTTCTCCAAATATAATGGGTTGTACGGTCACTGATCCCAATAAAAATAAGACATTAATAAGTTTTATTATTTTAATTTTCTAGCTTAAATTCTTTGTATTGATTTCACATGATAAAAAATTTTATTCAATAGACAATTATAATACACATAATTAGAAAATGTATAATAAAAATACTAATACATATTTATTATGAACAATTAATTACATGGTGTACTTGCCATCACATGCACATGATATGTAAGCAAGAAAGACATTAAACAAAGTAACCCCCTCACAGATAATTAAATAATGATATTTATAGGGCTTTGATTTTGAATTAATTAACTACACTTAATCCTTGGAATATAAATCCAAATGGAATATTGGCTTTTACTTTCATTAATTAATTCTCTCTACCCCATTTTGTTGTTAAATACAAGTTTGGAGTTCATATTTTTTCCCTTATCAAATATGACATGATCATTACATAAATCTACAAATAAAAGACTTTGAATCACATATTTTAATTATCTTTTAAACGTATTATGGATATTAACAAAATAGTCAGAAATACTAATTAATAATTAATAATAATTATGGTTTAACCCCATCCTTATTAATGACAATTATGAATATAATGTTGAGGGTGTCAAACATAATAGACAAAAGCAGCTTATACAAAATATTATGTATTAAACAAATAGACATGCCAGCTAAAATAATATACTAATCCTTCCCACAACCTTTTTCTTAATAATAATTAATATCCAACTAATTTTTAATTAGGCTAACTCTTTTGTCTTCTATCTTCTTTTTTTTTTAATTTCTCTTATAGCATTTTAAATTAGGTTATTTTTTAGGCATAACAACGATTTAAACTAATTTAGTTTGGGAATTGAAAACTTTATTCTACTACCTGCATTACTGTATACTCAAATTTTGAATCTAATATCTTTTTTTGTTTTCTACCTTTTCCTATCCATCATGAACTTTATCGGACAATATTGATACCATGAGACCCTCTTGTCTTTTAGTAATCATTATTGAATGCTAGCTTTTTAAACGAATTTATAAGAAGAGTCCACCTTGATCATTTAATTACCTAACGTTTTTTTTTTGTTAATTTTATAAAATGTATTTTATTTTCCCCTTCATTGATTCTATAATATGGTTAACAAAGATACTAACATTAAAATTTTGAATATTAATAAAAAATATTTATATATTAGGTTCAATTTTAAAAAATACTAATGAGTGACAACGTTAGAATTAAAGTATTGGAAAATTATGTTATAAAAGAAAGGGATCAAGCTTAAATTTTTTATAAATTTAAAGGATTAAAATATACATTTTTATCAAATTTTTATATTGATAACATTTTATCCCCGATAAAATGTGTATAAATTCATGATGGAGGATAATATCATACAATTTCATCACAAATAATTAATATTCTTAAATTATCACTATTGGGCCCATGTTTGGGGAAGAAGGCCCAATTAATTAAAAAAAACTGTGGGCCATGGATTCGCACGTGGCGTACATCATATCATTAAAGGAGATGAGCATGACAAGCGGAACGGAAGGAAAGCAGAGAAGTGGGAAACGGAGACGGAAGCGTGTTGGCCTCTCTGGAAATTGCTTCTCAAGTTTCTATTTGATTTTGACTCTCTTTCCCACTGCTTTTCATTCAATTATTTCCTTCGTTTCGCTCCTTCTTCTGATTGCTTTGTAATTATATCTTTTCCTGGGTTTTCTGTATATATTTTTCCTTTCTCAGAAAGAGCTATTGAATTGGAAAGATCTGAACTTCGAGTGTTCGCGCTTCACCCGTATCGTCAACACACACAATGTCATACGCCTACCTTTTCAAATACATCATAATCGGTGATACCGGTAATTTCTCTTTCTCCCCCCCCCCCCTTTTTTAATTTCGATTAATTTTAGTCATGAGAAATTCTGGGTTTGAGAATTACTTTGCTTAACAATCGGACTAGTTTTGCTTCCTGATCTGGGGTTGCTTAATTTCATTAGTTAAATCTTAATCCCTTTGCCTTTTGTAACGTGTTTGATTTAATTATCGGTGAATCATCTTAATGACTTTTCTGGTTATTACGGATTGTCTACTTCATGAAGAATTGTAGAATTCGTCTACCTTAATTCAAAGCTATGAATGATATATGATTTATTTCCCATTTATTACTGATAATTGAACATTGTTTTTGATAAAGACAATAGACACAAAAATACTTGGTTCTGTTTCTTCACCATAACACGGCTTTAAAGAATTTTTGTGGCGATGTTGAAGTATTTTGTATTCCGTACATCATTGGACGCTGCGGTGCTTTTAGGAGGATCTAGTGCTGCAATGTGTTCTTTGTAGTAGTTTTCGTTTCTATTTATATTGTAATTGTAACTGTAATAGGAAATTTAGTTCATGACTTTATCTATTGGGGACTGAGCCACGATTTTTCTCACTGCAGGTGTAGGGAAGTCATGTCTTCTACTTCAATTCACTGACAAGCGATTTCAACCGGTACATGACTTAACCATCGGTGTTGAATTTGGGGCCAGGATGATTACAATTGATAATAAACCCATCAAATTGCAGATATGGGATACGGTCTGTTCCCCCTTTCCTATACTTGAACTTTATCCAAACTCTTGAGTAGTTTAAATCTGTGATTCTGTATGACATATTTTACTTTTCATTTAAGCAATTGCCAATCAGTTGTGATATTTTTAATTGAGCATCTTCTGTTGGGGAATTTAGTTGCTGTCTAGTCCTTTAGAGGGTCGGGTATGTCTTCTCTAAATAATATATGTGGTTGGAGCTGATGATCTCATATTACTAATTATTATATGTTGAACTGTGGTTGCCATGGCAGTTAGGAATAAGTATTGTGTAGAAGGGTATAGTGGTTGCCTTATCTTATTTTGATCGAATCATTTCTGTTTGTTCTAATAGCTTTGTTGATCCCAACATGCTTGTTTCGGTAACTATAACGCCAAGAATATTTCAGCGTGTCCTATTTTTGTGTTAGGTTTATGGTACTGAGTGTGCTTGTAATATGTCAGGCTGGTCAAGAATCCTTCAGGTCTATTACAAGGTCTTACTACAGGGGAGCTGCAGGCGCACTGCTCGTCTATGATATAACCAGGTATCTTCAAATTTGAAGGTGTCTCACAATTTACTTGTACGATAATTGATTTTTAATTTTGTGGCATGGAATGGGTGAATATATCTGGAATTATTGAGGGAGAACATGTGTTGTTAATCAAAGAACGAAATATTGTTGGAGGGGGAAAAATAACAATGGTGCTAGACATTGTTTTTTAAGTTTTTATGGTTAAGGGTTGATTTGCCAATCTTCTATTCTTCTGGACTGTTGGATTTTCCCTACTCTTGTTTGAAATTGATTTTGCTTGATGTGTTGTTGCTTCATGCATCTTTTGTGCAGTTTTTATTTTCATATCGTGTTTATTGGCAAATTACACGTTGGACAATGTGAAAGTTTCTGACCTGTGTCTTATCAATAGGAGGGAGACATTTAACCACTTGGCTAGCTGGTTGGAAGATGCAAGGCAGCATGCCAATGCAAATATGACAATCATGTTGATTGGCAACAAGTGTGATCTTGCTCACAGAAGGGCAGTGAGCACTGAGGAAGGCGAACAGTTTGCTAAAGAGCATGGGTTAATCTTCATGGAGGCCTCAGCAAAAACGGCTCAGAATGTTGAAGAGGTCAAAATTCTCGTTATATATATGTGTTTGTTGAAAGCCGAAAACCCTGTTCCCCCCAAAAAGGTTGAATTTTGGATCATCTTAATCTAGCAAAGCTTTCTGATGTAACCTGTCCTCATGCAGGCATTCATAAAAACAGCTGCAACCATATACAAAAAGATTCAGGATGGAGTTTTTGATGTATCAAACGAGGTTAGTCTCCTTTGTTTTTTTAAGGTTTCCTGACATATCCTGTTATGATCTTACAAAGTAGAGGATTGTTGTGAATAATGATTTTGAAGTCAACTATAATGTCCCATATTGATGATCTATTATATGGTGGCAGTCTTACGGAATAAAAGTGGGATACGGTGGAATTCCCGGACCATCTGGAGGCAGGGATGGCTCGTCTTCCCAGGGTGGAGCCTGCTGCAGTTGAAGTGGAACATAAACTATTTGGTTTAATTTGGATTCTCTTGTGTTTTTATTATTTCTATTTTTTATAACTTGGGTATGGATATTAATCATCTTTGACGCCATTTATAAAGTGAGATAATGGTATAATATATAGTATGGGGCTGAACTGAACCACCTGGTGTAATTGATTAATTAGTTGTTTCCGTATTCTTAGACATGTTGATAAAGAACTGTTCATTTGTTGAAATACAAGCCTGATTCCTCTCTTGTGAATTTGGCTAAACTTGCAAGTCCTTGATTTTGCAGCCACATCAATTTTGTTTTGTAGCAATCTATTTTTCCTGAGATGAGTGAGTGAGATTGGTGAACGTAGCATTGCTTGCTCACACACCTAGTCTAACATTATGAGTAGTTCGCAAACTACAATTCATATTTATTGATTTTATTCAAAAACTTTATAATGTTTTTGTTTTATTCCTTATCTCTTTCATCAACGTGTTATAAGGTTTGGCATTTTTTTGTTTGGTTGGGGGGGGGGGGGGGGGGGGAACCGTGGCTGGCAGGTTGTATGATATGCATGTTTTGGTTTTGTATTGTTTGGCTTATGTCTTCCACCTTCTTCAGTCTCCTAGTGAGAGTAATCTGTTTTTGAATTCTGAGTGAAGAAACCGGTGTAAGACTTTGTGTTAGGAGTAGTTATAATCTCATTAGTCAATTGCTTAGATATTTGGTAATTATAATTTAGAAAAGATGTTGGATACTAATTAATAATATAAAATAAATAATTAAATGTCAGTTTTGAGAATAGGTATAAAACAGTGACAGGCAATGGTTATTGGGGGAAGATTTAGCCTATACGTACAAATATAGCTTTGTTTTAAGTAATAATTGTAACGCCTAATCATACGTTTATATATAAAGAAGCGCATTTGAGATGTCTTTAGGCTTGCCCCAAACTCATGGTAAGTTTGGCGCGCACGTGCGTATGTGTGAAGGACTAGAATATGTGATAACGAATAGTTGACTATATAGGGTAAATTTTAAATTAAAATTGTAATATTCTTGTTAACATATTAAAAGAATTACATGTATTTCCTTAAAACTAAAATTATAATTATATCAATTATATCTGATAAAAAATTATATAAATTATAAATAAATAAAAAGAGATATTCATAACTTATATTATAAAGAAAAATTAATCATTCATTCTTAAATTTTAGCTCAATTATAACTCATTTAAAATTTTGATTTAATGCAACCCATCCCTATGTATTTTTAAAACTTAGGGGATTAAAAATTTAATTAGTTAAAATTATAAATATTAAATTATAGTAAAATAAAGTTTAAGTACTTCTGTTCAAAAAAAATAAAAAAAAGTTGAAGTACTAAATTTTAATTAAATTAAAATTATAAAAATTAAACAGTATTAAGTTAAAGTTTAAAATTTAAAGATTAAAAATTTTAAATAGTTAAAAGTAAAAGAATTGAGTTACACGTAGGAATCAAATGTTTAAACTTTCCTTTATATAATTATAAAAGTATTTTGTTACACGTAGGTAACGTTTCTTTTTAAGATTTTGTGTCCACAAAATTAAATAATTTTTTAAACATAGAAAACAAATGTCTTAAATTAAATTTTTAATTTGGGTGTCCTTAACTAATCTATTAATATGTCACGTATTTTGCTTTGAAAACAATATAATAATGAAATTGGGCTTAAATGATAACAAAGTGATAATATATATATATATATAAAAGAAAATTCTCGATAGTTTTCTACTCCCTTTGGTTCATATAATAAGAGCCTAATATTCTTAAGTATAAGTACGTTTAAAAAGTTTTTACATTTTATGATAGATTTAAGACTTAATTGTAATTTTTTTATCTATGTGATTTAGTCTAATTAGCTGTTTGATAAAGGGGATTTAGAGAGAAGGGAAGGACAGAAAATTTTTCTAAATTAGATTTAAAAAAAATTAAGGAAGTAGAGTCAAAAGTTTTTAATTAATTTTTCTTATTCTTTAATTTTTATCTAACACCTTCTCTCTTTTTAAAATTTTATAACTCAACTTCTCCAATTTTTCTAAATCCTTTTTAATTAGAAAATTTTTCCCTCCCCTCCAAGTCCCTCTTATCAAATAGCCCTAAAGCAACAAAAACGACATGAATCCTTAATTTCATACATCATACAAAGTAGTATAGATCACCATTCCAAGTTGCGTATTTTGGCCACACAAGCATTTGGTGATCATGCATATTACGGGAGTATATATCCTAAATAAACTCACCAATCTCTCTCTCTCTCTCTATATATATATATAAAAGCCCCACAATGCATGATATCGTGAAGCTAAGTAATTAAGTAGCTTAATTATAATCAGTGAAATGGCAGGAGGTTTTTCTTCCATGATTGGCATAGGAGCTATTATGATGGTGGTGGCCATACTTGCTGTAAATGTGAAGACATCAAGCTCTGAATTAGATCCCGATTTTTGCTTTGATGTTGTTGCTGATTATGTCTATGGCTGCACTAATTTCTTCTCGGGATCTGAAGCTAAGCCTGATGACGAGTGCTGTAATTGGTTCAGGACCAATTCCAATGTTTCTGCAGAGTTTCTTGTTTCTGTATGCCAATGCTTCACGCAGGAATATGGCTGCACTTATCATCCTAATCTCAATCTCAACATTTCTAAACAATGCAATTTCTCTTTCCCTGTCACCCTCCCTGCTATCAATGATGATAATTGCACCTTGTAAGTTACCCTACCTACTTACTATTTCAATTTACATGCATGCATGCATGTTTGTTATTATCAAGTTTCATTTGATTTCTTAAGAGTAATTAACCAAATGAGTTCAGAGATTAATTTATAACCGATTCATTCATGACTTTTCTTTTGGTTTTGTAGGCTGGGATCGTTACAGTGAATCTAGTCTTCGCTGAAATGGAGCCACAAACTTAACCTGCTATATATATAATCTTATAACTCTAAATAATGTATTATGGGGATGAAATTTCCAATATATACTCGTGTTCTGTTTTGAAATTAATGTCATATGGTATGTTAGCTATTAAATAAATTCAAGTATTTTAATTTAATCATTAACATAAATACGAGCACAAAAAACTATTTTGGTTAAAATGGAAGGAATACGTACGTACGTACGTACGTACATACGTACATACGTACATACATACATACATACATACGTACATACATACATACATGCGTGTGTGTGTGTCCCTTTTCTATGCTTATTCATTTGATGGAAGGCAAAAGCTACCAAATGGGTCCAAAAGAAAAAAAATTGTTGGAAAGAATGGTTCTGTGAAGAAGAGTAGAAGGAAAAGAGACGAAGGAGAAGAAAGTTATTCACAAATGTCTTCAAGGCGTGAGAGAGAGTGAGACAGGGACAGAGAGATCGCTTTGGAAGGCTTCCGCTCGAATCCTAGAGCTCCAAAATAGTTGAGACTAAAGTTTACGAGTATGTAGAGAATAAAATTTTAAATAATTAAAATTATAATAATTGAATTACAGTAAATTAAAATTTAAATATTAAATTTTAACTAAATTAAAATTATAAAAATTTATCAATACTGAGTTAAAGTTTATAAATTAAATTATGGTTGAGTTAAAATTATTTGAATCAATATAATTCTAAATATATTTTGTTATATGTACGTAACCTTTCTTTTTAAGATTTTGAGTCAAAAAATTAAATATTATTGTTTTAAGCATTAGAAACAAATGTTTTTATATTTTTTAATTTGGTAGAGAGAGAGTAATATTTTTTAGTCCTATTTACGAGTCACATTATTAAATTTTTCATATAAATATATAATTTTATTTTTAATTTATTATTGTATAAACTTTATTCTCATGAAAAATAAAGGTAAAATTAAAAAGTTATTAAATTCTAAGGTAGAATTAATGATGTTTAAGATTTTTTTATTTTGATAAAATATATTGAAAATAATTTGTAAATAATATTTAAAAATAGCTTAGTCTGCAGCATCTTGGACTTTCTAAATTGCTTTTAAATTTCTACTCATCTATTAATACGTCACATACTTTTGTTAAAAAAAAAACAAGAATGATGGACCCAATGTGGTTCAGTTTATTCAAGATGTGTGGAGGGATCCGATGCGAATAAAGGAAGTAAATAAAACTTTTTGGGTAATGGTTCCGAAGATTGAGAATCCTGAATTGTTACCCATTTTAGGCCAATTGCACTTTGTAATGTTATTTACAAAGGGGTTACTTAGATTATTGTTCAAAGGTTGAAATGTGTAATGGATAAGCTTGTGTCACCCTATCAAGCAAGCTTTGTACTGGGGAGGAGCATACATGATAATACTGTGACAGCAAGAATGAAAGCGTTCTTAAATGATAACAAGGTGATATAATATATACTCGTGTGAGAAAATTCTCAACAGTTTAGCAACAAAACTACTCTAAAACAAAACTAATAAAAGAAAGAAACGTAAACGTAAGACTAATATATCCGAAGTAAACGTAAGACTTGGTCTTAGTGTACTAGTAAACGTAAGTCGAAGGGTTTCTCATTTATTGTACATTAAGAAGACTTCCGTGACAGCACATTCAACGACGACATACGCTGAACCTGAACTCTTCGAACTTCAGATAAACAATGCAGAAGTTATCCGCCGTCATCTGCTTTGATCAGTAAGTAGTAGATGTGTTTAGATAAGAGTTTAGAATACATAGAAAAAAAAACTTTTAGATAACTTTTAGAAAGAAGCTTTTGGAGAAGAGTTTATAGAAAAAAAAATAGTTTTAAATAAATGAATGTTTAGATAGTAATTATTAAAAGAACTTTTATAATTAAAAAATTATTAGAAAGGGTATAATTTTATTAAAAATATGAGAGAGGAGAGAGGGTATAAAAAAATAAGGGTAAAATAGTAATTAGGTAGTCTATAATTTTTTTATTGTTATAGAAATTAGTCTCAGTAGCTTATCTAAAATTTTAGTTTTAAATTATAATTTAGTTCAAAAATTCTTTTAGACAAATATAGCTGTTTATTTTGATTTTTCTCAAAATTATAGTTTAAACTCAAAATCTATTTAAAATTATAGTTTTGAGAGTTATCAAACAAGCACATAGTAAAGATTTCCCATTGTTTTCATACACACACGCACATTATTTATTTTATTTTTAATCATCATGTATATATAATATTTATTACGTTCAGTTCAATGTAAAATGCTGCTTTTATGCGAACAATGTAAAACGAAACCAAACCTTGTAGCTTGTGTTTTTATTTATTTTATTTTTAATCATGATGTATATATATGCATGTATGTATGGGTGCGTGTTTTCTGGGAATGCATAATTATTAAACTATTATAACCGTAGTCAAATTATACAGTGTCAATATATTAAAATTGGTAAATATGATCCCCTATTAGCTAGTACTATCATTTGATTTTAATATAAGATATAGTTTATAGTGCAAGTTAGAACTAACACAAAAATGAGAGCCTATGTACTTGTGCAACTTAAACCGTAAGGCAAAGTTAGCTTTTGAAGAGTTGAAAGGAAGAAGAGAGAAAATCTGAGATAGAACGAAATGTAAATAAGAGAGAATAAGTAAAAAGAAAGCATGATCAATCAATAAATTCAAGAGAATTAAGTCATCTTGCCAATCAGTTTTTTTTAGGTTAAAATGGAGCCGAATCATTATTCAACTATTTTAAATACTTTGATTATGTAATTTCACTCTTAAAGTATTTAAAATAGTATAATCAAACAATATGAAAAGAAGAAAAATAATAATTTATATTATAGAATTTTGAACAATATGAAAAAAATACCATGAATTATTTTACTTACTGGCTGAAAATGTGTAAGGAAAAAGAAAAAAAAAGTTTGAACAAAGTAAAAAGATGGCCACAAATTATTTTACCTATCTATAAACATTGAAGAACCCATAAAAATAAACAAGAAAGAAGGTATTGTATATTTTAAAGCACCAGGCGGATTTTAAAAAATATTTTAACGTATTGGACGCCCATAAATTACTTTAGAATACTAGGCTTACCTAAAAAACTACTTTAAAATACTACTGGACACATATAAAAAAATATTTTATAATACTGGGCATACTATAAATTACTTTAGGATACTAGACGTATCTAAGAAAATATTTTAAGTCACTATGCTCATCTTAACCTCATAAACAAACGTTTTTCAATTTTTAATTTGGTATCCTTGACTCAACTATTAATAATACTACGTCGCATACTTTGTTTTTAAACAGTAATTATCTTTGCTTAAATTAATGATAACAACGTGATAATATAAATAAGAAAATTCTCAATAGTTGTGTAGAAGTATATATAGGAATCATGAAACGTCTCAAACAAAACTCTAAAAGCAACAAGAACTCCATGAATCCTTAATTTCATACATCATACAAAAAAGTATAGAGCACCATTCCAAGTTGCGTATCTCTCTCTCTCTCTCTATAAGTTCCACAAAGCATGATATCGTCAAGCAATGAAGTAGCTTAATTATAATCATAAGTGAAAATGGGAGGAGCTAGTTACATGATTATGATGATGGTGGTAGTGGCGGCGGCGGCGTCGCCCATTTTATTAGCTGTAAATGTGAAGACATCAAGCTCTGAATTAGATCCGGAAGAATGCGAAGATGTTCTTGAGTATATCGAGGCGTGTGCTTCTTTCTTCTCGGGATCTCAACCTAAGCCTGATTACCAGTTCTGTGATTGGTTCGGGGCTTATCCCAATTTTTCTGCAGATTATCTGCTTGATGCATGCCAATGCCTCAAGGAAATTGGCTACATTTATCATCCTAATCTCAATATCATCACTCAACAATGCAATTTCTCTTTCCCTTTCACCCTTCCTCCCATTAATGATCATAATTGCACCTTGTAAGTAACCCTATCTACTTTTTCATTATCAAATTTTAATTTCTATTAATATTTAAAGATTAAGTTATAATTAGATTAAATTATAAAATATGGTGACTTTTCTTTTGGTTTTGCAGGTTGGGCTCGTCACATTGAATCTAGTCTTCATTGAATGGACCCACAAACTTAATTATTATATATATATATATATATATATTCAACTATTAAATAAATATTCAACTATTTTATTTAGGGGAGGCTAGGGGAAGAAAATTGTGGAAATAACCAAAAAATATTGATCTAATAGCAATTGGTGAAAAAGATTGAAATTACAGCTATTAAAAGACACAACATAATCATTAACATAGAGTTAGTCTAGGATATAAAGTCCTATTAAATTTTTCTAAGTCTCTTGGTAATAGGATGAGAAAATAAAATAAATCGGTTAGTTTGAATGTGACAATCTCCTTAGAATATAATATATAACATTAGGTTGTGGTGTGTGTATATATCAGTTTATAAATATAAGAACCTAATATGATATAGTTCCTAATAGGCCTTCTCATGAATGGTGTGAAGGATTCAAGGCCCTGGAAAGCAGTTATGCATTTGGTCGTGTTGCTGTATGCGAGGGTTGTTAGTTTCTTTATATTTGTTATTAATCATTTAATTTTTATTATAAATTATCTTATTTTACTTGTTAATGATGGACAATTGCATTTATGAACGTTGTTAATTTCTTTATATTCATTGTTAATTGCCTAATTTTTATTGGAAATCATCTTATTTTATTTAATAACGTAGATTTGGAGACTTGAAGTTATTTTGTTACTTATATTATTTTTTGCCCTATATAATTGAAATGCTTGGATGGCTGGTCATCAACGTGAGATTTCTGTCCAGCCACCCCCGACAGTGGTCGGATCTCTGGTGACTGGCCACTGGAGTTTCGGCTAAGGTTGACATCTTTTTATAAAAATAAAATATTAAAGGTTTTAATGTATTTTCACCTATAAAACTTAATTTCATTTTAGTTAAGGGGTGCAGTGAAGTTTCAAAAAGGTTTGGAGGAAATTAAAAATAAATTACATACCAGATGATGTGCAGTAATTTTTTTCCTTTTTGTTACTTGGTTTTCACGAGTTATCATTTTAGGCATCCCTTGTACCAAAAAAAAAACAAAACAAAATTTAGGCATCCCTTTCACATCAATAATAGAAGTAGTACTACCGATCGTTTATAGATTTAACTAGTAAAGGGGTAAGACATGCGATAATTTAGAGTATATTCAATCTTTGGGGAATACCACTTTGTTATAGTTCTAGTAGTAGTACTTGAGGAGATATCCTAACTCTTAAGTATTTAGATTTAGGCCTGAGAGTAATAGATAGCTCGTCCTACCTGATATTAGTATCGCTTAGGAAAAAGAGAGACTTCGTCCTACTCTTAGATCGTGGGTGAGCCAACACTTTTTTAAAAAAATTTATACAAAAAAATAATAACCTAAGTAGTACTACGTTGTGATAAAGTCCAAAACATAGCTATCATCATGATAGATGTGCGCCTCAACAAACATTTGCATATGAGCAAAGAAAGGGACAAGATGGGTGTTTCTAGAACAACGTATATATTCTACTTCACTTGTGTTTAATTAGATGCATTAGGGCAAGCGTGAGTACACACACATATAATTTCAAAATATATTACTCCTTTTCAGCTATTAAATTTAAAGCGCTCCTTGATTGAGATTTTACCATGTTCAAAAGTATATATAAGTTTAATTTATGTAAAACGAATATCTATATGAAAAAAATTAATGCAGTACTCTTTGTTTAAAAAGAATATATTATCTCTACTTTTTAATATAAGAGTTAGCTGACTTTTTTAAATATATTAAAAAAATTAAATAAATCAGTTAATTATAACTAATATAAGAGTTAGTTAATTAATTTAGGTAAATTAATAAGTTTATAGTATGAATTTATCTTAAAAGATTATATTTGGTCATAATTAACTTATTTAATTAAATTTTTTAATTTACACAAAAAAATAAAATTAACTTACTTAATTAAATTTTTTAATTTATATAAAAAAATAATTAACTCTTA
The DNA here is from genome assembly GCA_037074615.1 of Leucaena leucocephala. NCBI lineage: Eukaryota > Viridiplantae > Streptophyta > Magnoliopsida > Fabales > Fabaceae > Leucaena > Leucaena leucocephala. Next base: position 14,655,856 of record CM073550.1, read on the forward strand.
TATTAAAGAATATATTATGAAAACAATCTATAAACTTTTATCGGAAAATTACAGCTAGTTAATTGGGGACACATGCATTGCCTAAGATAGACACAGGAATTCAAGAATTAACTTAACAATCTAAACAAGTTCATCATAATCCTAAAGGAAAACAAATTAAAACACTAGTTTTAATTATATAATACATAAACATCCTAAACCTTAACACCACCAACAGTTATAGGACTTCTCACAAAATGCTTTCCATCAGACCAAGTTATCCTTCCGAATGTAGTCGAAGGACCATGTCTTGTAACTTGAATTGTCAAAGTAAAACTTCTCTCTTCACCAACCTTGTCGAACTTCAAGGTCTTAGGTTCCACACGAATGGCTAGACCAGGAGGTGAGAAGACTCGAGCCACGAAGGTGGCTGGTGAGCCAACGTTCTTGAGGGTTCTGTTCACCTTGACGGAATCATAGAGAACAGGGATGGTTATAGAAGGGTAATTGAAGTTGAGGATATTGTAGTTGTAAGGACACTTGTATGGAGCATCATAGAATAATCTTAAAATTGTGGCGTTGTAATTAAGGCCACACATGAGGTCGAGGTAGTCGTTTAAGGTTAAGTCGTAGACCAAGCCAGGGTCAATGGCTATGTTTGGCCGTATGTGGCCTGAGCCATAATCAAATGGGGTTGCTTTCTTCATCATTGTGTCGTAGTAATCACTTGCAGCAAGCATTGGGTGACCAGTGCTGTCCGTTGTCTTCGCTGTAAAAACAACATTCATTAGTAGAACCGAAGTTATTCATGCTATATATATCTCTACATTAATTGGAGGGGGTAGAGAGAGAGAATGAATAACTATAATATCTTTTCTTTCAGTTTCATTACTGTAAGAAAAAAAAAACTTGAGGTGGTTGCTGTTTTGAGCATAGTTGTTAAAAGGATAGTCCATCTCAAAACACTAGTTTGTTAGGCGAGACAACCGCTTGCAATTATCTCGATAGGCTTATAACAATGCACCTCCATTCAAAAGTCGATGTCCCTAGTGGTTCCAGACCAGGGCCTAGGGCATTTCACTCAATCTTTTGTCAATCAAAATCCTCAATGGAAGGCCTTTGTAACATCCCAAATTTTGATAAAAGTGATTTATACAGAATTGTTAAGGTCAAGAATATTTTTCTAAAATTAAAAAAAAATCTTAAAGGTAGAATTTTAAAGAAAGAATAATTGTTAAAAAAGATTTTAGAACTTAGAAAAATTGAGAAAAATTCATAAAATAAATACTTTGGGGATTTAGAAAATTATCGAAAAGTTTATTTCTCCAAATGAGGCTTAGATAAATAAAAAGCTAATTTTCAAATTTTTAAAGCTATATTTTTTTGAAAAATTAAAAAAAAATAGTTAGAGATTATCATTTTATAGACTCCTAAAGTTTTAAAAATGTTCAAGTTAAACTTAGAATCTTTGAATGCATGTTTTGTCAGGTTGTGATATCATACAAATGTTTTGAAAGTGTCAAAATGGTGATTTAAGTGGTGTTTAAAATCTAGAAAATAATTTGGAACCAAAGCTAATGGCTGTCCCAAAATTTTGAAAGGACTCTAGTTTGCAAATGTCAAGGAAGTTGTATAATAGTAGTGTTGTTTTGATGGTAGAATTAAATGATTGTTGGAAATTGGAATTTAGATGCTGAAGTGTAACTAATGTTATTCTTTTGAGACATATACAAGTAAGGAACAAGTGCCATAAATTGTTTCAATATCTCTAAGCTATGTTTAGAAGCTCCTAGGAGCGAGGTGTTTTAAGACAATAAAATGGAATTTTAACAACTCTTTTTCATTGTCCTGCTCGGCCAAGTTCAATGGCAGCAAGGAGGATTGGAGTTTTATAGAATCGGATATTGCAATGAGTTTAAAAGAAGTAAGGGAGTAGGGTTAAGCTCTATGCTTAAAGATAATAAGCAAGTTTGAAAATTAAGGAAAATAATGGAGTTAAGAGTTAAGCTCATGTGAGAGTGTGCATTTATATATAGACTACAGGATTTGATATTTGCACGAGACTACTAAAGAACTAGGTATTAATTCTTTATCTTTATATCTGTATGTAATTAATTCTGCTTATTTGTTTATACTGTATAGTATGACATGCACAAAACATGGTTACAATTTGGGATGACTGGTTGCTCTTAGAGTTGAGCTATACTTAGAAAAAAATACCAGCATGACTAGTAGTTATTAGGATAGCACTGTTTCAAGTATCTGTATATGATAATTGACAATATTTATATTGGTATGAGATATTAGATGGCTTTTTTGCATGCTTTATTTAATTTTGGCATATTTGTATGAAAGAATTATGTTACTACTGAGATTTGAGTCTCATCATTTTTCTTCTATAATATACAGCAAAGGCAAGTGGCTCAAAAGCAAGAGGCACTGATAGATAAAGTTAATTTGAGAAAGTTGAAGCTAGAATAGCTATAGAAATTTATATTTTGATTAAGTTAATTATATTTTTGATTAAACCATGCTAGGCTTGTATATAAACTGTTGATATATATATATATATATATAAATTATATAATGGATTATGTAATCCTTTGTAAGAGGAAGTACAAATCTTCGCCGGAGACAGGTGAGTGCAATCAACACGGATGGTCAAATGGTGGTATTAATATTAAGGTTTAGATTAGTTATAGATGATATAGTATTTATGGGTTAGTTGATGTGTTATTTTAGAACCCAGTTTTAAGTTTATGCATAATTTTTAAATGAGGTTTAAGAATTTAAACTAAATTCAACTTTGAAAGAAAATTTAGTTATAGATTTTCAAAATTCTCAGAAAGTCTCATTCCTTTAAAAAGGAAGAGCCTTTTGATATTTATAAAGTTTAAAAACTTTGGCTTTTTGTGGGACTATTTAAAGCTCTCTACGGAGAAATTTTTAGAAGTTCCTTTATATAAGGTGTCTATAATTTGTTTCACCCTCTCAATAAAATAGACTCTCCATAAGAGGCCCTCTCTGTGAGATTAGCCTCTCAACGAAAGAGACACTTCACTCAGCCTCAACCTCTTGCAGGTAAGGAGCCTCCATGGGTAGTTCTCTATGTGAGAGCAGTCTCTCAATGAAAGTAGTGATATTATAAGAACAAAAAAGGGTGTATGAATGAAGAAAAAGCTATAAAAATGAACAAAAAGTGATTAGTGTAGGTAGTTTTAAATTCACAACAAAAAAAGATGATGAACTTACATGTTGTCATGATAGCAGATTTAATAGCGGCAGGACTCCAATGAGGATATAGAGTTTTGAGAAGGCCAACAACTCCAGCAACATGAGGACAAGACATAGAAGTACCAGACAGAAGATTATAAGAAAAGTTTCGACGATTATCAAAATCTAATCCTGTAAGGGAAACAGCAGGCGAATATGAAGCCATAATATTCACCCCAGGAGCAGTAATATCAGGCTGCAAAACCAAAAGTGACAATAAGTTTTAGCCAAAGAGCAAAAAACAAACATTTCACTGGCATGAAGAAATCAAAAATTAACCTTGAGTATCTCTTGTACAAATGGACTTGGTCCTCTAGAGGAGAAACCTGCTACTGCAGGAGCAGGCTTGGAGTTGAAGACGTCAGAGGGTGGATGAATAGTTGCCCTAGGATTTTTGGATGATTTGAGGTAAGCAAACAGAGAAAGAGCGTCTTGGTATTTAATGTGTGATGCCGGAAGCATATGCATATCAGGTTCAATGCCTTCACTCTTACTGCTACTACAAAGAATCATTGCAGCTGCACTAGCTTGAAACGCTTCATACCCCTTCTCAATTTTGTCACCAGAACCATCTTCGCCACCTGTCATGCAAACCAAGATCTTCCCCTTCACCTTCTTCGGATCTATTGTCCCTACTAAACACAATTTGCTGCACAACGTACACAAACAATGATGTTCGTTCTTTGGATTAGCTGTGGAGATCGTAGTACGAGATTGTAAATATGTCAGAGAGAAATTAATTAGTTCTCACGCATCATCCATGGTTGAATTAGCCCTCCTTGCCTCCGTGCCGGCAATGACCGAGTAGAACCTGCCGCCTTGCGGTAATGCTTTAGAAAGGCTTGCTCCCTGATATTACACGTTGAATTAGAAAAGCAAAGTGTTAAAGAATTAAGGACAAAAAGATAATGAAGCTTTACAATACATGCGCGTATGTGTGTGAGATCGATCTCAGAATGATTACCTAATCTTAACAAACAAATAAGAAAAATGTATACCACAAAGATATTTCCATTCTGGAGTTGAACTCGAGCTTGGAAGTCTCTATCGATGGTGCTAGCAGCTACTGTGAAAACCCAAGGTGCGTTATTGAGGACAGTTTGTGCTACGGGACCATCATTTCCGCCAGAGCAGATGACATTAATGCCGTTCTTGTAGGCATGAAAAGCGCCAATTGAAAAAACATCTCCAGAGTAACTCGGAGGGCCTGGACTTCCAAGGGACAGAGAAATGACATGTACGCCGTCGTGTAAGGCCATATCAAAGGCGGCGAGTATATCGGGATCTGTGCAGGAGAGTTTCGAGGGGACATTCAGATCCGGCCAGCAGACCTTGTAGGTGGCAACTCTGGCCATCGGGGAACCGCCGGAGGCAGTACCGTTGGCCAAGCGGCCAAAGATATTGACGCCGGGAACGAAGCTGCCACCTGCTGTTGAGAGGGTGTGAGTGCCATGGCCATCGTAGTCTCTTGGAGTGTGAAGTTTAGGGTCCTTCCGTGCTTCACTTGAGTTTCCCTCAGCATCGCTTAGAAAACCCTTGTTGAAGTACCTTGCTCCTATCAACTTCCTGCATTCAATCATAACCCATCGTAATGTCAATACGTGATCGTGATCCTATAATTAGTTGAAAATTTGGTGATATTAATAATAATACCTATTACAACGAAAGCCTAAGGGGTCTTTAGGAACATCACAAGCTCCTTTCCAGCCGGAAGGTATGGGTCCCATTCCCTCATCAGAAAAGCTTTGAGATTCAGGCCAAACACCTGCACTTAATCACAATTTCATCATATTCATTAATAATCATGATTTATATTAATTAATAGAATTTATAATTACCAGTGTCGATATTTGCAATAATAACGTCAGCACCCAATCTTGCCCTCTTGAAGATGGAACCTCGCAGGGCCACACCATTAGCGTCTGTCTGGTGCATGAATTCCCACGAACGAGTTGTGTGTAATTCTCTTTCTTTGCTTTCGAATACCTTCAACACTTTTGGATGTCCTGTTTATATATATATATATATATATATATATATATATATATATATATCATAAATATGCGACGAACAAATTCAATATATCTATCAAAATCATCTTAAGACTTTTTTAGGTTGGTTAAGTAAACTTAATAAATCGATTAATTATAATTAAATTTAACTTTTAAGATAAATTTTTATTATATATTTATTAATATAGCTAAATTAGTTTACTAATTATTATTATTTTCTGTGAGTACTAAATTAATTCTTACTTACTTTCGATTTCATCAACTAATTTTTCATCCAAAACGGCGGCAAAAGCATTGATGAATCTTGTATAGGAGTATATCATTCCTTCTTTTGCTGCTTCCTTTGAACTACGACAATTTCACCTCATAATAATTAGTGAAGAAATAAGATAACTTAAGACGATTAATGGCAATTAATTAAAAAATAGAATAATTAATAGATACCCTCCCAAGAAAGATCCAAGGAGTTCATGGTGAGATTCAGTAACTCGCTCCAAATCAGCATCGGTTGCTTCACGACCATGCGAATGAGATCCCAAGTAGACTATGTAAGACTATTCATCAACGAAATGAAAAATAAAAAGAAAGATTAATTCATAATCAGAAGATTAAAAATCTATTACATGAAATATATATAAACTTATAGTGATAAGTCAATATTACCTTTGTGATTGCAAAAGTGGGTGCTTGAAAGAGCGAAAAGAGAATGAAAGCTAAGAAGAAAATGGAATGCTTTGCAAGTGCCATAATTTGCTTTCACGAAACTACACTGATCGAGATGAAGCAGGATTAATTTCTATTAATTATATATATAAGATATGAAAACATATATATCTCAACAAATTAGCATAAAAATCTCCTCGCAATATTTTAGCCGTTTGAATCTCATTTGGAATATAGCTTCATCCTTAGTAGGCATTCATGTATTCATATTTAATTCGATTTTATAAATAATTTAATTTTCTTTACAAAATTTCTAGATACTTTATTTTCTCAGAATTTTGATTATCCGTAAAATCAATTATATTAATCTATTAATGCAATTGAAATCAAATGGGACACGGATATTGCCAGGAATTAAAAAATATATAATATAATTCACACTATTTAGTATTTACGGCTTGTGAAAATCTTGTTTCCCATATATTTATATATTTGATATTGTTGTAATAGTTGATTGTAAATATCAAATCCATGATTATGCAACACATAGAAACCATATCTAGTTAGTGACAACAAATTCCTATTTGACCGAATTATCAGCCTTCTCATCAGCTGATAATTTTGAAGCGAATTAGGAAGAGGAGCCTAATTATTTCCTTACATTTCATGCTTTGATATGTTCTAATTAAGTTGCTCATATTCAAAATATAAAAATATTATATTAAAATATTAAGATTTAACCCTACTTTGTCCATTTTTAATTGTACAGTCACCATTTAAAAAATTCTAGAATAATGAATCTACACACATTTTAATAGAAATCATAGCTAGTTGGGAACACATCCACTACCTAATAGACAGGAATTCGGGAATTAACTGAAAAACCTAGAGAAGTTCTTCATAATCCTGAAGGAATAGAAATTAAAACACTAGATTGATTTAACACCATCAACACTTATAGGACTTCTCACAAAATGCTTTCCAGCCTGAATCTCGAGTTCGACTCTGATATGGGCACACAGACCTCAAATTTAATATATGGTATGATCTAATAAATAATATAAAAAAAATAACACAAATTTACAAGTAGAATAATGAGTATTTACTATTGAGAGGTCGTTAAAAATAAAAAAAAATTGCGAAATTGATCCTTAGAGATAAATCTTCGTCTTTTTTTTTTTTATTTGGACCTTTCAAACTTTTTCTGTAATTTTTTTAAAGAGGAAAAAAGACCGCTATGATGCCGTGAAGGTTCATGTTATGTTATAAAGTGACGAAGGCAAGAGTTAAGAGACCTTAGGTATATACATTAGTTTTCCGGTGATACTAAATAGCTTTCACCAGCAAAGCCAAAATTTCTAGAGGTGGCAACTGGTACGTTATACCAGATATAAGGTACTGGAGGTAAGTTTGGTCCTTTTGATTCAACACAATTCCTTTCCATTCTCATCTCACCTCCGTCTTTCATTTCACTCCTTTATGCCCTTTTTTGGTAACATGGAATTGGGACTAAGAAGTGGAACCAAGATTTTTGTTTGTTTGGTATCATTGAACCGGTTCCACTTCCAATTTCAATTCTATCATTTTCATAGATTTGGGTTCCATGGGTACCCCAAAGAACTGGTTCTAGTTCCCTGGAAGTGAGATTTTGTCCCAATTATACCCTCATATTTTATGAATTAGCAACCTTACCCTTTCGTCATCTCCCTCAAATTCACCCACAACCTCCTTCAAGCTTCAAGGTTCTTGATCGGAACCCGTGGTGGCCAGGAACAACGACGGCTATGGAGGACGACGGCAACGGAGGGGTGCTCAGATCTGTGATGTCGATCTACTTCTGAGATGCCACGACCCTCTCCGTCAGCCTTGCCCTCCGTCGACTTCAGATCCTCAGCCTAGTTGTCGCGAATCTCGACTTGGAAGTGGAGGCTCGCCCCTCCGTCACCATCTCCGACGGCCTCACTCTCCAGCGTGAGTTGGATGAATATAATAAAAATATGTCCATAATAAAGATTGATTCGTGTGTTCAAAACCTGGCTCTCTGCAACCTCTTCATATTTATGTACGTCTCATCATTTTTATAAATACAGAGAGAGGAAATTCAAAGTAACATATAACAACTGAACCTAGGTTTGCATATGATGAGGGGGACATCATAAGATTCATTCATTTGACCTCAGCAACACTAAGAATATCAGTATGTCCAACTTTCTTCCTCATACAGCTCGCCAGTTTTGCTGCATCCACTCCGTTCCCGATCACCACCACCTTCTCTTTCTCTTCCCCCTCCAGCCCCACAAAATCTACTCCTGTATCGTTCATCACATATACACACATTCTTCCAATATAACTCATATATGTAGAGTGAGAGATAGAGAGTGTCTATATATATGTGATTCAGTTTGTCACTAACCATTGGTTCCAGCAGCAACGGAGAGAGCTTTTGCTCGGCACTTCTGGCAATGCATTTGCACCTTCATCGTTATCTTTTGCTGCAAATTAAATACGAAGCTTTTCATCACCAGAAATGATTTCATCCATCCACAGAAGCGTCATATATACTCACACACACACACACACGCACACACTACACGAATTAGCCGTACAAGAGAACTCACAGCCCTAATTTTAATCTACCTCTCTACCAATAAAACATATGAATTCAACCGAGACAAACAAAGTTTGTCACAGCTGCAAAATGAACAAATGGAGAGAGAGAGTTGCGTGTTACCTTCATATTGAAGAACGAACGATGAAACTGTGATTGAGGCAAGAGATGAGAAAGCGTCACGACCAATATTCTCATGCTTCTTCATGTGTGTGTATATATATATAACATGCTTTTGGCCAATAGGCCGGAAAGGGCAAATGAAGAAGCCAAGTCAAGCAAAAACAAGTCTACAGAAATATAATGTCATCAAATGGGAAATAAATAACAACGCCTTATGCTTGCTCTGTAAGTCTTGTTAATTTAGGACGTTTGAACATGTATGAGGAATGCGTCTGTGTCTCTTTGAATATAACCATTCTTGTCAACGAGTAGTTATTTCTGGGTGTAAACACTTTGAACCACGCTTCTAGAACGTTAAATGCCAAAAAGTTTGCCACTTTAATAATTAATTTTTGCCACCCAAGTTTGGTGAGCTAGGTAAACCTACAAAACAATACTACGCGTCATTCTTTGTGATGGGTGTTGTAATTAATATTATCCTCCAATCCTTAATTAAAACCTTGTTAAATAGATTAAAAAATTAAATTAATTATAATTAATATAACATAATTTCTCTAAAATGTTTATATATGATATTAAATTATATATAATCTATAATTTAGATAAATTAATTTTAAAAAATAATATATATTATATATAAAATAAATTAAAATTTTAATATATAGGATGGAATTAAATCCTCCAACCAATTCTTCAGTTTTTATACTAACGACGACATGAGGGAGTTATATCCTATTTTTATTTTTGTTTGCGTGGGTATATATATATATATATATATATATATATATAATCAACAAGGTCAAGAATATTTAGCTTCATCTACCCAGATTTTTTTCCCAGCAACCTTCCCTGTTTTGTGTTCCATAAATTTTTGTAGGTGCTAAAACAATAGGTTCATAAGGTTGATTGAATATACCCATAAATTATAAGCTACATAAAATGAATAAAGCTAATTTATTGCGCAACTATTGAAAGAAAGTTTGAAAATTGACAGAAGAAGAAGAAGAAACTGAGTGTAGAACAAGAAAACAGAGCTTCGTCATTTGATTACGCCGCTGCTACACTTAGAATATCAGTTGGGCCAACTTTTTTCCTCAAACAGTTAGTTAGCTTAACAGCATCTACTCCTTCGCCAATCACAACCACTTTATCTTTTTCATCTCCTTCTAACCCCGCAAAGCTCACACCTGTATCAGTTAAATTCGTTATTCATTATTATATAGTTCATTCACTTGTATACAAACTAACATTTAGTTCAAATTCTCTTACCATTGGCTGAAGCCACAACTTTGAGTGCCTTGCTTCTGCATTTCTGGCAGTTCATATGCACCTTCATCACAATCTTTTGCTGCACTTATACATAACCAAAATGTAAATGGGTCAGTTAGTTCCGAAATGAAAACAGAGCATCGATGGATTAATTATATGGAAGCTAAGTAAGAAATTTCTTATAGCTTATACCTTCATGCTTAATGAGGGATAAGTTTAGATCAAATGAGTTTGAAGTGCTATGCGTTGATGGGGAGTGAAAGTAGCAACCCTTGTCTTTTAAACAAGAAAAGTCAACTTGAGGCCAACTAAAATAAAAAGATTAAAAAGACGCTGTCTTTTCAAGGAAACATTAGTTAATAATGTAACTTGGCTTGTTATTTCTTAGATCAGAGTCAAGATTGATGAGAAAGGAATCGTTATAAATTAAAATTATGATCACATGGGGGTGTGTTTGGCCGTGTGGACTGAGTTCTTAAAGCATGTCCAGAAAACGTGTGAGCTTTAAACTATAATTAAAAATTAACCACGTGTGAGCTTTAAACTATAATTAAAAATTACCCATTGTTTTTTTCCCCAAATTTGATTTTCCTTAATTACATGGGACAACATACTGTTGTTCTGGGTCGTTTGAATACTGCAAAGTCAAGTCAATTGATATTGTTTGCAGATAAAAGGATCGCAAAAATTCAATCCAACTTCTTGATATGTTTCTCATCTTGGTTTGAGTCTGTTTGGTTCTATACATCTTAATAATACATCCACATTCTATATATTACTCCCCTTATCTTTAACTAAAACATTTTTTAACTAATGTAATTATATTAAAAAATTAGTTAATATTATATATTTTTTCTAAAACACCTTAATCATTTTCTTTAACTATTTTCCTCTTTCTTTTACTTAATTTATTATTGAGAGAATATCAATAAAGATAATTTAAAAAAATAAGAAATATATTTTATATTTATGATCAATATCAACTCCTCAATTAAGTCATATATTAAGGAGCAGAGCATTTCTCAATTTTATTTAAAAGGGTGTAATTGAAACTTTCTCATGTTATACTGGAGTTGATGAAAAATATATTGAAGTCGTTAAGTTTATAAGAACAAGTACAATCCTAATTATTATTGCGGCATCCAAATGAGTGGAACTAAATTGGCATAAAGTTTTAGGTTTAATGGGTCTTAGTAAAACAAACGGAGGAGGATGCTTCGTGTTATATGGTAATTGACTAATTAACTAATTAATTATTATCTTATATCCTAATTATAAGAGTTAGTTAATTTTTTAGATAAATTAAAAAAATTAAATAAATCATTTAATTATAATTAATATAAAAGTTAGTTAACTAATTTAGATAAATTAATGAGTATATAATATGAATTTATCTTAAAATATTATATTTAATTATAAATAACAGATTTATTTAATTTTTTAATATATTTTAAAAATTTAATTAATTTTTATAATTAAGACTAATAAACAGCAAGTAATATGATTCATTGTACGGCCCATTAAGCAAACGCCGAGATATTTCGTGCACTCATTTTCTCTGGTTTAGGGTGTGTTTGGATTAGCTTTTGGAGAATAAATTCTGGGAAGAATAGGTTCTGGAGAATAGATTCTGGAGAGAATAGATTCTGGAAAGAATAGATTTTGGAGAATAGATTTTGGGAAAAATAGATTCTGGGAAGAATAGATTTTACAAATAGAGATGTTTGGATGATTAATAGTAGAATCACTTTTTATATTAATAAATTACTAAAAAGTGTATGATTTGATTAAAGTATGAGATAGGAGAGAGAGTAGAGAATAAATAGGAGAGAGGAGAGAGAGGAGAGAGGAGAGAGAGGAGAGAGAGGGAGAGGAGGGAGAGGAGAGGGAGAGGGGAGAGAGAGAGGAGAGAGAGGGGAGAGGAGAGGGGGAGAGGAGAGAGAGATGAGAGAGAGTATAAGAAAAAAGTAGGGGTAAAATAGTAATTAGATAATCTATAAGCTCTTTTACAGTTCCAAAATCCATTTTCAATAGCTTATTCAAAACCATGGTTTTGCCCAAAATCAGTTCTGGACAAAAATGGCTGATTGGCAAAAAATTTTGCAAACCGAGGTTTTGTTTCAAAATCAATTCTGGACAAAAATTGATGTTTGTGTGAAATTTTTTCAAACCGAGGTTTTGCCCAAAAATTCATTCCCAAACGCAAGCCCAAACACGCACTTAAAAGGCCCATCTCAGCTAATCAAATCAATATTGTGCCTATTTGGTTTACATTCAAGATTTTAAAAATTCTTTTTAAGTAAAATTTTAGTTTAATTTTTTTTAAAATAAATAATTATATTTATCTAAAAGAGTTTCTGAATTAAATTATGGTTGAAAATAATAGTTTTAGATAAACTAGTAAGAGTAGCTTTTAAAACAGTAAAATAACTTATGGACTACTCAATTATTATTTTACTTACTTTTTTTATAATATCTCTCATCTCTCTTCTATTTTTTCTAATATCTCTCATCTCTCCTCTATTTTTTATCTTCTTCACACTCCCTCCTCTCTCTTTTTCACCCTCCCTCCTCTCTCTTTTTCACGTTCTCTCCTATTTTCTCTCTCATACTTTTAATAAAATTATATCATTTTTAATAATTTTTTAATTATAAAAATCCTTTTAGTAATAATTATTTAAACACTCATTTATTCAAAAACTATTTTTTTTTCATAAACTCTTTTCTAAAAGCTATACAAAAACCCTTTTTTTCATAAGCCATTTTTTAAAAATCTATCAAAAACACAATTATAGGGCCCGTTTGGACAAGATTTTAGAAACGAGTTTATGAAAAAAAAAGGGCTTTTAGGTAGTTTATAGAAAAAGGCCCGTTTGGACAAGAAGAGTTTATGAAAAAAGTAGTTTTGAATAAATGAATATTTGGATAGTTATTTCTAGAAGTACTTTTATTATTGGTAAATTATGAAAAAGTGTATGAGTATTAAATGAGGAGAGATAAGTATGAGAGGAGAAGGGAGAGAGGGTGTACGAAAAGAAAGGAGAGAGGGTGTAAGAAAAAGTAAGAGAGATGAGAGATGCTATAAGAAAAAGTAGGAGGTAGGAAAGATGAGAGAGGGTGTAAGAAAAAATATGAGTAATATAATAATTGGTTAGTTTATAAGCTCTTTTACTGTTCCATAAGCTACTCTGACCAGCTTATCTGAAATTTTAATTTTAAATCATAATTTAGTCTAAAGACCCGTTTAAACAAATATAACTGTTTATTTTAAAATTTCTTAAAATCTAAATTTTCTCCAAAACCTAAGTTTGAGCTCTTCCCAAACACACACATATTGTGAGGGCCAGCTCAAGTTTGGATCTACTTTTTTTAAAAAAAAAATCTTAAAAATATGTAATTTATCTTTTATTTTCTGCATTTTTTTAATATCTTACAAACCAGGTCATTTTCTCTGAAAATATAAAATTTATAGCATATATATCTTATGTAATTTATAAGTTATATATAAATATTACAGTTTATTTTAAATTTTATATAAATATGAACTTATTATATATACACAGTTTTTTATTCAATTTTGATAATAGGGAAAAAAAGTTAATCCCCTAAAATATACAAAACCCACATCAATGCCGCGAAATGTAGAAATGACATAGAAGTTCATAGAAACCATTTTGAAATTAATTTTTTTTTAATGAAATGATCTAGTTTGTCTGATCTCATGTACTAAAAAAGAAGTCCCGCCTTTGCCAGATGCCAACAGTAATGGTCGTTAAACTACTAAAGCTTTTTAGTAATATAGGGCAAAATAATATATAAGATAACCATAAAATTTTAAAATATATGAAATGATTAGAACAATTAATTAAAAGAATGACAACTTTCACTTAATAAATGACAAGAACATCTTATTAACTTGTGACAAGTTATTTATTTATACTGTATATTGACAAGAGTTCAAGTAGGGACTTGCATTCTATGGATGACTAGAATAGCTGATATAACTACAACTTCCACTAAATAAATGACAAGTTATAAACTTGATTTCATTAGAAAAATTGGTAATAAATAATTAATTAATATAATTGGTTCTCAATAATTTTTAAAATAAGTTTATGTGTGTGTGTGTGTGTGTGTGTGTGTGTCATTTTCTTCTAGATGGTGAACTTTAATTAATTTCACCCCCCCTAAAAACAATCGTATAAATTAAGTTATAGCTCCTTCATTTCACTCATCATAATCCCAATGTGCTCTTTAGTTGGGTCGTTATCACGCCAAGTCAATCTTGGCGACTCAAGTGGTCTACCATTAGTCTTATGGGTACGATATTTTAAATCACATCATAAAGAAATATGGAGCCTTCTTTTCCATCACATTGATTTTTCTCAAGTAATAATTAACCAGTAAAAAACAGGTCTTTATTTTTCCTAAATAATTGAACACCTTTCAAGATTTTACAGTGCTGCATATGATCTAATTCTCTCTATTTTTTTTATAATATTAACCCGATGACATTATCAGATACTCTAATTTTCATGATTTAATTACTCTCTAATATAATGTTATATGAGTAATAATAAAATACAAACTGATCATGATATATATTTGGCTGGGAAGCTTCACGGCATTTTCGTACTGCACATTTTCCAAGACTTCTGTAAGCTCCATTCCTGCAATTATATGCGTTATATATGTCTAGAGAGAGAGAGAGATTAAAAGGATATGCGGCATCCCAAGATATGAACTGGTACAAGGTAGGTTCTTCCTAAAAAAACAACAAAGATCCCCAGAACTGAACAGATTTCTGTTTGAAATAGTGAAACACATGTGAGAGAAAGGAATAGGGACGTTTTTATATATGCACACACACACACATATTATTATCATCTTCGTTCCTACACAAAAGGAGAATATCAACTAGCAAAAAAGAACAACGACAAGAACGAATATCAGTTCCAAAATCTTCAGCAACAACAAGAACATACAGGAAGTGAATATATATGAACGATGGATTGAAGTAACCTGCATGGCTCCCTTCATGCCAAGTAAGAAGGTTCCCAAACCTTTTGGGAAGCTTCTTATATGGCATTCAGGGAGCCAGGCAAGCAATCATATCTCACTTCACATATATATCATCATATATCACCATACCAGCAATATTCAGCCCAGTGTGTGTATGAAGCTCACACCAGTTTACTCTACGAACAAACAAAGATAATATTGTTTTCATATTTAAACCCATGACCTTCAAGGTTACATGGTAATAACTTTACCATTATTATGAGGCTTAGCAACCTGCGAGGATACCTACATAGATACTGAGATTAAGAAGGTAAAGTGAGTGAGTTTGGTGTATAGAAGGGAAAAGGGAGGATTATAAGGAGGGGGAAGAAGAAGAGAGACAAGAGAAAATACAGAGAGAAGAAGAAGAGAGGGAGGCTGGGCCAAGGCGGCAGCCAGAGAGGGCCTTTTTTATAACAAATACTTTTCATTAGATACTTCCAAAGCTGCCTGCGTTTTACAGGTACCTCTTTCTTGGATTTTTCTTCCCTTGGAGAAGGCGAACTCCAAACAAAAAATAACACTTATTTTGGGCGTTTCACTTTGTGCCTTCATTTTTCTATTAATTTTTTTTCTTAGTCTTAATTTAAAAAAGTATTTGAGTCAATAGTAGAGAACTCACATGAAAATTAATCCTTCGTACTTCGAGTCCCCATTAATTGCTACAAGCTAAGCCAGCTTGGCTCTCATCCAATTCATCTTTCTTATTTTTGTAATTATGTGTATAAGAACCATTTTGTATTTGATATTATTATTCTTTAATTCATATTTAAATCACATTAAAATAACATTTAAAACTTTATTTAAGGGACATTGGTTCCTTTTTTTTTATTTAACCTAAATATCCTTAATAATTCACCTTACTAAAATAGAATTTACAAAAATGTATTTTCTGTTCAATAAGAAGTTGCAAGCATGAGCTAAGCTCTCTTAATTAATCACATTTCAAATAAATTTTTAAATTTTATTTAAAACAGGTCATTTAACTCCAAAAAAAAACATTACTTGTAATCCAAGTCCCAACCAATTAGCACAAACCGTCATGCTTTTCAATTATGGCATCTTTTAGTTTATCCAAAATTAAATTACACATTGACAACAAAATAAAAATAATCACCTTTAGAGAATTCTTAATTACATTCTTAATCCAAAAAGTGAACACAATACAATGATGCAAATGAATTCACACATCATATGGCGCCAGCTGTTGAGTAACATTCATATTAGTCTTGGTGTGTGTTTGGAAGTAGGGTTTAAAAAGTTATTTTGGTCAAAATCTTAGTTTATTTTTTTAAATAAATAATTATATTTTTTTAGAAGTGATTTTGGCTAAAACTATAGTTTAAAAATATAGTTTTGAATAAGCTACTGAAATTAGCTTTTGGAATGGTAAAAGAGCTTAAGGACTATCTAATTATTATCTTACCCCTACTTTTTCTTACACAGTTTCTTCTCTCTCATCTTTATTCTCTCATCTCCACCGTATCTCATATCTCCTATTTCTCCTCTCTCTTCTCTACACTCTTTCCTCTCTCCTCTTTCTTCTCTATTATCTCTTTTCTCTCATACTTTTAATCAAACAATACCATTTTTGATAATTTAATAATATGAAAAGTGATTCTACTACTAATAATCCAAATATCTCTATTTTCAAAATTTATTTTTCCCAAAATCTATTTTCTAAAATCTATTCTTCCTAAAATATATTCTTTAAAAACTAATCTAAATAGGCCCTTGATCCAAAATCTCATCTTTATCAGTTCAAACCTTTGAATTCCACATGTAAATTGGGTGTACGTGTGAAAGCTTGATCTGGCAAATCCCATTTTCCTATGCTGATGATTCAACTTTAATTATTATGTCTGAAGTAAATTAAACGGCATTAATTAAAGTAATTAAATGATAATTACTATTTTATTATTAAAAAAATTAAAACCAAAGGGTCAGTGAATAAGACAATGCCAGAGTTGCAGTGTTGTGTTTGCTGAGTTTGAAAGCTCTCAGAGAACTAGAGATGGATCAAATATGGACAAATTAAGTTAGTATTCCATTATCAAACTCACGCTTAATCCATCACCATCACTAATTTATAATAATTAGAAACCTTGTGCAGTATCTGTCAAATACATTAAATTAGTTCATTTGGATTATATATATGTATTATACTCATATATACTTTGTGAAGGTTTTATTTTTCTTTTTGTTTCTAAGCCGACAACTTGAGAAGGAGTATTCTCTGTATGTTTCTTCAGATTCAATATGGGTAACATTGTTTTTTTATAATATTCACCGGATCTATTAATACATGGAATATAAATTACTAAACAATTAAGAATATATATACTAATTAAAAATTACTGGCCTCACCTCTATTTAACGATGCAAGTTCAGTGAATACGACAACTTCATTATTTACTAACCTGTTCCTGGCAAAAATCACTCTAACAATAATGTATCATGTGCCTTTGTTATAATCAATATCTTTGATCAGCTAATGAACTGCTCAAAATCATTTGCGGTTGGTTAGCTAACATTGTGAGGTAATGACTATCAAACAAACAAAAATTTATAGAAGAAGATAAATACCTTGTATGAGAGGTTGTGACTCAAGATCATCTATCTATTTTCATATGTAAATAGATGATGTATTGATACGCATAATATTGTCTAAAAATCTCAACATGAAGTTGAAAAATATATAAAAAATCTATTTTTTAATATATTCATAATTATGGTTAAAAATATAGATTATTATAGAATTAGTTAATAGTTAATAAAATTATTGATTAATTAATATTATGCACTTAAAATCTTTCAAAGATTAAAATGGAAATATCAATATTTTTTGGTATATTTATGATTATTATGAATTATTATTATAGTTAAAAACTTAAAATATTATAAATTGCGTTGATTAATTAGTATCATGTAGCTCAAAATCTTTCAAAGATTAAGATAAATTATTAATTGGGTTGGGATTATTAATTGTTATTTACAGATAAAAGAATTAAAAGTATTAATTCAGATAAAACTGTATTCATTTTTAATTGAACTAAATATTAATAGATTTTAAGAGTAAAGTTGACATGATTGATGGTATAATATTTTATTTTCAAAATTCATTTTTCTAATCAAAATTACGTGTTGATTATAATAAAAATAAATAAAAAATGCTCATAATGTGCATTTATCCGATCCTTTTAATTTGTTGTACATATAGCCCAAAATAAGCTACTAGCATATTTGATATTAATCTAATTATAGTATCAGTGCTATGATAATTTTCAGGTAATAAAAATTAGGTGGTAAATTAAGAAATCTAATTTTGATGCATATCGTAGAAATGCGCACCATGATTCATGTCTTCTTTTTTAACCATCCAAATGATGGTCCAAATCTTATAATTTTTTTAAAACGCCTTTTAAATTTACTGTTTTATTCAAATGAACTATAATACAAAATAATATAAATTTTAGAACTATTAATTTTTAAAATTAAAGATTCCATTAATCAATCAACTAATTATCCTCTTAAAATTTTATAATATCTAATTTAGTTAAAAATGGATTTGTCTCGATCTGATTTAGTATTTTTAATTCTTTTGTTTATAAGCTGCCGAATAATCCGCTTTGATCTTCAAAAAATTTTGAGTTATACTTTAATAAGATTATTAATTAATTATTATTATGGAGTTTAAAATCTATGAAAAACAAAGTCAAAGTTTAAAATCTTTTAAAGATAACATTTTTAAATTTATAATAATTATAAATAATTAATTAATTATGACATATTTTTTTCTCACTCCATATATAACACACGAAAGAAATTTTTAGTTTAAAACTAAAACCAAAAGAGTAACACTTGAACTGTCCAAGTAATGGCAACAAAATTTTAGGAAATGAACTTTTTGCTGCAACCTTTTCTTATTATATCTCTATTTAGTCAAAACGATGTCATTTATGTATTAAACAGAAGTCTAAAGTTATATATTGAGAAGGCCTGTAATGATAAAAATATTTTATATTTTAATATATAATATCATATTTGTGTTTAACACTTCAATAATGTTATTTTGACTAGATAGATAGATAATAAAAAAAAGGCCCACAGTGAAGATGCTATTTGCCCGAAAAATTCAGTTCATATGCCTAAATTTGTGATTGGTTGGCTTGATTAATGTAATTCAGACGTAAATCATATTATACATACATACATACATATATATATATATATATATTAGAATTATAAAGCCATTCCCATCCACTTGGGCCGGAATATAATATTAAAAAAAATTAGGAAACACAGACATCAATAAAAAATATAAAAGAAAAAAAATTGTCCATAAATTAATTTGATAGCTAGGCTCCCATTTTACATCGAAATCTGACTAACATATTCTTCATCAATAACTAACTTGGAATGTCAAAGCATGAAATGCAAGTAAATAATTAATTAGGCTCCTCTTCCTAATTTGCTTCAAAATTATAGGCTAATAATCCGGTCAAACAGAATGTTATATTATATTATTTTGAAATATCTATTCTATTATTTAATTTTTTTGGAGCTAGCACCAAAGTGATATTCAAATTAATGGTGGAATGTTATTTTAAATATTGAAGAACTGTAAAAGAAACGATAATGAATTTTAACTACTAAGAAATCTGTTGTCTTTTCAAAAAAATATATTGAACGATAGTTCAATTATGGAAGTATTTACTTGAAGAGATAAAATTGTCTGTATTTCATTACCAGAATTAATTTTCAAATCATATATTAACGATTAATAAGTAATAGAAAAATAATACAAACTTGGCTATAAGGTAGTTTTATCAGTGTGAAAAATATATATTTTCATTTCAATTGCATTAGATTATTATAATTGACTTTACCGATATATCTTATGGACAAACAAACTAGTTTCTTGAAAAAATAGTGTCTTGCCAGGTTATATCTAGAAATTTGTAAAGAAAATTACTTATAAAATCGAATTACACATGAATTATCATGAAAATTGTTCTTTATTACACGAATAATGCCTACTAACGATGAAGCTATATTCCCTATGAGATTCAAACGGCTAAAATTTCTGATGATAATTAATAGCAGCTCTCTTATTTTAACACAATAGTAAAAAAGTTAATATATAGCGGTGAAATTTTTACGCTAATTTGTTGAGATATATATGTTTTCATCTCTTGCATATAAATAGACCTTAAATCCTGCTTCGTCTCGATCAGTGTGGTTTCGTAAAAGAAAAATATGGCACTTATTGCAAAGCATTCCATTTTCTACTTAGCTTTCGTTCTCTTTTCGCTGTTGCAGCTACCCACTTTTGCAATCAAAAAGGTAATACTGACTTACTTTAAGTTTATATTTCATGAAATGATTAAATATTTAATGATCTTGTGATTATGAATTAATCAATTTTTATTTCATTGATGAATATATAATAGTCTTACATAGTGTACTTGGGATCTCATTCGCATGGTCGAGAAGCAACAAATGCTGATTTGGAGCGAGTTCAAGAATCTCATTATGAACTCCTTGGGTCTTTCTTGGGGGGGTGAGTTCGTGTTATTCTGTTTTTATTTTTAATTTAATTTAATTAATTATATCTTAAGTTTTCTTACGTCTTCACTAATTATCACGAGGTGAAATATATAATTGCCCTATATTATTATATGGTGCGTTTAGTTCAAAGGAAGCAGCAACAGAAGCAATGTTCTACTCCTATACAAGATTCATCAATGGTTTTGCTGTCATTTTGGATGAAAATGTAGCTGCTGAAATCCAAAGTAAGAATTAGTTTACACGCAATAACTGGCAGAAAATAGTTAAATATGTTATCTAATTTTTTAATCTTAAATAAAATCATATTATAAAACGATATATATATATATATATATATAAAACAGGACATCCAAAAGTGTTGAAGGTATTCGAAAGCAAAGAAAGAGAATTACACACAACACGTTCGTGGGAATTCATGCACCAGACAGACGTTAATGGTGTGGCCCTGCGAGGTTCTACCTTCAAGAGGGCAAGATTTGGTGCTGACGTTATTATTGCAAATATCGACACTGGTAATTATAAATTCTATTAATTAATATAAATCGTTATTATTAACGGATATGATGAAATTGTGATTACGTGCAGGTGTTTGGCCTGAATCTCAAAGCTTTTCTGATGAGGGAATGGGACCTATCCCTTCTAGCTGGAAAGGGGCTTGTGATGTTCCTAAAGACCCCTTAGGCTTTCGTTGTAATAGGTATCAATATAACCTAATTTTTAACTAATCAAAGGATCACATTCACATTGTATGATTATTTTATTTATTCAAAATGAAAATGCAGGAAGTTGATAGGAGCAAGGTACTTCAACAAGGGTTATCTAAGTGATGCTTTAGTTGGTGCTGAGGGAAACTCAAGTGACGAACAGGAGGACCCTAAACTTTACACTCCAAGAGACTACGATGGCCATGGCACTCACACCCTCTCAACAGCAGCTGGAAGCTTCGTTCACGGCGTCAACATCTTTGGCCGCTTGGCCAACGGCACTGCCTCCGGCGGTTCCCCGATGGCCAGAGTTGCCACCTACAAGGTCTGCTGGCCGAAGCGCAATAACCCCTCGAAAATCTCCTGCACAGATCCCGATATACTCGCCGCCTTCGATATGGCCTTACACGACGGCGTACATGTCATTTCTCTGTCTCTTGGAAGCGGAGAATCTCTCAGTTACTTTGAAGATGTTGATTCAATTGGCGCTTTTCATGCCTACAAGAACGGCATTAATGTCGTCTGTTCCGGCGGAAATGCCGGTCCGGAACCTAGAACTGTCATCAATAACGCACCTTGGGTACTCACCCTAGCTGCTAGCACCATCGACAGAGACTTTCAAGCTCGAGTTCACCTCCACAATGGGAAGATCTTTGTGGTATATATTTTTCTCTTCTCTCTGTTGGAGATATTCAAATCATTAGTTGATTAAGATCTTCTTATCTTGATTAGTTAACATCACAATTACTTGGTTAATCATTCTAAATTCAACGTGTAATATCAGGGAGCAAGCCTTTCTAAAGCATTACCGCAAGGCGGCAGGTTCTACCCGGTCATTGCCGGCACGGATGCAAGAAGGGCTAATTCAACCATGGACGATGCGTGAGAACTAATTAATTTCTCTCTCTTGACATATTTATAATCTCGTACTACGATCTCCACAGCTAATCCAAAGAACGAACATCATTGTTTGTGTACGTCGTGCAGCAAATTGTGTTTAGTAGGGACAATAGATCCGAAGAAGGTGAAGAGGAAGATCTTGGTTTGCATGACAGGTGGCGAAAATGGTTCTAAAATTGAGAAGGGGTATGAAGCGTTTCAAGCTGGTGCAGCCGCAATGATTCTTTGTAGTAGCAGTAAGAGTGAAGGCATTGAACCTGATATGCATATGCTTCCGGCATCACACATTAAATACCAAGACGCTCTTTCTCTGTTTGCTTACCTCAAATCATCCAAAAATCCTATGGCAACTATTCATCCACCCTCTGACGTCTTCAACTCCAAGCCTGCTCCTGCAGTAGCAGGTTTCTCCTCTAGAGGACCCAGCAAATATGCGCCAGCGATCCTCAAGGTTAATTTAATTAATTAATTGTGTTGTTTTGTTTGTTTTGTTTATTGGGGGTGAAAACTTAATGAATGTGACTTTTGGTTTTGTAGCCTGATATTACTGCTCCTGGGGAGAATATTATGGCTGCATATTCACCTGCTGCTTCCCTTACAGGATTTTCTCTTGATAATCGTCGAAACTTTTCTTATAGTCTTCTGTCTGGTACTTCTATGGCTTGTCCTCATGTTTCTGGAGTTGTTGGCCTGCTCAAAACTCTATATCCTCATTGGAGTCCTGCTGCTATTAAATCTGCTATCATGACAACATGTAAGTTCATCATCATCATCATCTTTTTTGTTATGAATTTAAGACTGATCTCATAGAGAGGGCTACCTATTGAGGGTTCTTACCAGCAAAAGGTTGAAGCTGAGTGAAGTGTCCCTTTCGTTGAGAGGCCAATCTCCCAGAGAGAGCAACTTATGGAGGGCCTATTGCCTCCTATATTGAGGATTTTTTACTAGCAGGAGGTTGAGTGAAATGCCTAGGCCGGGTCTCGAACAACTAGGGACATTGACTTTAATTTATAAGTCTATCAGGATAATTGCAAGGGGTTGTTTCGCCTAACAAGCCAGTGTTTTGAGATGGACTTTCCCTTTAACACGTGCTCATAACAGCAACCACCTCAAGTTTTTCTTACAGTAATGAAAGTAAAAGAAAAAAAATATTGTAGTTATTCATTCTCTTCCAGCTCTTTCCTTCAATTGATGTTATATAGATGCATGTAGCATTGAATAACTTTGATTAATTCTACTAATTAATGATGGTTTTACAGCGACGACAAGGGACAGCGCTGGTCACCCAATGCTTGCTTCAAGTAATGACTTGGACACAAAGATGAAGAAGGCAACCCCATTTGATTGTGGCTCTGGCCACATACGGCCAAACAAAGCCATTGACCCTGGTTTGGTCTACGACTTAACCTTAAACGACTACCTCGACCTCATGTGTGGCATTAATTTCAACGCCACAATTTTAAGATTATTCTATGACGCTCCTTACAAGTGCCCTAACAAGAGCTACGATATTCACAACTTCAATTACCCTTCTATTACCATCCCTTTTGTCCATGACTCCATCATCAATGTGACCAGGACCCTCAAGAACGTTGGCTCACCAGCCACCTACGTGGCTCGAGTCTTCTCACCTCGTGGTTTAGCCATTCATGTGGAACCTAAGACCTTAAAGTTCAACAAGATTGGGGAAGAGAGAAGTTTTACTTTGACAATTCAAGTTATAAGACATGGTGTTTCGGCTAGATTCGGAAGGATAATTTGGTCTGATGGAAAGCACTTTGTGAAAAGTCCTATAACTGTTGGCTGTGGGAAGATTTAATTTATGTAGAATGCTTATGTATTATAAATAAATCTAGTCTTTTTGCATTCTTTTAGGATAAATTATGATGAACTTCTGGGGTGCGTTCGGAGTGTCAGTAAGAAAGGAGGGATGAAACCTGAAGCAGCTACACGGTTTGTTCTTCGTCTTCTTCGATTGGGCTTGAGTTTTTGGAGATGAGTAGCCTTGCAAGTGTTATATATATATATATATATATATATATATATATATAAGTGAAGTTGTTACTAGCTCCTAACATTGTGCTTTATCATTCAGTTTTAGGTTACTAATTGCATTTAAAATCCTCAAAAGTAGTAAATCCGGAGCTTGAAGTTTGTTATTTACTAAAAGCGAAATTATTATTAGTATTCCTAATCATAATAATAACGAGTATAAGTTCGACAAAAAGAAACTTAAAATTTACAATTAACTATCAAAGTAATAATTTTTCTTTTTGGTCGGGCAGGATTTTGCAGATATATATATATATAGAGAGAGAGAGAGAGAGAGAGAGAATCAAGTTCTCACTTTTGTGTGTGTGTTGGCTCGTCGCTTGCAAGGTGGCAGTACGAGGGGAATGCTACGTTGCCAACGTTGGAGTAATGCAAAACAGCTACATGAATGGTCGCTTCTTACCTTCTGCGTGCCATTCATTTCCGATGCCCACGTACCCTATCTCCCTTCATGCTCCATGAAAATTGAATAGACCTAGCTGGTTAAGGGGCGAAAATGCCTGCCATTAGAGCCAACACTCATTGGTCTTATATGCTTCATCTTTAGTTCAAATTAGATTCAATATGGATTTTACATCAAGTCAAAGTTCACTTATACATTTGATTATCCAACATTAATTTCACTATTTCAAACCATGTTCAATGTGCTCTGCATATGCTATTCCTTATGGATTCAAATGTGACTATCGCTGATCTAAGTGGGAGTTTTTCTAAAAAGCTCTTTATCTTGATATAGTTGCGCTTACTAGATTTTGAAATAATTCTACAACTTATCATCAACAAAAATAGGGAGATCATAAAATGATCTTAAATTATTTTAATCACACATTTGATGATTAAATTGCAGCTAATCAGCATATAATTCATTTGATTGTAGCGCTAAAATGATCTGATATTGATGAAGGGGCTAAGCAATCGAAGGAAAGCAGATAGGGGGAAATGATCGTTGGTTGATTGAAAAAGAAACTCTATTAATGTAATGCCATGCAAAAGGAAAGAAGAAGATCATGCCTCAACGTTCGAATTGTTAAAAATAATATAAAAAGCTTGAACGTGAAGAAGAAATACAGTAATAATGTGAGATAAATTGTGTACTCTGCCTATTGTATTCACTATTTAGCTAACTAAGAGCAACCTGAGCAAATCGTGATTATATTGTTGTAATAGTTTTGGGTGATCTGTGTAACTAGTTTTGGATAAACTATATATATGAAAAGCTTGTGTGATTAGTTCTGAGTAAACCGAGTAAAAAGCCTAATGTGACTCAGTGAGTTGTGGGTAATTATAAGTAGGTTGTAATAATTAGTTGATTAATTAGTAGTTTTTACTGAAATTTAAGAATTGATTGAGATATAATTAAATTGTGATAAAGGTATAGGTTAGTGAATTAATCTATAAATGAATTTATAAATTTTAAGTTGAAAAAAAATATCGGATGGAGAAATTATTATCCTTAATATTTTCCAAAGTTAGAAACAATTATCAAGAAGGAATAGCAATTAAAGCCTCACACAATTAGTAAATGACTTGGTTCTTTAAACCCGATATTTTGAGTTTAAACTAGATCATATACAAAGAAAATATTTTATTGGGAGAGACAAAACTCATTTTGGTAATATTTATATTTGTGAGGATTAATCTCTAACTATTATATGGGAATAATTTGTGGACTCTACAAAAAAAATTATCATGAAGGAATTATTATTCTTAATCACTTTGTTGAAGGGCCAAAAGTAGAAAAACAAAAGAGTAAAGAAGAAAACCAGTTACACAGGCTGATAATCGCCGGTTCAAAATGTGAGTCCCACTTTCTTTATCAGAATTATTGGCTACAAACCCCAATTAGCAATCATTCATTACTCAATTTCTGGCCAAAAAATGGTAAATAAGTGCTCCCGCTGATCTAAGATATAAAAGAAAAAACTAATTGGTTAAAAAGGTTGAAGGAAATTAGTTATTTCTCTTAACTAATGTTTAAACTTAGTTATTATTTATGTATTAGATGGAAAGGAGGATCATTTGTAGTAAATTAAATGAGTTTCGTAGAAATTGGGAGATTAATTTTCTTCACTATTTTGTTGACCCAAATTGTCTCAACTATTAAAAATATTAAAAAGCAGCCACATGTGAATTGTGAATTGTGATTTGGGAGTATTAAAATCAAGTTGCTTAAATTTATTGGCGACAGCTTTTGGCAAAATATTTAAAGATTTCAAAATTCGAGATGATGATTAAGTGGCGACAAACCAAAAAGAAAGAAACGCAAAGAAATGAACGGGGAAATATAATTGTGATTATAGTGTGTTTAATACATAATTAACCAGATGGGTTGCTTTCTATATTAGAAACCTACCTAAATTAATAAATCCTTTTTATATTTGACTTTACAATAACCACACAATTAATTCCTAACTTGCTGGCAATTTCAGCATTCTTTCTTTTGTTTTTTTGTCTTTAGAAAATACTGCTCCCTCCATTTTTTAATTTAATAAATAATTAATTAATTTAAAGAGATTAAAGAAGTTAAATAAATAAGTTAGACAAATTAATTTAAAAAATAATAAATATAAATATTTTAAAATAATTTATTTAATAGTTATAAATTAATTAATTATGTCTTATATTAGAAAATAGAGGTAATATCAATTAAGATCTTCACAAAACACCAATTAAGATACAAACAGTGTTGTGAAGAAAGTGATTAAAGGAGGAAGAGAAAAATGAGAAATTTTTATGAGAGAAGACAAACAGTTAAGAGATCGGATTCATCATAATCTAAGAGTATTAAAATTTTCCTTCTTTCAATACAAACGGATTTTAATTTCAGAAAAAGCCTGTTTGCAAGGCGGTGTCTCGTGATGTGTATAAAGGGTTACACGGGGAAACTTTGCTAATGTAGCATCAAAATCACTACACCTCCCCAATTTTTAATATAAAATTAGATAATTAATTTATAAAAAATAAAAAAAATAAAGAAAATTAAAGAAAAATCTTGCGTTACAAATTTTATTAGTAAAAAATACTCAATAAATGTTTATATTAGAATTATATACTAGAGATTATCTCCATGAATAAGAATAACATCAATCTTACATAGCTATGGCTAGCTGTTAATTATTAATATAGAACTAATATAGTAATATAAAGTCTTAACAAATTTTTTTGGGTCTTAAATTCAACTATTAACTATTAATAATTGAACAATTTATCATTTAACTATACACACACACACACACACACACACACACACACTTTTGATTTAATGTTGAGGAAGTTCTCTCAAGTCACCACTTTTGTAGCCTCCCTCCCTATTTCGTAATCCTGTAAGCAGTTACTATGTCATTTATCCGGAGGCACTACCTAATAAGCACGTTTTACTATTAATATTATCTTGATATCATTAAAAAATGTTTAGTTTTTGTGAAAAGAAAATTAAGAATAATTAAAAAATAAAATAAAATAAAATAGTTATTATATTTAAAATTAAAATAATTCTCCTAACGAAATATTACATTAAATACTTCAAAAAGCATGTGCTAAATAAAAGCATATGTCGGAACTGACTATTATATTTTTTTATAGTAAAACAAAATGATATTAATAAAATAAGAATATTATAAAGTACTGATTATAACAGAATAAAAAGAAAATATATCTAATCAAAAGAATGAGGTGAACCGCCACTGAAATTTTTGTTTTCCCATAAACTATTTTTTCATATATGCGTTAAGATTACTCCTTCTTTTTAATATTATTAAAAAACCAAAATTCAAGCAAACAAAAAGATGGCTGAGTATATAATTATATATATAATTAATTAATTAATTAAAATGAAGGGAAGTATAATGAAGAAACTCGTGTGACGTAAATTAGGATTGTTATAGTAGTGAGGTGGTGAGTGGAAGAAGGTGGGACGGTATCGGCGACACACGCAACACGACACAAACACATCACCGTCATAAACGTGGGACACGCGCTCAAAATTAATATCCCACGTTAATTAATTAAGAAAATTAAAACAACGACACACAACCTCTGTGTCTCTCAAACCCCCACCGTTTCGCCGGTCGATGTTTATTTATTTCTGTGACTTGTGACTTGTGACTTGTGCCTTGCGTATTTTCCAAGTACTTTTCCTTCTCTCTCTCTCTCTCTTCTTTATATGTATTACTCTCTCATTTCCAATACTATTTCTCTGTCGATCACTCTTCTTCTTCTCCTTCTCATCCCCTCAGCGACATATCGTTTTGAAGATGAGGAGAAACCGCAACTTAGAACTTCGTCTTTTCCCTTGTCACCATTCCGGCCACAATCACCAGAACCGCAACATGTAAGATATTTAACCAGCTTCTCTATAACTGATTTTTGTTTATCTTGCTTGTGATATTTGATGGATGATTTTGTTTGAATTGATCGATGAAGAATGTTGGGAGAAGGCAATGATAATGAGAGTGAGATGAGTGCAGATGATGAAGGGCATCATCAGCAACAGAAGCTCACCATTTTCTATGATGGCGAAGTTTGTGTTTCTGATGTCACCGAACTTCAGGTCTGTTGTCTTTTTCTTTACAATATAATTCATATGAACATGATTCCTCTTTCAAATTTTAATTTTAATTTGGTTGTGTGATTATTTTGATTTAATTTGGATTAAAAGAGTGCCGTTTCATTAGGTTCAAAATGTGGCGCACAGATCTTTTCTGACCGGAAAAGTTAGTGCGGGAGTGAGTTGATGAAAATGAATAGGGAAAGATAGGAATTGGGAATTGAACGAGAGCTAGAGAGAAGGCAATAACAGGGTTGGTGGGTATGTAGATATTTTGGTTGAAGTGAGGGTTATAACCAAGAAAGAGAGTTTCCAGGAAACTTCATCAAAGTTGGTATCGGGAGACTTTTCAATTCAGTTTAAGGGTATTTTTGTCTTTCCACTATTTCACCTTAAAATATTTTTGTCCCTAAAATATTTATGAAGAGTAATTGTCACCCTAAAATCTAATAATGTGAAACAATTGGCATCCGTGTTTTCTTTGTATTAACATGTGTAATCCTGGTTGATAGGTACTTTTTCATTTTCACTAATGAATATCTAGTTAGCAAATCATGTGACACCCTAAATATGATGCTACTATGTTTTAATATGGAGGTAGAATTTAGGGTATTTATAGAGAAGACGTCTATATTCATAGGAATATTTGTAAATCTTGAAATTGGATATATTGATATAAGGCATGTTTAGATAGAAGTTTAAAAAATAATTTATAAAAAAAAATTAGACTTTTTTAGAAAAATATTTTTTAATACGAGTTTATGAAAAAAAAATGATTCTGAATAAATGAGTATTTAGATAATTATTATTAAATAGACTTTTGTAATTGAAAAATTATCAGCAATGATATGATTTTACTAAAAATAGTGGAGAGGGCAGAGAGGAGAGATGAAAGATGAAAAATTGTAGAGAAGAGAGAAGGGAGAAAGAAGAAGCGAGATGAGAGATAAAATAATAATTATATATGTTATAAACTTTTTTACTGTTCTAGAAATTAATCTCAATAGTTTATCCAAAACTATCATTTTAAACTATGATTTGGTCTAAAAGTCTTTTTGGATAATTATGACTGTTTGTTTTAAAATTTTCTCAAATTAAGATTTGAGCTAAAAAAATTTTAAAATTTCAGTTTTAAGATTTTCTAGACAGGCACATATAGTAATAAATTTAATAAATAATATAAAAAAGATTACAGTGAAGAAGCAGATATATTATTTTAAGTGAGAATGAAAGAAAGAAAGAATGGATGGATGTAGGCTAGGTGGATAATGAAGGAAGCAGGAAAAGAAATGGAGGAGAAAATGAATAGATCATCATCATTCCCATCATCATCATCATCATCACAGAATCAGAGTCAGATGTGTAGCCCTAATTACAGTGCACTTTCCATGAAGAGATCTCTCCAACGTTTCCTTCAGAAGCGAAAGGATCGCATCCACGAATCTTCCCCTTACCATCCTTAATTAATTTAATCACATTCATACATACATACAACGGCCATTTTTATATATTATGAATGATGTAGTTCACCTTCAACTGCCAATATCAGCACACTCGCTTTTGGCTGTCGCGCTACTCTTATATAATTTCTTCTTTATTTTTTATTACTTTCTCTCTTTATTATTATTATATATCCAGTCACTTTTATTTTTAGACACTATCTGCAGCTACCTTATGATCATCTTTTATTTCTTCCTTTATTTTTGTCCTTTTTTTCCCGTTAATTATTCTTGTAATAGTTAAATCACATTTGATCTATATATAGTTATATGCTTGTTGTATTGCTTTGGACTTGGATTAGGGATCCTCCATTAAAGTTTGCTTCTTTTTTTATTATCAAATACTTCCCAAAATCAAACCAATAAAAAAAACCCATATAATTCTATTTATATCACTCTTTTATTTTACCTCACATACATTTACTTCACTCAATGTATGAAATAGGTTGTATTTATTTAAAAAAGAGTTATATCTGTTGATTATATGCTGTATCTGGGCTATTAAACAAATTTTAGATATCTTTAGACAATAAATTTTAAAATGATAGATTTTTAAATAATTTTCTCCTTTTCATTTCATATCTAATTTTTTTTAAAAAAAATCGAAGTCATTAAATTTTTCCTTCTATTTATTTCCCTTGAGGCTAAAATCACTTGTTCTGATTTGATTGAATAAAAGTATATTAAGCATATTATACTAAATATATAAGTCTTCTCCTTAGAGATTGAGGTAATCACATAATTGATTTTTCTTTAATTTTTGCCAACGATCACATATAATGGTGCGTGTAAAACATGCGATTACTTTAATTGATTGAATCTTCTGGATTAGCCCCCAGAAATATCAGAGACATATCGTCTAATTAACACCACTACCGACTCATTATCAATTAATGGAACCAACTTGGAAAGAATAGTCATGACAGGTGATGGTGGAGGACCAAATGCCTCTTATTTGGTAAGACCTAAAATCACAACTTTAATTTCATCACGTGACATACATGTTCCACATGTTACTTATTGTCTAATTACCTGACATGGATGTTTGACCCATGCTGGTCCATGGAAATTTTTTTTTACAGATACCTATACTTTCTATCCATTTTTAATTTAATACTATAGGTTTGTTTGAAAACTCAAGAAACTAAAATTTTAAAAAGGCTTGTGGTCTAAACTTTGATTTAGAAAAAATTTAAAATAAACAGTTATATTTATCTATAAATATTTATAGGCAAAACTGTGATTTAAAACTATAATTTTGAATAAGCTACTTGGAGTAGCTTATATATAGTAAAAAAATTTATGGACTACCTAATTATTATTTTTTTCCTATTTTTTCTCCTATCTCTTCTCTCTTCGCTTTCCTCTCTTCTCCCATTTTCAATATTCTTTATTGTCGCCGATGGTCTGTGTCACTTCTGTTGTCAGTATCATGTGTTCTCCTCTGGCTCTTCTCTCACTGTCGTCATGGGTCATGCTTTAGATCTAGAAGTTGATAAGAAGTGGACAAGATGGAGGAGAGGAGGAAGACGAAGTCGGGGCTCACTAGCATCGACATCAGCACTGTCGTAGAAGAAGCGTCAGCGTCATCGGTGCCACATGAGAGAGAAGGGGAAAATGGAAGAAATTGATTTTTTTAAAAAAAATTATATTATTTCTGGTAATTTATCATCATAAAAGTCTTTTTGGTAATAACTATCTAAACACTCATTTATTCATAACAACTTTTTTTCATAAGCTCTTATTCAGAAGCCATTTTTCAAAAGTTATCTAAAAACCATTTTTTTTCATAGGTCATTTTTTAAAAATTTATCCAAACACATACTATGTGTTTTCTTCTCTAAATTAAATTCTTTAATTTTACTCTATTAATAATGTTAACCTCTATAACTTTTCTCAGTTAACAATATTAATTCTTGTACAAAAATTAATTGTGTTAATAGAGTAAAATTATATATTTAATTATGAGAGAAAAATATATAAATATTAAATTAAAAATTGAGGAAAATATAAATATATATATAAAATAGTTTTCTCAAAAATAAAGTTAAGGTATATGATATCCAAAGATCATGTGTGCCTAGTAAAAAAAAAAGAATTATGTTTAAGGGGTTGCTTGGTTGAAGATAAGTGGAGAGGAATAGTTTTCCTTTTCTAGAGGTATTGAAATCCGTATTGCTTGATTGGTTAAAAAACTTAGGTTCTTAAAAAAGTTAAGATTCATTTTTCTTACAACTAGAAAACTAATTTACAGGGTAATACCTAAGTAAGTTCTACTTCCATAATATTTTGTCTTTTAAATAAAAAGTTATATACTTTTTTAAAAAAAACAAATAATTAAACTTCCTTAAAAATATAAAATTAACCAAATAATTGAACTTCCATTCAACACTAGCTAGGGAATTTCTCTGGCCACTTACCTCCAAGGAATTTTCGGGGAAAAATTGTTCTCAAATGAATGGCTGCATCTTTTGACTTTAATAATGCTTTAGATATTGACATTTTTAACCCTTGCTTCCCAAACTAGACCATATAAAGCACTATCAAATTCATTTTAACCTCAAGTCAAAAGATGCAGCCACGTTAGAACAAATTTTACCCCAAAAATTAATAAATAAATATCAGAAGAATTAAAAATGTCAATATCTAAAGCATTGTCAAATTCATTTCAAAAGATGTGAGAACAAATTTATTTACCTTTTTTGGGGGCGTTTAAAAACCTCATTTTTATGCCAAAAAAAAAAACAAATAAAAGAGGCTCTGGACGTCTATTAGAATCCTTGAGAACTTGAGGATGCAAGCTTATGGCTTCCACCAACAAGCTTTGATCATTTTCCTATTTTTGATTTACTAAAAATAAAAGGATTGTCGGCAGGTTATCATGCTGAATACTTGAATATAAAACTTAATTTTAGTTTTAAATATAGAGTTGGCAAAAAAGGCCAAGCTGTCTGGCTAGCCTGTTTTGACCCCAAAATAACTAGGGTTGGGCTATGAATTTTAACTCTAAAATTAGAAATTAGATACACCCGTTTAGGCCCTTTATTTTTTTATTTTTCTTTTAAAAAAATACCTTGTAGTTGATATTTTTGTCATTAGAGAAGAGCATGTCCATAGTGAAGCATAGTCAAATATTGTTAATATTCATCATAGTGATGTTGAAAATGATAATCACATTAAAGTTGCTAATATTTATTTGTTTTTCTACTTTTAGACAATATTTGACAAAGATCAAGGTACCTGTTATACTTTTAATTTTAAAATTTTAGACGATAATTGAGTTTTTTAATTTACTTATATTTAAGTTTTTAATTATAATTTTTTATATTTACTCTTTATCTATTTGAAAAATTGAATAAAAATAATGAAAATATTTTTTTAAAAAAATAAAAATCAGCCCTACAGGGCAACCCTAGATCGTGTGCTCTAGGGCGGGATTTGAAAAATGAGATTATTTTTAATAATTGACCCTACAGGGCTGACCCTGTAGAACCTCAAATCCATCAAAAGTAGCCCTAATTCCCAACTTTACGTAAATACACATTATATTTTTTATATTTATCAATTTTTTTAAAATATTTCTATTAATACTCACTCTATAATAATTAAGATAAGAAGAGAATGACTTAAAGAAGATAATCATAATATTTTAAAAAATATATAATTAACTAAATTAATTTCCATAACTAGGTCCCTAAAAGTGTGTGTGTGTGTGTGTGTGTGTGTATAACTTCTTAGTTTCTTCATTGTTGGACCGCTTGGGTGGTCGGATATGACTCTTTTTTATAACACAAGTGTGGGGTTTTCATAATGAAACTACTACATGAGTTCTGAATAAGTCATTGAATATGATTTCCTAATATTATTGCCAGGCTTAGGGAATAACTACACTCAACTCTATAGCTTACATGTCATCATTGGATAACACTGGTCACTGGGTGAGGGTGAACCATAGGATTTATGTAGTTCATTAAGGTTTTTGATTTGGTAAAAATATGAGGCTTGGGATACATGACATACAATGTAACTTACTTGAAATATCAATCAAGCCAAACATAAATAAAACCTGTACCATCAAACGTTTATAATTAGACTATCCTTGACAGGTTTTATTGGGAAAGCAACTTCCAACAGTAGAACAAATAGAAACGAGGTATCTAGTTTGTTATTTAAGAAAATAGCAGAGATGTAAAGACTGAGCTCTACTTAAAAAACAAACTAATCATTCGACGTTTGCAGAGAAAATGAAGAAAACAGTGGCTTCATTGGTGCCAAGAACCACTTGAAATGTTCATCCACAATCAACCACTAGTTGAAATTTATGGATCTCATAAGAAACTCACGGCCAAACTTGTTCTCAAGGCATTTGTAGAAGCTGCACTACTCAAGTTTCACCTCTCTCTTTGGCGGATCCAACTGCAAATAGGTATAAGGCTCTGTTGGTTCTTCCCTGCAATTGCCAAATATGTAATAAGCAGTGCAATAAAGCAAAACAAACATGTATATGGAGAACTTCATGGCAAAGACAAGATGCATAAACATGAATTGAAATGTGAAGGGCATTCTTAGCCCTTAAAGATAGGAATGTAAACTTCAAGATTTCTATACTTCTAGTTAATATTAGTATTAATAGAACTATAGCAGATGGCACATACTACATAACACGCACATATATATGTTACATATCACACTGGTGATAGGTTTCGGTTATTTTAATGTTCAATTAATTTGCAAAGTCAATAGTATAGCACAAAAAGATATACTACTAAGATTAGATCTTGAAAAGGAAAAAAAATCTCACCCAGGTTTCGAGCGCATGCATTGCCAGAAGAGCTTAAAAGGTCCGGGAACTGTCTTGAATGGGTTTCCCTCAAAGCAAGCCTAAGGAATAAACAAACGAAATGAGCTCTGTCTTACCTTCGAAACTCACATGACAATAAGGAGCTTGCATAAAACAAATACAGTACATAAGAAAAAACTTGAAAAATCAAAGAGAACATGCAGAAATTGACACATACTGCAAGCCTGAAAAAATTCATCAAGATTATACCCAAAGGGATCAGTTCAGATTTCAGATGGGTATGATTTTTCTCTTACTTGACCCGCCATAATTTATCTAGGGAGCAATCCAGGATTAAAATTCTATATGCACCAAAGTAATCTGACACTCAATCCAGGAAATGCCATAAAGATTATCTAGGATTTATTACAAGGAAGGGGCCCTGGCTATGTAACTAACCACAGTCAAATATCTGACCCTCAATTTCGAACCCTATAAGTAAATTCATTTTAGTTCTTTCTAACTCTACTATGTTTTGGTCTGTGCTCTAGTTCCCTGCAAATGCACATCTAATTCCCTTCCTTCCCCCTTCCCTCCGTAAACCTTGCAGACACAGGATTTATCATCATCTCATTGCGAAATGCCGACTGCAAAATAAGCCAATCTAGGCACAAACAAAAATTTCGTGGCATAGTTTACAAAGACGATCGCGAGAGATAAAGATCACCAAGCACCATCAGCCTGTGGCTACTATTCCCTTGTTTCCCATAACGTCCCAAAAACCAAAAATCAGGAATAAGCATAATCCAGTAAACTTAAAAATTAAAAGGAAAATGAAAATCCCAATTGTATCAATAGCGATATAAAAGCATTGAATGAATCGAATAAAGAAAGAGCGTGGAGCATAGAGAAAGGGTTTTGTAAAATTTTACCTGAATGACATCCTCAGCTCGATCGTTGCATCGGTGAGCCTTAGGCTGACGATGGTTTCCTTCTGAAACTCCCCATGGACTCTCTCTCCTTGGCACGGGCCTCTCGCTCATCTTCCTCTTTCTTCTGCTTCGCCTTCTTCCTTCGACTGCGAGGGGGAACCGCAGTGCTCATGCTGCTAATCGGCATCGTGAAACGCAGATCGCTTACCACTGCAACGGTGTCGTTTGATCTAAACAAAAAAATCAACCTATGGGTTGGGCACTTTAGCTTAACATGACTGGGCCTTAGTCATATGGACATGAGACCTATTCTCCAGACTCATAAGGGTCCGGCACAAAAGTCTTTCATACACAAAAACGTGCTTATTCGGATAGTCTGACATGGCCCACCCATATTCCTGTCTTTATTTTCTATTATTTTTGGTATAAGAAAGTTTAGATGAATTTGATACTAGTTTCCACCAAGACTAGGTCATAGTCTCATAGCTCATAGAGCACTTATAAAAGACTTACGGGATCACCTGTCAAATGAGTTCTTATAACGGTAGCGAAAATCAAACTTGTTTACTTATAGAATACGAATCCCGTTCTTTACTATATGTACTAACTCGTGGCCATGAGAACCTTACACATTGACCCAAAAGAGTCTTATAAAATAAAACAATTATTCTTCATTATTTTGTTGTTTATGGGCACAAAAATACTCCTCCCATCTTAAATATATTATCTAATTAGTGAATTAATCTTAATTTTAAATATAAGACTTATTTATCTAATTTATCAATTATTTTCTAAATTATTTTGATTGATACTCTATTAATAATAATTAAATAAGAAAATGAGCGATACAGTTAAGAAATATGATTAAAGTACTTTGATAAAAATATATTATAATAACTAATTTAACTAACTCTATTAATTTAATTTAATTTAATTAATTAAATAAATATCATATTTAGGACTATAGGAGTATTCGACATCTAAAAAATTGTTTTCAATTTAATGTTTTTATTCAATTCCATTTTGATTTTTTTTTTATATTTTTTTTGCAATACCAATCAATTTGAAGTCATATCGGATCTTGACTAGTTCAAACGCAAACATTAATTAATTTTGTCCATCTTCTTAAATCTCTAACTCAATTAAAAGGATATTGTGAAAAAGAATCAAAGAGGTATGAACAGTAAACTCAGACTATGTTGAAGCAAAATAGGAATCTTCTGAATAGCGAGGTAACACCATGTGAAATTATTTCTCCTGTGTTTCAGGCTACTCATGCAATAAAGCGTAGAAATAGGGAACTGTTCTTAATATTCTCTATGTCCCTTTCCATACCAAGACAACATCTGAAGTGAGCATCTTTCTCATTGAGCAAGCAACAATGATAGCTGCCTGCTTCTTCAAATATCAGAACCGACACTCCTGCTTCTCCTTCCCTTACCAAAAGGCTGCTCCACGTTACAGAGACAACTCTTGACTTGAGACTTGGAAAAACAAGGACAACACTCGACAGTGTTTTCCTTAACCTCACAAAAATCAAACACAACAGTCCAAACATTAATCTCTTTTCATCATTCCCTTTGCACTTAACCATGAACCATCATCACATTTTATAATACTGCATGCCACTTTTGCAGGATTTCACTTCATTTGTAAACTATTAGCCGATAATTCAAAACTCAACCACATCTGCAAATCAAGATTACTACGTTAAAGTTGTGTATTTTACGGTCAAGTCTTACTTTTTAGTATGGTCAATATAATAGACAAATATCTTCATATACAGATGATGCCTAGCAAGAAAATGACCTATGAATGCCACTTAATGAGATGAAAATTCAGTATCCAAAGATGGATTTGAGTCAAGCATTTTATAAAATATTAATTTCTGAAGGTTACAACAAGATGACAAAATTCGTGATTGAAGTGAACAGCATGACTTCTAGATCCAACCATGATGATGATGAAGATAAGCTTGAAAGAGAACCTCTCATCATACTTGGAAATCCTTGCTTGTTAGAGCTCAAAACCCAGAAATGGCAAATCGTTGGCTGATGGACCCTCAGAGGACCCTGCAGAGATGAAGCCAACACAGTTTCCTCTTATATCCAACCTTTCACCAAGCTTCTCAATGAAATCATCAGGAAGTTCTATGGCTCCACTCAGCTTGTTGTGGCTCAAATTTAGCTGGTCCAAATTTAAGAGTGAACCAAAATTTGGAGGAACCGGTCCACTGAGAGTATTGTTATCTAAGGAGAGAGCAGTTAGGTTCTTCAACGTAGAAAAACAATTTGGTATGGGGCCAATCAAAGCACACCCTGAGAAACTCACTGATTTGAGCTTTTTATGGTTACCTATGAACAAGGGTATCCTTGCTTTTATGGGGTTGCCATCAATGACAAAATATTCTAAAACCCCTAAACTAGATAGTGTTTCAGGAATAGGCCCACTTAGAAAATTATGGCTCAGCTCA
Source organism: Leucaena leucocephala (assembly GCA_037074615.1). NCBI lineage: Eukaryota > Viridiplantae > Streptophyta > Magnoliopsida > Fabales > Fabaceae > Leucaena > Leucaena leucocephala. The sequence continues at coordinate 14,694,301 of CM073550.1, forward strand.
AGCAATACTAACCTCTTGAGCTTTCCCATATCTGAACGTACTTCACCAGTAAGCCTGTTAGAACTCAAATCAATCTTCTTCATATCTTGAAGTTGCCAAAGAGAATATGGCAAGTTTCCTTCAATCTCATTCCCACTCAGGTCCAAGATAGTCATACTCTTCAAATCACCAATTTCCTTGGGAATTTCACCACTTAAGTTATTGCAACTGAGATCAATTTGCTCTAAACAAACCAACCCACCCATCTGTGCTGGGATTTGTCCCTGTAGGCTGTTTTGGGACAGACTCAAGACTCTTAAGTCTAGGAACCTGTCCCAAACTTGGAGGTAACTCTCCAGAGAGAGATGAGTTAGATTGCAAAGCTAGGTGTCCCAAGGAAGAGAGAAATCCAAAAAGTGTAGCTGGTAGTGTGATTGGGGAAGCCACAAAGCAATTGAAAATTGAAAGAGTTTTCAAATAAGGTAGTTTCAGCAAATAACTAGATAAATAAGCAGCAGGTTTACAAGGTGGGGATACGATATCAGGACCAATGTGGATCTCTGTGACATGAAAGACTTGTGGGTCATCATCACTAACTTCGCATTTCACACCAGGCCGTGTAGTGCCCGTACAAGGTTGTGGATGCTCATTAACCCAATCGGAATCTTCTAGAAGAGACAATGGTCATAAAACGCAATGCTGCAAAATCTGCAATAATGTAATAGGAATTGTCACACTTTTTTAATTATCCATTAACCAATCATTAAGTATTTAAAAGTGACTATTTAATTGTTAATTTTAAACAAATGAAAATTGCAAGTGTATTTTTAAATTGATCAAACGTACTCAAAATATATTATTTTCATTTTATTAATGTTTTAATTTGCAGTTCGAATGTAATGCCATATCGTGTTGAAATTGTTGAGTATTTAAATATACATGTAGATATATAGATTTATTTTTGTATTTTTATTATATACTCATTTGCGTACTTTTAATAGGATTGATTATTTAGATATATTGTTTTTTTAACAAATGATCAATGAGATGTTTGAAACAATAGATGAAATCAACCCACAATTGCCAACAAAGATTAATCTAATTGATAAAGATTTGAGTATTTATATTACCTTTATAGATGAAATCACCTCTTGCGAATTTAACCCTTCAAAGAAAACAACAACATCCTTATCTCCAATAAAATCATTGGATATAACTTAAACGAAGTTTCATATCAGTGATCTGGCTGTTTGGTCCATATTGCACATATTGTCTATTTTGATTAAAACATTCAAACGAACGAGAAGAAGCAAGAGAAGACGATCAAATTCATTACATATGTAAAAACGATCGATACTATTCAGTTGAGGCCGATTACAGCCTTTCAATGATTAGCCAAGCAGTAGCTTCAGAAAGCTCCTCGTACTTGTTCATATTCTCAGACACATCACCTGGTACTTTGGCCACAGACTTAGTAATATGACCATAACACTCATACTCAAAACCCAGAGCTTTAACCACAAACCTCTCAGCAACAACATATTTCTGATCCTTCAATGCTTGCTTCACTGAATTCTCAAGAATTCTCACTGCATCAGAGTAGTTTTTGGAGCAATTCAGGTGCACGTTCTTCATTTTCTTGTCTTTCTCGAGCAACGCTAAGGTTGTCATGGTGGCGTAAAACGTCTTTGCTTGCTTTTTGATACAGCCCCCCACGGTGGTGGCTGTTCCGACCGGGTCGTCGTCGTTCTGGCTACTGGAGCCCTCGTTGGAGTTCACACACTTCAGGCAGGTCTGGGGTGTGTCTGGGTTGAGGTTCAAGCATTCTTGCTCCGCCAAGGTGTGACCCGATGGGAATGGTGGGGATAGAATGAGAAGATGAAGAGCAAAATAGAGAATAGTCATGGGATTATTTGAAAAACGTAAGTCATTTTCATAATCCTTAATTATCAAAACATATATATGTGTGTGTGTGAAAGAAATTAATTTCATCCCTCCACGATTTTATGAATTTAGGCCAATAAATCCTTATTTTAGAGATGTTTTAGAATTGTTTAAATTTAAATTAAACCTTTATATTTTATGATCTAATTATCATTTTAAAGATAAATATAGTATTTACACCTTTGAAATATCTTCATGTTTAGTCCATTTATTGTACCAATCAAATTTTGTTAATGCTGCCAGTTAAAATAATATATAATTTCTTCCACAAGTGATGTTTCTTTTTTTTTTATTATTATTATTTGGTAGATTTATTATATTTTTTCTCATTGTGTAAAAATGAGCACATTTACAGTAATGCGTTTGTTTTAGTAACGAGAAAATTAGCACATGAATGAAGTTGTTGTTTGTTATGGTATATTTGAATCCGAATTCTCCGTTTTGGTTGGGGTATTTTTGTAATAGAATAGTCTTTTAGAATTAGACTCTCTATTTAGACCTATGTTCATTACAAGTAGCTTTTAAACAACAAAGATCCTTTGAAATGATTAACCACATGCCTAGGATTATAAGGTATTTCTACACCGCATGAGCCACCCCAACCGATTAAAACTTTACCTTTCTACTACTGTTGCCATTGGAATAAAAAGGTAAAAAAAATAAAATAGAAGTTTCAAAAATTGTGGGAAGATCTAAGGTTGATTACTTTTGTCCTAGTCTTAGTCCTGGTGATTATCTATCCCATTTTAAAATAGACCGGGATAGGATAGACTTAGGTCTAGATATAAAGAATTATTAGGAAATGACGAGTCTCATAGTGACTCTAAAGATATCCTGTCATATCCTGACTATTTTTTTTATTGCTGAAATAAAAAAGAAGACCATAGGTACCCATTTGGCTTTCCTTTCACGCCTTCATCTGAGTCAAACCCATTCATTGATCTATCGACTTGCTCCCCCCGTACTCTCTCCACCCTTATTCATTCCTTCACTCGGCCTTCAGCCATCCACCATCCACGACATAACCTCTTCTGCAACTCCATCTACTTTGTCAAATGGGCTGTTCTCCGCTGTCGAATAGGTGATTAAATACCCTTCCCTAAAATCTGAGTTTTCTAGCCTTTTCCTTAAAGAACGCGGTGCAAAAGAGAAAGGATGGGAGAGATGGACAGACTGAGGCGGTGTACTTGGAGAACAGAAAAGTAATCCTCGCGAGTAGAGAAGTGTGGTCTATACGCATGGCAGATATGAGTTGAACATCAATTACTTAATTAATGTTTTTCTTAAAATCAAATTGCTTTTGAATACCGCCAGCGGTTGCTATCTAAAAAGCAAAAGAAAAGAAAAAAGAAGAGTGAGGTTTTTGCACTCCGTGACGTGACTTGAATGCTTTGTTCACTTCATTTCTTGCTGGCTTCTTCTTCCTTCCTTCTTCAAGTTTGTTTCGGTGATAGGAAAAGGTTAAAGGTTGCTTTTCTGAAGTTGTTGATGGATTTGAATAAAAAAAAAAGAAAATTCCTAAACCCTTTTGTGTGAGAGAGTCATCACAGAGAGACTCTTTTTTTCCTTATCTGCTATGCTTTTTCTAGTGAATATTTTTGGCAGCACAGTTCAAAACTGAAGATGATACAAGTTACTACATCTTTAATTCACGCTCGTTGCAGATTCTCCCACTTTCTATCGGATCATCTGCTTTGAATTGATCTGTTCATGCTTGTGTCCAACGCAAGGCAATCACTCTCAAGTTCAGTCCAATATGCTCTCTGCCATTAGAGCCTTGTACCAGTTCTACTCTGATTAGTCCGGTGTTAACTTTGCAATATCCGTCGACACCGTTCTGAGCAGCGTGCCTACCTCATTGTCTATGGAACACCATATACTAACAGTTTTACATAACTTCAGCTTTGGGACTCATGTTCATCAAATCCACGCCTGTATTACCTGTAGCTAACAATCCGTTTATCAATTGGTCACATGGCATTCAGATTGTCCTTAAACTAAACTAAATGGGCCTGCCTCGTGTACAGTTGAGAGTTGGATAACAGGGTCCAGCAATTGACTGTGTCGGGTCTTGTAGTTTGAATACGAAATTTTGACAATCAAGAACATAATCGTTAATCTCTCAAATTTATATAAATTTTAATTTATCTTTTGAAATTTAAACTATATTTTAATCTTTCAAAAAGATGGTTTAAATATTTATTAAATTATAAGAACAAATATTTTAAAGAAATCAAAATCCATTATTTGAATTTTGAGAGTCTAGAGAATAAATTTGAATGATTAAAGATTATATTAATCTTATTTTTTTATATAAATCTTGAAAATGGGTCCACAATCAAGTTATGACGAATTAACAATGACCACGCCACCTGGACAGAATTAAAGGTGCCTCTGGCTCTTTCTGAATGCATCAGATAGATCTTTAATAGAATGTTGGTAGAATTTTAAATTTAAGAAAATCAATTAAAGTTAGTTAAGTGTTAGAATTTTTTATAACTTCCTAAAATTATCCTTTGATTAGTATAGTAAGAGATGACGGAAAAGCTACTATTATAGAGAGATCGGAGAAATTTTGGAGAATAACTTTAAATGTTCCATTAAATTTTAAAAAGGGTCTTATTAAAAACTAATGGGTAGGACCTTATAAATAAGGCAGTATTTTTTGCAAGCTAAAGAAGATACGGTCGTCCCATAGCGAAGCGGCAGTTAAAGAGAGTATGGAGAAACGGATGCCTGTAAACAGAATTACATAACAAGAAAAATCTACCCCGTTCAAGTTTCTACTAGGGAATTTCCTTCCATGCTGTTATCTTGACTCTTAAGCCTATAATTTCTATGATCTGAATACATAGCTGCTATAGGGGCTGGCCAAACAGACTACGGCATGCTTAAAGCCTACCTATAAGGATTTTAAAGCTAAGGTATTTGCATTTATCATTATCTCCAAACACTACATGTTTCCATTTCCTTCTGCTCTTCCAAATCAAAGCCTGGCAACTAGATTGAACTGGCTAACATTCTGACTTCCTCAGAACATGTAATTCCACAAAATAAGGCACCTGTCAGCTGAGTTCAGTAAAGCACCGACTGTTATCTTTTTCTTTTTCTGCTGAGGCATTTTTGTAACTTCATTTCAATTAAACTACCACAGTGAATGTAGCATCAGTAAACATAATTGGAGGAAGATAAATTGGATCCAAACACGCCATCAATAAACCACTGTGCTTGTCACTTGATGATCAAAACTTAAAAACCCATGATTCAAATCCCCATTCCAATATAAAAAAAAAGGCTTTATTGTCATGACTCTGATTTTGACCATATGAACAAGCCCTTCCATGGTAACCCACTCTTTCCACACGGTCACACATGTGGAGATTTTTCAAATTTTTGGAGAAGAGAGCTTCTTTCCAAAAATAAAGAAAATAATGCATTATTTGCTCCTTTTTCTCTCCATAGGAAAATGAAGCAAAGTATATCTAAATGTTTCTAATGGCTTCATACTCAATCATACTCTGAATCATGCTGAGATTTTAGAATGTGCTAACAAATATTTACAAATGAGTTATTCCTAGTTTCAGAGGCAAAGTAAAATCAAATGGTTCCCTCTACTTTGAGATCAAGAACGTCATTTCCTGAACTTTCAATTGCAGGAGAGAGGAGGAAAAAAGTTTGTCCATCCTCTTTTATTGAAAGGGGGCAAATTCCCGGTCCCTTGCACAAAAACTTAGTAAAGGTTAGAAGCTAGATGTAGTTTATTGATCCTTTTATACTGCTACAAGTTTCACGCAAAATTGAATGAACATTAGTTTGATTCAGCCTGAGAGAGAGAGAGAAATAGCATCAACTTCCAAACAGTATGCCTTCTAGATTGAACAAAAAAACTATTGGAATGTATGTAAACTACTTTATCATGTGTACAAAATCAAATCTTCTACATGATCAATTCATAGTAATTAAAAACCACATGGGCCTTCCTTCACAAGTGAAACTAGTGAAGAACCGCAATCATATCGCGTCTGATGTCATATTCGTGTCAATGGATTGAAACCTAATCAACTGCTACAATCCATGGTAATAACACAAAACAACACAACATGCATGAACCACTAAAATCTATAATGAATTCATAATCCTGAATCCAGAAATAGCGTAAACCAGAAAAGTACTCACTTTTCATTGAGTGACAGCAGTGACAACTGTTCGTCCACGGAACAATCCACATGGCAAGATGTGCGGCATGAAGAAGGAATAAGAATAAGGCCAAGGCACCTCTGCTCCATCGGAGAAGGCGAGGATCGCCGTGTGCTGCGATACTCCACGGCGTCCTGGAGAATAATATTCCCTTGCTTGTCCATGCAGTAGAATCCACCCAAGAAGAACCTCCCATCTTTAATGCCTACAAGCATCCGACGGAACAGAAGCTTCTTTACCCGATTGACCCGATCCGAACTGATTTCCCGAGGACCGTCGGAGCTATTCTCCTGAATCCCATCCGAAGGTTGCTGTGTTTCTCGTTCCATCGTTTAGAGCTCGAACAGAGACCTCCTGCCAAAAGCAGTGTAAAGTTTGGCTTCGATGAAATTGAAATGGAATATTAATGAACTTATTTGATAGAGATTAGGTATGTCACCGTCGCCAGTTCTTGACGGGGATCGCCGTCTCCACCACGATGAATGGAAGAGAGAAATGGAACTATGAGAAGGCGTGTGTAAGAATGAGCGAGATTTTGGGCTGTTTCTCTACAGGAGCGTGATCTCCACCGTCCGATGAGAAATATAATGTTAATTTTGAAATTAACATTAAAAAAATAAAATTAAAAAGAAATGGTTGATCATATTTTAGGAGTTTTTTTTCCAAAGCATAAGTCATTTTCCTAATGAGTATATACTAAAGAAACTCAATAGAGATAAGGAATGACGGCGGATAGAAACACCTTCTAGAGGATTTGATGATAGGCATAAAAATAAGTCAAATCTATTAAGTAATAATTTAATTTAAATTTAATTTATAATTTATTATACGCTATTTTTTTATTTAAATTTAACATGCAAATGTCTGGCCTGACCTAAGTCTATTTAGAAAGTATAATTTTTTTAATTATACTGACAGACTACCTAATATGCCTTTATAGCAGGCCTTCGTAACAGGTCTGTTAAAATAAAATACAAGAATAAAATATATAATAATACGTGTTAGTTTAATAGTTTGACTCTTATATTGTGTTTAATATGTGGTAAGTTCAACACTCATTTATTACATTTTAATATTAAATATATTTTAAATAATAGGCTTAAGCCGTCTAGCAAGCCTAATAGGTTTCGTAAAAAGCCTGAGCCTAACATCTTAAAAAGAACAAGCTTTCAAATAGACCTGAGCATGTATATTTCTTAAACAGGCCAGGTCTAATGTAAATCAGGTCAGAGGCTCCTAACAGGTCATTTGACTTATTTCCATCCCTATTAGTTGATAATTTTATGGTTAATTAGCAAGAATTAAGACTGGATTAATTGTGATAGATTTATCTCAATTTGACGAGATAATATATTATTTGTATTTAAATTCATTAAATCCTATAATATATTTACCATATTAGATGATAAATTGAATAATAATTTAATATATATTCTTTAATTTATTAAAAAAAAACTCATTAAATATTTCTACTCACCATAGGCCCATATATAATAATTTAACATTATTTAACGTGGGTAAGTTTAAAGAAGAAAAATTGGTAAAAATAATATCTTTTTAAAAATATTATTGGTTAAAAGAAAAACTATTAATCACTTTTTTCTTCCAAATATCAATAATTTTTGTAAGTTTTCAATAAGAGTATATTATTATTTTTAAATTTAATAATAACCAATATTAGTTGAAAATTAACTTTGCATTATTTTCACTTACATGTTAACCTTTTTTTTTAATTTCATATTTTGTTTTTTTTTTGGGTAAGTTTGGCGCGTTTCATGTTTTTTTTTAAAGTCAATTAAATACATTCTTGTTAGATTTTTAAAAATTTTACTTCTAATTTAACCATTTTCCATCAGGAAGGGAAACACACACTCACAGCCACGCTCGACCCACCCACCACATTGCCCGCCTTGAGGCTAGAAACCACAACCTCCCATAGGATTGGTTTCTAATAGAGCCACAGGTTCTTGGCATTAGACAAATACAATTTTATTAGATGAAATTTGAAAAATAAATAGATAATTATATATGTTATTATAAATATAAATAGTTAATGATAATTTTATATGATATCATAGATAAAAATTAATCCTTTTATCTTTGTTTGGTTCAACTGAAAAAAAAAGAGGAGAGGGTAAGAGAAATTATATAGTTTTTAGTTAGATAATAGAATAAAAGAGAAAAAATTTATTATTTAATTTAAAAGATAAGGGAGAGAAATTAATTAAAAATTAATAAATATATAATTATCTTTTTATTCAATTTTTTTTCATATTTTTTATAATATTTATATTCGAATTATTATTTTTTAAAATATAAATATTAAAAAACCTATTATATCATTTATATACTTTAAAATATGATTTCATTAATTTTAACATATTATTCTATTAATTTTAATATATTATAAAATTAAAAAATATAAAAAATATTAATATTTTGTCATTAATTTTATAATTACAAAATATATAAATATATTTATAATATATATATATATTATTTTTTATCAATATGTTTATTTAAAAATATATATTTTTATATTAATTGTATATAAATTTATACAGAAAAAATATTCTTAATGTAAATAAATAATTTAAAATATATACGTAATATAACTAATTTTGATGATAGCTAAATTATGACGGTGGTGTGTAACAGTTTTAAGTCAAGACTGAAATAATAAAAAATAAAAAGATATTATGGGTATAGAAGAAATATTTATCACCTCCTCGTAAGTAACCCCCCAAGTACTATTGCCCTGCCCCGAATTCCTTGATGTCCAGTTGTTCGTGATCCGGACAGCGTACTACCGCGAATCCGTGGTAGCTCGCCAAGAAAGCAGCTCAGTCGCTGCCTTTCTCTCTCCCTCACTTCTGAATTAGGGTTTTGATTGGCGTCTTTTTCTCTCCAAAACGTCGGGTATGAAGCACTAGGGTTTTCATCTCTTCTTTTTCTTGGTCTCTCCTTGTTTGAATTGAAATCTCTTGTGTTGGGTTTTCGTAAAGTTTGTTTTTCCACCGTACAATCGTCATATTAATTTGCTCATTTTTCTGTTTCGAGATAACTCGTTTGTGCATCTTGTGTTTCATCTTTCTTCGTTGGATAAAACCACTTTGTTCCAATCTTTTAGGATGGTTTGTGTAGCAGTTGTTATTCAGTTAGTTTTAATCTCTGTTAAGTCATCACTGTGGCTCAAATGTTTAACGGTTGCATTTTTTGTTTCAAAATTTATAACTTTACGAAATAGTTATTTCATTTGTTTGAAGTATCGTGGAGTAGACCTTGTAGAACACAGTATATGGTATTGCTGAGAGCTGAGGGCTTTTTGTCTTTTGGCTTTGGGGTTACATTAGTGCTTATTTTTGGATAACTGTATAAGTTGGTTTAGTAGAGTTATTTTGGTTTAATAGCTTATTTTGGCCAAACAAAAGTGGTGGAATAAGTAATGAGGTATTCAATCCACCACAACGATGATATGCAGTTACTGATCAGAATTCAAATCAATAAACAAGCATATAACTCTGTAATTATTGATATATCTAAAAGTATGTTTTGCTTTCAGGAGTCACGCCAATAAATATCAATGGGTGAGTCAGGGAAACGATTTCGTTCGCATAGAGACCATAATGAGGATGGTAGAAATCAGAAGAGACGCATGAATCACAAAGATGGAAAGGGCAATGATGAATTGGTTGTTTATAGGATACTTTGTCCAGATGGAGTTATTGGAAGTGTTATTGGCAAGGGCGGAAAAGTGATAAACACAATAAGGCAGGAGACTAATGCATATGTCAAGGTTGTTGATCCATTTCCAGGTGCCAAGGATCGAGTTATACTAATTTACTCCTATGTTAAGGAGAAGGAGGACATTGAGGTTGATGATGAGTTCAGCAATAGGGTGCCCTTATGTGCTTCTCAAGATGCTCTTCTCAAAGTTCATGCTGCTATTGCAAAATTTGTGGCAAGCGTTGGAGATTCTGAAAAGAAGTACAAGGATAGGGAAGAATGCCAAATCCTTGTTCCATCAAGCCAGTCTGCAAATATCATTGGTAAGGCTGGGTCTACAATTAATAAATTAAGAAATAAGACAAGGACAATGATCAAGGTTATGCCTAAGGATGCAGCTGACCCAACACACTCATGTGCCATGGATTGCGACAATTTTGTGATGGTTAGTTATTAATATAAAGAAACGCACTATTGAAAAGTTTATTGCGTTAATTTATTATCACTTTTGGTTATTAAACTGGCTTCTAGGTTCATCTCTGTACTTCCTTAGAAAAAGAAATGAAGCTCTTCCTTGGAAAAGGACCCCTACCAAGACACTATCGTGTTTATTTTTTTCCGATTGATATGATTTATATTTTTCCTATCATGTTTTTATTTCGATGTCAGAGGAGCTTCCTGTTGCCAGCAAAGTGGTTAATGTAATGCATAAATGAACGCCCTGTATTCTTGCATGCATTTTTTATGCAATGACAATAAAATAGAGAAGTACAGAATTAATAATTTGTTCAGATATTGATACCCATCGTTTTATATTGTTACTTCTTTAATCTTTAATTGTAACTTTATTAGCAAATCCTCGTTATCAGTCTTGGGTTTAATGATTTTAGTATGTTTTTGGAAAATTTATTCTTTCTTATATTATTTTGCTAATAGATATCTGGCGAGTCAGAAGCAGTGAAAAGAGCACTCTATGCAGTTTCTACTATTATGTACAAGTTCTCTCCTAAGGAGGACATTCCTCTTGACACAAATGTACCTGAAGTCCCTCCTAGTATAATTATCCCCTCTGACGTCCCTATTTATCCACCTGGTGGATTATATCCAGCTTCAGATCGTATTATACCACCCAGATCTCTTCCTCCAATAATAGGTGCTACAAATTTACAAGACCTACAAGATCTACCAGCTTATGCTGATGCAGGAAGTACGTGGTCTCTGTACTCATCTGCCCTTCCAATAGTTTCTGGCGTTGGTGGTGTTTCCCAATCTGAAGAATTAATTGTCAGAATGCTCTGCCCCTCTGACAAGATTGGGCGTGTCATTGGGAAGGGAGGGGGTACTATTAAAAGTATAAGGCAGGCTAGTGGTGCTCATATCGAGGTTGATGATTCCAAGGCTAAACACAATGAGTGTTTGATTGTTATAACTTCAACAGAGGTGCGCTATTACTGTGTCTTTCATTTTCCCTGATAATAATTACTTGCACATATAATTATGTGAGATGTCAAACCTGTTGAAGACCATTATATATTCTATTCAATCAGGGGAGCCTTGAAATGTACTAGTTATCAAGATGTTCTTTCATTATTAGAGCATGGCTTAAAATAATTTGTAAGAAAAATGACGTGGTTTTTGTAATTTGTAGTCGCAAAGTGATATTAAGTCCATGGCAGTCGAAGCTGTTCTAATGCTACAAGAAAAGATAAATGACGAAGATGATACCACAGTTTCAATCCGGCTACTGGTTCCATCAAAAGTCATAGGGTGCATCATTGGGAAAGGTGGTTCGATCATAATTGAAATTCGCAAGAGAACTAAGGCAGATGTTCGAATCTCAAAAGGTGACAAGCCTAAACTGGCAGACACGAATGATGAACTGATTGAGGTTTGGCTCTTTTTCTCGTTACTTAACTTTCTTGTTTAATTTTAACTTTCTCTACTTATTTTAATCAATTTTGTTCTGGATTTAGGTGGTTGGTAGTGTTGACTGTGTGAGAGATGCGCTAATACAGATTGTCTTAAGACTTAGAGATGATGTGTTGAGAGAAAGGGACACTGGCCACAATCCCTCTATAGGGGCTGAGCCCTTATACTCAGGGGGCACTGCTCTTTCTGTTCCATCAGTGTTGCCTTCGGTTGCTCCTCTTGCTGCTCCACTAGCTTATGATCACAGGGGCGAAAGTGGAAGTGGACTGGGCATGCTTTCTTCTAGCGACCTGTATGGATATGGATCTTTGTCGGTATGTCTTTGGAAACTTCAGTTATTGCTAAGTCATTGCATTGTCACCAATACCCTATATCTTGATAGTACTTTTGTAAGTATTGTGGTTTATTTGTTGATACTGGTTTTGATTTGAGAATGTACTCATTTTCATGAGGAAATATTACCTCAAAATTATTCTTTAATAGAATTTTTTTTACAGTATTCTAAAACTACACATTTCTCATCAAGCATTTTGTTTGGACAAACATCAGATCTTGATTTATGAGTGCCACTGTTCATTGCCATGTGGTAAAATGTCTCAATAGCATATATTGATTACTACGTTGACACAGATTATATGTCCAATGCCTATGTTAAATTTATTTTATTTCATTTGGGAAAAAATAATTATAAAGAAATTCTCAAGTATAATAAGTCAAAAACTAGTAAATTTCTTCAGGCCATTTTCTCATTTGTTATAAATGTGACATGTAACCGTTTTTAGTTTCTAATCATGTTGTGGTGATTTCTTATCTTCTTCTATTTGTGTCTATAGCAGATGGGAGAAAATGGCTATGGATCTGTGTCCTCATATGCCTCCAAGGTGTATGGAGGGTTAGTATTTTTTGTTCGTCGAGATTCTTCTGTCTAATGTTTTACAACTTGTCTTTTCAATTCAACTTAGGGACTGTGTGATTCTAATTATTCTTCCTTTTGTCCCCCTATTGTGCGCAGTTTGCCTCCACCATCAGCTTTGGAGATGTTGATTCCAGCAAATGCTGTTGGTAAAGTGTTAGGTAAAGGAGGGACAAATATAGCCAATATCAGAAAGGTTTGTTTATGCATTTGAATCTAGCATACTTTTATTCGGTATGGAGATTCATTACCTTAAATTAATGGGAGTTTGTGCCTTGCTGCTGTATCTCATATTCTCGCTGTCCACCTTGGATTGTGACGGTCTAGAATAAGTTAAATATCTCGAGCTTGAAAAACTTTTGATTCAATATCATGCTTTCTCAAATGTAGCTCTTGACTGTGGAGATATGACATGATATGATATTATCTTATCCTTTCCTAGTTTTTGAGGAAAATATGCTTCATTTAACGTATATTTCATGCCTAGTTGTTTCACTCCAGATTTCAGGAGCAATGATAGAAGTTTCTGACTCAAAATCTTCCCGGGGTGATCGTATTGCTCATATATTGGGCACACCTGAGCAGAAGCGTGCTGCCGAAAATTTGATCCAGGCATTTATAATGGCCACCTGAGATATTGGAGTGCTATAGTTTGGAAGGTGGAATGATCAATTCTTGAAGCATGTCCACCTTGTTCTGCTCCTTAGTTCTTCTAGGTTGCTTCCTGAGAGAAAATATTCTCTACATCGACCTGACCATCTTCCGAAACAGTAACTGTTCCTGAGGATTGATTGCTGGTTCTGTATTTAGGAGTTTTAGTCCGTCTGTTTTCTTAATCTGCCCCTCATGCGTTTTCTCTTAGAAATGTTTAGGATCTTTCCATTCATACTGTTTTGTCTTGACTCTTGCAAAGTCATCTTTATCTCCATGCAATGTTAATCAAAGGAACCTAGTGATTGTTTTTATTTTGATTCTGGTGGTTAATGGTTCGTCCTCTTATTCTCTTATCTTTTTTTTATCTAAAACTTTCTTCCACGACAATGCCAATGAATGCAGTCTCTATCAATCTCCTCTTTCCAATATTCATGATTTACACTTGTACTTGTCGAAACTGGGGAAGTTGCCTTATAAATGTGGAGAAAATTTAGTTCTTCCCCCTTTGTCTCTGTTTTGTATAGCTTGTACTCCTGGAATACAGCTGACCATTTCAAACTGCATATAACCCTTGTTCTGTTTGATTTTTTGGGTTTCTAGTTTTCCCTCTTATCACACCAGGTTTTAAATATTCTATATACCTATAATCTGAAAAGGCATTGAGATTGATTTTCTGAAACTCGTGTAAATTCTATTGTCTTTTGATGGATACCACTCACCTGGAGAAACTAGCCAGCTGCTGAGTCATATTGTGGACTTTTGACAGGTCTTCCCCTCTTCAAATAATTCATTGTGGTTAAAAATTATTTCATCAGATCCCATAAATTAAATAAGGGTTGCAGTTGAATTAACATTTTGATCTCTAGCTTTGCTGCCTGTGACTTGATTATTCTCTAATCGACAAATCGTTATCTGTATCCTGAACTAAGCTTGAATATTAGTTAATCGGATTCTTTTCATCAATATAATACCCACCTCAGTTTTTGTCAGTCTTAGCTAAACAGAAATTTAAGTGGCTGGCAAATGCGGCTTTCATATCCTATATTCATCTGCAATTCAGATCTTGCTTTCTGACTAATATGACTCTTCATCAGCAACAAGATAGAATGATCTTGTTTCATTTAGGCATATTACTTCATATCTATAATTCCATCTCCTGCTTAAACATCGTCTCATTCAAGATTGCCTGTATTTTAACATGCTGACCAATATGTTGAAAGCTTCTGATCCCTTTGTAGATGTGACTGAACTTTTTCCTACCTTTCTATTTTCTATGATATCAACCGGAAACTCTTTAGGGGTGATGTTGAAATTTTGCCTTACCTTGCAAAGTGTAAAGTACAAAATTCTTAGACCGTTCGTCTGGTTTCTTGGGTATTATGGGAACTCAAGCTATCCTCTGATCTCAGCTCAATGTAATCATTCTCACTCTAATGTTTTCTTAGGTGTAAACTCTCAATAGATGAATCCTTCCTTAGTTTTGAAGTATTGTAGATTTCTGTATACTCACTCCCCCATACTTGATTCTGTATATTTCTTTTCTTTCCCTGGATTTTTTTATTTGTTTTAGTCACTACTCTTATCAGTAAGGATATCAAAATTAGTTTGGTTTTTCTTGAGGGATGTCCTGTTAGTTCTGAGGAAGATAGTCCATTGTGGGGGGGGGGGGGGGTAGAAGCATCTGAAACTTGATGTCAGAAATCAACTTGTTGGTTACCCCGTTTAGTTTCCACATTAAGTAGCACAAGTATTTGTAGTTGTAGATGTTGATTATCCGTATTTTTGGGTTTCAGCCACTTCTACTTGCCCGGTGGTAGCCTTACATGCAGCCTACTTATTGTAAATACTTCAATCAATGTTGTTTATTATAATATGAAACACAAGGAATGTTGTATACGTCATTTTATTTAATGAAAGATGCCCACTTGGATAGGGATCATTTACTTGGAATGTTTTGGTACTCTGTGTTGTGAAGAATTTATGATCGAACAGTTCCTGTTTATTGTGGACGGCAACTTTGAGTTTTTGCACTTTTGTCCGAGATATTATATATACTACTAATGTGTACTATCGAGAACAGATTTTGGCATTTTGATCCAACATGTCAACTTGGTTTTTATGGTTTATTTTTTTTAATTTTTCTGGTTGAATCAAACACTGTATAATCCATAAGAGCGTGACCAAAAGTATCCCTTTAAGAGTTAAGAGATGTATCGGACTTGATGTTTGGTTTCTTTCCGGAGAAATTTGCAGGGATATTGATGGATAATCCAATAGCATGCGAAATATTTCTGAAGATCCCTTTTTTTTTGGAGTTAGGATCATTACTGTCATTGTTTTGGTTCCTTCTTGTCGTCTCTTCACTTTAAAGAGGAATGGCAGCTTCCCATCATAAATTTGTGTATTCAATGCTGCATCTACATTTTCCAGCTATCTTTTAAGCTCTTTTTTGACTTTTAATTCCTCAACTACTTCGTTTATGGTACAGTTCAATATGATTGTGACTGCAAGAGTTCCTGCTTATCAGTACGGATATATTTATTTAATAATTAATTTTTATGTGAATATTATAATCTAATTTCTTGAAAATTAAAATCACATGCCATTCATTTAATGCACACATGGAGGCCAGCCACACTGAAGACGTGGGTGAAGTTGTATACAAGTTTGTGATTTGTTGGATCTAAATCCCAATTATCACAATTTCATGTGCTCATTCATTATTTCTCATCATAATTATGCATTCTACAGCTCCATATGCTATAATTCTTACTATTTTAATTTTTGTTTTAAATCATTATAAATATTTTTTTTTGTTTTTGTAATTTATATCCATTCTATATTAAATCAAGCCTTCTCAAGTTTGATTAATGGTACTTGGAAAATGCCTTTGTACTCTTATTTGGTTTTACAAATACTTGAATTTAGTCTCAAAAAATTGTATAAGAAAATAATATTTTGAAGATTGAATAAAAAATAATTAAATTCAAAATTGAAGCCTAAAGTATATTGTATAAGCTTGATTGGGCGATGGCTACGACTTCGTCTATTTCTTCTCTACAATTATTTATTTATTTCCCTTTTTGTTTTTGAATTAATTTATCTGCCGATTTATTTATTCTATTATCCAAAGAGAGATAACAGCCAACTGATATTCTCATTTTTCAATCATTTCAATACATCGCTCTGATCATATAGAATAGAATGATTAAGGGGCGCTACTTACGTATTGCACAGCATTCGTATATTATAAACTAGAATTATTTAAGTCAATATATTTTTCCAGTAAAATATGATAAATATTTAATTTTTTAGTTCTTTGTATGATAAAAAGAATATATTAATGTCTGTATATTAAATGTTTTCATTAAGACTTTAACAAGAAATTTATATTTAAATTTAAATAAATTATCTAAGAATTACTTATTTTTAAGTTTAAATGAATTGGCTCTACAAAGAAGTTTGATATTCTTGATATGCTCAATGCATTTCTTTAGGATGATAAGTTCCTTGGAAAAAAATTAATACATAAACTATTCGATTAATTAAAAATAAGTTTTTTTAAAAAAATAGAATAAAATATGTTAGTCATGAGTTTTTAATTCACATACACACAGAGATTCGAAGGAGCTCTCTACAGAGGATTCATGATTCTGGCAAGATAATTAAAGATTAATTTGTTTAATCGCGGTTTAGGAAAAAGAATTGAAATGGCCTCCCAAGATTAAATCTTTATCTTTCGTAAAGTTTATGATTCCATGACTTCCTTCATAATGGATTATCCCCAACCCAAAGTTCACTCAAGAGTACTATATTGCCACTGTTTTCTATCTCCAAATTATGATTTTGAATCATAAGGTGTTTTTTTTCAAAAAAAAAAAAAACTATCCTATTTTTCTATTTCTAAAACCATGAATTTAAGCCAAAACCCCGTATAGTTCAGTAACATGAGGCGACATCTAGAAGAGTTTGTATTCTTGAAGGTTTAAGCTTGTGACTTTGTATAATCCTCGATAAACACGTGTTAAATTGAAAAAAAAAATCTAATTTTACTTATATTAACAAGGTTTTGAAAGAGGGGAAAATACAAGGAATTGTATCTAATCATTAGTTACAGGAGTAATTTTATTTTTTTGGCCAACAATTACAGGAGTAAAATTATCAAATGATCAGTAATCATTGAGCAAATAATCTATATGAAAAAAAAAAATGCTTCTATACGATTATTTATATTCTAGACCAGGGGAGGGGGAGTATATAATACGTAAGGGAGTTATATGATTTATAAAATGAAAAGAATGAAATTATAACTTCAAATTCCGTGCAATTGCATATATCTGGCTTTTTCTTTTTCTTTTTTTAATTTTAATTGAATGAATAGAAAATAAATATTCAACAATAACAAAATCCCCAGACAAGGAATAATTAAGAGAAAGGGCAAGATGGTTTCCTGTAAACAGAGACACAAATGATCCGCGGAAGCATCTTTTTCCCTCACGAACGCGCACTCTCTCTAATAAAGGACAAATCGTGGCTCTGCCACAATCTCCACCATTTCCGTCCTCCTTTCCTTCGTCCCTTTCCTGCTCATTTTCCTCTACCCTTCCGCTCTCTTCACATTCCGATTTTCCTCTCTTTTTTGTCTTCTCTCCCCGCCTCAATTTAAAACCATGTAGATCTGCTTTAAACCCACTCCCTTCAAGCATCCATTTGAGTCCCATTCCCAAACACCATCGAAATTGCTGAGCTTTATCTCGGTTATACCTCCCAATTCATCTTTTGAGCAATCTGTCGTCTTACTCTCTGCAATGTCCTCTCTTCGTCCAGATCCGACCTCCAGAATCTACCCGGAGCCCGATTTGGTCGAAATCGATCATTTCGATCGCCTCCCGGACTCTCTGCTTCTCTTGGTCTTCAACAGGATCGGCGATGTCAAGGCCCTTGGTCGGTGTTGTGTGGTTTCCCGGCGATTCCACTCTCTAGTGCCCCAGGTTGAAAACGTCGTCGTTCGTGTGGACTGTGTTATATCCGACGACGATTCTTCGTCTTCTACGGCTTCGTTGGACAAATCTCGCGGCCCCATCTCTAATCTATTTCGGTTAGTGTTTGGTGGGATTGTGAAGCCCCTTCAAGCTCTGGGTCAGTTGTTAGGTTCCAGAAGGGCTTCTTTGAGTTCGGGTTCTGCGTCCTCGTCATCCTCGCTTGCCGTTGGGAGTGAAGACGTGGAAGGCGAGCAAGGCGGTGTGACCCATCACTCGCCTACTCAAGTTTTGAAGAATTTCAACGAGATTCGGTTTCTTCGAATCGAGCTTCCTAGTGGGGAATTAGGAATAGATGATGGGGTTTTGTTAAAATGGAGAGCTGATTTTGGGTCAACTTTGGATAATTGTGTAATCTTAGGCGCTTCTTCGGTCATTCCCCTAAGAAAGTCTTTGAATTCTCAGGATGGGACTTCTGATGCCTTATGCGTCAACTATGGTGGTGATGACAATGGAAGCATCCCTGATTCTTTTTACACAAACGGGGGTCTGAAACTTAGAGTTGTTTGGACAATCAGTTCTTTGATTGCTGCTTCAGCACGGCACTACTTGCTTCAGCCAATCATTTCAGAGCATAGAACATTAGACAATTTAGTTTTGACAGATGCTGATGGGCAGGGTGTGTTATATATGAATAGGGATCAGCTGGAGGAGCTGAGGGTGAAGCCTCTTTCAGCTTCTTCAGCATCAAAGAGAACTCTTGTGCCTGCCCTCAGTATGAGGCTTTGGTATGCCCCCCACATTGAATTGCCAAATGGGGTTGTTTTGAAGGGCGCAACCCTTGTTGCAATTAGGCCAAGTGAGCAATCTGCCATGGCGAAGAAGGAAATGTCTGATTTGTCTTGGGTTTCAACAGCTTTTGAAGAGCCTTACGGAACTGCTGTGAGGATGCTGGTTAAGAGGAGGACTTACTGTCTTGAGATGAACTCGTTCTAATGTGAGCGATAGGATAGAAGGTAAATTTCATTCTGTGCTTACTGTGCAAGTTTTGTGTTTCCAATTCAACGTTTATAATATGCGGCTAAAGAAATGCCAGTTGAAGACATTTGTGAGTGTTTTTCGCTTGCTACTTGACTTTGCCAGAACCCTATGCTTGAAAGGCGTCTTTGTCATACGTTCTCCTAGGTTTAGATATAGTTTCTGGATTGTATAGTGGAGTTAATGATAAAGGATATCTCTCACTTTTTTACCACATCTATTGTCTGTTAATTGCTTGAGAGTGGTAGACTAGTTTAATATCTTTGTTTATTGTTTTAGAAGTGGGATAATGGGGAAACATAACTTGGGCAATCTTCTGTCGTTCAACGTGTGAAAATGATGCATGAATTATATTCATTAGCACCAGAAATCTTGAAATGACTTGCCTGGAATAATACCATTATTTGATTCTGATAAACTGATTCTTTCCTTATTTATTTATTGAGAATTCTGACTTGGCATTACCCTGTTTTTTTGTTAACGGAAGTTTTACCACTCTTATTTACTTGTTTAGAAATGGATTTTATTTTCAGTGTATGAATAGGGGATCTTGGAAGTTCATGACTGAAGGAATTAAAAGGTCAGCATCCATGGAGTGGAGTGGAGGCAGGTCCCTTGCCTGATCGTACTTTTTTCTACCTCTGAAAGTTCATCCTAGAGTTGAATGTCTTATAATGCGGCTGGTGTCATTCGCCTGTGTTTATCTGAACTGACGATTAAATGCATTATTACATTTTGCTGGTGGTTTTTAGAGGTAATTCATGTAAGGGTTCTGGAACACCTGCAGCTAGATGATCTTGTAAAAGCTTTGAGCTTCCACCTGTGAATATTCTAGGTAGTAATTTTGGTGTCCTTTGTGAAATATACATCTAAAGCTGAATGAGCAGTGCGATTTGCTTCATCTGTACTGATCACAAGAACTTGCTCAGGTTTCGAGCATATAAATAGATGTAAAAAAAGCAGATGAAGGTGTATTAAATACCATGGCCCATGTATCTGCAATTAGATTCACTTTTCTTTTATAATTGGGGATATTCTCTGCCTTGGGATGATCTGAAGGCTTTATTCTCCCCTAATGGTTTAGTGCATATAATATTTTAATCCCGAAATGTTCCCCAAGAAGATTCAAACCGTAGTAGTTAAGCAGCTTGATTCTGCTTCAGATTGATATCCCCATAATCTTAATTTGCAAACCCAGTACAATGTGATTGTTGGGTTTAAATGGATTCTCTGTTGCTTTTTCTCTTTTCCGTTTGTGTTGATTTCGTATACTTTCACATATCCATTGGAACAATAAATACATCAAAATATTGACTTTCTGGTTTGGAGGAAAATGTGCTGAACCAACTGTCCTGAATTTCTTTTTTGATTTAGAGGGTAGACACTAATATTATGATATTATAAGCGGGATTGAATACATGACCTCTAGCTTTTGTGCCACTATGACAACTGTCCTGAATTTCTGAAAGTAGAAGAGTAGCCAAATTGATTGTTGGTTTTGGTTTACTGAATTGTATAAGGATGTCATACGAATTGACTTATATTTAATCATTGAAAACTTATAGACTGTCAGCCCCATGAATTTGGTTGCTGATTACATGTAGTGTGCAAAGTGCCAGCTTGGTGGCTTTTATTTTGGTTATAGGGTGGTCCCCAAGGCGTAGGTGAGGGGATTTTAATAGAAGCTTTTGCATTTATAATTGCCCATAAGATCTCATTTATTCGTGTGAGTAATTTGTATTGTGTAATGATAGTGACGGTTGTGTAGAATTCTCAGTACCTGTCTATCTATCACTGATTTGCTTTAAAGCTATTCGTTCATGGTGCATGTGATCTGTGTAATGATAAGCCAGCCATGGGGATTGCAAATGCTGGATAAAATATATTCCAGGAACGATGTAAACAGGAATTAAAGTAATGTTTTGTGATAGAGATGAAATATCTCTTTCAAAATAGGATTAGGATAAAAAGTTGGAACATGTATACAGTTGGTGATCTAAGCAGTTGAAAATTTTTCAGAAAGTTGAAGAAGGGGAAAGCTTGTGTTTACAAAATTTGAAGATGTCATTTTCGACCTAGACAAGATAGCTCTCCATTCTAAACAGAATAAAACAGGCTAGCTGGATCATGTTTTTGTTTGGTCAATGAAGAAAGATTAGATCTTTTGCTGTTTGGAGTTATTTTTCAAAAAAAAAAAACTCTGAATTATTAATATTAAAAGTTTATAATATATTAGAGATTTAAAATGTTTAATTTTTAGGAAAAACAGAAGATAAAAAAAATCTTTTAATCTTTTGATTTTTTAAAAAAAATAAAAATTAGATTTACTAAAAACAATACTCCTTCAATTTTAAATGTATAATCTAGATTCAGGTACACTTTAATCTTAAATATAATATATATTTTTTATTTTGTCTATCATATTTTTGTTGATTTTGTCCTAAACGAATTTGTAAAACAATAGTCTAATATATTTTAGATAGATAATATCATATATACATTATAATTAAATATTTTTTTTAATTTTTTAATCTAAATTAAATTAGACAAATATAGGTAACATTGATGGATCCAATGTCTTGGTCAATCATATCTGGTGTTTCCCGTTCATCCAGCCAAACAATTTTTTTTTTTCTTTTTTAAAAGGTCACTTGAAATATATTATTTTAATTTTAAATATAAGAGTTAATTAAAAAAATTGATTTTAATCATAGATATAAGAATTCACTATCTCTTGTATTTATTATTTTTCAACAAATTAATTTATTTAACTTACAATATAATTAATTATTGTATCTAATTATATTAATTTATTTAAATAAATTAAATAAATTTTATATCAATGATAAAATGAGTATGAAAAATAAAGAAAAAAAGAGAACGAGCTCAAGTGGGCTTTAAGCCCACTATACAAAGAAACCTCCGAAGGACAAGAATTTGTTTAAAGTTCCTTTTTTTTATTAGTGGCAACAAAAATTTGTTTCAAGTTAAAAAGATAAGGCATGTAATATACTTTCTGTAAGTTAGTAAATATATTTGTGTTTGGAGTTGTGCTGTTGCCTGCCTACGTTTTCCTACCCAAATTAAGGGTCACTTTAGATAAAAGTTTAAAAAAGAGTTTATAAAAAAAAAATTGAGTAATTTTTAGAGAAGAGTTTATAGAAAAGTGGTTCTAAATAAATAAGTATTTGGATAGTTATTTTTAAAATGACTTTTGTGATTGGTAAATTACTAGAAAGGGTATAATTTTATTAAATATATAAGAGATAAAAGAAGAGAGAGGAAAGATGGCATAGAAGAGAGATGAGAAAGTAGAGAGGGTGTAAAAAAGAAATGAGAGATGAAAGGGAGTGTAAGAAAAAGTAAAGGTAAAATAGTAATTAGTTAGTCTATAAACTCTTTTACTGTTCCATAAACTACTCTCAATAATTTATCTAAAATTTTAATTTTAAACTATAATTTAGTCTAAAAATTTTTTTAGACAAATATAGCTATTTGTTTTAAAAAAAAAATTTAAACTAAAATTTTATCTAAAATAGCATTTAAAATTAAAATTTAGTATTTTATTAAACACATATTAAATTGATATTATCTAGAAAAAAAATTATTCTACCAACACTTTTTAAAAAAATTCTATACTAAAAAAAAAAAGGTGCTAGTGAGTTTGTGTAAAAAGGGGAAAATTTGCAAGAATAAAGTAAAGCAATAAAGAGCTTCTGGATTCCTAATTTCATAGTTTACACTTTTTATGTGATTCAAGAAGGACAAAAAAAAAACTCCAACAAAGTGTCACATATCTCAAGGCCATTGCTTTATTTTTATTTTCCCCCCCTTTTGCGAGCAAAAGTTGGCCTGATCTATCATTTTTTCTCAGATGCTTTTCATGTCGCTTTTTGCAGAGTCACAGGCCAACAACAAATACTGCTCTTGTGAAATTGAAGACATTGCTGAATTCAACTCAATTTATGCTTGTCCTATTCCCTCTTTTTCCTTCAGAAAAGCTGCCTCTCCCTCTCCCTCTATATATATATAAGCGCACTTTTTATATACGTTCTCTTTTCTTGTTCCTTCTTTCTGTGCATAAAGAGCACCTCCAATACTTTAGGGATTGTGACTTGTAAGGCACATGCATTGTACATAAAGATTGCTGCTGCTTTCTGAAGCTTTGAAACTGCTGAAATTATTGAAGCACATCTTCAAATAGAATCATGACAATGTAGGTAATTACCCAATTCCCCAAGACACTATTCTTTTTATTGCATGAGATCTTATGGCTTGCTATCTCTGTTTTTCTTTCAACAAAAAATTTTAACTGAGTTAAGTCTTAAGAACTCGTTAAGATCAAACATGCCTCGAGGCATAAAAAAAAATTTATACCAATAGACTACATGATTGTTGACAATAAAGAATGTATATTGTGCAACTATTTTTGTAATATTGGGATAACGGAGACGATGACTTATGATTAGAAGGAGAAATTAGTGTTAATTTCACTTCTTTTAGGGACTGATTAGATTCATTCACACTCGGATCTCAGCAGCCTAATGGTATATAGACAATTTGAGAATAACTGCAGAAAGCCAAAAAGAATAACTTCAAGTTTCTCTTACATTTCTCCAGAAACACAGGAATGGATGTGCAGCACGCATAGATTAATTAATAATATATATTTATATCCAAATACTGAACTTAAGCGAATGATACTTCAAAATGATCAATGTATTGATTATCAGCACTTGATGACAACATTGTACCATCCGATGTGGCAGCAGCAAAGACATGCTGTGGACCATAGTGCTTGCTTCTGGTACTCTAGCTCCTGGTCCTATATCAAAAAAATATCACAGAAATCAAGCTCCAGTGTCTGCTTCAAGTCTTCAACCTTTTACAAAAACATGAGTAGTTTTTGTAAAATGTTTAATTAATTTCAACAAAAATCTAAAAGAAGTGCCATCAAGGAATGAAAGAAGCCATGGATGCCGCCAAGAAGCCTTCTTAAATAAAAGCACATTCAAATTCTAATAGTAACTCCTGTTCAGGTAGACAAGTACCTGAGATCACTGTACATGACACAACCTTAGACCAATTTCTAGGGTCTAAAAGTGAATTGAACAAATAGTAACTCTGTCAATATAAGAATTAATTAATTTTTTTGAATAGATTAAAAAAGTTATTTGGTATGAGGGATTTGGAGAGAAAGGGAGAGAGGAAAAAAATTGTGCTCGATCAAAAAGAAATTAGAAAAGTGGGATTATAAAATTTTAATAAAAAAAAGGAAATAAAATAAAAGAGTAAGAAAAATTAATTAAAAATTTTTAAACCCACTGCTCCAATTTTTTAAAATCCTACTTAACAAAATTTTCCTTCTCTCCCCTTCCCTCCATTTCCCTTGTGCTAAGAGTTAATTACTTAATTTGGGTAATTTAAAGAGTATATAATATGAATTAAGGGTTAAACTTAGTTATAAGTAATAGATTTCTTTAATTTTTTTAATCCATATAAATAAGTAAACTGAATATTATATTAAGGAATGGAGTAAAAGGCTTCAATGAAAGGTATATAACTTTTCAGATATAGTTAACCATCGTATTACAGATAATTTCAGGCTTCAAGAAGCTCAATATTACCAAGCGTAAGT
This sequence comes from Leucaena leucocephala, assembly GCA_037074615.1. Lineage (NCBI taxonomy): Eukaryota > Viridiplantae > Streptophyta > Magnoliopsida > Fabales > Fabaceae > Leucaena > Leucaena leucocephala. The sequence goes on from CM073550.1 coordinate 14,719,298, forward strand.
CATGCACTTATAGAGAGTTCATAAAGTACCAAAGAATGTTGGTCCACTCAGTAGTTAAGGACCATTCTCATGCTCAATAAAGGTATGAGTTCAAATCTTCCTACTAAAGAACAAAAACCTAATTGGTGGTAATTTATAGGCATCTCTATAAGAGTTCCTTATAAACCCTAAGCTCCAGCTCAACTAAACTTCTGTACTAGACAAAATGTGAGATCATAAGCTTAGACAAATTTCAGTGTTTTTCAACAAGATTACCTTCTACCTCTGCCCTCTTGTTATATCAAGGTCAGCTTCACCAATTAGTCTTTTGCTCTCTAAGTTCCAACTGAGTTGTCCTAAGTACTTGAATGATCACATCATCTGTTAAACTAACTTGAAGGACAGTGCAATTTACTTCTCTCATCAACTTTTGAATTTTCAACTTTCTATAACATAACCCTTTCTCTAATTTTCCCACATCCAAGTTCCAACACTCGTTACCCATCTATGCCACATCCACCAAAAAACAAAAAACATCAAACATGTGAGATATTCATACTCATTGAGGCAGCCATCACATAAAGATACGCTTGATGGATTATTAATCAGCTCATGTATTTGATTTCATTTCAATCTGAATGATTTTTTCTGATTATAATCTATGTCAAGTTACTTGGGAATCAATCCCAATAAATTAAATTAAGTTTACTAAGAGGAAACTAGTCAAGAAAACACAATGATGTAGGCATAAAATTGCCACCGTTTTCAAAAGACAGAAGGGCTAATTCATCCTTTTTCCACAATCAAGGATTTACCTTGTTTTAAAGTTAAAATCATCATTTGTGTTTCAATATTATGATCATTGCATATGCATAGATGTACTGTTGATGTTAATTTTCTTTGCATAATTATTACTATGTAATTGCAAGATTTCCCATCAACTGTATCACGAAGATTAAAAGAATAATAATAAATATTACATCAAGTTCTTCTTTTTCATCAGTGCCTATTTATAACCTCAATATGATTCGTTTTATTTTATTGTTTTTAAAATGATCCTTTAATCAGTATTAGTGTTCGGAATAAACCAGAAACTGAAACAGCAGAGACCCTAAGGCCTAAAGTTCAGATCCTGAGATGAGTTACACAAATAAGGGTTTTTGACCTACCCTCAGCACATGACACACACACACACACACACAGAGGGAATAACTACACGTAAAGCAGCAAATTTTCAATTTTGAGATTATTAGTTCTATATGATTTATTTTTATCAAAACAGCGATAGTTTCTATCATATATATATATGCATTTGAAAAAGTTGGGTGTTGGGCCAGTTTTACTATGCCTGATCGACTTACACCATGTATTAAACTAGCTTATTAATCATTAGTTACGAGAAGTTCTGCTTCTTGAAAAGATATATATATATATATATATAATTAACCTAGTGCATTACAGCGAAGCCTACACCAATTTCCTTAAAACTAGGATGGTTTTTTTAACATAATATTGCCTTTAAAACCTCATTATCATGCCCTAAACTGGTTTTGAGGATCCTTCCCTTCTCATGCTCAAGGAGACAAACTCAGCCTACGTGCGTCCACCTATTAATATAATCCTTAAATCCTTAATCCTAAACCTAAACCTAAACCAAAACCAATCACAAGAACCAAATTGGAATATAGATTTGCGCAAAAGATAATAATTGTTATAGAATAAATTTTATGTACACTGACGCACGCGCTATGTGTCCCTATTCAGCTAACATGTTCTTTAACTAAAATCTGACACGTTTATTCATATAATATAATATAATTAATTTCTATTTGAATAAATTATATATTTGCATCCCCTCTTGAATTTTGTGCAAATCACAGTTACTAATACAAGCATCTTTTATATTTTTAAAATGAATGAACAGAAATTTCTTTTGGAAAATAGGAACATTATCTGGTCTTATAGCTTGCTCGTTACTCGTCCTACTAAGGAGTTTGTAATATGCCTTCTCCTTATTTAAGGAAAATTAATGAAAAGTTTTTATTTAAAATTTTATTAGTAAGAAAGATATAAGTTCAATTATCAGTATATTATATATATAAATTTTTTAAAGTGCCATATTTTTTTATATGAAAACTTATGATATACCAATAAAATTTGTAAAAAGAGATTTTTTTTTTATCAATTTTTTTAGGGGTAAAATCAGTAATAATACTGATAAAAGAGTCAAATGCATGACTAGAAACAAGGCAGGAATAGTGGCATGCAGAAGCAGACAGTGAGACCAGCAGAGTCATGTGAAGGAGACTTGGGAGTGAGAAAAACGAATTGGGATTTTAAAAACCTATTCCTTCCTATATCTTTGTAATTGACTTGTAGGCCTTCCCTTACCTTAAAACTCTCCACAAAGCCAGTGTCCTACAAATCCGCAATTTCATTCATTCCCTCACACACACACACAGAGCAATGGAAGAACCAAACAAGACCAACCACAAACGAGGAGACACACAGCCGATGACCTACTCCTAGTCTCAACAGAACCGCACAACCACCTTGTTTCTTTGTTCTTACCAACAAACAAATATCCTCAAAACTCTCACATGCCCCTTCACCCTCTGCAAAATCTACGATGTTTATCTCGGATTCAACATTTAGACATTCAAAGCATCTCTCTCGTTTTTCTTTATGTGAAAATATTCAACATGTTAACTAAACTCTTGTTTGATTCAGTATGTTCAAATTAAACGGTTAAGCAAGAACAATTGAAAGCCGTCTAGCACACCAGCATTATAATTATAATATCTAGTACAATGCAAGCTATTTGACTGTACATGAATAGAAAGTGAAAAGACAGGCATATGATAGAATTTTTTTTATTTAAAAAATTAATATTTTGTCTTACCGGCAAGATGATGGATGATGAGAAATGGGGTGTTGTCGATCGGAACTCAGTTCTTCCCCTTCCCCTTCTGGTCTGAATGCCGGCTTCCGTCGCCGTAGAAGAGCTGCAGGCGGCCGTCTAATTCAGGCGAGAACTGGTGTTGGTGGTGTTGGTGATTCTCCATGGCCGGAGCTGCGGGGGCTCCGATGAAGAAAGGTAAGTTGGACGATCCGTCTAAAGGTGAGAACCTCTGCAGATGATGAGGCAGAAGAGACGGAGAATTGGACTGAAGGGTCCCCCTACTATTGAAACCAGCAAAGCCGCCGGAATTATTAGAAGAAGAGATGGTGAAGTTGAGATTATACTCGCTCCCTCCGCCGCTAGGGGCTTGCTGCGTCGGCATAAGATGGTCGGGAATGAACGAGAAATGCTGAAGCTGATCTGAGTGGCTTTCACTTTGTACTCCGAATGGTGCAATCGACATTGCCTGAGGAAGATTGTTCCCCAATTGTATCTGCCCTGAAAACCCAGAAGATTGATGATGATGATGATGATGCGGGGTTCTTAAAGACGACGAACCTCCCAGAAGCCCCGCGCAGACGTAGTTCATAGGCGCTATACTCCATTGATGTGTAGCTCCTTTGTTGAACAGATCAACCTCATCACTCCGATGATGATTCTGTTGACCCGACCCGATTGGACTATTTGTGGCAGCAACGCTGGCGTTTATCCCACCAGTGAGAAGCTCAGTGAAAGAAGTTTGAGCCATGGAGATCACATTGTTATTATTATTCTGAGGATGATGAGCAATATTATTGCAAGATTCATCATTCTCTTTCTCCTTCTCCTTCGCAGCTCTCTCCCTCGCCCTCTCGCGGGCCTTGTCGCGAATGGCCGACCTCGAAAGCGACAAGCCGCCGGAGCCTTTGCTCGTCTCAGATGTACTACTGCAAGCAGATTTGGACAAGGAAAGATTCTGACTTTGATTCTGATTCTGCGGGTGGAAACTCGCTTCACCATCTCCTTCTGCATCAGCTGAATCGATACATTTCTCGTCAACTCTCCTCTCATCACTGGGTTGCTTAGGGGTCTCAGGGAAAGTGTTGTTCAGAGAAGGAAGCTCAGAAATTGCATCCGAAGCTGCTTTGATTAACCATTCCACAGCTTTACTCGGTTGGTCATAACCCAGACGATCTTGAAGGTCATAGAATTGAATCGCTGTGGTCACAGAGAGACGAACCCTTCTGTCTCTTAAACCCTTGGAAGTCATGACCTTGCTGTGCCGATCTTTCCCACCGGAAGCACGAGAAACCCTAATAATCCGAGAAGACTGGTGGTGCCAACTGTGAAACCGGTTGCTGATTCCATCGCTGCCTCCTCCTCCTCCTCGTCCTCCGCCACCACTTCTTTTTCTGAGCTCTCCATTTTCTTCGTTGATAGTATTGATGGAACCTAGCTTGTGGTTGTTGGAGGAATCGTTTCTGGCACTTCCATTTTCCATTCTCGGGAATTTACACGCTTTTGCTTGAATCCCATCCTCCTCCATGCCACAATCATGCCTTTTGAGAAGCTCAAGCTGAAGAAAAACCCTCCTTCGCCTCTTAACCTCACTTTAGAAGAGGGAGGCTCGTCAGAGAAAAGAGAGAGGGAGAGGTTTAGAGAGAGAAGGAGGGAGATGAGTGCAGGTGGGTTGGTGTGTCCTGTGAATTGATGACGAGAATTCAGAGTACTTTGGGTTTAGGGATAAAAATGCCTTTTTCTACGCTCCGATATATCACAGTCCAAGTCAGGGAAGAGAGAGGCCCTCTCTCTGGTTCAAAGCTTTTTGCAGTTCTGCAGAGAGAACGCTTTCAAAAGCAAAGCCTGAGTAGGTCTCAGAGACGACTCAGCAGCAGCTCCTGCAAAAATACCAAAAGCATTTGATTTCACCCTCAACAACCACACAAAAATCAATTAAATAAATTAAATCATATGCTTAATTAATACGTAGCAATAACTAAGTACACATTCTCAGACTCCTTTGTTGGTTATTACAAAACAGATAAGATCAAGGACAGTATTTATTTAGCTTAGTACTTTAAGAAACGAAAACCTAAGCGTGGATCATTAGAGACGAGCACACTGACCACTTCTATATGTAGGACGTAGCTCCGATCTGGGCCGTTCTGATTGGTTATTATGAAGCAGAAAGACCAAAACTTGCTTGAGGTTTTGCCGATCTGAGCCACCCCTTTTAAGCTCCTATTGCATTTATATATTCTTTCACCGCCCTTATAATTGCTAAAATACAGTTCTGATTCAGCTTCATTACTTTGAAGGATTATGGGGCAGATCTCACTGCTCACAGATCTGTGTTTATCAACGAAGCAAAGGAAACAAAAATCATCAGGGAAAATAAACCTGCACATAAACTTGAGCTCATCAAATGAAATTGCATTTTCAGATCAAAAAGAACAAAAACGTCTTCTTCTTTTCTTCATTTTCCAAAGGGTAAATCTAGTTTGCTTCTCAACCTTCATATACACAGTAAAAAACAAAGCTTGTTTAGCTTCTCTCTCTCTAGCTGTCAATCTTAACTCTAGAGCCTACACAATACCTCAAATTTTCTATTAAACTAAGTTAAGCACACCAGCAATATATATATCTCTATATTTGTGTAGTTAGTTAACTGAATTTGGAGTTGAGATTGACACTTACAGTGTTTCTGCTGATCCCTTGGCTGGCACAAGAAAAAATGCAGTAGTAAGAGAGAGAGAGTGTTTTCTAGGGTTTATGGGGCTGAGAAAAGGGAAGGAAAAAGCAATGAGGATGAAGAAGATGAATTGGGTGAGAGAGAGGATTATGAATTAAGTTGAGGAGGGAGGAAGAAGATGATTTCTAAGGAGTATGTGGGTTTCAGAATCAAAATCCATTTTGCATTTGCATTACAAAAACGATGTCACAGGGCTTATCGGGAAAGGGAAGTGAATGAAAGAAAGAAAGAAAGAAAGAAAGAAACAGCGCTGCTCCAGATTTTATGCGAGTGGCCACATCTTCACATTTGGCCCCTCCTTTTTGCTTATTTTACTCTCTCGCCCCTTTGCTTCCCTAATTAGTCAGTAGTCCTCCCATCAATACCTTCTCCCTGCAAGAAACTACAATTTTCATGCCCAAATTCATAATAAATATAAAATCTTTCACCCCAACATATACATAATTGTCCGTCCATCCATCTAGTTGGATATATATGTGCTTTGTCGTTATTCAAACTTATAGGACTCCTATTTGTATTTGTCTTCCCATCCTACTTTTCGTAGATTGCCCGATTAACGTTTCTTTGTTGGCTTTGTATCCACATGTATAAAATAAACCATGTGATTTAATTTATGTGTCTCTTCTTCTTCTTTTTTCTGGTTTAATTAACCATCGGTTTCTCTTTTAGGTTGGAGGGGTGTTTTCTTTGGAGGAAAACAAGACACCTAAGTCTAAGCCTAGCATATCAACAAATGACAATTGTGTTGTAAGGAATAGAACATGGATTTCCTTGTAGAATGAAGAATGTTGTCATTTTAATGAGTTACAGGTAGTCAATTATGTCGGATATAATGAGTTAGAGGATTCATCTTTTACTTTTGACCTTATGGATTAGTAGTTATCTATTTTTTATACAGCTATCTTACAATATTAAATTTAAATATTATCAGATATAATTAGAGATACAGTACAACAACAACACAACAACAAGCCTTATCCCATTAAATAGAGTCGACTACATGGATCATACGACGCCATTGTGTTCTATCAAAAACTAAATTCTTATATAGATTATTGATCAGAAAATCCCGTTCAATTAGAGATACAGCAACTCTTTTAAAAATAATTTATATATTCATATAGATTAGAAGCAAAAAAGTCATGCTTAAGTAACCAAATTCGATCCCCTTTCACTTGAATCAACGTGTCTTGGTCTAAGTGAATATGTGTACTTATTTTATTACACATCACGCCCTCTAAATATAATGTAGGAATATATAGTTGTGTTAGGAAAAAATGCTTCTTGCATTTATATTTGTTATAAATTTCAAATTCATAAGATGGGTGATTCAATTGGTTAATATTGTTTGTTTGTTACAATTTGGATTTTTTTCGCAATAACAATAATTTCACATATATTAATATACATGGAGTATAAAAGTAAAAGGGAGCATTTATATACAAAATATCCCTCTGGTCTTAAATATAAAAGATAGATAGTAAATCTATTTTTATTTTAAATATAAAATATCAATATATTTTATCTTATAAAAATATAAGTTTTTTCACAAAGTAACCCTATATAATTATATAAGAGAATTTTTATTAAAAATAATTTAAGTGTACATGATTAAAAAGATATTTTAATGAAACTAACACTTAATTATTACAAATAACTAATTTTTTTAATATATTTAAATTAATTAAGTATATCTTATATTAAATGTAAGTGATTCTAACATCCTTTTTCCTTATTCTCAATGGGAATTCATTAATTAATAATTAAGAGATTATAAAAGATTTGAATCATTACACTAGTTCACTAGTTGCATTAGTTTTTGTTTGAATGGACAAATAACATACATGGGGCCATGGCATAACACAAATATCCCCCTCATGTTTCCACACACACAATGCATAGAGGTTGGTTGGTATCTTTGAGGGAATATTCACAAATATTTCCCAAGCCATCAAAATACGACCAGAATCTTATTAAGAAAGATAATTTTTTTCATTAATAATATGTTTTCCACATTTTTATTTCAACGTTATTTGTTTTCCTCCAACATAACAAACTTAATTATACTATTTTTTTAAAAAAAATATTACTATTACACCTAATTAGTCGGTATTTATAAAAAATATATATACAAATAAAAATAAATGTAATTATAACTCTTGTTGTATTCGATACCTTTCCATCATATTTCCTTAATAAAAAAAATTTAATTCACAAATTTTTTTTATAACCCAACTAAACAATTATATATATATAATAGTGTACCAAACAAACTCATATAAATATTATCATATTATATTCCATGCATTCTCTAAGATTCAGTGAATCAAACAGTAATCGTTCGAACTTATAGAAATTACGCGTACGTGGTTTAATTTCTATGTGAATTTTGCATTAATGTAAATCACCCAGAACAATGGAGTGGGAAGGGTGGTAATTTGAAGAGGAGGGAAGGGTATATATGTAAATAGGAGTAAGACTGGAAAATCTTCTTTTCCCCCACCTCCACCCCAATGCGGTTCAGAAGACCGAAGGAGTGAGCAAAAGGCAATAATGCACTCAACTTTTGGGGAAAGAAGAAGATATTTTTGGGGGGCTTAATAAAGTCTAATTACTCATTATGCTTAATTAAGACTCATTATGCTTAATTAAGATTGATTTGATTAATTAATGGGCATTAGATTTAGTTCTCCGTACGCACAAATGATGTGTCGCCATGTGTGTATTTGGGACCAAATCTTAATCTTTAAGTCCTTTTTAAAGCCCCAAGTGATGAGAGTGCAATGTACTTAATTGCCCTATCGTAAAAAAGCACCCCCAATCTGGGGGACATACGTACTTCCCATTATTCTCCCTCTATTATAAAAAGATAATAAGTTAATTGTTTTAATTATAAAAATTATGGGTTAATTTTTTTTTAAAATATATCGATCATTTATATTATATATTATCCGATAATCTAACTATAGGAGCAGTTAATTTGTAGAAAAAAATAATAAAAATAGGATAAAAAAGATTAAAATTTTATATTTATAATTAAATCAAATTTACTAATTAATTTATATAATTACCGCCTGTTTGGTTGGAGGGAAATGGAAGAGGAGGAGATCGTAATGAATTTAATTAAAAAAAATGGGTAAGTGAGATTATAATATTTTAATAAAAAAATGTAATATAAAAAAATAATTGGAGGAAAGACAGACTTGATTTTTGTGTATTTAACATGTTACTTCAACATTACTGGATTGTATAGAAATAAATTACTTCAATATTTTATTTAAAATCAAATGATAAAATAATGTGATGTGACTAAATTAAACAATCTTGCAGATCAACTGCAGAAGTATGTGCATAAAACGAGTAATACGACAAATTCTTATCCACAGACTTAAATTAATAGAGGAGGCACGTTAAACCAAAATAAGTATTAAATAATCAATAATTAAATAAACAATATTATCTTGACAGAATAAACCCCCAACTATCATTTATTGCCATTTTAAATCTAAAAGCTAAATTTGAAAAATAAATAAAATTGCCTGAAATTATTTGGAAAACATGGCCACGTGTACTCAATATTTACATGAATATTGAGTAAATTATATCTAAAAAATTCAAAGAGTTTAAAGAATATAATTATTGTTAATCATTAAAATGAAGCATAGGTCATAGTTTCAAACTTTAAATAAAATAACTACAATACTAATATATAATCAATTAAATGGTAAATTTATTTTAAAATTTTTTATTCGGTGTGGTTTAGATTGGCGCAACGATTTCCTCAAGGTTTAAAAAATGGTGCAATATCAAACTATATAAATGATTTATTGGAATATTAACATTTAAATCAAAATATTATGTTAATCAAAAGTTTATGATGCTAATTAGAAAAATTTTCGAGATTAAATGCCTAATTAAAAATGTTCGATTAATAGTCAATGCTGGTCAAATGTTATGTTAAGGAGACATTGTATGAATTTTAAAAGAATATTACCCCAATTAAAAGTTAAAAGATACCAATTTCACACACATTGGCTTCAAAGTCTTGGGGATATGATGGTAATTAATGTAAAAGTTGATGAGACTCTGTTTTTGTATAAATAAATTTAGATAAATTTAGTACAAATTTCTTATTAAAGATAGAGTATAGTTTTAGAGTTTAAAGAGCGTTTATAGGAAATTTATGAGATTGTCTATTAAAAGAGTCTTTACAACTGCAATAAAAATTAAATTTATATCTTTATAAAATATAAATATATTATTTAATATATGTGTTAACTGGAGACTTGAGATAATGGGGACTCACTCCTTTGTAATTTGGATACATCAAACGTGCAATGACTATCATATGTCCCAATAATTACCTTTTTTATATATAAATTCTTTCATCCAATAATTCACCCACAACTCACGCCATATAATATTTGTCAATAGAGTTTAGATCTAGTATAATGAATTAGATCTTTATAATATAATAAATAAATATTTAATTTTTTATTAAGACATATGTCTGTATTTAAGGGTTTTTTGGTATAAGGGATTTAGAGAGGAGAAGAAGGGAATAAAAAAAAATTGAATTGAATTTTAAAAAATTAGAGAAATAGGATTATAAAATTTTTAAAAAGAGAAGATGTAAGATAAAAAAAAGTAAGAGAAATTTATTAAAAAAAATTAATCCTACTTCTTCAACTTTTTAAAATTCAACTCATAAAGATTTTATCCCCCCTCCCCCCCCCCCCCGCCTCCACTCCCCCTCAAAGTTTCTGATGCTGAAAAACTTTTAATATATAATAATATTTTAAATAAATTTATGTCTAATTAAAATATAATTGTATAGGAAAAAAACTTGATTTGTTCGTGCATATCAATTTATATTATTATGATGGTGCAGTAGAAAAGGCTGACAATTTCTCCACCAGATTGTTTAATTTCAAATTTGAATTATTAAAAGCTGATTAATTATGGAAGAGATGAATTAAATCTTTGGTGGGGTTGGTGAGGCACACAGCATTGGGTGAAATAATTCCAACAGAATCAGCAGGTGCGTACGATTGATTATATATAAGTGGCACTTATTACATTTTAATATCATATTAAATGCTTCTAATGATGATTTCTGACTGAGAGGAGGAAGGCCAGCATGCTTCCCTTTATGGGATATCACCCAGCATGTGTCCTAATAAAGCTGTTTAACCCTTTTAATCTCTTTTCTAATCTCAACCCCTTCTCCTTTATTTATTGTGAATTTCATTCCTTTATGTGACTCTCCCATGCTTTTTGTTATTTTATGTACCTTACCTATGGTATATGGTATAGGAGGAATCATGTTCAGCTCAATAGGCCCAGTATGTATTTATTTCAATAGGAATCTTTTTATTTTTAAATAAAAAAAATTAATTTTAATATGATGATTTGAATAGTTTTATATTCCTCTCCTATAAACGAGGAGATACTAATAGAATTAAAATATTATTCATCCTTTCTAAAAATAATATGTTTTTAAATTATACTATTATTCTTTCAATTTTTTTTTTAAAAAAACATAGTTTCACCTCTGATCTCTCAATAAATGGGAAAAAAATTAATTATTACAATGGGAAAATTACAATGACAAACCTTATAAAGATATCAATAACAATTGAAGACCTTTAATTATTGAAATGCCATAGAAGGATCATGGTATTTATTTACAATTAACAAATACAAGTAATTTACAAAATTACCCTTCTCACTAAATGTACAAAATAGTCGATGGGAGGTACTGTGAATTTAAGAAATGCTAATTGTGAATTTAAAGATGTCACTTGTGAATAAATGAAAAGTAACTGTAAATAATTGTCCAAAATTCTTGAATTGAAAATTGAATGATAATTTATAAAATAATAATAATTATATTTAAAATAGTAGAAAGAGGGGGAGAGATTTTAGGTCATATATTATAATTATTAATTAATAACCCATGTCCAAAGCAAAAATTAGTTATGAAAAAAAAAATAAGGAATTAGTCAGAGTGAAAGATTGGGGAGTGATAGTGTACCACAAGTTTTTCTCAACTAAGCTAATCTTTAATTTTTTAAAAGATAATATTAAATTATCTCAAATTTATAATTTGGAATCTTACTATTTTAAAGTAATAGAATCCAAATTCTTGGATTCATCATCTAAAAAAAATTAAAGGATCGCCTGCTTGGATTCAGGATTTAACAATGACTCAAAATACATTATGGTTTGAGAGGGATATATATATTGCGCATATTACTATGAATTGGTAGACCTGCAATAAGTCAATAACTATTTTCCCGATAATGAGGCCGCACAAGTATTTTACATAATTATTTTTTAATAATATCAATTAAATTCTAGCAAATGATGATCCAAGATAATTTATCTGTGATATAAATTAAAAATTAAAAAAATTTATGTAATCAAAGGTTTTTTTTTTCTAATCAATTTGGGATGTGTATTTTGCTATTTTTATTCCTAATTACCGCTAAAACTAATTTTTGTTATCAAGACTTTATTTTTTAAATTAAAAATCCACTATAACTAACTTAATCAAACTTTTCTTATTAGTAAGATTTGAACTTTAATTATGCTCGTGGCTTATTTCACCTAAGAAGCCAATATCCATGTCACTGACGATTGAATAAAGGTATCTCTAAATATAAGAGTTATTGATTTTTTTTAAATAAATTAAAGAAATTAAATTAAATATTTAATTATAACTAATATAAAATTTAATTAAATAATTTAGATAAATTAACAAGCAGGAATTATTTAATTTGACCAATACGAGTAAAAATCTTTCATGACTCCATCTTTCCAATCCTCTTTGTCTTCTTCTGACGTGGCTCCCAGAATTTGAAATTAACAGTCCGATCTTCAAGCATCTTCTCCACTTCCTCCATGGGAAGCCCTTTAGTTTCTGGAACAAAGACGAGGACAAAGAAAATTGCTAAAGTAGCAATGACACCAAACACCAAGAACGTCCAAGAAGTTCCTATGGATTTGGTCATGGTCAAAAAGGTTTGAGATACAATGAGGTTGGAGATCCAGAGCGCTGTAGAAGCGATGCCACCGCAGATTCCTCTATACCGCAGGGGGTATAATTCAGAGTTCATGACCCAAGGAACAGTTCCCATTCCTGGTGAGAAGGAGATGATATACAGACCAAGTCCTAATATTGCTACCCAACCAACTTTACTGGGACAACCCTCTGTGTACCATTCTCTTTTTTCTTCTTTGCATTGTTTCTCTGACATGTCGCTTGATGCCAAACATGCCCCAGGTGAAAGCTGCACAACAGCATTTCAAAGTTGTTATCCTATGAATACACTGCATTGTCAAGTCAAGTAGATTGAGATGGGTAATGTTACCTTATCAGATTTATCAGCACAGAATCCACAAATTGGATTTGCTTTGAGGCAAGTCATGCAATGCCATGAACTAGCATCCGTTGCTAAGTCATAACTAGGGCAGGTGTTATTGAATTGATTGGTTGCCATAGGGCTAACCATAGGAGAGTGAGTGCTAGCAACTTGAAATATAGCGGTTAGAAGAGCAAGTGAGCAAGCTACACCAGTCAAACTAGTAATAGCAAGCTTCTTCCTCCCACTTCTATCAATGAAGTATATGCTTAGAATAGAACCAAATGCATTGAGCCCGGATGTGACAAGTGATAGAAGAAGTGCGGTTTGATTCGAAGCAAAACCAGCTAATTGGACTATTGTGGGGCTATAATACATCACTGTATTAATGCCCACGAATTGCTGGAAGATTTGAAGGCCCACCCCTGCATATAACCCTCTTCTTACTGACTTATTTTTAAACATTTCGGTTATCTTGATATCCTTTGCTTCTTCATGTAACTTCATTTCTAGTTGAACTTGATCATGTAAGGCTTGGATTTCATCTTCAACATCTTCTTTATAAATCTTCCTCATAATTGCTTTAGCTTTTTCTTCCTTTCCCTGTTATACACACACACTTTTCCACATAAATTAATGATCATAGAGCCAGACACTATTATTTTATAAAAGATAGCTATAAAGGCGGACCGTTCTGTAAAGCCAACGAGGTGATTCTGGAAGCCAAAACATCAGAATGATTTGTAGCAAAGCAGGTACAGTTGCCACTCCTAACATCCACCTCCAAGTTCCTGCTGTCTGAAATAAATGATCATCCATGTATTTAGAGACTATATTACCGAACCATTACGGTGATTAAACATTATTAAATTAAAAACATTTTAGAGAAAATGACTCGAAGGACTCAAAAGGAAAAAACACATTAAGGCCCTCAAAATTTGGAGAAGTAGTAGGTTATTGTTAGGTTAAGTTGTTAATTCTAGCTACAATATTCATTTTAAATTGTCAAAAAATCACTTAAAAATAAAAGGAAATACCATGTTTAGGATTTTTAACAAAATTGAGTCATACTTTCCTATATCAATTATAAATCGTTGATCATAACTTAATAACAAGAAAAAGAATTAGTTAACTAAAATGATGGAATGTTTGAAAACCTTTCACATGACTTAATAATCGGCCAACTCATTTTATCAATGGATTGTTGTTATCCCCATTTTCAATTGAACTGCATCACTTTATAATAACTGATCTCTGGCAATTTATAATTACTCTCCAGTCCACAATTAAGACCCGGTACTTTATTGTATTTGTCAAAATTTGGAGGCTTTTAGTGTACGTGTTTTTTTTTTGTTCTTTTATCGATCTCACCTTAGTGAAGGCCAAGTTGATGAGGTAGGAGAGGAATTGACCTCCAGTTATGAGGAAGCTGTTGAGAGCAACAAGGGCTCCTCTAATTTTAGTTGGAGAAGTTTCTGAAATGTAAAGAGGAGCAGCCATGGAAGCTGCTCCAACGCCAAGACCAACAAAGAGACGCCCCAAAATGAGAACAATGGCGTTAGGAGCCGCCGCCATTACAACAGAGCCTGTAAGGAACAAGAAATCTGCAATGAAGATTGTCACTCTCCTTCCAAATCGATCATTCCCCCATCCTCCAACTGCTGCACCTATGATTGCTCCTACAAGTGCCATGCTCACTACCATTTCCTGCAGTATAAACACCATTTCATCCACAATTCACTATCTTCATTTACTTTTTAGACGCTAAAAAGGTCTACCTTTTTAATGGTACTTTGAAGCACATGATGGTTAAGTTGTCAAAAATTGTTCTTAAGTTAAACTTTAATTTCACAAAATTTTTATTGCAGTAATTTATCATGTATTCTTTGACTCATACTTTCACGTCCATCTACAATTTTTATTACACCAATATTTTAGAAAAATAAATCATTGAAGCCTCTTCGGCCATTTTTCTAATCTAAAACAGGTTTTTCCCCCTATGAAAAGCAGAGTTATTTATCTTTAAAAAAAGGACTTTTTTGTTAATATTTTTCTCTTAAACCTACTTTTCTAGGTGGAAAAAAGGGTTATTCTGAAATTTAATTAAAAAAATATATTTTTTCACTACAAAAGAAGAAGAAGATCCTTGTATAAGTGCCTGTTTGACACTTAGATTTCAGAATCTTTTTTAGGTAAAATTTTAGTTTAGAAAAATTTTAAACAAACAGTTATATTTGTTCAAAAGTGATTTTGGCTAAAATTATGATTTAAAACCATGGTTTTGAATAAGCTATTGAAACTAGTTTTTAGAACAGTAAAAAAGTTTATGGACTATTCAATTACTATTTTATCCCTATTTTTGGAGAATAGATTTTAAAAATAGAGATATTTGGATGATTAGTAGTAGAATCACTTTTCATATTGGTAAATTACCAAAAATTGTATAATTTGATTAAAAGTATGAGAGATGAGAGAGTATAGAAAAGAGAGAGGAGATAAGAGATATGATTGAGAAGAGAGAGGAGAGAGGGTAGAGAAAAAAGATGGTGTAAGAAAAAGTAAGGGTAAGATAATAATTGAATAATCTATAAGCTCTTTTACTGTTCCAAAAACTAGTTTCAGTAGGTTATTAAAAATCATGATTTTTGTTAAAATTACTTCTGGACAAATATGATTATTTGTTTAAAATTTTCTAAAACTAACGTTTTGCCCAAAAAAAGCTTTTTAAACTATGGTGTCAAACACACACTAAGGAAAAATTATGTTTTTCAGACAAAAAATGTGTTAAAAAGTGTTATTTAAGACATTGTTAAAAAAAATACTAATTATAACAAGTGCTTATAATAAAAAAAATACTCATTTTTAATAATGGTATAAAAGAAAATCTTTAATATATGCTCCAAATAAGAGAGTGTGGTTTCTTATAAGTACGAATAAGAACATCCTACAAAAACAAAATTCTCTTATGAAAAGTATTGGAGGCAGTTTTTTTTTTATATAAATTATAAGAAGGATCCAATTTTTCTTCTTCCTCTTAGCCTTCTATAATTAAATGGAGACTGATGAAACCAAAAATGAAAGCATCTTTTGTTGTTTTTCAAAAACTAATTGAAACGCATGTAATGTCCAAGACGCATGAAATTCACAAGAAAGATAAAATTAAAGGAGGATTTGAGTTGAATGAAAAACTGATATTCTATTCATTAACAAACTGAATCAAAGGAAGCATGAAGCATCATCACCTGCATCCATGTCTTTTGTGACAATACAACGAAGTCGTCTCTTATATACAGAAGAGCTCCGGATATCACTCCTGCACATAACACCATGAATTTCTTTCACTATCCGAGGCATTTTTTAATCAAATGAGAACATGAAGACACACTTAAGAAATTAAGAGCAAGTTCTCCATGGATGCTTATGGACTAGAATAGAGAAGAAGTAGACGTCGTATGAATCAGAAATTGAGAAACAGTAAGAAACTTATTTTCCTTTTCGCAAGCTGAAGATAAACCGAGACGAGGAACGGTCTACATTTGACGCACACTTCAGCCTTTAATTTATTCAACCTAAATTATATTTAGGCAAAAAAATAATTGATCTCCTCTCAGCAATGAACTCAGATTCCAAAGAAACCGGCGGGGGAAAAAACCAGAGGAAGTTATAATGCTTGTGCTGGAAACATGAATCGGCGGCATTGAAGATATCGATTTCAGAATAGAATCGAAGTTACTTGATCGGAAAGAAAGAGATTGAGATTGAGGAGCGAACCAGTGTCGTAGCCAAAGAGGAGACCGCCGATTCCAGCAGAGAGGGCGAGTTGAAGAATGTAAGGGTTCTTGTGAGAGAGAGACAAGCATTCTCGAAAAGCCGAAGCATCGACGTCAGGAACACCTCCTTCCATGAGCGGAACAATCAAGGGGAGTGAAACTGTGATTAAATTTGTGTGAATTGATGTAATGGAATTGAAAGAGGGGGTGAGAGAGAAGCAAAGAGGAATAATGTGAAGTGAAGAATGGGGAGGAGGAAGAGGGAGATATATATATATATATATATATATATATATATATATATAAAAAGCGTGGCGTCTTCTTAGAGAATATAGAGGGGAGGGGAGGGGAGGGAGAGAGGGAATCGGAGCAGGAAACAAGGGATGTGAGGTGGTTTGCTTTCATCGAAACACACACAACACATGCCCACGCGCACACAGCACATTCACCGTTTCGCCTTGACATGATTAACCACTCTCCCTACCCCATTTACTAATTTTTACTTCCCTAATAACAATCATCCGTTCATTCTAGAACGGGTTCTCATGTATAATTCTCCATTCATTTGGGTCACTCACTAATTCTTAAAGTTTTCGTAGCAAAAAAATCACAACATTGATACAATGATACAAAAAAAAAAACTTGTATAAATCAGTAGCTACTCCAATGCATGCTTGTGACTTGTGAGAACATCGTTTTCATTTCAATGCTGGCATATTTAATCTTATATGTCACAGCGCTCACACACATGCAAACAAAATTCTCACTCCAAAATTTGTTTCTGGCCAAGAGTTTCATCCTAAATTTTTGAATGTGCACTGCTTATTCTTATCGTTAAATCATGATCTATGTATCCTTATTGTTTGTCTGTAAACAAAACAAGAGAATTTTTTTAAAAAAAAAAAACAAACAAAACAAATGGATTGTTTTCTTTTTCTTCCCACTTGTTTAAAGATAATTTTTTAAGTATTTTTTAAGATATAATGCAATAACTATAAACCTTATCCTATTAGGTAAGATCTCTACTATATAGATTATACGATGCCATTGTGATTTATTACAAATTAAATATTTAGATAAATTATTAATAAAAAGATTATGCTTAATAATATCATTGAGTTTTCTCTTTAGTATTTTTCAAACATTTTTACAAGATTTCATATCACTCCCACTTATAGGGAACTATTAAATCATTGTATCATTCATTTTGAATGATATACTAATTTTTTAGAATATCTAGCTAGGCAACACTAGCTTGTGACCTAAGTAGAGGCATTAAGGGGATAAATTGAATTTGAATAAGTAGGTATATACCATTTGTAATCTATGTTGGCTTACTAGGGAAGCATTGTGCTAGGGCATTACTCCTTCCATTGATTCATATATGTGCATTGAAGTCTTCTTTTTATTTTCTCTCTCATTTTATTTTTTTAAAATATAAATTAATTAATTAATTAGTAACTTGGAGGACTTGTGATAGAAATGTTAACGTGTAAATTTAATCAAATTTACATTTAGAAGTGTTAGGTATCTAAAATTGTTTTTGTGAGCAATGTTACCACAAAGGTTTTTAAATTGTATTAATATTACCCTAACTAGTAAATTTATTTCAAAACTTTTCACTCGTAAACGTTGGGTTATCTGAAAATTTTTGTAGATTCAATATCTCCTTAGTCATTATCCAAATTCAGTTTAATAGTTAGTTTGACTAAATATACTAAGTTAACTTCCACGCCATCTACTTCATTTTCTTAAAACAAAATATCACTATCAGTATACTATACTTAATTTTGATACGTTTTCTAAACATAAAATAGTACAAAAAAATATAGAAGATAACACATGCTATTAGGACTCATAATAATTCTTGAAAAGTGTGAATAATACGGTTGATTTTAGAAATAATTATGGACACATAGTAACTTATAAGTATAAAAAGATAATATATGTGATTATCATATGTTATCTTTTGAGATATTACCAAAATATAGTCTCCCGAAAATAATATTATAATAATGACAAAATTTGAAACGATTATTTTTTAATTTTTTTGTCTATAAATATGTCTTGGAGAAAAAAAAATAGATGGCATGTGATGAACAATTTAGCATATTTAACTAAACTGAATCTAGATAATGGTGATTGTAAATTTGAATTTAAAAAAAAAAACTTTTGAATATTCAACACTCTTAAATGAAAACTTTTCGAGCAAATTTGTAACTTAATCCAAAATAAAAAATAACATAGATGTTATTTCAACATATTGATAAACTAATGGTTAAATTGGTAAATGTTATGACTATATTGTTACAATTTAAAAACTTTCAGGGCAACATTATTCATAAAAAAAAATTTATATGTACATTGCTCTTGAGTTAGAAACTTTAAGGTAAAATTGCACTTTAATCCATATATAAATCTATATAAATATCTTAATTACTACTGACAATATTTATTTAATTATGATATATAGATTCCTTAGAAATTACCTATATATCAGTAGGAATCTCCAGAAAACCAACCTGAATTTGGTAAAAGGATTTCAAAAATCTAAATAACTAGTTGAATCATTTGCCTTTATCTATAGCATGTTTTTTGTTATGATCAGGAATTTAGTTAACATATATGTATATTCAGTGTAGAATATTTCGAATGAGAAGTGTTAGCTGAGTGGTTCACGTGGCGAAGGGGAAACCATCCGGCCAGGGTTCGAGTCGCAGCGAAAGCGGAGGTGAATTGTTTTTTTTCTCAGACGCGTGAAATTACCATTTTGCCCCTCTGTCTATTTCCACCGAATCCTCTGCTCTTCTTCATCATTTTCTTCTTTCTTCCTGCGAGCCGCGAACAGAGACGGCAGGCTGCAGCGTGGGAAGGTGCGGGACGGCAGGAGCTCAGCGTGCGGCGTGGGAGAAGAGTACACGGCACGGAGAGTCTCGGTCATCATCTTTATGAAGCTTTCCGCCCCGCTCTCCTTCTTTTTCTGTCGGCAATGACGCTGCTGTGAGAGGGAGAATGGAAGGCGCAGGAGTGTTGCAAGCTTAGTGAGCTGGGTGCTAGCGCCAGTGGTTACTTCTTCCGGTAAACCACCCTCGTGGTTGTTGTCGTCGCCGTGTTGCAGCTGTTCGTCACCGTTCTTTGCTACTGTAGCAAGTCTCTGCTACTGTAGCAAGTCTTCGAATTCAATTTCCAGGTTGCTCTTCGGTGGTCGGCTCTGTGGACGCTGTGAGTAAGCTTCTTAAACCATAATCCATATTCAAATTCTTTCGTTTCTTTCCAGCTAGTTATCTTGAGCAGTTGAGCTCACTCCGTTCAGTTTGGACTCCGGTGTTCCCCTGTTTTGGGGTGTCATTGTTAGGACCGACGACTGTTCTCGTCGCTGTCATCTATTGTCACCGTAGCAACTTTATATCTTTGGCATTCTTCTCTGTCGCTGCTTTGCAGTGCTTCGCGGGGAGGGTGTGTGATCTCTGGGTTTAGGAAAGGAAGGAAGTATGGAAGAATGAAGGATGTTGGAGTTGCATAACCTCCATGGAATTTTAACAGTGCGTGGTATGTTGTCGGAACTTTCTTCTTCTGTTGTTTGTGGACATTGCTGCTGTGTGTATGAGTATGTTAAGCCATTGTTCTGTTAAGACCGCTGTCCAAAGAAATGATTTATGTTACTGTTGGAAACGATTGTATATATGCATGTGTGCTGTCAATGGTTATGAACAATGAGCATTCCTGTCACTTTGTTTCTGTGGATTGTGCACTGTGTATGCTGCTGAGGTGTGTGCGTGGTTATGTTGACAAAGGAATGAGGTTACGGTTATGAGTTAGAAGAAAGAAGATAAAGGAAATAGAGTTGCTTTTGATAGGAATAAGATAATCTGGAAGTATGAAAACTGGAAATGTGTATGTTTCAACCCAGATTACTTTTGGAAGTAACTATATTATGTGTGAAAGCTTGCTGTTTTGGGAAGAAATGGAGAAGGAGATAATGTGAAATATTTAGAATATTCAAGTATTAACAAGTATTTGTGTAACTTATGGTGATTGGGTTAAATCAAAAGCACTATGAGATAAAAGAGCTGAATGTCACTCTTGGATGGAATATGGAATTTAACAGTTTGGAAAAGAAATAAAGATAAGACTTTTAGTGAATGATTATGGCTGTTTGCAAAGATTGAAACTGTTCAAATTGTGGTTTTTGTCTGTTAGCTCATGGAATGCTTTATTTTCGGGATTTAGGGAAATGAAGGGAGATTGATATTCTAAAGCTTAGAGCAAGAATAAATTATATTTAGAGAATTCCAGGTGAGTGAATAACGTTCCCTAAAATTTACATTTTTCAAATACATTGTTATTTCAAATGATGAATTTCAAATATGGATTTCGGAAAGCAAGTTTTATGAAAGTATGGTTTAAATCGTTAGAAATGATTTTCTCTCGATTAATTTACAAAAGATTACGATTATGCATGAAAATGGATAAAGAGGCTTTAGAAAAAGATTTGACAGTGAACTGATGTTATTCATGAAATATTTTTCTGTGAATTGCATATGTTTTTACAGTAACTTGATTTTGTATATTCATGCTGGGGTAACAGAAATTCAAAGTGACTTTATCAATGATTATGATATTTGAAACGATTGAGATTATGTTATGTGAAAAGGACCCCACGCATGATAGAAACGTTTTAGGACGGAATACAGAACGCTGGTTGCTAACAGCAGTACTGTTAGTCCTTGGTGCACCTTGGTATTCGAGCTCGACAGTTTGTGGCGTAGCCACCAGAATTATTTCGTGGGATTTATTCTCGCGACAGTTTGTGGCGTAGCCACCAGAATTATTTCGTGGGATTTATTCTCGCGACAGTTTGTGGCGTAGCCACCAGAATTATTTCGTGGGATTCGTTCTCGCGACAGTTAGTGGCTTCGAGCCACCAGAATGGTTAGTTACCCTCGTGGACTGTGTGTCCACGTCAGTTTTCGTTCTGTTGAAATCCTACAGAAAGATCATGGTTATGAGAAGATTGTTTTGAATGAGTTATTTGAAACAGTTATTTCATACGGTTATTTTCCCTGAAACACAAATGTTTACGAAAAGGTTTGCATTAGATTAAGAAGTGTTAAGAAATACATTTTCAACATGATTATGCATTGTTTATTTCCGCATTCTTTTAAATCATGTTTTTGGGACGTTATTCACGAGTAGATTTTTGGCTTCAGATAGTGCAGGTGACCCTATTTCTCCAGCTGAGCGGTAAAGAGCCTTGCTGTTGATCCGAAGTTTCGTTTGATAAGAACTACTTTTGATGTAATTGCTTCTTAAGAACTTTTATTATTTTGGAAAGGAAAGTGCTCTGCATGAACCTTAGAAAATGTTTGTATGATTTTGAAAAAAATGATATGGAGAAATTAATGGTTTTACTTATAAGGATAGGCTTTCAGAATATGATGTATTCATATTCTGTGCCGGTCACGGTCCAGAAATAGGGACGTGACATTTTTTGTTTCTAAAAAGGAGCCTATATAACAGTATTGTGGGGGTGTGTGTGTGTGTGTATATATATATATATATATTCCCTTTTTGCTAAATGTGTCCCAAAAAAACATAAAAAATGCAGAATTACAGCTCTCAGTATGTCTCTTTAAAATAGATAAGAATTCTTATAAAAGTAACCCTATAATTTCAATTAAGATTATCGTGAGTTATTTACCCCACATTATTCCACCATGTTATGTTGCGACAACCTAATTTGTGCAAATATATATAACTGATTTCTTTCTTTTTTTTTTGTTAATCTTATCGACAGCGAGATTTAAACTCAAGATTTTATAAGTTATAATTTAATTTTTTATTAATTAGATTAATTTTTGTTAGTGATTTATGTCTAATTTGTATTAAAACAGTTAAAGCAATTTACAAAAGTGTCCAATTTGTTGATGGTGAAGAATAAATGGAAAAGATGAGCACTTATGAGAAGTAAAGCACATGAGTAATTAATTTGCGTACCTAATCTTACTTTCCTATTAAAGATGGCAAGATAATTCAATCAAAATTTAATTCAGCAGAGAAAGCAAGTTTCCGTTACCTGCAGCTAATCCCTTCTAAAGCAATGGCATCATTTTGCTTATTTTGAGGCTTCCTCGTCTTATTCACTAATTTAAAAAAGATTCCAAGCCATTTAAAAAATTAATGATATCAAAACACCTCATTCTTATCTATTTCATTTATATATCTCAACAAACACTCATTTTTAAAATTAAAATAATTTAAAATGTAAAATATCTTCAATTTAGAACTGATAAAATAGGATCAATCCCATTTTACTTTAAAGAAGAGGCAAGTTCAGGCTAACATTTTTAGTCTGCCCACCTATTTTTTTTTACTTTTTATATTACTATTTATTTTATTTAAATATTACTTTAAATATTTATATTATTAAATACTAATAAAAATAATTATTTATTTATTAATATAT
The DNA here is from genome assembly GCA_037074615.1 of Leucaena leucocephala. NCBI lineage: Eukaryota > Viridiplantae > Streptophyta > Magnoliopsida > Fabales > Fabaceae > Leucaena > Leucaena leucocephala. Next base: position 14,742,513 of record CM073550.1, read on the forward strand.
TTTAACATATTATAATTGATTAATATTATATTAATGTTTATTTATATTTATAGTTATAAAATTTGAAATTTTTTTATAAAAAATATAAAATTTTAAAAATATAATATTAACAATTTTTTATTATATTAATATAATATTAAAAAAATTATTAAAATTTAAAAATTTTAAAAAAAATATTAAAAAAATATGACATTATAAGACAATACGTACTAGGTTATTTTTCTCCCCCCCAAACACACATATATGTATATATAAATTTATTAAATTAATTAATATAATAATTTTTTAAAGGTTTTAATTATTTTTTTATTTTTTATGTCTTAGATAATATTAATAAAAATAATTTTTAAAAATAATAAATATAAAAAATAAAATTTTCTATTTAAAATTAAGATCAATTGTACCATTAATTTTTATTTTAAGGATTTGAAGAATATATTATATTTTTTAATTTTTTACTAATATAATATCCAAACAAAAATATCCTAGTGAGCGTAGCCAGCTGGGCGAGACATTCCAGCTTTCATGAGAAGTTGCATATATATATATATATATATATATATATATATATATATATATATATATCCACGACCCGTTTTGTTTTTATGAAAGCTATATAAAATAACCATATCAAATAACTGAAATCTTATAAAAATGTTTAGCAAACATACATACACCACAAAAAAGAATTCCATTTAAAAAATCTGAGATGGTTTGGAATTATGATCGCTTCCACCGTCATGATCTTGTGTTTCCTTTGTTTAAACATTGATCTGCACCATGCATTGAATCGAACGACTATAAATTAATTAGAAATACATACCAAGAGGAAATTATCCAAATTCTAATCCCGAGTCAATAAAGACGAGCTCAATCTGTCGCCTCTCATGTGGGACGTGATCTAGCCATGCTTGGGTTGATCCAGTCCCCAATCTACGCTTTTTATCAGCTTGGAAAGGCCTCTGAATATGTTGTCCATGGGCTTAGGCCCATTTTTCAGCAAATATAATGGGCTGAGAAATGGCCCATATAATACTGATCTTTCTATATAGAGGCCACCTTTCAACCCAATCTGGCCCCTACATAACTTCATGGACAAAAATTTTAACCACCATTTAGATATGTGAATGGACATTTGATATTGGAAGAGATGTGAATGAAATCAATGGGTATTTGGGTCTAACGAAAAGTTAGAATGGGCTAATTCCTGATAATGAAATAAATCAAGGTTCTAATTCCAATTAGGATAGTTGGTTGGTTCCTAATAGAAAAAAAGAATACAATGAGAGGTACTATTGAAAGTTCGATTGAAAGAAATAAAAAAGTTAAAAGATCATGTATGAAAAAATGAAAAGTAAAGTATAGCTTAAGTTATGTTTTGTGGGGCTTGATTACTTCTTACTGATATTATGAAATAGAATGTGCCAAGGCTTTCTTTTGGGGATGCCAAAGAAACAAAAGGGAAATAAAAACTTATTTGGCAATTAATTATACAAATTTGGTACACATATATGCTTGAATAACTTGCACATCTGATTCCCTTTCAAGCTCTCTCTTTTTAAAATACACAAGAGTTTCAACACAACCTTATTTCTTGAAATACAAGTAATTGCCGTTTCAAGAGAAAATCAATGCACTAGAACTACGATGCTGCTTTCTACACTAATAATTCTTCCCAACCGAAACCATTCTCCATTACACACGGTTTCATATTAAATACACACACAAACACATATAAAGGGAGACACACTGAAGTCAAGTAATCATCATGGCCATATATGATTGAGGCTTCAATGTTTTACAACTTCTAGAGGCTGAGAACTTCTCTGCCAAAACTTGAAATTAAGATTCCTTCTCTCAAGCATAGCCTCCACCTCCTCCATAGGAAGGCCTTTAGTTTCAGGGACAAAAATGATGACGAAGATGATGGCCGCGATGGTGATGAAGATGAAGATCATGAAGGTCCAAGAGGTGCCAATGGCGTCTGTTAAAGACAAGAAGGACTGAGCAACAATGAGGTTGGAGACCCAGTTGGAAGTTGAAGCCATGCCTCCACAGATCCCTCTGTATCTCAGAGGATAGATCTCAGAATTAACCACCCAAGGCACAGTGCCCATCCCAGGAGAGAAGAAGATGATGTACAATGCAAGCCCTATTAGGGCAAGGAACCCATATTTGCTAGGGCATCCCCTTGTGTACCATGATCTGTCTTCTTTTCCACACAAGTCCTTTGTGGTGCCATTTGAAATCAAACACGCCCCAGGTAAAAGCTGCACAATAATTCACATCATATATGAGAATAATGCTATAATACATATATCATAAACTTACTCTTTTTATTTTTATTATTACCTTGTTTATAATTTAGTTCATAAATTTTAATTTAATGTGACTTAATCTTTATAATTTTAGGTTGATCATAACTAGGTCTATAAAATTTGATTCACTATAATTCAGTCCTTATATAAAGTAAATTTTATATATTACTCTAATTATTTAATATAAAAATTAGTTGATTTTTTTAGATAGATTAAGGAAACTAAATAAATTAGTTAATTATAACTAATACAAAAACTAATTGATTAATTTATATATATTAATTAATATATAATATGTATTTGTTTAAAATATTAGTTTAATTATAATTAATTTACTTATTTAATTTTATTAATCTATCCGAAAAGTCAACTAACTCTTATATTAAAAAATAGATAGAGTAATTAAAATTATAGAAATTAAATTGTAATAAATTAAAGTTCAAGACTAAGTTTCAACTTCATCAAAACAATAAAGACTGAATTATATAGAATTGAATTACAACCTAATCAAAATTATATTTACACCTTTTATACAAAAGTAATGTTGAGAAGAGGAAAATGTACCGTATTAGCCGGTGAAGCACAGAAGCCACACTCAGGAGAAGATCGGAGGCACCTCATGCAATCCCAAGAGGAAGGGTTGAAAGCAGAGGAATAATCAGGGCATGTCGTATTATTGAAGTGGGAGGTCTCAATGGTACTGACCATTGGGGAGTGAGTGGTAGTCTCATGGAACACAACGGTTAGAACCACGAGAGCCATCACAACACCAGACAAGCTCGCCAACAGAAGCTTCTTCCTCCCGGTCCTATCAATGAAGTATATGCTCAGAATCGACCCGAACGCGTTCAATCCGGCCGTGACCAGTGATAGAAGAAGTGCTGTTTGGTTGGAAGCGAAACCAGCGAGTTGAACAATGGTGGGACTGTAATACATGACCGTGTTGATACCAACAAATTGCTGGAAGATTTGGAGTCCCATTCCTGCATATAATCCTCTTCTCACAGTCTTGGTCTTCACCAGCTTCAATATGCTTACTTTTTCTGAAGAACCAGCTTCTCTGGCTTCCATTTCAACTGATTCCTTCAAAGCATTGATCTCATCTTCAACTTCATTTGGCGGGTATATCTTCTTCAAGATTGCTTTTCCTTCTTCTTCCTTTCCCTGTTGTAGACAAACAAAGATAAGTTATTTTTATGGTTATAAGAGTGAAATAATGAAGTGTTTTGAAATAGTGATCGATGAAGGAACCTTCCGAAATAGCCAACGGGGTGATTCAGGGAGCATTAGCATGAGTATGATCTGTATCAAAGCTGGTGCTGCTGCAACTCCTAACATCCATCTCCATGTTCCTGGTGCCTACGATAACAAATTTTAAGGCACTAAATTCAATCCTATTCGATGTGAGATTTCTTCGTACTGTTGACTCATATGCTTGAACTCTAAAAATGGAGATTTAGTGAATACCTTAGTGAAGGCCAAGTTGACCACGTAGGAAAGGAACTGGCCACCTGTGATGAGGAAGCCATTGAGACTAACGAGGGCACCTCGAACTCTGGTAGGAGAAGCTTCGGAGATGTAGAGAGGGGAAGCCATTGAGGCCATTCCGACGCCGAGGCCGACGAAGACTCGACCGACGAGCAGAATGGCTGGGCTGGGGGCAGCTGCCATGATGACAGAGCCGGCGAAGAAGAGGAAATCTGCAAGCAGAATGGCCTTCTTCCTTCCAAATCTATCGTTGATCCATCCTCCTACTGCTGCTCCTACTATGGCTCCTGCGAGTGCCACGCTCACTATGGCTTCCTGTCAATGAGGTCAAAATAGTAAGAATCACCAAATACGGTAATTATATCCAATTTATATACTGTTATTAGTATATAATATATTTAAATAATTTAATTAAATTATAAAAATTAGTTAAATTAGTTGATATAACATATTTTTTTTTCTAAATTACTATAATCATGTTCTTTAATTCTATCTCTCTTTATCTTATTTAATTATTATTAAAAAAATATTAATATAAACAATTTAAGATTATATGGGCAGATCTTTAAGAAAATTCAAGTTTCCTCACACTCACAGCAAAACTCTTTGAATAAAATATGAAAAAAAAAAGGAAATAAAAAAATCAAATGTTTTTAACCGTTCCACTTATTTGTGTCATAAGCGTTTAGTTTAATATATTAATAATAATAAGATGGGTCTAACCTGGAGTGTCCTAAGGATAAGAGAACGCTAATTTGGAATTATTTGCATAGTAAATAACTAAGTCAGTATTTTAATAAGACGACGTGAAGTGTTGATACACTGAATTATTATTAACACGCAGATAAATTTAGTTCAAAATTTAAACAGTGAAGTGGAAGATGATTAATTTATTAATCCAGTTGTTATCTTGCTTTTATGTTGGTGGCTGTGCTTGGGGCATTGTTGTCCATTAAAAATAGGTGAAATTCACAAGAAAAACAAAATTAAACACAAATTTTTAAAATAAATAAAAATAGGAAGAAAATGAGATCGTTTATTATTTATTGTACAAAATGAAGATAAGCATTAATTACCTGGAGCCATGTCTCTCTATCCACTGCTTTAAAATCATCTCTTATATACAGAAGAGCCCCTGAAATTACACCTGCACATGCCCAAACACCAAAACAACAATTTTAATACTAAACTATAATTTAAAACGAAAAAAAATAAAAATAAAAATTATATATATTCAGTTTTTTTTTTCTTTTTCTGAAGTGTAGACGTTAGAAACAGAGAAAATGAGAGCCTGAAGAAAGATGAAGAACAGAGAACAAGTAACAACACAGCCCAAAAGAACACCAACCCATAAAAGTATAAAACCATGAAATATTAAAAGAATTCATTTTGTTTGATACATATACATGAAATATGTTGAGAACAAAGAAGACTTGATTTCTGAAGTGTAAGTGTGTAATGGACAAAAGAGAAACAGAGCAAAGCAGAGGAAGGACATGTACCAGTGTCATAGCCAAAGAGGAGGCCACCAATTCCGGCAGAGAAAGCGAGCTGAAGAACAAAAGGGTTCTTCCATGAGAGAGACAAGCATTCTCTGAAAGCAGAGACATCGGCTTCTGGAACTCCGCCTTCCATGTTGAGGATTTTGGAGCAAGTTCAATAATGGGGGCTTCTTGTTTTTTTATTTCTAGCTATATATCCAAACAGATAAGAGCCAAGAAGAAGAGACCAGAAACAGAGGGGGAGAGAGAAAGTGAAGGAGAGAGTGAGATAAGGAGGGGCTGTGATAGGGGATGTATTTATAGACACAAGAAACACTCGTTATGATGAATGCAGGGTAAACTCACTAAATTTTTTGGAAATTTTCCCTCTTTCTTTCTTTGTTTTTTTTTTATGGCTGTTATGCCTGAGATAATTAATGTATAAATATTAAAAATTAATTAAATTAATTATTTATAAAATATATGATTAGTCACTTTTAATCATTTATATTTGTCACTATTATTTTAATTTAAAAAACCTGTTGACGTTTTAAAAAAAAATATAAATTTTAAAGAAGAATAAACTGAAGTATTACATTATGTATTATAATTTTTTTACTATTTTAATTTTTGAAACTAGATTGATCAAAATTATTATTTTTTAGTTATTATTATGAATGTTGGAAAATTGTTGAATGATAATGGCATAGTGATATGTGAACCGTAATTATAGAAAATTCTATGAATTTGCACTAAACTCGAAGAGAGCAAACTTGGTAACCACGACCTCTATATATTTTGTATTAATATTAATGTTAATAATGAAAAATTATAAATTCTAATTATTTAAATGTAATCCAAACAACATAAAAATTAACAAAATAAAAAAAATATCAATCTACTTTCTAAAAATATAACATGCATGCAGGGTGATAATTGGGAGAGATCAAGATCGATGAACATAAAATGGAAATAAATATAAAAGAAAAAAGAAAATGAAAAAAAATGTGAAGAAGAAGAGGGACAGGTCAAGTCGACGAGAAACATCCGAAGGTTTCTTATTTGACCGACTTTGGAGAACATACCCCAAAGAAGATGGTAGGTGCGGTTGAGATATATGCCCCACGTCTTGCCCTTATCAATTTTCAAAGGCATTAATCTCTTTTTATTTTATTTTTTAAAAATTTGGAAAAACAGGTATTATTCAGTTTGTTTTTCTTTTTCTCATTCGAATTTGGAAAGGAGGAACAGAGCGAAGAGATTCTAACGTTTTCCGTTCATCAGAATAGTCGGCTCCTCTTTGATTCTCAATGTCAATTTTGAATTCTAACTTTGTTCTAATTTTTATTTTGTCCTCTAGCCATTCATCATTAGCATATGGTTCATCATAGAAGAAGCATACATTTTTTGACTTACATATCTTTTTTTTTTCATTTTACTAATTGACATTCTCTTCTCACTCTTACTTAAAACAATTCTTTAACCTTTTTTTTAATTAAAAATATACATATAGAAATAATTGATTTAATGTAATGAACATAAGTTCGTGCAAAGTTTGTCAACTTATTTTTTTTTATAATTTCTATTTTAGATTTGTTTATAAAATTTAAATAAATATAAAAATAACAAGGGCTAAAAAACCTCAATTCTTTAAACATGTCCATTTTATTAAAAAAAATATTAGTAAGAGACTCAATAAATTCTAAACAAAGAAGATATTATACTTAAAATCAAATATCTTACAGTTTAATAATATGAAAACTCTCGTATAAGTATAAATAGAAGATTGTGGGTTCGATTCAATTTGTAGAAATAGTTAAATTTTTATAAAATTAAGGTTAGATTTAGCAAAAATAATGGATTTTATAGTATGCTAGATAATTTGTGAAATTTAATTTTGTGAGAGAAGATTAGTAATACTAATATTTGAATAATAAAATGAATCACGTGATAATATGAGGAAGGCAAAAAAATGTAGTGAATGAAGCAAATATTCAAAAAGTGAAGGAGGTGCGATGAATAACAAGGAAAAGCACTAACAAGGAACAATAGGAGGCGAGACACTTGGCCCTTAGGCCTTATTGTCGTCTGCAACAAAATGTGACAAGTAATAACCCTCGTTCCCTCTCTATTATGATTATTTCTCTGTATTCTCACTTTCCTCAAAAGCCAAAGTGAGAATTGAACTTCTCTTTGTTTTTATATGTTGCATTGCCTATATGAATTGAATATGACTTTTCTTGATCTCCTTTTACTTTTCCACCTTCTTCTTCTTCTTACTTCATCTTCATGCTTCCACCTCTTTTGGTTTATATTCATCTATGAGTTCATCATGATGTCCGTCCACTCTTAGTTTTGGTACTTTACTTAACAAGGACTGTTGAATAGGAGATTTGAGTGTCATCTGTAACTTTGATAATCCAATGAGCTCTCCCAATCTTTTTTCTCTTAATTTTCTTCGAGCAACTCTTCAACGGATTCTCTGCAGAAATGATTATCTCGGAAGTCTTGCGAATCTTTACAAATCCTTTTTATTAATAAGAGAATCATGTTTAATCCCAATTTTTTCCCCAAAAAATTCGGCCGAACAGTGTTTATCAATTCTTAAGTATATGCATCATAAGTTTCACTTTCAATGGCTTGAGTTTATACAAATGTATAAAATGTTTTAGAGTTTGAGAGAGTTACCTCATGTTTTAGCCTCAACTCGTGACTTAATTTCAATTAATCAAAATTTGATATGGTTTTAAATACTATATATTCAGTCTAACTTTATTTATAAGACCCCTTTTTTTTAAATATATATATTTTTAATTGGAGGTAATATATTTAAATTTTTTTCGAGTACTGAATGTGGGTATATCTTATAGTAAAGATTTGAACATAAATTTGTTATATGATAAGAAATTAACCCTTTCTATTAGACTTAATTCATATTGGTTATAAGATCCCGGTCTTTAACATATAATTATTTATAAAATTTAATGAAATGTTTATGATTTATTTTAAAAAATACCATTCTTTTTTTAACTTGATGTTTTTCTTACATTAAACTGATTTTTTTAATTTTATGAAAATAATTAATAAAATTTTATTAAAAATAATTAAAAATTATCATCCTAGACAAAATAAAGTCTCGGTGTACCTAAATTAACCACAGCCAATCAGGTTCCCTACAGCTACTTTGACTACTACTTATCAGATAACACTATATATTTCTAATAACAACCACCCACACACTGAACTATTTTTTAGCTCTCGAAGGTTTTAGCTTTCCGAGAAATATTTTTCTTTTTTTTTAAGGAGGCAATCTTCTGCTCAGAACTCGTGAGAGAAGCTTAAACAAGATGCTCGCATCAAATCACAAGATATTATAAGAACATATATATATATATATATATATATATATATATATAATGGTCGAGGCACTTGGATGGAGACAAACGTAGAGTTCGAAGTGAGTGTTTGAAATGTGGGGAATATTTTAAGTAATCTTAACTGACAAAAATGCAATTTTTTAAGGCCAGAAAACTCGAAAAACTGAAAATGGCAATCGCTAGGTAACCTCAAGAGTCAAACGCATACCATGCAATCCCATAAGGATAAGTGTCCTTGATCCATAATTGATCAACGTTTCTGACACAATTATTTTGAATTTTGACTTGCTTCCCGCAGTCTTGCACAGTCAAATAAAATACAAATCACATAATGTTTTTTTTATCATCATAAATATTATATTATGCGTATTTTTCAGGGGCTCAATTATAGAACAAAGACAAAGGACCCTGATTCGCACACAGAAGATGATTTCATTAAAAGTTATAAAATTGTCTTGGATTAGTCCTAAACTGAGCTGCCCTTGAAGCCATATCTTAGCTTAATTTTTTATCTTTCTCTTTTTTTTATATATAAAAAAGTTGGTACAATATTCGGAATAGATATTATGTTTAAAAAATTAGAAAAAAAATATCTTTTATGAAATGAAAGTTCATTGAAAAAATAAAACGGGCACAAAAACCGGTAAAGATTCATGAAAATCTTTCTATTTCGAGTCGATAGATTTGTTTTCCCATGCAATTCACATAATAGATAATATATTTAAATAATATACCAGATTGTTGCGCTATACATGGTTAATTAAAATAATTAAGAAAAGGAGATAAGGTTCTTATGCTTCATGTGCCTTTACCATATTAAATTAAAAGCATATACATTCACATACATATATATAATTAATGTATGAAGGCCTTTTTCTCTCAGGAAAGAAATTTGAATATGATGTTTTCTTTAAAGATTCAATTCAAAAGATCATCTTTTTTGTTTGTACATACAAGATCTTAACCCTCATGATTCTTAATTACTTTAATTTTTCAAAAAAAAAATCTTCTAATTGTTGGGATAGATAGAAAGGAACCATACAAGAAAAGTTTTATCCGAAATTCACCCCCAAAAGAAGCGGAGCATTTTGAGGATTCTTGTGGTTTTGATAATTTCCAGGTGTTATCGAATAAACATAAAATATGATAGATTCTAAAACATGAAAATAGGTATATCTGTAAAAAGTTCTTTTATTTAAAAATTTTATTAGTTAAAATAATTTGAATTTAAATACCAATACTTTCTATATATATAATTTTTAGAATACCAGTATTTTTTATGTATGAAAATTATATATTATATTATTTTAGCTATTAAAATTTTTAAATAGAGACATTTTATTAAGTTTTTCCCATGAAAATTTGGTTTCCATATACAAGAAAAAAAGCTTAAATATATCTCCCCCATCAAATCCACATGTTGTATAATGTGCACTTCCTTTTATTCTCAAGCAAATAATATTCCTATCCAAACACAATAAAGTTGAAAGATCGAATTCACAAGGAAGATTGAAAGTGACAAGGGATCATAAATACATATTCAGATGTCATGTCACATGCTTTGTCTAGCCATGCAACATATCATAAATATTGATCTTATTTTTCTATTTTCAAAACATATAGGCAGCATAATAACCGCCTTTATAGTAATATCATAATAATCTTGAGATTATTTTCAAATTATTAAATCATGCTAAAGAGATAAATTAGTTGACCGAGGAGTGCCTTCCATTTTTTCACCATTTGACCGCAACCGAAAAAGTATCAAGACACTTTATTTCTTTGTGTTGGTGGTTATTAGATGCCATAATCTTAAATTATATATATGTGTGTCTTCTGTATTTTGAAATGTACAAAAGTGGTAATTTTGGTATCAAGTGACATGTGACCTTATATAATTTGCATGCATGGGGCATGTTGATACTGGATTCACGTGCACTGTTTAATATTGATGAATCTGTCAAGGAATTGTTTTTCTTAAACATGTGGATTAAAAAAAAAAAGTAAAGATGAACCAATAATGTTTAGGTTGTGTAGAAGATACTTGATTCCTCCTTAATAAGGTTAAAAGTTTGAATATGTGTGGGTGGAAAAGGCTATGTTTGGAGATGGGCTTTTAGTTGTAATTAAATTTAACAATACTTAAATTAAATTTGACATAATAATTGAATAGTGTCTTTTTTTTTATATAAATATATAATTGGATTAAATTTGAGTATTTTAAGGCATAATTAGGATAACTTTCTTAAATATATTTCCTACAAGCACGTATTATAACTTTAAACATCATGTTTAAACAGTCAAAATTTATTAATGTTAGTTAAGCAAAGTGTTTGTATTAATTTCTTCAAATTGAATATCAAATATCCTTAACTTATGTCAGCTTATGAATCATGGACGTTAACTATCATCACATCACATTTTAATATAATCAAAAGAGTGATTATGAATTTAGTAACTTAGAAGTAATTGCAAAGTACGTACGTGTGTACATTACATTTGACCTTACGTGGATGCGAAATAATAATTAATTAGGGCAATGAAAGCAAATATTGAATCCATACCTATACAAGTTTGAATGGCAAAGAAGACGTTGCCGACTTGAAAAGAAAAGATGAAATCAGAAAAGTCCAACGTACGTGTGGGATCCCTTCCATCTAACATGTTAATAAACTAATTAACAGGTAACGTCATGTTTGTTGGCTTTTACAAAGTCATGCGTTTACCAGTTTAATTATTGACTTTGAGTCACCATTTGCCACTTTAATTAGCCATAAATTAAATTAATTAATTCACAAAACATAAGCATAATCCGTGACATGATGTTAATTTGTTCAATATATAGCTATCTGTTTGAATCATACTGTTTTTTTTTTAACTAATAACTTTCAACCCCATTTATCTTCATTTTTTTTTATAACATCAATTGCAGGGTAAGTGTTGGTATTGTGTTTGTTTATGTCTTATTGCTGTTTTTTTTAATGTTAATTAATTTTTTTGTGGATAAAAATTGAATATAATTATTTTAGGCTGTGAAAATTTGCTCTGTTAGTTTTTAACTTTTCATGGGTATTTTTTTTATAGAAGTTTTCGTTTGTTATTTATTTCTAAATTATCGTAGAGTTTGAAAAATAATTTCCAAAATCATTAAAGAGCTAACTTATAGATTATTTGGATCTATAGGCATTTTTTAAATTGATCATACTCCAAGATCTCTCACTAAAGCTAAAATTCTCTTGTCTAAATATGATAAATCAAACAAAGTGATCGATATAATTGATACAGGATATTATGCTACCATCATTAAACCCTATATCATCTCTAGTGATATGTGGATGCCTTTTAATCAACCCTTCCTTACTGTGAACCAGTAATCTTTTTATATTGAGCTCATCTTTAGAAAGAAAATAAAGATACAATTTTTCTCTATTTTTTTATACTTCTAAAGGTAATATTTTTTTTAGTTTCATCCTGCTTTATTTAATCTTTTTTATAATCAGTCTATCGAATACTTTTAAATAAATTAATTTAATTTAGTTCGGTAGAAAAGGACTCTCCATAACTGTTAATTATAAATTAATCATATAAATAGTTTCAATTGTTTTAAAAATAAAAATAAAATAAAGTTGAAGGAACCGCTAAATACCTTTCGATCGATAGATCAATTTGAATGGAAGAAATTGTTTAGAAATATTAAATGAAAAATTAGAATGAATGGCATCAATTTTTTTTTTTTTAAATAATTGACTCTGGACCTCTCTATTTACACACGGGTCTCTGATCTCAGCCTTATTTGAGCTCTCATAAGATGACCTGAATCAAAAAAAAAGATGACCTGAATCAAAATATTTATCTGAAACATATTTCTTTAATTAAATAAATAAAAAATAAATTTTGGCAGATAAAGATGAAGTTGTGAGGTAAGTATGCGGTACAATTCAAAATATATGGAGGAGAGGAGGCCATAAACCAACACCTTTCAATTGTCACTTTCTTTCTTAATTTCTTTCCTTTTTTTTTTAAAAAAAAATGGAGATATGATCTGTTAAAGAAGAGAGCTACATTTTTCGTCTCTTTCTAATAAAATGTCCAAAAAAATTAAAAATAAATGTAAATACAAAACAAAATATCGATTTTCAAGTGTGAAATTTCTCCATGTGGCACTCCATCGTACTAGAATATGGGGTCCATTTTTTCTCAACCCCACAAAGTTGGTCAAAAAAAAGAACCAAAATTGTATTTATATTATCCTTTTCTTTTCTTTTCTGTTTTTAAAAAAGCATATACTAGACATTAACTTATGTCATTAATTTAAATAGAATTATCTATAAATACTTGTTTGGAGAATTAGTTTCTTAATAATATCTTAATTTGAATACTAGTATTTTTTATATAAAAATATATCATGTGTCATTAGGCAATTAATTTTTAAATAGGTATTTATGGACAATTTTTTCTATTAATTATTAAAATTAATATAGAAAATATAATACATGAAAAAACGTGCGTGGAAATATATGACAATTATTTCTTAATAAGCATTTATAGATAAATTAACAGATGCATGTGCGGGTTGGCAACTTTGCCTCCCAAAGTGTGTAAATCATTCATTACTTAGGTTGTCACTGTTGGAGTGACAGGTTCCAACTAACTAATTCAACTCTTGCCATTTTTGGGAATAACTTTTATTATTAAAAGATAATAAATTTTGAGTCTTAATTATAAAAATTAATTATTTTTTTAAAATATATTATAGAAAGTCAAATAAATTATTTCTATTATAACTAATATACGATATATTTAATTAATTTAAATAAATTAAAAATATATAATATTAATTTTTTAAAGAATATAATTTAGTAATAATTAACTATTTTATTTAGTTATTTTAATTTATCTAAAAAAATTTAACTAATTTTTATTATTATGACTGCATATAGTAAATTTTATACTTCCATAATTTTCTGTTGACCAATAATTCCAAAGATGGATCGGATCACACACAATAAAGAGTAACGTTTTTTTATTTTAAAATTAAAATGAATATATAAACATTATATGAATAAGTGATTTTTGAAAATAATATATAACAATTAAAGATAATCTGTAGAACATTGAGCAATTCGCTTACTCAACAGATAATTATAAGTTTTGGCCAAAAGAAACAACATTTATTATAATTTAGCTAGCTGATAATCAAAATCAAACAACCAAAACCTTGGGGCCAACGATTGTATGTAGCAACAAGAAAAAAAGAACATAAAAAAGGTAATGATTGCAAATTGCAAATATTTTGAGATAAAATGTGATATATTTATTATAATATTATCTATTTAAATATTAATTAGGATAATTAATAAATATTTATGAGTGTGACCCATAGTCATTTGAGTTCAGTTTAAGGTAGGTTGTTGACTCAGTTTATTAAGATTAATTTTCTGATGGTGAAAATTAATATTTTGAGAAATATTCGTGCGATAGTTTCTGAGTCCCAGAGCGATAACCTAGTTTCTCAATTTACTCTTGAACATTCTCCATTGGTGACAACAGTATATAAGTTACCATCACTGTATTTAATCACCAACTGGAAGAACCTATTATTTATCAAACAGTATTATCTTATTGATAGATATCTGATTTGAGTTATAATTTTTTTATATTAATAAGCTAATGACAAGAGATAATTTTAATTTTTTTCACTGTATCTCATATAAATTTTATATTTATATATGTCATAATTTAAATTGATTATACTGTATAAGAGATATTTATATTTTAATATAAGAATGTATAAAAATATATATAATATATATACACACACACTAAGGAAAAAAGCAGAAAACTTGCAGGGAGACGGCCTCACTAAACCCCTGCCTACAGGGGGTTTGCTATTATATCTTTTATTATAATAATTTCGTGAACATAAAATAGAAAGTTTTTATATATTTATATAATGAAGGAGTCTCATGGTGTAGAAATGAATATAGAAAATTTGATACCCAGTTAGAATATATCAATTTGTTTTCAAAAGTTTCACGAGTTCAGTATCACATGCAAAATATATAATTAACCAATTCTAGCTAGTATCCTAGAGGCTTATATTAATAATTATTATTAATACTTCACTATATTGATTAATAACGAGATATTTTTTAATATTTTTTTGAACTGATATTTTTTCTTTATTGGGAGAACAATTTTATATGACGATATAATTAAATATGATAATGTGTATTAATTTAAAAATGGCTCTATCATTGTGATTGTTATCGTTATATTAACTCCTGAACCAGAAAATAGCTCATCAAGGCAGATTCCTAAATTTATTATTGTACTATTATGATCTGGTCCGAATCTGGGTTTTGCATCAGATAACTCGAGAAGAGGCATATGAGGCTTCAATATAAATCAAAATGATCATCATGATCTTTCTTCAAATACTTCTGATCCAAAATTGCATTTTTATCATTAATTGAAGGTAATGATGACACTTTAAGTCTATCATATTTTTAATTATCCTTTATTATAGGAGAAAACTATTTTTGTGGTACTCATTTCTTTTAATTTTCAATTTAGTATTTATATATTTTTCTTTTTTATTAATTTTTTAATTTTACTCCACGAGTATAATTAACTTTTGTACAATAGTTAATAATACTAACAGAGAAGAATTATAGGGATTAATTATATTAACAGAATAAAATTAAATAATTTAATAAAGAGATAAAAACATATAATTATCGAATTAAAAATTAAAGAAAACTATATGTATCCTAAGAATAGTTTCCCTTGGGCTATTTAATGAAAGAAAATTTGATAAATTAAATAACTAAATCACCCCTTTTGAATTCAGTAATATCACTAAACAAGTAAAGTGATACTCAATGCAGGAAAGTTATCGAATATAATTCTTGTTTTTTTTTTAAGGGCGGCCTAATAACAAATGGAAAAGTAACCAATTAACCAGCCAAAGTGATACTCAGATAATAGAATGTGTTATATTTATATACCACATATTCATATGATTAAATTCGCATCAATTTATAGGGATTAATTGCATCCCACCGTCGAGAAGGTAGAACCTAATTATTCTATATATGGGTTTAGATAATTTTTTAAAAAAAAATTTATAGAAAAAAAGGGTTTTTAAATATCTTATAGAAAAAGGCTTTTAAAAAAGAATTTATAAGAAAAAAATAGTTATGAAATAAATAAGTATTTATATAGTTATTTTTAAAATAATTTTTTGTATGGTTAAATTACTAAAAAAATGTATAATTTTATTAAAAAGAGGAGAGATGAAAAATGGTGAAGAAAAGAGAAGAGAAATGGTAGATAAGAGATGAGAGATAGTAGAAAAGAGATGAGTGAGGGTAGAGAGGAGAAATAAGTGATAATGGAGAAAAGAGATGAGAGAGAGTATAAAAAAATAAGGATAAAATAGTAATTGAATAGTACATAAACTCTTTTATTGTTCTAAAAGCTGGTCTCAATAGTTTATTTAAAACTATAATTTTAAATTATGATTTAGTCTAAAAATATTCTAAATTAAAATTTTGTCAAAAGAATTTCTAAAATTATGATTTTAAAAGAAAATAAATAGGCTCTATATAATTTAATCATTTTCCATGTCGAGAGGACTAAATTAAATTAGTAAATAAATTTGTATGAGGCTCTGGATTATTCCCATGGTCACTGTCAAACGATAGAAAGCATTATATATGTTTCCTCTTTCTTTTGGTTTTGGAGACTACTTTTTCCAATCCTCTCTTACTTTCTTTCGTCCTTTCCATATATATACCCTTTTCCTGTCAAACCCTAACGTGGATGCTTCTCTTCTTTTTCTCAAGATGGAAACAAACAAAACACTGATAAGTTTTGTTTTTTCCTTTTAGTCCTTATCACTCATGATAAACCTCCACTACCATTTATGGCTTCCTCTTATTTTTGCTGTTCATTAAGAATCTGAAACGTGTTCCCTCTTAGCATCATCTCTTACTCGGATCACATGGCTTTAAGGGCTAACCCTTCAATGGGAATATCATAAACTCAAACTCAGAAGAAAGCAAGCACTTAGAGATTCATTGCAATAATGAGAGAAAACTATTTTTAAGGTATTTATTGTTTATTTCAAATTTTAATTTAATATTTATGTGTTTTTCTCTCATTATTAAATCTTTTAATTTTAATCAATTAACACAATTATTTTATGTACAAGAGTTAACAATACTGATAGAACAAAATTATATGAGCTAATAGTGCTAGCATATATGATAAAATTAAAGGATTTAATAAAGAAAAAAAATTATAAATGTATTAAATTAAAAATTAAAGAAAATTATAGATACCTCAATAATAGTTTCCCCAATAATTATCCTAATTATTCATAATGTCACTAAGCTGGTTTTCTTGAGGGGCACTAATTAGGAACTTCACAATATCTAATCTAATCATGTCTTATTGTCTCGTTACATTTCTTAATTAGTATTTTTTAAAAAAAAAACATATGTCATTTGAAAATTTGGTGTGTTTTGAAATAATCTAAATATGAAAGGTTTTCCTTTAAAACAATTGTCACCTTAAATATTGTAATACATGCTTTTAACATTTTTTTTATTTAATATATATTAAATAGGAATAAAATTATAAAAATTTCAAGGTAGATATAGAGTTAATGAAATTTAAGATTGTTTTTATCTGTGTAAAATATGTTAGAGATGGCTTATAAATAAAACTAGATTAGTGTAACAACTCTAATAATACCTTAACTAGCCTTTAATTATTTTTTTTAATATATGTGAGGTAGTTAATAATTAAGAATGATTTATATATTTAAGACCAAATGAAGCCATTAATGAGTGCATGCGTATGTTGCTTGTTGGGGTATGTATGGGATTTGCCTGGTAATTAAGTAATAATCCATCTCCATTATTGATGCGTTATATACTACATAGATCTCCAAAGACCAAAGATCATATGTTTGATTACTTGTTAATTAATTGCTTGTCTCAACTTGTGTCTATAGCCAATGCATTGTATTTACATAATATCATTCTGTATTTCACACACACACACACACAACAAATAATTGTCGTGGAGCCTATGCATTACTTAAAAGTAGTTTTTATATTGAAATGTGAAATGCCTATAATATTACAATTATAGTGCTAGCTTATTGTCATGAAAAAAAAAACATTATAGAGGAACACGGAGCCCCTTTATGTCATTTTCCAAATGATCTCAACCACAAATTTCCTTCTTCTCTTCTCCTCGCTTCATCAAATTTTCCGGCCACAGTTTTTTAATAATTAATATATAATTGACGTCAATAGCATTAACTTAGTGACATAATAGCTTCCTTATAAATTACAGATTATTAGTATATGTCTTTTTAATTGGAAAAAAAGTTAGTCTTACTTGTTAAACATGAATTTTGTAATTATCTTTTCATTCATATTTTTAAATTTAAACTCGCCCCTTTTTTTAGAAACTAGACGGTATCTTCTAACAGATAATTTATAAATTAATCTTTTTAAAATATATAGATTATTGAAAGAGCTCCACCTCTCCTAACTAAGTCATTTTCTATACACTCGGTTTAGTTTAAATACAGGATATGATGTTTAAGGGATATAACTATATCAATCTTTATTTGTTAAGCTAATCCTTTTGTTTGAAGTGTGAGCTTTACTCAAGCTATATATATTCACAATCATATTCTGCCAACAATGTATATATATGCAATGCACGTATATGTTACAAGCACAGGAGTTCATTATGGTTTATGGATGTCATGGTGGCAAAAGTATAGCTTTGTTATGATTACGATTTAGTTTCAGCAATGGATAAGACAAGAATAATTCAGCTCGCACATTAATTTGAGGATAACCACGAATGTTTAAAATTTGTCCATATTTAATTAATGCACATCACATCCACTACTTAAGGCTTCTTTTTAGACAACTAGTTAATTAAGCCCTTATTTGATTTATACTAGTTTAGATCAACAGTGAAAATAGGAGAAAAACCCACCTTTGGAACCTGACCCACCCATAACCTGCACCGAGTAACTCCCACCAATTTCACCTAATATAGTTTTATTGCCTCTTCAACTGCAAATTATAGTGTGGCGTGATTTTTTTTTTTATAAGTAAGAATGGCAAAATTTGATCATCCTTATAATTTCAAGTTAGTATTTATCCTTTATATAAAGAAAATATAGGGAAATATGTTTTTCCTCATGTTTTCTCTTTCTCTTAACTTTTCTCTCAATCCAAACATACTATTCAAGTTTTTTTTAATATTTATATATAAATTAAATGAGAAGGATTTAAACATAATCATTATCTAATAAAACAATGAAAAGGTGCATATTCAAGTAAAAAATAATAGAAAAAAATATATAATATTACTCCCTCTATTTCACTCTTACCATGAGTTGATTCCATGTGGGCATGTGACAATATTTATCATATCTTTATAATGATAATTTAATTAATTGCTTTTATTATTATGTGGGCGGGCCGGCCACAACATTTCATATGAATTGGGCAATATTTGGGCCGACAAATTATTTTCCCTAATGGCACAAAAGGCTTTTGCGAAAGGTTTGGCCCAGTGTGAATTTTAAGCTTAGTGCCTGTTTGGGGGAAGCTTTTGGAAATCAATTTTGGCCAAAATCTCGGTTTAGAAAAATTTAAAATAAATATCAATTTTTGTCTAGAATTGATTTTGGCCAAAATCTCGTTTTGAAAAAATTTGAACCAAACAGTCATTTTTGTTCAGAATTGATTTTGAGCAAAACCTCGGTTTGAAACTATGGTTTTGAATAAGCTACTGAAAATAGATTTTAGAATTGTAAAAGAGCTTATAGATCATCCAATTACTATTTTACCCCTACTTTTTTTCTTGTACTCTCTCTCATCTCTCTCATTTCCCATCTCTCTTCTTCATATTATCTCCTCTTTCTTCTTTCCTCTCTCTTCTCTACATTCTCTCCTATTTTTTCTCTCTCCTATTTATTCTCTACCCTCTCTCATACTTTAATCAAATCATACCATTTTTTATAATTTATTAATATAGAAAGTGATTATACTACTAATCATCTAAACATCTCTATTTTCAAAATATATTCTTCCCATAATCTATTCTCCAAAATCTATTCTTCTTAAAACCTATTCTCCAAAAGCTAATACAAATTTACCCTTAACTCTGTTGTATGTAACCTCCTCACATTTAAAAGTTTAAAAAAAAACTCACATTCAATTTTCATATTGTGACATTTAATCCATTGCCATAAAAATGACAGTTAAATTTAACAAAATTCACGCCACATCAGATTATTGAAAATTATGTAAAAGAAGAGATGCAATTTCATTATATTATTTATTTAATTTATTCTTACTTAAATTTTTTTTAATTAGACTAAAGGGCATCTCGGTGATTCAATCCATATAATCCCTAGTGTTGGACGGAGAATCGTCTTCCTTTATAGTAAACTTATAAATCCTCTCCATTTACAACATTGGATTCATCTTGTAATTATCTTCACCATTACAAAAATCATTCACTGCTAGCCTCAATTGCGAGGTGTATATGGTTTATATGATTATATCAGTTAAGAAAAAAAACAATACCTAGAAACTGTACATCTCACCATTCGCTACTTGCTTGAGAAAGTAAAGAAATGAAGAGGGTGTCGTCTCCTCCATAAACCCCTTTATCTCTATGTAGGCATCCCAAATAATCCCCAAGGATAAGGGAGTGCTTACCAATGCTTTTGTGCAATGAATCTGAAGAGGATTCTTTGCAAAAGTACAAACAGAGAATGTGCTGTTGGGTTTCTGGCTAAACATTATTTTGTATTGGATTGATATGAAAATATTCATATTTGCAGTTTTGCCTTGAAGATTATGCATTCGTGCAAAAATCCCGTCATTTTGTATATTATGAGAGAACTGTTTTGTTTTGCAGGAGATTGCCGGGAAAGAAAAATGATTATGCCAACCTATATGGCAGATGTTAGGGATTATGGATTCAACCATGAGATGCCCTTTAGTCTAACTATTGACTTTTTAAATAAGCAAGGATAAATAAATAATATCATAAAAATTACATCTCATCTTGCACGTAATTTTCAATAATCTAATGTGGCATGTATTCTATTAGATTTAATGGTTGTTTTAATGATAAAGAGTTAAATGTCACAATATAAAAAGTTGAGGGTGCACTTTTTAAATTTTTAAAAGTGAGGGGTTATATGTAACAGAGCTAAAGTAATTCGGCTTAATTTTTAAATAAAATATTTGACCGTAATTTATTATTTATGGGCCAGATATGGCCCCGAAATTGTTTTTGAGGGAGTTATTTGGGCTCATCAAGGCCCAAAAGGATGAGACTATCTGAATCTCGGTCAACGCAAGTGCTTGTCACAGACCAGTTCTGCTGCGTCCAAGATGGCAAAATTCGTAGCAGAAAATTTCTCGCAGTTTCTTTCTTAGGCTCCGTTTGGTTTAGTTGCAATTGTATAAAATCTGGTAATCCAGATTTCTAGATGCCCTATAAACCTTGTATTAACAGTAAATAATAAAAAATAAACAGGCCATTAGAGAGATCCAAAGTCAATTTAGTGTGTTCGTTTTTGTAATTCTATTTTATATTTTATATATTTGCATTACTGCACACTTGGTCCAAAATACCCTCGTCCTTTTTAGCGCGCTTCTTCAACTCTTTTTCGCTCCCCTTCTTTCCTCACCCTCGACTCCTCCTCGGCACCACATCAGACGCCACCTGTTCTTCTTCACCAACCTCTTTCCTCCCTGCGAATTTGGGCTTGCTGGAGCACCACCTGCGGCTGCCTCTTCGAACTGACCATCAGCGTCGGCCTCTCCGGACGGAGCACCACCAGCGTTAGCCTCTTTGAACTGAGTACCACCATTGCACGGGGCCCCTTTTCTTGTCCACCTTACTCTCGTCGAGTAATCCAACACTCTTCTCCACTCCCCCCGGCGACAACCTTCTTCTCCTCTCTTGCCGGTGAACCAGGTTGAAGTCGAGATCCATTATGAAATTGTTTTTTGAAATCCAATACCTGAGTTGTGATTTAATCCGTTTGTTTGAATCTTCCTTTTTTGTTTATGCGATTTAATTCGATTGTGTTTGAACCGTCTCTTTCACGGGGATGAAAGGTGGTACGGGACGGGGAGGGGATTTTCTGCCCGATCGAGGGCATTTCGGTCATTCCACTTTTATACATATTAATTAAATATAAAAATTAAAACTGTTTTACTGGTGGAATTCCACTGGCCTTTTTATTTCTTTACTGCCCATTGTTTGTCTTAACGGAAAACACAAAACCGTCAACGGCGGACAGCGTCCCAGCCGCCCATCATCCTCAAGATCAAATATTTGATTTTCTTTCCTTCTGAGAAGACCTTGGACTGTATATAAGTAAAGCCTCCCCTAGCTCCGCTGACCCGCCTTAAATGCGTGTGACTCGTTCGCCACATTGCATTTCATCGTAAATCACGCTCCTGATATCATACAAGGCAAAGTCTGAGATTTTTTTCCCTTTCTTCTCTTGTTCGGTTTTCTCTTAGCCATTGAACAATATAGCTCTTGGGTGTCGGAAAATCTTGGCTCTTTGCGTTGGAAGCACGGGGATTAGTTCAGATTCGGACCAGATGGGTTCGGAGGTCAAGAAGAAGGGCTATGGGACCCGATGGACTTGGGTGCTGGTGGTTCCTTTCGTTGCTATCTTTGTTGCCATGACCGTGTCATCCAAAACTTCTCCCAAAGAGCTTTTTGGAGCTATCAACAGGGCTTGTCAGTGTGCTCAGGTAATTTGTCTGTGCTTCAGTTGATTTCAAGATCACAAAGTACCCATATTGGATCGTCAATTTGCATCACAATTCTTCTGATTAAAGTGAAAATGTGGACTTTCCTATCCAAATTGCAAGTCGTGACGCGGTTTATGGCATGCATCGTGCATTTTGGAAAACTTTATTGCTTAGAAGGAAATCTTTCTGCTACTAGTGTAGTCTTTGATCATTAAAATTTTATTTGTTTCTCCTTAGTATTATATTTGGGTAATCAAATTTCCGGTTGGAAGCTTTCTTCTGGACAAATCTTATTTTCAAAGGATTCATCCTTGGTTAAATTTCAGATGCTTGGTGTGGCGTAGAAAGTGATTTGGTGCTAATTCCTTTCCGTGCTACATAATCACTTATTTTGTGGTTTATATTTTTGCTTTCTGATCAATATATGTGCTTTCCCCCCTCTTTTGCAGGCTACGCACAAGTATAGTGGCATAGTGGAAGATTGTTGTTGTGATTATGAGTCCGTGAACCATATTAACGTGGAAGTGCTACATCCATCACTTCAGGAGCTTGTGAAAACCCCATTCTTTCGATATTTCAAGGTTTGCTGATCTTCTCTTAAATCGGGAATATCTTGACTTCCATTAAACAACGTCCTTTGCAATGCTATTGATGGTGTGGTGTTAGGTGTTACCAGTACCGAGGACGTCCCAATAATATGTTTTGCAGTTGCGTTTAAAGAAGATCTCCTAGTGTTAGTGTGTCTTGTTCTGTACAATTAACTAGTATTAGTTCATAATCTCGTATTCATGTTTTAGCTTGGATGCTAGTTAAAACCAATGGCTGAATTTGAGAAGTCTTTCTAGAGAGTGGGGGAGTATGTCCATGCGTCTGTTTTTGGTCAGTAGAGAGTGTGCATTCGATTACTCGAAATGTTTAATGCATGTATGCTGCTAGACTCATGCAATGAATGACAAAGGCTTGTTGTTCTGTTGCAGGTTAAGTTATGGTGCCACTGTCCTTTTTGGCCTGATGATGGTATGTGCCGCTTGCGGGACTGCAGTGTCTGTGAATGTCCAGAGAGTGAGTTTCCAGAATTATTCAAGAAGCCTCGCCGCCTTCCATTGGATGACTTTATTTGTCAAGAAGGAAAACCTGAAGCAGCTGTTGATCGAACCGTAGATAGAAAGGCTTTCAGAGGATGGACAGAAACTGACAATCCCTGGACAAACGATGATGAGACTGACAATGGTTAGTCACTTCATATATATGAATTTTTTTTAAACAGCATTTCATTTTATCCTGTTGAATCTGCATAATATTATATGTTTATGCTGGAGTACTGTTACTAGTATTCATAATTGACTTTGGTCTTCATGATTATCTTGAGACTCAAGAAAGTAAGCATCTCAATTGATGCCAATTTTCATTTTCCAATGTACAGATGAATTGACTTATGTGAATCTTCAACTGAATCCTGAAAGATATACTGGTTACAGTGGTCCGTCTGCAAGAAGGATATGGGATGCTATCTATTCTGAGAACTGCCCTAAATGTGAGTTGCCTGTAAAAAGCTTATACCCTTTGGTCTTTTCTCCTCACCCCCCTCTTTTCTGCAGTATTTCTTTACACAACCTTGTGATTGCCAAACAAAATAGTTCAGAGCTCCTATGGAGCTTCTAATGAAATTTTGGAGTCAGATAAATTTCTATGATGCATAACTAAATTAACTTTTAAAGTGAGCAACCCCTCTCTCTCTATCTGTCTCTTAAATGGATGAGGTTAGCTATTTGGATGTGCACTTTCCAAATTTGAAGATGTCAGCCGTGCTCTTCTTGTTTCTTTTACTTTTGAGAAGTAATTATCTTTAAATCAATGATGAAAGAGTAATTGTTTTCCGTACTGTATATTGATGTTTGGCAATCCTTTATATTCTACTGATGAGAGAAAACGTTTGACTTTTGTAGATCCATCTGAAGCTTTATGCCAGGAGGAAAAAATTTTGTATAAATTGATATCTGGTCTTCACTCCTCCATATCAATTCATATAGCTTCTGATTATCTACTCGATGAAGCGACAAGCTTGGTAAATTTTGAGTTCTTCTTTTGTCAGTAGTACCTGATCCTCTTTTCAAGTAAAATTTTGCATTGCCTTTGAAGATAGGTACAGTTCATCTTGTATTTCAGCATGTGGATAGACTGCTAACTGGTTTTGGCTTTTAGCCTGAAATTTGTTTTATTTAATTTTCTTTTAGAATAATAGACCTTATTGACTAATTGACCTTTTGGAGTGATGGACATTAAATTAAAACAAACTTAATTATATGCCTAATTTGCTTTTTTCCCCCTCTTCGGTAATTCCAGTGGGGTCAGAATCTGACTTTGATGTATGATCGAGTCTTGAAATACCCAGATCACGTCAGAAATTTATACTTCACTTTCCTTTTTGTCCTGCGAGCAGTAACCAAAGTGAGTATAGATTGCCCTACTACTTTTACATATATAGTCAGCTGCCATCATGATATTTTAGTCTTTACGACTGGTTGATAATAATTCTTATACTATTTGCAACTGAATGCTATTTAGGCTGGAGAGTATCTAGAACAGGCTGAATACAATACAGGTAACCCTATTGAGGACCTTAAGACACAGTCCTTGATGAGACAGATGCTTTACAACCCCAAACTTCAAGCTGCATGTCCAGTTCCGTTTGATGAAGCTAAGCTGTGGAAGGGTCAGAGTGGTCCAGAGCTGAAACAGAAAATTCAGCAGCAGTTCAGAAATATTAGGTATCTCTTTAAATTTAATAGGTTTAGCACTGGACCTTACTAAATATCTGCTAAGTTGTTGAACTCCAACGATTTTAAATTTGAACATTGTGGCAGCGTAGTGCCTTTTGAATCAATGATCTAGTTTTCTGAATTCTGATATATATTTAAGAAGGAAGAGTGATTAGCAATGGATTCTATTTCCACCTATTATATAATAAGGTATACACAAAAAAATAAAATAATAATAAAAGAAAAGAAAAATTTATAAGAAAAAATAGATGCTGTATGGATTTTGACACAATTTCTGTGTTAAGATTATGTTTGTATCGTTGTGTGCTTTCCCAATCCCATGGATAATTTACTGAATTTCTTCCTTCCCATGATTCTAAGCCGGTTTATCTATAAACACCTTGTCATGTGGGGAATGTAACACAGATATAAGAGAGCGAAGCATAAACTAATGTCTGGTCTTCCATTAATATGTTGCCAGTTATTCAGTTTGCAACCTGCTTCATTTGATATATGTCATCAGTAACGGCCTCAACATTTGTGGCATGCAGTGCAATAATGGATTGTGTGGGATGCGAGAAGTGTCGATTATGGGGTAAACTTCAGGTTCTTGGTCTTGGAACGGCACTACAAATTCTATTCACTGTTGATGGTCAAGGAAATGGGGATCAACCAGTAAGTGCATTTCCTGAAAGTTCATTTTGCTATTGTCTGTTGCTTCTATTCATTTTCCTGAATTATTGCTAAGTTTTGAATATAATACTCAGATGAAGTATTTTTTTTTAACGTTATGAAATGAAATTCTCTTTATAATTCCCCAGGTGGTATATATATATATATATGCCACCATTCACATGCTTGCTAGAAGAATTTGTGAGTTGTGTTCCATGGCCACTTGGCTGACAAAACTCATTATGCTGTACTTTATTGTCTTCAGCTGCAGTTACAGAGAAATGACGTAATTGCCTTGATGAATCTCCTTAGCCGACTATCGGAATCGGTCAAATTCGCTCATGAAATGGTACCCACAGCTGAAAGAATTTTTGAAGGGCATGTTTCTGCTCACAGTTTGATCAGCTCATGGAAAAGAATTTGGTCATATGTAGTCAAAGCATAGGTAAAATGGTTTCTTTTTGTGGATTTGTTGTGTCTCCTTCACGGAAATGCCCAATTGGTTATTGTTGTTCTCCTGTGTGATATTTGCAGGCAGCATTTGTTGAGCCCCTTGTCATACTGTACACATTACCATTTACAACCAAAACAAAGGAAGGCTTCAGAAGCCATTTTCTTAGTTGGAAAATTTTACAAGGACATGATGATAGTTGTGTATTTTGACTAGTTGTATGTAGCAAGTTTGAAAATGTTGAACACAGGCTAAAGAAACGGATTATGATGATGAGCCCTCTTTTTTGAGTACATAGAATAACAAATTTACCTCAAGATTATTGGTCAGAACACTAATGATATGTAGGGATCTCTGAGGGGCAGACAAGTTTATCATGACATATCTTTTGAATACCAGTCTCTCAGCACTGCTTAAACAAACCTTAGAGCATCTTAATTTGAAACCAAATCAATATTTTTGTAAGTTTCTTGAGAAGGTAATTTAAAAAGTGAATACATAATAATTAAACAGTAAAATTATAGCATACAGGATTTCAACATTTCAAGTATAAAGATGATGGTGGGGGGAAATGGTAGGGTCTTAAGGAAGGGGTTTAATGAACAAAAAGTTTCAATTAGTATAACTTGTTATTGTTAACTTTTCAGATTTTATTAAGAGTTTTAGATAATTAATTTTTTTTGTTCAAAGCCTCATAGTAATTCCTCTTAAATAATAAGGGTTGGATTTGGAAATCATGACACCTTTCTAAAGCCAATTCTTCTCAAAAGAACAATTTTTTTAAAAGGGTGTGTTAAGGTTTTTTTAGGGAATAAAAAAAAATTACAAAACAAATTCCTTATTTGGTTACTCCTGAACGATGATGCTTAAGACATCTGACTTTCTGGCTTTAAGTCAATAAAAGCACGTTGGAGGGACCCAGGGTTCAATTGGATTCAATGATTTAGATTTATTAATGAATTTTAAAACTACAGATTAATCTGTAAGTTTAAAATTTAATTTAGTCAAATTTATAGTGAAGATTAGGCTGTCAGTTCAAAGGAAGTGGAAGAGAATGATAGGGAAAAGGAGAATGGGGAGGAGAGGGTTAAATATTTACTTGTTTGATTAGATTGGAAGGTAAAGGAGAGAATATATTTTTAATAATATTTTATTTGATTATTACAAACTTGTGTAAAGAAATTCAATTTTTTTTTTATGGTACTCGAGCTTTATAACAAAAAAATATTAATGGTGAAAAAATCGATCAAATGCATTTAAAGATAAAGTTTTTTTATAAAACACTTAAATTTTACAATAAAATTTAAGTTTTACGGTTATAAAACTCAAGTTTTTAAACAAACTTGAGTTTTAAAATATTTTACTGGTAAAACTCAAGATTTATTTTTACACTTTGAATTTTGTCATTTTAATAACAGTAATATATTATTTTAAAAAATGAATTTCTTAATAAAAATCGAGGACTAGTTAAAAACGTTATCCAATTCGAGTTTTCATTTAAAATTTGAATCCTATCATCAAGCAATTCGTGTTTTCCCAAAATAACTAAAATAAGCCAATGCAGAGTGAAGAAATACCCCGGGCCCTAATAAAACACACACAGCACCAAGATGTTTCCAGAATGAATATGATTGCCTATCGATAGTAAGCATTAGATGCAATCTAACAACTCCAGAGATAGAGACACGTTTCAATCGCATAAGGGAATGAATCCATTCCTTGTACATGACAAAAGCAAGCAACTATCTTTCTTGCAAGTGTGAGTTCTATTTTATCTTCTTTTATGGGTACAAGATGTTGGTCCTGAATAATGCTAGAGAAATCAAATGGTCACTGTCCAGAGAACAAAGTACTCTTTTGAAATTCAATGACTGAGTAAGCAAATGAAACGCATTTGAACTTAACTGAATCATCAGGTTATAATAGGAAGAATATGGACTCGCTTTCCATATTTCACATCGGCACATTGATGCCCGGGAACAACATCTCCGAGCCTGAAACAACCTTATTCATCCTTATTTTTGGTTCATCGCATGTGTTGTCAGCAAGTGCAATACAGATTGTGTCTTTCCTTTCCTTTCCCTGGAAGCGAAGAAGCATAAATAATTAAATGGGGAATCCTTTAATTATTCACGACTGCAGCAAAAGGAGTGCTTGACAACGCTGCTTCAATTAGTGCTAGATTTCTGCGAACCAATTATCAGGATTTGAACTCTGAAAGAAAAAAAATCCAAATTCAATGACAACCCACGAACCTGAGCCCCTTCCAACCACACATAGATATATGAATTTCAATTGCTCCAGCACATTTACAATGTGATAAATGTGACAAACATGCTTATTGTAGTTCTAGTATTAACCTAGATAATGTCAGAATTGTTCGAGCATTACCTTGATCAGAATCGTGTCGCCGCGAAAAAGTTGGAGCTTTTCCATGGTCTCTCTGTGCGGAAGTCTCTCTTCGTTCCCTTACTGAAAGTCCCACGGAATAATAGAAACCCAGTAAATTAAAATTATTGAAATTGAAATCTACAGAAGAATAATAAAAAGAAGAATCCGACAGCAAACTAAACCGGAGATCTGACGATAAATTAGGGGGGAAACTTGAATATGAGGATTCAGGGTGATTAGCCGTAATGAGTTTCCTTCCGTGTCTCGTTGTCATCTTACCATCAGGTCTATTATTACCAAGCACGGTACTTCCTGTATGTCGAAGTGCCTCGCCAGCTTCTTCATCTCCGCATCTTCGTACGGCAAGTGGACAACGAATCCTGTCGGTGTAGGCGATGGTGCCAAAATTTCTACGGCAAATCCACTCGGCAAGTCGCCAGCGTATAAGCACAAAAGACAATCTTCAGATAGAGAAGAAAGTTGCGTGCACGTGAGATATATTTACCCCAAAATGTAGTGTTCCTCCAAAAAAATCTCTATTTAGAGAAATGCAAAAACTGGGAGACGGAAGAGAAGAGCGCCAAAATTTTGGCTTATTTCTTCTCAAAAATTATAAACTGAATGAGGGAGAGGATTCATTTTTCCTTCCCTTTTCTCCACAAAACGGTGTGTTTTATGTTAGTGGAGAGGCAGCGGAGGGTTTAACTAGCGGAGAGAATCTAAGCGAGCCTTCCGGTCTGGCAAGTTGATGAAGCTCATGATCAAAAGCCACTACAGCTATCTTGTCTCCAATCTCAGAAACTCGAGGGAGCCATCAATCAAAGAGTCCAAAATCCTCCAACACTGTAAGTCTGGTGCTCTTCCTGAGGCATTCAAGCTTCTTAACACCATTAGTTCTGGTGATATCATTGTCAAACCAATTTTATACGCTTCCCTGCTTCAAACTTGTACCAAGATCGTTTCTTTTGGCCATGGCATCCAAATCCACGCCCATGTTATCAAGTCTGGTCTTGAAACCGACCGTTTTGTCGGCAACAGCTTGCTCGCTCTTTATTTCAAACTTGGTCCCGATTTCTCGGAGACTCGGAGAGTGTTTGATGGCCTTTTTGTGAAGGATGTGGTGTCATGGAGTTCAATGATTTCTGGGTACATTCGTGTGGGGCAGCCCCAAAATTCTTTGCAATTGTTTCGGGAAATGCTTGAATCTGAGGTTGAACCTAATGGGTTTTCTTTATCCGCCGTGATTAAGGCATGTTCAGAGCTTGGTGATTTAAAGCGAGGAAGATGCTTCCATGGGATGGTTATAAGTCGTGGGTTTGATTCCAATCATGTTATTTCTAGTGCTCTGATTGATATGTATGGAAGGAACCACGGTGTGCAGGACGCACGCCGTTTGTTTGATGAATTGCTTGAACCAGATACTATATGTTGGACATCAGTTATTTCAGCATTAACAAGGAATGATTCGTTTGAGGAAGCGTTGGAGTTCTTTTATGTTATGCATAGAAATCATGGGCTATCCCCAGATGGATTTACATTTGGGACCGTGTTGACAGCTTGTGCTAATTTGGGGAGGTTGAGGCAGGGCAAAGAAGTTCATGCTAAAGTTGTTACATCAGGGCTATGTGGAAATGTGGTTGTTGAGAGCAGTCTTGTGGACATGTATGGAAAATGTGGCTCTATTGGAGAATCCAAGAGTGTTTTCGATAGAATGAGCAATAAGAATGCAATTTCTTGGTCTGCTATGCTTGGTGTATATTGTCAAAATGGAGAATGTGAAACCGTGATCAATCTTGTTAGGGAAATGAAAGAGGTGGATCTTTACAGTTTTGGGACTATTCTTCGAGCATGTTCGGCACTCGCAGCTGTAAGACAGGGGAAAGAGGTTCATTGCCAGTACGTGAGAAGGGGTGGGTGGAGAGATGTAATAGTAGAATCAGCCTTAGTTGATGTATATGCAAAATGTGGCTGCATTGATTTCGCGCATAGATTGTTCTTACTTATGCCAGTTAGAAATCTGATAACATGGAACTCGATGATTGGTGGGCTTGCTCAGAATGGAAGAGGGAGAGAAGCAGTTGAGTTATTCGAGAGGATGATCAAAGAAGGGATGAAGCCTGACTACATAACTTTTATTGCTGTTCTTTTTGCTTGTAGTCATGCGGGTTTGGTTGATGAAGGAAGAAAGTATTTTGCCTTAATGGAAAAGGACTATGGGATTAAGCATGGCATTGAGCATTATACTTGCATGATCGATCTTTTAGGCCGTGCTGAGCTGATAGAGGAGGCCGAAAACTTGCTAGAAAATGCAGACTGTAGATATGATTCGTCACTTTGGGCAGTTCTTCTTGGAGCATGTACCAAATGTTCAGACTCCATCACCGCAGAGCGAATCGCGAAGAAGATGATTGAGCTGGTACCTGATTACCATCTAAGTTATGTTCTTCTGGGTAATATTTATAGAGCTGTAGGCCGATGGAATGATGCTGTGGAGATCAGAAAGTTAATGGAAGATAGAGGAGTTAAGAAGATGCCTGGTAAGAGCTGGATTGAAACTGAGAGTCAATTGGGTTCTAATCTACGTATGCACAATTTGAGCAATGCTGGAGAAGTGTTTCAATAAGGGAAATTGAAAGTGACGGTTGGATTGTTAATGACTTAAGTAGCTGTGTGGTATCAAGTCAAAACTGGCTAGAAACACTAGGTCTGACGTTGGAGGCTCAAACGAAAGAATTTCGCAACATTGGTAGACATTCTAAAATCCTTGTTGAAAGTTGTGGAGGGTGATGAGTTTTCATTGAACTTCGGAAATATTCATATATCATAGCAACAAATGATGGACTCTTTAGAAGGCCTACTTTTAGATGTATTAATTCTAATTGACAATTTGGATGGCAAACACCTCCTTACTTTGGTTTTTTTAATTTTTTTTTTCAATCAAGTTTTTTTCCCATTTAAATTGTTAATTGATCACACGTTTTTGAGCTAGCCGGTTCTCTTGTGCCATCAACTTCACCTGAGAACGTCCAAAGAAGTTCTGAGAAGTATTCATGTACGTATGAATAGAATGAATGTTTCCTCTTGCTTTGGTACAAGGATCTGTCTGAGAATACTTGTCAAAGTGACAACAAAAATAAGCTTCAATCATCAGTATCAATTTATATGATTTTAAATTATCTGCAAATTTTATATTGAATTCTCCATTAGCTTAGAATGAATATATATTAGTACATCACTTCATTTCAACTTTTAAAAAAAGTAATAAAGAAACTAAAATAATTTCTCACTAGTTTTTACCTTTGAGCCAGACAATCAATTTTCACTTGTGACAATTATGATTTGATACATTAACTTATTGTTAGGTCCAAATAATAAAATAAACCTGTTTATTATTTTTTTTCCATATTTATGCTTTACCTTTTACCTTTTCTTTAAAAAAAAACTGAAAACGCTTCATTATTTTAATAGTTTTATCATCATTTTACCTGTCATTATTTCGTTAAATTAAAATTACTTTAATATAAAGAGATTAAATTGATTAAAAATATGAGGCATAAACAACAATTTTTTTAAAAAAATTATAATTTAGAGAGTTCAATGAGAAATAAAGAGAGAGAGAGAAGATAGTAATACAACTCAAATATTGCATTTGAGTTCAATTAATTTTTAATTATTTATGTTCTTTTCTCATAAATAATTTTTTTTTAAAAAAAAGTAGAGAGATGAGCTTTTCTTACGCTACAAATAGTAATAGTATAATTCACAAACATGGAACATCAATTTCATAAACAGAAAATTGGAACCTTGGGATTCTTCTCTTGCTCGTGGCTCGCTTCGCAGGTGATCGCTTCCTTCCTTCCTTCCCGCTCTGTAAACGAAGAATATAGTGCTCAGTGATTCCTAATTCTCCAAGTACGCAATCTTTTCCCTCGCTAACTTATTCATCTGGTAAACTCAGTTTCTTCGTTTCCCAATCTCTCTTCAAAAGACTTTTAGTTCAACTTGTGTGCTTTGGTCAAGCCTTGGATCAACGCATATTACCAGGTAATATATTAAGTTGCTGAGAAAATGTGGGAGGCGAATAAAGGATCACAATGATCTTTTGAATTATTTTATCGTTTAGATTGAGCTCAAAATGGTTTATTGCAGTGAATTATCAGGTCGAGTATAGGTTGTGTTTTGATTTATGAAATTAAGAGGCTTAATTTGATATTTTGATTTATGAAGAATAAACGAGGATTTGAAAAAGGTGAAAATTTGTGTGATTAAATTAAATTTCCTAGTTAACTGAAGCAAAATTTTGACTTTCAATGCAGTGTTGGGAGAAGGCAAGTGCTGCGGCAGGTTGATTTGTTAGTTTGTTGAGCGGCATCTTTGAATCTTGGAGAGTTGTGATAATGGAAGTTGAGGGAGGGAGTTCTTCAACAGTTGCCAGAGGTGGCCAAGCTTCCCAACCAATCTCAATACGTTCAAGGCGAAATAATGGTGTGTTTTTCTTGTTTCTCATGGCAGTTTTTCAGTTGTTTCTTTTCTTTACGCCCACAATTGAGGACTCTTCCCTTGATGTTTTTATATCTATAATCTCCGATAACTTCCGGTTTCTCCATTTGATATGGTCTATAATCGACTGGATTATTACCAGGACATCATCTAGAGATATCAGATTATAGGAGGTTCCTTGCACACATGAGATGCTAGGGAATGATTTCTCTAAGCCATCTCTCCTTATTTCAAGTTTCAAGACTAGATTGTAATTTTCTTTTTTACTAAGATCAAAGCATATGTAATTCTTACCAGCAGTCAAAAAGAGGGTTGGTTCATTTTTGTTTTGGACATTTTGTCCATTGACTTTCATTGCGATTTGATTTTTTTTTCCTTTATTGCTGTTAGAAACATACAGTTTTAGGATATGGGGCAGAGTAATTATATATTTAAATCAGTTATTTATATGCTTCTTCAGATCTCAAGTTCACATTGCCAAAAAAATAACTACGAATAAAGGAATTTAGAGACTAAAAGCGAAATAAAATGTGGGGGATGATCTGGACTATTCTAAACAGGAGCCAATACGTGTTAATTTGTTGTCAAAATTGAATGCGCAAAAAAAAAAAAAAAAACAAGAAGAAGAAGAAAGAAAGAAAGAAATTGCTTCTATGGTTTACTGAAGATGTGCATATTGGTGATTTGGCTGCCATTTGGTCAATGAGAGAGTTTGTCACTACTGTCTGCTTAGCTACTGTCAAAGCAGATTGCATTGAGAGTACTTGTTTAGTTGCCATATATTTGAAGGTCCTGATATTACATACTGTTTCAGTGCGTTTTATGATATATGTCTTTTTGTGAAAAGTGACTCTGTGACTTGGAGGATGAATCAAATTTAGTTCAGATTTCATCTGTTACAAATACTAGAAAGTCAGTCTTGGGCAGTGGTTTACTTTTAACTGCATCTCATGTTTCTCCTTTAGACAAGCCTCTGCGCATGAACTTCCTTTTTAAAATCTTTAACCTTTTTTACTTCTTTAATATAACTTAATGTTATTGTGGCGTTGGCTTTGTAGCATTCTATCAGTTTACCCAGCAAAACCTTCCAGCCTGTAAACCTGTCCTTACACCAGCAACAGTAAGTTCTTTGACATTATTTGAATATTAATAGATGCTTTATTTCATAAAATATGCATGCTCAATCTCAATCATGCGCTATGCAGGTCATTGCTACATTTCTATTGATGGGTTGCATTTTCATTCCTGTTGGGCTTGTTACTCTTCGTGCTTCCTATAGTGTAAAATACATTTCTATTTTCTTTTAATACTATGAAGTGATATTTTTCTTTTCTTTCTTCAAAGCTTACTGCTTGGTGGAATATGATTTTGACCTATGAGTTTTTAGGTTGTTGAAGTTGTGGATAGGTATGATGTTGAATGTGTACCAGAAGAATATAGAAGTAACAAGGTTGCATATATCAAAGATGACTCAATCTCTAAAAATTGTTCACGATTCTTAAAGGTGATTAATCATTTATCTTTTGACTGCATTAGTTAGTGGTTATTATCTCTGCAGTCTTTTGAAACCTTTTCCAGATTAATAAATGCTAGAGAAACAACTTCTAACCCCTAACTAACAACTACTAATAACACTATGCTACTAATTACTGAATATTTACATCATTTAACAAAAACACTTGGAAAAATTTACCTGAACATACTATTCAATTTTCAAGATTCAATTTCCCTGCAGATTCAGACTAAAAACATATGCATTCTAGACATGAGGTGGAAATGAATAATAAACCTGCTTGCTTGAACTTCCTGAACTTCTAGGGGACAAAGATCTTCAATTGGACTTTATGAAATATCATATGATGCCTGGGAGCAGTAACATGGTTTTAGGGGACACCACCTTGTTATGGGGTAGTTTTTTGAAATAGTTCATTCACATCTTCGTGCTATAACTGGTTCATGTTGATGTTGCTCATCGTCCCGTAATTGCGTTTACAACTTGTCTGTAGGTACCTAAACCAATGAGAGCACCAATTTATATCTATTATCAGCTTGATAATTATTACCAAAACCACCGACGGTGAGGATGCTTTATTTCCCTTTATATACCATGCAGCTATTGCATGGTATTGCATTTTCCCCATATGTTCTGTCTCTTTCACTTTCTTTTTCTCTCATCTATTATTTTGTTTTGTTTCTTGGTCCTGGTTTACAATTAATCCGTATTTCATAACTATCTCCTCAAGTTTGGGAATTTCAATAACTTAATGAGTATTTGTGCTGGAGCTAAGCTTGGAGTTTGCTTCATTCCGGACAATTTGGTTTTCAGTTGTCACTTCACCTACCTGCTCTATTATCTTTGCTGCTTGTTGGATGTCTCTAGTTGGACTTGTAGAAATCCTGTAGAATGATTCCTCCATGAAAAGGAAGAAGATATCATTGCCAATTGTCATATACAAATTTTTATGCCTTGAGCGATAAAATGGTCAAATACAAAATGGCCTTGTGCTCCAGCCTGACAGTATGGCTACAAACCTAAAAGCAAACTAAATTAAGAATTGAGCTATCAATTGGTATTAAGTTACTTGATGGTTATAACAGTCGTTCTTACTTTCTTTATGCAGTCACAATATTATTACGTCCTTCCTCTTAATAAAGTGCTAAAACATTTAAGAGAGCTGGTGATTGCCATCTTCAAATGATTTTAGATATCTACACTTCTTTCCCCTTCAAAAGCAACTTTTGCTTTCCTGCCATTCACAATTTTTAGAGCTACCAAATTATGAATCTCGAGGATCTACATGATATTTTCAAATTGTTCCCTTTGACATTTTAGGTCGTCTCTGACACGTTAGTTGGGGATTTTGTTTGTCTAGATTTCCTCAATTTCTGTTTGTTGTTGTTCACCAAAATTTGTGAGTTGAACCATGAGAAAGCTTATCCCACTCTTGGTATGCTTTCTGGACCTTTGGTTGAGATGTTTATGGAATTAATATTATGCAGGGTACCTGGAAGCATTTCAAATTCTTAAATTAGCAGATGTTTAAATGTGTTTTTTATTTTTTACTGCTTCATTACATCCGTAAACATGAGTGTTTATATTATGAGTTTCTATTACTTGATTGCTATGGTAATTGAAGTCCTCAAAATTTATTCAGGTATGTGAAAAGTAGAAGTGATCAGCAGCTCTTACAAGGACTTGGGTACAAGGACACCAGTTCTTGTAAACCTTTAGAGTCCTCTGATGGTGAACCAGTTGTACCTTGTGGGTTAATTGCGTGGAGTTTGTTCAACGATACATATAGATTTAGTCGAGGGCCATCAGATTTGAAGGTCAACAGGAAAAACATTGCATGGAAGAGTGATCGTGATCATAAATTTGGGAAGCATGTTTACCCATTCAATTTTCAGAATGGGACCTTGATTGGCGGTGGAAAGTTGGATTCGCATATTCCTGTAAGTTCCAAGTCTTTCTAACAATATATTATATTTTCTTTAGTGGATTTGATTTTATTTTCTTTTACCAGTGCTGGCCATTTTGCTTTTCACATTTCAGCTTAGTGATCAAGAAGATCTTATAGTATGGATGCGTACTGCGGCTCTCCCTAGCTTCCGGAAGCTGTACGGTAAAATTGAAGAGGATCTGGATGCGGATGAAGTTGTTGTGGTCCATTTATCCAATAACTACAACACTTACAGTTTTGGTGGAAAAAAGAATATTGTTCTTTCAACATCAAGCTGGCTGGGTGGAAAGAATGATTTTCTTGGACTCGCAAATCTTTTTGTTGGCTCCTTTTGTATATTGATCTCCGTCATCTTCTTGTTGCTTCATGTGAAAAATCCCAGGTAATTATTATAGTACATAAAATGATCTATCAAAGTCTGGTTGCTTTTGGCATGCTTTCCCCACCTGATTCCAAAATTTGCTGAAATATCCTATCCGTTAGCCCACTATCCCCAACAAATCTATCATGTAGTTTCCTGGAAGATTCTGAACACTAAACTTTTTTATTTTCAAGAGTAGAGAAAATAAGTAAGATGATTTCATGGGTGTTTCCTACCAAGTTCTTTAATTAAAATGTGAAATATGAAATGTTGAAGAACTTTCTTGAAGGAGTTCTTTATTTATTTGTATGTATATTGTATTCCCATTAGTAACAATTTGCAAACAGCACATCTGATTTTTTTTTCCTTTTTGTTTTCTGTTTGCAGGCCTGGTGGGGACCTAGCTTACTTATCTTGGAGCAAGTAAGCATCACAAGATGGATTAGTTATACTTTTCCCCCTTGAAAATATTCTCTTTGGCTGAGGCTGATGTTAAATGATAGCCATTCCTGTTACATTAGCTGTTGTATTTTAACTGTACATGATAACGGCAAAGTGTTTGTTTTGCAGTACTTAGGAATTAGGATTCTCTCAAATCATCAATATATAGAATATATAAAAAGTGTGATGTTGAAGTCAGGTCTAAAACAAATGTTGTTTATGGACTTCTTGTTTGGAAACAAGTTAGAACACAAAACCATGATTTGGTAGAAGCAATGAACTTGCTACTTCCCCCTCATGAAACTCATGATTTTATATATTAAGGGTATGTTTGGATAAGATTTTAGAAAAAGGCTTATGAAAAAAAAGTGTTTTTGGGTAGCTTTTAAAAAAAGGCTTTTAGAGAAGAGTTTATAAAAAAATAGTAGTTTTGAATAAATAAATTTGAATAATTATCTCTAAAAGTATTTTTATTTTTTAGTAAATTACAAAAAATGATATAATTATTAAATATAAGAGAGAGGAGAGATAGTGTATAAGAGAGGAGAGATAGTGTAGAAAAGAAATGAGATGGGAGATAAGGTGTAGAGGAGAGAGGGTGTAAGAAAAAAATAGGGGTAATATAGTAATTAATTAGTTCATAAGCTCTTTTATTGTTATATAAGCTACTCTGACTAGCTTATCTAAAATTTTAGTTTTAAATCATAGTTTAGTCCAAAAAATCCTTTTAAATAAATATAGCTGTTTGTTTTAAAATTTTTCAAAACTTAGATTTTGGCAAAAGTTAAGTTTAAAATTTAAGTTTTAGTAAAATCTAGGTTATCCTAATTTTCAAATCCACCGGAAATTGAAGTATGAATTTCAATTATAAACAATTATAACTCATTTAATATTATTTATACAACAATTTATGAAAATGTTAATAATCAATTACCTATAATAATTATAAATTGTAATTGGATAAGGTGAAGGGATTTGATTCTTTTTATATCTGATTTGACAATATCAACTATTAGATTAGATCATTGTATAAAAAATTTATGACATCTAACTCATCTTAATCCATAATATGAGGGTTGATTTTACAATCAGATGTATGAGGATTATTTTTTACAAACTCAAACCTGATTTTTTTTATTTGTTCATTCAATTTATCAACCTTTATTTTAACTATATCCGAATTTGACCCATATCGCGCACTTGATTATGGTGAATGAGTCTCTCAATGGGGATTTTTTGCATACGTTAAGGCTTGAACTAGAGTATTCATTTAAACGATATTAGATCACTTACTATTCGAACTACCTTCCATTGGTAACTCAAACCTGAATTAGTCATCAAATAAAATGCTGAATTGTTATTTGAAAACAGAAAAAGCCTAGCCTTAGAAGCCATCTGCATCTAGAAACCCACTAGACTTGAGATTCCCCAGCGTGAGACGGTGAATATAAAATTCTATTAAATGAATTTCATGAGAGAAGTATTTTAATAGAATTTTAAACTATTTAATTGACTAGATCTAAAAGCCATTCCCAATTTTCAATTACTTCAAATATTTTCCTTTCAGATAAATCACTAATCTATCTAGAATAATGACATATGATCGCACGTCATCGCTTAGCTCTGCAAGCAATCTTCTTCTCTGATCTTTCCTTGTTATTTCCTTCTGTTAATGGGAACTCTATAAATTCTTTTTCTCCTTCCACCTTCTATAACCAATCCCTCACACAAATCTTTCTTTTTCTGTCTATCAATTCCATCAGAGAAGAAGCTAATATTAAATTTTTACGATGGAGTTTCGTCAGAATACGAACAAGTGGGATGAAGTTGCACCTTCCCTCTTGATATCTCACCAGAAATCTTCAAGTCATCCAACATTGGAACCCATTCTTGAAGATGAACAACGCTTCTTTCAATTCCTGAATCACGACGCTCTACTTTCTTTTTTCCTATTTCTCTTTGTGGCTCTCTTCTTTTTCTGCAACCTAGCGAGCCTTGATTTTAGTCTCTATGTTGCATAGGAAATTAGGAATGTTAAAAATTACTACTTTTCATGTATCTTGAAGAACACGATTGCATTATATATATATATATATATATATATATATATATTAGTAAAAGTTATTTTGTTATTTCTGTTTTAATTTCTTTCAATTTGTTTAGCTATCACCATACAAAAAGGAGAGCTTTCCGAAGATTACACGTTCTTCGATTGCGTAGGATTTTGTTTGATTAAATTTCGAACAATATATAGATATTCTAATCTTCAAAACATAACAATGAACTTTGTTTTATCAAAGACAACGAGTTGAAGTCTTTTAAGCTTTTAAATTTATGCTAGTATATCATTTTACCAATGAGCATAACATAGGTAAATATCAATAAGCTATTGGTTAAAATAGAGGAGAATACAAATTTAAATCTTATGAGGTATACTTTTTAGAAGAGACAAAAATCTTTTAAACTTCAAATCTTGAAGAGAATAATATAAGTAATAATGACTTCAAAATACCCTAAATGAACCATGAATTTTAGGTGATATGCAGATAATCTCTTAACCATAAAAGTTTTATTATGATTCTCCACCTAAATTAAACTTGTAGACTTATATGGCCCTTTTTGCTTGATAACAAACTTTTTTAATATTTTGTGTAGATAATTTTTTTAAACTTATTATTCTTTTTGCCTATTGTTTCTGTGGGGAATATTATTTCTATATCTGCATATTATCCTCACAAACGCCATGTTGTATATGGAAACTACCCCTTGAAATGTCATATTTCTGATACTAAATACGATAGTTTTATTCATGTTGTGAAAAGCTTGATATTTGAATACAAGAAGAAGTAGGAGACAAAAGAGAGGAAGATGGGAAGAACAAAGAGAATCCTTTTGGGCAAAACAACCTCAATCTCATTGTTGTACTCAGAAGCTTCTTCAATGATAGGCTCCAACTTTGGAAGATAATTAGGGCTCCATCTCTGTGGGTTTATCAGCATTGCCGGTGCCACCTCTCCATATGTACCTATCACTTGCTTCACCATCTTTGAATCAAACACCTTCTTAATTAGGGTTTAAGAGAGAGAGAGAGATTGATATTTCTTGCTTCTTCACAACTCAGAATGTTTTTGTGTTTGATGAATGAGAGAATCAATGAGGCTGTGTATATATACATACATGGGTCAGTGAACTAAAGAAAGAAAGAATCAGTTAGGTTAGCTATATAAGAAATAACAAAAAAAATTAAAGGTGGTGGAAAGTAAATTACATGTTCCAGAATTTGCTTTTGGAGGCTTAAAATAGAATAAATTTAGGTAACAAGGACTTTTAATTGACTATAGAGTGTGGTTGGATTTGCTATTTGCTAATGATAGTATATAATATGTGGGAAGTTTCAACAACTACGTACTCAACAAACATTAAAAATAGATTCTTGTTTTCAGATTTTGTGGAAAAGTTCAATAACAAACTCCTAAAATGTACAAGATCTTTTTGGCTAAAATTGGGATATCTAACCGGGTAAGTATCCATATATAGGCATATGCTAAAATTAAATTAAATTATATATTATTTGGAGGTTAATTAATTAGTTTCATATGTGTGTATGACTTTAATTTGCAAATGAAGTGCTTGAAAAGGTCATAGATGGGCAGGTACGTATAATTGGACTTATGTGGTATTTCTAGCATAGTATGCCCAAAGGAACATAATTTAAAAAAATAAAATTAATTAACATTCGTGAGGATAATATGAGTGTTGATAGTTTAGCAAGTTAATTATACTCTCACCCTTTTGTTTTAGTAAATTCTTATTAAAGACATTAGGAGGGTGTTTTAGGTAAGAAATTGAACTTTCTTTTTGTATCCTTTTTGTCACCAAAATTACGGGTATCTTGTAATTTTATCAAAACTAGAGAATATATATATATATATATATATATATATATATATATATATATAATTTCACCATTTTAACGCCTAAACTGTTTCGCTTTGTCTGAAATTTTCAGTGAATATGAGAATCCGATCAAAAATATATGTGCTAAATATATATAACACTCTATCATATCTTTAATAATAAGAACTAGTTAATTAATTTGTGTAGATAAAAAAATCAATAAATAAGTTAATTATAACTAATATAACAGCTAGTTGATTAATTTTAAGATTAAATTTGACTATAATTAAGTAATTTATTTAAATTATTTAATTTATCTAAATTAGTAAATTATATCTTATATTAAATATAGGGAGCTTATAATAATTAATCAATTGATATACAAGTCTTTTTGGGTGCGTTAATATATGATAGTGCAAAGAACCAAAAATGTCTTGAGATTAATAAGAAACAAAGAAGAATTTAAAATTTACATACTCCGATCTCCACAAGCTTTCTTAAGACTCAACTCATTTATATATATACTTTTTACAAAATTACATACTTGGAATTCATTAACATATATAAATAATCATGAAGAAATTACTACAAGCTACAGACTCAGATTAGTGACTTAATTGGTCGAGCTAGCTAGCTATGAGTAGTCTGAAAGCTTGGTTTGCTGGACTTCATCATCATCATCATCATCAACAACAACAACAACATCTTCTTCCTCTAGATCTACTTCATCTTCATCTTCTTCTTCAGAGATAGTTTCCATGGTTATTTCGAGATTCGGAATCTTCGAAACGATATTAAAGAATCGATGATAATATTGAGGCGCAACAGCACAGAACGGCGTTAATGAAGAAGAAGAAAAAGAAGGAGTGTTTAGGAACATTATTTGGGACAAACTTGCAGGAGACATATCCATATTTGGTTTTGCTTACTTAAAAGAGAAGAGCACTGTGTTATTTATAATACACACTAGGCACAAACTCTCGTCACAACTTGATAATGATGACATCATTTTGTGAAGAGCAATCAAAATAACAAGACAATATTCGTCGTATAATCAACGATATATATATGTATGTATATATATGGAGGATATAATTTATGTGGTAGCTATTATATATGTGAAAGTTTTTGATTATCCTCTATCTTAATGAGATTTGGAGTGTTCGTGTAATATAAAAATGGCTTGCTTTACATAATAAATGCAGGTATTTTGGAGGCATTCTTTTTATATTTTATATTTTTTTTATAATAAATCCTCCTGATTGATTGAAACGCTTCTCTATGAGTGGCCCTCTCTCTATGAAAATGGATTAGATTAGGCTACTTGCCCTAGAAAGCTCTTGTTTCCAGACCAAAAAGGCCAAAAAAAAAAAAACTTGACCTTCCCTGTACGGCACGTGTGATGTTTATGGGCAGAGGGAACAATACCTTTGAGAGATGGAGAGTATATGCCATGCTTCACATGGCCCTTTTGGCGGCAAGGATATGGATGTGAAAGACGTAATTAATGTGATAAAACGATGATGTTTGATTAACATGTTAAGGAAGGCCTTAACTAATTGGGGAGAACAAGATCAATATCCATCTCTTGCCGTTAAATAAATTTTATATATTATTTTAATCTTTAATATAATATATATATTTAATTAATTTTATTAAATTAAAAAAATTTATTAACATTACATATTTTTTTTCTAAAATACTATAATAATCTTTCTTAACTCTCTCTTTTCCTCTTTTACTTGATTATTATTGAAAAAATATCAATAAAAATAATTTTAAAAAAATAATAAATATATAAAATATATCTTATATTTATAATCAATATCAACTTTATAATTAAGTTCTATATTAATAATAAAAACAGTATATATAGAGACATATTGAGTTTTGTAAGAGTTTTGAATACTATCTCTAATAGTTGAATATTTTGCCCACTAAATTGATATTTATATACTCTATTGAGTTCTAAATATAAGAATTAGTTAAAAATTTATTTTTATTATAAATATAATATCTTAATTCATTTTATTTTTTAAATTTATATTTTTTTAAAACCATTCAAATATGTTTAAGGGGATTTTCATCACTTTTAATATAAAGGATTAAAAAGAATATTTTAAAAACACCAATATATATATTTTTATAAATAATTAATTTAATTGATTTTAATATTTTAATCTTTATAAATTAATTATCTAATTTTTATATTAAAAATAAAAGTAAATAGCATATATGTCTCCACATGCACTCTATTAGTTTATTGTTATTTAATTATAATAAAATATATTAAAATTGACTTATAGGATCATAAAACGTAACAAAATAAAAGTGTGGTCACAACAAGATTAGGTGAGGACCTAATTATAAATAATGAGGCCGCCCCTTTTGTGATTCATTATGGATGCATCCTTATCACTTATACCTATCTTTAGCTTTTCATCTCTTTGTCATCATCACTACTACGTACCAATCTCAAAAATAGGACCGGTATTCAACCATTGAAGTACTATCCAACCCTAGTTGAATCAACTATAATATATATATATATATATATATAATCATTTTCCATATTTATTTAGTATAGATAAACATAAATTATAACTTCAAACGTGAATTAATTAAAATTTTCAAAAATAAAAAACTTATAACCAGATCAGTAGGTCAAACCATTTGTTCTACTGATTTTGACTGATTTGAGGATAATTTAATTAATTTTTTATTAAGAGTCCAGTTTTCCTCTTAATTACTCTTTGCATTTATAGCAAACCTAATTATATTAGGAGGGATCTTCCCTTTGCCCTCCGTATCCTTTGAGAGAGGTTAGCCTCTATTGTAGTGAAAGATATTTAGTTCTATAAAAAAATAAATAAATTTACTAATTCAATCATTAAGTTTGATACCTTGGCACCTCTACTAGTTTTCATTAAAACGACATTAATTTTCTTGTTTTAACACCCCAAAATCTTTAATCTAGATTTTTTTTTGTTACATATCTTTAATCTAGATTTAGAGTTAATTAATGAGGTCTTTTGAGAGATGCCTGGGTTTGACAACTAGGGTTGGGAGGCCCAATTATACGTATTGCCGGCCCAAAACCCACTTCTGAAGGCCGAAGCACATGAGGAGCACGTGGAGTTTGAAAATTTATATGCTCCTAATAATTATACTTCTTAATCAATGCTACCTAAATATATACTTTTAGAAGATCCAAATGGAGTAATATAAGAGGAAGCAGACGAGTAAAGAAGACAA
The DNA here is from genome assembly GCA_037074615.1 of Leucaena leucocephala. Classification (NCBI taxonomy): domain Eukaryota; kingdom Viridiplantae; phylum Streptophyta; class Magnoliopsida; order Fabales; family Fabaceae; genus Leucaena; species Leucaena leucocephala. The sequence continues at coordinate 14,787,203 of CM073550.1, forward strand.
TTCAATGAATAGAGCGTCCACGTGGGCGGCAGCAGCTTGCCCATGTAAACAAGTAGACATAATGCCATGAGCCCTACGAAATGGTGATGTGCCTTTGTGTGTACCTACACACACACACACACAAGCACATGCACGCACCTCCATATTAGGATATGTCAGCCCTCTTTGTAGATTTAACTGTTAAAAAGTAAAATATATAATTATTTAAATAATATTTAATTTTTAAAAAATATTATTTTATTATAATTCTAGTTATAATATTTAAAGAGATATCTTAATTATTAGGTATCTAAATTTATATCTGAGGATAATAGACGGCTTACTCTATCTAATATTGATATAATCTAAAAATAATAGAGATTTAGTCATATTTTTAGATTATGAGTGACTTAATCTTTTTAAAATATATATATATATATATAAAATTAAAACATATAATCTCATTGGTCAATAATCTCTATCCATATACCAATATTGTTCCATTTGTTGTTTCTACTATATAGCATATTTCTTCCTCCTCAATTTACTATTATCTTTTATTTTAATTATAAAAATTATTTAATTTTTTATATAGATTAAAAAACTAAATAAAATAACTAATTATAATCAAATGAATCTCTCATAATAGATTTATATTATATATTATTTAATTTATCTAAATTAAACAATTAAATTATATATATTATTTATAATTAATTAATTTATTTAAAAAATTGATTAATTTTTATAATTAGAATAAAGGGAGGGAGTACCAAAATGTTGCTCCACCCACACTATATTTACACTTTTTTTTTTCAATTTCAGGCAAAAAATTTGCTATACTTCAATGTTTAATAACGGGTCAATAGAAGTTCGATAATTAGCCTCTCTCCCAAGTGGCTACTGAAGGAAGTATCACCAGCGCAAAAAGCACATCAAAGTTTGCGAGTGCACAAATTCTGCCTAGAATTCGTCTTTTAGTTTGTACATAAAGTACGTACTTTTCTACCTGTTTAGGACTTAGAAGGAATATTATATGTTCTTGAATTTTACTTAAATCCCTTATTTCCTTCATTCAACCAAACACAGAAGATTAAAGCACATCGAATATGAAGGAATTAAAAAAACACAGGTTCACCAAAAATCACAACTTTAAATGGTGAAGAATTATTTTTTAAAAAAAAACTAGAAAAATCCACAAATGACATCATAATTAGAATAATCTCTCATTTTTCTTCTTTTAGAGAATTAATTAGGACCACAATAATTAATAGGGCATGCATGCCTTGAAGCACACGGTACCTTGTTCCTCTTTGATAACGAAGGGGAAGAAGTACTGTCAACTTCGATCCCTTTTGTAATTTCTTGAATGCATGTGCTTTTTTACCCTTTTTTTTTACATGTTTTTAGTTCATTTATGTTTAATTAAATTAAAAAGCACACACACATACATAGAGAGGGAGAGGGGGAAAGAATCAATTTATATGTTATTTTATTAGCATGCATGCTGTTACCATACAATGTATGATTTTTACTGATCATAAAGAAGAATACTCATGAAGTCCAATAATAGTCTCTGATTTCTCTGACCTAGATATTACAGCAGACAAGAAGAAGAAGAATTTCAAATCAGTGCTATTTCTCTGCAATTTCCAACGGCACACTTGGCAAGTTTTCCAGCATTCACCTGACCGACTATCTTAAGATTTTTGTTCTCTTTCTTGACTAATTTACTGCTTCCAATTGATTTCAGCCAAACAAATATACGCACAGAAACCCAGATGAATTTTCCAGGAAAATGAAGGGAACGGCGAGAAAAGCTCGGACTCACCATGCATCGTTGTCACAGTTCAAATCGGTCGTTCATCTCCATAAACGTGGCAGAGTGGATTTGGGGTCCTTGAAAACCCTATAAAAGTGTAAAATTGGACGCCATTGAAGATTCCAAAAAGCATATCTGTAAGGGATATTGAATTTTCCACCCAGGTTTTGCCACTTGCCAAACATGGTCCCACTCTCATCTGAGGTTTATCTCACGGAACTGTCCCTTCAAGGCTTCAACAATCGACTTTGGCTTCATCATTAATATCAAAAACAATGGCGGCACTGACTCATAAATGAAACTTCAATCTTCAATCTGGAAAAAAAAATGTTGCTAAAAAAAATTTAGAAAAAAATTAAAAAATTTCTATTAAAATATGTATTATTTAAAAATATTTAAAATTTACTTAAAAATTAAGATTTTTAAGTAAATATAACTTATTTTTAACTACTTACAATATATCTTTAACTATATAAAAATATTTTTTAATTTTAAATTTTTTTACATATAATTAAATATACATATTCTATTTTAAAAGTAAAATAGATGATGAGTTTAGTTACATTTGTTAAATGAATTTGGTATCTATGAACGATATAAATTCTCTAAACGGGACATTTTAGCAGTTTTTCCGTTCAATTGTTTTCTCTGTTAAAAAAATATGATTAAATTAGAATAGCCTAACTCAATGTAAACCCTAGTTATTGAACCACCACTATAAAAAGCCAACCATGTCTTGAGTTTCTACCTATCCACCACCAAAGCAAACCAACCTTCCAACATTACTTGAGATTTATACTCATTACTCTTCAAAGCTAGCCGTTCAATATCTTCCTTCTTCACCTTCTTCTTCATCAACTTTTGCACCAAATCTCTGCAACAATGGCGAATTCACGCATTGCGAGGTTCATCATGGAGGTGGCTCCACCACAGTATGTGACCGTGATTAGGCATAGAACATCAAAGATGTCGTTGGATACAATTACTGAAGAGGACCAGAGGGAAATCAACGATCATCATCATTCTCATAATTCAGCTTCTTCTTCTTCATCCTTGTTCCCTAAAGCTTCATCCTCATCGGCAACAGCAACATCAACATCGAGATCATCAGTTTCAATTCCAAGTGCTGATAGTAAGTACTTCCTTAAGGGGGTTCATAGATCCCTCTCCAATTTGAACCATTGAGATGATAATAAAACGGCGACGTTAGCTTCTGGAAGCAGATGAGGATGGAGAGAGATTCATAATCCAAATCCTCTGTGAAATGAGAGGTTCCTGAACTTTTTCTTTACTAGTGAAGAGAAAGCTAGTACTTTATGTTCAGCCTTGTTTGTATATAAGACAAGATTTTATCTGCAACATAAAGTATTCTGCAGTGCTTTTCTTTTCATTTCAGAAAATTTATCAGGAAACTCTCTACTTTTTCAGGCGATTCCAAATCTCTCTTTTCCCCAGAAAAATAATGTACTTTCGTTTGTGGCTTTATTTTTTTACAATGAGCCATGTTATAAGAAATAGTAGTAATTCATCATCTTGTACGGTCATGTAATTCAAAGTGAGAGTGGTATCGAATAAAGAAGAAATGTTCTCTGTGATTCACTCTTCTTTCATATATATCATCATCTTTTTTGTTTTTATCTCTTTCCTTTTAATCAAATTAGCCTTTAGCAGTGGCTAATTACATATGTTGCAAGGTATACTCAACTTGCATATCAGATACAACCCCCCAGTTCGCTTCCATTCATATTACATAATTGATCTCATTAAATCAAATTCTACCACATGCATGCATGTTAATTGATTAATATTGTTCAGCTAACTAATCTGCACGTTTATTTCCTTCACGGTTCACACCAGAACCTAACAGTTCAGTCATGAGCTGAGTTATCTCATATATATCAGAGAGAAGATGACAAATACCATGAATTACTTACGGACATGCGCGCGCGCTTGAGAGAGTGAGTTCAGAATCGTACTGTTGAGGTGAAGAGAAAGAAAACTAAACATTGTCAATGTAGTCAATAAATATATATCATAAAAACTAAATCTTATGATACTACCTCCAATATTAACATAGGAGTTAACTGTAATGTTATATTTAATCTTAAATATACGACTTTGATTTATTTTATATATAATATTTTTTATTTTTCTTTAAAATAATTTATTTAATTTATAAATTAATATATAATCTAATGTTATATTCTTTTAATATTTAATATAAGAATTAATTAATTTTTTTAGGGAGCTTATAGAAGCTAAACAAATTAATTAATTATAACCAAATATAATCCCTAAAGATAAAATCATATTATATATTTTTTAATATATTTAAATTAGTCAATTAGTTATTATATTAGTTATAATTAATTTATTTATATATTTCTCTTCTTTAATCTATTTAAAAAAAATTAAATACTCTTATATTAAGAACCGAATAATAAGTATATGAATATTTTAGAGAGATTATATCACATTTATTATAATTAACTGATTTATTTCCTCATTCTTCCAAAATTAATTAATTATGTTTTATACTTCTCCTATCTTTAATTTATGATAATTTTAAATAATTTAATTAGATTAAATAAATTAGTTAAGTTAGTTAATATATCATTTTTTTCTAAAATATTCTTTTTTTAGTTGATTATTGTTGTAGTAGTATCAATATGAATAATTTAATAAAAATAGATAAATATAAAAAATAAATTTTATATTTAAAGACAATATTAACTTTTGAAGTTGTATATTAAGTTCCGGAATGTCACTGAGAAAAAAAGAAAGAAACAGAAGCAACATGCAACAGTCGGAAGGAACTAATCTTATACTCCGCTATTTGATGTTAAAGCATAAACACCTTTTTATTAATTAAATATTAGGAGATTTGCAAAGGACATTTTAAAAAAAATATGGAAAATATTAAGAGTAATATCTCAATCAAAATAAAATAATTATGATTGCAAAATTTATTATAAAATTATATAGAATAAAGTAACATCAAATATCCTAATATTATTTCTTATATGTGGTTAATAGCATAATTTTATTTATGATACAATTTTATCTATAATATTTTTGATTTGATACAATTCTTGATACTTAAGAAATAAAATTATAGGTAAAATTATACAAAATTAAATATTATGGATAAAATTAAACTAAATTTAAAAAATTATAGATAAATAACTAAAAATTAAGATATTAATTACTATTTTATACAACTCTATATTCAAAATAAAATACTCTAAGGTTTTTAATTCGCCTTGGGGGTGGAATATGATGATAGGAACATATATTTAACGCACATATCATTTGGGGTTTGCTGAGCTTTGCTGGACTCCAATCAATGCATAAAGTTGTTGGCAAACAAAAATATTATTAATGCATAAAGTTTATTTCACATCAATGAGGAGGTTATCAAAACTTTATAAATTAATTATGAATTTTATGGTCAAAACAATTACTCATGCATTATTTTTTAAATGTAAATAATCAAATCGATTTTTTTTAGAAAATTACGCCTAACGATTATCACTTTGTAAATTTATAATATTTTAAAAAATTATTTAGAATCTATAAAGGACATTTTTTTGTATAATTGAATGAAAATAAATTTCTTTTAACAGTCTTAAAATACTTAAAATAACGTATAATGTTGAAATGATAATAATATATCACTTTTGTCAATAATATTTGGTATAAGTAACGACTTTAACCAAAATTAATCATAATCTTAAGCACGGTTACTTTACTTTAAAAACTAGAGTTAACCATAATTTTATAGACTAAACATTTTCTTAATATTGAGATTATCACACGCACAGGTGGCATTAAACATTAAACTACATTTTAATTTAACTTAAAAAAAATTTCCTCATGAAATCATGCTTCATTACATTGATTGCATGATCCATCAATTTCACATTAATATATAAAACAGTTTGGCATTAATCAATTTAGCATTAATAGACAAGTTTTACATGATTAAGTATCTTAGTTCTTCGTGGGCCTCCTTCAGTCATTGGCCCTCCTACTTGTTCACCTCAACAAGTGCAACTCGAAACTTGCATGCCCCATATGTCACCCCTTGTCCCATAAGTGCCATGTAGGATAGGATCTTGAACTCCATCAAATATATTTTTTGGGGCTTACTGCGAGATTTTCTATTCTGTTATATGACAGTGGATGAGCAGCTATTCCCCTGTATACTCTTTTCCATTCACTTTGTTTGCTTGAGAAGTCTCTGAACTGCTCTTGGGTTTCTTCTTTCTAGCTTCTGAAATTGTCTCTTTAAATCTTTTCAGCGCTGATCAAAGAGAAATCAAAACCAGATTACTTCATCAACAGGAATGTGATCTGTAGTCTGTACAACAATATTCTATTTAATAGGCCCAACTGAAAAAACGCCCACTCCCTTCAAGTAACTAACCCAATGTTAGTTAGGGACCCTTTATTCATGACAAGAGCTGCATCAGAGAATGAGAAACACAGCCAAGGGCAAAAAGTAAAAGAATATTAAGAGAATACTCAATGAAATTATTGAACGAGACTTTTTAATTAATAATTCATTTAAAAATTTAGTTATTAATATAATACAATGATACTATACTACTCATGTAGCTAACCCATCTAGTAGGATAAGGTTTACTGTTAGTGGGGGTGGGGGTATTGTGTGTGTGTGTGTGTGTATTTGGCGGGTAATTGTAATTTCTCAGCCAAATCAATGCAATACTAAATTTTCATGCGTCTCAGGCATCAAACAAGGTTAGAGAAGATCAACACAGGCATACCGATAACACTGATAAGAAAAGGCACAAATCTCATAAATGAGAGGAATCTGATGGAAACTACTCCAGAAAATATGTATTATTCAATGATAAACCCTCCACAGATTGTAGGTCTAATGGAGGAAAGCTCTACAAATAGAAGAAACACACCACCCTATGCATTCAAGAGGCACATGAACTCTCCCAATTCACTCATCAGATTTACCATGCCCTCTCTAACAACCAGAGCCTCTGTTATATAGTTCCCTCCCTCCCTAACCGTTACATAGAAAATACTACTAATACCCCTACTCACATGGTTCACACCCCCACATATCAATATTACCCTTATAACCATCAGAATAACTCTGGTATAAGTCACAAGACATATTTCCCATATTTTGATTGTGAAGAAAAATTACAAGAATAAAAATATAAACCAAAATAGACATAATATATACCTGATTGGTAAGTAGGGTGAAGTTCTTCAATCAAACTGGAGGGCAGAGTGTGATCAGAGCAAGAACTGTTATCAGCCTTCTGCAACAACTTCTTAAATCGTCTAGCCTGCAACATGGTGCATGAGATTTTGAGAAGGGTACATTTGTCAAATATCAAAAGGGAAATACAAAGAGGTCCTTTCCCAGGAGTAATTAATTAACCATGACTGAAACCATAGCTACCAAGAAACTAACCTATAACCAACCATGACTGAAACAAGATGACTTCATACCTCATCTTTGGACATCAGTGTGAAGCAACGCCCGGCCTGCCCAGCTCTTGCAGTCCTACCAGCTCGATGAACGTAAGTCTTTATGTATTTTGGCATGTCATAATTAATAACATTTCTCACCCCTTCAACATCCATTCCACGAGTCATTGCATCAGAACACACAAGCACTTGAAACGCCCCTTTCCGAAATTCCTTCAATGTCTTACTGCACAAAAATAGGGAAAAATAAATAAATAAAACATCCAACCCCCACTAACCCACACATTCACTAAGCCTTTCTGAAATATGTAACACATGTGCCCACTTTGCTCCACCTTAAAAGCACAAGACAAACAAAAGATTGCACCTTTGTCCCAACAAGATTATGTAACTATTGTCATATGTGCAGTTTTATTTTTACCACAACATATAATTTCTCCAACCCCTTTAAGAAATGTCCATGTTTCCTGAAGACATCCCCAATGATATCCAAGACACTATGTAACAATTGTCATATGCGCAGTTTTTTTAAGTGACTTGCGAAGTTTCTAGTGCAATGAGCATTTGTTCATGTTTTTAAGTGTGAATGTGTGATATGAGATCATGCGCAATTCAGAATACATTTTACAGTAAAACAATGTACTTACCTTCTTATACGTTGAGGTTGAAGACTAGAATATTGCTTGATCTTAATTTGAAGATCACGGAAATAGTTCAGTAATTTGCACAGACGATGTGTTGAATCCACAGATTTCGTAAAAACTATGCATTTTTCTCCTCCCAACGTTTTTAAAAGGGCAGCTAAATACAAGGGTTTGACCTTCGTGTCACAGATCTACACATACAAAGTGAAGAAATTATCTTTAAAATTGTGAGAAGCTATCAAGGAATCAGTATCACTCAAGCATGACTCCAAAGAAGCATGGGGGGATACATATCCTATAAATTTAATTTAATCATCCATAATCATAAAGCATAATTTGAAATTAGAAGAAGCTAAAAGCAAGCAGCTATGCTAATTTCTGGAAATTAAATGATACAAGAATGGTTCCAATTTAAATGAATTCATGCATGCGGTATCCATGCTTTAATGTCATACCACTTTAAGTGACTCCAAATTTTCTGGAAGCCTATAACGCATTTGCCCAGCTTTCAAGAATATTGGGTGATGTAGATCAAGTTGAACAAGCTTTCCTGGGTCCTGGGTTATTGTTGCAGATAGAACCATTTTTGCCAACCTGGGGTAAGGTTTATCTTTAAATCCCCTCTCAGGCCCACTGCAGAAAATAAAAATATACATTATGAAAAAAAAAATATATGAGCAATTATTTCTCTTGTATCAAAGGGAAGGCAGTATAACAAAGGGACCAGAGCTAACACCATAAATAGGCTAGATGTTAAAAAATAAAAAATAAAAAAAGGACACTAAGCATTTCTTCTAGCTAACATAGTCATTAATACAAATTAAAAGAATCAAGGTAATCAATCATAATTAGTCCATTGAACCAAGATTTAAAAAAAAAATCTCAAATCATGCTTATGATCAGATAAGACAAAATATTTTCTATGATAAGAACACTACAAAAGACAGGTAAATGAATTTTGAACTTACCATCTCCTTCTAGTGCCTAATGCACTAAATGAATTAAGAAGAAATGAACCAGCTGGTGGATAAATATTCCCATCCTTAGATCGAGTTAGTTCCAACACGGTAGGCAACCAGGATTGGTAGGCCTCCCGGAGAAGCCGATCTGTTTCATCAACCACCTACATAATTTACCTGGTTCACATGGGTCCATGAACAATGAACGAAATCCAACTTAACATTATAAAATAAATAGCTCTATGTGTTCCTTTGTTCCTATTGTCTTTAGGGATTACTAAATACAAAAAGAAAAAAATCTTTATGACATTATGTTTCACTTAGTTGTATGGTATTTTCATCTCTCTTGAAAGAACTAACTACCCTTACACATTCTTTCTCGTCATTTAATTAAATCCTTTTTGCAACAAAAAAGTGAAACATAAAATCAAGAAGCTGGATACAAATATGAGAAGTAATATGTATCCACAACTTACAAGGTAATAAAGATGCTCAAGTGTGAACCCTTTAGTAGTGGTGATGTGATCCATGAGCCTTCCAGGAGTAGCTACCAATATATCCACCTTACTTTGGAAGCCAAGTTGGTAATTGAGAGATATATCTACCGGATCGTAACACATGCCTACCTCATATCCTGGTATATCCACAAGCTTAGAAATCTCATCATCTATTGAAGATTGACCAACAGCCAAGCCAACATGTAAACCTAATGGAGATGCAATGGCGTCAAAAACTTCTTTGACCTGAAGTGACAAGAGAAATTAGGGATAATACGATGGCTTATTTTAATGACAAAATGGATTATTCATCTTTGATTTCACATTAACACAAACAGAGATGAAATGCAAAAGGTTGATACCTGAAAGAACATACGTGAGATAGGTTGAATTATTAGCATTGAGAGAGAAAACCAAAAACAAAAATAAATAAAATATTTTTAAAGGAAGGACATCAAGGAAGATATCTAACCTGTAAGGCAAGATCACGAGTGGGCACCACCACTAAAGCTCGCAAGCATTTTACAACACGGTTTGACAGCATTTGCACAATTGGCAGAGCATAAGCTAAAGTTTTGCCACTTCCGGTGGGAGAATTTATACAAAGATCTCGCTCAAAATTACCAGGACCAACGGTCTCTTCCCAAACTGCAACTTGCACAGGAAAGAGCATAGAGATGCCCATATTCTGCAATGCCAACTTCAACCTGATGTATATAATAAAAAAATTAAAACAAAATGAACTAGAAGTAAAGACACCGAGAAAATTCAGAGTAGCATCATATATGGACTAATAGAATGCTTAGCCTTCATAAGAAACAGAACCAACTTTGTTTTATACAGGAGATTAAAAATGATATAGTAGAGGGAATGAGATACCAACAGAACCCAAATTGAGGGAGATTAAAACTGTCAAAAAGCATTAGATCTTATCTTGGATATGCCCACAGAGCATGAACATCGAGCAATTTTATGATGACAGTTCATTCATGAAACAGAATTTGATAACATGTCATTGAAAATCAATGAAACTGACCTTCCTACAAACTGGAAGGTCAGATTGATACTTGCCCACCCAATAGTTAGTTACTTAAAAAAAAAAAAAAAAGTAGAGTCTGTGAGCTCTGACTAACAATAAGAAGAAACTGAACACGAAAACTCCTTAGAAAAAGGAGAGAGAGAATAAAAGAAAAGGTGACCCGGTAGTGCAACTTCCAAACAAGCGCTTGGAGGATCTAATTCCGCATTCTCTAAATCAACAATTCACCAAAAAGATGCTTTTTACATTCACTAATTCCAACCATCGCAGAAGAAGAAACTCCCAGTAAGGAAAAAAATGACCCAGAGAATCCAACCACACAGAAAAACACCTGTATCTATACTCATATTGAAAAATCAGAACGATATGATGTATAGCATAACTGAAGAAAAAAACTGCAAACAAGCAAGGCAATAGAACGAATAAGTACTTGGGGTGAAGACAAGGAACGCATTCGAGAGGGCATTCTTCAGATAAAGTGACATCAACAGGGTCCCGCATCCATGGCAAAACCGGCACGCTTCGCTTCTGCTCGTCCATCTCGACTTCTTCAACACCAAAACCCTTCACCGTTCCTCAATTGCAATAGGGTTTGGGGTATAAGCGTTGGCCGTTGAGAGACAAACTTTACAATAAACCTTCATGCAAAAACCTTCAAAGTCTTTTTTTTTTTGGGTACAGATCTTTTTCAAAAAATATTTTAGTACAAAAACAATTTCATCTCCTTCAATTTTTTTTGATACAAAAATCTCTTTGAAAGTTTTTTTTATAATAATTTTTTTAAAAAAATTAGGTTCATCATAATTCAATAGCAGAATAAAATCACAAATATCAAGTAGAATAAACCGTTTATTTCCTCATATGTAAATCTAGAAACTCAGACGTTAGAATATCTCCCCAAATATCATAAATAGAATTACAATAAAGTAATAATCCTCATAAATTAAATATATTCTAAATAGTCGTATGTCCCATCTCTTTATTAATTGAACCTAAGGACTCAATATTTTCTCTTTTAAAGTTTTTTTATACAAATTTTTAGAAAATAGTTAGACTCACCAATAATTGAAGGATAAAATGAAACATCCCTTCTTCTTAAACAATATTAATATCAGACAATATGAACTGTTTATTACTTTCAAACAAAAAATAAAATATCTTTCTAAATACTATAACTAAAAGTATAATAAAATAATATTTTTTTTAAAATTAAATATTCTCTAAATAATAGTATGACTTATAAGTTATATTTTTAAATTTTTTTTATTACCCCTATAATTTATTTAAATTTTATACTGACTATATCTAGATTTAACCTATATCATGTATTTGACTATGGTTGATGAGTTTCTCAGTAAATTTTTTTTATATATGTTAAAACTTAAATTTAAAATTTTATGTAAATAATATTAAATCTCTCATTACTTAAACTAATTTCTATGGATTTGTACTTTAAAGTTAGATGTCAGAGTGTCGTCGTCGTAAAGCAGTGGGCTTTGCTCAGTGTTTCGTAATCGGATCTCACCTAAAGAGGATTTTGGGAAGCTCTTTTTCTTTTGCTGATCTCTGGATACCAACGAGGTGAGGTTTTTATTGGGCCGGGCCTGGTCTCCTTTGTTTCTTTTAGTTTCCTATGCTTTAGTTTTTTTTTTTGTTACAAGAGTACTATATATTTAGATAATATTAATTTTTTTATAATTCTAATTATAATATTTAAAGAGGTATCATAACTTTTAACTATTTAAATTTATATTTAAAAATAATAGACGACTCGTCCTGCCTAACATTAGTATCATTTAGGAGGAAGAGAAATTTATCCTACTATTAAATCATAGGTAAGCTCAACATTTTTTCAAATATTTTTATATAAAAAAAAGTTTCTATTTCTTAACCTCACATTGGTATTGTTTATAAAAAATAAAATTTTATTTTATTTTTAAATTGTAGGTAAATTTAACCCCTTTCTAAAAAAATTTATAAAAAAAATTATTTTTTGAGTATTTAAGTTTATGTTTGAAGTTATTTAATAACTCGTCTTGCCTGATATTAGTATTATTCAAGAGGAAAAGAAATTCTATTTCGCTATTGAATCATAGTTAACCTAACCCCTTTCTATAAATTGTTTTTACCACAAAAAAAACTTATATTTCCTACTCATTTCATGCGGTCTTGTTAGACTTTAAGTAAGAGGGCTTTTTGTGTTTTCTTATTACTATTGTACATAAATTTTTTATAAATATTCTTTATATTATAAAATTATATCATGATTTTAATAAGATATTAATACCGAATTTATTTAAATTTATTCATAACAAAAAAATTCATTACTTAATATAAGTTGTCTTTTTATATAAAAAAAGCTTTACAATAAACCTTTATTTCAATTTTTACATTGAAATGATTGCGTTTCTAAACACGACGTACAAAACTATATGCATAAAAAGTAATTTATTAAAAAAAATATTTTAATAATCTCTAAATAATAAGAGAATTAGTCTTGATTATTGTGGACTCTATCAAAAGACTTCTAACATTTTATCAAAAAGAATTATGACATTTTAAATTTTCTTTTCACCAACAAATATGATATAATTAGTATATAGTTGCCTCTATATTTAAATTAAGTCCTGTGAATAAAAATTTTTTATTAAAAGAAATAAAATGTATTTTAATAATATTTATATTTATCATATGAATAAAATAGGTTTTAGTTATCCTTAAAGAATACAGTTGTGAACTCTGAAAATTTTTCTTCTTCTTTTCTTAAATTTTTTGTCAACTCTCTCTCTTTGTTAAGCTTTTAATTTAAATTAAATAAAATACAAGACCTAATTTAAATTAAGATTAATAAAATTGCAGATTGATTAACTATTAATAATAAAATATGAATGCTTCAGGAAAGAAAAAAGAGTGGCAGTATGGGTTTTGCTCACGAGAAGTCAGTTTTTGTCCGTATATTGACATGTTTCGTTAAAAAAGTAGGTGAGATAGAAGGATAGAAATAGAAATAAAAATTTAATTTTTTATGTTTTAAATATAATAAAAATTATCTGTATTTTTTTATATTCTTAAAAAAATTAAAAATTAAACTAATAAAAGCAAAAATAATTTTTTTAAAATTATTTTACACTTATTATAAAATTTTTAGATAATTTATTTTTTTAAAATTATAAAAAATATTTTAAATAATTTTACCTTAAATTATAAAAAATATACAATAATTCTATATATTTTTTATTTTAATAAATAAATTTTTAAAATTTATTTTTATCTTAATTTTATTTTTATTTTCATTACTAGTTCTATAAAAAAAAAATCTAGAAACCGAACGTATGCAGAAATCACACTCTGAAATGATAGTCAAATGTTCCCCTAATCATAGCGCTCTTTTTTCAAACTCTTCATGTGCTCTGAACCATCCACACCACTTGATTTCGCATTTCATTCTCCGTACTAAATGCCTTCAGATCACCGCCGACCCAACATTCTGAATTCAAGATTCTCTTGTATTCTCTTTTTGATCTCCTCAGAGTTTCTCCTCCGTTGATCCATCCGAATTCATGGGTCCTATCTTTGATCGTACAGTGGGCAATTTCCCTACCTGTTTCTACTTTAAGTACGAAGGTTAAGATTGCTTGTATTGATTTCTTCCATTTTAAGACCCCTGCAGGATGAGGGGCGGATTTTGTTTCTTATTTGGGTGCTTTACGGAAAGGAAGAGAAGATGAAGATGACCAAGTCTCAGGTGTGGCAGCCATGCAAGAAGAAGAGGTCTTGGTAGTTTTCGGGGAAGCTGTAGAGAGGCAGGGAAGGGATTTTAGCAGATAGAGAACCAAAGGGCAGTTTCAGGGAAAAGGAAGGAGAAAAACGATGACGTCTCGTACCGGAACTTCCAGCGGCAAAACGCGGGTGGGAAAGTTCGAGCTGGGTCGGACACTGGGTGAGGGCAGTTTCGCCAAGGTAAAGCTTGCCCGGAATGTCGATACCAGAGAGAATGTGGCCATCAAGATTCTTGACAAGGATAAGCTTTCCAACACAAAATGGTTCGCCAGTTATGTGAGTTTCAGTAATTTTTGAGCACATTCGTCTTCAGAGATGATCATGGATTTTGTAAATCGAATAGTTTTTCTCCCATCTTTTAATTCTTTTTCAATTGTTGATTTGATCTGAAGTTGAAGTTGTGTAATAGTTGATGTGGTCTTTTTCTTTTAGAACAAAATAATAAAAGTAAAATTTACCGGTTTATTTGTTGAATTGTTTTTTTTATTTTCTGTGTCTACTTCTCCACTATATGGTTGTTGGGCGTAGTTGTTTGTGTGTAGATAATATTTTAGAAATGGGCATGTGTTTACATAATATTTTAGAAATCGGTTTATAAAAAAAAAATTTGGTAGCTTATAAAAAGAGAAATTTTGGAGAAAAATTTATGAAAAAAAAAGATTTTGAATAAATGAATATTTGAATAGTTATTTCTAGAAGTACTCTTATTATTACTATTAATAAATTACTGAAAATGATATGATTATTAAATGAGAAGAAATAAGATATAAGAGGAAAGAGAGGAGAGAGGTATAAGAAAAGAAAAGAGATAGGGTGTAAAAAAAAATACGAGAGAGGAGAGAAGATGTAAGAAAAAGTAGGAGAAAGGTTATAAGAAAAAGTAGGGTAATATAGTAATTAGTTAGTTGATAAACTCTTTTACTGCTGATTAGTTTATTTAAAACCTTGATTTTAAATTATAATTTAATCCAAAAGCCCGTTTGAATAAATATAGTTATTTGTTTTAAAATTTTCCTAAATTAAGGTTTTGCCTAAAAAAATTTTTAAAACTATAGTTTCCAACCAAACAGCCCTTCTGCTTTATCTATTGAGAATATCCTTTGGTTATGCTGGGATTTCAATTGACAAAAAATGTAATCACGCAGATTCTGTAATTCTAGATTAAGGAAAATGGTCAACTTTGATTTGATGCGTTCGCTGTAAACTCAACTAAAACTGAAAAATGATGAGAGAAAATCGTGTAAATTGGGAATCATGTATTTTTCTTCACTTTTGTGGAAGGGAATCAAAGTTGACTCAGATTACTTGGTATTAGTTTTGTTATTGAGAGGCAATAAAATAGATTTGTGTTGCTCAACTTTGCAATAGATCAGCTAACGTTGCGAGGGAAGTACCCTGCTTTAGTGCAGTGGCATGCATAACTTGTGCCAGTGTGGCATTTTTTCTTCTAAATAACTAGTATTCTGCACTTCCAAGCTTGAACATTCTAGTATCATTTATATTTTGTGTATATGTCGTTATGCGGATAAAGCGAGAGATTTCAACAATGAAATTGATTAGGCACCCAAACGTCATACGCTTGTATGCGGTTAGGAGGAAGTAAATGTTTGCTTCCATGTATTTGGATTTTGCTTGATTTATTTCATTGACCTCAACTTTAGTGAAAATTTTCTACGGGAGATCGATTATTTATCCATACTCTCCCTTAAATTTATTTTTTCCCTTTGTATTATGCATAATAAGCAACTTCTGCAGCATTTATATTGTAGGTGATGGCTAGCAAGACAAAGATATATATTGTACTAGAATTTGTGACTGGTGGGGAACTGTTTGATAAAATTGTAAGATAGTTTGCCTTTCTCTTTCCTTTTGATGGTAAACTGTTGTAATTTGAGTCCAGTGCCAATTTTATTGTTATGTTCTTGAGCAGGCAAGCAAGGGCAGGTTAAAAGAAGATGAAGCAAGAAAATATTTCCAGCCGCTTATATGTGCTGTAGAATACTGTCACGGTAGAGGTGTTTGCCATAGGGACCTAAAGGTGAGTCACCGCCGCTGTTTGAACTTATTATGTCTGGGATGGGATGTACGGATCCAACTGTGAGTGACAGGGAGAGTGAGACGGAAAAAGAAAATTAACATGTTTAACTTTATTTTGTTCTATTACAGCCTGAAAATTTGTTGCTGGATGCTAACGGAGTTCTTAAAGTTTTGGATTTTGGATTCAGTGCACTGCCTCAACAGCTTCAAGTTAGTATATTTCTTAATTTCTTATAATATCAAATACAATTATACTCAAATTTTTAATTGATTATCCTTTGATCTGACTCAGGAAGATGGGTTGCTTCACACAACTTATGTTGCCCTAGAGGTATTTTGGCTGTTGCTGCAATTTAGCACATATTTTTCTCATGAACTTTTCGTGTTTTTATTTTTTATTTTTTAATTTCTACGTCCATTTTCTCTAGGTGATCCACAACAAAGGCTATGATGGTACAAAGGCAGATCTTTGGTCCTGTGGTGTTATTCTTTTTGTTTTAATGGCTGGGTACTTGCCCTTTGAAGATACTAACATTATGTCTTTATATAAAAAGGTAATTGTTTGTTTTGTTATACTTGGCCAAGGAACTCATAATTTATGTTCCGAACTGCAAAACAATAGAATATAGAGCTTTTTCTGCATCTTTACTTACTTGGGTTCCTTTATTGTTGTTTTCTGTTTATGTGCTGCTTCAAATTTTTCTTGACATAACATGACTCACAGATCCTCAAGGCTGATTTCACATGCCCTCCATGGTTCTCATCAAGTGCAAAGAAATTAATCAAGAGAATTCTTGATCCTAATCCTGCTACAGTATGCCCTTTGCCTATGTTAATTTAGCTGACGTTACTTTATGTCTCCATAAGTCTTTGTTTTGGCTGATGCCTGATAGACTTTTTTCCAAAGATGAAAAGACAAGCTGTTTTTCTTTTTTGATTATGTGAAACAGCGAATAACATTTGCTGAGGTCATTGAGAATGATTGGTTTAAGAAGGGATATGTGCCTCCTAGATTCGAGCAAGCTGATGTTGGTCTTGATGATGTAGATGCTATTTTCAGCGAATCAGCGGTACAAGTTTTGTTTTGCTTCTGTCTTTTTTATGATTCATTGGAGCATCTGAGTTCTATTTATGATCTTAGCGTTCCTTGTGGTGGACAGGATTCTCGAAATTTTGTTGTTGAGAGGCGGGAAGAGGCACCAGTGACACCTATGGCTATGAATGCTTTTGAACTTATCTCTACGTCTCAAGGCCTTAATCTTAGTAGTCTTTTCGAGAAACAAATGTTATGTTCATAGCAAAATGAATGGTAGCTTGTCTTTTAAGTGTTTTGATTAGCTTATTTAAGTGATTTTGTGCTGTTTTGGCTCCCAGAAAAATAAGTTTGGCATGGGTTGGATGGAAAGAAAAACTGAATTTAAGTAATATCATTTTCTTGATAAATTCCTGTAATTACAGGAGATCAGATCACAATTGGTTAATGGCATATTCTTGTTCTTTTCTGACTCTATTATCTCAGTGGTTTGAAGTTATTTGGAATAGTAGTACCAAATCTCTCCATCTTGATCCAAATAAAATTTATTTTGAATATAGATTTTGATTAATTTACCTTTCTGGCAACTAGGGACTTGTTAAAAGGGAAACAAGATTCACATCCAAATGTCCAGCGAATGAGATAATTTCAAAAATTGAGCAAACTGCAACACCTATGGGTTTTGAAGTTAGGAAGAATAACTACAAGGTAAAAATATTATCATCTCATTTTACTCTTTTAAGTCAATAATTTAGTTCCATCTTTCTTTTAACTCAAGTGTAGCTATACACTTTAATGGCTTCTTTGCCCTTTTGTTACTCTGTATTTACCTATCACCTATGTTACATTGGCGTTGGTGCAAATATTGGTATGGGGTATGAAATTTTCAATTGGGTACTACTATCATAAGATGTAATTGTCCACATAAAATTGTTAATCGACCCGGTAGATTAAATTTATTTAAATCAATTTAATTTTTTTGTACTTGAATTGGAAATATAAACTTCAAAAGCATGGAAGTCACTTAACTGGAACCTGTAACACACAGTTTGATGTTGAGTTCAAGAAGACCCACGGCAAGTACAGTAATCCAACTCCATTTATACAATCTTGCAACCTGCAGAGCTTGGAGAGAGAATAGGGAAAATCCATTGAGTGCTATCCAATAAATGTATTTTGCTATACCCTATGCTTACCCACATCAATATTGGGTAGCCCTTCTGTGCTAGACACTGGCAGACGAACATTATTGTAATTAGAACTCCTTAAGAATTATACTTACCTGGGCTTATTTGTAACTCTGTCTTGAGATAAAATGCCTTAACAGTAATAACTTATTATGAATGTTTTAAACAGTAATAACTTATTATGAATGTTTTACTTTTGATAAACTTCTTATCGTTTGTCACTCCATCTTAGTTAAAACTTCAAGGGGAAAAGAGTGGACGCAAAGGACATCTATCCGTTTCGACTGAGGTAAATGTTTCTCAAAGTATTTCCTTTCAAAAGGGCAAAGTTGCTTTCTATTTCTGCTTTTTAATTTCGTTGTCATATTGCTAGTGATTGGCTTTATTGTTTTTATAGATATTTGAGGTTGCCCCTTCACTTTGCATGGTTGAGCTTCGCAAGTCTGGAGGAGATACTCTGGAATTTCGTAAGGTTACATTTGACAATGCACAAACGTCTTCTAGAAAGGAAATAGGAAATGTACTTTCCCATTTCCTTTCCAGAAAGCCACTTTTTGGCGTACCTAACATTGCCTAATTGTCCATATGAAAAGATTCAAACTATGTCCAGAAGCTTCTGCATGCTGTTCAAAAAACAAAAATCCTTTTGTCCTATACAAGTTTCAGACCAAGTTGTATTTCTTTACAGTTCTACAAGAACCTATCTACGGGGCTGAAAGATGTCGTTTGGAAAGCAGAACCTATAGATGAAGAACCAAAGGGTTAGTATCAATTAGTAATCATCTCATCTGGGAACCTTATTTGGAATTATTAATTAACATTTCTATGAATTCCCCGTTTGTACAGGTGGTACTGCATCAACAAAATAGCTTTGTTTCCACATCTTCGTGATTGCACGTGCACCTTCACGATCTTGGCTTCCTTGGCTCCTTCGTTTTCTTGGGTTCTCTTGCTGTGTCATTCTGAAATGAGAAGATTATGTGCGTCAAACCCTAGAAACTAATAAATGGTGTGGGTTTTAATAACTTCTTCGCTGTGGAGGCTGAGCTCTGTGTGGACAGTGGATACAGATTTGTACTTTTGTTTGACGTATTTTTCAGGATTTGGAATTTTGGATTGCCTTAGGCAGCGGGAAAAGAATCCTCACGTTGCAAAAATCTGCAGTGTTTGTGAAATTCTAGGGTCAAATTTGGCTTGGCTTGGACTCTTTACTTGACTCGTATTTTTTCCGCCACCTGCTCTTCCAATCCTTCTACTCATAATCGATCAGGGTAGTCTTTATTTGTTTTATTAATTTAAAAACTAAATAAAAAATACGAATGAAGTTTATTAAATTATGATTTTACTATTTCTTCCAATAACTCATTTAAATATATAATTTTGAGGCAAATGATAAGTTTGATGTATTTTATATTCATTTATTGGTTATTGTATTATTGAATTTGATACTATTTTATATTTGGTTTGAAAGATCTGTAGGTAATAAAGAACAAAACATAAGATCATTAGTTAGATAAATTTTGAAAAAAATGAATTTTTAATAAATGAAAATGATTTGGAAGGCTGAAGAACTTTTTAAATTTCTTGTAATTAGATTAGACATTAAAAGAACTCCTTCCAATTCTCTCATAAAGATGGATTTAAAGGTATTAGAATTGATCCCAAACGGCAACCAAAAAAAGTGTTCAGCATATTGGCGAGTGTGCATGACTTGGTGTTTCATACTACAACGTGAATTTCACTTTGGAATTTGCTTATTTTGTATTAAACAAGATTATTCATGATTTGAAAAATATAAATCCCTTCCTAGACTTTTGTAAGTTGACTTGTATTATATGAATTCGAGAAACTTTTAAAAGCTAACGTACAAATAAGACGAATAAAATAACAAGTGTTTTCTTGCTTGGACTAGAAGAAACTCCTGTAAGGCAGTTCATATTTATGACTGATTTAACATGACCCACTAATTTTTTAAATTAGTCAAAAAAAAAAAAACTTGATAGAAATATTAAAAAAAAGTTAAAAGCGTAATTTTTTTATCTAGCCTTAACCAAAACAAAATAACAATACTACTATTAATTCTTATAATTAATTAATTTTTTAAATAGATTAAAAAAATTAAATATATTAATTTATAATTAATATAAGAATTAATTAATTAATTTGAGTAGATTAATAAGTATATAATATAAATTTATTATTAAATTTATTTATAATTAAAATTTATTTAATTTTTTAATCTTAAAAATAATTAAATAATTTTTATATTAAAAATTAAAAATCACCATTATTTTATGATAATGAATGCAATTATTGTTTTATTAATCCATTTTATTTAATTAACCATATCAAAAGGATCCCAATATCCGAATGCTTCCATGTCATCGGCAAACCTCGTGTTTCCACTAGCACTCGCTCGGAGGCACGCGCTGACACTCGCCTACATATCGGAGCTCGCATCCCGTTTACGCTGAATTCCATTGCTTCGAAAATAGAGAAAGCGAGAACGATGAGAGAAGAAGTAACCAGCTCAGGGGGCACTGTTGATCCGACAGCTAGGTACCTACTACCCTCCTTATAGCTCTTTCTCTATTCCTTAGGTTCACATACTTATGCAAGCAAAACAGTGTAACGTTCTCTTGTTAGGGTTTCAATTTACATTCAATTTTTGGGATGTTTCTGTTTTGCCTTTGGGGTTTTCAATTTGTTTGGTTTGGAAAAATTTCAAAGATTTAAACTTGAATTGGTTGGTAAAAAGCTAATATGATGGTTGCTGTATGTGGTGTGCGTCTCCTTTGTTGGTCCAATGGCACTGCTGCTGCTCGAAAACTGGATCTAAATGGAAAAGTGTCGCTTGCTGTGTGTGTTCGTGGCTATTAGCCACTTGTCTGGAGGTTTGGACATGGTCAGAGAAGTTGTTTAGCTGTTTAAATGAAAGTTTTGGAGACAACTCACACCTTGAATGTAAACATGATGCCTACGGTTGACCATATTACTGGAAAGTGTGGCCTGTTCTAAGTTACCATGCTGTATTGGATCCAGTTTGTAGCTTGTTTGTTTCTCTATCAAACACCAAATCGTTACATCAGTTGTTAACCAAAAGTGGCTATATTAACATTTATATCTATTAGGACCTATGCTCATAAATAAGGGCAGCATACTTGATTTGATTTGTGATTCAAAAATACTGTAAATTATTCAGATTATTTCCTTATTCTCTACTTCTCTGTTTCTCGATCTCTCTCCTTTCTCTCTCTTTTGCAATCAATTTCCATAACAGTGACCTTGGATTGAATGTTTTTACATCCAGCGTCTAGAGTGTAAAATTAAGGTCTCCATTATCACCATATGAAATTCTTCTTGTTTGAAGTGGTCATGTCATTAGAAAGATTAATGGTTGGAAAGTAATTATTGGACTGTTCATATGGCCGTTTCCCCTCATATTCGCATATTTATATATTGTAGATTCATTTTAATCTTTCTTTTGGTAGTCTTCTATATATAGTACTTCAACAAGTCAACCATGATTTTTGTTAAGCAATTAATTAAATATTAGTAATATATATTCTTGTGAATCCATTTTCATATAGAATGATAGGTTATGTAGAAAATCAAACGTGAAGCTGTATGGGACTTTATGGAATGAAAATGTAAAATAATTCGATATGAGCTGTAATCCTATTTATGCAATAAGCAAGTTTCTTAAATTTTTGTGGATTTGAACCCCTACCAATGATCTCTTTTAAGTGGCTGGTGGCTACAAATGTTAGTATCTCTTAAGAGAATTTGATTATCAAGCCTAGCTATTGTTTACTTTATTGAATGTAAATCCTGAAAGGACTAATCATACATCTATTTGATCAGTTCTGCTGCAGCATCTTCACCAGCTGTTCCAATGAATGTTGGCAGTTTAGATGGATCAAGTCATGGGCAAGGCTCTAAGGCGGCTTCTCTTTCTTGTGTTGGTTCACAACCACCATGGACTTCCTTGAGCACAAGTGCTGGTGGTTCTACTTTTGGTTCATCGAGACCTTCATGTAGGCCCTGGGAAAGGGGGGATTTATTAAGGCGTCTGGCAACATTTAATCCATTAAATTGGCTTGGGAAGTCTAAGGTTTGAACTTGACATGGATTTCCAAGAATAAGTATATTACAGTCACAATTATAATAGATATTTAGGTATTCCTCATTTTCCCCCTTTGTGATTGGTTGATCTCTAATAACTGATGCTTTTTGTGTCTTCAATTCATTGTGTTTCCTTAAGAACATTCATTATTTGTCTAAACCCTGAAGTGAAAGTCATCTTGCAAAATGCATTCTTCTTGTTATGTTAATAAATTAAAACCTACAATGTTATCTGTCACTGGTTTTCGAGTGTTTTATTAAAAAAAAAAAAAAGTAAAAATGGGTTTCTCTCGTGAATCTGTGAAGGAGTGGAAAACTTATTTAAACTGATATACTGTTACTTCATCTTTTTCTAGTAGGATTTCCTGCTCCCCTTTTCCTGTGGTTTCTTTGAATGAATTCTTCCCTGGAAAAAAAGGGACATTTTAAATGTTTGATCCAGTCAAATTTTGGCTCACAGAGCTCTCTTCAATACTACTGCTATATGGTCTCCTTTCTAGTACTGTTTTACATTTTTTCCCTTCCATAGGCTATGGCCAAATCTCTTTGATTATATTCATCACCATGGTTTGAACTTATGTTTTGGCGTTTTGCTTGGCCAAATGCCTTAATTTCTTTCAGATCATCAGCTCACTGTCTTGTGCTCAAAAGGGTTGGATCAATGTTGGTATTGACAAAATTGCATGTGAGTCATGTGGTGCATGCTTGAGTTTTACATCACCATCATCTTGGACATCAGAGGAAGGTTAGTAATTGCAATTTAAACACGTCAAGTTACTCTCCTCTGCTTGTGAAGTTTCTTGTTTCTTAGGTGATTTGTGTGAAAATAACTAGGGCAACAATTGTAAAGAACATTCATTGCCTTTAGGTGAACCATGGATGTTAATAAAGCTTCAATTTGATTCGGGCACCCTTTAATTTATTTAAGGAATATCTGTAGTCAATTATGATGCAGAGAGTTTTTTTAGAAGTTACAGGATCAGGATGAACTTCTTCATAGTTAGAATAAGGGCTTTCCTTAATGTAATTTCTGTCTTTTGTTAACCAGTCAATGTTTTTTAACTTTTTTTTTTTTTGGTTGAAGCTCAAAATGCCTGTGAGTCCTTTGCGGGGCAGCTGGATTCAGGCCACAAAGTTAGTTGCTCTTGGAGAGGCAATAGCTGTCCAGAAAGCTTGGTGCAGTTCCCTCCAGCTCCTCAGTCTGCATTAATTGGTGGGTACAAGGATAGATGTGATGGGCTTGCTCAGTTTCAGCATCTGCCTGTTGTTGCAATCTCTGCAATTGAGTTGATGCGTGTTTCTCGGGGCCCACAAATTGATCGCTTTCTGTCACAGTCACAGAATTTTATGCTAGGAGAAGTAGACATTAAACCAGAGATTGTATCAGAACTTGAAAACTCTCGAGACGAGGCATACTGCCTATTTTCTCGTGTAAGAATTTCTATGAATTTGATTCTTGTAGTTGGTAGTTAACTTTATCAAATATATTGAGACATTCTACTTGCATATCTTTTGGCAGGCACAGAAGCTTATAAGCCTTTGTGGGTGGGAACCAAGATGGCTTTTAAACGTTCAGGATTGTGAAGAACACTCAGCTCAGTCTGCAAGAAATGAACATTCATTTGGCCCTGGCCAGACTCAGCTCCATCTTCCTCAGGATTCTGGACCAAAAGCAGTTTCTGCTTCTGCTAAACTGGATTCCAGAAAGACTAAGGTGCCTCGTAAGGAGTCTAGACCTGAATCTAGGTCACCTCTGCTTGATTGTAGCTTATGTGGAGCTACAATTACAGTTATGGATTTTTTTACTGTCCCTCGCCCTTCTCGTTTTGCTCCTAACAACATAGATATTCCTGAGACTAGCAAGAAAATGGGATTGACCCGTGGAGTGAGTGCAGCAAGTGGGATAAATGGTTGGGTTGCAGCTGATGATACAGAGAAAGATCAAACTGTAGACCGTGATGAAGTGACAACAACCAATGAAGGGAAATTTTTGGCTAACACAGACGTAGACTTGACTCTTTCTATGGCAGGGGGTTTGCCATGTGCTTCACTGGGAAGGATAGCAACATCTGAAAAAAGTCATGTAGATATGGGAAGGGATTTAATGATTGGTCAACCTTCAGGGAGTGAGATTGGTGATCGTGCAGCTTCATATGAATCACGAGGACCAAGCTCTCGTAAGAGGAATCTTGAAAAGGGTGGAAGGTCAGATGATAGGCCAGTCCTTGGGTTGCAGCAGCAGGCTGATAGCGTTGAAGGAACAGTCATTGATTGTGATGGTGATGAAGTTACAGATTGTAGACAATATTCAGCTGGTCCTTCAAAACGTGCTCGTGACACTGATGTTTTTGATTGTTCACCTCGTCAGAGAGAATCATCTGGGGCTGGTCCTAGCCATTCAGTGGGTTTTGAGGCTTATGCTGAAGGCAATCGTGTTTCTTCATTGTATCAAGAGAATGACCGCCTTATGGGAATCCAATCAGCTAGGGATTCAACCTGTGCATCATCTGTCATTGCAATGGATATAGTTTGTCATGACATAAATGACGACTCCATGGAAAGTGTTGAAAACTACCCAGGAGACTTTGATGATGTTCATTTTCCCTCTAGCAATGTGGATATGAATGAGACATCAGAACTGCATAACAGCAATCAAGTTCAGCAGAGCATTTGTTTGCAAACAGCTACTGAAGTTGCCCCAGGTGAAATGGGTGTAAGTAGTACAAATAATGAGGAAGAAATTTTCAATGCAGAAATTGCTCAGGCTCCAGACGGAATTAGTTTTGGTGTTAGTGGAGGAAGCATTGGAATTTGTGCTAGTCATGAAGCTGAAATTCATGGAGCAGATATATCTGTACATAGAACAGATAGTGTTGTTGGTGACGTGGAACATAGAGCAGAAGATGTTGAAAACCAGGGCCAAACTGGTGAATCTACTCCAGATCCTGGTTTAGTGGACGAGATTGTCCCTGTTATGAACAGGGAAGATCCCAATGGTGATAATCAGGAGATGTTATCTCACTCTGCAGCCAGGACAGACAGTGGATCAAAAATTGGTTGTACTACAAAGGCTGAATCTGTTGAAAGTGGCGAAAAAATCAGTCAAGATTGCAATATTCCCCCCGCAAACAGTGGTCATCCATCCCGTTCTTGCAATGCTATTGTGAATTCTGGCTGTGGACAAACTAAGGAAGAGATCGTGAAGGATGGTAAATCATCTTTCACCAACAATTGTACTCACCTGGAGTCAGATTTTGCTAATGCCAATGGGATAGGTAGGTTCTTTCTTAAGGGTTTTGAAAACATTTCACATTTACCCCTGATCACTTCCACATCTTAAATGCATGCATCTTTTGAATCTTGAAATGGTGTCTTGAAGCTCAACTTTCTCCCTCCTCCATATCCTTCTTTTGCTGTATTTCATTATCCACCTTTTATTGGGAGAAAAAAAGTAGAATGTGGATATTTGGTATCAGTGACTATTGCCAACATTTTTCTAAATAAGTCCAAATTGATAATAATTCAGGGAATAATTGTTGAAGCCTTTTGCTATCTTCCTATTGTAAAATTTGTATTTATATAAAGTGTTAGGATATGGAATTAGTTTGTCTTTCTTCTTAGTTTAGTTGGACCATAAAAAAGTTGCATCCCTCTATTCTAACACATTATCAATGTAATGCGGTTGTATCCCTTTATTCTAATCCCATTCCAAAGTCCTTCAGCAACTCACATTGTTCAATTATTTAGGCCCTCCAAAAGGAGAAAGTAATTATGAGGAAGCTCCAGAATTTGATCCTATTGTCTATCACAACCAATATTGCCCTTGGGTGAACGGAAATGTCACTGCTGCTGGGTGTGCTAGCTCTAATCCAAGCACCAGCACTGACGCCATTGCACATTGTGGTTGGCAGCTGACATTAGATGCTTTGGATGCTTTCCGATCCCTGGGGCTTAATGCAATTCCAACAGTACCATCTGAGTCTGCTGCATCTTTGTACAAGGTGTGTTTTTCTACTCGCATCTTTGGCTAACAAAGCATATTTGAAATGGCTCACAGTGTTCAACGGAGTACTTGATTTAAATACGTGTGTTTGAGATGCCATATTGTTGTATTGAATATATAAGAACAATTAATTTGGGAATCCCTGGCTAAATCATCTCTAGTTTAGGAACTTAAGAACTACTAACCAGGTGTATTTAGTCAAATCCTTTTATATTGTGTTTAATGGTTTCATTGTTTTATTTAGGGTAAAGGTGCCCTTAGCACCCCAAACTAGTTTTCTAGGTGCAATTGACACCCTAAAGTATTTTTATTGGTGCAATTGGCACCCTCAAACAAACTGTTATGCCGATTGATCAAGAATAAGAAAGAATATAAAAGAATAGGAAGAAACAGAAAAGAAGGAAAGAGAACAGAGGGAAGTTGGGGAGAGAGAAGGGATAAAGGGAAAGAGAGGTATAGGTTCACAGGAGAAATGAAGGAAAAGTCAATGCAATGTCATTCAGCCTGCCTCACATCTACTATGTTTAACTATTTATAGGTATTGTGTCCTAACGGTATTCTAGGGGTACTAGGGTTAATCAGCGTAATTATATATTTTATAGCACAAACAGACCTCTAACGCTGTCTTCTCTTGTTAAAAAAAAACAAAGAAAAAAAAAGAAGCTATCCTTCCAAGATTTCTTCCCATCTCCATTGCAGTCCTCCGAGAAGCAAGTGAAAACTCTATGCTTCTTCCCATGTGAATTGCTTGGGAAGCGTGGTGTTATTCAGAGGTGCGATTTCTGGTTTTTGCTACAGCGGATTCTTCAATTTCAGCCATGACCACGGGATTCTTGATCGATTCAACTGCTAATATTATATTATGGGTTTGCTATTCCTCCGGAGTTCTTCTGCCACAGACTTGTAGGAGTATTTGCTTATTTCTCTGTTCATAAACATAAAACAGAGCCCTTTCTAATGTCCAGTGCTTAGTGTCTCTGGAATCCGATGATCCTTTTTTCTCTCTGTTAGGTAGTCTCACAAAATTCTTTCATTCGTTTTCCGGGTGGGCATTATTCTTTTTCTGCATATAAACTTTGTTCATTCCAGATTCTTTATTCTTGCATTTTACAGATCCATCATTATAGGAACACTCAAATTTGTAAAGGAACACAAAAACACAAACAAAACTGTAACTATCTGTTTTTTCTGGTTTCCGCTATTATTCATCAGATTCCTTTTCTTTGTTTCCATATACAAATACAAGTGTTTTTATCAAAACGATTCACACACTAACAAGTGATATTCATCAGATTCCTTTTCTTTTCTTTCTAAGGATTTAGTTTTCGATAGAGCACAATGGCGTCGTATGATCCATGTAGCCGACCCATTTAATGGAATAAGGCTTGTTGTTGTTTGATTCACACACTAACATAGTCTCTCATAGTCTCTTTCTCTTTCGCATTTCTCTCATATCAAAGTTTTAGCTAATTCAGTAGGCATACATACATATTCATACGTCATTGGGATATATTCACACAGAGGCACACACCTCCTAAAAGGGTCGTCATTGAGAATGAGATAAACCCATAAATTGGTACATTTGGAATCCCTCCCCCGACCCTTCCTGTCTTGTTCTTGTCTTCAATCCTTTTAGGCTTGCGATGTGGAGTCCACTGGTTTTGATTCTGGTTTACAGATCTTTGCCATCAACTTGTGCACTCGTTGCCCTCAGCCAGGCGATGTGCAAGATGCCGATGCCATCATTGTTGCCAGTGCTGATACTTGTGGCAGACTCCGGCTTTGCCCAGTGATCAGATGGAAGCTTTTAACGGCATTATGGGAATGTTAGCTTTAAGTTGCCAATTGCACCTACAAAATTAGTTTGGGGTGCTAGGTGCACTTTTAACTTTCTATTTATAAACTTTGCTATGATAATTTCTGTCCGTGTAATGCAATGTGCATGAATTCCTTCATGTAGGATGATCAGCAAGCTCCTGGTCAAAAGCTCCTTCGACACCCTTCTATGAGCAGAAGTCATGGGCAACTCTGAGATCATAGTCAATTTATTTGGTGTTTCCATTTTCTTGTAAGTTGATTATTTCATATCTAATTAGTCATATACAATTCATTTGCCTAGATTTATCTTTGCCGGACAAATCTTGGGGGCAGTTTTAAAGTGTTTGTTACAAAGTTCTCCTATAAAAAGTGGAATGTTTTTTACATGTAAAAAATTCTGACCAAAAAAAAAATCCGAGAACCTTTATACAAGTTTTGTGCATTTCTGGCTGCAAACTTGTACTGCACTTTATTATCTCTGCCAACTTTTGATGTCTTGCTAATATTTTCTTTCTCCCAATATTCATGCAGATGTTGAGTTAAAATGGTTCGGCAGAACTTGGATAATTCGTGTTTATCTGTTGGGCCAATGATGTACAAGGCTGATTGGATTTTATTAAGCAATACCTAAATGCTTCAAAAGCATTGGTTATCATAGTCAAGACTTGGGAGCAATGAACTGTAAATTATGAGAAATCTTTGGGTCATTAGACCCAATGGCGTGAGAATATCTTAACAAATTATGAGATTTTAATGTTGGGAATGTTCAATAAATCATGGTTTCTTTAATCTCATATAGCTTTTGGGTTTTGATTCTTTTAAAGATTTATATGAATTGTAGCATGGTGACTTCTTGAACCCTTTGCAAGGTATAGGAATTTTTCTAAAGCACTTGAATGTCATTGACCAAGAAGAAAGCTGCTGGAATGATAGAAGTTAATTTTCATTGTTTTCTTTCTCAATGTGGTTTTCGATGATTGTTAATTGAGATTAATTTTAACCATTCTTCGTCAATGTAATGTTATTGCTGAATCCAATTATGCTTTCATAGTTCATTTTCTGACGGTCTTTTTTTTTTAATAAAGGAAAAGGAAAAAAATCATATGACGTGAATATGTGTATCTCACCAAAGCATGAGAGTATATCCCAATTAGTGATTTTTTAAACTGAGGAATTAAGGGCAAAATTTTGTGCGTTCTGAAACAATAAATTTGAAAATTTGAAATTTAGAACATTAATTTATACAATTGGAAGCTTTTCATCTTACATTGATCTTCTTACAAGATTCTTAATGTCATCCATTAGTTTACCTTTTAGTTCATCCATTAAATGGTTGAGAAATTTATACGCAATAAATTGAATTAAATAAAAATATGTTAAATAATATTGAAACTTACAATTAGTTTTATGCATTAAAGCTTATTATCAAATTATAAGATTTTATTATATTTTTTTTAAAAAAATGTCATTTAATTCTATAAATTTATTATAAATTCTTAAATTGTAAATATTTTTTTAGGAAAACTGTTGAACATCTCACATTGAAAAACTTATTGGCACAAGGTATTTAGTAGACACAAGTGTCTTGGAGTAGGTTGAACTCTTTTTCAACTGTTATCAGTATATTTTTAGTCCTGTATAATTATTTTTTTATTTTATATATAGTTAAAAGACTTATTATATACAATTGAATAAGAGTTATATCTAAATTTTTAAATAAATTTTAAGTATCTTTGCACAATAAATTATATAATGAAGATTTTTCAATAATTTTCTTTCTTATTTTTAAAATAATTTAACATTTTAGATTTGATTTTTATTAAATTTGAATAACTAAATGGTAGCAGTGGAGCACTGGTCCATCAAAATGCCGATTGTGAAATTCATTTTCATCGAATCAAATTCAAACAAATCCCCACGTGTCATCTCCCAATAGTACAACTTCTCGACGATAACTAGTATTACCAGAAGATATACACAAGCTAGCTCACACTCACTCACTCACACACACACACACACACAGAGTATCTCTCCGGTCTCAATCTCCGCCATGGCTCCCGCCGGAGCCACCGCTGTTCACTACTCCCTCTGCAGCTTCTATTCTCACAAACCGTCGGCTCCAAATTCCCAGCAATCAAGCACCCAATTGGGTCCCAAACCCAAAAGCCTCCTTCAAAAGCACCCACTCTATCCTCCAACACACACCAGACTCTCCCTTGAATTCAAAGAGAAAATTCTCTGCCTTGAAATAATGAGCGTTGATTCAGGCAAAGCACTTTCATTAAACCCTGATCTCAGAATTGCAACTATGGAATCCATTCATTCCATCATCTCCTTCCTTCATTCCAAAGGCATTCAAGAGAATGACTTACCCAGAATTCTCGGTATGTGCCCTAAGATTCTCACCTCCAGCATCAAATCTGACCTTAGCCCAGTTTTTGATTTCCTCTCTCAGGACCTTAAAGTCCCAGATCGTAGCTTTAGGAAGGTCATTAACAAATGCTCAAGATTGCTCACTTCAAGTGTCAAAGACCAGCTCAAGCCAACGTTGTTCTACATTGAGAGGCTAGGGTTCAAGGATTTGTCAGCCCTGGCTTATCAAAGATTTTGTCTTGCTGGTTTCTAATGTGGAAAGGACTCTAATTCCTAAACTGAAGTTTCTGGAGAATCTGGGATTTTCAAAGGAAGAAACTAAAGATATGGTTTTGAGGTGCCCTGCATTGTTGACCTTTAGCATTGAAAATAATTTCCAGCCCAAGTTTGAGTATTTTGCTGAGGTAATGGGGAGAAAGTTGGAGGAACTGAAGGAATTTCCTCAGTATTTTGCTTTTAGCTTGGAAAACAGGATAAAGCCTAGGCATATGGAGGTAGTGCAAAATGGGATCAATATGCCTTTGTCTTTGATGCTTAAGAGCACTGATGATGAGTTTAGGGAGCTCATAAAGCGGAAAACTGAATGACTATGGTGAGAGCTCATGTATTATCATTAAGGGATGGGTAAGTAAGTGTATATGAGAAGTGATTTACTTATCTTTAGTAATGTGTCATCTTAAAGAATTTCTTGCTTCATATGTTATGCCCTATGATTGTAAATGTATATATATGAATGCATGCTGTCATTATGATATGAATGCAAGGTCCCTTAATTTGTGTCAATTTGATGTTGCAAATATTTGCCGCCCTTATTTTAAACTTTTTTAATATTAGTTTTACTATTGTGATATACTCTCCAGTAATATAAGAGTTAGTTAATTTTTTTTTATATATTAAAAAAATTAAATAAATCAGTTAATTATAATTAATATAAAAACTAATTAATTGGATAAATTAAAAAGTATATAACATGAATTTATCTTGAGATGTTAGATTTAAGTATAATTAATTGATTTATTTAATTTTTTTAATCTATTTAAAAAGTCAATTAATTCTAATATTAATATTAAATATTAGAAAAGTAGTAGTAAGAGAGATTATATACTGTGGAGAATAGGAATTCCTTATTTTAGTGGTGGCTCATTTTGATATCAAGAAAAAACCAGGGAATTCTTCATTACATGAAGCACATGTTGTTTGTGATCCTAAACTTTGACCATTTGACTGCATTTTGACACTTTATATTGTACTCCACTTTTATTTTGTAAGTTATTTTGTAAAATCTATTAAACAATTAATATTTTTTTTCTAATAATGTCCTTTGCATGGAGCTATGGATACTGTTGAGTAATTATGATATAGAGATGGACTAAGAGAGAGAGATGATCAAGAATTTGCATTTAATTAACTGTACTTGTGAAAAGAGGGCAATTTTAACATAATCAATTAATTCTAATTAATATTCTTAATTTATATAAATTAGTTAAAAATAACATAAATAGAAACGAATAAAATGAAATATAAGTTGAACCCTACATAATTAGTCTTATCAAGTTGTATTTTGGTAATCATGTCCATTGTTTATTAGCTTCTCTTGTTCATCAATATGTTTAAGAGAGTAAGTAGGAGTTTTTGTTGTGATCAAGCTAAGTGCCATAAGACGATGATCAATATTTAATATTGTGAATAATCCAATTCATTTGTTTAATTCTATACAATTCTCACCCATTCGGTAATGTGTAAAATTATCACCCAACAATTATAAACTATTATTATATTTAAATAGAATGATATTTTTTATTGTTGATTTTTAAATTTAATCCTTGATCAATACAGTCCGAAGATTAACTGACATAATCACATAGTTGTTTACTTAAAGAAAAAATCTATATGAAACGCATTAGAATGCTAAGGCAGTGTTTGAGTCCATGTTTCACATAATTGGTTGTTTCAGTAAAACAGAATCATGCTTATTTATTTATGTTAAAATGGACATGCTTTAAGAAAATCCAAATATAAAATGAAACATGAAAGTCCAAAGAAACAAAATTAAGGATACAAATAAATAAACTAATTTCTTGTTTGTATATCATAATATAGAAGTCAAACACTAAAAGTGAAAAAGCAATCAAATACCTTCTTTAACTACTTTCAAAATATTACTTACAAGAAGAGCCTCAAACAACTTATGATACAAACATAACCAAACAAAACAGTACATCCACCTGTCAACTATTTGTACAAAGGATCTTCTATCTTCTTTGGAGTCTCATTGCATTGAGTTGTCCTTTTTTATACCCTGGTGCTTGTGCTTAGCTTGATATTCTCAGGAATTAGAGTCATCCGCTAGTCAAAAAGAAACATCTTCAGAAACAAATGCAGCCCATGCATCCTGCAATGAACAAACAAGACACAAACTTACTCTTACCATTGATGTAATTTGATTGAATCAGAAACTTGATGGCACAACTTAGTGATTCGCACTAAGATATTAAGTTATTAACACAAGGTTCTATTTGATCCTTTCTAAGAATAAATGTAACTATAAATTTGATACTGTGTTCTTGTAGCACCTGAAATTATGAAAATATGGTTTGATTCCAAATTAAAATTATACTCTCAGGTACTAAGAAGATACAAACATTGTATGGAATAATAAATTGATAATTAATAATGATATCATCTTCAGATGACCAAAGCAAGTTTTCGTATAACAAATTTACATGCCTGAAGAATGGAGAAAGCCTTCTCTGCTATATATTTCTGTGTCTGGGTTGCTCCTCGCTGCTGAAGTTTGTCTGGGTGGAGACATAATCTTGCTTTTTGGTAAGCCTTCTTCACCTGTGAGCTTTCTATCAGATTCATGAGAGGAATAGCGTACCAGCCACTCTCTGGCCATAGAATCTAGAAATGAAAACACACAACCATGTCAATAATCTATGATCTGCTTGCCTTCAAGCCATCAAATGCAAGACATAAATTTATGGAAAAGAAATTTATATACAGTTCTTCTTGAGCTTGTTGTTAAGCTCTTCCACATGATTACGAGATGTAGAGAAACTTCTTTGACTGAATAAATCATTCACTAAGAATGTCCAAATTTCATCCTTTTTGCCTTAAATTACATGATGTTTAACCAGTTGAATGTAAAAGACAAGAAGTTAGCATAAAAAAAGTCTTACGTAATGTAATGTTGAAAGCAGTAGCCGGATGTCAGTTTCCTTGCCAGATGACCACAATCTTATTTCTCTGTCTAACTTCTCTGTTTCCGTCTGTAGCTTCTGGTATAAATGCAGAAAAATCAGTCCAAAATCTTTACACTCAGCCAAAAGGAAAATAGTTTATAGAATAGGTGGAATATCCATAAATGAACTATTTACTCTACCAAAGATGGAAGTTTCTTCAATTTCTTGATATGCAACATTTTATTTATGGTTAGAATGAACATTCGCCCTCTTCAATGAACTATATAGAATGCCTTATAGAACAATCCAAAAGACAAGATAGAAAGCAGGGCAAATAAAATACACTAAACTCAGTGTTATAGTTTGCAAGCGAAGATCCTATTTCAAGACCTTGTTCATCATTATATCTTAGCAAGTTTTGTGTCAGTAATAGGATGCTCATTTGCTTCCTTAATAGACAAAATTACCTTCGGAGATTGAATTGTTATGGTTGCTTCATCATGGTAATCACTTGCATCAGGTTGATCACTTCTTCTTCCAGTACCTCGTTCATCACCATTATTTCTCGTGCTTGAATCTTCATCAGAACTTCGTGTTTGAAACTTCCCTTTAGCCCATGCAATTGCTTCGTCAAGGGCTGTAGATCCACTATCTTCCTCTTTCGGGTTAGGGTTGACCTCTATGACATAAGAGCTCATAACTTCATCATAGTCATCGTCGTCATCATCCTGTTCTATAATTTGTTCTGGATGCACACGATGCTGAACTGCAGATTTGGCTACCTCAGGTTCTTGACAAAGTGAAGAAACAGCAGAAAATGGTGAATTGGGCTCCCAGTTATCAACAGATACTTTGACACTCTGATATGAATTGGTTTCAAGGCTAATGGTTTCTGGGGATGAGACTCTTCTTGATAATCCTAAATGAGAACTTCTGAAGTTGTCCTTGTACTCATAATCCTGATATTGAACTTCAAATAGTTGACCATTACTTGGAAAACTTGGCCTCCCTTCTTTATTCAAGTGTTCCTCAGGCATCATGGTGAATGAGTTCCATCTACATGGCACATTAATAGGCCTGTGACAATCAGTAAGAAGCAACCTCAGGACTCAAATTACTGACTTCCATCATGCAGTTACATATTTGTCTTCCCTGCAGTTTCTTTGGTGTTCTGAAAAATTTTAACTCTACTACATTGTTTAGTATTTCAAATAAGTTCTCTAAAAGTAATAGCCTTGTACTCTAGTATCATGAAAGCTCTTTAATTCCGCTTGTAACATTAGAAAATTAGTATTTTTCCCTCTAATTCAAAGAAAAAGAAGTTCCCTAGAAACTGCATGCAAGTGTTCTCCATTGCTAATGCTAATAGCTAATTCCAAGGTCAGAAGTGGAAAAAGGAAGCTAGAGGCTACTTCATCCAGTGACTTCTTAACAAAAGCTGCTTTTTAAACAACACACTTTTGTCTCCTAGGTTGAAAATTGCCTGCATATCTGTTTTCTAGAGCCTATCTACTAGTTTATTTAACTTTGCATATTATTGTTAAATCAAAGAGATAATAAGACAAAAGTTATTTTTCCTTGTAAAATCTCCAACTTCAAAGCTAGTTCTAGTTTTAGGTAGCTGCTCTAATGAATGTCTTAAACTTCTGAGGTTTCAAATGGAAATTTTAGCCTTCAGATTGCTTAATAGAAAAATTCTTCCTTGCTGATTACTCGAAGTGCACACTGATAGTATTTCTCCACCTATTCACGAGGGGCATAAATGTCAATTAACGTGTAACAGAATGATCAGAGGGGTTTGTTTGTTGCTGTACAAGAGCAGTACCAGTACCTGAGCTTCGAAGCAAAGGCAGACAATGCCACGTCATCGCCGATCGCCGGCCGGGCTGGGCTTAGCTCCTCCGAACTCAGTACGGAGGACGTGTTCGACTTTGCCTTTGAGTGCGATCCTGATCTTTCTCTCGATTTCCTGTCATCGTCCGACCCGAATATATCGCTGTAAAATCCCTCGTTCTTCGTCGGGATCCTGAAGACCGGTAGGTTTCTTCCACCTTTAGTCGCCGGAGATACGAATTCCGGCGGCCGGAAAATCTCCTCGTAGAATGAACTGGAGGACCTCGAGAATTTGTGTGCCAGGAGGCTTGTCGGTGGACCTCCAAAGACGTCGGCGAAGTCTTCCGGGTCTAAGTTTTCCGATTCGCAGCCGCTGCCACCGCCACCGGCGAAGATGGATCGCCTAGAACGGGAAGACGACCTATCCTCCATGGACCGCCGTCGAGGGAGTCCCGGCATTAACCCCATGCGCATCCTCCAGGACTCATCCATTTGCGGCGATACTCCTCCGTCCAACTCCGGTGACCAACAGGGAAATTCAGTGGAGAGCAACACAGTGACAGAGTAAAGCTTCTGCTCACTTTATATATAGAGAGAGAGTTGAAAATCATGCAACAAATGGAGAGAGAAAAACATTTAGACAAAAGAGATTCGTGAAGAAGCCATTGATTGACTTTTAATCCTTTCCCCCATCCACCATCAAAGCACACACAAATTTCAATCAACACATTTATTTTTATTTGAAAAGTAAGTTCCAAATAACAATCAAATTCTACACAGGAAGAGAATATATGAATTTGAATGCATGCGAATGGGAAGATGTGGTGAGATGAATGAGTTTTGGGGTGTTAGTGAGAAATGGAAGGAAAATGGGGAGTGGGATTGATGCAATGAGTTATGCTTACCTGGAAAGAAGGCAAAGGATAGGGAAGAAAAGTTGGAAGAAACACGATGATGAATGGTATGTTTTCTTTAGCCAGCTTTTGATTTTCTTTATGGGGGTGGGGGCCTGTGTTCCTGTTCTCTGTCTTCTCTTTTGGTTGTCCTCAAGCTCTCCCTCTGTAAATCCATCATTCTGTATTCTGTTGACAACACTGTTCATCTTCCCCTAGCGACTACTCAGTGAGGCAAAATCACATTTATTTTAAACAATACCAATTACTTTTATATTAGAAAGTTCAAGATTTTCTCGGTTTATAGGAGCTAGACTGTGGGAGAGATTAAAAAAATTAGTCTTTTTTGTATTATTAATCAACCTTCGCCTTTTTATCAAGATGAGGAAAGTCAAGAGTTTTTGCTTTACTATAATGATATCCAGTATTTTACTAAAAAAAAAATAAAACAAATCTTTCTACTAGTTTTTACAATTAAGATGAGAAAAAGTATTACCTGATGAAAAGAAAAAAGTTATGACCTTTGAAACAAAACCTCACAAGGGAATTGAGTACATGTGAATGTAATGTTTCCTTTTTTTTATTTAAGTATAGTTGATATTATAAAAGTATCATAACTTGATGTGGGAGTGTCTTAAAACAAAGGGAGTCTCCAATAATTGCTTCTAAATGGGGAAAATAGATGCAAGTGAGAGAATGAGAGGTGAAAAAGGGACAATGCAAGGATTCAATTGATTCATTTGGGATTCTCTCACTAAATGTATTGGTTAGAGAGAATAATCAATTACTTAGTTGAGTTGAGATTATCATCAATAACCAGAGAGGCATATCCTCTTTGCTTTTATTAGCTTCCTCTCTTTTTTTTGTGTGGGAGTGTCCTGTTAGGCTGTTCATCTCAATAATTCCAGTTTACATATAAACTTGTGGTGCACAGAAGCACCAATCCCATCATTGTTCAACATGTATCTGTTTTACCAATATTCAAATCACTTTTCTAAACTAAATAAAGAAGCATCCTATTTATGGGCCAGCAAAAGTTAGTTTAGGGTCCCTCTCCTGTTGAATGCTACTACTTGTTAAAAACTCAGCTCTATGGTTAAAATTTGAAATATTCTCTACTCATCCTCTTGCTAATAATATTCAATTATTATTTCTAAGTAACGGACTAAACTAATTTTAAAATATGTGGTTATCCTCATCAATATAAATATATTCTCTAAAATTTAAAATTGAGAACTAGAACAATCTGGCATAACCTTGCATGCTAGACTAATTATGTTTTGGTCATCATGTAAGTAGGGTATTGATTATATTTTTTTTAAGATTACCCTTATTTAAAATTTTATTAATTATATTTTTATTACTTCTTGGATGTATTTCATGATATTAAATATGATTATACTTGAAAATTTAATTAGCTTTTAGAACAAGTTAATTAGTGACTATAATTATCACCTTTCCTTAATTTTAATGACTTGATTAAAACTTAAAAGTATTTTATAATAAAAACCTAAGAGTATAATACTTTCTCCATAAATGTTTAGAAGGCTAATAAATAGCATAAATGTTTACAAAATCAAATGGTATTTTGCTAAAATATCTGTATTTATTCTAAAATAATTATTCATCATTAATAAATAATTTTGATTTATTGAAGGGTAAAATTTCCAATGTAATAATTGATGCTTTATTAAAAAGCCTAAAGCGACCATTATTTTAAAACAAAGTCAAATCTTTAAAATGAAAATTATTTAAAACAAAGTGTGTTACGAAGGATTGACGTAAACCTTAAAAAAAAAAAAAAAGTTATCGATGGCAAAAAGTTAGTGGATGCTACAATATTTAGTGCATATGATATTGAGTAATTATTAATATTTGAACTTTAAAATCGTATTATTATTTACTCTTGCTATCCCTTACTCAAATCAAAATAATTAATACTGAAAACTGGTCCAATGAAATGAATTAAAAAATAAAAAAGTGATTAACATTATTTTCAACATTTTAAGCACATAACTAATGAAACTTGACAAAATAATCCTATTGATTTTAGGACTTACAATCTTGCATGATAAAAAAAAAAATAAGAGAAAATTATAATAAGGTCCCACGTAAGAAAGTTAATTATTTTAAAGTCCTAATTATAATTAAGGAGCTAACAATGACAAATTTTAGTATAATAATTGATAATAAGATTATGTTATTTGAGATTTTTTTTATAATTAACTCCTTTATTTATAATTCCTAAAAAAAGTAAGAATTAAACAATAAGATATAGGTTTTCTGAATTTAACTAGAGATTAATTTTTCCGTCATAATTATTTACTTAACAAGAGACTGAATTTGAATCTGACAAAAATATTCTCAATTATTTTGATTTAACCATTGTTAGCTGTATTTTCTCCTTTAATTTTGGTGGTGCTCTCTTCTCAAGCACACAGTCCGTTTTTTAGTGAAATTTTTTTTTTCCATCAATCACACATCCTTTTTATATTTCCTTTTTTTAATCATTCTTTACTTTATTTTTTTTCTTTTTCATAATTAGCACGCAAGCACCCCTTCAAATAGGCAAAAGCAAGCACAATAGAGCTTTAAAGTTCTTTACATGATTTAGTCACCCAAAAACAAAAAAAGGTTCTTTACATGATTTCATTTTAATCATTTACTTTTTAATATATTTTGATAAAACTTAATTAATCATATTTACTTTTATACCCATATTAAAATTTTCCTTTCACTCATTAGTAAAATTTATTTGCATAACAATATTATAATAAGATATGGAACCTGAATGATGTTAAAAAAAATTAAATGAAAAATAGCCTTTTGTCTCCCATTGAAAAAGTAAAAAGAAAAAGGGAAATTAAAGCCCCACAACTCGCACGCCATTTCTCTTCCACCTTTTCTTTTTCATCTTCCCATGTTGGGTCATTGATTGGTTTTCGAATGCCCATACAATAACCTTCAATGTATTCACTACTGGATTAAGTAGCTAATCAATTTTTTGGGGAACGAATCTTATCTAAATATTCTCAATCCCAAAGCGTAACAATGGAATTTTTTTGTTAATATTAACCTACAGAAATTCTATTCATTTCTTCTTCTGGTTATATAAACTGTGGAAATTAAATATGAAAATTGATTTGAATGGTTCAATTGTTTTTAAAAATAAAAAAGAGAAATAGTGCCAACAAGTCATTGATTAAGATAGTAAGTGATATTATCTCTGTAAAGATAAAAACACAAATTCAAATCGAGAAACAAAAAATTTTCTCATCCCTTCTCTTCTCTTACCTTCCAAATCCTTTATATCAAA
Organism: Leucaena leucocephala; assembly: GCA_037074615.1. Classification (NCBI taxonomy): domain Eukaryota; kingdom Viridiplantae; phylum Streptophyta; class Magnoliopsida; order Fabales; family Fabaceae; genus Leucaena; species Leucaena leucocephala. The sequence continues at coordinate 14,827,204 of CM073550.1, forward strand.
AAGCCCATCAATTACATGGATCATACAGTATATTATTATACTGTACTAACATTTTAACAATTAAATATTTAAATATATTATTAAGGAAAGTCTCAAAAACATCATGGGTTTAACAGGCCCCTAAAAGTATCAACATGATTACAACAACACAGTAGCCGTTACCCTAAAGAACCTATTGTGCCGAAAAGTTCTACCTTCAAGCCTTTAACTGCAGCAAATGATCCAGCCAAGTACAGAGGTCAGAGGAGTTGTAGGAACAAAATGAAACCAACATCATCAATATTTTTTTACAATGGCCCAAAAAAATTACTTTCTGACATCATCTGAGGTTGATGTTTATACTGAAGAGATGAAATTAATAGAGGTGAGGAGTGTGCAAAAGTCATTTTGACACAAGGTTGGGTCAAAAGCTTCAATGCCATCATCTTGTCACCAGAATTATTTTGGACCCATCATTGTCAAGCACAATTATCTTCGTTCTTCTTCATCTCCACAATGGGATCTTCATGATTATCCACTCAACTATTTGATTCCATCAAGCGTGCCTCTACCAACATACAATTAAAAAAGTTTCCAACATTTTTTTAACATGTCCAAAAAATCAAGAGCTTCTGATTCTCCATACAGTCAGCAAAAAACAACAATTGCTCGTCTCCGCCAACTGACAATTCTTCCTTGCAGAAGTATTCTCTACAGTTACAAGGTGAACACAAAAAAGGTAAATGCAACAAGAAACACATAAATTGCATGTTTAAGAAAGCTCCATCTTTGACATGACAGTTTCTTTTGCAGGGGTAAGCAACATTGGCAACTAAATTGAGTGGTCATGCTTCAGTTGATTGTTAGCACTGCATGTGCGGGTATGTATGTTGGCAACAAGGACCACACAAATTGCATATCTGAGACAGCTCCATCTTTGAGATGAAGCACATTTTAATAAATAGAATTTTAAATAAAAAGGTTATAGCTATATTTTCATTCCTATCGGCAACTGATTTGAGTGGGGGCTCATGTTTCAGTTTATCGTTAGCCATTGTCTTCCTAAGGAAAACAGGCAAGATCCCATGAGAACAAGAAATGATCACTATTGTCCATGATCAGAGAATATAGCCTGCTATATTTTACTAGTATTTTATATCAATGACACGTTGATCACGAGGCTTGACAGAATAAGGATCAGCAGTGCATTAATGCAGGAAGATGCGTTCTATCGGTGGGGAAAAAAGAAAAAAGAAGCATCAACAGTATGTGATTCAAGGATCAATGATTCGCTCGTGGAGCTAATTTGGAAAGGATTAATATTAGAATGGTAACATCTACCTGTATGGCACTCTTAAGGAAGCCTCCAAAGCACATCTCCATGTGAGTGTAGCTTGTTACACTTGACCTGAAGACTTCTTCACCCAAGTCAGGCCTTTATAGACCCAAATTCATTGTCTACATTCTTTGCAAGGGGAATGTATGAATCTAAATAAAGCATCGTTGTTCTTATGATAGGCACCATCATGCTTATTACTTAACGTTTGCACCAAGTAACTTTGAGAGATCTTTCAACAGTTCAATAAAGGGCATCCCCTCCCAATTAATTCATCTTCAATACGGGAAACTGCATAGCAGAGAAAAACCTTTCAACATTGATCCATAAGAAATAGCAGTAACATTACATAAGAACAACTATAAAGAATCAAGACATAATTTATCAGAATTAAGGAGGTTAAATGCATGACCAAATGTGTATAATTATTGTATGTGAAAGCCTTACTAAAGAATATGGAATATCAACAAAGTAAAATGATAAAGCAAAAATACATATATGTAGAGTTTGAGCTTCAACCAACAATTAACTTGACAAATGTGTCCCATTCTGCGTCATCATACATCCACGCTCAACAAATATTAACATGAGGTTTTCAGCCTCTACCAACATACCATCCGTTGTCAGCTTCTTGCACACTTTCTCACACAACTTAAGCTCAGGATTCAAATTGCGGCTAAACATTCTAGTAGGCACCTTATATGCTGACAGAACCGTCCCTGTACCCAGATAGCTTTCCATCAGAACATGGCACGTATTAGCATCAAGTTTTGAAGCAGTTCTCAAGACCTTCCCTAAAAAGTCTGTTGAGAATCACAAATATTTAAGTTGTAGATCCAGTTTGAGGGGGAGTGTTGAGATGTTATAGTTTAGAATTAATTATTAATTAATTAATATTATATTTTATTAGTTTAATTAATTATCTAACTTTAGATTTAGATATTATTCAGGATCAGATTTGAATATTAAATTATCATATCTTAGAAGAATAAATCTGAGATATTAGGATTATGATAGATTTTAGATTTATTTTATTAATTTATATTTTTACCTATATAAAGGCCTATTTATATTCTTATTCATTCAAGGATTAATAATATTTTGAGGCTTTTTCCCTCTACTTTCAATCCTTCAAATTTCCACATGGTATCAGAGCCTGAAGAAGAAGAAGAAAAATATCAAGCCTGAAGAGAAGGCACACCTTTAAGTGAGGTTAGATTAATGTGTAAACCCAAGTGGGTTACAATGGAAGAGGATAACTTGGGTCTCTTCCCACAAAATCTCATAAGTTATGGGATTAGTTTATCTACCTCAAGTGAGGTTAGATTAATGTGTAAACCCAAGTGGCTTATAATAGAAGAGGATAACTTGGGTCTCTTCTCACAAAATCTCATAGGTTATGGGATTAGTTCATCTCCCTCACGTGAGGTTAGATTAGTGTATAAACCCAAGTGGGTTACCATGATTCTGTGACTGTGAGCATGTTGCTCTTGAATAATACATATGATGGAAGATCATAACTTTGATCTTTTTCCACAAATTCTCATAGGTTATGAGATTAGTACATATAATTCTTTATCAAATTTTTTTTTTTGCAAGTATTCTTGTTAAGCCTCTAACATGGAAGTTCTTCGTCAAGTTCGTAACTTTATCTTAAAATACAGATTCAAGATCCAATCAACTTCAGTTCAGTAGTCACTATTGGTTTAAAGATTCAAAGTTCTGGTTCTTTTATAATGATGTTGCTCATATCCAAGCTGCCTCCCAGCTTAAGGGGGAGTATTGAGAATCACAAATATTTAAGCTGTAGATCCAACTTAAGGGGGAGTGTTGAGATGTTATAGTTTAGAATTAATTATTAATTAATTAATATTATATTTTGTTAGTTTAATTAATTATCTAACTTTAGATTTAGATATTATTCAGGATCATATTTGAATATTAAATTATCATATCTTAGAAGAATAAATCTGAGATATTAGGATTATGATAGATTTTAGATTTATTTTATTAGTTTATATTTTTGCCTATATAAAAGCCTATTTGTATTCTTATTCATTCAAGGATTAATAATATTTTGAGACTTTTTCCCTCTACTTTCAATCCTTCAAATTTCCACAAAGTCTATCAGCTTCCTCAAGGTTTCCAAAATCACAGAGCTTCTCAATAACCTGATTGTATGCCATTCTGAATGCTTTCCTGGCAAGCATTTTATCCAATAATTTCAACAAATCCTCCACTCTACCCTATTGACAGTACCGGTGGATGACTGTCCTATATGTTACAGGAGTAGGAACCAAACCTCTGTTAAGCATTTTCATGATTAGTTCAGAACCCTCTTCCAATCTACCTTTCTTCCCAAACGCCTCAAATAGTGCCGTATATGTGACTGCACCAGGATGTTTGTTGCTTAAATGCATGCCATCAAACGAAGACAAAGCAGCATCCAAGTCACCCATCAAACAAAACCATTAATGACAGCAGTAAAGTTGACGACATTAATGGCACTTCCCTTATTCAGACATTCTTCCATAATTTTTTTCCTGTTATTTTCCCATCTTGACATAGAGACTGAAGAAGCAAGTTGAGTTCAACCGGTGTTGAGAAAAAACCCCTTGTAACCATTTCCCTGACCAGATCATAGACCTCAGATGATTTCCCCTCCCTGCGTGGCCCATGCATGACAACACTATAAGTGACAGCATTTGGGCTCCACCACTGCTCTTCACTGGCATTTATCATTTCTCTTGCCTCAACTGACATTCCACTGTGACAGAGGTCATTCAACAGAGCAGTATAGGATACAATATTTGGCTTACACCCATGTTTGTGCATCTGCTGTATAATCCTTTTAGCTTCATCTAAATTTCCCGTACGAAAAAATCCATCAATAATATCAGTATATGTCATTGCATCAGGTATACAGCCCTGTACATACATATTATTCACTAAATTATTTGCCTCACCCATCCTGTCATTCTTGCAAAAGGAGCGAATTATTGCGCTATACCCAACCTTATCAGCGCGAAAACCTTTCTCTTCTGCTTCCTTTAGAAAAATAAGAGCATCATCTGCATGTCCATGCTTTGAAAGTACATGGATAAGAGTATTATATGCAACCTGATCTGATGTTAATTTACTATCCCTAACCACATTCTCCATTAACTGCTTCCGTTCTTCAATTCTTTTCTCCTTAACAGAAGAAAGCCATCACAATATAGCAACTAATTTTATTAGGCATGCATCCCTTAGATGGCATTTTCGCAATAAGCTCCATTGCACCCTCAATTTGATTTAAATAACAGAACCCTTTAATCAAGCAGTTGTAAGTAACAGAATTAAGTTTGATTCCTATTAGTTGCATTCTTTCCAAGAACCTCAGTGCCTTTTTCAACTTCTTCCCTTTCACCGAGACGTAGATAGCAGTGTTACATATAGACAAATTAGGGTCAACACCAGATTTCTGAATCAAGGTCAAAATTTGAAGGGCATTCCTTAACATGCCCGCACGACTATATGAGACCATCACATAACCAAAAGCTTCGGGTGAACCCTCAATTCCCCTACGGGTCATTAGCCAAAGAATTCGGCTGGCACCTTCACACAGTTTAGTCTTGCTAGGTACTTCTAGCATCGTATAGTAGACCACAATGTGATGTCGATAACACCATTGCCGATCAGCCCAATAGAATAAATTCAAAGCTACACGCTCGTCATCGTATACATATTAAATTTGTATCTACAATATAGGGTAGATGAATTTGTGATCCAGAGTTATGCTGTTGACTTCTAAAGCTGTTAAGGTTAAACTTGGAGTAGAAGTAACCATGGTTAATTTATTTGACATGCTTGCATTAGATTATAAGAATCTCAAATATGTTTTAGAAAAATGTTTGTGAAAGAATTATACATGTTTTCGAAAAATCAGTGAAGAGAGAAATATGTTAATCTATGCACTAGTTGTTAATGTCAAATATATTTGTTAGAATAACGTATTGTACTATTGTTGATAATATTATGAAATTTATCTTTATATGTTTGGGGTTCTTTGTATTGGGTTGTGATGGAGATTTTGTGGTGATAAAAAGACAGGTAGCCTAGTGAAAGAGCGGGAGGCTTAGGTGTTGATAGCCTAGTGTATGTATGTCTTTAGTTTTTGTGTGCCATTGTTATTACTATCTAGAGATCATCACTTATTTAGATTATGTTTCCATTGACTGGACTAGTGTTGTTAGCTGGCTAGAGGCTATAGGATTATGCATAACGCTTTTTTGTGGATCCACCCTTGTGATTAATGGCTATATCATAGGATTATTCAATATAATATTGTAATGAGTTATGTACAGATAAAAATACTGTAATAGACTTGTGGGCAGGTATAATACCTTTAATAACTATTGTGCCCTAAGTCCTAATGCCAGTATTTATTGTATTAGATTTATGGGCTAAGCTTGAGCCTCTTTGTTTGTTTATTTTGTGCCATAAATTCTAATATACTATTGTAATAATTAGATGTAATTTGTTGATGTGATAAGCTTTTATACCCATGGTACACATTGTATTCTTCCTCTGATTTTTTTCCTATCGTGGATAGAATTTGTTTAGAAACTGAGAATATTTTCTAATTTCAATAAAAGTTTTGTCTCTTTTTTTACTATAATAGTAGCTAAAGATATATATCTTTATTCTTTTCTATCATGTTAGCCTTTATGAAGTAATTTGTTTACTATTTATTTAATCATGATAGTGTTTTTCATAGGTAAAGTTATATTTTTCTATCATGGTTAATGTGTTGAAATAGTTGATTGGTTCTTTTAACTACAATAATAATTTTGATAGTTAATGATACTATTTTTCTAATATGGTTAACCATTTTTAATTGTAGTTATTTTCTTTTTTATTATAGTAGTATTTTAAGTAATTTTTTTCCTTTTTTACTATAGTAAGGTTGTTGATTTTGATTAAGTTGTTAATTGTTTGTATTAAGAAAATGAATGTTACACCCTTAGTATCACTCAACTTAAAGAGTTTAGTCAGGTTATAGCTCTATCAATTTATTTTTATGTGTTGAACCTCTAGCAGCTCAACGTTCTACAATTACTCTAAAAGTATGTTTGGTATCATAAAAATAGAAGTAAGGAAGAGGAACTAAAAGTATAATAAAATATTTTTCTTCTTTAATATAATAGAAATTATTTCCCCTTATATTTCTATTTTTAATATTTTATATTATTTTAGTTATATAAAAAATTAGAAAATAAGATAGGAAGAGTGAAAATAAAATATTTTAAACTATTTTATACTAAATTATAAAAAATATGTATATTAATTATATAATTATTTTTAACCTATTAAATAAATTTTTAAAATTTATTTTTAAACTAACTTTATTTCTATTTTTATTTTTATAAATAAAAAAAATTCCTACCAAATGTCTGCCGTGTACCAGAACCGGACGACAGAGTACAGAAAAGTCAGTGGAAAGAAGTTCAGCCGGTCAGACCCAGCCTTAACGATGGAAATGCTGTTGGCTCGTTTTTGTGAAATAAGGGCCATTGCATTTCTTTTATAGGGCCTTTGGAATATTGGACTTTTTGCTAACTAGGCCTTTCGATTGGGTTAACAATCCCGCAAAGACGGGCCTAAATAGGGATTTTAGCCATTTAAAAAGAAATAAATAGTTGTATCATTGTATCAACAAAAAAAAAATAGTTGTATCAAAAAACAAAAAAGAGATAAATAGACCATTTTTTGGGTACAAATTTTCTAGTAAATTAAATTTTGGATATAAAAATGTAAAGCTTATAGTAAATTAAACTAAATTATGAATAGTATAATTCATTTGGTATTGAGAAATTTATCATATTTTTTCAATGGGAAAGCTTAAGTTGATTTACTTACTTCCATTAAATCAAATTTTCAAATTAAATCTTGTCGTGTGTGTTTATAATTAATAATGGTCCAACGTAATTTTGAATAATATAAACTTTTATTATTAAAAGAAGTGTGCATGAAATGATTAGAAAATTGTATCTGACAGACATAGTGCCTATTTGGATAAAAATAAAATCTTAGTTTTAAAATAATTTTTAATCTAAATTTTAATTTGAGAAAAATTTAAAATAAATAGTTATATTTGTCCAAAATAACTTATTGACCAAACTATAATTTTAAATAAAATTTTATGAATAGTTTATAGAATAAGAAAATAGTTTATAGACTGTTTAATTACAATTTTACTTATATTTTTATATTATCACTCATTCTCCATAATCAGTGCATCACCTCCTTCTTTCTCAGCTATTGTGGTTTGTCCATATTATCATGACTTGTTGCAGTGGGTCTTCTTATTCGCTTATCTCCAAATCACTATGGTCGTCACATGGGTTGCTCTCAATCAAATGTTGAGACTGGAGTAACGTCTTCTTCCTCTATCTTTATTTTTTCTTCTTCCTCTATTAATGCTTCCCGTTATCTTCCTCTATCTTCATCTTCTAAATTAATCTATTGTTGCCACCATGATAAGATGGAAGAGAATATGAGAGTTCTCCATAAATGTGATTGAACAAGAGGATAATAGTTTTTTTTTTCAATCTCATACCCTTTTCTAGTAATTTATCAATCATAAATTTTTTTAATAATAATTATTTAAACCCTCACTTATTTAAAATATTTTTTTTCATAAACTCTTCTCTAAAACTTATTTTTTTAAAAATTGTCTACAATTATTTTTTAAAAAAAATTTATCTAAACGAGCACATAAACAAACTGGTAAGAGATCTTAACTAACCTTTTGGATTGAATGGGCCTTAGATTAACATGGTAGGACAAAGACAACTATTTGTTTTTTTAACTGCCTCTTATCTTCTTGACCATAAACTAGGATCCACAGGATTTTAAAGTCTTTATCTTATAATTCAGTAGTATAAAAATTTCTCTTTAAATAAAAAATTAAAAATTCAATTTCACTTGAAGTTTTATAATTTTATAATTTTATAATTTAGTTGTATATACTATATCCATTAAGTAAAAAAAAAAAAAAAGGGCATCACCTTCTTTTGGGATGCATATTATTCATATTTATTATAAGCGTTCAAATCACTTTTAATTAGATATAATAATATTTAAATCTATATGATAATGTTGGATATCAAATAATCGGATAATTAATTATAATAACTAAAAACGCTTGGGAGGGAGGGGGGGATGTTGTAGTTTAATTATGATTGTGCAATTAAATCTTGGAAGCGGCAATAATCAAAAGTAGGCAATGATTCCAATCACATGGGACTAGTCTGATTAGTTGAAGCACTAATAATGCATAATCAATCAAGTGCCGCACACTTGGGGGCACTTCTTCTACGATCTTTGGTCTTTCTCCTCTTTTAAAAAGTATCTTTTTATTATTCCCATTAAAAGGTGAACCCCTTTGCTTTAATTTAGATTCTAAATTTTCCTCCCCGTAGACTAGCCACATTAACTGATTCTCACATATCAGAATATTAACCCCCTACTTTTTCTTTTATTTTTTTTGATTTTTTTTAAATATTTTTAAATTCTTAAAATATTAATAAAAATTTTAATATCATATTAATGTAATAAAAAATTATTAATATTATACTTTTAAAAATTCATATTTTTTTATAAAAATTCTCAAATTTTATAATTATAAATCTAAATAAATATTAATATAATATTAATCAATTATAATATATCAATACATATCAATAAATAAGTAAATATTTTTATTAATATTCTATAATAGAAATATTCAAAATAATATTTATATAAAATAAATAATAATATTAATATTTTTTTTAAAAAAATAACTAACCCATTTTTAATCAAGCTAATCTATCATAAAAGTTAGTCCAAACCCTTTTACTAGAAATCCACTTACTCAATTTTTTTTTTATATTAGAAAGAAAAATAGAGAAACAAGCTAGAGATTGTTGGTGTTAAAAAAAAAAAGCAATTCATCAACCTCCTTTCTACAAATATTGTTTAGTAGGATATAATTAGCATGTTGTGGCTAGCCTTTTCCGCTATCACAACTAAACTAGTTTAATCGTCCTTCTCATTAAAATTATAGGAGAAAAACAATCGAATTATGGACAAAATATTTGCTTGGAGAGCTTTATGTTCATACAAGTCAACTTTCAAAAACTGATTGGTATATCTTAAAAAAAATCAGAATATTCAAATAAAATTTGAAGAATTCCAGTTATATATTTATATATATATATGGTGCACATAATGTGAGAAATTACACCTAATCTAAACACAAAAAAATAATAATCTTCTAGTGCTTAATATAAGATATACTTAATTATTTTAAATAAAAAAAATTAATTAAATTAATTAATATGAGGTATTTTGTTTAAAATAACATAATAATCTTATTTAACTTTATATTTATTTTTCTTATTTGATTGATGTGTGAGAGAGTATCGATAATTTAAAAAAAATTATATTTATAACTAAAATAAATTTATAAATATATTATTCTATTTAGTCAAATTTCAGAGGTTGTTACTAAAATATCACTGCCAACGTTTGGCGTAAATATTAATAAATACAGCCAATCGTGCGGTCCCATTCAGCATCATTCTTTGACCACATCAAATCTCGTGGTTTGAATTAGGGGTGTTCATGGTGCCCAGTGGCCCGGTCCGCCCGCCCGAGCCCGGTAAAAAATCGCCCGGCCCGGCCCTAAAAAAAGTGCCCAAAATATATTTAGGCAGGGCCGGGCCGGGCCAGTTGTCGGGCCGGGCCGGGCACCGGGCAGGGCATGCTGCCCTGCCCATTTGGCCCGGCCCTATATATATATATATTTATTATTTTTTTAATTTTTTTTTAACTTATTTTATTTGTAATTTTACACTTTTCACTTTAACTAGCAACTCTCCTTGCTCATTTTTAAAATATTAAATATAACTTTTATATTTATGTAGATACCAAAGTTGCTCCTCTGCTTTACTTGCCAAGTATTCAATTTTTTGTGTTGCAATAACGCTACAAATATCCGACCTCTATATATTTTAATATTTCTTTTTTATATATGTAATAGACTTTGAGACTTTAATTACTATTTTTTTGATACCTTATTCTTAGTGAATTATATATATTATTTAACTCTTAAAAATATAAATATGATATTATTTTATAAGTTCATGGTAGCAGATTTTTTTCTCACAATATGAGCAGGACATCACTATTTGGGCATGCCCAGCCCGCCCATGCCCAGCCCGCATATGCCCAGCCCGAATTGGTTAGGGCTTTTACCGGGCAGGGCCGGGCATCGGGCTGCAAAATGCAGCCCATGGTTTTTCCGGGCAGGGCACCGGGCAGGGGGACTGCCCTGCCCAACCCAGCCCATGCACACCCCTAGTTTGAATACAATCTCCCTGCCATAACTCTATAACTTTTCATAAAGGCATGAGGAGGAGATTATAGATTTAATCTAATTTATAATTTCATAATTTTTTTAAAAAAACACACACTCCTTAATACTAATAAAATATTAGCAACAAAAAAACTTTATAATATAAAAATTTAAAAACTAGATGACGAGAAGTATCATTAATCTATATTTAAAAAAAAAGTAATGAAGAATGCCTTCAAAGCTGTATCAACAACAACCAGTTTAGATTTTCCTTTTTTCAGTTGCCATGTGTTTAGGTAGTTTCAATACTTATTCTTTTTAAACGTGATCTAAATAAAGAAAATTGTCATTTTGAACATTACGATCAAACTTAATCCGAATTATCATTAATAATATTATTTGGATATTATTGTGATTAAGAAGCCTTATGGGGGGGAATTGAAAGAGCAATATTAGGAACAAGGGGGGCACGTGGGAGGTGGTCAAATAAGGAGGCATGGATTCAAAGGAGAGAAGAGAGACTAGTCAAAGCCATAATAAGCAAACAAGCAAGTGACACGTCATGCTACAGAACACAGCGCCCCGTGAGCCGTGACAATGGAAACATGCCATGTGATTTGTGAAACAAATTAGAAACATTTTCCTTACTAATTACTCCTCACTTAATTATTCTATAATAATTAAAAAAAAAAAGAAAAAGAATGTTTCTTGGGCCCATCAAATTCTCATATTTCTACAGTCACCAAATATTTGTAGGGTCTAGGCAGGGACCATACCAATCAATATATTAATTACTACCCTTTTAATAATACTTCTACCACTTGATCATGCTTCCTTCAATAATGTGACAAGTCTTGATTACATGAATATTACAATCGTAATAAATTTTATCTCAAGAAATAAGGTTAATTATATAAATCACATTATAATTAAAAATTTTAATATATTATTAATTAAAAATTATAATAATTTTATTAAATATTTGTTATGCTTTTTTAGATGATTGATTTTATATTGTATGTGACTTCTATAGATATTTTTTACACTTGTTTAAACTATTACTAACTATCTTTTATTATTATCTTTTTAAGTTGTAATATGGTACTTTGATAAAATTTCTCCTTAAATTTATTAAATACCTTCTTATTACAAATAACTCAAATAATCTTTTTTTTTATTTTTTTTTATTTTTTGAACAAACATTGTGAATGAAAAATGTTACTTTGCAAAGGAATGGTTACTCATATATAGTTGGACTCATTGAGATATAAATTAGTTAGTGGCAGCGGAGTCTTAGATAATTATATCAAATTGGTTAATTTAGAGAAATGGGAGGCTATGATCGACTTAGATCGAATGGAGGCTGAATGATTATTTATATACAGCCTAGAAAATAGTGGATATTAATTAATGATCAAGCAAATCACTTGATGATTGCACACGTTACGTTTCATCACTAATCTAGACTTTTTAGTTTATATGATGGGTTATTAAAAGTTATGTTTTGTTATTATTACACATTATAATCTTCGACTTAATTAATCTGTACATTAATTAATCAATACTCTAACTTTTTCAGGGGCATTCATATTTTGTCAATGTTGACAGCTTACCACAACTGAAATATATTAATATATATATATATATATATATATATATTACTATAATCAAGCTGTTAATAGTATAGCTTAATTACTTCATATATTGGTAACTACTAATAAATAGTACTCCTTTGAGATATAATTCAAAAGTTGATATATGTCATAAATATAAAATTTATTTTATATATTTATCTATATTTTTTTAAAAATTATCTTTATTGATCTCCCTAAACAATAATAAAATAAGGAATGGAGGGAGGGGAAATCATGAAGATAATTAGGATATTTTAAAAAAAATATTATATTAATTAATTGAATTAACTTTATTAATCTAATTAAATTAATTAAATAAATTTTATATTAAAAATTTAAATTTCTCTCAAATAATTGTTTTTTTTGTCTCTTGAAAAAAATAATTTCAATATTTTTTTGTCAGTGTATATTTTACTAATATTTTGATTTGTTTTAAACTCAGTGCCTATTCAATTTATTTGTCTGATTGTTTATTTTTTATCTTTATTATTCTCCTCCATCGTCTCCATTCTCCTTGCTCAGGCATCTCTGCCGGATCTTGATTATAAACAATTATTGTAACATAGTCCACCTGCTATTTTTAATATAAAATTTAATTAAAATTTAATTTTAATTTTATATATTAGATATTTTTATTATATTTATATATTTTTTATAAATTATCTCTATTGATTTTTTTAATAATAATTAAAGACAAATATCCCTATTAACCCTTAATTTAATATGGACATGACATATATATTGGATAAGTTGATTAGAAGTCAACAAAATACTAAATTAATAATCTACAGGAAATCGATTATTCAATTTGTTTACAGTAGTAAAATAAAATTCAAAAGTAGATGAAGCAGGTAAAGTGGGATTAGGTGAAGAAGATTAATGAGTAGTGGGTGAGTAGTAAATAGTAATTAATAGTAAATAATTCATGACCGAGTCACCCTTCCAAAATAATTGTAATATGTTGGTCCCTTCAAAATTTGTTCTTAAATTATTAATTAGCTTTTTTATTATTTTATATTTAATTAATATTTCAATCTATTTTATATTAATATTTAATAAAAATCATGAATTAGGGGTATTCAAAGTTAAGATTATTAAATTGCTAAAATTTACTATAATATAAAATATTTTAAATGTGTGTAGAAAATCAACGTGCTATAAAGAGTGCTTTTATGTTGTCTTATTATATGGAAAAGTGTAAAATAGGAAATGAAAGGTAAAGTCACATTATAGAATTCTGGACACTCTGACACTATTCTATTCACTCACATTCACTTTCTCCCATTCCCATCTTTATTTAATTTAATTTAAATATAAAAATATATTCAACATCTCATATTAATTTTTAAAAAAATATTTAATATTAAATATTTAAATTATTATAATTTTATTAATTTATTAATAAAAATAATTTTTTCTGCCTAACACATAACTTTTTTATTTTTATGTATTATTATTTAAAAAATTATATATATAATATTATTTTAATAAATTATATTAAATAAATTATAAAATTTATCAATCTTCACATATAATTTTTATACAATATTAATTTTAAAATTTATTTAATATTTTTTAAATAATATAACACATATATTATTTTTAAAAAATAATATATTTAAATAAAAAAATTGAGTGATATAGATAAAATATAAATTTATATTTATATTAATAAAATTTAAATTAATTTAAATATTTTAGATTATTAATTATATATAATTAATTTTAGATATTAAATGTATATTTATTCTTAATTTAATAATTTTTTTAAAATTATATATAATTATAATTATAAGTAAAATTCAAAAGGAGGTTAAATAGAAAAACAAAAAACTCGGGGGAATGAAAATGAAAGCGTGAGTGGGTGTGTATCTTTCTCCCATACCATGTCAGGAGTATCTTTGACTAGTGACATCATTTTTTTCTTCTTTTCATATTATATTATAATAATATTAATTAATTAATTTTAATGATAATAAATAAAAGAAAATCGTGAATTCCTCGTCGTCCAAGTCTTGTCCTCATTGGCCGACCAATTATAATTATATTCAATAATATTCATCACACTCAAAACTCAAAAGCTGTGTGAAACCCACACTCCACTCCGAGATTATCGCAATAAATAATATACACTTTATAAATATAAAATAAAAAAAGATAAAATACTAGTAGTACTAAGGATGACAATATAAAATAAATTATAAATATAAAATAATATATACTACTAGTCTATCACTAAGGATGATAATTCACTCCGACTCCTCCTTCTTTAGGTTTGCCAACCTCCATTGTTTGAATAAACCGAATTTTGGGATTAATTTTGAAAACAAGCATTTATAGATGTCTCCTTATAAATAGTTTGAAGAAATTTTCTAGTGAACGCTTGATTAAATGGAAATATAAGATTTTAATAACTTGGATTTAAAAAAAAAAAGTAAAGAAGCGGGGGTTAATATTTTTTTGTTAATTTTTTACTCTTTTATTTTATATATTTTGTTTAGTGAAATTTTATAATCTCACTTATCCATTTTTTTTTTTTAAATCACACACATTTGTTTAAGTAAATAACTCCAAATTAAATGAAGAAATTATTATAAATTTTTAAGAAAGGAATTTAATAATAAAAAAGTCATAATGACTAGAGAGTAACATAGATTTATTATACTAAAGTTTATCATTGCATATTGCCACTTTTTATAGGATATTTTGGTGATTTTACTGTTTTTTGGGGCTTTACATTATTTCTCCAAGTTACAATTCTAATGAAATAATTAAATTGTTGTTGCTTAGTTTATTTTTTAAAAAAATAAATAAATTCCCCTCTTCACCAAAAGAAAAACTTTTAAAAAGTCTATATAAATATTAGAGAAATAACTTGTTGAGTAAAATTTAAATAAAATGCACTTACTGATTATTTTATCTAAAAATTATACTTCTCAATAAGTTTGGTTAACTAGAGACCAAATAACTCCATTATTTTGCCTCTTTGCCATTTTTTTTTGGAATGGAAAAGTCATTATTATTATGATTCAATTGAGACCCACTGTGCATACCAATAGTTACTTAGAGATGGTAAAGTGAGTTAACTTGTTGGTTGTAAATTAGCGTATCACAATTTATAAGTTAAATGAGAGGTTGTGTAGCTCGACTTAAAATAGATTAGTAAAATATCAGCTCAAGTCTTATATTTTTTAAAATATTTTTAAAAAATTAATTTTAAATTTTAAAATATTAATGAAAAATATCTAATATCATATTAGGATAATAAAAAAACTGCTAATGTGTTCTCATTTTTTATAAAAAAAATAAATTTTATAACTATAAATATTAACATAATATTAATTAATTATAATATATTAACATATATTAATAAATAAATAATTATTTTTATTAATATTTGGTAATATGAATATTTAAAATAATATTTAAATAAAATAAATAGTACTAATTTAAAAAAATTGTATACTGAGAGGCAAAAGGGGTATGTTAACCTGAGTCTACCCGCCTCTTCTAAAGTAAAATAGGCTCACTTCTAAAGTTACTAAGAGGATTGGTTTTTTTTTACCACTTACTGAGTTGGAAAGTTTGAAATCCCAGCTTTTCATTATTCATGTTTCTTTCTGAAAATGTCAAAGAATTTGACTTCCCACTCAAGATTTCCTTATTCCATTCATTTTAGTAAATACCTTTTTAAATACATAAAATAACGCCAATCAATTTATAATATAAAAGCAAGACATGTGAAATTCATTCAAATTTGAACATAGTCGACTTGGGCGATGGTCAATCCTGAGTAGGTGAAACTACTCGCTCTATAATTTATTTTTCTAGTACATGCAAAGGTGGATAACAACATAAATCTTAACAAAACCAAGTAAAACAAAACTATATGTCTCAGTATATAAAAAAAAATTATATGTCTCAAAAAGGTAAATCAGGATTTACCAATAAAGAATGAGTAGATTGATATAAAGCCTAATTAGATATTTTTAGATTCTATATAAGATATATATGTTAAAAATAATAATATAAATTTTAAAATTAAAATAATTGATTGTTTGAATACTTAAAATAGTCAGTGTTCTTATAAATTTACAACAATATGTGAAAATATATAAAGATATTAATAACTCTAATTTATTCTATTTTTACTAACTTAATCTATAAGTACAATTAATAAATTTATAACCATACATCATTTTTTTATGTTCCCAACCTAATTTACAACTACAATAAAAAATTACAATAATACGTAAGGGAATCATGAAATGTGATGGGAATATGAGAAACATAAGTTGTTAATTTACTTATGTGTAGTTATAAATTTATTTATATCTATTATAAATGTATTTAAGGACACTAATGTCTTTTTACTAATAAAATTTAATTTTATTTTGGTTCAATGGGAGTGATGAAATTTCAAAATCTCTTGGGGCAAATGTAAATTAATTTTGCTTCAGTGGGCTCCCATGCCTCTTTCAACTAAATTTACTCTATTAAAAAATGTGAGATAATTTGCCTAAAAAAACATGTTAGAGATGTTTAATAACTTACCTGATATAGTTTTGTCTTTTTTCTTTTTCCTAAAAGAAAAAAAAAACTAAAATTGGCAATTCCACTGCCCACGATGACTCTGCCAAATCGATGGGGGGATGCAGGGAAACTCAACTAGGAAAGCTCTGCCTTCCTGTATTTAGATCTCTCCTCTCAACGTTATGGTCCCCACACTTCTGATTGCGTGGCGATATTAAAAGTCGGGTAGAGCATCCCCCGTACAGCACAGAGAGCAACACAATTTCACAGACACCTCTCTCTCTCTCTCTCTGCATCTCTCCCAAATAAAAATACAATAAAACCGTCCTCCATTATTCACTCTCTCTGATATGTTCATCCCCCTAAAAGCTGGGATTAATCTCTTCTTTCCTCTGATATCTTATATTTGAGAGAGATAGAGAGAGATCCAATGGAGTACGAAAGGATTGACAAAACTCAGGTATGGCATTTTCTTGCAGAATCTAGAAACGAACACCAGAGCTTCATTCTGTTTTCTTTTGAGCTTTTAATTGTCAATGGGGACTGTCTGATCTTGTTCCTTCTGGGTTCATGAAAAAATGAATCTTTATACTGTTTTCAAAACTGGGTTTCATGGAAAAATGGTGGGTGTTTGCTTGCTTGGCTCTGAGAATTTTCTGTCAAGTTTTCTGTTCTTAAGGCCTTCAGAAACAGCCAATTCTCTTTGGTTTTTCATGAGCTTCATCTTTTTAATTCCCTTCAAAAGAACTTTTTTAGCCTGATTTTAAAACAGCTTCTTTTCCTTTTTCTACTTTTTATAGCGACCAAAACAGTTGGATTTGTCATTATCGTTTGTTTTGGTGAAAGCTGAGACCCAAAAAATGAAACAAAAGGGAAAGAGAAGGGCAAAGTTTGAATTACCCCTAGTATTCTTGTTGAGGTTAAAAAAGGGTATATTTGGATGGGAAAAAGTGGTCAATTTCTGGGTTTCTCTGTTCGAGCTTTGTTGAAAGATGTGTACTTTTTTTTTTTAAATTTTGTAATTGTGTTTTACCATTTGTTCCTTCTACACTTGCAGAATGGAATAATTTCTCCTAGTAAACTCAGAATGAAGCTCATTGGGGCTCACAATCACAAGAAGAAGGATGGATCCAACTGTAATTCTTCTAGAACTTCACCTTCAAGGCTTGTTGAGGATGCTGAATTTGTTAACAGCTTACTGGCTTCAAAAAGTGATAGCCTTGATGATGAAGGTTAGATATACCAAATATATTTAACTTTGCTTACTATTGCAGAATTAATTAAAACAGATTTCCGCCAGTTTTGATATATTTCTATTTTATTTTTACATATATTCTTCCATTGTGTATATTGGAGTCCTTGTACCAGTTTATGCTGTCCGGTTCACCCTGCTTTTTTTCTCCTCCTTTTCCTTTCCCTGAAAAATTTCATGCTCCATTGAAAAGAAATAGGATTCTTCGTATTGGAACTGATTAAAACAGATTTTCAAATTTCCAAAGTGACAACCTTTCTGATGGAGTTCTTCAATTTTAGGGGATCAAAACTTATTGTTCTTTGAAAGAAGTAGGGTTCGGTATTTCATTTAGTTTCTTACATTTATTCTTCTGTCATGCATTGGACCGCTTAAAACAGTTTAAGATAGGTGTTTTCCTTTTCCTTTTACCTCCCTTCTCGTTTAAGTTGTTGGAAATTAAAAACTCATTGTTCGTTGAAAGTATGTTGGTTGTTGAATTTCATAACTAATTGAAACATATTTCCTTTCAGTTACCTCTCCCAGCTTAGAGGTACTGTCATCAAAGCCATCCAGTGATGTATTGCCGGACCAAAGACACGGTGTTCAGACTTCTTGCGAACCAAAGGAGACAATGCCAAGGGAAAATGTTGTTGACATTAGTCGTGTGAAGATGCAGCATGTTTCGAAGCATGATAGTGGCAATTCTAGCGCAATTCACCTGGTGAGGGTGACTGAAGATGAAAATCTTGATTATGACAGTAATGCTAGCTCATCGAGCTTCGAGTTTCATAAAGGAGAGAGATCGGTGAGCAATCCTATGACAAGATCCCTATTGAGACCTATCCCCTCTAAGTGGAATGATGCCGATAAATGGATAATGAGTAGGCAAAATATACAAGCGAGCTACTTAAAAAAGAATGTGGTACAAAGCCAAGCAAATCGCATGCCGGCAACAAGCATGGCGAGGGTTGCGCCAGAGTCTGTGAATTATGATCATCATAAGTTAGCAATCAGTAGATTGGCTGAAACAAAAGGAGTTGATTTCTGTCAACCAACGACTTCGAATGTCGGGTTCCAGAAATTCTCTTTTGTTCCATCCGAGGCTCATTCAGTTTCAGGCCAAGCTCATGGAAGGGTTCCTATAGTTGACTCCCTTCCCCAGAGCAAAGATTTGAAGGATGTAAATGAATTAGTTATATCCTGCTCAAGTACAGATGATCAAAAAGGTATATAAATGTGCCATATTCAAATCTCAAATTTTAAAATTTTTATTTGTTGATCTACTTCCACAATCAATCAACCCTCTTCCTTGTTGAACTCCTTGAAAGGAAGTAGCTTTGAACAAGCATGCCACACAACACGTCAAACAAGAGCATACATGTCTGCATATACATGCGCTCACGCATATACATACGCCCTTCACCTCAATAACTGAATGTAGATATGGTATGTCCTAGGATGTTTCATAATACTCCTCCAATCCTAAATGTAAGAGCTAGATAGGGAGTAGGTTTTAATCCTAAATATAAGACTTGAATATACTTTGTCTCCTATATTTACCATTTTCCCTAAACTACCCCTATTGATATTATCTTAACAATAATAATTAAATTCAAGAATAATTTAAATGCACCCATTTAAGTGATATAAGGGGTATTTTAGGGAGATAAGGTTACATTTATTACAATTAACTAATTTTTCTAGCTTAATATAGCTAAATTAGTCAAATAGTATTTGTATTAACGATTGGAGGATAATATCTTTCATAAGACCGTGTTTTGCAATTCTCGGATGAAGCATCTTGGTGACATTAACGAGTGCCATTTGGAGATCATAATGCATGTATGCTTTCTGTTATGTATGTTTTTTTTTTCATAGCTTTAGTATTTAGTATGTCGATAAGAACATTGTCTTGTTCATTTGATACAGCTATTCCTGGGATTAGATCTGTTGCCATGAGAGACATGGGAACAGAGATGACCCCCATGACCAGTCAAGAACCTTCACGAACTGCCACGCCGGTGGGGTCCATAAGTCCGATGCGTAGCCCAACTTCTTCGATACCTTCTACTCCTAGGAGGGATGCACCTGCTCCTACACCTTTTGAGAGCAAGTCTGATGAGGACTCGCAGTTTCCAGTTGGAAGCAAGAAACAGTTGTCGGAAGAAGAGATTAAGTTCAAGACAAGAAGAGAGATTGCAGCTCTAGGAATGCAGCTCGGTAAGATGAATATCGCCGCATGGGCGAGCAAAGATGAGAAGGAGAAGAACAAATCTTCTGTTCAGGACATACATCAAGAAGAACTTGAGAGAATTGAATCCGAAAAACGCGCCACTTTATGGATGGAAGCTGAAAAATCTAAACATAATGCAAGGTTACTAGAATAAACTGTATTTTATCCTTGAATTTTGAATGATATAATCATAATTTTTAGTTCATTAGGCCATTATAATCTGATATTAGATGTTAATAACGCAGATATAGGCGAGAAGAGATTAAACTTCAGGCATGGGAAAGTCAACAGAAGGCAAAATTAGAAGCAGAAATGAGGAGAATTGAGGTAGGTACTCTTTTTCATTCTCCATGCACATTGGGAACAAAAATTCCAGGAAACTTCATGTTCTTTCTGATGCTGACAAGATTAAAAAGTATTTTGAATTTTGTATGAGACATGCTAATATGCTGAGTCAACTTTGTTCCGACAATACGATGTCTGCTTAAATATATTATTCCTCCAATTCTTAATATAAAATCTAATTGTAAAGTTGATCTTAGTCTTAAATATAAGATCTATTTTCTGCTTTTATCAATTTTTTCTCAAATTGCCCCTATCAATACTCAATGAACAATAATTAAATAAGAGGGGGAGTTAAGGAAAATGATTGGAGTGTTTTAAAGAAAACATGTCATACTAAGTGTTTTAGAGAAAACATGTCATACTAACTTTCTTAATCTAATCAAATTAGTTAAATAGGTAGGACTGGAAGAGTACTGAATAACTTCTACTTTGTCACTGATGGAAACTTGATGTATTGTGTTTTAGTCCAAAGTTGAGCAAATGAGAGCCCAAGCTCATGCAAAGATAGTGAAGAAGATTGCTTTGGCAAGGCAAAGATCTGAAGAAAAGCGTGCTGCTGCCAAAGCGAGAAAGAACCGAGAAGCCGAAAGAACAGCGGCTCAAGCAGAATATATACGTCAAACGGGACGAATGCCATCTATGAATTACACTTGCTGTGGTTGGCTGTGATATATAAACCAAGGCACTGCAAGTAGAAGGAAAATGTTGCTTCTCTTTTAAATGCAGTAGATACGGGTCATTATTTTTACAGATAGCATATTCTGTTGCTACAGGTCAACTGAGTGCAAGTTGGTGCATGAAGTGAGATTAATAGAGGGAAGAGAGAGAGATGAATGCTTACAGGTCACAAAAATTTGTAAAGATGTGCTTGTGATCATAAGGTGTGAAGTGAACATTTCTTTATGTTCAGTTTGGCATTCTGTCTACAGAAATTTCTAGTCAGTTTATATCTCTTCATGTCCTTTGTATCTGAAACACTTACAAAGAGCCATTCTTTCAAAGAACACAGGCGAGCATTTTATGAGACAATTGATTATGAAAACACTTTTAATCAACTACCTTAAATGGTATTGTCGCAAATTGGAAAATACCTACAGGCTTAGGAAAGAAAAACAAATCAAGAAAACTCATAATTATATCAACTTAAAAAATAAAAGCAAATATTTCTATTATCTTTAATATATAATTTAATTAGGAAGTTAATTTTAATCTTAAATATAAGATTTATTTTTTATATTTATTAATTTTTTAAAATTATTTTTATTATATTTTTTTAATAATAATGAAGTAAGAGAAGGAGAGGGAGATTAAAGATGATTAAAGTATTTTTTGTAAAAAAAGATATTATATTTATTAATTTAATTAATATTTTTAATCTAATTAAATTAATTAAAACGGACAGCATGTCCTTAGTGGTATGGAAACATGATATACGTAGGTTGGGGGTGTTTGGCTGGTTGAACTTCATGTCTTATTCATGGCATGTTGATGGAAATTAAAGAAAGATGGATGTTCTATTTCTCTTCACTCTTAATAAGTTCTACATGCATGGCCGGTTCGGTTCAAGCCGTTGACTTTGTGCTTGCTTATACCCTTCAAATATTTTCCCATTTTGTGATGAAATTAACACTTTTAATGAAAAAAATGTGAAAATCTATAAATTGAATTTCAACGACATTAAACTCGTTAATTTATACTTCAGTCCTTAATATAATAATTAATTAATTTTTTAAAATATATTAAAGAAATCAAATAAACTAATTAATTATAACTAATATAAGAATTAATTAACTAATTTAAATATATTAAATATTATATGATATGAATTTGACTTGAAGAATTATATTTGGTTATAATTAAATAATATATTTGGCTTCATTAATTTATAATAAAGTCAACTAACTATTATATTAAGGAACTAATTTTATATTAAGGACTTACACGACACCAGAGTTAAAAATAGCTCAAATAGAAGACTGTTCAAAAATTTCCTTTACCTTTGATTTTTAACTATGGGAGGAAATGCTAAGCCAATTGCAGCTACTCATATATCCAAATACAGGGTAAAGTTTCTTTTTTTCTTAGGAGACACCAATTGCGGCCACTTATATATTCAAGGCCAGGGCAAAGTCTCATTTTCTCTTAAGTGATACCAATATTAGATAGAGCGAACTGTCAATTACCTTCAAATATAAATCTAGGCACCCAAGAGTTAGAATGCCTCCCCAAATGTCATGATTTGAACCACCACAAAGTGATATTTTCTATAAATTGAATACGCTTTAAATAGTTTTATGTTTTATCTTTTCGTCAGTTGAACCTGTAGACGATGGGTATAAATCCTAATTTCTAATATCTGAATTCCCCAATTTAACCATGAAGCCCAAAATAACCCTGTAGCTCATGAATAAATACCTTATTGACCCAATCCAAACTAGTGGACTAGTCTGGGCAGCGTTAATTAACACTTGAGTGATCCGTTGGGCTTGATTAATGGATTTGACTCTGGCTCTGCATTGCAAATGTAAAAGGGGGGGGGGGGGGGGGGTGGGGGTGGGGGGGAAGACATTGCCAAATCTGACCCAATGAATTCCCCAATGTTAGTACTGTTTACTTTTTAGTGACTTGTTTTACATCTTAAAAAAAAACTTTATAGCTTATGTTATTTTGTCAACGAAAAAGATATTTTTTTGTCATTTATATTTAGTATTGCAAACTAATGAAGATTTAATGCTTTCCAATCAAATAAGGGGTGCTTTAATTTCTTAGTATGAGTAATGAATCCATTCCATTTAACTTAATTGATAATTCTTTCTTGTTGCATCACTACTCATGCCTACAAGGCATGAAGCTATTATTAGGTTATTGAACCTACCACTAATCTAAATTCATCAAGTTCTTCTCTAAGATAAGTTCTCCCAAAAATATTTTCCTTTTTATAAAAAAAATGTCATTTATTCCATGCATGTTAAATAAGTTAGATATTTGGTAGCTGGAAAATAAATTTATAGTAGGGAAGTGCCCACCTAGGGATTGGGTAGTGGTAGGGTAGGCTTTGAGAAGAAACGATAGAGGAAGGGATAGTGCCCTCCCTTGTCATTATTCCACACTCACAAAGGGCTTCCAACTAATAGGGTAGCCCCACACCATGTACCCATTCTCTAACCTCTCTCCAACTTTCCTCCATTTTAAATGGCCGCTCCCATTTTTTTTTTAAATTTATCTTTTTGTAATATTGCAATTAAATATTTAATAAAATAAATAGCATAGATATTTAATAAAATAAATAGCATAGAAAAATGGAGGAAAAAGTCCCCCATTAATTTTTTTAGTTAGAAGAACGTAAATTAGAGTATAAGTACTATGTGTCTACAAAATTTATTAAATATTAATATTTTCTATATATAAAAATTATTACTCTCTCTAATCTCTATTAGGACCTCTTCTAAATAGCATTTTCCCCCTTTTTATAAGACATTTTAACAATTTTAATGAGTATTAAATATTTTTTCTATATATGCCATATTTATTAAAGGTTATGAAAGAGTATAAATTAATATAATTTTATAATATAATATAGTTAATAATGATAATATTAACAATTATTTAAATTTTAAGACAAATTTAATAATTCTCATTATTTTTATTGGTATATATGAATTAGTAAAATGTTGTTATAATAAGAACAGGAGGGACAATGTTCTTCTCATTAATAAAAAAATTAATGGGAAGTTTTCCTCAATTTTCCCAAATGTTTTTTTGTGTGGATATTTATTTATATAATTTTACGTAAGAAATTATAAAAAAGAAAGATGTATTATAATTCAAGGGATAAGATGCAAGAGTCAATTCTTTTGTAATGGGGAAAAATGTAAATATGACAGAATACATTATGGGAATGAAGTGGATGTAACTTGTCCATTATGCCGACAAAATTGTCCTCTCTTAATCACAAATTGGACCTTTCTCCAACAATTTGAATTACAATTCTTCCAAATAATTGCCCAACTTGGATTCTTTTTTCTGCTCAAACCACTCTGTAATTAATGTCATTTTATTTGGGCCTATTATTTTCTTAAATTGAAAGAAAATTAACCTCAACTGTGTGCTTTTTGCAAGGGATATATTTAAATTGGATAATTGATCATTCTGTTTTATGTCAAGTTAAATTAGTGAAAATAAAATCAACCAATCATAATCGAGTCAAATGAAAAGGTCTTGGAAGTTCAAATTTTGTGGATGAATAAAATAATTAAGTCAGGATATGCATTAAACTACTCGTAATTAATTTAAAAAAAAAATCAAAAAATTATATAAAAATTGTGCCTCAAATACTACCTAAACATTCTCATCTCTCACATGGCAAATAGTCAAAAGGCACATGCATTTTCGGTGGATGACAAGGATATGGCATTACATTCCCTTTTCTACTTTTCCTACCTTTTCAACATCTCCATATGTTAGTCTTTAACTTGATCTTTCATAACTTCAAAAAAAAAAAGTTCAACCTTCACAATACATACATGCAAGTGATGTTAGCTTTTGAATGAGTAAAATGTGGGAAAAGATTAGGAAAATAGCGTGAATGTAGAAAATATTCTTGTGAGAATTGTTTTCAATTAAATCTGATAATATTTGAATCTAACTATCGTGGGAGAAGATTAGTGGCCTTGATATTTTAATAAAGCCTATACTAAGTCACATTGTCAGTTTGTCAAAAAGTAATATAAAAGTGGGACTCAATTTCTCTCTTTGTATTTGCTTCCCATTTGCTCTTTATCTATTGAAGAAGGGATGCATGGCTAAAAGCATCAACAAAACAAGGAACAGCCATTGTATGACTCTGTTTCGAGGTAGCCCCCACTGTAATTAAATTGATATTTTTTTTTATCTAACTGTCATTCTCGCAAGAACTTTTCGACGAGGCAGCAAACCAAAACATTTGTTTAACTAAAAAACTAAAGATGTATAACATGTCAAAATTAGCCAAAAATTAATCTCATTGAAAAACTAGCCAACTTCATCCTTCCATATTAGGTGAAAAACAGATCATATGACCTTAGTGGTCTCGGATCTCAATGTCTCATGTTTGGCAGATTCAAACGGCAAATCAAACTATCTTTGAATAAAGCCAACCAAAATATAAAACAGACATATCACAGATTACCCTCATTCGAAATTTTTTTGTTAAAAGAATCATATCCTCTTATAAAAATTTTCCAAAATTATAACCCTGCAATCTAAAGTGATAGATAAAGAGAATACAAGCAAACAATTTTCCGACCTACCAACAACAAATATGGCTTCACGTGCAGTTTCTGTATCACAAAATAGTAAAATAGACAGTTAATCTTTTCATTTTTTTCCAACTCCTTACCAGAAAGTTAGGTCAGGAATTATTAATGGTCAAGAATTCTGACTAACATCACATTCAACGTCCGGTAGAACAATTTGCTCACTCAAGGCTTAAAAAAAAGCAATCCCGTTCACAACATTCCCATTAGACGAGATCTAAGAAGACAGGCGTATATGGCTTTACCCTTACAACTAGAGAGAGGGGCTGTTTCTAAAATTTAGTCGGACCCGCAACATCAACACATGACCTCTACTCATGACTTGAAAGATTTGCCAAAAATACTTCCATAAAACTAAAGGTGTGTACACAAGCGATTTCCTAAGGAGTTATATATTCATATACTGTAGCACAAGGGTGGAATGTGATATAATTACAGTATATATATATATCCTTATGGATAATAGTCCTAGGAGGGCGAAAGGTTAGGAGGCAAAGCTAATAATATTACAGGAGACAGATGAAAATGCAGAATCTAGATTGTCACATAGTTTAGTAGTCTAGAGACCCCACAGTTGTGATCCCAGAGCTTAAACTTCTCGGGTCCTGTCGGCTCACAAAGTCTTCACATGTGCCGTTGGAAAGTCTTTGAATCGGAACCGAATTCAGAAGCTCGAGGCCATTATTGCCCATTTGTTGCACTTCTTGTGGGGAAAGTATCTTGATACACCATACACTGTTGACGAATTCCCTGTAATTTAAAAGAACAAGTTTTAATGGAATATGTAAAAGAATAGAGCACCATCAAAAGAGGCAAGTACATAAAAAGGTCCAAGATAGAGGACCAAAAAACAACGGCACAAGATATTTATACCAAAAAGAAAGGAAACAGATATGGGCAGATGGAAACTTACGGCCAAGGGCCATCACCAAGGAGAAGAACATCATTCTCTCGGTCAACGAATACAAGCTGCCAGCCTGATCTTACAGGGTCCTCCAACTCGCCTTCAAGGCCAAACATACAAGCAAGTTCACGCCGCAGCTCATGGTAGCTGCTGAATTTAGTAATATCCAAAGATCTTCCGAAGGACCCTGACTTGTAAACCTGTAAAAAAAAAGCATACCAAATAAAAATGCTGGAATGAACAAGTCAACTTAACTCTGTTATGCATTACATCACTCATGAATTTGACAAGGCAAGATTCCAGATGGAAAAATACCTTTACAAAGGTTTTATTAGGAGAATTTCCTTGGCCCATATTTTCTGGGGCCTGCAGGAATCCTGATTCACCAATGGTTTGTGACATTGCAGGATTCAACGTAGATTCAGTGCCTGTAGTATTCAGGTAATTAGAAGACTGAAAAGGTATGGTTGTGGAATCAACATTGCTGCTAACCCCCTTAAGGCCTGACATCCCGTTCTGCACTAGAAGAGATGAGGGCTCTATATTAACGCCGAATAAAAGATGGTTTTGTGGATCAGTGCTCCCTTCTTGATCAATGGAGCACTCCCTTCCGGGAAAGGGTGGCAAAGTAACTGCATTTTGGGACAATGTATTCTGGCGCTGCCCTAACTGATCCATGTGAGGCAGATCACATTGAGAAGCTCCAGAAGAAAGAAGAGGGTCCAAGGCAACTCGCTTGGAAGGCCAAGTAGCAGTAGCAGTAGAAGGTTGAACAGATATCCAAGAGCTTGTCCTAGGAATATTGAGAAGGTGGGAAGTTTCTTCTTGGGGAAATGGACCCAAAATACTATGCAGGGGAGAAACCATTGCAGCAGTAGTTACACTGTTCCCATTTGAATCAGAAAAGCTTTGCTGATGGCACAACGAAGAAATAGCTTGCGTTGGTGTTGACAGAGGTTGAGCTGCTGAAACAAACTGAGACATGGTAGAGACAGTACTTGAAATCTGCTGATCAGAAAAACTTTGCTGTTGATGTTGCTGTTGTGGCTGATGCTGCTGGTGGTGCTGATTAACAAAAGAGTTTTGATGCTGAAGATGAGTCTGACTTAGAGCCTCATATTGAGATGGATGCATATTCTCTTGATTATTTTGAAAAGCTTGCTGAGTTTGAGATTGCTGCATCATCTGGGCCTGCACTGAAGCAGCAGTCCTGTTGGGAAAGTTCTGTGGTTGCTGAAATTGAAGCAGGGATGTTGCATGCTGTCTGGAAGGATCTATAGTCCTTATATCCTGAAGCGCAGCAGAGGCCATGGCTTGGTACATGTCAGTTTGCAAATTCAGAAAGGAGGGATCAAACCTCGGTTGCACCCAAGGAGTAACCCCCATGCCAGGAAAATTAAGAGACTGAAGTCCTCTATCCAAGAACAGTGGAGAATTCATACCCAAATCATCATTCTTCATACCTACAAACGTTTCATACAAAATGAAAACTTTAGTTTCCAAGGCTGCTTAGATAAATAATTGAAAAAGCAATAATCTGTTAAAGTTGACACTCGTTTAAGTAGTCAAGTACAATTGTGGATTTTCATCACTGAAATAAGCGAGAAGCATACCATGGAATGAAGGAAGTCCAGTAGGCCATGGTCGTTTAAGCCTAAGAGGGAATGGGGAAGGATACATTGGAAATGTTGTTAATGGCTCAATTTCCCACAGGGACACTCTAGGTTGCCTATCTCCTGCTGTGGACTCATCCCAGCCAACCTGCAATTCAAATCAAATCCACACTTTAAGATCTTCCTGAATAATTTAAAAACCATTCACCAAGCAACATAATAGAAGTCCAGCATCTGGACTAGCACGTTCAAAACAATATGATGTCAAAGCTAAAAAAACAAATATTAGTGTTTCCTTACAGACCTTGACTGATCGCCAAAGCGAATTTGGCCACCTCACAGGATCCAGGTCACTAGTGCCAGTGATTGTGCCCATGTATCTGATCAAGGAAGAAACATGACATGTTTAGAAACTTGTGTCACAAACAATGAGGTCACTGAAAGAAATCTATCCAGTCAATAATAAAATGTATCAAAGAAACTTACCGCTGGACATCAATCATGAAAATATCTAACACTAAAAAATTTAACAAGAACATTATATGTAAACCTACCGCCGGACACTTGATTCCTCTGTTTCAAACAACATCCGGAAGCGCATGCCCACTGAAACTCGGGTATGATACACAGCTTTAACATACTTTGCTAGGGGTATGACAAATTCTGATGGGCTAGCACTGAGTTTTAAAAAAGAAAAATAAATTATCAATTGAAGGAGGTAGGATGTGGTATTTTCGAAGTTTCACAAATTAGTACTAACTGTACCGTGGGTTGTAGAAAATGGTGAAACGACTGTTTGTTGCAGCTGCATGCGCTGCAGCAGCAAGAAGCCCCAAGTGCATGCTATCACTTGAGAGCACTGATGATGGCATCACTGTTTGGGGTCGATTTGCATGTCGAATACCAAGAAGCAATTGATTCTTGTCATTCCTGTTAAATAAACAGAAAAAAATTAACCATTCCATGTACCTCGATGATATTATGTAAGTATCAGCTAAAAATGCTTAATACATCAAGAATACGCTAAAAAACCAAAAGCTATTAGCTAGGAGACAGGAGAAATAACCACGCTTTTCAAGCCTAGATCATAGGCATATGACGTAAAACAGGAAGACTAACTAATAGTAATCCCATAAAGGATTTCTCACCCATAAATAAACTCATAAACATTTATATGTGTGATGCTTATCCAAAAGTAGATTTTCCTTATGCTCTTCTGAATGGCTCGATGACAAATCAGATGCGATAATACAAGCCTTATGCCACTCAAGATTACTGCTGAAAAAAAAAACAAAGAAACCAAAAAATACACTTACCAAATAAACAGCACAGAATCACCAGCAACAAGCCTTTTAGCACTAACAAAGACACTCCATCCTGTTGTAAGTAGATGTCGTTTAGGCTGGCCTGTAGAAAGAAGCCAAAGTCCCATGTTGTAAACCAGATATTTGACCTTTGTCCTTAACAAAAATATAGGAACCTATTTTGAGAAGAAATTCCCATTTTACATTTTACCATATCTACATAACTTACCCCGGAAGATATGTCTGAATTTCCATTCGTTACCATGCAAGTCCCGTGCAATCAATTCTTGAGCAGGAGGCTGCTGAGAGAAATCCTGCATGTTAAATTTACGAAGTTAGAAGTTAACGAGTGTTTGACATTAAAACAATATCTTTTAAAGGGAAAATCTACAATAGAGGTTTACCAGTGGAGGAAACACTTTCTCAGCTGCCCGACGAGGAACAGAGAATCCCCCATGAGTGCTCGTGTCACTAGCAGTCAAAGTTTTGCAGAAGTAGTTCGTCGGCTGTTTACTGGAAGTGCCCAACTCTGCAGGAAGGTATGCCTCCTTTTGTTCTTGCTGCAAACATAATCATATAGTCAAAGGATGAAGAGAGCAGATTCTACACAAACAACAAACCACGACGCCACGAAGTTACACAGGTCTCATACAGGATTCAGAGGTTGCAAGGTCATCTGAGCGTATACTTCATCCGTCTCCGCATCAGCCTGAATAAAAAATAAACAAACAAACATAAAACATTGATTAACCAAAAAAGAGTACAAATCAACATACAAAGAATTTGAAACAGTAGCAAACCAAATTTTAGAAGGCCGTACATGCATAGTCACATTATGAAGTTGACAAATAAGTTGGGGAGGTAAGCTTGGGTAGTTGGGAATATGGATATCCACCTCCTTGTTAGTTGATGCAGCAACCTAAGCAGAAAACAACAGAGTAAGATGCTTCAGAAAGAAAATATTAACATTCAGATGCAGAGAAACAAAAGATTAGGGACAAGGGCCAACCAGTTAGAGTCAAGAGGGTTTTTCCCCCTTTGGAAGCCAAAATCTAAGGTTATGTTTTCACTGACCTGTTCACTGTGACCCTGGGGGAAGTAGACAACGCGGCTTCCAACAGCTGGCAGGGAAACAAGAGGGCCAGCACAAGCATGCCAAAGCTCAGAATCTAGAACTCGCTTTTCTCCTGGAAAATCCATTCCTCTATCATAAGTAAGGAAATGAAATCCACAACTACTACAGCGTTCAAGTGTGTCAGCGGACAAATTGATGTTAAATTTCAGCATGTGGATGGCAAAGCCAAGATCTTGAATTGAAAGAACAAGCATATACACACCAAGAAGAGGACGGTTATTAGGCAATTGAAGCCAAACTACTTATAGAAAATAACTTAACTTGTTTATCTTTCATTAACACACAGAATTTAGTGACATAATTATATTCACCATCGTCCTATCAGAATCTCCCAAAATCACAATGGCCATGAGAGAGGGCAGAGAGAATGACATAATTAGTAGCAGAAAACAAAATGGAGAAAAGAGAGAGATGGTGATGAAGGAGGGACAATCTGCAGGCAAGTGTTTACATACCTTCTTGGGGGGAAGGAGTAAAACCAGCTGAAGAGAGTCTCATTTTCAGCGATTATAGAACTTGTGTGGTAATTCAGCTCACAGTCACAACCAAATATACTCAAATACAAGCTTTTTTAAGTAGAACAATTAAGAAACAAAATTCTCCCACACCACAAAATAACTCTTCTCGTCTCTTATCTTTCCACCGTAAAATATCAATCTTCTTTACCTTTTCCCCCCTAACAAACAAAACCCATATGACTCAACCTAAACAACGAGAATGCTCACGAACCCAGAAGATTCTCGCCCTTCAATCATTACCCAAAACCAGTTTCACAACAATAAGCAATTGGTTTACGCCTCATTCGTTCCCCTATCCTCCTCAAACCTACAGATACTCGACCCTGAGAGTTCTGCAACCTGTTTTTTCACTCCCTAAAATTTGGCAACAGTCTCAAAGACGAAACAACTCTCACAAACTAGAAAACCCAATAAACTTCAGGAGCCAATAGATCTCATTCAAAGAAGAATGAATCCCGGAAGAGAACGGATCTCAATGAGGGGGGGAAACTAACCCAGAAAAGCATAAAGGCGAAATGGACTATAAATCAGCTCACACGCTCGCCCACTCTCGTGCTAGACTGAAGCAAAGTTACAAGAAAGGATCACTGGTACAGAAAGTGGGTATGTCAATATTTTCATGGAGAAGAAATGGAAACAATAGTAGCTATCCAACCTTGGGGTGTGAGAAGCTCTGCGTTGGGTTGGGTGTTATGGTTCATATTGCAGTAATGAAAATATATAAAAATGGGAATTTGAGCAAGTGGTTATGGTGGTGGTGGTGGTGGTGGTGTGCGAGTATTTGCTTAATTAGCACCCCTATTCTCTCTCTAGCTCACACACTTGGTTTCTCACTCCTACAATCGATCGAAACACAACCGCCATTATTTTTCGCTGTCATTTTAAGAGGGAGAAAGAGAGGAGTATGTACGAGTGTCAGATTTTTCTTTAGTTCTGGAGAAGGTTTTGCAATTTTTGCATTTCTTATATATAAATATATATTACTTTTCGTGCCCACGATTTCAGACAATCAATGAGGAGACTTCTAAAATCAGCCTCAAGATTCAGTTTTCTCACTAAGCTACCCCTCAAGCACCATTAAGTTATTCCCTCTCTCTTACGTTTTTCCAACTATTTTAATTTACGTTATAGTTGACTTACCGTATCGGTATGTATACATCAAACTTACTTCAGAATAAAACATCACCTCAAAAACAAACTTCATGATAAAAAACGACACTTGGAAGTCTCAAAAAAATGAATTTAATAGTGGAAAAATTATTTTTAAAATAATAAAAAATTGAAAAAATAAGCAACATGATGAGAGTGAGAGAAGATTTAAGAGGGACTTCTATTTATAAACCACCAATTATTAAATATTAATATATGGATCATATTTAAAAAAAAAAACAATTCGTTTTTTAAACGGCCAACCTGGCACTTAAAAAGCACTTAATAAAGGGAAATGCTTCATGTCATGGTGGCACAAGGTCACAAACACATCAGATTAATCTATATGAGAGGAAAATAAATCAAATTAAGATTCATTAATGTATTATACATGAATGCTTATAGATACTTAATAACTTACATTAGATTCATTCATCAATGGGGAGGAAAATAAAAACGAATGATTCATGAAAGGCATGATATTAAAGTCTTTGAATCTTAAGAGATTCTAATAATATTTATAATTATAACATGGATCATACAAATTTTGCTAAAAAATACTTAAAAATATAAATTCAAATAAATATAAATATAGGATTACTCGATTACAAATCAGATGTTTAAGTGTATGCCTCTAATTAATTTATATATAACTAAAACTAATCATATTTACAACTGTTTAATTAAGCTAGCACGCACAACTTATTTTTAATAAACTTTTTTAAACTATTCTATCGTTTATTAATTTATCTTTTAACTTCCCCTAAAACACACTTCATTCCCAATCAAATCAATAAATCACAAAAAACTTTTATAATAAAATTAAAAAATTGTATTTTTTTTTCAAAAATAAACAATACATCTTTAACTTTCAAGATAAAACTCATGATCTTTTTTTATATACTATATCTATTATCTTTTTTTATTATAAAAATATTTAGAGAGAGATTAAGTTTATCTACGATCTAAAAGTAGAATGAAATCTCTACTCGGGGATATCAATATTAAATAGAGTGAGCCTTCAATTACTCTTAGACATAAACTTAAGCATATGAGAGATATAATATTTCTTTAGATATCGTGACTGAAATCACAATAAATAATATTTTTTAAAAAATTAAATATATTTTAAATAATTATATATATTTTTTATTTATTAGCTGAATCCGATAAAATAAGAATGTAGTGAAGAAACAAGAGAATTGGGCCAAATCATGTTCCACTCAAGTGGCCACTTTGCAGCAGAGTTAAGGGACATTCATCCTAAGATTCTCATGTTGCAGTAGCCACTCTTATATGGATATAGTGGCCACTTTCACTGGATAGCTACTAGTGTTCCTAATAATTGTTGTTTCGCTAATCTCGTTCCTTAGCTAACTATTCATAGGATCAACACAAATCATAATCAATTTTTACCAATTCCTTACGTATACATGTCAAACTTTCATGTACACCCCCAATAACCCAACATCCATGTAATGCTATCGCTATTGGTTTATTTGAAGACTAAAATTACTCCTAATAACTTTAAAAATATGAGAGTTAAATAATTATAGAAATTAATAAAATTAATCAAGTCGATTACTTGTAAAAAATATATTAATTTTTTTAAAATATCCTCTTCAATCACCATTCATATTAAAAAAAACTCTCTCATTGTTAGAAACTATTTTAATATATATAATCAACAATAATAATTAAAAAAATTATAATTTTATGAGATAAAATTAAATAAAATCTTATATTTATAATTAAAACAAATACAACTCTTCAATTATCTCATATATTTAGGAATGTAGATTGCATTAAATATACATATATATATATATATATCATATCCTAAATATAAGAGTTAGTTAAATAAATTATTTTTTATCATAAATATAATATTTTAATTATTTTTTATCTTTAACATTTATTATTTTTTTAAAATTAATTTATAAAATTTATAAACTAGTATATAATATAACATTATTAATTAATTTTAAAGATACTAGATTATATTTATTATAACTAGATATTTTATCTAATTTTTTTAATATATTAAAGTTAATTAAATAATTCTTAAATTAAGTATGAGGGAAGTATAAGGTAAAATGATTTATTATAAGTTTAAACCCTAAACTTTACAGGCAAAATATGATAAATTTTTTATTTTCAAACTTCACCATAGATTTAATTTTCTGCAACCTTGAGCAGAAGCCTGAGCTCATTGTATGTACGAGATTGAAAAGGATAGTGGGTTAGACGAAAAGTGGGACAAGCACGTGAGAGAGGGAGTGAATCCTGACCGTTGGATAGAGGGGCCCACAAGAGGAGGGCTGGGGCACAGTACAGAATACTTTCTCAAGGGTCACAATCAGTGTCGTACGAAGGCTAAACGACACACGCAATAAGCTTTGCCCCCACGCGTTTTATTGCCTGACAGCAACCTCAACTTCCTTTTCTCTTCCTCCCATGCGTCGTTTCCTCCTCCACATATTTTCCTACCTCTCTCCCTCCCTATTTTTCATTTTCTCTCCAAACGTTCAATAGAAACATCCGCAATAATCATAATATGAACTCATAACTTAAATAAATCCAAAGAAACAGTTCCATACCTCAGATTTCATTTTTTTAATAAAACAAATAATTTTAAGTTGAAGCTGAGTTTTTTTATTATAACTAGTAAGAGTGGTCTTGATAAGCTTATAATAATCTAACGATATAAAATTTTCCATATAAATAAAAAATTGTAAATTTGATTCCATTCGAGTTTATAACTTTCTATTGTTAATATTTATTTTTTTAATTTAAAAAAAACTAATAATAAGAGTGGTTGGAAAATGTATGCTCTTTGCTCTCAAAATACTTCAAAAAATCTTAGATTTTGCACTCATAACTACAATTATTCGATAGTTTTTTTTTACAAAAAAAAAAACATAACCGGGAACATGTCTTTAATTTACTACTTTTATGATTGGATGAAAGCTGTAAGATTGTACGAGAAAGAGTACAATGGGAGGAGCAAGCGTGTGCTGTACTGCGAACAAAAAATTGAGAAGAAGAAGAGTCGCCCTCATCATCATGCATGCAATTGCAGATTTAATTTCCATTTATAACGATCTCAATAATCCAACTTTGAACACTCCCTCAATTCCTCATGCATGAATCAAGTACAAGGTAATGTTACTCATCAGAGAAACCATACGTATGCTTTTATTTGTTCAAACATCAATGTCCAGTGTTTCAGATCGATCATCAGTTCTTTCCCTCATCCCATGTTCTTTGCAAGAGCCTTTAACTTACGAAGATGCTGTTTGAGTCTATCGCTTTCAAACCCTAAGAACCCCTGCCTACTTATGGTTAGTAGCCAACCCTTTTGTCTCGTGCTTTTGTGGCAACAAAACCTGACTCGGCAACAACAAGAACACATGATGCTAGGGCGCAGCAAAATATCTTTTTTCACCCAATAAAATAATGATCATAAGATCGAATTATAAGTAATTTTAATTTATTATTGTTTTCTTGAATTTTTTATAACTGTGTTTTTGTGTTATATATTTCGCTCTACTAGCTCTCTGAAACTTGTAAGTGATATATCACTGACTAGAGAGTAGCTAGTCACACAGTAATTTATTGCTTGCAGAAGTCTGAGAAACTCGTATGAGTGGTACAGGCGTGTGGTTGGCTCAAGGAGAAGAGGTGAGAGAGTTTAATAGAAAGAAAGAAAAAGTGAAGATAAATAATTTTATTATTATCTTATTTAAATTAATATTAAAAATAGAAAAATGGGTGTATTTTAATAATATTTTATTTAATTTAAAAATAAAAAAAATATTTTTATATAGATAAATTTATTCTTATATTATTTTATAAAATATTATAATAAAATATAATATATGAATAATATTAGAATATTAAAAAATTTATAGACATGTTAATATGACAAAATAAAAATATTATCCCTCTCCTCTAAATTTTTTCAATTTTAGAGAGGAGATTAAGTTATAAAATTTTTCCTCCCCTCCTATAAATTTTAAATACCTAAATAAGGGGATGGGAGTAAATTTCTTTTCCTCTTTTTCCCGCTCTCTCAAATTACTCATATCAAATGACGCCTAAGAGCCAATACTGTATTAATTAATAATTTTTTATATATAAAAAATACTAATACTTTTAAATTTTGTACTCTACAAATTTGATATTTTGATTTAATTTAGATCCTTTTCACCAAAAGTTTTTTTAAATAGGAGATTTTTTCCAATTTTTTCGTATTAAAAAATAGGTTAATTTAGTTAAAGTCCTAAATATATAGGTGGACATAATTTTTTTTCCTTTTCAGTAATACCCTTAAGAAAATCTCTTTTACACACACCAGGCCAATAACTATTGCTCAAGAAATAGGATAAAATATCTCTCATCTCTTACATTAGGGTATAAATAAAAAGAGCAATAAATATTTAAAATAAAAGCAAACTGTTTCTTATAATAACAAAGAACAAAATTATATTCCCATTTATTTCTTATAAATAGAATCAGAAAGATTAGTAAGTAATATATAATGTTTTACATATGAATTCAGAGATATCATAAAAACTATAAGAAGCAAACTCTTCATAATGACCATCAAATTTATATATTTTCTCTGCTTTTAAATGTATTTAAATTAATGATAAATTTCTCATTTGTCGTTTCTAATAGTAAAAAAAAAAGTTTTGGTGTGTTGGGGGGCGGGGATTGAAATATCAATTAATTAGTATATCAATATGGTATAATATAAAATAAATAGGAGAAATTTGAAACTTGATCAATATTATTCGCACAGCTATTTCTATTGTCTTAACTATGCCAAATGGGTGAAAATGATAGTAATATTATAATCAGTGGATCCCACCAAAATTTTAATATATAAAATCTCAGGTAATATATTCACAAGATATCAGCAGATTTTGGACATGAAATATGAAATTGTCAAAAAAAATCTTCCATTAATTGACTTTATTTCTTGTTGTTTGTTCTTATGCATTCACGATTTATAATTCACAAATATACTGAGATCTATAAATATTTTTATTTTTATCTTTCTTTTTTAATTTCCGTTATTTTGGTAATTATATAAAGTGTGATCGATTTATCTAAATTTTTATATATAAAAAATAAAAATTATATAAAGTGTTGAGTAATTCCTCAAATAGTGATTGATTAGATATATTAATTATTAACTTGCTCTCAACTTTTCAATGAAATTGATCAGAATGATTATGATAATTAATGACAGAGACTTTAGATGATGCCACTTTCCACAGATAGAATGTTTCCACTTTGGACCAAACCACTGATATACAAATAATTCATATATTTAATTTAGTACCTGTTTAAAAAACGTAAAATCTTAATTTTAAAATAAAGTTCAGCTCAAAATTTAAATTTAGAAAAATTTTAAAATAAACAATTATATTTATTTAAACGGATTTTTAAACTAAATTATAATTTAAAACTAAGGTTTCAGATAAACTGGTCAGAATAGCTTATGGAACAGTAAACCACTTATGAACTAATCAATTACTATATTACACATATTTTTTCTTATATCCTCTCTCTTCTCTCCTACTTTTTTTCTATTTTATTTCTTATACCCTCTCTCCTCTCTCCTTTTATCTCTTATCTCTCTTCATTTAATACTCATATCATTTTTCGTAATTTATTAATAATAAAAGTATTTTTAGAAATAACTATTCAAATACTCATTTATTCAAAATTATTTTTTTTTCTAATCTTTTTTTTAAAATTTTTTTTTATAAACTGTTTAAAAGTTTTTTTTCTATAAATCTATTTTTAAAATTCTATTTAAACATATTTTTAATCTTATTGGATTAGTACTTTTAAAAGAAGCCTAGGCTATATTAGACTAGAAATTATTCAGGTGCAGAGCATGGGGAAGCATAAATAATAAAATAATTAGCCGATATTCTTGAAAGCAGGGTTAACTTTTAATATATTCTATTAATTATTTTTGGTCGAATTTACCTGTTCATGAGAAAATTAAATATGCTGCGCTGATTTGAATTTTAATAACTAAAATATGGTGCACAAGACCCAGTGATTCATGAAAATTATTTCAGAAAATTACTAAAAACATAGAAAAATATATAAAGTAAATTATATTTTAGGTATATTTTCATTTATTTTTTATTTATTGAAAATATTATTCAACTATTATTTAATTGACACATAAATATAATTTCATATCATTTATTATAATACTTCCAAAATTAAAAAAAAAAGTATGATTTTATTTTTCTTTGTGGGGGTTTAAAAATGCAAAAGATTTTGGGGTCAAAGAGTCAAAAGGCCCTAATGTGCTCAGCTAGCTGACTACCTACTTACCTATTTAGATATTCATATATTATAAGAGCCAGCTAAGATGAGACAAATCAACTATATATATATATGTTACAGAATTTAGGCATTAAATTTGGGAAAGTGTTAGATGCTAAAGTTATTATTTATTTAAAGGTTAAATCAAGTATCTTCATCCCCACATGTAATAAGTTAATAACATAACATATTATACTATGGAACTTGGAAGACTTCTTGCTCATTGTTTATTAGAATAGAATCTAGTTATTATAGTCGTGCATTCATTAATCAATTCGAAATGTCAGTTAACTATCATTTGTTTACATTTAATTGTTAATTATAAATAGTATTACAATTTAGTTATTTAAATATTTAAAATTCATTTAAGTTATTGAGTCGCTTAATCGGATTTATATTTCTTTTCTTTTTGGTTCCTAATCTTGAATCCCGTGTATATATTTTTCAAATCTTTTTCATATAACTCATCGGTCATTTAGTTAGGAAAGTGCATATATAGAGGAGATGGACCTTTGCTACGGAGTTAATAAATTCCAATTATTTCATTTATCAGAAGTTTCTCCAACTTACCTTACATCTCGAAAAATAATTTATCAAGTAAATTTCATGTAAGTTTTACTTCTCTAGTATTTATTATATATTTTTAAATTTATCTTTTTTACACGTGGAGCAAATAAGTGGGTAAAATTATTAAATCAATTTAAATTTTAAGAGTTGTGTACTTTATGTTTGAGGTAAATCAAAGGATGTCTGAAAATCAGGTAGCACCATATCAATTTGAATGGATGAATGAATGTGTGTGTGTGTGTTCCCTTCAGGTACTAATTACATGGCAGATTAGCTTAATACTAAATAAGTAAATATAAAATAAAAAATTAACAAATTGTTTAGTTAAGTTAGTAAGTAGTTTTATTTTTGTTAAGAGAATAATATAAATTTAAGTCTTAATAAACATATTTATTTAGAGATTTGAAAAAAAAAAAATTGTGCTAACAAAGTCTCGAAAGGTAGAGATACCCATTACATGATAAAAAAATATAAAGTAAAAATGTAGTGTTTGTATTATTTTTTTAATCATATTCATACCCCCCCCCCTTGTTTCTTACTGTTTTTCTCGTTATATAATATGTTTTTAGCCCAAACTTTAATAGAGAAAATTTTTAAAATAAATAATCATATTTATCTAAAATAATTTCTGAACTAAATTATAATTTAAAACTACAGTTTCATATAAGTTGGTAGGATTAGTTTTTATAACAGTAAAAAGAACTTTTGAATTAATTAATTATTATTTTAGCCTTATCTTTTCTTACACTATCTCTCCTCTTTATTTTATATTTTCCATAATCTCTTATCTCTCATCTCTATTTACTATTCTCTACCCTCCCTCATTTTTCATATTTTTAATAAAATTATATCATTTTTAGTAATTTTTCAATTATAAAAATATTTTTTATAATAACTATCCAAACACTCATTTATCATAACCACTTTTTTTTATAAGCTCTTCTCTATGAGCTATTTTTCAAAAGCTACCAAAAAATCCTTTTTCCATAAACCATTTTCTAAAACTCTATCCAAATACACACAATATGTCATAATTTTATTAAGCATTTTCTATAATATTCCTTTTTATATATGACTTCATATTATTTAATATATTATTTTTATTGATACATTTGATAGTATTTTTTATATTTATCTAAATCATCAGGGACAATTCTCTATTATTTTTTTCTCTATTATCAATCAAACTCTTTCCTATATATATTATGAATTTTTTTTTTTTACACCCACCTTCTACTTTAGTATCCTCAGGCTATCTCGGTTGAGATGGGTGTATACAGAGCACAATAATATCAGGTGCCTCTCATTAAAAGTGAAGTTCACATACCACTCTATATGAGTCTCTCTCATGCATTCTTCAGATATCACTTCATAAACCAGAGAGAGAGAGAGAGATTGACGTAGAAGGATTTCCAAAAACGTCTCTCATGGAAAATGAAAGATCATAAAATTTATAACGTGGGGTTAATGATATTGCGAGTAGGTCCATTTGAGTTTCATTACACGACCTAACTCTGTACAAATGGGCCAATAATATAATATAATATTATTAATATAAATTTAAGGGATCAAATATGGCGTCAAGTTACATCTATATGTATTCAAACTCGACAAATTATTGTGGACCCTTGCCCTTCTTAATTTAATTATTCATCATGCATGCATGGTCACCATTAATAATTATTTTCATTCATTCATACATGCACTTCACCGGCCATTTTCTCTCTTTCCGTCTCTATATGCATATTTTAATTAAGACCATGTTTAACTTATCAAATATGTTTTCATTTAAGGTACACGTCACCTATAAACATGCTTTTGGATTGTTGAAAACTTTATTTAATTTAACATTAGATGAAATATGCAAGGATATTAGACAAAGCCTAAATTGGGAGATCAGGTTAGCAACCTCTTGATAAGTATTAAATTAATTAATTAATTAATTATTACGCACACATGTTTGCTGATAATGATGATAGTTGTTCAAGGAGAGAGATGATACACAGAAATGTGTCAACGATAACAACAACATTGTACAATGCACTTCTCTTCTACCCCCTGATGATGCCGGGGGGGACAACAACATGTATCCAGTTATCTACTTAAGCTCGTTGTTTTAGATCTTAGAGAGACAAATAACTATCCACTTTTACACTCTCTTAATTAATGAATTATTCGTCCCCATTTTTTTCTATCTTATGCAAATTTTGTAATTTGACCCCGCATTTTCAAAAATTACGTTATTGATATAATTAAATTATATTCAAAATCATTGGTTCGTATTTAAATTTAATATTTAAGCCATAGTGGAGTTATATCTGGCATTGCCTCTCGTTACGTTCAAACTTAATCTAGCTAACATAGTGGTGGAGTTAGAGGCATTAATATCATGAGAAAGGTAATCTCCGTTATGGACAGATATTTATTCCTTATATTAAAAAAATATAAATGTATTATATAATGCTCCTATCTTTTAAGGTAATAACTATTTATTTAATTTGAGGATATTAAAAGAGTAAATAAAATCCTTAATTCTAATATATATGATATGGTTTCTTTAAAATATTTAAATTTAATATTATATTACAATCAATTTGTAAGTTTAAGTATATTTTTTTAAAAAAATAAATTAGATTATAAATTATATTTAGGGTTTATGACAGGAGGAGTACAAGTTCATTTTGAGAAAGGAATGGATAAAGAAAGGTGTAGGTTGGTTAAATATTTAATGAGAAAGAGTGAGGGAGAAGAGAATGGGGGGATGGGAACTGGGAAGAAGGGTAAAGCGCAATGGCATAAATGTAAAAGTAGGGGAAGAATGAGGGGCAAAAGGGAAAGAGCGCACTT
The DNA here is from genome assembly GCA_037074615.1 of Leucaena leucocephala. Classification (NCBI taxonomy): domain Eukaryota; kingdom Viridiplantae; phylum Streptophyta; class Magnoliopsida; order Fabales; family Fabaceae; genus Leucaena; species Leucaena leucocephala. The sequence goes on from CM073550.1 coordinate 14,869,574, forward strand.
TTTGAAGGAGAGAATGAAACCAGGAAGAAAAGAAAAGGAAGAGGGTTGGGGGGTTGGGAGCGATAGATTTGAGGGACCCACACAAAAATATTTGGGGAGATTTGATTTTCATAGCCTCCCCCTTTTTGACTCGAAGCCTTTCTATCCTGGGCCCCACTCACCGTCACCTTCCACTCTCTCTCTCTTCACTCATTTCTCACGTGTTCTCTCTCCGTCCACCGAATTGTGCGGGGAAATGAACTTAGAATTAAAACTAGAATTGGAATCGAAATACATTTTAAAAATTTATTTAATAAGATAAAAGTAAATATAAAATTTATATATATTTTTTTATAATTTAAGATAAAATAATTTAAAATATTTTTTTATAATTTAATTTTTTTAAAATTATCTAAAAATTTTATAATTAAGAATAAAATAGTCTAAAATTTTTTACTTATATTTTCATCATTTCAATTTTTTATTTTTTTGATAGAATTGAAATGAATTAAAGAAGTATAAGTAATTTATATTATACTAAACGAACTTCCACTTTCTTATCTCCGTTTCCCTCCAATCAAACGTACTACTAAGATAAAAGTAGTATTAATATTTTAATTTTATTTCTTATATATAACTAATATTTTAATTTTATTTGTGATATAATTTTATCAAATTAAAAATATTAAGTGTGAAATTAAACTAAATTAAAAAGATTATGGGCATGTTTGGATAAGAGTTTATGAAAAAAAAATTTGAGCAACTTTTAGAAAATAGCTTATAGAGAAGAGTTTATGAAAAAAGTGATTTTGAATAAATGAGTATTTTGATAGTTATTTTTAAAAGTACTTTTATTATGGATAAATTACTAAAAAGTGTATGATTATTAAATATACGAGAGATGAGAGAGGAAAGAGGGTGTAGAAGAGAGATGGAAGATGAGAGAATATATATAAAAGAAAGTAGAGAGAAGAAATGGTGTAAAAAAGAAAGGGGAGAGGGTGTAGAAGAGATATGAGATACGGTGTAACAAAAAGTATGTGTAATATAGTAATTGGCTAGTATATAAATTATTTTACTATTCTATAAGTTAATCTCAATAACTTATCTTACACTTTAGTTTTAAACTATAGTCTGGTTTAAAAGTCTTTTTGAATAAATATAACTGTTTGTTTAAAAAAAAATTAAATTTAAGTTCTACCCAAAAGGACTTTTAAAATCTAGGTTTAATGGTTTACCGAACACATTGTATAAATAAAATTGTACCACAAATAATATTAAAAAACTAGTCACATATAGAAAATAAATTCAGGATATTATGTGTTACTTTAGCCAATTCTTAATTTTGCTACTAATTGCCTAATTGTCTCAATAAAATACACTTTCTGTTCTAAATATATTATATACTTAATTAATTTAATTATATTATAAAAATTAATTAAATTAGTTAATATAATATATATTTTAAAATATCCTAATCATATTTTTTAATTCTCTCTTATTTTCTTATTTGATTATTGTTAAATGAGTGTTAATAGAGATAGTTTGAGAAATAATGAATAAATATAACATATTTTTTTAAAATACTATAATCATTTTTTTAATTCCCTCCACCCCTCTCTTATTTAATTATTATTGAGAGAGTATTAACATGAGTAATTGAAAAAAATATGCAAATAAAATAAATATATTTTATATTTAAAACTAATATATATATATATATATATATATATATATATATCAAAAGGTGTTCTCTACCTAACTCGTTTAGAACAAGAAGCTAATTAGGGCATGAGATGTGCAAGAAAATTTAAAGCAAGCCATTATTTTTATGTATGGTGTTGATTTTTCAATTTTGATGCAATAATATATGGACAAAGGTTCATCTAATTAGAAGTTAATAATAAATAATTAATCAGAGTAAAATAAAATGTGATCTGAATACAAACTAATGGCCGACCTAATAATTAATCATATACTTACTTGCATCTTTCTTTTACGTGCCAATCTGAAAAACAAGTGAGGCCTCATTATGTGAAGCGATTCAATTCAAGTTGTGAGTGAGTGAATGAAAGGAATATGCAATGTACACATGAATGCACGAAAGTTGGTTTCAATAAAAATAGGCAAACATCCCACTGATATATGTGCCACTAATATTCTACGTACATTTGCCACTAGGATTCCTATAACCTTTTATTAAAAGAACTTGTATCTTACTCTCTTTCAATCTTAAAATATAAAATCTCTCTTTTTTTTTAAATTGATTTATCCCATTTTATAATATCGCATTTGAGTTTATATCAGTAATAAATAACTTTTTACTAATTTTATTCTTATTTAATTTCATATATTACATTCAATATTCTCTTTAATTGTCTCTATTATCTCAAATAATCTTTCCTACATATATTCTTTCTAATCATTTCACTTATTATTACTCTATCTCATTTAACCACTGTAAAGAATAACATATTTTAAAAATATATATTTTTATATTTATTATTTTTAAATATATATTATATTTTAGGATAGAGGGGTATTAGACTATAAGGTTATTAATAGAAAAGAAATATATTGTTATAAGGGTATAAGTCAAGAAAAAATCCATCTCCAAAGGTTAGTCTGTGAGTAGGAAAATTCTTTTAAACGTATAAATCATAGTTCACTTGATAGACTCATCAATGTGGAATTGATAATTAACACATACTCATCTCTATATTTAATATAAAAATTAGTTAAAAAATTAAATTAAATTATAAATATAATACATGAATGTATTTGATTTTTTAAATTTATAATTTTCCCTTTAAACCCTATTAATTATGTATATTAAGGTATTTTTATCTAAAGATAGTTATGAAGGATATGACATTTTAAAAAAATTAAACTATATTTATTATAAATAATTAATATAACTAATTTTTTTATTTAATAAAGGATATCTTTATCATCTTGAGATTTAGAATATAAAGTATTTTCATATTTTTTTAATAAATACGTTTTTAAAATTTAAATTTATATTCTTTTTTTTTTAAAAAAAAGAGTGAAACAAGTCATGACCTGAACCAATAGTTTATTAGTACCATAAACATAATTAAATGCAGTAGGATGAAAGAGGACGGTGTTATGTATATATAGGTGGGAATGGAAGAATAAATGCTAAAAGATCATCACGTCGAGGAGGATGAAATTGACAAGGTAGCGGCAATAATGTAGAAGCAACAGGACGTGGGAGATAGTTGAGAGAAGAGAGGACCCCTTTCCTTCTGTCTCTCTTGGCAATTATTTTGAGGATCTTACGGAATTTGTGACTTCAATGTGTCCACTCACTTTGTTTCTTTTCCACTCGTGATTTCTTGTCACCTAGCAACACCAGAAATACACCATCACTCTCAATATTTTATCCTTCGCGGTGAGATCTGTATCACTTTTAATATTATGATTTTTAAATAAAAAATATTTTATTGAAAAATAATATTCAGGAAATGATCTTTATTTTAGATTATGTAATTAAGATAATTTTAAAAAAAAGTAAAGTCAAATAAATTTAAATTGTCTAAATTAGATCTAGATGATTTAAATTTAGATGTTCATAATCCTAATGAGCACGTGAACCACTTGCAACACACACATTCATACCCCATACGCTATGACCTTATCAGCTATGTCAAGCTCATCACCTAAATATATCTTATACCTATTATTTATAAATTTAACTAATAAAAGAATAAGATATGTGATTATTTAGAACGCCTTCGATTTTTAAAAAATTCAAACACTGAAAAAGACATCTTTTGCATACATTTATATTTGAAGGTAATTGACAACTCGTCTTACTCAATATTAATATCGTTTAAGAATAAGAAAGATTTCACCCTATCCTTATATCGTGGATGAACCTAATTCTATCTAAATTGTGGGTGAACATAATTCTATCTAAAAAATCTTATAAAATAATTAACTATATACTATACTACCACTAACTAATATTATATTATTGTGACGATTTTAGTTGAAAATGGACTTGAAAGAACTCAATCATTATAATTTCTGAATACAATAAATTGAATGAATTAAGTTATAATAAATTAAAATTTAAAAATTAAATTGATAATTAAAAAAATATAATATGTGCCCCCTCTTTAACAATAACTTCTGAATTTTTGGGTTTTATATTAAAGACTTTTCTGTTAAGCATATAAAATATAGTTTAAGTCTTTTTAACTAATAAATTTTTTTAAAAAGTAATTTTAATCAATTTTTCATTAATTCTATTAATTCGTAGTCCAATATGACAATAAAGCTGCTGCTTCCCCATTAGTTGGGAATTAATTAAAAGGGGTTTTTGGTGTGAATTTTTACAGAAATTAAGCGTTAGAAAAGACAATTATTATATTGATGCATCTAAAACCCTATCTACTGAGTACTGACTGTAGATTGCAGTTGCAAGGGAGCCTCGTATTAACATATTATTTAAGCTTTATGAACTTAATTAAATTTTATGATACAAAATATTATAAATATACAATAATAACAAAGAAAAATATAAAGAAATTGTGAGATTTTGTCTTAATTTTGAAAGCCCATAAGAACAGTAAAACTTTTCGTATGGAATAATGAAAGGTACTTGCCCTTAAGTAACAATTGCGATGGCCCATAACATCAACTATGTTTTTAACAATCATAACAAATACCAGTAGAGATTAGTTTAAATGATAAACAATTCCATATTATTTAAATGATATATTGAATTTAAATTTTAGCATATGTAAAAAATTCTTATTAAGAGACTCACCCACCATAGCCAGGTGCGCGATGTGGGTCAGATCCGGATGTAGTCTAGATAAAATTCTGGTGAACCGAGTGGGCAACAAAAAAAAATAATCATAACAAATAAAAAATCCCTGAGAGATGATACATGCGACCATTTAGAGTGTGTTCGATATTTAAAAAGTACCACTTTATTATAGTTCCAGTCGTGACGCTCCTGTGTGCCTAGGTTTACTCTTAAGAGTAATAGATAACTCGTCCCTTTTAGCAATAATATTATCTAGGAGGAATGAAGACTTTACCTTACTATTGGATCATGGATAAATTCAACTACTTTCTAAAAAATTTTGTAACAAAAAAGATTATGTAAAAAAACTAACAAATAAAAAATAATCCTAATTTGTTACTAACGAGGATCATATTTATTTCATTATTTTGGCGAATGCACAATATTTTCATCTAAATAAATCTAAATTATATATAATAAACTATATATATTACACCTTATATCCTTAATATAAGATATATTTAATTAATTTAATTAGATTAAAAATTAGTTAATATAATATATTTTTTTAAAATAGTATAATCCTCTTTCTTAATCTATTCTTTTCTTCTTTTATTTTATTATTATTGATAAAGTATTAATAGAAATAATTTAAAAAATTAATAAGTATAAAAATAAATTTTATATTTAAAATTAAAATAATTTTTTTAATCATACATTAAATTAGGGAGACGAGGAGTATTTGGATTGTACTTGCCTAAGAAAACACTAAACTATGAAGTCGGTAAACTAAATATAAACGTTTATTAAAAATAAATAAATATAAATGTCGGTGTGACTAAATAAAAAAAACAAATCCCTCATGATCTGTTAACATCGTCCATGACCGCATGAGATATCTTACTTGTTACTCTAAAGAATAATTTAGTTGTGTGATTTAATAATTATATGTTCTCATCTCAAATTGACTTATTGTAACGAATCCAATATATACGAAGCGATTAATAATCGATCTCTCACATAACCCAACAAAATGAAATGTTTATTAATACAAATTATGAATATTATAGTAATACAAATAATAGGAGTATTAGTTTTTACATTGTATTCCTTCTAATATATTGACTTACTAATAATTTTACATTAATAAATAAGAAAATTTTCTGTCCAAAAAATATATAATAAATTTAATTAAAATTTTAAAATTTCCCCAACGAAATTTATTATTAGTAGAATAGGTTGTTTAACTAATTAGGGAATACTCCATCAAGGCATTTTGAAAAAAAAAAAAGTACACAGTTTTATATCAAGAACCATAGAAAAGTGTCATATTATAAGAACTTGTAAGCACCCGAGAGAGTATATACAGATCCATGGATTATCAATATCTAAATAATAATTTTGATTAGATGTCACGATAAATATGATTAATTAATTTTTAAATTTTAAATGTGGCGCCAACTAATGATTAATTATTATTTTTCAAACATAAGCATAAATTTGCAACTAAGATTCCAAATTTAAATCATCACAATCAAAATGGTGCAGGACCACAAAAGTTCAAGTAATTGCACAAGACAAGGTTCTTGATGATGAGCTTTATATACAACCTTAAAAACAAAAAAAGAATATATATCAGTGTTGTGGAGCCCATGTTCCTGTTAATGAAGATAGTTTCTGTAACCCTAATTAGCGACATAATCAAATTAAAAGGGATTAGTTTTAGCCATATATACAAACGTAGTCCTTTATCAAATGGGAAACCCCTCAAACAAGTTTAGAATTTCGAGAGAGAGAGAGAGGGAGAGAGCAAAGAATGAGACATGTTGATTAAATGTCTGTGTTTTTCTCTGGTCTAGGGTTGCCATTTTAGAAAGCAAGAAAGCAAAGAAGCAGCCTTTTTAGTTTTAAGGGTTTATTATTTCTTCGTCGGTCATGTTTTGGGGTGACATAGGATCCAACACGAGGAACACGAAAGCCCTAGTTGCAACAACGTCAACAGCTTGTGCTTTAATGATAATTATGGACTATGTTGGGTAATCACCTTACCCTCCTAATCATTTCTTTATCATAATAAATCTAGGGTTAGTGAAATTGGACCTACCTTAAGCATTCTTGTCTTTCCTATGCCAAATCCTTAATTCCCCTGTCACTTGCATAATTAATTCAGTTTTGTCCCTCTCATCTACATATCTACACGTCGCTAAACCTCATTGGCCATACAAGCTACTGTATCTGCACGATAACACACACACACACACTCACTCCCCGTAAGTATTTATCAATGATGTGCCTTTTAGTGAGATTTTTCAAGGTTTAATTATTAATTAAATGGAGTTACTGTCCAACACGTAAGTTTATCTTCTGTTTATTAAGAGTTAATTTTAAGCTACCTATAGTGTCCTTTGATTTTTAATTAGGTAAAGTATCACATAATATCTAAATTTTTTTTATATATGGTGAATATTATAATATTATTTATAATATAATTTTATTTATAATATTTTTAATTTTATATAATTTCACTTATAATTTTTTTTATTTAGTATAATTATTGGTACTTGAGAAATAATATTATAAATAAAATTGTATTAAATTTAAAAAAATTATAGGTAAAATTATATGATTAGAAAAAAAATAATTCCATAAGCTAATGTATCATGAGAATATATATACTCCCCATAAGTATTTGTCAATGATGTGTCTTTTAGTGAGATTTTTCAATGTTTAATTATTAATTAAATGGAGTTACTGTCCAAGACGTAAGTTTATCTTCTGTTTATTAAGAGTTAATTTTAAGGTACTTAGTTTCCTTTGTTTTTAAATTTTGTACATGTGTGTCTTTACTTAATTTCCTTTTTTTTTTTAATTTTGTACATATGTATCTTTCTTTTCTTATTAAATTCATTAATTTGATTTTATTAGTAAAGTTAGCTCATATAATTTTATTTTGTTAGTATTATTAATCTTTATATAAAAATTATTTATATTATTAATAGAGTAAAATTAACGATTTAATACGGAGAGTAAAACACTGCAAAATTTAAGAAATTAGAGTCTAGAATAATTTTCCCTTGAAATTAACTCTTAATTTCCTTTAATTTATTTATTTTTGTATATTTTGTGTTTTGGATACAAATTTCTAATCGGTCATGGGAAAAATGTATGTATATTTTGTGTTATCTCTTTTTATGTATTTCTTCTTCATTTTTAATATACTATATATATATATTTAAGAAGGTAAAATATTCAAATAAAAGAAAAAGAGGGTAATAAGTAATATTTTATCCACATATAAAAATATCTACATGTAACTCTCAAGAGTTTGAAAGTGTGAGTGAAAAGATAGATTTGAAAATGTGGAGTGTTGAGAGAAAGAATCGATGCATTAGAATTAATGGGGCCACGTGCCAAGCAGAGAAAGTGGGTTAGGCACATTTCTTGGTTTACAAAATGTTAGGCATTAATGATGCTATTTATTATTATGATTATAATAAAAGGCTTATTATGTATATAATATAATATAATATAATATTCTTAGGCTTTAATTAGTAATATAAAGTATGATATAATAATGTCGTGAGAACTTGTTAAGATGTAGCAGAGGAATCAGGGGGATAGTGTAGGCCATAGGGAATATTTTATAATGAAATATGAAGGGAAGGTTTCATTTTGCATATTTCTCAAGCATGTTCTGGGGATCACTGAGCTCCAAAAAGAAAAAAAAAACTATGTTGTTTTATTTAAATAAAATAAATTATAATTTAAAACTTATGTATATTTCTAAATTTTATTAAAATTACACACTTTTTCTATACCTATTTTTATAATTGAAATCAGAAGTTTTGAAGATAAATTTTGTGGATTTGAAAAAATTCAGAGTTTTGAAAGTGAAGATAAATTTTGAAAGGAAAAAAAGTACATTTTTAATAAATAAAATTTCCTTTAGTTTTTAATAATAAATAAAATAAGCAAAGGAAAAAAAGGGTTCTCTATAGCTGCCATCTCCCGTTGCTGGAATCACTTTTCAAATTGAAGTTACTGGAAAATAATTTGGAGATTAAAATAACAATTTATCCAACTTTTCAAACATGACTATAAACAGAGGCTTGTTTGACTTCAATCCCATAATTTATGACTTATATGCATACATATGGCCTATAAATTATATTCCTTTTATTTTAAATATAAAATATATTTAATTAATTTAATTTAATTAATTATTATAATATATTTTTATTAAAATTATCTTAATCATTTTTCTTAACTCTATCCCTGATTATTATTGAGAGAATATTAATAAATATAATTTATAAATTAATTAATAAATTTTAAAAAATATATTTTATATTTAAAATTAAAATAAACTCTTGAATTAAATAATATGGCAGGACACAATCAACATTTTGAATTGGGTGAATGGATGTACTAATTATATAGAAGATGTAGGGTTTGATTTATTGCATGAACTCTTGTATGGATTATGTTGTTTATGATCTATATATAAATATTATTATAAGTAATTGTTTATTTGAAAAGCTAAAATTTATAAAATAATCTATAATTACAAAATTATCAATAATTACCATTATGATCATATATGTAAGTCACTTGTATCTCATTCTTACATATAAAAAAATATATTAAATTAATAAACAAATTATATTTATCTTTATAAGAGAAATAATATTAAAAAATATATCATTAATTACCCTATCACAAGTAAATTATTTTTAAGATCAAATATATATATATATATATATAGATGATTGGAGTGGTAGTTAGATTTAGTAGAGTATAAGGAGGAATCCAATATATTAGAAATGAGTAGTTAGTACTAAGTTTGAGGTGTAATTGTTGAACACTGAGGTTATAGGTTTGATTGGTGACTTGAGAAAAAGCAGGCAATATGCTAAAGTGTTTCTTCATGTAACGACAAACAGGAGAACAAGTGCATTATGTTTTTTTAGTCAAACTTGGAATCATCATCCCTATTAAGAGAAGACATATTTTTTTGACTATTTTGTTCAACTAAATCATCACCAATTTTTTGTGTGGATGTTGTGGCCTTTGATAACTCCTGAAATACAACTCAAAAGAACAAAAAAGAGAGAGAATAAAGTAGACATTTTTTATTGTTCGAATATTCAAAACACAGTGGTATTTTTATGATTGTCAAATGATTCTTTGGATCTTAATCACAAAAATATTCACAAGATAAATACTTTGGGAAAACTACACATCAATTATCAATATATTCAAATCATCTCTGTGTAAGGCACCCTTTTTTTTTTTAAAAAAAAAAATAAATCTACACACAAACATGTTAATGCCAAATTCGAGCATTTGATTTCACTAGACATAGACATGATAAATAGTGATGCTATTGAAATAACTTACTATAGACAATTAACTATTGTTGTTAAATGACTCTTGAAGAGTGTGAATTCAAATATATTCCTATGCTCCTATTTAAAGGGTAATAGGAGAATATTTATTTTAGTCATATTTATAAAATAGAGAGAATTTTTTTCATATGAATATATTATTTTACCCTTTATTGATAATATTAACTTTGTTTTCACGGTATATATGAAAAGTTATTGTATTTTATGGTATAATTAATGAAGATTAATATTTTTTATTTATATGAAATATGTTAAAAATGATTTATAAATATCAACATATAAGAATATATAATATTGTTGTTATTGATATGATTAAAAAAAGATTTTTTTTTTGTCAACAAAGAAAGATTCATTGACTTTTAACAATATTAGATTTTAGGATGAGTAAATAGGATGGGGCAAACCTATGTTAGAAGTTGTAAAAGATGGGAGGTTTGTGTATTTGTAGATGCATAATTAGGCAAACCTATGTTAGAAGTTGTAAAAGATGGGAGGTTTGTGTATTTGTAGATGCATAATTAATAGTTGTAGTTTCCCAAAGAAGCCCAAAGTTCCATTGACACTTGCAACTTGGAAGCCCCCTTTTAATAATATCCTCTTTGTTTAATTAGTTAATGAGTTTAACTGAAAGATCCTTGAAATGTGAGAACACAAAGCATATACTCCCTTCATTTCATATTAATTACTATCTGTGACTAGAATATTATTTTTCATGTTCCATAATGATTATCAATTTTAGATTCTAGGAAATTTTCATTTTCCAGAGAAATGGGTGAATTTGATGTTGGAACTCAACATTGAGATGCATAGGATGCACCCTCCCAAGTTTGAGGGCTACGGAGAGATCTTTGTGGTTTTTGAGGCAAATGAATTAAATACTCCTATTTCTAGACTAAATCTCATTCCCATCTTTCCATGCAATTTCATTATTATTATTTGTTTCTAAATATATGTATATTTTTATTAGGGGTAATTTTATTTAATATACTATTAAATATTAAATATATACAATTCTCTTAACAACAATTCGAACATTAATTTACTATATTATGAGAAACTACTACTATACTATTTCTAATTATAATTCTAATTTTTTAGGACCCTTACTAAAAGATAATCAAAATTTTAGTACTCTTTCAGTTTTTAATATATGACTTAATTGAGAAGTTAATTTTAGTCATAAATATAAGATATTTTTTTTATATTTATTAATTTTTTCTTAAATTGCTTATATTAATACTCCCACAACAATAATCAGTAAGAGATGGATAAAAAAATTAAAGGAGATAGTTAGGGTATTTTATAAAAAAAATATGTTATATTAACTAATTTAATTACTTTTTTTAATTTAATTTAATCAACCCATTTTGATTAAAGTTGATATGGGTCAGGCCCATGTAATTGGGCTCCTGAAGCCCAGCCTTTTCTAACACCGTCTTTCAAGTCCACTTCATTAGATAAAGCCAAGTAGGTTTAAATGTAAGGTCCATCTAGTGTCTATAGATTCAACTGATAAATAAATAAGATATATGACTATTTGAAGTTAATTGCGATATTTAAGGAGATATCCTAACTTCTAAATGCTTAAATTTAAGTCTGAGGTTAATAGATAGCTTGCTCTAACCAACATTGGTATTATCTAAGAAGAAAGGAGATTTAGTCTTATAGATCATGGGTGAGCCTAATCCCTTCTAAAAATTTTTATAACAAAAAAAAAAGTGAGGTCCATCTACTTTCAATGGGAAAAAAAACCACAATTGTTATGGCCTAAGAAATGATGAAAATTGAAAAATATAATGAGAGAAGGTAAACATATGGTCTGAATTATTGACATAATAACGTTGCATTTTCACTTATTTTTGTTCTTTTCTCTTGACGCAACGCGCACAAGCAAAATTCTTGCTATCTCTTATTTTCATCTTTTTTATTAGGAAACATCCTTTTTTTCTACCTTTTTTTCCCCCAGACTAGCACATTAGTCATTCTTTCAAAAAAAAAAACATTCCTAGAAAGCACATCATAATTCAAGTTAAAAAGGAGATACGAGTTCAATTCAAATATAAGTTCAATATATTAATAATAAGTTAATGACTAAGTAGCTTAATGGTATAAAAGTTTTCTTATAAATGGGAGATTATAGGTTGGATCCACACACACTAATAATGAGAAATGATAATAGACAGGTCAAGAGGCTCATTAAAGGGATAGAATAGGCTAAGATGACCCTAGATCCAAAATTTTATGTTTTCTATTCACATCCCTAATTAAATCTCAAGTTATTCCGCCAGTCCAAATTACAAACCCTAAGTCTCAAATGATAGTTACATTGATACATACTGCTACAATTTAACATACATGTCTTCCTCTACATTATACAGCTTAGAGAACATAAACTCTTCACGAGACAGATTATTCTTCTTCAAAGTCCAGGAGGAAATCAGTCAAGTTCTCAAAATCATCTATAGCCTCTTCCAAGGCAAGGGCTCATTCTTCTTGGGCTTAGCCTGCAGGTTTTATAAGGAAACAAAAAATGCTAATTTGTTCATACATTGTTATTGATGAAAAATAAGAAACAAACAATATCTACCAAATAATTCCAAAATATAGATGTCAGATTGCAAAAACCCATAACAATCGAAAATACTAGAGTCCTTTTACTTTTATCAACCTGAGGCTAATATTTCAATAAGACGGTACAGAACAAGGAAAATAGTTTGCAGGAATTAGGCCTGTTTGGTTTGCACATTGGAAAAATATATTCCTTCTTATTGCACAAAAATCAAAATACACAATATTTATTATATTCCTATTATCATTACTTAACCATAATTTTTTATTTTTTTGAGTCCCAGCCCATGTGGGACATTTCTCATCCCCCTAAAATTACTCTTTTTATTCCATTTTATTATGCATACCAAACAGGCCCTAGGACCCTACTAAACAGAGACAAGGAATATATAATCCTATTAAAGGCAGGTGGGGTATTTCAGCTATCATTTCATCAACAGTATTGCTGTTAGAGCCATGGAGTTCAATAATTGCTCATTCAATCTAAATTCAAACAGTCCATGATAGCATGTTATGAAGCCATGAGAAATATAAGAATACCTTTGACTTGCGAAGCTGAGGGCTAGTTTTTAAGGCACTCCAATTGCGAGTGATCTTCTATTCCTCTTCCTCCTCCTCACCCTCTCCCTCTCCCTCTCCTTCTTCAGTTCTTCCTCATCCTCTTCCTCTTCTTCTACACTCTCAAGATCACTCTCCTCCCCTTCATCCTGACGTAAGAAAGCGAGAATAAAAGTAGAAATGTTACTTCCAAGTTGCCATCAAGCCTTTTACCAGGCAACTATAAGTCATGGTTTATGTCTTAGTTAAAGAGAGCAAATAAAATCATAAAAAATGGTCGGTCAAGGCTCACATCATTTTCACCAATGTCAACGGCTTTTGCCATGGCTTCATCCATATCCGTCATCTGCCATAATGCAAATGAAAGGTATCAAACCACACGTCTATAACAAAGTTACAGGTTTTAAACCAGGGAGCATTTGAACAGGAGAAAAAAATTAACTAAATAAGATAAAATAATGTTTTTCACAGATGATATGCTGCAGGATTAGACTTAGTACAGAACAGTTCTTGCTTATCACTTCCTTACCTCAATTTGTTCCGTCTTTTCCTTTGCCAGAATCTTGTCAAGTTCTTCCCTAGAAATGACTTTTCCATGCTGATCATGTGAAGGATAAGTTCAGTATTTTACCATGGAGATAAATAGGCAAACGTATTATTAAAGATCTGATATTACCCTAATAAGTCTGAAACTTGAAAATTTCAGCACTAAGCATAAATGGAAAGAAGAAAAGGAAGCACTAATATAAATTTGAGAACAAAATTTAGCTACTCTACCCAGACAGAAGATGAATGTAAAGCTTAACATTATTACAAGCAAGTTAGCTTCTGTCGTCCTTTGCTTTATTCTGTTATCAAGAAAAAGGAATCATCCTCATGGCAGAGACCGGCGGGAGCCATCTGGACACAGTTAGAATTTAGTTGTTTGTAATAAATTTATTTTGGTTAGAGTTTAGAAGAAGGAATTTATTTTGGTTACTTATTTTAGTTGTTTGGGTCTTTGGATATCTAATCCCATGCTAAGATCCATTGATAAAGAGACATTTGCTTATAGCATGATGAAAATAACTGTCTACCATCATAATAGGCTTATGAGTTGGAGACCATTATTCAAAACATCCCTTGACTACACTGACCTGGGCATATGTGGCAAGGAGAACAAGTTTGACTTTCATAGTCCCATTGAGGTGTTCAATTCATTTAAAATAAAAAAAATCAACGGAACTTTTAAGCGAGAATTGTATCAATGCAGTGGAATAAATTATTTGAAAAATAACCTCTTTAAGATAAGCCAGCATATTTGGTGTTGGTTCATGAAAATCTGGTCCCCGGAAGTCAATCACTTCATCTGGATCTTGAACATAGTTTATAGTTGGATAAACTGGATCTCCACCCCAAACTGCAAGAAGAGAGAAAGATTTTAACTACCATTCTCGATCAAAAAGTAAATAGGAGTAGTAAAAGTTGCAACAGCACTAACGTCTGCATATGGTAGATATCATTATTGTAAATGGTGCAAACTTGTTTAAGTAACATGCCAGAACAAACAGTCAAAGCCATTGCACAAAGTATCAGGATATGCATGGAAGAATGAAATTGAACACAAAAAATGAAATGAAACTTCAGATGAAGCAGAGTACTTTGACTGGTGAATTGTTGTGAAGAAGGTATAGATCACCAAAGGACAAGGATAAAAGGAAGAAATTGACAGAGGTAAAAGGAAGAAAACAGATGACTAATGAGGGTAATGTAACAAGTATGTAGAAGGCAAAATTATCCTGTTTGATATTTTTTTTAAAATAAAATAATAATGTCACGGTAAATATACTTATCATTCCTCCACTCAACACTATTAGGTCAAGCAATTCCTTGACATAGAATGAAAGCCTAGAAACAACAAGGTGATTTAGAGTTTAATCTTTTCCACATATGCTTTTATTTGAAATTTTGATACATGGAAGTGGTGAGAGACAAATACTCACAGCTAAGGTAATGGTGATTCTCTATATTGTTTACATTTCATGCCTAGGGAAATTTTATGGGCATGAATGCCCTCCAAGATAAAACACATTCTATGGAATTTCCTTAACAGGTTGTTGCCTTAAAAGTTTTAGTTAAATTTGTCATGACAAATAATGCCCTAGGAAGCTGTGCAAGATAAGAATCATATAGTTTCAACTATATAGGCAGATGAGAAAAGAAAACTACAAAAGAAAGATCTAGACACAACACACAAAGGTTCAAGCTTTGATGTAGGTACTTTGCTTTATTTGATCTTCCCTCATTGGCATAGCTAGAGGATCCCGACGGATACGAACGTCAGTCCCCATCATTATGCGATATTCTCTGTCCGTTTGATGGCTGAACATTTCGAGTAATTGAGTGTTTTCGTCTTCACCAGTTTCTTCAAAATGTTTCTGAACTGCTTCACGAGAAGTGTCCGTCTTCCAAGCTTTTACCCATTCTGAATAATATGCCATTGGACCTATTCTTTCCAGTCTCTCTTGTTCAGCTTGAAGCCTGAATACAAAAAAGTCACAACTTCAATCAAGTGGGGCACGATACTACAGGAAGCTTTTACAATCAACATTATTCGGGTTTGCAGGCAATCACAACAAAGGCATAATAAAGCAAGGTTCCTGATGTTTCGATTTAGGTGAAAGTGATAGTAAAATTTTTAAAATATATTTACATCAATGTTACACATACTAATCAGAAATTAGATCTGTCTTTATACTCAGATATCATACCCTACACTCGATGAAGTAAATTTCTGTTTTCACCTATTATCCAAAACCTATTAATTTTTGTTAGGATCTAATTACAAGGAGACTTGAGCTTCACATTGGAGGTGTGGGGTTTTTGATGTAGGGTTTACAGGGACCTTGGATTCTCTAACTCCATGAGCTTAAGTTTTGGGGTCCAACTCTCTTAAGGTTTCTATCAATTTCTATCAAAATAGAGTTGATTTAGTATAAAATGGTTTAAATGGAGAAGCTCAAACTTAGACCACACATGGTTGGCCAGTGACCTGAGGAGTAAATGCTTGATTTAGGTTACTCCCCTAAATATATAATACAAATAACATTAATAGCTGGTCCTCCAAGAAGCATGAAATAATTTTAATGAATCAGCTCAGTCCTTCTAGAATTCTCACTTTCCAAGGAACTTTATATCAAAAGTTTCTACTCAGATACTCATTTAAGCACTTATACATCCAGGATATGCTAAACAATTTAATTTCAAGACTTTTTAGAACTATTCTGCCAGTAAAATAATCAACAATACCTTTCTTCCTTAAAAATGTGGCGTCTTGCTCGGTAAAGAGAAGTTTCTGTTAGCGTTGGATGTTCACCATAAATCTTCACTTGCCCAGTTTCTGCCATGGCTTTCAGGAAAACCTGAAAGAGGTGGTAAAGAAACTCACAGTCCATATGGAAGACACTGTTATTAACAAGAAACTCTATAATTTGCAACACATCTAATGGGCTTGTAGACCTCTTCTGATGAATTTAAGCATGGGGAATCTAAAAATGGAATCAAACATGGTGAGGGGAATGAGGGCATCTACGTTCAAGATGATAATTTTGGGACTAAGTTCTGTAAAAACTGCTTGCTTCTACACAGCGTGTACTAATATCAACGGGAATTATTGCCAAAAAAGAGAAAAGAGATTATGACTTTTTGAAACATTAAACTGATTTAGCAGAACAACTATCAGATACAAGTCAGGATTCTAAAGCAAACAAGCAATGAATGCGAAAAATATCCATTAGATGCAAGCCACATGTGACTCATGTGGCTGAGTATGTATGTGAAATTTATGCCCTCTCTGACCGGTGGTCAAACAATATACTTATGCTGTGAGACAAATTTTTCCCTCCTCACATTGTGCACAAGAATAAACACCACTTTGCATGGTGTAGTTCGGCAATAATAGATGTGATCATTACAATTAAAAAACATTTTCCAGTGTCATATCATATACACTAACAGTTTCAACATCAGGTCGCCTCCTTTACCATCTGGACCATTGCTCTTTTTCTGGCTTTCTCCAATGCCACCACAATTCTTCACTTGAACGTGGTTCCACTATTGGCTTTTTAACTTTTGATCAATAAATGGTTGGGGACGTCCTAATTTCTTAGGTCATATCCAGTCTCTTCTTCCTCAGGTTCAGATTGATAAACAACATAGTCAGATGAGAAATCTTGAGAATCTTCTGCGGATTCCACTGAAGATTCAGGAGGGTTAGGACCATTTGATTCCACATAGACCTCAGAGGAAGCAGCTGCAGATGATTTGTAATTCTTCCTCCTACTTCCAGGATTTTGGCCATAAGACGGAGATCCTGACGATTCACAAGTTGGTTCAGGCGCTCTAGCAGCCCTAACTTGATTAGCAGTACCCTCAGGCCAATACTCCTGTTCGGGAATACTTGCTCGAGCACCAGAGGCTGGTTCAAGCTAGCCAGAAGTTGAGTCTTTGTATACATGGTAGGGTGGACGTTCAACATATTCATATTCAACATAGCCATCTTTCTTTTCACACTTTGTACAAGTATATGGCATAACCCTCCCTCGTGAATTACTCAAACCAAGTCTAACTTGCAAAATTCCAGCAGGAAATGAACCCAGGTATGGTGTCTACAGATTTCAAGAATCATACAGATTAGCCCCATATAACGGTAAAAACCGTAGAAGCATGATAAATTGAGATAATGAAATGACCACAGACACACACACACACACACACACAAATCTCTTAACCAAAAGAAACAGATAAAGATATGTAATTTATCAGCGGGACGCAATTAAACTTCTTTTCAAATCCAAAGTAACAAATATATGAAATCCAAAGCAAGCCACGTGCTAGAAACTAGAAATTTAGAGACACCCTTCAAGAAAAGGAACGCATGGCCACTGAAAGCAGATAAATAGAAATTGTTGGGAAGAGAAAGAGAGAAACCAACCCGGAAGTGATTGAAGCACAAGTTGACCCCAACATTGCCATGAGTAGATGCCATAAGGTTGACAATAAGGATCGCTTCTGGGTTTGGAAGAAGATGGGGATAACACTAGATGGTTAGCAGTGGCACCGCATCAAGAAGTTCCATAGCAAAGAAAGATTAACGAGGGGGATAGAGGGCGAGAATAGGAAGCGAGCTCTTCTTCGTCAGAACTGAAACGAAAACGCGGTACCGATTGAGAAGCGACTCTGGAGCCGGAACAGAGTGTCACCGAGACTAGCAAATGCTGCTTCTACCGTTCCCTTATCATATTCATCTGCAAAGTTGGCCAAAAAAAAATTCGTCAAATGTTCCATTACAGGAGCGCGAACTTATTTTATCCGAAGAAAATAAAAAAGTTATACATGTGGATGTTGGCATATTTTGAATTTGAAAAAAATTACTCATAAATTCTAAGTTAAATATAGGGAGGTTAAACAATTTTTATTTAAAAATTAAACTTGTATATTAGAAGATAAATTTAATAATTTATATTTTTAAGTCAAGTTTTATAGTTTAAAAATAAATTTGTAAAACTTCAAGTTTTTTATAACCTACCTATATTTAATTTTTGGATAATATTTAGTTGAAAATCTTTATATCTATTATGTTTATAAATAACTAGACCTAAATTTTATTTTTAATTTTTTTTACTTGGATTTAACATAATTAATATGTGACCTTGCAACCTTGACACTATTTAAGTTATGAAAAATTACATATAATATATGTTTTTATGACATGTAGAAAATAATATATTAATTAATGAACACAAATACTTAGGATTTTTTTATTTGTCTATATATGTCACTGAAAAAAATATAACAAAAATAGTGATACAAAATTATTAACCAGCACAGTTAATTATTTGATTTAAATTTAAATATTATATATCCCTATACTAATCAAATAACATTTGATACATGCTTTATATACATACATACATACATACATACATATATATATATATATGTTTGTGCCTCGCAGGACAACAAAAAAATAGGGAGACATAATCCTCATACTTTTTGAAGTAACAAAAATAGCTTAATGTGAAATTAATACGCAATAATGAAATTAATATAATAAATGTTGCATAATAATATTTTATTTTCATGATTAGCTTCCTTTCTCCATTTCTTGTATGCTATTAAACATAGGATTAGAAGGGGAGAAAAGGGATTAGGAGGGGAAAAAGTTAAACAAGGCTTCAATACAAGGGAGGTTACATCTAAGCAAAGCATATATATACATATATATATATATACATATATATATATATATATATATATGGACACAAAATGAAATGAAGCGAAGGATGCTATATAAAATTGGGTTAAAATTTATTATATTTAATAAATGGTGTTTTTGGAAAAAATGGGGCAATTTTAAAAATGTCAACCAATTTTAATTAATCTTCCTGATTCTTAATTAGTGTATATTAGTTTTAAAAATGACTTCTAAATAAAAATAGAGGGACTTTGGTTGAAAAAAATTATGACTAAAGTTTTAGATGATTTTTCTTTTTTTTTAGAAAAATAATTCAATAGTTGATATAGTTATATAATTTTTAAATGTTAATGAGAAAAATGACAGTTTTTTAACAAAAAAATATTTTTATATTTAATATAATTTTAGATGATATAACCACGTTAAATCAAATCCACAATTAAGAGGTAGATAATAAATATTTTAATTATAAATATATGATCTAAATTAATTTTTTTTTTAAAATTATAATTTTTTGCTATAGTTCCTCCATAATAATTGGACATATTAAATAATTTCTATTAAAGATAATTTAAATATATAAAGATAATATTTTAAAAAAATTGACATATAATTATTATAAATAATTAATTTAACTAATATTTTTAATCTTTATAAATTAATTAAATATATTTTATATTGAGCAATGGAGGTAATATTTTATCTTATTCTTAATATAAAAATTAATTGAAGTTATATTTAATTTTAAATATAAAATTTTAATCTATTTTATTTTTTAAATTTATAATTTATTTTTAAAATATTTTTATTAATTTGCTTATATTAAAGGTTTCCATTCGATGGAACTTATGATAAAAAATAATATTTAAAAAAATTATATTATATTTATTATAAATAATTAATATAATTAATTTATTTAATATATCTAAATTAATTATCTATTTTTTTTATCAACTGATCACAAGTGAAAAATGTAGTAGTCATCAAATTAGGTTGGCAAAAGAAAGTCATAAAATCAAATGTTTATAAAAAAGCCATAAAATTAAATCGAGACCAATAAATTAAATATTTTGTTAACGGGGTCCCCTCATTTTCAAGTAATCTCGTTCCTAGTGTTCAGTCACGTACATACATGCTAATTTGCTAAATACCCGTCGTCTTTCTTCTTCTGCTCCTTCTTCTTTCAATCCCTCAATGCTCTGCCTATATCTCTCGCTTCTTCAACCGCGATCAAAGATCTGCGTTTCTATTCTTGTGCAAACCTTAATCCTGGCATTGATTGCTTCTTTGTTTGTGCTGGATATCGAGTTTTCTGTTAAATGATGACTGAATTTTGAATTATTCAGGATTCTGCGTTTCAGATTTTTGGGTTTTTTTTTTTTTTTTGCAATTTCTTGCTGCATCGGAATATTGTTTTGTTTCTGAACTTTATATCTTTCCGTGCTGGGAGTTTTGATTCTTTCTATTCTTGCCTAGAAACCCACTGGCATTGTCCAATACCTAACTATATCGATTTTCCCCCAAAGTTGGACGTGTTTTGGCATTGTCTCTTTGCGTGTTTTGGCGGTTATGGAACTTGTTTTGGTTTCTTCTGGTTAGGTAGTGCATGAGCTGAGGGAAATTTTGTTTTGGAATATTGAGGACTAATTCAGGTATTAAAGATGAAGAGACCAAAAGGTGAACCTCCTAATTCGAGGAGGTTCAGATTGTCTCATTTTTTGCTTGGTATTGGGGTGTTATATTTGATTTTTATATCATGCAAGTTTCCGCAATTCCTGAAGATTGTTTCACAGTTAAGTGGGGATGAAAGCTACGCTACGCTGGATGAGACTGCTGTAGGAGGCTCTAATGATGCAGATTTAAGCAAACCCTTATTTAGTTCTGTTTATAAAGATGTATTTCACCGGAGCTTAGAGGATAATGAAGACCAGGATGCTCCATCGAGGCCAAACAAGGAACCGATGAAAGATGAACATGCCCCGGAAAATGTGAAGCAGATTTCACAGCGATATGGTAGGATTACTGGGGAAATTTTGCGTCGACGGAACAGGACTAGTGATTTGACTGTTTTTGAGAAGATGGCAGACGAGGCATGGACATTGGGGTTAAAGGCTTGGCGAGAATTAGATAAGGTTGACGAGAAAGAGGCGGGAGAAAGCTCTATCATTGAAGGAAAGCCGGAGTCATGCCCTTCTTGGATTTCTGTGAGTGGAGAAGAATTGATGAAGGGAGACCGGTTGATGTTTCTTCCATGTGGTCTTGCAGCAGGTTCTTCAATCACTGTGGTGGGTACACCTCATTATGCTCACAAGGAATATGTACCCCAGCTTGCAAGGTTGAGGGGAGGTTCTGGATTGGTTTCAGTTTCACAGTTTATGGTTGAATTGCAAGGGTTGAAGTCAGTGGATGGGGAGGATCCTCCAAAGATTTTGCATTTGAATCCTCGTTTAACAGGAGATTGGAGTAAACAACCCGTAATTGAGCATAACACTTGTTACAGAATGCAGTGGGGAAAAGCTCACAGATGTGATGGTTTGCCAAGCGGCGATGATGAAGAAATGCTCGGTATGATTTATCATATTTCATCATAATTTTGAGGCACCTAATTTAGATATAAAGTTTTGCAGAATAGAGTCTCCATTTTCAGACTAAACGGACACAAAACAGAAAAGACTCACTGGTTCCTTAAAAAGCATAAATGATCCTTCCAGCCC
This sequence comes from Leucaena leucocephala, assembly GCA_037074615.1. NCBI lineage: Eukaryota > Viridiplantae > Streptophyta > Magnoliopsida > Fabales > Fabaceae > Leucaena > Leucaena leucocephala. The sequence goes on from CM073550.1 coordinate 14,891,816, forward strand.
ACGATTTAAACCCAATACCAATTATCTCTATAGAGCTTAACTATTTCCTTTGGGACCCCCCCCCCCCACACACACACAAAAAAAAACTTTTACCGGAATACTCAAGGAAGCTTAAAAAATATTCTCTGTCAAGGAAGATGTGGCGGAAGAAGCTTCTGAATAATGACCATGGCTACTTCTGCAATTTCAACTTCTATTTATAGTTTTATTCTAGAGCTACCATGTATTTGTAACAATTGATGCATCAAAACTTGCCTTTTGAACGTGTTTTCTATAGTTGATTTTACATTTTTTATGTATTTTTGCTTTTTATGTGTTTTTATATGCTAGCCTCATTGCATCCTTTGTTTTAAGAACTCTCAGTTTCTATATCCTCGTCATATCATTATCATATCTGTGCTTATACTCTGGACTGTTCTGCAAGACCACAGATCATGATCTTGTTTTTGGTTGGAGTGAAATCCAAGAGTTTTATAAGAAGTTTCTTCTTTGGGTTGATTTCTGAAGATTGTTCTTCTAGGGCGGTGTCTCTTGGGGATTTAAAAGGGTTTAGAAAGCTCTATTGAGCTAGAGCCTTTAGTCCTTGTTTCACGGAGGATGGCTTGTCCTCTGATGTTGTATTGTTTTCTATTCCCTTCAATAAGGCATTTTTTTAATGAAATAAAATTTTTGATTTATAGTTGTCTTTTCTAAATATTTCATTTTTATTACCATTACACTTGTTCCAGCTGTTTAAGCTGTCTAACTTATGTCTTCTTTTTTGTGCTCTAATACTTGTAAATTTATTTTCTGAAAATTGACAGTTGATGGGCATAGACGATGTGAAAAGTGGATGCGTGATGATATTGTAGACTCAAAAGAGTCCAAGACAACATCATGGTTCAAGCGATTTATAGGACGTGAGCAAAAACCAGAAGTGACCTGGCCATTTCCTTTTGTAGAAGGAAGAATGTTTGTCCTTACACTGCGTGCTGGTGTTGAAGGATACCATATTAATGTTGGAGGTCGTCATGTAACTTCATTTCCATATCGGACGGTAAGTTAATTGAGATGAAACTATTATTTATACCTGACGCTTGCATTAAATACCTTGACACTGAAATTGCATATCTTGCTGATTTACAAAATTATCAGTCGTGGAAGATTGGACAGCATCAAATCATTGATTGGTCCCTTGTTTAGTAATTTTCATAGGCTAATCTGTTTTGAGTCTTTACTTTTGTTTTTTTTTGGCAAACTCTGCTTTGTATGTGTTTTCTCTCTTAATAATTTTTTAAATCTGTCATTATGTCAAGTTCCTTCATAAAATTGCTTTTACTTTCCTATCTTGGGGGTTTTGAAACATACTTTTTATATCTTCTTATAACTGCTTTTAAATCATATAACATTTTTTATTTTTATTTCTCACTGTGATGGTAATAGCTCTTTTTCATGTGTAAAGTTTAATCAATGTAAAAGCTTAAGATTTGAGACTAGTTGGATTTTATCTTATTACTGCCCAGGGCCCTTGGCTGTTTTGGCTGCAGAAGCTTTTTCTTTTCCTCAGACATTTCCTTTTCCGATAATTCTCAGGGATTTACACTTGAAGATGCTACCGGACTTGCAATCAAAGGAGAGGTGGATATTCATTCAGTTTATGCTACTGCTCTCCCTAAATCTCATCCAAGTTTCACGCCTCAAAAAGTACTGGAAATGTCAGAGACTTGGAAAGCCAGTCCTCTACCAAAAAGTCCTATTAAACTTTTTATTGGAATTCTTTCTGCTTCTAATCACTTTGCTGAACGCATGGCGATCAGAAAAACGTGGATGCAATCTGCTGCAATCAAATCTTCAAATGTAGTAGTACGATTCTTTGTTGCATTGGTAAGTCTTGTGCCTTTATATTTCTCTGGCAAAAACACTATTAGTTTATGTGAAAAAGAAAAAAGTATTCTCTGGCGAAGAGTAATGTCATGGTTCACTCTAGACACGAGCCTAAAGAAATGCATTCTGAAGAATGATATGGCACATCAGTAAAAACTTAATGGATAAGATATGAACTCTCCGAGGCTTATTTATGATGAAAATTGCAGTGTGGTTTTAAGTCCTGTAGGAGCAATGCGTGGTCCCATGAAAGGTATGGGACGGCGATAGAAACTCAATTTTTAAGATTTGAACAACTCTCAAGGAGTTATTCTGATGGAATTTATGGGGGGAAAGAGGGAGAGGGACAGGGAGAGGGACAGAAGTTATCTGATAGTATTTAAGTTTAAAAAGAAAGAAGGGGCATTAATATTCATGCAGATTAATAATTTTTTGTTTCACTTGAAAATGTAAAAGCATTCTTTTTTGTTGTGCGGTTATTATTCATGCAAAGTTGGGTCCAGTTGTTGAATAGTTTTCTATTAATTGATGAAATGCTTTGGGATCTAGTTAACTCTGGCCTGACTTGTGGACTTCTCTAAAGTAGGCTTCATAGTTCTTGAAAATCTTTTCTAAGCTTTATTCACATTGGCAACACAACTCTTTCATCCCCTGAGAAGGACGGATGATGAGATATGAAGATCTAGATTAAATGAATCCGTTTGATTTGGTGTGTACCTTTGCTGAAGAACTATTTGGTAGCTTTTCTTGTATACTCGCTGTGCAATTGATGGTTGCATCTGTAAATTTGACTTAGTATTGTTTGCCATTCACCAGTGGTCTGCATCCATTTTCTTCTCTTTTTTTCACAATTATTCACTCGTACTATGGGATTGTAATTCATCTGTGTATTGTGGCTGTTGTGAATAATCAACATGAAGAATCCAAGGAAGGAAGTAAATGATGTGTTGAAGAAGGAGGCCACTTACTTCGGTGATATTGTCATCTTGCCTTTTATGGACCGCTATGAGCTTGTTGTTCTTAAAACCATTGCCATCTGTGAGTTTGGGGTGAGTTGATTTTAAGCCTTTGGTTACTTCTTATAGCTGCTGTCCTCAGTTTCCCTCTTGTACCAAACTGTTCCTCAGTTTCCCTCTTGTACCAAACTGTTGTTTCTTGATGCAGGTTCAGAATGTGAGTGCTGCATATATCATGAAATGTGATGATGATACGTTTATTAGGGTGGATACTGTCTTGAAAGAAATTGATCGTGCCCCCCAGAAAAAGTCACTTTATATGGGAAATCTCAATCTTTTGCATAGGCCTCTGAGAAATGGTAAATGGGCTGTCACTTATGAGGTATTGTAATTGCACCCTATAGAGGAACTGAAAATTAACAACAGAGAACTGTATGTCCTGTTTGTTTATATGCTAGCTCTCATTCCACAATCCCAACTTAAGAAGGATTACATTTTTATCTCACAGGAGTGGCCAGAAGAAGTTTATCCTCCTTATGCAAATGGACCTGCTTACGTAATTTCCAGTGACATTGTTCATTTCATCATATCTCAGCACCAGGAGAGGAGGCTCAGGGTTGGTCATTCTACACCTAATCTGGAATTCACATCTGCTTTCCCCATTACTCTTCCTTGGGAAAATTACTATGAAGTTCCATAGAAGGAATGTAATAACCTAAATGTCCCAAAACAAGTGAGCAGCGAAGGACCTATTATTATTTCTTCTACCAGAATTTGTTATTATAGACTGCTCACTTATTGTAGGACTTTTTGTTTATTACATCTCCTTTCTTAAAACTTCATAGTGATTTTCCTTTCTCCCTTCTATAAACATAAACATATTATACTGGTACTTGCATGTTTATCCCCCTTATCTTTGTTTCTGGTGGCAGCTCTTTAAGATGGAAGATGTAAGCATGGGGATGTGGGTGGAGCGGTTCAACAGTACCATGAGAACTGTACAGTACTCACATAACTGGAAATTTTGTCAGTATGGATGCATGGAGGGCTACTTCACAGCACACTACCAATCACCAAGGCAGATGATCTGTCTGTGGGACAAATTGACAAGAGGTAGTGCTCGATGCTGCAACTTTAGATGATGACGACGACACGACTTGTAGCTATACCTCTCAACTCGAGCCTTTTTGCGTATCATTTTGTATGTTAGACCCCACCATCCACTGATGTCCAGCCAAGAATAGGATTTAACATGAACATGTCCCTGGAAATGAGGCTAACGAATTGAAAGTTCTCCTGGGAAGGAGAAAAGAGGGAGTATTTTTTGGGTGTGTGTACTGTGTAGAAAGGAAGAGGCATTGAATTGTGGAGTGCACAGCAGTGGCAAAGCTGTTAATTCTTGCTGGTTCGGTGTATAATTGAGAGGTTCATTGTGTGTATCAAAGAATGTTGTTTGCAGGTTCCTGGTTTTGGTCGATCTGGATGGATAGATCGACAATCTTTGTAGATTTTTGTTTTTTAATAGATTAAGAATCAAGGTAGATTTCTTGTTTTAGTCGATTTGGATTGATTCAGTTAATGATCTCATGCCTCACATGCTGAGGCATACAAGGCCACACTTAAACAAAGTACAATTTAATTAAAAATATGCAAAGAAAGCTATGAAATTTCCCAATTCTTGAAAAGGATCAAAGATGATAAAAACCCATGTATATCCTCAACAAAAATTCTCTCCGCCTCTAGATTAAGCAGTGTCTTTATTTGTTTGTATTAGTTTTCACTAACAATTGAAATGTAACACAATAATTTTTTTTATATAAAAAAAATTTAGATATATTTAATACTGATTTTTTATAGGGTTAGAGTATAGTTTTAAAACTCAGAGACAGTTTATAGGAGAATTTGAGAATGTTTAGCAAATAAGTCATTATAATTATAGTGAAAATTAAACTCACGTTCTTATAAAATATGAGTATATTTTTTACCATATGTGTCAATTCTTATTAGCACATTAATTATTTTTGTACAAAAATTTTTGGAAAGAAATTGGGCTCACCTAGAATTTAAGGATAAAGTGAAGTCTCTCTTTCTCCTAAATGATATAAATGTCAGATAGTACGAGTCTTCTATTACTCTTAAGTATAAATTTAAATATTTAAAAATTAAAATACCTTCTCAAATACTCTATTATTAGAATTATATTAATTAGTCCCATGAAGGTTGGGAGTGGGACGAGGAAGCGCCTGCAAGCCCAACACAAACTCACGTCAATTATATAGAACTTACATATTTTATAGTGAATCTATTGTTCGTGGGTTCAGCTGACGAAGGGGTAAGACACACTATCATTTGGAGTGTGTTCGAACCCTGGGAAGTATCACTTTATTGTGGTTCCAGTCACAGCGCTTAGGGAGGTATCCTACCTTTTGGGTGCTTAGGTTTACACCTGAGGGTAATAGACGGCTCGTCCTATCTGATATTGGTATCGTCTAAGAGGAAGGGAGATTTCGCCATACCCTTGAATTATGGGTGAACCCAACCCCTTTCTAAAAAATTTTGTACAAAAAAAAAATATATTTTATAGTGACACTGTGATCTAAACAATTAAATACAATAATTCAGATGACAAAGCTAAAAAATTCATGATTAATTTTATTTTTTTAAAAATAAATATTTTAATTTGAAAAAATAAAAAATTATGTGAACCGAGATGTTTAGTTTTTATTGAAAGCAAAATAAAATGTAAATTATCTAATATATGTTATTAGTTAATTATAATTAAAATATGTTAAGTAGTTGTATTTTAATTAAATAGAGTTTAAATGCTATAGCGTTTATAGAGTATGTAAGTATTTATTCTATTTATTTCTTAATATAAAATATAGTTTATGTTTTTAGATAGATTAATGAAATAAAAAAATTAATTAATTATGATTAAATTTAACTTCTTAAGATAAATTAATATTATATATTTCTTAATGTTAACTAACTTTTATATTAGTTATAATTAACTGATTTATTTAATTTTTTTAATCTATTTAAAAAAATTAATTAAATCTTATATTAATGAATAATAATATTTCTTTCTGTTCAAAATATAAAATATAAATAACTAATTTGTGCATATCAATAAATTAGTTAAAATTAATAAAAAATAATCAACATATGAGACATATAATATTCTTTTCCAAATGTGCTTTTATTAATAAAAAGGATAATGAGAGATACAATGAGATGTCTAGAAAAGGTAACGAGGAAGAGTGTGGCAAAATTGAAAAAAAATAATAATAGGACAAACTAAACTACATCTTATAAAAAAAAAAAAAAAAAGACCCTCCCAACAGTTTATATTTTTTACCGGAGGTAGTATGTGGTTGTATTTCCTTTTATCTCATTTTTGTTTTTAATTCTATGATAGTTCTGGTGGCAACTTGACATCTGGGTCCCACTTCCCTATCTGGCACGTGCGCGAGCCATTGTCACGTGCAACATTAAATTCGAATCCCAACAAAAGTTGGAAAAATAAAAAGAATAAAAGGCCCCGAAACACGCAGGACAAGCGGAATGGGTCTGCTGTATTGTGAACCTGTAGGCAACAAATCACATCACCTCACTTCTCGACACGTGTCCCGCGTAATTAGCGGCTGTTCTCTGCCACGTAGCCCCCCCTAAAATGTCTACTTTTTGCGCCACCTGGCTCACCAACATTTTTCAGATTAGCCGTTTGCGTGTGTATATATATATATATCGCGTTATCTGTTGAAATTACTATATTAGCCTCCTCATGGTTAGCATTTTCATATATTATAATCGGTTATTTTATAAAGAAAAAACTAGATCAAAATAATTAGTTGCATGCTATACAAGATCATCGGGCTAGAGATGTGAAATGTTACAATACATGATAAAACATGAACATCAAATATTAAAAAAATCATTGTGAAGCAATTATTGATAGCCTAGTTTCATTGTTTCCATTTGAAGCAACTGATCCAAATAGTAATAAGAATAATTGCCCGCTAATATTTACTTTAATCAATGTACTTCAAATGTTTCTTTCTCAATTATTATATATTTAAAATCACACAATTATAACTATAGGTGGATATAATACCTATAATCTAATATGTCTGTCTAAGTCGATAGAAAAATTATCTAGTTTAACCTAAAAAAAATTATCTAACATATATTTGGATAGGGATTGGTCAAGTCAAATATCGAATAGGGTAAGACATTAGATAAGGTATGCTACTCTATCCATTTAGCTTGACTATATATATATATATATATTTTTTTTTTTCAATCTTATTTCTTTTTTTAATTTATTTTATTTATAATTTTACACTTTTCACTTTATATAACAACTCTTCTAAATTATTTTTAAAATATTAAACATAATTATTATATTTGCATAGATACTAAAGTTGCTCCTATATTTTACTTATCAAACATTCGATTATTGATATTATAATAATACTATAAATTTCTAACATCTACATATTTCAATCTTTTTTTTATATATGTAATATATTTCAAGACTTTAATTACTATATTTTTATTACCTTATATTTAATAAATTATTGATATTATTTAACTCTTAAAAATATAAATATGATATTATTTTATAAGTTTATGATTGTAGATTTTTTTTACAATATGAGTAGGATATCATGATTTAAACATGATTAATCCGCCTATATTTAACCCAAGATAGTTATAACTTTTATCAGGTAGAGCTGAATATTAGGCTGTCAAATATAGCCCATATTTTTTTGAGCAATAAACTACCTATCTAACTCTATCTATACACACCTTTAACTATAATATTAGACTCAAGTCAACCTTTTATTTTTTTACTCACACTTTCACAAAATATTAAAAAAATCAGCTTTCCTTTTGCTAACATCTTATAAATATAAATAGTAAAAAATTACTAAAATATTATATGGCGTAAAGTATTTACTAAAATATAGGCCGGAAACAAGTTTAAAATTATGATAAATTCATTTAGGTCATCCTATCATATTTTGCCATCAAGAATTATTTTGCCATCCACTTTGTTTTCCCCTCTTTCACGTCATCCTATCATATATAGCATTTAAAACTAATATGAAATTATAAGAATATGATGAAAATAAATATTTAATTAAACTCATTTGAAACATAAAATTATATGTACTCAGATACTACTCTACCCATTCTCAATTATAAGATCTAAATGGGGGTTACATTTGTTACTAATTATAAGATTCAAATTTAATTTATTTTTTAAAATTATAATTTTCTCCCCAATATATCCGCATATGATTATATATATTAAGAGGTATCTATTAAAGGTAATTTAAATGCACATAATTAAATTTTAGCAAAAAAATACACATGATTAAAGAGAATATTTTAGAAAACCCAACACACAATCATTATAATTAACTAATTTACCTAATTTTTTTAACATATATAAATTAGTTGAATATATTTTATAATTAAGAATAGAGGTAGTAGTACTCATAAGAGTTAGTTAATTTTTTTTATATAAAATTTTTTAGAAAGAGTTTAGACTCACCTACAATCTAAAGACAGAGTAAAATCTCTCTTCTTCTTATATGATATTAATATTAAGCAGGATGAATTGACAATTACTTTCATACTTTAACCTAAGTACCTAAAAATTAATATGTATATCTAAATATTGTGATTAGAACATACTTTTTAATAATTGAATACACTCTAAATAATTATATATTTGATCCCTTCATTAGTTGAAACCATAGACATTAAATATTAGTTAAATTTAATTAAGACTTTAACAAACTTTCTTCCCAAATTCAAACTCCTTTCTCTAAAAAAATTCTATTAACTGCACACGTATTATGGGGTTTATTTGGGATAGTCATCACATTTTAAAAAAATAAATTATATTTATTATATATATAACTAATAAAAATATTTTTTTTTTATAAAAAAGTCAGTTAATCACTCATTGACGGGTAATATAGGAAATTTGTATTTAAGTCGAGGGCATCGCTGTCGTATCACCGATTCGTTCAGTCCCCGATCCTTTTCCTTTTTCAAATATCTCTTACAATATTGGCTCCAAAGAAAGAAAAAGATTATTCTTTCTTTCAATGGGTCACCATGTCTAATCCATATATTCCTCGCTCTCTTCTCTCTCTCTCTTCGCATCAGATTCAGAAACGGAAGAAAGGAAAAAGGACGAACGTTTTTTTGTCTTGAAACTGCATCAAAATGGTACCGTCCCCACAACAACTACCTTCGTTATCCACACTCAACCGTATAATATCCCTTTTCTCTTAATTGGTTTGGCTCTGTGCAACCGCTTCTTCTTCTTTTTCTTCGTCGCCACCTGCAATTGATTTCTCGCCCAATGAACTGCATTTGAGTTTATCACTCTGTTGAAGAAGGTGGTGAATTAGGGCCTTGGACATGGATTTTTCTTCGTTCCTGACGTCGCTGGCGACGTCGTTTGTGATTTTCGTGGTGCTGATGCTTCTGTTCGCGTGCTTATCCGCTAGACCTGGGAATAATGTGGTGTACTATCCGAACCGGATCCTCAAGGGCTTGGATCCGGTGGAAAGCGGATCCAGGATCCGGAATCCATTCTCTTGGATCTTGGAGGCGATGTCGTCGACGGAGAAGGACGTGATCGACATGTCAGGCGTCGATACTGCCGTCTACTTCGTCTTCTTGAGCACGGGTTAGTTTCTCGTTTTTCTCTATTAGTTATTTTAAGACACAGTTACTCTCTTCTTTTCTCGTCCACTTCCTCTTGATTTAGCCAATTTAAGACTCAGTTTCTCCCAACTTTTTCCCATTTAGCTGTTCATATAAAAATAGATCTGATATTTAAAAGTAGTCAATTTCGTACTGGTTCGTTTACAAGCACGGACACAATATGATTCTCAGTGAAGTTAGAAACCACTAAAATGTAAAATATTTATTAAAAAAATAAAATATTATGTGAAAAATAGATAAAATAAACCAGGTCACAGTTTTTACTCTGGATCTTTTTTTTTTCCTTCATTTTTTGGGCATCATGCTCATGCTTTTTTTTTTTTCCAAATCATTATTTCCTTCTGAATGCAGAGATTTACATGTTAAAAGTGGGAGCAAGTTTTCTCAATATATCATGAACTTCATTAAAATTACACTTACTATTTTTTAGTTTCAAAATATACCTAAATTCTCGGTTGAAATCAAACAGTAGTTTCTACATTCATTTAATCTTTTTTATTTTTACCTCAAAATGTTCTCTATTCATTTTATTATTTAAAAATTGATACAAGTATACCATTGAGTTGATGGCAGATAGTTTGGTTAAAAGTTATGGCAGATAGTTTGGTTAACTTTATTTCAAGAAAATATGAAAACTTTATTTTAAAAAAATTACTACTAAATTTTTTATTTATAAAATCAAATTATGTCTGGATTAATTTTTGTTTTCAAACGAGTGAATTAAAATTTAAGTACATTTAATTATTTAAGTATCAAACTTTTTCGTTTATTCTAAAATTTTCTGACTGTCTCCAAACTATAAAATTCATTCCGTTGGTTAAAGCTTTTTATTTATATATTTTATAATATTGTAACCAACGAGAGGTTGATTTGAGTGGTAAACAGTATCGTTTAAATGAGGTCTCGAGTTCGAGCCTTAGTGTATGTAGAAAATTTTCGTTAGGAGACTTACCTACTATAGCTAGATGCACGATGTGAATTGAATTCGGATATAGTCGGAGTAAAGTTTAGATAAACCGGGTGAACAATAAAAAAAAATGTATTTGCACATCAAAGTTACACGTTCTTTTCATATACTTCAATAATGCGGGGCGATGTATTACCCAAAACTGGGAGTAGTATCATTTAATGATTTCCAACCTAGTATATTTATGAACCAAAGCCCAAAAATGCGAATCCAGATTGTCCCTCTCTTTCCAATTCTCTAGTTACAAAATCAAGCTTTTGAATAATAAGCTCGATCATTGCAAAATATCAAAGTTACAAGAAATTACCTGCTCATCAAGATTCACCCTAGTTAACTCTGGTGGAGATTGATCAAGGATACGAAAATGGCAGTCTAACCAATGTGACAATCTCGCAAGGTAATCAGCTTCTACTAACTTGTCCCTAGAAGTATGTTTAAGTAAAACCTGCCAATTCCTATGTAAGATTAATCTAGTATCGTCTATAATATCCCTAAAGGGATGATTACTGTTGCATCCCTAATACAAAAATCAATGGCTTCCAAACAATCAGAATAGACCACAATGTTATTAAGACCTTTTGACCAACACAAGTTCAAGCCTTTGAAGATTCCAATCAACTCTGCAATAGCTGGAGAAACAGAAGTAAGCTTGCAAGTGAAACCCAAAATCAAGTTTTCATGTCTCTAATGATAAGCTTTTGTGTACATTAAATGAAGCCAAACTAATGGCATATGTCCATATATCTGATGATTTGTGAAATAAACTTAGTGTACTTGTAACTGATGTTCTTGTTGTAATATGCCAGTGTTGGGTATCCTGGTGTTATCCGGCATTATACTGCTACCAGTTCTTCTGACAGTTGCTATTACTGATAATGGAGCTAAGTCTAATTCAAATACTAATAGCAATGGGACGGTCAACGAACTTGACAAGTTATCTATGGGAAATATCACAGTGAAGAGTCCAAGGTTGTGGGCATTTTTAATTGCCACCTATTGGGTCTCTTTTGTTTCATTGTACCTCTTATGGAAGTCCTACAACCATGTATCATGCCTGCGATCTGAAGCTCTTAGGTCTCCTGAATTGAAACCTGAACAATTTTCTGTAATTGTCAGAGACATACCTCCTCTACCTGAAGGACAGACTAGGAAGGAGCAGGTTGACTCATATTTTAAAACCATCTATCCTGAGACTTATTACAGATCCATGATTGTCACAGACAACAAAGAGGTATATTGTGTTCATCCCATTGTCCTTTTTCATAATATTTTAGTCTTTCAAATTTTAGCTTACTTATAACTCAATCCCTCAACTATAATTTGATACAACTCAGTTATTGAACTTTTGACTCTCCTATGACTCAATTCCGGATTTTCCCCCCCCTACTTTTTATGTTATTATCCTTTTTTATTTATAACTCATACTTAGTCATCCTATGGGTTTGTCGTCTGTTCTTTTTTCCCCAGTTCTCTGCCTTCTAATCTTCTCCGGTCCTCCCTTCTTGGCGTACATGGAGCTGATTTGGAAGCAATTTTATTACCCAACTGTGCCATGTAGAATGACTCAGTATGAGTTGTAGATAAGAAGGACAATAATATAGAAAGTGAAAAGATAATATTGAGTTATAGACAAGTTAAAAAATTTCAGGAATTAAGTCGCACCAAGTCATAATTAAAGGACTTGGTTATAGTTGAGCTAAAAGTTTGATGACTAAAAGATTAATTTTCCTTCTTTTTCTTTTTTCATGCTTTTGAGTCTTCAGTGTTGTAATATATAATTCAGTACCTTTTAAGATTAATGCTAACAGGTAAACAAGATTTGGGAGGAGTTAGAAGGGTATAATAAGAAGCTAGCACGTGCTGAAGCTGTATATGAAGCGTCAAAAACAACATCCAAACCAGAAGGAACAAGGCCAATTAACAAAACTGGCTTCCTTGGTCTTGTTGGTGAAAAGGTGGATAGCATAGACTATTGCAATGAGAAGATAAACGAGTTAGCTGCTAAATTGGAATCTGAGCAAAAGGTCACTCTCAAAGAAAAACAGCAAAATGCTGCTCTGGTTTTCTTCACAGATAGAGTAGCTGCAGCATCTGCAGCTCAGAGTTTACATGCACAAATGGTGGACACATGGACAGTGTTTGATGCTCCTGAACCGCGACAACTTATATGGTCGAATTTGAATATTAAGTTTTTCGAAAGAGAGCTTAGGCAGTATTTGGTGTATATCATTGTTGCGCTAACTATATTCTTCTACATGATTCCAATTACATTTATTTCTGCTTTCACAACTCTGAAGAATTTGATGAAATTTCTACCATTCATAAAGCCTCTTGCGCGTATAACTGTTCTGAAGACAGTGTTGGAAGCATACCTCCCTCAAATTGCATTGATTGTCTTCTTAGCTATATTGCCCAAGTTCCTCTTGTTTCTATCTACACTCGAGGGCATTCCAACCAAAAGTCATGCAGAAAGGGCTGCTTCTGGGAAATATTTCTATTTTACTGTGCTTAATGTTTTCATCGGAGTTACTGTGGGTGGTACCTTGTTCAGCGCATTCAAGACCATTCAGAAGAACCCAAACCAAATTGTGTCCATGCTTGCTCAGAAGCTCCCTGGCAATGCTACGTTCTTTCTGACCTTTGTGGCTCTCAAGTAAGTTATCCTCCTAATGTTTGGTTTCTTCTATTTCCTTTTTCTTTGAGAAACTTGAAGGAGGAGATAGTACGAATGTTTTAAAACCTGGCTTTAGGATTTAGGGTTTGGCCTTAAACCTCGATTTGGGAAAATTTTTCACCAAACAGCAATTTTTGTTCAAACGGGCTTTTGGACTAAACCATGGTTTAAAACCAAGGTTTCAGATAAGCTGGTCAGAGCAGCTTATGAAATAGTAAAAGAGCTTATGAACTAACCAATTACTATATTACCCCTACTTTTTCTTACACCCTCTCTCCTCTCTCCTCTCATCTCTTATCTCTCCTCATTTAATACTCATACCCTTTTTCGTAATTTACCACTCATAAAACCCCTTCTACAAATAATTATCCAAACACATTTATTCAAAATCACTTTTTTTCTATAATCTCTTTTAAAAAATCCATTTTCCATAAGCTATCTATAATCCCGTTTTTTTCATAAGCTGGTTTGAAAATTTTTTTCCAAACACATACATTTTCTCTCATGCTTTGGTTTCACTTCAAAAATTTGAAATATTCCTACCAAACACGAGATGGATAAAATTTACCCTTTTCTGTAAAAAAAATTTACCTTTTCTTTAGATGCAGATTCACTGATTTGGCTTCTTCTTTTTTTTTTTTAATTTTTTTAATCGTTTGTCTCAGATTTTTCGTTGGCTATGGGCTTGAACTGTCCCGCATAGTTCCTCTCATTATATACCATTTAAAGAGGAAGTTCCTTTGCAAGACTGAAGCGGACTTGAAAGATGCTTGGTTTCCTGGAGATCTTGGTTATGGGACTAGAGTTCCTGGAGACATGCTTATTGTTACAATTGTCCTCTGCTACTCCGTAATTGCTCCGTTAATAATCCCATTTGGAGTCCTGTATTTTGGCCTAGGATGGCTTATACTTCGTAATCAGGTGAGGTTCTTGGAATTATCTTGCATCACTTCAACTTTTTTGTTTGGCGATTTCTCAGTGTAGCTTTAAAAAACCATATAAAGTATGAGAGAGTATCATATTGTCAAATTCTGAAGAGTTAAAACACTTTGCTACCACTGAGCCTTTCCTTGAGTTATATCAGTAAAATCAAGATTTTATCATTTTTTTTAACATTTTGCTCTTACTTTGTATCAACAGGCACTGAAGGTGTATGTTCCATCATATGAAAGTTATGGAAGAATGTGGCCCCACATGAACAACCGTGTACTAGCATCTCTAATATTATTCCAACTTACCATGGTTGGTTACTTCGGGGTGCAGAAATTCGTTTATGCACCATTGCTAATTCCTCTTCCTATATTGTCCTTGGTCTTCGGTTTTGTGTGTGCAAAGAAATTCTACCCTGCATTTAAGCATCCTGCACTAGAGGTGGCAGCTCATAGTCTGAAAGAGCATCCAAACTTAGAGCAGATTTTCAGATCATTCATTCCACCAAGCTTGAGTTCTGACAGGGCTGATGATGATAACCTTGAAGATGCTTTGTCCCAGGTTTCAAGATCAACACCGTTTGTCTGATGTGTGTAATTTTGTGTTACAGCTTACTTTCACTTGGCAACTGTAGTGTTGTTGTGAATAGTGATGTGTTCAATGTGTATTCTATTGATTAATGATTATTTGTTGACAAAAAGAACTAGGAACCAAGGTTGTTGATTGTTTGTGTATCTTGTAATATTACATTTATGACCTTGTAAGATTGGTGGCTTGAAAATATTGTTAGTGTCAACGTTCTTAAGTTAAAGTGCATACGATGGTACAATTGGTAGAAAAGGAAGAACGTCATTTTCTTGCACTCTTCAAATATAAGGTCTTGCTTTTCAGACTGTTTGACATTGCTTTTAGGTGTTTCCACAGAAGGAAAACGATCCCATTCACTGTATTTGAAACATAATAGACAAAGTCACTCAAAACAAAAATGATTTAACGTCTGACAAGGTGGTCGCTAACCTTGCGCCTTGCCACAATTGTCTCAAGTGTGTGCCCTGTCATCATCTTCCCACATGTAATTCTGCAATCAAAGTGAACATATTGAGAATCTAAAGTAATAAATTAATCTCAACGTTTTCAAACCTTCTAGTCATGAGTCCGTTGGAGACTAACTGATTTAATAATCAAGTAGGTTTGACAACATAATTTATCAAGCCTTCACTTAAACTGTTTTTATTTGGCTATCTAATTGAATCAAATTCAAACATTGTAATATTTCCCCTAACCTTGAGGCTAGCTGCTCCAGAGGCCTCAAACACACTGATATTACTCATTTGTAAGCCTCACCAGTTCCTTCAAAAAAGGCAGCTCACCACCAAGTGTCAACATTGTTCTCACAAACCACACAAAGATCAAGATATGCGATATGTTGGGTTACTCCCCTCCAAGGCTACAAGGAGGCGCTCACTTGGATTTGTTTCTGCTGCTGCTGACCCTTTTGGGGGTGGAAACATGGACCTTTTAGATTTTAAAACCTACATATCATATTCAATCTAGAGAGAAAATGCTATCAGTAGGTAACAATTCTCACAGCAAGCACAAAGCTTTTTGTCTATATCCATCACTCTTAGAAGCACTTTGTTGCTTGTTAGAAAAACTGAATTCAGTATGAGAGATGTCTCACACATCTGGACTTTAAACCAGAGGTCAGTAGCAAGTCAAGAATGAAGCTATTCCCGGGAAACGAAATGCAATCCATTCAGCAAAATCTTATATGTCTTATCATTCATTGAAACGTCTCTATTTCTCCATTCATCGAGTAATTCGAAGGCCTCATTGCCTCTCCCTTCTCGACATAACCCTTCCAATACAGTCTTGTAAGTCAAATGATCAGGGGACCTTGAATTAGCCAACATATCAAACACAATCTCAATAGCATCCTCAAACCTCCTCTCCAAAGCAAGACTACAAATGATTATCACATAAGTACTAGTGCTTGGCACAAAACACTTGCTCCTCATCTCCTTAAAAAACCCTAATCCTTGATTCACCCTCCCTTTCTCACACAAACCCTTTGCAATATAACTATAAGTATAAGCATTAGCTTCACACCCATATAATCCCATTTCACGGAAAATCCTGATGGCCTCATCAACTTCCAAGCACTTTGCATAAGCTTTTATGATCATATTCAACACAAAAGTGTCAGGAATAACCCCAGATGCCTTCATCTGCTTGGTCATTGATCTAACGGCATGTAAATACACATAACACACATTCATTTTGTTAAACCTCCTGAGAAGCGAATTGAACAATAAGGAGTAAGTTTCAAGGGTGGGCTTACAATCCTCGGAATTCCACATTTTCTTATACACATCAAAAGCGCGATTGAAAAGGAACTTCCGACCACAACAGAATCTAATAATAGAGTTGTATAGAGGAACACTAGCATCACAAGCACCCGCAATTACCTCCTCAACTAGGGTTTCCGCGTGTCGATATCGCCTACCCGCAGTGAGTTGCTTAATCATCGTAAGATACGTGACATTGTTGTGCTTATACCCACGTTGCTGGGCAGTCCATCGGAAGATGTCGAGCGCGAGATCAGGGTCTGATTGAGCACGCAGGGCCTCGTCGACGTCATACGGAGTGAACCCAGGTCTGAGCTTCTGAACCCATGTCTCGAATTGCTTCTCCAATGGGGTTCTGGTACGAGGGCTAGGGTTTGTGAATTGGGGGTTTTGATCTTGTTGGGGTGAGGAGGAAATTGAGTGAGCATAGGGGAACGAGTGAGCTAGAGAACGAGAGGCTTGAGGGTGTAGGACACGAGGGGAAGAAGAAGAATAAGAAGAGAGGAAATAGACACTTCTGGAAATGGAAGAAAGAAAGCGTTTTGAAGGCACAGGCATAGTTTCTTGCACAAAAGAGACGAAGTAGCGGAAGCAGGGGAGATTCGCTGAGGCTATAGCAGAGCAGTTCCGGCGTTGTAATATGGGGGGAAATAATGAGCCAGATTTAGTTTAGCTGAAACAAAACGGCCCAGGTATTGCTTTTCTAAGACGAAAAACGGCAACGTTTTGAAGCTGACTCCGAAGCGGAATTCCCTTGCCTTGCTTTGAAACCCCAACAAGAGTATAGCATTATATCATGTCCCTCCCGAAGCTCCATAAACGGACACGCCCTATTTCAAACTTCTCCGAAAAATGTCATCTTTAACACCAGACGTACTCATTAAGAATCGCTTTCTGGGATTCTTAATCTGGCAATCGATTCCCTCTACTGTAGTCTACTTCTTCCTTAAAGCCTCTATCTCAACTATTGCCAATTCCATTGCTGATACTGATACCTCCAACTTACACAGTACAAGCAGCTCGTTATTTTGGACTTTCGTCCCTTCATTCAGGGGCTTCATCTCGTTCATCACATTCCACCTTGCCCAGCTTCTTTTCTCCTCTACACTCTCCGTAGTCGCTTCTCCGCAACCTGAACGAACCGCCTCCCTGTTTGAGCTTGCAACTGAGCTTATCCGCCTCCTCTATGTTCCTGGAGGCGGCGCTGGCAGGTCTCCGGCGGCTGATTCTGACGATTGTCGCCGTCGGATAAAGGTTTCTTTGAGCTTTGTATTGTTTGTGGCAGCATCAGCAGCCTCGTGTTTCACAGCATTTGTGTCGCTTTGTGGACTGAGAGCAATCAGAGAGCATGATGATGGATTTTGGGTGATTGGAAGACTGTGTTTAAGGGGCTTCTTGGTGGGTTTGCTTTTTGGGTTGCATTATGTTTATAAGCGTCGGTGGGTTTTGGAGTTTCCTATTATGCAGGTAAGACTACGACTTTTACTATGTTTGTCATAAACATTTGTTTTGTGTTATTAAAGTTTTCTGGATAGTCTTCCTGGCCTGTTCTAAAATACATTAGTAATTATTAATCTGATCTTATCTCTTGCTTGAGGAGGAATTGATAAAACTACTTCATGGCATGCCCATTGTGTTGTCATCCATGGCTCTTAAACAAGATGGATATTGCAAATTCTAAACCCAGCAAGTTTATTTCTTCATAAAACACCAAAAACTTGTACGAGAGTGACATGTTAATGGGTTGTTGGAGATATATCAGATATAAATGTGTTATCATCATGCGTGCTAGATATATCTGGGTTCTAAAAGGGAGGGCAATTGGACGTTCTTGAACGTGGATCAAATTTACAGACTTGTTCTGATGGCAGGTCATCATACTACTATTGTCTCATCTAATCTATCATCTTTAATCTGATTCACTTTTCTTTGCGGAATATGAGTTAATTCCATTGTCTTGGAGTGAAATGTGCTTAATGAGCCATCACTGCCATCAGCATCTTCCTTTATTTCTTTGCTTTTAAAGTAATACTTTTTTCTTCCTAATCTAAATAATATTTGGTCTCTAACTGCTCTTCCCACAGTATGGGGCTTTGTTGTTTGATTTTCTTGTTTGTTCTATGCTCAAGAGAAAGCTGTAACTTGTCCTCACCGCCACTATGCTGTGCATTCACACCAATAAGTTCTCCATTTTCCGAACAGTCTACTAGGGTCTTTTTCACTATTTCCTTAACGAGTTTGCGCTATCAAGCTCTACATATTTATTGTTTTGTCTGAAACTGTACCGTTTTCCGTATATTTTGGAATCTGCATTTGGTCATGCAAATTTTGATTTATTACTTTTTCTTCTCAGTACTCATAACATCTGATTCCAATTGCTTGCATGAGCAGCGTCCTCCTTACTTCAGCTTCAAAATGGGACTTCCTTCAGCTGTTAGACGAGCTTTGAAGCTTTCCTGTGTGGCGTTCATATTTTCAACTACTTTGGTTGAGCTTCTTCCACATCCATTGAAGAGCAGCATCACAATGCGAAGATTCTTCGTGGAGCAGATCATCTTTTCCGTTGGGAGTTTTGCTGTCTTTATCTGCTGGGAATTGACTCATCATTTGCACCGGGTTGGTTTTCTAACATACTTAACTGGGTTGAACGTTCACTGCTCTTAATCAAGTGTTGCTGGATGCTCACAGCTGCATTGCGTAGCATCTTTGTCTCCTTGTTTCTTATGTTCAACATCCTTACAGTTGTTAGTTCCCAGTTGAGTTTTGACAATCTTAATTACATGTTCTTCCATTCATATGCTAATCTGACACTCTTATTTATAATGTTGGTTGTCTCTTGTAATTTGACAATGCATGATTGTTGAAAAGAAAATTTTATGCAAGATGTTTTATTTCACTATTATTGGCTTTAATTGAGTGCTTCAGTATTTATCATAGCAAGATGGCATGAAAATGCGAAATAGCATATGCATTATAAATATCTGCATGGACAAAAAGGGCTACATGTACTTCATTGGTCATGAACCCTGTATATATGATACATTGTACTAACAATAGCAGCATATGCAATAATGAACTATCTGGAATTTTACATCTTTTTCCCTAAAACCCATGCACTAAACATTTGGAGGGCGAGAATTGTTACCTACTAATAGCATTTTCTCTATTGATTGAATATTGATATGTAGGTTTTACATACCAAAAGGTTCATGTTTGCAGCCCCAAAAGGATCAGCAGCAGCAGAAACAAATCCAAGTGAGCATCTCCTTGTAGCCTTGGAGGAGAGTAATCCAACATCTCTTTTACGATACCTTGCATATCTTGATCTTTGTATGGTATGTGAGAACAATGTTGACACTTGGCGGCGAGCTGCCTTTTTTGAAGAAACTGGTGAGACTTACAAAAGAGTAATAGCAGTGTGTTTGATGCCTCTGGAGCAGCTACCCTCAAGGTTAGATGAAGGCTTGGGAAATTCTGTTGACAAACCTGTCCAATTATCAAATCAGTTATTGTCTCCAACAGACTCAGGACTAGATATGAAGTACTTAGAGCCACTAACTAACTTAAAGGTATGAGTATACTTTTGATCCTTTTATACTATTTACAATTAATTAATAGACTTTACAATTTTATTGCTTTGAGAACGTTGTGGGGATTAATGCCTTTAAACTAATTTTGTATTTCTATTCTTCTGTTAATATCTTAAACCGATGATAGACAAAATTGGTCAGGTCTACCCATGGGCTGGAAATTCTAATTTTAAAGTTAGTTCTGTAGAACTGGGCCGAGCTTCTGACTTTAGCATCACCAATTATGTTTTTCAGTTCCTTTAAAAGAAGCACTAAGATAGGGGATGGGAAGTCATCCCAGAGCAAACATGCAAGGAGAAACAAAATGAAAAACACATTAGCTATTAGCTTTACAATCCCTCTGAATTCTGTGAGCATGTGAAATCCATAAAGAAGCTTGTTGCTTTTCTGTCTTCACTGTTTGAACTTTTTTTTTTTTTTTACTTCATATAAGTGAAAAATGTTGCAAATCCAGCATAGCCATATATGCATAGGGAGTCAGATATGCACAGCACATATATTCATAACTAATCATTCTGACGCAAGAAGAAGTCAGATCTTTCTTATTGAATTATCTTATTTATTGATGATTAGGTTGATGGTACTTTTTAAAGTGTTGACCTGAGGGCTTTAAGTCATTCTACTTATATCGTAGCATCTGATTGCAGTTCCTATATGAGTCTGTTCATTTTATGCTTTGAGCAATTGCTTGCACGTTGCATTGAAATTTGGTTCTAGTATATCTATTTTTCATATGTGAATCAAGACAGAAAAGTTTTGTGCTTTCAAATTCTGCTATAATTTCTAGCTCCCCAAGCAGAATTTGGTTGGTAAGGAGTTTCTGCATCAAAACCAACTAAGGTCAATGATGGGGTTTGTCCCAAGAAATCCATCCCCCTTCCCCAGAAGACCTTGTTTTCTGTGGCTTTTCAGCTTGATTGGACAATACACTATTGTAGACTTAAAAATGAAACAGTCATTTCAGGACTTTAGCAATAGGCAGATAGTTGAGTTTGGACTTTGGGCCAAGCAGTATCCAAGGTGCTGAATAGATTTGTTAGCAATTGGTACTTGTGTCATGGTCTTTGGCTGATTTCAGACGATATAAAATAAGAGAAATAGAAGAAAAACAATGAAACTTGGTAAATATATGAAGGAATTTTATGGATGAGCTAACATCTGTGAACAAAAACCCCACCATTATGACTTTTAGTATTTGACATGTTAAAAGCTGCTGGTTTTGCTTGTATGCAGCTTTATGCGTGGTGTTCCAAGACTGTTGCCTCGCTGACTGCCTGCTCACATAGAGAGGACAAGTTCGGAGTTGCTCAGCTTTCGAGGAGTAACGCTGCTGTTGTGTCGACATTGATATCCTGTCTTCTTGCTGTTGAAACATTCATTGGAAAGAAAACAAACCTACAATCTCCCAACCAACTGTTGGGACCTGCCAGTATCCGGTGGCTACCGGCAAATAGTGGGAGGGCTGATATTGCTACTATCAAAAGAAGTGGACCTGTAAGTTCGAAAGCTTATGCTGTTGCTGATGTCCTCAAGACCTCTATCTATCAGATTGTCTCCACATTCCATGATGAGATGTTGGCTAGTGCTAAAGCAGGCCTTCTCGAGAAGGACTGGATCATGAGTGGGAAACCCATTTTCGGTACTCGCGAGATTCTTATACAAAAATTGCGCCTATTCCTCGATTTCCGAGCTACATAACTGCAAACTTATGGGTTTGATATGCTACTTCCCTTGTTACCCTATTGGTGAGATATCCTTTGATCCATCAACATGCTTTACCTTCATTATAGTACACACACAGGTTGTTTGCCTAATGGAGGAGAGGATCAATTTTGCTGTCTGAATATTGAGATGAAGGATACGAATCCCTTGCTGTTTTCTTGAATGTATTTGAATTCACAGTAACAAGATTTGGTAAGGAGTGATCTTGCTTTGGTTGGCATGAATATTGAGAATGGGTTTAATTTTCAATATGTTTATTTTTGTTCTTTGTTATTCAAGATATTCTTGTTTCAGCGTTGCTTGTTGGATTTTTTTTTTTTTATGGGGATAGGATTCACTTGGATCCTCTAAACCAATTGGTTAATTGATGGGAAATTTCAGAGCTGTCTTAATTAAATTGATCATTATTGTACTAATTTAATCTAACTCGTTGATTTCAATTGGATTGAGTTGGATGTTTTTTTTTTTAAAAAAAAAGACTGGAATATTTTAAATTTTTATATTTGTATAATATTAACAATATGTTGCAAAAAACTCCTTTGTGAAATTCACTCGCAAATGGGAAATTAATGAAAAAGAGTATATGTATTAATATATGCATGACATTAGCGTGTTTGTTTTGGGGATTGTGTTTGATGTTAACTACCTCGAAAGGGTGTTAGTTAAGTGTCAATTGTGTTTGATGGTTATTATTTATCACTTATGATATAACTGAATATTACTCAAAAAGATAGGGGGGAAACTACTGTTACTGATAGAAAAAATAAATAAATAAATACTAACTCAATTTTTATTATAAGATTTAATTATTTTTTTTAAATTAATTAATAAAATTAAATAAATTATTTAACTATAAATAAATTAAATCTTTTAAAATAAATTTATATTATATACTTCTTAATCTATTTAAATTAATCAACTAATTTTTATATTAATTTTAATTAATTAATTTTTTTAATCTATTTAAAAAAATTATTTAAATTTTATATTAACGATAGAAAGTAGTATTACTCAAAAAGATAAGCATTCTAATTTCTTTCTTTATTTTAAAAGATGATGAGTAGTTTAGCTAACTTGAATAATTCAAATTTAATATAAAAATACAAAATTGTCTCTTTTAGAACAAAAAATTCTGTCGTTATTTTTTTAATAAACAGTTTTTGGCGACATGTTTATATGATTTGTTTTTCTATAATAAAATATCAAAACAAAGGAGTACACATCCTTAAAATAAATAAGAGGACAATTTAACTTTTGTGGCGTACAAGAAGACAGTCAAACCTTTTAAAGGAATAATTAAAATAATTAAAGTGAGAAGAAGCATCTTAACTATAATTTAAGTAAATATTCCAATTGAGTGGGACCCTGTATGCAAGTTAAATCAAACTCCTCGTTGATTAAAAAATTGATTTTGAATGAGAAAACAAGAGTCATGCAACAACTTTGATGTGGCTTGTAAGACTATAAGATTATATTTTTTTTTAGTATAAAAAAATTCTTCTATCAAAGTTAGAATATAACCCTAAAGATTAAAGAATATTTATAAAAAAATTTATAAAATCGTTTATTAAAAGAACTCTTATAACAATAATACGTATTCTTATAAGATACAAACATATTTTTTACATTCTATACCAACTTTTATTAATGACTATAAGACTCTATTAAATGTTCAATTGGTCAGAAAATTTTCTAAATGAATTAGACTGAATATGAACGCATCAAAATTATGAGCGTGTTGAAAGTCTAAGACTTTCTTTTAATCTCAAAATATATAAAAAAAAAAATCTACCACAAAATTAGTCTACCAATACAGGACCTTACTAAATGGAGGGAAATCCAAGGCTTCTCTTATTGGGAGAACCTATTGGACCCACTTCATCCATGGCTACGCAGGGAAATAGTCAAGTATGGTGAATTTCCACAAGCAAGTGAAGCAACCTCCGATGCCTTTGACTTTGACGCCTTCTGAGTACGGCGGAAACTGCCTATACAATAAGCACAAATTGTTTGACAAGATGGGCCATACAAGACATGGGTATAAAGCAACAAAATACATATATGCCATGTCACACATTGAACTTCCACATTGGATTGAAAGGTCCCACATGGCAGACACATGGAGTCGGGACTCAAACTCAAACTAAATGGTTTACGGGGCAGTTAATAACGATGAAGAGACGCGTAGGATCGGGCAGAGGGGCATTCGTGTGGTGTGGCGTGGCGTGGCACTGTAGTACCATTCGAGTAGTTTGAAGACTTTCCAAGCAAGTTGGACCTAATAGGGCAGGGGGAGCTAAGGTGGAACATGCGTTTTTAAGCATTTATACTTCCAAAAATGATTCCACAAGGTACAACAAGCCAAGTGCCCCAGAACAAGTTATGAGGGAAGTGATGAAGTTAGTGAAATTCTACAAGGAAAAAGGTCAGGAGCATTGGCTTTACTCAATGCATATGAAGCAGGAACCACCATTCCTGATCTTCCTATAACTGTGATTTCCTTTGGAACGCCTAGGGTTGGCAATTTTGCTTTCAAAGATGAATTGGATAAATTGGGGGTGAAAACTCTAAGAATTGTGATGAAACAAGACTTGGTGCCGAGAATGCCAGGGAAAGTTTTCAACAAGGCACTTCAGATTTTTGATGAAATTACAGGAACATTGGAAAGGTTTTATACTCATGTTGGGACTGAATTGAAGCTTGATGTTCATTCATCTCCTTATTTGAAAAAAGGGATGGACTTCTCAGGGATTCATTACTTAGAGACATACCTCCATCTTGTGGACGGGTACTTGGGCTCCAGAGTGCCATTTAGGGTTGAAGCTAGAAGGGATGTGGCATTGGTGAACAAGACATGCCATATGATAGTTGATGAGCTACGGATCCCACATTGTTGGTACCAATTGACCAATAAAGGATTGGTTTGTGATGTTTATGGAAGATGGGTTGCAGTTGAAACGGAGACATATAATGTAAATGTAACAGGGCCACTTTGTACTTTAATTTCCTGTAATAATTAGCTAAACAAACAAGTTTGCAATTTGTTTTTCATCAATTTTGTGTTGTGACTATACTGAAGGGAGCAAGTAATTGGGCAAATGCTCAATAACTTAAGCAGCCTTGCATATTGTTTGAGCCTAATCTGACAAAACCAGCTTATTGAATAGAACTTTTATTCTTTAAGAAATTCAAAAGAAAATAATTAAGATAAAAAAAAGCATGATAAGTATATAGACGATTAAAGGAATCAAGCATATAAATCTGCAACAAGCAAAGCTGAAAGCAAGATAGGTCACATATCTCATGGTCATGGCAGATGAGAAAATGAAGATAGAAAAGAAATTCTAAACATAGCAAGAGGAAGAAGAATGATTAGGTAAATTGGAAGCTGAACAAGATGATAGAACGAGCTAGACCCAGATGCCAAAAATATACAGATGAGTAATTAGAAAGGAGAAAAATAAATCAACAAGAAAAGATAACACATGAACGCTAGTTTTTCTTGTTAGAAATGACCACGCACCAAATGAGAGGTGGGGGGAGTCACACCTTTATATGTCAGAGTGAGCATTCTACAGGAACTTTTCTAAATGATCACCTCCTGATCATAAGTGTCCAATTAACTCTTATTTCTATATCACTGCGTTTAAACCTCACAATATTCTCTGACTGTGAAGCTCTAATAAACAGTGAATCAAGAAATATGGAACATAATTTATACGGATTTAACCAGAAGATTTTATGAAGATAGTGATGGTTACTGAACAGTTAGAATAACAGACCAGAGAATAAAGCAGATCTAAAAAAGGTTTAAACAAAATTCTTACTCTGCATAAAGCACTCCTGTGATCCCCAAGGTGTTCACTGCAAGCTCATGTTCACACCATTGAAGGTGTTCTGCCTATAAATGCCTTTGGGGTCACAGGTGGCTGGCACGGGTGAAAAGACAAACAATGGAAACCGAATGTACCCTAAATAAGATTTTATTTTTATTTTTCTTGTTTTGCAACTCAAAGCCGAGAAATTCATCTAATAAATTAGATGTTGCCGATTTCTCAGGATTAAAAACTTTTAATCATGAGATTTTACCATAAATAAGAATTTATTTTCCTTGTTTAGCAACTCATAGCCAAGAAATTCATCTAACAAATTAGATGCTGCTGAAAATATGGTTTATACAATGAACACAAATAAATTAGCATGGCAAGAATAAGAAGACAATGTTTCTTGGGAGGGGTAAAAGGGGCAACCAGAAATGGCCTTTGCAAGCAAAGAGTAGTAATGCATAATGAAGGAGCAAATGAGATGTAAGAATTAGGAAGCAACCGAAGTCCAAGCCAGGAGCAATCCAGTCACAGCTCTTAGAATAACGGAGCTTTGAAAATCAAACAAGTCATTCTTCCCTAAACCCCACAGCAAACAAAGGAAAAATCACTTATAAAATGAATGAAAATATCGCGTATGCTGCATGGTAAAACCATGTGTATTTGAGTCCCTACTTCAACAAAGTAATCATGAGAAAGAGGGTAGAAAAAAATCAAGTAGGCCTTCTTACGCTTCTTATCACTCCCAAATCTTTTTCCCTGGAGATCCTAATGATATTCTTCTAAACTAACTCATACAAAATGCCAAATACCTATAGTATAAGTAAGGAATATTGAAAAGGAAAATGATTGTGTATATTGTACTTGACTATAAGCCTGTAACAGAGTGCCTCAAGAGTACAAACCACCTGGAAAGATGTCATTGAATCAGAGTCTTGCTTCAGGATGCAATGCTAATCATGATGGTCCATTAGGTTAATATCTAGAGGTCCACGCTCCAGAAATGCATGCATTATTGTCTAATGACTAATTTCAAAAAACTTATTGCTTGAGAAAAAGGGGAAAGTTTACTTGTTTGAAGCCGACTCAAATAAAGGACCAATAGGAAGAAATCCAGAATATACCCGTTCGGAAGAGCTTAGTTTTAGCTACCTATTGAACCGCTGAGAATGTAGCAGAGATACCAACGGAATCGATGCTCAAGCAGAAGAGAGGGAAGACGATCGCTTCAAAACGGAGCAGGGCAACGGAAGGAACAAGCAGTCTGGGAATCATCAGAAACCAGAGAAGTGGTCAATTTCGAACCCGCGGAATTGGGGAAGTCATGGAGCATTGAGTTTTTTTTTTTTTTTCTTTGTGGCGGCTCGTTGGGGTTGAGGAGTGTAGGACTACAAAGAAAAAGGGTTTAGCCTTAGCCATTTTAATTTTGGCACACAAAAAAATTTAAAACGACGTTCAGCACTCTAACATCATGTTTAGCTTGAAGAAAGTGGAAATGATTTTTTTTATTATTACGATGGAAGCTATTTTTAATTTTAATATTTTAGATTATTTTAATTCTATTATATAAATTAAAAATTGAGAATAGAAATAAAAATAAAAATTTTTAGATTATTTTATTCTAATATAAAATTTCTATATAATTTTAACTTTTTTTAAATTATAAAAAAATATACATCAATTCTATATTATTTTATATACTATTAAACAAATTTTTAAAATTTATATTCAGTTTAATTTTATTTTTATTTTTATTTCTATTTCTATCGAACAAATTTTCATGTACCATAAATTAATTTTGATAATATAATTAATATTTTAAAATATTTAAAGATATAATTAATATTTTAAATATTGTTAAGCTTTTTATTTCACTTGGACTGATTTGATGTTTATAAGATTTTTATTAAAAATAATGATATAATATCTTTCTTTCTCTTTTTCATTTATTAAATAAAGGATATTTTTAAAATATTATATTTTTTGAAGAAAATTTAAAAATTAATGGACAATTCTAAATGCATCTGTAACATTTTTTAATTTTTTTAAAATATCTTATCTTTTATATTTGGTTGAAGGGAAGTAAAAAGAGGAAGTTAGATTTTGCTAAATTTTATAAATTTTAATTGCTAGGTATACTGAAAAGCTCAACCTTTTAAGAAATTGGGTCTCTAACTTTTCCTTAATTATGAAAATAACTTAAGTTACAAAAATAATTAAGTTACTTTTCGGATGATAATGGAAAATGGTAGTTTTCTAAATTTACCTTTAAAGTTGGGAAATAAAAATTCAATTAAAAAGGTATTTTTACCTTTATAATTGAAAATTTTATATTCATATAAAAAATAGTTGAGGCTAATGCAAAAAGAAAAATTAAAATGAAATAAACAATAGTAAATTTTTTAAGTATACTTTTTTTAAAAAAAAAAGCTATTTTTCTGGAAAATGTTGATAAATTGAACCAAACAACTCCTAAATTTTATCTAATCATGGTAACTCTTTTTTGGCTAATATAGTAACTTTAAATAGACAATCATGACTGCAACTTTGCTAATTGAGAAAATTAGTAATAGGTAAAACCACATTTTAAGCCCTTTAATTTTATATTAAGTTTTATTTTAGTCCTATAATTATATTTAGTTTTTTTTAATCGTTTAACTTTCAAAATACAATAAAAGGTTTTCTTAATTCTAGCCCTATTAGTTATGTTAGTAAAACAATATTGAGAAAATATTCTTAAAAATGACAAAATATTATCAAATGCTAACACATTAATGTAACTTAATTTTTATGGCAAAACAAACCATCTAACTTTTAAAAAAAAACACGTCACCTTTTTTCCCTTGCATAAAACCTCAAGTAGGATATTTTGTTATTATAATAAAATGG
The DNA here is from genome assembly GCA_037074615.1 of Leucaena leucocephala. NCBI lineage: Eukaryota > Viridiplantae > Streptophyta > Magnoliopsida > Fabales > Fabaceae > Leucaena > Leucaena leucocephala. The sequence continues at coordinate 14,920,332 of CM073550.1, forward strand.
TGGGATTAATATGGTTATATTAGATAATACTTTGTGTTGGATATGCGAATTCTTTGTAAATATTTTCCATTAACAAAATTAATAGTGTTAGGAATAGGAAAGCTTTGACTGTATTTTAAAAGTTAGATGGTTAAAAAGAAATTAAATAAAGTTAAGGGATAAAAATAAAATCCTGCATAAAGTTGTTGGCAAAAAAATATAATATAAATTTAAATGATCCAAAATGCGATTTTGCCTTAATAAAAGCACTTCCATATTGGTGAAAAATGAGACATGCATGGGGAAAAAATAGAAACAATAATAAGAGATTCCAAATTCTTACACATAAAGACATTTATAGTAATACATTTATAATCAAAATCCAAAATTGTTAAATCCAATTCTCTTATTGGCTATTTAAATTTTAATCACTTTACCAATTACCTTCTAAAAATAATAAATTTAATGCAGATTTTTCAAATTTTCACATTTTTAGCCAATTTTTCGTTTTTTTAAAAAAATTAACATATACGTTCGCTCGCTGTTACTAAAAATTACTCTCCACTCTTTAATGTATAAAGATTATTGAACCAATTTAAATAAATAAAAATAGATAAATTAAATAATTATAATAAATATGATATAATTTCTTTAAAATTAATTAGATAAATTAAATTAAAAAAATAAATATAAAAAATAAAATAGATTAAAATTTTATATTTTAGATAAAATTAAACCTTATAACCAACTTAGAAAGAATGTTAATAAATTAAGTTATTAATTTTTCATACCTCGGCGTGTGTAATTGTGTATATATAGCCCCTCGTTCTTCTTCAAGCTCATCCATCTCCAAGTCAATCTTCTTCTTCATCCTTCACGATTCTGATCAAACTAGGGTTCATGGGTCGTCGAAAGATCGAGATGAAGCTGGTGAGAGACTCAGGCTCGAGGCAGGTCACCTTCTCCAAGCGTCGCAATGGCGTCTTCAAGAAAGCAAACGAGCTCGCGACCTTATGTGGAGCAGAAGTCGCCGTCGTCACTTTCTCCCCCGGCGGAAAACCCTTCTCCTACGGTGTTCCGAGCGTCAAAGCTGTTGCCGACAGGTTCCTCAACGGTGGTTCGGCCAGAAGCAAACCCAACAGCGGCAACAACAATGGCGGATCAAAGGGACGCCATGGTGCAAGTAGTAAGAATGGTGGTGCTGTGATTGAGAAGCTGAACCAGAAGCTGATGAATCTGATGACCGAGAGTGAGGCGGAGAAGAAGAAGGGAGAGATGCTTGACGAGGAGCTGAAGATGAAGTTGAATCATCAGGGGAAGCTGCCATTGGATTTGGAGGGTCTGAACAAGGATGAGCTTATGAAGCTGAAGAACTCTCTGGAAGAAATGAAAGAAGGAGTTCAAGAGAGCGCGAAGCAATTGGAGGCATCGTCAAGCTTGATGCTTCTTGCTGAGAAGGCTGTGAATAAGAAAGGGAAAGAGAAAGAGATCAATCACAATGCTTCTGCAAAACATGCCTGAGAAATTCAAATGTTTCTCGTAGTAGTAATATGCAATAATCTATGTCTAGAATAATACTAAATCTTCCCTATTTTTTAAATTTTCCTTCGTTAAATGGAAAATGGAGGAAATTAAAACAAAAATTAGGGTGGTGATGAATAGGTGGATGATTGTTGTTGTTCGCTTTAATTTTCAAACTGAGTCATCTTTCTCTTGTTAGTCCAAATCAAAACTATCAATTTTATATTAATGTTTCTCGAATAAGCTTTTGTTGGGTATATTTTAATTTTTTTTGTATATTTTTTTATAATATTTGGGCTATTGGTATTTAAAAATTTTTTAGATCATATTACTAAATATTTGAATAACGCACTAATCCAAATCAAAGTTTAGCAATTTAAATGCATCTCTCAAGAGATCTTTTTTAACAACACATGGTTTACACATACTTCACCCACTTTATAATATAATTATAGTTTACCATTAAATCAAATACCATTGATTTTTTTGTATATATATGTTATAAGTGTCTTGTTAAAACAATTTGAAGGGGAAAACCCCAACTACGTGATATTATAAGGGCCTGTTTGTATAGTTTTTTAGAAAATGAATTATGATAAAAAAATATTTTTAAACAATTTTTAGAAAATAGCTTTTAGAGAAGAATATATAAAAAAATAATTTTTGATAAATGAGTATTTAGATAATTATTATTTGTAATTGATAAATTATTAAAAATAATATGAGATAAAAAAATATTCTTTCTCTTCTCTTCTCTCTCATCTCTCTCTCATTCCAAGAATCTATAATTGAAAGAGGGAGCATCCAGTGGCAATGAATGAGGGAGGAGAAATGCCTAGGGTTTGAGAAGGAAAGAAGTGTAGAGAGAGAAGATGAAAAAGTAGAAAGAAGGAAGGAAGGAAGGAAATGATGAAGAAGAAGCATGAAGAAGCCATAGTGGAAGAGAAGAGAGAGAAAAATAGTATTTGAAAAATTAGAGGTAAAATAATAAGTAGTTAATTTATAAATTTTTTTACTATTCTAAAAAATATTCCTAATAATTTATATAAACCAAACCAAAATTTAAACAATTTTTTTTTTAAAACTTAAGTTCAATATCAGGCAATAATGGAACTCCTGAACACAGTCCTTTAGTTATGTGAAAACTTCAATCACTCAAATACAAAGCCACTCCCATCAATTAAAAGCGGAAAACTTTTATTTTAATCTTTCTTTTCTTTAAGATATTAAAAGTAAATTTGTAGGTGCATGCATTAAAATGAATACAAAAAAGATTCCTTTAAATAGTATGAAACATGCATGCATACGTGCATCTTAACCAACGCGCGCACCAAATTAATTTTAATTAATATAAACTATATATTAACAAGTCATAATAAATAGCACTGTAAATTTATCTCTGTTTTTTTTTTTCTGGACAGAAGTACTGTAAAATTATCTTAAATCTCAAACAAAACAATTTAAATTACAGTGACAATCACCCAAAATTATATTCAATGATTTTCATCAAACATCAAGCTAAGTGAATATTTTTTTGTAATTGTGCCATCTTGGAAATTGCTATAAAAACTTTTAATCATGAGATTTTAGCAATCAGAAATTCTTCTGACTAGTCATATTTTGCAGCAAGAGGAGAACACTTAAAATCTCCAATGAATTTTTTTGCAGAAATTAAAATAAGAAATTTTTGCAGCAAGTACTTGACAAATTAAAGTAATTAAAATCTAGATTGCTATGAAACATACCTGTAATTGAGTTATGTTAATATGTGCTTAATCATACTCAGTGTCATTGATTTATCTTTATTTATAAAGTAATTAGCGCGTGACAAACCTTTTAAATTAATAAATAACTTTCTTTATATGTAAAATTAAATGGGAATAATTTTTTAGATTTACCTTCTCTGTCTATGTTATGAAATGTATTCAATATAGAAAAAAAGAAATTATAGATGTTTAGCCTTATATATTAAGGCACTTATTTTTAATCAAATTAAGACATTTAATTTTTTTATATATTATTTATTAGTATTTTAAAATTTTTCCATCCTAATTTGACTAGCTAAAAATATAAAGTATACTTAGCGGTCATAAATGAGACAATTTTTTTAAGTATATGTATTCTTCTATTAGAAATAAATGATAATTATATTTAAAATATTATCGAATATTAAATATGAATACCTATTTTAATAAGGATTCTAACATTTGTGTTTTTTTTAATACAATATAAAGGAGACAATTTGTATATGGTCAAGAAAAATAGTGATGGAAAACATTTTTTTTAATTTTGTAACAATTGAAAATATGCAATATCGCATATTTAGCAACACAAATATCAGTTATATTAAAATTTAGCAGTGGATGGGTGTCTCCAAATCTATTTCTGAAATAAATTAATGAACAATTGTTTATATATCTTGAAAAGGGGTTAGGCCAAGTTATTATTTTATTTCTTTTTAATTAACAATTAACAAATATTAAAAATTTCTTAAGCATGGCATCACTTGAGTCACAAGCTAGCACCACCAAAGCTAGCAAGGTTATTGTTATCTAAAAAACAAGTTTGTATATTTTTAACAATTTCAAAATTTTCCATCTCCCCTCTCTAATGCCTGAAAGCTATAATTTTTAACAATAACTTAGATCTCATGAATTAATTCTATAAAAAATATTGACAGTAACTTTTTATTAATTATATACAGATCATGCAATTTATGAATTGTGAATTATAATTAATTAATTAATTAATTAGAATTGGTGAGTTAGTACAAGATTCGAGGGAATAAGAATCTTAATGTTCCTTTCTTTTTTCTTTTAAGAAAATTCTACAAAACGCTTAGAAGATTCTGATATCTCATTGGTAGTTATCCATCATTATTAATATGCTTTTACTCATTTCATGTAATGACTTAGTTCATTCTTGATTGGAGACCCTACACACACCCACTTGAGTTGTTAGAGCCAAATCAAATTAAATTGTTTCATCTACACATCAAAACGTGAGTAGATAATAAGCAACGTGCATGACATTATTTTTCTTATTATTCTAAATATTATTACTATTGTTTTATTTTAACTTTATTCCAAATCTTTCTTATATTCATATAAACCTGGAGGTGCCAAGAGCTATGGGCTCAAATGGGAAAAGTTGTGGGATCGACACAAGCCTCACCGGGTTCAATGTTCAATTATTCAACTTCTTAACATGAAAAGTTAGCCTTTCATGAAGTTAATATTCTTTTCAATCTTTAATATATTTAATATAAAAATTAATTTACCTTTTTAAAGATTTATAGAGTATATAAGTTGATGTTTTGTTGATTTTATATATTTTAGAAAGTTACAATTATTTATTTTAAAAAAATAACAAATATTATGTTTTTATTTGAAAGTAAAATATTATTAAGAAATTACAACTTAAATGTGTTTTAGCGGGTGTTTGGGGAGACCTCAAACCATAATTTTAAAAAAGTTTTAATTTAAACAATAGTTTGAGATAAAATTTAACCAAACAACCTATCAAAGTTTATGGGTGTTTTTTTTTATAAGTTGGTTCAAACTTATATTTTAGATAAGTTAATAAGAATAATTTATTTGTATGGAAAATCAATCTCAAAGACCTCGTACATATTTGATTGACTCGTTCGAGCTCAAAGAAGGGGATGAGTTAGTGAATTGGGCTGGCATGGTGACTTGTTGAGGGAGTTAAGTCAGACAATGGAAGAGGAAAAGGCACTCCTCTTGAATGGTCGTACTGCAAAGTCAGGTCTATAAAGCCAAAACCTATACGGTTACAATTGGGAGCTCTGGTCAGGTTTTTTTGTGACTTCTTCTCTATCGTTCATATCAGGGCTCCTTATTGTCACCTCCATCTTCTTAACTATCATTGTCATTCATAACAGAGCATGGCCAAGGAGGGATGGACAATGGAGGTGATAAGATCATAGCATGATGATGACGAATAGTACAAATTATTTTTATTTACTTATTTTCTTATCATATATCATTTATAGTAATTTATCAATTATAAAACTCATTATAATAATAATCATCTAAATACTTATTTATTTAAAATAACTTTTTTCCATAAGTTCTTTTAAAAAAAAGCTTATCCAACATTATTTTTTCTCTATAAACTTCAAAAGTCAATCCAAACATGCCCTTAAATGTATAACTCTTTCATAACTCAACACTTTTTTTTTTAAAAGCATAACTAAACTATTTGAAATTGAGATTGACCCCCTAGAATTATGTTTTAAGTGCAGTTTTATATGAAACAAGTTTGACATTAAACGTATTCATGGTTTAAGAGATATTTTAAAAATATTAAATAAATGTCAAAGTTAATAAAATATAGAGCATGCCATAACTTGAAATAGTGAGTTCAAATAAATTTGTATCACTCCCAAATTGCTTTCTCACTCCACAAATCAATTTGGGTATTGTTATACATTATATTGCCAAGTAAAATGAAATCCTTTCTTAGCCATGAAATTAATTTTATTTATACAATAAAATTGATTTTAGTCATTAGGTTTTTAAATTACTATGTTTTATACTACTCAAAACAGAGGGTTTTCCTGATAAAAAAATTGATATTAATACAACAATAAAAATGTAATTCCTTCACAAAAATATATTTTATTATACTAAAATAATTTAATTTTATTAAATCGATAAATTTTTATGACGAAATTAGATCGTGAGATATCTTGAAAGCAATTTTGTTTATAAAATAGTTATAAAAAAGTAGTTGCAAAGTAAAAATTTAAATTTAAAAGAGTGAGTTACTACATGATAATATGGGAGAGAATTGCTGGAAAATTAGTTGTATATACATAAACAAGATTATGGAGATGAAGCAACCATGTAGATGAATTTTGATTGGATGGCCAACTAATCCTACCTAACAAGTGATCTCATATATTAAATGGAGGGAATAGTAGTTCATGGATTGGGATAAGTGCTAATTAATATGTTTCGTTTTCATTGGTAGGCAGGGGATGTGTGACCCGGAACATGTTTGTAAGTGAAGCTAAGTGGGGCCCATGAGGCTGATGTGATGTTTTGGATCTGGGAATCAATCCTCGCCGTTGGTTGGATTTCAAAGTCAACTCGTCGCATGGTCCGGTGTGGTTTGTGATTGTTTATTGGCTCTGTGCTTTTGCTTAAACTTCTAATCTTTGTTAAAGAAGACGGATAACGTTTAACAACCCCTGATTAATATTTAATTATTAAAATTAAGAATATTATTGAACTTTGACTATATCAAGGGCTTATTTTGCTTGCATGGTGGATTTTAGTTGTCACTTCTAGAATTAAATTTTCAATCTAGATCTTACATTTTACAAAAGTCAAGTTAACTTGCTTGCTCTGTGGATTCTTACCATTTGACTAATCTTGTGGCATATTTTTTGCTTGCATATTGGGTTAATGCATTTACTTATAATCTTAATCCATTTAAATTTCTTCCAAAGATAATTTTTTATTCTTAGCATCTCAAGTCCGATGAATAATGGAAACTATTTTTCATCTTGCAATGGAGAAGATCGAAATGCTCTAATAAATAAATGTGTATTAAGATTAGATATAAATATTACATAATAATTGAGTTGGCAATGGAATATGTAGTCTTTTAAAAATTAAAAACTCGTATATATATTATATATATTCTCACATGATATTACCAAATTAATTCAAACCCATCAAAGACAATATTCTCTCTAATTTTAAATGTAATAATTAAATAATTAATTAATAAATATTAAAATTAATTTAATTATTTATAATACATGTATTAGCTTTTTTAAAATATCTCAATTAATTACTATCTTTATTGCTAAAAACTCACTTCAATATATATATTTAGTAGGGATAATATAGAAAAAATAATAAATTAAAAAATAAAGGTAAATTAGTTTTATATTTATTATTAAAACAATTTGTTTGGAGTGATTCATTTATTTAGCAGTCAGGAGACATTTCACATAGTAAATTAAAATAAAATCATTATTTGTAACAAAAATAAAATAAAATCATTATTGGGTTGGCCCAATATCCAACAGAATTGGAATTTTTTATACATAAAATTCAATATTTTATTTTTAAAAAAAATAACTAAGCACTATAAAGTAAGCAACAAGGCCATGTGTCGTTCCTCTTGGATTTGGATGCTTCCTTGAGCTGTCGGCAACATCCATCCTGCTTAGCTGTCACTGCACACAAACAAACGAACGCCAACACGTGGCACACCTCTCATTGGCCCAAGATTCTCCCTTCATACTCCGCATCAACACGATTCATTTCCCCCTTCGCCTGCACTATAAAAACCCCACACGCACCCAAACATTACAACTTGATAGTGTCGGCAGATCAATGCAACGTTCTCATCTCACGCCTTAAGAGATATTTTCTCTCATTTTCCCCAGAAAACAGTCTCTCTCCTTTTCTCTGTTTTTTTTTTCCTTCCTTTTTTACTTGGTTCTAGACTTTTTCCCGGGAAAATTGAGTTCAAAATGATGAGGAGTAGAACCACTGGGAGCTCCACAACGCTGAGGACGCCGGCGCTGGCGCCTTCATCGTCGTATACTTCGGGAGACGAAGTTTCTGAGTGGGAAATGAGGCCCGGAGGAATGTTAGTGCAGAGAAGAAGTGAAAAACCAGAAGCTCCCGTACCGAATTTGAGGCTTAAGATTGCATATGGTGCTCTACGATACGAGATCTCAGTTAGTTCCATAGTGACTTTTGGTAAGATAAGCTCTGGATCTAGAATCGCCATTGTTGTATTTCTCATTTTCTGTTTGGCTGCTGAGAAAATTTAGTTGGGTTGAAGAAACTGCTTTGGAATGTCAAAAATTGAGTTGGGTGATAAGTTAAATGGTATCATCATTACCGTTGCTACGTGCCCATGTAGCATTGCATGGTGTATTTTTTAATTTTCCCTTTTCATCTTGGCAAGTCATGATGGAAAATGATGACAAAAGTATTCACGATTTTAGATGGATGTGCGGTCACTATCTTTCGCAATTGATATAATAATGATTTGGCATTATTTGTGATGGAAGCTGAGAAAGAAAAATGTAAAACTGAACAGGGGAGGTGAAGAAGCTACTAACGGAGCAGACAGGGTTACAGCCTGGTGAACAGAGACTTGTTTTCCGAGGGAAGGAGAGAGAAAATGGAGAATACTTGGACATGTGCGGAGTGAAAGACCGTTCAAAAATCGTTCTAATTCAGGACCCCGCCAGCATTGAGCGTCGCTTCCTTGAAATGCGTCGGAATGCTAAGATACAGAGTGCCCATCGCGCCATTTCGGACGTGTCTACAGAAGTTGACAAGCTGGGGGAGCAGGTAAACCCCACTACTTTTGTTGGTTAGATAATTGTGTTTTTTACATTTAATTATTTCATTATTACCTTCTATTTTGGTTAGAACATGATGAGGCCTTAGAAGTATTCAGCCTAGTGACACGCAAGCTCCCTTGTCATAAGGGGGAAGTTCGCGGGTCTGGTCATTAGGGGACATCAAGTTGATTTCATCAAGTTGGTCCTGGGGCCTAAGAGAGCTCAGGATTGCAAACCCAGCGTTTCTTTCTTTAGTAGTTGATTTCTAATAGGGAGAGGATCTGTAATCTATAGGCTCAGATTCAGATGCCCCTGGACCACACTGAAAGTTTCAGGGAATCTGTACTTTTCTTGCCAAGTGGACTATATGGTGAAGGCAAAGATTGGCCTTTTCCCACTCATTGTTTCATCTCAGCTTCATTTATTGGCCTTCGTTTTCATGTTTTCCGACTTCCGAGTTCCGAGTGAGTGACGAATTTTCTTAGGTAGGTAATGTGTTCCACGTCATGTTTTTTGGCCTGTTTACCGTATTCATAAGTGAGAGCCAGGTAGAAAATATACAGCTTTTTTTTAGTGGAATCCTTGCACATATGGCATGGCATACTCATTTGCGAGTCTGGTCCATGACTATACCTAAATATTGCCTCGATATTATAATTTTGAATGTGAATCCCTGGCAGAAACCTATAACAATGCCTTCAAAATTGAGTCAAAATTAAGTTTTAACCCAGACTACATTTCTACAAGTATGTAATGTTCGGATGAGTTAAACACTTGCTCGGCCCGTTTCATCATGTTCTGCAATTTTACATCATATAGGTTTCATTTGTCAGAATGTCCAAACATTCTGAATTGTAGTGATTAAGAACTTAAAAATCATGCAAAATGGATCCTGCTTTAAAGTAAGCTTGTTTGAGTCTGACTTACCCGCACAATTTAATATCTCAATTGTTAACGGAGTACAGTGGGGAACATTTTGCTGTCCAAGCCAATGAGTTCATGTTTGTATAGAGTCTTATGAAAAGTGATGTTATAATTGCACTATCTTGTCAATCTTGTTAATATGCAGTAAGAGAATGTTTAAGTTACTACTAACCTTTACTTTTCGTTTGATATATTGCCCTGGAACCTCAGTGTTCTTTTTCACTGGTTCCAATCCTGTGAGAAATTGTATGACACCCTAACTTTGCTTCTAACTCAACTGATTAATTAACATGGTGGAATTATCCAACAATGCATAAGCGGATAATCCTTTTGGGAATTCTCTGATCTATCCTAATTATTGTACTGTCCAAGTTCAAATCCTTCTCTAAATTCCATTCTTCATTGCCAATTGAATGATTACGTGGTATAATCTGAGATTGCCAATGTAATTGCTAAGTGTAAGTGCTAGCCGATTTCCCCCCCTCTCTAGCAGAGGAAATAATAATGCTTTTTTCATTTTATAGGTCTCTGCAATTGAAAAGTCTATTTCCAATGGAGTCAAGGTACCAGAACTTCAGATCACAACTCTAATTGAAATGCTTATGAGACAAGCAATTAAATTGGAAAGCATTCAAGCAGAAGGAGATGCTTGTGCACAGAAAAATTTGCAGGTAATTAATGACCACCTCAAATTCTCAAATCTTAATTGAAGTTTCGTAACCCTCTTCACTAAAACTGATCATTACATATAAGTGCAGTTAATTAGCTCTAAGAAAGTCTTGTGCTCAAACCTACTTTTCCTTCACACGCTGAGGCTAAATCTGACGATGGTTGCATTTTCAGGGGAAGAGAGTACAGAAATGTGTAGAAACCCTTGATATACTGAAGATATCTAATGCACGAATCAAACCTGTTGTTGTTACAACAAAGTGGGAGAACTTTGATCCTCCTCCATCCACCACCACCCAATGGGAATTGTTCGATTGATCGTACCACTCTCTTTCATTTTTCTTCGTCTTTGCATGCTTGTTCATATGTACTTAGCTCAAGGGAGCATAAACAAGCCATTAATAAATCTTGTTATGATCTCAGATAGCTAAACTTGTATCCAAAATTCAGTCTCAACAGAAGCTGATGAAGATGTGAATATGTCCATTTTTGCTGTTGCTAAATTTGTTTTTATCACTTTTGACTATGGAGATTGCTTCATCATGTTCCATATTCTGGGGCACGTGGAATGTATATTCTATTATTCTTCATGTATTTTTTTACTAATTGAGTGGTTGGAATATATATAATAGCTCAGCTCTAGTGTGAGTTTCTTGTAGTTGTAACTTTATATGTTCCTTTTTTTTTTGAGTAACGTGTGTTGGAACCTTCTTTTATCAATTATAACATGCATTCATATTTATATCAACTGATGGTTTAGAAATGAATACTATATATGGCATTGTGAAGTTGAATTTTATCATCTGGATCCAATTCTTTTGAATTGGAACATGAAATCACCAAATTAAATTGGAATGACCTACAGTAAATTCAAACGCTTTATAGTTAATAATCTTTTTTATAAATTATTAAACGCTTGGTAGTTAATAATCTTTTTTTATAAATCACCAAGTGGATATTAAATACATTTTTTTAATATTGCTCTTATTTAAAGTTTGATGTAATCTTATTTATTTTTTTACTTTTCAAGATATAATTCATAGTTTTAAGTATAGTTAGATTTGGATTTTTTTATTATCAAATAAATTTAATAGTTTAACCATCTCTTGTTTATTAATTTGAAAAAAGTAGTTGGGGGTGTCTGCGTTAAAATTAGAAATAATAATAAATAATTGAGTTTTTTAATTTTTTATCATTTACTCCTTCACCAATAAATTATCTTTACCCTATCTTCTCCCATTTATAGGGTGGTAAATGATAACCCCCGACCGTTCTTTCTACTCGGAGCGAGTTGATGTTAGCATTATACCAGTTTTCATTTTATTCCAAAAAAACGATGTCGTTTGGGGTGGCGGAGCCGCGCACGGGAACAGCAACGGGAACGAGCCAGGGGCATTGCCGCCGTAGTAGCCGCTGTGCTCTCGCGCCAATGTTTTCATATGTGGTTGTATAAACAGTTTGATTCTCGGTCGAAGATGTTGTTATCACAAGTTGTTCAACTTAGCCTCTACTCTGGACTCTGTACTTGCTATTTCAGTGTGATTATCACTGTAATTTAATGTTCAACTTAGCCTTTGATGTTCAATTCACTTTGATCAGCTATGGCATCTCTTATAAGCTCACTTCGACCTGTTTCACTTCTATTACCTTGAGTTATTTCACTTCCATCACCTTGAGCTGTAAGTTTATCATCAACTTTACAGATAACCTTTTTATTAAGGTCCACGTTCATTAAATAATTAAGAAGAAAAAATTCCCTTCAAAATCCCTATAACAAATAAAAAAAATTATCTCAAATTAATAATTAAAATAAATTAACTTATGTAATAAATATATATGTTTATCTAATTCTCCAATTAAAAAATATAAATTAATAATTAATGAAGTGAATCTATCATATTATATACTATAAAAATATAACTAATAACAATTGATCAGTCAAATAATCTATTAAAGAGAAATGCAATTGAAATAAATTATAAATAATTAGTAAATTTAAAGTGATATCATGACATACATATCAACGTTTAAAATTAGTAAAGCAAAATAATAATTAAGATGAATGTTGGGCATTGCCAAGTGAAGGCAAATTACTAAATTAAGAACAAAGTACATTAATTAATTAAACATACTAAGTAAATTTTCTTTATGATTGTTTCTAACATTAAATATTATTACGTAGAAAACATAACTAGAAATCATAAAAACTAATAAACTTCTTTATGAAAAAAATAAAAAGAAGGGATAAAAATCTCTCTCCTCCTATCCCATAAAATCTCTCATACCAAACAAGCAATAAAGAAAACTTAAAATATTAACATTAACATATAGTTGATTTAGCATCATGTTATATCTTTATAAGTTTTAAATTTGATTATTAAAAAATATACCTATATTATGAAAGGTAACTACATACCCTAAAATTAGGATATATAGTAAATATGATTCAATTAATATTATAAAAAATAACCTTTTTAAAATTTCAGAATTCTTACGATATTAGAGACTAAATATAAATATTTATTTTAACAAATAATTTTTACTATTTTATTGCTATATTTTTATCTTTGAGGCCCAAATAAGGAACGAATGACTAAGAGATAAAAGTGATAACTCTATAAAATTATTAGAGAATATTATTTTATTGTGATTCTAATTATAATATTTAGGAATATATCCTAATTTTTAGGTATTTAAATTTATGTTTAAGAGTAATATACAGCTTGCCTTATTCAATATTGATATTGCCTAAGAGAAAAAGAGATTTTAAACCTGTTTAGTTTGCTTGCAAACCATGATTTTAAAAGCCTTTTTTGACAAAACCTAAGTTTAGAGAAATTTTAAAATAAATAGCCATATTTGTTTAAATGGGTTTTTGGACTAAATCATAGTTTAAAATTAAGGTTTCATATAAACTAGTCAGAATAGCTTATGGAACAGTAAAAGAGTTTATGAATTAACCAATTACTATATTACCTATACTTTTTCTTATACCATCTCTCATACTTTTTCTTACACCCCCTTTCATTTCTTTTCTTATACCGTCTCTCTTCTCTCTTTTTATATCTTATCTCTCCTCATTTAATACTCATGCATTTTTTCGTAATTTATCAATAATAAAAATACTTCTGAAAATAATTATCCAAATACTCATTTATTTAAAACTAATTTTTTTTTCATAAGCTCTTATTCAAAAGTTATTTTCTATAAGCTACCCAAAAACTATTTTTTCTCTTTTCTTAAACCTATTTTTAAAATCCTATCTAAACACACACTTTATCTTATCCTTAAATTCAAAAATTTAAATAGAAAAAAAAAACACCTTTCACCTTGCAAATAGAAAAAAGGAATAAAAGAATAAAATTACGTTACCCGCCATCGACAAAAAGAAATTGGCGCGTGATGAGAGACCGCGCGCTTGTTGAAGTTTTAAATTAGATCGAAATTTGAATCCTAAATCAGCAAAAATCTCTCGTGCGCCTCCCGCTTTTGACATCCAGTTCGAGATTCTATCGTTTCTCTCTTTCAGCTTCTGATTCGGTCCCTCGCTTTCGCTTTCATCGTTCTTCATCTTCTTTCTCTGTTACCCTCTGTCTCTCGCTTTTTGATCGAACATGGGTGATCCGACTCATCTAGAGCAGATGGGCAGAGAACTCAAGTGTCCCATATGGTATGTGATTATTTATCATTTCTTCCGTTTTGTTCATCTGCGATTTGATGTGCTATCCATTTTGCCTCAGCTTTGACCTCTTGCATAAAATGGGTACCCGATTCCTTTATTCATTTACATTCATTTACATTTCAACATTGATTTTATCTCCCCACCGTTTTTTTTGGTTTCTGGGTTATCCCAAGAAAAAAAAGGAATCGAAAACTCTACCTTTTTGCTGTTGTAGTCATATTTGGCCTGACCAATATACAGCCGAAAACTAAATTGATTACATCTATGGTTTTTATACTTAAGGAAGCCTGCTCGTTATTATTGTGCTCAGTTCAATTCTCTGCTAGATGGAACTTAAAACCCGTTTTTCTGTAATAATTTTTATCAGCGATACTTTTGGAAGGAATTACGAACGCTGTCCCATTTACTTTCTTCCTTCAGTATAGCTGCAATGGCGATCTATTAGGCGACCTATTGAAATTTGAAACAATTAAGTAATTCAAACGGGTTGAAATTTGAAAAAAATAATTTAAAGAAAGAATAAGAACCATATTTGCTGTAAATTTCAAAAGGGTTGGAATTTGAAACAACTTTCTTGGGATATAATTGGCTGATTTTGTACGCGTTGCCCTCAATATGCAGTTGGAGTTTATTGGATTCTGCAGCTTCTCTTACATGCAATCATGTATTCTGCAAGTAAGCTCTATCGATTTTATAAATGGTGGTTTTTTTCCTTGCTTAAACAATTGAGGATACTGAAAGTAATTTTTTCCGCTTGCTTTCAGCTCATGTATTGTGAAATCAATGAAATCAGGTTCTAGTTGCCCTGTGTGTAAATTGCCCTTCCGGCGCAGAGGTAAGTTTCATGATTTTACATGGAGATAATAAGTTGAAGACTTGCATCGAGGAAAAAACTAATTTGACATTCTTGAATGATATGTGGAGGGGAGTAAACATGATATGCGCACGACTGTTTGCTTGATTGTGTTGAACAACCAATTTTATGTCTACATTGTACAAGTTTGAGCACCTTGCACTTTCTAGTGTTTTGGCGAAAAGAAACTGATATTGTTTGAAACTTCTGGTTTACTTGTCACACACATCTGTTTTTATGAATTTTTGTATGAAATAATTTTTTCCTTGAAAGAAGGTGAAAGAGATTATACTCCACTCAGATAATTTTCTTCTTCTTTGTGTATGAAATAATTTTTGTTCTCTCATTTTGTTGGGGTAGATCACCTTGGTTTTTGGATTTCAATGTAAGGAAGGCATCGCTACCAAATTTTATGCCCTTTTTTGTGCTGCTGTTTCTTTGATGTTAGTAATTACTGGCTTAATCAAGAACAATATATTTCCTTGTGAAGAGATTCGCGCTGCTCCTCATATGGATAACTTGGTGAGCATCTACAAAAGCATGGAAGTTTCTTCGGGAGTTAATATATTTGTCAGTCAGAACGTACCTGGTGCTAAATTATTAGGTACTTGTGCTTTATTTTTTGTTTTGAGTTTTGGTGATCGCAATATTTGGAAGATGATTCTGATACGTAGTTCAGGTTGTTTGCTTACAAGAATCCTTCCTGATCCAGTCCTTGTATGTTTCTCAACTAGCAAATTTTGAGTTTTATTTGCCTCTTGTTTGTCTCATTATAAAGGGCAAATAGTTAGACTATAAAAAAAATGATTTGCACCTTTGTCGATTTTTTTCTCCTAGAAAAAAAGCCCAGTTATGGACTGCAAAATTTAAATTTGAATTTTATTATCATCCCTCAGTTAGAGCTTATCGTATATGCTGTTAAAGTCTTGTAGCTACAGATAAAATTTTGTTTGTGATAATTACATGCCAAATATGCGTTTAGTTTGCCATCTGTCGGGCACATTGCTGCTTTTTTGTTCCGTTGCATGTGATGTTGCGTATACATTCGTCTTCCAATCATGCTTTGGGTTTTGGGCTTTGATATTATATAGCTTATGCCGTATTCTTATCCCCTTTTGATATTGTACCTACACGATCTGGCAGATGGAGAAAAGCAATGTGATGGTGATACCAATTGTGGTGTGAAGGTTGCTGGTGATATTCATCAAAATCATTCAGAAACAAAAGAGACCGGCAAAAGGAAGGGATCAAGGAAGGAGACGGAGGTCAGCAAGATGAATTCTGGTGACTCAGTAAAACCTACATTTCCAACAAAGAAAAGGGTTCAGGTGCCACAAAGTCCTCTTTCAAAAACTCCATTTAAGAATGCAGGGCTTGGGCCTTCTCTAAGTGAAATTATCAAAGAGGGAAGAAAAGAGGGTTTGGCCACGTCAAATGGGAGTCCTATCAGAAATGAGAAAGAAGAAGTAGCTCTTTCACCCTTCTTTTGGTTAAGAGATGAAAAAGATGGAGAAAAGTCAAGTCAGGGTACCGTTGGGGATAAACTCAGCGATTCACCAACACCAAATCTTCCTTCATTCAGTGATCTCAAGGACTCGGATGATGAAAACCCTTCTAAAGCGACTCCATCAGTAAGTTTATATCACGTGCTATTAGAACTTGCTAAGCAGAAAGATTTCCTTAATCGTTTGTTAACTGAAATAGTAGTTGCTTACGGTTATATGTCTGATGAGAAAACGGTTATACATCATGTACCATTCGAATAGCTGATGACTTCCTAGGCTACTAGATTATTGACAATTGATGAAAGCGAACCTTGCAGAAATCACTCAACTTCAAAAATCAGCTTAATTGTTCATTGTGCATTTTTCCCTCTGAACTCTTCTATTTGACTAAGTAGAAACTGAAGGAGGTTTAATAGGTAAGATTTAGCTACAACTTGAGTATGGATAATGCTATGATATTAATTCTTGTTATTGTTATGTAGGATGATGTACAAGATAAAACTTTCATTGATTTATTTGATAGTGAGATGTTTGAATGGACACAAAGGCCTTGCTCCCCTGAATTATGCTCAAGTCCCTTCAGGATGCAGGTAGTGGATGACCAATAGCCATAGGTTCCTCAAATTTAAGTTTGGATCTTATCTACTGATTTATTCTATTAATTACGTTATTTTCAGGTTGAAGATGCCGGTGAGATTGGCGAAAATCAAGTGAAGGGTTATGTACCTGACTCCCTGGACCTTGAAGCAAATCAGTTAAGTGCTGATAATACAAAATTTGAGAATTTGAAACAAGGAAATGATTTGAACACGATGACACCTGGAGTGGCTTCTCTTCAAAATAATACAAGAAAGAGGGGCAGGAAGGCAACAGAAAAACCCCAGAAAGAGAAGACTGAAAAACATGGAGTCTCAGTTAATGGAGCTGACTTCATTCCAGAGAGATTATCAAAAGTCAGTCACGAGAAAACATGTGACAATAAACCTGATTCTTCAAATCAGGGGAAGACAAATAGAAGAGGTAAGAAGGCTCGTTTCAATACTACTTCAAAGCCAACACCTCAAACTACTCGAGCACTTTCTGATACATCGGGGGTTATTAGTAACGTGGAAGCAAATGTGGTAAATGGTTCACCAGCTTCACCTTGTAAAGAAGAACGTGAGAAGGACTATAATCTGAAAAATTCTAAGAAAAGCCAGAGGAAAAGGTCTGGTAAACAAACGCTGGATAATTTACAAAAGATAGTTGAAGACTCATCTTCAATGCAAAACTGTAATAATGACAATGCTGGCTGTCAACTATCGACTTTAAGTCTCCAGATGGATAATAATGGAAAGCCGGTCAGTAGTAGGAAAATAGAAATTAATTCTGGCAGAAAATCCAAGTCCTGCAACAGAGAATTGAGTGATAATAAAAGGTTAAAAGTTTCATCTGATTGCATCCCCCAGCAGGAACATGGTGAAGAAACTCAGCCTACAGAGAGGATTCATCAACACCCTGAAAGTGGGTTAAAAGAGAAACACCGTCCTTTGACTGATGAAGTAGTTTTACGGAAATGTGAGATCCATATCAAGAAATTCCAATGTGCTTTCTGTCTCTCATCAGAAGAATCAGAGGTAAAAATGCTTGTCTGCTTATTGCCTATAACTCTATAATTTTTCGCCCTTGAGCTACTTTACCACTCTACTTTGACGCTACCTAGATATCATTATAAATGGACTGAAACTTAGTTTCTTTAAACCAAAATGCAGGCTTCTGGCCAGATGGTGCATTACTTTAAGGGCAAGCCTGTTGCTGCAGATCATGAAGGAGGATCAAAAGTCATCCATTCTCACAAGAATTGCACTGAATGGTAAGGAATTTTTACTCAAGTAATATGATTGTTTTAGCAATGGGGTCTTGTGTCATATTAATTTCGCAAAGAGACTAGTCTTGTTGGTTTTGAGCTTGTGCTTATTCAGAACAGCATTGCATCTCTCTTCATCATAATGTCATACTAATAAGTCAAACTGCGATTTATCATTCTTCTTGATAATAAAAAATAATCTTTTATAGAATTGTTATAGTTAAGTTGGTTTATTTAGTTCTAGTTTGAAATTGGACTTGTGAGTTTAATATGTTCACTTCAATTAAATTGTTTTATACACGCACAGGGCCCCCAATGTATATTTTGAAGATGATATTGCAATTAATCTTGAAGCTGAAATAAGCAGAAGTCGAAGAATTAAATGTAGTTTCTGTGGACTTAAGGGGGCCGCACTAGGTTGTTTTGAAAAAAGTTGTCGCAGGAGCTTTCATGTTA
Organism: Leucaena leucocephala; assembly: GCA_037074615.1. Taxonomy (NCBI): domain Eukaryota; kingdom Viridiplantae; phylum Streptophyta; class Magnoliopsida; order Fabales; family Fabaceae; genus Leucaena; species Leucaena leucocephala. The sequence goes on from CM073550.1 coordinate 14,939,112, forward strand.
CTTGTGCCAAGTGTACTTCTCAGTGTCGATGGGATATGGTATGTGGTAAAAATCAAATTGCACCTAAGTTTGCATCCCACTTATATAAGTTGTCTAATTCAATCCAATTACCTTACTGATTCAGGATAACTTTGTCATGCTCTGTCCTCTTCATGCTTCTTTGAAGTTGCCTTGTGAAAGTACAGGAACCCAAAACAGAAGAAACAAATGCACAGCTAGAGAGTAAGCCAATGCCAGGATATCCTCTGGATTATCTAAAGAATTGTCGCTTCTTGTTAACTTTCAATTTCGTTCTGTTTACACTTTTGTCAGACAAGAAAATCAACGCAATAACACTGCTAGCAAGCATGACTCTGGGGTCCAAAATCTGAATGATCGTTGGTCATACAAGAAAATTGTTATCTGTTGTTCAGCTTTATCTGGACCAGAGAGGGTATTATCATTTCTTGTGAAATCACATTGCTACTTTCTTTTTGAATAAATCTAATTCCTGTTTTACTATGGTTAAATTCTGTAGGATGTTGTTTCCGAATTTGGAAGAGTCACCAAGGTTACAGTTTTGCAAAAGTGGGATGCGAGTGTGACCCATGTGATAGCATCAACAGATGAAAATGGGGCATGCAAAAGAACCCTCAAAGTGCTGCTGGGTATCCTCGAGGGAAAGTGGATTCTCAACGTGGAATGTAAGTTCTATTCTTTTTCTGAAAATTATGTTGATTATATTCTTTTATTGTATCAAATGCCAATAGTTTTGTCTTTCTTTTTCTCGATTTGTAATACTTTTTTTTTTCTTTGGCGGGTCGGGGGGTGGATTTGGGGTGCTAAGCAGGGATTAAAGCATCCATGCAATCAATGGAACCTGTTGATGAGGAGCGTTATGAAATTACTGTTGACATCCATGGAATCCAGGATGGCCCTCGTCTTGGACGACTAAGAGTATTGAATAAGGTTGGTTTTCCTAGGATTTCAGCGATATTTTTTTTGGGGGGGGGGGTGGTCAGGAAGGAATTTAGTCAATATAACATATGAGCAATGTCTATACTAAAGGAAAAAAATTGCAAAGGTAAAAATCCTTTTTCTTTTCTGGTCCCTAGCCTCCACAAGAAGCCGAATATTCTTGAAAATATAAGAATGAAACATCAACAAGAAGTCTTAAAGTCCCACCTCACTATCTGCAAACCAGAAAAATTCGCAACCGATTTCTAACTTTAAAGTTCATACTGTGTTGGGACTGTAGGGAATGAGAATATTGTGGGATATGTTTTATAAGTTTGACGGTTTGGTAATTGGTATAGCTCCTGATCTCAATGAAAACCCAAGTATAGTTTTGAAAACATGCATTTATTAAATCAATACTAAATGTTTGCTTGTGTTCTAACATGTACTATATTTTCTTTCTTCCAATGCAGCAACCAAAGCTTTTTGATGGCTACAAGTTCTATTTAATGGGTGATTTCATGCCATCATATAAGGGTTATTTACAGGAACTCGTCAAGGCTGCTGGAGGGATCTTTCTACACAGAAAACCACTGTGTCGTGACCAAAAAGCATTATCACCTGATAGGCATCCATCCCAAACCTTCATTATTTACAGCCTCGAACTTCCTGATAATTTTGATCCCTTAACCAGGGAAACAATTCTCAGTCAAAGGCGAAATGATGCAGAGGCTTTGGCAAGTTCAACTGGTTCAAAAGCAGCTAGTAATACATGGATTTTAAATTCTATTGCAGCCTGCAGGTTGCAAAGCCTTGTTCAATAAAATATACATAGTTCCAAACTCTGATTCATGTACATATCCTTATCTTACTCTATCTTTCCCTTGTTATTAATCTTTATTTCTGTTCAAACATGGAACTATTTATAAAACAAATTTTGAAATTTTATGTTTGTAACTTTGTATGTGTTTAGTGGATGGGAATTTGGCAGTAGTAGATTGTTGAATCATGAGCAGAATTCATACCCTATTCATGTCCTTAAATGTCTACTATACTGAGATGTGCAAAATTGGTGTTGAATTTAATAGCAAGCAGTTATAAATTTAATTGCGGGAAGATGTATAATGCTTGTAAGAAAAGCATATGGAGATATACATCCTTGATAATTAGTTACATACATACCTTTATAATTGTCAATTACAAGGTTAAACTGCCACGAAGTCCTCGAATTGTCTTTTGCTTGTGAAACATGAATTGAAGAAAGCTTGGGTTGGGGACTGCAGGCAGAGTACAAAGAAGGAAAGGAAAGAATTCGGAATATACAAATCTTGTACCAGTGGACACAAAAAAAGCTGAAGTTTCAGGAATATGTGCAAGGTTACTAATCTCCTCTACTTTGGCTCCTCACCCTCATAGTACGAACTATTATTAAGGCACTATTTAATTCATGGCTCCTTTTCTTTTCTTGGCCTAAGCATGCTTTCTAGAACTGAAAATGAGTAACGAGGTAGGCGAGAGTGAATAATGATCTCAAGTTCACCTCTTATCTCCGCCTCTACCTAGTACATGGAGTTTTTGTATTAATGATCCCGAGTTTGCTTTTGCCTATGTTTCGAAATTTTCAAGCTGAGGGATTCAAGCATATGCTCTAAAGCTGAAACGTCGTCTTTGATATTGAGGTCGTCTTCTCCATTTGTTGCCAATTTTTCCTTCAAGCCATGTATCTTGTTAATGCCTGCTTGAACTTCCACCTCCATTTCCTCCATTTTACCAAGAGTCTGCGTGTTCTCCTCTTGTGTTTCTTGGATTTTTTTCATCAGAGATTGTAAACCACCATTTACCTTTAGGAGTTGCTCTGAGAGTTCCATGTTTCTCTCTTTCAGCACCATGTTGCCTTGCATTTCCATTTCCCTACTCTCCTTGTTTTCTAAGCTGCAAGAGCGCAACTTCTCCATCAACATATGGTTCTGATCCTTTAGATCAATAATATAGTCCTCCATTTCTGACAATTCTTGAGCCTTCCTTGCAAGTTCTGATGCCATTATTTGCTTCTCTTTTCCCAAACTTGAACATATGGCTTGAATGCTCTGTCTTGCTATCAAGCTAGCATGAAGCTCTCTCCTTAGCCTTTCTTTATCATCTGTTATCAGTTCTGGAGCTTTTTTGTCCCTTGGGCTTGGAATATTAGGCTTAACATCAGTGTTGCACCGCCTAAGTTCAGCTCTTCTCTTTGAAGTTGTTTGAATCTTCTGAATCCTGTTCTTAACTTCATCTATGATAGAAATCATTCCAGCCACCCTATGAGTTTTGCGCTCCAGATTATCTTTTGGATTTCCCACATTATGATCTTGAATTAATTTCAACAGCAGCTTAACATTGGTGGCAACACCTATATGTCAAATAAGAAACAAGAGAGAAAGTTGAATAATGCTTGATCAATATCCTTGTGTTTGGTTTATCCTGTTGCTACCATGAAATATAACAGTGCTATTGTGTCCTTTCTTTCTCTGATATGCTTCTATATATTAAATAAATTGCTTCATTGGTTTTCTGTTTGACTACAATATGATAAGTCTTGTCATGGAGGTTCCCGATCAAAAACTAATCCATTGAATCTAACAAACAGAAGGGATCACTTGGGAAATGGGTTCATAGATTGATTACCTTCTAAACCAATATTCTCTTCGCCTGGATGTGCAATGCTGCTTGAAGAAGAAGGGATTAATTCTGGGGCTGAAACGGCTCGAAGTTGACTCATGGCATGCATTCAGAGGAAGAAAGTTATAATAATAATCTGGTACAAGAAGAAGAAAGGAGGAGGAGGAGGAGGATGAGTAAGAGGAGATGAATAGATTGTTATGATGACAAAATTTCAATGGCAATGTGTTGTGTTTTTCAGAGATCCAAGAAAGAGAGATTGCTTTGTTGCAGCCTCTCTTGTCCTTTCTCTCTCTGCTATGGAAATTTTTTCCTTTCCATTTCACCATTTCTAATTCAGTATATTCTTAAGTTGGTGTTAGTTTTGCAATGTGGTTGGTTATTGCGCAATTAATGGGTGTTATTTTGACTTTTTCTATGGCCTTTGGTTCATTTGTCCTTCCCTTTAAGATCCAAAACCACATGGGGGATTAGATGTATCCAACTAAGATCCCATTATTTTATGAGCACAATGTTTCTGTAAAACAAACAATCGTTTTATATCCATTTATGTCAACAACCAGTGTTTCTCAAGGGATTTTTTTTTTCCTTTTGTTTTCCCCTAAAAAATAGAGTCCAGTTAACAAAAAGCCATCTTTTACTCCATTTCTCAACAACCACTTCATATGAAAGAAAACCCAATGGTATTGATTAAAAATATTGAATCTCTACTTTTAAGTGAGAAGGATTATTTTCATGGAATGGAAGCTAAATAAATAGAGTTCTTTACTAAGAAAAATGATTTATTTAGACTAACAAATTTAAAATCCTAAAAAGATATTTTTTTGTTAAAGATAAAGTAAGAGATCTTATTAAAATTATGGCTTTTTATTTAAATATCTAAAAGACGAGTTATATTTTATATTTATAAAATAATTTTTTTGTTCAACTTTATTCATCATATATATATATCAAACAACCTACTAAAAGATATCATTTCCGTACTATTATTAATTCTAAAAAAATATTCAAAGGGGCTTTTAAAATAAAAACTGTTTAATAGAAAAGGTTTCAAACTTTGAGAATGCATGCCTTGTGGATGGATGGTTAAAAAAAATGTTAGAACTTGTGAATGAAAAAAAAATCATGTTGAGAGTACCAACAATGTTAAATCTAATCCAATAATTGTTGGCAAAAAAAATTTAATTCAATAATTATTAATATCAAATGGTTAAATTTCGATGAACTTATTTATATGAGATTACATAGAGTGGGACACTCTAACCCTCACTCTTTTTTATTTCTTAAGGTTCACTCTTATACTTTTTATGAGATGTCTAAGCTCTTTTAAAACCTTTTATTTACAAAATTTAGACTTTATCTTAATAGCACTCTCATATCTAACTTAATTCTATATATCATATTAGATATTATATTATCATATATTACTTTAATTACTCTTTTTGCATTCAATTTAGTGCTACTTTCCAATATTTCCAAGAACATTAAATGAAAGGACACTATTTGAATGTTACTGCAGGTATATATGAAGAAATGATCAAAAGAGCTATATTTGCTCGAGAATTGGGAGTCCCTATTATAATGCATGACTACTTAACAGATAGATCCACTGCAAATACTAACTTGCTCATTATTGCCAAGATAATGGTCTACTTCATATTCATTGTGCAACGCATGCAGTTATTAATAGACAGCAGAATCAGGTATGCAGTTCTATGCATGACACTCTTAAAGCCTTGCTTTTGGATTCTCAAACTCAATGAGTATCCAAACCAGCAAATCTGAGACCATTGGAAAAAAAACAACACATGCTCATAACTTTCAGTCTCTTCTAGATAAAGCTTCCTTTGTTGCTAGTGCCGTTCATATCTGTTTCCGTAGCAAACTTGGCACTTCTCTATAACTTCCTTCTTGAATCCTCACTAGCAGTATTATAACCAGACTTCACCTATATTCTCCATTCTTGCAAGGAAACCAGTAAACTCTACCTTCACCCCTGCTGCTGCATAATTGAATTCTCAAGATTTCTTCTTTCTCTGCACCAGAAATGTATCCACACTCTAACTGAATTGCCTTCACCAATCTTCCAGCACAAGTTCTTCATGAGCAGATTTCTACCCTCTAATACCAGGAAGCTTTTCTGCATTTTTTTCGCCTCTAAGAAGCTCACTTTGTTAAAATACTTTCACTTTAAAATCCTACATCAAAAGTCATCAGGATTCTGTCAAACTCTCCAAGCAGTTCTTGCAACAAGAGCTTTGCTAAGATCTTGGAAGTCTCTAAATCCCAAACCTCCCCCATTCTTAGGGGACTGTGAGATAATCCCATCTCTTTCAATGAATATTTCCTCATTCCCCCACCAAATATTTGCAATCAACATATCCAGATCCTTACAAATCCTTTTGGCAAAAGAGAAGCAAGTCATTGGATATACTGGGATTGCATGCGCCATACCCTTGATCAAAATTTCCCTTCCAACAAAAGTAAGCAACCCTTGTTTCCATCCTAGCGCCTTCAAACCCACCTTAGTTCTCACAAAAGCTAGAGCTGCAGCTTTAGATCTCTCCCATATCATAGTAAGACCCGAATATTTGCCCGGTTGATCTGTATCGTGTATTTGTAATATCTCAGCAACCTCCTCCCTCACTTGTGATGTTGGTATCTTGGTAGGTGCTATGGGAAAGAAAATTACTGCTTCTTCTACTTTTATGGCTGAATGCTTGGCTTTGAGAGAGGCTTGCTAGCTAGCTGTGAACACATTTGGTGCTAAATAATTCTATCTTTGACACAAAGTGGGAAGAATTATATAACCTGATCACTGGGCAAAATAGAGATGGTTGGTGATTGGCAGGGTGCAGACTTGGATTTGTGTTAATAGAGCTGCAAATTATTTAGCAGCATTGAGTGCTAAGGGGACGTGTCCTGAGGGATGGCTTGTTCAAACATCATCTCCTTTAAACGATATTTTTCTTGCTGATGCATAAGGAATATTTGTCTCTGAACATAATAATGGTATTCGTTAATGCTGGTGTTTTTAATTTTGTCCTTATTAGTCTGGTTGTGTTTAGTCTTTTATTTTCTTTTATGTGAGCTTTTTTGTGCGTTAGTTTGTACTTATAGGCTTTTTTGTTTTTGTGTTTTTTTTTTATTTACTTTGACTATTGAATTCCTTTGTTTTTTATCAATAAAATTGGCTCTTTTTGGTCAAAAAAAAAAATATATTCATTTAATTAAATTATTGAGGTTGAAAAATATTACATACAGAGACAAGGTTAGTTTAGGCTAAACTAATATAGACAAACTATATTTTACCCTAAAAATTACACGTGCTAATAAAAAACGCTCCACTAAAAATATTGACACTCTAACTCTTCTAAAATAATCAATTTAAATCCTTAATTTTAGCAATACGCTGTAATTTGCCACACTGTTCCTCTAAAAAAACAAGAAGAGGCTAGCGTCAGAATATTACAACACTCAATTATCTGTTCCGATTAATTTTCTCAATATAACCGTTAATGCTGTATGAAAATTAGTTATAAAATGCAATTAACGATTTCTCTTCCATACTGTGAAAAAAAAAAGAGAACAACTTCTCTTCAAGAAAATATTTTTGGAGCGAAGGATCCAAATTCCAAAATCCTCCGCTGTTCACAAATTGTGAGATTGAAAATTTGGTTAAATTCTCAAAAGCCCAATTTTCAATCCACCGCCTAAGGTAAAAACAAGGGCTTAGATTTTGCATCCACCGAAGTTCTTAGCATTTCCCCAGAATCGGTTTCTGGGGGAAGCTTCAATCATGTCGTCGTATTCCTCTTCGTACTCAGCATCGTCTTCGTATTCGACTTCGAACGAATTATCTGATAATGAAGAACGTGAAACCAGGAACTGGCTGGACCTTCCTCGGGACGTGACGGCGGCGATTCTCCTGAAACTCGGCGCAGTGGAGATCCTCACGAGCGCTCAGTTCGTGTGCACTTCGTGGCGGAGTATCAGCAAGGACCCTACCATGTGGCGCGCCATTGACATGCACGATCTGGGGGATCTCCATAACATGCCTTACGAATTGGAGATTATGTGCCGTCGGGCTGTTGACCGAAGCTGTGGTCAATTGGTCGATATTAATGTCGAATACTACTGTACTGATGATCTGCTCAAGTACATCACTGATAGGTAAACTAAACACTTTTTTTGTTGTTTCTTTTCGAGGTAGTTGGTTTTCGTAGGTTTGTGGGGTAATAATTTTTATGGCTCTGAGTTTCCCATTTTACGGGTACTGTTAGCACTTTGAGTTTCTTTTCAGTGAGTGTTACTGATGCATATGATTGTTTATTTGCGTTCTTTCTTCGGAAAGGGATTGATATGTGGGTTATTCCCCCTATTCATTTGAGTTTTGAAGACCGCTTCCAACTAGGAAGATTTCCTGTCCTTTTCATGTGGGTCATTTTTGTATTGGGTTATAGGGAACATATTATGTTGGAAATGCAAATAATGGTCGTGCTGAAAGTAACATTAGATGTATCGTTTTCCATTCCTTACGGTGCAATGAGAATTTTGGTCACTGGGTTTTACTGCAGTTTTAATTGTAACTTTCTTCCATTAATTATAGTTGTTGAGATGCCCTGCTTCTTGGACAAACTAAGTTTGCATTCCATCGGGAGAATTCTATAAAATTTCAAGAGCTGAAAAAGTTTCTTGGCACGAGCAATATTTAGGTTAATATGGGAAAGCTGCAACAGATAGAGAGGGAGGAGAGTCGGGATGGGAAGATTTTGGCCAAATTTATCATGGTGTGTGCACATTGCCCGGGGGGTGTTTAGTTTTCAAAAAACTTTATGACTAAATGAGTGTGCTGTAAAAATAGGGACTTGAGAGTAAGCTATGGTTGTCTTTCACTTGTTTTGCATGGTTACGTGATAAAATCCTTGTTTGATATGACTTAACTCCATACTTACATTTTGTTTCCACATGACTTAATCTCTTTGATTAAGCCATCATGTTAGGTGCAAGTGATTGATCTTTTTTTATGGCAAATTTATCCTTCTATCATATTGTTTTTTAACATGAAAATATGATGAGGAGCTCTCTCTGCTTTCGCTACTACATTGTCGTGATCCAGTTCTGAAGTTGGAACACCTTCAGCAACCAACTGAATTGCAGAAATGCCAACCCACAAGCTTCTGCTTATAGTATATCCTTATCACCAAGTTTTTGCTCTTATTGCCCCTTCATTTCCCAATTTTTGCTGCCATATAGTATCACTAGTCTTATAATAGTTTGTAAAACTTTTTTAGGCTTAGCATGTATTTTGCGGTCACAAAATGGCTTCTTTCAACCAGCAAAGAAAAAAAGATGATCCTGACTTCATTTAATTGTCTTTTTATATTATGGAACTAATATGCTCTGTTTATGTGTCCTCCTCACTTGCTGTTAAACTTTTTTCTTTATATTTATGTATTTGACTATGTAGGGTTTACTCATTTCTGTTTTGAGTATTTTAATGTTAACATCACCCCCTGTCATCTTTTCGGTTTATTTTACAGCGCAAGCGACCTACGTCGTCTTAGGCTTGCTTGCTGTTATGATATATCAGATGAGGGATTATGTGAAGTTGCTGGGAAGCTTCCCCTGTTGGAGGAACTTGACATTTCAATTGGCAAATTTTCTAAAGATTCTCTTGAAGTTATTGGCCAAAACTGCCCTCATATAAAATCTTTGAAACTCCATATGGAGGGTATCAGATGTCCTCACATTGAATCTGATGATAAGGCATTTGCTATTGCAAAAACCATGCCTGAGCTGCGCCATCTCCAGCTTTTTGGGAATAAGCTGACTAATGTGGGCCTGCATGCCATACTTGATGGTTGTCCTCACCTTGAATCCCTAGATCTGCGGCGGTGTTTCAATATTAATTTGGAAGGAACTTTGGGGAAAAGATGTGCTGAACAGATCAAAGATTTACGGCGTCCAAATGATCCCACTAATGACTACCCTTTTGATGCCCTAATTCGTTATATTGGTTCATTTGATGAAGACTCTCCGTTGGGGATCTCAGACACAGATTTCTTGTCGGATGATTATGAGTATGACTATTATGCATTCTCAGACGGAAGTGACTTCTCTGACAATGTCGGCTATTATTATGACCCCGATACCTATTAGCAAAACATGAAGCACTTTGAAGAAAATAGGTGCTTTGAAAATTCTAGTTTTCATCCTTGTCTCTCTTTTAAAGATTGTGATGAAATTGCAGCTGGGAGAAGTTAGTAAATTAAATTCAAGTTACCTGGATCTTGTAGGGTTTGATGCTGTTTTAATCAAATATTGTAGGTGGAGATAATTATTTGGAACGTCTGAGATACTTGCATGGTTTGCAACCTTCATCTATGAATCTAACTCTAGTCAGGTAGGTGTCTCTTTGGTGCTTCATGGTGCTTAACTCTACATTTCAATCAAGTTACAGCTCTTGGAATGTGGGAGAATTTCTCTTATAAGATGGTTGATAATATATATATATATATATATATATATAGTATGGAAAAATATCCTAGTTATGTATTGTGTTTAGAAACACTATCTTTAAGCATGGAGTGAATTTATATAATGAATTATTGCTTACTCTGGTGTATAAAGAGAAAGAGATGCGTGGAGAATATTAGCATCTGTTGAAGATGGTCTTCATCAGAAATTCAATTATGTTTATGTTGTCACTATCTTTTGGATTAAAGCTCGGCCTTCATCCAACGTCAAGGATGAAATTCTCATTGACCACGAAAGTTACCAAAATTGAATTATGACGTTATGCTTCTTCCACCGGGTCAACGTTTTTATATTTGGACTTTGAAAGGATTCTAGGTAGAATAATATATCACAAAATAAAAGGAAAAATTGTATAAAAAAGTGAGATGTGTTACTATTTGGAGTGTGTTTGATTTTTATGGAGTATTATTTTATTATAGTTTTAATTTTAACGTTTAGAAAAATATTTTAATTCTTAAATATTTAAATTTACATCTGAAGGTAATAGATAATTTATTTTGTTTAATATTAATATTATTTAAAAAGAACAATACTCTTAAATTTATAGGTTAGTCTAATTTTTTTTTAAATTTTTATATAAGAAAAGGAAAACTAGCATGTTTTAAGCTGATTAAACAGAAATCCGCCATTTTCCCCCCACAATTTTTTACTAGTTGAGCCCATTTTTTATTGATTTGACTATTTATTGCTCGGGTAAAATAACACTTTGAAATAGTATCTACTAAATATGTACGTGTATAGATTAGGAAAATTTAAACCATGGTTTATATGCATCTTATCCCACTTTTATCATCTAAGCTAGCATCAAGTGGTTTGCACTTACTAAATAATTAGTTATATAAAAAATAAGTTAACAACTAAAAAACTTAATGTCGTGATCCTCATGTATTATAGAATTTATTTATTCTAAGTTTCTAACTACTAATTAACGGTATGACTTGCTATTCAAGTGTCCCGCAACATGTGAAAAAGGTGTTTAATTCATAATAAATTCGATGAAGTTGTCGGTGTCATTTTTTTATTATTATATATATTACTCATTCCATATTTAATATAAAATTTAATTTAAAAATTTACTTAATTTTAAATATAATATTTTTATTTTATTTATTTATTTTTTAATTTTTTTCAATAATGATTAAATAAAAATTAGAGAAAATATTTTAAATATATATTATATTAATTAATTTAATTAATTAATTATATTTTATATTAAGTTACGATTTGTCATTTGGGAATGGAACAGAAGTTCTTATTATTATCAACAAATTGAATACCATTTACATGCAGCTGTGCTTCCTATTGTCTCAGTCTCAGTGCTAAGCAACCAAAGATCTCGCTTTTCGCATTCCCACGACGACCCCAACGCGGAACAACAAGCATTTAAAATTACTACGACTACAATTCTGAACGCCCAACGACACTTACGCCGGCGACGACGGCGATCTCACTCTCTGGCTCCTCCGTCTTCTTCTGGGTTCCTCACTGTTTGAAAAACGGCAATTCGGTTCCCAAGGATTGGGCGGATAGTAGATCTTCTAAATTTGGATCCCATCCTCATGCCTCACAAATCCATACTCATAGCATTCCTTTTGAACTTCTTGTTCTTCGGGTATGCGGATCCGGATGGAAATTGTGGCCGGAACAGCTCTCTTGTCGATTTGGAGTCCGAGTTCACAATGGTTCAGCACCAGCTAAGAGGGTATGTGAAAATTATTGATGATTGTTCATTTAGGGTTTCACAATTTGATATGCTTTCTGGGGCCCATGTCTATTGGTGGGGTGCAATCAATTCTGATTTCGAAAACTTCACTGCGGGATTCATCGTGTCTGATCATAAATTGAACGATACTTATCAGAATGCTAGCTTTGTCGTGCGTTTGATGAAGAATATTACATGGGATATGATCCAGGTTCTGGCTGTGTGGGATGCCCCCACTGCCTCCGATTTTGGGCATGTCATGCTTGGGGAATTGATAAATGGTACTGCGATTTCTCCGAGTCCTAGTTTGGCTCCTTCGCCTTCAAGCAACTCCAGTCATGGGGTAGACAAGGGTCGTAATCACACAGAGCCGACTATGTTTGAGAACTGTAAGGTGTTATCAGAGGACTTCAGAGTTAGGTGGACGCTAAACGTTAAGGAGGATTTCATTGATATTGGGTTGGAGGCTGCTACTGGAATTCTAAATTACATGGCATTTGGGTGGGCAGACCCGAATTCTTCTAGTTCTGAACTCATGATTGGAGCTGATGTGGCTGTGACAGGGTTTAAGGAAGATGGTTTTCCATTTGTGGATGACTTCTACATTACTAAGTATAGTGAGTGTATGAACAAGAGCAATGGATCGCCGGAAGGGGTTTGTCCTGATTCAGTTTATGAAGCATCAGAAGGGGTTTCTGCAGAAAACACCACAAAGTTAATTTACGGGCATAGGAAGGATGGTGTTTCATTTGTCCGATATCGGAGGTCATTGAGTAAGGTGCAAGAAAAGTATGATCGCCCGGTGAACCATACGGCAAATATGACAGTGATTTGGGCTTTGGGGTTGATTAAACCTCCTGACTCTATTCGGCCCTACTATCTTCCTCAAAATCATGGGGGACCACCGTTTGAGACATATGGGTATTTGGGGTTGAATGTGTCAGAGCATTTGAATAACTGTCTAGGTCCTATTGACGCAGAAGATAAGGAAGACCAAGATATTATCATTGCAGATGCAAAAGTTCCATTGGTAATTTCATCAGGCCCAGCATTACATTACCCAAACCCTCCAAATCCAGATAAAGTTATTTACATTAACAAAAAGGAAGCTCCTCTCTTAAGAGTGGAAAGAGGGGTGCCAGTTAAGTTTTCAATACAAGCTGGGCATGATGTTGCACTTTATATTACATCAGATCCAATTGGTGGAAATGCAACGTTAAGGAATTTGACCGAGACTATTTATTTTGGAGGCCCTGAAGCCGAAGGAGTTCAAGCCAGTCCCAAAGAGTTAGATTGGGTTCCTGACAGGAACACTCCTGATCATATCTACTATCATTCATTGTTTGAACAGAAGATGGGTTGGAAAGTGGAGGTAGTTGACGGGGGTCTGTCAGACATGTACAATAACAGTGTTGTTCTGGATGATCAACAGGTTACTTTCTTTTGGACGTTGTCAAAGGATACAATATCTATTGCAGCTCGTGCCGAGAAAAAAAGTGGATATCTTGCAGTGGGATTTGGAACTGGAATGGTCAACAGTTACGCTTACGTCGGTTGGATTAATGAAAATGCTGTTGGTCGTGTAAGCACTTATTGGATTGATGGAAAGGATCCCTCAAGTATACATAAAACAAACGAGAATTTGACATATGTCAGATGCAAAACGGAAAATGGCATCATTACATTGGAATTTACGCGTCCCTTGAACCCATCTTGTGATCAAGGGGATAGGCCAGAATGTAAAAATATTATTGATCCCACCACTCCTCTTCAAGTTGTTTGGGCAATGGGTGCTTCATGGAATTATGACAATCTTAGCGAGAGGAATATGCATTCTCTTACAAGCAGTAGGTCTATGCGTGTACTACTGATGCGTGGTTCTGCAGAAGCAGAGCAAGACCTGCTTCCCGTCTTAGCGGTGCATGGGATTATGATGTTTCTTGCATGGGCTATCTTGCTTCCTGGTGGTATATTGGCAGCCAGATATGCGAAGCATCTTAAGGGTGATTTATGGTACAGGATCCATATTTACTTGCAATACTCAGGGTTAGCTATTATTTTACTTGCCCTTCTCTTTGCTGTGGGAGAGCTGCAGGGTTTCTATGTCAGCTCTTTACATGTTAAATTTGGCATTGCTGCAGTGTTCTTGGCTTGTATACAGCCAGTGAACGCGTCCCTAAGGCCTCAAAAACCAGGAAACGGGGAGCATGTGTCCATTAAGCGGCTTATTTGGGAATATTTTCACATAATTGTAGGAAGATCTTCCATTGTCGTAGGCATTGCTGCACTGTTTACAGGGATGAAGCATCTTGGAGACAGATATGGTGCTGAGAATATTCATGGGCTCAATTGGGCTTTGGCTATTTGGTTCTTAACCCTTGCTCTCGTGGTTGCCTATCTAGAATACCGTGAAAGGGAGCTAAGACGGGATCGGATATTTGGAAGAAGTAATTGGGTGTTTGGTAATCTTGAGTCAGAAGATTCCCTTGATCTCTTGAGCCCAACCAGGGCAATTGCTGAGGCAGATTTAGTCTCTTCTTCAAGAATGGAAGTACAGTTAGAACCTTTGAGAAGATAGATGACTGTCTGATAGCAAGATGCTGTTTTGCGCCAAGTTTGGCATATTCTCATATAGGATGTGGCCTGCCAGGATCCTTCATTTGCTTGGAGGCTTTTTGCTTTCGAAATCTTTTTTGAAGTATAATTGGAGGCAATGGATCTTCAGTCTCTTAGTTCGGTAGATTTTGTATTGTGTGAAGAGTAGCATTCCCACAACATGGATTTCCAATAGATAATACATCTTCAATTAAATAGATTACATTGTTTTTCTATCTAGTTGCGGTAATTTTTACTTCGTGGCACTAATTATCTGAAATTTCCCATATAATCTGTGGCCTGGCAGGACTCCTCATTTGCTTGAAGGCTTCTTTTTTAATTTAATAAAGAAAAGAAAAAGAAAAATCTGTTATCTGGGGTACATTGGGAGGCAGATGCTCTATAGTCTCTGTTCTACCGGACGTTGCATTCTGTGAAGAGTAGCTTTCCGACATGAATTTCCTATTGTCAATACATCTTCAGAGAATTTGGTACATGATTTATTTTAACTTTCATTATTTTCTTAATTCTTTTTTTTCTTTCAACATATTACACACACACACGCACGCACGCAAAATTCCATCTACTATTAATTAATTTATTTTAATGATACTTAAGTCTTTAGAATAAAAATTGGAATATTGCAGTTTACATGCTTCTAGGTTTGCTGAGTAGAATAGCTGTATGCTAACTGAATCTTAATTTCCTTTTAGATTTAACCACTGCTCTCAAGCCCATTCTTCTCTTTGGTAAGAGAAATAAATGAAATTAAAAAAATTAATAAAAAACCTCAACTTTTTTTTAAGAAAGTAAAAAATATTAAGTATTATTTTGTTTACAAAAAAATTTAGGTGGGTTCAGTATCAGTTTTTAACTAAGGTCAGGGTACAATTTTAAGGCTCAGAAAGTGTTTATAAGGGATTTACGATATCGCTACTAAAGGAACTCTCACAACAGCATCAGAAATCAAATTTATATCTTTATGGAATACGAATATATTTTTTACTGTCTATATTAACTCTTATTAGCAAATATCAAGTATTATGAAAAGGATCTTTACTACTTATTGCAGCCGAACGGGCCCATTATCTACTGGGTGTCTTTTTTTAACATAGGCTGCTAGGGTTTAGTAGCATTGGTGGGCTTAGAAAAGCCCACAGACCCTTCAACAATGTGGAATTTTGTTGTCATGATGAAAATCTAAGGAACTAGTATGGTTGAAAGGTATTAAGAAACAGGCATAATCTTTGCATTGCATTTAGGGGCTTAGAAGTTGGCATAAATCAGATCGTCATATTCTTAAATTCACATCATGACTCCCTCAATTCCATAAAAATCTTTAAACTAAGTCACATAGACAGTTAAATCACTAAATTTATTATAAAATAAAATTTTTCAAACATACCCTTAATTAAGAATATGACATCTTTTATCTCTCTTATACATTTATAATTCTCTCTCTCTTACATTTTTTTTTGGTATATTCTCTATCTTACATTTATAACTAAGGGTAGACTTAGAAAAAACTCATTAATGACTATGTTGGGTTCTTATAATTATGACCAATTTTTTTTTTCTAAAAGGGGTCTTATGATACGGACCATGGGGAGTACTTTCTTTTTCTCCTATCCATAATATAAATCATTTTAACTAATTTTTAAGATCAAAAAATATTAATTAACTCATTTAATGTCCTTAATTGAAGTATTTTTTTTTCACTTTTACTCTTATTGAAAAATGTCAATTATGAAGAGAGAAAAAATACAAAGAATTGAGACAATTAAAAATGAGTATTAATTATAAGGGCAAAATTGATAAATAAGGATTATTTATCTTATAAGTAATTTATACTTTAGACCAAACTATTTTATTAGAAGTGATTTATATTATGGATATTGAAGAGTATTCACTAACTCAAGGTTATTGGCTATTGCTATGAATAGGGGTGGGTACATCATAAGTTGGGATCAGGATAATCTCACCCTATGTCTTATCTCAATACAGGACATAGGACTTAAAATATGTCTCGTATCCCATCTTGTCCTGAACATATCTCAATCCCAAGCGGGTCCGGACTAAAATTCTCATATCCCCATTTTTTCATATCCCCATTTTTTTAAGTCATTCTAAGAATCCCTTTCTAACCATCTCTACTATTGAATTTATCACCAATCTGTGTTATCCGAACAGATCTCACCCTCACTTTTACAAATCTCAACCCTTCATTTATTGCCAGAAGAACCCTACAGAACAAACAATGTCCATGATGGTGCAAAACCATGCTAAGAGATTCAAGTTTTAGGTAATTTAGATGACACGTTCGCATTTAAAATCTAGACATGATTTTTCTCTCCCATTCAAGATTCCACTTTCATAACTATCCCTCTCCCCTACAGTCGATAAGCTTACATTTTTACAGATGAAAAATAATTTATTAATAGACAGAGGACTGGAGATCCTTTCCAAATACAAAAAGAATAAATAAAAACAAGGAACATTAAAGATGATTGTTCATTTCCAAACATCTGAAACACATTAAGCTTCCATAATGTAGGCCAATATGAAATAGAGCGAAGAACTGAGGTAAA
Source organism: Leucaena leucocephala (assembly GCA_037074615.1). Classification (NCBI taxonomy): domain Eukaryota; kingdom Viridiplantae; phylum Streptophyta; class Magnoliopsida; order Fabales; family Fabaceae; genus Leucaena; species Leucaena leucocephala. The sequence goes on from CM073550.1 coordinate 14,956,131, forward strand.
ACTTGATCAACAATTCCTGTTTCACTGTGACGTAAGCTTATGCTGTGAACATGTCTATTATAACGTGCAGATTGGCCCTGTGCATCATCCTGAGAGACCGGAGTGTTCTTTCCAATGATAACATCTTCACCAGACACTCTAGTACCCTATTACATAGGAATCAAATTGCTTGAGTCTGTTATATAAGCTTAAATTTAGGATAGGATACTCTCGTTTCACACAGCACAGGTTATACTCTCGTTTGACAAGAGCTCCCATCTTCTTCTCCTCATCCCTCCAAAAGTTTAAAAGGCAACCTATTAGAAAAACAATGAGGACATCTAGCAAAAGGGAAAAGGAACCTATGTAATTAACTTTGTGGTTCCAAACACCGAATCATCTAGGTCATATTATGATGAAATTCGAGAGCAAGTAAATGGAAAATTATTGGAAAAAGATCATAGAAATGGATATATATAGCTGGAGCAGTAATTCAAAGCAAGGAGTGCGACTAAACTTTAATTGTTTCATAGTGTTTGCTTCACTTGTTGGAGAACTAAATATGACATAAAGAATAGATACAACGAGTACTCTACAATGTGTAACATAAATGATGGATTTCATAAAAACAAACACGACTACAGTGAGTAGGACCAAAGTTGCAATAACAGGATGATGAATTTTAAACAAATGAGACAAAATAACAATAAATAGCTATAGAAATTCAAACTTAAAGAGGATTTGAAAGTGAGAAACCCACTTCAAATTTAGAGTGCTACGGCGTACAAGAGACCTAAAGGGGATTTGGAAATTAGAAGTTAATCGATGATAGTGGAGTACTGGTCTATTGGAGACAGTACAAATTGACACAGAGGAGCGACCAAAGCTATGATAGGAGGGAGACTGGTGGTAGAGTACGGGAGACCTAAAAGGGATTTCAAAATTGCAAGGCAAACACAGTCTATTAGAGATAGCACAGCTTGCAACTGAGGAGTGACTGAGGCCATGAGGGGAGAGGGACTAGTAGCAGAGAACGAGAAATCTAAATCAAAGGGGAACTAGAAGTAGTGCTAAGTGTTTAGACGCTTGGTGAAGCTATGGAGCTAAAGAAGTGAGAGAAGAGTGAAGGCTGAGTGACCAAGGACAAGGAGAGGGAAGGGAAAGTATAGTGCACTTGCACTGTACATGATATTTTTTTTTAAAAAAAAAATACACTATCTGGATGGGACTTCTCGAGGGTCTGGTTGAGACCTATCCTATCTCAACCCGATGAATTCTCATCCCACAATACTCAGGATCGAATCAGGATAATCTGGTTCTTCATAAGTTTGCCTACTCCTAGCTATGAAATTGAAGTACCATAAAGTTGAGGTAACCTATTATGAGCCATTTAAGGATTTGGTTTCTGGCTTCCTCTTGTGACTAGTAATTTAATTTAATTAATTTGAGCTTTACAGTGATGGCTCCCATCCAAAAGCAAAGGTTAAAACAGTCTTTTTGTTTCAATATTCCAACATTGTCTTTTTTTTAAGCTATCAGTAGAATAAATGAAAGGGTAAATGTGTACCAAATATCTCAAACTAATTTTAGAGAAATAATTAGTGCCTTAAACTATTTAATTATATAATTAGCATCCTAAATTAATTTTAGAAGTGAGACCAATATCTTAAAATATTTAAAAGTATAATTAGTACTCTAAACTAATTTTAGAAATACAACTAACATCTTAAAGTATTTAAAAATTGATATAATTTTGTTATTTCACTAACAGAAATATAATTTTTTTGTTCGATCCATATTACTTGAGTTTTTTATTTTAACACATTATTATTTAAAAAGTTACATGTTAGACATATTGTTTAAACAAGAGTATTAAATAAACCTTAAAATTGATATTATATAGAACTTATATATAAAAATTGAGAAATTTCATGATTTATTTAGTATAATTTATTAAAATAATATTACACATATGGCCTTTTAAATAATAATATGTCAAAATAAAAGTTTATGTAGTATGAATCAAATGAAAGTTAGTGTTTTTGTTAGAGAAGGGATAAAATTACACCAATTTAAATATTTTAGGGTACATTCTAATTTCACGTCTAAAATTAGTTCGTTGTGCTGATTATATCTTTAAATATTTTAGAGTATTAATTATTTATCTAAAATTAATTTAGGTTATTAGTTATACTTTTATTTTAAATGAAATTTAGATAAATGACAATAATCACAATAAATTTGATAGGCTTCCCTACCAATATTTTGAAGGTAAGTGGGAGGAACTTTTAGAAAGAAAAAAGAAACTGTTTGTGAGTTTGGTCATCTTTCTAATCTTATGTTAATAGTGTTAAAAAAGAAAAATAAAAGTGCATGAATCAGAATAAATCATATTTTTTCCAATTCTAAAGGCATAATCGGAGGTAAAATTTTAATTCTTATGATTTAATTTATCTTTTATATTTATTATTTTTTTAAATTAATTTATTCAACTTATAAATTAATATATTTTTATAATCTTTTAATATAAAATTTAATTGAAGAGATAATCTTAATATTAAATTTAAGATATATTTTTTATATTTATAAAAAAATTAAATTATCTTTATTAATATTTTTTTAACAATAATTAAATAAGAAAAAAAAATGAGAGTTACACAAGATAATTTGCATATTTTTTTAAAAAATATTATATTAATTAATTTAATTAATTTAATCAAATTAATTATATATTAAAAATAAGAAAATATGATTTAATATTATATTAAAAAATTTAAAAAATTAAGTTATATATATTATAATATAATTAAATAATTTATTTAATTTTCTCTCTCTAAATTTGGCAAAAAGCTTTTATTAATTATTCATTTTAAGATAAAATAGAAAATTTAAGTACGGAGGTAAGGGGTTTGCTTAACGGTAACTTGAATGAATGCATCTGGTTAGAGGAGAGAGAAGGGCTCAAAGATCGAAACAAGAAATGGAATAGATTTATTAATTAGTTACAACAAGTGTAGTAGTTGTTTGTAGTTAATTAGGAGAGCATTAGTAGCAGGGAATAGGGCCTAGCCTGAATAGGACACGTAAGTCTAGCTGCCCTACTCCCTGCCTGCCTTAGCTCCAAGTTCCAGTGCATGCCCCTCTCACGTGATCCCCCCCCACCGCACCTCTGCGACGCCGTCTTGGGCCTCACTTCCCCGACCCTCAAATTACACTTCTGCCCCCCGCATTATTATATATCTAAAGTAGGATTTGCGTGGATGATGACAATAATAATGTTCACAGTCAGTGACGCCCCCCATGCCTCACCCTCCCTTGCTTTTGTTTTTTTTACTACTTGTTTCCCTGTTATGGCTAGATGTGGAATTTGATCCCACAATTTTTTATTTATTTCTTAAAAAATTATATGATTATTGGGCCACTGAATATCCCTTCATTAATTCTATGCAACAAATAATCATGAAGTCAACTAATATAAGTAATTGCTTCTATTAGGAATAAACGTGGGTGATTATATTAAAAATAAAATCGATTAACAACATTAATCATATAAATAATCATCTTAGTCATCAATATGGTTCTAATAACAGCCCCATCTTTTTGTCGTTTTCTAACCAAACTAATGTCAGAACTCTTGGACCCATCCAAGTTTTTCATTTAAATCAAAATCAACATACTTTTTGTTTAATATAAGAATTTTGATCTTAACCATAAATATATAAAATTTATTTTTTATATATTAATTTTTTAAATCACTTTTATTAATATATATTTAACAATAATAAAATAAAAAATAGATTAAGATAATAAAAATAATGAGTATTTTAAAAATAATTTAGCTTATTTCTTTAATCTAATTAAATTAATTAATATATTTTATATTAAATAAAAAATATATTAATATATATTGAGTTTAAGACTATGAGTGATTTAGAAGTGGCTCACAGATGCTTCTTTTATAAATTAGCTCAAAGATACTTTAATTAAACTCATAGATTTATAAAGGAGGGATCGTTTAATTAATGAATCCGTGTATCATATTTTCTTTAAATAGTAAATATAAATATATCTTTTAAAAGAGATTCTAATATTAATTTATTATATTATAAAAATTTAGTTCTTTCCGTCATACGCAAATCCTAATGATGACAGAGTAGGTTGTGGAAGATGATGTGGATACATTTTGGTAGCAGGTAAGATTGTTGTCATTTTTGTGAAGCATATAAGTGAAATTAAAAAGCCTTCATATCTACACCACTTGATCACGTCATGGAATGGAATGGAAGAAGGCATATATATGATATGATAAGCTTTGTCTTTTTTGTTCTTGTCTCAGAATATTAACAGTTTATCCCACTAACTTCTGTTTCGCCTATATATATATATATATATATATCGACACACACACACATGCACAATTGTGCCCATTTATCATATACAATGGAGCTCTTTTGCAACTTCTTCAAGTCATCCTTTTCCACGGTGTATTTTTGGGAATATCTTAGTAATTTTGTTGTATGAAAAGGAATAATATGAAATTAAATAATTAATAAATTTATTGGAGATTCAAAATAAAAAAAAATGATTAGATATATCTATTCCGTTCTATGGGTATTATAAAGCATATTATAGAAGGAATAGATATTTCTTATGTTAAGTCACCAAGTGAGATATATATATATATATATATTCTATTGCTTCCTATATGTAATTCATTGATATTGAATATGAGTAAATTTAAAATTTTACGTTTTTAGACTAAATTCATATCACTCTCATCTATTCTATAAATCTATTTAAAAAGTTATTAATGACTTAACATTCATTTACTAATATATGAGCATTAATTAAAAGAGATTTATAATGAAGATAAGAGTAATCCTTAACCACTTCTCCTTATTCATTAGAGGAATAGCTTGTGAAAATAAATAATTTAAAAGTGATTATGGATAATAGTTTATAAAGAATAGCCTTTGAAAAAAAATTGATTATAAAGAAATAAGTATTTAGATAATTATTATTAGAATAATTTTTTAAATAAATAAATTACCATAAAAGGTATATAGTGTAAAACGATAAAAAAATATAAAGATAAAATGATCATTCTACAGTCTAAAAATATTTTTGTCATCTAAAAACTATTCTTATAAGTGCATATGAAATTTTAGTTTATTTCAAAAACTATTCTCAACATTTGATAATTATTTATTCAATATAATTTAGGCTAATTTTTTTTTAAAAAAATTAATTTTAAAAGAAAGTAAACAGAGATGCACATGATAAAATTCAAGAGAGGAGGATAAATGAAAATGATGGAGAAGTGGCTATAGATAATTGGGTAAGGGGAAAGAGAGATTGTGGGGGCATGAGAAGGGAGACAAGGGCGCAACTCGTCTTCTTCCTCTTTTTCTCCTCTATTTTCATTTCATTTATATTCTCTCTCCTTTTTATTAAAATATTTTTAAAAATAAAATAAAATAAAACGTAACAAGTATACTTCATCAATAGCAAAGGCTAATATGATTACAATAAAGTAAGCGATATGAATGGTGATTAGTGACGAGTACATAATTAAAACTCGATTTATAGATGCAAGCTAAGTCACATTTATATATATATATATATATGAGAATGGATATATTTGATAATTGTAAATATATCCATCATTATTAGGTTTCAACCTAATGCAGTGTTGTAACGATGACATGTCAAATTATTGTGTTAGTATTTCTCTTCTCTATCATTTTTAGCTAGACTTACACTTGTTTTGTTTGATATTTCAGTATCATCCTACGTAAGACTGTTCAAATTTTTTCGTCTCGAGTTATTCTGACCCGATTTTAGACAATTTAAAATGGATCTGTCTTATCTCATAAAAGGTCAGGATGGGATAATTTAGAATGGGATGGATCTTAGTCTGATCCTTGAGATTCCTGTCCTGTCCCAAATATTTAAAAAATAAATAAAAAATATTTTTATTTTATTTATTTGTTATAAAAATATAAAATATAAAATATAAAATAGTTATAGTTATATCATATTATTTATTAGATGATTGTATTTTTCTCTTCTTTACATATATTTATTTATTTATTTATAGATGAAACAATAACTTCAATTAATCAAGTAAAAAATTTTAAAAAATAATAATATTTATAGTATAATTAATAATATTTATTATTTTAAATTGATCATAATAAAGAGATTTTTTATTTATTTTTTATATTGTAATTATATGTTACTAATATATATAATATTTAATAATTGTTTTTTAAATAGAGTTTGAGAATTATAAACTCATTCCTTGAATGCTGGAGCCCACACTAGGTCGGTGCATGCATGCATGTGTGTTCCAGAAGAAGAATAAGCAACTCTCATATGATGGAGCCCACAGTTGGAAAATTTCTAAGCTGCAAGTGTAACAGGAGAGATTGTCCCTTGGGGGAATTATGAAGCATATTAAACTAATCAATTAACAATGAAAACGTCGAGGTTTGTGTAAACTAAACTAAACTAAGACTGAGAGGGATATTTAGTCAAAGAGCAAAACGGAATTTGAGGGAAGATTTTCAGAAGACACAAAGGGGAAGAAACTAAATTATTCTAATGCCCACATGTTGTGTGTGTGTGTATAGTAGTAGGTGAAGTTTCTAGTTCAGTTCCCAATAAGTCTGAACAGTTATGGGAGCTTTTATTTATTATACGTGTTTCACGAATCATGTTTCCTACTACTAGTTTCCTCATGAAACAAACGACGAAAACGAAAACTACTCCAAACCCTAGTTAATTTCTGGCCACCTAACCAAACTATTGTTCTAGTTTTCTCTCGTATAGCGAGGTTCATGAATGAAGCCAACAATATTACTAACCACCTCACTCACTAAGATTAAATGATTAAATAAAACGTGGTTAAACCATTAGATTTGTCTAAAAAGAGGACAAATTAATTCATAATTTGTCTGCACAATTAAAGATTTTAAAATAAGGGAGATACTAAAAAAAAAAAACTCAATCAATACCCATACTTATAATAAAGATCATCTAAATAATTTTTTTTTCTTAGTATGAGGTTATAGATGGAATCAAACACAATAAGACTGTACATTGGTGAAGTGTATGAATGGCGTTTGTGGATTATTCTACAGAGGAGGCAAGATAAAAAGAGGGCATAAGTTAAGTAAATGTCCAAAAACGGGTACTATAAGACTGTACATCGTTGAAGGTAAGTATCGTCAGACGATGCATTTTATGGCGGGACGTGTCATGGATTATTTCTACTTTAGGCCATTACATGTTTTACGTGTTACGTTTAACTATCACCTTTTACGCCTAATCACATGTGGGCTTCATTCTTAACGTTAAGAGGGACATGGCTGAAATTTTTAAAAAGCACAGCATCTCTTTCCATAACAAGAATTTTAATCCTCGCTTTTGCCATTTCCATCTTTGCCTACTACACCTTCCTCATAAGGCAAATGACACTTCCCTCCCCAAAACCCCTTTATCACCATTACCTGTTGAGTGCAATTAGTTTAAAATTTTTAATTAGTTCGCTTGAATATTTATAAAATATTAACTTCCTTTCCTTCCAACAGAGAAAAAGAGATTACAGCTCGAATATACACGTACGTCACCCGTCACGTACAAAATCTGGAGGGGTTGGCCCCGACCAACACGTGGCGGAAATTTCGCCGGTTGTAGTCGTCGGGGTGGGGATCAGAAGTAGTCAAACGACGCCTTTGGCTGCCGTAGCTGCTGTCTCCTGCCAGTAGTCCTACTTCCGTTTCCCTTCACCTGACTACCTAACGGCGTCTTCTTCTGCCTCCTCGAACCTGGTACCTCCGGTGGCGTCATCATCCGTATCAACGCCAAGTTCAGACCTTTAAAGAACGCGTGCTTCTTCACGTCTGCTGCGCCCCGCTCTGACCCCAGCCTCCGGGTCGGGTCTTTGTGAAGCAAACTGGATATTAGGTCACGCGCGTGGAGCTCAAGCGTGCTCGATGGTGTGGCGGTAGGGAAGGTCAAGGGCTTCTTGATGATGCCTCTTAGTGTAGCCTCGTTTGATGGGGCTGCAAACGGTGTTCTCCCGTAGATGAGCTCGTAGATGAATATTCCGAAGGACCACCAGTCGACGGCGTTGCCGTGAGAGTGACCGGAGGCGACTTCCGGTGAGACGTACTCGTGGGTGCCTACAAAGGAGCATGACCGAGCGGATACTGGCTCCGCCACGAAAAGTCGGTTCGGTTGAAGGGTTTGGACCTTGCGGGAGCGGAAGAACAGGTTCCGGAGGCACGACATCAAGGGATTAAAGTGCGAGCGAGGGCATGGTAAGGTATCTGGGAATGCAGTTTCGGGAGAGAAGTCAGAGGATTCAACGGATGGGATTGCGTCTGAACACATCGAGAGATCAAAGTCGGAGAGCATGATATGGCCGTCGGATCTAACCAACACGTTTTCAGGTTTCAGATCTCTGTATATGATTCCCAGCATGTGAAGGTACTCCAATGCCACGAGAACTTCTGCAGCATAAAACCTGGAATGGAATAATTCCCAGGAAATTTATTAAAAACAGAAGAAATTTCTCGGAAGCAAGACAGCTAGATAATCAATGAAGCGAAAATATTAAAAAAACAAAAGAAAATTGGTAAACATCGTCTCCTGATGGATTGAATCAGAGAGCAAAATGCAGCGCCTGATCTGGTCATGTTAAACAGAGCGGGCAAGGTTATTCAAGTTTCTAATAATGGTTAACAAAACCTGCATTACTGAAAATTTGCGGCTAAGTCGGATTTATAGCCTGAGAAAATCCCAGATGGTGAACATTAAAAAAAATGGCTATGAGGCGAGAAAACAAGGCAATAGATGATGATGACGCAGAAAAGGCCAAAATAGAGACAGAAATATAATGTTTATGGATATGGAAAACAAAATGTGCCTAACAAAACGCCATCGTTTGGGTAACTGTATGTCTACCTTGCAGAGGAAAGAGGGAATCGTTTCTGAGGCTGTCTATGGCGTAGGGAGTGCAGGTCCCCACCAGAACAGAACTCCATGACAATGCAAGAGAAGTGTGAAGCCTCGAACTCAGCGTAGAGCGTAGGAAGAAAAGGATGGTCCAGCATCTTCAAAATCTTCCTCTCCATCTCCGCCCTCTCAGATTTCTTCTTCAAAGCCACCGCATCCTTGTCCACGACCTTCATGGCGTAGAGGCAACAACCATCATCCTCGCGGCAGACAACGAAGTCGTCCTCCGAGCCGGCGACAAACCGATCGTCATCGGCGGCAACACTGTTGTTGCGCAGCCGGCAGAGGTAGACGGTTCCGATGTCACCGGCGCCGATGCGACGGAGGAGATGGAAGTCGCGTAAGGTGAGACCGGTCTTGCGGCGGAACGTAGCGGAGAGTATGGCAGAGTATTCAAAGTCCGACGAGCGATGAGGCTTGACGGAGAGGCTGTCAGGCGAAGTAGGAAGGAGCTCGAAGGAGAGACGGCTGAAACTGGTGCTGCAAATACTTTCGCTGCTCATGGAACTACGCTGAGTTGAACTGAGAGCCTCTAAACTAAGCTCGGAATCACGACCAGAACCGGGAAAGTCTAACATGGTAGGAGAAGAGAAGGCTTCAGAAGCCAACAAGCTCTCATAGAAAACTAAAAAGCCACAAAAAAGGGATGCTGATTTTGGAGAAGAATCGGATACGAAAATCGGAGAGGATCAAACAAACAAGAGCTTTGAATGCGTAGGTTGAGACTGGAAACAACGTTTACAATAGTCGTTGCGGCTTTAATTTAAAGGGATTTCTGAGCACAAAACTTTGAAAGGATCATTAACCTCTGTTCGTACGAAAACTTCAGAGAGAAAAAGAGAGGAAGCAGAGAGGGGAGAGAGAGAGAGAGGCCACGGGTTTGAGAGAAGAAGGGGTGGTTGTATGGTTTTATGCTGAGGGCCTACGACGGAAGGTAAAAACGTACTGTAACAGAGAGAGGGAGGGAGAGGTAGGCACGTGGGGAGGGGGAGGGGTGGCACGTGCGGAGGGGCTGTATTGGGGTTGGAGTTTGAAAAATTGACGGAAGTGATGACGTGCGGGGAGGCACGTGTGGGGGAGGGGAGTCACGTGCGGGGCAGAGATTGCTTGAGGTCATAGCTCAAGCTTTGGGAGACTAGTGGTGGAGTTACTGGGCGTGTGGTGCAGGCTGGGGAAAAAGGAGGAAGCTTTTTCTGCAAATTTTACAGATCTCAAATGACGGAAACGCCCCTCTAAACCTGCCATGGTCAACTCCATCTGACCAGGTAATTAAGACTGATCAAAAAGAAGGCCTTGTGACTTCAATATTTGTATTTTTGTATATATAAATTAAAAAAATTGCATCCATTTATTATTAATATGTTAATAATTTAAAACATATATATATGGGATACAATTTACAAAATGGCATGCTTAGTTTCTCCTTTAAGTTTTTAATTTTTTTGCCAATAATCATAATTTATTAATTATATATTCTTAAACTTTATTTTTTTTTATGTATATAACTCTCTCAAATTTTGAGTCCCATTTAAGATGTCTAAAAATAAGTAATAGACAAAATTAATTATATGAAAGTTATATGTATATGCCTAAAAGTTTATAAGAATTCATTATAAATTTATGAATGTTCGAGAAGTTATACGTACATAACATAAATTTTAATGAAATTATGTATAATTTAATATATTTTTTTTAACCAGCAACCAAAGTGCTTAACTGTACAAGCGTATTCAACAAGATCTTGTAATATTTTTTGATACAAAATATAACGAACAACTTATGATTGGTATATAGGGAATGAAAGGTAAATCATATACTCCTCAAGTACTATTAATAGGGCAGATTAAAAGATATATTTTAACCCTATTTGTAAGGTAATTTTTTTATATAAATATATTATTTTATATTTTATTTATTTATTTTAATTTTATTTTAATTGGATATAGTATATATTAAATAAGGGATAAAATTAGAAATATGTGAATTTTATAGTATAAATTAATGAGATTTAAGGTTTTATTCTGTATGTATAAAATATGTTAAAAATAATTTATAAAAAAGATTATAGAAATATATTATAAGGACAACGAAACTTTTAACGATTCATAATCAAATAGTGTAAAATTTATCTAAATTTTTTAAATCTTGAATTTAAATCTCAAAAAAAGATACTAGTATTATAAGAAGTAACTACGAACCTTGAAATTATAGTGATCAGTTAGTCAATACTTAATAATAGGATGGAGAGAGTAGATGGTGAAACTTTTAGTCACTCTAACTTGCTTGCTTTCATACACAACTTGGATCTTGAAACAAGTCATATTAATTGATCTAAAATAGAGATCATGATGTTACGAGATCTTATCTTGTATAATGAGCGTGAGAAGCTGAAGGGGGGTATGAATGAATGAATGTAAACATCAGCGTCAGGTATAGACAAAGTTGAGAAGAGAGGGAGGAGGAGGAAAGGGATTGAAGGAACAAGAACCAGAAACGGGTGTGTTGGGAATGCTGGCAAAGAGTCTAATCCAAAATGAAGAGAGAGAGAGAGAGAGAATGAAAGACAAGATAATGCCCGTGGATGCAGTGACAGCAGAGGAGAGGATGTTACACCCAAGTTCGCACATTTATTCTCAATCTCCCAATTGCCTATTCCCCAATATGTTCTTTCATCTCTGACCCCTCACTCGCATTAACTAAATTACCCGACCAAGTTGATGAGATCCATCCACTCTTCATCATGTACACTTTAGTCCCAATGCCATGTATTTTACAACCATTTGAATGTTGTAAACTTAGGAGTGTCAAGTGGTTTTGTAGATGACAATTACGTCATCCTATATAGGAGTACTCTTAAATAAGGACTTTAGGTATTCCTTCACTCTCTTCCAACTCATTTACGACTTATTTAATAGTAAATTATTAACATGAAATTAAAAAAAAATGATATTAAAATGAGGAAATAAGTGATGAGGCCATGAGGGTGAAGGTGAAGCCGTTATCATTAAAAAGAGTGGACGAATAATGTTAAGGGAAAAGGCAGGACAATTATTTTTGTGGTCCTATTTTCTTTTTTTTTTTCCTTAACTTTTTTTTTGCATTATTTATTGTTATTAAATAATTCTTCGATAAAATTTTGGGACCATCACTCCTTCACCTTTGCGCTATTATATACACGTCACATACTAATCCTTCTCTTATCCAAATCAAAAATTTTATTATATGGTGAATTAAAAAAAAACTTTTTAATTGGTATAGAAGTGAATAATGTTTTCTTTAAATTGTAATGCCGCAATTAATATCTATAAAATTTTAAAGGGGATGAAGTATTATCATCCGAGTTAAGTAGACTTCAATGAGGAGAGATAATGATCAATCACGGTCATTTATTGCATATATAAGATTCATTACTGATTGACAAGGATTTCAATATTAATTAAGTCTCCGAAATTAATTAACATCGAATCAATGAAGTTCACTATCAAAAAGATTCTTAAATATTCTACCCAACAATAAAAATATTCTTTCTTTCTTTCTTTTTTTAAAAAAAGTGGATCAGTCCAATGCTTACATGAGGAGTAATGAGAAGAGAATATACACGAGTGCACCACATCTTAACTCAAATCTCCTAAGGTTTAAATTTATGATTTTCTAAGTATTCTTCTAGTTTTATTTATAAATTATTCTTAATATACTTTAATAAAATTAAAAAATATGTTATAATTAATTAATTATTTATTATTATTTTAACTGTTTATTTTAATTAAAAAAATTAAAATTTGGTATTCAAAAGATTTTGAATCTTACTATGATCTTTATAAAATTTTAAACTACATGATAGTAAGTAATTAATAATTCTATTAAAGTGGGTTTTAAAATTTGTTGAAGATTAAAGTGGGATTACTAGTTGAAATTATTGATTGCGGCTTACAAACAAATAAATTAAAAGTACTCAATTTAAGTTAGCTTAGATCATTTTTTTATTGAAATGGGTATTACAAGAGATTTTAAGAATATAGTTAATTTTAAATCCTATTACCTCTATCTTAAAATTTAATAATTTTCAACTTTACACTTAGTTAATATATACTATGTTCCAATATTACAAAATCTATGCAATAATAAGTTAAGAGTAAAATTATATATTTAACAATAATAATAAGTATTATCCCACTATGTGGGATTAGCTACATGGATCTATGTTTTATGTAAAAAAAATTATATATTGGTATAAAAAACTAATGATTTGATTTATAAATATAATAAAAAAATCATTTTCTAATATTTTTTATAAACAAGATCAAAAGAATATTTTATTAATACTAATTTTATCTGATGTTGGATTTGCCACGTGGAACCAAACTACACACTTGACATATCCTAACACACACATATATGTTGATGAATCTAAAATAGAAGTAATTAGGTATGATGTTTATATGTCAGAGTGATCTGTATCTCAGATTAATTGGCGAATTAGTTATAATAATGTTGATTTCAAGCTTAATTAAAAGGAGAAACAGGGTGTCCCATGAGAGGGAAGGAGAGAAATGGGATTGTCTCATGGGTGATACATGCAAAGAAACTTTGCTGTGAGTTTTGTTAATTGTGATTAATTAATGAATAATGAGTGATTAATAATTGATAAGTGGAGACAAAATATAGAGATAATGAAGGGGCAAAGAAAGAGCGAGGAAATATCTTGTCAAAGGGAAAGCAACGTAGGGAAGAAAAAGGAGACAGATTAGATGGATACTTAGGACAGTGAGTTGGGCCAATTAATAATAATAATAATAAATTAAAGAAAACAGAGCATGCATGCCATGTTTTGCATCTTCCAAGCAACCTTGTGGGATTTGCCCTCTCGAGGGTCCCCTTCCCCTCTTGAAAGCTACCCTCCCTCTCTTCTTTATTTCTTGTCTTGTCATGTCCCTCCCATCATTTTTCACATTATTAACTCTCTCTATCTCTTAACCCCAACATGTTTCTCCCTCCATTCTATGAAATTTGTCAAAACAAATCTCATTAATCAATTATTTTAATTTATTAAACTTTTGTCTGTAGGTCAAAAAGTTTGCACCCGTGTGAAGAATTATTGGATATGATGGTGAAAAAGATAAAGTAAGCATAATAGAGTTCGGAAAAAATGGATAAAAAATAAAAATAAAAGCAAACGCTCAATAAAAATGTGTGTTTTACATCATAATTTAAAATATTCTTTTAAGTAAAATTTTAAATATAATTATATTTATCTGAAAATAATTTTAGTTAAAACTATAGTTTAAAATTATATTTTTAAATAAATTACTAAAATTAGTTTTTAAAAAATAAAAAAATTTATAGACTATTCAATATTATCTTACCTCTATTTTTTCTTACACCCTCTCTTATCTCTCATCTCTCTTCTTTACTTTCTCTCATCCCTCTTTTCCACATTATATCATATTTCCTCTTTCTTCTATACCCTCTATCATCTCTCATATTTTTAATCAAATCATACTATTTTTAGTAATTTATCAATATAAAAAGTGATTTTACTACTAATCAACCAAATATCTATATTTTTAAAATATATTATTTTTAAAATCTATTATTCCTAAAATATATTCTTCTTATAATCTATTTTTTAAAAACTAATTTAAATAGGTCCTTTAATTACTTCTTCCGTCTCTATTTATAAAAATCATTTTAACTAATTTATATTGTTCAAAAAAATAAATAAAAATAATAAATATATAGGAAATAATTTTTTTAAATATACTCTCATTTATATTGGTTGGATGAGAAAGAGAGTAATAATAAATAGAATGATAAAAATACTTATAGAAAAGTTTACAATTGCAACTTATATTACTTATCAAATGACAAGGTCGTCACAATAAAATTAATTTGAAAAATAAATGGCATTATTTAATAATTTGTAAATAGTATGAGTACCATTAATATTATTGCATATAAAGAAAAGGGACCCATGGCGGTTTGGATTGGAATTTTATGTTATGGTAAAGACCAACAAAAAGTGTAGCATTGTGGAATTGTTAGTGTCATTGGGGCCATTATTTATTCCTTTTTTAAAAAAAAACACACAAAAGAAAAAAAAAATGTATTCCTTCTTCTTAAAGGCCAACCATAGACACTCATTCACGAGAGAAGCTTTTGTAAGTTTGTGAAGTCCGTGCCAAAATTTTCAACCTCCATCAATGTTACCGAACTTTAACCTATTTACTCACGTGTACCCTCTATCTTTATCTCTTTCTTGTTTTAACCGCCATATAAAACTTATAATCAATTCATATTAATTACTTACAAGTTCTATATATATATATATATATATATATATATATATGTATGTAACTAATTATTTATCAAATTAATAATTCAGATTTACATGAATGACCTAGACTTTCACACTTTAAGTAAATGATTAGGAGTTTAATACTTTTAACTTTTGTGACTTGAACATACCTAGCTATGAGGGGTCTGCATTTGCTCTCAATAATTCAAGGAAAATTAATACCCTTTCTAATCCAAAATTTAGCGTTTTCTTCTTTCCATTAAGGATTTAAACGATAGGCATATAG
This sequence comes from Leucaena leucocephala, assembly GCA_037074615.1. Lineage (NCBI taxonomy): Eukaryota > Viridiplantae > Streptophyta > Magnoliopsida > Fabales > Fabaceae > Leucaena > Leucaena leucocephala. The sequence continues at coordinate 14,971,715 of CM073550.1, forward strand.
CCTGATAAATAATTAGAGATCGAACCTCAGATCTAATAAAGATTTGATGAAATAACTGAAGATCTATAAATTTATTTCATTAAAACTCTTCGAGATCTTTTCAACAGGGTCAATCTGCCATTACCTAGTGTTAACTATCATGATCAGCCTCACTAAAAAATTGAAGGTTTGGCAAAAAAGTTAAAGATCTACAAAAAAAGTTATAGATATGGCAAAAACAAAAAAAAAAAAAAATAGAGAGAGAGCAAATGAAGAAGTTAAACAGTGACTTACGATTTTTACAATGGAGAACGATAATAGAGATAACAGAAAATGACATTAATGACTGATATATGAATCAAAACTAAGAGTAAAACATCAAAAAATGACTTTCGTCAAAGTCTATAGTAGTAGAGAAGAGAAACAAAACCACATATAACTATAAAAAGTAAAACTGAAATTGATATTGAGTCATAATTTTTAAAATTTTGCAGGAATTTTTTACAGTATTTTTTTAAAAAATCACTTTTAAAAATTTTACCTGATAACTTTTAATGACGATTTTTATAGAAATGACCATTAAAAATTTTTAAAATTGAACTTATTTATAAAATTACTACTACAATTTTTTAACATAAAGTAATACTATTATAAATATTTTTTCTAATAGTGATATATTTAAACAATATCACATGGTGAAATTGATGATAAGTGCAAAACAAGGAAGATATGTATACAGAAGAGGAACCAATAATTGAATGAAAATCCATATTGTGTGGGGCACACACCGTGGAAAATCTCACGTCAAATAGATCCTTATCTATATGTCAAAATTTAGCAAAACCAACAAAAAGGATATAACAACAAATTAAAATCATCATCATCACATATGTATTGACACTGAGGAGTTAATCACAGGTATAATAATGAGTGTCTCCAAATTGTAATAATCCCACTAGAAAAAAAATAATTAAAGATTAAAGATTTGGATGTGGGCCAAAATTTAGGTCACACCCTTGTTTTGGTGTTGCTTCAGTGCTATTGTCGTCTTCTCAGTCACCCACCTGAACATGATAATAATAATACGTGTGTATGTGTTCAGTTCATTGCAATAACTACTACTACTACTAATGGAGAATATGCTCAAATATATATGAACCTCATGACGTGCATATAAATCAGAGTGAGAGAGAATATTGCAAGTACAAACGTATATGTGGCTTCAAATTGGTGTAACATGTGCAGCTGCTTCTCCTTCAATTATTATTTTCTTTTACCTAATCTCATGATTTCATCTGATAGTCAAATGGTCAAACCCATGGGGGGAAAACAATTCATTTCATGGATCTCTTGCTCATTAAGCCAAAGGAAGAGAGAGCAAATTTGCCAGTGGTATGTGAATGTTGAATATTTTTTATTTGTACGTTGTTTTTTAATCTTTAATTATCATCTATTCTAATTGCACTTGATTTTAAAATTCTAGAATTATGTTCAATCATTAATTAATTCTTAAAGTTAGGTTAAACCCATAAATACAACTTTAAAACATTTGCTTCGTACATTTCTAAATCTCTCTCTCTCTCTCTTTTTCCCCCTTCTCTGTTACAATGTTCAACCTAATTTATGTGCACTCTCTCATTCCTCTATAGATTTTCCTCTTTTAGACTCATAACCCAATTAATAATAATAAAATAAAAATTAATTATCTATTTTTTATAATTTTAACTTAATTATTATATTTTAAATTATAACTTAATCCAATTCAATTTTTATAATTTTAACTATTTAAAGTTATGATCTTTATAGTTTAAAAATTGAATTATAATTGATAAAAAATTATAAAGATTAAATAATTAAGTTTTTTAATATGATATGACTGTAGCGGTGAGAAGAATCTTAAAATGGTTTATGTAGAAGGGAACATATAGATTGGTATAAATGTAGGATCCGATGATGCTGTTTATTCACATGTATACCTCTCTATCTTTATCTTTAGGTTACTAGACCATTGAATTTATATATGTTTGTTCTTCATTGTCAGAAGCATAGTATTCTTTTATAATAAGATTATAAAATTATTATATTACATATGACTTAAAAATTAAATATATGTGTGTGGGTGTTATCTAACTAAAAAACATGGAGAAGGTAGAATTTAGTCTCAATCCTAAGCATATGTTGTTGGGTGAAAGAATATATATATATATATTCTGAGGTGTATATATATCATGTATGTGTGTGTATATATAGGGTTATATAATACTAATATCTTAATTTTATTTCTCATATATCATAATGTTATTTATAATATAATTTTATTTATAATTTTTTTAATTTTATACAATTTCATCTATAATATTTTTAATTTAGTATAATTTTACATATAATTTTATTTTTTAAATATTAAGAATTATATTAAATTAAAAAAATTATAAGTAAAATTGAATCATAAATAAAATTATAATATTAAACGTATATAAAAAATAATATTAAAATATTTGATGTTATATAAGTCTAATAAAATTTAGATAAAAAAGTGAGGAAAATAATTGAGAATGGAAAAAGAAAACAAAGGGAGGGGAGAGAGAGAGAGAGAGAGAGGTGAAAGAGGCAGCAATATTCGCGGTGTATTGATAGGCCGACAAAGGGACAAAAAGGGTCACATAGACAACAACTCATCCTTAGTGCGATATCTATTTATATCTCTATATTAATAATAAATAATATGCTCCTACTATTTATTATTTATTATTTATTATTATTATTATATATATATATATATATGACATAAATGTGAAAACAATAAAACAGATGCTGTTTGTAGTTTGATTCCCATTACATCATGCCACCAACTTCTTCCCTCCTTCCCTTGTAATTTCACATCAACATTTATCCATCACACACAAAAATTAAAATTAATTAAAAAAATTATACTTGTTTAATTAATTTCCTTTAACTTTATTATTACGTTACCATTCTCACGCATAAGAGCCCCTCCTTGTTCTTTCTCTGTTTTTTTTTGGTACTATTCTCCATTACACAAATCCATATCTTACCCTGTTTTAGTCCATCTCTTCTCTTTTAACTTCTTTCACAATTATCAATTAGAATTGATTTGAATGGTAAATAATTCAGTATTATTTAAACAAGATTTTAATTTGAATTTTAGCCTATACAGAAAATCCCTATTAAGAGACTCACCTACCATAATTATGTGCGCAATACAGGTCGTATCCATATATAGTCAAGATAAAATTTTGATAAATAGGGTAGATAAAAAAAAATCTTTCACAATTTGGTATATTTGATATTACATTATCACATGCTTCAAATTCAAATCACTTCACTCCATTCAAAATGGGCTTCCTCTCTGTTTTTTTTTACCTCAAACTAAAAATGGACTTTTCCATTGACAAAACTTGAGTTTTAGTATCTTACCAAAAAAAAATTGAGTTTTAGTAAATTGAATCTTTCTTTCACCCAATTCAAACCATATTGTTAATATTTTGATAAGTTTATTCTAATTTATTTTGTCATATAAATTTAACTTTTTTTTAAGTTGTCCCAATTAATTTTATATATTAAAAGGGACTTTTCACTATTGAAGATAATAATTAAAAAGGGTATCATAAATAATTAATTTTTTTAATATTTATAAATTAATTATTTAAGTTATTGTATGCATTAGTATAATTTATTGTTTTTGAATAGTACTTGTGTCTTTTTTTTTATTTTGGGGATATTAAAGACATTTCATATTAATAAAACCTTATTTTTGTCTTTTTTTTATTGAGGGTTATTTTGTTATTTCATTAGTACTTCCGTAACTGCAATTTACTGTCTCAATATTTGACTTTTGAATGTTATTTTAACCTTCCAATGAGTACCTAAGACGAGGCTTAACCACTGATGATGCGATAAATAGTTGGCTATCTACATATTTTTAATCATATTTTATAACTATACAAACCCCAATGTAAATAAAATTCATATATTAAAAATTAAAATTAAAAATAGAAGCTATGTCATGAGTCCCAGTTCTCTCGTCCTCCTCGGAACTTTCACACAACGTAAAGTCCACACCCTCCCTCCGTTCCCAAATTTCCTTCACATTGTTTCCTCGTGTCGGCTTCCTTTACTAATATTATAATTATAATTAATTAAAATTAATTTTTTCTAAGTTCAATAATCTCCAAAATGACAATATTATTTAAAATAATATTATGTATTAAATGTGAATATATGTTATAATAAAAATTTAAATATTAATTCACTATATTATAAAAAATTAACTCATTCCTACTAAATCTAATCTCATTAGTATTATAATTGATTTTTTACTCACACATGCCACTTCCGATCCATAATGAAGGCCATTTTCTAGGGAAAATCTTTGATCTATAGCATAAGTCATTTGGAGAATTATTATTTATTATTTTTACATATTCTTTCTTAGAGGTATTTTTTTTTTAAATTTAAAATGAATTTAACTAGTTAACCGTTCTTTTTTTTATTATTATTTCAGTGAAATGATTGAAAATAATTTATACTTTAGATTGGAACACTCCATCCAGTTCCTATTATATAGCACCTCTAATGACCTCATCTTAACATGGAATATGGTGATTAAATTATTAACTTTATCTAAAATAAAAAAAATATTTGACCTATATTTAACCAGAATATTTTTATATTTATATCATATTTTCCTCTCATAGTTAATAACATTTGATAGTGAAAAATATTTTCGATTGTTTGGTATGATGAATTTTTTTTTATAGAAATAGAAGTGAGAGTAAAATTATGTTAAAAATAGGTTTTAAAAATTTATTTAGTATGATCAAAATAAATATATAATTAATGTATATGTTTGTATAACTTGAGGATAAAATGATCAAAAATATGTTTTATAACTTAAGAAAGGTTAAAATTATCTAAAAATTTTATGATTGGGATAAAATGATAAAAAAAATTCTATTTTCATTTTTATTATCTCAATTTATAATTTTTTTAATATAATTGAAATGATTCAAAATATTAAAAAAAATAAAAATAATTTCTATCGTACCAAAATATAAAATATTTTATTTGTAATTATATTTCTCCATTTTCACTTCCCTAGAGGAGAGTTCGTTGGTCAACTTGAGATTTTGTCGCACCACTTGGTTTATATATAATATTAAACACTAAACATCCCTATTGAATCATGTGATTACGAGAGGTGATTTGCAGTGATTTTTCCTAACAAGATTTTAATTTAATAATTAAGTTGAAAATCACACATCATATTATAGACATCCGGATTTTGTGTAGACGTATCTAAAGGGAATCTACCTAGGTTTTGCATTAAATTGTGTCAAAATTTTATGGGATTTGCTGTAATAAAATAATTAATCTATAATCATTACAAGGAAAAGTTTGGTACAAGGGTATTTGACTATAATTATTTGTGACTTCATAATTATGTAACAACAATATGCCTACCTAAGATTACTTCATTCTCATTTAGTTTTGAAAGAACTTCTCATCCACACATATCTTATCCTTCCTTCGAATTACCTTCATCCCTATTCCTCCCCTTCTTCAGTGGATGATGCTCCCAACGCCAAAAACCCTAATCCTTTCGTGTTACTTTTGCCTTGTAATCTGTTGTGTACACTTGCTAGTTGAAATGGTACGGTCTCCTCTACCAGACATACTCAACTGTGAGTTTTGCTCACGGGCAAATACATCATTCACTATTTCTGTCCGGTGGCAGACTTCAACAAAGATGACACTCATTCCCCTCTGTCAATGTTCGCAGGTGAACGGACTCTTTCTTCCTGTTGTCCGGTGACAAACACGAGTAGGATCTTTACTCTTTCAAAAGTCCCTCTTTTCTTCCTTCCCTCATCCACAACGAACACCTTTTATTTCCCAATCATTCAAGTTTAACTTCAATAATGTTTGGGTCGGGTCGGGTCGCATACCCACTTCATTTTTATGACTTTTGTATAATGTGTATTGTCATAAATTCTAGTACCTCATGTTATAATTATAAAAATTAGTTAATTAATTTCAGTAGATTAAAAATTATATAATATAAATTTATCTTAAAAATTAAATTTGATTATAATTAATTAATTAATTTAAAAAATTTAATTAACTTTTATAATTATAATTATATAGTGATAATTATAATTAATATTATTAAAAATAATATTGAGCCGAAAAGTGAATTCAAGATGTTGTCTCCATGATTGCCTTAAAATAATAATTAATAAAATGAACACTATTCTCTCTTCCTTTTTTGCATATGCATCATTTTATTAGAATTAATTATATTTAAAATATTATTAAATATTAAATATAGATACTTCTTTTTAAGCAGAAATTCTAATCTTGTGAAGAAAAAATGAACAGTAGAACTATAATTGTTTAGATAATGGGCTTGGGAGCCCAATTATTTACATTATTTGGGTCATATCCCAATTGTTGTAAATGTTTCGGCCCATCACTTAGCCCAATTGGCAACAGGTTAGTCGTGACTGGGTCTAAGTCACAATATTTTGCTTTCGGTATAATGAAATGAGACTCTTATTTATTTAGACATACGACTATTTAGAATATATTTAATTTTTTAAAAAAATATTATTTTATTATGGTTCCAGTCACAGTGTTTAAGGAGGTATCATAGTTCTTAGATATATAGGTTTATGCTTGAGGGTAATTGATGGTTCGCCCTATCTGACATTAGTATAGTCTAAAATGAAGAAAGACTTCGCTTTACTTTTAAATCATGGATGAGTCTAACTCCTTTTTAAAAATTTTTATAACAAAAAAAAAATAAGACTCTTAATACACACTAGTCTCATTTCACTATACCAAAAAAAAAAATGACTCATTTCATTTTGTAAGTTATATTACAATTTATTGGAAAAGCTCATTCATTAATCATCTGAATCAAATCTTACATGATTGTTATGTTACCAAGCAAAGTTTACTACTTTTTATTTTTAGCCTCTTTGATACCTAGACACAATGGGCTCATGTATTCCTTATGATAGGGTTCGTGACCTTCATATATTTCTTCTTATGATATTGTTCCTTATATTGTTCACCCCAATCGGAAAAGAGCAATAAAAAGAACTTACCCACGCTATTGGTTATTGAGATATTGGTGTAAATTAAAGTGAAAAATACAATTGCAAATGATATTTGAAAGAAGGTGAAGATGCTTATGGAGAACATGAACCCTGGAAAAAAAAATGTGATTGGTGTTCTGGTTTGCTAGCTCATAAGCAATATAAAGATAGAAGCTAATTATGTAACAAAAAAGAAGAAAATAGAAGCTAATTGAGTTTTTTTAGTTGAAACGAGATGATATTTTTTAATCTATAACTTTGACAATAATATCTAAATACTAGATTTTTAATAAAAAAAAAATCTATTCAAAACTCAAAAGCTCAAGATTGAGCCCACGGATATAGCAAGTTGTGGGCGGAAGCTGGCAAAAAGAGGAACAATGTGTTAAAATATCCAACATTCATAAATTTTAAATTGGATCTATTATCCAAGTAAAGATTTTTTGAATTTATCAACCTGATTTAAAACTTTCTTATTTTAGGTGGCTTGGAATGGACTTCCCAATATAAACATAAGTTCTTTTGGAACTGCTAGTTTTTTTTAATTAAAATCTCACTCTGTATGGAAGAATAGAATTTGTTTAGACTCTTTTTTTTAATTCACATAATTTAAATTAGAAAAAAAATTATATTAACATATTGAAATCTAATAATGCTTTGTCAGTGTTTTAATGCATAATCATCACTTAAATTTGTTGAGTTAATATAATTTAGTAAGTTTAATTTTTTTCAGCTTTATACAACCTTTTTTTAATTATATAAATAAATTTTTTTAAAATGAAAGATATTTTTATATACAAAGATAAAGTTTAGACAGATGGAGAACTGTTGCTTTTGCTTAGAAACTCAAGTATTTAAAAAATTTCAGATGCTTTACACAATAAAAATTGATTTTCCGCATTTTTAAAAAAGAAAAAAAATCTCTCACTGTAACGTTCTTCATTACTCTGATCCTGATGGCACTGGAATAGTGTACCACCGTCCACCAGCTTTTAAAGGCGCATAAGAACTAAAAAAGTGTAAAATGAATTGAATCCAGGGCTGCCCGTAGTCTGCCAAAAATGGTACTACTGCCTTCTTAGGATGCATCAGCATCACATCTCCGTTAATTACTTCATTACACCAAAAAAAGCTCAAAAAGAAAACAAAATTTCCCCTTCAAGCAACTTGTGATTCCTCTATGACCACACCATCCTGTGCCTCCCATTATTATATCACCCTCTCAATCCTCTCTCCCTTTTCATTCTCTTCTTTGAACTACGAGAAAGTTACTACTGATTCAGACTCATGATGATGCTGATGGCAAGCCATAATGCTTAAAGCTGGAATGCTACTAAGTCACATTCTGTGGAGCAAGAAGACACCAGTAAAAGCTGGTACAAGTACAACCATGAGCTACAAAATGTGGGTTTTTCTTTGCCTGGTTTTCATGGGAACCCATCTGGGTATGATCTTTTTCTCATTCTTTGGTTTAAAGTTCATGTTTTTATGATGTTTGTTTAAGAAAAGTCATCTGGGTATGCATCTCTGTTCATGTTTTTCTGTTCCTGGTTTAAAGTTTCATATCCGTTTGTTTAAGCTTCTTGCTTCTGGTTGGTGTTCTCTTTTCTCTTTTTCAGTTTTCTTAGTCTTCTTTCCCGTTGAAGCAAAAATGGCGTCCCTAATATTATCTGTAATGTTAAACCATAAAAATGTAGTCTTTGGCTCTCCATTATTTGCAGGAAGCAAAGCATGGTGAAAAGCTCATTCCACTCTTCTTATTAAGGGGGAAAAAACCAAAACATGAAAGAAAATCCATTTCCAAACTTTCCTTAACTTCCTTTTACCTTATAGTCTTGTGAACAGGAAAAAAATAACCATGATTCTTGTTTGAAGTCCAGTTTCTGTATATTACGGTGAGTCTCTTTCTCTGCTTCTCAATGGATGCATCATTATTTGTGTGCCCATTGTGGACTTTAAGCCCTAAACCCCAGTAAATGCCAATTTTTGGCTTGGCAAATGAAGATGAAGTTTAGATTTTGAAAACTAAAGAAATGAAAAAAGAGAAAGGAAAATCACGGTGGGGTTCACTTCACACGCTTTACTTCCATTATGCAATCTTATTTGATGCTATCAGAATTACCAGATCTTCTAAAATGGACATATCTTTGGCATAACAAAAGTAATGACCTAAGGATTTTGTTCCATTTTCCCCTTTTCAGGCATAACAAATAAAAAAGTAGGTTCTAGGCTTACTAGACAATGTAAAATTGTTAAGATTATAAACAAAACTACTAGCCTTTTGCTAGCTAGTTTTTCTTTCTTTCTTTATTTTTTTCTTTTTCTGTTATAAGTTTGATTTTATATTAACTTGGATTTGAGATTCTTGAACCACCTTGAATTTAAATTTACGCTGAGGTCTTTTTATTTATGAAAATATGAAATTGTTACCCAAGCCATATGCATATTTTTCTCCTGGAATCACCAGAAGATCAGCTGATCCTTATAAAAACTTCAAAATAAGGAACGGTAGTGAAAGTCTTTTTTTTTCACTTTCAAATGTTATTACATTTAGTTATTACTGAACTGAATAATAACTCTTGATGTGCTTCTATTTGTCTGGCAAATGCTATTATTTAGTCATGGGAAGGGGAATAGCTGTGCAAGAGAAGGCAGATGCAGGAATTCCAGTCACAACTATGTCACCTCCAGAAGGCAACACAACTTTCCTCGATGGCACAACGTGGTGCGTGGCTCTTCCCGGCGTTTCCCAAAAGGATTTGCAGAATGCTCTAGACTGGGCTTGTGGGCTCGGAATGGCTGATTGTACAGCCATACAAGGAGGAGGACCGTGCTATGATCCAGACACTCTGGTGTCTCATGCTTCATATGCTTTCAACAGCTACTATCAACAAAATGGGAATTCTGATGTTGCTTGCAATTTCGGTGGAACTGCCACTCTCACCAGGAGAAACCCAAGTAAGTCTAAATATGAATGCCTTTCAAATCTGTTATGTTCTGCAGAATCATAACTTACGAAGCGCACACTTCAAGGAAGGATTCTTGAATTCATGCATAAACACTTGAGGCTTCATTGAGTGTTTTGTGTTATCTTTATCTCAGGCATTTTTTTGGTAGTGTCCATGCTTTTTTTTGTTAAGAATATCTTGACAACTTCTCCTGCTTGCAATGTTTGATTTCCTTATCTCCATTTACGTGACAGCCTTTCCCTTTATGGTAAGATGGTTATATCTGCGCAGAGTAAAATTTGTGGAGCTTAATTTCTTTTCTGGCTGATGAGTACAAAGCATTGTGCAAAAGCTTTTGCTTAACTTTTTGGAAGTTATTCTCTCTGTATTTTGTGTGAGAGAAGGCTTAAAGGCTGTAAACGCTGTGAAGACAAGCAATTTCATCCAATCCTATCAATTTTCTTTTTGGGTACTTTCTATGTTTGATTTGCATTACTCATCAGTTTTTACTATTTATATGTTTTCAACATGATACGAAGAAGTTCTGAAAGAAACGTTGTTTTCATCATGTTCACGTCTTACTGATAAATTTGGAAGAACTTAGATGCTTCCTTTCTGTGCAGGTTATGGAAACTGTAACTATGCTACACCTGGGTATGTACGGAATCTTAAGCACTACTTTTCTCATTGAAACAAGCAGCTTATATATATATATATATATATATATATATATATATATGTATATGTTGATTGATTTAAACTAGGGCATAATTTTTTATGTCACAGATCTTTACGTTCTTCAGATGCAGCTCCAATGGGGAAGCATAATCCAAGTTTCAAGTGGTGGAAACTTGCTGTTCTGGTGCTGCTTTTATACTCTGGGAGGTGATGAAATTGGTTTTCTTGAAACTTCATTTCAGAAAACAAACAAGTCGGAATGTCATGTAATGAAAAAGAAAAAGGAGAAGAAAAGTTAGGGAGGGAGAGAACCTGGATTAGCATTTTGTAATTGTGTTTATGCTAAGAAATTCCTAGCTTTCATATTGGGACAAGAATCTCTTACTGTGCAAATCTTTTTGAAGTTTGGGTCTGATTTGTACCCGATGTGCTTTATATTCTTTTTGTTTCTGCATCACCCTTACTCCAAATCTTATATCTTTGTTCTCAAGCTTTGGTTTGTTGGGCTTTTTAATCTGGGACAGGACTAAGTATATTTGTGTAGCTTTTTTATATTAGAGTATAGTTGATGACTCATCCTCCTTGATATTAATATCGTCTAAGAGAAAGGTTGATTTTGTCTTACTCTTATATTGTAAGTGAGTTTAATTTATTTTTCAAAATTTTTTTAATAAAAAAAAGCTTTTCAAAACATTCCTTGGACAGCTTATGGGACATTCCCATATTTCCTTCGTAATAGGTAATATTTATAAATTTTAAGCCATGTACTATAATTTTTTTTGGTACAAGGCTTTCTTTAAACATAATATAGTTTAATGGGTATATAACTTTTTTCAATTTTTGGAACCCAAACCGTGTAATATTGCACAAAAGATATGCTAGCTTTGTTTTTGATAGGCATCAAATAATGTTGGGCTAAAAAACATGTGTTATCTGAAGAATTTTAAGTTGGTTTAATCATTGTGGCCCAAGAAAGGGTCAGATTAATCTTTAAAATACTCAACGGTATAACTTAAAAAGAATAAAAAGCACAAAAGATTTTTTCTCTGATAATTGTATAAAACTCATTGCTTTCTTAAACTTACATAAATCTTCTAATGTTTTTGAAATTACAAAAATATTTTTGAAATCTGTACAGGGTTACGATGGAAAGAATGGTTTTGATTTCAAAAACCAACATGGATAACAGAAGCAAGACAGACTAATAACAAAAAGTCTAACTCAACAAACCATTGAAGTCAACAATGGAAAGCAGGAGCAATAATCAGATCCTCTAGTTATGGAGCTAAAGCTATATATGGTCTAACAACACATTATTCCCATAACTGTAAGTAGCTACCCCATCATATCCTCTTTGGCTAATACTCATCAAAGGCTTTCAACTTTCAAGATGACGACTTATGCTTTGAAGGAAGATTTTTTGCTGTTGCTTGAGTGAGGTTCTCCTTTGAGAACCAAGTGGTGTACAGAAACTGCTTGTGAGCCCCTACATGGTTGCATATAAGACGTAGCTTCTGCCTCTCTTTCATCCATCTCAGCACTAATTTCATTTGAGTCTTGCTTTCCAAATCTTTTAATCCAACATCCTTCAAACAGACAAAAATGATCAGTTATTGATCCATGTTCACGCAAGTCATAAGCAAGCAAGTTGATCTGTCAAATCTATAGAAAATTAAGTCATTGCATGTGGTCACTAGTAAGTGGTCTAGACAGCTTGCAAGATACCTAGGTCTCAGGTTTCAATTAATAAATTTGTGTATTCATAAGTTAGAAGCTATAAGTTTATAACCTGACTCTGAAGTGAAAGATACAGGAAAAAGAGAGCGAGTGGAAAGATCATAGAACAACATCTCATAGCATTCAATGTGAGATTTTCACATTCTGCACTACCTTGGTCTCCATAAAAAATCTCCAGGAAAAATGACTAAGAATTCATACGTTGATATGGATAAAGGATTATGAGAGGGAAGTAGTTGGGAACTTTGGCGATAGTTAGTGTCAACTCCTTGCTTATTAATGACTTCATGAATAGAAGGGGCCTATATTGTACTGTATGAGAGGCAGGAGAAGCAGTTATGATTGTTAATGGAATCTGTTCATCTTCAATTCTCTCCCCCCTCTCTCTGTTTGTTCCCCTCCTTTTCCTTTCTCTTACACTTCTTTTGCATCATATTCATATGCACAATCATGCAACGGAAAATAATCTGTTAATTTCTGGGATGGGTGAATGAGTTTCTTTGGTTTTATTCATCTTTTGCTCAGCCTAAAACGCACATCGTTCTAAATCACTTCAGATTTTGGACTGCTTGCCCATCCCAAATGCAATTTTTCATAAACGGAACTTGATTCAATGAAATGTAAACAGAATATCCTGCTTGAAATGGCCCATAATATGACAATGTATCATCATCCAAGAGACCGAAAAGCAAGCCAAGATGATAAATTTCAATCAGTAGTTTTGAAGTTAAAATTTCTACATAACAAACACTGTAAAAGGTTTCAAGAGTTTCTAGTGGGAGAAAGGGAATTCAAACTGCATAAATAGATCAAAGAAACAGTATATTCAGTTGTACCTGGACACGTTGCCATGTCTCTCCAATGGTGAGGGGTCCATGCTCATTCACAATATCAAAGAGAACCCTAGTAATAGTCTGCCTCTGCTCCGGTGGAGTTTTGAGAGATACTGGTCTCATCTTTGGCTTTGCCTTCTTGGCAAAGTACCTAATTGCTGTCCCAAACATACTGTGTTCTTGTTCTGAAACCTAAACGAACACCCTCCTCCTTCCACAGTCAAATAAAACTAACGCCAACTCTACAAACAAATGACAAAACATAGTCTATAAGCAGCAGCATCTCAAGTTCCTAAAAGAGGTTAGAAAAGCGGAAATTTCTTTGGAATATGAAGATTCAGTACAGCCACACCAACTTCTTCAATTGTATGAACTCAAATGGAATTTCCGGCTTATCAAATGAAGAGAACAGAATCAAGCAGCATTAACATAATCAAGCAGGTAGAGAAACAAAGATTAAAGTCATAAAATCAAGTGAATATTATAATAAGAAACCTGGAAGAGTAAGAAACACTGACTCTATGGGCAAATTAAAAAGCATATGAAAGCATTTCGAATGTTTATACAATGTTATGAAAATTGAATTACTTTGAAATCGATGAAGACTCAGGACAAAAACCAAATCGATAAATGAAAGAGAAACAGATAAAAAATGGAATATGACTTATTTATAGCAAGTGAAACAAAGGAAGCCTTGGCGTGCCACCATTGAGATGAATGAAGAATCTGAATAAGCACGGACTGAATCAGCAGACGAAAACGAAGACTAGAGGAATCGAATAGAGTTGAATCAAAACGAAAAGAGAAAAAGAGGGAATATACCTGGGTGGAAGAAAAACGTAGGTAGGGAGGCGCAATCTCAAGTGGCTGGAAACTGAGAATTCTGCTCACCGTCCCTGGAGGTCGGAGCCGGAGGGAGGACAAGGGAAAGCCGCACTTTGCTTGGGACAGAACGGCACTCCAAATTTGCGTTTTGATCCGCGGCGTATATTAAAACTGTTTTCTTTTTTAATAATTATTTTAAGATAAATTACATTTACCTAATTTTTATCATATAATTATTTTTCTTTTATCATATCTTATAGTTTCATTTAATTTTAATCATATTTTTATATTTTTTTATCATATCCTTATAGTTTCACAACTACTAAACTATGAAACTATAAGAATTTGACAAAAAAAACCTATAGGTGGTATTAAAATTATGTAAAATTATTGGGGATTAATGTAAAGAAAATAATGATACAAATTTAGCTAAAAGTAGATCTACTTTTGTATATTAATTTTTTTACATGTATATTATTATCTCTATTTTTTATTATAATACTTAATTAAATTTTAAGAAAATTAAAAAAATAGATTAATTATAGTATATAGTAAGTATTATTATATAATATATGAGTTTATAATTTAGATAAATTAATTTTAAAAAATAAATATAAATATTTTAAAATAATATTTTTAATATTTTTAATTTTTATAAAAAAATTAATTGAGTTTTATAATAAGAAATAGAAAGAGTAAAAAAATAGAAAAAATATTTTATTTTATTTATAATAGTATAATAAGAAATATTAGATTAATTTAAATAAATTAAAAAAAATTAAATGAATTAGTTATATTAATTATAAGAGGTTGAGAACTAATTTTATTATATATTAAAGAGAATATATAATATAAATAAAATTTATAATTTAAATTTAATAATAATTAATTGATAATTAATTTATTTAATTTTATCTAAATTAATTATTTTTTAAAAATAATTTTTAGACAAAACAATTTTAAAATAAGAATATATAAGGAGAATCTCAAAAAATATTATTTAAATTTTAAAATTTTAAATAAAAATTATTATAAAACATATTTTTATTTATTTTATCTTATAATAAATAAATAAATTTAAAATTTTAAAATTTAGGTGATATTTTTAAATTGTTTTTAGTTTAATCTAATTTTTTTTATCGGAGGCTAACCTAAACTTTTTAAGAGGCGACAAAGATGCAGAGATCCATGGCGAGTTAACTATGCCTCTTGGAAAGTGAAAACTGAAAACTTTAAATTTTATTTGGTTAGGAGTTTTTAGAGAAGAAAGGAGAAGAGAGGAGATAAAAATATATTTGATTGGGAAAAATAGAGGGTAGAGAAGGTTAAAATTTTTGTCTTTTAGTATTAATCTACCCTCTCCCACCTCCTCTCTAAAATTAAAGGTTTTTAGAAGGGAGAAAAATTAATAATACAATTATCTATAATAATTTTTTAATATTTCAATTATATCTTCCTCTTTTTCACACACATAAAGCAGTTGTTGAACGTAAGGCAACATGTTTTTTTTTTTTTTTTTGATATAAACGTAAGATGCTATTGAGTGTTCGTATGATTTTTTATAAATCAAGCAAATGACAAAAAAAAAAATGATATGTATACGCATATATTAATAATATATATATATAAATGATATATAATATTAAAATTTATCAATATTTTTTAATTTTATTATATATATAAATAAGATAATTTTTTTTAAAATGTATAAATTAAAAAATAATAATTTTAATATAAATATTATAAATAAAAAATAAATAAATTTAAATAAAAAATAAGGGTATATTTATTAACTTTTAATTAATTATATTTTTTTCTCTCCTCCTTATAAATTAAATAAAAAATATTATTAATTAATTTTTTTTATTTTTTTATTCTTCTTTAAATTAATTTAACTTGAACTAAACAAACCCTAAGACTCCAAAACAGCAGGGGATTGAACGAAGAGGAGAATGGCAAAGTCATTGAGATCGAAGAGGGAGAAGAGGCTGAGGGCTATTCGTAGGGAGATGGTCGAGCCATTCTACGACAAGAAAGAAGACGCTAAGCTTGCCGCCCAAGAGGCTGCCCTCGCCGCTCCTAAGCTTCCTGTTCGACAACCATATAACACCGCCATGGACGCTTCCACTTCCACCCCAGCGCTCACTACCGATATGGGTATGATCCGCTTTGTTAACTATTTACGTTTTGATGATCAATTTTGCGTTTAAAATTACGTGAAGTTCGATGCCGCCTTGCAATTTTCTGGTTGGTTTTGTGAAAGATGTTATGTTTTTTCAAGAATAGCATATATTAGAGTAAAACTTTACCTTTTTGCTCTCTATATGTGAGCTACTCTTTACGATCGACTTCTCTATTTTTTTTGTTGTGTTTCAGGGAGCTGTAAACTTGTTCTTTAATTTCTGGGCATTAAATAGGCTTTTTTTAACTGTTCAATCTTTTAAGCTCAAGTTGCTGGTTTAATGTATGTTACCTTTTATCTTCCCTGTGGCACATTGTGATATCTAGATTTTCTAATAGATTCTCCAGATGTGGAGATGGCTGATGGCAACCAAAGCGTGGCTTCCTTTAAGCCTGTTGGTGGAATTGGGAAGAAATCTAAGAGGAAATTCAAGGTTGGTAAAAAAGGCAAACGCGTTGGTAAAGGCAAGCTTAGGAAGAAGCACATATAACTACAATTGATAATGGTAATGGTCTTCATTTACCTTCAACATTGATTCTCCTACTTGTGATTGCAAAGTTTGAGGCTGTGTTTGTTATATCATGATAATGTTATATACAATTTGATACAGTATCATCTTATTTTCTTCAATCTTTTAGGAAGCATGGCATGGATTACATTTTGTTTCCTGTTTGAGATCTTGCCTTTATAAATTACATCAGCCCTGTATTTTGAGAATCTGGTTATTGACAGTAATACTTTTTCAGTAGTCAGTGGTATGATAAAAGGGTACCCAATATTTTAATGCTCATCTAAACGACTAAACCTGCAAGTCATTGCTTTCTTCTCAAAATACCAATAGCATAGTTGCCTCATAATGTTGTAACCTTGAAATAACAGGGTATTATATATCTGCAGTACTGGTGGTTGAAGCTAACAGACTGCTTCGATTTTCATGAATAGAAATTCTTACTTAAAGCCTAGGACAATGCATGGCTTGTAATTCAATAGCTGAACTAAATAATGAATACAAGTTTTCAGAACTTGTACCGTTTTCTAAATCGTAATGTTTTTGCCTTTTGTTGTCTGTTACTTACCAAGCAAACTAGCCTGCTTAAATCTTAATTGCTTCATATATGCAATTCTATACTAGTTGTTTTCAAAAAGTTCGTATGAATGAAATATAGTATGCAGTCTGAACTGTTACCATAATTTAGTTGGTTTCTTGCTTTATATTTTTGATCGGGCTTTTATGTGTTTGAATTGAACCCTCTATTTTGTTGATTAGGGTCGACTCCTTCCTTCAATTCTAAGTGTCTTCAAAATTGCAAATGATAATAATTTTAGTTTCTTCCAAAATTTTCCCTTTGAATTTAACTTTTATTTTGGTATCTTTCTTCTATTGCAGGTTGTGGTAGGTTGAGTCGAGAGTTGCTGTGTATCACCCTTGATTCATCAAGAATGTTGAAAATTTTGCCCTAAGAGGAAATCTTTACTGTATTTTTAGTAGGCTAGATCTCGAGGAATGTTTAGAATCAGAGCGGGAAAGGATATAGAGCATTAAGTTTTCATCATGCATTTAGTGTGGAATCTAATCTTCTTCTCTTCGTTTTTTCTTGTAAATAATTAGTCGAATGTTTTAACTTTTAAAGATTCTAAAATCATCCATTCAGCAATTGTGATAGTTTGATACGATGGAAGGAGAAGGGAAAATAGAATTATGGTGAAAAAATGTTTTAAAAGTATGTTTAGTAGGTTAAAAATAAATATAGCATTGATGATTTTTTTTATAATTTGAGGTAAAATAATTTAAAATATTTTTTTATAATTTATAAATGTTTAAAATTATTAGGAATTTTATAATTTAGTGTAAAATGATTTAAAATATTTTATTTTTATTTTTATTTTATTGTTTTTTAATTTTGTTAATAGAATTAAAATAATTTAAAATATTAGAAATAAAAGTAATAGTAGAAGTAGTTTTAATTGGATTAAACAAGATATGTGTTTGATTTTATTTCTATTTTCATTTTATTAAACATACCCTATACGTGTCATTTTATAAATGTCGGCGTCAGTTGACAGTTGAAAAATCTGTCCAATTTTATAGATGGCGGGCCTTTCTTGAAAATAAAATAAAAATTTATTAAAAGATTTTTTCTTATACAAGTTCGTTTTTTTGCCTGTCTTCTTCCTCGTACATTATCCATGTCGTGTGGTTTGATCGTCTTTCTTCATTGAACACTTTGATTCTCATTTTTATTTCATGTATGGATGCGCCATTTCCTATAAATTTTAATTAGTGCCATTACCGCTCATGAAGTATCTTTTCTAAATAATTACTCTTTTAATTAATTATTTTTTTTCGTCAATCAGAATGTTTACAATGCATATATAATTCATAAACATACATAAATAATGATATGTTATATATTAAGAATGGTTAAGGTGTAAAAGTATTGTGGTTGTTGGCATTATTAATTCCAAACATGGTGCAATTTAAGTATTTAGCAATACTTTTTTCAAAATTGATATTAATTTTAAAAAAATTAAGTTATCTATATATAAGAAATAAGTATTAATTTGCTTAAATATATATATTTTTTTCAATAATTTATATTTGAAGGTGAAAATTACCCCGATTTTCCTTTTACCAAAAGAAACTAATCTTATTAATTACAATTACGAGTCATTCATATTACTATAAACAAATTTCTTAGAAGTATTAAAACTCACATGAAAGAAATATCAACTGGGTTGTCGCACTCAAACTCCCTACCTCAGCCCGGGGCGCCTCCCTCGTCAGTCTTACTGTTCTCTGAGTTTTCTCCTTCAGACCCTCCCTTCCATTTCGCGCCGCTGCTGAACCCTAACCAATTTTCCTCCGCAGAATAATCAAGGCGATTACGACCCCCTTTCTTCACTTTTTAGATGGGAATTTCTGATGCAGTGATGGACCAAGCAAATGGGGAAAACCCTAGTACCCAACCAAAGGAAAAGCGTAAGGGCAAGCATGACAAGCCCAAGCCATGGGATGAAGACCCAAACATCGACCGCTGGAAGATTGAGAAGTTTGACCCTTCTTGGAACGAATGTGGCATGCTTGAAGTTGGTTCGTTTTCCACACTTTTTCCCCAATATAGAGGTATGCTAGGTCTCCGGATAAGGAAAGGATCCATTTTTATTGCTGTTTTGCATTTATCTCGATTTCTTTTTATCAATGAACAGACAGTGCATATATGTTACTTTGGGTTTTAGGGAGGTTTAATAAGTCGAAAATTTTAAATTTGTTGTAATTTTGTTTGGAGTTTAAAGCTTTAGACGTTGATTTCTTCCTTGTATCATTTCTAGGAGATGAGAACTACACTTGGCTTAATTTCCCTCTATCTTGTGTCATTTCAAGGACATTCGAACTTTACTTATTCTGGTGTTTTTCTAATTCTTTTCTCAGAAAAATACTTGCAAGAAGTTTGGCCCATGGTAAAATCTGCTTTGAAAGAGTATGGTATTTCAGGTGAACTAAATCTGGTAAGTGTTTGCAATTACATCTGTCGTCTATTTAAGTCTTTGGATTACAGAGTATTGCTATTAGGAAATAGATGAGATTAAGCGTGCTCTTATTTTTTAGATGAACGTATAGATGGTTGGAATAAAATGTGGTTCTTACGAGCTAATCTCCCCATTTTTGGTTCATAGTTTATCATATGTTTATGCATGTTTGTTCAAGGAGGATTTCTTATCTTCTATCTACAACTATGTGCTTCAATTTTTATTAATAGTTTATAAAATTAATAATGAATAAATTTCTTTAAATTTACAACATTCTGTGACTGGTCAAGGCTAAAAGCCCATTATGTCCTGGGTTTGCTCCACTTTTCAAGCTATAGAATCCAAAGGCCGTTACCGTTACCGTTACCGTTACCATTACCATTATTATTATTATGGATTTGTGCTCTTATTTATTGAGTGTTGATTTATGGACAGGTGGAGGGTTCAATGACAGTTTCAACTACCCGAAAGACTAGGGATCCATATATCATTATGAAAGCCAGGGATCTTATAAAACTTCTATCACGAAGTGTGCCTGCCCCTCAGGTGAGAATGTATGACCTTTTTCTTTGTGATTTTTTTTATTTATTTAAGCTCAAGAAGTTTAGTCTTTTTTTTCTTTCCTCTTTTCAATATTTGTTGGAGATATATATTGTGGTCAGCTCATTTAAGTATTTACATATGCTGCTGATCTCAGGCAGTAAAAATACTTGGCGATGAAATTCAATGTGACATCATCAAAATTAGTGGCTTGGTCCGCAATAAGGTACTGATTTAGGTTAATTTTTAATTTGCCGGTTATGTATTGTATGGTATCTGCTGATACTATTTAATTAAGAATGAGATCTGAGTGGTTCCTCATATTACTTTTTGAGTTTGTCCAATATTTTCATAAAGTTGAAGCCTTTTAAAAGAAATTGTTTGGGTGGTTAGAACTTGAAGGCAATTGTTTGACTGCAGGAGCGATTTGTGAAAAGAAGACAGCATCTTTTGGGTCCTAATTCTGCTACTTTAAAGGTGTGCTTCAAGCTTTGATATTTTAAGCACTGGGCCCTTGCCCCTCTTAAATTTCTCACTGAACTTTTTTTGTTGTTTTTAAATGGCAGGCACTTGAAATACTCACAGGCTGCTACATTCTCATTCAGGTAATTTCAATTATTTCTTCCTTTTAGAAGCCTGACTTTTACTTTCAGGCAATTTTTGGTTAGACCAGTGAATGAGTTGATTTCTTTCAAATGTGGTTGCAATTCAATAGGGGGGCACAATTGCTGCTATGGGATCCTTTAAGGGCTTGAAACAAGTTAGAAGAATTGTTGAAGAGTGCATGTTGAATAAAATGCACCCTGTGTACAACATTAAGGTGAATAATCTTGCTTTTGATCTAGCATGCTTTTAAAAATTAAGGGCATTGGATTGATGTTAACTCTTTATTTTTCAATTATCAGATTCTGATGATGAAGAAGGAGCTTGAAAAGAATCCAGAGTTGGCAAATGAGAATTGGGATAGGTTTCTTCCAAAATTCAAAAAGTGGGCCATTCACTTATTTTGGTTGTCTGGGTGTTCAAAAATACTTCTAGTTTTTTTTTTTGTTTATTTTACCATTCGTATTCTTTTCCAGGAAAAATGTTCAGCAAAAGAAGGTTAAGGCTAAGAAGAAGAAGCCATATACTCCTTTCCCCCCACCTCAACCGCCTACTAAGGTCAGTACACCACTAATTTTTTCTGCCAAAAAAGATGGATTTTCAATTTTTAATGTACAGTATTGGCTTTGATTTTGTTTGCCAGACTAGATGTGGTCATTTTAATTCTTTCATCAATGGTATAAGGCTTATTACTCAACATAGTAAATGGCTTCCCCCCTTCAAAAGAAAAAAAAGATTTATGAGGCACCGTCATTTCAGCTCGTTCTTGGTAAACTCTCCTATGTTGCCTTAGGGTGTGTGTGGCTTAACGGAGGAAAGGGGAGGGGAGGGATTTTAATAGAGGGAAAGGGAAGGAAGGGAAGATGAGGAATTTTATTATTACTTTTTTTGGATTAATATTATGGGAGGGGAGTGGAGGGATTTTCATATTACCTTGTTTGGTTCAAGAAGGGAAGGGAGGGAAAATATTTTTATATAGACAAATTTATTTTATATTATTTTATAGAATATTTTAATAAAATATTTGAGTAATATTAGGATATTAAAAAAATTATGGGTATATTAATATTATAAAATTAAAATATTACTCCTCCCCTCCAAATTTCCCCAATTTCCCTCCCCTCCTAAAAAATTTACATACCCAAACAAGGGGAGGGGAGCCAAATCCCTCCCCTCCTCTCCCCTTCCCCCCAAATCATTCATACCAAACATAGTGTTAGGGTCATCTACCTGACTGGCTTTGATAATGTACCTTGTTTTTGCATCCATCGGAATTGTTCTTGGCTCTCTAATCATGGATTGTATCGCTGGTTTCATACGTGCTTTTTGGTCATTTATGGTTTGAAACTGAGTTTTGTTTCCGTATATACGTCTCTTTGTAGTCGTCAATGTTGTACATATGAATGGAAGGTTTTACATGCCCATGCTCTTGTGTCAGACATTCTTGTTGTCAAATTTGTGAAGTAGGCTTTAAGATGGCCTTGGTGTGTTTTGCATATTGCAGGAGGATATAGAATTAGAAACTGGAGAATACTTTTTAAGTGAGAAAAAGAAGTCAGCAAAGAAATGGCAAGAGAAGCAGGAGAAGCAAGCACAAAAAGTAGCTGAAAACAAACGGAAAAGAGAGGAGGCCTTCGTACCACCCAAGGTTTTGATTTAATCTTTGCTTGAGCGAGCAATCTCCACTTTTCATTACAGCACTGTAAATTTTTTTTTTTTATATTTGTCAATTGTTTAATTTGTGCATTATTCAGGAAACTGCAAGCCAGGAGAATAAGTCTGAGGATGCCAGCAAGGAGGTATCTGCCATGGTGAAGTCATTGAAGGTAAACAATATCCTAACAATTTTTTTTTTCTTTTGAAAACTTCTGAAACAGCTCTTCTTCAACTGTATTTAAAAAATTTTAGACTGTGTAAAACGGAAGATACTTGGATATAGTTAAAAGTATGTTGCATACAATTGAAGAACAATTACACCTGATAAAGAGGAGTTACACCCGTAGAGGTCTTTGGGTACTTTAAGGCAATAAATTTTGCGATTTTCAGCAGTTTTCCCTTTTTAGGCACAATAAAGTTAGTGCTTCAGCCAATGAATTCTGCTCTCATGGACAATTAAAAATGGTTTATCTACAGAAAAAATCGAAGGAGCTGGGGAAGCGCAAATCCGAAGAAAATATAAATGCAGAAGCGTATATTGCAGGATCTGCTGAAGAACAAGGATCAAGGAAGAAGAAATCCAAGAAGCAGAGGTCTTCTTAGCATGATCCATGTGAAACAAGATTCACTAGTTTTGCATCACAACGTTGTTTTGGTTGGTCCAGGACTATAGTTGACTTGTGTTTTTTCTTTGGGGACCTGAGTTGACTTGTGAAAAGAATTGGGGTATACCATGAATTAAAGATCATAGTGGGTCCAAGTCCAACACAGGACTTACAATAAAGTTTAAAATTTGCACAATGACTCCACTATGTGATCTCTGAGTCTGTCAGGTCTACTATATCAATTTCAGAATATAACATTGTTAGAATTTGATATTTTTTGCTACAAAATTATGTCAAATCAGCAGTTATAAGATCTTCATACCCTAATGGTGCTATATTAAATTAGTTTAAGGGTGGTGTTCTATGTAATGTTTTGCAATTTAATTTGTCATGAAACTGGTCATTAACTTTAACTATATCATGGTGCGCAAAAAACCTCAGACTCAATCAATTTGATATGCCCCCGCCGGCCGGCAAAGAAGAACAAAGAGATTAAAATTTGTAAATGAGTTGTGGAAAAAGAAGTATGAATAATAACAGAATTAAATATACTATTTTAAAATAAATATAAGAGAAAAAGATAAGAAAGTATCAATTTGAAATTTAAAATTTAAAATTAATTATTTTAATTTTATAAAAGATAGATTGATCATGATTATTAATTTATTTTTTTAAAATTTTAGAAAAAGAATAAAATTGCTCTTGAAAGTGAACCTTCTCATTACGTATATAATTTATATTTTTTGTAATAATTTTGACTACCATAATAAAGATATTTACTACTCTATTTAATAATTTAGTTATAAATTAATATTTTAATGAAGGTAGTCAAAATTATTATAAAGTTTATTAATTCCATTACATGAGCTATAATAAGTCTAATTTTTTAGTTTTTAATTGAATAGAGTGTTTTTTATGATCTTAAACTAATTTTCATCTTTTTCTTTTTTAAAGGATAATGAGATATGACTAGACACAATGTCTATATTTATTAGAATAGAATATATTTTTTTATAATTAAAAAATTTGTTATGTTGTTTTCTTTTTTCGTAAGAGTATAATCAAAGTGATTAAAAGAAGATTTTTTGGTCTCCTAAATTAGATTGTTAATAAGGAGAATGAATAAGAAATTGAAATTTCGTTAAAGGTGTTTTTTTCTACTAATGAAGTAGATTAAATTCTAAAATATCATCAACTTTGACCCAATGATAAAGACAAAAGAAAGGCATGAATACAATAAAAATAATGACCAAGACTTTTACCGTGGGCCTGAGACCAATTCGTTAGATATAAAAAATTTCAGGCAAACAAATATCAACCAAACAAAAGAAATTTCACACTCAGATGTAAGTAAGGATTATTGATATAAGGACATAACTCACAACCCATCATCCATATAAGTATATAACTCAATTGATAAAAAGATAAGATATACGATTATTTAAAATTTATTTAATTTCTAAAAAATATCACTTTATTGTGGTTCTACTTGCGATACTTAGGGAGGTATGTTAACTCCTGAGTGTTATGCCTGAGAGTAATATACGGCTTACCTTACCCGACATTGGTATTACCTAGGAGGAAGGGAGACTTCACCCTACCCTTATATTGTTGGTAAACTTAACTATTTTTTAAAATTTTTTGTACAAAAAAAAGTAAATAGCTCAAATGAAAATATATTTATTTTGATAATATTTACAGAAAATTACACTATATACCAGGTTATGTCCAATACTTTATGGATATGGAAACATGTTTATCTTTTAATCATGTGTACGACATCTAGTTTTTGCTTATAAGAAAATTATAAATATATTACTTTATCTTAATGTTTTAGTTTTATTTGAAAAATACATGCCGTGTTAAAAGATTTTCTGAATCCACAAGGAGAATGAAAGAAAACTACATTTCATTGGAATCATCGTTTCATTGTTTGAGAGGAAGCAGCCAATTGGAAAAGTTGAGTTTTCCATTTATATGTTTTTAGGATCGTGAAAATTTATGGGTTTGGAGTTTGGTTCTCTTGACTCTTCAGCTTGGATTCTTAGTTTCTTACAAACATATTTTGGTTAATTCATTTTGTTGATAGCAATTTTTAAATTTTAAAAATATATGTGGTACCTTTAGTTAATATGGTTATGAATATCTAACATGTTGTTAATAATACTATGTTAATATCTATTATATAAATATACCTATATTAAAAAAATAACATTTACAAATTTTAAATTGATCTCATGAACTGATTTGAGAGTTGTTAAATTTAGTAGACCAATTTGAAATTTAAATATTTTAAACAGATTTTTTTTAAAAAAAAAATTCCAATAAAAAAATTTAGAATTTCCCTGCCTGTTATAAACCGTTACGATCTACGTAGGCTCCCTCACTCTCACTGTCCACTTCACCAACAATATGGAAAATCGCATTTCGTTCCTCAGAGGTTCCGTAATCCCTCGCTTTGCATTCTGGGTTTTGTTTCTTGTTATCTCCGTATGTGCTCGTTCTTCTTCGATGGAGAAGATCGGTATCGCCGTTCTAGCTCCCAACGAGCTCCGGTCGAAGCACGACGGCGCTGCCGCAAACTTCGGATTTCCCGATTATGCAGGTTACATGATTGGATCTGTGATTTATCCTGAGAAAGGGGCTTTAGGGTGCCAACCCTTTGAGGGCGATAAACCCTTCAAGTCTAAGACATCTTCACCTACTATTCTTCTCCTTCATCGTGGAGGTATATTCTACGCAACTCCTTGCTTTAATTTTGTTGATCTTGTTTTTTTTTTCTGAACAATCTTGCTACAAGCTTCGTGTGATCAGCATGTTGAAGCCTTATCATGTATATAGTCCTTAGCTGAGGTGTTTGATTGTTACTGGAAGCTGAATCTCTCTGGGTGTTCTGTTTTCTTTTCATTTGAGTTTTGTTACTGTATGGCATGAAATGGATGGTTGATTTTCTCAAATGATTAAAAAGTTCCTTTCAGTACTGTAATTTTCTGAATCCAGAGATTTGTAAGGCATATTTTGAGAAAGAATTATTTGTACTTTCAGAGTGTCGTTTTGCCATGAAGGTATGGCATGCTCAATTAGCAGGAGCTGCAGCAGTGTTAGTGATGGACGACATAGATGAGCCTCTCTTAACTCTGGCTTCTCCTGAAAGGACCAATTCAGGGGATGGTTTCATAGAGAAGATTAACATTCCATCAGCTCTAGTAATGAAACGTTTTGGTGATAAGTTGAAGCAAACTTTAAGAAATGGAGATTATGTTTTGCTCAAAATAGATTGGAATGACCCAAAAAGTCTCTGATATATGAGATACGCAAGGTTATGTATGACATCCCTGTGTTGACCACATGATAATGATAATACTGCCTATATGCAGTAGTATTATCCTTCAGGCATACTGATGCAGTATACTAAATTCAATAATGTAATTTATTGGAAATAAAGGAATAATCTTTGTTATATTATATATAAAGCATGACTACATATATATAGTTGAAATTTGACTTGCACCATGAATTTGATCGTTTTTTCCCATATAATTTGTAATAATTTTTCTTTTATTTTTATTATCAATAAAAAAAAATGATTCAAGAAAGTCCTCTTATATATATATCCAATGTCATAAACTATGTCCGCTAACCAATATAATGCACAAATAATCAATAACTAATAGATGAAAGATTGGTTTTGAATGGTCATGACTTTCAATGACAATAAAAGAAAGTATAGTAAAAGCATAATTATTTTGGCGCACCTATAAAATTAAATTGTTAACTAGTATTTTCTAACATATATGTCTCATCTTAAAATCAAAATCAAAACTCAGAGGTATCTATAAGAATGTTATATCGCTATACTAATTCTATATTGGTTAAGCACCGTATTTTTAACTTGAACATAATTGAATATAAAAAACGTTTTTAGAAAAATTATTGAATAATATTTTAAATAGGAGAAGATAATCATGAATTATCATATAGCATATAAAAGAAAATAAAGGCAAGCAAGTATAATAAGTACATAGCTCAGTCGGCATGGTGTAAGTAACTAAACTCTTAACAATATATAAAAGAAATTTAAAATTATTGATTATATATGTATCATTAAAGCAGAAAAATGTTAAGGATGGTTTACATAAGTGCATAGCTCACATAAGAGATATTTATCATGTTAATGAGCATATTTGGATAAGAGTTTAAAAAATAATTTATGGAAAATGGCTTTTAGATATTTTTTAGAAAAACGCTTATGAAAAAAAATAGTTATGAATAAATAAGCGTTTATATACTTATCACTAGATAGACTTTTGTAATTGAAAAATTATCAAAAAGGGTATAATTTTATTAAAAATAGGAGATATGAGAGAGGGTAAAGAAGAAATGAGAGAGGGTGTAGAAGAGAGATAAGAGAAGAGATATTATATAAGAAAAAGTAAGAGTAAAATAATAATTGGATAGTCCAAAATTTTTTTTACTATTTCAGAAGTTAATCTTAGTAACTTATCTAAAACTTTAGTTTATCTAAAAGTATTTTTAGATAAATATAATTATTTATTTTAAAATTTTTATAAACTTAAATTTTATTTAAAAGTGATTTTAAAACTATAGTTTTTACGGTTTTCAATCACACATTATGTTTATAATAAGCTACACTTATGTTTCAGATTTTAAGGACACAAAAACTTGTTTAATTTATATATATATATTGAAAAATAATTTGAAAAATATATGCCGTGCTAAGATGTTTCCCGAGTTCATGAGGAAAATGAAAGGAAAGTTCATTGGATTTTCCTTTTAACATGCTTGATTGGAAATTAACGTTTCCTTGTCAAAGAAGAACCAGACAATTGGAAAAGTTAAATTCTTTTTATTTTAGTTTTTTATTATCGTGAAAATTTATGGATACGTGATAGCAACTTAAATTGCACGACAAATTCTCAGGATAAATTAAAAAATAGGATAGCTTATTATAATACTTTCAACAATTATAGTTGAAATTACGTTTGCTTTAAAATATTATGTCAGCTTTCTTCCCATTCTTTTATGCCACATTTTCTTCGCATTTTAATTTAATACATATATTAATTAATATATACTCTCTCTCTAGTTTAAAATATAGGTCCTTTTTATGTTATTTTATATGTCTTTTTAAAATATAATATTCTTAAATATAATGATATTAAAAGACTTATATATAGGATAAGTTTCTTATGCACAAACGTGAAACCCATATCATCAAATCAATTTTTAATCAAAAAAATGTTTCATGCAAGGCTTTTATAAAGTTTTTATTTTAGAATAATATGGTCTACGATATATTTATATATATAAAATAAATTATACTATTTATGAGAAATAATATAACGTACGTTTCACTTATATATATAATATTGAAAACTATAAATGTATTTTTTATCTTAATCTTTTTAGTTTTTATTTGCAAAATCATTTAAAATTATCTGCCGCATTAAAAGTTTTTTTTGTACATGCATCATTGGAATTCCCATTTCAAAGTAGAACAGGACAAATATAAAAGTTGAATTTTCTTTTTATTTTCTTTTTGTTTTGGATTTTTCGAAGATATATTTGTCAATTTATTTGATTATTGAGCCGGTTGATAGCAACTTAACGACACGACAAATTCTCATAAAAATTAAAAATATAAGCATAGAATACTGAAATATTTATGTCAATTGCAGTATAATTAAATTTGTTTTAAAATGTTATATTTTCTTTCTTCACATTTTAATATGTAAATTAGCATAGGATAAATTTCTCCCGCCGTGAAAGCCACGCCATCAAACCGATTTTAAATGTAAAAATATAAACTAATACAG
The DNA here is from genome assembly GCA_037074615.1 of Leucaena leucocephala. Taxonomy (NCBI): domain Eukaryota; kingdom Viridiplantae; phylum Streptophyta; class Magnoliopsida; order Fabales; family Fabaceae; genus Leucaena; species Leucaena leucocephala. Next base: position 15,000,790 of record CM073550.1, read on the forward strand.
TTATTTTCTGTCAGACAAACAAATTTTAAAAGTTAAAAAGAAGAAAAAACTAACAAGCTGTTAATAAAAAAAAAATATAAATAAACAGTTTCATCTCATTCCCCGTAAACAGAAGAACATGACAAAATACGAAAGAAAAAATCATCTCTTTCGCATCGAACAGTTATAGTTAAAATACACAATTCAAAGTTCAAACCGTAGGATGCCACTTAATTCTTTTTATCAGATGAGACACCTTTTTTTCCCTTTTATTTATACCCCACACACACACACACTCCAACACAGCATTTCACGTCACTGCTGCATGCATTAAGTTCAATTTCTCTTTTTCACCTGTGACCAGAAACTCAAGCTTTCTCTCACTATAATCTCAACGTACTTTCCAAACCATCACCAAATCTTTCTACACACAAAATGGAGAATCTCAGAAAATCCATAATCCTTGGCTTTTGGTTTTGGGTATTATTGTTTCTGATTAGCACCGCTTGTGGTCGTTTTGTGATGGAGACCCAAGTCAGCGTTCTGAATCCTCAAGAGCTCCAAGCAACGCATGAGGGTGTTTCTGCAAACTTCGGCATTCCCGAATATGGATGTTCCCATATTAGTCGCGTGGCTTATCCTCAGAATGGGAGTTTAGGGTGCCAACCCTTTGAGGACGATAATCTCTTCAAACCTAGGTCTTATTATCGACCCTCCATTCTTCTCCTTGATCCTGGAGGTATATTCCTTCGTTGACTTTCCTCGTTATTGTTTCTATATCATCTTATCATCATGTATCATCTTTAGATATGGGTGCTTGATATATTGTTACTGGAGGCTTTAAGTTGTCATTGTTACTGCATGATATTATTATCAGTATGGTTGAATTGTTCATGTGTTGACCAGGTAAAGCCTTTCTATTTCCATTTCCTTTTCCTTTTCGTCCTCAATTGATCTGGCAATAATTTTTGTTAACACTTAGCAGTTCACATGCATGCTTTTCTGTCATAAAAAAGCCTCCTCTTCTCAATTTCTAAGGCTTTGTTTGGTTCAACTGAAAGGAGGATATATTAGATTAATTTAAAGGAGGATAGAGAAAGGTAGATGGGGTTAATTAATGATGTTTTTTGTTTGATTCAGAAGGGGAGGGGAGTTATTTAGAAGTTGACAAATATATCCTTATCTCTTTATTTAAATTTATTTACTATTTATTTACAATATTCAAATCAAAATTATTTTTTTTAATTTATAAATCTTAAAAAAAATCTCATTTATATATATAATAAAATTAAAAAATTAAAAAATATGATAAAATTTTAACATTGTTTCTTATTAATTTTATAATTATTATATATTTTAATATAATATATAAATAATTTATTATGTTTATTAAGTTTTAGCAATTAAAAAAAATTAGGTGTGAGAAAAATAAAAAGAAAAGCTTGAGGGTACAATTGGAATATTAAAAATAAATAAAGGATAATTTAGTCATAAAAGTGTAAAAAAATTATTTCCACTCCAAAAACCCTCACTTTTGGAGGGGAGGTGAGGAAGGGGAGGGGAGCACTAAATTACAAAAAATTTCCTCTCCCCTCCATTTTTTTCAACCAAACACACTTTTCCCTCCCCTCTCCTCCAAAACCCCCCAACCAAACAAAGCCTAAGTGTGAAAAAAATGTTAATACTATTGTTTGTCCTTACTCCTTACAGTTTGATCATATGCCTTTAATTTTAAATCATGATTTTTTGACCTTATATATATATATATATAGATCAAAACCAAATGAAAAAAAAGTTCATATAAACTCGTCAAGCTTCTATTCATACTGTAATTTTATGAATCCTGAGACACACGTAAGACAAACTCTGAGACAAAATTATTTGAACTTGTAGAGTGTCCTTTTGCGTTGAAGATATGGCATGCTCAATTAGCAAAAGCTTCATCTGTATTAGTGATTGACCAGAGTGATGATGATGAACCTCTCTTAACCATGGATTCTCCCAAGGATATCAGCAAAGAAATGGACAAGTACATACAGAAGATTACAATTCCATCAGCTCTGATAAATAAACATCTTGGTGACCACTTGAAGGAAGCTTTAAAGGTCAACGATGTTTTACTCAGAATAGATTGGATAGAATCAAGGCCTCAACCTTCTATCAGAGTTGAGTTTGAGTTTTGGACAAACATCAATAATGATGAGCAGATGAATTTTGTGAAGAATTTTAAGGATGATGCTCAGATTCTTGAGAGAAATGGTTTTACTTTATTCACTCCACACTATATAACTGAGTTCTGTCAAAACGCTTCTAGGGAAAGCAATGATCAATGTAAGTTTCAATGCATAAACAATGGGAGATATTGTATATCAGATCCTGATGATGGGGAGAATTTTGGAGAGGGATTTCAAGGGAAGGATGTGGTGTTTGAGAATTTGAGGCAGCTTTGTGTTCATAGAGTTACCAAAGAGAGCAAGAGATCGTGGATCTGGTGGGATTATGTAACAGATTTCCATATGAAATGCTCTATGAAGAAGAAGTACAGTAAAGATTGTGCTGAGGATGTCATGAAATCATTAGGTAAGTCTTAAGGCAGTGTTTGGTTCAAGTTTGAAAATTTAATTACTACCTCCATTCCTTATATAAAAGCTAGTTGATTAATTTAAGTAAATTAAATAGTATATAATATGAATTTGTCTTAGAGGGTTAGATTTGATCATAATTAACTAATTTATTTGGCTTCCTTAATCTCCTTAAAATAATTAACTATATCTTATATTAAATAACGGAGAGAGGTAGTTTAAGATATTTTAAGTGTAAAAAGTATAGAAATTTTAAAATTATGTGCTGTATTTGTTCTAAAGAGCATATATAGAAATGATGAACTTTTTTTCCATGAAAGTCAAATTTCTCTTGAATAGGTTTCCAACTACTTGTGATACTTTGTGGCATCAGAATTGGATATTTCTTCTGTTTTATGCTTTATTTAAGTTTAATCTTTTGACTGCAGATCTGCCCATTGAGAAAATAAAGGAATGTGTTGGTAACCCTGAAGCTGATACAGAGAATGAAGTATTAAGAACTGAACAAAAACTCCAGGTCAAAAAATTTTATGCTTTCAAGATAGACAAAATAATTAACTATTATCAATCAACAAAGACTCTCGTGACTAACTTTTTCTCAGGCTATGGTGCTACTTTTTCTCATTTGTGATATTTAGGTTGGGCAAGGATCTCGTCGTGATGTTACCATCTTGCCTACATTGGTTGTAAACAACGTGCAGTATCTAGGTTTGTTATATTATGCCCATCAAAATATCATTTTACTCGAATTCTCATATGTTTGTCTCTTTAAAACTAATAATTAGCTTTTACCATTCTTAAACTCTGCAAAGAGATGACTAGCTTATTATTGTTATTTATTTTCCCTACTGTAGCTTTACTTGTGTATAATCATCTTCCTCTTCCTTTTTCTTCTGTTATTTCTTTAACAGAACCTCTCCCCTCTAGAGTGCAGCAAAATATTTCTTTTATTTATATAAATGCTCCTTTATATATAGCTTTTATATCAAAATTTCAAAGGACTTGATGATTTGTTTTGTGTAAAGGAAAATTGGAGAGAATTCCTGTCTTGAAGGCTATATGTTTTGGATTTGAGGAGACTACTGAACCTTCAATATGTTTAAGTGAAGGTTGGTGCTCAAGTTTCATGTTATTTAAGCTGCGCTATTGAAATGATTATCCAAGTTCTGAAATTTTACTATGATTTGTGACATGTTATGTTGGATTTGTGTTTACCAGATCTTCAGGGAAATGAGTGCCTTCATTTGAACGGAGGATGCTGGGAGGACATAAATTCTAACGCAACTGCTTGCAAGGTAACCTATAAATAAGCATTTTCAATTATTTCCTTTCTATCTAAATTTAGTATCATTTGTGCAATGATACTAAATTGAAGGTGGTAAAAAACATTACGGCGGAAGAGCTAAAATAATATTTATGAAAGAGAAAATAGTTAAAAATTGTTTGAAGTAACTCAAACACATATATAAAAGGCAATTTGATGCGTCAGTGCGGAGGGCAAATCAAATAAATATGGAGTCCTCTCTGAAAATGGGTAGAGGAAGATTAAAGAGAATATTCAATGAAATTATTGAGTAAGACCTTTTGGTTAACTATCTATCTAAATATTTAGTTGTTGACAGAAATAATTATATCGTATGATTTATGTGGCCAATTCTACCTAGTGGGATAATGAAGGCTTAACGTTGTTTGCATAAATTGTGGTCTATGAGTGGTTGCATATGATTGGCGTCAGACTGATTGCTAGATTTAAACATTTTAACAGGATACTTTCAAGGGAAGACTTTGTCTATGTCCCACTATAGATGGTATTCCATATAAAGGCGATGGCTTTACATGCGAAGGTATGCCTTTATGCTTGTGGTTTCAAGTTATTATATATAAAATAAAAATACACCAAAATGGGCATTCTCTTTATAAACTAAGCACCAATATATGGCTTATTTACAACCATATTCCTTTGTATATGATAATTCAATCCAAAAACCTTGTAGCAAATGCTAAGAAAAAAATTGCACCTAAGATTGAATAATCCATTGGTCAATATCTCTTCACATTTGAGAATGAGATGAGAGGGCAATTTTCGAACTTATTCACAGAGCTATGCTAATTTCATGATGTTGCTGAGATAGTTACACTTTGCCTTCATTGACAGCTTCTGGACCTGCGAGGTGTTTAGTCAACAACAATGGAGGTTGTTGGTCAGAAACAAGAAATGGCACTACTTTCTCAGCCTGCTTAGTTCAGTATTGCTTAATCTCAACCTTCAGTGTTCTTTTCTTTTTCCTCCTTTTTTTTTGAAAAAATCACAATAAGGTCCCAATAAAAGGATGTAATCACCATATAGTTTCACAAGAAGTGAGTAGTATGCAATGCTGAGCTTTATGGTAGAAAATGATAACATATTAACATGTCAACTTTATGGTGATTACAGACTTTCTTTTGGATCTCATATTAATTTTATCTCTCTTGTTCGGAAGAAATTCTCCCGCTCTCCTTGACAAGGCTTAAGTCTTAAGGCTTATTTATTGACTTCCATGTTTGTAAAAAGGAATCCATAGACATGGGCTGTGAATGTCCGGTTGGCTTTTCTGGGGATGGAACTAAATGTGAAGGTAATATTTTGTTTCCATTATGGAAGTTCAAGGCATAATGTTTACTTGACATTCTTAAACTTTGTGTGCTCTGAGATGCAGATGTTGATGAATGTAAGGAACATAATGTTTGTCGCTGTGATGGCTGCACCTGTGACAACACTTGGGGAAGTTATGAATGCAATTGCAAGGGAAGCCTTCTGTATGCAAGGGAGCAAAATATTTGTATTGGTAAGATTATCAAGCCATAGTTAAGACACTTCTAGTTAGAGAAATAATCATTATAAAAAGAGCCGATCTTAGTAGAAGGAGTTTTAGTTGCTTAAAAACATGAGGACTAGAGTTAATTATATACTCTAAATTGGCCTGACAATACTCAAATATAATTTAGTCAAATACCCATATAAAAAAAAAAGAATAACATGAACTTCAGCTTTGTGTATTGCCTTCGATCAGTACTATCACTTTGATACAAATAAAGAAATGAAGCTACCCTAGCGTTTTCTGCTTTTTTATAAGCTTATAATAGAACTAAACTTGTGCAGTATGAGCATTACTCGTTATCATTTATTTAATGTTACCTTGATCCCTAGATTGATCTGTCAGAATTTTGAATTACTTTTACAGAAAGAAGTGGATCAATATCTGGCCAGTTCCTTGTCTTTGTGCTTGTGACAGCTATTTTAGGAGCTGGCATAGCCGGTTACATTACAGGTTCCATGTAAGTACATATGAAGAGCTCATTTAATTTAAAAAGTTTATTACGATGTTAAGCGAAATAAAGCTGATGAATAATTTTATCATAATCTCCAACATTTCCATCACATAATAATTTCTAAGATATTTTATATTCTTTTGATAGTCTTAAGTGGACTCCAAGATCATGTGTGAGAAAACAAGCTAAGCCACTTGACCATTATAACATTAATGAACTTCGCGCTGAAGCTCAACCTTTACGACATAGCTCAGTATAAGGTACATGTTCATCTCTTTGCTTTCTATATAAATCCCAAGGAATATTCATGCTTTTATGTGGATTTTGTCAAGAGTATTTTTTATTGGTTTAATTTATTAGGAAAATAAAGAAGTTTGCTTGTGTGTTAATATACAAAAATATATAAAAAAACCACGGTTTTATTTCCAATTTAATTAAATTTGGGTTTAATTAAATTTTATTTCCAATTTAATTAAAAATATATAAAAAATATGTGAAGTATACTTGGTTTGCAGGGATCAAATTTCGAAGATGGTGCATTTAAATAAAAACATATAAGAAAATAAGGAAGAAAGAAGAAGAAGAAGAGATGGTGGATGAAAATTCTGGAGTTGAAGTAGTGATTTGGACAAGGAGCCCTAGAAACTTGAGGAATATTTCTTTATAAATAGTGAAAAAAAGGGACTTTTTGAAGGAAGGCTAGGCAGGAGAGAGAGATATATGGGGTAAGTACTCGAAATTTGTAATATATAATTGTGTGAAGGCTTGTGATAAAGGCATGTTGCAAATTCAAACTTGTATTTGGAGAATATGAGTTATGTTTGTCTGACATTTATTTACATTTATCTGTGACAAAATTAATCTAAATATATATTAAGTGAGAATTATATTATTAGATACTAAGTACTACACTGTTTATTTTTTCTATAAATTATAAGTATAGAGATTAGTATCTATAATTGAGAAAATTATAACAACTAATAAAAAAGAGAAAAAAATACAAGAATCTAATAAAAAATGAGCTAAAATTATAAAGACTTGTATTTTAATTTTCTCACAAAAATAAATATATGTGTAAGTTAATTTTGTGCTCATAACCACACTCCTCAATAAGATAGTATATTTGAGCACACTATTTTTTTTTTTTTTGATAGATTCTTTAAACAGTTTTGTAAATGGAACTTGAGATATATCTATAAGAAAACAGTCAAAATTTAAAAAGAGTCTAAATTTATTGGAAATGGAAGCAACCACATATGTGTTGATTTTGGCAAAGGAAAAAAATAGAAGAAAAAGAAACATCATGAGGTGATAATGATATACATATATATCAATCACCAGACCCAAACATAGTACGACGAGGACGACATAGTTTCTTGAACAACATAAACTTCATTAGGGACTACTACTTATGGCGATCTACGCCTCATTATTTCCCTGTCTCTACCACCAAAAGCTGAATTAAGCGAGACCAGCATAGTTGAAAGCGTCCTTAATCTTCTCAACAGTTGAGGTGAGGAGCGAGTTGATTGCGGTCACAGTTTCAACGTTCAGTTCCTTCACTGCGTCATTTCTGCAAACCAAAATCTGGTAAGTCACTGTCAGAAGACTTCCTCCTGATGAGGATGATGAGCCGCCATCAGTCGAACTAGATGAGCTGCTAGATTGTCCAGCGAATAACGGGCCGGGATGATGCCGGTGACCGTCCCCGGAGATCACAAAGCCCGACGGAAGGATCGGCACCAGAGCAGGGTCGATTGTTCCTCTCGCACACATATTTATCAGCGGCATGTCAATCGGAGCATACACAAGCATAGATCCCAAGCTATCAGTGCAAGTTTCTTGAAGAATCAGCACACCGCTCTCATCGGGGATGATAGGCTGCTCCACATAAATAAATTCACATTATCAAACATTGCATATATAGGTGTGTTTAATTTAGCTTCTATAGAAAATTGATTTTAAAGTAATTCAAAAGAATAGATTTTATAAAACAGATTTTATATAAAAAGTAATTTTAAAAAATAAATATTTGGATGGTTGTTGTTAGAATAATTTTTTATAGGTAAAAATTATAAAAAAAAAAGCATGAGATAAATAAGAAAGAATAGACAAGAAGATGACCAAAATTTATAAATCTAAAATAGTTATTTTCTATGCTTAATATCTAAAAATTATTTTAAAAATTAGTGGAACTTGCTTATACAAAACTACAGTATACAATAATATAAACTATAATTTTGCCTAAAAGTAATTCTGTCACTAAAATTAGTATTTGAGTGCTTTTAGGTACAAACTATAGTTTTAGACCACTTTTTTTATTCCAAACACACACATGTATATATTCATCATAGAGAAGTCATTGTGAATGGAAAAAAATCAAAAAGTTATTTATATTAAAGTACTACATATTGTTTTAAAAAATAAGTCTAACTGAACGATTTGACATGTTGAATCGTTAATTAGATTTATTAGTAACTCAGTTTGGACAAAAAACTATTTTTATAGTTGAGTTAGGTTGGATTATAATTGAACTGGAATCCAAAACGACTTTTAGAAAACCTAACAAGGTTAGGGTCTAGTGGAAAAAAATTGGAAAAATTTGACAAGTTTGTCAGAAAAATGGTTGAGATAGCTAATAGATTGTCAAATTATTTGTAGTATTTTTATTTATTAATATAAACAATTAGACTTATTATCAATTTATTTATTATTGAATTTTTATTTAATTATTATGTTTGATAGCTAGCTGGTAAACAGTTGAACCGTGATAACCTATTGACCTTTTCAGTTTAACATCTGGTACGACTTTTAAAACATTATTACAAATACATGAAATTAATCAACCCGACAATAAGAGATATATGTATGTATATATGTATGTATGTACCCGGATAACTTTGATGCAGTTGCCATGATGGGTTCCATTGGAGATGTGTGCGATTTGATGAATCCCTGTGTTTCCATTGGAAAGAACATCCCACTGAAGAATAATAATGCAGTAATATTAATTATTATTATTATTAATATTGGACAATAACAAGTAATTAGAGAAACTAATTAAAAACTAATGAAATGAAACTAACTTCAGCTCTTCTTGTGTCATCGTTGAGGAATTCAAAAACAGTTCTGTGCATAACGGGAAGCCAGAGAGAGGTTGAAGCAGTAATAACCATGCCTTCAGGCTGACCTCCTTCTCTATTTCTCCGAACAGAAACCCTAATTCCACTGTTATTCGCTTCACATAAATCAGGGAACTCCTTCTCTGACATGTTCAGAACTTGACAGAAGTCCTTTATCATTCGATTAGTTAGCTCCATGAATCTCCTCCCTCCATCTCCAGAACTGATCACTGAACAATAATATAATAGAGAATTAGGGTTTATGATTGGCGAAGAAGTGGTGAAGATGAAGTCACTGACCTTGTCGAGCTTCTTCGATTGGGATCTTTTCATCCAAGGCAAACATAAAGCGTTCGCACATTCTTTGAAGGGTAACGACCCATCTTTCAGCTCCATAAGCGAGATTGCCAGAAACAAGATCCCTGAACAGCCTGTGTGTATGGCTTCTGTCATCTACTTCTACATGTTCGATCCAGGTAACCTATCCACCACCACAAGAAGCCAAATCATATTAGTGTACTTCAACATTGAGCACGATAAATCAATCTTTTGGTCCCAACTCTGATGTAATTTAATCTTTAAATTTTAAATTACTATAACTCAATATTTATAATTTTAACTCAGTTATAATTAAACCCATAAACTTTGACTACTTACAATTTAGTCTATATAATTTAAAATTTTAAAATACTAGTCTTTATATTTTAAAAAATAAAATTATATATTTTATAGAATTTAATAACTAAAATTTTAAATTGTTAAAATCATATAGAGATTGAGTTACAGTAAGTTTAAATTTAGGGATTAAGAATAAAATTAAAACTAAGTATACAAATTTCTCTATCTGATATTTTAGGGAGGGGTAGTTGTTCTTTACCCGAAATAACTAATTCTTTAAGTTTCTTAATTTAAGTGAAATTGTTTAAGAATTGTTTATAAAAAGGACCAGACATTATTGTATATATATAGCCATACGCATGTACATCCATCTATCTTAGTTCAGCATAGATGTAAGTAGGACTAACCTTGGAGAAGCCATTGGGCATCTGCTGAATGACACAACCAGAAGGGAACTTCCAAGTACGAGAGGTAGGGATGTTGTCTCTTAAGGAATCGAATGACACGTCAGCTATTATCCACACACCTGCGTCAATTTGTTGACAGTATCGAATAAAACAGAACTCACGAGCTGCCACCAATGGTGACAGAATGTGCATCTCTTCACTCATCTGCGCACACATATATCAAACACTTCCATTTTTAACCTCTCATTACATTCAAAACCTATAACAAGATCCACACAAAAAAATGTGTGTGTATCTATATATATACACACACACATACCAGCTGCAAAGCTCTAGATCTGCTTGATGATGATCCAACATCAAGCACTTCAAGTATTTCTGCTTTTCTAACAATTGTGGGGAACAGATTCAGCCACTTCTTCTACACAAAGATATGTTAATAACACTGTTACGAGGATTCTTTCATTAAACATATGAATATGAATGAAAGGTGTCCCTACTACAAAAATAATTAAACTGAGCCGCCCTATCTAAACCATCAGTTATGGAGGATGAGGTTTACAAAGTGTGACCGGTGATTAGTGAACCCGTTCTAAAATAGAATAAGTGTAGAAAGTCCACTTCTACAACCGCTTTAGACTGGTTGCTTCTGATCCGCTCCATAATCGGTTTAAAAAGCCATTTTTACTAGGTTTACGAAAATCTTTTTTATACTAGTGGGTGTTTAAAAGTACAGACCGGATCTAAGAACATGTTGGCCAATTGCATGGCATTGATCCAAATCATTCGTGAATCTTTTGAAGCTTCTCTACGAGCATAGGAACTTCTACAGTGATGAGCCCCAGGAGATAGCTTTTCATAGCTCTCACGATGAAGAACAAATTGACCACCGACAGAAGTCTTCACCCATAAGGGCTCATCATCATGCATAAGCTTCAGTAATTCATCCATGGCGTTGTGAGCGGCCTCTATCATTAGATCCTTTTCAACGTCTGTGACTTCTCCCATTATTGACGGAAACATGTTTTCATCCGAAACTGTGATAGCTGAACCTAAGTCCATGTCAAGACTAATAGGACTTCCGATGCTTTCCGGGTTCAGGGAATTCCCCGGTGACAGTTCCAGCAGCGGAGATCCGGCAGAGGAGGAAGGATCCACGGAGGATTCTGGTTCTGATATTGGTCTGCCAATACAGAAGGCAAGAATGTCCGATATTCTGTCATACTGAAAAAACAAAAACAACTCATCATTTTTCCCTTTTGCTAGAAAAAAATAGTTAAACAAAGGGATAATTAATTTTTCTGTTATCATAGTTTTAACTTCTTAAACTTTAATTTAGTATAATTCAATTATTATAGTTTGGATTTAATTGAAACATTAATCTTTAAATTTTAACTCATTGTAACACAATCCCTATAGTTTTAACTATTTAAAACTTTAAGCCTTAAATTTAATGAAATATATAATTTTAAATTGTTGAACTATATAGGAACAAGTTATATTAAGTTAAAGTTTAGAGACTAATAGTTATAACTAAGTCAAAATTATAGAGAGTAAGTTGTAGTACTGAGTTAAAATTAAAATTTAAGGATTAAGTTATAAATGAGTTAGATAAAAAATGAAATTTCCCATAAACAAATGATAAAACAAGTAGCATGAATCAAAAGACATGAATTAATCATAAAAACCTCTTGTCTTAATCGAAGATTCTCTTGGTGCAGCTCTCGGACATGACGGTCAAGTTCATCTTCCCCAAAGGTTTGACCCCCACAAGAGGGGCAAATCATGTCCTTCAGTGCCTCTCTGTATGTTATATTCTCACATTCCATCCTTTTATTTTCAGCTCGAAGTATTGCATTATCTGCTCTCTCATTTTGAGTCTAAACATATAAATTGCAAATGTAATCAAATTGCGATCATATATCACTATCAGTTATAGGCTAGTAATTAACTAGAAGCATTAGGTGGTAGTAGGGTCACCGCCCGAATGAGTCCTATCTTGGCCTAATCATATTAGTCTGGGTCCCATGAAGGCCTAGACTTAAAAAGATGCAGGCTAAGGATGCCAGGTGCTCACGGGAAAAAATGAAGAGTCAGACAAAGATATATATAGTACGTAGACCAAATTAAAAAAAGCACCTTTGTTTGAGATCTCTTATTCTGAAACCAAAACTTGATTTGTCTTGTATCAAGCCCCAGCTCCCTGCCTAACTGGCGTCGTTGGTTTTCATCAGGATGGGGGCAATCGTTGAAAAACCTGCATTTTAATTAAAAATCAGAGTAATAAGGTTAATCTGTGTTAATTTAATTAGTGGTCTTGATTTTCAGAACAAAAAAAAATGTAGTGGTCTTGAGTTTGAGTTATCTATGTATTGTGCAGCTGCGTTAAATAGGAGAGTTTTGTCATGGGAGTGCAATGTGATTTTTTTTGTCACTAGTATCATGATATATATATCTTATTTTATTAATAAACTAATGCTAAAAAAGAGGTAATTAATTAAATAGGATAATAGAGGGTGGGAAGGAAGGAACACAAAAGATAACAAATATGGTTTAATGGATAGGGAAGATCTTCGTTGACTTTCGACCATCATGTCTAATTAAAACAAAATTCAAGCACGCTCATTCAAGTAAAGATCATTTAGAAATATGTAGAAAAACAAAAGTGCTTCTTTAAAATAATTTTATTTATTAGACTCCGAGACTAATCCTAATTTGAGCATTGATGGGCTTCAAATCGGATGTAGCTTTTTTAAAAGTAATTTTTGCATTCACATTAATTCAAAATTATATTTGAGAACTTATACTTAAAATGTCATAGCCCCTTCCATTAAAATTACACCAACTATTTAAAATCATTTTAAAAGAAGAGCAATAAAACCAAAACCCATTTCATCACATAAACTTAAGCAAAGAGAAAATAAGATTATTTAGGTAGCAAAATGAGCTTTAGAATTAAAAACCAAGAGGTTCAACCAACAAGTTTTTGGTTCTACCGGAAGAGATTTTTGCCGTTTAAGCATGAGGTCTTAAATTTGAGTCTGTATAAATGTAAAAAACGTTTTTAAGAAAGTTACTTCTAATGAGAGTTGATAATGTTCAAATTTGACCTAATCATATAGCCAAGTAAAAAATCAAGAAGTTTTGGCTTCAACTATATTCTAGAAAAGATTGTTTTTGAATCCGATGGAGGTGTAGATCGAAGAAAGAAACAAAAGTCACAGAACTTGAAGGAAAAAAAGGAACAATTTTCCTCTGCCCCCCACTCTCTTTCTTCCTCCATCGGCGGTGTTATTCGCCGTAGAACATAAACGGAGTCTGGATTATGATTGTATTCCGTGTGGACAAATGGATTACCTCATCATATTCAATGTATCTCCATTTATTTCTACAGGAATCTTCCAACCACGAGTCAGAATTAAAATTAGTTTTAGAGATCAAAATGAAAACAACAAATCACCCCAAAGCAATCATTAAAGGAGAAATTAATTAAGAGTAATGAATCTTACGCTTCAAGTTGTGTTATCTGAAAGGCAGTGTGGCGATGGTGCATCTTTCTTCCTCTATTACCAGGATTGTTAGGGCCTTTACCACTGCCACTACCACTTCCACACTAGCTCCAACTGAAAAATTCAGCACTTCAATCTCACAGAGAAGAGACGCACACCCACACACACTAATTTTTCTTTTCTCTCTCTACCTTTCTCCTCTTGTGTTCTTCTGTGGTTTGTGAATTCTAGGGGTAGATATATATATACACAAACAATCAAGCAAAACATTAAACAAGTAAAGCAGACCCTTCACCAGTACTGGTCAATGCCATAAAAGTAAAAATTAAATAAAGAGGAAAGTAATAAAGAAAGAAAATCATATCACATTAATCAGAACTTGGATTTCAGATTTGGATTCTTTGTGTGTTTTTTAGGGCAATTATGGAAGTTTGACTTTCCCCCCCCCCCCCCAAAAAAAAATACACACGATATAATGTATCCACTACCTGCAAACAATTAATAGGTAACGGTGCATATCTAGAAGATTCCAAACATGCAAAACTTAAAAGAGAAAAAACAACAACAAAAATAAGTGCATAGAATGAGAAAATAGAGGAAATGGTGCAGAAAAAAAAAAGAGTTTTGGGTTCAAATAATTAAAATATTATGTAGACAACCATTTGATGTTAAATGTAAGAGTTATTACATAAATGTTTGTTTCAATTCTTAAGAGGTTTTTCATCAAAGGAGTTGAGCTACTATATAGCTAGATAATTAGAATGATTACTTTAGGAAAACTAACACACATTTTATAATTAAATAACTAATTTTTTAGGTTTAGTTTTGGGAAACAGTATGATGAAATAACCTAAGGAAGGAAACGAGGTGAGAAAATAGGTCAAAGTTTTTTACGCCACATTAGATAACCGAATATGGATAAGATTTTTCTGTTTTATGAATTGACCAAAAAAGTTAATCTCCAGATATATCTGTATATATATTTATTGTCATTATAAGATTTGCATTAAAGGGTAGATGGGTTGAAAATAAAAATTAGGAAAAATTAATCTTTGACGTGAAAACAAGACGAGAATGACCCAAGGAAGGAAACGATACAAGAAAATATGTCAAAGCTTATTATGCCACTCTAGAAAATCAAATATGGACAAAATTTTTTCTATTTTATGAATTGACCTAAAAAGTCCTAGATGCAGAAAGATCGAGGATGATACATGTATTACGTCTGACACGGATGAATCTCTAGATACATTAGTATATAAATTTATTGCCATTATAAGATTTCATTAAAGAGTAGATGGAGTGATAATAAATATTTGGGAAAATTAATCTTTGACGAGAAAACAAGACAAGAATGACCCATGGAAGGAAACGAGGTGAGAAATCAGGTCAAAGTTTTTTATGCCCCCTAGATAACTGAATATGGACAAGTTCTTTTTCGTTTTATGAATTGACCTAAAAAGTTATAGATGCAGAGAGATCGAGGATGATACATGTATTACGTCTAACACGGATGAATCTCTATATACCTCTATATATACATTTATTGCCATTATAATATTTACATTGAAGAGTAGATGGGTTGAAAATAAAAATTAGGAAAAATGAATCTTTGACGAGAAAATAAGAAGAGAATGACCCAATGAAGGAAACAAAACGAGAAAATAGGTCAAAGTTTTTATGCCACATTAGATAATCGAATATGGACAAGAGTTTTTATGTTTTATAAATTGACCTAAAAAGTCAGAGATGTAAAGGGATTGAGAATGAATTACGGCTAACATGGATGAATCTCTTAATACATCAGAATATACATTTATTACCATTATAAGATTTATATTAAAGGGTAGATGGGTTGAAAATAAAAATTAGAAACATTAATCCTTTGTTCTTTATAATTTTGACTAAGTTGTAACTCAATTTTTAAACTTTGACTCGGTGCAACTCAATCTTTATAGTTATGACTCAATTATAATTCAATTTTTAAACTTTAACTTAATATAACATAGTCCCTATTTTGACCGTTTTATTTATATTTTTAAATAAGAGATTTTAATATTAATGGTCTCTAAAGATCAAGGGAGGTTATGAATTTGTTTAGGGTAACATTTTGGTTGGAATGATCAAAGGAAGGAAACATGGCGAGGCGAGAAAACAAGTGAGAGTTTTGGATGCCACAATAGATAAATATGGACAAGACTCTGGTCATTTTATGATTGACAAGTTAGAGATGCAAGGAGACCAAAATTGCATACATGTATTACCTCTGACACGAATGAACTTCCATATACATCTATATATACATTTATTACCATTAAAAATTTACATTAAAGAGTAGATGTGTTGAAAATAAAAATTTGAAAAATTAGTCTTTTAATCTCTATACTCTATTTTTACTCTAACTTAGTACCACCTAATCCCTATAATTTTAATTTAATTTTTAATTTTTTATTCATTATAATTCAACTTCTATAATTTTAATTATATTTTTTAAATAAAATATTATAATGGTCTTGGAAGGTCAAGGGCGGGAATGATCGGGTGAGAAAACAAGTCAAAGTTTCGTATGCCATCTTGGGTAACCGAGAAAGGATGAGATTTTTGTCGTTTTATGACTGACCTAAAAAGTCAGAGCTATAGAGACTCAGAGAGACCTAAAACATATGTATGTGTTTATGTCTGACACAAATGAATCTCAAGATACGTGTATATATTTATTACCGTTATAAAATTTATTATCATTATAAAAGGGTTTTATATATCAACAGTTTCACTGCCTAATGAGAGATGACATATTTGATATCGTTGGTAACATGGGACTGTTAGGTTTCACTCCTTTAAAAACAGTTTCAAATTATTTTTTTTGTTAGTATAAAAATTTTTAAAAAATAGTTAGACATACTATGATTTAAGGATAGGGCGAAATCTCCTTTACTTATAAATGATATTAATATTGGGTAGAGCGAACCGTTTATTATCTTCAAGCGTAAATTTATATACTAAAAAATTAAGATATCTCTCTAAATACTACGATTAAAATTATAATAAAATAACAATAAAACCCACTGAATCTTATCCGATAATAAGAAAAAAGAAAAGAAGCATCGTTATAAAGGGAACGTGGGCATTTTTGAAAATAATGCAATATTGTATGTTTGGTTTATAATTTGTCAAAAGTACATTTGCCAAACAGACTTTCAAAGTAGTAAAACCGTAGAAACAAAATAACGTCATATGCAGAGAGATACACAGATATTCATTCACATGGTCAAAAATCCATTTAAGTGAATTAAGATTAAAATATATTTTAAGTATCTAAGTTCAATTTTGATAATTTTTTTAATAAGTAATTTTATAAATCTTTTTTATAAGTATTCTCTAAATTTTAGAGTTATACATTAATTTTAATAGGAACTGATAATAAATATATTTAAATTTTTTTATACAATTTTTTTTTTAAAGTGGCGTTATGAGTTAGAGTCACCAAAATGCATGAGCAGCATATTTGTGTGGGGACCACATGGGACGTTGATAAAAAAGTTGAGCACTTTAACTACCCGCCCTTTTTCATGCACTATCGCGTTCTGCGTGACTAACCTTCATCTTTCTTCTTTTATTTTTCTTCCATTGTTCCTCTCTAATTTCGACCCTCATTTTCTCACTTCTAGTCGAATCCCGTCTATAAATTAGATGCACAGTTTCAGAAGCAAGCTCGGATTGAGGCAATTCATCGCATCGGAGAGTTCGTCATTATTAAGTATGAGCTTTAGGGTTGAATATTTGTGTTTCAGCTCATTTTATATGTATTAATTACCTTTTGATGATCTCTGAATTGTAGTTTTGCGATGAAAATGATAAAAACCAGAATGGGGCAGTGAATTAAGACTCAGTGTGGAATAGATCCTTACTAGTGTGTGTTCTGTTCTTCTATGTTTTTGGTGCATAAATTTCTGCCCACTTCCTTCCTTCGGAATAATCTGGTTGCGTACACCAATTTGTTTTATCTTCTGATCTCCTGAAAATGCTTGTATTATTTGTTTCCATGTATACATATGAACTATGAAGTACGGCTTACTTTCGTTGGAGTAATCTTAACGGGAGAAACTGAGAATACCAGTAGAAGCAAATTAATTATCAATAACTCGTTTGATAGAATTTGGCAGCTTACGATAAGTTCAGAATTTTCTCTCCCTTGTATATCTGGATTTGATTTGGTAGACTCAAAAACAAACTTGATACCAGTTATTAGAGTTCATCTGATCATGATCAATGATATAAGCTACTTATTGTCGTGACAGGTTTGAGCTCAGAGATTTGGTGTTTTTCTTATTTTCTTCTCCATATATAGTAATATTTTGGTGTTCATATGATCATTCATATGGTGTGATTTTTTCTCTTTTATTGGATTTTTCAATTTCTGTTGCCCGAACAAGTGCAGGAGGCAAATTAATTCAAGAAATGTATGAGCATACATCATCCTTTGATCCCAACACAATGGCAGATGGCACTGTTTCCCTAAAAGACGGCCTTCCCGATTCCCCGGTCATGGCTGCCGGCAACCTCACAAGCAGTAACAATGGCTTGGACGAAAATCTCAAGCTCACAGTGGAGGAGCTCTCCTATCACCAGCACCAGAATCATCCACCGCCGCTGCACCCAGAAGACGTCTCGGCATTTGCTAACGGCGTCGCCGCCGCATCATTGAACCTCTCGCACCCTCAACATTTTGTTCTGAACGTAGAAAACTCGTACAACAATGAGAATTTGGTTCACCAAGTCATTGATGTCCTCAATTACGATCAATCAACTTGGGACCCTAAAGTTCAAGAGTTGCAGGGCGTGGGTTGTTCAAATCACCACCATGAACAACAGCAACCCCAACAATTTCATCAAATTGAGACCCAAAGCTACAATTCTTCTTCCATTCTCGACCCTCCTCCTTACCCTTCTTCTAATCTCCTTGACCTCCTCCATTACAACCCAGCCCAGAAGATACCCATGGGATTTCTCGGCGACATTCCGATAGGATCAGATAGCACAAGCGCGTGCTCTGTCTTGTATGATCCTCTGCTTCATTTGAATCTGCCTCCACAACCTCTGGCGCTAAGAGAGCTGTTTCAGTCTCTTCCTCGAGGCTATAGCTTGCCAACTAGTTCAAGAAATGGTTCTCTATTCGGTGGAGGGGATGAGATAGAGGGGAATGGGATTGTATATCAGGATAGAGATGGAAGCCAGCTTGACAATGGAGTTCTGGAATTTGACAGAGGAACTGCTCGTGTGGGCAAAGAAGGACAAGGAAAAGGCACCAAGCATTTTGCCACTGAGAAACAAAGAAGAGAGCAAC
Source organism: Leucaena leucocephala (assembly GCA_037074615.1). Classification (NCBI taxonomy): domain Eukaryota; kingdom Viridiplantae; phylum Streptophyta; class Magnoliopsida; order Fabales; family Fabaceae; genus Leucaena; species Leucaena leucocephala. The sequence continues at coordinate 15,019,660 of CM073550.1, forward strand.
TTAATGGCAAATACAATGTCTTGAGGAGTCTGATACCAAGCCCCACCAAGGTCTCTCTCTCTCTCTCTCTATATATATATATATAAATATTACATTCATATATGCAGCATCCACTTAATTCCTTAATTGACATATAGCTTTTTGCTCATGAATCAATCTTGGGTTGGGATCGGTTCTGGTGTCATTTATCTTCTGATGTTCAGGTGGATTGAACATTGTGTATGATTCTGGTGTTACTGTTCCTTCTTCTTCTTCTTTCTTTTTTTTTTTTTGGTTTTATTCAGACGGATAGAGCATCTGTGGTTGGAGACGCCATTAACTATATTAAAGAGCTGATGAGAACAGTGAATGAGCTGAAATTGTTGGTGGAGAAGAAAAGATTTGGAATGGACAGGTGCAAGAGGCACAAACCTGAAGATGATGCTGGAGAGAGCTGTAACAGGAAACCCTATGGTGATCATCCAGAAGGATGCATAAGGACCTCATGGCTACAGAGGAAATCCAAAGACACCGAAGTTGATGTCCGGATCATCGACGATGAAGTCACAATCAAACTCGTTCAGAGGAAGAAGATCAGCTGCTTGCTGTTTGTCTCCAGAGTTCTGGATGAACTCCAGCTGGATCTTCACCATGTTGCAGGTGGACATGTTGGTGAATATTGCAGTTTCTTGTTCAACAGCAAGGTAATCTATTTGGGCAATTATAGACTAATTCTTCTAGCTTGAACAAAGGGTTAAACTAATTTGCTTGTATATTTTGTCTCCATTTTTTTAATTGTTTTGATCAAGAAAGTAACATGATGTATCTGATAGTATATTCAAATTTGACTTGTTGATTTCAATGATGCAGATATGTGAAGGTTCTTCAGTGTATGCAAGCGCCATAGCCAACAAGGTGATTGAGGTTTTGGACAGGCAGTATGCAGCAGCTGTTCCACACACTACCAGTAGCTATTAAATCTGAAAATGAAACACACCAAGATCAAGCACAGATCTTTATAAAATTATGATTTCTTATATATATGTATGGGATTATGACAGATTATAATAATAGTTCATGGGAAGATGATTGATATCCGTGAATAGTAGAAAATTTGCAAGTTTGAACTCTTTCTGAAATTCTCTTGGAACTACTGATGGAATTATTAATTAGTTGGGTTTTTGGTTATTGCTAATCAGCTTAATTAAATTAATGATTTTTTGTTAGAATGTTATGCTCATGTCTAAGCCAATATATATTTGATGGAATTATTAGTATGGTTTTTGGCTATTGCTAATGAAGCCTATCTGCTGCTGTGTGAGCAACGAAGGAACTGCCATTTATTATCCAAATGAAACAAAGAAGTGAACATCAATGAGGAATATTCTCTAGAATGATCGCCATTGAAATTGAAATGAAAGATAATTATATGAGGAAAACTTTTAAGTCTCTTGGTACTATTTAAATTTATATAAATTAAATTTATTACACTTTAAATCTCTTGTTACTATTTAATTACTTGATAATTTTATAAAAAAATTTAATAATAAATTATTTTTCACATGACCTCTGAATAATTCTCCCACTTAATTAATCTATAGTTCCATACCTATTCCCCAAAAAGCAAATTAAAGCAAGAGGTTAGGTAAGAGTTTTTTTTTTTTTAAAAAAACAAGTGAATGTAATTCAGTCTAGTGGTCTAATCTAAAAGATAAATTGAAGTTGTATTCAGTAATATGAAGGTAAAAAACAATAAATAGAAAAAGCCCCACCCATATTTTTGCATTGTTTCAAGTTTAGCGAAAAAAGAAGAGCTATATTAAGCCCTTGAAAACCAATTTAAACATAAAATTTTGTTGCTTATTTTAATTAGAAAGGCATGTGTTAAAGGCATGATGTTACATTCTAGAACTTTCCATTTATATAAAAAATTTCTTACTACTAAATTATTGAATATTTATTTATTTAAAATAAATGAGCTATGTTGATAAAGAGTAAAAAAGGGCTGTAGTGGGGGCAAAGGATATTTATAAGTAATAAATTAATAACATTTTCATTAGAAAAATATGTATTGATATTAGTGAAAGTTATTTTAGTTGCTTAAATACAATATATCTAGTTTTTATATATATGAATGTAGATAGCGTATTTATAAGAGTTATTTTAATTGAATTTGTTAATACTTAAAATTGAAATAGTTAAATATTATGTATAAAAAATAATATTGTCATTGAACTTGAATATCTTTATTTATTATTTTTTTGTAGATATGGGGAATGATAGGTGCTGCCGCTTAGACAAATTGTTTTTTTTTTTCTTTTGGTACAAGATGGACGAATTGTTAATTAGACTGACCAACCGATTAATAGAAAAAAATGAAGCTAATTAAGAAAAGACCATTGATAAGTAAATTATTTTCTTTATGTTACTTATAAAAGTTAATTAATTTTGTTTGATAGATTTAAAAAATTAAATAAATAAATAATTATTATTAGATATAATTTTTTAAGATAAATTTATATTATATATTTTTTAATTTATTTAAATTAATTATAATTAATTAATTTAGTTATTTATATATTGCATGTAATTAAAAAAGAAAAGAATATTTTTTCCGATAAGTTCAGCAAAGGAGGAGGCGGTGAGAAAGAAAGCAAAAGAAGATAAATCCAAAGAAAAAAAAAATATAATAAAGCAAACCCAGTGGAAGAAAAATAGTGATGTGGACTTGGGAGTGTCAAGCATTAATGGAATTTTCTGGATGATAAATGTGGCACAATGCTGGATATTATTTTCTGTGTCTCTTCCCATTTACACACAGATATATCATTAGGTAACAAACTCATTTGGTTACCGTCTATGTTCTATCACCGGATAAGTAAACAGAGAGAGGGTGAGGATGGAAGCAGCGACGACGACGACGACTATACCGGAAGCCACAGTCAAAGTGTCATCGATTTTCATATACCCAATCAAGTCTTGCCGTGGGATTTCAGTTCCTCAAGCACCCCTCACCCCTACTGGTAACAGAACTCAGAAATGCCCATCCTCTCTCTCTCTCCCCCTCTCTCTCTATTTTTGGTGTTGAATGCTTCACGTTTTATACTATACTTTCAGCTTTGTTTTGCGGTAAACTACAAATTCTTCCGCCAAATTCATGATTTTTTTTGTTATCGCTTTTATTAGTTTCTTGGACCGTCATAATGGCATAGTTGGTGTTCATTTTCTTTTTTCACTCACCTGAAGGATAATTTAAGAAATGCCTGAAGATGCAGATGTATAGCCATGGCTTTAGAAATCTCAATAAATATTTTATATTCTAGACCATATTTTCTCAAGTAATCTGCAATATTAAGGGCCAACGTTTTATACCTCGTTCTTTTTTGTTAGTCGGTTTTCATTTGGTCATTAAAGAAACCATCCCTGGATGTACAAATGAATTCCATTTAGCTCCTCGATGCAAGGATTCTTGAATATGGCCAGTTGCGCCAAGGTGGATGTCAATATCTTGCATCCAAAATTGGAAAGTTAAAATCTCTGTATATAACGAGGCAGAAACCAAGTCTTGCTGGTTCTGTTTGCTTATATAAATATAAAAGCTTTGGTTCAAGAGGTGGGAAAAGGTCAAATTATTTTCGTCACACTGATCATTCTGTGAATTGCTTCTCATAGCCCTGAACACAGGTAAAAGGACTATTTTCTCCTTTCTACCTTTATGCCGTTGGTGATCATGGTGATATGCTAGCTGTTCCTGAACAGCTATTTCCTTTTCTAGCTACAGATACTGTCAGCAGTTTTTTGTCCTTTCTCTCGTTTTTTTTTTTTTTGTGCTTTCCTTTTTCTGTTTTGTAGCTCGTTGAATTATTTTCCCTCCTTTTTGGGTGCTCAGTGCTTCAGGCCTCATTGCCACCTTCACCAACTTTATTTGTGTAATTCTCTTTCATTTGAATAAAATCAGATTTCAGAGCATGAAGCCTCTGAGTTCTACACATTTTCTTAATACTATTGAGATGCCTGCATACGAGTTCCTTTCTTAAAAATACATTGACGTGATGGTGCTGATGTACTCTCTACTGATTTGTAGCGTTAACATATGATCTTTCAATTTCTTTATTTGATGATTTATCAGAAGTATTCATAAGCTTATCAAGTATATTAAGTTAAATACCATTAAATACATTGCATGAGAAGCAAACAGAAGTTATCATGTGCTTGACATAATGAATTCAATCCTTTTACTTTGTTAATCTAATTGAAAGGATTTCGATGGGATCGACAATGGTTGGTGGTGAACTCAAAGGGGAGGGCATGCACTCAAAGAGTTGAACCAAAGCTTGCTTTAGTGACGGTAGAACTGCCAAGTGAGGCATTTCATGAAGGATGGGAACCTACAAAGAACTCATATATGGGTAAATTTTTGCACTGTCTTCATGCTTCATGACATGTTAACTTTTTTTAAAATTGCATTTATGTTCCATATATGTAAGATCTTTTCTTAATTACATAACTGGCACCAATCAATGAATGCTGCAACCTATAATAACCAGGAAGCTTCTTCTCTCTCCCCCCCCCCCCCCCCCAAATTTTCATTTGACTAATGCTTCCTGGCAAAGAATTGCCAGTGTTATATGGCTAGTGTTCTTTTGCTTGAGTGTGCAATTTAAGTTCACCTTTTGTGAACATAAGTACCACTCTCTATCTCTTTGTGTCACAGTGTTAAAAGCACCTGGTATGGAAGCTCTCAAGATTTGTCTGAGTAGGCCACATGGAGTAGCAGATGGTGTCTCAATATGGGAATGGTCTGGCTCTGCATTGGATGAGGGAGATGAAGCATCAAAATGGTTCTCAGATTACATAGGAAACCCCAGTCGACTGGTCCGCTTCAATACTGGTGGGCCTTTAAACATGCAAAATAATGAATCGGATATTGAAAACACTGATGCAAATGGTCGATTATAAGGAGGACAAGGGTGTATAATGTATTTCCTTCTATTTAATATTAAAAGCCTTAGTGATTATCGTGAACATTTTGTTTGTGTTGTTGCCAAATGCAGAGTCACAAGCTAGACCTGTGGATCCTGATTATGCCAATGGGCACAATATCATGTTTTCTGATTGCTTCCCATTCTTGTTGTCATCTCAGGTTAGTCAAATTGAGAAAGTGACATCAGAGGCCATCTTTTTCCCCTTTTTCAAATTATGATCTTTGTTCCATATTTACCATTTTCGATAGAGCACAATGGCGTTGTATGATCCATGTAGCCGACCCCATTTAATGGGATAAGGCTTGTTGTTGTTGTTGTTGTTCTATATTTACCATTAATCCATTCCAGGAGTCACTGGATGCACTCAACAAACTTCTTAAGGAGCCCATACCTTTTAATCGATTTAGGCCCAAGTATTCCTCCATTCTGGAACCTTGGTTATCTCCTTCAATTATAAAATTTCTCTTTTTTATATATTTAAATGGACTTCTAAGACTGATTATTTATACTTGACTATATCATGATGCAGTATCGTTGTTGAAGGCTGTGAACCATTTTCTGAGGACATATGGACAGAGATCAAGATAGGCAAATTTTCATTTCAGGGGGTGAAGCTGAGCTACCGTTGCAAGGTGAAGGACTGTTATTTTCTATTAAACATATAGTCAAATATGATTCATGAGAACATATATCACGTGATTTCTGCTATCCAGTTTAGCTTCCGTTATATTTTGTGATTTATAGTGTTGGAGATCATGGGTTTTTTGTTATAATCTTATTTCTATTGTTAATTTGTTAGGTAACTTCATCCTTGTTAGCTTCGTATTTCATAGATTTGGCAGTAATGGCTGATTTTTGTTTGTGATGTTTAGGTACCTTCGATCGATCAAGAGACTGGGATTGCAGGAAATGAACCAACCGAGACTCTGAAGAGTTATAGGTCAGATAAAGTCTTAAGGCCAAATGGAAAACAGCAGAATAGGGTGAGAAATGAAGTCTTTGAGCTTTGAATGAATTAACGTTTGGCTGAATGGATCAAATAACATGTGTGAACTGTTCATGTTGCAGGTCTACTTTGGGCAAAATATGGTGTGGAAAGATTATTATGTAGCAGGAAATGAGAAAATACTTAAAGTGGGAGATCCTGTTTTTGTCCTCCAAAAGGTCTCATCTGCTGATGAAGCAGCTGCTTGAACCATGTAGACTTGTCGAAGATCTTTCTAAATTCCACTGAATAAGCCAATGGCTTTGTGGTTTAATTGCATGTAAGCTTCCTCATAAATAGGAGGACGTTTGTAATTTTAAACCATTAGTATGTCACTTTAAATAAAAAAAATACTCAAAATAATGATAGAGAGAGAGAGATGGAGTCCTCTTTCATCACTTATGAAATGTTCTATATGTGATCTGTTCCAATGATTCATAATTCCTAGAAGCTTGTGTTCTTAGATTGATCCATCATTGGTAGGGGCATGTGGTTAGTGATGTTTGAGAAGAAATTGATCTTTATTTGAAATGATAAACCGCTGATGGCCAGAGGAATTTAGATATAAAGGGATTTTTCATTTTACTCAACTTTCAAATGTAAATTTGAAGTTTTCATATTTTTTTTTAATTTTTCAAGCTATTTTTTAAAAAGTATTATGATTAGAAAATAATTTTTGTTTCTTTTAAAATAAAAATAAAATTTTGATTATTTGGATATAACAATTGAATGAAGTGAAACATTTTTCACATTCTTATTCGTAGAGGCTCTTAATTTTGTTCAAAATTTTGCAAAAATTAAAGCTGACATTTCATTTGTTGATTTTTTTTTTCAAGAATACTCTTATATCTAGATTTTTCACATTTCTTCACAATCACATGGCACAATCTAAACACAGGATATCGATCTTGAACTGCTTAGCCGTAAGATTAGTCAAGAAGTTCCCATAGTGTAACAATCAATTTGCTGAGTTGAGTGTCATCTGATGTGTCAAGTTACACAATAAGCATATTATGTTTGGTACATGAGAAAACAGATCAATGAACTGTATAACTCTCACTATTAGATTACATCTAATAGCTTTCCAATAGGTATATCTAAAATTTACAAGATCCTCACAAATAGATTTCCTGGATTTGGCTCTGTTATAGGATGAACTGATTTTCCAAGTACATAATTATATTCGAGGAACTGTTAGACCTTATATATAGGTACTTCTCTCAATAAGGATTCATATTATGAGAGATGGAATAGTTCCTTCTCCTAGACCCAATCCTATTGGTTCCAAAATACCCCCTTTGTTCTCTTATTCTTGTGCTTCATTAAAATGGGAGGATGCAGATTCTACATGAACCTAGCAGCTGTTTCAGTTGAAGAGACATTAGAAACGCTACTAGGGTCTCGAATTTCAATCGAATAATCCTTCCAGGACCATAATCTTCTTGAAATCGACCTGAAGAATCAGTACACGTTAGTTGAAAGTACAAAACTAAACCGCAGTGTAAAAGTCTTCGTTATTCAACCTTCCAACAAAAGCTCAACATATTAACTTTTTTACCATCTTAGTACTCCGTTGCCTACTTCGAAACAAGAAAAAATAATAATAATTCACAGCTGGGCTCTTGAATAATTGCAGATCAGACTATCACAGAAGGCATCTTCAAGCAAGGGAAATACATTAACCAAATCTTACACGCATGTACAGAAAATTATAGAGCTAGAAAACATATCAGTATCACAGATAAACCAGAAATGAGGACTGTCAATTGTTCGTGCTCCATAATACTCTGCATTTTTACTGAAGTGTGCGCTCCATAATTCACTCTCATCATATAAGCAAGTCAATATTTGATACCTGAGAGTCCATTCATTATTTCTGAAGAATCGCCATCAGGTACTAGCCTTTGCAAGTGCCGAATGGGCACGAGTTTATCTGACTAAAGGCTATTATTTTCAAGCTGTTTCCAACGTGAGAGTCAACCAATAGGTGCATATTAATAGCAAAATTTGTTAGCGCAAATCACATGATACTTACAAGTGTTACTGAGGAGCACAGTGACAGACAATAAGTAGAAAACAAAAAATAAGAGCTCTTAACATTGCAATGAAAGTGAAACCTCACTGCTGGGAAAGAAAACTTTACTATCCTGACTTTGTTGAAGTTCTCAGAAATTGATGACTAACAAACCACTCCAAACATGGATGCAGCTTCATCCAGTACCAAAATATCCTTTATTAGATCTAAAATTCCATAACATTCTTGCTTGAAGTAGTAACTAATAATTTTAAAATATATATGGGCGAAAGAGTTGAACAAGAGAAGCAAATAAATCCATAGTAGAGTCTCAAACATTGAAAGGTATTAATTCTTTGAGAACTAGTTGAGAACATTCATATAAAAATTGATTTAAAATTAGGATTTTCAATTTCCTTTGAACTTTTTTCTACATCTGCTGTGGTTTGAATTGACTAATACAAGATTTTTTTTTTTTTTCAGGCAACTGCAGTTTACCAGGTCGGGCAGTTGGAATGGTCCAAGTGGTACAATTCTCGACATTTGCAACCTTCTAGGTTCACACTTATATCTCCAAATAAACAAGATGAGATTTGTGAAGAAAGAACAATGAAAATTCTATCTCTATTGTCTATCTCCCTTTGAGAAGTTTGAGAACTCACAGAATGATTACCTTGACAAATTACTGTACTTGGAATCTGTAGGCTTCAAGAGAGTTGGAAACAAAGGCTTTCAAAAAATCAGCAATACAGCCTGCTCCAACATTCGTTAATAGCTTTCCGAGTGTTCTTAGGTTTGCAGAGCTCTCGAACAACTCTGGCCCAAGTAGAACCCTTTGGAACCAAATACTTACGCAGCATCAATGCTATAATTTTGGAAGCACCTTCCATTCTATGTCGCCTAACTAACCTGACTACAAGCTCATCTAGAAACTCTCTCCCATCTTGAGGTGGATTTACTTTCTCTCTCAGAGTTCTCAAGAAAATATTGCATGTAATTGAGTCAGGGTCACAACCCCGGTCTAGCATAATATTTAAAAGATCAATAGCACGGGAGATGCTATTCTGCATGCACAAAGCATCCAAAAGAATGTTATATGTAATCACATCTGGTTGTGATTCAGATTCTTGACAAAGCATCCGCTGGAAAAGTTTCATGCCTTGTTCTACCAAGTGAGCTTTGCAAAAACCATGAATCATTGAACTGTAAGCCACAACATCTAATTTAATTCCTCTACTCAGTGCCTGCTTCCACACCATTAAAGCCTCCATAAGCTTCCCCTGCTTGCACAAGCCATCAACTAGTATGCTGTAACAGACCTTATTATGATTACAACTATTATCTTCCATCTCTTTCCACACAAGAATAGCTTTATGACTCTCACCTTTTTCAAAGTAACCCTTCATTAGGGAGCTATAAGTAAAAGAATTGGGTGCATGTCCTTTACTCTTCATCTCAAATAAAACTTCCCTTGCATCATCCGGCTTCCCTTCTCGGCAAAGACCATCTATTAAAGCACTAAACACAACAGTATTTGGTCGACATCCTTTTTCTTCCATTTCTCTCCACAGTTGCATCGCAAGCTCGGATTTTCCCTCCTTGAACAGTCCACTAATAAGGGATGAGTAAATATGCTCATTCCCAACATGACCTCTTTCTTGCATTGAGGATAATACATGAACCCCATCAACAGACCTGCCTTGCTTAACAAACCCATTAATGAGTGTTCCATAAGTAATATCATTAGGCACACATTTATTTGATACCATTTGAACCATTAGACTAACTGCCTTGTTCAACTTACCTTTGAGACACAATCCATGGACAAGCACATTATACGTGGCCTCATTTGGGACGCAGCCTTTAAGACACATGTTATCAACAAGCTTGGCTGCACGTACTAAGTCACCCTTCTTGCACAATGCATTGATCAACACATTAAATGTGATGGAGTTTGGGAAACAACCTTCAATTTGCATCTCATCCAGTAGAGAAATGGCATCATCAATTCTACTCTCCTTGCACAACCCATCCATTAGTGTGCAGTATGTATATGTATCAGGGGTGCAATTCTTGAGTGGCATTTCTCTGAACATTTCAATAGCCTTATAAACTGAACCCAGCTTACACAGGGCCTTGATAACCAAGTTGAAAGTGAGTACATTTGGATGTATATTCAGACTCTTGGTTGCAATTACATCAGAATAAAACTCCAAGGCACGAGTGAACATACCATCTTGAATAATGACATTAAGAACACAATTGAATGATTTTACAGTTTGCCTGCATCGAAATTCATTCCCCATTCTATGAAACAGGCCCAGCGCCTTTTCACATAAATGCGCTTTCCCATAAGCTTTGAACATAACAATGAAGTTCCTTTCGACAAAAACTCTCCTTTCGCGCTTCATTTGATCCAAGACCCTGTCCAGCGACCTAAAATCGCAGGACATCGCATATTTTTCAATGAGTGAATAGAAAGTCGAATCGCCCAACTTGTAAGCACCCGATTGGATACCTGACTTGAATATTTCCACCGGAACCGAAGGCTCAACTTCATCGTCTCCGCCATTATGAGGAGATAAGGAGCAACACGGAAGCGAAGGAATACGAGAATGGACACACAGGTTGAGACCTCTCAGCACTGAGTTTCTGAGAAGATTTGGGAGAAGGATTGAGCATTTGGGCATCGATCAAGAAGGGCTTGCTTGAGAAAATTGTTTGCTGAGCCCCCACGAAGCTTGAACTGTGGGGAAAAAAATCGAACTTTTTTCGCGGCGGCGGGTACCGCGAACTGTATCCTCGCGAGCAAGAAGATTACATGGCTTAAAGTGAAGTATCCCTACGATCGATTTTTTTTTTAATATTTATAATCTTCAAAAATATAAATATGAATAACATAATGAATTCTAGTTGCTTAGATTAAGGGAAATTTTTGAAAATTATAAACCTTTTTTGACAAAAAAAAATTAATAAACCCATTGGAAAAGGACAAAAGAAAAAATATCACTCCAAGAGATACTTTAATTATGCAGAAAAAATATCCCATTTATGTCTTTTTTTTTATGAAGTTCCCATTTCTTGTATCTACTTGATATGATTAGTCCCTTTATTTTGAAATATACTCAAAAGGATTATAAGTTAGGCTAAATGGTGTTAATTTTGATGAGGTTGACTTAACACCATTAAATTTATCAGATCAATAGAAAAAATATATGAGGACCTAAAAGAAAAATATAAAATTACTTGTTTAAAAATTTGGTGAATTTGGTCTAAATAGAAAACAGAAAAAATGAATCTAACTTCCTTAAATGACAAAAGTGAGAGGGAGAAGGAAATTAGAGAAGCATTAGGAAATTGGACCTTAAAAGGAGAAAAATGTCTGTGAGAATAAACTATGAACTAAAAATAAAACACGAATAAATTAAAGTATGGGGTGGTTGGAGATAATTTAGTAAGAAGGCCGCCTGGGTATATATTCTAAGAACAATGCATGGAAAGGAATCAGCAATTTAGCATAAAAATACTTATACGTGGAAGAATTAAGAAGTAATAGTATGGTTCAATGAAATAAATATATGTCTTACATAATTATGAGAACAGTTGAAAGGGAATTAAATAATAAATATAATATTATTTTCATTTTGAAAAAAAAAAAATTATAATTTTTAGAGAATGCGTACATAATATTAAGAGAGTTTTACATTCCACTTATCTACATTCTAATCCACTCATCATCTTCAGAGAGTTATCACGAAGCACTTGCACATTGGCTTCCATAGCGGAGCCTCCTTCTTCACAGAGAAACTACTGGAGAAGATGGAGCAAGCAAGATTTCTTACCGGAGCAATCCTTTCTGGAATCCTTCTTCGCACGTGTCTCTTGTCCACGCTCCACAGGTACAAGCTTAATGGCGGAAAAGACCTAATTTTGGTATTTCCCTCATAGGAGTCAACATTGCTAACCTCCGCAGCTTTATAGGACCGTTTGGATACTCAGCTTTAGTATCCCTGACACTCGGATTCTGAGGGATACGAGTCTCAGGAATGCGCCTGTTCTTCTCTTGAAAATGGATATGACCAGTTGCAAGCACTACAACAAAAGCCATAGAAACACAAGCGTGACCTTTAAAACTATGGAAATCTATTTGTCCGTACGTTAGCTATTATAGAAGGGAGCTCTGTGTTCAGATAGCAGCGGCAAGTTTGCGTGGGATGAAGACGCAGAGAGATGGAATGTTGTTCACTGAGCTTGAAGAGAAGTGCGGTGGATCTGGAATAATGAGACCCCAGAAGTAATAGCAGAAGCTAAAGAAGACAAGAAAGGAAGTTCTTTAGCAATTCTATCTCTCCTCTCGTTAATTTTCTTGTTCGTCTTTCTGCTTTACTTCAGTTTCTTCTTTTCTTTAATATTCATTTAAATCAAAATTCGCTCACATCCTCTCCCTTTCTTGATGTTCAGAGATGAACTACCAGGTTTCTGTTGCTGCTCAAAACGAAGGAAGGAGACGACTTGCTATTCCCTCAATTGGCCGGAACCTTAGAAGGATTAATTTCACGATCGCGTCGTCACCAAGAGAAATGTTGCATCCGAGAAGACAAAACACAGTGACATGAGTAGGAGAAATTCGTATGACATGTCGAGAAGGAGACACATTCGGCATCAATCTATGGTAGCTGGGATCGACGTAGTTTTTGAAACTCGAATAAGTTGGGACGGAGTTCCTTACACAGAGGCAGCAAACATAGTAGTTTTTGATCAATTCTCCCCTTCCCTTTGGGCAAGGCATGCTATATTAACTCGTAAAATAGTCTTTTTTAAGTGAAGGACGCCAGCATCTAAAATTATTTTAAAGAATATTTTAGGGTGATGGACATATTTTAACTAACACACTCTTATGGTCTTAACTTCAACAAAATTATAAAAGTTAGATATAATTAGAGTGAAATACGTATATTAACAATAAATTTAAGATGGAACTTCCCTCATAATTTACGGTAGATTTTATTCTATCTTAATAATTATGATATTTTCCGTAATATTTTCTCGTGAAAACTGATGGATTATTTATTAAAATTTATAAACTATACTTAGATTGAGTTTATCAACATTTTAAGAAATTTAAATTACAATCATACTTACATCTTTTACTTGTATTATTTTTTGTATGTGGGTTTAAATTAAATGAAGATATTAAAAAAAATAAAATATATGTTAGAATGAATTTAGATAACTTATATAACAAAATGGATGTGAATTTAATTTAAATTTTTCACTTGAATTAAGGCCCGAAGCTGGACTCATTTCACTTTCCAACCTTACTGGAAGGCAATGATAGAGCCAACAACCTTACGATTATTGTGCTCTTTTCTTGTACCGTTAAAAAATGGGATTCACATTGTATTATTACACATATTATTCCCTTTAACTATTTTAAGGAGATTAAAAAAATTATTAAGCTAATTATTTATCATTATTAGATAAAAAAATGCGTATCACTTTCTTTAATTGTAATGTTAGATGGAACATGGATGAAATATGGAAATTTGTATGATGATTGAATTAAAGAAAAAGGTTGGAAGCTGGGAATATATATATATATATATATATGGACAAATTTTTTTGAAAATTGGCGATACTAATGTTGAGTAAGGTAACATGTCAATTATCCTCATAAATAAACCTAGACACACATGAGTTATAATATATTTTCAAATGTCTCGACTGGAATTATAACAAAGTAGTAGTTCTCAAAAATAACAAGTTTCAAATAATCATATGTCTCACTCTTTTACTAACTGAATACACATACTAGGTAAAGGAGAGCCCAGCTGACAGAATCTAATGGATTCTACTGATGCTAGTTGTCTCTATTTAATAGAATAAAGATGGATGCCAAAAAAAAAACCGTAGAGGAAAGATAGACTTCACTCTATCTGTGAACTGTCTCGGGAGAAAGTGAGAAGTAAACATACAAAAATTGACAAGGACTAACAAAAGAAGCTACCTCTCTAATATATTATCCATAACCATAAATTAATTGCATATAATACACTCCGACAGAGATTGAAGGTACAAAGAATCAAGATAATTAAAGCAAAGCAGCCAAAAAAGACTATGCACAGTTATAATTTCTGACCACCCTCTCTGAATGCGCATGTCAAAAAAAAAACATCCAGTTTGGTAGCCATGCCCTCATTTTAATGTATTCCTTTTACCACAAATGAATGTGAGGTGTGGACAAAACTTTCCCACTTGGGATTGGGAAGTCATGAAAGAACCTGTATGCATGGCTATACCATAACAAAAACAAAAAATTAAATCAATGCTTCAAAACAAAACAAGATATCAGAGATTATGGTGCACCCAATGATAATGGACTTGAAAGAATAGTGATCTCTCTCCCATCTGAAGGGCTCAAGCGACTTGCCATGCAAATAATGTTCAATATCCAAAGCAGAGTATTGAAGGGATCAAAACCTGGCCAGCAACTTGAGACTTATATATGAGTTTCAACATGAAATTTCCCAAATCCATTCTTCTCTAGCCGTTTGCTTCCATTTGTAACACATGATTGCCATATTCTACACTAAACTAAGCTCAACTGTGCACAAAATGGCAGTTTCAAATGATACATCAACTTATTGATCATGGACCAGATAAAGAGAAAGGGAGGGGGGAAGGGGCTATACATAGAATATCCAGATAGAAACTCAGGAACTACCAACTCCAAAATCCAAGTGCCATAGCTAAAAACAGCAACTTTGCAGCAAAGACTACAATTACAACAAGTGAAGTAGCTTTACCAATTGAGGAGACAGATAGATTCCGGGCAATAAATAATGACACCAAAAATTCAGCTAAACCGATACAGAAACAGCAAAGGAAACAAATTAACAAGCATCTTATCCTTTTTCCTCAGCTCCTCTAACCACAAGCAAAGTAATAGCACGAAAGTCTTCTACTCTAGCCTCACTTGGAAAACACAAGTCCCTCCTATCCCTGTTTAATATCGCATTCGAAGTTGCTGCAACAACAGAAGATTCGATAAAATCATTCATATTTTGGCTATTGTCATTTTGCTCTTAATCAATGAAAGATTATATTCCAGAGTGAGAGAGCATATAATCAATAAAAGAGCTTCAAAATTAACAAAACACTAATCAAGAATCTTGTGGGGGCCCTGTCTTCCACAGCCTATAAAATGTGCTCAATTCAACAACTAGTGAATGAATGCTTAAGCACACCACAAAAACAGAAAAGCTATAATCCAACAATTAACTCGCAATTAGTTGAGTATTATGTACATTGAAGTCAGCCTAAACAGATAGAAATCCCATCTAGAAACAAGCTTATGGGCTAATCTAAACAATCACGAAGACAAGCCTATGTTGTAGTCTACAGCGGAAGACCCAGATGGTAATTTCTCGGCCTATGTCGAACTCATTGTAGTGCCAAAAACCTTCAAGCTCCCGTCTTGGTGCGCTGCGAATTAGACGTCCGTACTGAGTATCAGTTGTGCCTTAGGGTCATAGAACACCGTACTCCTCTCTTGCCATAAACGAATACTGGAAGACCGTTGAAAATCATGTCATCGTGTCTTAGATGATGCGGCTTCAGCTGAGGAAGGGATGTTTTCCTGTGAATGTTGATATGTTGTGTTTCTTTGGTTTGGACGTGACGCTTCTGGTAAAGGCGAGTCTGTAACTGGGTTGAATTCCTCCTCCGCCGTAAAGACCGTAGAATGAATGTCATAGCATGGCGCCTTCCAGCCTCACGTCGGGCGTTGAAGAAGGCAGCAATTGCATCTTCATAATTCATGTCTGAAGGCTGGAGTAAGAGTCAGAGTATTGGCCGCTGCAAGAGAAGGAAGGAAGAGAGCGAAGAGAATCTTGGAATTTTCTTGGAAGAAGGCGTAAATTGTAAGTGCTGCTTCATAATCCAGTCTCTCGTTTTCTTTAGTGAAAACTTAATCAAAAAGTAATTTATTAAATGTAAAATGTAAACTTTGATGAGTTCAAGCATCACTAAAATAAAATTCATCATTATCAATTTGAATTAAATTTTAAAACTTTTGCTGAATTTTATTAAAAAAAAAACCACAATAGACAAAGAGAAATAACTTTTACATCCTTATACGTAGAAATCCAAGTAAATTCAATTTCCATGTTTTATTTTTTATTTGAAAGTGAACATACAATAGTTAATTCTTACCTTGGGACTCGTTTCTCCACTTTATCCTTCATTTTATTTCTTCTTATTGTTTGGACATAGATAGCGATATGTATAAAACCCGTAGTTGGGTGAACTCACCTGTGCTTTGAAAAAAAATACTATCCAACCTAAAAAATATAAAGTCAAATAGATATCAGATTATAAAATACACCACTTAAATATTACATTAATATTATGATTATTAATAATTAAATAATTATTTTATAAATATAAATAATCAAATAAATAAATTATATCTTTTAAAATTTATAATTAGATTAATTTTTTTTAAAAAAAACTTTACTAACTATCATATTATTACATTACAAAATATAATAAAGAGATTGATACAAAATTACAATTACAAACTACTTAAATTTTAATTTTTTATATATATATAAAATATTTTAAAGACTTTAATTATTATCTTTTTATTATTTTATTCTTAATAAATTATAGATATTATTTAACTCTTAAAAATATATAAATATAGTATTATTTTAAAAATTTATAATTATATATTTTTATTTCTACAATATCAACAAAACATAATGGCGTATGAAAGTTCACCCATGCTCAGCTTACCAGGTAAAATTCGACGTCGGGCTTGGCACCAATCATGGGGCTAGCATGCCCATACACACCCCAAGCCATAGACTTGACTTCCTCTTAACATTAGTTTAGGTCTGTCAATAACATGCTTTTTCTGGTTCAACGTCTAGTCCAACTTACAAAAAAAAAAAGTCTTAGTCCAACTCTCAAAACATTGATCTATGAATATAAACCACTTTTTATCTGTTCTAAGGAAAAAAAAAAACCAAAGTGAAAATCAAAGCTGGGGTAATAAAAAATTGCACCAGTCCCAGAAGATACTTGCTACGTAATAGTTTTGGCGCAAATCCAGTTCACTTCCCTCTGAGGCAAAACCAATTCACAAAAGTGTTGTGATCCAAGTAAATTAGGAAGGCATGCACACTTCTCCATCAGACCCACCTGGTTCATGTACCAATTTTTGATCGACTTCATCGCTGATTTTTTTTTGTAAAACTTGCCAACCAATGATTGAGTGAGGTTCATCGGCTCTTCAGGAAGCCAATGGACTCTGTTTTTCAGCTACACACTGTAAGAATTTCTTCTTTCAAGATCTGTAATGTCAGGTGGATGAGTGGATCGGACAGAACAGAAGCACCATGTGAAGGGAAATGCTTTATCATATCAAACTATGCATAGATCTCCCATGGATCATAATGTACCAAGTGGGGACTCAAGGGCGTGATCATCCACCAACCAGAGGCCATAATCACGAAAACGATTTGTCTTCTTCTCAAAACCTACAATATAGTTGTTGTGAATTATAACATGCATTCCTTTAGTCTCCTTAACCCATGTCTTGTTCTTGAAATATAATCCGCCTGTGGGGAATGCAGACTGGGGCAGCAAGTACATGTCCACCTGCAGAGAGTTGCATTTGTAAAATCATGAAAAAGACAAAAATATCTTCACTTTAGATGCTTTTCAGTAAATCAATAGAATTTTTTGATGAGTAGGAAGGCTTGCTTATGATAGTATAATGTTCTAAAATGCAAATTGACAGTTCATTCACATAGAGGATTTTAGAGCCTATTATTGACAAGAATCACTGAAAACCCCCGCCTCCCAATAACACAATTTTACTCCTATGGCCATTCTTTGATGACCCAGTAGAAACAAAGGATTGATTTATCTTGAATTGGCATGGAAGATTAATTCCTATATTCTGCTTTTCAATGGAGAAAGGAAACTGCATATCATTTATTTATTTTTCATGTAACACAGAATAAGAGCCCTTATACCGAGTACAGCCCTTTAAATCCTATTATTAGAAACATAAATTCTTGTTGAAAAGTTCAAGTTTTCTTTTGAAAAATAAGCTTACTTAATACGAGTTCCTAGTATAAATAGTATAAAAACTAAAGGAAACTAAGCCAAATGGTACAAATGTTATAGACCTCTTTAGCAGCCTTCATCAACGCCCAGTTAAAAGCAGGCTGATCATTAGATTTCTTGGTCTTAGACCATGGCTGAAACTGAAGTTCTTCAATCCACTTTTTCATGATTAGCTTAGCTCCATCAGTAGTGCGCAGGAAAATCATGCAACTACATATGTAAGGGCGCCCCTTTTTCCCTGGTGGTGGTAAATCATGAGAGTGGTTTAATGGTTTGATCTGGTCACAAAAAAGAAATAAAAGAAATCAATAAAATAAGAATACAGAATCACATTGCATGGACTTCAAAAGGAGGAAAGCCACACTAGAACATCATTCATTAGAATCATATGAATGCACTTTAGGGAACACCAGAATGTCTCAAGTATGTATCCATATATGATACCCAGGTTTCTGAAATTATTTGAATATATGTTTAGGGAAAACCAGCATGTCCCAGGTATGCATCCACCGGATATGATACCCAATCTTTGAAGGTATTTGAATATATATGTCATCATCTATTCTAATCTCTGACAGGAATCAAAATCCTAAAGGATCAAATAAGGAGGAATTCTATAACTACTGAACTGCTACATGACTTCAAGTAATGCCATGGTACTTAGGGTTTATTATCAGCCAAGCTTTAGTTTACGGTTAGAGAGAGAGAGAGGAGTTAATCAGAATACATACTGCCAATCAATATAATTAGAATTCTAATTTTTTCAAAAATTATCTGCATTAAGGTCCTTCACTGAAGATCTAGTGAAAATAACGTATATTTTGAGTCATCATCCTACATTAAACTGTACTTCCTTTCATTTATCAAGTAACAATATTTTGAGGTAATACAACAGGTAATCCCCTTTTATCATACAATCCCACTCCAGGAGCCAAATGTAGCTCTGAATGGTTCGATATATATATAATAATTGACATGAAGCAAAAATGTACCAAAATTCTATTCACACACTTACTGTAGTCATATCATCTGTAAAATATACATCATGATTCCCTTCCAAATAAGGAAATGGATCAGCCAGCCAAACCATATCAACATCATTGTACATGACGTTGTATCCAAGCTCCAAAATCTGCAGTAGATGGCGCGGTCTCCTGGCTGTAAAGTTGAAGAAGCCCTAGACAAAAAATAAATAAACGATTATCAGAATCAGAACTGTGTATGGTCAAGAAATGGATCCAATTAATCATTGCAGATGCAACCAAGTAACAACAGATATCTTCTTATATTGCTAAGAGACAGATAGCCAAAAGTTATCTAGTCGAGAATCTGATGAACAGTCTCCGTTACCAAAGGAACAACATTCAATTTATAAGGGAGGATGGATAATGCTAACATAAAATCAAAGCAGTTCTTCCATCCACAATGTGTCAATGACAACCACAAAAAAGGAGATGCCAAACATGTACAATTAATTCAGGATAGGTATACATTCTTACAAATCAGCGAAGCCAGGCAAAATAGCTTAGCAAATCAGCAATTCTGCGTCTTAATATGTACGCAATTAAAATGGAAGCTAAAACTAGTTTATTACTTCGAATATGCCAAGTAAAAGAACAATAAATTAAATTCACCAAATCATCCGCTTTTGAGTCACAACTAAACTCTACAAAAATCAATATCAAATATCATATGCTTATTATTAAAAAATGTAGAACACTAGAATCAATAAAATAACACTACACTAAAAATTTTATACTCGCATTTTTAGAACTAATTGGCTCTAGTCTCTGAATTGAAAAATCAGAGAACACATAAGCTCATCTTAAAAATAATAAACTCCAGAACTTTAGTCCTTTCCACTAACTAGAAGAAAGAACTATCTTGCAAGCACCAGTAATTTCCGAGACCAAAGTTAAGTTTAGTGTGATCATAATCGAATCAGGTTGTGCATACCTGAGAACCAAACTTATGGGCGGCTTCACCATCAAGCACAGGTGGGATAAGTACAGCATGGCCAGGCCAACGCTCATTGACCTTATAGAGCGTCGCATAGTCCTCCGCAATCACGAGCACCATATCTTGACGCTTTTGCCTTGTGATGCTTATCAACCAGTTATTAAGAAAAGCCAAGTAGGGTTGGCTCACAATACAAACTATCACAGTCCCATTCTTGGCTACAAAAGGCAGCGCTTGTGCCAATGTGTAGTGCCGCCACTTGGAGATCGCTGGTTCGGAAGCTGAGAAGATGCCTTGGGGAATGTCCACCCAGGGCGAGAAGACGCCGAACACCACGACGAGAGACAAGAGGACGAGAAGCACAATGGGACTGAAAATGGAAATCCGTTTCTGAGAATTCGTCGAGGATGGGGTAGAAAAAGGGAATCGATTGGGGAAAGGATTGTTAATACTTGTTCTTTGATGAAGTAAGGATGACATCGCTGAGATTTTGTTGGGAAAATTGGAGAAATGGAAACGAAAAACTAGATT
This sequence comes from Leucaena leucocephala, assembly GCA_037074615.1. Lineage (NCBI taxonomy): Eukaryota > Viridiplantae > Streptophyta > Magnoliopsida > Fabales > Fabaceae > Leucaena > Leucaena leucocephala. The sequence continues at coordinate 15,040,253 of CM073550.1, forward strand.
GCAATGTACAAAAGAAGAAGAAATTGCAAAACTTTGATTAAGGCTTTGGTTGGTTAAGCGAAGGGAAGTGGAGATTAAGTTAATTTAAAGGAGGGTAGAGAAAGTGAAAAAGATTAATAAATAATATTTTTTGTTTGGTTTAGGAGAAAAAAGGAGGTGAGATGGGTTAATTAAAAATTGATAAAAATATTCTTATTTCTTTCTTTAAATTTATTATTTTTTAATTTATAAATCTCAAAATTTTTATTTTATTTTTATATATAATAAAAATAAAAAATATATTAAAATTTTAACATTATTTTTATTATTTTTATAATTATTATATATTTTAAAATAATATATAAATAATTTATTATATTTATTAAATTTTATTATAATTATTATACAATTAAAGAAAAAATGATGTATGAGAAAAATGGAAAAAAAGTTTAAGGGTATAGTTGGAATATTAAAAAATATTTGCGAGTAATTTAATCTAAAAGGGATAAAAAATTTCTCTCCCCTCCAAAAACTCCCATTTTTAGAGAAAAACTAAGGGAGGGGAGAAGAGCACATAAGGACAAAAAATCTCCCCTCCCCTCCTTCTATTTTTTCCAACCAAATCACCTTTCCTCTTCCCTCCCCTCTAAAATCTCCTAAAACAAACCCTAAAATGAAGTAACTTTGACGTGCAATAGTGAAGCGGGTAGATTAGATTTCAGATCTAAACAAGGAAACTAGAGTGGTTCTCACGGACGAGCTATGGATTCTACGAGTACCGTGTAAAGATACGAGTAGTTCTTTTCATTTAATAAATAAATCATGCCTAAATCGGTAATTCAATTAATAAAAATTAAATTTATATATGTTTTTATATATAAAACTATTAAATAAGAATAAAAAATAATTATCGAGCATTTTAACCGGTTTTTATCGTTTATGACCTTCTTTATGTTAATTTTATCAATATACACAATTTTATAATAAAAATTTTAATTTTAATTTATAACGTACTCTAAACTCAACTTCGGCCATTGAGTTCTTTTTATAAATAAAAATTTAATTCAATTTTTTATTAAGACTAGAGTATAATTTTAAGGCTCAAATAATATTTATAAAAATTTATGAGATTATCTATCAAAAGAGCACTTACAACAGCAACAAAAATTAAATTTAAGTTATTATAAAATATAAATATATATTTTTATTATTTATATCAATTTTTATTATCAGTTAAATTGTTTTAATTAGCCTTATTTTATTTTTGTCTCAAGCCCAAATGCATATAATATATTTTTTATTTTCTTTATTTACAAATTCATATAATATTTCTTCTTTTAGTGCATAAGTGGATAGATTTTTTTTTTACAAAAACTTTTAAAAAAAATTAAGCTCACTTATATTTTAAGAATATGATTAAGACTTGATTCTTTCTAAATGATACCAATAAATGAACATATTGTTTTTGTTACATGAATATTTAGAAATGGGTTAGGCTCACTTACAATTTAAAAATAAGGTAAAATATCCCTTTTTTTTAGATAATACTAATTTCTAGTAGGATGAGTTATCTATTATTATAAAATAAATTTAAATATTTAAAAATTAAAATATCTCTTTAAATATTATAATTAAAATTATAATAAAATAGTATTTTTTTTAAACTTAATCCATAGATAAAATGGACAGATTTTCTTAGAGCGAAAAAAAAGAGAGGGATTCTCAGTGAACAAATTTGCAAAGCCACAACATAACATGGGCCAGGTCCAATACATTGAGCTGATTGATGGGCAAGGGAAAAGGTACATGTTTTCTGTACAAAGGGAAATGTACATTAAATTAGGGTATATATAGATAAAGTTATATAAGGCAGGCATTTTATTTGGTATCCTACTCCAAAAATATATAGATTATATTTTATAATCTAATATCTAACTCTACTCAATAAAAGCCTTAATTATTTTAGGTTAGATATGGGCAGACTAGGTATAGACGGATTGAGTATGCTCAAGTCGTGATACTATACTCATATTGTGAAAAAAAAATTATAATTATAAACTTATAAAATAATAATATATTCATATATCTTTAAGAATTAAATAATATACATAATTTATTAAGAATAAGGTAACAAAAATATATTAATTAAAATTTTAAAATTAATAACATATAAAAAAAGTATTAAAATTTAAATAGTTTGCAATTTAAAAAAAATAAAGAAAGAAATCAATTTAGTTACAAATTTTAAAAGATGCAATTATCTACTTAACAATTTATATTTATAAAATTACCTTTTAATTATCAGTATACATCATATTTGTTCTATAAATTTTGATATATAAAAAAATAATCAAATGGGTAGGGTAGCAACCCATGCCCGATACCCAGCCCTACTCGAAATTATCCATTTTATATTTGGACACTTTTTATCGGGCTGGATAGGGCATTTTTTGTGCAGGCTTGAGTGGGTTTTGCGAGCTCTGGATTTCTTGTATATCCCTACATTAAACCAACAAACATTAATTATGCTAATGAGAATTAACACAAATAATAAAGAATGAACTCATATTTTATAAGGATACAAATTTGATTTTTGCTGTTATTGTGAGAGCTACTTTAGTAAGCGATATCGTAAGTCCCCTATAAATACTCTATGAGCCCTAAAACTGTGTATTGGCTTTAGTAGGGAATCGATACTGAACCTACTTAAACTTTTATTTATAAAAGAAACAACAAACAAATAATAATTACTAAGAGAGGTTAAATCTAACGAAAGAGACTAGTCTCACAACTTGGTGAATCCAAGTTTAAATTTCTACTATAAGAGGTGCTCATATTTAGTACCTCAAATAGAATTATCTCCAATAAGATAATACATATACTTAACAAAAAAATAAACGTTAATCAAGTTGATAAGGAGTCAAACTCATAATCCATAAGATTGTGGGTTCAAATCCCACTATTAATATAAGAATTTTATTAATAGGAGATCTATAAATATTTTTATAATTTTTTTTAAATTTATAAGCATATTCGGGTCTTGGTGAGGTCCCATGACCAAACTCATATAAACTTTATTTATACCAAAAAGACACTTTATGTCAAGTTTTCCATATCGTCTGATTTTATTCTTCTTCTTCTTCTTCGTGTATATTTGGGAAGAGCCCAAACCTAAGTTTTAAATTTAAGTTTGGATAAAACTTAGGTTTTGAGAAATTTTGAAACAAATAGCTATATTTATTTAAACGAGTTTTTGAATTAAACTATAGTTTAAAACCAAGGTTTTAGATAAGCTGGTCATGGTAGCATATGGAATAGTAAAAGAGCTTATGAACTAACTAACTTTTTCTTATACCCTCTCTCATACTGTTTCTTATATCATATATTCTTTTTTTTCGTACACACTCTCTCCTCTCACTTCTCATATATTATCTCTCATTATTTAATACTCATACCATTTTTTTGTAATTTATCAATAATAAAAATATTTTTAGAAATAAATATCTAAATACTTATTTATTTAAAATTATTTTTTTTATAAATTCTTTTTTAAAAATATTTTTTTTAAAATTATCTAAAAGATATTTTTTTTATAAACTTATTTTTAAAATTTTACCTAGAGCTGCCATTCTTCTTTTTGCCAATTATAACAGTTTGATCTGAACATTATAGGAAACCTAGCTACTCGTTCTCTGACTTGTAAATTGTAATTGTCAAAGGTCGTTTATTAATTAGTCTTGATATGGTGTCTTATTAATAGCCACAAAATTACAAGACGCAAGCCCTTATTCAACGATTGCCTTCACTCTTTGACTAATATAGCGTACCTTGAATCCTCTAAGTCTGCTAACCCACCAAAGTATACCACAAATATATGTTATTTCTGGCAAAAAAAAAAAAAAAAACAGGTTAGTTTAATTTCCTATGCTTCTTTCATGTGGTCTTAAATGGTATAATTTATATATATATATATATAATACATTTATTTTCTACATTTTCTCAAACATATAGGTTTTAAATAATATCATTCCTAAATTTTACTTACTATAAATGGTAGCTGTAATAGCACGTAGTAGAGCTAACCATGCAGTGTTCGGCACCATAAATGCAGTACTTTTACCATTAATGTAAACCTAACCTTCTTCGTGCACCCTGTAAATAGATATTTTTGACGTCTTTTTCATATTTTATTATAGTTAAATAATAATAAAAATGATAAAAATAGTTTAATATTATTTTTGTATAATTTATATACTCTTTCTATTTCTATTTTAAATGTAAGGTCTCTTTTGTAAAGTTTCACGTTCTACTATATAAGGCATTCTGCAGAGATTTTTAAAGGTAATTAATATATATTTTTTCTTAAAATATGCCCATAAGAGTATATTAAAAGAAAGGGTGAAATTAAAAAAAAATGAAAATCTCAGCTGCCTAACTATTTTTCTTAGTAGGCGCATGCATTAAGTAAAAATACCCTATAGAAAGAGTGCTAAAAAATGATTTAAAACTTGAGGCGTTATTGTGGGCAAAAGAAGAAGAATACAAGCAATGTTTGAAAAATTTAAAACGGTGTGATTATTGTATAAGTTGGAATATGATGAGAAGCAATTGGAAGTTGGAATATCACGTCTCTTTTTGTGGTCAGGGACTTGTGTCACGTCACTGCTTTATTATTATTATTATTATTATTATTATTATTATTATTATTATTATTATTATTATTATTATTATTATTATTATTATTATTATTATTATGCCGTAGCGTCTTAATCAAAATTAAAAAATGAATGATTCTCAAAGCATGATTTAATTTACGTTGCAATTATTATAATAAAAAGAAATGCATTTCATAAAAGATTATTTTCTTTTTTGCATAAATCCGTTAAAAACAAAAAGATGAGTTAGGCATTCAAAACTTATCAAAATTATATGTGATAGATCCCAAGGTCCAAACAACTCAAAAAGCCTTACTTACTAATGTACTTTACCAATAACTTATATATCTTTTAGTCATTAATATATAATATATTTAATTAATTTAATTATATTAATAAAATTAGTTAAATTATTTAATATGATATATTTTTTAAAATATTATAATTATATTTTTTTGTACTTAATTATTATTGAGGGAGTCTGAATAGAGGTACTTTAATAAAATTAATAAATATAAAAAAATATTTTATATTTATAAATAAAATTAATTCTTTAATTATCTTCTAAGGGTTGGATGAGTAATATTTTGTGAGATTTGAACACAAAGATATAAATCACACTGATCGATGCTGTTGATAATGATGATCATATATATGTTGAAAAAGTGGACGGCACCTAGTCCTAATGTTTTTTAAACTGAGTGTTGATGGCTCTTTTTTGGCTTCCACAGGGAAGAGTGGTTATGGTTATGTCCTCAGAGACTCGAATGGGGAGGTGGTTGACCTCTTTTGTCGATCGGAGGAAGCTGTTTCCGCCTTGTGAAGTGAGGCAGAAGCTCTACATTCAGCAGTTTGGAAATGCCAGGATCGGAACCTGGGATTATTGGAGATTGAATCAGATTGCTTGCAACTTGTACGTGCTGTTAAAGGAGAGGCTTCTTGTCCCGAATGGCAATTGAGTTCTGTTATTTCTGACTTACATTGTTTATTTTCTTTGCGTAAAGACTTCAGTTTGTCTTATGTCTCTAGGTCTTGTAATTTGGTAGCTGGTTGCCTAGCCAAATCTGGTTGTAAGGGGATGTGCCCTTATGGTTGGGACTTAATGTCCTCCATCCCCTCTTTTTGATCTCTTGAAAAAGGACTTGCCTGGCTGTACAGAAAGCATTGGCTAATGCCTTGTTAGTTTTTGAATGAATGAATTTATTTTAACCAAATTTTTTTATTTATCCAAATTAATTACATAATTCATATATTTAGAAAAATAAGAGTATTATTTGTGTTCATGGCGGTGGAATGGTTTGCGTGAGAGAATCAAACTCTCATCAAATATTTCAAAATTGAAACTGAAATTTGCAGACTAAAGCATTGAATTAAGCATGAAATATGGTGATATTTTAACTTTGATCCACCGCTTCTCCTTCACATAACTGTATCTTCGTCTTAAAGAAACTTCATTCAAAACCAAACTCTCCAACTAAACACCCGCCATCTCTTACCTTTTCGGCTGGGCGTTCCTTCTCTTATAGAAGAATTAATTATTTAGAGATCATGAGTAAGAAAATTTATTACAAAAATATTATATAAAATTATTAAATAATTAATATGATACAAATAATAAATTAAAGTTGTTATCACATGTTCTAATTATTATTTATACAATTTCAAATTGTCATTACATATTTTCTCATTTACTATTTATACCACTTTAAGTTATTATCGCATTTTCAATAATTTATCATTTATACATAAAAATATATTAATAATTATATAAATTAAATTTATTACCCTAAATCTTCTAAAACTATTTAATTATTTGATAATTTAATAATTTAATATTTTTTTTATAATAAATTCTCTTCCGTTGAACATCTAAGTAATTCTCTTTTCTTTTATCCCCTCTATTAAATATTAAGAGTCAAGTATTTTTCTTAATATTATTTAGTTGGGTCTCATCATATAATGCTCTTTTAATTTTAAATATAGGATATATTTAACTAATTTAATTATATTAAAAAATATTTAATTAAATTAATTATTATAACATATTTTTTATAAAATATTTTGATTATCTTTTTTAATTATCTATTATTTTTTTAATTATTTATAGAGAGAGTATTATTAAGAGTAATTTAAAAAATAGTTAATAAATTTAAAAAATATATTTTATATTTAAAATTAAGAATAATTTATTAATTAAGTTCTATATATATTTATATTTAAAATAAAAGAAATATATTTTGATTTATATTTATAATGTATTTATCGGGGATGGACGCCTTTCACCTTCGTAGCATTACAGACGAGTTGAGTTCTGACGACGTTCACAAAGTGTCCATGTTAACAAACCTCCACATCAGCATGTATGTGACATTGTTTTTTTTTATATATATAAATTTTTAAAAAAGAGTTAAACTCACCTATAATCTAAAAATATAATAAAATCCTATTTCTTTTTAAACGATACCAATATTAAATAGAGTGAATCGTCTATTTTCTTTAAATATAAATTTAAGTGACATTGTTAACATCTGGTGCGTATGTGTATATATACAATTAACCAACAGAAATTGAATCCGGAGTAACATTATTGATGTCATACGTATCTATATATATAGATAAAATCAATTAATAGGAATTCAGTTTAATAGAATAGGCTAATTTCTTAAGAATCTTGTTAAAAAAATATCTATATTTAATATTTAATAGTATCTTAAATTTAATTATTTTTAATAAGAAAATACTTACACTTAAAAAAATAAAATTAAAATCAGTTCTTATCTTTACAAATAAAAAGTATTAACTAATTTAACAGTGTGAATTATGAGGACCCCATCTTAGGATTTTAAAATATAGGGATTTAGGGTATGTTTAGATAAGATTTTAAAAAATGATTTTTGGGCAGTTTTTAGAAAAATATTTTTGGAGAAGAGTTTATAAAAAAATAATTTTAAATAAATGAACGTTTGAATAATTATTTTCAGAAATAATTTTATTATTGATAAATTATGAAAAAAAATATATAGTTATTAAATATATGAGAGATAAGAGATAAGAGATGGTGTAGAAAAAAAATAGAGAGTAGAGAAAGTGTAGTAGAGAGAAGAGAGATGGTATAAAAAAATATGGGTAATATAGTAATTGGTTAGTCCATAAGCTCTTTTATTGTTCTATAAGCTACTCTGACTAATTTATCTAAAATCTTAGTTTTAAACTATAATTTAATCTAAAAACTCTTTTGAATAAATATAACTATTTATTTTAAAATTTTTTAAAATTTAAGTTTTGACAAAACTTAAGTTTAAAAATTAAGTTTTGCTTATAACTATACTCACTTAATTAAAAAGGGATTTCTATTTCTATTTTCCTTAAGGGGTTTATATTTTGAAAAAAAAGTTGATGATTTTAAACAATGAACCTATCGATTATAATTAATATTATAATTGAAATATAAAAACAAATAAATAGTAGTAAATCAAGAGTTAAATACAATCTAAAATTCATAAGCCAACTTAATGAGATGGTCATATCATAATTCTAATTGTCTAGAGAGAGAATAATCTCAGCTTCATTCTCTTTGCATACTTAATTGATTGATTAATGATATCTATAAAGAGATAATTAAGAACCCCATATTTTCTCACCCATTACATATACTTAACTGAAAATTAAAAAAAAATGATAATAATAATCACACATACAACACACATGACGATAATTTAATTGATATTTTCAAGTTGGCAAAAAAATGACATTTTTCAAATTTTTAAAAATAAATTAATTGCAAAGAATAGTTTCGAATTCAAATATATTTATTTTTTTTCTATTGAATTATTTAAAACTATAATAAAGAAAAAAAATAAAAAAAACATTCACATTGAATATAATTAAATTAGATTTATTAAGGTCTATATGACAACCAACCAACCAAATTGATCATAGAGATTTTGGTTTAATTTGATATACAAATATTTCAATTATATACGAAATTTAAAAAAGGCCGTAAAATTGATAATATAGATTGCAATTCATTATAGTATATTGATTGAAAATCAAGTAATCAAATTAACCAACACAAAATATTAAACAATTCAATATTTATATGATGTAGTAAGGAGTTTGTACAAAAAATAAATAAAAAACGAAACATAGCCTAGATATATGATTAAAAATTTAAACATGAAAAATTTGTTTCCACGATTAAAAATATGAAATCCAAATTACTGGAAGGAAATACTTGTATTTCACCAAAAAAAAAACAAGGAAATACTTGTAGTCTAGAATTATTAAATAATTATTTTTAACAATCCACCAAATCAAGTCGGAACTTGAGATTTACAACAGGAAAGTTAATATTTAATAAAGCAAAAAATGATCAAAAATTAAAATTAAATAAAAATTATCACAATCCATTGTAATTACTAAAATAAAAAAAATATGAATGAATATTAAGAACATTGAGTATATTGTTGATATTGCAATTGCAAATATTACGAAAGAGTATAATGGATGCCACATCTTTCTTTGCCGCTTCCTTATATATTCTCGCTTGCAGCTATAGCGCTTCTCCCCCAACCTCGTCTTCTTCTTCTCCTACAAATTAACCTGAAGTACCTCGAAACCTGGTCATCAATGGAGCCCACAAAAGCTCTAATCATCTTCCTCGTCGGGCTGTCTACTCTCATTAGATTCTCTGTCTGCACAGACCATTACTTCTCTCCTTCATCATCTCTCTCCAATGCCCATCGTCAACGAGCCCTTCTCAGACTAGAGAATCTCAAGAGCTCCATTAAACCTCCTTCTTCTTCAACCCCATTACCGGTAATATAATAAATTCCTCTGTTCTAAACATCATATTAAAGCTTGATATAATGAATGTTTTGTGCAGGACGATAGGAACAACTCAGGGGTCTTTCTGGTTACCTCGTACGGTGCAGATCCAACGGGAAAATCAGACAGCACTGAAGCAATTCTTAAAGCCATACAATACGCCACCAGAAATATTCCCAGTAAGAAACGCCACTTGATTCCTGGTGTTACTGATCTGGGTGGTGCTCAGATTGATCTTCAGGGCGGAACCTACCTCATCAGCCACCCCCTACGGCTGCCGGCCATGGGATTTGGCAACCTCATGGTAACAATAATGCTAACATTCTATGAAGTTGTTATGTTCTTGGTCATTGTGCCACGTGGTATAGTGTTTGGTAGGTTAATGGGAAATTAGGAACTGGTTTAGTCCAACATCAGCTAGAAAATTTGGTAGGTTTTTGAAGAACAATGGTCCCCTTTGATTACTTATTCCTTCAGTTTGAATTTGGTAGATCTTTTTTTTTTTTGGTACAAAACCCCAACAAAAGAGGGGGTTTGTGTTAGGTCTTCAACAACGATTTTTTTTTTTTTAATTAAAGGGCAGGTGGTTACAAATGGGATCGATCCCATTGCGAACAACCAACCTTTTCTATGAACATGAACATGAAGATGAACTATTTCTTTTCTCTTTGTTTGGACAGATTCATGGAGGGACTATAAGAGCTTCAGAGAATTTTTCACCAAATGGGTATCTGATTGATTTATCGGAAACATCAAACAAAGGGAAGCAAACCCAGAAAGCTTCACCAAATCCTTCACAATACAATTATGAGTATATAACTCTCAAAAACCTTTTATTAGATTCAAATTTCAAAGGAGGAGGAATTTCAATCATAAACTCACTCAGAATCTCCATTCACAACTGTTACATCACTCACTTCACCACCCACGGAATTCATGTCCAAGGTGGCCATGAAACCTTCATCCACAACACCTTCCTCGGCCAGCACATCACCGCCGGAGGCGACCCCAACGAGAGGACCTTCTCCGGCACCGGGATAACCCTAGCCGGAAATGACAACGTGGTCACCGACGTTGTCGTTTTCTCCGCCGCCGTTGGCATCATGCTTTCCGGCGAAGCCAACACGATTTCTGGCGTACATTGCTACAATAAGGCCACTGGATTCGGAGGCACGGGGATTTATATGAAACTTCCCGGTTTGACACAAACTCGGATCGTGAATTCTTACATGGATTACACGAGCATTGTTGCTGAAGATCCATTTCAGCTTCACATCGCAGGAACCTTCTTCCTCGGAGATGCAAATGTTGTCCTGAAATCAGAAAGTGGTGTGATAGAAGGGGTCAACATCGTGAATAACATGTTTTCTGGGTCAAATTCTGGGGTTCAAATTGTTCATTTGGACCAATCAAAGGGTCCTTTCAAGCAAATTGATCAAGTACTGGTTGATCGCAACATTGTGAAAGGGATGAACTTGAAGACAACAGTTGCAAAAGGATCTTCAAAAGGGAATGGAACTTCATGGACAGTTGATTTTAACAAAGTTTTACTGTTCCCTAACCTTATCCGACATGTTCAATATTCATTAAGCGTGTTGGATAATAACACATTTCCTCAATATGTTCTTAGAAATGTGTCTCACAATCGTGTTGTGATTGAGACCAACAAGATTGTTCAGGCTCAGGTCTATGTCACTGTAAATCAATGCAGTGACATATAAATAATCCAAGAGAAATTAAAACTGCACATAAACTGCTGGGAGAGCTTTATATCAAATTCTTTCTATCTATTTTTTGCCAAATTCTCCAATTTTATTTTGTCACGCATCATATTTTTTTAATATCTTCGTTTAATTTGAATCCATGTAAAAAATGTACACATAATCAAGTGTGACCGGAGAATTTGACAAAATAGATATAAGAAAGTTGATGTTTATGGATTTGCTTGTTTTCTTTTGGGTGCCAATAAGACTAGCTCTGAGATTTGGAATACTTGCCATCTCATGTGCATTAATACTATATTAATTATACGTCTATTTTCTTATTCTTCTCTGTTTTCTTCTTTTTCCATGTGCTGTGGACAAAAGCATTTGCCAAATTTAAGGTTGTCCATTGATTTAATTTACTCCCCAGATTTAGTAGTTATTGTCAAGTTATGCAACTTCCTCTTTTGGATTCCTTACGCAATAACTATGATTAGTTCAGTTGGAACTTGGAAGAGATTGTTAGGCAAATTAAACTTTTTTATAATTTATATAAAGAGTTAATAATATAAAATTTTAAAAATAGATGTTTTTATCTGTATATTATTCACAGCGTGCTACTCTGAATGGGGTTCTGCTTCTATTTTTATATTGTAACATACTAAAATTAATAAAAACATATTTTGTGCCGGAAAAATTAATAAAAATGGTTGACACTACTTATTTTTAAGATGGCTTATGGTTGTTAGTATGAAAAAGTATATTTTTTTTAAAAAAATGACTTTATACCAATAAAATCTGTCACAGTAGATAAAATCTATCAGGAAAATTAGTTTTTAACTATCGGTTAGATATCGATTGAATTTACTAAAATAAAGATTTTATTAAATGTTTTGGGGACTTACCTGTACCAGCTTGGAATATTAATTGAATATTCAAATTCGGTGTCTTACGTTGTTTGAATGGGAGGCACCATTTATTTTGAAGGCGAATGAATCATAATGCAAAAAGAATATTAGTTTATTAGTAATCAAGTAGAGAAAGGCTTTTGTTTTGACCCAAACGTTGAAACTTAATAGAATGATCTAACTGCAAACAGTGAACAACCAATATTTGAGTGTCTATTAATTTACACACATACTTAAAAAGTCAACTCACTAACAGAAAATTAGGTAGGTTTGGCATAAAAAAAAATAGCAAAAACCATATATGAGGTATTTTTCTCTCATAATTAAATATTTAATTTTGACCTATTAGTAAGGTTAACTATTTACAGAGTAAAATTAAAAGATTAATTTAAGAGAAGAAACACGTGTATTAAATTAAAAATTGAGAAAAAATGAAGGTAATTCTAAATTAGTTTTTTTCCAAAAAATAATAAGAAAAATGCTGAATAAAAATATAATATATATATATATATATATATATATATATATATAAAAGATGCATGTGTTTCTGTTTCATACTCTCTCCGGGGTTGGCCGACCAAAGAGATTAGAATAGTCCAAGATTTGAAGAGTCAGAAGTTGAAAAGTGCCTTTGTTTTACCGTTACCACGATTCAGGGAAGGCATCATCATTCTAATTTCTAAGCGCAAGTTGTTGAGAAAATGTACCATTCTATTAATAATCATCTACATGCGTCTGTCTTCCTTTTTGTGAAAATACCTTAAGAATAAAACTACACAAAAAAGAAAGTGTGTTGGTCGTCATTAAAATACTAATTCTAACAATTTGCCAAGGAAACTATTTAACTGACAAAAAATCTCTTAATATATATAATTAATAGGGAGAATTTATAAAAAAAATTATAAATTTAAAAAATAAAATAGATTAAAATCTTATATTTAGAATTAAAATAATTTCAATCAACCTATATTTTCTTATATTTAATATTAGAAAGAAGAGGGTGACTATAGAGTCTATGCCACTAAATGGGAATGAATGATGAGATGAGCAGATAATTGTGCAAATTAAGAGGCATGAGAAGGAGAAGAGAAGGGAATCAAGTGTGAAAATGGAAGTTGAAACATCAAATATCAATTAATTAAATAGTAATAATCATTTTGCTGATGATTTGGGGTTGGTGATTTTACTGGGTTTTTTTCTAGAAATTGACTTGCAAGTTAAAATCAGTTGGTGAATACAGAACCCACTCTCTTTGAATACACCCAATTCCAACACAGGAATCAAACAATTGTAACATTGAATTTTCAAAGAGCCAAGTTCTCAGTGGAATTCTATTTTAGTAAAAGAAGTGTACGCGTAATATTTCTGTTGGCTTGTATAAATAAATACACACACTTATTTAATACATTTCAGGAATTAATTTTTCTTACTATTTAACATTGCTTGGTACTTCGGTAGATTTAAATGCATGCATTTCAATTATGTGGGTTTAATCTGTTGGTAGAAATATTTCAATAAAAAAAGTTCAAAATTTTGGAGAAAAGTAGTGGTGTAGTGTAGTATAGTTTTAAAATTTTGGAAAAAAATAAATAAAACACACATATACTTATTAATAAGAATTAAGAGAGTGTATAATATAATATATTGTAAAAGTGGGATTTAATTAAGAAGGCTGTTGTAGGGAATAGACATGGGGCCGTGATTTATGGACTAAAATCCAAGACGTAATGTCAACAATGTGGACAATAAGGTATCGATGACCATTCCTTCAACTATAGGACTTCCTATAATGATTAGCTTTGATGTTTATTTATATGCCAACAAGTGTCTACTCTATGCTAAGACCCCACGGTTTACTTTTGGACCTTCATGTTTTGTTTAATCTACTTCCCAATGTATGAAAATAACTATGGCTTTACCTGCGGATTGAAGAATACCGATTAGTTTTTATAAAAAAAAATAATGATATCTATAACTAAAGAAAAATTCTAATATCCAATTTGTTAGATATAATTATTTGAAAAGGTCACATTTGTTTTTTGCATTAACAAAAACTTAAATTCAAAATTTTATAGTTAAACAGTTAAAACTCTTTTCATTTAGATATGTTAGTAATCCAATATTAGGCAATTAGACCAACTTTTATTTTAACTTTTGAATATCTTTTTTGTTACAAAACTTTTGAATATTCTTTTAGTAGAATCAAAGGTATCTACCAAGAAATTTTAGAATATTTTTTTTTTAAAAAATCCTCATCTAAAAGGTTTTGGATTTTTTTTTTATACTGAGGAGGGTTAATGCCCAAAAGTAAAGAATTCTAAATTACTGAATAATTTAATCATAAATATTCTAAAATCACTAATTGACACATTTATATTAGATACGTTTCAAGTATATAGCAGATCTTGATAGATTTTTCCTTACAATAGTATCTGCAACTCTGTTTATTTTTCGTGATATAAACTATAGTTTCAACTTCTACCATTTATTTAGAAAGTACTCAATTTTTTTAATTACTAAATTGTATTATTTTTCTTTTAACATATTAATGAGATATTGTTTTGGATTTTTTTTTGTTTTATAGCAATGGGTGTGGGTTAATATAGAGGGGGCTGGAATAAGTATTGGTTATCCAATTTAGGGCCTCAACAAAACCTGCTTATGTTAGGCCCATTGGGCTACAAGAATTTCTAGTTATTAGTTGCAATTCACTAAAATAAAAAATATATGTCAATGTTGTAAAATCTTTACTTTTATACGTTTTAGGGACCATTCAGTAGCATTTAGAACCACCTACAAGACCTTAGAAGTCCATTAGCCAAATCTGAAATTTTACTCTTTCTCAGATAAATGTTCATATGGCATTCCAGATTATGCAACGAATTTCAAAAAATCATAATTAATTCTAGAAAAATCGAAATGAAGTGGTTCAAATTGCTACACAAAGCTAACTTAATGCTCTTTCACACGCATTGACCAAGTCAACATTGGTCAATGTTCAAAGTTTACTGTTCATCAAGTGTCTTCCCCTTATTCCAATATTTTCGGTCACAACTTTAAAAAATCATATCTCCATGTGTAGACATTCAAATGAGGCATTCTATATATCAAATCGAATATTGACATATCTACTATTTACTAGAAAGATATCATATATTTATTCAACTGTTTACTATTTCTAATTATAGCTCAAACGTCACTGTCTCATCACGAGTTACTGTTAACAGTGACATTTCCAACAATCAATATTATATAGATCAATCACATATCAATCATACTAAATAATCATTAGCTTGTCTTCATGCATATTTATCTCCTCCATCTTAAAAAGACCTGCTGTAATTGGATTGATATAGAAGGGATGAGATTTCTGGGGAAATCTCGGTAGCAAACGGGAACCATACCATGTATACAACTACATACTTGATGTTACTATGTGTGCACTTAATGATCATGCTTGCATAATGATAACTTACATGCTTCTATGTTCCTTAATTATAATATATGGCCATAGCATAAAAAGAAATAGAGTATTACTTAATCATACATGCTTTACATTATCAAGGTAAGTAAACATCACATAAAACATTCAAACAATATAAGCATATAAGTAGGTAAGTTTATTACCTAACGTAGAGCATTTCCTCTAATCCTTAGCCTTAACTCTAAGGTTCCTTCTTTTCATAGGTCAGAGCCTTATTCTTAAACTGACCAAATCCCTAACCTCCTTGGATTAGTCTTAGCTTCGCCAGAAGCTCCTTGGATTAAACCATGAGGACACATTTTTATGCCACCTCATGGTTTCAGATGAGTCTAAAGCTTTATCTGATCACTTTTCCCAATTCTATCTTTGATCGGTAACTTTACTTTATTGAAAAATTACTAAACTAATATTTTAATGCCACTTGGACCCACATCACTCTTGAGCCACGTTTTTAGACATATAGGAATGTCATATTGGGTCTCTAATCAAGTCCAAGCATCTCTGATGGCTCAATTCCCAAGAAATATCTTTTAACAAATTACCAAAATACCCCCAGAGACTTTCACTATTTACAATTTGGTCCCTGATATTTCACTTGTTTGCAATTTAGTCCTTGAACATCATATGTATATTTCTGGGACTTCTTCTCAACAAAGTCTGGTAGCATATATTTTTCAGGCTACATACTAGGTTTCTAGGTCTAAAAATTGGGATATGACAAATGTTGTATAAAAAAAAATATGTCAATGAAAGGCCTATTATTTATGGGTTTAATTGGTAAAAATATGAGACATATAACTATTTAAAATGTATTCAATTCTTGAGGAGTATCATTTTATTGTGGTTCTAGTCGCGGCGTTTAAGGATGCATTCTAGTTCCTGAGTATTTAAATTTATGTTTGAGGGTAATAGATAGCTCGCCATTGGTATCGCCTAAGAGGAAGAGAGACTTCGTCCTGCCCTTATATCAGTGTAAACCCAACTCCTTTCTAAAAATTTTTATATAAAAAAAATCTCAATGAGAGTTGACACATATGATAAAGAACATACTCATATCTCACAAGGATACTAGTTTGATTTATACTACTGTTGTGATAGCTTATTTGGTAAGCGATATCGTAAGTTTTCTATAAGTATGTTTTGAACCCTAAAGTTATACTCTAATATTAGGAAGAGATTAAAGCTAAACTTATCTAAATTTTTTATACAAAATATATATATATATATATATATATATATTTTTGCTACTAAAAGTTAGTATATATTGTAATAAACATACTTGTATCCCATAAGAATATGAGTTTAATTTTTATTATCGTCATGAGAGCTCTTTTAATAAATGATATTATAAATTTCTTATAATTATTTTCTAATTCTTCAAATTATCCTAAATTTACCTAAAGTTTTTTTTTTACCAAAAACAATATGTATTCTTTTCTTGGCCCCCATCACTTTCCCTCTCTCATTCTCTTTTTTTCTTCACGTCATCTTGCACAAGTTTAATTCTTTATTCATTTCATAGATAAACATGTGCTCAAATTTTGAATTATTTACAGTTGAAATACCTTTTCTTTTCAGTCGGCTGCCATATATTAACCTATACTATTCATTATAATATAAATATAATATGGTTTGTTATCTATTTTATATTAATATATATATGCTATTATTCACGATTTTATCATTTATCATCACATTCAAATAAAAACTAAATTATAAAAGGAAAAAAACATGGAGTTTATTTTGTTTAGTTTTAAGAATAGAAAATACAAATAATATGATACGTTGATACAATTTATTCATTTTATTTGCAAATGAGTTTAATTGAAAAAAAAAAACTGTCTATTTATCGCTTAATTTTTTTTCCGGGAATATTTTCCCCAGAATTTCCCGGGGAATGTTGAAGTTCCTCCGACTTGGAACTGGTATCAATTTCTCGACTCTCTCAATCATCACTACTACATGCTACTTGTTCGTCTGTTTCTCTGAAGAGGAAAAAAAAAAAAAATCCGTTCATGCATGTCACTCTTAGTTTGCAATAGTAGATGGCGAGCTCCTCCCCTTCACATCGGCTACGGATCAATCACCGGTGGGCATTCACCTTCCCGTTTAGAAATTACATTTTCCGTTTGGTATTTGTAGATTCTGAATCGCGCGGACACGACATCATAACCTGCTTCTATGTTCTAGTTGTATATTTGTATTGTATTTCTTGTTTGTGTGTGAAGATCTGGGAAGAAGCCTCCTTTGAGTCTAAGCAAGCGTAGAAAGTAAATATCAAACTACAAACTCCTCCCACCTGTCGCTCCCTGACCTAACGTCTCTTAGACTCAAACCCACGACTTCCCAACTCACAGTTTGGTGGATGATCTTACATTCACTCCCTAGCTTGACATTGATATTCCCCTCTCAACCTACAATGTCTTACAAAACCCACTTCCCCTATACTCTTCCCACCTGCTATCTGTATTCTGTCGCGTCTCTTCTTGCTTGCCATGGCCACGAACACCATGGCTGGCTTAATCACTGGTTCTCATTCCCATTTTTCCAATGACTCTGATGAGGTATCATTGATGGTTCTCATTGCATGTTTTGATTATGTTAAAATCCTGCACACAAAAGGGTTTGTTTCCTGCTGGCTTCTTATATATGGCTACTATATTCTTGCTTTTTTTTTTTTTTTTAATTGCAGCATCGGCCTCCCATCCGTCAACCTACATCAAAAGTTTGTCGTGTTTGTGGGGATGAGATTGGATACAAGGAAGATGGGGAGCTGTTTGTGGCTTGCCATGTGTGTGGATTTCCCGTTTGTCGTCCCTGTTATGAGTATGAAAGGAGTGAAGGGAGCCAGTGCTGCCCTCAATGTAACACTCGCTATAAGCGCCACAAAGGTTAGCATAACCCTGTGATTTCTTTCATTATTGGTTATTATAAGTTAATGTTGTTAATGAACATTAGGAGATAACTTACGCAAGCTGCCTCCCTGCAGGTTCACCTAGATTGGTTGGGGATGAAGAGGAGAACTTTGATACTGATGATTTTGATGATGAGTTTCAGATTAAGGGTCGACATGATGAAACAGACAAGCAGCATGATGTCAATCATATGGTAATCTCTCCATAAGATAGAAGATGTATAAACTATATGTTGCGAGATTTTGTTTCATTCCTTAAGAATTAGGCAGTTAGAAGCATGTTGCATAGTAGTCATAGCAGAAGAGACCTTCTGAATAACGTTATAATTTCCTGAAAACTGCGATTTTCAGAACATGCAAACATACTGAAACTTTTATAATTATAATCTTTCCAGATATAGTAGACATGTAGCAACTTTCCAATGCAAAAGATAATAAAATATTTCTTGACACATATCGGTAGGATGCCTTTAAGAGAACGCCAATTTGGTTCTACCTCCCATATAGGTCATGCTATTCTCGATATAGGTCATATGGCCAAAAAAAAAAAAAAGCTGGCTAGCCTATTTTTAATTGCTAAGACTGGGCCTCTTGTTCTCCTTTCGGTGGTGTCTGGTGCATGGATATCCTAAATTGTAAATAATAATACCTAAATTATTTGGAACATTTGCAGTATGTAAATTTAAATACTTCATTTGTTATATCCAAATTTCTTGTAAACAGGCTTTCAGGTACTTGGGAAATTAATTTTCTCCCGTAAAAAACAGCACCAAATTTTTACAAATGAGGTTTTAAAAGAAATGTTATTTTGGCTGTACCAATTAATTGAATATAAGTAATCAAAGAGACTATGGAGGTATTTGATTTTTACAGGAAACTGGAGACTCTAATCATCACCAGTGGCAACCTAATGGACAGGCTTTCTCTTCTGCTGGAAGTGGTAAGAATTCTCATCTTTTTTCATTTATATATATTTGGAAAGAATACATAAATTGTGATGCTACATTATTAATTACATTACATGATCCTTTGTGGGATATTCTCTTTTATCTATATATAATGTATGCATTTCTGATTTGGTCTCCTGTTCTGTAGTTGCTGGTAAGGATTTTGAGGGAGATAAAGAGTTCTACAGCAATGCAGAATGGAAAGAAAGAGTAGAGAAATGGAAAGTCAGGCAAGAGAAGAGAGGTCTAGTGAGCAAAGATGAAGGGAAAGATGACCAGGGTGAAGACGACTACTTGTAAGTGGCCCTCTCCCAATTGCTCCTTTAATGATTTAAAGAACCCATCATCTGATATACAAGCCTTCTTTTTCTCCTTGTATTCCAGATCAATCGAAGAAATGAAGCATCAATCTTCCCTTTCAATTCTTATTATTAAATGACCATTTTGAAATTAACATCATTTCCCGAGTTCAACCATTGGCATTTGACTATTTTGCTTATAGTTGTTGATGAGAAAAGTTATTTGTTTGCTGACATGAAGGTTTTTTAATGGCACTTGGCAGTTTGGCTGAAGCTAGGCAGCCATTGTGGCGTAAGGTCCCAATACCTTCAAACCTAATCAACCCATATCGGATAGTCATTGTCATGCGGCTCATTATACTTATCTTCTTCTTCCGATTCCGTATCATGACTCCAGCATATGATGCATTTGCCTTATGGCTTGTCTCTGTAATTTGTGAAATCTGGTTTGCCTTATCTTGGATACTTGATCAATTCCCCAAATGGTTCCCTATCACTCGCGAAACTTACCTGGACCGGTTGTCCATAAGGTATGAGCGTGAAGGGGAGCCAAACTGTCTAGCCCCAGTTGATGTATTTGTGAGTACTGTTGACCCTTTGAAGGAACCTCCCATTATAACAGCAAACACCGTTCTGTCAATCCTGTCTGTGGATTATCCTGTTGAGAAGGTCAGTTGCTATGTATCAGATGATGGTGCATCTATGCTGCTTTTTGATTCGCTAGCAGAAACTGCTGAATTTGCGAGGAGATGGGTTCCTTTTTGCAAAAAGTATAACATAGAGCCAAGGGCTCCGGAGTTCTATTTCTCTGAGAAAATTGATTACCTGAAAGATAAGGTGGAGCCCAGCTTTGTGAAGGAGCGTAGGGCCATGAAGGTGGGTCGATAATTGGAACAAGAAAGCTTCTTTATGTTCTACTGTAGTATTTACTAAGCGGTTAAACAAATTCATTTATATGCTCAATTTCAGAGAGAATATGAAGAATTCAAAGTGAAAATCAACTCTTTGGTGGCAAAGGCTCAGAAGAAACCAGAAGAGGGATGGGTGATGCAGGATGGTACCCCATGGCCTGGAAACAATACTCGTGATCATCCAGGAATGATTCAGGTTTGGTGATTGCATCCTTCAGTTGTTTCTGGTGTAGCATGCATTCCATTAATTCATAAGGAGCATAAAGAGAGGAAATGTGTTGCCTTTTTATGAACGTGAATTTTGACTGAATCAGGTCCTTTGAGAAAGGGGGAAAGGAAATATAATGAGTATAAGAGCATTTTTCCTTCAAAAAAGAGGATACTCTTAATGAATTGAACAAAAAAAAAAAAAATTTAATGATCGGAATAGTTGGGTCTTTGCTGATATGCCTCATTGACTTTCCTTTGCAGGTCTATTTGGGAAGTGGTGGTGCACTGGATGTGGAAGGCAAGGAACTGCCACGACTTGTGTATATGGCTCGTGAAAAACGTCCCGGCTATCAACACCACAAGAAAGCTGGTGCCATGAATGCTCTGGTAAGTAATAAAACATCAACTTATATTGATTTATTTTTAATATCTGTAATATTCGGAAAATAGTTCTAACTCTTTCAATGTTATGTGTCCTCAAAAGGTTCGAGTTTCTGCTGTGCTTACCAATGCACCTTTCATGTTGAATCTGGATTGTGACCACTACCTCAACAATTGCAAGGCTATTAGAGAAGCCATGTGCTTTTTAATGGATCCTCAGCTGAGGAAGAAGACATGCTATGTTCAATTTCCACAAAGATTTGATGGTATTGATCGCCATGATAGATATGCTAATCGCAATACTGTTTTCTTTGATGTAAGGCTCTCTTCCAAACTTCAATCTATGAAATATGTATAAAATGCATTTCATGGACTGACCTTTCACATTTACCTTGGATGCTGCTGTGGTTACAGATCAACATGAAAGGCCTTGATGGAATCCAAGGTCCTGTATATGTTGGTACTGGGACTGTGTTCAACAGGCAGGCTTTATATGGCTATGATCCAGCAGTATCTGAGAAAAGGCCAAAGATGACTTGTGACTGCTGGCCTTCATGGTGCTGCTGTTGCTGTGGTGGATCAAGAAAGTCTAAGTCAAAAAAATCATCAGGAAGGGGGATCTTTAGCAAATTATACACTAAGAAGAAGAAAATGATGGGGAAGAATTATGTTAGAAAAGGATCTGGGCCTGTTTTTGATCTAGAAGAGATTGAAGAAGGGCTGGAAGGTTACGATGAGCTAGAGAAATCATCACTGATGTCCCAGAAAAATTTTGAGAAAAGGTTTGGGCAGTCACCTGTTTTCATTGCTTCTACCTTGATGGAAGATGGTGGGCTTCCAGAAGGCACCAATAGCCAATCATTGATTAAGGAGGCCATTCATGTTATAAGCTGTGGGTATGAAGAGAAAACTGAATGGGGCAAAGAGGTAATCCCCTGAATCACCCTGAGCTCCTTCCGTGTGTGGATTGCTTGGTTCAACATTGTTGTAATGGAAAAAAGCCATTTGGGTTTTGATGAAAAGAAGTTATGCATGCCAAATGCATTTAATGTTTATCAGGAATTTCTATACCAGATAATAGGCACTGAGTTCCATGAATAGTAATAAATCAAATCTTCTTGACAATTTTGTCTACACTGCAGATTGGATGGATTTATGGCTCGGTTACAGAAGATATCTTGACAGGGTTTAAGATGCATTGCAGAGGATGGAAATCAGTGTACTGCATGCCAAAGAGAGCAGCTTTCAAAGGATCTGCTCCAATAAATCTATCAGATCGGTTGCACCAAGTTCTGCGATGGGCTCTTGGTTCTGTTGAGATATGCCTTAGTCGTCATTGTCCACTGTGGTATGGCTATGGAGGAAAATTGAAATGGTTGGAGAGGCTGGCTTACACTAATACCATTGTTTACCCATTCACTTCCATCCCTCTGCTTGCATATTGCATAATTCCAGCTGTGTGTCTTCTGACCGGAAAGTTCATCATACCTACTGTAAGTACAGAATTATTAAATTTGACTTGTAAAAAATACTTAACGAACTTGTTTCCCCTGTGATTATAATATACAATGTACAGGTTGATCACTTATTCTCAGGTTGGTTCTCTGGTCCATAAATTTGTGGTCAATAAGATCAGTCAGTGGATTAGAATACGATTATATTTGTTAGTAAATTTATCTAGAAGCCAATCAACATTTCATGGGATTGGTAGAAT
The DNA here is from genome assembly GCA_037074615.1 of Leucaena leucocephala. Lineage (NCBI taxonomy): Eukaryota > Viridiplantae > Streptophyta > Magnoliopsida > Fabales > Fabaceae > Leucaena > Leucaena leucocephala. Next base: position 15,063,185 of record CM073550.1, read on the forward strand.
AAATTATTTACTACAGATTACACGTATTGTTGCTTTTAGCTACATCATACATGTATTCTGACTGAATCTTTTTCTTGTGCAGCTGACAAACCTTGCTAGCGTTTGGTTTATGGCTCTATTTATCTCCATCATTTTAACCGGTGTGCTAGAGCTTCGGTGGAGTGGTGTAAGCATTACAGACTGGTGGCGTAATGAGCAATTCTGGGTCATCGGAGGTGTTTCTGCCCATCTTTTTGCTGTGTTTCAAGGTCTTCTCAAAGTTCTTGCTGGAGTGGACACCAATTTCACTGTCACTGCAAAAGCAGCAGACGATACTGAATTTGGGGAGCTCTATCTCTTCAAGTGGACCACTCTTCTCATCCCACCCACCACTCTAATAATTCTGAATATGGTTGGAGTTGTGGCTGGAATCTCTGATGCCATCAACAATGGCTCTGGCTCTTGGGGACCCTTATTTGGGAAGCTATTTTTTGCCTTCTGGGTTATTGTTCATCTCTATCCTTTCCTCAAAGGTCTGATGGGAAGGCAAAACAGGATTCCTACCATTGTAGTCCTCTGGTCAATTCTTCTAGCATCAATCTTCTCATTGATTTGGGTCCGGATCGATCCCTTCTTGCCCAAGCAAACTGGTCCAATTCTCAAACAATGTGGTGTAGATTGCTAGGGCAATGGAGGCAAGTGGATATTTGTTCACAATTCATATATTTGCTTCCTGGCTTTTGTGCTTGGTTGTTTTTCTTGATTTGAGTGGCTAACTTTGTGAGAAGAGTCATCAAGGTGAGTTATCGGTGTATATAGGTTTCATGGAGATATATTGTTATCATCAGAATGGACCAGAGGAGACATGTCCATCTCAAGATACAAGATGATGGATCTTGCAGCCAATGTTGTTTTATAGTGATAGAAATGCTAGAATCTCTCTTATACTGCTAGTTTATTGCACTGAGATCAGATTTTCAAATACTATCCCCTTTCAATGAAGCTATTTCTCTGTGTATCTTGGTTCCTGGGATAACTCAATTTTGCCATATTGAAAATAATTCTTTTAGTTGTGTTGCAATTTTGGAGCTCTTTTTATTTTTTCCTTCTTTCTTCTTGTTGTTTTTTTTTTTTTGCCTTGTCATCAAAGGATATGAACCTTTGACATTATTCATTTCCTATTTCACATCATTTAAGATACCTCAAGCCACTCTTTTATAGGACAATGTTTCATTAATTTTATACTTTTCTCTTAAGGGTTGAACATTTTTTCAGAAACCACGAAAATTCTAAAATATGAAATAAGTAGTAAACCCTAATATAAAAAAAATAAAGGAAATCAATTTAATTATATAATTTGTGGGGTTATAATTCTAGAGTTTTTTTGGGGTCGTTGATATTCTCAGTGTAACCACCTATATAACCCTAATCCTACATTTCAGGGGAAAATAACAAGATAATGTAATGACACATGAATTTAATTTACTTACATCTATCTTTTTTTTATCTCATATATACATGTAATTATTTGAATAACTATAGAGACTCAAATTGCTGAACAGTTCCTAAAAGGTTTAAAACAATCAAATAATTAAAACCCAAGAAATGAAAAAAAAAAAAATTATGGCAAGTGGCAGTGTCCCCTCGCCGCGGAAGGAAAAAGTCTTTAGTGAAGAGCGTAAGAGAGAGCAGAAAGAAAGAAAGCAAGCATCTGCATTATAGTGCCTTCAATTATTTGATCATTTTCTATCAAATCAAACTTCACTTGAAAATTTGGCTTCTATAAAACAACTTCACTCAGAATGAATAATATGATATAACATATTCATCGTTAATTTTATTTTTGTTTCAAATAGTATGAGCAAGTTGTAATATTCCTATGTAATCTTTTTCATGGACTGAAAAAAAGGGAAATAGTGCATCAATCCAAAGTAAATAAAATTTTTAGATTAGTCCAATTTTTCTACTAATTGGATGTGTTTTGTAAAGTTATATGAAATTTGACGTATAACATGCTATTTTTCTTTTCTCTTCAATTTATATATATATTTTTCAAATTATCTAATAAGAGATTTTTATCTAAGGATAATTTTAATATAAATGATTAAAGAGGATATTTTAACAAAATTAAAACATTTTACACTAGGGAAAAATCATTTTTCAAGTACTTGTAATTTCTTTCAATTTTTAATTTGGTACCTGTATATTTTTCTCTTTTATTAAATCTTTTAATTTTACTTTGTTAATATAATTAGTGCCAATAGAGAAAAATTATAAGGGCTAACGAGGTCAACGGAGTAAAATTAAAGGAAGTAATGAAGAGAAAAAAAAAAATACACAAATATCAAATTATCTAACTTCTACTTTAAAAAAATCCGGAGTGAGTATCACATACAATCATGGATGTGTGTGTGTGTGTGGGGGGGGGGGGGGGTGGGGGGGGGGAGTGGGAGGAGAGAGGAGATATGAGAGTGCTTTGGAGCGCATAAACAAAAGGGGGAAGACAGTTAGTGGATTATCATGTAAGCATATCCATATCCATCAATATCTTTCTATCACTAACATTTTGTCTTTTTATGGGTTTACATAACATTTCATATGAAACACATATTTGAAAATTAATAGGAACTTCCTAAATTCCACATTATGCCAAACACATGCAATAAATGTATGCATGCATATGCTTACTCATAAATAACTTGTGATCATATATATATATTATGCTCCAACTCATCAATTTAGTCTATCATAAGGATAAGCACTCCCATAATCCCAAAAATTTAGGCTTCTAGTTGCCTTTTTGGATGTTTATCCGTATCCAAATTGTCATCTACAACCATAATTTCACTTGAAGACTTTGATTGCAAACCAGCAAAAAATTTAGGTTATTATTTTTTTTAAAAAAAGGAAAAAGTTAATTTAAGTAAAATAAATAAAAAACATGAGACTAATAAATACTCTTGGTAGTCTCACTTCCTTTGCCAAACCAAACAAGATATTATTTTCGTTTTTAATAAAAGATTTAGTTTGTCTAAAAGAACAGAAATTTATAATATTTATATTATCTCTTTAACACCTATATTGATCAAAATAAATCTTAAAACAGGATATGAGAGTTTGAAATGATTAAAAACATGTTTATTTATTATTTCCGATGATATTAACTATCCCGTGAATTGAAATAATGGCGGTGTGAATTGAGAAGACAGTCCTACCTAGTCGGAGTTGGTAAAGATTGGGCGCCAGCAAGCCCCGTATCTGATGTGGGTGGTAGAAGTTATTAACAGCAGCATCAAGCTCATGACCTACCATTTATTGGAGAGCTTAGATGATAAGTCCATCCACACATGCCTTATCTTGTTTTTAAGTTTCAAAATCTTGCATCGCTCGACTTAGAGTGTTGGCTCTGCTCTGCTATTGCAACATCCATATGGTTCATGTGATATGAATCAGCTAAAGAAAAGGTTTCTACTATCAAATCATTTTCTGATTGGCCATGTCATGCGGCAGCTGTTAGTGTATTTGCTTTGGGTACGATCCAACCCCATGTGTCGTCTTCTCCATCGCCTCCTCCTCCTTTATCTACCTTCCCTCTCTGCTTCTCCTTCTTCTCTCGTCCACCGTCCATGGCTGAATCTCCCTCTCCCTCTCCCTCCTCCATGACCACCACCACCGCCACCACTCTCCACCATCCCTCCGCCTTCGATCTCACCGTCCTCGTCGCCGCCATTGTCTGCGCCTTCCTCTGCGCCCTCGGCCTCAACACCATGCTCCACTGCGTCTTCCAATGCGCCGTCACCGAACCGCTCCAATGGATCGCCTCTCGCCGAATCAATTCCGGCCTCAAGAAGAAAGACATGGTCGCTCTTCCTACTTCCACTTATTCCGCCAACACTACTTCGTCGTCGTCTTCTTCTTCCTCTACTGATTCTATTTCTAATTCTTCTACTGCAACTTCTGCTTCTAATTGTGCGATCTGCCTGGCGGATTTCAGCGATGGGGAGAGAATTAGGTTTCTCCCAAAGTGCAGTCACACATTCCACGTGGCCTGTATCGATAAGTGGTTGCTTTCTCATTCATCTTGCCCAACTTGCCGCCATTTTCTGAAATCCTCCACTGAGTCCCTTAACAACACTCTGCATCTTGTAATACCATAAATATATATATCCGTGTTTACATCAGAAGTGTTCACGGGGGACGAGACCCGACTTAACGGCACTAGAGAAAACCGGGACAGGCAGATTGAGGTTGGGGAGGAGTGCTTTGTTAGCGATCTACATAGTACGTAGGTCCATGTTTTGATTCCTGTGGTGGGAATTTTTGCTTGCCTTGTTGTTTAATTGGTGTTACTTGTTAATTATGTGCCTTTGGGTAATATAATGATAATTACTGTTTTGAAATATGTTCATGCCGTGGCGCTTTGAATTGGATCTAACTTCAAAGAAGCTGTAGTGGGTAAGGGAGATTACTCAGTAGCATGCTGAGGGTAATATGGGAAAATGATTGCACATATCTGAATCTTAAGAGCTACTCATCAACTAATATTTCAAGAATAAATAATCTTTTTTGATCTAAAATGCCCATAAGGTTATCAATATCAAACTTGCAAATTAATAACCAATGATTAGGATTAGACATTAAGAGGGTCAAGTTAAGGCAATAATTCATAATAAATATTATTTCTAGTTATAATTATAAGAGCTATTTGATTTTTTTTAGATATATTAAAGAAACCAAATAAATCAGTTAATTATAACTAATATAAGAGATACTTGACTATTTTAGATAGATTATGGATTATATAAGATGAACTCATCTTGAGGGGTTAGATTTATCCATAGTTAACTGATGTATTTGACTTCTTTAATTTACCTAAAAAAGTCAACTAGTTTTTATAATTAGGATCAAATAGAATATTTGGACAAGTAACATCAATATTCAAATATACATGATGTTTGAGATAAACGTGATTAAATAATTATACTACTTTTTTTAGTAAGTAATAAAAATGTTGATCTTGTTGGAAATCGTGTCTTAGGTGCCAATCATTATCTTATGAATATTATTGATTTATGAATTTATTAATTGTATTATCATATTATTTGCATGTTTACTGTGATGACCATCCTTGGATAATTCATGATCTTATCCTAAATGTTCCTGGTCGGTCATCCATGCGGGAGCAGAGATGAAATAAGACCAGTATGACTTTGAAGATGTATAGAGATATAAATCAAAGTCATAGGCACATGTAAGAGTACAAGGTGTTGGACCGACCCGCTATGAGAGAGCTGCATGAGTTACGTCATAAGCTTCTCTCATATACAAACCATGTCACTACGCCATTTGACCTGAGATCATCATGAATTCCTACATGACAAACGCTCAGCTTTGACCTAGTCAAAAGTCACTTTTGACCGAGTGATCATAAAGACTATGTTCGGGTTTAGTGGTTTTTCATGCGGAGAAATGTGAATGGTCAAGATAGAATTTGTCCCTCACATTCGTAGAGAGATATTACTGGACCCCTCGATGAGTGAGTCTGAGAAATGTATGGCCATACTGTAATAGAAAGGTAGTTCAATTTCTATAGTCAGACTACTCAGGGATCGAGAAAGTAACAGTTAGGAATAGGAGGATGACATTATCCATACCTCATCCATGATCAAAATATTGCGTGACAGAATGGACATGATATGATTGTATAAAAGGTTACATCGTTTAACAATCCTCATATGATTTGGGTAGTCGTTATGTCTTGCTAGATATTGCTTGCGACTTGTGGGCCAATATAACAAATGGCCTACTGTCAACTTCATATGAGCCTACAGGGTCGCACACAAAATAGCCCAACATGAGCTATGATGTCCAGATTCAATGAATGATACATGGTGGATGTATATATTTATTTATATTTATATTCGTATATATATAAATTTGTATATATACATTATATATAAGAGATATATGAGATTTAATTTATAAGGATAAATTAAATCTCTATCACGTTTGAATTTGAAATTCAAATTGATAGGATATCTCATATAAGAGATATTTATAAGATTTAATTTATAAGAATAAATTAAATCTCTATCACGTTTGAATTTGAAATTCAAATTGATATGATATTTCAAATTTGATTTATGAGAATAAATCAAATATAGTTCAGTCTTATCTTTATTTTAAATTAAATAAATAGGTGAATTAAATCTGTGGGACGGATTTAATATAAATATTATTTATTTAATTAGTTTCTTATCAAATTATACAATATATGATATTGTATTAATTTTAGAATTAATATAAGATTAACTCCAAAATCCAATTCAGGAGAGAAAAACGCATAGTATCTTATATATCTGATTTTAGGAGTTACGTTTTGATATATAGAACACAGAAAGGCCGAAGGGGAATCTAAAAAAGGTTTATAGATAAGAAACTGCCGAAATAGACACGGAGATGACGAATTCTTGAGAAAGCCTTGGAGGGACAAGAGACGCTAGCACGTCGTTCGTGGTTGGAACGTTGTTCGTGTGGATACCAGTAGAGGAAGCCGACCTGAGTCGTCGATTTCTTGCGATCGGAAAGAGAGCACGAGCCGCGGAAAGAAGCTGTGAACGTCGTGACCAGAAGCTGTAGAAGTCGCTGAGGAATACTGAGGGTAATGCTTCTTCCCACTTGACTTAAATATATACGGTAGATCCTGCCAAGGAATAGAAAAATTTTTAAGTTAATTTTCGCTGCGTGTCTTCCAATTCCTTACAGATCTACACGTAAATTGTGCTAAACTCAGCCATACACCAAAGTTGACAATGAGGTGACCTATTCCTCAACATAATATATTCTGATGATATAGAGTAGTGTATTATGGAAAAATTAAAGACATGATAGAGTAAAAAACAAGATAAAACATCTCACACAATACTATTTTTTTCCCCATGTCACTGTCTCTAAAAATTTCAAGCATAATGTGATTACTCTAATCCTTAAAAGAAAATCAAATATAAATCAGATCACATGAGGATGATTCAACTCAGAAATGTCTGCCTATAACGATTGACTATTTGTTTTTGAAAAACTCGGCAGAAGTCTATAACTTTACATAAAGATTTATTTTGGTAGCTTAATTTTATAAAATATTATTTTTTAATTTTATAACCTAACTAGTTTAATTCATTAAAAAATGCCAACATTAAAATTTTAAATGTTGACAAAATATTATAAATAGTAACATATTAAGTTTAATTCCCTAAAATAACAATGAAAAATGATCAATTATTTTAGACAAACGGTATATAATTAAAAGACTGAAAATATATTCTATAAAATTAAGGGTTAATGTCCAATTTTATCTGAAAGTTTTCATGCAAGAGTTGTGAGAATCCTAAAATTTTTTCTTAAACTAATATTATCTTAGAATCATAACAAAAAGTCACCATAATCATTAGACGTTGTATGATAATAGTTTTTTTTTAATAACAATGGGCGATATTGCTCATTTTTTAATATTTTTAAAATGATTGATAAAAAAATCTCTAAATACTCACAGCTCTTATGGAAAAACTTTGACAGATAAAATTAAACCCTAACCCTAAAATTAAAGAACCATACTATACTGAAATTTTGTATAAGTTAGAAGACAAAAGCTGTAGTTTAAACAATTGATTCGGTATAAAATTAAAAAAGATGACACATAGTAAGAGATGTTTAAAGCAAGTTCAAGTTGAGACATATATAAGAAGACGAAGATGGATAGTAAAAAAAACAAAAAAACTGAAAGCATATCGTGCAATTCAAAATGCATATTCTCCGACATATGCAAGTGAATGATAAAGCGACATTGGTCCCATCATCATTTTGGGTGGTGGATTAGGATATTTCATGTCTTTTATCACAACAAACAACAACCTCGCCATTTCATTTGTTGTTGTACACTGCATGCATGTATGCCTAAATATTGTCAAACCAAATAAAGATAAGATAACTCAGACTCATTGAAGTCTTAAACGCTTGTCATCAATAAATAGAAGCTTTAATTGCCTAATCCACAATCCCATTATCTCTTCAAGGATTGCCAAGTTAGCCGTTACTTCAGGATAAGGATCCATGTTTGCAACGTATCAAATTTTAGGGGGGGGGGGGGGATCCTCATCCTCATCACTAGTTTTTTATTTTTACCCTTTTTTCCTTAAAATTTAATATTAGATTTTCATTATATATGGTTTGAGTCGTCTCATCTAAAAATAGATTCAAAGATAACTATCTTTGAAAGGGGAGAAAACAATATGCATTTTGAGTTTGAGGGATGTAAAGTGAATTCAATGGTATCATAAAATTGGATGAGGCTAATGTTCACGTGTTGGTTTTGGATTTTGGATTGATAAAGAGAAAATTAACAGTCACCAAATAATTATAGTTTTTAGCAAAGTTCCATAAATAAAAGAAAATTCGGCAAAAAGTTTTGTTTACAAATTTTATTGGCAAGAAGATTTAATATATTTATATATATATAAAGCATTAATATTCAAACTTATATGTTTCTAGCCTATCAATTTTTTTAATAATAAAAGAAATAATTATTTTTAAATTTTTTTGTCCTCATCTCTCCACAAGAACACAAAATTGACCTACTTTATAGTTTTTTTTTTTTGGAAAAACTGAGATTGAGAATTTATAGATAATTGGTTGGACCCTTAACAAAGGCTCATTCCTCAAGTTTGATTTGTAGCACCATGTTTTGTCGCATAAAGAAGAGCCAATAAATTAGAATTGTGCAAAACGAGATAAAAAGAATTTATGAATCTCTCTCTCTCTCTCCATATTACGTACGAGCCAAACATAGGCTAATTAAGTTGATGGAACTTCGGCTTTATCCAACCTACCTCAGTGCTTGTGGGGTGATGATTTGCATTGAGATTGATCATTGAACTTTAATAGATAAACCTAATTAGCGATAAATAAGTGAAGATTTTTGAAGTTGATCCTTTTAGAGAGGTACTTGATGTATTTATTTTTAGGAGATTAAATCTAGTTAATAAGTTCATATTATGGAATCATATGTATATTTTAGTTATTAAATATCATTTAAAAATTATGGAGATTTTACATCTTTAAATAAGTGTTTTTTATATATATTACATGAACTTTATATTATTTATGATTAGTATGATTTGTTATGAATTTTATATTTTATATAGCTAAATTAATGATATATTAATTCAATGATTTTACCTTCTTGTTAAATCATCAAAACTTTGGGCTCTCACATCTTCCGGGTTATCAAAGAAACCAAATATTCAAGCAATCAATTATTGTTACTCAATATGACAAACTAATATTTATCCATTAACACAAGTGTCCATATCTAATACCCGATGATATCTTAAATTTAGTTATCTCTAATAGAATAGTACATAAAATATTGTTACTAAAAGAATCCAATTAATTTAAACTTATTTCAAAGCACTAAATTACATCCACACTTCAACAAGAGATTCTTAACCAAACCTTATGTATATACATTCACCCTAATAATTTGATTAGCTTGAACAAAAAAATAAAAAGTAAAATTTTGACTAGAACATGGATACATACACCATATTATATACGAGAGGACCTGACAGTCCAAACCATCTAACTAACTTGTAGGACTTGACTTAGCACCTTTCTGGTAATCCTTAATACAGAAAGGGAAGGCTGAAACTACTCCATTTCCTTGCATTCTGGAAACACACTAAAGCTGTTTTTCACTTTCCTGACTGTAGTATGCTTCAGATTCATCCTCGTCATACAATCTTTCATCATCATCATCTTCATCTTCATATAAAAGATAATTTTGATGCTGGCTCCTTCGGTCTCTCATTGCAGTTCCCTAATTTATATGTAATTAAGACAATAAAATGAGATTTGACAAAAAGGAATTATCTAAAGTAGTAATCAAGACATCATACAGAGTAAGGAAATAGCCTTTTATGGTATATTTGGTAGAGAGTAAGTGGGGGTGGGTAAGTGGAAGTGGATTCTTCTACTTTCACTCTTTGTGTAAGTTACTTCTACTTCTATTTTTAATATTTTAAGTAATTTTGGTTCCATAAAAAAAGTTGGGAATTGAGATGATAGAAGTGAAAATAAAATTTTTTAAACAATTTTATCCCAGTTATAAAATTTTTAAACAACTTTAACTCTTTCTAAATTATAAAAAGATATTTTAAACTATTTTATCCTAAGTTATAAAAAAAAATATACATTAATTCCATACTCATTTATATCCTATTAAACAAATTTTTAAAAATTATTTTCAGCCTAATTCTATTTCTACTTTCACTTCTACTTCAATCAAAAACTTTTCTTTCCTACCAAATATACCCTTAAAGTGATGAGAGAAAGAAACAACCACTTTGTGGCAACCCTCTTCAAACATCTTCAAACATTTTTGTTCAGTCAGGAATTGTAGTTTTTTCAGAAAAAACCTTCATAGAATAGTACTCTTTTAAACATCAAAGGTTCTAACGAAAATGTTAAACAACATTTCCTATTGGTCTGAAATGTTTAACAGCATTACAATAGGAAAATAACAAACTTCACTCAAATTCTACTGGGGCCTAAGGCTAGAAAACTGAAAATGTATTCGGGACTTAAATTTAAGGGCCTAATCTAGTTTTTTTTTCCTGGTCTATGATCAAATCTAATTTCTAATGGCCTCCATAAATTAGAAGCTTAACGTTACTGCAGGTTTCACACTTTACAACACCATTCGACTATGATAACTTGGAAGAGATTCATGCAGCTTTGAATGGCGTTCTTCCTTCTGATATCCGAAGTTAGGGAGATTAGCCCAGCATTGCCTGAATTCCATGCACGATATTCTGCAATAAGTAAGGTTTACCGTTACAAGATATATAATGATACCATCATGGACCCATTTCAGCGGCACTTTGCATACCATAGTGCCTATAAACTCAATAGCACTGTCATGAGAGAAACTGCAAAATATTTTATTAGTAAGCAGGACTTCTCTGCCTTTGCCAATGTATCCCACAATGATCGGGTTCCAGATCCAATGAAGCAAATATTCAGATTTGATGTGATAGATAAGGTAATAGTCCATCTCTAGTACAAGGTTTCTGCACTTTTAGCTATTATTTCAGTTGTGAAATGGCAGTTTAATCCCAATAGTAACTGGTAAGAATGACAGTTAAGTCCAGAAATATCAATTTAATGATAGTTAGCTCTCACATAAAGTTTTATGAGAAATGATTTGCAAATATTGATTCATACAGTTACAATTGGGAATCTCAGTTATAAACTTAAAATCACATTCAAAACTTAAATACCTTATTTGCAATTGAGACTCTAGAATTGACAACAATATAAATTGATATTTCTAATACATTTTTTTGAAATTTTGTCAAGGACCTAACTGTCATTAAATTGTTATTTTATGATCTAACTGTTTTTCTCCCTAATAACTAAAAGATCGTGGAGTTATTTATAAGTGAAACACTTTCAAAAATGGAATTGTTCATCATTTTAAAATTTACATTACAATTCCTTTTAAAATTGAGACAAAATACCACCGGATGGTTTGTGGTTTTAGAGTTTTGCACTATAATGGCTCTGATTTTATCTTCTTTTTGCAAGAATTCTTACAAAGCTGATGATTACTTTAATATTTATATGCAGGGAGCTCTTTTGGGGCTAGAAGTTGAAGGCTCAGGTTTCTTATACAGACAAGTAAGAAACATGGTACAGAGTTTGCTTAGGCCTAATCCTTATGAAGGATTATTCTTCATTTTAAATTTATTCTAGCTATTCAAATTAAATGCTAGAAACTGTATCCACCTGTTTGCCATGCAGGTCGCTCTGTTGCTTCAAATCGGCAAGGAAGCAATCCCTCCTGGAGTTGTGCCGATGATTTTGGCGTCTTGCGACCACAAGGAGCTCGCAAAATACGCATTGTCTACTCCACCTCATGGCCTTTGCCTTGTATCTGTCAACTACAATGAAAGTCACTTATTACTTCCCCCAGCTCGCCCTGCTAGCAGTTTTGGTAGGCATCATAGTGCTACAAAATGCAAGCTTCCGTTTTATTGACAATATTTAGCTGCCTATGACAATTATCTTGTGCTCACGTCTGTTTCAATATCGATGTTTCCTAATTAGCAACGAAAGGAAGATCCCATATGTAGGAATTACGTTTTGACGCATATTTGACTTTGCTGATGGCTTGGAATAGAAATTTGACTTCTTCGACTGTTTCCGAGATGTAATTTTGAATGTAGTTTTTTACTCGTTACCTCAATTTGCACTTCTAAAGTGGCTTTAGGATGAAGGTATGTTATTTTTTAATTTTGTGATAATGTGATTAATATGTTCATAAAAAGTTGAGTATGGAAACTTATGAAGAAAAATCACTGCTCTTACTCCCTCCAGGCCTGAATACAAGCTATTTTTAACTCACGCATCTTGACAAAAAGTTAGTTGCATTTCTAATCTTTTAAAAAAAAATATCGATTATTTTCAATTTTAACATTATTAATTACATTAATAGCAGAGTTCTAAAAGATAAAGATATGAGGGAGTATGTTCATAACCTAACAATTCTTAGTCTGGTCTATGGTGGATGCGAAAATGTAGCTATTAGAAAAAATGACGTTCATTTATCACCGATTCCATCTTTGTTTTTTGCTGACCATATTTACTTAAAAGTTTCATAAGGAGTAGGAAGAAAGATTATGATCATCTAATAAGTAAAGATCTCTTCAAGCTAAAGGAACAATGCGGCATAACAATCTTAATGGGATGATTAAATAGATTACTTCAATGACCGAACCATTTTTCAAAATCGAAGAAAATACATATTTCTAACACAAAAGAATGCCTATGGCTTAGGTCTCAAAGAAACGAAGTTCTGCCATAAACTCTTGGCGATGAGGGGAATACCAAGCTACTGCTTTTGCAGAACCAAGGACTTGCAATGCATATTCAAAAGCAACTATGGGTTCCTGTACTCGTATGGGAAATTTTGGGTTCTTCAGATCAACTGTAACTCCTGAATCAACTCTGAAACTGAGAGGACCAACAATCTGCATGATACACAATATTTTTTGGTTATCAAGAGCAGCTTTTAAAATCTATAGAACATCATGGTATTGTATCTGATGCATATTCACTGCATGACATTTTAAATTTTACTTAAAATATTATATATTTTTACTTGGTAGAGGGGAAAAAACCTTTAAACACTACATTGTTAATCGTTTTTCGTGTTCAACTGTTCAAATGATATTGTGTCTTGTCTCAATTAGAGCACCCATGCTTATTAGTTTAGATCCACGCATAAAAGAAATTTTAATTCTGAGTTCACAACAAAACTGAGAAAATAATACGCAAGATGGACAAGACAGTAATGTTCTGTTTGTTGGGACATAAAGATTATTTTTCTACCACACCAAATGGACCCTAAAATAAAAATATTTATTAAGAATACATGTTATTTCCACTAGACGCTTTTGCTTTTGAACAATTAATATGAAACCATACATATATGAACAAGTTTTCCAACAATGTATATTCAGAGCTAATTATGTCTTTTCATAATAAGGTTCCATCATCATGCAAAAGTTGTGCATACGAGGAATCTCATAATTGAAAGAAATGGAGGTACCTGCTGCTGAAGAGAAAAGGTAGCATTAGGCCAAATTGCCTGAACAGCTTCCACGCTGGGCTTCTGAGAATTGAGAAGATCTTGTGTAACACTTGTTGCACCTGAAAGAAATTTCAAACCAGAAGGAAAATCCAGCCGGGCCTGAAATCTGGAAAGGTCTAGAAAAGGCTTTTGAAAGTTTCCATATTGAGCTGTAAATGAAACGGATCCAAACATATCTGCCAGGCAGGAGGCCTTCATTCCGTAAGCCTCAAGATAAAATCCTTTGGGACCTTGTCTATCATCTTCCACTAGCGCTCTTACTGAATTCTCCCCCACAGAGGTGGTCACAGCCACACCTGATAACAAGAATTCAAAGAACTAATAAGCTCAATGCTATAACATTCACGGCTTTATGCACATCCATGACATGATAGCACCCCTCGGCATGGAAATCTTAGTCCTATTTCAGACAGCAGAACCCATCTTAATCACTCAGTTCAAATCCTTAATCCTCTAATAGTAGAAGAGTTAATGTTCTGATTAGTAAAGATAATATATAACAGTTTCCTCACTTATTCACTTAGCAAAAGGTTGTGTAACTAAAGCATAGCAGCTGTCACCTTTTAGGCCAGAAATGTACCTGTGGAAATTTTATGCATAATAAAACTTACCAATAATCCCTGTAGCAGATACACGAGGATTTGAAAGAAAAAAGTCATATGGCTGAACCAATTTCAGCTTTCGAGCTTTGCTTCTCCAAATGTCAATGTTCGTCTTGTGAGAAAAGGCACTTTTGATGGCCAATCCCGGAAGCAGAGTAGGAGGCACTCTGCTACTTTGATTTTTATTACTTTCAAACGGCTCAGGCGTCCCCATATTATGGTGCAAAGACAAATGATAACTTGCAGCAGAGTCACTGGTAGCTAAAGAAGCAAGATCTATTGCCATTGAAAATGGGACATCCCAGTAATTACCAGTGTTATCAACAAAAAGACCAGGCCAAACTGCCTCTACCATTAGGTCATGATGTGCGAACTACAACCACAAACCCATCAAATCCTCTATAAGAATAAGACCCTTAAGATAGCTCAATTTCACATGAAAATTTAATCACAAAACAACAAGAAATAAAAAACTAAAAGCAAGGGTGAGTGTAGCCTACAATATGTAAAGTGTATTGTTCAATAAAAATTCATGGCCAACTGAATATGGGCAGTTTGTCCCCCAGAGGATAGGCACAATTATCTGACAAGGAAATCTATAACAGCACACGTAGTATAAGGATTTTATATTAACAATCACCTTGTGAAGAAGAACTGTCTTGATTCTCCGTTTATTGGTATGACCATAAGCATCTAAGCCAACATGCAAGGTGTCATCAGGTGTTAAAAGGAAATCTGAACAGAAATTTAAGGCATATAAGGATTTCTCCTGTAGGTGTTTCTGAAGGGATTTCAACCATGAGGATGCGGACCCATGTGATTCTCCACTGCTTTTAACAGAAGTGACAAATCTCTGTAAATTGAACTGCCCTAGAAAAGTTACAAACCTGCAAAACTAACAGGCTTATATCAATATATGCGAATTCCATGAGGATTTTTCACAGGACATTTATAACAGACACTATTGATAGTTAGGCAATACACAGAAAAAAAGATTCAAAGCATTACATAAAGAGATACAAACCTCAACTGACTTCATTACTCAGATTTATCTAAGTCCATTAACGCCCTTCACAAAATTCTCACGAGTTAAAGTATCTTTGGAAGAATTCTCAAGTCTATTTCCATACCCAGGGCCTTTGCTTTACCATTACTGTCATTTTTTTCCCGAAATATCAACTCCCAAACTATGAAGCATGGACACAGAACTTAATGTTGAAGATTAAATATTCATAAAAAATAGAACATGACAAGGCGAACGCACAATATTTTCAATTAAAATAAAGAACCGTCCATATAACTTAAAGCCACATCTATAAATTCAAACTTTGGTAGAGAACGGGGCACATGGACAAGGTAATTACCAACGATCAGAAAAAGGGATGGCGAGCACGCGCTGCAGACTTAAGCCTTGAGGTTTGGCATAGCTCGGAATCAGAGGTGCATGCATGAAGCGTTGCATGAAATCAATTTGATTAGGTCTTGAAAGTCTTGTTCCTCTGGATAGACCCAACGGAATTGGGTCTCCAGGAACAGGAGAAGCCAAACCATCAAGTGTTTTGGGAGTAGAGACATCCAAATCCCAAAATCCTGCTCCATCCATAGCCCATCTTAGTTTCCTCATCTCTTTAATCTCCCAGAGTAAAGCAATTCTGACCTTGCAGAACTGTGCTACCGCCAAAAAGAAAGAGAATGCTTAAGTCTGTTACCATTCACAGGGCTATTTGCTTTATCACCGCTGTCAGTTACCCAAAATACAAACTAGCAAACTATGAAGCATTGACACAAAATATCCATGTTGACAATGAAATCTTCATTTTAAAAACTGATGCTCACAATTTCATGAAGTATTGCATAAATAATGTACAATGTAAAATTTCTCTCCGCCGCGATTCATTCCAACTCTCTTCAAAGAGCAGGGACACCAATCTCGAGAACGATTATACAGCACATAGTAATCTCAGACATTACCAGGAAGAATTTTCAGAGCATAATCCAATTGACTACCGACCATTTACAAGAATTCAGAAGAGAAAAGAATAAAGGAAGGAAATTGAGTACTTGATTGAAAGATATTGATGATAGCTTGTTTTCCTACATATTGCAAGAAAGCAAGGCAAATGATTTCAAGCTGAATTGCGCCCGATAAGCTGCTTTCCGTGTACCAGCGGCGGTCCACTTTGTAACTTCAACTGGACAAGAGTTATTTATTTGAAGAAAAAAAAGCTAAGAAAACAAATTGCCTAAAAAGAAAAATTTTATTAGAGGATCTATCTCGAACTTGAATATAAAGAAAAAATAATCACCTCAACAAAATTAAAATTAAGAAAAGTGATTATTCTTCTCAAATGTGCCACAGTTTAAATTTTCTTAAATTCAAGACCAAACATAATACTTCTCCACTAATTAATATATAATATATTTAATTAATTTAATTATATTAAAAATTAATTAAATTAGTTAATATGATATTTTTAAAAAAAATATCATAATTATTTTTCTTAACTTCCTCTTTCTTTCTCTTGATTATTATTGAAGAAGTATCAATAAAAATAATTTAAAAAATAAGAAATATATAAAATAAAAAATATATTTTATATTTAGAATTAAAATTAAAATTTATTTTTTTTAATATATTTTTCTAATTTTTATAATTTTGTAATCGTAGAAGTCAGGGTTTAACATAATTGTTGGAAAATTAAAGGCCAAGTTTTAACAAACTCAATGGAAAGCAAGTTTAGTGGAATCCACTTGTCAAGGTTTAAGCTTAATGAAGGATTAAATGCTACTCTCCGATTGGACCCCAACTTGAATGACCAACACCAAGCAAGTTAAGCTCTATTTAGCATCACTTTTCAGCTCATTCTAGTTCTTTAGCAGCCTAAAAATGGAAGGAAGAAAAAAGAGGATTCATGGTGATTAAAATGGTGGGCATGAGAGATCTTTAGTTTCTACCTCCATTTTCAACTCGTTTTAGAGTAAGTGTTCATGACTTCATGAGCTACAAGCCTAATGTTTTAGATTCTTCAATGGTGAACATTTTGATCTCAAGGGCTAGCTCAAAATCGGTGAATCAAAGTAAGAGAAGTCATAGCAAAGAAGAGGTAAGAGTTAGTTACTCAATCGTGTAATTGGTTTGAAAGTTTGTTTAAAAAACAATTGAGATTGATGCTGTCCTATTCTCATAGAGCATGAGTAAACTAAGATTTTTTTTTCATGTGGAATTAGAGTAATTATAAGTATTATGATGGAATTATAACCCTAACAATATATAATGATGTTTAGAGGCAAATCGTGAAAAATTGAGACTAATGGGGTTAAGTCTAATAGAATTAATTAATTTTTTATAATATGATAAACTATAATTTGAATCCTGTTAAAAAAATATCTATATTTATAATAAAAAATAGTTTCTCGAATAAGATTATCTTCAATAAAAAAATATATGTGAATTAGAAAAATAATCCAGCGTCTCTCTGCCTTGTCCTATCAGAAGCAATGTGATTTTGTTAAAATGTATTTCACCAATGGATTTAATGGGAAAATGTGTAGGGTAGAATTAGGTTCTCAATTTGAGGGCATTAGACCTAAAAGTCAATTTTAGGCCTTAAAAGTGTGCAATAGGAATGGTAGTGCATTTTAAGCAGGTTGGTTTAATGAAGCTCCCACATTTATGTGATAGGATTGATTGAAAGAAAGGGAAATTCAATTAGGAAGTTGGATTGGGACTTCAGAGTTGGAGAAAATTTAGTGCAAATTCGAAGGCAGAAAACTATCATTTTCTCCTTATAATGGCTAATATTTATCTGTTTCTGTTTATGCGATATTAAGGTATGTTCGTCAATTAAACATGTTCTATGTCACTGTTTTATTGTGCCTCCATGTTATGTTCATGAATTGAATGCCATTGCAATAAATGGTACTGCTCATCCATGAAATTCAAGCCATGTTAAGCAATGTTAATTGTGCATTTTGTGCATGCTTGTAACATTAGATGTCCTTTACACTAAATGTCAAGATTCTACCATTAAAAACTAAACAGTATCCCTTAACTAATAGTTTAAAGATTATTTCTTTTTAGGTATAAAGATCACTAAAATAAATTTTCTCTCTCCTAATAAAATATATTTTCATGCACATAACCTAGTTTAAATTTAAAACATCAGGCTTAACCATCTATTTTCTACACACAAAAAAAGTTAATAATTTATCTGTACTTACTTTTACGTGTGGCTAAAAAAAACAATTTTTACATAATTAAACTAACTTCTCTTTAATCAGAAGGATATATTAAAAAAAGTAATTAAAAACGATAATCACTTAATCAGGGGTTGACATAAATTTTGAGAGCACCAAGATAAAGATTAATTATTATCTTGCTAATTGCTATCCTAATTTGTAAAATCCTTGGTCAAAAACAATATAGAGCTGATAAAATGCCCTCAAAAACCATCTTGCTCAGAGTACTCTCATCTTGGATGAATCAAACTCATTCCGTTCTAGAAAAAGGACAACTATCATGTTAATTCCAAAATCTGTACATTCTCAAGCTTATTAGCAGCAAATAGAAGGCTGCTTGGCCAAAGAAGATTACATTGAAGACCGCAAAATAATTGAAAAAGCTCGACTACAATAACATAAAGGCTGCCAATCCACAATTTTCCTGCTTCCAAAACTAAGGCATGGCAAGAATTGTGCAGAAAAAAGATATTCCAGCCATTTTTGCTTGGAAGCATCAGAATGCCTGGGACTTCGATGCTAATATAAGAGCCTGCGTTCGCCACGACCTTCTGAACAAACAGAAAGGAACCATAAATTAGGGAATATTCTGTAACCAAATTTAGAAATCCTTCCCTCCTCTTGTTGGGAGAAGAAATTTTCCTACATAGATCAGAGTATAAGTCATAAGGAAACACAAGATGTTGATGAGATCAGCAAACTACAACCCTATAAAATTTATCTTCCAATTAAATGGCAGCCAGTTATACAACATTAGGGAGAAAAGGGAAAATATCACTTTTACCTCTAAAATGGCAGGTTGAAGACATGCTGATGGCAGAGCTGCAGCCGCCACAACCTAACACAGAAATATTGATCAACCAAAGCCAAACCCTTCACTAGCTTCATGGATGGCAAGCAACAACCGTTCTTGAAGCTGTTCCTTGGAAGTATATTCAGGAAGGTCTAGCTGATTGAAACTGAGGGCAATGGGGGAAAAAAGTAAAAGAAACCAGTAAGGCTGAAAGTCTATGTGGAGAAATTATAATTCTAAGTAATCATATGGATTGGCAAAGACAATGGGCACAAACAAAACAATGTCATAGATATAACAACTCACCAGGTATGAGCGGATGGCAATCTATCAGGAGCTCCATATGCCTTGTGGATCTGAAACTTCTGAGGTCCAGAGATACCTTGCAATGCCTTAAAGCCATCCAATGGAACCTGAAAACGAAGTTCAAAAACCATTCTAAAATTTGCCCAAGTTTATTTGCATTACGACTAAAAGGAAAAATGCAAGATATATATGAGCAATGATGCTATTTCTTCTTCTATAATCTGAGCATTCTATACCATGATAGAACATTAAAAACGGAAAGAGGTGCACATTCTGCCCAGAAGACCCTACATCCCTCTGGCCAGGTGTTAGCCCTAACTAATATCACAACTCCCATTGAAATAAAGGGAAATCTATCATACTACTTAAGTACTCCTTCTTGGTCCTTCTACCATAAGTTATCAAAGCTTTTCATTTATCGTTTCATAGGGAGCCTTTTTAGATGATGTGATGATTTATTGGAGCGTATATTCATAATGTGTTCTTTGTGAACTTGAAGATTACAAACTAGGTTGATATTTTTTGGCCAATTAACTACTAATTTCACTACTCTGCTTTTCAGTTTTGATAGTTTCATCTGCAAATTGTTTTTGGGATTCTTTTTCTTTTTTACAGATGACAGTTACCAGATAGACCTGCCCAAACTGAGGAAAACCAAAACTCGCAACCACATAAGGTAAATTAAAAATAAGGTCAAGAGTGGGCATATTTTTAACCTAACTGTTGGCCCTAGATAAGCCAAGTGATGGAAGAAAGGAAAATGAGATCAAACAAAATGATCTACCAGAATCTTGGACAAGCCAAAGCTAAAAGAAGTAAATCACGTATGCCTTGCCAAACTTGGACGAGTAAAATTTTGAAAGGAAGAAAAAATTTGCATCATAAACACAGAATACAATGTTTTCCCTGAATCACCTTCGATGTTCCAGTCACAAATTGCAGCAGTCTAGCCATATCTTCTTTGTTGAAAGTTTTGACCACGTCCCAAAACCATTGGACAACATTTGATGCCACCGTATAGCCAGTATACTCAGTATTGGCCTTCAAGTCATCCACTGTAAAAAGAATGACGATATTCAGGTAAGTCAAGGGAAAATAGAATTTCTGGAATCAAGGTTGAAGACCACTCACAATCAATTTCTGGAAGGCCACTAATGAGTAGCTCAAGCTCCTTGTCCTTGAAAATAGATACAAGTTCTCGTGGCACCAATTCATTGAAACCTTCTAGAAAAGAATTGATTTGTGGACGTATAGCATTTGTCAGAATATGATCAGCAACAAGGTCCACATACTCGTGCTTTGTTTCTTCTGTAACTCTTATGTTTCTTCCTCCAGGTTTAAGCTCATAGTCAGTTACCTATTTCATGAAATAGAAAGAGGATATGTTCAAAATATATTCATTGAGTTTGAAACTTCTACGATGTTAAATAATCCAAACTAAAATGTTTATATACCTCATTCTTCTCATAAAGTATGTGTTTTTCCTCATCAGGATCCATGCTAAACGTCAGGTCAGGAATATCACTTACATCATTCTGGTGTGCATAGTACAAAGAAAAAAAATTATTGGTTTATGAATAGTATATTTTATACTATATACAAAATACAGATGTACAAATATAGATTGGGAAAGGATGTGCAATAACAACTCACCTCCAGCATCCACTTCAAATTCTTGTAGTAATCAGGATCAACAGCCTCTATGTCATGGTATGTCACCTTAACACCAAGTATATGTTTATAGAAAGATCTGGTAAAGTAAACATCCAACAATTGCCCATCAAACAGAGCCTTCCCCACCTGAACATCATATTGAAACAACTGTCAAATATCTACCCAAACTGAAAGTTTTAGTTGTTAAATGACGACCTAAATGATTGATTTTGGTGTGTATATAGCTCTAGCAACAATAAAAAGCAAGACCACTAATCCATAGACATACCACTCTGCCCACAAATTTGAAGTACGAAAGATGTTCAGTCTGGTAGACAGAATTAGGATTGGGCTGAAAGGTTGCATTGTTACCAACAGTGGTAAAAAGTAAAGCACCCTTGTCAAATATGACCCTTGACAATAGTTGATACCATTCTCTAGTGAGACCACCGGCATCAATACCCTCTTCACCTTGAAATTGCACATTTAATCGTCCTTTAAGATCCTGAGTAGGACGCATCCTCAACTGATTATACGAGTCCTCCAAAATGTAAGCTCGCCTTACACTTATACGCAGGTGTCCAGACAAGTGTTGATCGTGTTGTTGTCTGATTTTAGAGCGGAAATAGGCTCTCTTGTTATCAAAATCAATCAACCTTGGTGCCTTAAGCATCATGGAAAGTGATTTCTCCAACAAACCTGGGTTCTGCCTAATAAAAGCATTCAACAGACGGCGATGCTTCTCAGAAAACCTTGTAAATGTAACAGCACTATCAAGCTTTCGTTGTGAATCACCACTAATTGAATCAGAACAACCAGTAGACTCTTTGACTTCTCTTGCAGTTGCACTACCATGATCTTGCTGCATGATGGATTCATTGGCTTGTAGCTTTTCACACAGAACAAAAAAGGCTTCAATAAAAGGCAAGAGCCTTTGTGTTCCAGGAGGAAGAGGAGGTGGAGTAGAGGAACTCTGCAGATTCTCAGCAACATTTATATTTGTGATGCTAGTAGAGAAAGAGCTCTGACCCAGCTGGGTCTCAGCTGCAGTTATACAATTACTCAATTGTTTCCACAATGGCTCAAGAGCAGTATTTAGATTCCACATAGTTGCCTGATCCTCACGCTGATCTATATCTTTTTCAATATCCATGTCACCAGAAGAACTAAGCAAAGTGAGTGAACTCAGAACTTGCAGCACTCGCAAAATGGCAGTACCAGCCATGGAGCCAGCACTCAAGCCAAGCATATTTGTTTTCTGCAGAGTAATAAGTTCACTGACTGCTGAATTGGTCAAAGCATGAGCTGAAGCTGAAAGCTCCGAAGCAAAAAACTTTCTATGTGGAGGAATATTGGCTGCCAACTTCTTCAGAACCTCACCAGTGAGCGTATATATTTTATCTGAAAGACTAAATAAGTAAATAGCATAGATTAGTCGATAATTCTCCAACAACTAAGACGGGTCTGAAAGATACTGAGGAAACAAAGTAAATTAAGAGCTGAAAATGTACAAAGACAGTTGTATGAAGTCTCAAGCTTAAAGATAGCTCAATCAACTAAACGGAAACAGTAAGCTTAAACATAAAAAGGATATGAACAATACCCTTCACGACCAAGAAGACTGCATAGATTGCTCAGATCAACTTGTGGCAACTGCAGGAAAATATTATACATAGCTACGCTCTTCTTTACATTAGAATGGCATGCATCCATGCCAGCATGCTTATCTTGTTTATCAGAGTTCAACAACACTAAAGGAGGATCCTTCTCAAAATCACCTGAGGCTTCACTTGCAGATAAATTTTGGCTACCTATTACTGCTTTTTCAGAATGGGACTGACTTTCTAATTTTGATGCTGCATTAATTACTATAACTTGAATCAGACCCATGACCTGCTCCAGATGTGCAGTGCTGCGTAAAAACAGGGGTCGGTTCAATAGCTTGAGAAAGAGAATAAGGGGAACATCTGGTGCCTGAAAGTTCCCAGCTGATTTTTTTGAAGGCTCCCCTTCAATAACTTTCTCCTTTCCTTTCTCCTTCGTAGTCTCCCTAAAAGGGCTTGAAGACTCTGAAATAATTGTTTGGTTAAAGTGAAACAACATATTTGCAACAGCAGAATGGTTTGTCGCCAAGTAAGCCAGAATCTCAAGAATTCGACGGAGCACCAGGGGAGGAATACCTGTTATGAGTACAAAATAAGAGCATTAGTGAATAGTAAGATGGAATCTCTAGAAGAAGCCATGCAAATTAAATAGAGCTGCACGCAAATTTTACCATCCAGTAACTGAGATCGACCGTAAACTGTATTTGAGTGACAACCATAAAGCCTCTGAGAATTTAATGTTGCTGATCCACTAACAGCCCCTTCAGCTTCGGGCTTGATCATATCAAGCAAAAGACAAACAAGAGTGGCCCTTGTGACACTGTGGGCACACAAGTTTAACAGGAGCCTCTGAAGAAGACCTTTTCCAAGAGGCTGACAAAACAAAGGGGGAAAACATATTATCAAGAGGCATATACTTGCATCCATATGATGTCAAAACATATGTTAATGTATGAGAGCACATGCAATGCTGAATCTTACAACAAGAAGACATAAATTTCCATAAAATATATGCAAACTATAAAACTTAGAACAGAGGGGGAAGAAACTGGAATTAAAAGAAAACTATTTTGCAGCTAGCAGAAGAGGCTGTTGGATATGAACACAACCATAAAGCAAACAATTACCTGTGCCAATCGTAGAAGACGGATCAAAGACTTTAATGCATTTGCATCCAGTAGCGGCTCACCTTCAATCTCCTTCACCTTCAAGCTATCTGCAAGAATAGACCTCCTACCTATTGTAACTCCAACACCTCGATCCATTACTGGCCGCCGATCAAATCCCAGCCCATTTCTTCGGTTGTTAAGCCTGTGGCTACTCCCAAAAAGGCTACGCGCCTGATAATGACTCAGTGCTCGGTCCCTCAACATTTGAGCTTCAGCAAGCAATGGTGATGGCAACGCTGACAAAACTGCCTCTGAAGAAGTCAGAAGCACCTGTAATAAAGCAATAATCATATTTATTTCCACAACTTACAGGTATCTCAGTTATAAAATGGGTAAAATAAAAAATCTAAACCTCTTCACGCAAATCAGCAGGAAAAGTAGCAATTATAGAAGCATTATCCATGTCAACTGGTTGTCCTTCAGCCTGCTGGACAACCCTTTGAGCTCTTTGTTGGGCTAGAACCTCAGCCTGAATATCTGGAGGAAGAGCAGCTAAGAACTCAGGATCAATATCTTCTACAGAAGGAGAATATGCTGGAGGTTGAACAGATTGCGCTTGCTGGGAGGCCAGAACTTCTGCTCGCAAATCTTCAGGTAATGCCTCCAAAAAGGTAGGATCAATTGTATTGGCACCAGAAGCTTCATTATTCACACTAGTTTGGTCAGCCTGAGTAGCATTTAAAGCAGCCTCTGTATTTTGAGGTGGTTGCTCATCCCTCTCGTGTTCAGCAGTAGGCGTTGGTTGCGGTGGTTGATTTCCTCCACCATCAATACCACCCATTTCAACATCAATATTTGCATCAATTGATGATGCAGGGCAATCAACCGGATCAGGCATCTCTGAAACAGAGCCCACCATCTGAGGATTACTGGTCTGACCATCATTAACTAAAGCTCTATCACAACCCATTGGCAAATTTTCGCCACTTGTAAATGCATCTGCACCTACTCCACTTGGTAGCTCAACATGAGAATCTACAGGTGAGCTGACAAACTCTTGGCCAATAGTTGCATTCTCATTGACAGTGCCATTTCTTTCATTTTCTGATCTGTCAAGACCATTTGACATAACATTCAGTGAAAGTGGTTGAACGGCCATTGGCTCATTGCCTTGTTGGCATCCTTCTGTATCTCTAAGACCAGAGTTTGTATTGACTTCTTCCTCAATAGGAGCATTGTTGACAGAAAGGCTTATTTGCTGGGGTGTCGATCCAGTGACATTTTCTTGCTGCTGACATTCAACTTGTTGAGTAGTAGAGCCTGTTACTGCCGCCAGCATTGGACCATCATGAGATGAAGGTGCATCAGACTGCTTCTCTTGTACTCCAGAATTATTAGACAGCTGTTCAACAGGACTGCTAGTAGGAGCAATGCTGCGCAGCTGAGATAAAAATGGTTCCTCCACTGCTTGCACAATGGCAGCCACTTGAGCACCTCCTTGTGGCTGACCATCATCAGTCCACCTACCATTACTTAACCCTCTCCTTCCTGGTAGCTGCAATGAGTCTAAACCTACAGAATAATCTGTGAGAGGAGGGGGTGCAGTACCACCCAAACGATCTCCAAAGAGACTACTTGGCACATGATCATATGGAAGAATAGGCGCATCAAACATGTAGAAATGGCCCACATCAAGATTTCCAGATGACAAGGTTTCTGGATCCCTAGATGAAGAATTTCCAACTGAAGACCACATTGACAAGAAGCCCCCAGAAATTGGCGGCCTAACAAGGAGAGGATGTTGAAAACCATTGACTTCAGTGGAGGATCTGTCAAAAGAAGATCTACCCGTTTGACGACGGCGTTCAAAACCCAAAGGCCTTCGAAGACCAAAAAGGTCATCCACATTAACCCCTTCAAAAGGTTCAGCTGCCACATCAATAAGGCCACCTGTGGTTCCAGGTTGCCCAAGTATCTGCAAATGATCTAAGCCATCAAGAGGGCTCCACCTAACCTCTATTAGACGATTTTCAGGAAAATCATCATCGTCATCTTCATCAATCATTTCTTCATTGTACTCATCTCCCAAGCCGGTATCATCATGATCTTCCACATCAGTATCAGCAAGGGACATCATTCCTCCACCATCTTCTGCTATATCCTCATCGTCATCTTCCCCCTCATCATCATCCTCATCATCTTCACCATCATCACCCATGTCATTATCTTCATCACCCATATCATCATCTGCCCTATTCTCAACATGAAAAGTCATTTCAATTTGACCAGAGCTGTGCAAGACACCACCCTCCCCCATTTCTTCATGCATAAAATCCATACCAAGTTCCCTGGGAGGGTTAGGAGCCATTGGCTCCCCCCCTTCTACACTCATATCATGTTCCCCTGACTGATTCGGATTAGTAGCATGATCATCACCTTGAGAAGCTCCTTGATTTTGTTGCCCATCATCCATTGTATCTCTTAGTGCCTCTTGACTGCTTGCGTTCTGATTATGTGACACTGCTTCAGCAGTAGATGGTGCAGAAATTTGGGCATCATGTCTAACATCAAAACCAGCAGATCTGTTCTTGTTAATCCCATCAGATTTGAAGATTTGCTCACTGGCATTAGCAGCTCTAGTAAGGCCTTCTAAACCCTTGAGTATAAGATTTGCAATTTTGGGAGCATCAGGATGATCCAAATCCATAACTTTCAATATACTAGTTAAACACTGAATGATTCCACCATCTATCATGCTCTTTGCGATGTCAGGTGAATATCCAGAACCAGGTAGGCTAGCAGATGATGAATTTTTGGACAAAATAGAATATACTAGATCAACTAAAGTTAAAAGCCTTTTATCTGGCAATAAGCTGTTCTTTGTTGAATCGCTCTCCAAATTTGAAAAAGACATCAAAGCTTTAACAAGTTCATTTGTTACACGCTTACGACCTTCACCAGATCGACCACACAAAACTATCAGGAACCATGAAGCCTTCTCCAATAACTTACCTCTCCAATCATCAGGTCCTGCAGATTTATCAACAGCAAGAGGTAGCAACCGATTTAACACATGATGGATTATCCCATTATGTCCAGAATTATCTGGTTGATTGGATCCACGAAATTGACACATTTCAGAATCCCGTCTAAGTATGACTCCCACTGAATGTCCGTACATCAATAGAATGTCACTCAGCAATTTGAGGATAAAAGTCACCTTAGCCAGTGCTATGGATCTTTCAGCTTCAGGCTCAAACGTTGCCATCTCTTCAATCTTGGATTTACCCTTCACCTTCATGGTAGGCTCATCAATATCCATGCGAGTTGAGTTACACTCAGAATCTTGACCTTTCACCAAAGGATATTTTAGCACAATCTCAAGAAGCTGATCAATTACTTGACTGAGATTAACAGGAACCTTCTTATGACTTTTGGAACATTTTCCTGATCCATCATGTGACTTGCTTTCAAGTATCCGCACACATTCATTGGAAGATATCCCACCTTCAATTGCTGAAGACTTAGATTTTTCCTTTTCTTTTTCCTTCTCCTTTGATAGCACAACTAATGTCCTTCCCCCTGATGTCTCTAACTGACAAACTGCTGCTGCAGCTTTCATAAAAACATTAGGATCCCTAGAGATCACAGGTGCCATTGAAGTCAGAAATGATCGAGGAGAGACACGCCCTCCATGGCGATTTCCAGTTAATGTTTGTTTTATCTCTAATTCCATGGCTGTTTGTAGTGTTTGGGGATCTTCAAGGAGATGTCGAACTATAGATGACACAACAGTGTCATATCCAGGGAAAAAACAATTCCTTGAAAGATTAAAAAGAGAAGCCAAACCCCCATTTTCAAGGAACTGTAAGGCTAAAGTGTGTGCTTTTGTTAAATGGGCACATAACTGCAGAACAGCTTGCATGACCATGGCAGGAACATTCTGTTTTATCAAATCACAAGCAATATCCAGCACCTTTTGACTCTCTTCAATAGATAGATAGCCTGTAGATTTCTCCAGCATATTCTCAATTGCCATGCTAGGTTGTTTCTCATCCATAGCTAAAGATGCTTTCTTCTCTCCATTTGTACCAAGATCCCCAGATGAGTCAGGCAAAGATTCAGTATGTGCCCCTTCCAAATTATCAGTTTTGGGCCTTAGTTGCAGCATGTGATCCAATATAAGTAGTAAAGCACTAATGCATTTAGGGACTGGTATCTCACTTCCAGGCTCAAATTTGGCTTTGAAATTTGTCAATATATCTATGATTGTAGATACAATGCCATTTTGAGCAGCAATGTCCCTTGTACTTCCATCCTCAAAAAGAAGCAGTGCTATAATATGTGATAACACACTTAATGCACAGTTATCCTTTGAAAAGTCTATTGGACAAAGTTTTAGCTGCTGAAGAAGATAAGATATTACTTTTGGACGATCTTCTCCTTTGTTCTGACTGCAGAGTGTTACAAGTAAATCTGTAAGCTGAAATGCTACTGAATCACTACTCTGAAATAACTTCAGAGTTGTGGCAAGAATATCATCAACAGGAGGTTTCTTCAAATGCCCCTCTTCAATAAGCACATCCATAGTCTTCTCAGCATTATCCACTTTAGTTGTTTCAGATGAACTTCCAAGGGACAAAGCAAGTGCTCGTGCAAGTTCATCCTCCTCCTGGACAAGATCATTACCATGACTGAACAGCCACTCCATAGCCATTTCAACACTATTTGTTTCCACACGCCTAAGTGCTTCCTCTGCCCTAGCCCTTGAAAAACCCATCTCAACAATAGTGGCAATGGTGGCCTCATCAGGTGGTGGTGGCATAAACCGTTGATTTGCGCTTCCCACAATGTTATTGCGATTTCGCTTCACTTCTCCAATACCAGAATATACAAGTATTACAAGGGAAATAACAGATGCAATGAAACCAGGATTACAACTGGTAAACATGGGGTGATTCCAAACTGGTAGGATCACATCAAGAACCTGAGATTGCAGCATACGAACAAAAGTTTCTGGATCCCTAGGTACAGGGAATAGTCCAATTGACAATCCAACTGCAACTGGCTGAACAAGGAGCTCTGCCTGGGAAGCAGAGGATGGGGATAAAAGTAACGAAGAGTTTACAAAGTACTCAAGCAAACGGCAGTAGCTTTGTAATGTATCAAGTAGCCAAGTATTATTGGACAGCTTGCTTCCTTCACATTTCTTTTCAATTTCAGTGTCTGATGATGGAAAAGTGTATGGAAGCGTCCATAGCAATTGACTAGTAGCTTCAAAGGTCGTAAGTAGCTCTTTAAATGTACCATTGGCATAAAAATAATTCACCATGGCTGTATAACAACTCCGGCGCCTGCTGTCAAATGTGAGAGCTGCCATGTCATCCACAACCTTCCCAAGGTATCTACATTTTACAGAAAGTAGTGTGTCCAGTCCAGCATATGTAGAATGCCCAGGAAAACTAAGAGCCTCAAGAAAAGTTGTAGCTAAGACAGTTCCAAGAGTCTTTGATGCTGAACTAAGTGACCCTGTGTCGGCCCTGCGACGATTTGGTGAAGTAAATCCCTTGACAAGAGCAGTGAAGAAAGAGCGCATAGTTGATGCTAGCCTGTTAAGAATTTCTAACACAAGAACATCAGGGCTTTTCTTTTTCAAATCTTGGGATAAAGTTGCCTCTGGTGCACTAGAAGATGCTTCAGAATCAATGTTTAAAACTTCCAAGTGACGGCCAGTCCTTCCACCTCTCAAACGTGATATCCCATGTCTAGTACGGCGGTTCAAACTTTCTGCAGAACGAACCAGAGACATAAACTCACGATCTCCACTCCACAATGACCGTGAACCATTCCTAGCAGAAACTGGGTTCATGTATCTCACGACTGGAATATTTGCATCATCGTCACTTTCTCTTTCAACAGCATTAGGTGCTACCTGCGAAATCTCAGATTCTTGTTCAGTGTTCTTACCATCTGACTTGGAATCATTACACAAAGAAATTTGCCAAATTATTTCTTTGTATGGTTTCCCGATATCTTTCAATACATCAGCATCAGCCGTCCCCAATTCAGACACAACAGTAGTAGTTCCCTTCAACAAAAATATAGAAAGAGTTAGAACACCTTCAAGGCTAGAAAGATATCCCAGGACTTTTGCTCGCTTTGCAGGTTCTACTAGAGCAAGTTGAGTCCCTCCAACTGAATCCAAAAGCTCATTAGTAGATTTCAGACGTTCCCTCAAGAAGGAACATACAGCTCGAGAAAGAGAAACATAATGCTGTGGGGAGAAGTTCTTAAAGGCAACAGATATGCTCTGCCCAACAGATACAAAAGGAGCCACGAAAGGCAAAGAAAATAAATTGAGAACAGCTTCAATGCCCTTTTTCTCAACAAAGATTCGACATGTGTCAGCATTTTGAAGAGTTGTCTCAAGGAGGCGAGCAATATTGCTCACACAATCAGGAAGAAAGGATTCAATGTTCATTACTGATGCTTCAGAAGATGGATCAACTGTCTGCTCGGTGCCATCCAAGCTAGATGACTCCTTATTCTCAGGTAAATTCAAATTCGTCTCTACATTATCCATTTCCATAGGAGCAGAAGTTGAAGAGCAAGACTCATCAGCTCCATGACCAATTTTTGAGATAGTTTCCAGTATCTCAACTAGCATATCCACTCCAGGTCCACGTAATGAGGAAGCATGGCGCATTAATTCATCCAATCCACTAGATAAAGATGCAGAAGTGTCACCTGTAAGGGTGCGCATATATGTCTGAGAAGTAAACACTTTCACAAAACACCTTAAAGCATTCCGATCTTTTACAGCCTGGAGACCATTACTATTTAGGCATAAGGCGTCCAAACATTGGGGGATGCATGTAATAGCTTCTGCAGAGTTCAGAACATCATCCATTATGGCATCCAAGAAGGCAGAAGGAAGACCAGCTGCATCCAAGACAGGAAAACAGGTTGGATCCTTTTGTATTACATCACTCATGACAGTAGCTGCAAGAGAGAAAACTCCACCCCCAAAATCTCTTGCTCTTCTGAAGATACTACATAGGCAATGTGGCAGCACATTCTCCTCAAATCCATATATACGAGAAGTACTTCCAGGAGCATAAGTGCCCAGAGATATAGCACGCAGCAAAGCTTTCATCAACAATCGCCGGTGATAAGAAATTAGTGGCTCAGAATACAAAGGCTGCATATCAATAAGCTCATTAGAGACATCTTCCGCCACTTGTTCAGTGCTTACACAAGACTCAATATTTTCACCCGGCTGCTTTGCACCATTGTCCACATGTGAAACTTCCATCTTCAGCCGATAGATAGCATCATCTAAACCTCCCAAGTCCCTGAACAATGCAGCAGCTGGATTACTGTAGTCCATAAAAGCTTCTAAAATCCGTACAGCCTTTTCAACAAGATGCAGGTGCCGAGGATTTAAATCTTTAAGAAGAGGTAACAATGTAGGGATAAATCCAGCTTCACGCATAGCTGAGCACCCTGAAGATGATGAAACCAACACAGATACAAGTGATAATAGAGATTCTGCAAAATGAACTGACCCTTTTGAGATATCACTAATGACAGAGTCAATGACCTTTTGCATCAAGCTAGATAGAATGCCACGGTGTCCACCAGATGTAACTGCCGTCAGTACTGTAGGCAGGCGAGAACGGTCCTGACAAAGTGCAGCTAAAGAATGCACACATAAAACCCGAATTTTATCCAAAACCGCATCTTCATAGCTTAGCAAGGATACTAATTCATTGATGAATTCAGGCTCAGCATTAAAGAAAGAAACCAGATCATCAGCATCAGCACATGCTTGAATTAGAACTATAAAGGCATACAAGCGAATGCATGTGTACTGCTGTCTAGATGCCGAAGAACCAAAAGCCCTTGCAAACCGTAATCTTGTCAGTAAAGAAAATCTTAAATCAGCAGGCACCTTATATTTTGTAACTAACTTGTGCAAAAGCTCAAGATCAGTTTCTGCACATTTGTTGACATTAGATAAGTGAATAACTTGTAACCCCTGGTTTGACGGTACGGACGTTTTGGTGTCACTGGATGATTCATTTAATGCATAAAACTCAAAATGAAGGGTACAGCCCAATTCATATGCAACTGTGTCACACCCATTAGGCACGGCCGATGCCATTAAACCAAGTCCCTCCTCCTTTCCTCCCCATCCTTGTGCAAGAGCATATAACTTTGAATTCAGAGAACCATCTCTAATCGAGTACTTTCCAACTGTTTTCTTCAAAAAGGTAGCTAAAGTTTCCAGGCTGGCCTCAACCACATCTGCGTCAGTAGAAGTAAGCAATGCTGAAAGATGCTGCTGCAGATTCAAAAAATAAATAAATAAATAGTGAGATAAAGGGAAAAGAAGTAGGATATTTATGCTAAGAATAACATAGATCATAGCATATTGTAAAATATTATAGATTAGTCAGAAACTTACAATCACCAGCAAAAAGAAAATGATGATACTCACATCATCTCTCATCTTACAAGGTTAGACAAGGAAAAAAAAGATCGCATACCTCATATGAACTATAAAAATGCTTATTTGAGCAGTTCTCCAAAATTATTCTTATGACACGAAGAATTTGAAGAATAGCTTCTGTAGGAAAGGGAGGATCTTGGTCCAGAAAATTGTCATCAATCCGCAGATCCTTCCTTGATTTAACATACTTCTCAAAAAATGAATCAAAATGGTTAAAAAGATCAACCCAGTGATGAAAATCTCCCTGCACAGAGAGAAGAGATACCAATAAATCAAAGCACAATGAAACAAATATACATTTTTAATAAGAAAAGGGCCATTAGAAAACCTTATCAAACTCCCAGACAAATCCTTTTAGAGGTTCTTCTATCTTCCCAAGTGGAACTGCAGTAACACTATTAATAAACGATCTAATCCTTGGAGGCTGCAACAAGTCAAAGACGAAGCTGGTTACCGTATATGAACCGATCGACCAACATCAAATTGACAAAACAACAAATAATGCAAATGACCATATAAGAAAAGGAGAGTGCAAAATCTTTGAAAAGGAAAAAATCACAAGTATATTATACAAAAAAAAACAAAAAGATTGTAGTATAGGAGGAGAAATAGCAATACATCAAGAACATAGCCATACGTTAACCACTGGAAACTCACTTGTAGTTAGTTAATAAACCATCTGAGCTAATAGGTTGATGGATGCAGTCGATGCATATAAAACTAACTGTCCTACTTGTGACAACATATGCTCACCAAAAGAAAACTTTTAAGGCAATGATAATTGGTAGCTGACAAAACAAACCTATTCTCATATTACCATCATAAACCCACTCATACATGGGAGCATTAGATTGCCAAAACATATTTTAGTTGCTACAGAGGAAACAAGACTGCGCCATTCAAATATGAAAAGGTTATAACATCTCATATTGTAGCTTTAAAGGTGCTGCCCAAATATAAATTTAAACGAATTATATTTTTTATTAACATAAAGCTCTGGGGAGTACAACTTGAGAAGACTAATCCCTAGCTTAATTTAAATAAGCATGCAGCATATGAGAACACAATCATTACGTTTATGAACACATTTAAAAACACAAAAAATAAACGAGAAATTAAGCAACTTGGTGACAGTATTATGTTGCAAGAACTTGAAAAGACCCAGTGATTTCATTTTTTTTATCAAGTATCGTGGCATATTTTCATTTTACAATCCCAAAAATGAATATCAAAAGTTCCTTTCATTATTGGCAACAGAAGACAAGAAATGATCACTTTATCAAGCATCTAAATCACTCTCCGAAGCAGTTTTAACCAAGAATAAAAGGAGGGAAACCCAGTAAAACAAGGCAATTGAATTATCAAAATAATATATAAAACCCCAGATAACAATTGACTCAAATAACAATAAAAATCATAAATTTGATCAGAATACGTATCAAGCGAAAGAGAAAAAATCAAATAACACTATCGAATACACTAACCACTTCCAGTGCCCGCTTCCTTTTAAACTTCATTTGGAAATAAAAGCATCGGAGGAATCAGAAAGATCCTCGAAGTCGATCAATCCCCAGCAGTCTAGAATTGATCAAAAACTCGAGCGTCCAATCAGATAAAAATAGAATTCTTTAAAAGAATGAGAGAATTGAAGTGTATATAAGTGAAAGCAGAGGCTCTGCAAAGGACAGATGAGAGAAGAAATCTATGGGAACGAAGGAGAGAGAAATAGTAGCACAGGGAACAGCAACAAATGCCAAGCAAGAAGGAAATATTTTGTTTGCTTTCCTTATTTATTTCCTTATTTACTTATTCTTTTTAATATGTAAAAAATTTGGAAAGCTGATTCTTTATAAAAAAAAAATTATATATCAAAACAATTTTTTACCAAAAATAAAAACATGTTACTTTAATTTACAAAATATTTTTAAAAAATTGATAAAATCAACTTTAATCATAAAACTTAGTTTTTTCTACCAGACTTTCGAAGAGTATCAAAATTTATTTTTAGTTTAATATCAATATTAATGTTTGTATATTTGATTTTATGATCTTCATGATTTACTATTATTCAGATATAAAGAAATTCTGGCCCTATAGTATTCAGTGTACCTAAGCCAAATTACCACATTGATACTATCTCTTTTCATAAATAAGTAAATATTATACTAAAGTAAGCGGATGCAAAAATAATGAGAATGAATTTTATGGATAACCTTTTTATTTTTAAGTTTAAATATATAAAATCTCTCCAAAATTATGTGACAGTTGCATGTAACATGAATTTTAAAAATTTAAATTAAAAACTCTAAAAATTTATACTTTAATTATCAAATCTCTATTATTAAAATTATCAGTATCATAATTTTTATATTTTTTTATTATATATTATATCATTTAAAAAATAACACTTTATAATTTATATATAATTTAAAGTAATTTATATTTTTATTTAAACATTATCAAATAAATATTTTAAATATTTTTAAGTATTTTATTTTTTTAAATATTTAAACAATATTTTAAATTACATATCAAATGTCAAATGCTATTTAATTATATTATATTTAAAAAAGTAAAATTATATTTGAAGTACTAAATATCATTTCTTAAATGAAGTAATATAGGATAAAAAATAAAAATTATAATATACTAAAAGTCACTAAATTAATTAGTAATTTTAACAGTAGAGTTTTTATAATTAAAATATAAAATATTGAAGTTTTTAGTTTAAAATGTTAAAAGTTGTAGAAATTATATCCAATTCATTTAAAATTTATGAAAATTTTTATGTATTTTAATTTTATTTTAATAGAATTATTTTGAATGCAGTCGCCATGTTCAGTCCCCCTAACCATGTTTTTAACTCTTACGAAGTTACTGCATCAATCATTCATTATAATGAGACATGTGCATGTGAGTTACACACATGTCCCTGCATTTGTGTTATATGGTAAGTACACTTAGTTAGGCTCTAACAAAAAAAAAATATAGATATATAAATACTGTCATATATTAAATATAATTATTTTTTAAAACAATATGATTTAAATCTTAATTTATCATTATATAAATTATTAGTTTCTTTTGCTAGAATCACATTAATAAAATTTTAATTTAACTAGATATTTCTCTCATATGTTGAACAGTGAGCATGGAACCTGAAGATATTACATGGTAAAAGTTGATTGATATCACAATCAATACATTCTTGAATGAAATCCAGCAACCCAATGAAAAGAAAAATGTTGTTGAAATTAGTAATTAATTATTATCATGTAGTTGAAAATTTTTTAAAAATTAAAGTGAAATTATAAATTAAAATTAGTATTAAGCCGAATAAATCTATACTTACTTTTATTTAATTTCTCTTTTATCACAAAATTATAATCAGTGCTTCTTGATCAAAATTATGAGCCCATTTGAATAAGATTTTAGAAATTAGCTTATAAAAAAATATTTTTTTATAGCTTTTAAAAAATGACTTTTAGAGAAGAGTTTATAAAAAAATAGTTTTAAATAAATGCGTATTTGGATAGTTATTTATAGAAATATTTTTATTATTAGTAAATTATAAAAAATGGTATGAGTATTAAATGAGAAGAGATAAAATATGATATGAGAAAGGAAATATGGTATAAAAAAATGAGAGAGGGTGCAATAAAAACTACGAGAGAGGAGAGAGAGTAAAAAAAATAAAAGAGATGAGAGATAGTGTAAGAAAAAGTAGGAGAGATGGGAGATGGTGTAAAAAAAATAGAGGTAATATAGTAATTGGTTAGTTCATAAACTCTTTTACTGTTCCATAAGCTACTCTGATCATCTTATCTAAAATATTAGTTTTAAATTATGATTTAATCTAAAAGACTGTTTAAACAAATATAGTTATTTATTTTAAAATTTCTCAAAACTTAGATTTTGTCTAAATTTAGGTTTAAAATTTAGGTTTGAACTCTTTCTAAATATACATTATTATATAGATCAAAGTTATTATCGGAATTATATAAGAAGTAAAGTTATTTTTTTTTATGGGAATAAAGTTTGAAATATAGAATTTGAAATCAAACAGAATAATTTACAGGGTTCTGCATCACATTAATTAATTTCTCTTCTTTAACAATGGATCACAAAATTAGTAGCTTACTTAATTATTTTAAAAACCGTTGTTAGTTATATGGCATGGAACAATAAAAACAAGTCAAACCAAAAGTAAACGGAAACAATTAACTAGACACATACTGGTCAATATATTTTTAGAAAATATTAAGAGTATTTAGATACTTTCCTCAAAATTACGTTTATTTTGTTTCCTTCTAAGACGACACACGTACTTAGAATCATAGGTATGTGTATTAATAAATACATTTTTTTTTCAGAATTTTGTTGGTGCATATTTGTAAATACTTATTTTGGGTATATGACTTAATATTAATACTGATTTTGGAGAACCCAAAAGTCCAAATCAGCACAAAAAAAAACAGTTCTAATAAGAAAAATATAAAAAATAAATGCGTTTTTAATTTAATACGTTGTCAAATGTAAAGCTAGCAACTTTCTACTCAAGAAATCAAAAAATGATGAGGAGCCAATGAATGAAAAAAATACTAAAATATAAGTTGGCAGAAAAAGGCAAAAAAAAAAAAGGAAAATATACACAAAACAAGTATCTTTTTAACTTTTCCAGAGGATCAAAAAGTCCCTTTTAATATCATGTTTATGGAATTGGAGTTGAAATTTTTCTAATTAGAATATGTAATTGATCAAATCAAGCATCTACTTGCCAGGAAAGAAAAGAATAACAAAAATAAATAAATAATAAATAATAAACAAACAAACAAAAAAGGAGAATTAATAATTCTTTGAGTGGCCTACCAGGAAAGAAGTGCAATAGTGTACGTATTGGGTAAAAGGGCTGGGAAATTGCTTCATCCCTAAGTTTAAGTTCTCTGGAATTTCTTAGTCCATTGGGCAACTTCAATTTATTCCCTTTCTTCTGTTGAAGCTCCCTCATATTTTTCATTGACCCAAGTATCTATTGGTCACGAGGATCTCTTATCTGTTTTTATACAAAATATATATATATATTGCAACTGTTCGTTTAGCTTTATAATCAACTTAGAACAATTTGGAAACACCTTATTACTCTTAACACATAAGAGCCTTTCTGCACCTGTTAAGACGGAAAAAAGAAATCATCTGCTTTGCTAGCATTATCTCCACTTACCCCAGACCACCCCTTCCGAACGATAGTGCTAAAATCCGAGTGCTCCATCCAGATATTCTCAAACTTAAAAACATACGGGGTTCTTACACCACAACAACATAAATCAATCAGTAGCATGTACTGATCTGACCCAACCTGTTCCCAGTGAAAAACTTTGTTGTATTTTAGTCACGAGAGACATCCTAATTTTTTTAATATCTAATTTTAAATTTGAGAATAAATTCTATATAATATTAGTTAAGAGGAATATAAACTTTATCCTACTCTCGTATCATATTTTGAATCAAATCCTCCTCAAAAAATTTATATATTAACAAAATAACTCGACCCACCCTATCCCTAGTGTCCCTCACTATTGGGCTTTTTGATCTAAATGTTTTATTTTTGTTATAAAAAATTTTAGATAAATTTAATATTAGTTTTTTATTAAAACTAAAGTTTAGAGATGTGTTGTTTTTATTTCTGGGGTTAACTTTATAAAAAAGTTTTGTTGGGGACCAAATCCCTAAAGTCTTTTGGGCTCTAGACTTTTGGCCCACTTAATCCATACCCTGTTTAGTCTTTCCCTTGCCAACCAAGGAATCCCCACGTGTGTTTATCACTTCCTCGTAAAGTTGCAGACCCTCTTGGTGCGTGGAACGTCCACCACCTTGTACCTTCCTCTCTTTCCCAGGCGAACTATCACCAATCAATCCATGCACCCCTGTCTTCGCCCTCTCCCTGGCTTCACTCCAATCTTCATCGATCACCACCACAATCTCCTCCATGAACTTCGGTGGAGAAGCTTTAAGCCAGCTACCATACTCAGAATCTTCTACTCTAGGTTTTGGTAATTGACATTGTCTCTATTCATGTCCCAAAATACCACACCTATAACAGAGTGTCGTCATTCTCTCGTATCTTATCTCCGTCCACACATTGGCTTTCCCTATGCGAGGTACCCAACAACATGTCATTAATGGCTGACTAGGCACTGGTGTGTATGGGTAAGATTAAGCAGGACAGTTCTCTACCTAGTGTTCTATCTAAAAAATATATATGCTATATTTTATAACTCAATATTTAACCATACCTGGTAAAAGCCCTAATAATTTTAGGCTGGACATAAGCGGACTAAGCATGCCTAAATCATAATATCATGCTCATGTTGTAAAAAAAATATGTAATTATGAACTTCTAAAATAATACAATATTCATGTGTCTTCAAGAGTTAAATAATAATTATAATCTACCAAGAATAAGAAAACAAAGATAATAATTAAAATATTGAGATCTATTGCATATAAAAAATAAACGTTGAAATCTAAATAGTTTGTAATTATAAATTTGCATCAATCTCCCCAATATTGACAAAGATAAAATATCTAAAAAAATAAAATAAATAATTATAATTTATAATATAATTATATGATAATTAACAAAGTTAAAAAAAGAAGAAAAAATTAGTATAGTTATAAATATTAAAATATACAACTTACCTACTTACATACTTATATTTCTAAAATTACCTTATAGTCACCAGTAGCTTCCATATTCTCTTTTTTAAGATAGAGAAAAAATAAAAAAATAAAAGAATGGGTGCTCATGGGTAGGGTAGGGTAACCCCTATGCCTGATGTCTAGCCCGAAAAATGCATAGGCTATATTTTGCAACCCGATGTCCAACCCTGTCTTATATTTATCAGGCTGGGCAAGGCATTTTTATTATAAATTAGACAAAATATATCAGACTATAAATTTTGTGTACAGCCCTAACTTAAAGACGATGTTACTATTGCACTTTAATCTGTCTGTCACACACCCAAAAGCAAATTATAGAAAAATCAAGCCATAAATTTAGGTTCTCATAATATATTCTAAAAAAAATTAATTAAATTAATTTTAAAAATTATATTTTATAAAATATATTTTGAATTAAAAATAATTTTAAAGAAATAAATATTTAAATACTTGTTATCAAAATAATTTTTTTAATAAGTAAATTATAAAAAAAATGAAGTAAAATGATAATTATATAATTAAAAAAGAGAGAAGAGACAATAAAATGATACAAAAATTATAGGGATAAAATTGTTATTTCTTATGAAAATATATGAAAAATGTAAATAAAAGTTTCTAGGATTCGGTTATAGGAAACTCTAATTTCAGAAAAGAAAAATATAGTTTTGTTAATAATCAATTTTATTATAACACAAAAATAAGTGTTTATGTAGTTTAAATCCAAAAGCACTTTTTTCTTTTCAAAACCAAACACATATATAATCTAAAACAATTATTGATTAAAATTTCAATTCAAATAATGGGAAGATATATAGAAAAAAAATAAAATAAGAAAGGAATGAAGACCATTGGAAACTAGTAAAAAAATTACCAAGAGAAGCTACACCTACACTACTTAAAATTTTAAAAATAGTAATAAATAGAAGTTGATTCGAGCACTAAGCAATTTGATATCGTTTAAACAAGATTTTGAATTTGAATCTTAGCCTATACAAAAAATCCTTATTAAGAGACTCATCTACTATAGCCAAGAGTGTGACGCGGGTCAGATCTAGATATAGTTAGGGTAAAATTCTGGTAAACCGGGTGAACAACCAATTTTTTTTAAAAAAATAGTATAGATTGTATTAAATTTATTTTTTTTGTAAATTACAGAGATAAGCTACATTATTCAAACAATGAAATTAGTTTCTTAATTCCATCTAATTTATTATATTTTTACTGTTATATGATTGAGTGAAATTGGAATATTATAATATTATAATTTTAATTTCAGATAATTTTTTAAAGGTATTTTTTTTATGATCCAAGTTCTAACAAATTGGAACACGAAATTTCGTATTCACCCAGAAGTAACTCATTCCAATAAGACTCATGCTTGTTGTTTTATTATATATCTGTTTTCAAATTTTCTTTGATTACAACACCCAAAAAAGATATTGCTTTTATAAAGATATCGTAACAAGTTCACAATTTAGTGAAGAGTATATAGTCGTCGATAAAAATCATACAAATATGTGAAAATTTGTTTTCCCCCAATTCAAAACAACTTGGTCTAATTGTTAGCTACACTAATATTTTTATAATTTTAATATATCATAAAGTTTTATATATTTTTTGTCAAAATAAAGTTTTATATTTTAGCTGCAGTAACATGTTATAATTTTAATTTAATATATCATACAAGTTAATATTTAACACAATTTAATTAGAAAAATATGAAATTAAAAAAATTAGCTTTAGACATTGTTTGATTATAGGTTTTTAGAATTGAAAGTAGGAGAAGAGAGATATAAGTATATTTTATTAGTAAAAATAAGGAGGATAAGTTTAAAATTATTATTTTATACTCACCTCCCACTCACCCTTTGAGGGTTTTTAGGGAGATAAGAAATATATTAGGATTAAATTACCCTCTTATTTTTCAATACTTAAGTTTGGCCATTCCTAAATTTGTTGCAATGGATTGCTTACTTGCAGGCCGCGCGCAGACATTGTCATTGGTTGACACAATATTACCATTGCCCAGCACCTCTTTTATATATACGGCTATATCCCATTTAGATGAGTTTAACTAATAAAAAAATAATACATATAATTATTTAGAATATATTTAATTATTAAAAAATATTATTTTATAGTAATTTTAGTCATAATATTTAAAGAGATATTTTAACTTTTAAGTATTTAAATTTATATATACAGATAAATAATAGATTACTTACTTAATATTAGTATTAAAAGCAGGTTGACTCTGGCTTGGTGCAGAACCCAGTAACTTGCTGTTGACTAGAAAAATTAACGGCTTGATGAACGGCTCCGGATGAGGCTACAAAACTGCGACCTAATTCCGCACATCTTTTGCTTTCTTGTGTATCTACACGTTAAAATCTCCAAGTTCAAGACTTTTGATTGCCATTATGAAGCATAATGAAAAATTAATATTTTGATTCTTATAATTTTTTACTCAATTATAATTTAATCCCTATAATTTTAATTAAATTATAATATAGTCGATAAATTTTGACTCAATATAAGTCAATTTTTATACTTTAAGAATTTAAAGTATAATTTAGAAAATAAAATTATATGTTTTATAAAATTTAAAGACTAAAATTTTAAAAAATTAAAAGTATAAAAATTAAGTTAAAATTTATAAATCAAATTTTAATTAAATTAAAATTATAGAAATTGATATACACTGAGTCAAGATTTAATTACTAATTTATAACTAAGTCAAAACTCTACGAATTAAAAGATTAATTTTTTCATAATAAGCTCATGAGCTTAGGCTTCACCTAAGAGAAACAAAATATTTAACTGAGCATACCTTTGTTCTTTCTGGGAGTAAGGCATTGCCAAAGCATAAGCTCTATATGAAAAGAAGATGAACCGGCAAGCAGTACCTTTCACTTTCAGAAGTCTTGAAAGCACAATAAATATCATTTTATAAACACCCTCCTGAAAGTCTAATTGCAAAGATGTCAATCGTCGTCGTCACTGATGTCAAATAGTGAACCTATAGTTTAAGATTTGTGCAGTGACAGTTTCACATCTTTAAATCTGCACAAAGAAAGTGTGGGACTCTGCTTATTTGGACTTATCCCCAGACTCTGAGAAGCAGCGAGAAGGCACTTCCTCAGTTTTGATTCTCTTCTTTTATCCTCTGAAGTTCCTGAAACCAGATGCTTCCTCGTTTTAGATTCTCTTCTGTGATACCAAGAAGTTCCTGAAACCACAAGCTTCCTCGGTTTAGATTCTCTTCTTTTATCCAGTGAAGTTACTGAGACCGAGTCAACAGCCAACGGAGCACACAAGACATTCGGAGGTGTTCCAAGGGTCGTCGTTGGTTGATCATCAACCTCCTCACAAACGGCTCTAGATGTAACATCTGAGAGCAAAGGGCCGCTGAAATTGTCCATTCTGTTACCAGTAGCAAAATATTTATCAATGATACCTGTGACTGATAACACTTCTGTTGACATCTCACTGACACTGCCTTGCATCGAGTTAGCATTTGGCTTCACAGATATCTGAACTTCATTCTCGGGCATGACAACCTTTCTTTCTTCTTATGGCATTGCACTGGCTGCATTCTGCAAGTGCTTTTTGTTAAATTTTCTCTTTCTCTTCTTTTTCTCTAAAGTATGAACATTATTGTCCTCACTGTTGCCTCTTGCCTCATCATCAGCATAGCAGCTTATTATTAAGTCCTGAGATTCAAAATGAGTAGTGGAAGCAGATTCGGGCGAATGTAAAATGCAAAAATTCTTCGAATGACTCGCGTCCACATGAAGAAACCATCCGCTTCTCACCCCATGAAAGACATACTTTAGGGGCAGTGAATCAGGTAGGTAGTAAAAGCACAATTTTCGCTTCACCTATCAGAGTGCGTGGTAATTCATCAAGGGAAAAACAGAAAAGGAAAGAAGACGAAACGCTCATGGGGGCAAATATTATAAACAACAAATCGTGCAGGTTCTCTAGTAAAAACATGATCGACCCCTTCACAAAAAGTTCCTTCACATATCACGCTTTATTGGAGAATACCTTAAAAACTTTACCTATGTTCTGTGATACCGTATATGCGACATATGAATTAAAACAGGCAGCTTAAAGTACCATTATTCCGTTAACTTGGATCTTTCCTGAATTTGGCAAACACAAGAAGTGAACTCTCTCAAAGTCTCCTGCAGAGGTATAACAACATCGATTACATCAGTTCAAGGTTGAGCGGTACTTTTGCATCTTTTGTTATTACTATTTCATGAACAGTTCGAGGAAATTGTCAATGTTCAAGATATCAACAAGGCAGAAGATCATAATGTAT
The DNA here is from genome assembly GCA_037074615.1 of Leucaena leucocephala. Taxonomy (NCBI): domain Eukaryota; kingdom Viridiplantae; phylum Streptophyta; class Magnoliopsida; order Fabales; family Fabaceae; genus Leucaena; species Leucaena leucocephala. Next base: position 15,106,743 of record CM073550.1, read on the forward strand.
GTAGAGAAACTAAGCAAAATAGGATGTTGGGTATATCAAACAACAAAAGTTTTAACATGTGAAGCCCCAGTGCGCCGGGAAACAATTCAGTACATTTAATTAAGATGAAAACAAGAAAGAAAGAAGTACTCTCTGAATACCAGTAATTTCCAGTCTTTGTATGTGCAAAACAATAAGGTCTTCTAAGTGCCTTTACAAAAGAACTCATAGCTTAAGTAAGAAAACCCAGGATCAGTTAAAATTCTTTCCTCTTTCTTCATTGAGATTAATTAATTTCAATTAAAAGATAGTTTAGGTAACTCCGCCTGTATTTTATAGCTAATCCTAAACCCCACATAAATGAGAAAGGTTGTGTTAGACCATCAACAGCCAACATAAAATTTTGTGGGCACTGTACAATCCATCTAATCGATCTCACACATTGGGATAAGACCTATATTTAAGAACTTTATAAGATAGTTCAGGTAAATCATCAATAACTGCTGTCTTATACGTATTGAAATGTGAAAAAAAAAATAAGACAAAAATATGTAAAGGCATGGCTATCAATACCATCACAAGCACATATTGCACTATCTATAACACCCATAGTTAAAAGAGCTCAAAAATCTGCATAACAGACCCAAGAGATTCTCAAGATTCTCACAAGTTTTATCACAAGAAAACAATATTCAACCAGAGATTATAACTTAAACACAACAAAGAGATCCGAGAAAGACAATGATCCAAGTTGAGTGAACAGTGAACCCTAAAGCTGAAGGCCCTTAGACCAAAAACAAAAAAACTGTATTTTCAACAGCAAAACTAGACAACAAAAAACAACCTTAAATTTCTCCTGCAAGGGAATTACATAAAGCAGTGGGTTTTACTCAGTGGAACAGAGAAATAAGAGAAAAAATATAGGGAAAATGATATATAGGTCTCATGTAAGCAATTGAATGACAAAAAAATCCCATCAAATGCTATAATTCATGTCAAATTCCATGGGACCTCACATAAATTTTTTCTAATTATAAAAAGACTTAAATGGCCTTGTGAAATAAAAAAATATTAAAGAAGAAATGAGAGTTGGTGCGCTTCGTGAAAACAGTACAGTGTTGGCACGTTTTGCTATGAAATAAGAGAACAGTGCAGTGTTGCAGGTGGATTTACTCATCATAGTGGATGGGGTTATTAGTACAGCTGATGGGGTTGTTAGTTGCAGTTGCTAGGGTTGTTATTTTAGGCGTTGGGGTTATTATTACAGGTGCTAGGGTTATAAGTTGCAGCTGATGGGGTTGTTAGTGTAGGGGTTGGGGTTTTTAGTACAGCTGATGGTGTTGTTAGTTGCAGGGGTTAGGGTTGTTAGTTGCAGGTGCTGTAGTTGTTATTTCAGGTGGAGAGATTGTAAGTGCAGCTGATGGGGTTGTAAATGTAGCTGATGTGGTTGTTAATTGCAGTTGATGGGATTGTTAATTGCAAATACTGGGGTTATTATTTCAGGCGTTGGGGTTGTTAGTTGTAGGGACAGGGGTTATTAGTTGCATATGCTGGAGTTGTTATTTTCCCAATGGAAGGGTAAACCCCACTATCTGGTATCCGTATCTCACTATCACGAGAGCTATAATGAGTCATAGCTTGAAAGAGACGTTTGCTTAATGAAAAATTTCAGTTTTAGGGATATTTATATCTTTTTACAATTAGAAAAAATTCATATGAAGTTTTATGGAACTTGATATTAATTATGCCATTTTTTGATATTTTTTTAACATTTTATATCTTTTATGGAATTTAAATATTATTTTTTCAAAAATATATTGTTTTATCCTTACTTTTGAATGCTTATGCAGTAATATCTTGAGGGACGTTCAAAGCAATGCGAGTGCCCAAGTTAGTTTCTGCAAAGACCGAAATTTCACCAGCGAGATTAGCCATTGAAGATATATTTTTCCTTCTTGAGAGATCCTAAACAGACAAAATTGCCGTGACGTTCAGTGAGTTTGAAAACATAGTAATACTTCAAACCCATTTTAACAAGAATCTCCATCAAGCTTGCTCTTGCTTGTCGTTGTCATCGTTTTTTAACAAGAATCAGAACCAAATATGCAAAGAAGGTTTTTTCTCAGCTGTCAGACTCATCGACCTTTTTTTGTTTTTGTGCGGGTTTATATTTGCCAGGGACTAAGCCCCTTCGATATTAACAGCAAGAAAAAGGGTGAAATAAAAAAAAGGGCAAAATATTCTATGGATTCAAACATGGCATTCCATCATGTTCATGACCTTTTGTACTCGTGGGGCATTTTCCTTTCATTGTTCAAAAGGGCATTCTTCTCTTGGATGGTTCGGAGGTTTTCACGTTCTCTTGGTCAGTGTTTATTACTACCCTAGAAGAAAGACTTAATGGAAAGGAAACTCAAAAAATAAAAGGATGAAAATGACTGAAATTATATTTTAAATGAAATATTTTTATGATTTTTTATTTGATATGTATATTTGAAAAATCACCAACATATCCTCATTTTAAATTAACTTTTCATTAACTCAGAAAAAGTGTTTTGGGGATTAAATTATCTATCTGTTGGGCCCACAAGCTTAATCATTACAAGTATTATTTAGATATTTTACTTTTAACCGCGTAATTATAGTACAGCTGCCCATTTTTCAATTTTTTTAAAATTAAGTAAAACTATAAGTATATATAATAAAAAAAAAGTATGATGACCTAATTAAAAATTAAGTACTATCAAATTTTATTTTGTTAGAGTTTAGAGGGGAGAGTAGAGAAGGAGAAGTATAAATATGTTTAGTTAGAAAAAATAAAAAAGATAGGAGGTTTAAAATTTTATTATTTTGTGCTCTTCTCTTATTCTTTCTCAACCATCTAAATTTAGGGTTTTTTTTTGGAGAGGTGAAAAACTTTACATGTGTTATTATAACTAAATTACCCTTACTTAATTTTTAATATTCTAACTTTACCCTCGTGACTAAAAACCCTTTCTCCTCTTTCTCTTCATCGTCCGTCATCTCCGCTAGCGTTCGCTCTCTCTTCACAGGCTCTGTCTTCCTCCGGTCATCGGTGTGTCTCCAGCCACGAACGCTACTCGCTGCCACCTGCACCTTCTTTCCTACCCTAATTATTGCTATAAGTGGATTGCTGAGCAGATCCACACCCAAAAATAACACCGTGCCAAAGAGGTCGCTCGTGAGGTAAGTCCCTTCTTCATCCCTTTTGCTTTTCCCATCAAGCCCAGAAAATTATTGTGTGTTTCAATGTAATTGGAAGCATATTGTGCTATCTTATATCGGCGTCGGATATATGAGAAACGATTGGGGTTTACTCTTTTCAATGATTGATTATTGATTCTTCATAATTATCATATCTATTCTTGATTCTTCAAAATATGCTAAATTTATGTTTGCTATTCATTCTTGTCCTAATTTGATCAAATCAATGCCATGCCATTGTTCTATAAATGGAGAAAAGAAGCAATTAAGGATTTGGTGGCGCATCAGACAGTGAATGCAGTAGTAGAAATTGTGAAGCTGAACTAATTGGCAAGCGTTTCGATGTGATTGTTCATTTTTGTGGCTGGTTAATAGAATTAGTTTTTGTATATCATCATATTTTATTTAAGTCATTGTCTGTAAAGCAGGTTGTATCTATTCCAGAGCATAGTTATGCTTTAGAATATACATCGATATCTGACTACAATACTCTCTTTACTTTTATTTCTATATTTCGATGTCATTGCTTTGCTGCTGTTGCTCCTACTATTACTAGTATTACTACTATTTCATTTTAGGCATAAGCTTTGTTTTCCTACGATGTACTTGCTTTTAAGTTCTGCTTCTCAAATGTCCTGGCTTAAAGGGAAAGAAGCTTTTGAGTCAACATTAAGATTTCAGATTGTTCCTAGGTGTTCTTTTGATGTTTCATATTGTTGTTGTAGCACAAAGAATAGTAGTTTCATCCCAATAATTATTTTTTTAGTATAGTGCTGCCTCCATGAGTTTGCAGACATTTCTGAGTGAGGTCAATCAACAAAGCTCCTAATCCTAAAAGAACAAAGAAATTTGCAGACTCTTTTTTTGTTAGTTTGCAATGTTTGATAGGCAGTATTCCCTCGTGATATAAAAATGTCAATTATACAAAGAATAGAAGAAAAATACTGTCATTTAGTAAGGTGGATTTGAGTCTAAAGTTGAGAAATTTATTGGAAGAGTTTCAACTTTTTTTTTTTTTGGTATGAAGAATTTCAACTTTTGAATGTTCGATTTATAAACATTGTGTACATTTTGCTTAATTTTATCATATTTCATATAATTTTTTAATTTTATTATATATATATATAACCAAGGTAAAAAGTTTTTTGAGATTTATAAATTAAGAAATAATAATTCTAATATAAATATTAGAAATAAAGAGTAAATAAATTTAAATAAGAAGATAAACGTATATTTATCAATTTTTAATTACCTCCCCACCCCACCCCACCCCAATCCTCCTGAATCAAATAAGAAATATCATATCTCCTCTCTTACTTTTATACTTATAATTTCCTCTACCTTTCTTTACCCTTCCTTAAATTAATCTAATATATCTTCCCCTTCATTGAACCAAACATAGCCTAAAAACTCATAAATACTAACAAAGTCCAGTCCAAACGAAAAGGAGTATATTTATAATATATAAAGTAATAAATTTAAATTAGGAAAATTTTATTAGTAAAAGATATATAAATATTTTTATAAATATTTTTTTAATCTCAAAGTATGTACTAATATGATAAACTCTTCAAATCAAATTTATTAAAAAAAATTATTATTAAAAAAACTCATAAATTAATTGTCTCTTATAATTTTTTTGTTGTCTACCCAATTTATTAAAATTTTATCTTAACTATATTTGGATTCGACCACATCGTGTATTTGACTATTGTGGGTGAGTTTCCCAACGAAGATTTTTTGTATATACTAAGGCTCAAACTCAAAACTTTATTTAAGTAATATCGAGTCGCTTATCACTGAGATTAACCCCATTGATAATTGTCTCTTATAATTAAGGGCCTGTTTGGATTAGCTTTTGGAGAATAGATTCTGAGAAGAATATATTTTAAAAATAGAGATATTTGGATAATTAGTAATAGAATCACTTTTTATATTAGTAAATTAACAAAAAATATATGATTTGATTAAAAGTAGAAGAGAGGAGAGAGTGTAGAGAAGAGAGATAAAAGAAGAGATAATGTGAAGAAGAGATGAGATATGTTATAAGAAAAAGCAGGGGTAAGATAATAATTAGATAATTCATAAACTCTTTTACTGTTTCAAAAGCTATTTTCAGTAATTTATTCAAAATTATAGTTTTGACCAAAATTATTTCTAAATAAAAATAACTATTTATTTAATTTTTTTTTAAATTAAAGTTTTACCCAACAATAATTTTTAAACCAAATGCCAAACATGCACTAAGTATAGGATACTGGCTCGATTCATAGATTTAAATTGAGTCCAATAGAGAGCCAAGCTAAGAAATAAGGGTTTTCTCTTTGCTTCAATCCTTATAAAATATCTTTTTTTTTTTATTGTCCATCCAATTTACTAAAACTTTACCGGAAGGCATCCAAAATTTTTTGACCTCAACAGATAAGAAGCCCTGGGAGGAAAGAGGGATAGTTGGTTTAACGGTTTCTGGCGGTGATACTTCTCACAGCTCAGAGCAAGGCAGATAGAGGCACCACAAGGCGTCGGAGAGATATAGAGAGTTCTTGAGGGACCAAAGAACGAAGCGACTGAGAGATAGCGGGAGGGAAAAAGAAAGAAATCGGAGCTCGATGAAGCAGAAAATGAAGATAGCTGCAGCTTCTCTAGACTCGTTTCAGCTCACCGAATTCTGAGATTCTCGGTTCGACAGAGTGAGGTAAGGTTCCCTAAAGCCCCTTTCATGGCAAGCTTTGTTAGTCTTTGATTCTTTCTCAACAGTCAGCAAGATGTTTCGATCATCATACTTGGGTTATATAGACAAAACCAATGTTTCTTTTTCAGTTCGTTAAACTTTGTGTCCTATGATTTAGGAATGATATTGCTGTAATGATCGTATTCGGGTTGCTTACTGCATGGGGGTCTTTGGTGCTCAAAAAATGCAGATATTTAAGCCGTTCATGTAAAAGGAACCAACCGATTTTGAAGGCTGTTCTATAGTTGCCGTGATATTGCTATAGTTATTGCACCAGCAGTTTTTTACTCATTAAGAATATCCGAATGGAAGAACAAGATAGCAGCATGGGCAAAGAGACAAAGCTATGTGAAGAATGCAAGTCCAACCCATCAATATACAAATGTCCTGGTTGCTCCATACGTTCATGCAGTCTTGCTTGTGTAAAAGCTCACAAACAACGCACGGGATGCACTGGCAAGAGGAACCAGACTCAATTTGTTCCTATTTCACAGTTTGATGACAACCTCCTACTCTCGGGTAAGTGGAAGTCTATAGTTTGCATTTGAACCTTAAGGACCTTGTTGATTAATAAGTGAAAAAATTTGCACCTATAGATCATTTGCCGCAATTGGCTGGGATTACCATTCTTTCAGTATTCAAGATGTTTTACATAAGTGATTTTTCTTGGTCATTTTTCATGTTATTACTTATTTTGGGTCCGTCTATGCTTTCAACTTTTTTTGTCTTTTAAATGTTTTGCCTACTCATTGATGTTTCATTAATGTGTATGTTTTCAATTATGCGCGTATGTTTTCTTAGAATTTCCCAATATGTGGATCTTTTGTTTATTATGATCCTTTTCTGTTGGAAATTTCTCAATCTAGACTATAATTTGCTGGAGGATATGAAGAGGGTAGCTGAATCTGCTCAAAGAATGAGAACTAAATTTGGTACACATTTTAGGTTACCTTTTCACCTTAAAAGCTTTCGAAAAGTTGCTGGGAGCCGGAAAACTAAGCTACTGTTTCTTCCTAGAGGGATGTCAAAAAGAGACAAGAATCAGTCTCGATATGACCACAGGTTATTATTTTTATGTGATGTAGTTAATAGCTATCTGATGTTTTGCTAAATGGCTGTTTAGAGCTTTAGATTATTTAGTTAGTTAGGTTTGCTGAGGTGGGAACTTCATGTTTTGAGTAAAATAAGAACCTATTTGTGCGACTCTTTCAGGAAGAAGTTCATATCTTGGACAATTGAATGGCGTTTTCACCAAACAGATATTGTTTTACTTGACCATGGGTGAGCCACACTGCCAATTTCTTCTCTTTTGATAAAGATGCTTCTCTGTGTGCATTCTTTACTGTCTGATAAGATTCTAGAGAATAGAATTTTTTAGAGGATATTATGCTCATTATTTCCAGAGTCAATGAGAATGCAAGCTTCGCCACTATTCTGGAGAAGCATCTTAAGCCTGGTCCTTGGAATAATCAATTAAGGGAATTCTGTGAAGAGGAGCTGGATTGTCTGAAGCTTTTCATTCGAAAGTACCCAAGGGTTGGTTTTGTTACCTCTTCTCTGGTTAAGTTCATGAGTTGTTTGTGGTAGAATTCACTTCACTAGTTAAGCTTGTTAAAAATTTTAAATCATCATGTTATTTTTCTGTTGACGTTACTGTAGGGAATAATATTAAATCATTTTTGTGCGGCCCATAAATTACCACGTATTAATTTTTCACACCCACACACTTCTAGTTACCATCCATTCAGCTTATATTTCTAGTATTGCTTGCTGCCTATTTGGTACATGAAGGAAAGTATTATAATAATATTAGACTATTTTTATGATTGGATGACAATCATTTCTATTTTACTTGTAACTTTTTATCTTTGTTCATGTTAATACAGGGACCGAAGTCACCCTTTAAAGAGTTGGACATGAAAGCTCCAATTAGAGAGCAATTAGCAAATGTAGTCATTTTGGAATTCCCTGTTATTCATGTTTTTCTTTCTTCTCACAACGTCAATTTTGAAGTTATCAAGCCTGTCAATCCCACTTTACATAAACCACTGCAAAAGGATTGTGATGGCGGCCAAAGCTCAAAAGGTATACCATTCAGGGAGGAGGAGATAGAAGATGACGACAGCTCCCCAAATCCTCAGATTTTGGATCTCTTGAAGCATTTAGATTCAGAATTATCACCACATCAAACGCCGAGCCAAAACAAGAGTTCTGAGCAAGCACTAAATATTTCATCAGATAACCCTCTGCTTGAAGGAGAGACAGCTGGGAATCTTTCACATTCTTCTCTGAAAAGCAACGGTCTAGATTTATCTGAAAATGTGGGATTTGACTTGGATAGTAATTTTATGGATATCTATTCTGATCTTATGGCTCTAATTAATCCTGAAGATTTTATTGATTATGAAAGGGAACCTTCCAATAAACCAGAAGTTGAGGGAAGAGATTTAGGTGGTGGCAGTGGAATATGTCCTGTGCCAGAGGAATTGGAGGAAGGGGAAATTGCAGAATAATTGGGGTAATGAGAAGCGGAAAGTTGTGTAAGTATTGGAAACTAGAGTGCTGGGTTTTTGCCACAATTATCTGCCCAAGAAATGAATATGCTTTCATTGTTTCTCTCTGGCGTATGAATCTGCAGATTCCCATTCTTTTACAATAGTTAAGCTTGAATGTGTTGGATTTATTTTTGTAGTTCTATCTGGGAAGATTGGGCTGCCCCATTTTGGATGGGGGATTCAGGATGATGCTTTCGGCTTTCGCTTTTGTTTGCCCAAATTTTATAGATAGATTAGATTCATAGATTGGCTCTTAATAGTAAATCTTCTAATACTTCTCTCTAAAAACCAACATATGTTTTTTTGTACCAAAAAAAATAAAAATAAATAAAAACAAACATATTTAATTTCATACATAAATTTTATTATCAATAATTTCATAGATTTATATTTTTTTTTTATTTAGGGGTATAGGTAACTACCTGACACCTAAAGATACAAAGTAAGATTAAACTTATGAGTTATAACTCTATTTATAGAAGAATTTTCATATTACTAACTCACAACACTATTTATATTATATAAAGATATAAGATGAGTTTGTATAACAGTATAAATTCATCTTATATCAAACATTCCATTTGGGAAAATCTAATCTATTTTCAGCTGAATTCTATCACGTTTCTCTTTTATATATAAGCATGTGTCACCGTCAAGATGGATTTTTTTTTTTTTTGTCAAAACCCGGAAGATGATATTAAGAAAAGAAAACATGATACGTATTGATAGGATTACGACTTTACTTTTGAAGTTAGGAAACCGTGATGGCGGGGTGTTAAAGTATTGATTAACGTTTCAGCACATTAATTAGTTTAAAAATAAATAAATCCTGCAGACAATAATCAAAATTATTTTCCAGAAGAGCAGATGAAATTTCAGTGATGGTGAACCTTTTGGCGCACTGAAGAAAATGACAGAGCAAAATAAGATTAAGAAAACTACCCAAAAATAAATTAATAAACTTTGTGGCGTAATTAAGTAAATTACTCTTCCCAGCAAATTGGGCCTAAAATGTCATTGTCTTTTCTCATTAAAGTCGGCATCTTCGACCAATAATCCGTCAATGATCACTGCGTTGAAAGTTTCAGATGGACAAAATTTAGCAAGTTTCTTTCCATATGTTTGACCAAGTAATATTTAACGGCCTAATGATAGAAAAAACTATTTTTTATTAAATATAAGTATTTTCCTATTAAAAATAATTTTATTTAAAATATTGTTAAATATTAAATATAAAAGAGAGGAATTTAAATTTTAATTTACCATATCCATAACCCTTTATATTAGATTTAACTATTGATTAATGATACGAAAACTCTATAAATAAAAAGTTAACTTGTAACTTATTCCTCTAGATAAAGTTAACTCCACCAACATGAAACTCTATATTAGATCATTCAACCACCTAATTTATTAGTGGCATAAGGCTGGTATGTTGTGTGTAATGATTTTTTTTTTTTTTTTACATTTTGAATAGCTTTATAAATTCTATTTTTCAAATAATAAATTTTTTTACATAATAAATTCAGAAAAATATAGAATAAAATGTCCCCAAAACAATTAGTCTGATTTATATTCATATTTTATTGGTATAATCGTATCAAAATACATGGTTGTAAATTTGACTAAATCTTTATCAATTTGAAATTACGTGTGAGACTTCTTGTTATTTTACAAAATTTGTCTCATGTTAAAAAAAAAAAAATTCTCTTTGACCTTAGAAATAGCAAGTAGTATTGGCACTTGACAATTTTTTAATCATACTAAGCTACAAGTTTAAAAATTTCGAGAATGTTTTACTCAGAAAAAAATGTGACTCATTATTTATTTTCTTTTCCAACTTGACCTTTCCTTATGAGTCATGAGGATGAGTTGATATATATATATATATATATATATATATATATATATATCTCAAATTGTGTTCACAAAAAAAAAACTTTATCCTCCTTAATATAGGACTTATTTGAGGAATTGATTTTAATCTTAAATATAAAATTTATTTTTTATATTTATCATTTTTTTTAAATTACTCGTATTTCCTCAACAATAATCAAATAAGAGATACAGAAAAGGAGTTAAGAAAATGATTATGGTGTTTTAATAAAAATATGATATATTAACTAATTTAATTAACTTATTTAATATAATTAAATTAGTTAAATAGGTTTTATATTAAAAATAAAAAAAATATTATAAATTAGCATATCAACAGAGTTATTTTTGCAATAATCCCAGCAATTTATTAATGTTAGGGTATTTTGAAGATCTAAAGCATAAACGAACAAAACTAATTAAAGAAAGAATAATGCAAATCACATTAACGTTTTAAAATGCCTTGTTATGAAATTATATTAACATTTCTTAATGAAAAGAATTATATAACATTTTACTTATACATATAAGCATACATCACATTGTAATAATTAAAAAGAAAAAAAAATAGGATACGTGTAGACATATATAGGATTACGTCTTAACGTTTGAAGTTTAGGAACCCTGATGGCCGTGCTTCTATATTATTTAATATTAATTGCAGCGCATTATCTTAAAATAATAAAACAAATAATCCACCTCATCGATAATAATCAAAATTATTATCTAGTGGTATAGGGTCCACTAGATCTCTTGGAATCTAGATTTAATTTTTAGAGGTGATACATATATTAAGTAAGCCAACTACAAACCCAAACTATATGCTGTAAAAAAAACAATAAGAGTTGGGGAATCACTGAACTTGGAGAAGAAGATCATAAATGATTTAGGTTAATTATTATGATCATATATAGGAAGCAGACAAAATAGAAGCCAAGTCTACAATTTGCTGATGGGATTAACAGATAAAGATGATGAAGCTAAGTAGGAGAATTCCTTTATTGAACTCTCTTTTTTCGATCGACTCCATAATTGAACACACTAGCTAATCACAGAAAATAACCTAAATCATTAGAGAAAGCATTGTTCATATCAATGAGATCATGCAAACTAAAATCATCCATGAGACCATCAAAGTGATCGTCAATAAGATCATCAGAAACCTGCCGCCGGCCACTTGATGAGGGCGAACAAACCCCAAAAGAACAATCTTTCTCCATTATCATGCAGTAATCATCATCATCAACATTAATTCCCTGCTCTTGATCATGAAGACCATCATCAAAGTCATCACTAATATCTGCAGAGACCTGTGACTGTATCTGCTGATGCTGATGATGATTCTGGTGAAAACGACGAACATGATGAAGAACTTGGTTGTTGTTGTTGTTGTTGTTATGATGATCATCTTGATAAGAAGTTGGCCAAGTGGTTGCGCTTGATCTGTTGTTGTGATGAATCTGCATTTCTCGGATTCCTCGTTGGAAGTTGAGTGTTATGGGGCCCTTAAAAGGGACGCCAGGGGACCAAGGAGTGGTGGGGCAGCCAGTGAACTGTTGAACAAGAGCCCTAAAGTTGGAGGAGTTGGCGTTGAGGAGGATGACTGGGCTTTTCTTGGAAGCTCGACATCTTCGTTTTGCGATCACTGGTTTACAATTACACACAACACTTCTTCCCTTTGATGAAGAAGAAGAAGATGATGACTTGGAAACTACATAATGATGATGATGAGTTGAATCAGAAAAGTGTTGCATGGCATGTTGATGATCCTTCGCTTCAATATTCCACTGCTCATCACTAGTTAAAGCCATTTTTGTGTCACCCTGCTTTGATTTTGCAGTCACTTGCATCACACACAAACAGCCACACTATATATAGAGTCCTCCACTACTAATACTACTACATATATATATATATATATATATATATATATTGCTTGAGGAGCTTACCAATCTGCATATACATATATAGTACTGTAGCTGTATCATAATATATATATATATATATAATTTTCTTTTATATATTGCGAAGGTAACGGAGACTATTTGTTATAACTTGCAAAGTGTATGAGAAGATAGTGATGAGCTTGAATATTAGTTTGAATGGTATATACAGACACTAGTATAAAAGGGGTTTTTAACGTTTGTTAAAAAGGTCTTTCCTCAACCAGTGTAAAAAGTATTGAATTTTGAAGTTAAAAAGGGAAAAAACGTGGGTTTAGTTTTAAATAATGGTAAGTTTAATGTTGAGACATAGAAACAGCGGCGGGATGTCATTAGATTGATTTTATTGGTCGAGAAAATCTCTAGAAAAGGAAAGAAAATAATGGAGGAGTAGGAGATCTGGTCAATAAAATATGCGCTGACTTGTTCAGGGGCAAAGCAAAGGTGGCCATTTTTGACTAGTAGTGGGGCCCACCTGTTTGATTCCAAATAATATGAGCATATATGTTTTTTAAATTAGTTCCATCGGTTGTTTCCATGACGTATTCCAAGGGAAATAGGGAAAATTGCTATTATAGTATAAGGTTATAAGAAAAAAGATTTTAAAATTTTTATTTTTTTATCAAAACTTATTGTTGTATATTATTTATGTTTATAAGATTTTTTTATAATTATATTTTCTCTGTAGAGCCTCACAATAATTTTCTCATAAAATAAAAGAAATATTCTTGTTTTATATTTTTTTAATTTTAAATATAAGATCTAATTAATTTTTTAGAGAGATTAATAAAATTAAATAAATTAATTAATTATATTAAATTCAACATCTTAATATGAATTCATATTATATACTATTTAATTTATTTAAATTAATATATTAACTCTTATATTTATTTAAAAAATTAATTAATTTTTATATTTAGGATAAGTAAAAAATAACAACTAAAAAGAAAGTGCAGATCAGGTCACATCCACCTTTGGAAGAATATTTTGGAGGTAATACCCCGCAAGCAAATGAGGGAAGCTAAAAGCAATAGATAAAGCTTTCTTAGCAAGGCAATCAGCTTCCGCACTCTGATCTCTCAGTCAAGACATGAATGGTATCCACCTTCAAATCCTGTTGGATCAAATTCTCCAACGATATCCCTATCTGATCTAGCGTAGAAGTTAGCATTGTTGGAATTATCAGTAAGACAGAGAACATGGGAGGAATCACTTCAAAGCTTCACTATCCTGTATCTATCTATTCTCCCAAATCCTTTTCAATCCCATGGTGCAGGTCCATAACTTGGCAAACAAGAATGTCTCCCTTATGAATTCTAAGCATATAAGAGAGATGTTCTTAATTATTCTTAATTATATAATTACTATACACCACTGATCCAATTCGGATTTGGTGCAAGTCATAGAAACTCTTTTCCTTTTAAACAAACATTTGAATATCCCATGTTTGCTTTGAAAATAATGTTGTTCCCCGCTAATTAATGAAAGTAATAATAATAATTAATTACCTAGTTAAAATGTTATGGCGCCTTACAAGGATAAAAGTCTAAGGTTCAGAATTATTATCCTAAAGACTTTTTAACTTTATACATAGTATTTGGTCGGACTTCAAAGTTCAAACAATAGAATATAAAGATATTCCCGATTACAAAAAAAAAATCGTTTTTTGTTAATTTCAATTTTTTTTATTTATCAATTGTCTAGTATGCCGACAAGATGTTGGGTAATTCAATCTAATTTAGTACTTGCAATATTTATTGTTTGTTTCAATGATATTGCACTATTTCAGAAATTAATGTTAGATGATATCTATCATCTAATCAATTCTTCAAATTATATTTATTTTATTTTTTTTCTATCTATAATCTGATTAATTCATATATATTCGAGTCGAATGTGTGATGCAAATGGGAGGGAAGATTTTTTTAATATGATTTTATTACAACTCCATATCCATGCATTAAATTATTAGGCTTTTTTTTTTGTTGCATTTATATGGCTTAAACTTTATCTCTATTAATATTTTATTCCATCTTTATGACTTGAGAAAACTTGAGCATCACATGGCTAATTATTAAATTATTTTACGTAGACATCATATTAAAAGTGCAAAAAAACATACCTTTAATCCTTTAAGTTCACACACGTATTTATTCTAGTCCCCTTGATTTAAAAAAATAAAAAATATTCCTTTAATCATGACACCATGAGTTTTGTTAATAAAAAAATATCTGACAAAGAAATTTTAAATATTAACAAAATATTCATAAATATTAATATATTAAATTCAATTTTTAAAATAATAATAATAATAATAGATTTAAAAATCATAATTTAAAATTGATGATGTTAGAGTCAGATGACAAAAACATATTTTATAAAGTTAAAAGATTAAATTGAAGGGCCTGTTTAGATAGGCTTATGAAAAAAAAAGTTTTTATATAGTTTTTAAAAAATAGATTTTTAAATAAGAATTTATAGAAAAAAATAATTGTAAATAAATAGGTGTTTAGAAGATTATTATCAAAAAAAATTTTTGGGATTGATAAATGACTATAAAATATATGAGATGAAAAATTAAAAAAGTAATCATCGCCGCCTACCCTTATTATAATCTTCTTCCTCATTCATCGTAATATTCTTTCCTTCTCTTTTGCAGTGACACATAGGCACTGAAACAAATTTCATGAACTCTTCTTATCTCCCATCTTTTCATCTTTTCATCGCCTCGTTATCTTTTCTCAAGCCAAAAGATGGAGATAGAGGAAAAAGACATCGTTGAGAAGTATCAACATGACCCATGATGATAGGCATGCAACCCACGGTGACCTACTGCAAACTAGATGGATCATGGTGACGGAAAAAGAAGGAGATGACAAGAATTTTTTTGGGGAAAGAGGAAAGATAATAAAAAAATATTAATAAAATAATAATTAGGTAATTTATAATTTTTTTTATTATTTTAGAAGTTATTCCCAATAACTTATCTAAAATTATAATTTTATATCATAATTTAGTTTAAAATCCTTTTAAATAAATATTATTATTTATTTTAAAATTTATTTAAATTAAAATTTAGGTTAAAAATTCTTTTAAAACCTAAGTGTTATTGTTAACCAAAGCACGCCATCTTATGTAGAATTCCTATTCGGTATAATACAATGAATTACTTGGTGTGGTCTATGAAAAATATCTAAATAATTACCATGAATGTACGCTTAAATTCCTACTCAATCATGTACTTGGGAAGAATTTCACTCCGCCGAATGTGTGGAAATGGTCCAACATAAAGTTTCGTATCTGTAATCACAAACTTTCCCTTTATGATTAAGTGCGTGTTTGGTTTCTCTGAAAATTAAGATTTTAAAAACTTTTTTAAGTAAAATTTAGGTTTGAAAAAAATTTAAAATAAATAGTTATATTTGTTCAAACGGATTTTTGGACTAAACTATGATTGGTCAGATTAGCTTATGGAACAGTAAACTACTTATGAACTAACCAATTACTATATTATTTCTACTTTTTCTTACACTATCTCTCCTACGTTTTCTTACACCTTCTCTCATCTCTCTTACTTTTTCTCTCTTTTCTTTCTTATACCCTCTCTCCTCTTATCTCTTATCTCTCCTCATTTAATACTCATACCCTTTTTCATAATTTATCAATAACAATAGTACTTTTAGAAATAACTATCTAAACACTCATTTATTTAAAATTATTTTTTTTCATAATCTCTTTTCTAAAAATCATTTTCTATAAGCTATTCAAAAGCCATTTTTTTCATAAACTCATTTTTAAAATTCTATCTAAACAGTCCTATATATTGTGAATGTTCCTAATTTGGAAAGAGTGTTTGATTTCGACCGTAAAAACCGATACTGCAGTCAAGTCAACAATACTGTATGTAAAACTAAAATGCCAAGTTTTTATTATTTTATTGTTTAAAATCCATTTGGCGTGTTTTTTTTAATAATTTGATAATTTGACTTGATGTAGATAGATCTCCATATTTCAAAGTTCAGTCCAGCACTTAACATCTTGAAAATCAAAACTCCTGATCTTATATATAAAAGATATAAATATCCAAATTACATAGATAAAAAGTTATTTAAAATTTATTAAACACAATAAATATATAAAAAGTATATTTTATTTTTTAAAAATACTCTTATCTATAAAGAAAAAATAGTGAAGGAGGGAGAAAATAAATAGAAAAATAGGTGTATGAGAGATAATTAATACTCCTCCAATTTTAAATATAGGATATAATTAGTGATGAGTTAATCTTTATCATAAATATAAAATATATCTCTTAAATTTATTAATTATTTTTTAAATTATTGCTATTGATAATTTCTCAACAATAATCAAGTAAAAGAATGAATAAAATGTTAAGGAAAATGATTATGGTGTTTTAGAAAAAATCTACAATAATAACCAACTTAATTAAATTTATCAATCAAATTAAATTAATTAAATATATAATATATTTAGGACTGAAGTAGTATAATGATATAATTGTAATTAATAAGGCAAAATAAAAAGTTGTTAATATTGCTTTATTGTTTAAAATTTTAGGAGGCATTTTTTTTATCTAGAAGATCAATTCACTCACTTATGGAAAAATATAATTTTTATTTTTTTAATTATTACTTAAATTTTGATTCAAAACAATTAGAAATTAACTTATTATATTGATAGTTTTATATCTATTATCACATTTCTCGAGGTATTTCTTTTTTTTAATACTTTGCACTGCATGTAATTTTTTTTAAAATTAACTTAGAGGTTTCAAATTTGTTTTCACTGTGGATTAAACTAGCAACACTCCCGCGTAATGTATGGTTATTTTCATAAATATAAAATTTTTGGTAAAATTACACAAAATTACCATAAATTTTAAACTATATACAAATAATCTCCTTAACCTTTAAAGTTTAATAATCAACCACCTAAACTTTCAACCTTATATGAATAAACTGGAATTATCCATTATATACATCTTAAGTTATGTTTTTATATATAAATTAATTCCCTCAATCTTTAAGTTATATATATAAATAAAAGCCCTCTAAACTTTAATATATATATATATAAGTAATAAATAAAACTAATAAAAAAAGTTATATGTATAAATGTAAGAATTTTGAGGATTTATGATAAAGTTTTAAAGTATAAGAATCTTTGTATAACATAAAATTCATTCATGTGAGTTATGTATAATTTTACGAACAGATTTTATATTTGAAACCATCAAAACCAGACACAAAACCAAACACCCAAGTATTAAGAGATCTCAAATAAATAATCAAGAGATCTGCATGCTACAAGGAATGGGCATCCATATTGGGGCGCCTGTTTGAAATTGAAGATGAAGAAACCCACAAAATAACAATGTTGCTTCCCCATAATCCTCCCATTATAATTAAAAAATTAGCTGAAACTATAAAGATTTACATATTACAAATTAATTATTCCTTATAAAAATAACTCTATACAACATATCAAATATATATATTATATGGGTTATATAGTATATAATATCTTGATTTTATTTATCATATATGTTAAGTATATTAATTTTATTTGTGATACAATTTTACGTATAATCTTTTTAATTTAGTATAATTTTATATAATCTTATTTCTCAAGTATCAAGAATTGCACTAAATAATAGAGAGGGGACAATACAAGGAACAAGTTAAACTTATTGTAAGTTTTGAAGCTGACCGCTTCAATTGTTCAATAGATTTGCAATCACGGCCAAGATTTCTCATGCAAAATAAAAAATAACTAAGATATAGTGTATTGCCTTATTACCATCTTCTTGTTAACTTATCTACTAAATATAAAATTACTTTAGAAGTCTCACATGTCCAAGTTATCAGTAAAACTTGCTCACTTATATTTATTGAAGAACATGATAAAAATGGTTTAAATTCTTGTAATTTTTGTCCCTTTCTAAAATCCTTCATTACAAATGATTTTATAGGAAAAATAAAGAAATCTTTAGAGGTGAATTTATAATTTGTATTTTTTTGGGGAAAATTGCACTGAAATCCCATAAAAGATAATTAATTATAAAAAAGTCTCTTGACATCATTAACAACTAAATAGTCCCAATAAACTTGTGGGTAATATTTTTAAATTGTGAAATGACATAATTACCCATACTATAATGAAACATAAACCCCAAAAAGAACATGGGACGGACAATTGTGTCATTTCACAATTGAAAAATATTACTCTAAGATCTCTTAAGAATATTCAGTTATTTAATGATTTTTGAGAATTTGTGTGCAATTAATTATCCTCTACAGGACTTCAGTGCAAATCTTCTTTTTTTTGAGGGGTTGGAGAGGGCTATACAATTATAATAAAACTGAATTTACAATGGCTGTTACAATTACAATGGCAACCCAAAAGGGTTGTGGATTCACAGGGAAGAACAAAATTGGAATTTTAGTTCTCAGATCAAACTCATCTATAACCTCAAAAGCTATAACATACGGGTACAGCAACTCTGGTTCAGTTTATTATAGCTAATCTACAATTATTTCAAGTATTTCAGTGAGTTTAGGTCTCCTATATCTCCGGAGAAGCAATGAAGAACATACCACACTTACAGATGAGAGAGCCATGCATGTGCCAGAGACCCATGGAGGCAGCTTGATCCTCATTGAAGGATAGAGAGCCCCGGCAGCAGCAGGTATGGCAACTGCATTGTAGGCCATTGCGAAGAAATAATTCAACCGAATACGAGAGAAGGTTGTCCTAGAGAGATCAATGGCTGTGATTACATCTTCCAAATTGTTTCTCATCAACACATAATCAGCAGCTTCTATCGCCACGTCAGTCCCGGCCCCAATGGCGATACCTACATCTGCAGCGGCTAATGCTGGAGAGTCGTTGATGCCATCACCCACCATTGCAACTATGCTTCCATCTTTCTGGAATGAACGGACAACCTCAGCCTTTCCTGCAGGCAGAACCTCAGCCTTAACATCTTGAATGCCAACCTGTCAAAAAGAACACAATTTTCATCATGTGTGACAACAAAAATTAATGCGTCCAATAAAATTCTTGTGGTGGTGTGTTGCATAGAACCAGCGATTCTTCATTTGATTGATTAGAAAGTGATATAGTAAAAGGATTTACTCAGTCCTTTCACTTGAAATTAAGAGAGCTCAACAATCCAGTAACTAATGACTGGTAATTTACATTCTATCAGATCAGAATAATCTTTTTAACAGCCAACCAAACAATGCAAACATTTACAGACCTCCTTGGCAACAGCTTGAGCTGTTCTCCAGTTATCTCCTGTAACCATAATAGGTCTGACACCCATTTTCTTGAGGCCCCCAATAACCACAGAAGCCTCTCTCTTCAGTGGGTCTGCAACCCCTATAACTCCAGTTAGCTCATCACCATATGCAACCAGAATCCCTGTATTTGCACTTTCTTCCAGATCGACCACAAAATTTTCCACTTCAGTTGGAATATCTATGCCAATTTCCTCCATTAGTTTCCTATTACCAACCTGTGCAGGACATGCAGCAGATGATAAGTGACGATTTGAAACTTATGAAACACCAGAGTATTTAGAGAAAATTATAGTTATATCACAAGATCAAGACATTACCAATATACGCTTCCCATCTATGAAACACTGAACACCTTTTCCTGGGAGAGCCAAGAAATCAGAGACATCATAAAGCCACCCAGACTTCAACTCATTGGCATAATCTTTGATACCAGTAGTTGCAGAGGATTCGTCAAAGAAATGAAAATGACGTGCATATGCTACTATTGCTTTAGCCAGTGGGTGTTCGCTGCTAGCCTGAAGGCAAAAGGGGATTAAAACAAATTATTATTAATTCGTTTGATTGGCCACACACTAGATAGAAGGTTGAAAAGTGCTAGCAACCAAAAGAAATAGTCAAAAATGTTTCATTCCAAAAACACTACTGGAGAAGTTGTCCGTGCCAAGGGTAAGACGGGAGATGGAGACAAAATCTCATAAATGATAGATGCTTCCTCTATCACTTCATCTGAGTCTAAATCCATCGAGTCATTTCAAAGAAACTGAAACCTACCTCGGCAGAAGCCACCAATTTTAGAAATTCCCCACGATCCATTCCTGTGAATACTTTGGCAGTGGTAAAGCTAGCTTTTCCCTGAGTTAAAGTGCCAGTTTTATCAAATATCACATACTTCACCATCTGAGCCCTTTCCAATGCATCTCCCCCTTTGATCAACACCCCGTTGTTAGCCCCAACCCCTGTAGCTACCATGACTGCTGTTGGTGTTGCCAAGCCAAGTGCACAGGGACATGCAATCACCACTACAGATATTGAAAACATAAGGGCAAAAACAAAATGATTCCCATTTTCTGGCAACCATTCTTCAGGGTAAGCTCCAAGAGCCCCAGCAATATACCTTCAAGCAATCATATAAATTTATTAGGCCAAAAAAGCAAAGTATAAACATTTCAATTACATAACAAAGGCAAACTATATTAGCATGCAAAGTGTGATCTTACCAACTCGAAAATGTCAGTAGGGCAAGGGCAACAACTGTGGGAACAAATATACTTGCTACCTGCCAGTCAAAAGAATGGTACAAGAGTTTATATATAATATTACTCGAGAGTATACTTCATTAATATATAACATCTACTTCAAAAAATTATTAGCCTAAAATTTGTAGGCCCTTCAAGTCGACACTTCAAATAAATGAATTCATATACTCCAATTTTATGAATGATTTATCCAAAGGAACTTAAGTGATTGGCGGTAACAATAGTTCCCAAAGTGTGACGTAGTCAAACCCAACCATAAGAAGAATACTTACATAATCAGCAAATTTCTGAATGGGGGCCTTGGACATCTGAGCTGTCTCAACCAAGCTAATTATCTGACTCAAGACTGCATCAGATCCTACTTTGGTAGCTTCAATAAGAAGAATGCCATGTAAATTTATTGTACCTCCAATAACAGTTGCATTCGCCTCCTTCAAAACAGGAACAGATTCACCGGTTACCATGCTCTCATTTATGTAACTTGATCCCCATGTAACCATGCCATCAGCAGGAACCTTTGCACCAGGGAGAACTTTTAATGTGTCACCAGGTTGAATGAGCAAAGAATCTATTTCCCTCTCTTCAATAGATCTTCCACCTAGAGGGGGGAATTACAAAACAAAAAGGGAAAGAGAACAAAAAAAACAATTCTCAAGTTTTAATTTGACACTAAGACAATGATGAATAATGTAACTACCTACTAGTTTACCAAAACATAAAATCAAACTCTACAGGTGTTTCAAGTTTGAACTCTATTTTCTTAAGAAAATAAAGCACAGAAACAGACGGAATGCACCTTTATCTTTGACAACCAATAAAGCTGTTGCAGGAGCAAGTTCTACTAACTTCTTGATGGCATCTGATGTCTTTCCCTTGGCGAGACATTCCAAGTACTTACCCAACAATACAAATGTTATGAGCATGGCACTGGTCTCAAAATATGTCGGAGACCAAAACCCAGTTATAGCGCCATACAGTAGAGCACAAACAGAATAAACATAAGATGCTGTGGTTCCCAATGCAACCAAGACATCCATGTTAGTCGAACCATTTCTGAGAGCTCGGCCAGCTGCAATGTAGAAGCGCTTCCCAATTACAAATTGAATCACACTCACCAAAGCCCACTTCAACCAATCGCCCATGAGGAAAGGTCCACATCTCCAAAGTAATAATGAATATACCATGGGTATATGAGGACAAACTACACGCATGAAGAAGAGAGGAATCTGTGACGCATGAGGCAAAAATCAATTCACAAGATTAAGCAATATATATGCTTGTACAAGAGAAAGATAACACGGTGACTCTCAGTGTATATGAAACTTGTGACTAATACTAACACAGTCTATATTTTCTCATGGGATTGACAAATGCAGACTCTCAAGGAATAGTTCTTTCAACATTATAAACTTAAAGCCTGACAATACCACAACTATATATATTCTCTATCCCATTTTCCTCTATCCTTCCAATCTCATATACATTCCTTGAGGTTCCATATATGTAAGAATAATCAAGCATATCTATTCTCATTCTTCATGAATGTATTATATGTAAATGTTCAATCAGTATGATTATACCATTTAACAAAGCATTTTCAGACAAGATTACCCAGATGAGTAAAGGTTACAAGCAAGTAGAAAGGTAATACAAAATAAATGAACTAAACTAGAAAAAATGTTGCAGGCATAAATATTGTTAATTGAGTTTTAAACATAAAATGAAGAAACACTCACACTGAGAGATAGGCTGGATATAAAAAGCCAAAACATAGTCGAGGTCTCCTCAACATCTTTGGAAGCTAGTCTTGTATATGGGCTTCTAACATGTAATTTAAACTTGCCATTACTTCCCCTTTCAATCTCATCAACTAAGCACCTAGAGCTGAAAACTTCAGGATCAAAAAGAACCACCAGTTCCCTCGATATCTGGTCAAAACGAAACTGCCTTATTCCTTTCATGTTGCTGAGAATACCTTCTAAGACTTGTGTATCAATCAGGCTGTATACACCAACAACTGATAAAGTTATTTTATCCTGCTCACTGCTCTGCACAAATGAACCTTCAAAACCAGCATCTTCAATTGCACTGATTATATCATCTTTATTAATTACATTAGGATCATATTCAACTTCTCCTAATGAAGTAGCCAAAGCAACCACAGACCTTTTGACCCCTGGAAGGTTTCTTAAAATACCTTCAACAGAATTTACACAGGCTGCACATGTCATACCACCAATTGCGAACTGTCCCACCAAGGTTCCGTGCGACTTTTTTCTGAGTGCATCAACACTGGACTCAGGTAATATCTCTGCTTCAAACCCTGCATCTTCAATTGCATTTTTAATATCTACATCCTGTTTTAAGACAAATTTCAAAACAAGGTTCAATAGTTTTAGAATACAAGCCTCCAGTACCAATTCATTCAATTTACTGAAGAGTTATTTAACTATTTTTCATTCATCCAAATAATACATTAGCTATTGGGCAGGCGTTTCATCCACGGAAATGCCTTGCTCTTAATCTTCACCTCAAGTTAAAACTAAAATGTGGAGATATATGTATTCAAAATAAATAAAAATTAAGGCATTTTGTTGAAAACTTAATGCATATGAGATTACTTTAACCTCTGAAACTACAGGAGGTTACTGTAATATCAAATGAGCTTTAGGGACGTCAATACAACTTCATCTTCGGGAAAATAATTATAAGCACAAGGCAATATCGTGGGACTTGGACAATAAACCAGAATCTGAAAAAGTAAAGTTAAAGTAAATCAAACCTTAGTCCCTTCTAATTAAAAATATCTGCTTAATTGTAATCGGACCAGAAACAATAACTACACTTAAATTTCTTAAACCTAGAAATTAATAGATTCTGAACCATAGAGA
This sequence comes from Leucaena leucocephala, assembly GCA_037074615.1. Classification (NCBI taxonomy): domain Eukaryota; kingdom Viridiplantae; phylum Streptophyta; class Magnoliopsida; order Fabales; family Fabaceae; genus Leucaena; species Leucaena leucocephala. Next base: position 15,130,526 of record CM073550.1, read on the forward strand.
AAACAGTTAAGGAGATTATCTACCGGTACCGCGTCTATGAATACTATTTAAAACTGAGATATGAATATTGAGTAAATATTTCTAGATAGACATAAACATATGAGACCGACTGATCAATAACAGTAACCAAGTGTTCAGTTAGCAAATAATTAATAAAAAAAAGAACAATAAATAAAAGATGTAACAAAGACCTATCACATGATGCCTGAACTAGTATAAATACGGAAACAAAGAGTGACCGAAAGAACGATTTCACTGATAATTTATAGCTCGATTTAACAATACCATTAGTAGGTAGTTAACAATTAAAACACGGAACAAAACAAGCCCGAGAGAGAAAAATAGTCAACTAGCAGCACTTCAAACAACATAATTTCAGAAAAGCATTATTAAAACAATCAGAAATTGATGCGAAACAAAAAGCATAATCCCGCATGCAATCATAAAACCTCAAGCAAAGACCAGACCAACCTTAACCAGAGATGGGTTGTAAACCACCTCAGCTTTGTTCTGAAGCAAAGACACGGAGGCGCTGATGACGCCATCGACGGCATTCAGAGCTGCTTCGACGGAATTGGAGCAAGCAGCGCAAGTCATGCCGGTGACTCTGACATGAATTCGCTTCAGCCCTTCTTCAATTCCATCGGAACCATTGTAGTTTCTATCTTCGAAGGAGTCCAAAAGCCGCACTTCCTCCATGCCATCGGCATCACCGTCATCGGAAGCGGCGGCGTTTGTGAGGGAAGTTAGCTGTAGATTTTTTATGCGCGGCGCCATTGCAAAAGCGCCGAGAAAGTCGACAGAAGCAGAATATATACAGAGAGAGAGAGAGAGGAAAAGAGGAAACTGAACAGAGAAAGGATGAAAAAGAAGAGGAATTGAGAGATTTACACAGTTTTATCCGTGCAGGAGCAGGAGGAGGAGCAGGCTCGGAAAGTCAAGGAGGAAATGATTTTAGGTCCAAGATCATTTGTTCATTTACCGTTGTGTCCATTGTAATTTTCCTCTATCCCTTTCCTTGAAGATTTTGTACTAAACAACATTGGTTTGTTAAGAAAGCCACTGCCCCGCCGGCTGACTACTAAACGACGCATATTTGGGGCAAATAGTGTGGTACACGACAATGGGTATTATTGAGAATGGGTTCGCGTCGAAGCCAAAGGCAGCCTGCTCATTTTGAAGCCACGTGGTTTCACTTCAGAAGTTTTATAATTTTATTGTCAAATTATAGATTAAAAAAGATCGCATTAGGAGATTTTTTTCTAGATTAAAGTTGAACCTAGCTCAAAGAACAAATTAGTAAATAATACCATATAGTAGGATACAATACTTTTTTTTTAATTAAAAATCTTAGATTTTAAAAATTGGCGAGTTTTCCTCTACATGAATTTTTATTAATCTATAAATTATTCTTGTTGATAGATAGTTATTACATTTGGGTAAATAAAATGTCTAATTCTATGTTTATTTAAAATTATGGAGTTTAACTATTTTGTGTTGAATTTAATGAATGATCATTAACATGGACAAAGCATATGGCGACCCTTTTTTTTTTTATAACATCCAAAGACAATATTTTTTCTGCTACCACAAGTCCACAACGGATAGATTTTTATATAGCAAGAGGCTTGAAATTTTTTAATTTATCCACGTTGTCCAAATGTTCTTGGCATTTGTTGCGGCCAAAAAAACGTTTCTGTGTATTACTAATATTTTTAGTTTCAAAATTAATTAATTAATCAATCACAAGTTGTATTATTTTATTATTCTAGCATGAATATTATATTTTGGGGACTGAAGGGCAATATCGGAACTTTATTATGCATATTAATATTGTTTCTTCAATCTCTGACTCGTTCACGCGCTGGCGTTCCCACTTATTCTCACCGCCCATAAAAAGCACATAAAGAAAATTACTCTTGTTAAATTGTAGTAATATTAGCTACTCACTCCCCCATCATTACTTAATATAAAATTTAATTAAAATTTTAAATAAATTAAATTAATTAATTAATTAATTATAATTAAAGATAATATTTTAAAATAAATATATATTATATATTCTTTAATCTATTTAAATTAATTAACTAATTTTAATATTATTTATAATTTTATTTAATTTTTTTAATATATTAAAAAATTAATTGAGTTTTATATTAAATAAGGGAGACAGTATATATCTTTTGTCAATGGAGTATTTCTCATGAGTAACGCTAAGCTAATTAATAAACTGCATACTATAAAATGATTTACATTTTAAGTATTTAATTATTTTACCAAATAAAGACAACACGACATTTAAACTTTAATAGGGATTAGGTAATATGTGTTAGCTCATTTTATGATAAGCTAAAGTTTTCTCAGACCAATTGACTTATTCATTTTAACAAATTAATTAGATTCATAAAAGAAAAAAAGAGAGAGAAAATCATTCATTTATCCTTCAACTTTTAATTTAATTGTAATTGTTAAAGTTTAACTCATAGCAACGCTTACAGTTTACTATATTTAACCCATCAAACTGGTCATACCCATCTGCACAAACGCCGTTAACTAAGAGAAAACTACAGCTTATTATTATCAGCAGCCCCGAATCTGAAGACGTCAAGAAACCCAGAAACGTCTTCAAGTTGGACGAATAACGACGACTCCCCAAGCCTCCCTAATTCTTCATTCATCTTTTTGTTCCTTCTCCTTCTTCATAGAAACAATAGCCTCTTCAGGCGTGACCCATGCAGCAGCCGCTTGAGCAGCACCACTGCGCTCTCCGCCATCCTCACCACTCTCTCCATTCTGTCCAGCGACGGTCCCAATCACCACCTGTATCTTCATCTTCCTCCCATCTCATATTCCATCTTATTGGTTATTGCTGTTCCAAGTAATAGGGTTGCTCTCTGAGTTGAGAGATTAGAATTGTATGATACTGATATATACACACACACGCGCACACACATACTGATATATTATGCAGAGACGTGCACTTATTACCAATTTTTTATCAGCAAAACAAAAGAAGATATCCAAAATGATGTAATCTACTACCTTGGGTTTGAGGTTTTGCTGGTGGGCAGCGGCAAGCTCACAGCATTATATAACTTGCTCATCAAGACAAATGAAGGGATTGTGAATCTAATCTTGAGCCACAGACCCCAAGAAATTCAGTTTTGATTGCATATTAAAAAAAATGGAAAGAAATGGACGAATGAGCATTAACCTGGTATGCATAAACCTGGGCGAAAATAGAGAATATAGTATATGATGGATCCCGAGTAATCATAATCTTCATCAGGTGCGGGAAGATTCAACTCCAACTTGAAGACTTTTCTGCTTTTATTGACGTTTTCAGATTGGGGCTGCTGGTAATAAAAAGCACTTTGACTCAGCAGGAATTTTCCTTTAACGGCGTTTGTGACAGATGGTCACGAGTCATGACCAGTTTGATTATCTAGATGTGGGAGCAAACTTTAAGGATTGAGAAGCGAACAAATTAAACTTTAAAGAGTGAATTATAATTGCATTAAAAGTTGAAGGATCAAATGATTAATTTCTACAAGAAAAATATATGATTAGCTTCATCCAAAACATATACTTATAAAAGTTAGTTCAATTAATGAAGAGTTTAATTATAACTTATAAAATTATAAATTTAAATCCTATAGTAAATCTAGATATATGCTATAGTATTTATGAGTTATCATAATTTAATTTATTTAAACTTTTGTATATTTACAAAAATCTTTATACGAAGGATATTACTATATCCGATTTTTAATATAAGAGTTAGATAAATAATTTATAGATATTAAATAAATTAATTAAGTTAATTATTTATGATAATTTTACTTTAATTTCCCTAAACTACCCTCCCTAATTATGTGTATTGGAAATACTCATTGATTATGAGCTACCTAAAAATATACAATTAATAAATATATTATGGGGAAAATTACATAAAGAGGATTATGATATTATATTTAGGGTCAAAGTAAATATTTTGTCTAACTTTTATATTAAGGACAGGAGAAAGTACTATCTTAAAAATTGATGTTATAAACTGATATATTTTAAAATTATAAATGCTCATGAACTATATAATAATTATATACAATATATTAAATTAAAAATAATGAGATTGGGTATAGGATTGGAAGAAAAGAAAACGAAAGGCTTAAAAGAGAGAGCACATTGGAAGAAAAGTTGAGTTGAGTGTGAAAATTGAGAATGAATGGAAAGAGCATAAGCCTCTAACATAGCATGCGGACAAATGTTGTTGGAAGTATGACATGTTTTTCACATTATCATCAATTGTGGTTTCCACGCACATACATCAATCGCACGTTACTTTTGTTAATTCGTGCTTCACTTTTCCAAATCCAACTCCCCATTAATTAAACTGTTGTACCTAATTAATTACATTAGATAATATAAACAAGAAACAAAAAGACTAACTAATAACATATGGTGGTACTAATTAAAAATAAAAAAAAATACATGTTTGTTTCTATTATTAAAACTAGGATATGCATGATTCAAGGGGCATAATAGTGAAACGATAACACTTTTTGAATGTTACATTTATCATATTAAGCCCTTGTCTAATTTTTAATATATACCATATTTAATAAATTTAATTAAATTATTTATTATAATATATTTTTACTAAAATATCATAATTATTATCTTATTTAATTTACTCTATCACTCTCTTAATTGATTATCGTTGATGAAATATTAATAGAGATAATTTAAAAAAAATATATAAATATATTTTATATTTAAAATAAATATTAACTTTTAAATTAGTTTACCGGAATAGTATTAAAATATTTACTAGATATCATAGCTTGCGCATTGAATGTGTTTTAGCCTGCTCAAAGGGTCCTGTAATGAAGCCAAAGTCTATCATAAATATGCTGATAACTTGTTTTCACCAGCATAAATATGTGGATAGTTGATACACTTAACGAAGGCATCTCTCTCGTCAATATGTGCTGTTTTTAAATTATGAATGACATAACTCACTGCTCCTTTTAATTCTAAGTACAAGTCTCTCTTATTATCCAATCATAATTCAGGAAACGTAGTTAAATCATTAACAATGGTATAAAAATAAAAAAAATAAAAAATTATACCTATTGAAAAGAATAATTTTTTTTATATAAGGAAAATAATATTAAAGGTGCTTATTATTTTCTCATATTTTTAATTTAGTATATATGTATTTTTATCTCTTAATTAAAACTTTAATTTTGGGCTTGTTTGGAAGAGGAGAAAACTAGGGTTTTCAAAAGGTAAAAAAAAATTAAAATAAATAGTCATATTTATTTAAAAGGACTTTTGGACTAAATCATAGTTTTGAATAAACTATTGGAAATAGATTTTATATCAGTAAAAGAGTTTATGAACTACCCAATTACTATTTTACCCTTATTTTCCCCATTCTCTCCTCTCTCCCTCTTCTCTCTTTCATCTCATCATCTTCTACTCTTCATTGTCGCCGTATGTGCCTTCATCGTCACTACTAAAGCTTGTCGTCGCCATCTCTGCACTGTCATCCCTGAGCTCGTGGTCAGGTTGAGTCGCTAGGTCGTCGATCTCCTATGTTGTCCAACTTCATCAATCTTCAGCTCCATCTCTGTGCCATCGTCAATCTCCTCCCTTCGTCCATCAAGCTCCATCATCTTCAGCTCCTCCACATTAGGCCATCATCAGCTCACCATCAATTAATGGGTTGTCATCGCTGGATTGTCATAGAGAGAAGATGAGAGATGTGAATAGTGATATTTTTTATCTCATACACTTTCTAGTAATTTACCAATCACAAAAGTCATTATAGTAATAATCATCCAAATACTCATTTATTCAGAACAACTTTTTTTTCTATAAACTCTTCTTTAAAAGTATTTTTCTAAATAAAAACTGTCCAAAAACCCCTTTTTTCATATACCATTTTCCAAAAACCTATTAAAATACACACTTTCTTTTATTAACATCATTAATTCCTATACAAAAACTAACGACACCAATAGTATAAAGTTATAGGAGTTAATTATACTAATAAAATAAAATTATAAGATTTAACTAAGAAAAAATATATATAAGTACTTAATTAAAAATTTAGAAAAAATATAGGTGTCTCATGGTTTAAAATTATCATTGTTATTAGAATAAATAATTAAAATAAGTAAAATAATTAAATACTGACCCTACTGAGTTCAGTATGACTGCATAACATGAAAAAGATAAGAGGAATATCGAAAGTGGATATTTTAATTCTAAGTCATTCCAAAAGGTCAATCAAGTTAGAACTAAAATTAATTAAAATCACGTGATTTTAAAATATTAAAATCAAATTATTGATAATAACTTTTTAAAGTGTTACTTTTTTATTTTTTTTGGGTATTTGGATTAAATTCAGCAAACCCATGTTTTGCTTAAAAGATTACTTTTTAATGGTTTAGTCAAACATGCACTAAGTCAATATCTTAATTTTCAAGTATTTATTCAATTGAACTTTTAACATGTGACAGATAATTCATTGGATATTTGCTTTTAACTTAAATGCTTGCTTAATCAATATCAACATATTAATCATCAATTCAATATATAATACAAAACTTACTAGAAACAACATTATTTATAAGTGATAAATAATCAAATAATGTCAATCATTTCTTAATACATAACGCCACTCGAGCTCATGCCTGCTTGTATGAATGATAGGATACAGAATTTCAACTTGAATTGCCTCCATGAATCGTCTACATTAATTAACCCAGAAGAGTAAAAAAACATTATAAAATTGTAAGATTGATGGTAAGACTCATTCAAGAAAATCATGAATTATTCATAGCGTCTCAAAGGTGTGACAATTAATTAATTTTTTGATTAAAATTTTATTCATAAAATATGAATTATTTGGAGGAAAAAACCTGGTAAATCAATTACATAGCTGGGTTGCTTCAGAAATGACTAGTATTATTGATGATTTGAGCATAATGCAATTATAATGCATATATTAACAGAATTGTTACTCATATTATTTTAAATAAAATTATATTCAAATATTTATTTTTAATTAGACTCAATAATATTTAAATTTTATAGGATATATATAGGTATTGGATAATTAGATAATTGTATAAAAAAATATATTGTTTATGACTTATAAATGGCATAATAGGACATATAAAAGCTATTGAAATACACAAATACTAAAATGTCCCTCTAAATGACTTTATTTCTATGATACTTTCTTATAAATTTTATTATAAATATTGAATATTTAATTATTGGTATTGATTCGTATATTTTTTTATTACATATATTTTTTTTATTATATATATATATTAATCTATGAATATTGATTTATAAGGATAAATAATATTGGAAGGAACATAACATATCCCACACAAAGAACAAAACTGATGAATAAAATGGGCCCAAAACCCGAGCCCGTATAAGAATAAAATAGATCCATCCGGATCACTCTTCTATTCAACCAAAAACCCTAATCCATTTATACTCATAGTCACTATAAAATCCTTCTGTTCAGGGCTCCGTTCGCGCCGTTATTATTTCTCTCAGCTCTACCATCTAGTAAGAGCCTCCGAGACGACAATGGTGAAGGAACGCAAAGGAGAGCGTGTCAGGTATACTTCGAAGCCTTTGAACAAAGCCTTTCTTTTACTCTACTTTCACTTATTGGTCATGTACGTTAGGATCTCAGTTAGACTTCGTTCATAATCAGGTGCAATTGTTAGCACCATTGAGAGCATTGATCGTTAGCAATGTCTTTTTCTATTCGTATCTCAACCAAACATCTCTTCATCTTGCTTCGCGTTTTAAATACTCAAATGTTTTTGCCGTGCACTTTTCAACACCACGACATACTCTTCAAAATGTAATTATAATAACATTTTAGGTGTTGTAAGATTCTTTTCTCTTCGGTTCGTCATGACCATGATACATTTAGTTTGACTTTGTTAATCACTTAATCTTCCTAGTATTGGATGTTGTAGATCCTTGAACGGATTTGCATGGAGAGGTATGGTACCATAAAAAAAGTGATGGAGCAAAATGAAATTTTGACTACTGCTGGTGCTTACCTATAACCTGTTTTATAAAAGAGAAATTCTTCCCTGTTTATATAAAATAAAAGTCAGTTCACCGAACTAAGAGCTATTCAGAGTTCTGCATTTGTTTTGGTGCTTAGGAAAGCTTCTTGTTGACAGCATTTGATTATTAAGATATTCTTATTCAATTTCGTAATAGGCATTAAGATAGAGCTGGTATCTTCGCTGACTGAATTACTGCTGAAGTGATGAAGTCTACAACTCTTAATTGTTAAATCAATCATTGGTCTGAGCTATCTGCTTTTTCGCACTTCCTTTTGTTCAAATGAGAGCTAATGCTATTTTTCCCCTTCTGTATTAGACTGTACGTGAGAGGGACAATCCTTGGATACAAGAGGTAAATCTTTCTTTCCCCGGGCTATTTCAATAAATGTTTGTACTTCCAATATGCTATCTTGTGATTGATTCTTTTGGAGTCAAAGATATCTAGTAGTTTGATGGATAAACGCTTCTGGATTGAAGTTGTCGTGTCTTCTTTCTCACCATTGTGACAGTTAGTTAATGTAGCATCATAGAATTTGTTTTAAAAAGGTCATGATATTTTTCAGGTCGAAGTCAAACCAGTATCCTAACACCTCTCTTATTCAAATAGAGGGAGTGAACACCAAGGAAGAGGTAGCATGGTATTGTGGCAAACGAATGGCGTATATTTACAAGGCCAAGGTCAAGAAGAATGGAACCCATTACCGCTGTATTTGGGGTAAGGTTACCAGGCCTCACGGTAACAGTGGTGTTGTAAGAGCAAAGTTCAAGTCAAACCTTCCACCCAGATCAATGGTAATAAATTGGAAACATTGGGTTTGCGTTCTTTGAATTTTAAATGAACATTATTGACTTCTGAAGTTATGGTTCTTTGCAGGGAGCTAGGGTTAGAGTATTCATGTACCCAAGCAATATATGAGGTGAACCTGCTTTTATTGATGCTTGATTTGGTGTTATGAATTTGCTTGACTCTCTATTCCTATCCCCATCTCATTCTTATTTTACTTCTTAATTGCATCTTTTACTATTTATGGGCTCACCAAAACGCCCAAACTAGTTCCTTATATTTGAGACCGGATGTAGTACAAAAGGTTCTGTTATTGCATATTACTGCTTGTTCGCTTTTCCCCCTTGTTTGTAGTGATATTTCTACATGTATAACAAACAAGCTGATACGATGATGAATTAAAAGATCTGTAAGATTATGGCCATCTCTGTTCTTTGGGGATACGTAGAAGAGGCACGTTTACAATTCAAACTGAAAATATGTAAGACAATAGAAGGAACTCGACCTAGAACTTCATTGCTTGCCACAGGCAAAAGAAAAAAAAGGAGAAACCTATTACTCATTTAAACACCTGAAAATTGTTGACATCTTATGCATCAGTTGTGAGGTTTGTTTTGGCTTATCATTGGGGGGGGGGGGGTAACAAATGCGTGGCAATGTCTAAACAAGATCCAATGCATGTTTGTATGTGTTAAATTTGTTCCTGGTTACTTGGTTGTTCTGAATAATTGCACATAGCTGCTTGAGTTTTGAGTTTTGATGTTCGACTCTTCTGTTTTTTGAAATTTCCCTTGCAGGTTCACTGGATCTGACGCCTAGTAGAATTTCTTGTTGACGAGTAGCACATGGAGTTTTGTTCTTTTTGTGAGCTAAATTTATCTTTACTTTGTACTCTAGAGTACAATTAAATTTTTGTTAAGATGGTTATCATCTGTGTTGGTTATATTCTCAATGAAGATTATATATCTGTTGCTGAAATGCGTGTGAACTTACCTCTCGTGTTCTATTTGTTGCAAAGCTGAGTTTATCGTAAGTAGTTCGGTAGTGATAATAAGGAAATATGCCAATAGTGCTTGTGCTAGTAAATGGAGAGGCGAAAGGTGTGAAGATAATAGTTTAATCCCGCTTGTCCTAATTACAAGGCAAAGTTAAAAAGCCCTACTTGCCCATGAGCCTTAGCTCAAGTAGCATGTACCCCACCACCTCATTGAGGAGGTTTGGGGATCAATCCCCAAGTGGCTCAATATAGGGGAACTGTCTGTGTGGTGTGTGAGCAGTCTCTCCTATGGGGAGGGTCTAGGATAGGCGGAAAAAAAGCCCTACTTGGTGCAAATATAGGTCAAAGATGTAGTTTTTATAACCTACCACCCCAGAGGGAAAAAAGAATCTCATCTTTAATTGCACCAAGTTGTTGGAATGCTTGTGCACATCAACTAGTTAAGGGTCAAATTGAAAAATATATACAATTTTCAACAAGTTTAAGTATTCCAAATACAATATTATAGGAACCGTGAAAGAGTAAATTTTGACCTATAATTAGGACCAAAGAGAATTTCTATAATATTTGTTTCCGTTTATGTCCTATAATCAGGGCATGTTTCTTGGCTTGGTCAATAACACCTCTAAAGGAGTGGTCCCATTAGCAAGTCCAAAGCTTGTGCGCGGTCTGTGATAACTACAACTCTTGTTATAGATGTCCTTGAATAGGGAATGGATCTTTGCTTCCAATATACATGCCCCCAAGTCTCAAAAGTTATTAAGAATTGTATATCGAGAGAGAGAGAGAGAAAAAAGTTATTAAGAATTGTATATCGAGAGAGAGAGAAAAAAGCTACCAAGAATCTTTGCTCTATAAAGAAAACTACTTTGGGCTATATAAAGAAATAGCTGAAAGGTTACCTGATTTTTATTCTTTATTCCTTTTCTTTTCTCGAATAAACTGTTTTTGATTCTCGAAATCTTGATTACTGTGTTGTCTTTTTTTTTTAAAAAAAAAGAAAATAGTAGTAATGGTTGAGTTGAGTGGAAAGGGACCGATCTCCTTACTCAAGGCCAAGGTTCGAACTTCGAAGTATGTTATAAGGCATAATATCTCTAATTGAACTCCACATTACTCAAAACTCATTCCTAATTGATTTCAACAATACTCAAATTAAACTTAATAATATTTGCAAACTAGGTTTTCTAGCAACACCAAAGTACTGCTCTTGCAAAGTAGGGAAAAAAGATACTGGGTTGGAAGTGTGTGTGTGTGTATTGATAAGTATCAATGAGAGTTAATATAGATGATAAGGAACGAGCTCATATGTCATAAGGACGCGAATTCGATTCATATTACTGTTGTAAGGGCTCCTTTAATAGACGATATAGTAAGTCTCATGTAAATTCTTTCTGAACCTTAGGGTTATGCCCTGGTCTTAGTAGGGTATCGGTGCTGAACCTACTTGTAACAACTATATATATGTTAATAAGTAATTAAATGTTACTCCAGTTCTTAATATAAAATATAATTTAGGAATTGATCTTGGTCCTAAAACTTATTTTTCATATTTGTTAGTTTATTCATAAATTATCTATACTGATACTCCCTCAACAATAATTAAGTAAAAGAGGGAAGAAGAAATTAAAGAAAATGATCGGGTGTTTTAGAAAATACGTGACATATTAATTAACTTAACTAATTTTTTTAATAAAATTAAATTAGTTAAATATATTTTATATTAATGATTAAAGTAGTATAGTATGCAAAGTTCCAATACTTTAATAATCTAGTGATATTATTTTGCATTCAAAGATTAAGGGAAACAATAGTGTGTAATATTGTTACATGAAGACCTTATTGCAGTTCCTTAATTAGATGCTCTGGATTTCTTATATATAATTATCAAAAAAGATATGTAATATATTTTGAAAGTGGGAAGAATAATGATATGATCACCACAAAATCAATGAATAGGGGGACAAAACCACGTGGTGCTCATTCACTTGCTGTTAATTTTATGAAGAGGCTTATTCCCTTTCCAAGTTGGTAATAATTACCTGCTCTTATTGAAAGTTGAATTTTTGCAAACATTGCATGTGCTTGAATATTACACGCACATGTCATACACAACACTCAACTTATATGCCTCGATATTTACAAGTTAAATTTTGATAGTCACATAATGCATATGAGTCCATTCTATTGCCCAATTCATTGTATGAAGTCTCTTACATGTTATTCGCAAAAAAGAAAAAGAATCTTTGAATATTTCTTTGCAAATTATATATATAAAATAATGTTGTTCTGTTGAGAGTTGAGTGTAACTGATTTTATCTAATAAGATAAAATTTATTGTTGTCGTTGATTGAGGTTCCAATTCCTTAATTTTGTATATGAAAAACAACCAATAGATATACCTTTCATATATTAAGAGAATACGCGTGTGGCTACTGCACAAGATCTGCTAATGGACGATAAAAGATATTACAAGATAATTCTTTCCAGGTCTACACTAAATTAGATCTTTTATAATTAATTACAAAGTGATATATTTGAGAAAGAGGTATAAAAACTTGAGTTTTTATTAGATTAGCGTGTATAGGGATTATATTATGTGTAGAATAGATTTTTGGTACGATAGATTATGGATAATTGATTCTGGGTAAAACAAATTTTAGAATAATAGATTTTTGTGCAAAAATATTTAAATCCAAACCATAGTTTTTTATTAAATAATCCAAACACTCCACATTTTTTATGAAAACTAATAAACTATCTAAATGCTTTAATTTTTTCCACAATCAATTTTTTGTGAAACTAATAAACTATCTAAATACTAATATTATCCCGTAAACAATTTTTTATGAAAACCAATAAACTATCCAAACACTTTAATTTTTCCCACAATAAATTTTTCACCCAAAAATATGGTTTGAAAAAGCTAAGGGGAACCGCTTCTATCAACAATTTTTTTTTAAATCTATTCTCTAAAAACTATTCTAAATACACTAATAAAAAATAGATTTTTCATAAAATATATTTTACTCAAAATCTATTATTTCCTAAAATATTTATTCTCTAAAAATTAATTTAAACACATCAGTTAGAAGTTATTCCCTTTAGTCTATACCAAAACCATGATTTTGGTAAAAAAAAAAAAGATTTTGGATAAAAATTAATGTTTAGATAGTTCATTGGTTTTGGTAAAAAATTAATTGTGAAAAAATTAGTATTTAGATAATTTATTGATTTTTGTAAAAAATTAATTATGAAAAATGTGGGGTGTTTATTTATCTAAAACTATAATTTTGTGTCTAATCCAAACACAATTATTTTTCTCCTTTTAGGGCTATAAACTCAATTTTGTAGTTCAAATGATATTAAACAACTCTTCTAATGTTTTTTTTAAACGTTGTGAGTTGGAAGTAGTTATTCAAAATATAATGATTTTATGAGTTATTAGAGAAAGAAAACAAATTGATCATATATCATATATGCGTAGATGATCCCAACCAACAGAATTAACATATTGCTAAAGTGTGGAATCTACTTGAACAATGATTTTTTTGTTTGTTTCTATTTTTGTAAGTAAAAGATTTTTGTTTCTATATATATATATGTGTGTGTATATATACTACTAGTACTCTAATCCTTAATATAAGATCTAATTGATGAGTTAATCATGATCTTAAATATAAGATATTTTTTTTATATTTATTAACTTTTTTTAAATTTCCCCTATTAATAATAATAATTAAATAAAAGAGGGAGGGAGTTAAAGAAAATGATTAGGGTGTTTTAGAGAAAATATTTTATATTAATTAACTTAATTAATTTTTTTAATTTAATTAAATTAGTTAAATAGATTATATATTTATAATGGAAAAAGTATCATTATATTAAAAAAAAAAGAAAAAGAGTACCAAACATATTTTGCCGCATATGGCACAGAAACTTGGGATTTGATTGCTTTAATGTTGTTATGTATAACTCGTCAACTACTGGAATGTCTTCAGGTTGACTGGTATAGAACCAATTCAAAAGAAAAAAAAAAGAAAAGAAAAGAAAAGGAAAAAAAGTGGTTCCTTAGTAAACAAGATTATGAGTCAAATTTTGGGGTTCCAGCCAGCTTTAGCCAATGGATTCATCATCGTCATCATCATCAGCCTTGTGATTTCTTCAACATATTCTCCGGAAACCATCCACTGAAGGAAGAAAATTATTATTACTCACAAGGGTTTGCAGTCATCATCTGCAAATATATACAAGTTTCTACTGAATTATGTCTTTCTTCTTCCTTCCCCTCAATACCCTAGCCTCCTTCACCAAAACCACAACGTCCAAACATATCATAAACTTGGGTGGAAATAGGCTAGGATAGACCTATTTTATAATAAGTTGGCTTAAGCTTAACCTAAATCCTGTTATATATATATATATATATATATATATATTTTTCAACTTAAACTGAATATAAAAAAATATAGTCTAGCCTAAAGCCTAAAGCCTGTTAAAAAGATATGTATTTTAAAAAATTTTAAATAGACTAGACTTAGGCCTTCAAACAAGTTAAGAATAGGCTAAAAAAGTCTAGGTCTAACCTATTAAGCGAAATATATTTTTAAAAGGACCTAGCGAATTGCAGAATCATTTTAACCAGTATAAAAAAAATTCTTCTTGCACAAGTGTCATTAATTTGACAACGGGTCTAAGGCTTAAAACATAAAAATTAGGGTTTTCAGGGCTTATAAACATCCAATTCCCATTCTTGTTGGCGGCTAAAACTCAATTTTGGGAGCTTTTGAGCATATTTTGGAGTGCATTTCAAAGAGAGTGAGAAGTGCAGCGAGAAGTTGCATTTGAATGCGTTGTTTATGTGTCATGTGCTACTGATGATTAATGCCCCATAAGTTGGACGGCTAAAATATACTATTGTTTATTCTATTACTTGATGGCCGTGTGTGTGTGTGTGTATACCTACAAGATATTCACCAGCCAATCACAAGTATATATAGACCAGTAACGCAACAAAAGTTGCATTAATATCACGTACAGATATTCCATTCTGATAGATATTGGCCAGCCAACTGTAGGCAATATAATGGTATATGTCTTCCATTAAATATCTGTGGTACTACAGCATCGTATACAGAAGTGCGTTTATATGTTGCCCTAGCTAGCTACACCAATTTATCAAAAGTTATATACATTCTCTCTATATATCTACCATCTATCTGCTGCTATAACTTCTTAAGATGGACCAGAGTTATCTTCATCATCATCAAAAACAACCTTGTGATCTCTTCAACGTATTCTCCAAAATTATGTTCCCAAGGGTTTCCGGAATCATCATCATCTGCAAATATACTAGTTTCTACTGAATTATCTCTTTCTTCTACCTTATCCTCATTGCCTTCCTTCATCAAAACCATAACGTCCAACAGAAATACTAATAACCACCGGAAGAGAAACTCATCTAAGCCTTGTTATAATTATTCCAATGCAAAAACCTATCATCATGAGAGTAATAATATTAGCCAGTTGTCATCATCTTATGGCTGCTGTAGTACTTCTAAGCTTTACGATGACCCATGGAAGATCAAGAAGGTTCTAACGGCGAGCGATCTTGGGAAGCCGAATAGGCTTCTGTTGAGTTCAGATTCCGTGGAGGACCTATTAGTTCCAATGCTGGGAAACAATAATATTAATCTTCATCAACATCGTAATGATATTGGTGAGGAATTACTGATAAAGGGAATGGCAGTGAGGGTTTGGGATCTAGAAACTAAGTCCATGCACCAGCTGGTTCTGCAGCGTTGGGCTTCCTTCAAGAACTACGTTCTGATTAGGAATTGGAATCAAGATTTTGTCCAGAGAAGGAATTTGAAGAAAGGAGATGAGATTGGTCTTCAATGGGATCCCTACCTACAACTTCTGCTTTAACTTCTGCGTTCTCAAGCGCTCAGTTATGGAGTAAGTGTTCGTGTAGAAAAGCTAGGCTTGTTGATAATAATTTGAATGAAATTGTGAATAATAATAATAATATATAATATATAATAACAATGCCTAGAGGCGAAACAAATGATGATCAACTGCTGGGTTGGGCAGTTTCTGATAATTCTACTTTCATTCTTAATGATTCTTCTTTCTTTCTCATTCGCCTAGAACATTCATTGTAATGTTGAATATTTATGAAATGGTTTATATAATAAAGAAAATGAATTAGTAGCTTTGCCAATATATATATATGGTAACATACTTATATCTTCTTATGGGTTAATTATAGATTTCAATTTGCATCCGTTAATTGTACATTCAATGACTTTTTTTGAAGTAAACTGTATTTCAAAACTTCAAAAGTTTGAACAACAAAATAAGGTTAACCTAACTTCTCTCATCAACTACCACCTTGTCGAAAAGGTGGAAGGTGATTAACGATACAAAACTTTCCTTCTATCCTATAAGTTTTTTTAGTTAAATAATCAGCAAAAGGAATGTCTTCTCTATAAACATGCCTGAAGATCACTTGCCAGTACCTATAAGCCAGTAATTTAACTTCATCTTCGGTTATTTTCCCTGATCTCATTTAATATGATAGCTCTCTATCTCTATTTTGGTTAGCCTCAAGGTCCCAAATTAATGTCCTATAGCCCTATATTAATTACATATTATAGCAACTGTATAAAGATTAGAGAGGAGGGAATTGCTTTTATCTCTTCTATTGATACATCGTGTGGAATTGGATTGAAAAAACATATATAAGTGGAAGAATCCATAAATTCAATATTTTATGTTTTGATCAGGTATGAAGTTTAACCCACTTAATTATTATTATATGATGCTCTCCCAACACAAACAAATGGTATTAGGCATTGTCAAAAGATACCATGCCAGACTTTACAAAAGAATCGCTTTGACGATACATTTTCATAAAAATCAAATCATACACTGTAGTTGCAATTAAGAAGTGAGCAAAAATATACTGTATTAATTGAAGAGTTGGTCTTAATCCTAAATATAAAACTTATTTTTTAGATTTATCAATTTTTTTTAAATTATCGTTATTGATACTCTCTCAACAATAATCAAGTAAGAGAGGGAGGGAGGGAAGGAGTTAAATGAGATTATTAGAGTATTTTAGAAAAATATATTATATTAACTTAATTAATTTTCTTAATCTAATCATATTAGTTAAATATATCTTATATTAAGGATTTGAGAAGTATTTAATCAGTGTTTTTGTCTATATGTATTATTTTAAATTTGATAGTACATATTATACAAGCCATATAAAATTAAAATAACATGCTTTTCTATGGGAAAATATAAATAATGAGAATTTTTTGTGTTCCAAACGTAATTACTTAACTATCCAAAATGGGGCGAAATACAATTTTGAAAACGTTTTGCTCAACAGCATAAATGTCAAAAGATATGAGGTGGAAGCATAATTCTAGAAAGTTTTGGGGTAAAGACAATGTTTTTTGGGGTAAAAGACAATTTGTTTTTTTTTTTTTGTTGCCCACCCGGTTCACCAGAGCTTTGCCCCGACTACATCCGGATCCAACCCGCGTCGCGCACCTGGCTATGGTGGGTGAGTCTCCCAACGGGGATTTTCTGTATACGCCAAGGCTCAAACTCGAGACCTCGCTTAAGTGATACCGAGCCGCTTACCACTCGGACTAACCCCCGTTGGTAAAAGACAATTTGTTTTGGTACAAGGGTCAAAGACAATTAACAAAACGAATTCGGCCTACAACATAATGGGCTTACTTCAACAAGGCCCAAAAATGAAAAGGAGCATTTGGATAGGGATCGAGTTTAATTTGATCTTTTTGTATAAAAAAAGGAGTTTAATTTGATCTTCCATAGTAGACCCAACCTAAATAATATTGCTTTTATTATTTTCATATTTTGAGTATTGTATTCTTTTAAAGTAGGTTAATACAATATTTAATTTCTTTAATTTATTTTTATTTTATTTTTGGTTTCTCACATTTTTTTTCTTTTGAAATATCGATCCTATAATTTAAGAAATATCTATACCATTTTATCTTTTAAAAATAAAAATTTAAAATTTAAGAGACTAAAATTAAAATAAAAATAAATTTAAGAGATTAAAATTTATATTAATCCTTCCTTTTTCCGTATCCATCCAACCATATATAAATGTACTCATTAAACAATTTTCCTTTCCATTTGGTACCAAATATAATTTCTTTTATTTCTTTTCCTTGTTTTTTTTTCAATCTACTTGGTATCAAGTCCAAACAAGCACCTGGTTGTTGATTTTGATTTCTGGTGCGTTTGAAGGATAGCAATAAAATGTTTCCACAATTTCTATTAATGAAAATTTTGTTTTCTTCTTGTATTGTGTGTAAATAGTGTTAGGCCTATGTAACGAGCACAAATAGCAACGCACACCGGAGAGAGGAGATGCCTTAACTGCTCTACACTATGATAGTTTAGAATACAATTATTTATAATATTAATCTCTATATTTTTCAAAATACAATTATATATTTTATAAAATTTAGAAACTATAATTTTAAATAGTTAAAATTATAGGAATTGAATTACAATAAATTAAAGTTTATGAATTAAATTTTAACTAAATTAAAATTATATAGATTAAATTATATTAAATTAAAATTTAATAGCTGAGTTATAATTAATCAGCTAAAAATATATAGGAACTAAGGGATTAATTGATTTTGGAAAGTCATATGATGACGTACTAGAATCAATTATATAAATAAGAACTCCAAACAAAGCGGTATCTGTCTCAGAAGAATCCCACATACTATGTATATAGTTTATTTATATAATAATGAGAAAGGAATATAAATAAGGTGTTTTAGGGACCCTTTGAATTGTGCCACATACAGCTCTGTGACTCTGAATGAAAGAGTATAAAAGGCGAATGCGAATGCGAATGCGAATGGTCTCTGCATTTATAAGTTTATTTTGTCCTAAATATATAAAATTTTAATTTATTTTATATTTTAAAATTATATTTTTTTGATTGAGTTTTTATTAGAGGGTAATTTTAATATTAATAATTAAAGAGGATATTTTAATCAGAAAATTAACATATATTTATTAGAAATAATTAATTTAACTATAATAATTTTTTTAATTTATATAATTTAGTTAGTTATGTAGCTCAGGTTTCATTGATATTTTTTTTTATTATAAAGTGTTTTTCATACAATAATCTCCTAAGAATTATGTTTCCTATAATGTAAATTATTCTATTATTCCTTATGTGGCTGAAAATGTATGGAAACGAATCCTTTGTTGCTGTCGCAATATTATAGTCAAACACGTACGAGAATTTAAAAGGATCAAGGGACTACTATATTGTCCCCACAAGAATATATCTAAATTCCCCATCGGCTTATTGTTTTAAATAATATAGATCCTTAATTTTCTCCGAACAGGAAGAGAACAAATGAACAATTAAGAGTAGAATAATTCACACTACATCTTAACTCAAAATCTTACATTACTAGAGTTTATAAATACTTAGCTTCCACATTTATATATATATATATATATATATATATGTATTACTCCTTCTAACTATATTTTCTAAATATATAATTTATTTAACTAATTTAATTATATTAATTAAATTAATTAAATTAGTTAATATACTAATCCTCAGATCTTTAATGTAAAATTTAATTTATAATATAATTTAAATTATAAAATAAGTCTTATATTAAGGATCAGAGTATTATGATTTTTTTAAAATATTTTAATTATTTTATTTAATTACCTCATTCACTTTTTTATTTAATTATTATTAAAAGAATATCAATAAGATAATTTAAAAAAATTAATAAATATTATAAATAAATCTTATATAATTAATTTTTTAATCAAGTGTTATATATGAGATTTGATATTGAGAATTTGATTATTTTCTTCATAAAATTGATAGCTAGTTATTAAGCTCCACGGGATTTTGTCCCCTGGGGATTTTCTCTACTTTCAAAAGAACCGAAAGGGGAAAAATGTATATATACGCTTATTCTACTACCAAAAGGTTACCATATTCATATTCTTCCCCTCTAAAAATATTAACCTCATATATTTCTGCATCGCAGCACCATAAGATTATTTCTCAAAAAGATAAACCATCTTCGAACTAATATTCTTTTATTTTAGATAAAAAAAATAGTTATATATCAGGATATTCAAGTGTGGTGGACTTGACGCAGGAATCCCAAGTTAAATAAGATTACCCTTTATATGAGTTCTTAATATAAAAATTAATTAAAAAATTAATTATAATCTTAAATATAAGATATATTTTTTATATTTATTATTTTTTTAAAAATTATCTATATTATAATAAAGTAAAAAAATGATGGAGTAAGTTAATAAAGATTATTATAGTATTTTTAAAAAAAATACTATGTTAATTAATTTAACTAATTTATTTAATATAATTAAATTAGTTAAATAAATTATATATTAAAGATTAGAAGAGTATATCTTATTAAACTAGTTTTGTTCAAAAAAAAATCTTATTAAACCAAGATAGATAAACTCCAAGCAAGTTGTTCAAGTTACATATATCTAAAAATTGAAGAGCGAGTCATATATATCTCTTATGTATGTATTTTTTTTATTTGTGCAGTAGGGATAATTATATTAATAACTCAAAATATTTTAGAAGATTGTACTTATATATAAAAAAATTTACATCCAATTAAAATTTGTATAAAAATATTTAATGAATAAAATAGAAATTAGCCAAAGTCTAAATACTATTATTGCTTATAAATTTTATACTTTATATTATTATTCATGATTGCATATATTAATGATATTGTTAGATTAATATTTTTTATACTAGATATTGTTAGATTATTTTAACAAAAAAAAAGTCTGCTAAACTAGGAATTCGTATGCATACACGTTACACATTTTCAAGGGCTTCGATTTCTCTTGAAAGCATCAAATTATGGAGTGCCCTTATTTATAATATGGGGGAAATGATAATTATGTGTCAAAAAAATAATTTAGTTATAGCTATGTCTTCAACAAATATCTAGTTACAAATTGTTGAGTAGCTGCAAATTATTCTTTACAAAATTGCATTGGAAGGCCTGAAGACCTGAACTAATTTATGAATAATGTGGTTTTTTATAGGTTTATTTCTCGATCCTTAAATATAATATATAGTTTTTTTTTTCAGTTTATATCCTTTTTTATAATAGAAAATTAATGAAGAATTCCCTATTGTAAATTTATTATGTAAATATATCTAAAATTTATTTAGGAATCTAAATACAATTTTTTTTAACTGTGTGTAACGTATATCTAATTATATACAAAATAAAAGATATTTACATGCATATGTGTTCCATATAGTTACAAAAGAATTGCATATGCTAAAAATGAATTGCATCCATTCAATAACTTGTATTCTTAGGTACTTCTGGGTAATAAACTTTTTGCAATGAAGGATTATTTTCGCAATTCTCTCTCTTATAATACATTGGCAAAAGACTACAATTTCTCATTAATTAATTAAGGCTATCATATTTGAATTTCAAAAAAGATATATAAATTATATAATTGATTTATTTATTTAACTTCTTTAATCTATTAAAAAATTAACTAATATTAATGAATATATAGAGTATAGAGAGAGAGAGAGAGCCATCTTTACCAAATTCAATGAAGTGAATCTTTCTTTAAATCTTCCCAAAGTAAATGGCATTTTGTGGACACAATAGCATATGATGCTTCTTTGTTTGGTAAAGAAGACAGCAGAGGGATCTTGTTCTCTTCCGCGTGTGGCATATCCTATCAAAGTCATTATTATATTCCTGTATCAATTATAATATTATCACTTCAGCTTTTTTATATATATTTTCAACTACTCAAATTTGTTTTTGGATTATTTATAATTTTTATTTTTCATTTAATGATCATTAGTTCTATACAAATTATCTCGAAATCGTCTATACAATAATGCACTGAAAATCTATCCAGTTCTTATAAAACAACAAAACCTATCTAGTTATTTTTTGAAATTGATGGCTACAAAAATGTATTTATGATTATAATTTAATTATATCTATTGTCCATTAGTATAAGTTTTTGAGAGAATTACATTCCAAAAATTTATTGTTGAAATTTAAAAACTTTATAAAAATTTTACTTCAGGGTAACTTTTACTTTTTTACTCACTTTCCTACCATTCAATCCTTTTAGTTATAACTATTTATAGATTTTTTTTTTTGATTAGATAACTCTCAAAAACTATTTTAACCAGTACAAATTTTGAGGAGAATTATATATCAAAAACTAAATATTACATTTAGAGAGTTCAATGCCTCTTATATAAGACCTCCACTTTAAGGTAAACTTACTGTTGTTGGATTATTGACTTCGGGAGAAGTCCACATCATAAATATGCAAACGAAAAGGACTTTAAAAATTTACTGCCTTAAAATCTAGGGTTAATATTATATAGCGATGATGCCATTTGTTTAGGGTTGGTTACATATGTGGCCCACATGATAGGACTATCTTTAAAGGAGAATCATCTCTTGATGAGTCCTTTTGTTCAATGAAACCTTTTCATATATAATTTTTTTTTTCATTTTTAATTATAAAATGTGAGGCTAAACTTATTAGTCCCTGAAATTTAATTTAATTTCCCCTCGTTTCAATCCTATCATTCTAATGTCCCTATGTGTGTGTGTATATATATTATATTAATATAATCTTTAATCTCTTAAATTTACTATTTATTTCGATTTTGATTCTTTAAATTTTTTCTATATGAAATATTATACCTATAATTAAATAAAAATTTGAGTTATTTTATCTCTCAAGAAACTAAAATGTATAGTTTAAAATTTTAGAAATTAAAACTAAAATTTACATAATGTTAAAGTATCAAATATTATATTAACTCTATATTTTCATATAAGAGATTAGTTTATGCATGTGAGTTGGCCTTAGACTCCCCATTGTAGTCATTAAAGCTAAAACATGTCTTCATATTTAAAGAATGAATACTTAGATACTTTTGGATCATTCACCAAGAAGATCCTCATATTAGTATAGTGAGATTTAAACTTATAATTTTATAGAGTATAAGCCTACTTACTAACTGTATCAATCTTTATCATCATCCTTGTGTGTGTGTATATATTTACTTGCAACGCGCGCGATAAAAGTTGTATTAATATAATTTCACGTAGATATTTTATAATATTGCGTTATTCCATTATGATATTGGCATGCCAACTGTAGGAAAAGGATTCGTCCATTATATGTGTGTGTGTGTGTGTGTGTGTGTGTGTGTATGTATATATATCAGGGCATCTGTGTTAGAGTATGTCATCGTAGAAGTGCGTTTAGTTATATGTTGCCCTTGGTCAGGTTATCAAAAGTTACATTCTCCGTGTCTATCCTTTCTATCTGCCGATGGAAAGGAATCATCCTCATCCTCATCTTCTTCATCATGAACCTCCTCGTGATTTCTTCAACGTATTCTCCGAAAATTATATTTCCAAGGGTTTTCAGGAATCATCATCATCTTCTTCACCTCCTTCACCTCCTCCTCCTCCAAACCTAACGGTTTCTTCTGAATTATCTCTTTCTTCTTCCTCCACCAAAACCAGAACCAAAAGCAACTATACTAACAGAGAGAGAAAACCTCCAAAGCCTTGTTATAATTATTATTCCAATACAAAAACCTATCATGAGAGAAATATTAGCCAGTCATCTCATCATGGCTACTGCTCTACTGCTTTGAAGCTGTACGATGATCCATGGAAGATCAAGAAGGTTCTAACAACCAGCGACCTCGGGAAGCTGAATAGGCTTCTGTTGAGTACAGATAATCCCATGGAGGACCTGGCAATTTCATTGCAGGGAAATAATAATAATAATAATAATAATAATAATAATGAGGAGTTAATCATAAAGGGAAGGCCAGTGACGGTTTGGGATGTAGAAACAAAGTCCATACACCAGCTGATTCTGAAGAAATGGTCTTCGATCAAGAACTACGTTCTGATTGGAAATTGGAATCAAGATTTTGTCAAGAGAAGGTCTTTGAAGAAAGGAGATGAGATTGGTCTTCAATGGGATCCCTACAGGTTCTGCTTCAATTTCTCCGTTCTCAAGCGATCAGATATGGAGTAGGTACTATATATATATATATATATATATGTATGTATGTATGTATGTATGTATGTATCAACATATTTTTGTAGATTTTAATGAACTTGTGAATAGATAAATATCCTTGTCTCTAGACTAGAGACGATTACCGGGGCTCACTCCTTTTGAATTAGAGGGACAAGCACTGATGGCCATTTGCAGTGGCTCACTGATCCTCTGAGTAATAAGAAAATTAATATCTTTCTCTACCGATTAAGTTAATGAGCCTCTACTCTAGCAATAAAATCTGGGAAACTAGCTCTCGCTACGTGTGATTTGGATATATAATAACATGGAGGTTAAAGAATTTGGGTAGTTCTTTGCTGCCCATAAGTTCTGGGTATGATCTACTCCAATTAGTATATATATACTGTAAGTAATAATGAGATGAGGTTATATCTAGTTTAATTTCCAGGTTATTCGACATCATTGTGTGGACTATATATATAAGAGATAAAGTAGTACTCTATATCTTGATTTTATTTTTCATATATAATAAGTATCTTAATCTTTATTTGTGGTACAATTTATAATTTTTAGTATTTGAAAAATAAGATTATGTGTAAAATTGTACCAAAATAAAAAAGAATATAGGTAAAATTACACCATAAATAATCCATATATATACACGCATATATAGTATTTAAGGAGGTTATGTTTCTGAGATGACTTTCTTCAATCTTCTCTTTCTGATCAGTTCTTTTCTTCTGACATATTTCGGGATATTTTAGGTAGAAAATTTGTGCTAAAATGTTAATTAAACCTTAATTAACTAAAACCTCGTACGAAGAAATCATCGAGGGACAGCTTTTGATGATGTTTCTCTTCTCCCTTTTCCTTTTTTTCTGTATTTTTTTCTCATATCAACTACTTCCGTTTCAAACAAAAGTAATCATAAGCTATATATGTATAGCACAAATGAACAAATGCTAAAGATTATCTTAAATGGATTTGGATCCACTTAAACTGATTATCTCTCTATTAATTTTTTTACAGTTTGTGGTTAATGGTTCAAATCGATTCTGAGCATAAAGATTATTCAACTCCTAATTAGCCACTAAATCCAAATCAACATAGAATATTAATTAACCAATGCGAATTGTCCCAATGATGTTAAAATGCACGCTAAACCTTACAAATTTTAGAAGTTGATGCTAAGAAATCATGGTGGACAGCTTTTGATGATTTTTCTCTTATGTTTAATGGTACTATATATGGGTTATATATCTTAAGGATATAGGGTTAAAGTTCAAATTTACCATGGAAGTTTCTACTCAAGAACATTGGGTATCCGTTTTTTTTTTGAAGCAATATTGCCTTGAAAGTTTTCAAACCATAGTAATATTGTCTTGATCATTATCAAAAGTTAAATTTGATCATTAGTTAACCAATATTCTAACATGACATGCCACATGGCATCCATGTCATCTTTTAATTTGGGTTAAAGTACAAATGTGGTAAAAAAAATTTAACTTAGGAGCGGTGGGTATCTAATTTTTTTTTTCAATATTAACCTTATAATTATCAGGTTCAATTTGATCGTTAGTTTGACTAAATATGCTAAATTGGTCAATATATATGTTAGCCACTTTATTTTTTTCCCAAATTATATTTACAAATAAGGAAAAAATTAAAACAACGCATCCCTCCAAGCTTTGTTCTTATTAGAGTATCACTCTTAGCAGACTATACTCTAACAACATCTCAAAAAATAACATATGATACTCCCATGTGTTATCTTATGTGTTATCTTATGCTTATATGATAACATATGCTTGTAATTATTTCAAAAATTGACAATGTCATTTATACCTTTCAAGAATTCCCATGAGTCCTCTTACATACGTTATCTTTTATATTTTTTCTACTATATTTTATGCTAAAAAATGAATGAAAATGAAGTATGGTCTCTAAACACTACAAAAAAAATGGTTTTGATAGCGGTTAGTTTCTAGCGGTTCATGTGAACCACTAGAAACTCATGGAATTTCTAACTATTACAACTAATCGCTAGAAATTCAAACCATTATAACCAAATTTATAGCGGTTCAGCAAAAATCGCTAGAAATACCGCAAGAGAATATATAAGGTCGCCGCAATTTTTAGTGGTTCAGGAAATCGCTATAAAGTTTAGAGACATTTCTAGCGGTTCTAACACATGGCAAGGGCAGTTATGGAAATTTTCTAGTGGTTTTAGGGACAACTGCTAGAAATTTCTTTGAAATGTCTTCGATTACCGAGGGGTCGGGACTCGTGGCAAGTGGCGATTCATTTAGGATTTATATTTTCAGAGGTGATATCTATGTACTTGAAGTTTTTCAATAGAAGTGAATATAAATAATTCACATCCTCAAACTGGTTTCTTGATTTGAGGAAATAAAGTTGACGTGGAAGGACCAAGAGGAGAATCATCAACGAGGGTGGTTAACAAATGTCTCCACGTCATCATCAAAGTACTTTGAACAGAAAGTTAGGATCTCATCTCTAGAACAACCTTATGCTATTAACCCCACTAACCACACCTTATTTCTAATATATGATTTTAATTTTTCTAAGTACCTACAAGTTAATATTCCATTAATAATTTTGAGCAATCAAAATAAAAAATAAAATTGAAAATGCAAGGATAAAAGATCATGTGCTACCTCTCTATATAGTAAATCCATCAATATTGAATCGACTCATCGATCTTTACTTCTCATACAAGGTGGACGGTTAAGTGAACCATGACAATAAAAAATGATGGAGGAAATATCATCTCCTGAAAAATAAACATAACTCTACCAAAACCACTAATACATCATAATGAAGTGTATTTCTTAAAACCGCTAGGAGTAACTGTTGCATAAGAACATTCGAGCCTACAGATTGATACACCTTGAGATGTTGTTAGAATATTCATCAGGTACTTTTATGTTCTTTAGTGTTGAAAGGAAGATATCCTTGTTCTTCTTCTTCAAGGTGAATTTAGCTGGCTAAAATTTATCGTTTTCATCAGGCCAAACCTCTTCAAAAATTCCCCAGGCCTATAAATATTTTCTGCCTTCGATATGGTCTTTGAACTTTCTAATTTTATTGAGAAACATATATATATATATATCATATTATCACACACATTATTCTCAATGTGCATAACATCTACACTATGACACAACAAATTAGACTCCTAGTGAGACATAGTAAAAAAATATGCTTATCTTCCACTACTATATAGGCTAAGCATTAGATGTTTCACGAGACCATCATCCCAGTCGTTCTAGATCCTCATTCTTGCCAAATTTGACATTAATGTAACTGTCGTAGGACATCCATACCAGACAAAGTGATAGGGGATCTCTCATTTCTTGGTTCCATTAAAATGAATCCATTATAATCTAAATTTGTGCTTGGAATCTAGGAACCATCGATGTCCCATGAACGCCACTTGCGACTATGCAAAAGGTGACATGCTATGGAGTCAAAGTTGCACTCAGGACAAGCCAACCCAGTACGCATATTCCAGTCAGACAAGGTTTCCAAATTGGAGAAATCACTTATTATCCACATTAAGGCTATACAGAAGTTGAACAATTGCTTCTCATATGAGTTGTACTTGTCAACACCATCCATCCATAACTCCATCAATTCTTGTATTAACGGCTGTAGTTAGATGTCTATATCATTCCTCGATACTTTCTTGCCAAGAATGATCATCAAAAGCAAAAATAAGCTATATTTCATGCACATCCAAGGTGAAAGATTGTACAGAATTAACACCATCGGCTAGATACTATAGCTTGTGCTCATGCTTCCAAAGGGATTAAAACCATATGTTACCAATGCAAGATAGACATTTCTACGATTACTAGCAAAGTCTGAAAATTTCCCATTAAATACTTTCCATGCCTTCAAATCTCGTGGGTATCTTAACTTGCCTTATGGATTCTACTCAGTCACTTGCCACCTCATGCGCTTAGCTATTTTTGATGATACATACATTCTTTGCAACAACGGTTTCAAAGGAAAGTACCTAATAAATCAATGTATTGAGAATGGACTCAAATTTTGTTCAGATACATAATAAGTATCACATTGCAATGAATTGTGCCTTAGAATTTTGGCCAATTTCTTCTACTTTCCCCCCTTCTATACCGACTTGTATTAGGATGTCTTACCTCACTTACAAATCTCCCTATTTGCATCCTCCTTATACATCATACAATAATTTAGGTATGTGTCTATCTTCTTATAGGTCAATATAAATTTGTTAATAATCTTCTTTGCCTCATAAAAAGATGAAAGGAACTCAGCTTGAGGGAAAGCATCTCCTAGTAACTCCAATAGTATGGATATCACCTTTTTAGTCATACTGTACAAGTATCTGACATGATACAACCTTATTAAGAAAGACAACTTAGAATACTTTATGAACCTAGAATAAAGAGGTTTATCGACTTCGTTCATGAGGTCAAAAAACTCCTAGGTAATTTCATTTCTAACGAACTTCGGATGAGGTCCTTATACTTCATCTGGCTCCTTATTTTCCTTAATAGTAGCAAAAATGTATACAAATTGTAAAAAATGTTAATTATAATTAAAATTTTAAATGAAATAAATTGTAAAAAATTGTAATTATAACTTAAAATTTGAATTTCTATAAGGGGTATGGGACAATATCAACATCATCCTAATCAGGCTACTGAGCTTGGGCGGGCTGTTAGGGCCAAGCGGGCTACTAGGGCATGCCTACTCTAGGGATTGACGATATCTAGAGGTTTAGAGCCAGTATCTTGACCAATATGCATGGCCATAGAGGCTGCATGGAATTGGTGGAGGAGGATCTACATCTCCTCGCTCACTTCTTATCGGACCTCCTCACCCATTTCTCGATGGATCTCCTTCCATTCTTAGATGATCTTTTCTTATAGCTGGTCGTATATCTTAAGGGCTCTGACTCGCTTTATTCCTACGCTCATCTGATAGTACGTTACTACAGACTAAGAGGTCCCTACCATCTGTGAAAGCCTAGCACCACTTGGGCAAGATAGCTAAAACAACCTACATCTGTATTACCTTAGGGTTAATTACTTCAAAAATTTAACCAAGGATTATAAATAGTGCAACCTTAGGTTGTTCTCTTTGAGGAGCCAAAAATAAAATTAAATTCTTAATTAACTAAATGAGATGCAACATAAGCTATAAGAATGGGTTTAATTTGATTGACTAACAACTAAAATTGTAATGACTTTAAATAAAATATTTTTTATTTTTTATTAAATAATTAAGTGAAATCAAGTGAATGGAATGATTATGCAAGTGTTAACGATGATAAAAATAATCATCCAATTCAATTGCACAAACAATCATAGCTTCAATAGATATGTAAGTTATAAATAATGAATCAAGAATTATAATTAAATCTTTAATTCAACAACCGAGCCAACTCGAATTGTCAAGAGATATTCTTCGAAGTTTCAATTTATTAATTACTACCAAAATAATAAATTGAGTCTAAGAATAATAAATGTCAATGCTTAAAAATAACTCAAAGATTCAAGCAGAAAGAATCAAAGATAACAAATGATAGATGATATAATAATCTAAACCACATTAAAAATAACTACATATTCACAATAATCTCATTACAAAGCCTGACCCGTAGCAAAGTAAATGAAATTAAAGTTAATTAAAGAATAATATCAAATGCTAAGCAAATATTTAATTATAATAATCCTCAATGAATACAAATGAATCATTATAAAGCTTCCTAATAGTTATAAAATTATCTTAAGACCTAAGAATCATAAGATAATTAATAGGTAAAAAATTTGAGTAATTTAAACTCCCCATTGAGATCCTAAACTCATGCTTTTGCCATTAACTAAGAGGATTTAGATGAACTGGATGCCATATCTACTTCACTGAGCATCAATGAATTCTTCAACCATGAGAGGGATGGAGCATGTCATTGTTGCCTTATTGTTTACGTCTGTGCCGACGTTGCTGCATATCTGGACCTTCGCTGCCATCGCTGTGATAGAGATAGATGGATGGTGGAATGAAGAGGGAAGGTGTCATGAAAGAATAGAGTAGAGGCTGTGTCGTGGGGTATGCAGACCTGATGAAAATAATGAATGAATAGTGTGAGTATATGACTTTAGTGTGTGACGGCTTGGAGGTAGAGTTAAAGATGGAGGTGAATGGGGATGTTATGGCTTGGGTGAGATGGCATGGAAGGGAATGGGTATGGGTGGAGTTAGATGGTTTGGATGATGATCGTCGTGTGGAGGTGAGAGGTCACGATGTGCTCTGCTCTCCTGTGTGGACGGGAATAAATGATGAAATGAATGGCGAAAATGTAATGGGCCAAATCGTAAGGTTTAGCCCATAGGTCCTCATGCACAATTTTTGAATTTATAGTCCTTTATTGTTATTTATAAATTTCAGTTTCTCCTAAATATCTAAATTACAAATCATAATAATGTAATACATTTTATTCCAAAACTATTTACTTTGGGGAAATCATAAAAGTGTAACAGTTATGCCCATGTTAAGTACTAATTCAATATAAGACATATTAATTCAAATAATACAAAAATAATATAATTAAGGATCAAAATAATGATAAAATCCCACCAAAATGAGATGAATAGATATATAAAAATATGAAGTTGTTAGCATCCTACTCGATGTGGACCCAAGGCGAGCTCGCTAACTCGGCCTAAGTACTATGGTCGACCGTGGCGAGATAACAGTGACGCGGTGGGATCCAAGGCGGACCCATGTGATTCTCGTAGCTCAGTATCTACCTGAGTCATGTGGGTATGTCAAAATTAACATAAGTTAATTAGTATTGAATATTTAAACTTAAGTATTATAATTTAATTAATCAATATAATTAATTATATACCGTTATCTCCTCAACCTCAACTAACGGAGGAGTCTCATCTTGTGGCATATATAGGTAAGGCCACATCTCATCATACATAGGCGTGACCTCGCTCCTATCATAGCTTTGCCTGCTGTAGATTAAATGAAAAAAGTAATTATTTACAAATTATATAAACAAACACGATATATAAATTATTTTAATGTACTTACTATTTTATCATAAGCGACAACAAAGCTCTTAGACCTTGCCATATAGCGCACAATCTGTTGCCTGATATTACCCACATTTATCTGAGATAGGTTCTAAAACAAAATGTAATAATATTAATAAAAAAATTAAAAAATTAAAAATAATACTAGGGGTGTTTAAAATTTTTGTCCCAGGTTGTCCTGACACGGTCCCGAGCAATCAAGAACTGGTCCATCCCATCCCGTGAAGGGTCAAGACGGGGGCAAGGGTCAGGACAGGACGGGTCTCGATCTAGCCTTCAAGATTCCCATTTCATCCTGAATATTTTTTTAAAAAATAAAAAATATTTTTATTTTATTTATTTTTTATAAAAAATATAAATAGAAAATGATATTGGTTATATCATTTTATTTATTATATGATTGCATTTTTTTCTTCCTTACATATCCTTGCCATATAGCGCACAATCTGTTGCCTGATATTACCCACATTTATCTGAGATAGGTTCTGAAACAAAATGTAATAATATTAATAAAAAAATTAAAAAATTATAAATAATACTAGGGGTGTTCAAAATTTCCGTCCCAGGTTGTCCCGACACGGTCCCGAGCAATCAAGAACTGGTCCATCCCATCCCGTGAAGGGTCAAGACGGGGGCAAGGGTCAGGACAAGACGGGTCTTGATCTAGCCTTCAAGATTACCATTTCATCCCGAATATTTTTTTTAAAAATAAAAAATATTTTTATTTTATTTATTTTTTATAAAAAATATAAATAGAAAATGATATTGGTTATATCATTTTATTTATTATATGATTGCATTTTTTTCTTCCTTACATATCCTTGCCATATAGCGCACAATCTGTTGCCTGATATTACCCACATTTATCTGAGATAGGTTCTAAAACAAAATGTAATAATATTAATAAAAAAATTAAAAAATTAAAAATAATACTAGGGGTGTTTAAAATTTCCGTCCCAGGTTGTCCCGACACGGTCCCGAGCAATCAAGAACTGGTCCATCCCATCCCGTGAAGGGTCAAGACGGGGGCAAGGGTCAGGACAGGACGGGTCTCGATCTAGCCTTCAAGATTCCCATTTCATCCCGAATATTTTTTTAAAAAATAAAAAATATTTTTATTTTATTTATTTTTTATAAAAAATATAAATAGAAAATGATATTGGTTATATCATTTTATTTATTATATGATTGCATTTTTTTCTTCCTTACATATCCTTGCCATATAGCGCACAATCTGTTGCCTGATATTACCCACATTTATCTGAGATAGGTTCTGAAACAAAATGTAATAATATTAATAAAAAAATTAAAAAATTATAAATAATACTAGGGGTGTTCAAAATTTCCGTCCCAGGTTGTCCCGACACGGTCCCGAGCAATCAAGAACTGGTCCATCCCATCCCGTGAAGGGTCAAGACGGGGGCAAGGGTCAGGACAAGACGGGTCTCGATCTAGCCTTCAAGATTACCATTTCATCCCGAATATTTTTTTTAAAAATAAAAAATATTTTTATTTTATTTATTTTTTATAAAAAATATAAATAGAAAATGATATTGGTTATATCATTTTATTTATTATATGATTGCATTTTTTTCTTCCTTACATATCCTTGCCATATAGCGCACAATCTGTTGCCTGATATTACCCACATTTATCTGAGATAGGTTCTGAAACAAAATGTAATAATATTAATAAAAAAATTAAAAAATTATAAATAATACTAGGGGTGTTCAAAATTTCCGTCCCAGGTTGTCTCGACACGGTCCCGAGCAATCAAGAACTGGTCCATCCCATCCCGTGAAGGGTCAAGACGGGGGGCAAGGGTCAGGACAGGACGGGTCTCGATCTAGCCTTCAAGATTCCCATTTCATCCCGAATATTTTTTTTAAAAATAAAAAATATTTTTATTTTATTTATTTTTTATAAAAAATATAAATAGAAAATGATATTGGTTATATCATTTTATTTATTATATGATTGCATTTTTTTCTTCCTTACATATATTTGTTTCTTTACAGATAAAGCAGTAACTTCAGTTGGTGAACTGAAAACATTGAAAAAGTAATAGTATTTGTAGTATAATTAATGATATTTATTGTTTTAAGTTGGTAATCATAATAAAGAAAAATTAATTTTTTCTATTATTTTTTGTATTTTGATTATATATTACTAATAGATAGGATGTACATAAAATATCTAGTAGTTTTTTTTAAATACGGTTCAAGAATTTCCAAACCCATCCTGACCCGTCTTAGTCCTGAAAGGAACTGGGACATATTCGTGACGGGATGGGACACAGGACATAAAATGCATACCGTATCCTATCTCGAGATGGGACTAGGACAGGGTTGTCCCAGTCCCGTCCCGTCTCGTCCTGTGCCCACCCCTAAATAATACAATAATATTAATATCATATGTACCTGACGCTCAAGCGAGATCCTCAAGTAGACAAAGTTGGACCAATTTTGCTCTAACACTCGATTGAGTATATCCGCCAAAATATCCTATAAGGACCTCGTCCTATCGCTATTCTTCTAGCATTATAGATCGCCCTTCTAGTTCTTCCAAGCTGGCCTTATTTTCTTGAGGGCTCTCCTACTATAAATTTCTCTATAATTAAATAAATGATAAAATTTTATTCATTATATATATTATGTATATCTATATTAAATCTATAAATAGATTACATAGATTCAATGTATTAAATCTATAGTAATATAGATTATATAGATTTAATATTTATTATAATGGTTATATACATTTAATCAAATAATTAATTACTTTAAATAAAAAATATATTTTACATTTATCATATCCTAAGTTGTATCCTTATCCCCAAGTTGTATCCTTATCCTGTGTTTCAATCTTCTTCTAGTCCCTCACATGAATGGGTAGCAAGGTCTACTACTTACCAACTAGGCTCATATACTTGCTATATAGATGGTTCCCTCCCCTAGTTGGTTGGCCTAAATTGTTCAATGGCGGAGCACACGTTTACTAGTAATCATAGAGAGCTCTTTAACATTGAGTCTCCTGATGGACCTATTGCATTGAGAGTACGCAGCATGTAATTTGAAAATTAATTATATATGAATTAAATATAAATAAATTTTGATATAAATAAAATAGTTATCTTCAAACTCCATATCGAAGTCAGTTTGTCACCTTAAAGCACAACACAGCTCATTATAGGCCGCTAATCTTCCTCCTTTTGGGGCTACTAATTCCCTTGATCCTCCTCCTCCTGGGTCTATTTATCATGATGAGGAGCTTCATCTTTCATAAAGCTTAAGATCCCTTCCTTGTTGAGATCGTAGTCGTCGATGCTGATATTTGACCTAGGAGTACCATCCTTAGAAGTAAAAGCCCTAAGAAAAGGATCCTTGCTGGGTGCTTCAAGATCAACTGACTCCTTCTTAGGTCGACGACTTACCATGATAATATCAAACAACAATTGATATAAATAATATAAATAATATCAAATAATAATAATTTTAGAAATATAATAAATAAATAATAACTTCAGAAAAAAGTGAGAGTTAAATATCCATTATTACATTGAAATGTATAGTACACTGTAGATCTGGATTTGGATCTAATTTGTGTAGAGAATTTGCCAGAGCTTTGCCTTACAACTCATCAAAAATGTGAAAATGGGGGGGGGCAACACTATGTATATATAGATTTGTATTTTCTAGTGGTTGTCCACAAAATCGCTAAAAAATACAAACCTTAAGTGAACTGCCACCTACCACGTATCCTAACCCCTTAGTAACTGAAGACATTTCTAGGGGTTCTTGGGACAGTCGATAAACATTTCTTTTGAGAATTCTAGAAATGTCAATTACTAACCCTACAACGTGTTAAAACTGCTATAAATGTCTCATAACCCGCTAGAAATGTCCATCAATTTTTTAACGATTTACAGAACTATTAGAAATTACATTGACATTTCGCATTCTCTAGTGGTTGGTGATGAACCACTAGAAATGTGGTAAAAAAGATTAGAATTTCTAGCAGTTTGTCTTATAACCACTAGAAATTCCATGAGTTTTAGCAGTTCACCTGAACCACTAGAAATTAACCGTGGACAAAACAACCAAAACCACTTTTTTTTTTGTAGCATTTCATATTTTATTTCTTTATCCCAATCAATCCAACCACTTCTTCAACTTAATAATTGAAGTTCAACACTACAAATTATCTCATCTCTAATTCTTATATCTCTAACTCAATTACCTTATCAAATTAAATTAAATTCATATGATACAATCATAATTTAATTACGTATTATTTATCACATTATATTTTAATATATAACATGTCATATTGCTAATTACACATATCAATGTAATCATTTGATATAATATATTTAATAGTTTCTTTATTAAAAATGTCATATTTTACAATAATAAACAAATTTAGATTTTTATTTGTTCGTCTATATTAAACTTTCTAGTGGTTCTTTAACCACTAGAAAATAAGACACCGAGGAAAAAATTATCTAAATTCAAATTTTGGACCCTAAACTTAAAATATTTTTAGGTAAATTTAAATTTTGGCACCACATTGCTAGCCGTTCCTAATCACTAGAAATTTTGGCGCTATCCTGAAAATTTTGTTTCCACCAACGAAGATGACTACCACGACATTTCTAGCGGTTTTCAAAACCACTAAAAATATTTTCAAATTCAAATATTTTCTAGCGGTTCCCAATCGTTACTAATGTCATCCCTTTAGCCTTATCCTGCCACTTTCTTTGTAGCGTTTGGCTTAACAGCTAGAAAAGTTTTAGCATTTTGACCACAATACGTAACTGCTCTCTATAACCACTAAAAGCTATTTTCTAGCACATGAATTTCTAGCTATTATAATCGCTAGAAACGTCATAAAATAACCACTACAAAATATATTTTTTTTGTAGTAGAGAGTGATAATTTGTTGACAGAGAATATTAGAGGAATGCATTTTTATTATTTTTTATTTGTAAATTTGACTTCAAAAAGATAAAGTAAATAGCTCGTTGACTAGCCAGCTCAATATATTTGGTCAAACCAATAGTTAAACTAAACCTGGATAATAACTAGGCAACATTGAACTAAAAAAAATTCCAAATACCCAGTGCTCCTAACTAATGTCATCCCTTTAGCATTCTCCTGCCACTTTCTTTCTAGCATTTGGCTCAACAGCTAGAAAAGTTCTAGCATTTTGACCACATGCGTAGCATTTCTCTATAACCGCTAAAAACTATTTTCTAGCACCTGAATTTCTAGCGGTTATAACACTATAAAATAACCGCTATAAAATACCTATTTTTTTGTCGTGGAGAGTGAATATTAGAGGAATGCATTTTTATAAGTTTTTCTTGTTTATAAATTTGACTTCAAAAAAAATAAAGTAGATAGCATGTTGACTAGCCAGCTCAATATATTTGGCCAAACTAATAGTTAAACTAAACCTGAATAATAGCCAAACAACATTGAACAACAAAAACTTCCAGATACCCATTGCTCATGAGTAAAAAGTTTCGAGACAAATTTGTACCTTAATCCAACGTAGCGTGCCACTTCAGAGTATTAGTCAACTAACGGTCAAACTTAACTTTGGTTAATGGTCAGGGTGATATTGTTATGATTTAAAAAATTTTAGGCAACATTACTCCTGTAAAAACTTCAGAAGAACCAGTATTCCTAAGTGAAAACTTTCAAAATAAATTTGTACATTAACCAAGGATATATATATATATATATCAATGCCTTGATCAATATATATGCTCACATCACATATTTATATCTTCTTGTAGCATAATTAACAAATAGATTTCAGTAGTAAGTAAATAAGAAATCTTCATTATATTAATTATACATTCAAGAATTTCATTCTTGTGTACTTATATATTATAATCTCTATTTAGGTTTAATCTTCATTCTTTGGGTACATTACATCTGTTCGCTTCCATATTTCTCTCTCAGACATGTTTTATAGTTTCTTTCGAAGCTTTAATAGAATCTCTCTCTCTCATACACACGCACACACAATTAATCTTCTCTCCCCAACCACGCAATGTCATATTCTATAAAGATTTTCTGTGCATAATTATTATTAAGTTTGTGCTGTTATACAAAAGTAAGTACTTCCATATAATTAAGCTACGTGCAAGTGTGCGTGTGCGTGTATCCTTTAGAGTTTGAAGAATTTAGGGCTTCTAAGAAGAAATGGCAGCTGTATTTTTTTGGTAGTGCAGGTCTCTATCAAGAAATGCATGAGGAATGGCAGAAACTTATCTTTGGGAATCCCAAAAATGGTGCACAACAGTACACACAATGGGGCAATAGGAATAAATAGAAGTTAATCCACAGAGAGTATATCTATAAAGTAAAAGCGGATCTGTTGAATATAAAAGTTTTAGAGGATTCATTTTTTGTGGTCCACAAAGTAGCTATAGGGATTCACTCTCTCTTTTCGCTCAATTTTTGTTTGCATTTATAGCAACCTCATCTCACAGTGAATTGTGA
Organism: Leucaena leucocephala; assembly: GCA_037074615.1. NCBI lineage: Eukaryota > Viridiplantae > Streptophyta > Magnoliopsida > Fabales > Fabaceae > Leucaena > Leucaena leucocephala. The sequence goes on from CM073550.1 coordinate 15,168,211, forward strand.
TTTACTGCTTTTTCTCATGAAAACATTAACATCATTCGATATCAATCATTCATTGATTAAAGGTTAGATTTAAATTAATGCTCATTTACTATTTAATGTTAGAATTTGCTCATATATTATTTTGTTTTGATCATGATTTGTTTTTTTGTTTTTGAAAAAAATGCCAATATTGTATTGATAATAAAAAAAACTTGAGTTGAAAAGATTCAATTCAATGTCAGATCATCGAAACGACTTTCTTATGAGAGAAAACATCAAATCTTAATCTTAATCATATTGTAATTAACATTTTAAAGAAGCGAAAAAGGTCAACCTGGCTAACTTACCAAGTATAATCACAGCAAAAATGATTAACCCATTGTGTTGATGTCTCTTCTTCTCTTCCTATATATCATCCCTCTCTCCTCTTCATTTTTGAACTTTTAGATCATCATTAATATAATGTTCATATTTTAATATTTTTTCAAATTTATTATTAAAAATTTTAAAGAATAAAATACAAACTCCTAAAATTTAATGTCAACCGGTTAAAACTGCACTAAATAAAAAAATTTAAAAATATTGCATAGATAATAATTAAATCTGGATGATTAAAATATTGATCTTATGAGTTATGAATAGAGAAGGAAAAGAATGGGAAAGGAAGAGGATAGAATCCTCACCCTATCTTAACTTTCTCTTTTGTGTACTCAAATTCTCCTATTGATGAATGAAAGGAAGAAAGGAAAGGAAAGAAAAAGACATGGATGCTGGCAATATAATAGTTATGAGGAAAAAAAATTCTCTCTGTCATTGTCCAAGGATGAAATTTATTTTCTCAAACAAATTTCCTCTTTTTTTTTTAGATGGGATTTTTAAAACATATTATTCAAACATACTTTTTTAAGAAACATATAACTTTAGGTCCATAAATTTTTCTTTAATTCTCAGTTTATTTCTCGAACCTTTTTTTATTTCTCGAACTTTTTTAGTCATTATAATTGTAAATCATCAACAATTGGGTTTACACTAAAAGAAAGTGAGTTGTAAATCATCAAAAATCCAATTTTCACAAATGCTATGAAATTATCTGAAGAGATGAGATACAGACGATTACAGGGGCTCACTTCTCTCTCGGTATTAGGAACAATTATGGATTAAGTTAATGAGAGTATGAGACTCATCTTTCCTTTAGATACAATGGCAAGCAAAAGCTTGAAACATCAAAACCTAGTAATAACCAGTGCAGCGGGTTATCTCTGGTGAAAGTTGACTAATTTTTTATAACATAATAAATTAATATTTAAATTTTTATTAAAAAATATATTCATATTTAGTTTCAGAATTTAAACTTATATTTTTATTTTTAGAGAGATAAGATCACTTACCACATAAACTAATAACTTGTTAGCTTATCAAAATATTTTCTATATTTATAGTCTAATTTAAATTTAAGATATGTTTAATAGACTCAAATCTACTAACTATATTAACTTTTGTTAGTTTGAGTTTATTAAAAAAAAATTATACAAAGTTTATTAAAATTGTTTGTTCCTCTCCACAAATATCCCCCAAGACCCAAGCAACCATTTGGGCTATGACCAAGTCCAAGTCCAAGTGTTTAACAATCCCACTTTAATTTTTTTTCCTTAATACATATAATAAATAATATGTTTATGTATGTGTTTAGATAGAGTTTTAAAAAAAAGTACTTATAAAAAAGAGATTTTTGGGTAACTTTTGAAAAATAGTTTTTAAAAAAGAATTTATGAAAAAAATAATTTTAGATAAATGAGTGTTTAGATAGTTATTACTAAATAGAAGAGAGCAATTAACCCGGAGCCCGTGGGCCTACTTGTAACCCGGTACTATTTGAACCCGTTTAAACCTGCCCAAAATAAGCCTGTAACGGGCGGGCTCAAACAATAAATTATATGGGTGGGCTGCAGGCTGACCATTGGGCAGCCCACGGCCTGCCCATATATATTTTTTTATTAATTATTATATTATATTTATTTAAATTTATTTTTATTATATACTAATATACTTTTTTAAATTTATTTTGTAGAGGTATGGGTAAGTATATCTACAACCATCACAAGTAAATATAATGTAGATTATGTATAATCATAATCTAATTGAATAATTAAGATTATAAATGATTATATTATATAATCATTGTAGACTGTGTGGTTATAAATTTATAGCTATTATTATGATATTTTATTTTTTAATTTTAGGATGAACAATCATATTATGTGTGTAATATTGTTGTTTTATTTTCATTGTTATTAAAATTTTAAATGGGTTTAAATAAAAAAAATATTTTTATTTTTTATAAATGGGCTGCCCATGCCCATTAGAATCCAAACAGGTTCAACCCAGCCCGTTTAATACGGGTTTAAACGGGTTGAGGCACGTGCATGGGCTAACCCGTGCCCATCAAAAAATAAATGGGCGGGGCACGGGCTGACCATCGGGCCAGCCCAACTGGCCCATTACTCAGTCCTATTACTAAAAGGACTTTTATAATTGAAAAATTATCAAAAATGTATAATTTTATTAAAAGTATAAGAGATGAGAGAGGGTGAAAAAGAGATATGAGAGAGGGTGAAAAAGATATAAGAAAGAAAAGAGATAATGAAAAAAATAGAAGAGAGAGGAGAGATGAGGGATAATTGAAAAAATAGAAGATAGAGTAGAGAAGAAAGATGATATAAAAAAAAGTAAGAGTAAAATAGTAATTGATAAATTCATAAATTATTTTATTGTTCTAAAAGTTACTCTGACTAACTTATATGAAATTATAATTTTAAACTATGATTTAATCTAGAAGCCCTTTTAAACAAATATAATTATTTATTTTAAAAACATTTTAAATTAAAATTTTGCCTATTTGTTTTTAAAAAATTATAGTCTAAGGAGAAACTAAAGAGGCCCTATATATTATAAGAACTTGAGCCAAGTTCTTTTAATAAATAATTTTATAAATTTTTCATTAGCGCTTTTTAAAACTTCATATATCTTAGTGTGTATTTGGGAAAAACTATAGCCTAAGTTTTAAATTTAAGTTTAGGCAAAATTTAAATTTTAAATTTTTTTTAAAATAAGTAGTTATATTTGTTCAAACGGATTTTTAGAATAAATTATAATTTAAAATTAAGATTTCAGATAAGATAGTTAGAGTATCTTATAAAACAGTAAAAGAGTTTATGAACTAACCAATTACTATATTACCCTTACTTTTTCTTATACCCTTTCTCTTATTTTTTCTTACACCCTCTCTCCTCTCTCATGCTTTTTCTTACACACTCCCTCATTTCTTTTCTTATACACTCTCACATCTCTCCTCTCATATTTTATCTTTCCTTATTTAATACTCATATTTTTTTTCATAATTTACCAAATAATAAAATAATTTTAGAAATAACTATCCAAATACTCATTTATTTAAAATCATTTTTTTTTATAAATTTTTCTATAAAATTTATTTTTTAAAGGTTATTAAAAAAAATTTATAAGCCTATTTACGAAATCTTATGGCTAAACTCAAGCAAGTTTTCGTATGCCAAAATTTTTCTTTTCCAAATAAAAATGGAAGTCCAGTAAGAGAAAACCAACAATCCAGTATCACTGCTCAGCCTCACGCTTGACCACGGCCAGTCTCCACTCCTGTCTGCGATTCTGCTCGCCGTCGCCTTTCTCTCTTCTTCCTTCATCAACGTCAGCCCGCCACAGCCCAAACGGCTTTTCATGGTTTTAGGGAGCTTGCAGAGCGACGAAGTGCTTGGAAGCGATTTTCATCACTCCTTGATAGATTTTAGATCTCGGAAAACAGAGAAGAGAAGGAAAAAAAATCAGGTTAATTGATCCTTACTTCCAATCTGTGTTGCTTGGTAGGTAAAGTCCTTTTTTATAGCTTAGTTTGTTACATTGTTAACGCCTCTAAACTATCATCGCTAGGTATTCCCTTGATTACTACCAGCCTTCATATCAACCGTCTTTCTAAATATTCATTGATTTATCGTTGGAATTTAGTTTCTGGGAATTTCCACAAACTTAACAAAAGCCTTCGTTTTCCCTCTCCCTTTAATCCCATTAATTCAGAAAGGCCAAGGCTTTTCAGCTCCGCAACGAGATTCACACTTATTGTTCCCGTTTTTTCTGTTCTAAACAACAATGGGTTTTGGAGAAACCCTGCTTCTTGTAGAGATTCTAATGTAGTGGGACTGCCTTTTTTTAATAGAAATTACTGTCATGGGACGAAGGGGGAGTGGACTGAGGAGATAGATTACTTAGATGAATCAGGTGATGTTATTTACCAGGGTAAAGGAATAAGGTCGGTGGAGCCAGGGATTGATGACCATTTAATGATTGGGGAGGTTAAGAAGCCTTTCGCAAATGCTGTAGCAGTGGCAAAACTAGTTGAGGTTATTAAGAGGTGGAAATGGGGACCTGAGTTGGAGAATCAATTGGACAAGCTTCAGTTTACACCAAACATAACTCACATTACTCAAGCTTTAAAGATTATCGGTGACAGTGATGCGTGTTTAAGTTTGTTTAGATGGGCTAAGCGGCAATCTTGGTATTCACCTAATGATGAATGTTATGTTCTTCTGTTTGATGGTTTGAACCAACGTAGGGATTTTGATGGGATTCAGTCATTATTTGATGAAATGGTTAGTGATTGCAGTAATAGCGAAGTCTCCTCATTTGGTGCTTATAATCGGGTGATTCAGCGCTTGGCTAAAGCTGAGAAATTGGAGGTCTCATTTTGTTGCTTTAAGAAAATGAAAGACGCAGGTTGTAAAATTGATACCGAGACATATAATTCCCTCATCACACTCTTTCTGAATAAGGGTTTGCCTTATAAGGCTTTTGAGATATATGATAGCATGACATCAGCCAACTGTTCATTGGATGGTGCAACTTATGATTTGACGATCCCAAACTTGGCAAAATCAGGCCGTCTTGATGCTGCTTTTAAGCTTTTCAAAGAAATAAAAGAGAAATTTCCGGCCTCGTTTAAAGGCCTTTGCTTCTCTCGTTGATTAAATGGGGAAAGTTGGGAGATTGGATGGTGCAATGAAGGTTTACATGGAGATGCAAAGGTTTAGGTACAGACCTCCTCCAACTGTATATGTTTCTTTAATTGAATCTTATGTGAAGTCTGGGAAGCTAGAAACTGCTCTTAGGATTTGGGATGAGATGAAGAATGCAGGATTCAGGCCTAATTTTGGCGGCGCATGCATAATCGGGGAAGCTTGACATTGCTATGTCTGCATTTTCAGATATGGAAAAGGCTGGATTTCTACCCACTCCATCTACATATTCTTGTCTCCTAGAAATGCATGCTGCTTCTGGACAAGTAGATCATGCCATGAAGCTGTACAATTCAATGACTGATGCAGGTCTGAGGCCAGGTCTAAGCACTTATACTTCTATCTTGACCCTACTGGCAAATAAGAAGCTGGTGGACGTGGCCGCCAAAATCTTACTTGAGATGAGGGCCATGGGATATTCCCTGGATGTGACGGCTAGTGATGTTTTGATGGTTTAGATTAAGGAAGGTTCAGCTGATCTCGCTTTGAGATGGCTGTGTTTCATGGGTTCATCGGGGGTTAGAACAAACAATTTTATAATCAGGCAGTTGTTCGAGTCATGCATGAAAAATGGCTTTTACGAGTCTGCCAAGTCTCTTCTCGAAACTTATGTTAACTCTGCTGCAAAAGTTGATTTGGTACTTTCCACATCCATTTTAACTCATCTTGTAAGGTTCAAGAGCAGAGTGAGCGGCATTTGATGTCCATCCTTAGTACAACTAAACATAAGGCACATGCTTTTATGTGTGGACTCTTCACAGGACCTGAACAAAGGAAACAACCAGTGTTATCTTTTTTGAGGGAATTCTTTCAAGGTATTGATTACGAATTGGAGGAAGGCGCCTCGAGGTACTTTGTCAATGTTGTTCTCAATCACCTAGTTCTTATGGGGCAGATAAATCGAGCTCGATGTGTTTGGAAGATGGCATATGAGAATAAACTATTCCCAAAGGCTATAGTTTTTTTATCAGCACATTGCATGGTCCCTTGATGTTAGAAACTTGTCAGTTGGTGCTGCTCTTGTAGCAGTGGTGCACACTCTTCATCAGTTGAGAAAGTGCATGCTATATTATGGTATCGTTCCGAGACGTATAAAATTAGTGACAGGACGGACTTTAAAGATCGTGGTGGCGCAGATGTTGAACTCAGTAGAGTCTCCATTTGAGGTCAGTAAGGTGGTTCTGGGAGCTCCAGGAGACTCAGTCATGGGGTGGTTTAAGAAACCTATTGTTCAACAGTTTCTTCTTAACGAGATTCCGTCGAGATCTGATATCTTGATGCACAAGCTGAACATACTTTTCCCCAGTTCTGCACCTGAAGTTAGATCATTATCCCTTCCTAAGCCTCTCATGTCAAATAAGGCAATGTGAAGAGTCTTTGCATCAGTAATAGCTTTGTAAACTAGTGGCATTAAAGCTCCTTTGTAAGTAAAAAATTTCGAGTTCAATTTTATTTGTAACTTCATGGGGGTTAGTTGCTCCTCTAAGTATATAAAAGAAACAGGGTCGTTGCATCTAAAATGAGCTCCAGGCATGTGAGATGGAACTGTAAGTTCACGATTATTTAGTGGGGGCGGTATTTTTGCACTTTTGTTATATTTTATCATGTACAGCGGTGAAATTTATAGTTCTGGTTTGTTTAATGTTTATTTTGACTGTATTTTCAGTGTGAACTCTTCGCCAAATTCTTTGGACTTAACATATTCCGTTTTCTAGAAAATTAAATGATTTCGGAGGACTTGTCAGGACAAGATAAACGTTTTGGAATTGGAATCTCATATTCAAAGAAAACTCTGGAAATTAGCATTGAAGATAGCTTGCAAGCAAGTCAAATTGAAAGAGAACCAAGAAAGTGCCCACAAAATTAGTAGAACATTCAGTATCAGAATTCTTGAGCTTCCGTAGTTATAATGTCAACACCATTTTGGTTGGTGGGTATGTCAAAGCATTATAATTTTTAGCTTCACAACAACCTTGCAAAGGAGCAGACTGCAGAGAGATGAGAAGAAAATTAACAAGAGTTGATACGCATGACAACAGCCTGCAAGCTGAGAAATAGAATCGTCCTTTTTTAGTGAAAATTACAGGGATGATGCTTTCTCGTTGAGGGACTCTTTCACTGCTCTGAGAAGCTGTGGCATCAGTTTCTGGTTTGTGACAATAATGCCAGAAGCAACATCAAGAAACCTTCCTTTTGAAAAGTCCAAAGGATTTCCTGCAGCATCCGTGACAACACCTCCAGCTTCTACACACGTTCAATTCTCAAATTAATCCCATATATAAAGAAAGAAAATACAAAGGATCAACCAACAAACCTTTTAAACAGATTGAATTCACAATTAAGATGGCAAACGAGTTAATATCCAATGAATATGCTTTTTTGGCCGGATCTAGACATGATTAATAGTGAAGTATCAAATGAATAACTCAAATTTCTACCTTATATGAGCATGCTCATGCATGCACACCATGTACAACTATGAGATGAAAGGAAAGGGTTACAAAATTTACACACCAGTTACAACGATGGCGCCAGCAGCATGATCCCATATCTTTTCACCATATCCCCTGCGAGGAAAGCGCAAATATATAGTCCCATCTCCTCTTGAAAGTGCTCCATATTTTGCTTGGCTGTCAATTCTAACAGGTGGCACCTTGACACCAAGTTTCTGTTCATGAATTAATCATGGCATTGTAGGAATGTCAGCAGGTAACAGCTAATGGAAGAAAATTACAGGGCATGCCAGATTATATGAATAACATTACTTCTGCAATAGACTTTGACAAGTCATGAGAGGAGTGTGCAGCTTCGAAAGATTCAAAAAATGACGCTTCTTCAGGATTCTCAGTTGCACTGACATGCACCTGAATAGTGATAGCAAGATATACTTAATCTTAGCACAATAATCAATTGCATATCAATAGTGTCTTTCTATAAGCACGAACCCTAGTTTTTGAAGAACCATCCAAAGTCTGCATATATGCACCTTCACCAACTGTGGCAAAGAAAAGACAACCAACTTCATTACCAGAATGCTGCTGATTACTGCCAATAGACGCCAGTGGAAGATTTGGACAAGCCAAGACTCCCAATACAACTTTCCCTTCATGCAACAAAGCTAATGCTATAGCATATTGGTCTCCCCTAACAAACCTGCAATGTCATCATACAAGCAAGAGCTACTTGGTGGTCATTATAAGCACAATAACAGAACAGCAACTGCGAAAATTAAATAAAAAGATATTACATAAAAGCAACAAGTTAGAAAGCGGAACTTAAGAAAGTTAGACATGCCGAAGAAAGTATTTGCCTCAATTTAGTTTTGAGGATACTTACCCTTTAGTGCCATCTATGGGATCCAAAACCCAGTGACGACCACTAGAACCTCCTTCAGACTTACCAGTGTCAATGGCTCTAGTAATATCTTCTGTTGTTAAAGTTGAAAAACCATCTAATCCTTCACTAGCTAAACTATCATTCACAAGTTCTGTAATGCGCTTTAATGTTTCTTGACCACTCTCATCACGAAGATCCCCAGAATCCTAGAATTTTAAGACTGAATTTACATTCAAGAATAGAAAAAGAAGATTCTTCATGTTCAAGAGAGTTTAGAAATTCACCTCCTCAGCGACTAATGAAAATGGTTCAGAAGGAAGTTCTTTCTCAAGTACAAAGCTAACCAAGGCTTGTGAACCTGGAAAATAAAAAGTAAATTTGCAATTTGCTAAAATTCATTGAATGAAAGAGTGTAACAGGTAACAAGCAATCAAAATGGCAAACAGCTGCAGTAATTGTATGAAGCTCTCTCTTCACAAGCTGCACCACATGGACTGTGAAGGACCAAGCATTCTACTATGAGAATCGGGAAACAAGTTCTTCCAATTGTAAAATATAGTCCATTCTTATCTCAAGGCTTGGAATCAGATAACAAAATACCATCAAGTTAAATTTTTGGTTTTTCTTACCTATTACGAAATATATCACAAAAAGAAGCTAGTAGACAATGTATACCATATGATATGGATATTCTGGATCCTTATTTCTCATATAAAATACTAGATGTAGCTAGTCTTCAAGATAAATAACCAGAGAATGCACACAGAATCATTATTACCGGTTATAATTAGACAGCATTCCGACATAAGTAATTCAACTTACCATAATCAGCCACGGTAACAGGACTCTTATCTGATTTCGAATGGACATCAGTTTGCAGCAGAGCCTTTTGCACTTTCTGGACAAAACCATCAAAAGTAGCATTGAGAACCGGAAAAGAAATAGAGAGAGAGAGAGAGAGGATACTGAGAAAAGAACTTCAATACTATGAATTCATATTGTTTTACCAGATGTCTCCCATCCTTATCCATGCTATTAGTTTGACCCACTCTTAACCTATCCCTTCACTAGCTAACTAGCAGATATTTAGGATAATATCAAGCAGAATCAGTATCAATTACTATATCGCCACTTTCACATTCAATCTAAGAATCCCCAAATTTCCATAATTTTTTTTAGTGGGGTCCCAACTATCGATCCCCAGTTCTAATTCGAATGAAGAACACGAATTATGAATGGGGAAGAGAATGGAAGAATGCCTGGCAGAGGCGAGCAGCGAGAGTGGCTGCTTTCATAGCAGCGGCGAGCTCCTTCTCGTAAGCCATCGAAGATGCAATAGCCCCTTGTGAAGAAGAAGAATTGAACCTTATTGCGAAACGAGAGAAACTGATGTGTCTCTTGAATTTGGATTGGCCGTTGCAGGGATGAGTTCTAAAATTGACCAATCTCAAACTATACAAGGCCATTTTCCAAATTTAACCTAATAATAATAATAATCGCATGCTTACTTTTCAATTATTTGCTTTTGCTGCCATGGCCACCTAACCCACCCTGCACGTTACACTGGACGTTTTCATCCGTTTTTTCCTTTCGATTGTTGTTTCTTTGTGTACCTTTCTTTTTCGTTTTCATGTGTTTCTTATCTACTTTGAAACCAGGGAGGTCTCTTCACCCCCAATTCCACTGCTGGCTAAATACTTCAAAAATTTTCATTAATTTTAACTTCAACCATCCCTACTAGACCTGATAAAAAAGATAGAATCACTTCCTATAGAATCGTTGAGAATGATTCTAATCAGTTTATAGCTTATTAGAAGTAAAAAATGTTTTGGTAGGATCCTCACGGACAGTCAATTTAATAATAATAGGGTGACATTACTTCTTTGACACGAATCAAGGAATTTTTTAAATATGATTTAAAATAGATCTTGTTCATAAATTAAATTAAAATTGTTAATTTTTAATCATAAACTTTTATTAAAATATTAGATAAAAATATAAATAAATAAATTTAATTTATTGAAATTTGATTTTGAAAATTCGTGTAAAGACTATTTTAAAAAAAATTATAAAATAAATTTTATTTTTTATTAAAATTTTAAATAGTCTAAATATTATAATAAAAAGAGAAAATAACAGTTAAAAACTTTGTAAGAAAATTAATACAAAATAAAGACGTCTTTACAATTGAAATTTTAAAACTTAAAGTTGAAACTTTATATTTACAATTTAAAAGTTCTTATTTTATATTAATTTTCTTATAAAACCCTTAATTATCAGTCTCCTTAATGTATAAGAGTTCCTATTAAGGACAATTAATTAATATAAACAGCAATTTCACACAAACAACAATTTTTATCCAGAATTAATTTTGGCTAAAACCATAGTTTTGAATAAGGTATTAAAATAGCTTTTGGAATAGTAAAAGAACTTATGGACTATCTAATTACTATTTTACCCCTACTTTTTCTTATACCCTCTCTCCTCTCTTATCTCTCATTTCTCTTCTTCATCATATCTCCTCTTTCCTTTCTCTTCTCTACACTCTCTCCTCTCTCCTCTCTCATATTTTTCTCTACCCTCTCTCCTCTCTCCTTTTATTTTCTACCCTCTCTCCTCTCTCATACTTTAATCAAATCATACACTTTTTAGTAATTTATCAATATAAAAAATAATTCTATTACTAATCATCTAAATATCTCTATTCTTAAAATCTATTCTTTCCAAAATCTATTATCCAGAATCTATTCTTCCTACAATCTATTCTCCAAAAACTAATCCAAAAAGGCCCTTAGTTATAAATGCCAAAAACACAATTGCAAATGATAAGAAATCTCATTTTCAAATTTTTTATACTATTAGCTGAGTTTAAAATCTATAAGATTATATGAAAATTACGATTAATATATTGGAAGCTTAATTATTTACCAGTCAACTCCTGAATTTCGCTATTAAACTTTTGGTTTCTACTGTGTTTTAACTTTTAAGCATCATTTTGATCCACAATTTTCTTTAGAAAATCAATAAAAGACCTTCTCCCTTACTCGTTAATTATTGGATTGGGGATTCTCAAGTGTCATTATTTTGCTATATGTATATAGTAAGGTTACTCATTGTCATTTACCCGCATTAGCCTGATATGATATGTATGTATGTTCTCTCATGTTCGTCATTGTCATACCAATTTGTAATATTAAACAAACTGACAAATAATTAGTTGAATCACTTTTTGGTAATGAGGTGTACGTAGAGCTAGCAATGTGAGTTAACCCGCTGGATATAGGTTAATATGTGATAGGTTGGGTTGAAAGTGAGCTTGTCTAAAGAGGCCCGCCTACATGCAGGTTAGAATTATTGTCAATTTTTTTTAAAAAAATATTATTTTTATATATATTTTTTAAAAAAGTAATTTATATGATCAATATTAATTGGATTTAAAATATGATATAAAATTATCAAAATATTTATTTTTTAACTTTATCACTATCTATATATAAATCTGTCACAAGTAAAATAATAATAAAATAAAATATATATATATTTAAAGAAATGACTCAATAAAATAAAGTTAGTATAAATTAAGTATAATGTAAATTTTAATTTGGTTAAAATTCTAAAATTAATAAAATATAATATAAATAATAAAAATTAAAAAAAAACGGGCTAACCCGCCAACCCGACGGGTTAGCCTGCCGCGGGTACGGGTAACCCACCATAAAATGGCGGGTTAGGCGCTCAGGCCCAACTCAAATTCTCAGCTCTAGGTGTATGGCAAGCAATTGTGAACCATTTGTCCTTAATATAAATATATTTTTTCTAAAATAATTTAATTATCACTTTTAACTCCCCCCATTTCTCTTTTACTTAGTTATTCAGTGTGTTTGGTTTGGTTTAAAACTTAGGTTTTGCCCAAACCTAAATTTTGAGAAATTTTAAAACAAACAACTATATTTGTTCAAAAGGGCTTTTGGATCAAATTATGATTTAAAATTAATGTTTTATATAAGCTGATCAGAGTAACTTATGGAACAATAAAAGAGTTTATAAGCTAATCAATTACTATATTACCTCTACTTTTTCTTACACATTATCTCCTCTCTCTTCTACATCTTCTCTCCTCTCTCCTTTCTTATTTCTCCTCTCTCATTTCTTATTTCTCCTCTCTTTTATATTTAATAATCATACAATTTTTTCTAATTTACTAATAATAAAAGTATTTCTATAAATAATTATCTAAACATTCATTTATTCAAAACTACTTTTTTCATAAATTCTTCTCCATAAACCCTTTTTTAAAAGTTACTCAAAAACCCTTTTTTTTATAAGTCAATTTTTAAAATCTTATCTAAACGGGCCTATTGTTGAGTATCAATAAGGTAATTTAAAAAAATAATAAAAAATATATTTAAAATTAATATCAATTTTATAATTAAATCCTATAATAAATATGGGATGACTATATATAATAGAAATTTAAAACACTATTTATAAACTATGAATAACATTATCCACTTAGTTTAAATTATTGTTTACGCTCTATTTACCTCATGTTTTTGTTAGAAAGTTAAATTAGTTAGATAATTAATATTAATTATTTTGTTATTAATTGATCTTAAAATTTTATATAAAATGTCATAATCTATACATTTAGGGTGTATAGGACAGTTAGATCTCATCAAAGAAAAGGAAGGTAACTTGCGCTTTTCTCCATAATCCCGAAAGTCTGGAGTACAAAATAAATCTTTATTATTAAGTACAAAATAATCAATGCATCTAAAAGCTTATCCACCTACCAATGAATTGAAAAAACAAAATCATATGGCTTGAAATGTTGGATGCGAGTTTCACGATTCTGACCTCAGAGCAAGTACTTCAATTATCAGTATTCAGTATTCAGCGTGTTTTGTTTACCAATAAACCTAAATTTTAAACTTAAATTTAAATAAAATTTAAATTTAAAAAAAATAAAACAATAAACTATATTTATTTAAAATAACTTTTGAATCAAATTATACTTTAAAACTAATATTTTAGATAAGTTAGTTAGAGTAGTTTATAAAATAATAAAAGAGTTTATAGACTAACCAATTACTATATTACCCTTAAGTAGTTAATAAAATAGTAAAAGAGTTTATGGACTAACCAATTATTATATTATTTATATTTTTTCTTACACCCTCTCTCATCTCTCTTCCACTCTCTCTCTTTTCTCCTTTCTTTTTTATACTATCTCTCCTCTCTCATCTCTCTTCTACATTATCTCTCATCTTTCATCTATTTTATACACCCATCTTTAATATTTCATCTCTCATATCTTATCTCTCATATATCCTATATTTAATAATTATATTTTTTATAATTTATCAATAATAAAAGTATTTCTAGAAATAACTATCCAAACACTCATTTATTCAAAATCACTTTTTTTTTCATAAACTCTTCTCCATAAACCCTTTTCTAAGCTACCCAAAAGTCCCTTTTTTCATAAGCATTTTTCTAAAATTTTATCCAAACATGCTCATTATTTGAGTCTCTAGCTAATCATATATAAAAAATACTTACATACTTTAGAAGTATCATATCATCTAAATATTTTCTAATTAAAATATAACAACTCAAAATATTTTAATCATATCTAGTCGATGACTCATCTGAAATAAATTATATTTTATTTTATTGTTAACAATAAAATAAACCTCTTAATTTAGTTCAGATGAGTTTTTTATTTTTCTCAAATTAAAATATTTATTTTTTTAAAAAATAAAATAAATTATAATTTTTTTGTATAAGCCATCAGCTGAGTTGTTATATTTTAATTAGATAGAATTCAGATGACGTGGTACTCCTATAGTATATGAGTATTTCTCATCATATATAGGATATCAATATATGTAACATTGATAAATATTTATGAAAAATTGCATTTTTATAAGTTACTCGTCTATATACAGTATGTAGTTATACTTCATGCAAAATTTTCATTCTTTTAATATATTTGCATGCATCCTGCTTGGATTGGAGGCTCATCCCTTCCATCTTTTTCTACACATTTGAATAAGGCATGACAGTAAAACAATAAGTATAATATATAATTTTGAAAATAAAATTTTAACTTTTATCCAGGTGAGATAATAATGGAATTATTATTCCTAGGAGAAATTTTAGGTTATCTAAATATATCCCTACTTTTTATAACTAAACATTAGGCAAGAAGGAAGGCAACAGCTAGGCGTTAGGTAGCATGTAGTTTTCAAGAACAAATTGCAAAACAAGCAACTGTCTTTCTCAAGTAAGGTGATACTAGTCAATGAAAGCTTTATCATTCTTTCAACCATGCATCTAGACCACTAGTAATCATAAAATAATGGATCCGTATATAGCATAGTATTTTTTTTAAAAAAGAAAAAAAGAATTACAAGATAAGAATGAAAACAATATAATTAAGTTTTCTATGTAATGCATCACTCCTTCTTGAAATATACAAATTTGTTTAATTAATTGTAGAGAATTTTATTAATTAGATGTATGTACTAGGTTTGCAACACCTTGACATGAGAATACAAATTAACTTGCAATATAACCCCCTCGTTTGTTTGTTTGTATATGGAAATTAGTTTTTTGTGTTAATTATGATGATATATATACATAATTGAGTTTTAACTCTTAAAATAGAATGTCTAATTAAAGATAAATTACAATGATTGATTCTGCCAGATCTACTATCAAATAAATAGTGCTCATGGATATATGGGTTAAATTTTTTTTTTTTTAAATTATTCTCTTAAGAGCATTGAATATTCTAAACTATCAAGTGGTACAATAGTGCTCTTAAATTTAAGAAAATGTGCAATATTACCCCTATAGTTAACTTTGATTATCAAGTAATTGTGTTTCACTAGAAACATTCACATGGCACTCAATCCCTCCACCTCATCACCACACACAGCCTACAAGTATATTTGATGATATATCTAATCATCAAGTAGACAAGCCAAGCTGGAGTGGTCAAGACTTCTCCTAAAACTCATTTAAAAAAATATGCACGAGTGTGGCAACAAACACATTATCAAAGCCAGCCAGCATCCATTCTTTTTTATATATAAAAGTTTACGGAGATTCGGCGCTAATTTTTATTAAAATTAAAGTATAATTTTAAAATTTAGAAAATATTTATAAAAAATTTATAAAATTACCTATGAATAGAGCACTCACAACAACAGTAGAAATTAAATTTACCTTTTATAAAATATAAATATATTCTTGATAAGAATACTTAAGACTTGAACCTAATATTAATCAACATTGATGCTAATTGCTCGGTTGCTTAAATTTCTACGTAAAATTCTCATACTGAAGCGTTGTAGAATGCGAGGAATGACATACGAAATTGAAATTATGGGATCTATCTTTCTTTCTTTTTTTCATATATTCAGAGGAGGTCTCACTTTCAATTATTGTTGGATGTTTCTTACTAAAAAGTATTAAAAATTATATATATACTACATATAGTAAAAATTGATTTTTATATTATATAATTTTAGATTTTCTTTTTTCATTTTTGAAGTGTATGCCGGTGAGATTCCGCAGTTGCCTTTGGAGTTAAAAATTTGAAAGCCGACGAGGCTTCATCGTATTCCTGAATTTAAGCAAAGTATGAGGGTCATTTACGTCATTTCGTATGATGCAGGTGAGGTTGTTACTTGTTACTCTGATTTGATTCTTGTCTTCCTTCCCACTGTTCCTCTGTCTCCAAAACCAACAAACACAATACACTTCACACATAGCACAGGGGAGAGAGAGAGAGAGAGAATGAGGGAGCCTTCGTCGGTGGGATTGGATGGAAACGGCGTCGTATCTTCGCCGACGCCACCACCACAGCATCTGCTCGAGAGGCTCAAGGATTATGGTCAGGAGGACGCTTTTGCCCTCTGGGATGAGCTTTCCCCTGAAGAACGTGACCTACTTGTCAAGGACATCGAAGTAAACTCCACTCCATCCCTATCATCCTTTCGATCCATTCTTTCGGTTCTTCCGTTCTTGTTCAGTCGTGAAGTTATATTTCCGCGATTCGGAATTCTATGTCCTGCATTGGATTTTTCCCCAATAGTTCTGGTTGATTTTACTGAGTCAGCTTGTTTCGCGTTCGGATGAATGTCATTGATTGCAAATTCAGCGCATCAAAGTTTAAGATTTGCTGCTCAACTTTGTTTGTCTATACTTCTGGGCTTGGGATTTCCATTTATATAACTATTGGATGTTAATTCTGGTTTTCAGATCAACTAGTAATTTCTTCAGTATCGAATTGTTTGATATGTTCGCAGAAACAAACAAATGTTTTGATTTTTTTATAATTTAACTTTGTTGTAATTGACCGGTTCAATTTTGCAGAATCTAGATCTCCCGAGGATTGACCGGATTATCCGATGCTCACTTCGATCTCAAGGTTTATCCATATTTATCCTCACATAAGCGTATACACTTGCGCAGTTCATGCTTTATTCTGAAAGGAAAACAGTGTTGACGGGCGTATTTTTTGTGAAATCACTTCAGGACTACCTGCAGCTGCCATTGAGCCGGTGCCAGAGAGTTCTGTGTCGACGGTGGAGGAGCGAACCATAGAAGAAAGAGAGAGATGGTGGAATATGGGTTTGAAGGCTATATCAGACGGGAAGTTAGCTGTATTGCTTTTATCCGGTGGCCAGGTAATCCTGCGATTTATTAGAATCGTCATCCCCCCCCCCCCCCGGGCCAAAAAAAAAAATGTTCTAATGCTGAAGAGACCCTTGATACCTTTTGATCTCTTTTTGGTGGGAGCAAAATGCTTTTTTGTTTAATCGAGTGCTCTGTTATCTTGTCTGTTTTTCTTCTCCTTCTTCTGTTGGGGTCTTGGCGCAGTGAACTTTACTTCTCTGAAAGGGCCATTATTTAGACGATAACGATAATTCACAATGCGATTTCTAATTTTTTTTCACTACCTGAAACATTATATTGGCATGATGTGGCCTCTTTTTGGAAAATACTTACATTTGGGACAAATGTGCGGTGACGATTTTAGTCTCCATATTGATTGATCGTCTCTAAAGCCTAGCATCATTCACTGAAAAATTCTGCTTACTTAATTGAAAAGCAGATTCTTTTTCACTTTAATAAAAATTATTTGATGTATAGTAGTATATAATTTATTCTAGAGGCCATGATGATTGATCTAGCTTTTTGTTGTTTACTTGTAATCGCATGTGACTGATTTGTTTGTAGAAAAGCAGTGGCTCTAACTTGGTTTTTGTAATCATGAAGCACAATAAAGTTGCTTTATGGGGTTCCCTACTCTTTTCTCATCGGGTTTCACCAAATTTAAAACGAATCACTATATTTGTTTAGTGGCGTTCTGGCCAAAAGAAAAAGCGGCGTCAATATTTATATGTCTGTGTTTGATAATTAAATCGTAATAATAATTTCAGTTCTCTATTTTTTTATCAACTCTAGATTATTTAAAATTTTCTGCACCATTTTAATCAACATCCAATCACTACCTACCATCTTTTTAAGCTTCTTTTTTCATATTTATCATTGACATTGCTATTATACCGGTGTCTTGATAGTGAACTTTACTTTTTCTGTTTTTAGTAATTTAAAAGCAGTCTGTATATCAAAATTTATATCTTACTATCCAAGATTTCTAGTTTTTTGGATCTTATTAATTTATTTTCTTTTTTATATAACTATTAATTTATTTTCTAAATATATAAATTCAGTACAACATCCTATACTGGAGGAGCCTGTCTCCATCCGAAAATATCCCACGTCATCTAACTGTAATTTGAATTTGAACTGCAATTTTCCTTCTCATTTTGCATACGTTGTAGTGATTGAATTTCTTTCTTGAAGGCGAACATTGATCTTAATAAAACATGTCAAGATAAAACAAGAAGCTAGCTTTCATTTTGCCTTTTATTCTACTTTTTCTACTGATTTAGGGCTTGTTTGTTTAAGATTAGAGAAAAATAGGTGATTTAGATTGATTAAATATAAGGGAGTTGTTGGGGTAAAGATGCGGATGTGTTGAAAATAATCTACTTCTAGCGTATTTTGACAAGTTAATTGGATAACTCCTTTATATTTAATCAACTAAGATCACTTCTTTCATAATTTTAAACTAACAGGCCCTTTGCTGGAATCTCACCAAACGCCAAACACTATAAATTATAATATTTTCTTTGTAAAATATGTTTTTATTTATAATATTAAACTTCACCAAATTTATCTGTGTGAATGTCTCAAGGATGTTTTGAACCTGTAAATGCAGGGGACTCGCCTTGGAAGTTCAGATCCGAAAGGATGTTTCAGTGAGTCATCTCAATTCTGGAAGCAACTTGTTACAGTTCAAGTTTTTGTTTTTGTAACGATTTTGTTGGATTGGAAATGTTACGAATCTCACTCTGTTGGTTTATTATACTCTATCTTTTCAAACTATTAATTGAATATGATAAGGCCTATCACTTAATATGTTATATATAATTGTCGAGGTCCAATTTGTAATTATTGGTTCTTTATTTGTTGTTAATTTTCTTTTTAGATATTGGACTTCCATCAGGGAAGTCACTTTTTCAACTGCAAGCAGAGCGAATTTTGTGTGTACAGAGACTGGCTGCTCAAGCTACCAATGAGAGTAGGTTTCATTTGTCTTGGTTAAGTTTATTCTCACGCCATTACGTTTGTCATCCTTAACAATTTACATGGTGTAGGTTCTGCTTCTTCAGTGCAAATACACTGGTACATCATGACTAGCCCATTCACTGATGATGCAACACGGAAATTCTTCGAAAGTCATAAATTTTTTGGTCTTGACCCAGACCAAGTAAGAAGCCTTAAACCTTTTGCCTCGTGCTATTACTCCCTGTATTTCAGTGGGCGAGTTTGCTTACTTTGGATTCACCTCTTTGATATAGGTTACCTTCTTCCAGCAAGGGACCATCCCTTGTGTTTCCAAGAACGGTAGATTTATAATGGAAACTCCTTACAGAGTATGGTCTCTTTCTTTTAATGAGCTTTCTCCTTGCATAAGTTCCTAGTTCAGCACGTAATTCAAACAACAGATTTATTGAAGTTTTAAATTTAATTTTGATCTATATCCAAATGAGAGATGTAGTATATTCTTCAGCCAGTTCTTTTAGCTGACGCTTTGTTACCAATATTTATGGGAGATTTTGTTAAGTGGACCTTCAGAGAGATTGAAGAGACCTTTTGACCTAATGGCCCTTCATTTCCCATTTTAGTAATTTTTGTTGATATTTTGACTGTTCCTACTAGAATTTCTTATCCTCTGTAGCCTGTCTTCCTTTACTTTGAAACTATTTTGCTATGCTGGTGGTTTAATATTTCAAACTTCTAAAGCCAGGTAGCAAAGGCTCCTGATGGGAATGGTGGAGTATATTCAGGTATTGTAGTTTATTGAAGCTTTTTATATATTCTTTGAATTTGAAACGTTAACATTGACTGTACTTTTCTTATTTTTCACATATTGCATGAGTTTATTTATTAAACGGGCAAATTCTTTTCTTGTTCAGCTCTGAAATATTCGAGGTTATTGGAAGATATGGCCTCAAGAGGAATTAAGTATATTGATTGCTATGGAGTTGATAATGCGCTGGTGACTTTTCCTTATTTTCTGTTTTGAACGGGAATGCTTCATGTTACCTAGTCAGTTGTCAGTCACTCCCTTTTATTTGAAGAGCTAATTATTAGGACTTATGAAACAGGTCCGTGTTGCTGATCCAGCTTTCCTGGGTTACTTTATTGATAAAGGTGTAGCTGCTGCAGCGAAAGTTGTCCGCAAGGTAACTGACCAATCTAGTATTCCTGACTAGTTACCTAGTCTTCTTTATCAAATAATTTGTAAATTTAATTACCAGGCAGTGGTCTCTTTTTTAATAAATAATTTAGTTACCCTTGTGATACTTTTCTTAATACTTACTATTTCTATTTCTGTTGCCATATAACAGGCATATCCCCAAGAAAAGGTGGGTGTATTTGTACGTCGAGGGAAAGGTGGACCTCTTACTGTAGTTGAATACAGTGAGTTGGATCCATCTCTAGCTTCTGCAGTCAATCAAGAAACTGGCCGTCTTCGGTTTTGTTGGAGTAATGTGAGTCTTTCGCCACTCTATTTAGTTTCATGGTCTTGAACCTTTTTTTCACAAACCTTGCTGTTTTAAGGGCCTTTCTGCTTGCTATGCAGAAGGCCAAAAATAGTACCGGTAAAGAAGTTAACTCTCTCCTGTTCTAGTCTGTATAGGAGAGAGAATGAGTGGACCAGGGGTGAGGCTTTTATGGAGGAAAACAAATCCATTTGGGTGCTTAAAGATTTTGTGCTTCTTTCTGAAAATTGAATGTAATATTTGTTGTCTGCTCTTTAAATTTATCATCAACCTTGTAATTTCAGGTGTGTTTACACATGTTCACTCTGGATTTTCTGAACCAAGTGGCTAATGGCCTTGAGAAAGACAGCATGTACATATATTGCCTTCTCCCATACATTTATTTCCTTGTGACGCTCTGAATTTTTTTTTTCTTAATGTTATATAACTGATTTTCATTGTTCTGCTCAATACATGCACTTAGCCTATAACTTTAGGATGTTTTATTGATCCAAACATGGATTTTATGTGCAGTTACCATCTTGCAGAAAAGAAAATCCCTTCCATACATGGATTTACAATGGGATTAAAACTGGAACAGTTCATATTTGATGCATTTCCATATGCTCCTACGACTGCACTTTATGAGGTAGTTATAAGTCTCTTACTTCTGACCACAAATTGATTGCCTAGGCGTAGTAATACTATTGCTTATGGATATTGTGCATCCATGTATAGGTACTACGGGAAGAAGAATTTGCACCAGTGAAAAATGCAAATGGATCCAATTTTGACACTCCAGATAGTGCTAGACTTCTTGTTCTGCGACTCCATAGTCGTTGGGTGGTTGCTGCAGGTGGCTTCTTAACACACTCAGTGCCATTATATGCAACGGGTAAGTTATTCCTCTTTTCATATAACCCTGAGGAAGGGAGTAAATTCTTTGGCCACTTTTAAGCTTTAATTTTGGTACTGATCCTTTGGTACTAGACATGGAATAGCTAGAAACAAAATTTACAGCTTTTGAAGATGAGGAACATTTTTGGGAAGATTAAACAAGAAGTTGAAAATGAAGTTGATTTTACTTAGAGCACTTCAAGGGGTTGGACAATGAAACGGGAAAAACAGCATTCAAGAACAAAAACAGATTATCATTTTGAATACAATATTAGCATTGTTATTACTAAAGAAAATATTATCTTATTCAGGTGTTGAAGTCTCGCCATTGTGTTCATATGTGGGTGAAAATCTAGAACCAATCTGTCGAGGAAGAACATTTCATGCGCCATCGGAGATTACATTCTAGTTCGAGTCTATGCTCCTAAATTTTTGCGGCCTTCTTGTGAGTTTGTACCAATACGAGTTCCTTGTCTCCTACATATAATCAAACAAATTTGTGCAATGTGCATGATAATTGTCATTCGCTTGTACCAA
This sequence comes from Leucaena leucocephala, assembly GCA_037074615.1. Taxonomy (NCBI): domain Eukaryota; kingdom Viridiplantae; phylum Streptophyta; class Magnoliopsida; order Fabales; family Fabaceae; genus Leucaena; species Leucaena leucocephala. The sequence continues at coordinate 15,190,196 of CM073550.1, forward strand.
TTATCAATATGTCTCTTCTCCAGTCTGCTTGATTGGATGAGGAATATACTTTGGTTATGTCGTCATTTTAGTGAGATATATTTGAGAGCAAATTTGACTATTTGATTCTTTCTTGGATTGTTATACTGCCTCTCATTCTAAATATAAATCATAGTTAACTACTTCAGTCAAATCTCTTTCACATTGCAATTATTTTTTAGATCTACCCCTGATTAAATGATTTACTTTCCAACATAAATGCCTATGGTTATTCTTTTAAAAGAAGTGATGACTTCATTGTAAGAAATTCACGAAGGCTATCCTTGTGAAATTAACACTTTTTTAAATGGTTTTAAGACTTGGCTTATTACATGTTATATATAATAATTTACTCTACATTATTAAAATGTATTGATGGCCTACTGGTTTTAAATTTTATTATACAAATGGTGATGCGTTCGAATCTGGCATCGACCACCTTGAGGGCATTTTCTTCCAATAGCCGGTCCGATGACTACACCACCATGGCGATCGTGGTGGGAGAATTAAACCTTTTTAATTAAATGTTTTAGGATTCTTATATGTAATTAAATGAAATTCTCCCGTCTGAATTTGTCAAGACCCTTGGGTCTCTTGATAGAAAGGTTAACAACATGCAATGAACTTTTTCAAGAACTAAACGTGCGACCAAATAACGTGTTGTATGCAAATACAGGTTAATGGGAGTGGGTGTCATGAAGCTTAAATTACATTGAATTGTCAAGGGCAACAAAGCCAGAGAAAGCAACTGGTCACACAATTTATACATCAATCAATCTCAGCCAAATCAACAAGAGCTACCATCACTCTGGTGTGTCCATCCATGTATAGCGAAAATAAACTCACCGAGTGGCAAGTTTAGAAGCACGTAAACAAAAATACTGACGTCAGCACATGAACAAAATGAACTCACCCACATCAAAACTCTACTCCCTACCAACAATTCATTCCACTTCACCAAGCACAACGTACACCAAAAGCACTCTATATGAGATCAGCAACATTCATTGGCATTTCATCAATCTGTGTACTGTAATATTGCTCAATATCTCTCAGGATCTTTATGTCATCACTCTTGACGAAGTTGATTGCAACACCCTGCAAACCATGACAAAAGGCCCATAAGTATGTGGTCTCGAGAGTAGAAAGCAAGTTAAAAAACTGGGAACACAACAATGGGTAGGAACAATTGCAACAGGTATTGAATTAAGTACCTTGCGTCCAAAACGTCCAGATCGACCAATACGATGAATATAAAGCTCTCGATTATTTGGAAGGTCGTAGTTTATAACTAGAGAAACCTAATAACAGAATATGTACATTTATCATTATTTCAACAATATATTCTAAAATAATCGAATTGAAAACCAGAAGACATAATTACTGGCTAATAAATGAAAACAGAAATAAATGAAGGTGTAAACACTCGCCTGCTGCACATCAAGACCACGAGCCCAAACATCTGTTGTGATAAGTACACGAGTTGTACCAGCACGAAACTCTCCCATGATTGCATCTCTTTCTTTCTGAGGCATGTCCCCATGCATTGCTGAGACAGTGAAATTGTTGTTCCGCATTTTCTCAGTCAACCAGTCAACCTATTCCAAAAGACAGGAAAGATCAGAAGACTATTGAACAATATTTTAAAATATTGTATCTAAAACCAACAATTCCCCACAACTTTAGAGGAGGGAAGGCTTATCCCATGAAGCATGGAGAGTTTCTTTTTACCTTTCGCTTGGTGTTACAAAAAATAACAGCTTGTGTAATAGTGAGGGTATCATAAAGATCACATAAAGTATCAAACTTCCAATCTTCCCTTTCAACAGCCACAAAAAATTGCTTGATGCCCTGTCATAAGGGAAACATTGCGTCAATATCCAGCAGGCTCTCAAAAGAACTAAGATAATGTAAAACTATGGCTTACCTCCAAAGTCAACTCATCACGTTTTACAAGGATCCTTACAGGATCTGTCATGAACTTATTTGTCATCTCCAGTATTTCATGAGGAAGGGTGGCAGAAATCAAGACAACCTACAGTAAGAGCATAATGATTCAGAGGCTGATATACACCAGAATATCATAACTCGGAATTTGGTACAATGGCTAAAACTCCGTATCTCATCAATTGCCTGAACATAGGCAATACACGCATGCACTATTTATGTAACTACGTTCCCCCAAAAGATGCACACAATTAGCTATATATCATAATAGGCAGACAATTCACTAAAAGTTCAAAGAACTCTATTATCAGCGTAAATTTTATATGCTTCATCAAGTATATAATCTCAGTTTTTTTAACAGATACCTACATCCAGTGTATTGTATCAGTTGTCAAAAAGTGGTAAGATTTATGATACAATGCAATCCACACAAGAATACTTTGGAAAACCTAACACACTACATCCATGATATTTTTTATTTTTAAAAGGAACAAAAAAGAAAAGAGAACACCATTTTACATGGTACCAAAAACTGTGTTACTGACCATAAATAAGATTTTTGAGATAGAAGAAATTTCAAAAGATTTCTAAGATTGAAGATATTTCATTCCAAAAACATAAAAGGAGAAAGAAAACCTGAAGATCTGGAGGGAGATATCTATACACGTCATAGATCTGATCCTTAAACCCTCTGCTCAACATTTCATCAGATTCATCCTGTAATAGAAAATGATGTTAAACCTTGACAAAATAAAAGGGCCAAACAAAATGCAAAGGACGGCTGAGAGATGCATTAAACTTACCAGGACTAACAATTTGATAGCTCTAGTTCGCAATGTTCTCCTTTTTATCATGTCACAAACTCGTCCAGGTGTACCAGAAACCACATGCACCCCATACTCAAGCTTCCGTATGTCTTCTCCCACACTTTTACCTCCAATGCATGAATGGGCTTGTATATTTATGTAATCTCCAATAGCCAAGATAACCTTTTCAGTCTGGGAGGCCAATTCTCTTGTTGGCGACAAGATCAAGACCTGGACTCTGTAACAGAATTATTGAGGTGGAGATCATAAGATGATAATACATGTTTGCCAGAAGGTGACAAACAGAATATAAATAAAATCTTAAAGGCATCAACAATTACAATCAGAACACATTGATCGAACCACCAGTTTACTAAATGACAACCTTAATGAAGTCAACCAACCTGTAAACTTAAATATCCTGACAAGCGAGAGACAGAACTCTAACTTGACACAGAATAGAATACATGGTGATACGCTGAGGGGACAATTAAAAATTGCAAGATAAATAGTAGAAATCCATCTTATTGTTTGCAAAACATGTGGCACATGCTCTCTACTCTATCTCTTGCTCTAAAATCACACTATTTGGATAACAAGAATCGTGAAATTAATTAATTATACACACGTCCCAAAGTTTAACAAAAACAAGAAGAAAGTTCTCGATGGTATTAAAATTATAAATGTTTTTTTTTATATTACAAAATACTCTTCCGTTAAGTTGTTTTAGCATTTACTAAAAGCTAACAACAACTTCAATATTGTGAAGGAACATCATTAGTCCCCTTACATTGAGTACAAGCTCATATACATGCGAAGTGCCATCCTGACCTACTGTTCCACATCTTCATTCACTGCAATCCTCTCAAATCATCTTTATTTACACATTCTTATGCATTAAACCAACGTGTATCATTCAATTCCAATACTCATTAAATCCTCAACGTCCACTCAGAGCTAGACTCGACCGGAAACCCAAGGATGCAATGGTTAATTGTCATGAAGAATCGGTTATTCCTCCAGCACACGAAAGCCAAATACCTCAAATTTCCAGTAAAGTTAACGTTTCCCCCATTAAACATGAAAAAATATCCGAAAAACTGAATTATTATTAACCAATCCCTAATTTTCCGCATGTAGAGGCATAAAGGGGAAAAGGAAATTCGCAGGCTAAAAAGGTAAAAACATTCAAGAAGCACATACTCTCTAATAGAAGTATCGACGACTTGGCAAACGGTGAGGCCAATCATAGACGTCTTGCCAGTACCAGATTGAGCCTGAGCGATAACATCCCGTCCTTCAATAATAGGTCTAACGGCTCGCTGCTGGATTGCCGAGGGCTTCTCGAAGCCATAGGCATAGATGCCTCGGAGTAGATCCTCCTTGATACCCATATTCTCGAAGCTCGAGATAGGTTCTATTCCTTCCGTCGTCTCGAACTCCATATCCTCCTGCGGATTCGTGATCCGCCGCCGGTTAGCCGGCACCACCGACGTTGTAGCCGCAGCAGCCATGAGTGACCACAGGAGAGAAAATAATCCGGTTCTGGATTGCTCAGTAGCTCGACGCTTGTGAATTAGAAGAGTAGAATGAGACGGCTATACCCTACGGAACCTCTGGTTCGAACCCTCGAGGAGGAGAGAGAACCCCGGGAGAGAAACAGAGATAAATGAAATAAGTACTAAATATTAAATAATAGAAGAGAAATAGGATAGCTTAGGCCCAAAGTAAAAACGGGCCTAGGCCCACAGTAAAAATGTCTACAATCCAGCCTCGGGCCCATTATTCCCAAAATGTCCCCATGCAACAACCCACCAAGATAAGCCTTGCAACTGTTGGAAAACAAAAACTATTCATGCAAAAGCCAATAAAGGGAAGATTGAGTTATTTATTTAAAATATTTTATATTAAATAAGTTATATTTTTATTGATATTGATGATTATTAGGTTCTTTGCTAAAAGAAAATGAAATATAGTTGAATTTTTAAATATGAAATATTATACTATTATCCTTACTATAAGATTTACTTAACTAATTTAAATAGATTAAATAAATTAGTTAAATTGGTTATTTTTAATGATTATGTGTTGATTTCTATAAATACATATTTAATTATATGTATTTGAACTACAATTGATAAAAACCATATTAATATGTCCAATCATATAGTGATATTTTATGAGGAAATTATAATTTTAAAAGATAAAGTGGATTGATGTTTTATATTTAAGATAAAAGTAAACTCTACATCTCGCTCTTATATTTAGGATTGGTGAGAGTATATATTATTAGATAAAAATTAAAATAAAATTTTGTTAGCCTTTCTTGCAAGAGCATCATCACATTGTAATACTTCTACATTCGAATGAATAGTAAATTATCTCACTTGTTATAAGAAGGTGAGTTTTTTTTAAAAAGAAAAAGAAAAAGTGAATGCAAGCACCTGCTAAATAGAGAAAATTTCTTTTTCTCCTTCCTCCTTTCTTACCTCTGTCCATTGCACAGACATTGTCTTAAAGCGTGTTTCTTTCTTCTTCCTACGATGCGTTTTTGAATTTACATACCCTGTTGAGTTCATTTTGGGAGACAAATCTAAGGAGAATCTCCACACAAAGCCTCCTTTTTTAGTTAAAGTTTTCTGCTTTTATTTTTTCAGAAGCTTAGTTTTTCTCTTGTCGTGTTTGTGTAATATACAAACGTGTAGTACTTCTCGAATGACGCACTACAGAATAACTGCTCTAGTATAAAAGAAATAGAAAGCAGTTGTCTTTTCTATAAGATGAGCTTGAACCATTGGATTGGATGCCATTTGAACACGTATATTTTAATTAATTTACAGAAATTAATATAAAAATTATTTAAATGAATTGTTTATGATTATTTTCTATAACTTTTAATATAAAAAGTAATTAATTTTTTTAATAAATTTAAAAAATTAAATAAATAATTTATTTATAATTAAATTTAATCCATTAAAATAAATTCATATTATATACTCCTTAATCTACCTAAATTAATTAATTAGTTCTTATATTAGTTATAATTAACTATTTTTTTATTTCTTTAATTTATATAAAAAAATCAATTATCTTTTATAATTATAATATGATATTTTATTATATAAAAATAATGTGTGTCACTCTTTTTAAAATATCTAGACTATATCAACAACAATCATTATTTTATTAAACAAATGGATTATATAATTCGCTTAATATTATTGTATTATAGTAACAACTAAATTTTTTAAATAGGTTATTAATCAAAAAAAAATTATTTAATATATATTTTTAATATTTTCTTTAATTTTTTTTTTACCACTTGTTGAAAGATTCCATGGTGTATTCTTCTTCGGGCAATTATTAAACCATCTCAAATAATTTTTTATCATTTGCTTTTTAATATATACCATTTCAACAACTCTTCCTATATGTTTATTACTAGACTTATTTTATATGATTATATATCAATATCAATATTTTACCCCTTAATAAAGGTAGCATGAAAAAAAATTAGGGAGATAAAATCAACTAAAATATATAGGAAAAATGACTTAAAAAAACTATAAAAATTGACAAATACGACATTGGGACACTGAACATTTCCGAGGGACTCGAAGGTGTGGCGTCCCTTATATGCAAATGTTGGGAAAAATACTTGATTAGCCTGATTTTTTTTTCCTCACTCTTTCTCTCTCCCTTCCTCCCTAATTTCCATTCTGCAATCTTCCTCTCAGTACACTCCAGTGAAACTCAGCACCAAACTCGCGAGGCCGCTTCCTAACCCGATCCCCACAATGGCTAAAACGGACAATCCTTTATTCCTAAGTGGCGATAAAGGGTATCCGTAGAGGTTCTTATTCCCTTGAAACGACGTGGCGTTAAATCTCGGCAAGTTGCCGCTGCAGTTGGCGAACGACGGCGGAATTAGACCGGAGAGGCGGTTTTTCGAGACGTCGAAAGCGGCGAGGCGAACAGGAAGTCCCAATTGCTGAGGAATGGGTCCAGTGAGGGAATTGTTATGGAGATCGATGATGTTCAAACAGGCGCACAATGCGAGCTGCGGAGGAACCTCGCCTTCCCAATGATTGAAAGAGAGGTTCAAAACGACGAGGTTGATCAGTGACTGGAGATCGAGAGGAATAGGACCAGGGAGAGCGTTGGAGGAGAGATCAAGCGCTTGGAGATTGGTGCAGTTGATGAGAAACGGAGAGATAAGACCGCGAAGATTGAGATTCGCGAGCGAGAGAGAGCCTGTAGATTCGGCCATTGTTGCAAGTAGCACCTTGAAGATTTGAAGTAGAATCGTTGCAAGGGTTAGCGAAGTTGGGTTCTTTCCAATTCTGTAGAGACATATTCGGGTCCTGTAAAGACTTGCTCAAGTGGGTCAAACATCCATCATCTACGAAGCAACACCCAAAGAAGCCGCGCAAAATTCAACTTCAATCCCAGTAGTCTCCTTCTTCAACAAAGAAATTAGGGTAGAAATTAATTATAGGATGAAACCGATTTTTAACCAGAAAATAAGAAAAGAAGAGAAATTATAATATGTGTGCGGAAATCATGACAAGATAGCGATCTTCTCATCATTTTTAATTCATGAATCGTGGCATTTTAAATTATATTTTCTTGATGACAGAGAAGGATATCCTAACAATTGAATTTTCAATCATCTTCTTGGATGTGCAGAATTGAGATTAGGGTATAAAAAGAGAGAGAAGGGGTGAGAAAAAAATAAGGGCACTCAGGTCTTTTTCTTAACATTTACAAAATTTTATATTGGGCCCTCATCATTCTCTGTTAATTACAATTTTTACAATTTCAAATTGAATTTTTCTATTTTTAGAGTCTTGTTTTTGAAGGATTTTCCCTATTATATATATTTTCCCTATTATATATTTTCCCTGTTAATAGGCGGGAGTCAATAAGTAATAGTAAAATCTGGGAAGAACATATTGATCTGACAAGGTATGTGACCAAAGCAAGTGGTTAATATAATAATAATTTAATTATTATTATTACGAGAGAAAAAGAAAATGGAAGAGTGACAGTAAGGGTGTAAGCTAAAAAAATGAGATGTGGCAGTGGTACTGGGGGATGGATGTAAAAAAAAAGTGAGAATTTCTGGTAACTCATGTGAAAAAGAATTTATTATAAAAAAATTTATAAAATCATAAAATAGTTAAATAGTTATAAAGGATACTGGGATAGTAAATTCCATTTATATGAGTATCAAATTATCCTTGTATATAAATAATAAATTTTTTACTAGTAATAATAATTTAAAGTGGTACAAATAACAACTAAAAATTATTATCACGTACCCTCAATTATTATTTATCTTAATTTAAATTATCATTACATACTCCTCCAATTGTTATTTATATTATTTTAAGTTATCATCATATTTTGAATAATTTATAATTTGTATATAAGGGTAATTTAATAATTATACAAGTCGAATTTATTATCCTTAAATTTTTGAGATTATTTAATTATTTGAAATTTTTATAGTATTTTTTTGATGAATTTTCTTCTATAATATCTCTAAATAAAGGGATAATTGCACGTGAGTTTCGTGGAAAGAAAATAATTGCATAAAAATCTTGTTAAATTATCAAACGACTGTAAAATAATAAAGGACATGAGTTTAATTTTTTAAAACTATAAAATGATGAAACTATTACTATTGTATTTTTTTCTTAACTCTCAATTGTCATTCATTAATATTTAAGTTATTATTTTTTTTATCCACTACCACTTTATATTCTTTCACATGGGAGTTGCCATTCCTCCTTATGTCTAGGTGCTCTATAACACCAATAGTGAGGATGATAGAAGATAGTGACAATTCTAGCAAGGATGACAAAAGATGACCTTTGTCTTCTCTCTGTTTTCTTTAGAATCTGCTCCCTTAATCTCATATTCTCATGTATTTTTACTATCGATTGTCTTAGATTTGCAAGCTTAGATATGAGAAGGAAAGTGTAACGTGAATCTAAGAGTGATAGAGTTATGCAAACATGAGAAGGAAGAGTGATCCTAGTTGGATATGAGAGGGTAAAGAGATGCGCTTCAAGACCAAGTTATATTGTAAGAGATAGACCCCTCTATGCTTCTCCTTTCCTTTTCAACAAGGAACTACTTCGAGTAAGCTAAGCTTCTTTACTAAAGGAGATCAAGTCATAAGGATGTTGTGATGGCGACTTCATCTTTTCTACCTTACTATGGAGCACTTAGGCAAAAAGAGAAGACTATCAATAAGGGGCTAAAAATAAATAAGTAGGTAAAAAATAATAACTAATAGAAGAAGAAATGACAATTTGAGTAAAGACATAATAATTGGGGATATTTATTCTCAAATTAATTGATAAAAAAAATAACAAGTCAAAAATAGAATAATGATAACTCTTTAGAAAAAAAGGCATAACAACGGAAGCAACTGAGTAAAAAAATAACAACTGAAAAAAAATAGGTAATTTTATTATTTTATAATTTAAAAAAATTATTCTCATATCCCTTAAAATTTTTCAATCGTTAGAAGATTTCTCTACAATAAGATTTATTTCACATGACTTCATTCTAATTTTCCCATAAAGCAGAGTGAGGGTTGGGGACAGTTGGTGTGGGTCCCACCCACCCACCCACCCAGTTGCCCCAAAGGAAGCATTTTCCTGTTCCATTTCAGTTGTTTTTCCAGGCAAATAGTTTGTCTGAACACTCACCAGTGAGTGACGAGGGCATGCTTTGCTTTCTATATCATCACTCAAATGTCAATCAAATTTTCATTCAATACGTAATATTCTTTTATTAACTTTTGTTTTTCTTTTTTAATTAGAAAATTTTATGCTAACACACTAAAGTTAATGACAAAATCCAACATATAAAGCCTTACTCATGAAAGAACTCTCATATTATTATTAGACTATTATTAGTTATTATTATCTTTTATTTTGTTAAGTATATATATTTATTAAAAATAATTATATTTAATACCATTATATACACTCCTCTTAATAGGAAGTACAATGAAAAGGGGAGAGAGAGAGAGGGAGAGAGGGAGGGAGAGGTGGGGGAAAAGAGGAGGAAGAGAGAAGACAACATGAGTTGAGGCCCATCATTGCTAACGTTATCATGATAAATTTTCACATCATGCCTTCCCTTCTCACTCACGTGAATGATGCTGCAATAATCCCCATCGCACTCCCACTATATTTTATACGCTTCATCTTCATATCCCACATGATTCCATAACACTTATAGGCGGGTTGAGATCAAGTTGAGTCTCAAGAGCTTGACTTACTACTTATTTATTTTAATATTTAAATTTATATCTAAAAATAATACACAATTCATCATATCTAATATTAATATCACTTAAGGGTAATAGAAATTTTACCTTATTTTTAGATTGTAAATGAGTCTAAATTTTTTTTTAAAAATTTTATAAAAAAAAAGATTTATTATTGATAAATATATTCATATAAATTAAAATAATTTTTTTCACATATTTACTTTTTATAGTTAAAAAATTATATTGAGATTTCAAAATATCAATCCGAATATATATTTATTCTCATAAACAACTCTCGTCACTTTAGGATATTAATAAAATTACACTTAATATAAGAAGATTTATATCTAATGATATTTGTTTCATTTCCTACCAAAACAATTACCTCACCTACCATAATTTTTAATTTAAAAACAGTTAAATTTCTTTTTAAAGTTATAAAGTATTAGGAATTTGTTTTTATAAAATGATTGTTTCAATTCTCTTAAAAATAATATCAGAAAACAACTCACTGGTCTATAAATATTAACAGTCAAAGAGAGAGCATGTCCCAAGAATCTCCCCCTTCCCTTTCACCCTCACTCCTTCCGCCTCAATGAGCTCCATGACTCGGATGTGGCCCCTCTGGTGCCCTAAAACCGCCAACTCCTCTTCCTCCGCCGCGGTCAAGACGGAAGAGAAATCCGCGGCCACCGTCCCCGCCGAAGCGATTTCCTGCGGAAGCAGCAGTTCGAGATGCAATTGCTGCTGCCTGGTGACGAAACTCATGAGAAAACTGAAGAGGCGCCGCCGTAGCAAACCGCGGCGATCTGCGGGCCGACAAGGTTCGTTCCAATGCCGATACGATCCGATGAGCTATGCTTTGAACTTCGACGACGGAAGAGGCGGATGCGGAAGCTTGCTAGATGAAGATTACTATAAGTTCTACGCATTCTCTTCTAGGTTTGTGGCTAATCCACAGAGATCTTCTTCCTGTCCGATTATTCCCGTAGTTGCAGAAATCATATACCGAAGAGAAACTAGAACGAGTGTATAAAGGAAAAAAGAGAACGTGATATATGAATGGGTTATCCAATTTCTGTTAGATCTCAAGTTCCTTCCTTTAATTAATTTTCCCAGATTTTTACCATTTTTGTGCCTTCTTCATCCATGGTAAAGATGGGTTTATTATTATATACTGTACTTTATAGAGTTGTAGTTAGAGTTGTTAGGTTTTTGGTTTTCAAAACTCAGCCTATGTATAATCAATTTAATTCATGAAAATTATTAATGAAGTTCTGAGTTTATTCTTCCTGCTGGGTGGTACAGCAGTGATGTTAACTGCAGAGAGGAATGATTCAAATAATTCATTTATTATTTTTTAAATTGGAAATTTCAAAGGTAGCCAACACAAAATAGATATACCAAAAAATTAAATGACTATGGGATTAAGTAAAAAATGTCTTACTTTAGGATATAATTAGTCGAATCTCATTTATTAAAAATGTACCCATTTAATGTCCACTCTTACTTTAGGAAGACATGCCTATGTGCAGTTAAAAAAAAAACTAAATAATTTTGATAATAAATACCCCTCTTCTCTTGCTTCTTATAAGATATAATTACTCGAATCTTATTTATTAAAAAAATTAATTAAAATTAATTAAAGATAATTAACATATAAAAATTGTAATTTTTTTTCTTAAAATACTTTTATTTATATATATAAAAAAGAAGAGATAGAGTATTAATTTTTAGAGTAATGTTATTAAAAGTATTGGATAAAAAGTTAAAGTTTTCAGTTTAAAATTTGATAACTGTATTTATTATTTAAAGAACTATTCTGCAAGTGTACCATTGCCAAGTTTGATGTACAATGGATGTTATTTTTTTTAGTATAAAAATTTATAAAAAATTGTTTGCCCAGCTACAATATAAAGAAATAGTGAAATATTTTTTTTAAATAATATTAATATTAGATAAGATAAATTATTAATTACTTTTAAATATTAATTTAAATACTTAAAAGCTAAAATATATTTTTAAATATTATGAGTAAAATTATAATAGAATAATAATTTTTAAGAATCGAATATGTTTTAGATAATTATATCTTTTTTCTTATTTATTAGTTGAATCATGAGAGACGATACTATTATTGATAACTCAAAACTTGTTCAAGAGCCTGAATTTTCCTTTATATGGGAACTTCAGCTATCATAATGGATTCATGATAGATTCGTTGTCTTGATTTTTTAATTAAGAATCAATTTCACCAAGGTTAAGTTACGCGTGAGCGGCTAACCCACCACATTTTTTTTTAAATATTTTTAAAATTTTAATAAAATTTTTTAATATTATATTAGCATAACAAAATATTATTAATATTATACTCTTTAAAATTTATATTTTTTTATAAAAAATCTTAAATTTTATAAATATAAATTTAAATAAATATTAACATAATATTAATTAATTATAATATATCAATATATATTAATAAATAAGTAATAATTTTTATTAATATTTGATAATAAGAATATTTAAAATAATATTTAAATAAAATAAATAATAATATTAAAAAAAAAAGGACCAAAAAGCTGCACAGTTAGCAAGTTGGTATTTTGCCTAACCTAAATTTATCTCCCTTTAAAGTAAGACATACTAGCTCTAGGTACAGTTTAAGGAACTGGACTTAATTAGAATATCATTAACTTTCCTCTAATTCTTAATAGTTATTTAATTTTTTTGAGTAAATTAAAAAAATAAAAATAATTTAATTAATTATAATTAAATCTAATATAAATTTATATTATATATTTTTTAATTTATTTAAATTAATTAAATTTTATATTAACAATAAGAGAAGTATTGTTTATCATCTCAAATAACCTCACCGCTCCCCCAGTTAAGTAAAAAAGTAGTGTGTGTGTGTGTGTGTGTGTGTATATAAATTTTGGAAGGAGTGGAGGGTGGGTGTTGGGCATGTGAGGTCAGCTACATAGTCCGAGCAAATTGTATTTTAATGATCTTACAGATCAAAATGCGTAATTACACATGCGTTTACCATTAAGCCAGCTATTAATTTCTTTTTTCTTTTCCTTCTAAAATAGATAAAATAATATATAATATTTTAATTTTAATTATTATATATAATTAATATTTTAATTTTATTTATAGTACAATTTTACTCACAATCTTTTTAATTTAGTATAATTTTATCTATAATTTTTTATACTTATTACCTATAATTTTATTTTATAAATACAAATTTTTTGTCTTTCTAAAAAAATAAACTACCATTATGCATTTTTTTCACCTTATGTCACACACTTGTTATATTATTATTTGAGAGGATTTGATCCCACAACCTAAAGAGGGTGAAGGTGATACTTGAGATAAAGCCACACTATTTAGTGTATTTTAAATTTACTTTTACATCTTAATTTTATTTATTTTTTATTTAAATGCTTGAACAAAATAAGGAGTAACAGTTTTTTTTTTAATATTAGAATTTGAAAATAAATTATAATATTGATACGATTGTCATGTATATTTAGTTATTAGCTATAACTGACTAATAAGGATGTTTGAATTTGAATTTGTTTGAATTTGGATTGCGGGGCTCGATACAGACTGCACTTCTGAACACAAAATGTTTTAAAATTGCTTATTTTAAAAAGTCTATTTTGAGTTTTGACCCCTTCCACGATGAACAATGACAGTCAAATTTTATAGGCACATGAACATGACAATAGTCTTTCCTAGTGAAACAAAATAAATAAATAGATAAAAATGACAAAATATAAGATTTTGTTAGATTTCTCACATGTCAAAACTATTGTTTCAATTGTGAAGCAAACTAACTGGTATAATTCATAAATCATTATTAATATAATTCACTCCAAACATGCATAAGAAGCATTTATAATTTATATTTAAATATCCATAAAATCCCATAAAAGTTTTACTATTTATGAGTTATAGAAAATATGACTTTCTTTTATAATTTATTATTTAAAAACTAGTAGAACAATAATATTTGCATTTCACTACATGTTTAGTTGGTTTTAGGGTTAAATTGGAGTTTCTATTTTCTAAGAGTCTTAGGGTTTATTGGGATGAGATTTTAAAAAATGAATTATAAAAGAAAGTTTTTGGGCAACTTTTAAAAAAAGATTTTTAGATAAAAATTTATAGAAAAAAAGCTCTAAATAAATGCTTAAATAGTTATTATTAGAAGAACTTTTATAATTAAAAAATTACTAGAAAATGTATAATCTTATTAAATAGAGGAGAGATGAGAGAAGAAAGAAGAAAGATGAGAGATGAGAGATGAGAGAAGGTGAAGAAAAGAGATAAGAGAGTGTGTAAAAAAATTAAGAGTAAAATAATAATTAGTTATATGCTAGTTTCAGTAACTTATTTAAAATTTTAATTTTAAATTATAGTTTAATCCAATAATTATAATTATTTATTTTATTTTATTTTTCAAATCAAAATTTTAGTTAAAAAAAAGCTTCTAAAACACACAATTAATGTGCCTAGAGTCTTACCGTCTATAGGTTTTCTATAAATACCTCTTTATGTACATTAGTTTGAATAAATTAGTAAGAGAACATTGGTGTTGTGGACTCCTTTTGAGGATTAAGATTATCTTTTTCGACGATTTAGATTATCTCTGTGGGCTTTCTAATCACATTAAACTTCAGAGCAATAAGCAACTTGTTTCTCGATTTTGTCAATAAAATTCAATTTTCTTAACTTCTAACCTTGCGATTTTTAAGATGGGTGAACCTGTTGAAGCGATGGTCCAGTAGCATAAAGAAACCTGAAATCAGGTCCTGCAATATGAATCTCATCCTTTTGTGAGGCCACACAACCTCATTTTGCTTGCAAAAATTGCCATATGAAAACTTGGGACATCTACAAAAGCAAACGACACCTCAAAAATAAAAATAGTTATCAATGCAGAAATGACATTTCTTTTTCTCATTAACTTGACTTCGATTTCTTTGAAAATCATACCCCTACTACTGTCATACACGAACAAGAAAGAGAAAATACCAAACAGACAACGCTATATTTCATTTTACTTGACGAAAACTTTACACGTTTTCAACCACCCTGTAATTTCTAGTTCACTCATTGTCATAATACCTACAAAAATTCCAGCGCAATGGTGAAGAGCTTTTTAGAAGAAGCATGAACTTATATTTGCTCAAATTTTTTTATGAGACACTACATCTATGTCGTTTCCTTATCTCTTAAACCGTGATCTGAGACAGTCCCCTCAGATGATACCTCCCCTTCATCAGGTTCAGGCCGTTCAGATCTAGAGGGATCTGACTGAGTCTTACTGGAATCTCCACTGTTGTCAGGCTGTTCTTCTACTTTGTGTGGCTCCTCATGTGAACCCAAAATTTTTGGTGAAGTCTGCCTAGGCATCTTATTTCCAAAGACACCTTCGGTGGCTTTGAATTTCGCCGGCTTAATAGGCCTTGGCAATGGAAGCTTGCCCTCGGGAAATATTGAAGAGCCAGAAATGGATGATGGAACATGTGGACCTGGAGCAACAGCGGATGCCACCAACTGAAGCACTTCGGGAGAAGGAGACAATCCTGAGCTACACATCCGTTTAAGTTGGTTTGCTGATGAGTGCGAGAGGTTTAATGAATTAAGGCCAGTTTCAATCTGCTGAAGCCCCGTCTGAGGAAGAAGAGGTAAAGGTGGGACCAAAGGAGTTGAGCATGAAGCATCATTGTCATCGACGTGGAGGTCACTAAGGATGTCATTGCTGCTTTCAGCAACATCTAGCAGGGCCTTCTGGTGGAACTTCGATCTTTTAAATTTTCCATGCCTCTTCTGGTAGAACCTAAGGTCATTATTGTTCCCAGAAACTTCTGGTAGGACCTGACTGAACTTGTGAGTTCTTTTAACCTTCCTCCTTCTCAGACTACATCTGGGGTCATCTGGAAGGGAAGGAGGTGGACTAGGAATCACAAATGGAGGTATTGTAGGCTTGTTTTCTCCATAAACCAAGCGAACAGATTGAGCAACTGCTGAAACAGTTGGTGGCAGTTCTGGATCGGAGCGTTTAGCAGGGGAGCTTACTGCTTCTCGTAACCAGTGGGGAAGCTTGTCTTTCGAAGTACTAGTTCCAACTCCTTCCTCACCTTTTGGTGTGAAAGGTTCAGCTCCTTTAACAGGGTTAGATGGAAATAGAGAGCTCGTAGATTTACCATTTCGTGCGTTGATTCGAGTATCAAGCACATCATTTAAAGACACATCGAGAAGTCCAGGTGATTTTTCAAGTTTACTGGTCCCTTGTTGATCCTCTTTTTGTTGCCTATTAACGCTTCCTGAGCCATTTAAACCTAGAGAACCCAAGCAACTGGTTCCATAAGAATCTAGTAGAAATGAACTTTCAGCAGGTACATAGGAAGAAGTCCCTGGTCTATCAGATGGTTCAGTAGAAGCATCTCCAGGAAATTTTGTTCTGTTTATATCATTATTAAAAGGAAGAGGCACAAAATGATCGTTTTGAAAATGAGGTCGATCTGGTGTTCTAAAATGTGGCAAACAGGATGAAGGATCACCAACTCCTAGTTTCATCTCAGTCAAATGGTTTTGAAATTTTGGTGGCAAGATAAATCGGCTACCGTGCAGGGCCCTTTCCATCATTCCATCAGAGATTGGAAAAAGGGCCGATTTAGTAGACTTTGACATCTTGGCCAGTTTTGGTAAAGGAAAAGCTGGCCCCTGAAAGACCTTGAGTTGTTCTTCTTCCCACCTCATCACCAAATCTTCAGGTGTTTTATTCTTTGAAAACTTCAACTTGGGATCTCTAAGCATAACATCCCAATTACCTCTTCCATGTCTACGAACACCAATCCAGAGGCAATCAAGTTCATCTTCAGACCACCCATCTGATTTTGACTTCTTTTTATACAAGCTACTTGATGCAGACCCAGTTCTCAACATTATGTTTTCAAGCACCTTCCTATGGTTTTCTGGGAATGATGTGGATGTTGGGCCCTGGCCTAAACCCAAAGTAGGGGGCACATCCCCATCTTGCTGATTAAATCTGAATAAATCTTCTGGGGGAATTTTGAACTTGGGTAATAATGGCATCGCTGGACGGTCTTGTAATAGGCCACTCAAAGCTTCATTTCTGCTGCTGCTACCACCTAGCGACAAATTAGGTAAAAGGTTCAGATGTGAATTTGGCATGTTCTTAGTTGTGGGTGGAAATCTGGCCAGCAACCCTTCATCAAATGGAAGGTTTGGCAGGGCCATCTTCTCCCGGAAAGCAGAGAATCTAGCCACTTCAAGTGCATCAGATTCCTTTCCTTGCAAAGCTGGTTGAAACTGTATGTGTATATATATAAGTAATACGCATAAAACCGACCAAAATCAAATAGAATTTATCTAAAATCAACACAAAGCATGCAGGAGAACTTACAGGAACAAATGGGAGACTATGATCAGGGATTCTATTCTTGAAACTCTCTTGCAAAATATGAGCCAGCGAATCTGGCAGTCTAGCATTTGCCGCTCCTTCCTGACCTCTGATCTCAGCCTCCATGGATGTTGTCCCAGAGGAAGGGGCAAGACTAAATGGAAACTCCTGCCTGGCTCCCCGTTTATTTTGTGTCCAATTTAACTTCGGAAGATTACTTTCTGATGATTTCACCTGGTTGGCATTAGGAGCACAAAGTCCAAGAACAGGTAAGAAATTGCTGGTTGGTATAGAATTTGTGGTGTTTAGCCCCTTATAATGAGGTGGAGAATGGTCTAGATTATTGGCATAAGCATCAATGTGACTGCTCATTATGTGTTTTGATAGCCTGCTCATTCTTGAAATGGAATCAGCATGGCTCTTCTGAGCTTCTGAAAGCATATCAGATTTGCTCTCCTCTAAATTGATAGGACCCTCTCCAACTAAATTTGATGGTCCAGTTCCAAGATCAGCACTCTTTGCATTGGCAGAAGATTGAACGAGTGACTCAGTTCCAGGGAGTCCCTCAACAGGATGAGATCCACCAACTGCGTTCCTCTGTGCAAGTCGTTCTTTCTGCCGAGCACGGAGCTTAGCACTGTTCAAAATCAAAGTCAATATCAAGTCTTTTCAAAATTAATAAGGGCCCAGATAATGATAGAGCTAGCTGCCATTGTATCTAACAGTACCAAGCAACAGAAAGATATGAGAGAAAATTACCAAGGGAAAAGTTCATTTGGGTCCCTTGTAAGGAATTATTAATACCTTGGTCCCAACTTCCAAAAAACAGAAAAACAAAAAGTTAACGTAGTATATCATAGTTGTCAATCTCAAAAGGGTCATATATTAATACCTTGGTCCCAACTTTCCAAAAAAAAACAAGTTAACGTAGTATATCACAGTGGTCAATCTCAAAAGGGTAATATGTTCAAAGGACCAAAGTGTCAATAATGCCCTTGCAAGAGACCCAAATTTCATTCTCCCAAAAGTTAAAACGAGCACCACAATAACATTCTAGAGGGATACCAATATACACATCTATTGTTCAATTGATTAAGCAAGCAACATGGATTTTTAACCAGTACAGATTGATTTGTCAATAACATTTAGGACTTGCAAAGAATTTAAGAGTTAAGAGTCCTATGTGAACCATTCACAGAATTTGTAGGATCAGATAATTTAGCATATGGATCCCCTCATTTGCCACTAAATTGCATCAAATCTACCATATATGCTTATCTTACGATTGCCAATGTACCACATGGCTCAGACTGAAATTAAGAAGGCAAAAAACTGAGAAAGCATAGTAAGGAAATATAAATAATTAACAAAAATCTTTGCCTTTTTAACTATAGCCTCAGTCATGTGGCGCACTGAAAATCGTAAGATAAACATAAATTGCTGAATTTGATGCAATAGAAGGACAATTGAGGAGATCCACATCCGATGATTTAAAGTGCTTTTTAAACCCTCTATATACCGGCAAGAGAAATCCCCTGAAAGAAGCCCCCTGAAAGAAGCCATAATGACAATCCAGTCTAATTGCAATGACACAGCCACAAGTACGTCTTCTATATCCATGTTTAATCACAGCGAAGCAATTTTAATTCCCAAAAGGAATAAACATACAATTTTTCTTTTAGGGCCCGTCCTGCTGGTGTATATTCACGCTCGGGCTCTGGTTCTGGCTCTTTTTCATGCTCATCGCCACTCTGCTTGAGGCAAAATATAAGAATAACAGCAAAACGAGGATATGATAAGAAATATATACTAATATTGTGTAACAATGCTACTTATAAAGACAAAGTTCCAGAAATTTATACCAAAAAATATTCCTAGCAAGACTGGTTTTATGTGGCAGAACACTTCTAGACTAACATATTAACATATGTAAATTACACTACGATAACAAGGCACAAAACAGCAAATTTAAGTTTATTGACACGGGAGGACATGCAACAAGTTTTGAAAGATTGATTTCAGACAGGAGACTTAAAGAACTGAAATACTGAAACAAAGATTGAGTGTTTCAAAACTAAGATATTGAGCAGCTAGAGGCTATTTTTCATCCAGAAATTTTAACGCTGTCAGTTTTCAACCTTTCTAATTTCTGTAATTCTAATCAGAAAATTGAAAATGATAAGAAAGTTTTTCTTTTTTGCTTCTGTTTTACAGTTAAAACAATCCACATGGTTGCTTTTGAATATCATACAAGATCTATTCTTGAATGATGGCAACTGTACCTTGGACCTGAAAGAAACCTTAAAGATTGAAGATGCTAAATATAGCACATCATTCCATCTTAGAATTAATATAATCATAAATCTAGTTGCAATTGTCTTGTGAGAGCTATCCTTGGTTATACAACGATGTAGGTGATGCTCGATGGGAAGAGAATGATTTTCTATTTATTATAGAGGAATTGGCCAAAGAATATAAAGCCACTAACTCCAGACAAACAGAGACCAAAATTCAGGGAAAATAAATGAGCCATGGGGCTAAATAAAATGTGAACGTGAGAAATAGGATTTTAATTAGGATTTGAGTTTAATATTTTAATGTATTTTGTTTTATTTAAAATGCTTTTACTTTAATTATACACAGGCTCCACATAAGTGTTGTCAGAATTTGAGATAAAAGCAAATAAGTAAAAAATGAAGTAAAAGTTAGAAAATAAGAAAATACATAAAACTACAATATTTCTAAAGTTTCCTATGGGAAACTGGTTATAGGTGTAGGAAATTTTACTTTAGAAATATTGTAGTTTTAATAATTTTCTTATTTTATGATTCTTGCTTTTATTTATTTACTTCCAAATCACAAAGTTTCCTTACAATATACTATAAGGGCTTCTCAAAAGGACCATGGATAATTAAAATAAAACATATGTTCAATAAAATATATCAAGACACAAAATTCCAAACTTGATTAAAATCTTATTTCCTATATTTATATTTAATTCTTTTATAAATAACCAATAACAGTTGTCTTAATCTTTTTCGATCCTCCATCACTTCGCTTACAAGCAGAAAGAAAGCAAATTACCTCACTCAGTGTTTCACTTGGGTTGGGAGCATATGCTTCCCTATAAGAAACAGCTTTCCTCTGCCGCTTTCCGCGACCAAGAGCTGCTTCCTCCTCATTCTGATACTTCTCCCACCTAGAAACCAAACAGATTCAGAAGTGATTTCAGGCAAGCAAGTTTATTTAGTCTACTTGATGATTAAACTATTCTAAAATGCAAGGCAACATGAGTTTCAAGTTTTTTGACACATTCATCGCTATTAAACTTGATAAAACCTATTTTTAGACTTGTAACAAATAGCCTATTTTAAAATGTGCGTTTAGGGGGTAGTCATGTTGGAAAATAAGATAGCCAGAGGCTCACAGTTAACTTAGGATTTTTAAATGTTGAAATGTGTCAATAAGTGAAAGAAAGGGAAAGAATTGAGAAAAAGTGTCAATGGGATCACTAGTTTGCTTTGTGATAAGAAGGCAGAAAAAGCTGGTGACAGTTTAGTAACAGCCATAACAACCTTCCAGAGTTAGCTAGGCTCTAATGATCCATCCGTACAAAGGGGGACCCCCTGACTCATGAATGGCAGTTACGGCCCATGATGAAGTTTTTGTTCCTCTCATTCTCTCAATCTCCCTTTCCTTCCTTTCTTCCTGTCTAATTCCCTTCATAGTTCTTAAAGCCTCAAAACGCATGATAGTAACTCTAACCAAGCGTCTAATTTATACTATACATACACTCCGGTTGGACGTTGTAATATACAACAAAGAAAGGATGTAACCAAATAGAACCTCCTTACCTCACACGAAGTAGTCTGTCCCATTCATTTTCTTCAATATTCACCACATTATCCTCTTTCCTTTCAGAATTTTGTGTAGAGATATCATCAGTTCCACAAGGAGGAGATTCACCTAAACCCAGTTCTTCAGCTGGTTCATCATTCCATTCAAGGGACTGATTAAGACAAAGCAAATTTCAATCAGAATAAATGATAGAATAATCTACATGGTCAGTATCTATTCAAATGTTTACCCATGGAGATGAAATTTTTTTAACAGAAAAATATTTTATTGGGAAAAGTTACAAGGGAGGATAAGCCATCCTACTACCAGGAAAACTAACGAAAGGAGGACAGGAAACCAGAAAACTAAAGAAACAGGGGAAACCGAAACAAAGCAGCAGCATCAATCTCCCTGTTTAGCTTGTGCACATACTAGTGACCGAAGCAACTTCAAAAGATTAGGTAAATATAGAACCAAGAAAATTGGTCTAAAACATACATACACCATTGTATTGATAGCCCCAGAAAAAAGGTTGCCTATGAAGGGGATAGAAAGGGTCTATAAATGAGTAGCCAAAAGAAACGGTTAACATATTTCGCAATGCACCAAATGACCAAATTTTGTAAAAACAATTAATTAACGAATCCCAGATTAGGTATTTAATAAACACTTCACCTTAACTGAACCAAGCAAATCATTCTCAGAATCTCCTTCAGCAACATCATTTGAGCCATCTTGAAGGTTTGTACGATCAAGCAATTTTAAAACCGCACTTTCATCCCACACAAACTTGCTGCTGCTATCTGTACACTTATCCTTATATACATCTCCCAAACCACCAGTCCTCTTCCGATGTTTATGTTCAATATCTACAACAGTCTCTTCTTTGTTGCTACTAATTTCACTTCCATTCGTTCCATTCTGACCAGGAGAATCACTGAAGAGTTCTTCAGTACCCCATTTTAAAATATCCTCTACTTCCTTTTGAGATCCAGACTTATTTACAAAAAGCTGATCAAGCATCAGCTTCTTCTTAGCAAGTTGCAAGATGCGCTCTTCAACACTGGCACGAACAACAAGCCGATACACTAGTAGTCTATTTGATTGTCCAATCCTGTGTGCTCGATTCATTGCTTGGATATCAGCATGTGGATTGAAATCAGAATCATAGATAATGACAGTGTCAGCAGTTGCCAAATTTATCCCAAGACCACAGGATCGAGTGGATAACAAGAACACAAATTGACTTTTATCTTGATTAAAGCGTTCAATCGCTGCTTGACGACCAGCCACAGAAACAGAGCCGTCCACTCTCTGGTAAGTTTTAGGCCCATATTCAACACTTAAATAGTCCTCTAGGATGTCAAGTAGCTTGGTCATTTGTGAGAAAATAAGGACTCTGTGTCCTTCTTTATGTAAAATCTTCAGCATAGAATGCAGAAGAGTCAATTTGGCTGAAGCCTTTATTCTCATTTCATGAAGAAACTCAGCTGATCCAGAATCAGGCTCAGTTCCCGGTATGAGATATGGATGATTGCAAACCTTTCTAAGTTGCATCACAATGTTAAGCATAGATTGCTGAGCAACCCCTTTCCCAATATTACGCAATATCTGATAATTCTTTGTAAGCATGGCACGATAATATTCAGCTTGGATAGATGACAACTCAACAGGAACCATTCTTTCTGTCTTGGGTGGAATATTTTGCATGGCATCCCTTTTAAGCCTACGAAGCATATGAGGGGCAACCAGTTTTTTCAACTCATCAACTTTCTCCGCAGTTGTAAGATCATTGAATTTCTCCTCAAATGTAGACAGAGAAGGAAATGAAGCCGGTTGTAAGAAATTGAGTAAGTTGTACATCTCACCAATGTTGTTCTGGAGAGGGGTACCAGTCAACAGTACACGATGTTGAAAAGAGAATGTGTTGAGCAAGCTGAAAAGCTTACTCTCAGAATTCTTCAGTCGATGTCCCTCATCAACCACAAGAACTTCCCAGGGAACTCCACGCAAATGAGAAGAGTCAGCGAGCACCATTTCATATGTAGTCAAAAGAACATTAAATTTATAGGCAGCAGTTCTTTTATTCAATCCACTGGGATCACTAGCATGCCATTCATACTGGCGAATTATGGCTCTTGCTTTTGCACAGCCATGATATTCCACAACATTCAAGTCTGGAGCCCATAATTCAAATTCAGCAAGCCAATTAGGCATTGTGGAAAGGGGGACCAAGACCAAGCAAGGCAGTACAACTTTGAATTCAAAATACAATGATGACATGAAGGCACAAGCAGATACTGTTTTCCCTAGCCCCATTTCATCAGCAAGTATCACATTTTTGGAT
Source organism: Leucaena leucocephala (assembly GCA_037074615.1). NCBI lineage: Eukaryota > Viridiplantae > Streptophyta > Magnoliopsida > Fabales > Fabaceae > Leucaena > Leucaena leucocephala. The sequence continues at coordinate 15,213,886 of CM073550.1, forward strand.
CTACACCAGCATTTTCGCAACCAGTTCAAAGCCTCAAGCTGATGGGGAAACAGAGAACCACCTTTGAGCTCATGAGGTTGTTCTGTAAGATTAACTACATCATTTTGATGGTCATTATTTTTCCTAGTTGAATTAGCCTTTGATGCATCCCTTTCCAGGGTAAGGGTTTCAAATTTGTTAAAAAGATCAAGTAGATGTGAAGAAGTCTGAAGAACAGGTTCATCTAAACTTTCCCAAGTGCATTCATCATAAGGGAGTCCAGTCCATTTTACAAATGCTTCTGATGTTCCATTTTTTGATGTACGAATGGCAAGCAACCGTTGAGGCTGCTTCCAACGTTCCTCACAGATATTTATTATAGCTGTCCCATACTTAGCCTTGTAATTTTCTAACTTTCTCTTTGCAAGTAGTTTCAAATGGGATTCAGAAATCCAACTATTATGAATATGTGATTTTCCTACCCACTTAACCCAAAATTCATAGAAAACTTTCTCCTGACCTAGACATGAAGGTTCAGCCACATTAGCTTCCTGAACTTTGATAGCAATGGTGCTAGTCATTCCCATATCTTCATCCACCTCTTTCAGTTTGGTTTTGGCAGAGACCTGTTCTTCACAATTTTTTAGAAGCTCACTATTGTCCTCATTTCTTAAAGCAGCATTTACATCCTCCACAATCTCCATCTTGTCATTTGTTTTTGCCAAATGCTCAGCACTTGCTACAGAATCATCACGATTTTTACCATCTGTAGCACTGGAATCTAAATCACCTGGAGTTTTACCCGATGAATTTATGGGGTTTCCTTTTTTACTTTCTTTTGTCATTGATCTTCTGTATACATTAAGTCTTTCCACTTTATTATTGTTTTTCAAGCTTTCTTTATCAGCAATCTTGGCAACATTTTGAGAATCATGTTGGATGTTTGCAGCAGTTTCAACATTCATATCATTACCACAAGCAGAACTATTCTCTACAAGTCTGCTTTCAGTTTCTTCAATTGGCAGATCCCGATTGTCTCCACTTTCTGGGATTGGCAGATCCCGAGTGTCTCCACTTTCTGGGATTGGCAGATCCCGAGTGTCTCCACTTTCTGCGATTGGCAGATCCTGAGTGTCTCCACTAACTGGGATTGGCAGACCGCAAGTGTCTCCACTCACTAGGATTGGCAGACCACGAGCATCTCCACTCACTGGGATTGGCAGACCATGAGCGTCTCCATTTTCTGGGATTGGAAGATCATGAGAGGGTAGATCATCCAGGACAGTCATAGATAAGCTTTGTGATGGGTTTGTGTTCTTAGCCTGAACCCGACACCCTAGAACCCGCTCAACCTGTGATGCATACACAACAGAAACTATATAATCAGTCATGATCATCACTTGCAAGAACCCAGGAAAAGTCCCCATTAAACTAATGCAAACCATTAAGTATTAACATAAGCTATTTGAGATAATTACCTGCAGAGATTCACATATAGTATTGCCCTCATGCATTAGAGTTTCATCCACATTACTTGCTGCCTTATCAAATTCAAATGCTTTATTTTTCTTTGCCTGAGGAAACTTCTGCATCCATATGGAAATAATTTGTATTTATAAACCCAAACGTGTGATATTAATACCGCAACAGAGTAATGACAGCAATAAAAACATGAGTAATTTGGTAACTAAATTGACAAAGGCAAAGATTAAACATAGGAAAACTAAAAACGTTCACATATCAAGGATGAAAACACACTTGTACGCAGCAACAAAATAAATCCAAGAGTCCAAGTAGTTTTTGAAGTGTCATGTCATGTCTGACACTAAGCTGAATGGGTACATGACTGCTTTTGTTTAGGGGCTTTGGTCATGCAGTAGTATAACAAGAATTAGAGCTAGAAGAAAACGCGTGTTTTTACCACCATAATGATATGCTTGGAAATTTTGTTTCAACATCTTGAAAATTTGCTGTTCAATTACTTCTGCAGGTTCGATAAATACTTCTCAATATAGTTTTAAGGGGGGGAAAATAAGAAGGATTCTCTATTGCCCTGTATGGTATCCAAAAGTGGTTTTGACGGGGGGAAGTGGAAGAGGAAACGGGAATGGAAATGTTTTAAAAACATGCATGGTATGGGTATAGAATCATCATATAATTTTTATTTGAAATATATATTTAAAATAGTAAAACCAAAATATCCCTTGTCAATTAAAAAAAATGGAGCAGCCATCAGACCCACCCTCCAGCACCTCCTTCACTGCCAGAAATCAGAACCAGACCCATAAGTCTAACCAAGAAGTTAGTGCTTCATCAAACCAGAAAAAGAAGATTGCAAAGCAGAAAAGAAATCGAACACAAGGTAGGGGAAAAAAGAATTTCTTCCATTGAAATCAACCAAGAAATTGAACGATCCAGAAACCACGAAATCAAACAAATTCAGATCTGGAGATACAAAATCCCAGTCAATCTTCAAAACAAAGTAGAAGCTGCCGCAGATTCATCAACAGAGGTTGTTGGTTCTTCAATCTTCATCCTTGCATCTAAAGTCGGCATCTTCATTGCAAAGCATTCAGCACAATGTCATCAGCAACATAGCAGTTCATCCCCACCTCATTCAAAGGACACATCAAACATTGGTGGGACGATCCCATAAGGTCCCCCAGACACTCATTGTCATGTCCCAGAATCATCATCAACCACTGTTGCTCTTGGCCATTGTCATCGTCATTGACCACAAGGGTCGTGGGCTAAATCTAGGAAAAAATTGTGAGGGGCAAGATTGTCCAAAATATTGTTGGTTGAGGATAAAATAGCCTCTAAAAATGAGTTCCATGGAACTCTTCCAACTTCCACACGTTTGAGCGTGGAAGCCACTTCCACCCATTTTGGTGGTAGTGGAAAACAATTAGCTTTCATCTTACCAAACAAACAAATTTTACAGTTCCATCTTAAGTTCTACTTCCATTGTCCCAATTCCAATGTAAAAATTAGGCCCATTTGGTTCGCTAGAAGCGTTTTGATGGCGTTGATTTTGAAAGTATCTGTAGCAAACTAAGTGCCTGTTTGGAAAATGCCAAACCTTGGTTTAAAACTAAGGTTTGGCTCAAAACCTAGGTTTGAAAAAATTTTAAAACAAACAGTCATATTTATTCAAACGGGCTTTTGGACTAAACTATGGTTTAAAACCAAAATTTCAGATAAGCTGGTCAGAGTAGCTTATGGAACAGTAAACCATTTATGAACTCACCAATTACTATATTACCCCTACTTTTTTTTACACCATCTCTCCTCTCTCTAACTTTTTCTTACACCATCTCTCCTACTTTTTCTTACACCCTCTCTCCTCTCTCCTACTTTTTCTCTTTTCTTTCTTACACCCTCTCTCCTCTCTCCTCTCTCCTCTCTCCTCTCATCTCTTATCTCTCCTCATTTAATACTCATACCCTTTTTCATAATTTACCAATAACAAAATTATTTTTGAAAATAACTATCCAAACACTCATTTATTCAAAACCACTTTTTTTTCATAATCTCTTCTCCAAAAACCCTTTTCTATAAGCTGTTTAAAAGCCCTTTTTTTCATAAGCCCGTTTTTAAAATCCTATCCAAACGGGCCCTAAATTATAGTGCAAAGCATTATTGGCCTTTGTTTCTTAATTTTGACTTTCAGCCACAGAGATTTTAAGTAAGATGTGAAAGATAATACGTAAAAGCGAGTCCAAATCTTCTTCCTATGGCATAAGCTTTTAGGATGTATTGATCCTCGATAATTCTAATCAGGAATAACTGAAGGCAAAGGGAACAACTAAAGAAGAATAGGGAGCCGTATAACTAGATCAGATAGCAGCATTATTCATCCTATCACTAATTATTCACCATTCACAGTTGGATACCACATGAAATACTTATGCACTCATAACCAAACATACTTAAACAGAAAAGGATCCAGAGAGTAGAATGAATACCTCATCTTTTGGCTCAACACAAGAATCCTTGCTTCCAACTTCCTCTTTTGATAAAGATGTATAAACACTATTGTTTACAGATTTCTGCTTCTTGTGCACTTTATTATTTCCGGATTTGCACTTCATAGAAGTCTTGGCACTAGATTTACCCTTTTCGGTCTTGAACTTCTTTTTACTGATATTATTATTAGCTTCATGCTTCCTTTTTCTAGCTTCCCCTCCAGCAGCAGCAATTCCAAGAACAAGTTGCTTTCTTGAAGGCATATCATCACAAGATAAATCAGGTTTCCTGTCCACCTGTTCATCTGCATCTACATTAGTAATTTTAGGAGTTGACAAAACTTCATCAGCCGTTGAGGTTGACTTCCTATCAACAGGAGAGACTGTTGGAGGCGTGTTAGATTTCTTTTCTTCATCAACATCTGCACATGATGAAGTTCCCTCCATCGAAATCCCAAGAGATGGATCACTTAGCTTGTTACTACTAGTTACATCTACTGGGGAAGACAACAATTCCTTCCTTAAGAACTTGTCTCCCCCAGTTGAAATAGATTTTCCTTTGCTGGAAGACCTTTTCTTTGATATTAGTGTGCTACCAAAAATCGGGGACACTTTGCCCATGTTAAGTGAACTAACTCCATCTTTTGCTTTTGCAGTGACAACTTTTGACCTGGCACGTTTTGCAATTGAATCCAAGTGGTTTATGGGCTTCGGTCGATCATTTCCTTGCGAGCAGCTTGGGCATTGCCACTTTCCCATAGGGATGCGCTTCAGAGGATAAATTACAAATTAGAAATGAAGTTTAGACTAAAAGTAGATTCTGAATATCACCACTTTGTGAGTAATAGACAGCCTTATATTGGCTCAGATGAACATACCTTAAGAGGTGGAGAAAGACATTGTAAATGATAAGTGCGAGGACAGCTATCACAGCACAACAAGTTTCCACCAAGATCGCAAAGCACACATTCAAAGAAATACTGGATCCAAAGATTTAAGACATCACAGTTAGTGCAGTCAAAAGAATCATAAAAAAAATTAAAATATTTACACACTAAATTGATGCATTAAACTAATTATAACTCTGCAGAGCAGACCCCTCTTCAAAAGTTTGGTTTTCAACACTTGCTATTTCTAACTAGAGATTATTGTGAGTAGGTAATACAGTCCCATGCCCAAAATAAAATTTAGCAAGCAAGAAATTCCCCATCCCAATTAAACCATAAAATCCTTAGACCTGATCCCATTAACTTGGAGGATTTTCAAGATAAAACGTCTTTATGAAAATGAGACTCATTTAAATGCAATGAGTTCATATAAAATCACAAAGAAGAATCATGTTGTGAACAACTAATAATTCAAAATCCATATAATCCCAGTTGGGTGGTACCCTTTTATTTTTAATAATATATTACACAGATAAATAACAAAAAATGCGTACATAAATATTGATAGATAAATATATATACATATGGCTATAAAAAGGGTGTATATCATACTAGCCATACCCATACTCAGATAATACCCAAAAAAATCCCCACACCCAAGTCCAAGCAGATAAATTTTGTGTACCCAGTGTATATGGGTATTTTATCCATCCATATTTCCAAATTTCTAATTAAAATGGAACAGAACATCATGCATCACACATTCCTTTCATTTCCTCCATTTTCTAAGTTGAATATTATCCTTAGATTAAACCTTCACTTGCACATGTGACCAATTATTCAAAGAAAAAGTAACTCACCCCATCGTTTCCTTTCTTCTTAGAGGAAAATTGACCAGTAGCTACTTCAGTCTTTAGCAAACGTTTTGCTGAGGCATTCCTAGAAGAATCAGGTGCTATTGAATTGTCTACTCTACCATTGGATTGTTGAAATGAAAGTTTTCTCCGCTTGCGCTTTAAAACCCAGTTTCTGTTAATCATTTTGCTAGACGATTTGTTCTCCTTCATTATTCATTAAAAGTCCTATATAAGAAATCAATTTTTTTAACCATTAGCATGCCATGGGCAGATGAAAATTCAATGCAAAAGAGAATCTACACATGATTAAGACATTCCTTTTACCTGTACACTTTATCCAAGTATCGACTGTTGCACAGTGCAGAAACAGAAAAATCGAAACAGGATAGCAAAGTATCACAAGCACATAATGCAGAAGTTGAAAATTTAAGCAACTTGTAGTATTAGTTAATAACTAAATGATGAAATCCCACTTAAATAAATCTCAGAATAATAACAATACCTGGTTCCAATACTCAATATATTCCATTTTGAGACAGCTGTAAAATGTGAAATTAAAGATCTTGTCCCTGACGTAATATTTATCAGCTGATAAGGCAAATTCCAGCCTCTTTGGAAGTCAAGAAAACATTAACAGTATCCATTAGGGGGAAAGGAACTTTTCCTTGGTGACTAGGGAATTAGTCCAATAAATTAATCTTGTGATAGTTTCAGTCTTGAGGGTAATTTCACACTTTCAGTTTTGCCAAATGGGTTCAGTTAGCTCATACATCTTATCTTGATCTCATCTACGTCACTAAGAATCATAGGTATTTCAATTTATGTTTTTTCAACATCTGATACATTCCACCTTCCTGGCCTAAGTCCGGGAAGCATTTCCCAAGGTCTATAATTTTCCCGTCATTATGACTTAGTAGAGTTTCTTAAGTTCAATACATGAAACTCATAATCCAACCATCTTATCTCCTTCATTGCTCCTCTCTTAATATTATGCTACCATAGCAAATGTTATTCTTAAAACATATAACACTGCTCTGTTAATATTTGGAAGCCTTCCATTTCAAATTTAATTGTCATAAATTAGTCTCAGTTCAAGAAGTAACGTGATGCCCTAAAAAATGCTATTGGTTGAGAAATAAGGGCAAGACTAAGCTTCTTTGAACATCAGAAACAACAGAATGAAAGATAAGAAAAAAAACAACCGGTAAATAAAGAAATCCAAGTTTCCATCAGGAATGCACATGAAGGATATCAAAGAAAATATAAGAATTTGCTTGATAATGAACATTTTAGGAAATTGCACTGGAGAAAGAAATAAAAGGTAGAATCCTGTCATCTAAACTGGGTATATTTGCATCTGGCTAAATTTAAATGGTGTATCTTTCACAAGAGATTAAATATGCATTTCCTTCAATTATGCAAATAATAAAACAATGGCCTGCATCAATCCTATTACAAATGTTAGGCCACTGTTCGAAGTTACACAAATAGTAAGATTTCAAAAAAACATTATATTAACAATTAGGTCCCATCATGAATTGTCGCGAAAATAGTTCTAACCTAAAAAATTTGCACGTTAGTCCTTTTATAAAGTGACTCAAGGATGTTGAAAGAGCTAATGTGCAACAAGTTTCCGTGCACTCACAATTTTTCATGCTAAATTAAAATAGGCCTAATAAGACGGGGACAAAATTAGTACTCTGCTTCTTCAAGAACAAAAGAAAGAAAGAAATGCAAGCTTAAAAACTATGGATTTCCAAGGGAAGAAAATGAATCTGCACATCCTAAGATTACAAGTGCACAAGGGGAAAAAACTAGAGATCCTATAGTATTAGCAATTGTGTTGGTATCCAGATATATATTCCGCATTCAAAGCAGGATCATATTATTTATACGAGCATCAACTGACTACTACTGTGGGGCGCCTGTCTTCTACAACCTATAAAATGTGCTGAATTCAACACACGTCTACCTTAAACAAACTAGTGAATGCATGCTAGAGTACACCACAAAAACAGAAAAGCTATAAATCAACAATTAACTAGCAATTAGTTGAGCATTATCCACATTGAAGATAGAAACCCCATTCAAATTTAAGAAACTATTCAACTCAGGTGCTACTACTCCAAAATCCAAGTGTCATAGCTGCTCACTAAAAACAGCAACTTTGCAGCAAAGACTACAATTACAAGTGAAGTAGCTTTACCAATTAAGGAGACATAGATAGATTTTGGGCAATAAATAACGACACCAAAAATTCAGCTAAACCGATAAAGAACAGCAAAGGAAACAAATTAACAAGCATACCAATCTTGCAGGTGGATCAAAAAGCATGAATCAAATAGATTGCATCAGATTGGGAGACGAAAAGTAGACAGTGGGTGCGTGGGATAAAGGAAGGGGTAGATTAGGGCATAGAAGCGAGGCGAGGAACGAGAAGGAGAGAGAAGGGGGCAGACAAATGAAAAAATAGAGAGAGAAAGCGAGAGAGAGAAATAAAAAGAGTTGGTGTTGTTGTCTTTGTAGATAGAGAAAGAGTGTTTGTTTAGAGAGAGAGAGCATACTACAAATACGGAATCGCCAGGGTCATAGTCCCCATGGGACGGGGTTCACTCTGACATGGCAGGAGAGAGAGAGAAGGAGGGCGTGGTGTGTTGTTGATACCCTCCAAGGTGTTTGACCACTCCAGCCCCGCCACGTGGCGCAACCAGGTGAGTTTGCTCTTCTTCCTGCTCTCTCCTCTTCGAATTTGCTTCCCTTGTGTGTTGCTTCTTCCCATTCTTGTTCTCTTTTCGCGTAGTTGAGGTTTCATTCTGTCTTTCCTTCTCAGTTATTTGCTTTCTCCCTCTCTCTCCCTCCCTCCTTATAGTGAGATGCCACCAGAGAGAGAGAGAGGGAAGTGCTCTTGGTTCTCATGATCGCCGCCATCATTTCTTTTTCTTTTTCTTTTTCCAGAGATAGAATGTTTGTGTTAGCTACAATTTTTTAATTTCACTTTCGATCTTTTCACTTGCCTGCTTTGAAAAACGTTTTCTTTTCCTTTTGGAGGCAATCTATTCTTTCTCAAGTGATTTTTTTTTGGTCTTTTTGAAGTTAAAACAAAAATTAAATAAATTTCAGTTATTTTTAATAATAAAGATTATATAAAATTAGTCGAAAAATTACTTTTTATTTTATATAATGAATTTCAGAATTATCCATATTCTTGTTAAGAAAAGTCATGATTACTTATTTAATAGACACGCTAATTTGACGTGAATGAAAGATTTTGTTTTGGATAATTAATGAAACTTAATTTAGTTATTAATAGTTAAGTAATATTCATTCAGACAATACTTTTGAATGAAGTAGTGCTATTTAAGGTTAGTGAGAAAAAAAATGAATACACTCAATAATTATTGGGCATTATGTTATAAATTTTAATTATCATGTGTGTATTCCTGAAGGTAAAAAAAAATGCATATCTAATTTTCAAAAACAAAAATGCTACTTATTTTTTACCAAAACAAAATGCTATTTAAAGGTTTTGTTAATATGAAGTATGAACTCTGACCATTATTGTAAATGGGTGGGAAAAAACCGTAACAAGTCAATATATTTTTTAAGCGTTGACTAAATAGCCATGTTCTTAGGCAAAAATAAAATATAAAAACAAAGTAATAATATTCAAACATATTAATATTTTTCTTACATTTATTAACTACGGAAATTTAATACCTCCATTAATTAATATTAATATCCTTCACTGCTAAATCATCGCTCGTAAAGTTTCATGATTTCTGAAATTTAGTAAAGATCATTTCATATGTAACAAGATAATGCATTCAATATGAAACTTAGCAGTAGTGCGTAAAAGATCTACTAATCCATTAATTTAAAATTTAGTATTAATCCAAATCTTAATATAATAGTTAATTTAAGTTTTAGATAAATTAATAAAATAATTAATTATAATAAAATATAATTTTTTTTAAAAAAATATATTATATACTTCTTAATCTATTAAAATTAATTAATTAATTATTATATTAAGAATTTAAGTATTAATATTTAATTAATTGTAATGTTAAATGAAACACGGATGAAATATGAGAATTTGTATGATGATTGAATTAAAGAAAAAGGTTGAAAGTTTTGTTTAAGAGAAGAAAATTTTTAAAAAGAGATTAAATTTATCTATGATTTAAAGGTATGATAAAATATATTTTTTTCTTAAACGATAATGATATTAGGTAGAGTGAACTATTAATTAAATATCTAAGAGTTATAATACCTCTTCAAATATCATAATTAAAATTATAATAAAATAATACTCTTTAAAAATTAAATACAATATAAATAATTATATTTTCAATTGAACCCACCATTAGTAAATCCACAACAAAGCTGGGAATATATAAAGCAATGGAAGTGACTTCGAGAATAGCAAAGGAGGGCCCAGCTGACAGAACCCAATGGATTCTACTAATGATGGTTGTCTCTACTTGACAGAATAAAGATGGATTCACTGGATTAATTAAACTATTCTGGAAATTATACTTAACAGCCTCTATAGTTTCTCAACAATGGCCATGCCCCTTCAAAGTTAATAGAAGGCATTTTTAGTCCTTTAACATATAAGTAAATATAATAAAATGATATGAACAATAGATAGAAAGAAATGTCTTGGGAGAAAGTGAGAAGTAAACATACAAAAATTGACAACGACTGACAAAACAAGCTACCTCTCTAATATATTATCCATGACCATAAATTAATTTCATATAATACACTCCGACAGAGATTGAAGGTACAAAGAATCAAAGATAATTAAAGCAAAGCAGCAAAAAAAAAACTATGCACAGTTATAATTTCTGACCACTCTCTCTGAATGCACAAGTCAAAAAAAAACAATCCAGTTTGGTAACCACGCACTCATTTTGATATATTCCTTTTACCACAAATGAATGTGAGGTGTGGACAAAACTTTCCCACTTGGGATTGGACAGTCATGAAAGAACCTGTATGCATGGCTTTACCATAACAAAAACAAAAAATTAAATCAATGCTTCAAAACAAAACAATATATCAGAGATTATGGTGCCCCCCAATGATAATGGACTTGAAAGAATAGTGATCTCTCTCCCATCTGAAGGCTCAAGGGACTTGTCATGCAAATAATGTTCAATATCCAAAACGGAGTATTGAAGGGATCAAAACCTGGCCAGCAACTTGAGACATATATATAAATTTCAACATGAAATTGCCCAAATCCATTCTTCTCTAGCCGTTTGCTTCCATTTGTAACACATGATTGCCATATTCTACACTACTAAGCTCAACTGTGCACAAAATGGCAGTTTCAAATGATACATCATCTTATTGATCATGGACCAGATAAAGAAAAAGGGAGAGGGAAGGGGCTATACATAGAATATCTGACCAACATTTAGAAGACTCTCATGAGGGACATTGAAAATGACACTATGCTCCCTGCATATCTTCCTAAGGAATGCATATATATAATCAACAGCTATTTTCTTGTACAACTTTGAATCCCTCCTGGCTCTTATAACTGTGTTCCCTAGTATGTGGACCACCCCAGCATCCCTGCAGCTTTTCAAAAATTCGAGTTCATCAACCTCAGTATGGCCACTTGATTGACCCGAGGACCTGAGGGTATTATTTACATGGGTTGGAGATCTAACTGGCACTATGGAATCCACAGATGAAATGGTGAAATCCACCAGAGATGAAACTGTGTTTCCATTGTGATTTAGCAGCAGGTCATCTCTTGACTGCTCTGTTTGTTGTCCAGGTAAACTGTAGTTGTCTGAATCTGAACATCCTTCCATCATAGACTCAAGCCGGACAAAAATGAAAAGGTTGTCAAAGAGTTTTTTCTCAAAATCCTCATCTTTCTTATGCAAGTCTTTATAGCCATATCGTGCCACACATCGGAAAATGTGGAAATTTTTTGGTCCAATTCGCTTGACAAGGAATCGTTCATCTTCAGGGACGGTATAGACAGGGAGGTATTTGACACATACAAAAACAACAACAGAGTGTAGAGCTGGCAGGTTGGTGATGAAGTGAGAAAAGATGTGAGGTACTCCCCTTGCAAGCTCTGTGTAGACTAACCCAATCCCAGGGACACGAACAAGCCCTAAACTTGGACCAAGCCCAAGAAGCCATGCCATTGAAACCTTACTATGCATTTCAAACTCGTAGCGTTTCACAGTGCCATAATGCCAAACATACATAATAAGAAGAAATGCAGCAGCAATTACTAGGGGAACCCACCCGCCTTGATTAACTTTGAAGAGAACAGCTGAGAAGTAAGTGCATTCCACAATAAGTGATAAGCCAGTGAAGATGAAGACAAGAATCCAGTGACAGCGCCATACTAATATCATGATTAGAATCATAAGCAATGTTGTTACCAGCATAACTATCACAACTGCAGTACCTGTCATGATAGTGACACAACTGAAAATTATAAGAAAGCTACATAATTTCAACAAAACTCGAAAATCCATGTGGTTTATTCTTCTCTTAGACTGCAAAATTTTCACTAACTGAGTATGATTACTGAGCTACTTCCCATATTTATGTGGATGTAGGGACTATAGGATCAAATTTTCCCTTCAGATGTCATGGAAATCAAAAGCGATGATATAACGATGCGCTTGTCATCCAATAACTTCATAAGCCATGATATGCCTCAAACAATGGGAGCAAAAAACCTACCATATGCATTTCCAATCTGACTTTGATTTTTGAAGCCAGCAGTAACAGAGATGCAAAGAATCATGAGGATCCAGTTAATATCTGGAATATATATCTGGCCCAGGAACTTCTTCGATGTGTGTACAACTTTAACTCTTGGAAAACAACCATGTGCTAGGGCTTGCTTGATAATTGAAAAGGTCGCAGTTATTGTGGCCTGGCTTGCAACTATAGCTGCCGCTGTTGCTACAACAAATACTGGCCAATATATTCTATCTGCAGAACTAAGGATAATCAACTTAAACATCTAACAAATGAACATTTACTGCATGAAGTAATAGATCAGCATCATTCTAATTATAAAAATCTTTTAATAGTTTCATCTCCATAAAATATAAAAATCTTAGAAATGATTCCCATAGACAGGAGGCAATCGCACAAGCAATTTGGGCCAAGTGTTTTTATTCATTTATTTCTAGTTAAAATTGTTAATAACTAATTTGTAAGTTGTTGACAATATTCTAAATATGACAATCGCATGTACACCACGACCGGAAATTCAGTAGAGACTGAAGAATATGATAAACCTGGAATAGAGCGGTAAAAAGCATCTTGTGCATGACCCATGTTATTCATTAGGTAAGCAGCTTGTCCAGAATAAGCTAAAAGAAGGCAGGGGAACACAAGTAGAGTAAATGCGATCTGTACAGCCGAAACAGGAAAATGAGCTAGATCGGCAAAAAGAGCCTCTGTCCCTGTAATAAATCATTGAAAGTTGTCTAAACATTAAAGTAACATATACTTCCTTTATTAATGAATCTGAAAAAGAAGGAAATAAAAACAAATAGTACTTAACTTACCTGTTATGCTTAGCATGATACCTCCAAGGGAAGTCCAAGCATCTTTTCCTCCTCTTCTAAAATATCGATAGATATACACGGGTGAAAAGGCTTTTAGAACGGTGGGGCCATATTTCCAGATGTTAAATATACCTATACCTCCAATCAGAAGAAACCAGAGAAGGACAACCGGAGCAAAGAGCCAACCAACTTTGTCCGTACCATAGTGTTGCATGCTGAATAAAGCAACTAATATTACCACAGCTACCAGCACAACTATATCTGCTTCCCATAAAGAAAGATTTACACGACAAGGAAATTAAATTCATTTGAAACCCACAAGGAATTAATTTCAAAATAAAGAAGTAGAAAAAAATGGTATGAGATCATACTACTACTCATTTCAGGCTGGTTCACCTTGATGCCACCAGCAGCTGATAAAACTACAACACAAAAAATGTTTGTAGGTCAATTGGTATAACTGTAGACTTATTAAAGGTGATACTTAAGAAAAAAGAGAAAAGCTTACTAATCAAAGTCATTGCATCAAAATCTAACTTTTTGGGCCTTATAGCAATTAAAGATATTTAATAGAAACATTGTAGAATGTTTGGAATCAGAAATACATATATTCTCCGATCACTCTTGTTAATATTTTCTCATATGAATTCCTTCTTAAGGAATGACGTTTTAAGTAAGCACCATAAGGGCACAGCAGGTGCATGCCCATCTCCTAGGAAATAGAAGAGCTATCTAGTTAAGCTTCAAAGTTTAACCCATCCAAGTCTTGAAGGCAATTGAAGATCTGAGGCAAGTTAACGGCATCAGTTATAACAAACAACACATCAAAATATCTCCGTGTCTACCATGAGTTTCTTCTCATTATTAAAGGTATGATAACCCTTCTCTTGCCAAAGGTATGAATAATATCACAGAGACGGGATAAGTACTCATAAACCCCTAACTTCTTCTAGGAAACCTTACAAAGAATTTGCAACCAGGCAATGCAAAAGATTTTCTTCAATTGCATGGAAAAATTATCCGAAGAGTTGCATCCAACCGAGAACTCTTTTATAGAACAGGTGAACAGTATATATAAAAGTTGGTTGTTGATAAAGCATAATCACACCTAATAGGACAAGGCTTATTATAATTGTCGTTGTCGTCGTTGCATAGAAAAATTATCAATAAAACACAGTTAATTTTTCTTAAAATCTTTGTTTTTAAATTCTTCCCAATAAGGCCGCCAATACATAAGGAACTTTAACAAAAGTTCAGAGTTAGATATCAAAAGTACTGCCACTAGTATTCCAGGGCTTCAATTAACTTCATGCATCAAATTTTCCTAATTTTTTATTTCAGAACCAATAAAACATCCCGTGAAATAAATACACCAAAAAGGAAAAAAAAGTTTACGTAGTGATGTATTAAGTTCATGTGTTTTTGTCCCTTTCAAGCTCCAACTCTGAATTTGCCTTACCACTTCAACAAGTTCCACATAATCTATATAGTAATTCAACATCAGAATAATTTTAAGTTCTAAGACTGTGGCGTGCCACCTCACTCAGTCAAAGATTCTGTTTTATTTCATTGTAGTGAATCTGCACATTCAATATACGAAGGTCTATATCCACAAACAAATCTAGCAAGTATGTCGACAGTTAAAGACAAAAGGATAAATGGGAACAAGAAGATCAGAATCACATGTAAGACATACCTGATATAGCAGGGGTAAGGATACCGTCTCCAATAACCATGCAGGTGCCAACAAGGACAAGAATAAGAATGACATTTTTCTTAAACGCATTTTCCTCTAACCATCGTTTAGTTTTTGCAGCAAATGACCTTTCATGGAAGGTAGAATGACTATATGTTGTTAGCTCCTCATCAGTACGATGTTGATTAGGAATTGTTTTTATTTTAGCATGTCGGCAAAGCAAGGAATAAAGTGCAAAAGTCCCACCTGAGCCACAATATATAAGATTGGAAAAACTCAATTGCAGCACTATAACTTGGCCATTGTCATTTTCTCTTAATCAATGAAAGATTATATTACAGAGTGAGAGAGCATATAATCAATAAAAGTGCTTCAAAATCAACAAAACACTACACCTTGGCCATTGTCATTTGCTCTTAATACAACAAAAACATATTTGATGAGTGGCACCAGAGTGAGAGAGTATATAATCAAAGAAAGAGCTCCAATAATGTCCTCTTGATCTTCAATTCCTTGAGGGAACGTATTGTAGAAAACATACAGAGGGGAAGTACCCAAATCTCCATAAACCACACCAAGACTCTGATACGCAAGCCGCAAAAGTAATAGTGCAGAGAATTTCTGAACAAATTAAAACATCAGAAAGGAATTATAACCCGTATCTCTTTTAATAAACCTACTTAATTTGAATAGCGTGCCAATGAATAACTAGGAGTTCAAGCCAAAATTCAACATCAAATTGGAGGAGAATTGACGAGCAACCCGGAAAAAGATACTATGGAGAGCTACATTGATTACACTTGTATATGTTACATTCCTTACATGTATGTTGTCCTATTAATAAACGACTATTACAACCATTTACTTATGTGTTCTAGTAAGCAACCCATTATTGAGTAACATTTTGCAATTCTCTCGACTAGATATTTGAATTTTGTGCGAGTGGGCGAGAGTAAGAAAAAGAGACAAATAAAATAGTTAAAGAGGGCTGCAACATACTTTTTCCCTGTACATATTTCTGAGCCTTCCCGCCTCTTCATCCATAGGCTGGTCAATCTTCTGATCCAAAACCCACATGCTACCTTTGTTATCACTGTCCCCATCGGTGTCTATGGAAGCCATTTAGGTATTTCTTCTATAAGTTCTAAGTTCTAATCAATAACAGTTTCCCTGCCTCTTATCCCCTTTCCTCAGCTCCTCTAATCATAAGCAAATTATTAGGCGCGAAAGTCTTATACTCTAGCCTCACTGGGAAAACACAAGCCACTCCGAGTACAGATCGAAACTGAGAATCTGGAAAGGTAACCAAAACCGAATATCATCAAACTGAGTCATTCTATTTACAAATTGCAACCACGCCATCTCTGAAACAAGCTTGAAGCTCTATTAACCAAAGCAAGATAGGCAGAAGAGAACCTAATTCGAGCTGAAAAAGGTTAAAATGTAAAAAGATTTCAAATTTTGAAAAGAGAAATGCAGTCGAAGCTGGAGAAGTCGATTTTGAACAAGGCTTCGCTTCGCCTGCCACACAATAGGAAACGACAAGGCATTCATCATGTATATTACCTGTCAAAGAGAGAATACCAAAGTGGGGTCAGCTAAAGAAACGGTCCAGTCAGAACCACAAGATCACGAAACCCAGCTGAGTTCACATCTCCCAGCACAACCACTTGAAGATGAACAGAAATTGAAGCCGGTTCTCGAGAAGGCGAAGACTGAAAAACACAATAAAGCAATTCGTACTGAGATTTTTGTCAGCCACTTGTTGCTATTGTTGTCGTTAATCCCTGCTGGACTTGAACACAGAGCTCTCTCCCATGAGCTAACGGACAAAATTGTTCCTGCACTGCGAGGAAGAAAGAGAGCGACGGAATTGAAGGCCTCTTCTATATAGGCTGAGAGAGGGGGTGCTAAAAATGTGAATGGGGCCCACGTACTGTTCTTTTGTAATAAAAATTGTGTAGATTTCTTTTAAGATTATAAAAATGAGTTTATATTATATTATTTGTTAGAAATTTTATTATATATTATAATAAAATGAGTTTATTATATATATATGATATGAATAGTGATTACCAAAAAATGTGTAATACAGATTAACATTATAATGTTCATTACCATGAAAAAGCCTAACTAAACAAAAGTAGCATGGTAATACAATTTAAATTACCATTATAAGATTATAAATGTAGTTAAATTAAACGGGCTCTTTATATTACATGTTTTAGTTTTAGTAGGTTATACATATCTTTAATAGAAGGATTATATTTAATTTTAATTTAAAGTGTAAAACTAAAAAAAAATCATGGAATGCTCTCAAAGTGAAATTCTTAATCAACAGAGCACATCAAAGCAATATATACAATTTCAGATGTCAAGCCCAAAAAGTAACTTTTATCTGACAAAATTGGCTATTGATTTTAAATAATAATTTTTTTTTTTTCTATCTAATTTATTATAATTTTATTCTGACTATGTCGAGATTCAATCTACATTATATACCTGACTATAGTGAACGAATCTCCCAACTAAAATTTTTTACATATATAAAAATTTAAATTTAAAATTTTACTTAAATAATATTAAATCATTTAATCTTTAGATCAATCCACTAGTCACTTTATGAAAAACTTCTTTCAAGTGCTTAGATGCCGGGTCTTCTTCTTCTTCTTGGTTTTTTCCTGTTTCAATACGGTTGACTGGATCTTTAGATTCAGATCACTTCCATTGGAAAATGGAGACAATTTTGATATAATAGACACTTGAAAAAAAAAAATACATTTAGGGAATCGAGTTTCGTATAATTTTGTTTTCAGATTTTTATTGGCCTTGAATGAAAATAATATTGTAAGATTTGAAGATATTATAATTCTGCAGAGGTTGTGTGATAATTTTATGAAGCAAAAAGAATATAGCTATCATATTATTTAAAAAAAAAAGGTTTGTAGCTATCAATATTAAAAGTGATGGGGCCGTCATCTTCATTAATATTATTTATTTTGCATATAGAATAAACAAGAGTTAAAAAATACATTCAGTAGTTTAAAATATTATTTTAGTAATACTTACTATTTTAAATTAATTAATAATACATTTAGCATATTAAAATATTTTTTAATAATAACTAATATTTTAAAATATTTTTTTATACAGTTTTATTTTAAAATTATTTTTCAGTAGTAATAAATACTCTAAATTTAAAATATTAAGTATTCTTAAAAATATTTTAATATAATGAATATACTAAAAGATAGTTTAAAATATTAAGTATCACTAGAAAAATAATTTAAAATACTGATGCAATTTAATCCATTGCTTTTTTTATTTTTACAAGAGCACACATTTACTCCTCAGTTTATACAAGGTTTTTCTTTCATCCTTTAATTTCATACAGCATATTTGTAATCTTTTAATCCTAACACCATTAGTCTTGAGTGATATATTTTTTTGTGTCAATTAATATTATTTTTAAAAAAATTAACCTAATATGCTAGTATTGTAAATATTTTATTAATATTTAAAATTTTAATGTGAACATTTTTTTATTAATAAAATTAACGTTTTTTAAAATTAAGTATCAAAATAAAATCTTCTCCAAAGTTAAAAGATGAAAGATCCACTTTTATTATTATTTTTTAAGTAGTGACTTGGGATACTGATAATAGAATAAAAATAATAAATATATTTTAAAGAAATAAATAATAATTATGATATTAATAATATTAATATTAAATAGAGTATATTATTAATTATTTTTATAAAATTAGAATATTTCATTGAATATTATATAAATAGAATTATAATAAAATAATATTTTTTAATAATTAAATATCCTTAAAATATTCGTATTGTGATATTCAATGGCGCTGTTTAATGCCGCATCTCATCATCATGGGCAACATCAGCCATAAAAACAAGGTGGGCCACACTTGTCCCCTGGAAGTTGTAATTATAATATTTGTATTGTACAACTTGGACAAAGGCAATTTTATATATATATATTTTTTGATATATTTAAGAAAATAAATGGAACACAATTAAATAGATTTATGTCAGAGTGCATGAGGATGAAACATAATAAACTGATGAAACAGAAAGTCCACCCCTCACTGGTCAAACTCAAATGCCGTCAACAAATTTATTTTTCTTTATTAGGAAAAGGTTTCTAAGTTGTTTATTTTTATTTAAAAATTATTATTTTATAATTATTTAAAAAGGCCCAAATATCCAATATTTCAAGTGGTGAAATAAATATAACTTGGACTCTTGTATAAGGCTACCATGGAATATGAACCATCTTATAAAAGTCTTTATTTGTGTTTTTGAAAGAAATAAGTAAACTTTTTAATTTTTAATTTTTTATTTAATGGCACAAAAGCATTTACCTTGAATATTATAGGAAAGAGATTATAAAACTAGTATAATAATATTTTTAAGAATTATTTTTAATAAAATCTGATAATATTTAAATCTAAACTAGACAAATATATATATATATATATATATATGTATGAATTCTATTGGATCATATGCTAAGAGATTTTTTAAAAAGAAGTATACATCAAGCTAGACTTTAGATAATTTAAAAAAAAAAATAAACCTATGTTTATAAATGAGGCAAAAATTCACTTTTGAATCTTTAAACTCTATTTAATGTGGTTGTGCATATTAAAAACAGCATAATGATGGGAGGGCCTAGGGTGAGAGTAATTGAATGATTAAAAAAAAACAATCAATCATTTTCTTATTCACATGCAAGATCTTCTCTTGATAAAGATGTTATTTTGGATAAGGTTTCTTCAATTATTTAAGAACATATTCTTCAATTTTATATTGTACACAACATACCGTTCTATTCCTTCATTCAAAATCACATCATTATATGCAGTCTTGTAGATAAGAATAAATGGAACAAGACATACATATATGTATATATGAAAGTATAATAAATTATTAAATAAATATTTTGAAATGAAGAAGAAAAGTTTAATGATTGTCAATTATGATTTGTACTTTTGTGTTGCCCATATTTGGTAATAATGTTTGGCTATCTTCCCTCTCTTTTTTTTTTCTGGCAACAAGTTTGGCTACGTTTTTGCACAAAAATTTTCTTTTATGAAGAGAAAAAGATTGGTCCATGTGAAAAGGGCATTATTGTTAGGTCTTATAAATAACCCTTAAAATAGTTTACTCTTTTTAGATTCAGACTTATTTCTAAATTTAATAGAAATATATTATATTTTAATATGTTATAACGATTTTTTAACAACAGCTAAAAATATACATTTGATCTTCTAAATTTATATTTATTAATCATAAATATAAAATATAATTATATTATAAACTAAATTTTATATTTAAGATTGAAAGAGTGTTAAATTTTAATTTATTTTTTTTAATTTATAAAGTACTTCATGTTAACAATATTAATCTTATTAACAGATAAAAAACACCGATTTAACATATTTAAATGATAATTCTACAACAAACTACTAATAAAATATGTTTAAATTTTAATTGTTTAATTTATATATATTTTTCTTTAATACAATATATTTATATATTTGAAAGATTAGTTGTTGGGGTTGAAAGTCTATATCAGACAATATTTTCATTATATCATATTTTATTTTAATTTCTTTTTCAATTTACAATTTTTAATTAGAGACTTATACGTCAATTTGTAGAGTTTTCATATACTCCGTATTAAAAGAATTAAGTTATATTTTTCAGTAACCCTCATTATTTTAAACTAAAACTAATTTTTAGTAAATCCTGGTCCATACACTATTTTTCTAGCAATAACTTTAAAAAGCATTTTTCTGAATAACAACAAGCATCCTAAACTTAAAATACTAAATATGTCTAAAAAAAAATCTTTAGAGTATTATATGTACAAAAAAATATTTTAGAATAGTGATTGCTACGAAAAATATTTTAAACTGCTCCACCAAAACTTAACTTAAAATAATGAGAAAAAATGTTTTAATGTTTTAGGGTATTGAAATGGTACTTAATCCAAATTTAAACGAGTAATATTTTTTATTGCTCAATTGATTATCTAATTTTAAAACATTATTTTTTACGGTGTACTCTTTTCTGATTATTTAAATAGGAAGACTTCAAACGCCACTAAACCCTACCCATCGGTCTTTTGCCAATTCGAATTCGAACTCGAACTCTTATTAAACAAGTAACATAATAATGAAAGATTATTTAACAATATCATCAGTCAAGGACGGCATTGAAATCAAATACGTGCTGTATCCAATTTTCAGTTTAGTCTCACAACGTGGGGCGGCATGTGAGAAAAGCCAGCAGGAATGGTATCAGATGGGAGACTTCAAAGCCAAAAAGTCCAATTATAATATCAGATGGAAGCCTCGTGTACTGAAATGAAAGCAGTCTTACCATCCAACAAGCAAGAGTTTTAAAAGGGCCATCCGAATGTATAGACCATTTTTTGCCTGCCTGAAGTAAGCAGCTCTGGGATCAGAATCAACATCCACAGTAATCTGCATGAATAAAATCAGAAGCCAATTTAGTAAAGGACAAGATTAAAGTGAAGTCCTTTAAGTGTTTGTTAGCAAATTGTTATGAACAAGTCTCAAAGAGAGTTCATTTCCAAAAGACTAGCCTATAAGAAATGGGGATGCCAACTTCCCCAATGGCTCCACACCACAGTATTTTACTTGGCCTCCTACGGGTCAAACCCTTTGTGGGTAGCCCCTTCCAAAGTCATTAGATGCTCTCACTCAAAGGCAAGCCTATTGGGAGGAACCCTTTGAACTTATAAACCGCATTTTACTTGTGAGACTTTCTAACATGTAACACAAATATGTTGATAACAATACATAGAAATACTATTTAGGTCCTTCAAAAGTGGTATGCTCAGAATCAACACCTATTAGAGCATGCTTACTTCATCAAGTCTTGGAAGAGGGTGCATCACCACTGCATGCTTCTTCATCACTCCTAGAACATCCTTATTTATGATATACTTGCCTCTAGCCTCTTCATATAGGTCAATCCTCTCACCAAATCTTTCTTTTTGAATGCGAGTTTGATAGACCACATCACACTCAGAAGCCACTTCCATCAAATCAGCACTTTCTTCCCACTTCACTCCCATTGATGTCAAATAGCTTTTTATGTCGTCCTGCAAGAGAACATACAAGAGTGGTTTAACGTTTCAGCCTCTAAAAGTACACTTTGTTTCAATTTGATCCTCTAAAATTTGAATGTCTCATTTCAGTTCTCTTGAGTATAGCATCTTCAATACTAAGACGATCTAAAGAAATGCAAGATGTGGTCTAACGTGTAGCTGATGTAACTGTTAAATGGCTAGATGTCATACCAGAGCACCAAAACAGCATGTTATGGCTAACTTAGGTGACATTGTGCTTTGCCATGACACATTTCAATGACCGAGTTGGCCATTTAACAACCAGATCAAGTTTCTCATAAGACTATGTCGTCTACCTCTGTTGAAAAGCTTTTTAAGCGAAAATGAAAATAATATTGAAGGTGAAATACTCTTTGAAGGATTTAAAAAAAGGGATATCATTTTGGGATCCAAATATGTTAATTTGCTCAAAATATAATTACTGAGAAACCATTATGTTAGCAACTTCTCTAAAAAGTATTTGGACAGAACCAAAAATTAAAGAATGATAAACAAGTACCTTCATTTTAACAACATCAGGAGAGACAAAATAAATTTTCACATCATAGTACTTGGCAAGCAAGTATGCAAGTGAGCGAACTGTCCTTCCATTAGCAAGATCTCCCACAAGCCCAACTTTTATTCCATCAAGCTTTCCTATCTCTCTCTCAATGGTGTAAACATCCAAAAGTGCCTATGTCGATTGAAAAAGCAGTAAAATTTTGATCTCAGCTACTCATACAAACTATAAATACTTCAAAACAAAGTTGCATTGTGTCTGACACATGTTTCAAACTCATCAAGGCAAATTTGGTTCAATGCCAATGTCCATACAACATAGCACTTCATTTATACCTTCAATCACAACATAAGACCTTACATTGAGTACGCCTCAAATAATGATGAAGTAAATACTATAGCATAAAAACAAGTGAAATGGGAAAACTACTTGGTGTTTTTCCTTGGTTCACATGTATAATCATCTTTAGAAGAATAAAAAAAAGGTAATTGAAAAACTGTATAAAGGAAGTTCAGAATATATAACTCATAATAGCTCTAAAAACACAAGATTCACTCAAGACGCCCAAAAGTTACAATTAGTTACAAGCTCAGGCTTCTATATCAATATATATATATATATATATATATATAAGACCTGTAGAAGAAAGAGTAAAGTGGAAAGTCTTAAGCAAGGTGGAAAGTTCCCTAAATCAATGTCACTGAGTGCAACATTTGCCGTATAAAATTCGGTCATTCCACAGCAAGGGCCATAAAACTCCCTCATCCTAAATGAATTTCTCTCTACAGAATTAATGGAAACATAGCTATATTCCTTTCGGGCATCAACTCTAGGTCCTCAGAGATCAAATGGATACAGCTCATACTCCTATTATTATAAGTAAAGACTCAGAATTTGACCTTCAGGGCCTTTGGAGAAATAGAAGGATGAAGCTATGAAAAGAAAAAAAGAGATTAGTTGCCTAAACTGGTTTTTCTAGCAGAACAACCCATCATTTGTCTAGTCTATATATCATTCTTTTTGAAGAATAATTTTGTTAGTGTCCTATACCCTGTCAATTTCAGGCATACCTGGGTGGGATGCTGCCCAGGACCATCCCCTGCATTGATGATAGGAATGCCAGCAGTAGCAGCAGCTCTTCGGGCAGCACCACTTTCAAAGTGCCTCATCACAATTATATCAGAGTAACCCTCAACTGTTCTTATTGTATCTGCAAGCAAATATTTATGAGAACCTTAAGGAAGAAAACGTCCATAAGGACTTGAAGTATCAAGTAGAAGCTTCACCTTCTAGTGTCTCGCCTTTGGCTGCTGACGAAAACTCTCTCGCATTTTCAGTTGTTAAAACCTCACCACCTAATCTTTTCATGGCAGACTCAAATGAAAGTCTAGTTCTAGTAGAGGGCTCATAAAATAGGGTAGCCATAAGATAACCCTTCAAAAGTTGACTACCAGGTGAATTCTTCTCAATGGTTTCCATCTCTCGTGCAACTTGAAATATGGCATTCAGAGTGTCCCTGTCAAACTGTTGTGATTCAATAACATCATCAAGCCGAAATTTCTGCCCAACTGACAAGGAAGATGGGTGTTCAACTTTCAGAGCTTGACAATGGATGAGGTTTCTTTGTGATATTGGCTTCAAATGATTAGGTGACTTGTATGAGATATTCCCATGATAACAGAACAAATCCTGCGGGTGTTTTGACATATTCAGAGCAGGTGCCTCTTTATGCATCATGCAGGAGAAAAGATAGGAGGAAGCAGCCATTGCAAATAAGATCAGCCCTAAAAAGCACAGAACTGTCAATAATCTATATGAGAAGTCATGTTTTTACATACACATTAAGTCCCAAAACAAGCGTAGTAATTGAAACCTAAAGCAGCAAGCAATTCTTCATATATAAAACTAGCAGACGAGGAATGTCAACCAAGGAATATGGAACAGATACCAACCAAGGCAACATAATTCAACAAAGCACAGCCACTCCAAATTTTCTTCAGACTTGTTAGTTACCGAGCATTCTGTATAATAAAGAAAAACTAAAACTAGTAGCCAAATAACGTCAAAAGCAAAGAGAAAAAGTGGCTTTGATACAGTAGAAAAGGACTTAAAGCAAGATGGCCTAAGAAATAGACCAAGACCAAGGACAACACTGAAAACCAGATTCTTCTAGTCCTTTCTCATTCTCTTCCTCTCTCACCAGCTTCATCTGGACTCATGCATCGTAACAAAGCTAAGCAGTGTCACCTTTTTTATTTTATTTCTTTATTTATTTTTGCTTTACGCAATGATATGCAACCATCGAAAAGATGAAAGGAGCATTAGACCATAATACCTCATTCGAAGAGCAATCAAAGATTCAAAACATAGTTTAGAAGAGGGAAAACCGAACCCGCGCAGCTCTAGTGGCTTGGTACGGCCTGGTGTGGTCAAAGTCGTGGACTGAATATGCTTCTCCTCAGTGCGGAGACAAGTAGAATACGGGAAAGAAAGGAAAAACCTTTACTTCAATACGGGATTCCTCCTAGAAAGGTCCGTTGGAGCTGGAGACTAGGGAACGAGTGATAATATTCCCTGAAAAATTCGGATTCTCTGCACCTGCCAACAGAAACAGAGAAATACAGCTTTAAAAATTAACCGTTAGATTAATCTTGCTGCTGTCGTAATGCCACGTTACTCAAAGAGCGCATCTTACGCATCGCACATAACGACCCAACGGAGTAACTTCTCACCGACTGATAGCAACCCCATCAAGATAGACGCCGCCGATTACCATGGAAGATTGGAAGCCGTGGGCTCAGCTTCACCAGTCACGGAAACCAAACCAGCTCAATGGAGTGATGAGACAACTTAATGCGTAATCGAAATGTTAGATGAAAAGAGAGATTTATGTAGATGAAATCCGAACCTTACCTCGCACACACTCGAATCCACCAGTTTTTTATCACCGGCGTCAACTCCGGTGTCAATTCCTTCTTCTCCTTCAAGTCTCAGCGCTGCATGGCTTGTCCGTCCTGTCCTCCCCTGCCAACGCCAACTAAACAGAGTTAGTTTGGCTCGGGCCTCGCCTTCTATGGAGAATCCGAATGCTGCAAAAAGGGAAGAAATTTGGTGCGGGTTTGGTTGTTGGGCTCGGGTTGATTTGCAAGAGAACTCTGTTGTTCAATTGTCTTCGTTTTGTTTTGATAATGGCCCGTTTATATCCTGTTGTTTTTAAAGAACATTTAAAAAAACAGAAAGAGAAAGAGAGGGACGAAGAAAAAATTTCAAAGCGCAGAAAAAAAGTATTTTTGAAATGGTTCGCATGTGATAAAGATCAAGCACTTGTTCTCCAATCATTCCAAGAGCCATAACCATCTATGAAAACGCAACACAGATTCACTATCCAGTAGCACTAACGTTCACAAACCCACACATGAAGCAATTCCTAGAATTTACAGACAGTCTATTTTCAGCACAGCAGACACTAAATTTAAACACATGAAATCCTCAATTCAACACTTCAATTGTTCCAGAAAATGCAGAAACATTCCATATTAACCAAAAACAAAAATTGAATTTAAAATTTGAGTCTGGAGAGGAGACGGAAGTCGCAGTTGCATACTTGCAGCAGCCAAGGGCCAGCAAAGAGTTGAGGCAGAGGCGCAGCAAAGAGGACTCAGTGAGCCGAGACGGACACAGTGGGGGTGGGTTCTGCTGCAGAGGGAGTCCCATCGCCTTCGGAACCGTGTGTGTGAATGAGCTAAACACAGACAAGCTACGTCAGGGCGCCGCACTTGATGTTGCTGAGCACAAATAAATGAAAGCTTTTACTTAAACGGAAGTAGCATCACATGCATAATATTATTAATCGATATTTCATTTCTATCAGCTTTAGTAACAAAAATCAATATTAGTCTTTAAATATAGGACTATGATGCGTTATTCAAAGTAAGATTATATAATATTTAATATCTTAATTTTACTTTATATATATATTAAGTATCCTAATTTTATTTATAATATAATTTTACCTATAATATTTTTAATTTGGTACAATTTTACTTATAATCTTCTAAATTTAGTACAATTCTTAATATTTGAAAAATAATATTATGTATAAAATTATATAAAATTAAAAAGATTATAGGTAAAATTGTACTAAATTAAAAAAATTATAGATAAAATTGAGTCATAAATAAAATTAAGATATTAGACGCATATAAAAAATAAGATCAGGATATCAAATACTATATTATCCTTAAAAGTGTTCTTACTCAATTTATACCTGTCGTTTAATAAGGATAGTTTTAAAAACATATCCATTTATACAATGAAAAACAAATGTAGTTTTTGTATATGTATCTTTAAAATTGCTACAACTTTTTGAAATAAATCCTACATTTATCCTCATTTTTCAAATTTCAAACACGTATAATTTTTTTTTATAAAACATTATGAAGCCATCCCATATAAAAACCAAATTCTTCATTGTAAGATTTTAATAATGAGGAAATATATGATAAAAGAGTTTTAAAAAAAAACTAAAAGCTTGTAATCCCACATCGACAATTTTCTTAAACCAAACTTTTTAAATTTCCTCGCCTCTCCATTTCCTTTCCTCATACCTAAAACATCTTTAAGGGTATGTTGGGTATAATGGAATCAGAGATGTAGAAGTAGAGTATTTAATTTTTTTTTATTTAGTATAATAAAAATTACTTTTACTTTTTAATTATAATATTTTAAATTATTTTAATTTTATAAAATAAATTAAAAAATAAAATAATAATTTTTTTTAAATATTTTAAATTATTTTAATTCCATAAAAAAATTAAAAATAAGATAATAAAAATAAAAATAAAATATTTTAAACTATTTTATTTTAAATTATAAAATTTTTATACAACTTTAACCCTTATCAAATTATAAAAAAATATTTTTAATTATTTTATTTTAAATTATAAAAAATAATATACATTAATTATATACTTATTTCTATCATACCAAATATATTTTAATCTAATTTTATTTTCACTTTCCTTTCCATCATTCCAAACAAAAAATATGTAGTTAAGCATCCATCGGGTGAATAAATTGTTTAAAACGCGTGGGAGTTATTAGTTGTGGCGATTAAGAAACTCATTTCACATTAACAAGATGAAGGGAAAGTCAAATAAATGGTCCCTCAGGACTCGTGACAAAAAACAAAACAAAACATTGCGATCTGGGACAACAATCCTCCTCAACATCGTTCCCCCTAGAAGGGGCACTTTTGCAGAATAAAAATGGGGCTTAATCGATGATCATGCTGCTGCTCATATATAGAGCTGATCAGCTCAAACTGGTGTGCTCTAACTAATATCCTCAGCCATCACATCTAGTAGGCAGAAGAAAACAAGGTAGATGAAGTCTAACACTGAAACTTTTGGTTCTAATCAAATTCAGCAGCATGATAGAAAGGGAAAGAAAAGTTTCTTTCGTTTATATTTAAAAAGAAAGTGTACTTCCTTTCCCCATTTCACTCTCCATTTCTTCACAACCCAAGTATAACCTCATACTGCGTAATGCAATTGATTCAATGATCCCACAATCTTTAACTAAAGGAACAGTCCATGAACATTATAGCAATCGCATATACAACAGTACTAAGTACATGCCTTGAAGGCTCAAATTTGAAGTATTTGCAAGCAAGAAAGCAATGGAACAGGATTATAAAA
Organism: Leucaena leucocephala; assembly: GCA_037074615.1. Lineage (NCBI taxonomy): Eukaryota > Viridiplantae > Streptophyta > Magnoliopsida > Fabales > Fabaceae > Leucaena > Leucaena leucocephala. Next base: position 15,242,225 of record CM073550.1, read on the forward strand.
TGCAGTGGATTCCTAAATCGGGGACAGGGTTTTGCCATGTATTAAGAGAGGGCGTGAAAAAACTCAGTTTGGTCCTTAAACAATATTCCTCCTGATAATAGATGAAGCTAAATTATCATTTATGTGAAAAGAGCTACACAAGGCCCTCATCTAAACAGAGATCTAAGGAAGTAGTAAACACTAATTATAGAGCATAACAGATAAAACAAGAAAGAAGATAAACCAAAAGGCATTTGAGAGGCCAGAATCTCTCCATTACTTCTAAGACTAATCCTACAATGCCTTAATTGCAATAAAAGTGAACATTTTTTTAAGGCAGACGACACCCCCATTCCAACAAGGACTATCAAAACCAAGGATTATATGATTTAGAAATTTTCTCACTTGACCCTAATATGAAATTAATACCATTCTACCGTTTCACTGAATTGATTCTTTAGGTCTTTCCTCAATTCTCATATTATTTTCTTGAGAGAATACATTACAATGTTCCATCTAACAAATGTACCAATGTTTATTCACAAACCGTTATTTGGTGCATTTTCAGCTTTCAAATAACCTACTGCACAAATATTGCACCACTAAGAAATGCAAGAACCTACGGTTATTTTAAACACACAGCAACACCAAACAAAAGAAAACTATTTATTATACAACAAAAAACAGGCTTTCTCGGACACAAAGCTAGGTTTCCTAAGATACTTACCTGATATTGTAAGAAAAGAAATTTCAGTGAATAAAACTTAAGATCAGAGATCGCAAGAAAAAACCAGAAACCATGAATTGATGAAGTATCATTAAAATTAATATCACATTATTCTCTTAGAGTATGCAAGATGCGCTATCAACGAGACAAATGAAAACACTGCACAGTTCAAAATTAACCCAACAATTTATAAAGTCTGCCCCCTTCCCCTTTTCTTCTACATTCTACACTAATTCATTACAGGATACATAAATGAACTTACATCCCATATAAATTCAATTTTCTCGCGGTAAACTCCCCCTTCATCATCATACATCCAAATTTTCCATTTGAACGCTACTTTTCAGAGGCACATACTCTCCAAGGTAGCCACCAAGATGATCATGCAGAGCAATCTTATCAATCCCTTGATGATGGTAACTTTTGCATACATAGTAGAACACGCTCTGCACTAATAAACCAACCAGATTGACAATCACCAACACGCCCACCAAGAATCCACCGACCACAATCCGCGTGAACACCCCATAATAACCTCCACCGTGCACAACAACGGCGCTGAATATGCCTGAAATCACTCCACAACAGATCAAATAAACGAACACAAGAAAAGCTGCATACTTGGTCCTCCCCTTAAGCAACACGTAACTTTTCTTCATTGCTGCAACACCATAAACTGGTTCCAGAACCGACACCACGCTGGCCAAGTGCCACAGAGCAGTGATATACACATGAACAACCAAGAACAGAACGAGGAGCACAAGCATAGCAAAGAAGAACAAAACGGTGTTCTGGGTATCAATTGCTATGATCATCATAACCAGGCCAAGAATAAAGACCAAGTTATAAGCGAACATCAAGAGGGATACCCAGAGAAAAGTGATGAACAATCTCTTAAAAACTTTCGGGATTGCAGATAAAGTAGAGTAGAAGGACACTGGCTTGGAGGTATAGAGAGAGGCGACGGTGAAAACCACGGCGGCGGTGGAGAGGAGAGAGAAAGCAAAGAGGAATATGAGGTAGCAGAACTGAATAACGATGAGGAGGGTCCATTCGTGAGGGGTCTGAGACGGATCTTCATAAGGGGATTGAAGCTGAGCAAGGATAGGGTGAGTGAAGAGGGAGTGAGCTAGGATTGCGAAGGAAAGAGGGAAAATTAGGGCAACGGTGATCAAATAGAAAGTTTTTGGGGAACGTTTGGGGATTGAGATGGATTCTCTGACGATACCGGGGATGCTCAAGAATTGAAGCTCTTCTGGGGCTAGATCCATCTGGGGCAGATGTTGAACGCGAAGTTGGTCGTCGATCTGAGAGTGGGGGATATGAGAAGTGCTGTGAAGACTCTTGGAGAGAAAAAAGAATCGAGCTTGACTTGCGGATGTGGCTTCGAGGTTCTAGTCTTCGTGATTCCAGTCGGCAGGGTGAAGAGGGGAAAGATGACGTGTAAAGAAGGCTTATTTTAGCCGCCTATGGCCCGGTTTGTTAGAAAGGCAATTAACAAAATCCTTTTTTTTTTGGTAGTGCACGTTGATCACACTCCAAAACTCATCTAATTAAAGATAGATTATCATGTCTTTAAATTTAACCTTAATTCTTATCAACTAAACAACTCATATTGACAAATTAAGCATGATATTTTACTTTAAATTTTTTTTAATCATCTACTACTTTTTTAATATTTCATCTCATTTTACAATTATAAGTTAAAAATATAAAATTATAGTAAATTTAATAGGTCAAGACAATGATACTTTTACATTTTATTTTAGAACAAACAAAATTGTAATTAAGATATGTTATATATATATATATATAGCAAGTCCATTTTTTTTACCATGCAACTATGCATTATTTTTTTAAATGTCTGGACATCCTTTGTTTGGAAAAAATAAATAAATTAAAAACCCTTTTTATTGGATAGATAGATGAAAGAACTCAAATACAAACGCTAATAAAAGTTTATTTTAAGTTTTGTTCGCTAAATATGTAAATTTCTTACTTTGAAAAAGAAAAAGAAAGGATATAAAGAAGGGAAAATGCTCATTAAAGCATAAAAAAGAGACAGCAATAGGTAGCTTTCATGAAGACTGTCATTCAGAGAGGAATAAGGTTTCATGAGGTCCTGAAAAGTCACTCTAAAATTCATTTCCTTAAAAAAATGGCAAATATTTCCTCAAGTAGAGAGATTATTCTATTTTTTTGGCCAAAAGAATTTTGAATTTACATGATGAAAACTAGCATCCTCAACATATTTACCAAACAAAACAGATTGAATATAACATAAGCAGATTTTGACAACAACAAAATGTTGTCGTCATTGATGATTAAGCTGGCCAAAAAACAAGGGCTTCAATCCAAGCAAAGTCTCATACTGCAACTCCAAAGCAGATTCAGTACAACCATCTGCAGAATTTCTGCATGACTAAACAAACAGTCTTGAGAACATCAACCAATATATCAATATCAATATTAAAATAAAAAATCTATCATAAATGGCATTGTTCCAATCCCAAGAACAGTACAGTTCATCCTTCATACATGAGAAGTCGACCTACTCATAGGAAAAACATAACACAGCAATAATAGCTTACAACCTTCAAGTAGAATAATTTTCAACAAGGAAGGAAAAGAAACGGGATCAGGAGATCCATAACCAAGGGAAAGACTTATTATACCTTGACAACTTTTTTAAGTAAAAGGTTATTGAGAACATTCCAAAGGAAAAAAGAATTGTTGAATTGGCACCACATCATTCTAACTAGAACCATCAACAAGAACATTAGTTCTATAATAAATGATCTTTCTTGGCTTTTTGATGAGCTTTAGTGGACCAACACACCTAATCTGTTCTTTTGGCCTTTCGCCTTATCTTCCTCTTGAATGATTATTTTTCTGATGTTTCGCCAAATAGATCTATAAAGAATAGATTACATATAATAAACTAAAGGTTGTTCAGCCTGAGATGCAACCAATTTGTGAGTGTATCTAAATAAAGAATAAAATACAAAGTTTGTTGCAAAAGTATCTAAACTAAAAGTTTTTATTAGAGCATATAAACCAAACGTACCAAGCTTGTTGCAAAAGTAGGTGATTTGTCCTTTGAGATAATTATAGTAATAAAGGAGGAAAAGTGATACCCAGCAAAAGAGCGGCAGAAAATGTGAATCAAAATAAGCACACCGAGCTCATCATTCTCCTAGAGTATGAAACATGCAAGCATTACTGTTGCAAGCTACATGCCAAAGTTCGTAAAATACTTAAAAGGGGGTAATTAGCAACAGAAGGCAAGCTATAAACAATTAAACATAGAAGAAAGTTTTATCTCAGCATAGGTTAGCAATTGCTAATTATACGCAATATAACCAAAACGATAGTAATCTGTCATGACATTGGTGGATGGCAAACATAGTAAAAACATGAATTCAAATTAAAGCAAATTATCATCTTCCGTATTCTAGATCTTTTGAAGGAATTTTATAATTATCCTTCAAATAAAGGGATCATAAAAAGAATAGTTCACCCAACACTAGTAATTGAAGGATGCTCACCATTAGTCATAATATGCAAACAGAATGAGAAATTTAATCATTATTTTTTGCAGGATTTTGTCCTTGTCAATGATATACCAAGAGTGAAGAGGATTGACGAAATTAAAGTTGCGGCCTTTAGACAGGATTTACATCCCCGAAGTGCAGGTGAAATATGACACATGCTAGAGTGCATAGCAAGAGAGATGGGAAACAAACAATCAGCTATCTTGTAACAGTTCTCGGTGCTTTTCATGAAACAATCATGCATTCCATGAAAGTCAGAAAAAAATCTTTTTCATTTGCTAAGGCAAATTCTAGACTCTAAAGCTTGAATATTCAGCATGCACGCCACCTCCCTAAAAGGGACTATTAAATTAATGAACTTACACAAGGCAGTACTGGCATAAACAGAGAATTTGCCTTCAAGATTTCATCAATTGTTACATTTGACAATACCAGAAGTGATTGACAGTTGAAAACAGTTCACGTTCTACAGGTATTCACCTTAAAAATGTACTAGTTTTTTTGTTAGTGAACTAGTAAGAGGATAATTTGAACTAATGAACAGTGAAAATCTTCTACAGGGTGATAACAATTAACAATGTCAACAACGTATCATCTGCTAAAAAGGCATGCGCTCAATTGCTTATTCAGAATAACAAAAGAAACACTGCACAACATCAAAATTCAACATACAAACTATAAAACCTGTATCGGCTCCTCTTTCATTCTTTCCGTGCAGAACAAAGAACTGAAATTACATGGTACCACAATTTTCTCTCAGCAAACTCACCCTGCATTACACAACCAAATCTTCCATTTGAATGCTGCTTTTTAAAGGCACATATTCTCCAAGATAGCCACCAAGATGATCATGCAAAGCACTCTTATCGATTCCTTGATGATGGTAACTTTTGCAAACATAGTAGAATACGCTCTGCACTAATAAACCAACCAGATTGACAATTACCAACAAACCCACTAAGATCCCACCGGCCACAATCCGATACAACACCGAATAATCATCTCCACCGTGCACGACAATGGAACTAAAGAAGCTCCCGATTACCCCACAACTGATCATATATACAAACACAAGAATCACCACATACTTGGTCCTCCCTTTCAACAACTCGTAACTCTTCTTCATCGCTCCACAACCATAAAGCGGTTCCAGCACTGACACCACGCTGGCCAAATGCCACAAGGCGGTAATGTACACATGAGCAACCACGAAAAGCAAGAGGATCACAATCAAAGCGCAGAAGAGCAAAAAGGAGTTCTGGGTATCGATTGCTATAATCATCAAGACAAGGGAAAGAATTAAGATGAAGTTGTAGATGAACATCAAGAGCGTTATCCATAGAAAAGTGATGAACAAGCGCTTAAAAACATTCGGTATAGCAGATAAGGTAGAGGAGAAAGAGACGGGCTTTGAGGTATAGATCGAGGCCACGGTGAAAACAACGGCGGCTGTGGAGAGAAGAGAGAAGGCAAATAGGAATATGAGGTAGCAGAACTGATAAATGAGAAGGAGGGTCCATTCATGAGAGGTCTGAGATGGATCGTCATACGGGGAATCGAGCTTAGCAAGGATAGGGTGCGTGAAGAGGGAATGAGCTAAGATTGCAAAAGAAAGAGGAAAAATTAAGGCAACAGTGATGAGATAGAAGGTTTTGGGAGATCGCTTGGGGATTGAAATCGATTCTCTGAGAATATCGGAAATGCTCAAGAATTGGAGCTCTTCTGGCGCCAAATCCATCTAGATATTTTGTTTCAGGTGAACTTGATTTACGATCTGATCCGAGAAAATCTTCAGGGAGAGAAATAAAACTGCTCGAGACTTTCAGAGAAAAATATGAATCAATCTTGGCTTGTGGATTTGAAGTTTCATTTCAAGAACACAGGGAGAGAGAAGAATGATAGAGAAAGACGGGAACTTCTGGGCACGTTAAACATGTGTTTATTTTTTTTTATTTTTTCCCAACAAACAAGTATTTATTTTGTTTTATTTTAATTTAATTGTTGAAAATTGAAACCGACCCTTTTATTTCTCTCTTTTTATTTTTATTTTACCTGACTATACTTAAAAGGCTAAAATTTATACTCCAATTTTTTCTTTAACTTTTTGGTAAAATTCAATAAGTGAATTTGGCTAGTGCTTGTTAAATAATAATAAGCTTCATTTTTTAGAAAGTAAATTTAGGGGCAATAAAAGTGTCATTAAGTTTATACTGCTAATCTACAATTTATAAATAATACTATAACTTATATATATATATATATATATATTTTTTTTTTTTTTACATTTTATGTTAAAATTTAATTCCGCGAATCGTACCCCTATTTTTCAATTACCCGCCTAGGGTTTAAATCTTAAATCTTGTGCTTCTGCCCTATAAGACAGTGAAATCCAAGCTTCAGGCGTTCAGTTCAGCGTCATCAACATCTAGCCGTGTTGTATCTCCTCTCTTGGGCGCGAACCTACGAGTCTGAAGCTGCGGAGATTCGAACCATTCTTGGATTTCAGGTAAAGCTGAATGACTCAAATTTTTATTTTTTTCATTTTCAGACAATGTACTTGTACATGCTTCGAAACGATTGTGCGTTCTGTCTTATATTTTAGTCCATTCATTCACATTCGATCTGAGTTTTTCTCTCTTCATCCATCTCGCTCCTAACTTTTGGCGGGAAATCCTCCTGAAGTTGGACATTCTAGTTAAAGCACGATAAAGTTAGGGAGGAAACAAAGCAGTCTTGGCTTCTCATTGTTGAATACTGCTTATAATGCATCGAAACCAAATTTGAAGAATTGCTACTAATTCTGTTTTTTTTTTGTCATATTCAGCCAGGAATTTGATCTCCAGCTCGCTTCCAATTGTGGGCGAGCAAACTGATATAAAGAGCTGGAAAACAAGAGAAGAAGAAATAAAAGATAAGGGCAATGGGAAAAGACGAGGATGAAATGCGAGGAGAGATAGAGGAGAGACTGATAAACGAGGAGTACAAAATATGGAAGAAAAACACTCCGTTCTTGTACGATTTGGTAATAACCCATGCCCTAGAATGGCCTTCCCTCACTGTAGAGTGGCTTCCTGATCGAGATGAACCTCCAGGGAAGGATTACTCTGTCCAGAAGATGATTCTGGGCACTCACACCTCAGAGAATGAGCCCAATTACTTGATGATTGCCCAAGTCCAGCTACCTCTGGAGGACGCCGAGAACGACGCACGCCATTATGATGATGACAGGCCCGAAGCAGGCGGCTTTGGATGTGCTAATGGCAAGGTATTTGAAATTCTAGTTGTACTCGAATGTGCTTGGTTGTGTATAACATTAAGTCTGTGGATGCTGAGAAAGTTTGGGCAAAATATATGAATCCTAACAGGAGAGGGGGTGATGATGTTATTTGTTTCTAAGTTGAGGGGCAGCTATCATTTATCGCAATTATTTGCTTCATGCTCATCAGGTTAGGCAATGCTCAATCATTGATTTCAGGGTCCAGGTCTTGTGAAAGAGAGGGTCTTTTAGGAAAGTTTCTTTGTATTTTGATATATTCGTTTAGACTCTAGAAAAGGTCTCAAATCACTGAAGGGTCAGTCTTTTGAATTTGATGCATAAATAGGTGTATATAGTTGATCTTGTTCATTTGTGAAGCAAAGTCTTTTAATCTGCATGAAGCTAGAAGTCCTTTATCAAACTCACTCTCCCTTGAAGACTGTAAAAAATAAAGGTGTTTCTTACCGTGCTTGAATGTGTAAGGTATTAAAGTAGATAATTCATAAAGTTATATTTATTTACAATGTTATGGAGGGGGTATAAGCATAATATGTTTTATATGCAAAATTCTAATGTTGACATTATTAAAAGTGGGATCTAGAATTATGTCAAAACATGTTCATATGTATGCATATGCATTCCTAATTTTATACTTAATTTGATTCCATAGATATTATAACAATTCAATTAAACTCTTGATTTGGTGATTGAATGACTCCACAAATCAGTCCTTTAGAATTTTGAGCATAATTCTGCAATGTGGCAATGGTAGAGAAAATTTGACTCACTGTAAAGTATAATCTATTCCTGGCCTCCTGATTTAAGCAGCCAAATGAGGAAGAGGTGATGACTAACCTGTCAGTGGATAGTTTAATTAAGCCTAGTATCAAGCATAATCTGGTTTTCCTGGTTTAATTTAGCTCTTTACACCTTTGCTTTTTGATGATTGTGTGATGGTCGAAGTTCTTGTATTAGATGCTTTTTGTTCTCTAAGGTTATGTTCATTTCTTACAGGTACAGATAATCCAGCAAATAAATCATGATGGAGAGGTTAATAGGGCTCGTTATATGCCTCAAAATCCATTTATCATTGCGACAAAGACCGTTAGTGCTGAAGTATATGTCTTTGATTATAGCAAGCATCCATCTAAACCTCCTCTTGATGGAGCATGTAATCCTGATTTAAGGTTGAGAGGTCACAATACCGAAGGATATGGTTTATCATGGAGTAAGTTCAAGCAGGGTCATTTACTGAGTGGTTCTGATGATGCTCAGATATGCTTGTGGGATATAAATGCAACTCCTAAGAACAAAACCCTGGAGGCTATGCAGATATTTAAGGTACTATTTTCTTTCCACTTTGGATTCATTTGATTGATGTAGTTGAACCTGGCACAATTGCTTCTATGTTTACTTTGGTTTCAGCAAACCTTCAGATAGAGAAATCTGTTTTTCCTTAGATATATTTTTACTGCTAATTATAGGTTTCTGAATTCTAGATGCTTTAATATATTTTCTTTTTTAAGTTTGAATAATTTCAAGTTGAAGGGGCTAAAAAGACATACGGGCTACTTCTATGCAGATGATGCGGTTGAATATAACAGATTTATCAAATCATCTTACATATTGCAAATTGGAAGGATGATTTTAAATCTTGAATCACATTGTATCATAAATATAGTCAACCTGTTATGGTGCACCATTTTTGTATGGTTAGCATGGGTGGAAAATTGCTTTAATTTGCATGGCCTCACTTATACTAACCTGAACCTGGCACTTTTGGTGGGTTGGGTCCGCCCAATCCATATTACCAGCACTAATTTTTAGGTCTATTTTCTTTTACTTCTAAGAACAAAAGTTCTGTTATTATTTTCATGATACCGACATTTGCTGGGCAGTATCATATCAACTCTGACATTAATTTCATTTCATTTATCTAAATAGGTTCATGAAGGTGTTGTTGAAGATGTGGCATGGCATTTGAGACATGAATACTTATTTGGTTCTGTTGGTGATGACCAATACTTGTTTATATGGGATCTCCGTTCACAATCAGCTAACAAACCTGTCCAATCTGTAGTTGCTCATCAAAGTGAGGTGCATCCAAAAGACAACTCTGTGTGTGTTGGGGATTTTGCGTGTGAGCTAGTGTGTTTGTTTCTACCTATATAATATCAATCTATTTTCCATATTGTTGGTACATATCAAATGTGGATTTATATAACTGTCAGCTGTCTTATTATTTTGAATTGTAATATTGATACTCGGTTATTTTGAATTGTAATATTATTTTGCCTTTGTTATAATATACAAGTTTATCAAGGACCTATTGGACACAAAAGTTTAAGCTATGAAGTAAAAGACCGTGAATAGCTTCATTTTAATTTCATTGTTATAACCCATGGCTTTTGACATTCTGCTTTTGGATAAGATTTTTCCCTTCTCTTTATAATTTCTACCTGCCTTGTAGTGTTATTCTTCAATGTGTTTTTGTTGCTTTTTAATTCTTTTAATTTTAATTTCTTTGGCAGATTTTGAGAAGTTACCAGAAAACTCGTTGATATTGGTTTTTGTTTGGGATTGTTTTGTAGGTTAACTGCTTAGCTTTTAATCCTTTTAATGAATGGGTCGTAGCTACTGGATCTACCGATAAAACTGTGAAATTGTTTGATCTACGCAAGATCAATACTGCTCTTCACACCTTTGATTGTCACAAGTAACACTCCTCCTCTAATGCTTTCAATATTTACTCCTGATGTATTTATATATAAATACTCTTCAATTGTTGAAATGGATTTCTGTACGCGTGCAACAGGGAGGAGGTTTTCCAGGTTGGCTGGAATCCAAAAAATGAGACTATTCTGGCTTCTTGTTGTCTTGGAAGGAGACTCATGGTGTGGGATCTTAGCAGGTATCGCTTAATCTGTTCACTTTGTCATCCTCAGTACTTTACAGCCCTTTTTGTTATTGTTAGTTCTGAAATAACTATAAGTGATGCTGCCATTACGGAACGTGGAATGCTTGAATATGCATAAACAAACAACATTAGTGTTGATTCATCAGTTTTCAACACAGCCAGTTAGTTTTGTTTATAGGTTATTTTGTCTTGTAGATCCACACCTGCAGCCTTACTCGGGCTCCCTTTTAGCGTTGTGACACTGTCTTCATTAGTAGGAATGTGGCCTCGTTGTTCATCATCATTTTCTTGAACTTTTCCGTTAAGCTGATTTTATTTGGGGGTAAAGCAAGATGTTCAAAATGGTTACTGAAGGGTTGATATTTTGTATTTTGGTGAGAGTGGGATCATTCCAAACATTGGAATTCATGATAAATCAATAATTAAGTGTATGCTCATTGATTGTGTATTATAGGATTGATGAGGAGCAAACTCCAGACGATGCTGAAGACGGCCCTCCGGAACTGTTGTTCATTCATGGGGGTCATACAAGTAAAATATCTGATTTCTCTTGGAACCCATGTGAAGACTGGGTTGTTGCAAGCGTGGCTGAGGACAACATACTCCAAATATGGCAGATGGCTGAGAACATATACCATGATGAAGATGATCTTCCTGAAGAGTCAACGAAGCCTGCTGCGTAGTGTAATTTCACTGTTTTCAACGTAGAAGTCGGTAATTTCACCGTTTAGACTTGCTGGCTTTTCTATATCTATTTCTTCCCTTGTAACATTGTTCACCTCTGTACCTGGAGGGACTGTATTCTACAAGGTATGATAAACTAACATTGCCTTCATAATCATTAGTGTATGATGGTTGCTTATGCCCCCAGTCCCTTATTATATAGGATTGCCTTCTAAAAGGAATTAATGGTCTATAATATAAGTTACTTGGTAGATCATTAACTATTTTTTTCCCAAATATTATTCCTATTATATTTTATTAGGAGACTTCAAGTATAATGTATTATTTCTCTATGTTCTAAAATATTGATGAAGTTGGGGGGAAAAGATAATTTCCAGACAAAGTTAAACGAGTCCAACTATATTTCCTTAGTAGTTAGAGATGGTGACTTATAATAAAGTCTGGAGGGAGTACTGTGCAGCAGATCCTAACGGCTGCGTTCTCCTCCATCAAATTTGATGATAAAAATCATATTTGAAGGCACAGTCTGTATGTTTGTCGCTGATTTCTATGGAAACGATGCGATTCCACCGTGTAGGCCTTTTCGTATATCCATGTGAAGTGATTGATATTTTTAAATGATTGATGGATGATTAAATCATATAAACATGATATCAAAATTCATTATAATAATTTCTATATTTTAAAAGGATAAGTCCCTAACTGTTTGAAATTTACCAAAAAAAAGAGACCAAAACATAAGAAATTTCCTGTCTCTGGTACGTCGTGAAGGCTGAAAAAGTCGTCATACTCGGAGGAAGAAGACTCGAAGACTACAATCCAAACCATAAGCCATGTTGGATTGTTATATCCCCCAACAAACGCCGCGTTTTCAAAGTTCAATTCCAATGTTCAGAATGTTTGAGGGAGTATTTGTGTGTGAGTTTCCTCAACAATCTCTAGAAGCAGCATTAATTATTAATTGTGAGCTCTTCAAGCATATATAAACATACATAGAAACAACTTTACCCAGTTACTTCTCGGTGTAATATATGTATATAATTCAAAGTTATTCAACTTTCAAACAGAAATCTAATTTTATATATTATGATATATGATCATACGCGATATATTCGTCATGGGATCCACTTGATTGGTTAAAAACAGCTTAAGTTTCATGTATAAATGCAATGAAGCATCTTGCGGGCTTAGTTTGATACCACAAAAAAATTGAGAAATTTGATGTAAATTGGGGATAAAGAGTAGTCAAAGGTTGAGGGTTGGATGTCATATTATTAATTAAACGAAATAAACTGATCTAATTCCGTGTTCATGGGAGAGAATAAAACAGTGACAAGAAACGGAAGATAAAGAAGTCAATTCGGTTAAAATACGAACAGAAAGTGACCAGTCAAACTGAAAAAATGTAAAATGGGGTGCTAATAAACATTAAACAGACCAATACGCGCGCGCGCGCACCCTCACCCACGCAAGAGTTGAGTATTTGTATTGAAGTTCATGGTGAAGAAGACTGAAGACGACCCACAGTATTAATGTTAATCGCGTTTTCAACGTTCAATGTTAACCTTAAACAAACACGGTGAAGTTAATTCACTTGGTCGGTCGGCGGAAATGAAATCAATTAAATGCCTGTACTTGTGTGTGTGTGTTTTTTTCAAAGTTCAATTCCAACGAAATTAGTTCAAAGTTGTAATTTGTATGTAAATTTCATCAACAATCACTTGAAATTACCTCATTATTCCTATTTTCTAATTAATATACGGATCATATAATATCTTGACGTAAGGCTAGCCATATCTATAAATACATGTATCTGATCATCAAGTTATAAGCAAGCTTCGTGCTTAACCAATAATCTCAGAGAATCGAAGAAGATCCTTTTTGTGAAGATGAGTTCTTCAAGCATAAATATTCAGAAAGCTCTTTGCCCTACCACAAGGCCCCCTCCTTCTCAGACCCAGGGTTCTAACTCTGGCACTCAAATCCCTAATTCCCAGGATGTACGTTCCACCAGTCGACCACGATGATAACTCTTTTCAGGTTTATATATATATATATAGTCCTTTCTTTATTCATGACCTCCAAATTAAATCTTCAATGAGTTTAATATACAATGAAGGCTATATATATATATATATATAAACAGCTTTTTAGAGCCTCGTCCTTCATGTAATGTAACCTTAATTACTCCACAAAGTATGAAGAGATCGATCCTAATTAACCGCCGCTTGCCTCGTAACAGTCTCGTTCTTCATATTTTTTGTATATTTTTTAATGTCTGAATTCAATCTCATTTGGGTTTTCATTTTCATGCAGATTATCAAGTGCCTGTAATGATGTGGCTTGATAAAGAAGAAGAGGAGCAAAGAATAAGAATACTACAAAGAAAATTATTCAATTTTTTTTTTGTTTTGTCGTTCTGCGTCTCGGCTTGATTTGTTGTTCATGTTTGTTTCCATAAAAACAAACAGCATTCGTTATTCGTTCCCAAGTAGCTACGTACCATTTGTATGATGTAATCATTGAAATAATACAAAGTCGTGTGTTTTGAATAGTTTAACCTTCGTGCGTGTCGTCTTCACTTTTGACATTTACGTACGTACGTACGTGGGAAAAATACTCTTAGAACCGTTGTTATATTCAAATTATTTAAACATGTACTGTGCCAACTAATTTATTTTAAACTGAGACTCCCTATTAAATAAAATAAAGGCCATTTAACTCTCTTATTAGGGAAGTGTAAATTCGTTAAAAGTACTTTATGATTGAAGGAGTATTTATTTTTTAGATTAAATTTTAATTTATCTTTCAGAAAAAATAATTCTGTTCACAAGCAAACTTTGAGTTTTTTTTTTAAATAAATTATACGGTATTCCATAGTCGATAATTTAAAAAATAATCTTTTAGAGATGTAAAGATCACTAAACTCTTCCAAACAAACTTTTGAGTTTACCTTATAATTAAGAGTTCAATTAATCCTTCATGACTTCCACTTTCTCAAAACACAAACAGATTAAAAAGAATGCAAAATCTGATCAATTATATAAAAATTATTTTTTCCTTTTTATCATTTTTACTCTCCATCCATGTCATGCTATTTTAAATCTTAACTACCTTAAAATTTAAATTAGGAGTAGTATTAAAAATAAATAATAATTATACCTCTAAATTTAGATCAAAACTTACATTTAATGACAAAATGATAATATAAATTATAGAACTTATAGATAGAAACGGTTGAAGTAGTATTGAAATTTATTTAACACTTCCAATTTAGAAAACTGCTTGCAAGATTGTTTTGAACCCCACACTGTCCCGTACAATTAATTTACACAAAATATTGGAGTAATCTACGTATTATTTTCCCAAAAATTGTTTGGAAATTCATAGAATATTAATGCTAGGCCATCAAGTTTACTTGTGCCAGAATCCACTCGGCGATTTCAAAGTCTTAAACCTGAAAAATGTAGGGAAATTCATAGAACATGATATTAATAAAATTAAAATTATATAATTAGTTGTATCTTATCCATTATTTTCAAAGATAAATGTAGGTAGTCAACTCTAATTAGCACCAAATTGTCATTATGTCTATTAAATGGGACCAATGTGTCATTTTCCCTTGACTTAGTAACCATATTTTATAATTCAAGATTTTAGTTGACCTTGCTTTAATTATTTTTTTTGTTGACTAAAAAAATGGAGAATGTACGTTACGCTATACGTTTGTACACGAATTTTGATTAACCTTTGGCAACAATCCAGATTTCACCTAAATTCTTAAATTTAATCTCAATAAGAAAGAAAAATAAGAAATCCAAATAATAATCTCCATAAAGGTAAATAACAGATTGAGTAAAGGCAAATAATCTCAATAAGGAATCCAGAGTCTAATGAAATAAGAAAGGTTGATTAGACCCAAATAGTAATTTAATTAAATTATATGATGGACCAAATTACGTTTAATTATCATGAATATATATAAAGCCAAAAAAAGAGAGAAAACAAGAAGAAGAAATGATTGTATGATTATTGAATAATGAATATTATGTATGCCAGGGTCCGTGCAGTTTGAAGTTGAAGTGTTGAAGTTCTTGAAAGTACGAGACTTATGACCCACATCACAATGCATTAATTAATCTTTTTTATATAAAAAATTTTAGAAAAATATTAGACTTACACATTATTTAAAGTATCCCTTTCTCATAGGTAATACTAATATCTGGTAGGATAAGTTGTCTATTATTCTTAAGTATAAACCTAGGCACCTAAGAGTTATGATACATTTTTAAATTCTGCGACTGTAATAACAATAAAATTATACTTTTAACATATTTTAAATAATCGCATGTCTCATCTTTTCGTCAATTAAACTTATGAACAATGGGTAATACATTAATTAATCTAAATGGCCTATGTTCTGCGTTTGAAGGTTGGCAAATTAGTTTCAATTCAAACATCGATCTCGTGCTGTATGTTCAAAGTACACTTTTAAGCTTGGTTTATTTAATTAATTAAACATTAGTCATTTCATACATGAAAACATAACCAAGAATCATCACCACGTTCCTAGAAATTGATTTAGTTCTGCATGGGGAAGGTAATTAATATTATTGGACTACATCACACCTAAACAAGACTTAACTTCCACACATTCCACCTGCTCCAACCTATTTAATTGTTTTATATCGTAAAGTTTGATATGTTGGCCTTATGTGCTTCCATAAATGAATAAACTAGGTTACTTGTTTCAAATATGTCCGCTTTGCTTTGGATGGAGTGAGAGATAAATGTTCTTGTCATGGGCACATTGATTATATATGTTAATTATAATAATAAATCATAATTTGATGTTAGAAAAAAGTGGTGAAAAGTCTCAATTCTAAAATTTTATTAGTTAAAAAAATTTGCGCTGATTCTTTTTATATATTAAATCTTTTAGAATATTAAAATATGATATATATAAAAATATATTAAATTTTTTTACTAATAAAATTTTTAAATAGATATTTTTTATCAATTTTCTCTTATCTTATATATTGACTATTGAATGTGAAAAATAAAAAAAACAATGAAAAATCCAATAAAATAAGCCTAATAAATTAATGAGAAAATTCCCCCACCTTAAAGATATGATAATATATAATTTTTTTAAATAAAATTAGGGATAAGTTCTCGACAAAATAATTATTGATGAGAATGAATTAACTCAAAATATTAGTATTCTGTAAATGGGATTTTTTCTCCAAATTTCCTAAAAAAAATTTTGTGGGAAAATTAAAGAAAATTATGTGGAAGGCCGAAAGGAGATGTACATATATTTTGCCGACAACAAATATAGAAAGATAGAGAAGTGCTGGTTTGAATATTTCCGACAAACTGTCAGGAAATCTCCCTTAATAGCAAATCCCATTCAACTACGTACTAAGAAAGTTTATGCCTTTTAGGCCAATAAACCAAAATGTGATATATATATATAAAATAATTACTCGCCAATCAATTTTTTAAAAAAAAAATCCATACCCAAGGGACCTACTTGAGTTGACCTTGCTTAGATGAAGGCCAAAAGGATCACGGCTTAAAAGTCTTCGGCCTTACGTTACGACGACATGACCTCCCTCCCTCTCCCTCCCTCAGCAAGTTTCTGCCTTAATTTTTGGCTTATAAAAATAAAAATAACCCCAAAAGTAAAATATATAATCTATAAAATAAAGTATTCACCGAAATGTTTTTTGGGTTAAACCAACTTCTCTAAATCATATGGTTTTAACAAATTTTAATTTTAATATTCCATGTCAGCCTATTTAATAATATTAACATAATAGCATTAAAGTTAATATCATTGGATTCATATCCAAATTCGTATATATAAAATTATAAGGAATAATATTTTAAATAGTATAAAGTATAATGACAAAAAAATAACAGAAAAAAAGATATATATCAAAATTAAAATTTATTATAACTATAAGGAGTAAAGTGACTTTAATCTATTTGTTTTTAAAATTCAATATCATACACACAAGGGACCTACTTGAGTTGACCTCCTACTTTAGTTGAAGGATAAAGGGCTCATGGACTATATATGGCCCTTAATCTTGATCGCACTTTATTACAGCTAAAACAATAAAATATATTATACAAAATAGTGAAGTTCCTGGAAATTTATAAGAGATATATGCATGGGAAAGCAATTCATTCACATCGGACTAATTCAAAAGAAGTAAACCGTCCGCGTAAATGAAATTACGACTTACTTGTACGCCAATCCTACGGTTATTAGAGAGAAATTCTGTGTAAATTTCCTTAATTTATCTGCGTTTTTGCGCAGGCATGAAGGCTAGTTATTAATTATCAAAACCGTGTCACTTAATTTCTGGTGAAATCCTATATATATGTGTGGTATACACGTGTTGGTTGTTCCTTTGAGTTTGAATATGAATTGCATTAATGAGTTGCTTGTGCCCCAATCCTTCACAATTTTCCTGAAAATTTCTCTGTAAATTTCTTCCCATTTCCTTCTTCTTGTTCAATCAAAATGTACCCTTTCCCTATAAATACCTCATCCATCTTCACCAACAAGCTTCACAGCAACCCTATCATCATCTGCCTCAACAAGATTGTTTCCTTATTAGCTATGAATTCTAAAAGCATGAATGCCCAGAAGGTCTTCAGGCCACCTACTCAGAATCAGCCTGGCTCTAACAACCCTCCAACAACTACTAATGGCACTCAAATGCCAACCATGCAGAAGGCTTTTTCCCAACCCAAAAAGCCACTGACGAATCAGACTCAACCTTCAAGAACTCCCACTTCAATCCCAACCTCCGCCAAGACCTTCTCCACGAGACGATGATCCCTCTCATTCCTACACTTTTTACTTTTCAGGTTCATTTATTCTTTCTTCTTCTTCTTCTTCTTTTATCCTAATAATATAATACTTCTATCCTTAATATAAATATAAAATCTAGTTAACTTTTTTAGATAGATTAAAAGAACTAAATAAACTGATTAATTATAATTAATATATGATGTAAATGATTAATTTGGTAAAGAGTATATACTATGAATTCATCTTGGGGGCTAAATTTATTTATAATTAATTAATTTATTTAGGTTTCTTAATTTATATTGGTATTGTAATTTTTGCAACTTTTTTATTTTTCTTTGCATTTTTTCTCATTCAATTTTATTTTAATTTTGATACAGATTGTGGTGAAGCAAGCTGATGGCCGCTTGATAAAGGAAGAATGGAAGCAAAAAGTTACATATATATATATATATATATATATGTATATATAGGACAATTATATGTGTTTGTAGTCTTACTTAATCTGGTTTTTTTTTGTTCGTTTTGGTTTTGACTTAATTATTGCTGTCCGTATTTGCTTCCAAATTCCAATAGTGGAGTCAACGTTCATTTGAAAGGACCTTCTTTGTCAATCTATATCCATGTGTAGCTAAGCTATATGTACTTTGTTGTTTGCTTTATGGAATCAATTTCCATTTTAAATACGAATATGCAATTTGAATGTATATATAGAAGTAAAAGCTAAAACTTCAGTGTACAATGTACATCTATCATATTTTTGCTTAGATAACTAATTCCGTATTCATAGAATAGATTATCAGACAATGATAGGATCAACAATACAAAAGGTAAATAAAAAAGTTGCTCATCAATTTAATTTAAATTACTCATTCAATTTTTAATATAACAGTTATATATTTTTTTTAAAAAAATTAAAATACTAGAAGTCAATCAATCAATTAATTATCACAAAATATATTATTTTAAGATAAATTATATTATATATTCTTTAATTTATTAAAATTAATTAAGTATTTTATTTTAGGACCTCATGGAGATTGATTATATGAATTCATATTCATATTCCAACCAGCTATAGTTACTTATTCTCTCTCATCATAAATATAAGAGTTATATAAAAAATCTACTTTAACTTTAAATATAATATTTTAAATTATTTTTCTCATAAAATTATAATTTCTCTCAAAAGTATCCCGTATATTATTACATATGTTAAGAAATTTTTTATTAAGATAGTTTAAATACATATTATTAAATGAGTATTTTAAAAAAAATTAACACGCAATAAGTATAAATAAATTTAACTAATTTTTTAATTTATTTAAATTAATTAAATAGATTTTATATTAAAGATATAAAATAATATAATTAATTAGACAATAGGAAAAGAGTACAAGACAAGTTAGTTGAAGGAGGATAAAAAGTTCACAGCTTTGAAATCATAGCACGGTGGAGACCGAAGACGCTGGTAAAGGCACCTACAACGTTAACGACACGGACAAGTTCCCATCGAAAATGTCAAAAATACCCCTGCTGTAACTCTTGCCATATAAGGGCAAGAATGGAATTTGGAGAAGCAACATACGTACATACGTAAGTATATAAACATATAGAACGGAAACAATGCAGAAAAATTCCTACATCGCGGGATCAAAGTCCATACCCTGGAAACAATGTTTCAACTCCGTACGACTCCTTGATCAAACGTTAAGCATTTCACACACACACACACAAGGTCACCACCGAAATTAAGAGTTTCATTTACGTGTGCCCTAATCTAACGCTGGTTTTAATTTGCCGACCGAGTAAATGAATGAATTTGTGTTTCAAATTAATGGATGGTCAGAAATTCATTTACAAAATTAATATATGTCTATGTAAATACCATAACAATGGCTAGGTTACTTCCCATTACTTTCCTTCTTAGAACAGACAGTAATACATCGTCTATTTAAGAAGTCGATCTCCCAAGCTTCAAATATAAGCAGATATATTAATCAATCAGCTGTACTGTGAGAGATCATCATCATCATCATCATCATCATCAAATTAGGTTAACTAACTGGATCCTGTTTTAGAATCAGTCATATCATGAGTTCAGGAAACATAAGCTCTCCGAAGATTTTTGGGCCTCCAAGGCCATCTCCTCCAAACCCTCCGACGAGACCTGGCACTCGAATCCCAGGTGCCCAGGATGTCTTTTCCAAGGGGTCTCGATGAATGTTGCTGATGCATGCCCCATTTCTTTCTATTATCAGGTTACTTATATATAATTATACTCTTGCTTTCATAGATACCTTCACTTAAGAACTCTATATACTCAATCATTTTCTGCTTTCTATATCTAAACACTTACTTAATTTCAAGTGATCTTTTAAATACTTATCAATTTGTACATTTCAAGAAAGAATTATAGATTCCCTTAGTTTTGTTGCCAATGATGTTTCATCATGTGTCACTTCCTGGCTATTTCGTAACCCTAAAATTAATTTCAAAATTCAAAGAGGCATTTTTCCCTTTAAAAGATTGATTCACAGTGTAGTGTTTAATTATTAAAAACTATTTACTTGTTCTATTTTAAATATTGGGTACATACATCAGAAGGACCTCCCTTAGGGATTGTGCCTCTTCATAAAATATTCTTAAATCACAATATCCAAAAATAAAGAGGCATATGATATATCATTTCTCATTTTGCTTGTATTTTAATTTCTACACGTTGTCCTTTTGTAGTTTTTTCCCTTATTCCATTCTATATTAATTTTGATGCAGCATGTGGTGAAGCGCCATTGATATTGGATTGAGGGGGCTTGAAAAAAGAAGAATGATATATATATATATATATATATATATATTATCAGTTTGTCTACCCACATTATTTATTATTTATTTTCTTAATATGTTCATTTTGGATCCATTTGAATAAGAGTTTAAAAGGGGGTTTATGAAAAAAAAAAGTTTTTGAAGAGGAGTTTATGAAAAAAAAAGATTTTAAATAAATGAGTGTTTAGATAATTATTTTTAGAAGTATTTTTATTATTGGTAAATTATAAAAAAGGGTATGAGTATTAAATGATGAGAGATAAGAGATGAGAGGAGATATGAGAGATGAAAGATGGTATAAGAAAAAGTAGAAAAAATGATAGAATATGTAAAAAATATGAGAGAGGAGATAGGGTATAAGAAAAAAGTAAAGGTAATATAATAATTAATTAATTCATAAATTCTTTTACTTATCCATAAATTACTTTAACTAATTTAATTAAAATTTTAATTTTAAACTATAATTTAATCTAAAAATTTATTTAAATAAATATAAATGATTATTTTAAAAAAATTTAAAATTTAAATTTTATACTAACATAAATTTAAAACTTAAATTTTGCCATTAACTAAATTTATAATTTTCAATTTCTTTTTTGTTTGATTTTACGTCTTGATTTGACTTATCTTGTACTTTATATATAATTACTTACAATAATAATGAGACAACTCATTTGAAAGGACCTTTTTGAGATCCGTGTCCCCATAATTTAATTTGTTGTTTGTTTGATGGAATCTTGAAATAAGATCCTGTATGTAGAATCAATTTCACTTTTAAGATAAAGTTCTCGACTTTACACACTTCTTTTATATATAAATTTAAAATTGAAAAAATAATAAAAAATACTCTAAAAATAATAAATTAGACTAAGCATTATAACAATAGATCAAATATTTATAAATACAATATCTTATTTTAGTATTTATTATTTTTTTAAATTTTTTATCATTTTCTTTTTAAAATTTTGTTGCTATATATAGAATTTCATTTTTCTGATAAAGCTTGTCTTTATCGTATACGCACTTTAAAGTCACCATTTCTCATTTTAAAAAAAAAAATTACTGACAGAAATTAAACGTTTGTTCTGATGGAAGAAGTTAAATAATGTAAATAATAATTTATAAAAGCACAAAGAATTTGAAAAACGGATTAGTGTAATTCTGATATGTATGCCTCATATCGAACTACATTAATTCCCCCCCCCCCAGACTCTCTTCGACCGAGAGAATTTAGAGTTTTATTCTGTAGAAGTGATGATATTATAAATTTATTATTATTCTTTTCATTTATAAGTACATAATAAAGGGTATAAAATAAAAAGCTATGATACATATCTCGCGAAAATTGAACCTTACAATTTTTTATAATAACATTTAAATTAATATTACAATCTAGCTAAGGCATCATTTCGAAGCACTTACATGAATTGAATGTTTCAATAGATGTCATTTATTTATAGGAGATTTCATGTCAATTTTTATTAAAACTTGATTTACAACCAAAAGTTGACCGTGACTTTAATTATTGATTACTTATCAAATACGTTTTAGTAGTTGACCCTAATTACATAGCAAAGAGAGGGAGGGGCTATGGACCCCGAATTTTTATTTTGTCCTTGGTATTGTATAAATATAAAGTGATAAGCACAAAAAATTCATCCAATTTGGATTTTTCAAATATGACATAAATGGTCTAGATTTAATTTTTATCTTTATTTTTTAAAAATAATTTAATAGATACAGAATCTAAAATACAAATAGTTTCTTCAAAAAACAAGTTTTTATTTAAAAATATAAAAGTAACGAGAACCAAAACCGTTCTGTCTATTTATGGGAATAGTGGCGCAAGTAAGGTAGGTAAATGGCGACTACTCAGGCCAACAAAAGCTTTTAATCCAAATCTGATAGACACTAGGCAACTATCTTATTTTATTCCAATGATTACAAAAAGTACAAAGAATATAATTATCAGATCAAACATAGACTTATAAAGACGAACAAATAAATAATAAAGAATATATATAATGTGCCCTACATACATATATGGCAACTACTTGGATTCTCCATATATTTATGTCGACCCACTTAACCCCATAATCCATGACACGTTGGCTTCATCCGCAAGATTAATCTGCATGAAAATGAAGGCCAAGGGTTAATTACAACAGAAAGTGCTTCCGTCGATGGAAATGAACACGTACAACCATATATTGCCCCAACTCAGGATATTAAAAAGCCAGCATGAGCCTAAAGATCAAGAACGTCACTTAAAACTAATTATTTCTAGTAAGTGATTCATAAGGGGCGAGAGCGCGCATATATATATATAGAATATGATAGGAACCTGAGAAATGGGATTATGAAATGGGTCATCGGCTCTTGGAAAAGTGATCCTTGCTGGTTGGGATACGAGTGCCAGGTCTTGTGTTAGAGCCCGGAGTCCGAGGAGGGGGACCGGTGGTGGGGCAAAGAATACTCTGTATGTTGATGCTTGAAGAACTCATAGTTAAGCAGATAGATTATATTACTACTGATCAGAGAGAGATATACAGATAGGGTTGCTGTGAATGAAGAAGCTTGATGAGGAATCAACGCCAGATATATGCGTATATATAGGTTTAAGATGTCTTAACATGGAAGGAAGGAAGGACGGAAGAGCTTGTTGAATTAAAAAATGAATCAGTAATTTACAGAGAAAGTTCAGTTTGGAACAAGTATACGCCGGTTTGTTTGGGGCCGAAGCAGAGCCAGGGACAGTGTTGATGCCGTGTCGGCGATATATATATCTGTGCATGCTGGCGGTCAAATCTAACATTAATTCAGTTTGTTTCGCGCCATGCGCGATAACTTCGAGGAACGTAACCCCACTTCGTTTCTGCATGGAAATGTTAATTTGTCAATGTCCCATTTTGTCCCCGCCTTGGGTTTGGTTTCCCCATTATATCCCAGGACTGGGTCTTGTAACTATGACGACCAGCTGACCTCCTCAATGTGAAATGGAGTAGTTACATACTCCACGATGAGCTGTAATGCGGACGGTAATACTTCTTTCTTCAGCTACGTGACTACGTGTTTCAATTCTAACTTCAAACTTCCGTCCTTTTTTCTAGCTATATTTATATTTAATAAATCAATTAATTATTAATTAATTACTAATCAACAAACACAAAACATATTACCTCATCACCCTCGGACTGGAACCAACTCACATTATTTTGTTGGGTCGCCATAGTACTCATATTAAATTAACTTTCTCTCACTAGGTCACACATAACTTGATTCATATTCTTGTGTTATTAATATATGAGTTAGATAATTAATTTATTGATATTTAAAAAATTAATTGTTTATTAATATGTTTTATTGATATTTATAAAATTAATTGATTCATAGTCATCGTTCTTTTTACCTTATATATAACTTCCCTTTTACCTCTCTTCCCCAAATGAAGAATAAAATATGGAAGAACGGAACCTTACCCTCTCTTCTCCAGATGAGATGACGACGCGGATCCGGGCGACGGCGGACCACCGCGAAACATTTGTCCTTTAATATATGATAACATAATGAAGAATTATGAGGTACGTTCCCAATAATTGATTTAGGTAGGCATATATATGGGAGTACAATATTGGACAATATAATAGCCTGCATTTATTATTATCAACAGAATACATTTAATTAGCTTAATTACCTTAATTACGAAGCTTTTGGCTCCGAAAATGAAAAAGGAAATATTGAATTTACAAGAAAAATTCATCAGTTGACTTTGTATAAAAAACAAGAATAACTGTCTCTTACAAAAAAAAAAAAGGAAAAGAAAATAGGGAGTAGTTGTATTTCTTTAATTTCTTTGTTTGTCTTTGCGTGTAGGTTTGACTTAAAGGTGTGCAGGGCGAACCCACCGGCGAAGTTTTTAAATTTTGACTAATTAAGAAATGATATAAAAACAACTCATAGAACATATTAAAATTAATATAAACGAATGATACATATCCCAGCGTTAAAAACCAGCACTGTAAAGCGATTTTTAACTGCAATGCATGATAATTTGGATTGGTCAACGCTTCAGAGACTATGGTTAAAACATAATTTAACCACGGCTTTAACACATGCGTGTGGTTGGATTATATATAGTACTCATGACTGGATTATGAGTTAACTATATATGGTTATAAAAGTGTGACTAACCCGTGATTAAATTAGACACGCGACCTTTTGAACAAAGGTTAACAAAAGTGTGGTTGAATTGAACCATGGGTTCCCCTTGGTTTCATTAATTACCGTGATTAAAATGTAATTTACTCACAAGTTTAATTATAGTTAAATGTGCGTGCGCGTGTTGAGAGGGCTTGGACTCTTAACATTTATCTATATATCTTAACCTTTCTTAACTATCATATGATATAGCGTTGGATAGCTTAATGTAATGAAGTTTGTAATCGAGACTTAGACAAAAAAAAAAGAGTTTTTAATTTGTAGGTATCATATACTCTTCTGGTCTTTAATATATGACATAATTAAAGAGTTAATTTTAATAATAAATATTTTGTATATTTATCAATTATTATCAAATCATCACTATTAATATTCCCCCAACAATAATATAATAACTAAGAGAGGGGGTTAAAGAAAGTTATTAGTATATTTTAGAAAAATATATCATATTCTTAATATAATTAAATTAATTAAATAAATTTTAGATTAAAGATAAGAGTACTTATGTGTATATAAGAAGTTGAAGCACTTCTGTGGTTTTAAATTAATAAATGAAAAGAGGATACATGGGGAATGGGGTGTGGCCTGTTCAATTTTGACCTTTTCAGCGCCAACGATGTGCATAATAAGGCCAAATATATATCTGATAGACACGGAGCTGTCTTATTTTATTCCAATGATTACAAAAAGTACGAGGAAACAGATTCACCAATGAAGCAGCTTTCAAATGAATATATATATAATTAACTCCTTTTTTGTATTAAATCAAACATAGACATAAAATCGCACAGATAAAGAATAAAGAATATAATCCTATTTAAGCAACTACTGAGTCGCCAGCCGTCACTGAAAGTTTGTTTCTTTCTATTTTAATGTCGACCCACTTAACAATAATCGATCACGGATGCTTCATTTTTGCCAAGATTAATAAAGAAATCCAAGGGGTTACAACATAAAAGGGCTTCTATGGATTATGAAATGGGTCATCGACTGGTGGAAAAGTGATCCTTGGTGGTTGGGATACGAGTGCCAGGTCTTGTGTTAGAGCCTGAGCCCGAGGAGGGGGACCGGTGGTGGGGCAAAGAATACTCTGTATGTTGATGCTTGAAGAACTCATCGTTAAGCAGAAAGATTAATATTGATGATATCAGAGAGAGAGAGAGAGAGAGAGAGAGGTAGGGTTTGGGGTGATGAACGAAGGCTTGATGAGGGATGAGATATATATAGGTTAGCATGGCTTAACATGGAAGGAAGCTAAGCAAGAGATGGTTGAAATAATATATCTATTAATCAGTAATTTACAGAGAAACTTCTGTTTAATTACGAACTAACGATGTATGTTTGGGGCTCAAACAGAGACACTGTTAAAGCCGTGTCGGTGTACATATGCTGGTGGTCAAGTCTAATAACATAACATTCAGTTTAATTCGTTTCCAGGAACGTCGTGTGTGAAACCCCTCTATTCTAAAAGTCATACCATTCTGCATGGAAATGTTTACCATTTTACGATTTTGTCTCCATCTCGGGTTTGGTTTACCCGTTATATATATCCGACGGGTCTTTCAACTTTGATGAGCTGTAAGGTAATGTAAGTGGTTATTACTACGTGGGCTCAATAGCTTTAGTAAATTAATATTGTGTTGGCGCGAGCGTTTTCCTTCAACTAACCAATATAATTATAATTTCTTAAACATGTGAATGCATTTGCTTTTAATTCATTTGGACTTTCATTTTTCAAACCAGCGTGTCATGAATTTATCTTCCCTGCTGCATACACATCATTTTATAGATTTGGTCGGTTCCAAAATAAACCTTTCTTCCCGTCTCTTGCTGCGCGTCAAATAAATTAGTACTGCGTTAATATTATAATAATTAATTAATTACTTATAATATTTAATTGTACAAAGGGGCCGGGTAAAATGAGAAAAAATATATTAAATGTTCTAGACATTTTCAAAGAAAAGTTATATTTTACATTAAGTGAAAAAACTTTAGTTGCGAATTACGATACCTAATAATCATTTCCTTATTTACAACTCAGTTTTAAGGAAATATCTTTCAGGAACCATCAAATTAAAAGTTTTGGTACTTGACATGTCATTTTTCCTTGGTGCCCACTTGGAGTAATTAAGTAATGCATTTAATTAGGAGATGAGCGGTCAACGATGCGACCAAAGGATATGGAGGTGAAATGGTAAACCCTCAAAACATTAGAACATTTCCCGGCACAAAACTTATAAATCCCTGACCCTCACCAGCTTGGGCCCCAAACACGCGTAAAAGTGGCTCGCAATGTTTGGCGTTGCACTACCCTCTCCCATAGAACTTTCTGTGTAAATTGATTAGTAATTAACAGAGAAGCTTCTGCTGCTTCTAACTGATATACGTATGTTTGGGGCTCAAAGCCGTGTCGGTCATATATATATATTATCGCAACATTCAGTTTTTTTCCGATCCATCACAAGGTAACTTTCTCTGTAAATTACTAATTCAACGTACGACAATCTCTTAATTGCTTCCTTCTTCATCAGCTTAATTACACTCTGCGTTCCTCGAAATTATCGTACGTCCATGGCTCAACACGGCTTATTAATTATACTCGTCTGTTCAATCCCTCACCTGCTTCAACCCAGAACTTTCTCTGCAAATAATCTCTGGCTTTCTTCCTTGTTGAGTAAGCCATGCTAGCCTCTCTACGTGTGGTTGTGTGTATATATATGCACACACGGAGGCCCTCTGTGGCTTATCGAACACGACGACTCATTCCAATATTTTGATTCAGAGGCTTTAACAACGTAACCTAGCTAGAGATCGACTCAAAATGGATAATCGGAAAATAAACCCTCAGAGAGTTTATTCCTACGCAAAACCCTCTTCCCAATCTCAGCCTCCTCCTACTGCGTCAACTGGTGGTGGAACTCATATCCACCCTGTCCAGAAGATCGTCTCCAAATCAAAGAATTAATTTCTTCTTCATTATCTTCATTCTCCATCCATCAGGGTACGTTCATCTTCCATATATATACTCATAACTGCATATCGGGATATTTAAGGTGCTTTCCGATTCGATAAGTTGGTGTTTTGAGATTTGACTCTCTCTATTTGCATTCTGTTCATAGCATACACACAACACATGCACCAGCATCTTTAATTACTAGAAATAAGTCCAGTAACTGCAAAAATTTCAATAATGTTCCCTTTTTCTTTTATTAGGGTATGTTTCCATGTATATTAATTGGATCATAATTTGGTTTTAATCTTCATGCAGATTTTGGAGGGAGCAAGCAAGCGTATTGTTGATGGAGTTAAGTGGTTTGATAGATACTAATAATAAAGGAAGGACGGAAGTAGAGAGAGTCTGCATATATGGGACAAATTAATTATGTTGTTTATTCTGAGTTGATATTTGCCATTCCATTTATTGATTTGTTCGATTTTTATGCGTCTAGGTTTCGTCCATTCATTTGTCTATATCTACTTCCAAAAATGGGATTTGTACTCTTCGTATTTGTTATCATCAGAATAAGGATAAAAGGTTTGGGATTTTATGCATGACGTGGTCAGCGCTGAAAAAGTCTCCATTTAATAATATCTCGATCTCTCCCCTTTCCAATTAAGGCTCTGATCTTTTAATTTATGTATCTCTTAAATTGATAGAATATCTGCTTTTATAATAAACACATGCACTATGATGGATTTTATATTTGAAGATCTAACGGAATATATAATTCCCCTAATTATTATTTTTTATAAACTAAATAACCAGCATACACACACATGCATATGTGACAATTTTCTCTCTTACAAATTAAATGAAAACTTTCGCAGTCACATAATATTTGACTATAATTATTGGTAAAATCTTGACTAAATTATATTTTAATCAGGGTTATGAAAACCATGGTTAGTTCAAAGGCATATGGTTCAGCCACGTACCTCTAAAATAATGTCGTGTCTAAAGTCACGGATTGTCACAGTTTTATAACCATGATTAAATCATGATTCGGGCCATAACTACGTATATTATAATCGCATCTAATTTTGTGCGAGCCAGCCATATGCATCTTTCAACCCATATTTTTTTTTATAAAAAATTTTTTAGCAAGAGATTAGGTTCACTCATTATCTAAAGGTAAGATAAAATTTCTTTTTCTCCTATGCGATATCAATATCGGATAGGACGAGCTGTCTATTACCCTCAAGCGTAAATCTAAACACCCATAAGTTAAGATGCCTCTCCAAACACCACAACTAGAACTACAATAAAGTAATATTCCTTATGATCAAATATATTCTAAATAATCGCATATCTCACCTCCTTTGTTAGTTAAAACCATGGATGATGGATTCTTTCAACCCATGGTTAAATTATGATTTATCCCTATTTTTTTTTATCTTTTGGGCCTTTTGACCTAAATTTTTATGGTTTAATACACTTGTTCTATTTTTATCCCAGTTAATTAGATATTTTTCCTATATTTTTTTATATTATTTATCTCTCATCTTTTTTTCTTAGTTATTCTCTCACTTACCATTTTCATAAATAAAGATATATTTAGAACAAAATTATATATATTACATATTTATTATTTTTAACTAATATTTTGATCTGCATAATTTATTTAGTTGTTACTTATATTCAGGACAAGAGTAGTACAACAGAATAATTCAATCATTGATGAACTTCAAGATTTGGGAAAAATCAATGAAATAAATCTTCACATAGAATTGCATTTTTCCTCTGGCCATTGCACTAAAATACAATACATTTTGAGCGAACTAAACTTACTTCATTCATACACAGAATGATTGAGTCTAGTAAAGTGAATGTTTATTTGGTCGAAACAGGGACCTACAGAAGTATTTGGTATAGAGTATATCTAACCAAAGAGGAAACTGAAGGAACACAAACAAAGAAATTGGTACACATGCAATTACTCAAATGAACCAAGGGACTCACTTAAGACCATGACAATATGTTACAAAGAAGGCACTGCTAAAAGCATGCCCATCATGCTGATGATGCGATAAACAGTGCTATTAGCCCACATATCAACTTCAATGCAATGACTTGAGAAAATCTTCTTCTGCATAACGCGAGATGAGGATGGACAAGAAGATTAGGATGGAGGTTGATGATGAAATAAGTGCAGACACATCTGAAATAGAAAATATCAGCAACGGTTGTTATTCAAATAGTTAGGGTCTCCGGTGTAGTTGTTGTTCGCACAGGGAATGGTGAATGCAGCAGAAAACACTCCTGTAGCAATCAGTGTTGAAACAAGCATGCAAGAATTCTCAGTTCCCTTCATCCAAGATTCTGCTTCTTTCAGCAATTCTGTGTGTTCTTTGGTGAATAATTCACTAGAAGTTAGGCCTTCAGAGTTTTTCATCTCTGTTAATGATGGTTGCATTATCTTCTTCACCTCCTGCCACAGCAAAACAGTAAAACAAGCTTGAACTTTATAAATAGAAGATAGAGTTAAGGGGAAGATACCTCAAACCATAATAGTTCATGCATCATCTGAAAAACTGCTCCTGAGAACAAGTCAAGTCGGTCTTGTGGTGGTAATTTTGCAGCGAAATGAAATAAATTGCATTTATCAATGCAATCCAAAAAAGAAACTATGGAGTCCTTGTTTGGGCCTGTTTAATGTATGAGATTGAAGATATTAGCATGAAGATTCAAAACAGCGATGTGAATTATA
Source organism: Leucaena leucocephala (assembly GCA_037074615.1). NCBI lineage: Eukaryota > Viridiplantae > Streptophyta > Magnoliopsida > Fabales > Fabaceae > Leucaena > Leucaena leucocephala. Next base: position 15,272,923 of record CM073550.1, read on the forward strand.
CTTCTGTTTCTGCTATCCTTTTCGGTCAGAAAATCAGGGTGAGTGCTCAAGAGCTCTTCTAGAAACTCCATTTCCAACTTCAACAGCATTGAATATAACTTGTGAAGGTTCTCTTATGAACCTCATCATGCTTGGAACAATTTAATTATGTAATGAAAAAGTAAGAAAATGAAAAACTCTTCTTAGAAAACCAATACCACAAAGCATAATATAGTGATAGCATTTGTAATATGTCTGTGGTTTTGCTTCACAATTTGAACTTTTTAAGTTGAGTTTGCTATTAGCATAGTATAAAGTGTGATGTAACTGTATCCACACTGAATCCTAAGGCTCATTCAAATGAAGGGCAAGTTAGAGATTGCAATATATCTATAGATGAACTTACAGAAAAACTGCAAAATTGAAGCTTGACGTTTTCAGTTGAATTGGTCCTAGACAATCTATTCCTAGTCTTACCCTTGGATGAACGTTTATTTATGAGTCAAGCATCTTTGCTCTGTATCTTTAAAGCAAGAACATAAATGGACAAAATAATCTAATAATTTAGTTTTTCTGATAGTGTTGATTGTAGTCCCTTACTGGACTTCATGATCTGTTTTTGATATGCTGAATTCTGGCAACCAGAACTCGAGGGCTTTCAAGCTAAGGCGTGTAAAGCTGTGCATTGTCTCCATCCTGAGCTAAAGCTAGCTCTGGCCTCTTTTGTAGCAGTTCCAAGGCTAAATTATTTCAATAATGCTTGAGTTTCAGATTCTAATGCATAATTTGTTGGTGTGTATCTGTATATGTTTCAACTTCCTTGTTTACAATTCATACAATACTTTGCAGTCCCACATAAGCTATTAATCACTAAAAAACCCACAACATGTTAACAGCATGGCAATGATAAGATTTGATCCAAGAAGTAACAACAAGTCAACTCATAAGACTTTTTAGTAATTATATTACTTCTGTGGGACTGTACAGTCATTTTCTCTTTGTGAAAATAGTTGTCTACTTCAAGCTTAATTGCTCTTATCTTAATATTTCCCTATGATCTTCTGATTAGGAGAAAATAACAATAATATGTTTGTTAACATTAAAGCCTCAAATAAACTATTTTGTCTGACACCCTACATGGATTATTGACAGGTTGGAGACCTTATACTTACCATAGATTCCATTTTTGATAGAAATGAAGAACAGTATATTCCAATCCCAGTCCTCAAATACCTCATAAGTTAAATGATATAGAAACAATGCCATTTCACTTTTCCCTTGTAAAACAGCCATAATAATAGGAGTTACTCCTTGTCGGCCCCTGATTGTTGGCAAGAGTACGTTCTTTTGCAGCATTATTTTGGCAATCTTGGTGTTCCCGGATGCAGCAGCGAAGCAGAAGGCGGTGTTCTCTTTGTAGTCTTGCAACTCCAAGTCATTCTTCTACAGAGATTTCACCAACTCTTCGACCAATTGGACATTGTTTGCCCATGCTACTACATGAAGAACTGTTAACCAACCCTTTGTTATGGCCGCGGTCAGAAGGGTTGAATCTTGTTCTATGATCTGTCTTACTGCTTTTAAATCACCTTTCTATGCTTCTTTATGAAGAGGTACACAAAGTTTGAGGTATTTTTCTCTGGCTTCTTCTGAAACAAGTAACAGATAAAATTTAGTGGATTCAGATTTATTTAGAATCCTTGGATTTCTTGTGTTTTGAGAGGAGGAAGTTCAGAACTGTTGTTTTCATCATTCTTACCTGTGTAACGCATGAGAGACTTATATGTTACTAATTTAACTACCCCTCCTTAGTTCCAATGAGGTAATTAGAAGTGACTTATATATAAGATTGAATAGGTTACTACATAGATGTTAAAAAAGAAAAAAATTAAATATATGGAAACACTTGAAATCAGACATGGTAACTTGACAATTCTGTAGGTAATATTACTCTTTCATCATCTACTATATTTTGCTAGACATTACTGAAGAATGTTCAGGAAATCAAGTAACTCATCCACAAAACAAGTAAACATAATCCCTGAAAATATAGCAATAGGAATTCAGTTTTTAGTTACTAGGGTTAGTTTTTAGGTAGTCACTAGGGGCAGCTTTTAGTTATTATAATGACTCTACAAGCCTCTTCCCCAGGAGAAGTATGAAAAGTCAGAGATGTGCAAGGTTCTTTCTATCGCTTTACAGATTCTGATCTTTTTGTCTTTGCAGGTCCACACTTAAGTGTCAAGGGCACCTATATATCTTTTAACTTCTAGTTCTGGAAAGGAAACTTTCATATGAATCATCATATGTTCTTTTACCTGTATCTGATAATAGATGAAGGGAAGGTGTCCTAAACTGAGCTGAAACAGCCCTTTGATATGATTCTGAACTTCTTCTTGTTCTATCTGTAAACTAAAGAGAGATTAAACCCTTTCAGTAACTGATAAAAGTGCTTTTATACACATAATAAAATCATTCGCCTTATAGTTTTGTTATTTGTTGACAATCCTTTTGGTGAGAAGTGCTTTTGCCCAAATCACAGTACTGAAGAAAGAAAAATGTCATGAATTTTAAAAATATATACACTGTACAGCTTCTTGAGCATTTTTTACTGCTAATTTTAAATATATACACCATACAGGTTTTCTTCCTACTATGGTATACTAAGAATTTAAATATACACCATACAGCTTTTTTGCTTTCATTCTTCCTTGTCCAAGAGCCCCTCAATCCAATATCAATAGCAGTTCACCCGATGTATTGCGTGGATCTCATTTCAACCACTGATTCTTGTGTAGAAGATATGATGCTATTTTTTCAAAATCATAGTTCCTTTTGGCCATGATAGTGTCATCAGCCTTGTGGACCAAGCTTTCACATATGTCAGCCTTTAGCTCATTTCATGTTGCATTTAGTAAATAAATATGTTATATATATAAATTAAAAAATGCATCAGAAAATAAATTTCTATATTATTATATACTTCAATATTTTTTGATCATTTTCTCATAAATATATGTTATGTTATCCATACATGAGTACTTAATATATGACTTAATTGAAGAATTGATTTTAATTCTAAATATAAGATATATTTTCTATTTTTATCAAACTACCTTTATTGATACTCCTTAAATAATAATCAAGAGAAGATGTGAGAGAATTAAGAAAAATGAATAGGACGTTTTAGAAAAAATATATTATATTAACTAATTTAATTAATTTTCTTAGTATAATTAAATTAGTTAATTATGTTATATATTAAATACTATAGGATTATAAAATATAACAAATATAAGGAGTCGTAGTTTACCTAATTGTAGATGTAGATAATACTACATTCAATTTTTAATTTAAAATTTATTTAATTAGTTTGGTAGATTAATAAAATTTATTAAATTAATTATTTATAATAATTGTATATTAGTTTTTTAAAATATATTCTTTAATCATGTGTATTTAAATTATATTTAATAAAAATTTATTTAATATGTGTAATCATGTATAAATATTTTAGGAAAAAATTATAATTTTAAAAAATAAAATATATTAAAATTTTATATTTAAAATTAAAATAAATTTAATATCTAACTCTTTTGTTTATAATAGGAGGGAGTGTATATATAGTTTTTCGTAACTTATTCAAGTGAAGTTGGTAATAGAGAAATAGACCGAAAAATAGGTGTAAATGACATTTATCTCTTTGTTCCGCAGATGATGCCGCCACATTTGTTATTTGAATTTAACTAATAACTACAACTAATGCTAATCCATTTTCTATGATTAAAAATGAGAGTTACTCTTAGAATAACTATAATTAACTAATTAATATTTTTACAGTTCAAACTTCAAAATGATTAGTTGAATTAAATTAATCAGTTAATTATTTAGATATTCTGTATTAACAAAATTAGTTTTGTAACTATATAATATTTAACATTAGATCTCATAATCATCATCTCAATGACTTCTCTCGTGACTTTTTTATCAGCACCTCTCTTATGACTTATATATATTAAAAGAATAAATTGATAAGTTGAGACCAATTTATTAAAAAGAAAATTAGTTATCAAGATTTAAATTAATTTGACTGTAATCAGGCTTACCTTGATTGATTATAATGAAATTTATTAAATCCCCCCTATCTTTCGTGTGAATACCCTCCTAGTCCTGTATGTGTCTCCAATGGTTCTGCAATTCCATGAGCCTGATGCACTAGAGTAGAGGTGTTTCTCTTCACTACCTGCTCGCGTTATCCAAATGCTCCGTGTGGTCGATTGATCGATCTTGCGACTAGACGAGGAGGCTACCTAACCCGCTTTTCTTCCTTCTTCTTCTTCCGTCGAGCGATCGCTGGTTTCGCAATGGCGCGAAAATCTGCTCTGAAGCGAACCCTTGTCGCCTTCTTCGTCGCTTTGGTCACTTTCGCTCTTTTCAGCACCTTCTTCAACCCCACCACTGTCACCAATTCCTCCTCCAAGCTCGATGACACCGCCTTCCCCTTGAATTCCGCCAAAACTGCTTCCGTCGTGCTCCGTGAGAGCAATCATTTAGCCAGGAGTTCGCCTGTCAATGTCTACGTCTATGATCTTCCCACCAGGTTCACCTATGGAGTCATCGAGCAACATTCCTTGGCGCGTGGTGGTAGAACTGTCGACGACGTGGCCACTCTCAAGTACCCAGGTCATCAGCACATGTCGGAGTGGTACCTCTACTCTGATCTCATGCGGCCACAGTTCGAGCGTGTTGGTTCGCCTGTTGTTAGGGTATTGGATCCCGAGGAGGCGGACCTAGTCTTTGTGCCGTTCTTCTCTTCTCTGAGTTTGATTGTGAACCCGATTCGCCCCCCTGGTACTACGGACGCTGAGAAGCCTGTGTATAGCGACGAGGATAATCAGGAGGCGTTGGTGGAGTGGCTGGAGGAGCAGGAGTATTGGAAAAGGAATGATGGGAGGGATCATGTGTTTGTCGCTTCAGATCCAAATGCGCTGTACCGGGTGATCGATAAGGTAAAGAGCAGTGTGCTGCTTGTGTCGGATTTTGGACGTCTGCGACCAGACCAGGGATCCATCATTAAGGACGTCGTAATACCATACTCCCACCGAATCAGAGTGTATGACGGAGATGTTGGTCTCGACAATCGCAAGACGTTGTTGTTCTTCATGGGCAACAGATATCGCAAGGAGGTAATCATATTTAGATTTATATCTATAAGCGATGCTCATAAATTTGGTAGTTATAATTCATGATATTGTGAGCTTAGTTTTATAATGGATTTTTGCTTGTTGGATGAGGTTTAGTTTGTGTACGATTGACGTACACGTTTGAAATGAACGACCTATGTGAATATATGATTGGATTGGCGAGGGATTATTCTTCAGAAGATGTGCGACTGAGTACCCTAATAGGAAAGTGTAAATATGAGATTTAGATTTTTGAAAGGAAGTTGATGCTTTCAACACGGTTGATGTCGAATATGTATGAAAGGAACACAATTTGTTACACTAGACATGGATCCATTTATGATTGCCAATCATTCAATGTTTTGCTATGAGGTTTACATTGTGATCATTACTTAGCCCTGCTGTCTCTTTCTCAGATATGATCATAAGAACTTTGGTCTAGCCTTCCATAATTGTTGGCAGAGCTAGCTCCAATTGCTATGTTAAACCTTTTTTTCCCCCAAAAAAAAAAGCCTTGATTTGGATTCTTTTCTTTGAAAGTAACTGTTGTAAGAACTTTTCACCACTAGTAGTTAGTATTCATGCAGTTTCTTCATAATTTTCTATGATAATGCCTTCCCCCTTCAGAGTTTCTTTCTTCATCACAATCAATTTTGCTAAAGCAGTTAGAAATCATCATATAATAGGGTAGGGCCAGTGATAGAGTCGTAAAAGTCTGTGATAGATCAAGCCAGTTGATTGAAAATCATATATGTCAAGAGGCTTCCGTGATAACATATAAGCTTCAGGAATGAGGCCAACAAAAAAAAACAAAGAAAATAGTGATGCTTGAACTTCCTTTTGTGGGACAATTTTCTTCCGTAACGGATTTCCTTATATTTCAATCTGTTTAACAGGGAGGCAAGATTCGTGATGCATTCTTTCAAATTCTTGAAAAGGAAAAGGATGTCATAATAAAGCATGGAGCACAGTCCAGAGAGAGTAGACGCGCAGCTTCACAAGGAATGCACACATCAAAGTTCTGTTTACATCCTGCTGGAGATACTCCATCAGCTTGCCGACTCTTTGATGCTATTGTTAGCTTGTGTGTTCCAGTGATTGTTAGTGATAGTATTGAATTGCCATTTGAAGATACCATAGACTACAGAAAAATTGCAATATTTGTAGAATCTACTGCTGCTGTAAAGCCTGGATTCTTGGTGTCAACGTTGAGAGCAGTAACTCCAGAGAGGGTCCTTGAATATCAGAAAGAACTAAAAGAGGTCAGTAATGCTTTACTGAATTTTTTGTCCATTCTGGTCCTTAAATCAATAAGTACATATTTTTAATGTGCATTACGACATGTTGAGTTACCTTTTCAATCAAACTGAATTGTCATAAGGAATGAGAACCAGTTTCTCTTTCCCACTTTCCCATTTTATTCATCATGGAACACTTGGGTTGAGCTTTATAATCGGATTGCATTTTTGCCTTCTTCTAAGTGCATGACAATTATCTGGTATGTTTTAGCTCCATGTGTGTTGTAAGTTGTGACCAATTATCAGCATTCAATCTGAATTATAAATAGATTCATTGGATATTAAAGATAACTTGGTCGAGCGAATCATGTTTGCTTCAACTCATGTCTCCCCCCCCCCCCTTTCTTTTTCCCCTAAATGACAAGACATTGACTTGATATACGTGGTTGCAGGTGAAACGATACTTTCAATATGCAGAACCAGATGGAACAGTTAATGAAATATGGAGACAAGTTTCAAAGAAGCTACCCTTGATCAAACTGATGATTAATCGTGAGAAAAGGCTGGTCAGAAAGGATGCTGACTGCTCTTGTTTATGTACAAACCGGACTGCAATTATTAGTACTCTATAGCTCTTTGGTGAGTGTATCTTTTATCTTCACTCTTGGAGGGCTATCTCACTAATCAAGGGACCAGTTCACCATATCTCAAGATACCTGGCACGTTTTGTGGTAGATGCAACCATACAAAAAAATTATAAATTTTTGCTGTTACATGAGGCAGGGAAGACAGTTTGATAACACGATTGTACCTTAATTTGTACAGGATGGAATATGCAGAAATTTGACTATTCTCATGATTCTTTGAAAGGTTCCCATTTCTTTGTTTACCCTGGAGTTTTGTCAAAATGGGTTTGGTGCCATATGTTCCCGTTTCTTTTGACTCATGAAACGTCTACATGACCACATTTACATTTACTTTATTATTACATGTTAAATTTTTATTTATTGGATACATAATTTAAAATCTTTAAATACTCAGTCTTGCTACCTGTCGTAGAACATCAAACCTTAAAACAGAAAGCTAATATTTTTTGCTTCAACAAAGATGATTTAACCACATAACTAAGATCAATGGGCTCAGATAGCCAGATGATTTACTTTATGTCTATCTAATAAAGACAACTCTCATGCAGAAGCAGTCATTCATGTGAGGTTATCAGGGAAGGAGCTGTTCAGGCGGGCTGCTATTACTACATGGGAAAATTATAACAATAATAGAAAAGGAGGTTAAGTTTCAAATTCAAGAGCCATTGCTTTTCAATCTTCAACCTGGTGGCCATTTCATCTGTCTCCCACCTAATACATGCAAGTGCAGATGGTACACAGATTGACCTGATCATAAAAAATGAGAGGAAAAGATGAGTGGGATTGGGATAAAAAATGGCTCATTAACATGATGAATCAACTTAATCAAAATTCTCTGAGAAACGCTTACAGGCACTAGCACCGTTGTTGATGACCACACGAAATCCATCAACAATACCTTCTTTCTCAGCCACTATTTTGGCAGCATAGAGAAGCTGACCTAGTATCTCCTCATGTCTAGGTTCAGCCTGCAAACATGCTACATATCCAATTAAAATCCCTATATATATATTGAATTTGTGGACCCCGGGATTTATGAACAATCGGTGAAAATTTAAAAGGGGGTTTTATATTAATCATGCATTTACATCACTGATATGATAATCATTTGAAATACTTACTAACTAACGACTTAAAATCTCACCAATTCCATGCTCATGAGGAAAAATTTGAAGTCAACAGAAAACAAGAATTGGAAAAACATCTTATCAATCAAACAAGAAGAGAATAACATATCTACAAACTCCGACATATAAAACCAACTTTCTGCATCTTGAATCAAACAAAAGCAGTTACATTTCTGTTCTTTACTCTTACTACTTATCCTCTTAGACAGGAAGGAAAAATCACTGCGCTTCCTTTCCCCCAAGAATTGTTTCTTCAAGGACTCACATAACTGTGAAACACGTAGTTTCTCTTTTGTTTCATATTGCTTCCTTTCTCCAATTATTGCCTACAAATCTTCTTACAGCAGAAATTTGAGAAAACAACAACCAAACCTAATTTTACAAGATACAATTCCTATAGCTGTGACTACTTGGAAGGTTAAGGCAAAAAAAAAAAAAACAGCACAACTCAAACAGATCATATACACAATTTCTTCCACACAAAAAAGCAATAGGTAAAGGGTGACTAATTACCTTCCCAAGCTGTGTCAGTCCATCCCTAAATTTTGGAATGACTAAAACATGAACTGGTGCCTGGGGATTAATGTCCCGAAATGCTAGGACCTTTTCATCTTCATACACAATGCTTGAAGGGATTTCCTTATTTATGATCTTGTCATATCTGATAGGTAAATCAGGGTCACTAGATTGAACACCAGGAAAAGAAAGAACAAAAATGAAACAACCATATGATTAAGCAATTATGTCACTATACTTGCCATTAAATACCAGATACATCACTGCCCTGATGTCTAAAATATTATCTTTGATTATGTACTAATTACGTTAAGATCAAGGAAGACATTGGTCATCCTTTATCCCAAGAGGCATCTCTAAGACTCACATATCATATTTATCAGAGCCTGAATGGCCATACCCAGTTACAATTCATTTGCGAGCGAAATCCTGTGAAAGATATTCAAAATATTTTCAATTGATTCTTTACATTTTCCACAACTCAGTCTATAACATTCTTTCAGAGGGACAGAGAAGTTCCACAATGTTAGATAATTTTGGATGATTGCTACTTTGCACTTATATGGAGATACTTTGTGTTTTGTGTTTCATCACAGTAATTCACTTCTCTTATCTCTATGACAGGGAAAATGACCGAGCTATAAAGGTTAAAACCCCAATATTTAAATATTTGCAAACAGTTCAATTATGATAAACTTGGGAAGTTCAAAATAAAATATTCCAGAATGATAAGCAAGCAGTGTGTTAAAGACTGAGAGTCAGGATGAATGTACATTGTTGGGGCTCCACTATCAGCGTCGAGAGCAGCTGCTTTGGCTGCAGCCTCTTCATTATTTGTGGCGCCAGTACTGAAAGGCAATCTGTAATATAAAGTCAATAGCTAAAGCCATTCAGAGAAGAGACAAACAAAATATTCTGAAATGGATAAACTTAAGATACAACTTCTAGGTGCTTTCTATTATTAATTTCTCCTACATAAATATAACAAGTACATCTTCGCTCATGTGATGTTATTAATTCAAAGCCTAATAGTAAGCACCTAAAGAGACTTTACCTAATTACTGTTCTTTTGAAATCCAGCATACAGTATTTGATGCCAGAAGGAGGTTCAGGTTGTTCACAACGTTGCTACCTAATTACTAAACTACTTGAAAGATGAATTTCGCAGAATCTTCTATAATAATCCGCTTCATTCCATCCATTACTTATCTATCTCTCTGCAATTTCCCTCATTTTGCCAGTTTCGCAATTCGTAAAACTTAAAACAGGGAAACGCTAGTCATACGAAGCTAATGATTTATTTCTAGCTCAAAATATGCAAAGGAAGCTAAGTAGAAAAGGAAAGGGATGACAACAACACCTGCGAGATTGGATAGGAAGAACAAACTTGGAGAAATTGTGGTCTGCTGCTTCCATAGAAGGCACGAAAAGTCTTCGTGATATCAATGCTGAGTAGTTCCTGACAATTATGCGAAGCCAAACTCAGTATCACATAAACAATCTGGCAATGAAGAAATTGTATTGTACCTAATCAGTGAGAAAGGAATTGTCGCAGCCATAGCTCCCAGTGAAGCAGAGCTGATATCACCTCATTTTCTCGGGGAAAATTTCTTGCGAGTGAACCATATTGAGCAATTATCTACTGCGGACGGGTCTTCCAGAGAACATGTAAAATCTCTCATCTACACCGTTGAAATTGGTGAGCCATGCCCGTATCGTAATTAACATATCATTTTCCAATTTGCTCGTTAAAATAATAAAGAAAATAAGAATCTCCAACAGAACGGGAAAAATGGCGAATTTTGTTCTTCAAGTTCCAAGCAGGTTGAGGAACTTCTCTGTATTTTCTTCGTCCAACGGTGCCGGTTGTGATTTCTTCTTTTACCTGTATCAATGAAAAATCGTTTCTTCTTCTTGTTCCCTTTAATCTGTTAGTATTAAATTATAATATTCTTTAGTTAGTGAATAACTAATATTTGAGGACCAGTGATTCTGGAGCTTCCTCTAGAGAAGATAAGGAGGCCATTAGTGAGGACGAGGGCAAATAATCCTAACAAAGTGAAAGAACTTACGGATAGTATTAGTGAAATAGGACTTCAAGTTCCTGTAAGCACTTGTTTCCCTTGTCAAATTTTCTTCTGCTTGTTCTTACTTTTGGGGCTTTGTGTGATTGGATTTTCCCTTTGTTTCGTTTTCTGGGAAAATTCTTTGAGGAAAATTGATCATAGAGGGAATTCTGATGGTTTGTTGAGCAAGGAGTGTCACGTCAGGTTGGTCTCTAGCAAATAAAGGCTATTATTTGTTCAAATTCTCACCCATTGGTTGGTTTCTTGGAAAATGATTTTTGTGGGAATACTGAGTGAATTATGATGGGTTTCTTGTTGAAGCAAGCGTTTTTTTTGGCTGCAAGTTAATATCCAGCATTATAGAGTTCATGCCTATGATTTATTCCAAGTTTAATGTGCTTTTGCAACGTCAGTTTGTCATAAGATCATCAACTTTAAGATTCCCCTTGAGTTGCTTTATAAGAAAATGATTACGGAGGGGAATACTAAGATGAATTGTGTTGAATTTGTTGGGAAAGAGAATTTTTACCTGTAAGTGATATAAGATATGTAATTATAGTACATGTTTTGTTTAGCTGCAAGCTTTATGTTTGTGTAACACTTGTGGTTCCTCGTTTTGGCTGAATAAAATTTGGATTCATCAAAATATCATGTACAGAGCTACTAAGTTATCTGACTTTTTATGGATACAGATTGATGTTCTTGAGGCTGGTGGAAACTATTATGGTATGTGCAAAATCTTGTAATTTATGTTTAAGTACGATACTTTCACCTTAACTCTACTCCTTAACTCTACTCATTTTTGTATGTTTAGTATTAGTTATTTAGTCGTTAATATATAATTTAATTAAGAGTCAATATTAATATTAAATATAAGACATATTGTTTATATCTATTAATTTTTTTAAATTACCCATATTAATACTATTTTAACAATAATTTAATAAGAGAGTAAAAGAGAAAATTAAAAAAATAATTATAGTATTTTAAGAAAAATATACTATATTAATTAATTTAATTAATTTTTTAATATAATTAAATATATCATATGTTAAGAATAGAATAATACAATTTAGTCATTTTTATAGTGATATTCAAACTCATAAGAACACAATAGTAAGTATTCATTTGGAACTCCATCAATTTACTCACATATCTAAATGTTATGTATAGATTCACCATACAGACACAAGTGATGGCTAAAACTATTACATACAAGAACTCAAAAGTGAATATCATGGTTAGTATAGATATATAAGAAAGGGAATCATGTCAGGAAACAGAAACTAGAGAGACTCTTGAAAGATCTTGCATGGCGATTGCAGTCAAAGATTGGTATGTACTTCTATGGTTGCCCCCGCTTTGAGGCTCAACAGCCCTCGGACTTAGAACCATCCGGCGCAAAGTTCGCCGCGGTACAAAGGAGACTATAAGGTTAATCATTTTGTTTTAGTGAACTCCCAACAAAATCTTGGTGAGGTTTATAAATTTTTCATCTCTGCTGATAAAGGATTTGGTTTATCATCATGCAGGCATCATTTGCAGTAGCATCATTTGGTCATGAAAATGTCAATCACCTTCTTGTCAAGTGGCATGTCAGCTATTTTATAAATGAAAGTTTGCATGTTCGAATTTAAGCATATCACATTTATATCTTAGCAAAATCCTTCTATTAAGAAGTTTAGTTCTGAATCTGTTTGAAAAATTTCTTAGCCGTTTCTTGTGGTTCCTTTATTTGACAGTTTTCTGTGTGTTGTTGATCATGGAAAGTATAATCTGTATAATGAGTTAATGAATTTTGATTATAATATATAAAAATATATTTATATACAAGTTAGTGCAATCTTTAACAGAGTGATTAGTGAAAGATTTATTTATATCTTTTGTATAAATTTTTAGTCATAACTTAATGTTTTTATATGGTGAAAGTGTAATCATTTCTTTACATTTCTTATATAGGGTATGAGGCCACAACTAAGAAAAATAAATAACTTTTGATGAGAAAGAAAATGTTTAACTTCTTGATGCAAATTTAATAAGTAAATAAAAAAATGGAAATAAATTCTAATTTAATATGGTGGTTATGAAATGTTAATTAACTTATTTTAAAGAAGAAAGTTATTGTTTCCAAACTCTCTAATTTTCCTTCCTAATATGAGCTTTTATTTTTTTTTTGTTTATTTGTAACTTATTTTTTTAATAATAAAGAAGAATAAATTTCAAATATATAGTGTAATCTACATTGTGTTTCATTTTCTTTATTATTTTCACACCATGTTATTTGCCACAATGTAAAGAAAAGGTTTCAATTTTTAAGTTCCCACATTGCATAAATAATTTATTTTTATAAAATAAATCAACATATATGATTATTTATCTATTATCATTTATGTTGATATATGGTAATAGAGCATTTATAAGAAGCAACATTATTAAAAATTATAAATAATGCAATTTATTTTATATTTTAGATTCAAAGTCTATTTTTTATTAAATACGACAAATATATAATCTACATCGAAAAATTAAGGAATAAGTTTATTAAATTTTAATTAAAGTAAAAAAATACAAGTTTATCCAAGTTTAATTATTTAATTTTGATTTTTTTTTTCGTAAAAAAAAAATCAGCATAAAAACACAGAAGACGTCGAACTGAAACGCAAGGAAACGGAGCCAAACCCTGGTTGCGGGGTTTAAGCCTGAAGCAGCTTCGTCTACGATCAGTTTTTGTTCGCCACAACAATGGAGGGAGGATCCTACGCTCGCATGCCCAGAGTCAAAATTCGAGAGATCAAGGATGACTATCTCAAGTTTGAGCTCCGAGACACTGACGTTAGCATCGCCAACGCCCTCCGCCGCGTCATGATTGCCGAGGTCCCCACCATCGCCATTGACCTCGTTGAAATCGAGGTTAACTCCTCCGTCCTCAACGACGAGTTCATCGCCCACCGCCTCGGCCTCATCCCCCTCACCAGTGACCGTGCCATGGCCATGCGCTTCTCTCGTGACTGCGATGCCTGCGACGGTGACGGCCAGTGTGAGTTCTGCTCCGTCGAGTTCCACCTCAGGGTCAAGTGCATGACGGACGAAACCCTAGATGTTAGCAGCAAGGACCTCTATAGCTCCGACCACACTGTGGTTCCTGTAGATTTCTCTGACCCTACTGGTATGGAGGGTTCTGAGAACAGGTAATTCTCCAATTTGGTTTCTTTTCAATGGGAGGAGAAGCCAAAAAAAATATCTTAACTTGCAAATCCGAAAATGAGGAATGTAAATAAGTTGTTTTGATATATTTTCCTCTTTGCCTAAGCTAACTCATTTTCAGAACTTACCTTCATAATTGACCTGGCGAGCGTTTGTTTGTATGTTTAATGGACTTTTTCCGCTTAATGCTGTGAGTCTCTGACATAGTTTGTTGTTAAAGGAGATTATAATTGTTACTTGTTGATGACGTGTTCGAGTTGTATTCAGGGGGGTTATAATTGTGAAGTTGCGTCGAGGGCAGGAACTGAGGCTGAGAGCAATAGCTAGGAAGGGAATCGGCAAAGATCATGCGAAATGGTCACCAGCAGCGACTGTAACTTTCATGTATGAGCCAGAAATTCATATAAATGAAGATCTTATGGAGACATTGACGCTTGAAGAGAAAAAAGAATGGGTTGATAGTTGTCCCACCCGCGTGTTTGAGATTGATCCTGTAACGCAACAGGTTGGTTTCTATTTGCTTATACTAGTTATACACTTTTCAGTGACTTTGCCACTGGGGATAGTTCTTTCCATTTGGCCTTCCACTGAGACTCTAGAATTTTTTGGGTGTGAACATTTAACCTTTCCTGGATTCTGGGTTTGGTGCGGAAATGATGGTTTGATGCACTGCAGTTCCGTATTTCATTATTTCTTTTTGGATCTAACCCTGGATAGACATGTTGCAACGCACTGTTTATGACTATAAATTTATGATCATACTTTGTGACTTTTTAACCTTGCACTCTTCCTGTTTGGCTTTCTGGGTTAAGTAGACATGAAAGTAGAATTGAAAGTACCTCTTGACGTCCTTTTTCTGGCTTTTATTTAGCTAGTATGATGGGCATTAGGGAGTCAATTTTTTTTAATGATGTATAGTCCTTGTCGTGTGTAAAAGTTGCTGGCAGTTGGTTTTCAAGTTTGGGTTTCAGTTGTTTTATAGAAGTAATCCCTTATTTAAGCTCACAGAAACATAGAGATGGCACATGCCACGATAAAGATACACCTAGTTTCCAGAGTTTGGAGAAGCTTTGAAGATATTTGTTTCAGTTGGCTTACTTAGTGGAGCAACCTGCAGTCAATTAGGTTGGATCCAAATTGCTGAGGTGGTTACGGTTGCCAGAAATGTGACTAAATGTGGAAAATATGGCTATTGCAGATTGCAATCATAGGCATGATGCAGTAGTGATAAAGTTTACTGCTTCAAGATAGAGCTAACGATTTAACGAGTTTTAGGCTCCACGGAAGTGTTAGTGTTATAATTTGAGGAAGTTGTATAGGGATTCATGATACAGTCGGATATTTTTTAAAACTTATGTTATCCTGAGGTGCATTTTCTAGAGAAGATACTATTACTCAGTTCATACTTGCTGAATCAAATCTGAGTTCGGAAATTGATGTATCTGATTTCAAAGTACGAGAGCTTCTGAAATTGATATATCCAGAGAAGACGACCCAAGTCAAGCATAGAGAGGCTTGTAAGCATAACAAGCATTCTTTTCAATAGGGAACTATTTATGAATTGTGTTTATATATTTGAGTTGGTCTACGCCATCTACCTTTTATAGGTAAGATCTGTTATTGTCCCCAGGCAATTTATCATAGCTAACTTGTTATCGTATACCAGGTTATGGTGGTTGATGCTGAGGCATACACTTACGATGATGAGGTGATAAAGAAAGCTGAAGCTATGGGCAAACCTGGGCTTGTGGAAATCAATGCTAGACAAGATTCCTTCATATTCACAGTGGAATCTACGGGTGCAGTAAAAGCTTCTCAATTGTTATTGAATGCCATTGAAGTTCTTAGGCAGAAGCTAGATGCTGTCAGGCTCTCAGACGACAATGTAGAATTAGGTGATCAGTTTGGTGAATTAGGTGCACATCTGTAAGGAGATTGGTCTGATTAAATAATGTCTTGTGGATTGTGCCCCCTAAGAATTTCTGTTTGTTGATATTTTTCAACCTAGAACTTGTTTATTGGATCATGTATTGAAATGAAATGCTCCAGCATGTGCTGCCTCACCTGAAATGCTGATTATCTTTCGATGTCTGAATCACTGGTTCTGTTGGAAAGATTGAATGTCGTTGGCTTATGTCGCACTATAAAAGTTATTTGATAATTGTAACGTGGAAATGGAACATCTTATGAGAAACGAGCGATTTCACTTCACTCCTCTTCTTTTAAAATAAGAGTTAATTTATTTTTTTAAGATTTTTTAGGGATTTAAAAAAATTAAATTAATTAATTAATTATAGTTAAATTTAATTTTTTAAAATAAATTTATATTATATATTTTTTAATTTGTTTAAATTAGTAATCTAATTTTTATATTAATTATAATTAATTTGTTTTTTTAATTTATTTAAAAATTTTAATTAATTCTTATATTAAAAAAATATATAGTTAGTATTTTAAAATTTAGTCTCAATTGGCTGAGGGTGTCGTGTCACATTAATTGAATATTTGCTAAGTTGGATATTGTAATAAATATAGGAAAATATAGATAAGCGTTTTTTAATTATACAATATTTTTTATATATCGATTTATTTTTATTTTGATAAAAATATTTTTAGATTTGATTAATAGTAACAAAAAATATTAAATAAATCTATTTTTTATTAAATTCAACTGAAAAGTATTTATTGAATCTAACTAATGATATTCTAATAAAAAAGTATGTTAAAAAGAAAATACGACAATTTATTCCATAAAAAAGGTTGTAGGTACTTAAAAAATAAATGAGAAATATGTATACTTCTGTTCAAAAAGAACAATTTAATATATATATATATATATATATAATATAGAAGTATATTTTAAATTTAGGCCTTTCAACTAAAATACCTAGTAGAAATTCACATGCAAAGTAGCCCGGGTTGGGAGTTTCATATTATCGTTTATGGTGATACAAATTTCAATCATACACTATATTTTCAACGTACAGCATTTTATTTATTCCAAATTGTACATCCAAAATCAATTTATATGTCCATACATACTTCTTCAGTGGATAATATTGCAGAAGAAAGAACTAAGATAATAATCACCAATAATTAACAACCGAACAATCTAGTTCTTTTTTTTTTCTCTAGCGACAATTTTACATACATTTCAAACCATTTATCTGATTAGATAGCTACAAATCACTGTACTACATAATTATGTTCTTTTAAGTAAATATGTTTGTCATACTAACATTTATAAGCTAACTTATGTAGAGATCTTAGTACCCTAAGCTTTGGTAGGACCACTATCACAAAGCAACTTGTATTGAACTACTCAACCTACAACAGGAATCTCAGGAGAACTGAAATATACATTTTGCCAAAATTTGAAGGGAACCTGCAGTATGCTAAGCTATGGTGATGAATACCTGATCACTAGCAGCAGGTCTAATAATTTACTAGCCCTACTTGTATACCAGAGGACCAGATCTAGATACAGCAAACCTTGGTAGGGGACTCGGTCCTGTACTCCCGGAAGTTGAGCCTTCCACGAATTTCGCTCGATTTCGGCTTGAACTGTAATCCAGAGGCCCTGAACGACGAACATTACGGTGCTTGTTATTCATGTTCTTCAAGCTGCCGCCATCAGCTTCATAAAGGTGGTGTTCATGGCCATGTGATGAAGAAGATCCTCTGAAATAACCCGGATCATTGCCACCATACTGTGGTGTGGAGTCCCCATGAGGCTGCCGTATTACAGGAGATGCATGTGCGAGCAATATTGCTGGCGAATGTCGCGGTGAAGGGCTCAATATTGCTAACGGAGTGGAAGGAGTATCTGCATAGTATTGGCTGTATAAAGATCGGAGAATGGCATAGGGGACATGGGATTCAAGTGAACTTCGTGGAAGGTATGGTGAGATTTCACAAAGTTGGTCAAGGAATATAAGCTGTGCGACAAGATGAGATCTGATAAAAAACAAAAACAGAAAATTCAGCAAAAACCATGAAACAGTGAAGGCTCAGAGAAACAGAGCACTTGTACCAAAGAAAGTCAGCTGCAGTCTATTGCAGCCACGCGTGCCTATGCTTACCTATTTGTTTCACTCCAAGAATCTAGAATAATCTCTGCAGACAGTTTCACAAATAACTGCATTGTGGACTTAATGCTTGCTTCAGCCGAAATGTGACTCGGATACTCAGGATCCATTGCCTCATTAGCATGCCCGTTGGATAAAGACTGTCTCTGCTGAAATTCACGTTCCAATCTAACAAATTCACTACCAGCAAACACTGCAGAAATGCACCTGCCCAGTATTCACTAAATTGGTCAGAAGATTAAGACAGGACAAATGATACAATGAGACGAGATAAATGACAATAAAAACCACTAAAAAATTTACTACGCACTGATTATGAGTTCAGTTTCTAAAAGTTCAATCAACAAAATGAAACTCCTAAGATTAAGCTAAAAAAATTACTGGCTAGATGTTTATACAATGGCATTTGAACAGATTATATGCATGCAAATACAAACTACAAATCATCATAGAAGCTTTAAACTCCACTCTTTTTACATTATAGCTATGAAAAATTATAATTCATTAGACCTGTGACATAATGCTAACCTTGCCAAGCAATGGATGTTGTTAGTAAAACCCTCTGTGTCCACATTGAATGCAGTAGTGGTCCAAATATTAGATGTCATGAATGTGGCAAATAAGTACGGTAACAAGCTCCAGGAACCATCATTTGCACCACCGACTTCTTCTAAAATTGATCTTACCCACTGTGAATCATGATCACTTACCCCACCTTGAGTATTTGCCACTCTTCTCATTCTCCTGATCTCTTCCTTTTCAGGTATTTCATCAGGTAGATGCTTAACCATCCCAGATAGTAGTGAATGTATCAGAGGAGCAGCTTCTTCAAGTATGGCACCAGCAGCCTCAGCTAGCAACTGATCAAATGCCAGAGCTAGGCCAGCCTGAATACAAAAACTAACTAGAGTTTCCAGATCAACTATTTGTTTTATAGAAGCTTCTCTTTCAAATCTATCCCCAGAAAGGAGGCTGGCTGCAACTGTTTCTAATGCATCACGATTTGATCTTAATGATGTGTCAATGCAATTTAAAAGTGCAGCAGTGTGTTCTTTAAGCATTCTGTCCAACCTGTCAACTCCAAAGCCACCAAATATACGTACAAAAGACTGCAATTCCCTGAGATCAGTAACTGAGTCTGCAAAATATCCGCCAACAGGCCTTGTACTCTTAAAGCATTTATGCCTTGGTATAAACAATATCCCAGCACCTGATACGTCTTTTATTATGTTGTCTATATACCAATTGCATACAGACTCTGTCGCTGATCCAGTATGTTGCTCTGCTGGCTTGTCAAACAAGTGCAGTGAAGAAACAGGTCCAGAAAAGGCTTCTGAAAGCAAAACTTCTCGAATACCCTGGGTAAGATCCATGCCGATGTGCTGCTCTGCAAGATGCATGATGCTTACATGTCTTCGAATAAGGGACTCCAGAACAGAAGGCCTTTGAAGGTCATTATCAGTTTTCAATACTCCGAGCAATCTTCTCCTGAAGTTCCCAAGGATGCATTCTCTCATGTACTGCATGAATGGCTGTACTTTAAAATAATAATAAAAGGATCTATGGATTTACTAGATCTAAATGTGTATTTTTTAGGAATGGGAGTGGATAGGTGCTAAACTTGTATTAATGATCCATTACATGAACATTTAGTCAACTTTCGACCATAATATCAAGCTAAATACCATATAATTTATGTTTACATTATAACAGCGCTGTTCAAAAACCCTCAATTATAAATTTAATTCAGTTAAAATGGCCCTTGACCTGGTACTGGACCCTCATTTTTTGTTTTTTTGAGTGGAATACTAGACCCTCATTTACCATGTATACTTGCAGGTGTAAATAGAAACCAAGATAGTATGAGATGTAAGTCCCATATGCACACTAGTTATTACAGAGACAGGCCTGCTACCGTTCACCCTCTGCGTATCTAACACCAATAAGCTTATACTTGCCTCTCTCTCTCCCTCTCTGTATATATGTATTGAAGATAATCATAACATAGCAAACATGGCCCCAGAAAAATTAGCACTGATCAATAATTTCTTTCTACCAAGACAGCCTCTAGACTGTTTGCCCCAGCAATATTTAAAACTAAACCACAGAAAATAATGAAGAAAAAGATGCATGCCTAACCTCTCTTAGAACAAAGACGTGGTTCAATATACAGATAGGCTCCATGTCATTTAAAACAGAGCATAAATTAGTCAGCCTCTGCATTGCAGCTTCTAACCTGTTTTGAAAGAAAAGAGAGAGAGAGAGAGAGAAGACACAAGTTAGCTCCAGAAAGTTTTGATTGTGTGGTTTGACATATGTGTATGCCACGAAATTACAAGAACATACATTTTGATAGAACTGTTGTTTTCAGGAAAGCTCTCATGGCCAGGTAAAGGAAAACCAGCTGCTCCTTTTGGAGATTTATATGAAGGAATAGAAACTCTAGATGCATAATTCAGATAAGAAGCTGCTTGCTCTGGAAGAAGCTGATACAGATATAACGGTAAGCTTTTGCAATTGGACTAACTTGTTAAAGTAATCATAACTTTTACCTGATTCTCCAGTGCACCAAATCCTCCCTCGGAGTCCAGAATGTTTATTAATCCTTCCAATCCTCCCATGATGGATTCAATCAAGGACTCAACATAAAGAACAGCATCCCTACCAATTTTTGTTACCTGCTTGAAGAAAATAAATGAAGTGATCACCCATGTTTCCCACACTTCCAATCATCACGGATGCAGCTTATTCTCTTGATGAATCAGGGGATAGCAAAAGAATGATTTCAGGACCTAATGATTAATTTTGAAGTTATGAGAATCCATTTCATTAAAAAGAATCTCTCAAGGCCTAAAAGTCGCATGAAATTTTAAGCATCTCTTTCAGCAGATACAAAAGTACAATGAACCCTTAACGTTTAGATGTAACATCAGCATTTCATGGGGTATATTATAAAAGCATTTTCCATTTCCTTTAATAAATGGGAAGCTGCCATAGAATTTGAATATCTGGCACATTACATCTTCATGTCAGTAAAATTGAGCATTGAAATGAGGTTATATTTTGATATATAGTTATTTGTTTCAGACTCATGATTGAAACTTGAGAAGTTGATAGTGTAAACCCAACAGCAGGGGAGGCACTAGTTTTATGCTTCTACCTCTTCTGGAACAATGGGAGAAGCACACTCTGGGAAACTGCTAGCAATCCCAAGCCATGCGCAGCAATGCTGAGGTCGTCCTTCTGGACCAAACATGGTGTTCCGAAATACCTAATTTAAGAATATAGCTCATGCAATTAGCAAGTGAAGTTGAATTTTTAGAATAAAAGTAAAGTGTGAAATTTTTAGAATAAAAGGAAAGTGTGAGTCCATATCTAAACAACAGATTTAATGCTACAGTAGAAAACTAGCCCCTGTTGTTTTTTCTTCTTTTTTGTTTGTAGGAAGGGGAGGCACTCACAGCTGAGAGATGTTGGTGATAGAAATAAAGCTTCCTAAGACTACCATGCTTTGAGAGAAGAGATTCCAGTTCATCTACACATCTGCATCAAAAGAAAACTGCAGTATTATTACCATATCTTTAAGGTTCACTTTCCTTTAATATAATTTTTAACAGAGTGACAATGGTTAGTGCTGGTAATTATGGCATGGATTCCCTATTTACTACTTGAGCCTTTGGCTTTCCAAAATGCCCTTAGCTGTTAGTTTAAATTATTTCCATTTCTGGTAGATCTTCATTCCCAGATTTCATGAAATGGAGTCAATAGGACCATTATAAGCTTTTTCCTCCTAGGGCAATTATTGATTAATGCAGACTATTAAAACAATGCATAAGAGTAGAAATGTAAAGAAAAACATCATACCTGGACCAATTGTATGCAGCATTTCCCTCGGACAATAGACCTTCTTTCCCTGTGGAAACTGTTGCTTTCTCCAAATGTCTAATGTTTATAGAAGACCGTGAAGAAGTGACTATCATTAAAATAGATAGCCAATCCTTTCGAAATTCCTGATAGAAGTATTGGAAGAATTATTTGAGCAAAACGTTCTTATAAACAAAATGTTTCATAGGCAAATGCTATAAAGACGATGCTCAAACATTCACAGACAAAAAATAAATGTTCAAATATGAGAATCCCATTATGCAAAAGCTTCTTATCCCTTGATTCCCTTTGGTGTCTTGATCCTGATTTCTGCAAGGGAGTTTTTCTTTTACTGATACGAGCAGGAGTTGAACAGCATTGATATTTTCTTAACCTCAACAGTTCTGTATTTTTTATTCCCTCTTTCTTGGTTCTGTTTCCTACCCTCATTTCCTCCAATTCTCTTCTTTCTGTTCAAGATTCTTTTTCCATAAATAAATGAAAAGGCTATCATGAACATATTAGCACATTTTAATGTCCGCATGACTTAACAACTTTAGCCCTTTTGTTATCACAATTAGTTTCCTTATTACAAAGATGGTATATATTGATCAAACTGATAATTCCATACTAACAACTTTTTGCTATTTATTAGCTCACTAATAACTATATTCACATCGGATTATATATAACTGTATATCCAGAAAAGGGAAATGGCATACATACCGATAGATCACAAGTAATAGCAGATATATTTTCACCCTGTGGTTTTGGTATATTTTCTAGGTGGAGGACAATTTGCTGTAAAAGTCCCTTTAAATTAGCGTCTATGTCAAGGGCTACCATTCCAGGAGTTCCAAGCAAAAACCGGATTCTCCCAGCACAAGATGAAAGATATGACAATGAATAACCTCGAATTGCTGCAATCAAATGTTACAACTCGCAACTTTTAACATCCTCATGAAAAAAAAAATCTAATATCAGGGAAAAAAACAAGTATATTAACACATAAAGTACAATAAGCATAAAATATAACTTGACTCAAAATTAGAATAGCAGAGGACTGATACAAATTTGTAATGCTTTCCTTTGATCCCCAATTTTGTTTATAAAGTCACTAAATGTCACCCTACTTCCAAAATAACCATACAACACTATTTTAACTTTAAATCATTCCAACAATTTTCACATAAAAAATATCGGAATAAAAAATTAAAGAGCATTTTGAACTCAAAAGTTATAATAAAAGCCTAAAACAGTTCTAAAAGTCAAATGTATGTATTTTTTCTTCATATACTCCTTGAAACAAGTACTTCCGCATTCTTGGGCAATAATGGTAGCAATTAAATATCATATTCATTCTCATCAGAAGAAATTGGTGTATATATAAACTTAATCCAACCTGCAATATATTTGCGAACTAAACAACATAGACGGTCCATTCCATCTAACAGAAATCCAATGGTTGGATCATTTGGGTCCTGTAAACATGACCGTAAAAGTCAAAGTCAATTCAACAACCAAATTAACAGATTCAAACTATACGCTGAACAGAAAACAAATATCATGTAGTAACAGACTAGAAAAGATATTTACTATGTCCACTGGAACCACCCGAGAAGTTTTAGATTTTGATGATGCAATTCCAACGTGTTGAAAATACCAGATCACTTCACATTGAGCTAAAGCCAAGGCAGAAAACACCATCTGTGTAAAAATTGCAAACAGAAAGCACCAATATTCTCAAAACCAACACATAAGCAGTGAGGCAATAAAGCTAGTATATTCTAACACAAATTTTTAATCTCTTATAATTGCACTAACATCCAAATGAAAACAATATCAAGTTTGCCTCAATTAATGTCAGATACACTTTGTTTCTTCATACTTAAGAAAGTGGAAAATAAGAAAACACCTGAATGTTAGTGGCCAATAGACTGGGTTGGGCTGTGAAAAATAATACCATTCTCTCAATCTCTTGTTTCAGTAGTATTCTCCTTTCACGATGTACGGCATCACAAGATAATATCGCTTGATCATGCACTTCACTGAATAATAGTCACTTTTAATCTTCTAATATTCAATAGTAATGGTACCGTTAACAATTTTATAGATTAAAGAAAGATGATACATAGTATCAAAAAAAGAAAGAAAGAAAGAAAGATGATACATTCTTTGAAGAGAAAAGAAGCATATTAGAATTGACAAAGAGGAACATCAAAATAGATAAAATCAGAAAAGAAAGCCAAGTAAAAGAAATACACATGTAGTTAGTAGTCTCAGTATTCCAACTTACCTGGTTGTTACGATTGCCTGATTGTCGTAACTTACAACATCTCTCACCCTTAAGTTTCGTTTTGAATTTTTTTCTTCTCCCTTTTTTATCTTTTATTTAATGTATTTAAATTAGTTATCTCTATTCTGATTTCAAGGGATTCTAATGGCAAACTTGCTACCATGATCTCTATATATGTTCTCTCTCAACAAAATTAACAGAACATTTTTCTCAACCATGAATTTCGAGGTATATCAACAAAATTAAGCAAACCAATCCCTTGACAAACCAAAAAGCAAAATCAAAATCCCTGTGAAAATAATAATGGCCAGCACCATAAAGATACTAAGAAAACCACCCACGCCCAGCCCTGTATAACAGTGTGCCACAAGCAAAGCATCTTACACATCCACCACCAAGATGAGGGTGCAATCCAGGAACTTCCCTATCCTAAACGGAAGAACCATAAGCACTACGAGAGTTATTTGCACTTCCCAAGTCGCAAGATTCTTTGCCTCACTCCGATTTGTCATACCGTAGACTCCCAACTTCAGCTGAAAGATGACAAAATTTAAACATGAATTTTGGAATATACCTTATCATTTTCTCCACCTGCTTTGCAACATTATACTCCAGATCTGCCTCCTTTTGTTTTGTGCGTCCAGATTTTGCCATCTTCTTAGATTCTAATATTCGAGGTAGAACATACAACTGGTAATCCTCGTGCAGAAGTATGTACTGTGTCAACAATTACAAATTCATTAACCACTGCAGTTCAGGGACACTGTAGCGTAGACATTAGATAAAATTTACCTCATCCCTGAAGAGTGTGAGAACCAAATTTTCCTTCAATACAACCTGGAATTCCATGATAATGAGTAAACTGGATTTAGGAAGTAAACTCAGCATAATTAATAGTCAACATATATAAAATATTCTTATTTACTCCACTTTATCAGTAAAAGACTTGTACAAAAGAGTTCATGAAAAATTGAAATAAAAGAACATTTCATGCTGGGTATCTCAAGTTAAAACATGCATTAGAATCAATGTAATTGCTTCCTACAAAAACAAAATTCTCAGGCTACTGATTTATTTTCCTTGAATGCAATCACTTGAGCATGAACTGTACCAAGGCAATATCAATGCTTGTGACACGAAGCAGCTCATCAGGGCAGACAAGATAACCAAATAAAACCCATTCTTGATAAGCAGTTACATTGGCCAGATCTTGAGCTCTCTGCACAAGGGAGAATTAGCATAGTAATAGCAAACAATAGTCAATTTCAAGAACTCAAGTTTGACCAGAAAAATTATCCTTACCATGGGGTGAGCAGAATTTGTGAGTATGTCTGGATACCGAGGATGATATGGACTTAAAAACCCCTCATTCCTAAGTTTCCTTGTATCTGTTGACAAAAAAATAATAGGACCCACAGCCTCTAATACCTGGAAAAAAAATATATCCAAAATGTATTCCCAAGTTGGTAAACATACAGTCATCTTCTAAAAGGGGAAAATACTTTTCCGTGAATTCATAAAAAAAAACGATTATCATGTTTGTAATACACCTAAGATTATGTCTCATTGTTCAATCTCTGTGTCTATAGAATGGTATCATCAGTTTTAAAAGTGCCTTCCAGGTTTTTTGTTTTGTCTCTTACTTCCATTTTCAGCTTCTCCTATCTCTCTTATCTACTGTCAATATATAGCACGCAACCAAAAAAGCAGCAAACGGGAAGCTGAAAAGGAGCAGAATCTCATTGCACAAAGTAAATTCGTTAAAGACTAGAAGAAGGTAGCATACTCATCATATTTAACTGAATTTGGCAATTGAAAAATAAAATAAAAATATATGAAAGGATGAGAATAACCTCTCCAATACGAGGGCTCACAAAATTCAAGTCCTCCTGTAAGCCTTTCGATGGTGGATCATAAGAGTCAATAAATTGAACCAAGCTGTAATGCAGTTAAAAAATATGTATTAAACGTAAAATGTAAGAAACAGTTGTTTGCTTAAAAAAACAGTAGTTAACATTGATAAAATGAAATGTCGTAACAAATAGAAAATTAGATACTAACTCTATTGATATTGGCAAAATTTGGAACTGATTTCCCATAGTGTTAGAGATTATAAAACTATCCACGGGCCTTCACTCAATAACCCATGCTTTTTAATTGAAGTGGTCCTTGGCATAATACCAAAGCCTCTACCCTAAGAGTTTGATTATTGCCATCCCCAACCCTAAAAAGAGTTTAATGTACGCACCCCTCTAAAATAGGTTATACAACCTTGTGTCCGAGTGCAAGTGTATACCTATATGTCACCCACTGCGACTTGCAGAAACCATGGATACAATTATATAAAATAATTACAAAAAAAAGCCCTACCCATGATAAAAATCACAATCCCGCTCATTTCTTGACATTGCATGCAGAAGGTTATAGACCTGAAGCAACATCTTCCTTGGTATCTGCTTGAAAGAATTGAATTGTCAAAATTCACATTTGAAATTAAAAACAAGAAAAGGGTTCCTCTGCAAAAAAAACAAAAAAATAGCTTCTCATAATTGAAAAGAAATAAAAATTAAGGAGCAAACAAAGAGGAATCAACTTGCCTTCTCAGAGAAAAGGTTAACCCGCACAAAGGAACAGAAGAGATCCATAAACGCATGTAATATAAGAGAGTTCTGATGGGGCTGAAAAGAACTGTGCCTAGTTATTTGAGATATGCAGAAAAATAAATAGAAGTAGTACTGTGCTCACAATCATTTCAAATGCTGTGATCTCAAGTGAAAGAATAGGCATTTTACTCCCAACAATTTTCCCCATGCATGACTGCTTTGTACAAACTTAACATAGAGAACAATAATCAGTTGAAATGAATAGTATCAAATGTTGATTTCCTCTCGCTGCAAATATTAACCAAGAATTTAATTACACCCAAAACCTTGGGTTGCAAGAAAGATAAATGGAGCATGCATGAAAAGATATAAACATATAAGCAACTTCAGTATATGATAAAGAACTCGAGTTTGACAAACAGCCTTTGTATCATCATATATCATGTCCTTCACTTATTTGTAAGACAATAGAGTGGCCATTCTGAGATTCCAAACATTTGTGGGACTTGAAGAGGCTAATTACATTAAAGATGGACAATATGGTGAAGGACCTAAATGATACACAAATAATCATACAAATGGAAGAAGGATATCTAAGATCGGAAAGGAATGTTTCTGATGTTATGAGAAATAATTCAAAGAAAGGAGCAAACACAATCTTGAGTCTTCTTTATTCTTCCTTTTCTTTTCATTTGATCACATTTTGCGATTAGAAAACTGATTATTACTATTTTACTACATCTATGCACAATTTATTTGTTGAAGATGTAAATCATTCCACTATAGTGAACAGCTACAGTAGAGCTGGTTACAGGATGACAGGCATCTAATTCACTCTGCTCTATTTCCTATCTGAAATGGCTTGTGACAAAGATGTTGGTCAGAAAAACACATAAAATTCCTTATATCATAACTTATACACTTAATAGCATTTCATATGGAGTTTTATATATAAAATGACCAACATCAACCGTTGCATCATTAAATAGAAAATGCCCTCACATTGTTAAACACGTGTTTATTTCAAATGGTAAGAAATAAACAAGATAGACTCACCAATAACGTGATCACTGTGCTACTTAGATCCAATATAAGTCGGAGTGCTTGTTCACGAAACACCATTAAGTCCAGAATTAGCTGATACACGGAAGAATCCGACAAGGGAGTGAAAAACAGACAAGAATTTTTTTTATTAATCAAATAATATGACTGAATCCTAATTAAAATTGCAAAACATGACTTTGTTTCTCAAGAAATCCACGCAGCAGAAGATCCTAAATTTGAGACTTTCTACACCAAAAGTATTCTCTTTGGAAAAAAAATCAGTAAATAAAAGTAACAAAAGAGCTCACCTGCACCCATTGTTCAAGGCTTTGTAAATGAAGTTCTGCATGATCTTGCATTGAATCCCAAGTTTGCTTATCTATCTGCATTCATTCTCTTGTCAGATGATGAAATTCATGATGGCCCAAACTAATTGAAAATATATTAAACATCATTTCTTACACGTTCAAGTTGCAATTTGCTGAAGTGTTCTGGAAATTTCTTAGAAAGCAACACACATATTCTAGGATGATTGGGAAATACTCCAGCTTTCCAAAATCCTTCTGAAAATACAAGATTGACGGGATCTGGATAATCCAAAATCTGATTTAACCTATACATTTTAGCCATAAGTCCTTCAGCAACTTCAGTGAGTTGGACCACCCACTGCATGTTCAAACCCTTATGGGATTGGGATCCCGCAGTGCTATGAGCCGGCCCATCACTGAAGAAGCTCCTCGAACTGCCAGTAGACAGTGGAGATGCCATTTCTGCACCAAGGTAGTCTGTCCATCTAGATGGACCCTCTCTGGATCTTGCAGCAGTTGGTGACAGTGATGAATCGTGGTTTGATGAGTGGTGTCTTGATTTACCCATTGACTAACCAATCAGTCTACTAAAATCTCCTGCATGTCAAGCGGTTGAGGAATCAATTTGTGTACAATCACACCAAATGATCTCCGAAGCCGCTCTATAACAATTTTATCATTTTGAAGTCCAAGTTCAATTTGGTTGAAAATAGCCTTCTTAAAACAGACCTCGATTTTTTTTTTTTGGGACATTGAGGCGCGAAGAAATATACTAAATTACCATTTCCCGCTTTATTATCTTCGAGTTTACTGGCGCCTCCATAATTTTCTATGAAGAATGCCGGGAAAAACAAACAATGCTTGGACCGACCTAAATTAAAGAGTTCCGGGCAACAATTTTGAAGTTATCAAGCAAAGCACTTTGTAAAAGGCAGATAGAACTAAACCCGATTCTATTTTCCTTCCCTTCTCTTCCTTTTCCTCAGTAACAACAATGATCAGCAGCACAAAACCCAGATTTTGCCAAAGTAGAAGAAGCAAATCAACAGAAATGGGACGAATGCCAAGCAAAAAAAACCGCGCACCACAGCTCCCACCAACTACTAGTGAGCAAAACATGAGCTACAGCCCCCAATGGGACCAAAAATTCTGCTCCCAATAAAGCGACTTTACTTTTTCCCACAATTTTCCGAGAACCCAGAGGGCAGTATAGAAAAGGAGAACATGAAAGAGGGAGTTAGTGCTTACACTGCAAAAAAGAGCTCAGTGTTGAATGAGAAAGCGCGTGGAGAAATACAGAAGTGCATTACACCATAGACGTAGAGCTTCCCAGATCTGAGAGAGGATGATTACACTGCAAAAAAGAGCTCAGTGTTGAATGAGAAAGCGCGTGGAGAATACAGAAGTGCATTACACCATAGACGTAGAGCTTCCCAGATCTAAGAGAGGATGATTACACTGCAAAAAAGAGCTCAGTGTTGAATGAGAAAGCGCGTGGAGAATACAGAAGTGCATTACACCATAGACGTAGAGCTTCCCAGATCTGAGAGAGGATGATTCTTCTATTGGAAGAGGTTTTAGAGCAGGAGGGGGTAGTTTAGTCGTGAGCAAGTGCAGGTGCTGGATTTTCATTCCAGAAAATTTTATCGCAGACTTTAGATTGAAAATTGTAAAAAAGATAAAAAAAAACATAAATTAATAAAATTTACAGATCAATCTCAGCCGTATCCTTATAGAAACATCCCAGCTAATTTTGTCAGAAATGTGTTTATTTCAACTAACCAAACACTCCAATTTTCTACTCAAAAATTACATTTATCACAACGTTAACTGAATTATACTCTCTCAATTACTTAATATAAAATCAGTTACTTTTTAATATATTAAAAAACATAAATTAATTATTATTAAATTTAATCCTAAAAATAATTTATATTATTAAATTCTTAATCTACTTAACATAATTTATTAACTCTTATATTAATCATAATTAATTTATTTATTTTTTTAAAATTTATAAAAAATTAATTAAATATTATATTAAAAAAAATAGATATAATACCTTAAAAAAACTTGGTTCATTTCTTGGAGTTTAACTCTGTTCTCAACATAAAAGTTCATAACTAATTTGTTGATAAAAAAAAAATAATAACTAATTTATAAAGAATAAAAAATATTTAAATTAGTTATTAATAAAAAAATATTTATTAGCTATTTAAAGTATCTCTTCTAATTATTTACATAGAAATTACTCTTTTAATAAAAAATTATTTAATATGTATAATTAATAAAGAGAATTTATCTAATAAACTATTAATTGACATGGTAAGTAATTTAATTCTATAGGAAGAAAAATATAAATCTTTGTGCTCTAAATTTTAATATAATAGTGATATCCGTGACTAAATTAGAATAAATAGAATTAAAAAAATATAATTTTAGATTATAAAATAAATTAAAATTTTATATTTAAAATTAGAATATTTTTTATCAAATTTAAAAATGAAGGGAGTATTAAACATTTGGAATCCACCGAATCCTTGTCATTATCAGTACTTGATCTAATACTGAAGTATTAGTATGTCCATTGACATTATATTTGATACATGATAACAAAATATATTGTTATATGATTTATTATATGATATCTTTAATATAAAAATTAGTTAATATTTTTAGATAAATTAAATAATTTATTTATTTATTTAAATAAATTAATTAATATATAAGAGATTTTATTTTATTCTAGTTAATCTATTTATTTAATTTTATTATTCTATTAAAAAATGAAAGAACTTTTATATCAAACAAGTATTAGTATTTTATTATATTATATCATGGTAATATTGGGAATGTGCATGATGGTAAGAGAGGGAAAGCAATGAGCATGGGTTGGTATTGTAGTACTGCACTAGGTATATATATATACACACATCATGTCCTAGATTTGTATCTTAATTATGAAATGACAGGGAAGATGGAGATAAGTGCGTGGTGGGGGCCATTATTAATTATGAAATGTTAATAAAAATAATATAATAATTATGAAATATTAATTAATTAATTGGTAATACTGTACTTAATATATATTTGAGAAGAGTCTGAACTTAAATTTTAAATTTAAATTTAGATAAAATTTAAATTTTTTAAAATAAATAATTATATTTATTTAAATAAATTTTTTGATTAAATTATTATTTAAAATTAATATTTTAGATAAATTGATCAGAGTAATTTATAAGACAGTAAAAAATTTTATAAATTAATTAATAATTATATTATTATTATTTTTTATTATATCATTTATCATCTCTCTTACTTTTTCTTATACCTATCTTCTCTCTTCTACTTTTTTTTAACTATCTCTCCTTTATTTTCTTATAACCCATCTCATCTCTCCTCTCTCTTTTCATATATTATCTCTGTTCATTTTTTTATAATTTATTATTAATAAAAGTATTTTTAAAAATAATTATCTCAATATTTATTTATTTAAAATTATTATTTTTTCTTAAACTCTTTTTTAAAAATCTTTTTTTAAAAACTACCTATAAACTTTTTTTTTTATAAATACATTTCTAAAATATTATCCACACATTCCTTAGTCTTTTGCTCTGTATTGTAAATAGGCTGTTCATGTTATTATTTAACTTTGAAACACAACCCCAGGGCTGCGTATCTTAGAAGCATTTCTCTTACACAGTTTCCCACATACTTATCCCTTGCATCAAGCCACCATCATTTCATTTCTTCTTCTTCTTTCTTTCTTTCTTTTAATTTCAATTTATAATTATAAATCAAGAAATAATTACTTACTTTCCACTGTACTGGATTGTTAACCCAGAAGTTAAAAAGCAGTTTTGTGGGAAAATGGAAATAACTTGCACTTGTTTTGAATAACAAGGCCTTCTAATTAAGGTCTTGGGTAGGAAAGTTAGATTAAGGATTAGTTTGGTTTATAGTATTTTTTTTAAATTAATTAAATGGGTCAATATCTCAACCAAAAGGTAAGGGTGATTATCAAGATACGAATTAATTAAAAACAAAAAAAGGGGTTTAGATTCTCAACCAAAAAGAAATTATCATTACTATTATCACAATCTTAATCAACTTAGTGTACCTTACCACAATCTTTATTAACCTCAGCAAGCATTCATTGGTAGTTGTTCCCATTCTTTTTTCTCCTTTCTATTTTAGTACAATACAATTATATTATATATAATATTATATTTCCTTTTATTTTTTATCTAGATCTAATTAACTAATTTAAATAGATTAAAAATATATATAATATAAATTTATTTTAAAAATTTAAATTTAATTATAATTAATTAATTTATTTAATTATTTTAATTTATATAAATTAACTAATTTTTATATTAAATATTATACGAATATATGCATATAATAATATAATTAAGGGAATTATTTTAAGGTGAAAAGGGGGAAAGATATGAGTGGTGATTAGACAATAGTAGTTGCTAAAAAATTGAGGATGATATTTAAATGCATTTTGTGAATATTTGTTATCAAATTTTCTAATAAAAATAAGATGGTTAACTTTTTAATGATTTAGCAATACATAATTAAATATTTTAAAAAAATAAAGATAATAAACAAAGGCTTTGGTTTGGTTCAATATTTTTCATTATAATTATCACATGCAAAGGTTTGAGGGTTTTTTTTTCTTTGATGAAGTGACTAAAACTTAGAAGAGATTAGAAGAGAAGTCAATGGAGTTATCTAAATTTGAAGAGAAGTGTTTCTCCAAAACCAAAGTTAAAATCTTTTTTTGTGGGGTCAGAAAATGTCAATTTCATAAACTAAGTCAAAGTCTATTGACAGATTCAAGGCCAAAAGCTTTGATCTCTATTCTTTACTCTGCTTACCACATCTTCTCTGTCTGCAATTAATGAGAGAAACATGAGATGAGAAAGTGGACCTTATAAAGATCTTAATGAAACTGAAAGGACTAGACAAATTGTAGCTTTCTTTTCATTTATTGTTCAATGCTCCAATTTTCCTTTTTTGAAAAATGGTCCTGTCTGCTTGTGTTGAAAGTTTGGGGAGTAAAGAAAGTGGAACAGGGAGAAAACGAAATGTTTGTTTGGTTTATTGTAATTGGAAACAATTTTTTCTTTTAACTTTTAAATGCCAATTATCATATTTATTATCATTATTCAATGATTTTATTCTATTTTTATTTTTTAAAAATATGATATTTTAAAATCCATATTAACAAAAGCATAAAATATAAAATTAAGATAGCATAGATGAAAATGTTAAGATTGACATGTAATCATATAAAAAACTATGATTCATAATAAATATATATGAGGAATGGTTGGTATGATATTTATTGAAGAAAAAATTGTTAAAAAAATGACATGAAGTGATGTAGATATATGCATAAAGAAAGTTATTAGAGATTTTCATGAAAATGGTAGATTAGACAGTATAAAATCTTTTTGAAAAGAGTAATTATTAAATTAGACTTTTTAATTAATAATATATTAAAAAAAATTAATCGTTGTTGATAGATTCTGATAACATCATGTGATCCATATTTGTTGTTGTATTTTCTCTTCTCAATTTCATCATGTGGATCAAAGAGTACTGAGTAACCCTCACAAGCACACAAACAAGCACCAAATCCAAAATCTAAGTTTAATATTTACAATCTGGTAATATGTAGACTTGGTCAATAAACAATCATTTCATCATTTATGGAGAAAACATAAAATGAATCAATAACATAAAACCCAAAACAAAAAAACCTCTAGAGGAAAAAGAGCTGCAATAACTTGCATTTGGGTTTTATCAGTTGTCAAGTTCTTCAAGCCATTTCACCATGAATGTGTTTCATAGCAATTTAAATAAAGTTTTCACAGATCATCGAACGACCATCTCTCCAAATGAAGTTTGTGTCAAGTGTCATGCTTCTATTGAAGAATCTGATAGCAAATACTTCAGACTTTTCCTTTCATCAAGTGAAGTCATAACCAAAGCATTTCTGGAAGAATCAGCAACCTCGGCCTATTCATTCTTGCAAAAAAAAAAAAAAAAAAACTAACCTCATTGCTTCATGAGGATGAAGTATGAACCAAGACAAGGGGTATTCTCAAGGTTTGAACTTTGAATCAGGCAAGGGAAATGCATATACAAAGAAAGACTTTGCTTTGTCTTGTTCTTCTTCTTCAAGGGGTTATCACAGGGACTAGGGGCACAGGTGGATTGGGTGTCTTTTTTTTGTCCACCATTACAGCTTGAGTTGTTAGAATCACACTAGCAACTGAAACTGCAATTTGAAGAGCGCATCTCGTGACTCGACAAGGATCTGCTACTCCAGCATTCAAAAGATCTTCATATTCGCCTGTCATCGCGTTATAACCCTTTCGCCAATCACAAGTTCTTGTCTTCTCGACAACAATGTCTCCATCGGCTCCAGCATTAGTAGCAATCGATTTCGCAGGTGCAAGAAGTGACTGCAATTTGTCATGAACAATTTCTTACATAAAACTAGAAGCGTTTGTCATCAGTTCAAGAGGGAATGCAATTTTTAACAGAAGTTATCCTCACCAGGGAAGAGATCGAGAAAAAGATGGGTGGAAAGAAATTTAGTAGCAGAACATTTTATATGGAAATCAGTTCAGAATATTTTATTATCAGTATATTCATGAAAGAGAAGATTTACATGAGAAAGGATTGAAAGTAAGAGGAGACTAAAGCATATACCTTAGCCACAATATCAGCACCAATTTGCTCATCTAAATCTTCCATAGAGTTTTTAATTGTCAGTATCAGTTCTGACAAGTGAATGTAAGCGGCTCCACCACCAGGAACAATTCCCTCATCTAGGGCGGCGAATGTTGCATTCTTTGCATCTTCAATTCTAAGTTTTCGATCTTCAAGTTCCACCTCAGTGTATGCACCTACCTACATGATAAGACATATCATGATCAAAATCTAAAGGCAACGGGCAAGATCATACTATTTCCAAAGGCAAAACATGGAGCATAACATTATGATCCAGTTAAAACCAACAAGAAGAAGTCATATCCTACTAGGTGAGATCAACTACATAAATCACAAGACGCCATTATGCTATATCAAAATCTAAGTCCTTGGATAAGTTGTTGACTAAGAGGTCCTACTCAACAATATCGTTGAGCGTTCTTTTTAGTCTTCCTCTACCTTTTCTTACAAGGGGAATATTTAACATCACGAAGTTATGATTCAGTTAAAACCAGTCAGGAATATTTAACATCACGAAGTTATGGTAGTTGAATAGACCGGGGGCAATTGAAGAAATACCAGCAAAATATGGAGCTTAAGTCATCATTGTACAAGCAGTCCCTTGCCATCTCCAGCCAAATCATTCATTTTACTTGCAACCTACAAGCAAGATAATTAAATATACAATTAACATCTCCAGTCAAATCATTCATCAGTATGAACTAAGCTAAAACCTAACAACCATGATTAACCTCTTGAATTAGCATGACACCTGCATTCTCTATTGCATCCGAAAGCTCTATGGATCGAGCAATTGTAACACCATCATTGATTACTTTAAGATTTCCAGATTCCGAAAGAATCACGTTCCGTCCTGCATGGTCGAGTGAAACTCGTTAAAAATGATCAAGTTGCATGAACACTCATAAAACAATGAATAAAAATCAGGCAATAACCTTATGCCTCTTTTAAGTATCCTCCCACCACCTACTATTATCTGTTTCTGCACATTGAATTTTAGAAAAACTAATCAAGTTAATCCTTTATGGCAACTTTCTACACCACTAAAAATTGAAATCAAATTCTCCACCACCCCCAACCCCCCAAACACAAAAAAAAAGAGGGATGTGCTGCATATCCGTCCTGCATTGTTGAACAGATATAACTGATGAAGGTAAAATAAAAAAAATCACAAATGAGAGCAACAGGGACTGTTTATTAAAAAAGGGTGGCCAAGTGGACAAAACTTCCACCAGGTGGGTTTTGGGGAAAAACAGATGTATACCCGGCAAGTGGAGAGGCTATTTCTAGTATAGGATTTGAATCCATAACCTCCAAGGTCAAGGTAACCTGGGACTGTTCATAATTGCTATGAATTCAAGGATAAAGTAATATTACACATACTATGTATGCCCCTTTGTAGAACCGTGCAAATGAGTTCCAACCGCTACTAGAACATTATCAACTTCCTAAGTCTTCTATTTCTGTTTTTTTCCATTGTGGAAAAAAGAATCACAAATTTCAGAAACAAGAGCACGTCTTAGGTATAATACACACACACCTCTGGGTCCTACAGTAAGAGAGACAGCATCAGCAAGCTTATCAATCCCTGATTGTAAAGCCTCTCTGCACTCTTTATCAAAAGATATCTTTTTGGGCCCTGCCCTGACCACAAAGCCCTTAACAGAAACGCCATATGCCCTTTGCTTCCAAAACAAGGCTGCGACAATATCCAATGATGGAAGTTACGATAGACATAGACATAAAGGAAAAGCACACCGCAAGCACGAAATAGAAACAAGCCAGAGAGATACTTACAGAAAAGAAGACCTTCTGGGGGAAAAAGAGAGAGGACGTAGAGAATGAGAAATACGTTGTTATAGTTTTTATTGAGTTGATAGAGTTACTTGAGCTCAAATTCTCATGGAAGTCCGAGTTTTGTCACGGGGGTGTGAAGGTTAAGGTTTCTTCCTTCCCTCGAACCCGGCTGTCAGACTAAACTCCCCACTTCCCACAGCAATCTCAAAGCTTTCTCTTCCACCTGGCGACAACTTTAAATTAAAATTAAAAATAAAAATTAGAAAAATAATAAACATGCTATAATATTGTTATTTTTATTATTTTATTTTTATATAATGCAAATATAACTATGGTTTTAATTTTATCCAATTAGAGTCCATCTTATTCAAAACACCTGTGCGCGTCACTTACAACGACATTCAAAATTTGGTCAGTGGACTAACTTTTTTTTATTAGATCTAATATTTATTGGTAACTTTATTCTTCTTTTTTTAAAATAATAAATTTTAAATGAATTGAGACTCAAATCATCAAAGCTAATATATATTTTTAAGTTTAAAAAATATTTATAAAAATATTTAAATTGTGGATTAACAAGATTTTATATAAAAAAAGATTTAAATTTACTATTTTGTTAGTTACGAGGCAGTTCTATATAACCAATTTTTTTATCAATTTTATCCTTCTTTATATGTAAAAAATAATAAAGATGGAAAACGATTAAGGGGTTGTTGACCCTATAGCCTTGAAGGGCTTGGGAAGCCTTTTTTTTTTTATTATAAATAAATTTAATTTTTGTAAAAAATATATTAAAAAATAAAATCTATTTATTTTATATAATTATATTTTCTTTAATGTTTTACATCCTGACAATAAAGTTAAATTATTAAATTTTAGAACTTTGTATTGAATTGTATTTTTATTTATTTTAAAGATTTGTAATTTGGACTTTGAATACTATAATTGATATATTATGTTTATATTTACTAATTTTGTAAATTAGGCTTTCGGGCTAACTCTGACCCGAGCCCTGATAATATGGATTGGGCTTTAAGAATGATAGTGTGTGTGTTTTGGTAAATACACAAACCAAACGTTTTGAGTCCAAAAATACCCACCAAACATCTATGGAAATATCAGAATTGATCATGGGTAAAACCATAATTTTTTTTCCATTTAAACCATAGTTTCTCAAAAGTTAATCCTACTATTTTTTTTTTTTGGATTCTCAATATAAAATGTCAATTTTACCCTTTTAAATTTTTTTCTCATCTCTCTTTTTATCCCATACATTTTCTAATAATTTACTTATAAAAATTATTATAATAATAACTATTCATATACTTATTTCTTTAAAATAACTTTTTTTACTAAATTTATTTTAAAAATACTATTCTCTAAAATCACTTTAAAATCATTTTTTTAAAGTTAAACCAAACTCACCCAAATGGAACACTCGGCGCATTAAAATAACGCTTAGGTGTTCATTCCCTCGAGTCATGTATAGCACTCAATCCACGATAAGCAGCCTCCAAAGAATCCATACGCTACTTCAACTTTTAGTACCTTTTTTTTTTTTGTAATTAGTGATCAGATGTCTCAAACTGTGAATTGAAATTTTAGGAGAAAAGGCGAAAATTATTATTCCACCGAATTTGAAGCTCTCATGAAACCAGAAAAAGAGCAAGTCGAAACACGTGGGGAAGAAAGGAGAAAGAAAGAAGCAATATTGAGGATTCCCAAATTAACACGTTCTACTATCTTGGATGCATATCCCCGGAAGATCCTGATAATGAGAAGACTATCATCAATGCTTGGAATCTTCTTCTTCACAGAACTTGGAGTACTGATCTGAATCCATCAGCTTGTTGACTTCACCACTGTCACTCATGTCAACTTTAATTATCCATCCCTTTTCGTAAGGGCTTGAGTTGACCTAAAAAATACAGGAAAGCAAGACCAAGAAAAACACTAGGGGTTCAGAATAAGTTCATCGTCATATTTCTTGGAGACAAGCAAATTGTGCGATTCACAGTAGTAACACATAATTGGTTTTCTCGTTCTGTCTGAGAAATTGAGAGCCAGTTTCTCTATGAATTTGAATCAATGGTTTATGGTAACTTCAGATAAGCCAAGAGGATTTCAACACGTATTTTAAACTAGAATAAATACCATCACCTCTTCAAAAGGGACTTTGAAATCTAGACACACTCCTTTAGTTTCAATTTATAAATACTAGAACATCCTCTGAAATATATAGAAATTTCCACTAACACCCCCTTTTAGCTCTAAAGTATGCCACCAACTTATCTTATTTGAAGCTTCTTTCTGCATTAATATGGCCCTTTGTAGAATTATGCCGCCGCATTTAATTAGCATACTTGGAATTTGAAAAAGAAGAAAATGTGATGCACTAGGTATAAACACGCAACAATTAATTCAGTATGTTGAGATTGAAAAAATGTATTAGGTTCTTATGAGAAGACCTGGTACCAAATGTCTTTTTAAAAACCAAAAATAAGTTTTATTATACTAATTATGTTAATGAATGGGAAGTTTTTGTGTAAAAAGAAACCACTCAGTGCAAATTTAAAAACGTTCCTTGAGGTGAATGCAATCAACTTTAGTTTTAATTAATCAGCTGAGAAATAGAACTAAATTCTGTCTTTCCATCAAATATTTGATAAGGTAAAGAGACTAACCAGAGCAGGAGAGCTTTCCAGCACCTCATTAACTTCAACGACTTTTCCTGAAACAGGAGAATTCACATCGCTAGTAGCCTTAACGCTTTCAACTGCACCAAAACCTTGTCCTTGGGTTACAGATGCTCCCACTTCTGGTACTTCAACATAGACAACATCACCCAAATGATCTTGGGCGTGATCAGTTAAGCCAACAGTTGCAGTATTTCCATCAACCTTTACCCACTCATGGGAATCAAGATACTTCAAATCTTTCAGAACTGCAGGAATAATAACAGTGATGGTAAGCACAGGAAGCAGATAGGTCTCTCACAAAAGACAATGATTGGCTTCATTCACAACTCCCCGACATATCAGATGATTTGTC
Organism: Leucaena leucocephala; assembly: GCA_037074615.1. Lineage (NCBI taxonomy): Eukaryota > Viridiplantae > Streptophyta > Magnoliopsida > Fabales > Fabaceae > Leucaena > Leucaena leucocephala. Next base: position 15,312,690 of record CM073550.1, read on the forward strand.
ATTTTTGCTTGTAACAATTTCAACAAAAGGGCAGTTTATCGCATGAGGACCCCTTCTAGGGGAATACGCTTTTTCTTTCTGTATTACATTTAGGGTATTACTCTCAACATGCTCCCAAAGGAATCAAATCCAAATTGATATGCAGAGATATTATCCCTCTTACTAGTTGAGATGTTCCTTTGGATTGACTGAGTAGGATGTAGATCAGCTAAGTTTTTGAAAGAAGAACCATATGGGCACAGAGAGAGAGAGAGCGAGGGGGATAATATACAAGAAAACCTTAAAATAGAGAGATAGATATTAGACAGGAGGATAATCTAGCCTCCCAACAGAGAAGAAAACAAATTAGGAAAGTAACAAATTATGAACTACAGGGGAAAATACTCATAACAGACAGATGCTAATTCTGACAGTTTGCTACGCTTAAAATTAACGGTGATCCCTGCATACCTGTAGTATCAAAACCAGCCTTTATTTTGGGTGTTTAAACATTTAGTTTCTTGTCTCAGTATCCTTTTCGTCCTCAACTTGTCACTCTCTTCCCTCTATCACAATCAAGCCAAGCTAAACATAAACAAGCCCCACCATGTGCAGCCACAATCCATTGACTACCCTTCGTACTCATTATAAATTACACATTTCGGCAAAAAAGACGAAAATAAAGCACTACCACCAACAAAGACAACTCTCTAGAGCACCGAACAATCTAAATTCTGTTTTTAGATTTTTTTTCTTTTATCAGATACGTCAATAATACTACAGCTTAACACCGGCAGAATAATAATAATAACTAGACCTAACATTGTAACTGGTGAACATTCTTAATCCCACCCGCAGTTCTCTAATCTTCCAAACCAGCAAGTTCCCGTCATCAGAGAACATCAAAAACGACAAAACATGACTGAATAAAGTTCGAACAGTTGTTATCGCCGTCAAGAAAGCACATATGTGCATGAATCTGACCCTGATCGCTATTCGGGGATGAAACACAGCATAAGTGTCATAAAAAATCGCAATGAGTTACGGAAATAGGAGAACACACAGATCATAAAACCTGCGAAATTTACAATGATGATCAGAGGGTGCGCATCGGCGCGTGCTTATGAATGTTAAATAGCAAGAAGCACAGATCAAGCAGATTCAGTAACACATGGATCAAGATCAATAATCGAAGCATGCACAAATATTATCATACGAGTGACTCACTGAAAAAGTAATGAAGAAGAAGTGTTGAGGGAAGATGGAAGGGAGAAGGGGGATAGATTACCAGTAGCGAAGCCTCTTTGAGAGACGGAGATTCTGAGGTAGGAAGAAGCTCTTGAAGCCCACAGAAGTCGGGAAGCCATTTCACTCTTGTAAGTAGAAGTGTGCAACTCTCGGCTTGTCACAGGAGACTTGCGGAAAATTGTAGGGTTGGTGAAAAATAAGACTCTTTTATATTTTTGGTTTATTATTTTTTTTTCCAGCTAGGTTAGAATAATAATTAATTATGAGAGTGCGGGAGGTGTTCAGTGAGTACCATCCTACCGTTTTTTTTCTCCAAAGGAAAACTTCAAAACTTACAAAAACAAATTATGAGATTAATAATAATAAGTAATTATAAAAGAATAAATTAAAATATGATAGAGAGCTGAGATTTTCTTATAAAAAAATGTGGAGGCAGGATGTTATAGTAAAGAAAAATTAGAAAGGTGGAGGGTCGATTGTTGGGAACAAAAGGAGAACAGAAGTTGGTGAGCGGGGGGCCTCCCAGTCCCAGGCCAATATGTGCTGATTGATACCCGCATCTTCCGGCTCCAGTTTGCCACTACATTACCCGCTTTACAACGGCTTTCTCAGGCCGTTTTGGAGTTTTGTAATATAAGCCCATCTAAATAATTTTTAAAAAAATAATTTATAAAAAAAATTAGACAACTTTTAAATGAGATTTTAGAGAATAATTTATAAAAAAATAGTTATTAATAAATGAATATTTAAATTATTATTATTAAAAATATTTTTATAATTAATAAATTATCATAAATGATATAAAATAAAAAAAATTATCTGTTCATACACAATGTCTTATTCTTCTCTTTTTTTCCTCATTCTACACAAGTAGTGAGATGAAGAGAGGATTGAAGGACCAAGGGAAGGAGTGATGATGGTAGAGTCGACTGGAGGAGTGACAATAGAGGCGAGAGACATTGACGAAGAAGAAGAAAAGCATAAGAGAAAAGAAAAGAGGGAGAAGAAGAGAAAGTGTAAAAAAGATAGATATAAAATAGTAATTAGATAATTTATAATTTTTTTTACTGTTCAAAAAGTTATTCTTAATAGTTTATTCAAAAATATAGTTTAGTCTAAAAATTTTTTTAAATAAATATAATTATTTTTTTAAAATTTTATTAAACTAAAATTTAAGTTATAAATCTTTTTAAAATTATGATTTGGGGTTACTCAAACACACAGTAGGGTTTTCTTCGATACTTTTTAATAATATACCAATCCTTTAAAGCGAGCGATGTTTTGTCATAGATATATAATGACATAATTTTGATTTTTTTAAAACAAATTCTTTTAAAAAAAAATGCTTCAAATTATGTAGTTTTGATTTTTTTTTTCCAATTGTAGAAGTTTCCAAAATTGTATCATTTCGTTATCTCACTTAGAAAGGTGTGATAGTAGCCTACTCTCTCACATCCACGCAAAAGAATGTTCTTTCATTTAACTCGTTTGAGCATGTATTTTTTCCTTTCTTAATTTAAAAGGGCAACTCTAATAATTTGATATTATAAACGAAATTTAACACCAGATTTTTCACCTAAATAAAAGCTTTCATGCTATTTGGATTGATCAGTTGAGCATGTATTCTTTAGTTGTAAGGAGGAATATGCTTTACTTTCACTTGAGTAGACGGTTTTTTAGATAATGCATTTAACTATAAATTTTATTTTCATAAATATTATCTATTTCTTTAGAATAAGATTTAATTAACTTTTTTTAGATAAATTAAATAAATAAAATTAATTAATTATAACTAATATAAAAATTATTCTATTAATTTTAATAAATTAAAAAATATATAATATGAATTTATTTTGAGAAATTAATTGTATTTATATTAAATTTATTTATAATTAATTAATTTATTTAATTGTATTAAGTTAATTAATTAGCTATAACATTAATGAGGAAAAATAATAATTTTCACTCCATGAGATGACAATAATAATTAAGACTGTAATAACTAATTTCATAAAAATTCAGCTAGACATAATTGTGTAGATTTCTATAGACCAATGACAGCTTTATTTAATAATATTCTTTAGATAGTTAATACAAAATTTAATTGGAATATTGATTTTAATTTTAAATATAAATATAATTTTTATATTTATTTATTTTTTTAAATTATTTTTATTGACATTTTTTTAATAATACTTAAATAAAAATATGGTGGAGGGAGTTAAAGAAGATAATTATAATATTTTAAAAAATATATTGTATTAACTAATTTAATTATTTTTTTTAATTTAATTAAATTAGTTAAATATTTATTATTAAAGTATCAATATTTTATACTTACAAGTAGAAAGTAAGTTACGCAAACATTTGATAAGAATTAAGTCATTTTAAGCAATTATTGTGCACAAATTTTGGTGTGTCTTTCTCCCAAACAGAAATCCACTATAGAATTCTGCAAGGAGATGCTTCGGAATTAACTCGTGCATTGCTACCAAGTTCTGCTTTTAACTGGCCAGTATCTACATTGGTGTGCTGATCCCGGTACTGACAAACCATATTCTCTCCTTTCGTGACCGGCTCAGCTTCTGCCATGTTTTCTGCTTCTTCTTTTTTTCTTTGGATTTTACTTCTAATCTTCCTTGTATAGTTCTCCGTTTGGTTCCCTTCCCATCCTTAGGAAGAAGATATTTGAGTTTTATCTTATACAGCATGAGTGGGTTAAATTGGTCATTATCTAATTGAAAATTCCTCCAAACTGCAAAAGTAATGACATTTTGCCTCCGTTGGATTTCTGGATGACCCTCTACATCCGGTGGTCTCCTTTTCTCAGTTTTGAATAACAGATGTTTGATATATTGCCTCTGTGAAAAGGATTTTATTTGAAGAGGATAACTGGTCGATCAGTAGGCACATGTGATTCATACACGTACACACACAGAAACTATTCTTGTTTATGCTGTGTATCTGTTTTTCCTATTTCATTCTTCCTCTGGATTGACATAACGTTTTAAAATTTATGCAGCTTCTATAATCTTTAGGTCTTGGTTTGTATGATTTTGCTAAGAGGTAGGCAAATGGAACATAGTGGCGAAGAGGGGGCATGGTGTTGGATATTCATGCCACCCCTTCTATGCCAGCAAATCCAAGGACTACCACACCTGGCAGGGTTAGGTCCATATTCCGCTCGTCAAAGAATTAACCCACTGCCCAATTGGTCTATTGTATAAGGCTATGAGCATTATTCTTCCTTTGTTATGTGTTCTCTCCGCACTGTGTGTTACTTGTATGCACATAATTTCAAAGACATAAATGTGGTCATGAAGATGTGCAATCCTTTTAAATGAAAGTGTTCCTTTTATTGTCAATTAGAAATATGTGAACCCATGATTCAGTGGTTATTTTCAAGCTGATTATGCTAATGAAGATGATGGAATATCAGATTTCATAGCTAATGTAGGGTTTAGTTTCTTCTTCTTATTTTCTTTTATTTTCACTTTGTTCATCATATCCTGTCAACCTTATTTTAATAGAGTTTTCTGGCCGTTATGTCCTCGGAGGTGTAGCAAGGAATGTGGCAGAGTGCATGTCAAAGCTAGGAGCAAAGCCATACATGATTAGTGCTGTTGGGCCTCACATGGCAGGTATATGTTTTATCATGGAACTTCTCATTTTTAATTGCCGTTAAAATCTACAGTATTTACTATGTCCACAGGCTCACCAAATTTTGCCTCTATTCTTTTCTTCTCCCTTCTTTTTTAATTTTTTTAAACTAGGAAATCTTTTGTTGGAACAGTGGAAGTCTGCTGGACTATCTATAGAAGGTGAGATCTCTTGTCTTCATGACCATTTATCATATAGATCGGTTAATAACCATGTTCATGGTAATACTGTTCCCTTTTTCTTTAGTTTTCCTGTAATCTTCCCAGAAGCTGTCCCCGAATTGTTCTCTTTTTCTCTGTGTTCGTGGGAAAAAATAATTAAGAAATGCATATTAGTGATTTTACATTGTTGAATTTGAGGTAGGTATTTTGAAGGACAGTAATATTGAGACTCCAGTTGTCTGTAATATATTTGATCCTAATGGTGAAGTAGCAGCAGGTGTTGCTAGTGTGGAAGCTATTGTAAGTGGTTTTTTTCATGTATTATGCTATCATGTATTATGCTAGAGGAAGGCCAAAGAGAACGTTCAAAGAGGTCATTGAGCGGGATCTCCTGGTTAATAACCTATCCAAGGATTTAGTTTTTGATAGAGCACAATGATGTCGTATGATCCATGTAGCCGACCCCATTTAATGGGATAAGGCTTGTTGTTGTTGTATTATGCTATCATGTGTCTTATAAAAAACTCGAAGATTTTCCTCATGCTTGTAAATTGAGAGACAGGAAAAGAAAGCTTATAAAGCCTAGTTGTTGCAGGAGAAATATCTGACACCAGACTGGATCTTGCACTTCAAGAGCACCATACATACTGCTCCATTGTTGTTGTTTGATGCGAATTTGAATCTTCCTTCTCTACAAGTGTCTAGCAAAAGTACATAGCATGATGCCACACCACTAATTCTCTTCTTTTCTGTCTCTCTGGTTTGGTGGATTATAAATGTTGATATTACTTCATCCCTTTGCATAAATATCGGCATCCTCAGTAGCAGCAGACTCAGAGTGTCCTGTCTGGTTTGAGCCAGTGTCAGTTACCAAATCCAAAATAATTACTTCAATTGTCAAGCATGTGAGTGCTAAGCTTTATACAGTGTTTCTTTTCTCTCTAATTTTTTTTAAATGATTCGGTCAAAAGAATTTTTCAAAAATCAAGGGCTGTAAAATTCTGAAATAATTGTTGTAGTGACAACAACCATCGTTTTCATTGTCCAGATTAATTGATTATCATTATGTGTCATATCAATACGCATCTATTTCAATTCTTGGTAGAATCCACTCAAAATATGTTTAATACTTTATATTGTGTGTCATACTTGATCAAGTTATTAGCATAATTACTTTCAAATTTTCAATTCTGGCTTATAATCATCATTTGCTGCATCAAATTGCTTCTCTGACACATGTAGACATTTTGTATAGGTAGCTTCTACTTCTCCTAATGAAGATGAACTTATTGCCATGGCAAATGCTTTATTGGGTGCTAATGTGTTCCATCCTCTTAAAGCCCATCATAACCTGCAATAGTATCTTTGTTTCGTACGCTGAAACCAGCAATCTGGGTTTTGCTAGAGAAAGGCATTAGAATGGTTGTTTTGACCCTTGGCTCAGAAGGTTTGATCTTCTGCAGTAAAAGATGGCCCAGCCACATCAGAATTTCTCTAAAGAAAACCACACAGAGTGGGCCTGGTGAAAAGTTATACAAGACCATTATGCAGACGTGTCCACCAAATTTGTGTTTTGGTGTTTCAGAGCCTGACAGAAGCTCTCGTCTTTTCGCTGTTCATTTTCCTTCACTTCCTGCATCAGTTGTGAGGCTTACTGGTGCGGGTGATTGTTTAGTTGGGGGAACAATCGCATCACTTTGTTCAGGATTAGATATTATGCAGAGTGTATATGTAGGCATTGCCGTAGCTAAAGCTGCTGTTGAGGCTGAGGCTAACGTCCCTTCTGTTATCAGTCTTGCTGCTATAGCACGTAATGTTTCAAACTATGTATTTTAGTTATAACCAAATTCATATGAATGTCTCAAGTAATTTTTTTTTATATGTATAAATTATTTTCCTCATGCAGATGATGCCAAAACTGTATACTCTGGTGCCAAAGTGCTCTTACACCAGTCAACGCTGTAAATTCTGAATGAGAAACAATGAGGGAGCTTTAAACTAATCAAATCATGCCTTGAAACGAGGATATGTCTTGAATGGAGGATGTGAGGAAGAAGAAAGATTCTCTTTTACTGCCCTACCAGAAGAGGGACCTGAAGCTTTGCTAGATTGCTATGGAGAATGGGCATCTCCATGAGAATTTTTTTGTGGAGAACTTATTGTCCACCTCCTTCCTTCCCAAGTGAAATGTTTGGAACATATGAAGAGAATAGGATTTTTTTTAGCCTTCTGCTTATAGGAATTTGTAAGAGTAATGTGACATTAGACTTGGTCAAGTAGAACTATATGTCACCTGCAAAACGGAAAAATTAACACCTGAAGTTGGACTTTCCTTGTTCTTGTGAGACTTTCACCTTCTTTAACAATGCACAAATTTTATGGTTTAGTGACATGAAGATTCTTTTTAAGTAAGAAGTTGCAGATTTGACCAATATGTTATTAATGTTTGTCCCTCTAAATAAATAAAAAAAAAAAGTCTACCATGAAACAATTGTGGTGAACATGATACAGCACTAGTAAAGTGATGCAGGAACACACTGCTTGAATTGTAACACACCTTGTAGTTTTTTTCCTTCCCATCAGGTTACCCTCTTTCTTTTATCTTACGTTACCTTCTTTCTTTTTATCTTACTTTCTGATTCTGAGTACCAGCACTACCCAACCACAAAGGCACAGGGTAGCTAGTCCTTTTCTTTTTAAAGTGCTCTTCATCTTACTCTCTTATTGACGTTTAGATGATAAGTGACTAATAAGTGAGTGCAATACCAAGCTGTTCTCCAACAACTTTCACCCTTTTTGGGGCTTTGGTGCTGTTTTCTAGTACAATATACTACAAAGGCAAAAAAAGAAAAGAAAAGTATAATATAAGGGTTGTATAATACCTAATATTTTGATCTTATTTCTCATATGCGTTTAATATTCTAATATTAGTTGTATTATAATTTTACCCATAATCTTTTTAATTTGATAAAATTCTTATTACTTAAGAAATAAGATTATGTGTAAAATTACACTAAATTAAAAAGATTATAGATAAATTTATATCATAAATAAAATTATAATAAAATTCATAATATAATTATAATGTTGAAGTAAGTTGATAAATGGAAAAAGCAAAATGTAAAGTCCATTCCAATTAAAGTTACTTCGATACACTTGTTTTAAAAATGAGAGGTCGTATCATCTATGCCACTTTTTATAATAACTTGTTATAAATTTATACAGACTATTAGTACCAATAAGCAAAGGGTTCGTTATAAAAAATGTATATATTTATGCTAAATAACTAATAATAATTAATAACACGTAACTCAAAGTTTAAGAAATTATTTCGGAAAGAAAAGAGTTTAAAAGGTTTTTGATCATTAACATATTATGTTTTGTTGTTTTGTTAGGGAAATAATAAATAATTGATAGTTGGAAAATAGTTATATAAACTTGGAGTTTAGAATGAATTTTTTTGGTAAATATTTATATCAATACTATTGGATCATCATTCAATTATTAATATATTTCAATTGAATTTTAATTGAGGTATATTAATTATCATATTGTAATTTAATGTTGTTAATGGGAAAGCTGTAATTTTTTTTAAAAAAATAAATAAAAGTATTTGTCATGATCCAATAATTAAATATTTCTGGGTTAAAAGTGGATATACAGTGGGGTTTTAGCCTTAAAAGTGTGAATAATATACAGTACTTTTCAAAACGCAGTATACAGAAATCGAACGGCCACGTCGCCGTCGCATTCGCAGAAAATCTATTTCTCTGTCTCTAATCTCAGCGCTCTCGGCTATATCCCTCTGGCCTCTATAACCGTCCCTGCCCAAGGCGCGTTTCTGCTTTGAACCCTCTTCATCTTCAACTCCTGGCTTCGTAATATCGGACTAGCCCTCAAATCTCCTGCACCATCGGTTTAGTATTTTTCTATCCTTACTCTTTTTCCCTGTGTTTTCGTTTTTTCTTTCCACGTTACAAGTTGTTCAAGTAACTTGTGGTTTTCCCTCATGTTTCTGGATCGCTTTTAATCCTGTTCATTTTTTGTTCGTTGCATGATCGTCTCGCTTGATGATTTCGCTTATTGTGTTCGTTTATTTTCGTGGTTTCTAATGTCTCGAGTCGGAAAGTTCCGGGAGAATAAATTATTAGTATTTTTAGAATATTTTCATTAATCTGCGTGATGTTTTTGTAGTTGTTAGTGATTTAGTTGCAACGTTGGTAGTCTTTTCTTCTTGTCTGGTTTTTAAGAAAATGTTAATTTTACTGTGCTTTAACGACACTGATTTTCTGTGGGCCACCGAGAACAGAAAAACGACACTGGTTTTACGTTGTAGTGTGTGTATTATGTTTTTATGAACCATTATCTGCCATTTCACTCGTATCATAAAGGAAAATTTGCTGTCTGGTGTTCTTGCATTTGAGAAACTGATTCTCTGCGATTCTACTTCTCTTTAAATGTGAAATTATGTGCAGTTTGCCTAAAACTGAACGTCTTTCGGCACTTCTTACATTTGAAGTTCATATCTTATTAAATTTGAATTTTATACTTTTCAATGTTGTAATGGGATCAATTAGAGTGGCTTTTACAGTTAGCTTCCATTCCTTTTTTTAAGTTGTTGTGGTTTTTGACCTTGTCCTTGGATTTGTCCTTCTCATTTTTGTCCCTTTTTCTAAAAGAAAATTGATATTGTTTTGTTAAAAGGCTAAGAAAAAAATGCAAATTATGAAGCCTATTATATGTTTGTTTCCCTAATTTGACAGTATATTATAGAGAAGATATTCCGTATCCATGGAGTCTTATGTTAATCACAAAGATGCTGGTGCAAAATATCCGGATTTTGGTGCAATTTTTATGACAAGTAGTGCAACACTGCAAGAATGTTTCCAAAGAAGGTTGTTTGGCCTCCCACCTAGGTATATGCCGTTTGTAAAACAGGTTAAAGCAGGAATGCTTTTATTTCTGTTTGAATATGATAAGAGAGAGCTATATGGTGTATATAAGTCATGTTGTGATGGCGCCATGAATATTGTGCCTAGTGCCTTCCGTTCATCAGGGAGGCAATTTCCTGCTCAGGTAAAACTTCTACAAAAGGAAATGATTCATTTTGAATTTGAGGGGAAGATTCAATGCTTGATCGATATGTTGATCTCAATTTATTTTTGATCTTCTGGTACAGGTTGAATTCAGTCCAATTTGGGACTGTAAGCCTCTCAGAGAAAGTACATTTCGGGATGCAATAAGAGAAAATTACTATGCACCAAAGAAGTTCTGCTTTGGGCTATCGGAAACACAGGTCTGGTCTTTTACATGATTAGATCGTTTTGAAATAAATGTTTTTAATATATGTGTCATTAGTTTTTTTAAAGTTGTTGTGTAGGTTCGGAGGCTTCTAGATTTGTTCAGCAAGAGAAAGCTTCCTGAGCATTATCCTGTGGGTAAAGTTGGAAGATCTGTTGGTGGTTGCATGCATGCAGAAATAGTAAAAAATGAGCACGATGCAGTCGCTAGCACCTTACCCTTGACAATGATGCATAATTACCAAAGAGATTCCTCCCATTACACTGGAGAAGTTGATGATGAAGAACATTCTATAGGCACGCAGTTCAGGCCAGCTATCTCAGGTGGTCTATCTGGAAATTTTCCTGGTGTAGTCACAGTTCATGATGATAGGTCACGTGAGAGGCTGTTGAGCGAACACAATACAAAACCTGGTCAGAGATATTGTGATGATATTACTAGTTTACATAATTCCAGGGTCGGTTCCTTATTCTTTTCAAGTAAGCCCATGTTAGATCCTGATTCTCTGGTTCAAAATCAACTCGCTGCAACTTCTGCTATGCCTCACCCAATCCAGGCAATCTCTGACAATTTTTGCATAGCACAAGGAAATTTAAGTTCCAAAAGCAGCCTTCTATATGATCTTGATGCCCCTGGTTCTAATATTAGGCAGCCATCATCTGTTAGGATTAGGATCAATGATAGTTCTAAGCCAATGGGAGAAAGTGCTTCCCCATCAAACAATTATAGAAGAACTATCTTGCGTTCTCTGGATGTTCAACCATCTTACATTCATGCAGAGCTGAAAGATACAAACCGATCTCAAGATTGGAGTCATGGCCTTAATAACCCTGTTTCCTTTGAAAGTAACTTAGCTAGTGTGACCTTGGGTGCAGCTCAGAATTTGGATCAGCTGGCAACTAAACCTTTTGAATATGAAGGTCTTGACTGCTCTCCTTTTAAGTCATCATCAGGTCTACTCCCTCATTTGGGTATTGGAAATAGTGGCTGGGGTTCTGAGCCATATTCTTCCTTGTGTGACAAGTACAATACACATTTAAGTGATGATTATTGCTCCAAAGCATTGCAGGAAAATCTGGGTTATGATGAAATGACATTGCAGAACAATGAAACTTGTTCTGCTATGCCTTGGGAAGATGACGATCATTCTCAAATCCAATATGGCGATCTATCATGTCATGAACATGATCCTAATTTTGAATGTTATGCGAAGTCTGGAAGGTCTTATTCTTCTTATAAGAACAAAGACAGTGTATTTTCTAGGTTATCTTATGTGCATCCTTCTAACAACAAAAAATATGGACGCAATCACAGCCAAGGGGGATATGATGCCTGTTCTTTGAATTCGGTGGATAAAGTAATGGACATGGTTCGACAAAGTTGCAACCAACAGGGGATGAAAAGAAAGATTAACCCATGGGTTAATCTCAACAAAGATGAAAGTTTGAGGGATAGAAAAATCAGAAGCTCAAGATCAACAAAAGTTTCCTCTAGGAAGAGCAAGGATGATACAGGTATGGATAGCATGATTGATGCCGTTGACAGTGATAGAAAAATCAGAAGCTCAAGGTCAACAAAAGCTTCCTCTGGGAAGAGCTTGGATGATACAGGTATGGATATCATGATTGATGCAGTTGACTGTGAAACTAATCAAATAGATGAAGGTACATGTTTTGTGGATTTCAAGCGTCGTAGTCAGGTACGGAGAAATAATGAAACTCGGATTAGAGGCTCTGATGAGAGTGTAAGGGTTAGTGTAGGGAGTGGTGACTTACAAACTGTGCAACAAAAGAGAAGAAAGTTGATCCGTCCAAATTTTAGTAAGAGCACAACTCCTGATGGCAAGAAGGACATCAATCTTGATCCTTCTCAAAATTTACAAGTACCATCGTCACTTGGAAATTTGAAGCCCAAGGATGATAGTAAAAGCTGTGAGGCTGTGATTCAAACTGAGGAAAACCTCAAAATAGATGGTAAAGAGCTGACTTTGAACTGTCAAAAACATTTTAAAGGCAAAAGTGATCATACTAGGGGTGTGAACTCTGAAGGAGGAAACCCAAGAGAAGGGCTGTCCATACCTAAGATAGGATTAAATGACGAATCAGAATGTCCAGAGCATAGATACTGCCAAAATGCTTCCTCTTCAGCCTTTTGCGAAGCCAGGAGTTTTAAGTACAAGGAAGGCTTGTGTGTCAAGGATGACATAAAACCTATATTTCCAGACACTGAAATACGACATTCAATTTGTCAAGCACACAAGGAAGAAAAGGTCGTAGGTCCTAGCGGTTACATTAACATTAGAGGACGACCTTTACAAGATGGCAAGCAGCTCCTTCCTACTGAAGTTCAAGATGTACCTGAATCTGAAAAGAACTCTGGTAATGAAGATGCTTCAAATTTGACTTGTGAAAAGAACAACTGTGATATTGAGAAGGGCTCAAATATTGGAGAAGGAACTTTACAAGATGGCAAGCAGGTCCTTCCTACTGAAGTTCAAGATGCACCTAAATCTGAAAAGAACTCCGGAGATGAAGATGTTTCAAATTTGACTTGTGAAAAGAGCAACCGTGATATTGAGAAGGACCCAAATATCAGAGAAGGAACTTTACAAGATGGCAAGCAGCTCCTTCCTACTGAAGTTCAAGATGTACCTGAATCTGAAAAGAACTTCGGTAATGGAGATGTTTCAAATTTGACTTGTGAAAAGAGCAACTGTAATATTGAGAAGGGCTCAAATATGAATCATGAATCCCAAGAAGCCAGTGGACTAGCAGAAAGTTCAGAACTATGCGAAGATAGTTTTAAAAAGAAGAAAGGCGCTTCTTTCCATGACTGAGAATGTTGATAGACCTCTCTGAGTCTCTGTTACTTTGGAGAGGCTTCTATTTGGTGGTAGAATGCCGGCCTTCAGTAATAGCATTTAAATTTAGTGGGAATCAGTGTCGATGTGGAGCAGCAGGTAGGGGAAAGAAACTAACACACAAGAATAATTTCTTTGTTTTGGAAGTTTTCTTCAGTCCAAGAATTTATAGTGCCTAACGGAGGCCAAGTCTGCGAACACGATCTACTTTTGGAAAGGGTGAAAAATGGCCAATTAGTTTAGGTTGGGTTGTTTTTATTTTTTATTTGGGGGGTTGATGTAAATGGTCGCTGTCAAAGTCACTTGGAAATGGGATTCGCATTGCATGTGAATATTTTGTCTAGAACATTGCACGGGAGTTTAGTTCATGGTGAGGGGTTTTGTTATGATTGTATATTCAGTGAGTTAACTCGGCTTGTTGATCAGAATCTACACTGTAATTTTGCCTCGTTTGGCTCTAGTCCTAGTGTTCCGTGAAGAATGCCATGAAAAATTATAAAGTAGTGACTCCTCTGGTATTAGTATTTTTATTTTATTTTGTTTGGGCATCTTGAACACTACTGTAGATATATTTCAGTACTCTGATTAAAACTTTTCTTGGTAAATATTCATCACAGCAGGTTTATTGAAATTCACGACCTAAGAATGACAGTTTGCAAACCTTAATTTATCCCAGGCTTTCTCCAGCTGTGGCCTATATTCGCCACGGGATTGGAAATTATTAATTAGTGCAATTTCAATAGATACAATTGTCGACCAACCTAGAAGGGTTTAATATTAATTTATAGCCAACGATTTGGCAAGAACACATTTTGTGAACAAGCCTAGAAGAATTTACTTCATTGGTGGTGAAGATGCCTTTGGAAATTTGGGGAAAACGCATTGTTTATCACGAGGCATAGTCAAAGCAGGTGCTATGCCATTTTAAGTTGGAACCAGAATCACATTTCTATTTTCTCCTATTATTATTTATTAATAATTTTGAGCTAGGCTTGGACTGACATTGAAAAGTATTATAGATTATCAGTAATTCACAAAAATAATATCAATAAACATAAAGATTAAACTTATATATAATGATCTACTCCTTTTCGTAAATAATACAAGTCATTTTTTAAATTTTTTTAATATAAATCCAGTTTAATAATACTTTAAAAAATCAGTTTTTTATTTTGTCCTTATGTACAATTAAATATTATAAATAATTAATGTAGCTTTTGACTTTTTAATAAGAATGATTTTAGAAAGTAATATACTTTTTTTTACATTTTTAAGAGTCAACTTTTATATGTATAGGTAGGTAAAATGGGCTATATGACGAACCGAAAAGGTATAGATTTATTATCAAAATTTTCAATTAAAACAAAATTAGCATATTTTTTAAATAATTAAATGGAATTTTAGACAAACAAATGGAGCATAGTGTAATTTACTATAAATTTTATATTGATATTATTATTTATAAATATAATAATGTAATAAATAATAATTATGTTTTTGTCAGCTTTATAATACGGGAAAAGACGTCGGGTACTTTTACTGGAAAGACGCCGATTGTCTCGGCGGCAGCGAAATGAGCTGGCACAACAGCATTAACGGCCGCGCCTGCAAGAGTCTCCTACCTCCTCCTCCTTCACCTTCAAGACTTCACGGTCAAATTTACTCAACTCTTCTATATGCACTGACCTCACCCTCCGTTAAGTCACACTCCAACAATGCTCAGATTCCTCCGATCCCGACGACGCTTCTCTTATGGATCCTCTTATGGATCCTACCTCTGTTTCGCCATGTCTTTACTTCTTTTGCTTCTTCTCTTCGTTCCCCTCCTTTACTCTAGCCTCTCTCGCTCTCTCCCTCGCCCCCACATCCTTCACACTCCCTATCATGAAGACGAAGACGACTTTGTGAACAGAAAAATCGAGGATGTAATCAACGAGATTGATATTATTGATGAGGATCTACATCAACAACAAAAAGAACCATCGGATTTGGGAGACGAGGATAAAGGGTCTGATAAGCGGATCAAGGATTCAGGTTATTTCTTTGATCACGTAAGTGGGTGTATAAGGAGGCGTTTTAATAAGCGCTCGATTGAGGAATGGGATGATAATGGTACTGGATTTCTTGCGGGATCTTGGATGGAGGAGGATCGGAGTAAGACTGCGTTTGCTTCCGACGATACGCCGGTGGACGAGGAAGTGAGGAGGAAAGCAGCACAGGTTACGGGAATTGAGGATGCACTGTTGTTGAAATTGGGAAGGAGAGTCTCGCCCTTGAGAGAAGGATGGGGTGATTGGTTCGAGAAAAAGGGCCAGCTTTTGAGGAAGAATAAGATGTTCAAGTCAAATTGGGCTGTTCTGGACCCGATGAGCAATATGATGCTGCAAGATCCTGATCAATTCAGCTTTTCCAGGTTGACAGAGGGTGACCGACTTTTACTGAATTGGTGGATGAATGAGTTTGATAGAACCCCATTTCCCAGTCAGAAGACTTCGGACAGATCCAAGGAGACACGTGATTCATTCTTGCAAGAAAATGATGATAAGGTTGTAAACTATAATGCTAGTGCTTGCAAATGCAAGACTAGGAGTAATAGAGAGTCAACAAGTGAGACTAAAGGAACAGAGCGTAGAACTTTAAACGACAACGAGAGAAATGGAGCAGATAATTTAGTTTCTTTCAAGACTGATGGAGAGTCAAGAAATGATGTTAAAGAAGCAGAACGATGGAATTTAAATGAAAATGTAGGCGATGGTTCTACTGAAGAAGACATGAATTATGATACCCAGAAGCATATGGGCAGTAAGGAACAAGCCAGTGATACAAGACAAGACAATAGTGCAGATCATGTTGGCAAACTGAATTTGTCAAGTGGCTCTAAGGATGTTGCCTCTGAGATTCAGAGGAGGCCCGAGTTTCTCGATCATATATATGCAGATGGTAAGAGGTGGGGATATTATCCTGGCTTGCCTCCGCATTTACCATTTTCAGAATTTATGGATTCCTTTTTCAGGATGGGAAAATGTGATATGAGGGTGTTTATGGTGTGGAATTCACCCCCTTGGATGTATGGTGTTCGGCTTCAACGTGGGCTTGAGAGTCTACTCTACCACCATCGAGACGCCTGTGTTGTGGTGTTCTCAGAGACAATTGAGCTTGACTTCTTCGAAGATAATTTTTTAAATGATGGGTACTTATCATCCTCACCCTGCCTCCTTTTACCTTTGGACCAATTTTTCTATTGTTTAAATTATGTATTCTCAGCTAAAGCATTATCTTTTGTAGCTATAAAGTTGCTGTTGCTATGCCAGATCTTGCTGAACTACTGAAGGATACCCCAACCGACATTTTTACTTCCATCTGGCTTGAATGGAGAAAGATAAATTTCTATCCTACTCATTACAGTGAGCTTATCCGTCTTGCAGCTCTGTACAAGTAAGTTTGCTTCTGCTGGTTATATGTTCATTTTCTTCTAACAGTTTGCGCCCTTAAACATTTACAATTTTTGCCACAATGAATGCTCAACATATTTGCTTGCGATAGGGAGTCTAAAATTCCACACTATAAGTGTTCTGAAACTATTTCATTGTTTCCAAAGCATACGTAGTCTCCTTATGACTTTTCCTCTACTCCATGAACCAAGATATGGATATTAAACTATAAACCATCTAAGTGATATGGCTGTTCATTCAATGAAACGATGTACCAGAACATCTGATACAGGTCTTGTTTTACTTTGAAACTTCTACTGATCTGCTGAACATGATTTTGTTCTAATGAAGAAATAGACACCCAACGAAAGAGATCTTCTTGCTGCCTGTATATTCTAATCAGTGATAAAAAAAAACTACCATTTATTGGGTATCTGGAATGCTGCCACAAGACTTTCCAGTTAAAGTTGGTGATAAGTTCTCAGTAGTGAAGTGATTTAGTCAATATTGCTGATAGTGTATGCCTCATCTATGCTGTGTATTAATTGGATTAAGCTGATAGGCACCCAAACGATATATGTTTAATTATTGTGAAAATTATATTAGTCTATAATAGCAATGTCATTGGATTTTGTTTTCTCAGGTACGGTGGGATCTATCTAGACTCAGATGTCATAGTTTTAAAACCAATCTCTTCCCTTGATAATTCTGTTGGTATGGAGGATCACACTTCTGGAAGTGCTTTGAATGGTGCTGTGATGACATTTAGAAGGCACAGGTATTGATAGCTTGACGTCCTAATTATATCCTGTCATGGAGTAGTTACATTATATTACCATTTTGTGGAAAGTAGTTGTTAACAGGCATGAAATTTCTTCACCATCTCCAGAGTTAGACAAAGTTAGGTAGGTAGTTGCATTTTATACAAAGATCAGGTTGCTGAAGCTGGGAAATATTTGTGCTTCGTACATGAGCCAAAATTCGAGGTTGACATGAAATTCAAATCCTTAATATTTGAAACTCTGATTACTAAGATAATGAAAGAGAAGGAACTTGCACAGACTCATATGCCTTTGATGGTTGATTTGAATGATAGAAGATGAATGCAATTGATGAGCGTTTTGATTCTTGGGCATTTATCTTGGTTTCTTTTTTCAATGCAGTCTCTTCATAAAGGAGTGCTTGAGAGAGTTCTACTTAACGTATGAGGATACCAGTTTGAGATGGAATGGTGCTGATCTTTTGACAAGGGTCGCAAGAAATTTTTTGAAAGGCGGGAATAAATATATTAAGCAGATGGAGTTGAAAGAGGAGCCTTCGTATATCTTCTTCCCAATCAGTTCTCAGCACATCACAAGGTAATAACATGACATCCTGCTTCAATTCAGAAGTGCATTAATGGCATAGGAATGATTAGGAGATATTTGTTTACACATTCTTCAGTGTTGGCACCAACCCTTTGCAGATTGTAATGATATTATCTTAATTTAACTGATCTGTAAACAGATACTTTATGGCACCGGCATCGGAGACAGAAAAAGCTCAGCAAGATGATCTGTTCAGAAAAATTTTGCAAGAGTCATTGACATTTCATTTCTGGAACAGCTTGACATCAGCTCTGGTCCCAGAACCAGAAAGCCTGGCGAGTAGGCTTATCAACTATTACTGTATCCGATGCTTGGAATTGCTATAAATTTCACCAAGTCATGGTAGTTCATGCATGATCAGATGGGAAATCTCCAAATTTTTCACTAACAAGCAAGAATTACAATCCTTGTAGCCATATTACAGGTCTTAGTCGTGTAGTTAAGAAAGAAACCGGGGCTGGTCCTCGTTCATACACATACTCATACAGTTTTGTTGTAATGAAACAAAGTGGGACTCTCGAACCGAGAAAGCTAGAATTCACAATTTTTGTAGAGCATGCATCTTTAGCATGCATCAAAGATGCATGGTTGGTTTATGACTTTTACCTGTATAGTGGAACTGAGACATGTATTGCATATAACTGTAAATATTAATACTCAGCAGCCTGAAGTATGCAAGATTTTGATTGCCATTTATTGAGACTTTGGAACTCTTTCCCTCTATCTCCCTCTGTGAGATTATCAATCAGTGCATGTTGCTTTCTGAAAATAAATATATACTATAAAATGAATCTCCTATTAAAGACTAGATATAGTATTACATTTTGATCAAACGTAATAAATAAAATAAAAAAAAAGAAATAAATTTGTTCATTATTTTTTTTAAGTATAAATATTCTCCTATTGAAGATAATTATATTCGATATATTGTCAGATACAATCAAATTTTATTATACAAAAAAAAATTTAGATAAGTTCAATATCAGCCCCCACTAAAACTAGGACACAGTTATAAGGTTCAAATAGCGCTTACAGTAGATTTACGAGATCGTTTATTAAAAGAGTCATCACGATAGCACAAGAATCAAACTCTTATCCTTATAGGATATAAGCTCATTTATTATTATTTATGTTAACTCTTATTAGCACGATCAACTCGATTAAGTAATACTTATTTTTTAACTTGTGACAGTGGACTATCACAGTGTAACGAAGTGGGCTTAGTTTTAAAAGCCCAGGCCCAATGAGATGCCGTTATTAAATCTGAACAGGTCATTGTTTCAATTAAAAAGATGTCGATGGAAAGTGAATTGAGAATTGAGACACATAATAATAAAGAATGAGTGGATATGGATTTAGTTTTTATTGTCATTAAAAGGGTTCTTTTAATTTTATAAGTCTTTCATAGATATTTTTTGAATTCCATAATTATACCCTAACTTTTATAGAAGATTGATGTCAAAATTGTTTAAATTTTTTTGTATAAAAAAATATTGATAGACACATCGTCTGTAGGTTCAGCTGGTGAAGGGATAGACATATGATTATTTAGAGCATGTTCGATCCCTTAAAAGTACTATTTTATTATAGTTCTAATCGTGACATTTATCGAAGTATCCTAACTTTAGGGTTCCTAAGTCTATACCTGAGGGTAATTGACAACTCATGTTGCTTAATATTAGTATTGTCTAAAAAGAATGAAGATTTCGTCTTATCTTTAGATTTTGAGTGAGCTCAATTTCTTTAAAAAGATTTTTATAAAAAAAAAAAAAGATGGCTTGATGCATATAATAATAAATATAAAAAAACTAAAATAAAATTATTGTAACATCTTCCATTTTCTCATGACCAACCATATGCAGGTCGAAAGCATTGGAAAATTGATTTTTTTTTTGTTATTCTTTTTTATAATTAGCACTGCTTTATATTTTCTCAAGGAATATATATAAAGTGGTAGTGTAGTACTCCTAAATCATGACAAACGAGAAAACAGTTAGCAACATAGAATAATGCGGAATTATGGCCTGAGGTACACGTGTATTGAATGAAAGGTGGGAAATGGAATAACAAAAACATAATTTTAGAAAACAATAAATATACAGAAAATTAATATGTAAATTTCTAGTTCCACCAAAATTTTAATCAAATACTTATAGTTTGTTTTTCTTTTTATCATGTCATTATAATTTTATTTTATTTTTAATCAAGTCCTCATAATTTTACCAATTTTTTAATCATGTCCCCGTACAAAATAATGAAATGAAGTTAAATGCAAAATATAATGCCAAAAACCTGCACGATCTAGACAATAAATTGCAGGAATGTAAAGGACATGAGCTAAAAGAATGTCAGAACAGTGGTAACCAGCACAGTCTAAATAAAGAACAAGAAGTAAATGTTCGGAATATAAAAATACAAGAATATAAAAAATAATAAGAAAGTAATATGGTTCATAAAAAATTGATTGAAGGAACAAAATACGAAGAGTCAGAAAAGAAAGAGGCTTATAAGGAGACTCTCTCTAAATCTTACTTACAAAATTTGTACTTAAAAAGGACATGGCATGGGTTTAAAATTATTGGAATCTAATTAAAAATTAGATAAAATTATAAAGATATAATAAAGAAATTATAAAAACTTCACTAAAATTAGGTGATATTGTAGTGACTTGTGAATTTTTTTTTTATAATTTAAAAATCCTTATTTTACATTAATCTTCTCGCAATTATTGTCTATAAATAAATAATTTCCGTTGATTGTATGTATAATCCCTTCAAGTGTGGGACATTTGGCAAGTAGGAGCGAATTAGGGAGGGAAATACGTGTGGCCATACAGGGGTGAGCGTGCTCTATAGATAACAGCAGCCATTTAAGACTAACCAGTGGTGGGCCCCACCACCATCCCAATAATTGCCTTTCTTGACAAAAACAGCTTTTCATTCCCCATTTTTTAAATTAAATAATTAAAAAAAATGATAATCTTGTCTGAAGATGGCTCTCTAGGGCTGGGAGGATCTTTTATCTCGTCCTTCTTTGTCTCAAATAATTTCATGATGCCTAACACAACCCACTCTTGAGAAGCTTCCCTTCAGCATTTAAATGTAAGAATTGAGAATTAAATAACTTATTCACATGAGTTAAGTTATTTGTAACATCATTTAGGTTAAGTATTTTTCTTCTAAGAAATACAAACTTTGAGTGAGTTATATCCACGTTCATTAAAATTTAGATGTGTTTACAGATCTAAAATGTTTTCTTTTTTTCACTAAACACATGTATTATTTTTTTTATTAAAAATAATTTTGTTTAAAATACCCATCTTCTGATGAGGATTTTAATTAATTTTTTATACAAATTAAGAAAATTAATTAATTTATTTATTATATTAGTGTCTTAAAGTACTTTAATTTTTAATGGAAACTATTTAGATTCATAATATGCTTAAATTCACATTTAATTAGTAGGGTTACTAAAAAATGTAAACTTTTTTGCATGAGGAAATCTAGCCGAGCCAAAAGGATGAAATACTCTTTTTTTTTTTTATAAAGATGGATATCTCTTTTCCCTGTTCATTAATTTTTTTTAAATTTAATATCGTAATGGCTAAAATCGCAAAGCTAAAATTGATTCTTGATTATGTAATCAAGCGCACCACGTGTGTGTGTGTGTATAATAACTTAAGTGGCTTCAGTCTTTGCATTTATGATTTAATATTTAATAAGTTGAGTGGTATCATGATTTGATGATTGAGAATTTGACAAAGCTAATGTGACTATTTTATTAAATTAATTAATTAATAAAAAGTAGAAGATAATGTTGGATTAGACTGAGAGAGAGAGAGAGAGAGGATTGTTGTTGTTGAGTTTCTAGAAATAAATAAATAAAAAAAAAAGGATTTATATTCATTTGTGTGCAAGCAAGATCCTCCTTCCATTAATTTAATGGATTTTAATATTTGCAATAGTGCTTGTAAAAGCATGTACCATCATCATATATGATATCACCTTATCTGTTTATCACCCAAGTCAAATTTGATATTGTATTTTTATTTTTGTTTGGTTGTTGGTGAAATAATATTTAAATCGTGGGGCCTAGAAGTTAACTCCTAAGGTAATTTCCATCAAGTTCATTAAATATAATATAGTATGATTTTAGATTAAATTAAGGTGAGAATTTTGTCTATAAATAATCCATAAATTATAACTCATAAGGCAAAATTAATTAAAGTATTCATTTTAATTTTAAATATAAAATTTTAATATATTAATTATATAGTTTTTTTTTTCCTTCAAACTATCACTGTCAATTATATATACTTGACTGTGCTGCCGAAGACTTGGGAAAGTCAGTATAGGAGAGAACTTACTTATTTTAAGATGAACTTGCTATTTAGATGCTCTCAATGGATATCCACTTTACACTTAGCTATTCCGTGTTTATTGTGAGCACGATAACTGGCACTGATAATTTTAGTGTAAACAGTTAAAGAGAATATATTAAATAAATAAATACACATTTTTTATAAAATAATTAATTTTTTAAAATTCTATAAATTAATCTAGCTCATACATCTAATAATAAAAAAAAATAGTAAAATTTTGTGTTAGAGTCCGGTTAATAAAAAGATCATGTTCAAAAGCTACTTCTCGTCTAAAACTCATAATGTTTGAATTTTGCCTAGTATAATAGAATGAAAAGACTAAAATACCCTTAAAAAAAGTGTAAGAACTCTTTTTTGTTTTATTCTTTTGCAGTGAGTACCTAGAGATAGTGTTGGATTTCATTAACATATTTCTCCTCAATCCCCATAAAAAAAAAAACAATGACTTCGTTTTAAAATCAATAATGAAAGGAGATCGGTAAGCTATGGATTCTTTCGGGAATGGAGAAAGGAATGTGATGTAAACCTTTACCCGCAATCTAGTACAAGGCCGAGGAAGCAGGTTAAATGGGAAATGGAAGAACATGATAGGAAGTGGGAGAAATAAGTGAATTATTAATATTATTATTATTATTATTAATAAAATGAGAATACTGTGCTCTTTTTGGGGAGCAAACAAGGATGGCCCCTCCGCCTCTAAAGGCACCCACTAAATAATAAATAATAAATAATAATTAATACTTTATTATTTATTTGTATTATTATGAAATCCCATCCCCATCCCCATCTCATCCAAACACTCGCTATTCCTTTTCCTCACAGGTTCCCCCAATCTCCTTCCTCTAAATTTCTCCCCCCACTCATAATTGTCCCATTCCATTTCTTTATAAGCCCAAAATAATTTGTTTATAATATAATTTTTTTTAAAAAGAGTTAATTAAGGATAAAACCTCCTTTTATTTTAAGTGATATAAATATTAAATCTAAATATCTGAAAGTTATTAGGATATCTCACTAAATACTATGACTAGAACCACAATAAAATAATACTCCTCAGAGATTAAATATATTTTAAATAGTCATATATCTTACCCTTTTACCAACTGAACTCACATATAATAGGTGCCCAAAAGAAATATATTTTTTTATAAAATATTTTAAAAAATCAACTTATTTATTTCTTCTTCTATCCCCTTTTCCTTTATATGCTATGGCCTATGCTATTCTCTTTCTTTCTTTTTGAGTTGTTTTTTTTTTTTGGGTTTTCTAATCATCTAATCCCCGACCTTTTTTAAAAAGAAATTAAGGACAACTGCACACATTAACTTGCAGGTTTAAACAAGTGATCTCCTTGTTTTGAGGATGATTTTCTGAAGTCATTGGCCTAACATTCAATTATTTGATCATATTTAAAGATTCCGTAATGGCTAGAAATTGCATTAGTGTAGTAAAGTTAGTATTGTTACTATTCTTAACGTATCCTTAACGTATCAGTTAAATAATTTAATTTTAAATTTTTTAAAATATAATTTTTCAACTATTTATATATGAATTATCAATTATTTTAATATATATATAATTAATAAAAATAAATTAAAAGAATAAATTATAAATTTTGAATATAAATTAAATTAAATTTTTATATTTAATATCTGAATAAATCTCCTACTTAGGTCCTATTGAGGAGTAAAATTTTGAATTTTTTGTAAATGATTGCTAACTAAGAATATTGGTTGGACAACAAAGATTAATTTTATATTGGTACTTTTAACTATGCTTTACATATAAATTCCAAAAGAAACAAATTTTTTTTGTTACAAACAAAATTTAAGTAGTTTTAACCTCAAAATTAAGATATAACCTCAAAATTTAGAAAATATTTATAAGAAACTTATCATATCATTTATTAAAAGAATATTTATATATCAGTAGAAATTGAATTCATATTTTTATAAGATATAAATTTATTTTTTACCTGCCCGAAAAAAGCAAAATTTTTATTGCCAATGACCAGCAAAGCATAAGAAAAAAAGACGTCTGATTCTGTGAGTATCCATTTTGCCATTAGAAAAAACAGAAAAATCAAATTTTCTTTAAATAAACACATCATGTACCCACATTACTGGATTTGCAATTTATAATTAAAGTGGGGGTGCTCAGATAGATAGCAAATATATCTGGAGTTTTTTTTTATTTCCAAAAAAATCATTTGCTTTCCTACAAAATTGAAATCCGATTCAGTATTAATATGGGAAAAGATTGCAGAAGACTGATATAAAATACTCAACGAGGATGATCGATAAAGTATATTGCTCTTTCTGGAGCTCTATTAGTATTATCTTGTCGTACGTACACACAGTTTTGAGGCTTTCTCCTCTCCGAAGAGCAGAAGGGGAAGCTTAAGCTAAACTCTTGCTTCTATTCACGTGACGCGGCCTATCGAACTTGTTCTTCTCCTAAAGTGAAAATCTTTTGCAATCTTAATCTGAGAGACGATTGGTGGTGTTGGATGTGGTATAGAGATTCTTCTAAATGTACTAGGGCATGATTACCTCTAAGCACCCCTGTTTTGAGTCTATTTCCATAGCTCCAACATTGCTGATCGGTGAGTTTTGTTTGGATAAGCTTGTGAAATTGTACCCGTCACACCCCTTTTCACTTGGTTGCGTCTCGTTTTTCCTCAGATTCTGCTCAGCCTGAGAGCTTTTTCTATTATCGTTTTCTTAGGAGTATATATCCATTGGTCCATTCTATGCTTTCCCATTTTTTAGAATGATTTTATGGTGTTGTTCTGCTCCAATCTTGCCCTCTTTTCTGGTATTAAAGCATCCAGCTTCTGATGTACTTCATTCAGTCTGTTCGTGCTGGTGAAGACCTGTACTTTTCCTGTAGCGATTGCCTGATTATTTATAAATCTCAGTATCTTCTAATCCTCTTCTGCCTTTCTTCTCCTGCTCCTTCTTTTTCTTTTTTGTATGTACATGAGTTTGCTATGATTTTTGGACTTATGCATGTTATTTCCATAATTTCTGAATGCTTGTTTTCACTACGTGTTTAAAGTTCTTGTTGATCTTTAGTATGAACGTTTGATTCTGTGTCATATTTGAAAGCTTATATTTCACATCCTTAATTAAACAAAACCCTTTATTAGCCTACCTGTAACAACTTTTTACAGGATAAATTTTTTGTTTGGGTTTTTTCTAGTGATTTTGTTACTTATTATACACAAACGAACGGGTTCAGATGTTATGGGACTTCAGTCTATATGCACTTGTAATTAATGATTCTCCTGTACTTGCCAGGTTAATTTGTGCGAATGAATTTAGTATGCGCAAATCTGATTCTTTTGATGAATAAGTCTATACTCGGTTCTGTAAATATTTTTGCTTTTTGCTCGTTGAAAAATGTTTAAAGATTGAGGATCATAAAAGAATCTGGGGTTTGTTATATCTTACTTAGCTGCAGTAATTTTGATGTAGGAGAGCTGAGAGATGGACCGGACACACTTGGGCTTAACAATTCACCACTCTGGGTCAACACAATCGGAGGAGTCATCGCTGGACCTAGAAAGGAACTACTATGGTCATCCTAATCCCTCATCAAGTCCATTGCCCTGGCAACCTTTTGCATCAGGTGCTCAGCATTCTGAGAGCAATGCTGCCTACTTTTCTTGGCCTACGTTGAGTAGGTTAAATGACACAGCAGAAGACAGGGTCAATCATTTTGGAAACCTTCAAAAGGGAGTGCTACCTGAAACCTTGGGTGGTTTGCCAACAGGACGGCAAGCTACTACTTTGCTTGAACTGATGACTATTAGGGCTTTCCATAGCAAGATCCTGCGTCAATTTAGTCTTGGGACTGCAATTGGCTTTCGGATGAGAGGGGGTGTCTTGACTAATATTCCAGCTATCCTTGTTTTTGTTGCCCGTAAAGTTCATGGGCAATGGCTCAACCATGTTCAATGCCTACCTGCTGCTCTTGAGGTGGGAACTTTTGGTTCTTCTGGCTACGTTGCAGGTTTCTACATGGTTTTAGTGGGTCCTTTTACAATTCATCTGTTTGATTTGGTGCTGATTGTTTTTGCATTTACATCTAGGCATATTTCTGCTGTGTTTTGGCTTTATACATTAGAATAGGCGTGTTAAGGGAATTCCTTAAAATTATGAATTGCTTATTTAATTATGTGGGAGAACGAACAAATGGTTGTTGCGATGATATGAAAATAGTTACAAAAGTATATTTTATTGAAAAAATATTATCTTAAACTATAAAAGAATTATTTCAGTGCTCCTTGAGATCTAAAGGCTGTTACAGTCTTTGCTTGCAATAATAAAATTGAATATTTAATTTATAAAGCAGGGGCCTGGAGGGGTTTGGTGTGATGTGGATGTTGTTGAGTTCTCCTATTATGGTGCTCCTGCAGCAACTCCTAAAGAACAATTATACACAGAGCTTGTTGATGGCTTAAGGGGAAGTGATCCGATCATTGGCTCTGGGTCTCAGGTACTTTTCCTCTGCAGAATCAATATCGTTTATGTTTACTATATGCAAGAGAATGGAATAAAGATTTCCAAACAGGTATTTTTTTTTTAATACTAGAATTTAGTGTCATATCATATTTGTTTTAATGTTCACCATTCTTATCATTGTTATGGATTTGAATTTAGTCAAATATGTGATGTTGAAAGTCTGGTGCCTCAACTTCTTTGTACTCATTCAGTCTTTTAGTTGGTGTTTTTATTTCCTTTTGTTTTTCAATGTTATCTTTCTATTTCTGTTTATCCTAAGATATGTGGCTGATTTCATGGGATTGAGTGGTAGACGTGTTGCTTTCTCTCCCCTATATGTACTTGTTTATAAGTTGCAGTGATCCAGTGGGAAATCAAGGCTGTCTGAGATATATTAAATTATCTGGGGTGGTTAAATTTTGGTGTTTAATAGTTTTGTTGTAAATGTGATGTTTTCGTTTGGTTTCATTAACACATCTTGCATTATATTATATATTATCGGATACATTGTTTATTCTAAGTATTATTATTCTCTTGTTAATAGTATTATTGCATGTAGTCTTTATCCCAGCTTAATATACAAAACTTTTACTTTGCCATCATAAGTATCTTCAAATACCTTTTACCAAATGAAATTCTTCAAAAGTGAAAGACAAGAATTTGAGATACACCAAGTTATTTGGTGTTTATTTCGTAAGATGATGGTGCAATTGGTGACTCCTTTCTCTAGTTCTGTAGAATTCAAACTTTTTTCTTTATGAATTTTGTTCCATATGGCCTATCACTTTAATGACTTTTAAACTTCTTGATCTGGGAATAATAGTGTTAAATTATTGATTCACTTGGTAAAACTGTACTGACTGATCAATCAACTAGATGCTGATTATTCCACAAAAACAATTTTGAATTATCTAGTAAAACAATCATATTCATTTAGTTCAATATAAGCATTTCCAGTGAAGTAGTGAATGACCCTTGGTATTTTCTTCTGTGACTGGATCTCTCGTACTAGAAAGTTTATACAGGCGACAAAGACAGGAAATATCCCTTTTTTTAAAGAGATGGATCAGGTAGTAGCATTTATCCATTGCTAAAATTTGTTCAGATACTGATTTTAATGCAACTGGTTCTTAATCTTCTGTAGATTATCTGTCTCCTCTGAAGCTTGATCTAGTGCTGCCATTTCTCTGAATGCTTGATAATTTGGCTTTCTGTGTTCAACATATTTTTCTTACAGTGTGAGATGATAGAATGATTATTTTTTTATAATGTAACAATGTAATTTGATTTAGGAATCAGGATTTGTAATCGGGTAATTAGGGTAATCTAAGATTTAATTAGGCATTTGAATTCTTTTGGGCCTTGGATTATCTTAGCCCATTTTCCCCCAAATATGGATCTTGTGAGTTATAGTCAGTACTCAGATTATTGATCTTTGAATCTTGAATTCTTGTTAATTTTGTTTTGTATTATTTCAACCCATATTGTTGCTCATGACTTTTTCAATTGTTTCTTCTCTAAAGGTTGCAAGCCAAGAGACATATGGAACCTTGGGAGCTATTGTGAAAAGCCGAACAGGAAATCGACAGGTTGGCTTTCTTACAAATCGACATGTAGCTGTGGATTTGGACTACCCAAACCAGAAAATGTTTCATCCGTTGCCACCCAGCCTTGGACCAGGTGTTTATCTTGGTGCAGTTGAGAGGGCAACATCATTTATCACTGATGATCTTTGGTATGGCATTTTTGCTGGAACAAACCCAGGTAGCGTAGTCCCAATTGCATTTTATCATGAATCAACAATTGAAAGTTTTCAGCCATAAGTTTTTGTTTGTCAATTTTAAAATTTTCTCTGGATTTCATGTTTGTAATGTCATGAAATAGGTGCTATAAGTAGGTTACTTGAAGGAATGCACAATATTGAAATTTGTGAACACTAAGTCCTATCAAGGGGTTTAATCAGTAGGGTTCCTCAGTTCAATAAGAGGTCTTTGTTTGGAGGATTATCTTAATTGTGATTAATAATCAAATTATATATCTTGTGCTTTCTCTACAGCAACAGGTAAGTTACCAAACTTTCCTCTTGGGACAAAATTTACAGAGTTCTTTCTGATACTAGTTCCCGCTTTTTTTAATGTTCTGATATGTTGGTGGATTTCAATTCCCAAAAGATGAATACTTATATAACAACAACTAGAACTTGAAAACTGTTGAGGGAGAACTATTTATATCTCTAGTGATTTCTGTGCAGTTGGGCAAAATCTGTGCTTCTGTTTTTGAAGATAAATAAAGAATTAGAAATTCAGCTATAAGCTTTGGCCCACATAATGTCCGCCTCCATGATAAAACCTCGACCCCAGTTCCATTGCCCTGCCTGTGCAACTTCCATCACCCCATGGGTTTTCGATCCTCCAGCAATGAAGCTACCACGGTCACTCCACCACTAGCATGATCTTTATTGCCCCATTGCATGCCATCACTTCGTAGCCATTGCCAATTAATATCCATTTTTGTGATTGTTGCTTCCCTTGCATACACCACTGCTGTACTGGTCACCATCCTCCCAAGCTCACGGCCCCAATCCACTGGCTACCCTTCTATTATGGTTAAAAAGTCTAAAGCAGAAGAAAAATATATTATAAAAGAACACTTTTATCAATAGTCAATAGCCTAGTAATTTTGAAAATGCAAGAATACAAAATTTGCTTCCTGATTGATCTGAACAAACGAAAAAACATTTCTCATGAAAACAACATAATTTTACATTATGGCCAAACAGACACAAGTTCTCATGATGTTGAAAGGTCATGCTTGCACAAGTTCTCACGACGTTGAAAGGTCATGCTTGATGTGGATGACTGTCTTCCAAGAATGCTTGGAAAACTCGTGATATCTATCATTTCAAATTTGTTGATCATACATTTATGTTTTTATGTGTCTCATTTTATCTTGACTCCCACATGCAACTTAACATCTTGTAATCCTGCAGAGACATTTGTGCGAGCTGATGGGGCCTTTATCCCATTTGCCGAGGATTTCAATATGAATAATTTTACAACATCTGTAAAAGGTGTGGGTGAGATTGGCGATGTCAATAAAATAGACTTGCAGTCACCAATAAACAGTCTTATTGGAAGGCAGGTGATTAAAGTCGGAAGAAGTTCTGGTTTGACTACAGGGACTATAATGGCCTATGCCCTGGAGTACAATGATGAGAAAGGGATTTGTTTTCTCACCGATTTTCTTGTTGTTGGTGAGAACCAGCAGACATTTGACCTTGAAGGTGACAGTGGAAGTCTCATTCTCTTGACTGGTCAGAATGGGGAGAAGCCACGGCCTGTGGGCATTATCTGGGGTGGGACAGCTAACAGGGGACGTTTGAAATTAAAAGTTGGCCGACCGCCGGAGAATTGGACCAGTGGTGTTGATCTCGGCCGACTTCTTGATCTCCTGGAACTTGATCTCATAACAACAAATGGAGCACTCCAAGGTTTGTTTTTTGAAAGATTCAGTTCTTAATCTTTCAATTACTGTAGTTGCTTTCTTTCCAGAACTGTCAGCATCAGTATCCTGCAGTATTGTACTATACTGTTTTACAAACAAAGCTGAGGGATGGTTGAACTTTGCTTGCATGCCAAACATGGAAAATTCCTGTGTCCTAGACTACTGATGATCTATTAAATATATGAAAAACTTGTCTCAAATAATATTATAGGGATTTAGGGGAGGGATGGGGGTTACGGAATGATGGACCTTGAAGGAATATGTTTAGTTTGGTATAATAGCAAGTTATACCAACATAGTTAAAGGCACTCGCTTAGCACCTAAGCATATAATTTCTTTATCTTCATATTTATTTATTTTCTTTGATAAAATTTGACAACTCCAAATACCAATTTGAAGAAGTAGTTGGTTTGGTGACAGCAACAAGAAGAAACTTGGTTCGGCTTGCAGTCATCATGTTTCAACCCAAAAGGGACCTTAACGTTTACATTTTAAACCTGAGTTGGGGAAAAAGCATATATGAACATGATTAATGCTGATGGATATTATATCTTAATTAAATATGCGGATGTAAAACTAAGTTACAGCTGACAAGGGTTGTGTTGTTGCTTTTATAGCCGCGATACACGAGCAAAAGAGTGGCTCTACAGCAGGAAATGATTCTACAGTTGGAGAATCCTCTTCCACTGTGCGTTCAAAAGATAAGCTTGAAGAGAGCTTTGAGCCTTTTCGGTTGAACATCCAGAAAGTTCCTGTTGTCGAGGATGAACCTTCGCGTGGACTCAACCCACCATTAAGGCCAACAAATGAGTTGTTTCATGTCAGAAATGTAGAACACCAGTTCATTCCTAGTTATGGAGGCAAGTTTCCATTACATAACAAAAGCTACAAAGAAGGAGACCACCACCTAGACTTAAAAAGTCTTTCAGCATTACGGAATGGCACTGATGAAGATAGTTTTGTTTCGTTGCGTTTGGGAGAGCCTGAAGCAAAGAGAAGAAAGCAATCAAACTCTTCTTTTACCATTGAAGAATCATAATCTAGTAATAAGAAAATATTACAGTATATTGACTCATTGAAGCAACCGTATGGGCTGTAGAAATCGCCTTCAGCTAGGATGAGGGATGGAGGTTGGTTTTGAAAGCAAAGGTTAAGCTATCAGTTAAATGGCCTTCTGGATAATTCTTATTCTTTTTTCATGTTCTTGCATACTGATGATATAGGTAACATGAGAATTACTAAATATATAATATATATTTTTTTAGTGGGGATTCAGCTAGCACTGTGTAATCTGGGATATCTATATCCTCCACTACTTTTGCTGTAGCGTTTGTATCATATAAGAACTCCTGAAGGGGAAGAACTATAACCCCGATTGTAATTGTAAGTTAAAGGACTGTAAAATATATCCTTGCCAAGCAGCTTCATTTTCTTCAGGGTCCTTCCTTTCTGTACTTTATTTGGTAACAATATGTTCTATACAAGATTTACTTTGTTTTTTTTGAGGTTACAAGCATAATCAAATTCTTGACCTTCCACTTACAATCTTACATGGGAATGCGACTAGGTTTACTCTGTATATGGTCTTTTAAATTCTAGTTCGGTTGTGGGGGTTTTTTCTTTGGATACTATCAACTGGTATCTGAATTTTTTTTTAGATCCTATTATTCAAGTAACTGATTATTTTAATTTTAAAATTTGTGACTAGTCCTCAATGTCTCATCTGGATTATATTTTGAGATCTAAAGAAATCTAATGGAATTTTATTTCATCTATGTTGTGTTGGTGTGTGGTTGGGGTTTTATATATGATGCAGTAACTGTAGAAAGATGTAGAAACACCATTATGATCTGCAATTTGGTGGATGATGTCACAATATAAAATATAAAATTTATAGCAAGTGTACTATTTATAAGTCAAAAGTAAATTTTATATATATATATATATATATATTAGTTTTGTTAAAATTACATATTATTTCTAAATTTTACAGACTAACAATACTTGAGTTAAAATCACTTATAAAGTATGTACCTGCTTATTATATATTCTACAGTTATGGCTTTGTTTTTCTTATTTAATATCAAAATTGAATGTGAGATCGATCGACAGGGATGGATTAATTAATTGGTAAATTAGTATCGATAAAAATAATAATTAATTCATTTATCATTCATAGCATATGATTAAGTTAACAAGCATCTAAATCAATCATAATAAGTTGTCAGCTAGCTAGCTGGTAGAACTAGTAAGGGAATGAGCTGTATTATTCATTATTTAGGAAAAAATTATATAATACTTTAATTGAAGAATATGTCTCTTATCAACCCCTAACCCCTGACTATGAGCACTTACTCTCTTTTCAAATTTTAATCACTGCCTAATAATTATATTATTTATTTTTATAAAAATAAATGTGTACTAAAAAAATAGTTGAAAAAGAGAGATGACAGGCATAAAAATCTAATGAGAAACTAAGGTATTATCATATTTTTTTAATCTTTTTTCCCTGTAAATTCATGACTATGTGAATTATATATATATATATATATACTTAATATAATTTTCTCTAATGCCCACATTTTCTTCTTCTTCTATTGTGTTAAAAGAAGTCATGATCTAAATAGAATTCATTAAAATATTTATAGAAAAAGGGAATATTATTACACATGAACAAGCATGATCATGGTCCATGGCTTGGAATAAATGGCATGAATATGTATTCACACACACAAGCACATCAGCGAACAACTTAACGTGGGAATGCAAACAAATTCAGAGAACATATTGATATAATGGAATCTGTCATGCCTATCTACTCTTATCTCTTTCACCTATATTTCAATATATATGCGTGTCTCATATATTTTATTTATAAATTATATAATATCCAATATCTTGATCTTAATTCTTATATATTTATAATATGCTAATCTTATTTATGATACAATTTTACCTATAATATTTTTAATTTTGTACAATTTTGCCCATAATCATTTTAATTTACTATAATTCTTAATATTTGAGAAATAATATTATGTATAAAATTGTACTAAATTAGAAAGATTATGAGCGAAATTGTCCCAAATTAAAAAGATTATAGGTAAAATTATACCATAAATAAGATTAAGATACTAAACGCATATAAGAAATACGATCAAAATATTGGGTACTATATAACCTTTTATTTATCTAAGATATAATAATTAATTATACATATCACAGTCAAAAATTAACTTGTACCTTAATTATCTGGTTTTACACTAAAAAAATGGCTTGTAGAAATCCTTTTCTTCATGAAGCAAACTGTTGATACGTATTTTTAAAATATATCAGTTTTATATAATATATACTTGTGAGTGTGCGTATGTATGCGAAACAGATTGAATTTTAATTTTGTTTCTGATTTTTCCTTTGGATCTTTCCTTATCAGCGAACTTGCCTCATGCAGTAGAAATCAATCTGCACAACAGAACTTAAGCTTATAATAATCACAAATGTTTAGGCTGTGTTTGGTTTGAAGATGATCAAACTAGATAACGTTTAGCTAGATTTCCCAACAATCAAAGTATATACTTTAGGAAGATAAAGTTTTTATCCATATATCTTATTTTTCATTGCAACTACTACCTCCAGTTCTAATAATAAGAGTTAATTAATTTTTTTTGGATATATTAAGGAAACTAAATTAATTAATTAATTATAATTAATATAAGAGCTAATTGACTAATTTAGGTAAATTGAGGAGTATATATTATAAATTTATCTCGAGGGATTCTATTTAATAATAATTAACTGATTTATTTGGCTGATTCTTTAATCTATCTAAAAAAATAATTCTCTTATAATTATGATTAGAGGGAGTATCATTTGTTTCTTATAAGGAAAATTATTATGAGGTTTCAAGACAAAAATGTAATAACAAAAAAATCTTAAAACAAGTGAGTAGCCATATACTTGTTGAGGCAATCTATTGGAACGTTATATTGAGGGTGTTGTATAATGTGTAAGAGAGGGCCTTATACAAGAGACTGATATATATTATGAAAATGTTTTAAGAATAAATCTGAGGGGTGAATTGGAACATGAAAATGATTGAGAGCTCTAATTGCAAAAGAGCAAGTAGAATCATTTTTATTTTTATTTGTTAAGTGGCACAGTACCACAAATTAATGTAGTTGTACCTATAGTAACTAACAAATTGTAGGTGTCTTCTCTGATGAAGCAGTTCCTACTTCCTAAAATAGTTAAATAAAGGCTACTTCAAAATCAACAAAAATATGTTCATATATGTCTTCCCTCACAATTAGTCTTACATATAGTTATATATCTCATCATAATTAATTCTTCAATATATTCTTCTTCGTCACCTTTATTTTCCCCCCTGCCATACAATTCCAGGTGAAGTACTAGCTAGAATAGTACTGCAAAGACATGTCCACACACAAAGAAGGAGAAGAAGATATATGTGTGTGTGTGTGTGTGTTCAATCGTATATTGCAGAAATTAAAAGCTGCATATATAAGAAAAATTAAGGGCGTGAAGTAATAGTACCTGGAATCTGTAAGTATATAACTGAACAATTCTTGACTTGGAGAGAATTGAGATAGACCTGTTGGTGATTGAGTGATTGAAGCTGCAGGATGATCTGATATATCTATACACACACACACACACACACACACACATATTTGAATGTATGTCTTATAAGATCTAACCCAATAGTTTTCCAGATAGAATTCAATATGAATAACCAGCAAAAACCCTAATTAATAGCCAGGTTTCTCAGCTTCACCAACATATTCAAGAACCACATCCCTATTTTGATTCGATTCTTCTCACCCCCTATATATATATATGAGCTGGTTTATAATTTACCAGATCATGCTGGCAGCTTCAAGCTCTCAAACCAACACATATACTTGCGCGAGAGAGAGAGAGAGATGTTGAACTCAGAAACCCTAGTTTGCTGGGAATTCTCAGGGAGGTAGATATATTATCCACAAGCACACATTGAAACTAATACAAAAGGGGATTGAATTTATATGTAATTGGACTCATGCATCCATGTGTGTGTGTGTGAGATAGGGGCTAGAGAGAGGAGGAGTTAACAAATAATTAATTAATAATTTAATTACGGTTCTTGGTCCCTCCCTTACGGCTATTGATGACAATGACTTATTAATGGTCTCTCCCTCTATCTCTAGGGTTTTCAGTCACTTGCATAATGTGAAAGGGACCACGGATCCTTGAAGAAATAAAAAAGATAAGCAGTTAGCAAAATGTGAACAATTGCACATGGGAAGAAGGTATTGATACTTGTTAATTGGTCCCGTTTTGCTATTTGTCTATTTGATTAACAAGTTATTTGCTCATTAATGAAATATAAAATTACCTTTATATCATTCTTGTGTTTTCGGTGTTACGTTATTCTTTTGATGAAGCAACTAAATAATCAATCATTCATCATCAACACGAAACAATTACGTACTAATGAATAGATTAGTACCCTATCATCCTACAATGCCATCTATCTGTGTGCTTAGCTTATTTCATGTTTATAATGACTATATATATATATAGTTATCTGAAATTTTGAGTATGATATGGTCATATGGGCTGTCTTTTAGTAAAGGATTAATGTCATTTAGGTCCTAGAAAATTAAATTAATGATAGTTAGGTATTCTGACAAAATAAATGAGTTGTAAATATTAATTTATACAGTTGAGATATAAATGTGCTTTATTTGTAATTGAAATTTCCTAAATTTGCAATTATTTAAATAATTATTTACAACTCAATTTTTTTAAAAAAAAATTGGTGGGAATATATAGATAATATTTAATTATTAACTTAATAAACAAATCTGGCTACCAAAGTAAAATTGATTAGCTGATCATGTGCTACAACTGTCACATGCATATATGGTCCTCATTAGAAAGACTTATTAATTAATTGAAAAACCTATTTCACAATATTTTGGGACCAATTAAGTAAAGAGTCTTGTTGAGATGATCAATCTTACTAAACACAGCTAATGAAGATACTGTTCCCATGTGCTTTTAGGTAGAGACCACTTGTTCCCAATAACAATCACTCAACTATAATATTAATAATTATTCTTGTCATTTCACATCATCTTCTTCTTCTTTTTTTTGAATTTTAAAATTAAATCAGTATAGACAAATATAAAGCACAAAAAATCAATATTAACTGTATGATTAATCCTAATAATTTAAAGGCGTACTTATAAAAAAATATTCTATAAATAAAATATTGCAACATATAGCCTAACATAAATCAAATATAGTAAATTATGCTTGTTTGAAAAATTAATTGTCTATAAATACTTATTTAGTTGTTTGGAGATATATATATATTTCTACATAAAAATGAGGAAATTGTCTATAAATATTTCTTTGGAGAATTAATTGTCTAATGTTATATTTATATGAATTCAAAATTGATACGTTTTGTGTATATAAATATATTAAATAATATTGAACAATTAATTTTCCAAAAATGTATCAGATAATATTTTGATGATATTGATTCTTCTATTGCCCACCACATCATGATGAGATAATGCACATACACATCTTGGTAGATGTGTTATATAAAAGACAATTATTAGGCAGACTATGAGGAGTAGCCTCATTTGTGTCTTTAGATTTGGTTGGCAGGGACCACCTTTCCAAATAGATTCCTATTGTAGATAGATGGAACTAACCATACGTGTATATTTATTAATGAATGAAATAAACAATTTTCTGGCAAAAAAAAGAGAAAATATTAATGATATAGACTATTAATTAGAT
Organism: Leucaena leucocephala; assembly: GCA_037074615.1. Lineage (NCBI taxonomy): Eukaryota > Viridiplantae > Streptophyta > Magnoliopsida > Fabales > Fabaceae > Leucaena > Leucaena leucocephala. Next base: position 15,349,909 of record CM073550.1, read on the forward strand.
GCCTTTAACCTTGAAAAATGATATTTTATGTCAAAAGGGATTGTTTTGATGGATGAAATGTTTAGAGAACTAAATTTAAAGTTCATATTATATATATATATATATATATATATATATTTAGAGAACTAAATTCAGAGGAGATTGATACTGTATTTTGGCTAAAAATAGATTTTGAGATTAATTCCAAATTAATGTTTGTCTAGATTAACTTATTTTAAATGATTTTGTGCTATATGAAATCAACATATAGAGTTGTCTCATGACTCTTAATTTTTAACCCCAATCTTAATTATAAAATCTACTTAATTAATTTAGGTAGATTAAAAAAGTTAAATAAATTAGTTAATTATAATGATTGTATATTAGTTTCTCTAAAATATTCTCTTTAATCATGTGCATTTGAACTATATTTGATATGCGCTTCTTAAATATGATATAGATATATTTGGGGGAAATTATAATTTTAAGATAAAAAGTATTAATAATAAATATAATCCTCCATGGAGGGAGTATATACGATGTGAAAATAACATAATAAAGCCAATAGTCTTATGGCCTTATGACACATAAGCTTCCCTTGTAAATGGGAGGATGTGGGTCAATCCCACTTTTAATTTGGTGCCATTAGTATTTTGGCCCTGTAGAGGAACATAAAATGATATGCGAAGAAGCAAGAAGAATGGGGCAGTAGCAATAAGTAGAGCCTGAAATGAATCAACGTGATAGAATCACAATATACCTGTTTGTCATGATACAGTTAATGAATGAATACATACATAGATAAGCTTGTAAGTAAGTGAATGAATCAATCTTGTGGATTTGGTGTAGTTGGTCATCCTTGATCAGCCTGCATCTTCACAAACTCAGCTAACACCTTTATGTCATCATCCTCCAAACGAGCTCCAAATGTGCATTGTCCTCGTGGCATACATTCCTTACCAAATCCATGTATGTATGTATGTATGTATGTATGTATGTATGTATGTATGTATGTATGTATGTATGTATGTATGTATGTATGTATGTATGTATGTATGTATGTATGTATGTATGTATGTATGTATGTATGTATGTATGTATGTATGTATGTATGTATGTATGTATGTATGTATGTATGTATGTATGTATGTATGTATGTATGTATGTATGTATGTATGTATGTATGTATGTATGTATGTATGTATGTATGTATGTATCAGGTACTACAGACATCAATACAACTTGAAATGGTAAAGAGCAATATAATACACCAATACAGGAATAGGACCACATTTCAGACAAAATATTCCTAATGAATCAGTTGTAGTATTGTAATTCGGAATCAAAGAGAGAGAGGGAGAAAGAAGGAGAAACCGAGGGAAATAGAGAGATAGAAGATAGATAGACGAGAGAGACGGAAACGGGGACTCAATCCATTAGGTTCATCAACAACATACCACTGTACAGATTAATCCCTTATTTGTATACTCTTATAGGTACCTAAATCGTAACTATTAACCGCTTAACTCCCTATAACAGACTAATATCTCAGCTAACCTAACTCTACCTCTTTTATTACAATTATATATCAGAATCAAGTTATAAATGTTTGGCACTTTATTCATACACACATTGAGTAACATATGACATGCTTTACCTAGGTTGGCAATAAGGAAGGAAAGAGGTTTCATTTCCTTCACTTTTTACAATATTTGTTATATTTTTTAATTATCACTTGATCATTTTTATTTTTTATTCCTCTTTATAAAGTAAGGATACGAAAGTAATTTTTCTTTCAATTTTTTCAATTAATTCCATCCCATTATGTGAACCAAAATAGAAATTTAATTTTCACAAAACTTAGAATGGTGTAAGGACAAATCTTTCTGTAAGGGGTAAATGATCAATTTACTGAGACGATCCTTGTGTTGGATATTTGCCAGTTATTATTGACAGAGACACAGATTTTCAATTTTGTTTCCTAGTCTCAAATTTATCAAGTCGTTGGAGTCCACAAGAATACGCACCGGCATTCTTCCCTTGCCATAGTATGTGATTCGATAGATCTCTTCTTCTGTGTCAACTCCATTTCTGCAGGACCAACCTTGGAGTTATTTCCAGGCACATTTAACAAAAGAAACGATTTAAGAAAGCTTCTTCAATTTTGCATGAAACAAAACAAACTTTAACTTTGGGGAACAAAACAACTACATGTATAAGACATCAATTTATCAGAAAGATCTAGATTAATGAGTGGAATACTATATTTCAAGAGTAACAAAATATTAATTTACCCCATAATTTGTCAAAAATGTGTCCTGAAAATTCAATGCTGACTTAGATTCTGTGAATCCTTATGAAACCTTGATGGTTTCTATGTTTATCTACATCATAAGGATGCTCAAGTAGTTGTTCGTTACCTCTGTAAATCCTTTATAAATAGTGTTGCTCCCTGGAAGAAAAAGGAAAGAAAGAATATGAGAGAAATGACATGAAAGAACATACATATATCATCAGATGTCTTGTGAAAATGGAAGCTCACTGGCTGTATTATGTTCCCACCAGCATCATGACAACCAATACAAGCTTGACTAAATAATGAGCCTCCTCTCTGGATATCTATGGTTTGGCCATTTGAAACTGTAGCATCGAAGAAGTCAACAAGAGTTACAAACTGCATGGTTCTACTGCATTCAGAGCAATTGACATGTCTAGAACTTATCCTTTTGTTGTCAAAATCCATTTTCCCCCTAGTAACGAAAATAAGTGTGAAACAAGACCAAACATAGGGAACAAATTTGCACTACAACACATTGTAGGAATCTGTGTGCCAACTGGCTCTGTCAAACTCAGACTATTTCCTCACAAACTTTAAGGTGTTAAGTGAAGGTCCATGTTGGTTTCATCAAATCTTTAATACATCCTTTTGAAAGAAAGTCATTCAGACTTGAAAGGTGGACAATGAATTAACCTGCCATACCTTGTACCAAAACTTATTTTTAATGGAAGAGAATGGGATGAGCAATAATTGAACTCAACCCTTAAAATGGGAATAGAGAAAAAAAAAATCAAAGTCTTGGCCACTTGGTTAGTGAGGCATAAGGTCTCATACCAAGGAAATGATCAGTTCACTGAAAAATTTTAATCTTTTATACAGCAGGTTTTATGATTATTTTTTAAAATCACATCAATATGAATTGAATATCAAACAAAATTTTAGTCTGGGTCACATTTTTTTTGGAGTAAAAAGCTTGATTAGATTCACCAAAAATGGGGGAAAAGAAGAGAAATGCTCAAGTAGAATCCTCAAAATCAGTTTGACCCCATTTTCACTTACTATTTAACCTTGCATCTCCTTTTTATCACTTCTACCCAGACATAGACTCTGCTAATTTTCTCTGTAACATCTTCTAGAAGAATTTCGTCTCTTTGCACCAAGTTCATACCTGCGTGACTAGAAGTCAAGTGTTGGATTGTTTATCTCCTGTTCACTATTGGCCATACTATGATACTTATCATTGGTTTGTGCATATTCAATTAGAAATCAGATGTTTATAACAACGTTTTCCAGATTCTATTCATACTTAGACAAGACTTGAAGCTCTCCTATGGTCATTTTGCGTAAAGAGATATAGGCCATCTAACAAAATATTGCGTGTTTGATAAACTGTAAAATCTTAGTTTTACAAGAGCTTTTAATTCAAACTTTAGTTTAGAGAAATTTTAAAATAAATAATCATATTTATTTAAAAAGTCTTCTAGACCAAATTATAGTTTAAAATCATAGTTTTAGATAAATTATTGGGATTAGTTTCTACAACAGTAAAAGAATTTATGAACTACCAAATTACTATTTTATTCCATTTTTTCTACACTCTATCTCTTATCTTCTCTTTCTTCCTTTCTTTCTCTCATCCCTTTGTGCCATTTTTCTCATCACCGTTGTTGGGAGGGAGAAGGGTCACCCTCGTCTGTTCATCGTCACATGAGGAAGAAGAAGACATCGCTAGTCTGTCACCTATGATGAAGCTCAGGTGGTCTGTTGCTCAAGCCATTCGCCATCCTTACAAAGCTTTGCAATTTATCACTGCAAGCTACTCATTGTCCTCACAGAGCTCTACAAGTTGTCACTGCAAACTGCCCGCCGTCCTCACAGAACTCTACAAGTTATTGTGGCCATCGTTCATCGTCGTTGCAAGTCTTCTTCGCCGTTGAAGATGGGAGAAGACATAGAGAAGATGGGACAAGACATTACACTGTATAGTATTGATAATTATTTTTTTCTTATCTTATATCATTTTTAATAATTTACTAATAATAAAAATCTTTTAATAATAACTATCAAAATATTTATTTATTTAAAATCATTTTTTCTCTATAAACTCAAACCATTTTCTAAAAAATATCTAATTTTTTTTTTCCATTAGCTATTTTCTAAAAATTTATTCAAACATGCCCTTAGTCACTCACTCAAAACTAGACGTTAACTTGTAGTTGAGTTTCACGCAATTTCACCAATTTCAAGACCAAAGTGATATTCTACTCTTTGTAATATCGCATGAACTGACATTTTCATACATAGACATCAAGCATAAGGAATATGCCATTGCCAACTTAAGAGAAGACTGAAAGGGAGTTATACCCTTTTCTGGTTAACACAGAGAGACGAGAACAGAATGAGGTAAGAAAACAAGCGATGGTATTTATGGAAGTTTGAACCAAAAGCAGGGGCACTTTAGTATTTAAGGGAAAAAGAAAGCGCGGATTCTTCAAAATTGAGATTAGGCTTGAGTGGTTAACCTGGAGTGAAGCATAACGGAGATAAGGCCACGAGCGCAGCCATTAAAGGCGGAGCCAAGCTCTTGAAAGAGAACTTAACATTTTCTGCCTTTACAGAAATGAGAATTTGTTGTTCTCCCTTCACAATTGAACCAATTTTTCACTCAGTCTCAAATTGCAGAATGAACAAACAAGAACAGTGAGAGATTCAAGAGGCATACCCTAATCAAGAGGGGATGAGAATAGTTACTGCAACTAGAAATTAACCAAGCGAGCTGCATCTTCTTTCTGGAAATGCGAACTGAATTATCCCACTCAATTATAAGGAGTAAACTAAATTTTGACGTGTAAAAAAAAAATAGAGTTTATCAAGTATAGGAAAAAAACGGTTGACCCAAAAAATATTAAAAAAAACTACCTTTTCCAGCATTTTTTTAAAATAATATTTATTTCAATTTTAAAATAACCTTTTGATCAACGATTTATACAAACTAAACTAAAATTTAGTTTTACACGTCGCCAAAAAAAAGTGGGTAATGGGTTATACACAAGGTAATTGATATATAGTTTTTGATGGGTTTATTATGGATTATATAAATATATAAATTGAATATATAGACATAAAATATATATAAAAAAATAGTCTTGCAAACATATTATTCACTTCAATTATATAGATTCTTGAATGAGTAAAAAGTTTAATACATCAATTTTCTTTACTCTTGCTTTCAAAGACTTAATTAATCTAAATCTTGTAAATTTATAAAATTTATTAACTATTTTCAAATCATAGTTTGCTTCCCTAAATTCCTTTTTAATTTGTTGCTATTAAAATAATTATCCTATTAATTACTTAATTAATAAAAGCTAAAATAAATTTTATTTTTTATTTTTTATTTATAATATTATCAATTAATTTACAGTTACGCACAACTTCATATTTATATTTACAGATTCAAATAAAGTTCGGTACATTCTATCGTTCGCGCGCGCGCGCCCACAAGCTAATTTTTAAATATTGGCAATGCATCATTTTTCCTCAAAGTCTTCTTCGTTCTCATTTCCCACTTCACAATCTCAAAGCAGAGGTTGACAGCAGAAGAAAGGACGCATTTTGAGCTTACATCAATGGGCTTCTCGGCTAGTTTAAACCTTCGTCCCGTGTTTTCTGTGGTATCCAGGTCGTCGCTATGCATCCCAAACCAATTTTCTCGGACTTTCCCTCAAATATTCAGCAAATTCCATTGAAATTGGAGCTCAATATCGAGGAGACCCCTTTTCGTAACAAAATCTTTGCTATCCGAAAGGTTTCCGAAAGTGGGTGCCCAATCAACTGTACCCATTGATCCTGCTGAGCTCATTGAAGTGGTCAAAACGGCTGCTCAGACTGGTGCTGAGGTTTGTCATTTACTTTACCGCATTTTGAGGCTTTGTATGATCGCTACTTCAATGGCTTATTTTTTAAATTAGCTTTAGACAACAAAGGATAAAGGATATCTTTTTTTTTTTTTTTTTAAGATTTTAAAATGCAAGAGCTTCTATTTTGTAATCAGGAGTCTCACTCTAATCTTTGTGAGCCTATGCTTATCTGCGACAACTCGATAAGGGATATCTCCTAACGTATGTGGTGAAATAAAATGTAGTATAGGTAATTCTTGTGGAAAATTTAATTAATTCGAAGTGAAAACACTGGAAATGGGAACAATGACGTAGTGGGAAAAATTAAGAGAGTTTCGTTGGAGGCATAGAAGCGGAAATAGAGAGGTGATAAATTTTGAAAATGGTGGAGTTAATTATTATGAATTGGAGCTGCAAGGATTGAAAGTTTAAAATGACTGGTCAAAGAGGCTCTGTGTCTCTGATACCATTTGAAGAACCAGCATCCCATATGCTTAAGCTTTTAAGATAAGGCCTAAACATCCCTAGCATCAATTATAAAGGATTAACTGACTTGGTTAACCCTGCGCAGAAGGTTTTGGCACACTATATTTACGCACCACATTACCATGTTTTTTATATCTTTTTGTTATTTCCAGGTTGTCATGAATGCTGTCAATAATCCACGGAATATTACATATAAAGGATTAACTGACTTGGTGACCGAGTAAGGTCTCATTGAATTTCTAATCAATTTGGGCTTGGGTGTTTGTCTGTGATATCTCTTTTTCTAGAGCAAAGTACCTTTTCTGTCCAGTTTATTAACTTCAGACATTGATTTTCTTTGAATGTATATAATCTTTAAAGGTTGAACTCCACGTTTTTTTCCATGGTTGATCTTCAACTATTTTATGATGAGTTATTGCATTGTTTATTTTCTAACAGATGAAGGTTTCTTCTTATTTCACTCTTATTCTCATATAAGTTTGTAATTCTTTACAGGACAGATAAAATGAGTGAAGCTTCCATATTACAAGTGGTGAAAAAGAATTTTAAATATCATCTTATTCTTGGGGAAGAGGGTGGAATTATAGGAGATTCGGCTTCTGATTATCTCTGGTGCCTTGATCCTTTAGGTTGAAATTTGAGTCCATACTCATTTTTGCTTATCATATGTATGTTTGCATTTATGCTCGTCAGATAGCATGCTTGTCAAGCTTTTTTTATTTTTGTGTTGAAATTTATATAGATTTGATACTTAGATAATTTACCTACAGATCTTTGATATGTATGTAGATGGGACGACAAACTTTGCCCCTGGCTATCCTTGCTTTGCAGTTTCTGTTGGAGTTCTATACCGAGGGAATCCTGCAGCTGCTGCTGTGGTACTGTTAGCATATCTTTAATTTTTATTTCTTGTTATTTGCATGGCCGTTAATTAGAGGATAAAATAAACAAGAACAAATTCAGTACCGATTGACTCTCAAAAGTGTTTTTTTTAGTTGATATAACTGAAATGAAAACTTGGCTATTCCTTGAATTTGATGGAAACAGGACAAAAAATTTCCTTCTTTTTGGTGTACTTAATCTCCACTCTTGTGATTTAAAAATGGTTTCTCTTAAGTCTAAGAATTGAAACGATGTGTGACGTGTGTACTTATGATTGAATGAAATTTACATATAAGACAGACTTCTTGAATATGTGCAGAGTAATGCATCAATAAAAGGTTATTGATTTATTAATATGGATCATCAATCAATCTTCTATTATACCTTCTATCATAGTGGATGAAGCTGGAAGAAATTTTATTGATTTATTAATATAAATTTTTATCTATTTCAGGTTGAGCTTGTAGGAGGTCCTATGTGTTGGAATACCCGCATTTTCTCTGCAACTGCTGGTGAAGATTAATTTATTTTAACTGCTATTTACACCAAAAAAAAAATTGAAAATGATTTATCTTATTCATTTGTTTATAAACTTCATATCATTATGCTGCAACCAGTTCTCTTTATCTTGTAGGTGGGGGAGCATTAATGGACAAAGGATCCAAGTTAGTTCAACTGATCAGGTGAGTAGTATTAGAAGCTACCTTTGATGTTGTGCATAATATAGGTTAATAATAATAAGCGGCAGCTATAGATGGTCACTGGAATCTCTAACTTTAGTTGTATGGAATACTAATGTTGCATAAATCAAGTATATTTGCTGAAGCGTCATGATATTTTCATAATATTATTTGGATTCCATTTTTCGTTGTCTACTGCTCATTTGGTGATTAGTCAACTTTTCTCTTCTAAGGACGGGTTTTCTATATCATTTTCTTAGTCTTACAAGGTTCAGTAATTACTATTGCTGAAGATTTATCAAATATTGTAGGAATAAGTGTTGTAAACTAATCTTCATTTTCTTGTTTTCAGGTGGAACGATCTCTTCTGGTTACAGGATTTGGGTATGATCACGATGATGTGTGGTCTACAAACATACAATTATTCAAAGAATTTCCTGATGTCAGCACGGTAATCACCTAGATTCTATTCAAATGTACTCCTTCTCAAGAGTTTGTTCCTCATTTCTGTGCCTTTCACCTCTCTCTCTCTCTCTCTCTCTCTCTCTCAATGTTTGAATATTTGATGTTTAGGGAGTTAGGCGACTTGGTGCCGCTGCAGTGGATATGCGTCATGTAGCTTTAGGGATTGTAGAAGCATACTGGGAATATCGTCTAAAGCCATGGGACATGGCTGCTTGAGTTTTGGTAAGCTTTATGAGTTGTGCACACTGACCCTTGTTATATCACAAGTTAGCCAACACTGCATCCCTGAATTAGCCGACGATGCATCTTTGACTAAGTGCAAGATGAAATCGTGGTCTAAAATCCATTTGAGTGATTTCTCCGTAAGAAAACAACGAACACTTGTTATTCTTGAAGCATTGGTTGCATCCAAATTTATCTTTGACCAACTTATGGAACTCAAATATCCAATGGTGGGAGAGCTCAGTCTCCCATGGCCCTAATGAAAATTAGTAAACAATTTTCATTCCATCTTCCTTCTTGTAGATGGTTGAAGAATCTGGTGGCAGAGTTACTCGGATGGACGGTGGACAATTTTGCGTATTTGATAGATCTGTTTTGGTTTCCAATGGTGTGATCCATCCAAAGGTTAGTACCCTGATTGTTTCCCTCCTAACTCGCTTGACAACTTGTTCTAAATTTATTTGCTGATAGGTCGTTCATGCTCCTAGTTAGTTATAAATATCTGCAAATATTGGGTTACAAGATGCATTATATCTGGGCATATTTTCTTTCTGATCTTGCAAATACCTTGGTATGGAAAAAAAAGAAGGAATGAGTTAGGGTTTGGAGGTTGACCATCATAATTGGGTCAGAATTCTTACATGTTGGTGTCTTTCTCTTTTATTAATATCTTTTTTGCCTTGATGAGTTCAGCTGCTGGAGAGAATTGAACCTGCAACAGAGAAATTAATAAGCAAAGGGATTGGTTTTTCATTGTGGTATAAACCTGATGGATACAAGAGCCGATGTTTAAAGCCCCGACGAATTGCTTTTTTCTGCACTTTGAACATCGATCGGATAAATGTCATAGATGGTTTTTCTTTTCTTTTTATTGTTCCTTCCATATTTACAAACATAGCATGCCTGAATAGAAATACTTCGGCTTCAAAATCAAATATTTGTGAGATCTACTATATTTGAGTTTTATAATATCTCGGTATAGATGCACTGTATTGAACTAGGCTTCAAAATCAAATATTTGTGAGATCTACTGTATTTGAGTTTCATAATATCTCGGCATAGATGCACTGTATTGAACTAGGCTTCAAAATTAAATATTTGTGAGATCTACTGTATTTGAGTTTCATAATATCTCGGTATAGATGCACTGTATTGAACTAGGGTTCACTAGTCAAATTAGGATCACAACACTAATATTGTGATCCATGCTGAAATCTACTGTCATAGAAACTTTTATATTATATCATAAGCATCTCAATAAAATTTAAACTATTACATAGAACTCCATGAACAATTTTATTATACTCTATAACAGTAGCAGACCAGATATGAACTGTCACTGCGCATGATTACAGAGGAATTCTGTAGTCATTAGAATTAGGTTTGATGGATACTCCTTTGATGACAAGGCCTTGTTTCCAAGCGCCACCTTCAATCTCATACAGCGAGAATTCAATTTCTCCAGCTTCATCAACATGAACTGGTGCAACAAATTGCCCTACTGGGATCTCTATCCACTGCACTCTCATCTTGCTAACCAAAGTCTCCTTGTGTTCTTGCTTCTTCCCTCCTGGCAGCATAAGCCTTACATTCACAGGAACCTCCCAGCCTTGAGCTGGATCTTTCAGCATCACATGAAAGCACACTTCATACATAACTCCTGGCGTCAGCTTCCTTGTGTCAATCCTCCCACGCACTTCTAACCAACACACTCTTTTCAGTTCAACTGCCTCTATCATTGTCCCACTGCAACATCACACCTCATTCCTCTCATTCATTAAATCAGAGTTCATTTATATTATATAGGAAAAATTAGTGAAAAATCTCTATTTAAAAATTTATTAGTTAGAAGGATATGATATATTTTTTATTTCATACATAAAATGTAGTTGTACTAAAATTCAAGTATTTTTAAAACAAAGACTTTCTATCAATTGTTCCTATTATATAATTTATTCATATATTTAAAATATGCTTGTTTGTTAATTGTGTGTACCTTGATTCCGGGAGTTGTATCCATTTCCAATAGCGAGGGTCTTCTGCCCAGGTGATTGAAAGTGCCCTTGCATACAACATGAAACAGTTGCAATTCGACCTCTTGTTCACCCAAATTTTCTGCACATCATCATTTTTTTTCTTTAAATTTTCTTAGGCTTTGTTTAGTTTAATTTAGAGGAGGGTAGGTTGAGTTAATATAAGGGAGGGTAGGAAAGGGTATGGGAGGTTATAGGTATGAAAGTAAGGGAGGAGAGATGATGTTTCTTGTTTGTTTTGGGAAGGGAGAGGAAATGAATTAATTAAAAGTTGACAAATATACCCTTATCTCTTTATTTAAATTTATTTACTATTTATGTACAATATTCATATCAAAGTTATTATTTTTTAATTTATAAATCTAAAAAAAAACTATCTTATTTATATATATAATAAAATTAAAAAATATAAAAAATATGATAAAATTTTAACATTATCTCTTAATAATTTTATAATTATTATATATATTAATATAATATATAAATCATTTCCCATATTTATTAGGCTTTATCAATCAAAGTAAAAATCACAAGTGAGGAGAATAAAAAAAAGGTTTTAACTCATAAGGATACAATTAAAATATTAAAATAATATAAGGGGTATTTTTGTCAAGAATTGACAAAAAATTTCTCTCCCCTCTAAAAATCTCCACTTTTGGAGGGGAAGTGGAGGAGGGGAGGGGAGCACATAAGGACAAAAACTTTTACCTCCCCTCCTCTCTATTTTTCATAACCAAATATACTTATATCTCCCTTCCAAAACTTCCCAACCAAACAGTGCCTTAAAGAAAATTAATCTTTTAGTCTCTATAATTTTAATTTAGTTATAATTCAATCCCTAAATTTTAACTCAGTGCAACTTAATTCCTATAGTTGACTTGGTAATAATTCAATTCTTAAATTTTAATTCACCTTTAACATAGTCCCTATAATTTTAATCATTTAAAATTTTAGTCCATAAATTTTATGAGATATATAATTTTATTTTTTAAAATATAAATACCAATGTTTTAAATGGTCAATCAACAAAAAATTGAATTGTATTAAGTTAAAGTTTAAATAATAATTTATAATCAAGTCAAAATTATAAGGATTAAGTTATACCGAATTAAAGTTTAGATATTAAGTTATAACTAAATCAAAAATGCAAAAGATTAATTTTTCTTACCATCCATAAGAATATGATGAAGTAAGTAGGTAGGGACTTGCCTGGGTTTTGTTGGATAAAAAGACGCCAGAAGAACAAAGTTGATCGTAGAGCTTGTCCGTGGAAGACTTGTCGATGGAAGAGTCAGCTTCTTTCAATATGTCTTGAAGGTTTTTTGGGAGAGTCACAGCTTCAACTGGCTTCAAGCTTTGATGATGATGAACTTGTTTCCCATTTCTTGACTTCTCTATTTCTGAGGGTTTTGCCCCTCTTAGTTGAGTGGCAACTTGTGGCGGTGGCAGTGACGGATGAGGAGCTTCTCCTCTTTGACCGGTCATTTCTGGTGGTGGCGGAGGTGGTGGCCTAGATGATGGTGGTAGGTGCGGTGGCAGCGTTGGGGCTGGGATGGAATTTTCGTTCCCCATTATTTCTATGCATGCACTATGGTCCTTAAAATTTCACGATGCAGGGTTATATATACATACAAGTCCTCGGAATCAAAGTAAATTAAATGGATCTTATTTTTATTTTTTTATAAAAATGAATTATATAGATTTAAAAAATTACAGATTTTTCCTATTTTTAAAATCTACATGTCTTTCTTGAAAATAAATAGTAAATTAAATCACCCCTTCTTAATTTCTTTTAAGACACCTCTCTTAATTTCTTTTATTCAGAAGAATATGGAGAAAAAAGATTAAAGGAATATATTCCGTAAATGAGAGATGCACAATTAAAGAAAGAAAAGTATACTGTTATTGCAACATAAGGCATCTGGTTCTGCTGTCTTTATTCCTTATCTCCCATGTCCCTCATTTAAATGGCGGTTTGAATTAATAATTTTTATTTCTATCGTCAATATATTAATTATTAATTAATTTAAAATATAAAAGATATTTTGGAAGTCATAAGCCTATTCTAATTTTATGTTATTATTTTTGACATAAAAAAACATAAGATAAAGAGTGAGCGTAAAATTAAAAAAAAAAAAATCTTATTCGTGACTTTAGGGTTGAAAATAGAAATATTTTCACACAATTTTAATTTTAGAATATTTAAATTAAAAATAGTATGTTGCTTATTAAAAAAATAATTTTTAATATGTAAAGATATCCTCATATTAAAGATAATTATATTCTAAATACTATTTTATATTAAATATAAATATTTTTTAATAGGAATTTAAATCTTAATTTATCACATTATAAAAGGTTAATTTTTTATATTAGATTTAATCTCTATTGATTAAAAAAATATTTTATATAAAAATTTTGATTAAGAATTAAGGGTTGTCATATCTATACTCAAATTTGCTCTAGAAGTTAAGAAAAATAAAACTCATATTAGAACATCAATACACTAATAAGTTATTCAATCTTGGACAAATCCAAAATAGCACGTTTTATTTGACTGTAACATTAAAAGACAAAAAGGAGAACTACATAACCTCAACATAGCCCTGCAAATTGAACTAGAGCACACGTTGTCACTTGTAATTAATTACAGGAATAGACATTAATGATGGATAGATAAAGCAATGATGATGATTAGGGTTGGATGGGCTTGATCTTGACACCTGCAAGGACCAAATTGCCCTTCCACCAAGCAGTGTCAACTTCAAACATGCCAAACTCAAGAAAACCATCAGAGTCAGAAACAGAGAGGTTCCCTCCTGGGATTTCATGCCACACCTCTTGCTTCTCTCTGTAGGGTTCCAGAATGATGCTCTTCTCATCTTCTTCCTCAATATCACTGTGTTTTGCAGACTTGGAGCTGACTCTGAGTTTGAACTTGATTGGAACGGAGTGCCACCCAAATGCATCAGCCCTGAACTTGATGAGGTAAAAGATGCCGTATTTTGTAACTGAGTTATCCTTCTTATGCAACACAGCTTTTGGCACTCTTCCTGTCACTTCTATCCAATTCACTTGAACCAGCCATGCTCCTTCCTTCAACCCTATCATCCTTCAAAATCCCAAACCAAAAATATGTTCTTTTAGTTATGACAGAGTCAACTCCCTCCAATTATAAATATAGATCTTATTTAAAAGGTTGATTTTTTTATCTTAAATATAATATCCTAATTTTTTTTTCTCTTGAATTCATATTTTTTCCTTAAACTCTCCTATTGATTTCACATGAGGGAGTTTCTATTATCAAGGGGTAGTTTCCCATTCAAAGATTAGAAAGTGTACTTAACGAAAACTGATGTTTTATTCACTTCCATTAGCTTTATTTTCCTGTGTGAGTGTAAGCTTTATTTCTGCTATGAAACTCTTTCTTCCAACTATTTGAGATATTTAATATAAATTCTGTGTTAGATTTTTATCATTTGGCTTGGGCTCTATAAGAAATTAATATTAATTTAATTAATTTTTTTAATATCTATAAATTAATTATATAATTTCTATATTTAAAACTATAGAGTACAACGTTTGAGGGGTTCAGAAATGTATGAGTGCATATGTAATACAAAGAGAAAAAAAATTAAAACCTTTAGTGCCTATAAATTCCTCTCATTCTCTAACAAGAACGTTAGTTAATTATAATTAAATTTAATATTTTAAAATAAATTTATATTATATATTATTTAATTTATTTAAATTAGTCAATTAATTTTTTATATTAATTAATATTAATTAATTAATTAATTAATTTTAATTTATTTAAAAAAATTAACTCCCTCTTATATTAATATAAGTATAATCTTTAGATATGATGTAAATCTCACCTAGTTTCATCGTCAGGAAGGTTCTGAAAGCGCCAAAAGCGAGTATCGTTGCCCCAAATGATGTTTAGAGCCCTCACGGGAACCTTAATTGCCCCTGTTGACTCAATCTCATCTTCAACAGTTCCATCCTTCAATCATTACAAAAAAACACCATTTGATGAGCTTCATCATACATTAATACATAAATTAAATAATTATTAATGGTAATCTTCAAGGCCTTTGTAACGAATGGCATGCTCATGAACACTTGAACTAGCCTTTGCATAAACAAAAAATAAACAACTGACTTCCTTACTGATTTCAACAACCTGTCATTTTCAGTTGCAAATAAATATTCGACATGTTATTTATCAGACCAAATGTACTATCACACGCAACCCTTGACTAAAAACATGTTATTATGGGGAAGAAAGGAAACTGGTCTGACTATGTTACAAGCATAAGTCTCAATAAAGAGAATCCAAACTTTGAACTTATATACACTATTTCTCTAATAATGTAAGATTTATTTAATTAGATTAAAAAACAGTTATTATTATAATGTATTTTTATTAAAATATTATAATAATTTTCCTTAACTCCTTATTTATTTTTTTGTTTAGCTATTATTGAGAGAGTATAAATAAGGATAATTTAAGAAAGAATTAATAAATATAAAAAATAAGTCATATATTTAAGATTAATAATAATTTTTTAATTAAATTATATATTTAGAACAGGAGAACAATATAAGACGCATTTGAACATATGGATGGAGAAGGAAGATAAGAATAACAGATAGACAGCGAAGAAAGGCACTTACTCCCTTCCAATGCGCATGAGTAACAGTGTGGTGATCAGAAGACATATTTTCTTACTAAGGATCCAATGCTACGTAAGACTCTCCTCAAATAGATAACCTCCTATGTTTGTTATACCCAGAAATCTTCAGGTCTATAAATATATACGGGTGCGTGTGTGTGAAAAAGAATTGTATTGGAAATCTAGTTGGCGTAAAGTGGGGTAAGAAATCAGCTACTTGTCAGCTTCCCATGGATCATTTAGAATCTGAATGATCTTATCTTCTTTAATTACCTTTTACTTTATTGGTCTGTGTTCCACCGTAGTTTCTGAAGGAGCCAACTGTAAAGCTGCTTGTAATATTCCCTTCACTTTGATAATTAATATTAATAATGGTATATTACTGAACAAGGAATGGGAAAAGTTGAGAGCGAAACCATGCGTATCGCGAAAGGTTAAGGTTTGTACTGAAGGAATATTAATTTGGAGTAGGCCTTTGGTAAGATTCTCTCTGCTTCTTTGTAACTAACAGCAAAAGATCAAGACAAGGATGAACAGTTTTACTCGTAGAAGAAGCATTAATTCCACAATAACTAGTGGGTTTTCTTTGCTGCTTTATTATTATAACAAGTAGTTCAAAGTGCGTGTACGAGTTTCATTCACAGAAGCATCTATTCTAAAGATATCATTGAATCTTCTTTGCTGCTTTATTTTCAAGTAGCACAAAGTCGTTAACAGCACGTTTGTTATGTGTACGTGTATATGTGCGTGTACACATACAAATCCGTACACATGGTACAATCGTTGGTCGTACACGTACATTTAGAAGATTAGAGACAGTTTTTTATGGATCAATTATATATCGTTTTTCCACTATTCCATATCTTATTTGGATTATCTAAATTTGATTTGGATGATCTAGATCTTATCATTATTTTTATATTTAATTTAAAAACTAAAATGCTGTTACTATTTTGCGTCCCATTTCTTTTAAAATAAAGAATATCAAATATGAATTGTCTGCATAAAAGGAATATCAAATTTTAATCATCTAAATCAAATATGATTCGTCCGGATAAAATATGCTCATTGGTACTCTAGATCTAAATCAAATTTTAATTAATCCAACTGAAGTGGGCACGCATGCTCATGTACATGGCAAAGATCAAAATGAAGAGGCAATGACCTTATAGCCTAATAAAATAGAAACTTTCTCATTCAGTGGAAAGTTATAGGTTTGATCCAGCTTATAATATCAGATAGTTAAAACGTCACTATATGCCCTTTAATTAAAAAACAAAAGAAAGAAAAAAGTCAAGAGATGGAGTTACCTCCACGCAAATTACCATCGAAAGTTAAGATACCTCCAAGCAAATTATTTTACATTTACTATTCACAGAGACAAGTATGCAGATACATAAAAGAAAAATGCCTCAACAAACTTACATTGAAGAACATAAATCCATAAATTACATCAATAGATAGGCAGAAAGTTAATATGCTCACAACACTTCCAATCAGACCAGTCGAGCCTTTAGAGAGAGGAAGATGTTGATGCTAAATCCTCAGGTGTTACAGGACTCTGCAGCTGCAATTAAAAGCAAATATATAGTAAAGTTCAGATACATAGGCAGCAAAACATTATATTTTCGTTGTCTTTCCGAATTGGCTGAATCAATTTTAACTTCTATATGTTACACATCATCAATAAGATAGGAGCCAGCGAACATGGTACAAATAGTCTCATTCCTATCCCCATGTATGTTTAAACTGAGTAATGTCTCTCCCCAATATATAAACGACTGCATCAACTTCAATGTGTTTGGTTTCACATTAGAAGGTGGAATCATGGTTTGGATGGTTTCCAACATGAAACCAAACACATATATATGGATTGATCATCTGGTTGGCAAAAATGAAGAGCAAATACCAATGTGTTCTAACGCCCTATCACAATTCAAATTATAGGGATTGAGTTTCTTCGTTAAGGTAGTTATACCCCGGCAACAACAAGATCTGCATGTATAACTATTGAGTTTTATTGCTACCAGAATATGTAATGGATAATCAATATATTCTGTTCAACTGAACGGTGATATCCACATTGATTTTCATGAATAAAGGGATTAGGCATCCGTGCGTCTCTATTTTCAAGTATTTCACTCAATGTATTTATCATAGATAAAATTGAATGAACTGCAAGAAAAACACGGCCTCTTATATAAGGATCAAAATATATTCCCAATCCCAATAATTGAGCTAAAAACTCACAGCTTTTGCAATGGTAAGCCAATGGAAAGCACGAATGAAATCATCATTCTGAGAAGGAAGGAAATCATGGTTCCAGTATGTAATGTTTTGAAAAGTTGCCTTCATCTCCCAGGAATTTGAGTTTTCAGAATTAGAAGTGGCAAATAAATTCTTCTCGTCCTGACTTTTCTTTCCTAATACGAAGCCTGCAAAGTCATTCAGAGATAAACAAATTTCAGAGAAAAATCCACCTATAATGAGCAGGCAACTAAATAAAGTACATGGAGATAAATTCATGTGCATATTTTGGTTCTCATAATTATTTAATGAGATATCAATCAACAAATAATCTAAACGCCAATGTCATTTTTCAGTCAGATTTGAGGAAGTTGAAATTCCAATAAAAGGAAGTTGACCCATTTCTCGAAAGACCAACAGCAAATGAATGCAGCATAAAGACAGTGCTAAAACAAGTAGATTGTGTATACTTGAGTAATGTAGCTAGGATTTATGAAGCTTGAAATAAAGAAGATCACATACCACGATATCCATTGGGGAGAAGAATTGCTGTTCCATCTAACTTCCTGCCTCTGAAGTACGCTTCCTGTAGCGGTAACCCTTCGGCTTCAATCCCTACCCAAAGACATGGAAAATCCAATCAGAAAGAAGAAAAACGCAGAATTGACGACAATGGTGGAAGTAAGAGGGGAAAATACCAGTAGGCTTGGGTTTGAAATAGCTCGAAACGGAGGCAGGACCAGTGGATTTGATGCAGCAGGGCAGCTGATGAAGGTGGTCTGTAAGATCCTCAACACCATCTCGCTTCAGATCTATGGTAACTAGGGTTCCCCTTTCCATCTCCGATGAGGGTTCGCTGTTATTCATCGTCGTTGTTGGCAATAATCCCCTCTCACTAACCCGCAACCGAATCTCTCGGGTTCCCGCGCTTTCTCTTCTCCAAGTTCCCACCAAAAGACCTACCTTCTCCGTTTTTTTTTTTTTTGTTAAAAGATATATTTGTTTTTAGTTTTAAACTAAACCAATAATTCAGAGTTAAAACGCCCGTACCCTTTAGACCAAATTTTTCTTGGAAAAATTGCTTAAATTCCCTTTACAAAATTTATTACCTGTACATAAAACTTATTTAAGGACCTTAATCCAACATATCTTCAAAGTGCAACTTTTTTGTAATTTTGTATAACTTATCTTTAAAAAAATATTTATATATAATTAAAAATATATTAAAATAAGTTATACTCACTCCAATATCTAAACTCTTAAATATCATTGAGTAATAAATTTTGTGATTGAAAATTTTCAACAATTCTTCCATTTTGCTTCTGCTTTAGCGCCATGTTTTTAACAAGTAAAATTGGCAAAATATGTGGAGTTTTGTTGAGTTCACAAATAAATATAATATGACAAACTTTTCTTTTCTTTCTTTTTTGAAACCAATGTAACATGATAAGATATAAAATTAAGAAGAGTATCAAAATGATGAGACTGCAAACCTATAGGAGTTATATCTAGCAGAAAAATTATTCTCTAAATCTTACTAGAAGGAATATTCACATTTAATATTAGATAATATTTCAAATAAAATTATCTCCAACAAGAATATATCTATGATGAGAAAAAAACAAAACTTGAAGAGGCTATGCCTTCATGGCAAAACTATACCAGAGGGATTATAGAAGTTCATGGGCTATGTGAGTTCATGCAAACGAACAACAAAAAGCCATTACACGAGGTGTTAAGGATAAATAAATAAATAAATAAAAATACAGATTACTACAGAAAACAAATACATATTTTTTCTCTCTCACTCAGTTTTGGCATCATTTGCTGCTTCATAAGCTACATCAGCAGAAGAGGTGTCAATATCATTCAGACCCAGTGCTTCATTTTGTTCCCATGACCTCTCGTATTCCTCAACTGCAAATTCATGTGTTGATAAATACACATTGCCACAAAAATGAAAATCACAAGCATAGGAAATTATGCAGAAAAGAAAAGGAGCGGAGATTGTTCAGCAACACTAACATGTTAATTGGTCATCGTCTTTTAGGTCTTTTAGATCATCAGTCACAGGCGCTATGAACGAATTGGATAATGCATCATCAAGAATTAAAGTCCACGGTTGTTCCAAGCTAAGAAGCTTCATGAAATCAACAGAAGTATGTCAGACCAATAGGTTCAAAGCAAGCCACACAGAGGCTTAAAAAGGCCAGGTCAAATGAAAGACAGCAAGAGAAAATTATACAATAACTTCAGCTATACAGTGAAAAAAGATAATGTTCTATTATGATCTTAACATGTAAAAGAGAAAATTAAATGAACTACTCATATAATCAGGTGTTACCTGTTTTAGCCTTGCTCTAAACTCTAGCCATTTGCTTTTTCTATTTTCGTCAAGACTATCTCCAAAAGTAAATCCATGCACCCTCTCAAGGCCTGTGCATAAAATCACAAAATCATATTGGATTCATACAATGATCTGTGAATTTCAGTCAAACCTAAAAAAATAAACCATAGTCTCATAAAATGAGCACGAAAACCAATAAATTTATAGATGAAAGAATGAAGAAGAAATCAACTGCAGTGCAAGGCAGACATCCAAAAAGCCAAAGACTTCCATAATGGATGGCCTTACGTTTGGATGATTGTCTTATATCCAAAAATAGTTACTCCACAGAAGCGGAGATTTGAACCCTCAATACTTATATATGTGAGAGAAAGAGAGGGGGAAGAGAGCTTCTGTACTTACTTTCACTAATTTTTGTGATTAGACCTTCAACAGTCGTAACAATTCCTCCTAGAGTGCCACTCGCTAGCTCCAAGTCGAGTTCAGGAACTTTCACACTAGCAGTATCAGACTAATCAAACCCAAAAAATGTACAGATGGTCAGACAAACAGAAAAGCGACCTAACCTACTCTGGGAGGGGAAGCCTAAAAAAGAGAAAGTTTAAACTACTACTTGACATATGTCTTTATAGGTTCATCATTTTTAACCAAAGGTATATCAGTAATTGATTCTTATAGCAACCTTCCATTGCATGCACTAGACTAAGAAATCTAAGTACCATGCTGTCTTGCTCTTATATTATTGTTATGGGTTAATACAATTTTTTTGTCCTTTAAATTTGCATCAAGTTTAGTTTTGGTCCCTCAAATTTTAAACCATGAGTTTTTTCCCTCAAAGAGCAGAATGGTTCAGATTTTTATTAAATTATGGGGACCAAAAGAAACTTGAAAAAACAAAACTAAAATGAGGACAAATTGAGGGACTAAAGAGTGTATTAACTCAGATTGTTATTGTAAGTCCATAGTCATTACCAACAGAGACTAGAACACACAAGAACCATTAAACATGAAGTAGAAAGATAGAAGATTAAATCAACATTAAAGATCAACTGATCAAACTTAATATTTTGAGATTTAATCAAGATTCAAATATGTAAGATGACAAACCTTTATTACATCACGGCTTAGATCTTTAACATTTTTAACGGAAAGTGTAATCTTCTTTCCTCTATCAGGAATTCGCCCGCCAGGTTTTAACTGCATGATGAGGAACACCAATTACTCCAACTCTAAAGAGAGAATCATGCAATAGAAATCACTTAATCAGCATATACCTCAGAGTTGCGGTAACCACAAGCATCACATGTGGATGCCATAACAATAACTTCCTGGAAATACGGAATTTCTGAACGTGGTTAAGCACAACAAAGTGTTGAGATGATATGACAAGATGGAAAGCTGATGCAGGCTATGTTGAGGATAAATTATAATTGATCCATTGAAAATTTCATAAATGTCAGGCTCCAACACAGATAAATAATTTTTAGTTATTTCCATCTCAGCATATTAGTCAATCTTTTAATCATTTATAGCTGAATCGGCACACTTTGCTGCTAGCTGCGCTGGATACATGATCTTGATAGAAGAGAAAAGGTAAAGATAAAACTCCAAGACCAGAATCTGAAATCTTAGATAGAAGGAGGGCAATTCCCGAATAGTATTTTCATTCATAACTTTGACCGAATACAAGACAATTTTTTTTGTTTTACCAACAATAACGGCAGCATGACAACTGGAAAGAAACTAATTGTGGATAAGACAGAACAGAAACTAAAGATAACTGAAAGTAACTTCATAAAACTACTAAAGATAACTGAAAGTAACTACATAAAACTACCCTAATCAAAACACCTCTTCCTTGAATACACAAGAGGGTGCTGGACCCTATCAGACCTCCTGCACGTATAGGTGAGTAAAGGCTTATCATAATTATATTATTCACCTTGGAAAGTACATGTCAAAAACACAAGACAGGAGGAATAGAGGGCAAAATGGAAAACATTGAAAGGATACTAGTGACGAACATTCGAGTCTCGCACCTAGTAGTACAAGCACCACAAGTTGATGGGAAAGTCATCACCTGTCACGAGCAAGCACTATCATGACACTGAAAATAAACAGACAGAATGGACCAAACTGAAGTAATATTTACTTCAGCTTCAGCATCACCTACCTCTTCCGGTGCAGTATATCTAAATAAGGCTTCTGCAATTTCAGCACTATTACTCTGTGCAATGGCTCGATGACCAGCAGCTGCCCCTATTGACCCATGTGGTTCTCTCCTCCCTTGATCAGCACCCCCAGCATCTTCCCCTGCTGATGCTACATCACGACCCCCTTCAATTTGTGATGAGCCAACGAGATATCCTAATGATGCTTGCTGCTCAGGAGTACGCTCATAGAATTTGATACTCAATGATGGATCAGATGATGGAGCATACCTATTTACATACAGCTATGATTATTCAACTTACACTTATACAACTATTTATAAAGCATTTGAAAATTTAAGATGCAGTTTGGGACAATTTAGACAACAATCCAATCCAACTATTCGTTAAGCACTTGAAAAAGTAGGTTTGAAGCAAATAAGCTTCTTTGACATTATTTATGCCGTGGTGTCTTCCTTTTACAACAACACCCTATCCTCCTCTCTTGTTTACTTTCCTGAAAATATATTGGGGCATGTTTGAACAGACTTTTAAAGAAAAGTTTATAGAAAAAAATGACTTTTATACAGTTTTTGGAAAATAGGTTCTAGAAAAGAGCTTATAAAAAATAATAGTTTTGAATAAATGAATGTTTAGATAATTATTACCAGAATAATTTTTGTGATTGGTAAATTACCAAAAAAAAATTGAGATGAAATGATAATTACATAAAGTGAATTATTTTTTTTATTGTGTGTGATATTAAAATAGTAAATAATACATATATTTTATTTATTGGGTAAGTAAAAATAAATAATTACTAACAACTAAGTAAATAAGCAATTTAATTTATATATTATTAATTATTTAGTATTGATTATTTATCAGTAATTATTTAATATACGGGGAGTAAAAATTTAAGTCTGTATTTTATATATATATACATATAATTATATTTATATTAAAATATTAAAATATGAAAACAATAAATATTATTCATATATATAGTTTGTATTTTGATGAGCTTTCTGCTGAAGAAAATAGTGGATGCGTAAAGTAATGAAGGTGGGGCATGGGACACGGAGAGAGGAGAGAGTAAAAAAAAAGTAAGGGTAAATTGATATTTTAATGTCCATAAACCCTTTTTCCTGTTCCAAAAATTGTTCCCACTAGCTTATCTGAAACTATAGTTTGGGCCAGAAACCCTTTTAAAACTTTAATTTTATTGCTACCCAAACAGGCACATTATTTTGTCACAACAAGAAATAGTCTCTTACGGATTTTCAATGAAGCTGTTTCCAGCAGGGTCATCAAGAATAAATGTGAACGAAAGCTCTCCAGCCTTGCAAGCTCTCAATTTCATCAGGAACTGGTCAATTGCTTCAGCTGTCTTTGGGTCAACTTTCTAAAAGGTTTAAAAATAAAATTCGATCAGTATACAGGCAATTACACTCCAGCACACAATAAACCAAGGCAAGAGCAAAATTTACTTTGCGCTCATCTTGAAGGGCCTGAAGTTCATCAGCAGCTCGAACGAGTATACCTTCCACCTATGGTTACAGTAAAGATTATATTATAATCACATCACACCAAAAATTCAATCAATCACGACTGAAATTAGGATATATGAAGAGGGATCAATAGATACAAGCATCAATCAAAATTAATCTTACACGTTCAAATAACATTTTATAAGAGAATTGTTTAACAGGACCCAGCATTAGATTATTAGTTATTATCATCAAGATTATCATTAATTCCTCATAAAATTTAACATTTTATTCAAAATAGTTTTATACCCATGTTGTGAGAACTAGACCTGACCGGACCAACCAATTTGACTGGTCAAACTGGAAACCAGTCCCAGGTCCAGTCCAGTCCCTTGTACATACACAAATTACACTGGAGGCCATATATTATAGGTGTCATAAAGGGGAAAACTACTCAAGTTTTGGGTGATGAAGAGACCAACCTTCAGAAATCAACTCGAAATTCTTGGTTCTTATTTCTAATCCATGCTGCAACAAATTATAGTACATAACAATGCTTAAATTTCAATTTGAAATATTTTTTAAGCTAAGAAATTTTACATGTTTATTTGCGCCTTATGACTTTCTCAGATTATTGAAAATTATTGAAAGTAAATGATTTTATATGAGTAGAGATCTGTACACGTGACAAATAAAGGGTTAAAAAATGTTGTTTATTTATATGAGTACATGACATAGGGAAAAAAATGAAGAACAAGAAGCCACTTTCAACACAATGATTGGGAACAGAACAAGGGAAGTAACGTATTTAAAAGAAATACCGTTGACAAAGTTCCACGTTGAGCCTCAGGAGGAATCTCAAAATCCAACTCTGGTATCTGCATACATTATAAGCAGCCCATCAGATAAAGAATGCAAGTAGAATTTCAAATATAGAACCAAAGATATTGCATAATTGTAATACAATGAAATGCAAATATGAACATATGTACATAAACTTGGCAGAAACAGTTTAAGTACCTTAATAGTAGCAGATTCTGATTTTACCACTTGTCTATCAAGCATCTGCATTCATTAAACTCATCAACATCAACATTTGATGACCAAAATAAGCAACGCAAGCATACATCAAAAAAGTGAAATAGTATAAACCATTGAAACACTTTCAAAGCACATGCAGCCATTACAAAGCCTTAGACATTATAGCAGCCAAAAGAAGGCAATGTCATCATGTAACAATCCGCATGGGGATGGTCTATAGGATTGATAGCTAATCCTTCACACTGTTATCAGTCAGGGACAAAAATTTGGTTTAATCTTGATTAGTCAAGACCAATAGTCGTATAGACCCCAAAAATGAGATCATTTTCCCCCACTAAAACTGCTTTCCGTGTCTATTACTAGACTATAATACTAAGTTCAATGCACCAAGGATTGTCTGCAACTCCATAAATTTGCTTAAATCAATCAATAGCAAAAGAAAATGGAAATATTTCAAATGATTTGGTCAACAATTCCAATAGATCCAACCTTCGGATTGTCTGATGGGATCTCCAAACTGTAACAGCAACCACGTGGTTGGATTTCTCCAGCAAACTGTACTTCATTGTTCCTATTCAATAAACATGCATTAACTTATAATAGCTAATCAGGAAGATAAAGAAGGATATTTATATTCAAAATCCTCACATTTTGTATAGGAGGGTGAAGCTTACCTCTCACCACAATGAGGACAATCAAAAGCTGACAACAAAATCTGCACAAAATGTAAATTTTGCATTACATTTGATGCTCAGAAAACTAGTGGACAGAGTGATAAGCATTACAAACAGAAAATAACCATATTTCATAAGATTAATCTACTTCATGGAATTATATAAATAAAAATTAAATTCAAGCCTGGGAGTAAGAAACAACAATGATCATTAAGAAAGGATGTACCTTTCTGAAGTGCGGAATTAAAGTCAGTAAAAATCTTGTCGTCCCCTGAAAGACACCATACAATTTCAAGTCAGTTGGAAATTTAAGACATTGAATGAAGCAAGAAAATAAGCTTAAGAGAGTTTCGGGAGAACATAACAGAATCTTTAAACACATCATTTATATCCCCTTTGAGCCTAATCAAGGTTCAATGACCATCTTTTCCACGACCGACATTAGTTAATTAAATATTCACAGTAAGAGAAAAATGAAACTAGCTCGAAGTGCACGAAAAAGGCAGCATACGATATAAAAACCCAAGTTCCAATATTGATGGATCAGTAACAAACTCATGATATACGAAAGACATGTCCTGATAGACTCATACAAATTAATCATGTGCCGGGAACCAGATTTGAACTGGTGACACGAGGATTTTCAATCCGCTGCTCTACTAGCTGAGCTATCCCGACCATTCGTGACCCATCATCCTCATTTTAAGAGATTACTTGAGGATATGTCAACTAAAAAAAATGCTGGAAAAAAATTCCAAAGTTTGATCCAGGCCCTGGAATTTATCAAGTCACCGCGGTCGAAGGAGAGAACATGGGTTTCAGCAAACATACAATGAAATGAGAGAGAAAAAACAGTTTGAAATTTGAATCATAGGATACAGAATGCCTTTTAGGAATGGGTGAGATATATATACACCAATTCCGAAAACAGTGAGCGAGGAAACACTAGTGAAACCCAGTGAAATTCGTAAACTCAATTTTCCTTTGAAAACTTTTCAACATCGGGTGGAAACTAAAGGGTGAGATACCATACGTTTTCACCGCAGCGCATGCATAAGCTTTCAACCTGGTACACAGGGACATCTCCTTCTTCGGCAGAAACAGCTTCAACCACCGACCGAACATCAACTATCTGCTCTCTATTTCCATCACTGGCTTCCATGATTTCAAATTGCAGCCTTGGAATCCCCTCAGAGCTTCCTTTTTCTTCTTAGAGGTAACACACTTCCGAAACTTTGCGTACGCAGTGCTTGTGCTTGAACACTTTAACAGAATAGCCCACGATTACTAAAATGGAAAGTAAGCTTCAGGAGAGTTGGAGATGATGCCTTACGTCCCGAGCTGCATATGAAACCGTTGGGAGAAGGCGCTAGAAAGAAGTAGACCATAAGCGGGTCGGACTTCGTATGTCCAACAAGTAGGGTAAACAAAAATATAAAACAATGATATTTCCAAAAAAAACCTAATGATAAAAAAAAAACATTTCCTCAGTCTTATTAAAAAAAACAATGGCCCGATCTCCCCTCCTCATCAGTCTCGCTCGTTGCAGTGTTCTCCTCTCTCCCTCCGTCTGCTAATCGCGCGCTCGTTGATCTGTCGTTCGGCATTATACTCCCTCTCCCGCCGTTTGTCCCGCTCGTTCAAAATATTCTTAAATTCTTTTAAAAAATAAAACTTCCCTCCTCATTTTATTGTTTAGATAAAATTAAAAAAAATTGTTTTTAATTGTAATTTTTAGTAAATGGTTGTGTCAACTTTCAATAGATCATATTATTTCTTAGAAACATATTTATCCCTCAAAATCAGAGATATTGTTCCTATCTTAAATTTCTCAAGTCACCTATTAAGTGGGTTTTGCTTTCACCGTGGACATTGGACAATGCTACGTGCATGGGAGGTAGATCATTAAACATTTATAAAATAAATTCTTAAATATTTTCAATTAAAATTGTTTTACCAACAAAAATTAAATTAAAACTACAGGCGTAGCCTAGGATTCAATAGAAGTTATGTAATCCTATTCATAATGAAATGTATGGTAAGTTGATGCTAAAGAAAGAAACGCCGGTAAGCTAGTGCAAACTTTTCATTAATAATTATCAATAATTTTTTAAAAGTTAATAAGATGAAATTAACTTTACAAAATGTTTTTTATATTAAGAGACACATTTATTTTATAACTTTTTATTTAAGAATAATGTTATTTTAAAAATGAGTTTAAAATTGTCTCACAAATAGTACAATATTGACAATTATTATTAATATTAATTTTTTAATGATTAATATTATTTTTTTTTAATTTTTGAGATAATATCATTATATTTTATAATTTTAGAGTTGATATTAATTTTAAAAATAATTTTAAGACAATATTAATATTGATTAAAAAAATTTAAAACAAATTTACACACTAATCTAATGTTTTTATTTGGTCCATTAATTTGAAAAAAAAAATATCTCTTTTTAGTTCTATAATTAATTTTATCATTGGAAGATATTGGCACTATATTTTAAATAATAACAAAGCATTTTTAAAAGATGATCTTTTAATCCCGTTATTTTTATATTTTAAAATTAAATTCGATATTTCAATATTTAAAAATGTTTTGTTAATTTTAAAAGTTGTAATTTCGATGTTTTTATTTTAATAAAATTGATATTATTAGAATTAAAATATTAAAAACATTTTATAAAATCAAGATATAAAAGCTGTTAATGTTATATAAAATTATTGGAGGGAAGTGCGAAGAAAATGATGGATCCCTATTATTGCTTTGGTGAAATCCCCTGTCGCTAAAACCACAAAACCTTGGAAATGGAAAACTTTTCAAACTTGCGAATTAAACCCCTCCTTCCTCTTTTATTTTTCACTTCTTCTCCCTAGGCACGAAAAGAAGCAAAGCCAATAAAGATAAAGACTAGTCTCCTTACAACGCCAAAAAACTGTTTCACCAACAAATCTGATCTCCGATTGATCTCTCTTTAGAATCCCTAGCAATCTATTCACCGACGGCAAGATGAGCCAGAAGCCTCTGATCTATTCCTTCGTTTCTCGAGGAACTCTGATTCTTGCCGACTACACCGAATTCAGTGGCAACTTCAATTCCATCGCCTTTCAGTGCCTCCAGAAGCTTCCAGCTACCAACAACAAGTTCACTTACAACTGTGATGGTCACACCTTCAACTACCTCGTTGATAATGGCTTCAGTAGGTCTTCCTTCCTTAATTTCATTTCTAGTCTTCTGAGTAAAGATTGTTTGATGTGTGATTTGAGTGTAATTATCCCTTATTAGAAAGGATTTTATAGCTAGAGATATGATAGTTTCTGAATATAGGGTTCTCAGACGAGAAGTTAAAGTGCGATTAGGTAGTTTGCGAAATCTCCTATTGCTAATTCTTCATAGATAAGTTCGTCATCGTGAAATGATGGTTTTGTGTTTATTTTTTTGCTCCTGATGGTTATTGTTTTCTTTGATTCAAAACACAATGGATTCAGCTGTAATATGTTGATATTTTCGAAGTGTCCTCCGCTTCGCTTGTTTTTGTAATATCTACAAACTGAAAAGAGAAAATCTTAAAATACATTAGATTACGCCATGCTATGTGTATTGGAGCCTACATTTTCCGAGATTAGGAGTTAAAGAGAGAATAACTCAAGGATGCTGTTAACTCTCAAAGGTACCTAAAGGTACCTGTCTAGTATCCTCGAGTTATTCAAACTAACTAGCTTGTTCGATGGTTGTTTTGGTTTATTTTAGATCTTATAGAATGGTCAATAAATGAGCCATTAGACCAGTGTATGCTTCTTAATTTTATGCTTGATCTCAGGCTGCGTTGAGATTATCGTTGAAAGAAACTTATCTTTGCAATTATAGAATCAACCATGTGTGCAATTTTGGTAGAGGCTATTGTAAGTTTTGAAGGCTGTTATTCTTTTGACAGATGACTGACTTTTGGGATGTTGTAGCATATTGTGTTGTTGCAGATGAGTCGATTGGAAGACAGGTACCCATGGCTTTTCTTGAGCGTGTCAAGGATGATTTTGTGGCCAGATACGGTGGTGGAAAAGCTGCTACTGCTACTGCCAACAGCCTTAACAAGGAGTTTGGGTATTTTGCTTTTGTTTAAAATTAACAAGTTAAATGCTGGAAGACTTTTCCTGTGTATGCGCTAGTATAAGATGGTCTTTAATGCAGGCCAAAATTGAAGGAACATATGCAGTACTGTGTTGAGCACCCTGAAGAGATAAGCAAGCTTGCTAAGGTGAAAGCTCAGGTTTCAGAAGTTAAAGGTGTCATGATGGAGAATATTGAAAAGGTAGAAATTTACCGGTTAGCAGCATTGATTTTAGAAAAGCATAACAAAAAGATTCTGCATTAATTATCTTGGAAAATACGAATCTGTTCAGTTATGTTATCAACAATAATGACTAGAGAATGCAGAGTGAAGCATCAAAACTTTTAACATTGAGCATTTTAGACACAAATCCATTACTTCTATGTTTTCTTGAAACTGCCTGTCATGTGCACCATCTAATGTGCCTTTCCTTTGAAGTCTGATCCAATCCCATATCTCTCTTCATTTGCATTCCATCACCTAAGTTTACTTCCGGAATGATCGCTAAATTATTCCTCTCCCCTAAGACCCAAATACTCCCACGTGAAGCCACTTTGTGTGATAGATCTAAAAGGCAAGGCCACTCACCATTTAAATCAGAGCTTCGTTTTTCTAGGTTGACAGCTCCTGCTATTCTCCTTTTAAAGATAAACAATTGACATAGTCTGTTAGAAGTGTCAAAGTTGACTAAACTTAACTGGTGAATCATGAGCAATGGAACACCCCAAGAGGTTGAAATGTTCAACTTCTATTTCAAAATTTTCTGGGATACAACTTGAAAGAACATGGATTTGGTGGCATAGCTTGACAGCCTAATTTGAGAAATAAAAGTGAGGGGAAGTGGAGAGAAATCATTTAAAACTTAGATGTCCCTAATTGTCGTTTTGTCAGAGCTTCAGTTATTGAGGCCAATATCATAAATGTTAGTTTAAGTATTACTGTGATGATGCTGCTTTGAACTTCTTCTATTCTAGTTGCATAAATGGGAACTTCCAAGTTCATGTATTTTTTATTTTAGCTGCATAAATGTGAACTATTTGCTGTTTCTTTATCCCAAAGTCAGCAGAAAAGAAGCAAAAATGGCTCTGTACATTTAACATTATTAAATTCAACTGGATGAAGAAGTATTATGCATACAAGGACATCTATTCATATTAAATTATGTGTTTATAATCTAATGTAGGTTCTGGATAGGGGGGAAAAGATAGAGCTTCTGGTAGACAAGACTGAGAATCTTCATCACCAGGTTAGTGTATGTTAGTGTGTTTATGTGGATCTGCCTGTTTTTGAGTGCTTGAAGGTTTATTTATGTACATACTTTGGCGAATATGTGAGTATTCTACTGGTATTATGGAAATTGGACTGAACTGGTGGAACGGTAAACTGGCGCTGCAACCAGTCCAGAAATTTTCAAAGTTGGTCAAAAATAGGAGAAGAACTAGTTAAGCCAGTCTAAAGTGGGAAAAAAAGGAAACCAGCCAAGTTATTGGTTTGACTTAGTTCAAACCTTTTTTTTTTTACCTTGTTAGCTTTTAGTACAAAATATCTTACTTTTTAGATAAGTTTTGCTTCCTATACTTAACTATTATGTAAGCATTATTCTTTTATATAATCACTAATCATTATTGGCTCAATAAATACTCTAACAATTGGATATTGACTTAGATAAGTTCGCTATTTTAAGGTCGAAATGGGATTATGAATGAATATTAACTTATTTACATTTGGATACTAAGTTATGAATTTATTTTATTAATAGCTTTTAATTTTCTATATACTATTTTAATGTCCAGTGCAGTTTTTAAAACATTGGTTTCTACAGAATCTCTGGTACTGATTTGATGCTCCAGGAGTAATGTTGAACAGTTAAACAGTCTTTCTATTTAATGCCCTGCAGATTCTTGCTACTAGAAAATATCCTTCTTGTTGGAAAAAGAAAAGGGAGAATTATAATGAAGGACCAAATTCACAAATTAATTATTAAGATCACCCTCCGCAAATTTGCCATTCACATAACACAAATTTACAACTAAAAGGATAATTAACACTGTTTACCACTCAAACAATACAAATTTAGTAATAAAACAATGAATATTTACTTTTAATGGTCCTTTGGAATAAAAGATTTGTAGATTTGGTCCTTAAGCATAATTCTCCCGAAAGAAAACAGAATTAGAGTGGTCTGCTTCCTGATTCCAATTTTAACTGCTTTACCCCCTTGTCTTCTGATGCAAAAAACAATTTTTTTTCAGGCACAAGACTTCAGAAATTCAGGGACCAAAATCCGTCGGAAGATGTGGTTACAAAACATGAAGATCAAGCTGATTGTGTTGGGAATTTTGATAGCACTCATCCTCATAATCGTCCTATCTGTCTGTCATGGGTTCAACTGTGGAAAGTGAGCCCCATTCTCCTCGAAACATTTTATATTGTCATCTGAAACATTTTGTGATTATGTATGAAGGGAAAATATCACTGCTTGCCATATGACTCTGTATGTAGTAAAGTTAGCTAGTCCCATATATCGGTAACTTCTTTCGAGTCCCTAGATCTTACAATATGACGCAAGAGTACTCTGACGAATATGAAATTCTGTTACAATTTACCTTCCATTCTCTTTATTCATTCACGAATCTCAGTTATCTGTTTCCTCCATTAGTTAGAATGAAGATGGATCTAGAACCCTAGCCAAATATTAGTGTCGGAAGATTGGCATTTTTAGCCGTACTTGGTTTAGTGGTTTCCAAACATGAAT
The DNA here is from genome assembly GCA_037074615.1 of Leucaena leucocephala. Lineage (NCBI taxonomy): Eukaryota > Viridiplantae > Streptophyta > Magnoliopsida > Fabales > Fabaceae > Leucaena > Leucaena leucocephala. The sequence goes on from CM073550.1 coordinate 15,382,332, forward strand.
AAATCAAGTAATTAATTGGAAGAAAAAAAATGCATGTCATGCGGATCTTATTACTACGTGTGTTTGATATTGTTATTGCTTCGACCTGCCGTGATATATGGTCATGACGGATTGTTTGATGAAACCATAATAAAGTCCATATTACTTGCCACGCAATTGCTAACGGCTAACATCTTTATGTAATGTCTGATACATGTAAAAATGTTTTTTAGAAAAAAAAAACTAGGATTGGTATATTTCCTATTTTCTTTCTAAACAAAGTTTTCCTATGTATCAAACACTGCATCAAGGTTTGAAATTGAATTAAAGAAGCTGACTATATATATCTTATAATTATCAGAAATCAGAAAGCAAGCATATTTATGTGTAATGTGTATTTCGGAAATGGTATTATGATTCTCGCGTCTTTCGTTCTTGACGAGAAAATCTGGACCTATGACTTCAACTCTTCAAGTGTCAAATATTATCATGGAACGGCAAAATAATGCTAGGCTGATGGTAGGTGGGATATAAGCCTATAAGGTTCCCCATAAAATCATATATAGGTTTTTTGGTCGGTGGAGTTAACTATTGTTTTTGCAAAATAAAACCATTCGCATTTCATTCTTTTTTAAGGGGAAAAAATCCATCCGATCCAAGAGCCTTCTTTTAAGCCCAAGAATTATTAGTTTGAGTCCAATGTTTAGAAGACCCATTTGGCAATAATGGTTCAGTTCAATGGTGGTTTAGATTATTGGGAGCTACGGCCCTTATTTCTCTAATGAATTGAAGAAAAAAACGTAAAAAATATCAAGCCCCAAAACATTTTTCGTTCTTAATTTATTTCTTTCAAATATTTTAATTAATATATAAAATATCCAGCGCCTCCAAGTCACCCGTTTGTGGCAATATGTACCGCGTTTTACATTTCAAATCAGGATGGGTCATTTTAGATAAAAGTTTATAAAAAAAATTATAAAAAAAAGTTTTTTCACAACTTTAAAAAAATAGTTCTTAATAAATAAGTGTTTAGATAATTATTAATAAAAAATTTTTATGATTAATAAATTATTAGAAAGGGTATAATTTATTAAAAAAATATGAGAGATGAGAGAAAAGTGAGAAAAAATGAGAGAGGGTGGAGAAGAGAGAGGAGTGGGGGTGGAGAAGAGATAGGAGGGAGGAGAGAGAGTGTAAGAAAAAATATGGGTAAAATAATAAATTTAGTAGTTAATAAGTTTTATTATTATTCCAAATGGTATTATTAATATGCAAAATTTTAGTTTTAAATCTTGTTTTGATCTAAAAATTTATTTGAATAAATATGGTTATTTATTTTAAAATTTTTCTAAATCAAAATTTAGGTTAAAACTATTTTTAAAATATAGGTTTCAAGTAAAACTAAACCGGTACTATATAGAAAGGCTTAATGCTATTAAAAGTGAAAGCTTCAGTGCAATGTCACAGGGGATTGTAGTTTAAGATGAGGTTTTGGTGGAAGTGACATTCAATTAGCAATGACCCTTTATTCCTTTAATTCCCCAATGGGTGTTTATTTATGGCGGGAATCAACCCCAATATTTCACACTTTTTCATGCCTCTCTTTTGCTTGTACATTTTGAATTCTATTTTGTTCTTAATCTCATTGATCAATTCAGAACTCTTTAATTGATGCAATTTGATAGTACCATACCATGTTTTTATATTCCCTACTGGCATAATTATACCCTTATTAATTATATATTCTTTTTATTTTTAATATAGGATATATTTAACTAATTTAATTGGATTAAATGAGTTAGTTAATGTACGATGATTTTTATAAAATATCATAATCATATTCTTTAACTCCCTCTATTTTTCTTTTGATTATTATTGAAAGAGTATAAATATGGATAATTTGAGAAGAAATTGATAAATATAAAAAATATATCTTATATTTAGAACTAAAAGTAATTCTTTAATTAAATCCTATATTAAATATCAGAAGAGTAATATAAGATTTTATGGATATTTTTCGTATGGATTAAAAACAAGTTATTAGATTGCTTTATCTGTTTAAGGGCATCTCAATATTCTAATTATACCCTTCTTTTCTTTGCCATTCTGATTATATCCTTATGCTTTATGCATTCTCAAGTTACAAGAAAACCAGTAAAATTAAAGTTAGGCACATTATAATTCAGATCAGCTTTTATTTTTAAAAACCACAGAAACCGGATGGAGTATGTAGCAACAATTTCTTATATCAAATTGACATTTTGAGAATTTAATTTGTAAAATTAATTACTACAAAATGAATCATTTCTTAATTACCACACAATTCGAGAGATGAAAAGTTAATTGTGATCTCCCCATTTTCAATAAGGTAATGGCTTACCTCCATGGCTGCATCCATGAGGCAACATTTTTTCACATACACTCAATATTACTACAAGAATGATTGTGAATCGACTCATATCAGGCGTAAATTAATTCAAATATATTTCCCTGAAAAAAAAACTACATTTTACATGTTTAGAATATATATATATATATATATATATATATATATAATTATCAGCTAGATGGTTCTTTTGTAAATTGTATGGTGCCTTAGGAATAGTTCAAGCTTATCATGAATAGTTCAGCTATTATGACTTTTTATATTATATGTAATAAGTACTGATTGATATTGATTAATCTATTTAATAATATTGGAAAGTGAAAGTTTCTGAAGCCATCAAATTTAACTAATTTTCCAAATGATCAAATGACAATATGGATCGATCATGACTATTGGTGAACTTGGAAGCAATCCAAAAGCTTATAGAGTAAGAGACGTACAAGTTTCTGAAGCTTCCAAACTTTTGAAATGGTTGTTTTGATATCCTTAATTAATGTTTTATTAATTTATTCAGTTTTAAATATCCTTTGGAAGCTTACATGCATATATTAATAACTTTATTATTTTCTATTTTTGGGGCTACGTAATGGTTCCATAGCTCACCACTCTTCAACCAATCCAATAAATTAAATATTATCATGTCAAAGAAAGGCATGGATTTGAATTTTTCTTAAATTCGTTAAAAAAAATAGATAATCAATAAATGCTGACGCTGTTATTTAATTTATGCATTCGTCCACCTTCATGGATAATAATAAATCAAAGTGATTTGGAGAAGAAAGTCAAGATGCTGTGTTCATCTTTAATTAGAGGCTGCAACTTCACGAGTCATGTAAGGCCAAATAAGAAAAAACTGAAGAAGATGGTTTATGGTTACAAGTTAGAGATGGGATATATAATACTCTTATATAATCCTACTTAATCACATTATTAATTATATAAAAATTACTAGACACAACAAAACAAAACAAAAGGAAAATTGAAGAGCATCGATCAAATCAGGCGGCAGTTTTTAATTTAATTAATTATTCAAAGGCACATTGGATCAGCAGATTTATATATTTAATAATTTTCATTGTCTTTTCACTCATCAACGTTTCACCTAACATTATGAATAGGTTTTTGATGATCTTAATGCATCATTTGATTTGATTCCCTTTCGTCTAAGTTAGGTTATATATATATATATATATATATATATATATATATATGAAGCTCGTTACTTAATTAATTATTTAGTATGATAATTATTAATTAATTACAATAAAATAGATCGACAAGTTGTGAGAAAGCTAAGCATGGCGGAGGTGCAGTTATTGAAAATGATTAATTAATGTATTAATTATTGCCTCCCAATGCTTTGTTTTTAATTTGAGCTGTTTCTAAATTACGGTGTTAATTATCCTATTAATTATTTAATCTGACATGACAGGTCCAATTGCAATTTGTTTTTCAATTAATTAGAGAGATATGGAGGAGACCAAAAGCAATCAAAGGTGTATGTGCATGTTGGGTAAAAAGCACTAATAATGGTAAGAAATAATTATTTAAATAAATAGATATTAGTCACCTGAAAGTAGCTTTAATTATTATGAAAATGTAGGAACAAATCAAATATATACCCAACAAATAATTAATTAAACTATGAAATGAAGAGGCTTTCTCTAATCTCTTTTAGGTGTTGCATGATTATCCCTTTCGGTTTACACCCCTCTGTTGAATTGTCATCATTATCTATTTCTTATACTGTAATTAATAATTAATAAGATTTGTAAATAATTTCTTAAGTTGTGCATTAAAAAAATAAATATTTTGTATTATTATTATTATTAAATTTTAATTTGGAGATTCCTGAGTACAAAACAGATGACCCGCAAATTATGCCTCTTGTCATTTTACCACATAACAAGAACAACAAAGCAATCAGTATGTATAGTGTATGCTCATTTATTTTAATTTATAAAAATAATAACCTTTACCTCAATGAAAAGTCAATTTCTTAATTCCTCCACTAAATATTTCACAAAAAATAAGATCACTATTAAAACTAAACACCAAGCAAAAATTAACATGTTTGTAGCTTTTTTTTTTTTGTCTAGAATAATAATATTAATCACTTCTATATGTATTTTGACAATTTCATAGCATATTATATTGTTCCAATATTAATTACCACAGTATATATGCAATATTGGACGTATTTATTTTCTTTTAAAGAGATGGGGTTATTTATTAGCAAACGCAACTTAATATTTTCACTCCAATGTCTTTTGTTATTTTAATAATTAATAAGATAAAGACTAATAAGCTTCCTAAATATGATAAAAGTGTCTACTTAGATTAGCTAATAAGAAATTAACATGCAGTCATCGTACCTGAAGAGATTAAATTAAGCAATGTAAGTACCCTCTAATTTATTAATTCCATTATTACATTACTACTTACATATTAATATTAAACTTAGGATAACGCATGTATGCCATGTGGTGGCTCCTTTCACGCTAATTATGCGATTAAACAACTAATTAAACCCCTCGTATGTAAGAAGTAGACGTGTACAATAAGTTGGGAGTGAGCTAATCAACCTTTGAAATTAAATAAACCGATTAAATTAAAGGCTGTGTAGTTTTAATTATGGGATTCCACTTGTCAAACACTCGTTTATTATTAATTGGATTGTTTATGATAATACGATTTAAGTATTTAGAGATAATGACAAAGAAAATAAAACCATATATAAAATTTATTTAAGAAATAAAAAGTAAAAAAAGAGACAAAGAATCGATCATCTATCCATCTACGTCACGAGAAGAGATTGATGTTAAAGATTCTGGTTCACACACAGCCCTCCATCATGTGGGGCTCCATGAGCACTAAACAGATTTTCAATATTTATTGTTTAATTATCTCTTATTTATCATATTATATTCGTTCCCTTAGCAGCCTCCGTTAGAGAAATTCTAAGAAAATGACGCAACCCAATCTCCATCTGTTTGTCAAAATTCAAATAACCTGCCTCCATATTAATATAATGATGTCGATGCAAAATTAATGGTAATCCTCAATTATTCCTTTTCATGTTAATTTATTATTAGTATTATTATAATTAACACGTAATGAAGTTTCATATATTAATTGAATGTCACTATCAATATATATGTATATAGAGGGATGTGATATGGATCCTTGGGGGTTGATTTGAAAGTGTAGCTAAACATACATACGCGTGAAGGACCAGACACCAATGAATTGTTCTTGAAAAGAAAGAAAGTGACCAAATAAGATAATTCAAGAAAACAATGGATGAAATTCAAAGGTCTAATCATAATATTGTTGTCGTGCCACTTAGTTGGAATTGATTTGTTTGACAAATACGATAAGGTTATGCGATTGTCGATGTGCAAGAAACTTCTCCGTGTATATATATATATATATATGAAAGAAGGTCAGGTCATCATGTTTACATATTATATTCATCATATAAATCCCTATCATCATTGTCGTTTCCGACTGAAGCTTTCAACAAAAACTTAGTCAAAATTAACAAGTAGAGAGGGGGGCTGTGGGGCGGAAGAGTTTAAGGAGACAACGATACCATAATTCGTAGGACCCCATGTATCCCATGATTTGATCGACAAATCAAATGGCTAGTGCCAATTAATTAATTAAAATTAAGTGGGCATATACAGCTATCAAAATAATTAGACAACGAATGAATATGAAGTCCAAGGGTGGGACCCAGAAACATTGAAAGAGGAAGCTAAGGTGGGTGTGGAGGGACAAAGGAAGAAGTGACATGCATGGTGGTGGGGGGTGTGGGTGTACAAATGTTTGAAGAGAGTACCTGAGAGCATTTTATGACAAAGTTGAAAGAGAAGAATATGTTTTACGCATCAATCTTTTCCTTCTTTTGTTGTTTTCCCTCTCTTGGATTTTCCCTTTAATTGTTCCTCCACCACTTGCTACTATTCATTACGATGCTTCTTCAACCGTCTACATCCACCTTCTCTATCCCAAAAACCCAACACATTATTGCACTTTTGAATTTGGAATCTCACCATTCTAACAAAATTAAATTTCACCACCCTCGGTCCAAAGGATACTATTTTTTTAAATATTATGGAAATTATAGCAATGATCCTTATTATAAAATATTTTTTTAAAAAAATTGAATGATCTTTATTATAAGTCACTTAATGAGATATTAATTAATTTTTTTAATATCAACCCATACTAAAGTCATTAACAATGGGAAATGATGCAATACAACTTTTTTTTAAAAAAATATTTTTAATTATGAGTAAAATCATAAATTTATTCCATTATTACCATAAGACAAAGTTAATGACTTCACTTCTTCTCTTCTTATGGTGATTACATTTAATTGCTGATTAATTTTTTTTAGTTGCATGCATGCACATATATAGATATAAAATATCTAGAACGCCAGCCATATACAGTGTCTATAGTAATGTGAATCGATTGAAATAAGTTTGGGAAGATTCTAGCTACCAACAAAGTTATAGTGGAAGGAAGTGATTAGGAAGGTTATAGTACGAATTAATTAATATTATTATGGTTTATTACTAATTTATTAATTATTCATATTTAAGCTAGCTAGTCCCATATATAGAGTAGATTCACATAGCACAAGCAAGCTAGCTAGCACACTGGTTTGTTTTTATGTGCACCATTATTGAATCACATGGATATATTTTCTTTTTCCTTTTCCCTTGGTTTGCTTCTCTTCCTCTGCTTTCTGACAAAACAAAACAAGAGGCATAATTTAATAATGGAGGCCCATCATTAAATAATTGAGATCTAGATCTTCTTTCTGAAGCAACACAGCAAAACATACACCAAACATATCTCTTCCTTGAACTAAAATTAATTAATTAATATTAATTATTATTATTTTTGTGCCTAGCTAGGGTTTCTTTCTCTATACACTGATAGGCTTCGCATCATATGCATTATTATTATATGTGGGGAAAAAAAAACATACATGGGACTTTTCTTAGTGTGATTATTTTAATATTCTGGTGATTAATTAATTAATTGGTGAGCATACATACGTCTTCATTCATTGCTTATTATCATAATTATTATATTAAATAAAATAATTAACCCTTGGTGGACAGGTTTGATATATATCATGTGAAAGCAATGAAGATTTCTGCACTGCACTGAATATAGAATTAACTTCAGCTTGAAGTAATCTATTTACATATATAATGTCTAAGGCAATATCAATGAATAAGACACAATGGGGTCAAGTCGCTTAATCTTGATCAGGTTTTGGGATTAAAATAATCGGATGATCCGTTTCTTTCCCTTTTCCATTAGGTCAATAATCACCCAACATTAAGAATCCTAAACTTTAAAGTTTTTTTTTATTTTTAATTATTGTGGGACCCTCTTTGAAATCTACGTTTTTTTTTTGCCATCAAAGCATAAACACTTTATAATTAGTTTCCCTTTAACTATAATTGAGATTACACCCACTTGGAATGCTATATGTATAGGTCCAAATCTGCACCAACTAATCAAAGTGATCCACTTCCAAACCAATGTTGGTTTATTTTCACAATATTTCATCCTTAGGGAAGAAATTAAATTTTTAATTTTAATTATTGGGTGTTAGGAAAGAAGAGAAAAATAATAATCAATAAGCCAGCTTTACTCAAAAGAAGAATAACAAATAAATAAATATTGATTTGATTTCTTACATATTATTTTAATCCTGGTGTCATAACCAATTAGTTAACTGTAATTAAGAAAATTATCTTATATGTACGATTGAAATTGAGTCATGATAAAAAGGGGAAAAAATAAAAGAAAGAAACAACGTATGAATTAAAATATAATTACCAAAACACAAGGAAATTTCACCCACCCCTTGTGTTGGATATATATCATAATTTTCTACACGCGGTTCATAAGTTTGAAAACTTTTTTGAATCACGAAATGATCTCTCAAACTGGCAGGGCAAGGAAATTCAACCTTTTAAAGATATGAATATAATATGATTATCGAGAAGCAATCATCAAGGAGATGTTATTGGAAGCTACAAGGAAAGTTTGAACAATATCTATAATTTAATTAATTAATTGGCCAATTGGGGAAGTCGTGAGTGATATTTACACGTTAGTATATAATGAAATAAATAATGAAGGAAATCCAAATCAGAGACATGGAATTCCAAAACAAATGGCAATTTAGTGTCAAAATTGTCCCTAAACCCACATGTAACAACCAAATACAACCAAAACTGTCTTTCTGCGGTTAGGTTTGGAACCTTTGACGATATAAAACGGCAACCCCACCACATCCATATATCGATCGTGTCCACATACACACGTTTCTTCTTTATATATCATGATTAGGGTTAGGGTTTCACTCATCCATCACTTTAATTATTTAATTTTTAATTATTTCATATACTCATCCGGACATATTTATAGGGCAAAAAAATAGAATTTTTTGGTTTATGTAATTAATTTTTTTATATAAAAATATAATTTTATCTTTTATTTATTATCATGTTGATTATATTTGTATGGTTAATAATATATATTAAATAAGAATAAAATTAAAAATTATTAAATTTTAAATAAAATTTAAGATTTTTTTATTCCATATAAACATGCTCGAAGTGAGAAGAAAGCAACCCTGATACCATGTTCTCTTCCTCAATACGGCATTTAAAATATTTACAAATACTGTAAGAGACGGTAGAATAACTTCTCAAAACAAGAAATAGCTAACTAGCTAGCTAGATACTGATAAATACACGTTTCAAGCTGAGATTTTCTTCTTGTTTTTTAAATCTGCAGGCAAGAGGGGAATAAATGAATATTGAACTTATCTTCAGACACTGAGATTGGCCCTACACACACAGAGACGTCATAGAATATAGAATAACTTAGTAGTAGTAGAGAGAGAGAGAGATCATACAGCAGAATAAAATAAAAGTCAATGTTTCGATAAAGGTCATTATTATCTAATAGTATAACCCTGCTTTTATCTGGATAGATGTGTACTTTCTTTTAAGTACAACGACTTTTTTTAAATCAATAAAGGAAAAAAGAAAAAAGCATCGGAGCTGTAGCTATGTATTAGGTGCTTTCGTTGTTGCTGTTGATGCATTATACCTTTGTTTTCTTCTAAGGTGGTTAAAGGTTAAGTATAGCTGGTTTTGAAGGTATCTGTGATATGATGGAAGCAAGCAATATAATAATATTTAAAATTATTTATTTATTTATTTATATTAGAAAAATGAAGTCGAAAAAGAAAAGAAAAGAATGACAATGACGTCGGAGAGGTGAATTTATGTTCTTTTATATTATATCTTTTTCGGGTGGCCACTCCTTTTCTTTTCATATATATGTCCATATACCTTTGTGCTTCTCAGGGAATATTAATTTGACATTTGAAATTAAAAAAAAAAAAAGCAAATCTTATTGAATGTATCTCTACTTTATTAGTTGAATTTGTTTTTATGTCAAGTTAATGTGCTTATATAAGGGACGTATTATTCTCTCACATATATAAAAATATTGATCAAGTTGCAATTAGTGAACAATTGAATGAATCTTCGAAAAGGATATATGAATATTAAAGCTAATTAATTAGCCTAATTATGTAAGCTGTTTAATCTGTCAAAATTGATCCCTTTTTAATTATTCAATTAGCTACCGGAAAGCCGTTATTTGAATTGGGTGTTAATTAAGGAATACTCAAGTAAGTATATATATAATTAATTTTTATATAAATAACGGTTTAATTTATAAATAAACTAGGGCATTTAATCTGAGTCAAACATGTTACTTAGTTCTGAATGCATAATTAAGGTCATGTGACAGACATGCAGGACAATGCATAACTTAAGAAGTTGAAAGTAATTAATTAAGATGGCTGGCATCTTTGAAAATGAGCTAGGGTTTGGTTGCTTCAATGCTGTGGAAAATGAAGGACCAGAACTTCTCGCCTGAAACTCCGCCAAATATACATGAGAGATCAGTTTATTTTGTTTTGACCAACCAATAGATTGACTAACTTAACAATATGCGATAATCAATGACGTGAACTTAACTGGTTACATCTTAATTCATATGTATACACGTTTCAGAAGTCATCACCATGATTGATTTCTCTTGCACTGATTCAGAACTCTCTATTATATTTCAGGCGATTCCTAACTTCCTTTGTCATTTTTCAAGTCTCTCAATTAATGCACGTACGTGGAATCTCTTATTAGGTCTTTCAAATTCCAAGCAATTCATGAATGATATATACGACAATTATTATTTCCACGTTCTTTCCCTTTGAATCGTACACCAGTTCGTTTGATTTGTTTATTTATTTAAAAAAAAACTCTCTCTCTCTCTCTCTCTCTCTCGTGTATCTAGAAAAGTAAAAATCAACATGTGATAAGAAAAGAATTTTGGATCCTTCACTAACCATCTAGGACCGAATTCTATATTTGACTAGTCAATTTTCAATTACTTGCCTATAAGAATTCATTTATTGATACGAAAAATCAAGTCTCAAGATATTATTTCAAAACCAAACTAATAATGGTCCCTAAATCAGAATAAGGACTAAATTTATGATTTATTAATAACTAAATTATGGCTAATAATACGTTTTTTTTTCCTAAAATGTGTGTAAGCCGTACATGTATATAAATACTTTTCAATCAAGTTATGGAATAATATTAAGAAATTATAATGAACAACTTTATTTAATTTGAGAGATATATTTTATTAGATATCCCCTGAATCTTTTCGTTTCCTATTAAATTAAACAAAGGTTTGCTTTCATGCATGCCATATATATATATATATATATATATATATATAAAAGAGTATCGCAGGGAATGGTTTTGAAGTCAAGTTTCTGAAAGCTTGAAGCTCTCAAAAGTTAACCTAATTATGCTCCATCACAGAGAAAACAAAAATAATGCAGAAGACAGGGAAGGTATATAGTAAAGTGGCAACTATATATATATATATATATATATATATATATTGCAATACCGAGCATGGCAGTAAGAGGAAGGCGATGTGCTTTTTACTTTTTTTGTTTTTAATATTTTTGTAAAGTGAAGTGATTCTATACTTGCTTTCATTTAACATTCAAGTGATTCTGCACTATATATATAGGGTTTATGCCTTGCACACTTTCAAGTAAAAGCCAAACATGAGCATCTTATATATAATCAATTGTTTATGAACTTTAACAATTCGATGTCGTTTTAATTATAATTATGCTTAAAGCCTGTCTGCACCCAGAAAAAGTAATTCAATTTAAGATTAAAAATATCTCCATAAATTAAATGGGCGCACTGATCAACTAGCTAGCGTTTTGTTCTTTATTTTAATAATTAACCTAACCTTTTAAGCACCAAGAACAGTTAAAGTTATGAACATGTACGAGAAAATGTATATGTAATCTCTAGCTGTTAAATAATTAATTTAATTATCATCATTGGTTAATTTCTTAATTAAGGATGAGGACTTGAGGTATATAGTGTGGAATATCAATCAAACATGCATAGACATATACATAATTACATGTGTCATTCACCGTTTATTTAATTAATTTGAGTTATATATATATATATATATACTGAAATATTGTTGTAGATAATATATCTGCATGCATATGATGAGATGGCATTTATTCTTCTTCTGGCAAAATTATATTTCTTAGATTCCCCATTTAATGTCTTGACAACTTTGAAAGACAAATCAATACATAATTATCATATATTCAGGTGTATCTATTTATACACAATTTTTTTTACCTACTCAATTCATCATAATTTTACCCTGACTATATCCGAATTTGACATGCGTCACGTACCTAGATATAATAGGTGGGTCTCTTAATTAAAATTTTCTGTATAAGCTAAAATTCAAACTCGAGACATTATTTAAGCGATAACAAACTATTTATTATTCAGACTAATCTCCGTTAGTTATATACACAAAGATTAGTGGCATAATTATTCATGTGTCCACTTGGCTTTTTCTATTTATTATAATATAGGAATTGAAATGAAATTATTTTGTTTTAATGGTTTCTTCCTTATTAACCAAGATTCAATATAATTAGAAATTTTACAATCCTTCTTTAAAATAAAAATTAACGGTAGATAATTTCATGATCCTCCATTAGATTTAATTTTATTACTGCTTTGGCATTATATTCATTCATTTGCACAGAAGTGAGTAAGATATGACATCTTAAAGAATCGTTACATTAATAAAATTAAATTTTAGTAATATTAATATTTATAAATAAAAGAGAATTATTGAAGGGGCGTTGTCTATTTGTCCATGGAATTTGGAACATTGACTGGACCATGGAAAATGGAGAGAAATTGCTTATTTCTTTTATGGTTTTGAGGATTAAATTACGCTGAGAAAGATAAACTGTTGTTCAGATTCAATTCAATAACTCCTTTGTTGATTCTTATGCAGTGCATCCACATGCGGTGGGTCTGTTGCGCACCCGATCACTGTCTCTCTCTCTCTCTCACACACACACGCTTCTCCATTTGTCCGTACACAGACACAGCAGTTCAGGAAGGAGACAAAGCTAGCGGAACGGGGAAACCGCTCCCCAACAAATCCGGGCCCCATCCCTCCCATCCCTCGTGGGCCCCACCCCTACCTACGTGTCTCCCAAACCTCACGCTCCTCGCACGTGCATCGGTGGGCCCATCTTCATGGCCCCCTGTGCTACTTTGCAGCCTCTGGCTTCGCCACATTTCACTTGAACCGTGGAAGATGCCACGCGTCATTCAAATAACGAGCATCATGGCCGCCTCAGCTCCATTGGATAGCACAAGAGTACACAACAAAATTACATTACATTACTACCCTTCACAATCACGTAATTTTACAATTAAAAAAAAAAAGAAAATGATATTTGGAAATAATATTGGATACATTTAAAAGATACATATTCTGGTAGAGAGTATGGGGGAACCTGAAATCCCGAACTGACCCTTTGAAGATAGAAAGGGACAATTGCGTGAGGCCAAGGGAACATGAAAAAGAGAAAGGGAAATCCATTGGAGGTAAATTAAAAGTGGGGGTGATTTTCTTGGTTGGAAAGAGAAAGATGATGGTGATGGCTCAAATTATTAAAGAGAGGAAAAGAAAAAAAGAGAATCCGAAAAAACATGGGAATCCCAAATTCCCAAAACCAGAGAAAAGGTCAAAAGCCAATCTCAATACACACACCCCCAAAATCTGCCACCCCCCATGATTTAACCTTTTCCTTTTCCCTTTTATTAATTTCTTAAATTAAATTGTATATATTACCTGTTTCTTCTCTGTCTAGAATGATGCGTTTGACTTTCTCTCTCTTGCCGCACAAAACCAAAGCCTAAATAAGCCCGACGCATTCATTCAAGCCTCCCCTACTCCCCACCACCTCTCTTGCACTGTCTTCTCCTTCCTCCTCTTCCTCTTTTTCACTCGACGAGCAATCTACAACCACTCTCATCACAGAAAAGCTAACACCAACACAACCTTTTCATGGAAGTGGAAGCTCGCCACATCAATCTCTTCCCTCCTCAGTTCCTCCCAAACAGGTATGTATAAACACACTCTGTAATTCCTTCTGGGTTTTTCCCTTCTGATTTTCTCGATTGTTTTCGTCTTCTCGACATTTTGGTGATGTGAGTTGTTGGTTTTTGTTCTTGCAGTGATGTATGCAATGCTCAGATGGATTCGGCTCTTCCTCTTCCGCTTCCTCTGTCTTCTGCCATGGTTGATCCTTTCTTGCCGTTTTACCAATCAACTGTGTGTGATTTAGCCTCCGCCAAGACGTCCATGAACAAGGCTGACAGTGGCCTCACCTGCCACATCCCCGCCGCGCCACCGATCAGGAAGCGTCCAAGAGATCAGTTTATTGCCGCAGTTGAATCCAATAATGCTCTTCCGATCCCTCACAATATCAACAAATTGTCCTCTCAATCTTCGTCGTTTCTTGACCAAGATATCCTCTGCCAACTTCAGAACCAGCAATCCGAGATCGACCACTTCATCTCCCGACATGTAACCGCCACCACCTTCATCTTCTTGATTTTTTGTTATCACCTATTTGGATTCGGATTTCGTGACTGACTGATTAATTAATCTCTGTATTGATCTGTACCAGACGGAGAAAGTGAGGATGGAGTTACAAAAGCATAGGGCGAGGCAATCGACGGCGTTGATATCGGGGATCCAAGAGGCAATGGCGAAGAAGTTGAAGGAGAAAGACGAAGAGATCCAGAGGATGTGGAAGTTGAATTGGGTCCTTCAAGAAAGAGTGAAAAGCCTGTGCGGGGAGAACCAAATCTGGAGGGAACTGGCTCAGACCAGCGAAGCCACCGCAAATTCCCTACGCAGCAATCTGGAACAAGTTCTCGCTCACGTAGGCGAGGACCGCCAGGCCGCCGGAAACGGCGACGCTCAGGCAGACGACGCCGAGTCATGTTGTGGAAGCAACGAAGGTGACGAGGAAGAACGACGGTGGACGGATGCGGCGGCGATGGGGGGAGGAAGGATGTGTAAGAAGTGTGGGGTGAGAGAATCGATAGTGCTGTCGCTGCCATGTAGGCATCTGTGTCTGTGTACAATGTGTGGGTCCACAGTTAGGGACTGTCCAGTATGCCATTCCAGCATGAACGCTACTGTTCATGTTAATTTGTCTTAACTCTTTTTTTCACCTTTGTCTTCTTTAGTTTGTTCTAGTGCAGAAAATACCCTTTTTTATTACCCTCTAATTTTTCCTTTTATCTGTTCAAAGAACAGATTTAGGAAAATTAAAAAAAAAATAGAACCTGAAAATTCTTTTATTCATCCACCTGCTTCTCGCCCTCCTTCTCAATCCATCTTGCAGATGTAGATAGTTAATTAATTAGTTAATTTGTACTCACATTATTTAGGTGTAGGGTATTTTCAATGGTAAGATTGTTTTTTTGGGTTTTGTCTAATTCTTTTATTTTTGGATATTAATGGAATTATAATTGCACCCCTTTGAAACAAAAGGAGACTCATAATTGATGCAGACTAATCATATTCACATAGAAAGGGGGGAAAGTGGATCCAACAATCATATAGCTGAAGTGATACGAAAGTTAATTTGTGGGAGGTTATATGTCCAACATGTTCAATCCTATTTATAATTTCGTCTTAGGATGAAAGGGGAAGATGTGTGAGGGAAGTGAAAGTTAGGAAGAGGGGAGGGAAGAGCGTGAATGAATGGATTTTGGTTTGTATTGGATGCGATAGGAATGAAAATGAGGAAGTAAAAGAGGAGTGAGTGACGTATGTGTCAAATTAGATTGGCCACCTCCCCCTATAAATGCTACCAATTTAACATGACTCCTCTTTAAACCCCACATTTCACCTTCTTAGTCTCCCTCTCTAACCAATTCATTTAAATACAGCAGAACCCCATAACATTATTTTCGGTTCAAAAGTATACATGAAGCACCAAAGACAACTAATTAAACAACGTTGCTGACTTGCCGATTATGATATTTTTGTGCAATTTTATGATGTTTGATGCACATGGGAAGTAGAGATCGAATCCTCCGTGCCTTCATTTATGGGTTGATTTATACTTTAACTGATCATTTAAATTACTTGACCCATCAATCAATCCTCCTCATCCCACAGATTTAGGATATATATATATATATATATATATATATATATGCTATCATCAACTCTTCAAATGTACTCCGATAAACTATACGTACAATGAGAATTTTCATCCTCTCAGCTAACTTCCCAACTACTTAAACAAGAATCTAAAAAGCAACACGAGGGCCTCAAGCCTCAACAGCTCTTGATGATCATCCAGGTTGTTGTGCCAAAGTATCTCAGATAAAATCAATGTCTTTATCTGTGTAGGCCTCCTCCTCCTCCAAAACTTGCAAATTTAATTAATTAAATCCTTCAAAATAATAAAACAATACAAAATATTGCTCTTTTCGTAAATATTGTTAAAAATGTGTATTATATAGTCACATACAAAAATAAAATAAAAATTAGATTGATGGATATTGGAAGGTGAATATGTGAAAGGGAAAGGGGAGGTAATGGTTGGTTGTAGCACAACACCAACTCCCATACATTGCTCTTTAAGCATTTCCCCTCCCTCTTTTCTATATATATATTGCATTCAAATCCTTCTTTTACTATCCTACGCTATCATTTTTAAGATATCCCAAGTTTACCTACTTCATAATTCTTAATTATCCCTAAATTTAGTTCTGTTCTCCCAAATAAAAAATATTACCTAAGAAACTTGTTCATTCTTTCGCATGCACATTGTTTCCTCAAAACAAGTCCTGTTTCAGTATCCTCAAACTATTCAATCCGATTGTACATGCGATGATTTTTCGTTAATAATATTCGATCCTCGACAGCTCAATGCCACAAAATTCAGCCTTGTTTTAAGGAATCCTATGTAGCTGTTATCCAATCCCCATTATTTGCACTACAGTTTACGGATTCACCGAAACTTATGTCCCTCCAAATACCTTTCCTTTTTAGATATATATGGGAGTCCTATATATATAACAGCCTCAGTTATTTCTCTGTTAATTTATTAATACTACAATAAATCAGCCATGCATCGATCGTTACTTAGCTTATTACGCCAAACTTTCAGTAAATTCAGCTTATAGTCTGTTTACTTTCTCTAAAACTATGCCGCGTTCTTATCCTTCACCTTCCTATTTGCATTACTTTCTTATTATCACCTTCATTTTTTCTTGTGTCTTGCTGTAAACGTAAATCAGAGATCTGCTTCTTCTTTATGTCAGCCTTAATATTAATTTCTACATATACATAAAACCTAGCACACATTGACAGAATGGAAGTGGTCTCTCTCTCACACTCTCTCTCTCTCTCTCTCACACACACACACATTATGGATAGGATATGCCATTATTATTTCTTAATGATTTGTTTTCAGGAGTGGTGGGAACTATTAATTTAGTGGCTGATTATGTTTATATTGTAACTAATTAAATCGACTCAGAAATGCCAATTGCCCAACCCACTTAACTTGTAAGAAAATAGAGTCGTTTTCAGAATGGATTGAAGCTCACTTCAGTTCATATACAGATACCAATGCCACTGCACACACACACACACACACGGTTTCAGTTTGTCAAGAGATTCATGATTGCTATAAATGTAAAAGTCCTTAGTGTCTCACGTTTTATATATTATACTCTTTTAGTTTTTAATATACAATTTATTTAACTAATTTAATTATATTAAAAAAATTAATTAAATAAATTAATATAATATTTTTTATTAAAATATCATAATTAATTTCTTAACTCCCTTCCTCTCTCTCTTATTTGATTATTGTTGAGAAAATATCAATAGAGATAATTTAAAAATAAATTAATAAATATAAAAAATAAATCGTATATTTAAAATTAACATCAATTTTCTAATTAAATCTTTTATTAATGACAGAAAGAGTATTATCTTAACAAATAAGCTTTGATGTTATAGAAAGAAAAACCAAAAGAAAAGGAAAAGATAAAAGAGAAAAAAAGGGCTATGAGGAAGTATACTTGTGTTTCAAAATGGAAGTGGAATGATTCAAATGGTCAGAATATATAATGCTTTGCTTTTATTAATTTTATTTTTCTCTTTTGGAATTCAAAATATCTTTTGATTCAAATTTGGGTGAGTGCATCCCCACCACCACCGATGTTTCTTGTGACCATAAATGGCCTTTCTTTTGCTAAAGAGGAAAAAGGGCACTCTTTTCTCCTACTCCATCACATGCTTCCTTTTACTATATCTCTCTACTTTTTTTAATTTTTTTTAAAAAAATATGCAACTAATTAACTCCTATTTTCTCTAATCCTTAGACCTTTTAGGTAATAGTGAATTAAGTATACGCTCCAAACTCAACCCTATGAGATTTTGGGATATATTATGAAAATTTCTGACTTGCTTTACAATAAAAGGATTTATTAATTCCAGTAAAGAAATCACTCTTTAAAATAAGAATATTTGTTTTAGTTTTCCATGTTGGAATTAATTAAATAATAAATAGATTGTAATACAGTTAACATTTTTAAATTTTATAGTGGAATTAATTGAAGATGAATATTAAGAGTGGCCTAATCCTTTTAAACTTTTCTTTAAATTTATGTCTGGCGTGTGTATTGTCTTATATTTAATTACGTTATTTCTATATGCTTCTTTATATATATATATATAATATAATTGGTCATTTCATAACAAAAAAATAGTTATTGGGTAGTGAGTGGTTATCAATCGACATTACACTTCCCTCTAATCTGACTTATTCAATAAATTATAAATTGAAGAGAGCGACCAAATGGGTGCCCTCCACTACAATATATTCTCTATTATTAGAAAAGGCCCTTTCCCCTTGCAAACCTACCAAACCTAGGCACTGCCTCACACAACACTGCCTCTGTTGGGCCTAACTAACTTTTTCAATATATTTAGTACTATACAAAAAAAAAATTACATCAAAATTCTCGTAAATTATAATAATTATTTTTTTCTATTTTTAATATAAGAATTAATTAAATTTTTAAAATTAATTAAAAAATTAAATAAATTAATTGATTATAATTAAATTTAAATACTTAAGATAAATTTATATTATATACTTATTAATTTATCTAAATTAATTAATTGACTTTTATATTAATTATAATTTTTTTAATATATTAAAAAATTAAATAATTTAAATTTATAATATATAATTTATTTATCAAACTCTCTTTATGTAATACATAAGGTTCATATTATAATTTTTTGAGTTCAATATTTTTGGACCTTTAATCTAAGTTGTTGAGTGACTCAGATTTATTTTTTGTTTTTTAAAATTTCATTTTTAATAATTTTATCTATTATTTCAACCGAATGTACATTATGAATAAATTTTAATATTTACTATTAGTTTGGCATGAACATGATGGGCCGGAGTTTACTTTTGTTTTGGGCCTGTTTCCAGAGGAAATAATAGCTGTCTTGGACTTGGCCTTGCTTTTTCATTGGAGCTTACAGTGGCAAATACCAATGTTTTCCCAAATCATACAAAATTGATTAAGTGTGTTTAGAAGTTAGGTTGTTAGAAAAGCTATTTTTGGCAAAAACTTTAATATGAAAAAATTTTAAATAAATAATTATATTTATTTAAAAATAATTTTGGTCAAAACTATAGTTTTAAATAAGCTATTAAAACTAACTTTTAAAATAGTAAAAGAACTTATAAATTATCTAATTATTATTTTATCTCTATTTTTCCTTACACTCTCTCTCTTCTCTTTTCTCTCTCCTCTACACTTTCTCCTTTCTCCTTTCTTCTCTACCCTCTCCTCTCTCCTACTTTTAATCAAATCATACCTTTTTTAATAATTTAACAATATAAAAAATAATTATACTACTAATCATCCAAATATCTCAATTTTTAAAATATATCCTTCCTAAAATATATTCTTCAAAAAATAATTCAAACCTACCCTAAAGCAAATATAGAATGTAGTCATTCTTTTTTAAGAAAAAAAGAAAAAAGAAAAGCAACAGCTTATATCATAACACCTTTTAGGCAGCTAACAACTAACAACGACATCCTCATGAAATATCATACATCTCTTTCAAATAAGCAACAGAAATAACAGACAAATCACTGCATTTCACATCCAGTTTTCCTTTCTTTCATGAACGGTCTTCGCCATGTAATATCCAAGTACAGAAACATTTAGGTGGCACAAATACAATTAACATGAAAAGAAATGTGAATCGCTATTTCTGCTATAGAGCGAGAAACTCTATCTACCTTGGGGTTGCCGGGCAAATTATTTTTTCACCCCTCCACAGCAAGGGCTTTCTCAGTTTGATCCTCCACATCAATTATGTTTCTCAATCTAGTCCTGGCTCCCACAAAACCGGCGCTGCAAATGACTTGAACAGTCAATGGTGGTGTTGAATCATTCAGAACAATGTGCTATATGTCATTGACTAAAGAAATCCATGTGTAGGCCTAAAAGCATGTATTTAAAGGTATTTCTAACTGAAAATAATTCCAAATGGGCAATAAACAATCACACTTCACCATGACTAACCCAAGCCACTCACTGGATTAAGAGACGTTGTCAAAGGGAGGAAAGGGTGATGACTAGCTTAGCGTTTTCTATGGAGGACAATTTTTGGACTTACTCTACTTGGCAGTCTAAGAAGCTGGTGTTTTTTTTTACTGAATATAGTCTTCATAGTAGTTGTCACTTATCACGGAGACGAATCGCTCGAGCCACGGAAGCTGATGTAGATCCTTCATGGCATCAACATAGGAGTCTGTACAACGAGGAGGGGATTGGTAAGGATGATGGTCACTCGGACTGAAACCCCCGGCGAGGAATCGTTGTATAAGTGCAAGCTGGGAACGTTCTTGGTCTGAGTATGCATCCATGGTCATGGGGAGAGAATTGAAAGTCTCCCATGCCCATTGTTCTGATTCTTGAAGAGAGTGGGTCACTGAGTCTTCAGAGTTGTCTTCATCCCAAAACACACACTGACACGTCTGTTGGCCATCCCTGCATTCCGCTCCACAAGAATAGCAGAACTCATGACCACACCTGAAATCAAGACAACACCGAATAATTTTAAAAAAGAAAGTTGCAAAACAGGTGAAGAAAAAGATACCATAAAAGTTCTAAATTACTGGGAACACCAGACTTCCCAGAAATATTCTCCCTAAGAGATAGTCATGCATACAATGTTTTGGCCAAACATTAAGACAAATGAAAATGGCCAGAAAGATCCCCCAGGTTCAACATATTAAAAGACTTTTCATCAAGTGCCTCTCCAGAGATTATGACTCGGCTTAACATCCTACTAAAGACCTACTTTCTAGGCCATTGAGTTCAATTAGGAGAACTTTGTAACGGAAGACCAAAACTGTATCATCATCCAGAAACATCCCACTGATATATAGTGATAACTAGAGCCTTTTGCTGAGTCAGAAAAAATAAAAAATTAAACCAAACAGGTATTTGATTCACATATATCCTTTACTAACATCCTGTCTTTGCAGCAAGCTCAGGAGATAGTACAGCAGAGGATTCACGGAACAGATTGATCATTAGAAGACTGCAGGGGAACGGACAAAACTTAAAGCCAGCCCCCGCCATTATATGGCCACTACTTTCGAAAGGGCACCGCATGATTATAACCAATTATGAGTGCGATGTCCTCTTTGTCAGATATATAATTAGAGGTTAAACTTTAGGATCAAGATTTTACCCGTAATCTAAGTTATTTGATCCCTTTTACAATTATCAATCCAAATATATAAATAAGGGTTTCTTTATATTTCATGAAGAAAACTTTACGACCATATTGGCATTAGAATTTAGAACAATTTCAGAGAATCAGAAGTTTTCAAATTTGACAGTGTAAAATCGAGCACCTGATCAGAGGTATTAATAACACCTCTCTCAGTTAGGACGAAATTTAAAATTTAATGAGGACAAACACAGAGAGAGACGAAGACTTTAGGCATAATTTATCCAGAAAGGGCAAAGTGACAGCACAGACAAAAAGAAAAATCCAAAACTTGGATAAATTAAGTAGATGTCTCACTTCTACAAGTAAACTTGTAAAAATTATCCACCTGCGCCATAAAAACAAACTTTATTGCCTAAACCCACAGTAGATTTCAGACACATGCTTCATATGCGCAATTAATAAGCTACTAGATGAAATGTCTACTTCCTTTTTAAAACCAAAAAGCAGTAGAATATCTTACCAGCATGTCATGTGATAACAACCTTGAGTAAGCTCAATCATCCGACGACACTGCTGACAACGCTTCCATCGTTTATTTTGAGCTAGGCGATGCAAGGTAATGTCAGAAGCATGTCTCTCCTCCTCAGGTAAATTCTGGTACTCTTCACAACTCATAGAAGAATGCCAAGGAACCTCACAGTCCACACATATAAACCTCTGACAAACAGGACACTCAACGCAAGAATTGTCTGATTGGCTAGATGAACTAGCCCTAGCTGATAAACATTCACGGGGATCAAGGAGAACAGAACAATTTGGAAATGGACAGTAAATTCTATCTGAAACATCTGCTTCTGCAAGGGCTTTCTCCAAAGACTCAAAAGAGGTAAATGGAAGAAAAGACCTGCATTTTGCAGTTGAGATGTAATATTTGCATCTTGGTTGAGGGCATCTTATAGGGACTTGACAAGACTGTACCTTTCCATCAACATAAGCCCTCAAACAATGTGAACAAAACTTGTGCGAACATTTCATTGTGATCATTATAGGCAATGGCTTGTCCTCACAACAAATAGAACAGCTTTCAAGCGCTTTCCCGCCATCTATAGGAAGAGAGATAAGGCCAATAGATACTTTAGCTAATTGCAGCGGTTTCTCAAGATCATTGCTAGGAACAAGATTAAGAACAAATGATTCAAAATTATTGGCATGCTCCAGAACCCTTTCTCTCAGTGCTATCAAAAGTGGCATCTCAAGATTCTTCTCAAATGTTACCTGTCAAGATTGTTTTTCCCACAAAATATCACAGTTAAAAAACAGAAGACTCGGAAAAGACACATACATACAAACATCAGACGAAGCATTAACGGCTAGTGGCAAGCATCAGAGTAGCTTTAATCTCATTATTCTTAAACCCAATCTATGGAAAGCAGTTATAATGCAGGTATAAACAGTCAGCTGAGCTCAATCTTCTTTGTCATCAAGTATTCCCATTGTGTTCAAGGAGGCTGATATATGCATGATAAGTAAGCAAAGTCAACCCGTAACCCCTAATATAGAAATTAAGGACCTTGTTTATACCGAATGATATAAAGGTTGCAGGTACACAAACCTAAATGGCACAGACCGGTGAAGCAAAAACTGGAACAAAACCAAAAGGGGACAAGGTGCAAAAAGAGAGAGGATACTCAGAAGTCAGGCACGGCAACATTATATGCAACATACAACAGGAATTAAGAAAATGCAAAAATGGTGCTTTGGCACATCCCAGAACTGCAATAGAGTTGGGATAATTGAGTAGAGTGCTTTTCACTATTTTTTATCCACAATGGGGGATGAGAAGTTTATTAAAAGAACTCCAAAGAATGGTTCAGTACCAAACACGCCTGAACATATGGGGGAAAAACAAAAACGAGAAGGTTCTTCAGAAGAAACACCCAAAGACTATAATTTTATTTAGTACAATTGAATTTTGCACCCCATAGTCCCTACATTCACCTGAATCTTCATCAATTTATGTAAGAAGCTGTAAAATGAGGAAATGTTGATTCTATATTTGGAATTTCTAACCTGATCGTACAATAACTCAGAATCTGTAAAAGCGTAAACCCGGTGGATGTTATTCCGCATAGCTTCCAGCAAGCCATCGATAAGAGCCAAGTATTCAGCTAATAGCATTTCTGCATAAAAATCGAGTTTTTTCTGCACCTGGATAGCTGGAAGGCCAGATGGTCTTTCCATGACCACGCCAATTCCAGAATACCCAGAAGTGGAATTTTCAATCCCGGCTATAGACAAGCCCTTAAAGAACATTTTTACGGAATATTCATCACAGTCCTCCTTCAACTTTTCCACCAGCGACTGCTCAGATTCTTTCCATAATTCTTCTTCTTCATCTTCACAACAACTGCAAAATTCATCTTCTTCTTCTTCCCTTCCGATGTTAACAGATGCTCCACCTCCTAAACCCGCGCGATCCTCCATTATTCCGAAAAAAATTACCAGAGTCTTCGAGTACACGACTTTAAGTAGTGATTATAAGAAAGCCTTAGCAAAATACATCTACGTATGGATGAAAGAAAACCGATCAGCTTCCAGTCAGCCCTCGGAGACCCACCAAGGAATTTGTTGAAACACGTAACCTGCAGTGACAATTCGTCGAAAAATTAAAGAAATTTCGAGGAAGAAAGAACCCTTAAGCTGTTATTACTGAATAAAAAAAATCCAAACTTAACAGTCAAATTTTACACGATGCAATTCGAATCCCACCCTGCTACCAAAAAACGAATTTATTACCCAAAAAGGGTAAGAGAGAGGAGACTCGGAAACCCAAAACGCACCAATTTTCGGGGAAGGAAACTAATAAAAATCAGCCCCACAAACGTCATTAACTTCATAGAATGCGAGATATGACTAGAGAATTAAAATAATAGAAGAGAGAGAGTAGGGCACCAAATAAATGAACCGAATTGAAGGTTTGAAATCATTGTGACTTTCTTAGCATCTGGTTGGAAATTGGAAGTGAATCTTAATATTCTCCGAAGCTCTGAACACTGCAAAAGGATAAAACCCTAATCCATAGCCAGCAAATCTGCCCATGGATATAGATAGCCACGACGGAAACTCCAACACAGAGATGACAGATTTTAGTTTTATTAAAATATGTAATGATTTAGTTATATGAAATTGAAAAAAATGATCATCAACATGTAATATAACTAATTTTTTTCAAACAAAATGATAGCCTTTCACATGATTAGCCCAAAACATACGTAAAATAAATAAAACATATGGGTTTCCAACTATTCTCACCGGTTGTTGAGACTTGTTGACTCACATTTTCCTAACTTAAATAAAATAAAATATAATATCAACTATTACATTATTAATTTATATATTACCTACATGAAGACGAGGGTTTCATTTTCATTGTTAATAAATTCAAGGGGAACTTGTGAAGTTTGAATTAGCTCATGTTATCAAAGAAAAAATGATAAAGTAATAAATCATATTATAAGAAAATGGTCAGGATAGGAAAATAGTCCCATGCCATACAGCAACTCACAAAATAGTTTATATGACGATACCTAGAAATATGGGAAATAAGTCAACATTTACTAATTTATTATGCCTTAATTCAATGAAGTACTGCTTTTAAGTAATAGTAATTACTTGTGGTAGAAAAAACAAAAAAGCGCTTCTAACTTTGCATGGAAAGAGAAAAATTTGTCTTAGATTTTTTTAAATCATTCAAAAATTTACAATTAGTATTTTTAGGCAAAAATACATATTTAATCTTCTAACTTTGTAAAATTTTAGTTTAGTCACTTAATCTTATAAAATAGAGTAAAATACTTTCACCATTTTTCAATTATGCCTTAATTACATGTACTTTCCATTTATTTTGAAAATATACAATTTAATCTAATTAACATTGTCAATAATATTCTTAAAAGATTTAAAAAAAACATAACTTTCAGTTAAATTTTATATTCAAATAAAAATTATTTATTATTTTACCCACTCTCATAAATCCCTAAAATTTGTGTTAAACTATATTTTATTTACTTTTCTTTTCTTATTTTTTTGCAAATAATTATCTGCTTAATATTTTTAGTCTAAGCTTAATTATTTAAGTTAACATAGACATTAAAAATTTGAATGGAAATTTAATTAATTCTTTGAATAAACATATACTTGATTATATGTGTTTATAAATGTTTGAGAAAAATTTGTTTAAAAATTTTAAATTATAAATTTAAATCACTTACACAATAATAAAATTGTGTTTAATATATATATATTTTGAGCCATTTAAAAAATAAATAAATAAATTTAAAAAATATGATGAAAAATTAAAATTTTACAATTTTACAATAAACTAAAAATTAATAATTTTTATAATATATTAAAAAGTTTAAAAATTAATATGTTAAAATTAGTTTCTGGTTGTATAAATATTTAATTAATTCTTATAACAAAGAGGGTTTTTTTTTATTAAAAAATAGTTTAAGGGTCAAAATTTAATAGTCAATAATTAGAGGGATAGAAATTGAATCTTAAATATATGAAGGTGATTAGTGTAACATGTATTTTAATCTTAAGTGAATTCCATATATGTTTTTAAAATATAATAAAGGTCTGTGTAATTAAGGTAAAATTAAGGAATGATTAGAATATTTTATTCTATAAAATATAATTTTAATTATTTAATTCTAATATATTTTCAATTTGGCCCTTAATGAGTCTAGGCTTTTCTTTCTTGTTCTTATGTCGGGGGTTTTCCTTTTTTTGATGTTTGTTCATCTCTTTTACTTAATCTAGTCGAGTTGGCCGGATAGGATAGGGTTAGTTTTAATTAAGTTATGATAATGAATATTAACTTATAATTAAAAAAAACTAATGCATAGTTTTTAATATACTAAAATTTTTAAAAATTATTAAATTTATTACGATTTAAAGGTAAAATAATTTTTTTATTTTTTTAAGTGATACTAATATTATATAAGATGATCTGTCAATTATCTTTAAATATAAATTTAGACACAAAAATTAGTATAGCTCTTAAAATTTCGCTATTAGAACAAAATAATTATTTTTATTATAAAATTTTATTTTTATTTATTCAATTTATTAAAATTTTACTTTTATTATATTTAAATCTGATTTATGTCGTGTGGGTAGTTGTGAAAACAAATTCCAATGCCATTGGGTGCAAAGTCATTGATATTTTTTGGAAGAATGGTTCTCCCAACCTTGAAAACCCAATATTAAAAAATTTGATTAATTATTTCGCATCCTCCTTTTAGATATTGGGCCAACATGTACTAGCCCAATGTTCATCAACAAAAGTTAGACCCATTTGTTTTGGGTCCCAACCACACATCCATGCATCAATAAATCATTCGACTTTCTTTGCTGCTCCACTTCCAAATTAGTTTGCTTTGAATCTAAAAAAATAATTGGATAATATAGGGATTGACTAAAAGCTAATATGAAGAGTAGCTATTTAGAAAATTTAGTTATAGAGGAATGAGATTGTCTTCAATTCAGATACTATAAGACCTAAATAACTTGAGTGGCTATCTTATGAGGATGGAAAGAGAATATGTAGGTAGATGATTGTACTAATCTATAGCGTTTATTATTAACAGAGAATATGCATTGGTAACCTCCACCTTTGGGTTGGGTTAAAATCAATATAGATATGGCCATGACTCTATCTAATAATAAAGCTAGATGTGGTGGGCTATTAACATATCACAATAGCAAGTGGATTTGTGGATTTACACACTTTATTGGAGTATGTAGTGCAATTGAATTTGAGGAGTAGGCTATTAAGGGACTCCAAATTGCATGGGATAGAGGATTTAAAAAAATTATTCTTAAATCAGATGCCAAATACCTTATTGATATGTTAGAGGAAAATAATGCCATGCGAAGAGGCAGTTTATTAATTGAGCAAATTGTAGACTTCCTAAATAAACAGTGGGAGTTGAAACTACAGTTTATATCGCCAGAAGCAAACTGAGTTGGAGATGCTCTTGTAAAATAATATCTATCAAAATCTGCTATACTTAAAACATATTCAATACAAATGTACTAATTAGTAACTTTAGAGTATTTAAAATTAAATTCTTTAATAGTTTAGAATTATTTACTTTTGGACATTACCCTCTTCAGTATCAAAAAATTGTTTTCAAATAAATTTATAAATAAATTGTTTTTGTTAAAAAGAGAAAAAAAAGCATAATAAACTTAAATCAACTTGCATATATTTTATGTAACACGAGAACTTATGATTAGGAGTTTGAGCCAGTTTAATAAAACACACACACACATTTGATATCTGAAAAGGGCCATCCAAACATACTGTGATTTCTCATGTGTTTTTTTTTTGTTTGATAGTTGCTTTTTATTTTATTAACAATTGATAACTGTTTTTCAGCATTGGGAACATAGAAAATCGGTAAAAAAATTCATTTTTAAAAATTTTACTGGGTAAAAAGATCTTAATATATTTTGACATACAAAAAATACCGGTATTTAAAAATATTTATACATATAAAGTACTAACACTTCAACTCAAATTCTTGTGATTGATAAAATTTTTAAAAATAACTTTCCACCCATTGTTCTTAAGAATATTTTCTGTTAAGAATGAATAAGTAATTCACAGGCTATAGTAGTCTTTTGATAATCTTTTTTTAGGAATTCTTAAATATTTTTAATTATAATATAAAAAACTTTTATACTTATACACTTACATTTTTTTAAAAAACTGTACGACAAGGGTAAACGAAAATGAAAGAATAGTGGAGTGGGAATGAGAAGAAGCTCCTTTCCTTGTAGGACTGCGACTTCATGACTACGTTTTGCGGCTTCTGCCGTTGGTCCCATCCCCACATTCATTCCCTGACACCCCCCTTCTCTCTAAAGTCACGAGCACAGCTAAACAAGTACACAAAATTAGGCAAAGTGCGTGAATGAAGGAGAAAGTATTTTCATTTCAACATCTTAAAGTGGATTTGCATTTACCCTATCATTAAAATATTAAGGATATTCGATTTAAAAGTGGACCCACTAGATTATAAAGTGGGAGAATTTATGGTCGATTTCTACCTTGTTATAAAAATCCTAAGAAAAGGTATCCCAATCACACTGTTTTAATCTAAATTGATTAGTTATTCAGACACCTGCTTATAATAGAATTAAAAAAAAAGTGACAAATATGGAATGTCCCAGAGCATTATTAAAAAGATCATTTAATAAGGAGGATGAAGAAGATTAATGTGTAAGACAAGACGAAGGCCCCACTTCATTAAAAGCAAAGACTATTACTACTCATTGTACCTTTTGTTTCTGCTGCTTATAGTTATATATCTATTCTCTTTCTTCCACATTCACACAATCATGTAAATTTACCTTAAATTTTACTCTTCCTTACTCTCTTTTTGGTCATTACTTTTTTAAGTCCTTCATTCATTGCTCAGGCCCTATCCCTAACGTACCACCCAAACTTTTGGCTTTTGGGGACACTTTGTACCCTCAGATGTCTGTACATAACTCTTTCTGACAGCCATTTTTCAAAACATATTTAAATTTCAATTCATATGATAATTATGCTGACCACTTGTTAGAAAATGAATTATCCACAATATAAATATGTCAGCCAGAGCCACCGAAAACAAACTTCATAAGATTCAAGTGACTGAAATTAAAAGTTAATAATAAAAATAGATATTATTATTAAGTGTTGAAAGCCCAAATGCCTGCAATCATTTTTTGGCAGAAAGCAAAGTGAAGCGGACGATATTTGGTGCGCACGCGCTTAAAGAAGAAGATGATGATGAAGCAGATGGTATTTGGTTACTACCATAATTGAAGAGACATAAGAATGTTGTTAACTATTTGAAACTGCAGCCTGGCTGCAAGTACCCGCAAAAGCAAATGCAGAGACAGCAGTCAGAAGAATACCCCACTTCTGACTTTCCCCAGAAAAACATCTCCCCAAATAAAATAAATGGATGAGATTGAATCCCTAAGTGGGTCCCACATGTCTGCATCCAATCCCACCCGTCTATTGTGCATTCAGGGGACATCCAAGAACTTGCTCCAAAAGTACACAAAAATCCAAAGCCATCCAAGACAAACTATAGTGGTTGGTGGTACAAATTCAGATGGCAAGTGCCAAGCTAATCTATCCTGTATATAATACAATAATATATTTCAAAAGGAAAATAAATTGAGTATAAAAATGAAATATTGATCTCAAACATAGTCAAGTTCTTCTCTATAATGAATACAAAAATAGTTTATTTATTTTTTCTACATCAAAGAAAAAAGGACTAAGCCAGAAGAAAATATGCATAAGTTTCTCAATCTCCCAAGTCATACCACCCTCTTCCAAAAGAGAATACAAAGGAAGAACAAATATAAACAAAGAATCCTTTATACCTTGTTTTTTGCTAATCTACTCTTACATAGTACATGTCAACAAGATAAGTGACTGGTGCCATAGCTCACTGCTTTAAGACTTGCATCAGACATATTAGTGATCCATTTCATAGGACCATTTGATTCTCCTGCTATATTATAGGCATAAGAAGGCAATCTTAGATCGGTTTTACACATGCTACTTCCAGATGCACCCATTCTAATCATCTTCTGTGTTCTTTCCAGTACAATTAGGCTTGAAAATGTAGAGAAACTGTTCCCCACAAAGATACCAGCCCTTGAGCAAACTTCATAGTCAATTGCAGACTGAATCAGATACGGATACTTGCTGTAAATTCCATCAATCCCAAGTTTCTTCTTCTCGTAAGGAAGAAATCCTTCTTCCCAACCTTCTAGTATGGAAGAATAATTAAGAAGCTTATCAGCCACTGCAAGATAAACAACCACTGGAGTCTTGAGGCCCGCGGTGTTCCTGAGATTCCCAACTCTTCCCATAATCTCTTTCTTGCTACTACAGATTTGATTTGTGTTTAATCTTTGCTCTACTTTTTTACAGTGAATCATCCAGTCTATCTCTATCCTCATGTGGACGGCTACATATGGCAGAGGTTGTAACAAAGGCCTATCAGTTTCACCTCTTACTTCATTTCCAATTGCTTTTATCTTAGAAACAACCCTATCTGCCTCCTTTGAAATCTCATCTACCCAAACCAAGCACTCAAAAACACTTGCATAATCCTTCACTGGCCAGTGATCATGCCACAGGAAAGGGTTTTTACCAACAATTCGAATTACCTCATGTTGATCAAACGGGTCTCTGCTATATTGTATCAATTGATCCATGTCTCTCTCTAATGTCCACTTCCTTCCACTTCCCTTTTGCATTTCAAGCACCTGGGTTTGATTTAGAAGATCAGAGTAGCGGCCCAACCTTACAAACCCACCACAGAGTGAATTAAACTTCTCAAATTGGAAAACCTTATCAAAGGAAATGGGTTGCAGAAGGTCAATTTCTTTGTAAAACAAGGAGGCACTAAGGCTAGGCATCAATAAAGTTCGATTCAGCATTCTTGCAGTAAGACAAGCCCTTGCAAATGATATCTTCTGGTTGTTTAATCCCCATACAATCTGAGGGACATCCAAAAACTTATCTAGCCTGATCCCAGATTCAGAACTCGTTGACAAAGAAAGGCTAGGGATAGTTACAAGATTGGTCCATTCAATCCCACCAAAGGCAGGGGCTGGAGGAAGCAAAAGAGCTCTAAGAATCAAAATAGCAGCCGCCAGTAACATACATTTGCAAGTTATTGACTTAAAAGTGGTACCGAAGAAGTTTGACAGCTTACAATTAGAAAACACCTCCATCTAAAGATATTTCGAGCTCCTAAAATCACTTCCAAGGGATCAACATCAGTGTACAGATCCAATGAGCTTATGAAGGCAATGCCCAATTTTGAAAGCAGAGTCTCCCATTTTGCATGAAAATCTGCATGACCCAGACATCAAAGACAGAAGCACCATCAAGATCAGCTAACATTATGAAAAATTTCCATTCTAAATCAAATATGATGTCTCGATGCTATCATGTTTGTTCCACTGCGTTTGATAAATAGAGAACTCAGAGGGAAAGAAAAATGAAGGATCCTTCAGCAATTCAAAATCCAATGCAATTCAGAATATGCCAAAAATTGGCACCCATGTGATTCTGGGTAATCATTGCACGTCTATCAGAAATAGGAGCCCAGAAGCATAAGGATTAAGGAGATATAAAAAGAAACAGCAGATATCCCCAGAAGAACGCAGACCAAGTAAAACAAACAAAAACATGTAATGAAAAAGTGCTTAGTGTTAAACCAGAATTGCTAATCAATCCATTTACCTCTGAAAATTTGGAATCACGGAGAAAAATCAAAACCCCTTCATGCAGACTCTCCAAGATATTCAAATCCGAGTTGAGAAAGCTGAGAGAAAAACCCAGAAAGCAAAGGAGAGAGGAAACGGAGATGGCGATTATTATTGTATAAAAAGGAATCCAGAAAAGCCAAAATCCCCGCCAAAGCAAAATCCAAAAGCAACCCCACCTGGCGAATCCCTCATAGTGTTAAAGCAAGGCAGGTGCGCACTTGAGTAAGAGGAGAAGAAAACAGAGATAAGAGGGAGACGAAGGCGGAAAAAGACGATGGAGTGGAAAATGAAAGAAAAGAAAACGAGAAAGGCAATAATCCGGTGAGGATGATAGTTGAGAATTGAGAAAAACTGTGGGGCCCAAGGGGGTTGGGAACTGCAGACATGTGCAGAGAGAGAAGGATGAAACGAAAGGGATATCTGAGGTAGCAGAGGCATGCGTTGTCCAACAACTAAAGGCAAAGAAGCCAGGGATGGTTGGGTACAACCCAGCAACTTCAGCCTCAGAAACTTAAAAAAAGATGTCCAATTTTTTATTGTCCCATGAAAACTCACGTTTTGGTATTTCTTTTCAACAAGGTTTTTTCCCCTTGGACCACATTACATAAAGCAGGCGAAGTGTCTAATTAAAATCAACAGTAAAATATTGTATAAAAAAATTAATAATAAAATAATTAATAAGGTTTATATTAATAGAATATGTTAGTCCCCATGATAAAATAAAATGAACTAAAATTTAAATATCTAATAAAAAAGATATAATAAATTTAATAAAAAAAAGATATGATAAATATATTAGATATTAGTTTAAGATATTGCAAACCCTCCCTTAACATCAATGGAGTGTCAACTGAGGTTTATAATTTTTTTCAAAAAAACTTGCAAGAAATCCATAAAAAATTACCTGTTCCGTCTTTGGAATTGAAGAAATGATCCCTACTAGTGCTTGGAATTTGATTGCAAGAACAAGTTGCTAGTCTCATTAATTTCATTTCCGATTTTGAACATGTGGGATCCTAATTTCTGTGAAATAGCAATCCGGTTCCACAAGCATGTGACTAAAAAAAGTTTTATTTTTTTATTTTTATATATTAAACTTGTTTAGATAGAAATTTAAAAAATAACTTATAAAAAAATTTTAAACAATTTTTAAAAAAATATTTTTGGAAAAAAATTTATAAAAAAAATAATTCTTAATAAACGAGTATTTGAATATATATTATCAAAAGATCTTTTATAATTAAAAAATTATTAAAAATGATATAATTTTATTAAAAATATGAGAGATGAGAGAAAAAAATAGTAGAAAGAGGACATATAGAGGAGAGGGTAAAGAGAGAAGAGAGAGTAGATATGAGATAGAAGAGAGGAGATATAGTATAAAAAAATAATAATTAAATAGTTTATATATTTTTTTATTAATTTAAAAATTAATTCTAGTAATTTTATGTAGGGGTGTGTATAGGTAAGATTGGGCAGAGTAACCTTCCTGCCTGGTGCCTTATCCAAAAAATATATGGGCTGCATTTTGCAGCCAGATGCCTGACCCTGCCCAGTAAAAGCCCTAACAATTTTGGGTTGGGTATAGGCGGATTGGGCATGTCTAAGTCGTGATGCCATGCTCATGTTGTAAAAAAAATTTGTAATTATAAACTTCTAAAATAATATCATATTCATGTGTCTTCAAGAGTTAAGTAATATCTATAATCCACTAAGAATAAGATAACAAAGATAATAATTAAAATCTTAAGATCTATTGCATATAAAAATAAGAGTTGAAATCTAAATAGTTTGTAATTATAACTTTGTACCAATCTCCCTAATATTGACAAAGATAAAGTATCTAAAAAAATAAAATAAATATTATAATTTGTAATGTAATTATATGATAATTAACAAAGTTAAAAAGAAGAAGAAAATATTAGTATAGTTATAAATGTTAAAAGATATAACTTATATATTTAATTATTTATATTTTTAAAATTATCTTATAGTCACCAGTAGCTATCATATTCCTCCTTCTAATATAGAAAAAAAAATAAAATAATGGGTGCTCATGGGTAGGATAAGGTAGCCCCTATGCCCGGTACCTAGCTCAAAAAATATATGGGCTATATTTTGTAATCCAATATCTAATCCTATCCTATATTTATCAGGTTAAATAGGATATATTAAGTTATAAGTTTTATGCACAACTCTAATTTTATGGTTGTCAAAGTTTGTCAATCTCCCGCCATCAGCAATATTGCGATAGATTAATTGAGGAGCAAATAGGTCATTCCTCAGTAGGAGTGATGGGCATCAAAATCGAATCCCACCAAAATAGATGGGATCCCATTTTCCCTTATACAATGGAAAATCACACTCCCTTAGAAAATCACTCGCAACTTTTTTCCAACAAAAAGATCATCGCCAAGGGAAATTTTTTCTTTTTCCTCCTGTAATTTTTAGCCAACCCAAACGGGCCTTAGTGCCCTTATGTGGGCAACACCGAACTCTTTTTGATTTCTCACAACCTTTAAAAGCATTAATTAAAAGCATTTATCTTTTTTATCATTTCCATTATAAATTATTAATCATGACCAGTTAATAAAATAAATAATGTTTTTATAATTTAAAAAATATTATACAATTTTTTTCATATTATTATTGTCAAACTTGCCAATGAGTGCGTAATGTGGACGAATTTAATTAAAACTCCATCCTTTAAATTTAAGAAATTATTTTAGTGAAGTTTTTTTTTCAATATAAAAATTTTTAGAATGGAGTTAAACTTACCTATAATTTAAAGATAGGGCGAAATCTATATTTTTCTTAGGCGATATTAATATTAGACAAGACGAGCTGTCAATTATCTTTAAGTATAAATTTAGACAATTAAAAGTTATGATACCTTATTAAGTATTGTGATTAAAATTATAATAAAATAATATTTTTTTAAAATTAAATAAATTATAAATAATTATATATTTTATTCTTTTATCAACTTACTGAATTATTCCTCATAACAAAAAACAAATGTCAAACAAAAAAATAACAACAGAGACATGTTACGTCCTTACGGCCCAAACATCAATAACCAGGATCGGCCCGACCCGGACCAGACGCCATAGCCCCTCTCCAGAATCAAAATCTTCGTTGTTGTGGCGCCGTGATTCCTTTGAACTCCCGCAGAATCTGTCTTTCTCTCGCTCCCGCCTTCATTTAATATCTTTCAGGTCTGCAACTCCGTCACCTCCTTTTCTGTTTATATAGTTTCAGTTTCATTTGTGTGCTTTTGAACCTCTCCCGGAATCGATGTTATCTGTAGATATGGCCCGTGCAAATTCTTCTTCTTTATATTCCAACTTCATTAGTAATGTCTCCTCAAAACCTCAGAGGCAATTATCTCAATTGCCCCGGCCTAACGCTAAGTGGGCACATTCTTGTGTTTATCTCCGTTCAAATATTCAAGCTTTACCAGCATCTTCTTCTTCCATTGCCGGTAGGAGAAAGAAGAAGAAGAAATATGGTGGTGTATTGCCTTCAATTCTGCGGTCATTGGAGTTGGGGGATGATGTTGAAAATACTCTTAATACATTTGGTGAGAATCTTAATCCAAAAGAGCAGACAGTCATTCTTAAAGAACAGAGAAGCTGGGAACGACTGATACGGGTTTTTGACTTTTTCAAGTCTCAGAAAGAGTATGTCCCCAATGTGATTCACTATAACGTTGTGCTTAGAGCTCTTGGAAAAGCTCAGAGATGGGATGAATTGAGGCTTTGTTGGATAGAAATGGCAAAGAATGGCGTTTTGCCCACAAACAACACTTATAGCACGCTTGTTGACGTGTATGGTAAAGCAGGTTTAGTAAAAGAAGCCCTTTTGTGGGTTAAACATATGAGACTGAGGGGATATTTCCCAGATGAGGTTACCATGAGTACGGTTGTTAAGGTCTTAAAGGATGCAGGAGAATTTGATATAGCAGATAAATTCTACAAGAGTTGGTGTGCTGGTAGAGTTGAAATAGATATTGCTGATTTAGAAGATTCTTTAACTGATACTGTAAATGGATCCGGATCAGTTCCCCTTAGTTTTAAGCATTTCCTTTCTACTGAACTCTTCAAGACAGGTGGGAGAATTCCTGCTTCCAATATTATGGCATCATCAAATACCGTGAAGTCTCCGGAAAAACCTCAGCTCACTTCCACTTATAACACACTAATTGATTTGTATGGCAAGGCAGGGCGGCTAAAGGATGCTGCTGATGTGTTTTCTGATATGTTAAAATCTGGGGTGACGATTGATACGATCACTTTTAACACTATGATCCATATTTGTGGAAGTCATGGTGATTTGTTGGAAGCTGAATCTTTGCTTGATAAAATGGAAGAAAGGGATATATTGCCTGATACAAAAACTTTTAACATCTTTTTGTCTTTGTATGTTAATGGGGGGAATATTGACGCAGCTCTCAGTTGTTATAGGAGGATCAGAGAGGCTGGACTCTTCCCAGATGATGTGACTTACAGAGCTCTTCTGGGTGCATTATGTGAGCAAAATATGGTTCAAGCTGTGGAAGCTTTAATGGATGAAATGAAAAATTCTCGTGTTTCTCTAGATGAGCATTCTCTTCCTGGTATTATCAAGATGTATATAAATGAAGGAGCACTTGATAAGGTAAAAGACCTGCTTCATAATTGTCAACTAAATGGAGGGCCATCATCCAAGATATGTGTTGCAATTATGGATGTTTTTGCTGAACAAGGACTTTGGGCTGAAGCTGAGAACATTTTTGTCAGGAAACGAGACATTGCAGGACAGGGAAGGGACGTTGCAGAATACAATGTCATGATCAAAGCATATGGCACAGCAAAACTTTATGACAAAGCTATTTCTCTTTTCAAGGGAATGAGAAATCAGGGGACTTGGCCTGATGAATGCACTTATAATTCTATCATTCAAATGTTATCTGGTGCTGATTTAGTGGACCAAGCAAGAGAGCTCTTGACTGAAATGCTGGGAATGAAGATTAAGCCTCCTTGTCAAACCTTCTCAGCTGTTATCGGATGCTACGCACACCTTGGCCAGCTCTCAGATGCTGTCGGTGTATACCAGGAAATGCTGCAAGTTGGAGTAAAACCAAACGAAGTTGTGTATGGATCTCTAATAAATGGATTTGCAGAACATGGTAGACCTGAAGAGGCACTTAAATACTTCGAAAAGATGGAAGAGTCTGGAATATCAGCAAACTTAATTGTGTTGACATCCTTGCTGAAGGCTTATTGTAAGATTGGTAGCTTGGAAGGAGCAAAAGGCATCTATGAAAGAATGAAGGACTTGGAAGGTGGTCTTGATATTGTTGCATGCAATAGTATGATTGGTCTGTTTGCAGATCTTGGCATGGTATCTGAAGCCAAGCTGGTTTTCGAGAACTTGAGAGAAAAGGGTTGGGCTGATAGCGTATCATATGCTACGATGATGTATCTTTATAAAAACATAGGCATGCTTGATGATGCCATTGAAATTGCAGAGGAGATGAAACAGCTGGGCTTACTAAAGGACTGTGTTTCATATAATAAGGTACTGGTATGCTACGCCACTACTGGGAAACTTCGCGAGTGCGGTGAGTTAATGCATCAGATGATATCTCAGAATTTTTCACCAAATGAAGGAACTTTTAAAGTGTTATTCACTGTTTTGAAGAAAGGAGGGTTTCCAATTGAAGCAGTAGCACAGTTAGAGTCATCCTACAGACATGGAAAACCTTATTCTCAAGAAGCAGCCATCTCTGTGTTATACTCTGTGGTCGGTATGCATGATTTGGCACAAGAATCTGCTAAAAAGTTCACAGAATCTGGGGCTGTTCTTGATTCTTTAGCCTATAATGTGGCCATCTATTGTTATGGTTCAGCTGGAAATGTTGACAAGGCACTCAATGTATACATGAAAATGATGGACGAGGAAGTGGAAGAGGACATTGTAACACATATTAATCTGGTGAGATGTTATGGAAAAGCTGGCATGGTTGAAGGTGTTAAGCGGATATACAGCCAAGTGAAATGCGGAGAAATCGAGGCGAGTGAATCGGTTTTCAAGGCTATCATAGATGCCTATAGACTGTGCAACAGGAAGGACCTTTCTGAGATGGTTAGCCAAGAGATGAGACTTGAGTTAAACAAAGAAGAAGAATGTTCTGAAACTGAAATTGAAACTGAAGATGATGAATCTTCTTTAGGTCCTTAAAATTTCAAGCAGTTATATGACAAGTTTATTTATGCATAATACTGTACAGAGGTGGATTTCTTCAGGCATCAGAACTGTTTCTTGTATCTTTCTTTCTTCAAAGCTTCGATTTTTTTTTTTTACGAGGGCATAGATACCCTGGATTCTACTTTTTCTTTATGGTGTAACATTTTCCCCACTCAATATATATATATATATATATATA
Source organism: Leucaena leucocephala (assembly GCA_037074615.1). Taxonomy (NCBI): domain Eukaryota; kingdom Viridiplantae; phylum Streptophyta; class Magnoliopsida; order Fabales; family Fabaceae; genus Leucaena; species Leucaena leucocephala. The sequence continues at coordinate 15,420,800 of CM073550.1, forward strand.
TATATATATATATATATATTGAACGTTGTCTTCGAAGATCATGGTTTATGTGTGTCAGTGTGTGTAGTTAATTTAACATCTTGAGTTGCTCGCTGTCTATGAATTAATTACGTTTTCACAATTAGCAATGATATTCTTAGTTTTATATTGCTTTCTATATTTTTCTTTTAGTTGACGTATAGATTTATGATGAATATATATATATATATATATATATCATACATTAAACATACTAATATTAAATAATGTTAAATTTTTAAACTGTTTTGAAGAATTCATAAGGAAAAAGCTTAGAATTTTCAATTTTGCATTATAATCTCTTGATTTAAAATTTTTGACACATAATAAAGAAGGAAAAATTTATTATATAAATATTTTCAATCGGAGTAATTAAATCATATACCCTCATTATGCATACAAAATTTTTTCGAATAATTATTACAGTATTACTAGGAAAACATTTTTTGAGTGAAAATCCATAGTTAAAAAAAGATTTGAAAATAAGAAAATATTTAGTTTATATGATATATTTTGTATAAATCCGTCATTAATTTCATATATAAAAAAATAAAATAAATAGTAAGCTAAGATAAATAATCACTTACTATCCTAACCATAAAAAGATATATTATTTATAAAAATATAAAAATTATGAATTGTATAACTTATTTTATACAAATACTTTGTACTCACTTTGGTTTTTATATACATATATTTCATGAAAATTTTACAATTTACTGGCTAACATTAAGTATTTTTCGCCATAAAGGTTTTCAGGAAACAATCTTTAATCATAAGTAAATGCCCCGCGATTATTAATTCATTATTTCAAATATGTTTCCCAAGTTTCAACCTTCATTAAAACTTGATTAGCGAAATTTTACATATATGTCCAGCGTGTTTCGCAGGGCAAAGACCCCTTGGATTACAAAATAATGATGATATTAAACTAATACCCTTAGATTACAAAACAAACTAACTGCATAAATTAGGAACTAAATAATAAACCCCAAAACTAAAAAAAATCATAAAACTAATTTAATTAAGTAAAATGTTCGAATTTGTCATAATGAGAACATGTATAATACTAGGTTGCTACTTCGCTGGCTTCATCCTCAAGCCACTTTCAAGGTAAGGCACCAAAATGACATAATTCATATAATAAAGTGTTCAAAGCCAATCTCAAACACAACCAATCAAATAATTTGTACATTGAGCACAAAGCTAACGTTTAACGCAATCATTCAAACATACAAACTCGAACAACAGCCAGTCAAATAACTTGTACATACAACACAAATATCTAATGTGTAATACAATCATTCAAACGTAAGACTTGAACAACTAAAACGAAAGAGCAGGAGGAATTTCATGTCTCTTGACCCATTAGATTCACGCACCAACTCAAAGTAGCACGATGCAATGAGACCCAAACACGATTTCATACTGGAGGTGCCGTGGACAAAGAACATCATGTCTTGCAGGTGCTCGTGCAGCTTGAAATGCCTGTTTTCATTTGCGGATGAAGGAGGAAGCAATGCCGGCTTCGAGCTCTCCACCTTGGTCTTTGCCTCATAGTATAGCCGCCCTCGATAGGCAGCAAGGTCGGCATAGTAAACCGGAGGGACCAAAGATACAGGTTTAGTGCACCTTGCAGAGGTAAAGCACATATCACAAGAGTTTCTGTAAGTCATCAGAGGTAAACCTGCGCTCATCCCACAAAACATGATAGTCGGTGGGCTTGCTTGTCCCTAAGCTTCCATAGTGACAGCAAAGGTAGAAGTCAAACTCAAAAGGGTGTACCCATTTTTGTGTCCACCACTGTTCCAGGAGACACTTTTCCAGCAGAAGGCTCCTCTGGAAACAATCGAGTCTGATGTCGCTTCTGGGCTACAATCACAGTTATGGTTAGAAAATACTTCTCGTTTTGGAAAACACCCTACAGATCTCATAGCTCTTCATTAAGAACCATGTCAAACTGACCCTCGCTCACCCCATCGCGGAAAATAACAACTTTATCTGGTCTCACTTGGTTCACCTTTCTGTAACAGTTAACAAGTTCAAGGCTCCAAAGTTCAATATCTGTTCTTTCCGATGGGACTGAGGGCTAACTCGTGCCGCGGCAAGCCAATTGACAGTTCCAACCACCGCAGCAATCGACAGACTATTCACGTCTTGGGCAGCAGGATGATTGACATCTGCCCCAATAAACATAACATGCCCATCACCTGTAAAGCAAGGGAGCCCATTCTCAAGCTCAACATTACTACCTCCAAGTTTGGCATTGATCTTGAGAGCAAGATTTGTAAGATTCTGATCATTCCCTGCATTCACAGTACCGGCTAAACAACATTGCGTCACTACACCAAACTCGGTCTCCGAAATCCACTTGAGCAACTTGTACCCAAAAACTTTCCGAGACATCGCACACCGAATAAATTGCACTTGACCCTAATCACTCACTTTCTTAAGTAATGCAGATAGCGAACCATAACTTGCAAGTTGCTTCATCGAAGATCGTTCAACACAAAGAGGATCATTCATGCCAATACCCAAAACTTGAAATTTGTCCTTGAGCTTAGGAATGAATTCCTCATCTCTTAATCTGAACCAGGAATCTGACTCAGTGCCTGTAAAATCAATAGTGCCCCATGCTCAACTGGCTTGCCTTTCATCACAGATTGTCCAACTAGATTCCATTGACGCCTCTCCGGATCCAATTCTACATTCATAATCTGGCCTTTGCGACCACGTACTTTCAATCTCGGTGGCTCAATAATGCGTCCTGAAACGGTAGTCATGGTTTTGTTGACTTCCATTCCAAAATTTTGAATAATACCACCACTGAAAATGAAAAACATTTATATGAGATGTTGGTAACAAAATAAGCAAGCAATATTGTGGAATGAGAACATAGAAAGCAGCATATCTATAGAGGACCAATTCTGCTTTAGCACTCATGTACACTACTAGCAAGACTATCATCAATCAATAACAACTATTTTTTAAAAAAAAACTTTGTGGATGTACACTCACGTGCTAAGCTCAAGCAAACTTGGAACCACCAGCTCATCATATTTAGTCATTTAATCATATTACATTAAATTTAAATACTTTTTAAAATAAAAAAATTAAAATAAAATGGATTTCCATCTATAAAAGAACAATGCTTTTGGAAGGCAAGATGGGAACGAGTAGTTAAAAACCCGATGTACCATATTGAAAAGGACACTAGGCAGCTTCAAAACAATTTTCACACAATGTAGCTAATAATTGTAATTATATTATAATTTCCATAAACCAGTGACTAAAGAATCATGAAAAGGCAATAAAACTGTCCTAAACATATTCATAAAGGTAAAAATAAATCATTTGAATACAATTCAACTTACCCGCAAGGTCCATCACTTGACTCCGCTATCCTTTGTATGACACTGTCTACCCTTTGGAGGGGCCAATGACATATCTTTCAACTCTTGGAAGCATTTTTATCCAAATTCTCTTTGGGATATCTCTGACCATCAACTAAGATGCAAAACTCCATCATCACCAAGATATTTCTCCCAAAATCTAAACAAGGAATATCTTTGTATGCAATATCCTTATTTTATTTATCCCAGAAATAGTCAACAATTGTGACTTGCTGTGGTTCATTCCGGCCCTCTGGATCCCAAAGAGGAAAGGTGATGCCCCTTGTCTTACCTTTTGATGGCCCTAGAATGGTGGACTTCTGTCTGGTTCTTCGATGCGTCACATTTACATTAAACCCAATCAATTCCTTCTTAACACTACTCCAGAAATGTCCAAAGTCTTCCAATCTAAAACCAGGAATAAGCTCATATAGAAAATCCAAGACTGGCATTTGCTTTCGAAAAGATAAAGTAGTCCAGACACAAGGACAAACCCTGAGATGTAGGCTTCAAGCTGTGTTGAAATCCTCCTATTGCAATTATGCCACTGTGAAGATCCTTTGTAACAAAGGAGGATTTGAAGGATAGAAGCTCCGTCCCAGAAGGATCGTTCGCTTGGCCAGATTTTGCTTGAGCACTATATCCATCCCTTGCAAAATATCTCTAGGAACTGACATAAGCTCCTTATTGAGGTATTGCCTCAGCTTGCGATACTCAAGAGTATCAACGAGCGTTAAGGTGACCTTATATGAATAGCTTTTTGCATCCTCTCCTGCTGAGATAGTAACAGTGAAGGTTTCTTCAGGTAAAGGAACTGCACTGAGAATATTCTTTTCTCCATCATACAATGTCTTCTCCAATGGCAACCTGTTGTCACCGGAAAAAAATGTCTCCCTAATCATAGAGAGGTCAGATTTTGACATTCTTTCAGGTCAACCGGGTTTGGCGGGTGAAATGGGCTTCATATCAACATTGTAATGAATCAGAACAATATCAGGCCTGAACGTGATACGAAAGTGATTGATACGGAGCTTGCTAGTTCGAAATACTAATGTACCACCCGAGTCAGGCCTATGAACCGGTGAAATCTTATCTTTCGTCGCTTGGGTAGGTAAAGAGTTTGGAGCTGGTGGTGAAATTTGGAGTCGTTCCAATTCAGGAACTGAACAGTTAAAGAAAAGTAAAAATCATTAAGCCAGGACAATTTCTAAAGGGAACAGGCAATTGAAGCAAGAAATAACACAAAGCATCGGCTGCGCTTAGTATAATAGACATATCTAATACAACATTGCACAACACAACTATCGGTCTTTGGAAAAGAAAAATTATGAAGGAAGACTATGAATAATTAAATCATAACAAAACTTCATGAATGAAAATAGAGGCATACAACTAAACACGTCTCATATCCATCAGTTAACAATTTCTAGAGAAGGGATCATAAAATAGAATTCATTTTAAAATACCTGGATCAGGAACAGAACTGCGAGATTGAACCCATTCACTGGCCACCCAAACTGGAGGTCCAGCACCATCTCTGGCATCACATCTACCTCTTCCCCCTCCTCTGCCACTCCCTCTATGAAATCACCCCCTACCATAACCGCCTCTCCTTGTGCCCTCACCCCCATAACGATCATTCTGAGGCTGCGGGTGGTGACGGAAGCCTCTTCCACGACCACCTCACGGTGGTCCCCCTCCTGATCTGCCACCATTCCGGCCTCTTGGCGCTCCCCTGTAGCCGCCGGCGCCACCATAACCATATCCCCCTCCTTCCATTGGAGTAACCGGGATAAAGTAGGAATAAAAAGAAATCAACCAGAAAAATTTAAAAGGAGAATGCAATGCAAGAAGTGTGCAAGAAATGCAAAGGGACAAGAAGAGAGGAAGGACTTGTGACAGGGAGAGTTTGGGGGTGATAAAATTACTGAGATGGCCCTTACTTGTTCACTAAGGAGTAAAGAGAAGGTTCCGGTGAAGTCGAGAGAGAATATAGGATTTGGGTAGGAAAGGAAAGCGCGGGGAAGTGACGGAGGAATTGAGGGCGTAAATGCGAACGGCTTTGTATATAACTGGAGTCATGCCCATCGCTATCCTTCAAAACCACACAGCAGTTAGAAGCGGGGTCTTATCATGAATATTTTTTTATGGAATATTTTGTATTAGAATGTTTAAATATTTATTTTAAGAAGCAAATCGAGCATGAATATATTTTGGGCCTAGAAAAAAGTTTATAAAAAAATAAAGTTTTTAAATAGATTTTAAAAAATAGTTTTTGTAAAAGATTTTATAAAAAAAATAGTTATGAATAAATGAGTGTTTAAATAAAAATATTTTTATAATTAAAAAATTAAAAAATAATATAATTTTATTAAAAATAGAAGAGAGAAGAGAGAATGAAAAAGAGATATGGGAGGAAAGAGGATAGGGAAGAGAAAAAAGAGATATGGTGGAGATGAGAGATGAGATAAGAGAGATAGTGTAAGAAAAAATAAAGATAAAATAATAATTGGATAATCCATAAACTTTTTTATTATTTAAAAAATCAGTCTCAATAATTTATCTAAAAACTATAATTTAGTCCAAAAGTTATTTTAGATAAATATAATTATTTATTTTAATATTTTTATAAACTAAAATTTAAATTAAAAACTCTTTTAAAAGCTTAATTTTGAGATTTACTAGTCATTTTGTGAGATTTTGACATATGTAATAGAATAAAATTTTTAAATACAAAATTAGATGACCTACCAACTTTGATATGTTCATTTTCTCTTTCTTTGGTAGGAGAAAACTTATAATGGATAATAAGAGAAATATCGTGGAGTAATTTGTATTCTTAAACCTCTCACATATATATTAAGAAAGGAATAAACTAGATAAGAAAAAACAATGGGAAAACAGTTGAAGATAACTACGACTAAAGTGATTTATTTAGATTTTCGAAGTGAATATTGATTTAAATAATTGGAACAGAGTCAATGAATTCTCTAATAAAGAATCATGAATTATGTAGAGATTTATGGATTGTTTGAAATAATACATCTCTTGAAAAGGATTCATGACTTGCGTCTACCCCTTGCATACTGCATGTTGGAATGGAAATGAACTAAATTAGAAAATTATTTAACTTTTTTTAAAAAAATATTAATAAGAAAATTAAATACAGAGTTTTAAAAAATTCATACTCACAAGTCAATCTTACATGTTTATAAGTCAAATTTATTAATTTATGTGTTCAAGTCAAACTAAATTTAAGTTGCGCAATTTATTAGTTCAATTTTTAATATTCATATAAAAAATTAATTTCTTATAACCTCTTTGTATTTATTTTTTTTATTTGGAACGTATGAATGATCTCAAAATTAGGCGTGTTCACTTTATTTAAAAAAATAAAATTCACTTCAATAATCTTTATATTTTAAAAAAATTAATTTTTAAATTATCAATTAGTAGATACTGTTTCATTTCTTAAAAAAAAAAAAAAACTGTGCTTGTCTAGTGACACAATACCATGACACTTTAAAACCCTTGTGCACGTTTTAGCTACACAAGTCACATTCTATCATATCTCTGCTTTCTCTATTTTTACGGCAGGGAGTCTTTTACACTATGAACGCGAAGACATAAATAAAACAAAGAAAAATAAGCTAAAGTATGTTTTCAAACTTTCCTAGCTTTGTAATTTACAGGGCCTCTCAAAGATGCTGAGGATGATGATGATGGGATCCCAGCAGCTTTGTCCTTGTTGAAAGCCTTCTGAACATCTTCCTTGAGCTCCATGAAACGTACTCTCTTGATTTTCTGCTCATCTGGGTCTCCCTTCTCCAGGTAAAACAGATCAGGCAGGTCATCCTCCATGAACTTGTCGACCACTTCCGAGCAATGAGGGAAATAGCGCTGGCCCGTCTCAACTGCCACCGCCATGTCAAGCGCAAGAACAAAATTAAAGGAGTTATAATCCGAACACAGACTTACTAGCCAGATAATCAAAACAATTAATGTCACTGTTGGTCCTTCTTTGAATATACTCCTCTTGTCCTAATCCTAAATATATAACTTAATCAATAAGTTAATCTGAATCTCAAATATAAGATTTATTTTTCAAATTTACCAACTCTTTCCTAAATTATCTCTATTCATACTATACTCTCTCAATAATAATCAAGTAGAGAAAATAAATTAAGAAAGATAATTAGGGTTCTTTAAGAAGAACATGTTATAATAACTAACTTAACTAATTTCCTTAAACTAATCAAATTAATTAAATATCTCCTATATTTAGGAACGGAGGAATATCATTTTCAACACCATCATGGATTATGACTAAACACCATCGGCACTATCACAGTGCTTTTGGAAAAAAAAAAACAGTGAGATACAATCTGCAAGTCCAGGTCTAAAGTGTTTCACTTAGCTCTCAGTACGTTTTGTTTAGTCAGTACTTTAACCATCATGTGGAGTATTTTATATTAGTTTTAACAGAAATAATCAAATACATGTTAACATGATGAGCAATTTCACAAATATTTTTGGGTCACTGATGAACAATTTTACAATAGAAAGCATGTTTTTACTTACAACTTGAGGCTACTGTAAGCATTGGGGTGAAATTTTGCATCCAAAATCATCTTAATCTGAGCAATAAATTTAAAAGACTGAAAATGTTCTAAATAGATGTGAAACAGACATTTGGCAACTGAAGTTATTCATCATTATAATTAGGTCGCAATTTTCATTAAAATTTGAATGTAAAATACCATGTGGTGGTTGATTCGTAGTTTCAGCAGTATGCATATACATTTCTGGTTTGAAGCGATTTAAACACAACAAACTGCTTCGAAATTGGACAACCAGGAGACATTCACTAAATCACACAACTTAATCAACCTTCATCTGCCATATTCAGTATTACATAGTATGGCAGCATGATTTCTGTTTTAAATAGATTTTGCCGGCATGTAATGGTTATGTGAGTGCTTACGCATGTGCTACCAATAGAACAACAGAACAAATTTTGACAACAGGTATCTTCAACCTTTGCGGTTTTGAAGAAATAAAGCCGAAGACAATCTATAAATGAAACTTGTTTAAACATGTGAGAAATATTTGTAAACAGTAGGCTAGTCTATTCTTTAGTACAACAATGCTTATTTTGTTATCATTATCATTATCGTATTCTTTAGAAAACAGTTTAAGCCGAAGACAGATTCCTGCTTAGCTTAAATAAAAGGAGGTAGAAAAATTTAAGAACGCTAAGAATTTAATTACCTGTTTTCATAAGGGTCTCCATCCTGGCAAGAAGTCTTTTATTCTGTGCCAGGGGAGTCTCGTTTAGATCAACCTCCCGCAAAGTCCCATTCGAACCTTTTGATGCAGAAAGACCTGCAAACTCAGATGTTGTCTGAGCATGTGCGATGTCCATAGCTAATTTGGCTTCTGACGGGAAGAATAGTCTCGCAAATGCCACTGCAATTTGTACCAACAACTGTTATTTGAGAGTCTAAGGATACAATGCATGAACAAGTAAAATTCTTAGAAAACATTTTAGAAGAATAAGCTATTATCAAAGTCTCGGAAAAAATGCAAATAAAAGAACCTAATAGGAAGCATCAAGTGGCAAAGGTGACAAAAAAAGAGTTCTGATACTAGCTCCCAGTTTGATGCTTCGTCCAAATACTTGCTTTCTTCCACGATTTGGATCTCTCAACTCAATAATTAAGAATTATTAACTTATCAAATATCACTTCAAAAGCAATTCATATCCTCAGGGAAGAATGAAGCAAATATTTCATTACCCAATTAATGATCACGCGTTCCTTATTCAAAATTCTAAAACACCATCAACCCATATTCTGTCAAGGGGAAAAAACCTTGACACTCCCATTAATCAATATCAATATAAAAAATTAAACCTATAGGAAGCTGCGCTTGCTATCACTTTCGTTCTCATGATAATTTAGTGCTATCACTTTCAGTGACACTAGAGAAAACATTCATTTCTCGGAGGTTAAACCTTAGAGGAAAATGTACAGAAGACAAACAAAGAGTAAAAGACTATAAATGTCCATGAAATTGCACCTCTGTTCTCAAGATATAGTAGCTTCATGTTCAGATCATCCGCCATTGTGTGGGAAGAACTTATGGCATCCCCAGCCATTGGATTTCTCCGCAGTTCTCTTTCAAGAACATCGATGCATATGTGATCTTTGTTCGTTTCTTTCCCCTGCTCTGTTTTTGCGTGATAGTCCTTTGGTCTTGTTAACCTCCTGCAGATGCTAACGGCACTCTGGCCATCAAAAGTCACCTCTGATGCACAAGCCCCCTTTGTTAGAAGGGATACTATAATTGAAGGCTCCTTACGCATGGCAGCAATGTGAAGCACAGTGTAGCCCTGAGAATTCCGAAGATTGACATCGGCCATCCCCAAGCCCAGAACCTCAGAAACAACCTTAGGATCACAGTAGGCTGCAGCATAATGAAGAGCATTTGCTTCATCCAATGTTATCTCTGATTCAGTTAAAAGCAGTTTAACAAGCTCGACATCATCTGAGTCTAGAGCCTTATGTATTCTAGTGATTCTCTTCTGACGTATTGGGTCATCAACTACAGAGGTGTTATTTTCAACATCCTGATGGTAGTGGCGGCGCAGCAGTTTAACTTTATCTGCAAGTTCTAAGGGAATCTCTTTCTCAATTGAGATTTGGTCAAGGTTTGATCGTGCTACCCTATCAATACCTTGAGCGACAAGCTGACTCAATTGACAATGATAAGCAACAGTGAGTATTGGGATGACATCTTCCACACAAGCCTTCCCTACAAAATTAAGTAGGCGTCGCTACAAGAATTTAAGGAAATAGATTAATTTCAGATCATACATCCAAATCAAACATGAAACTGAAAGTAATTGAGATTTCTAACTAGTTTGCTATTAATATCCCGCAAGTATTGGCCCTCGACCAAAGTCCATAATATTCTATGCTTTAAAAGGCACTGGCTAAACGTAGGATCTCAAAATAGCAAAGCATCTTATATGTGCAAGAAGAAGCAAATATCTGGATATATGCAATACAGTAATCAACATTATATACATCAGAATATTATAGTCAGATCTAACTCTAAATACATCCGCTAAAGTGATGTCCTTTCGAAACTGCAGAAAAGATCTAAATGCGTGCCAATAGAAAAGCATATATCAGGACATCACTAAGGAACTTCCTCCTCATCAAAGTATTCACGAGTTAAAACTAAAGGTTTCCATATACTTAGGTGCTAGGAGCAAAGTGGCATTCTCTGCATCATCACAGAATATATACCTGAAAAAGTGATACCAATTCTGGTATTTGAAAGATGGAAGAGGCATACATCAACTCCACAGCAAAATTTATCGCTGGTCTACAAGCATCATGGAGACAAACATTATCAACGCAAGTTGACACTTCCATTGGAGAGGGCTTGAGTTTTCCTGTATATATATAGCCCAAGAATATGTGGAAGGCTTCAAGTCCTACCTTGCCAAATGGCAACAAATCATTCATGCAATACTTAAATTTTCCTTCTTTCTGTGAAGATCCTTTATCTTTCTTGAATAATTTGTGGAAAAACTTGCTTCTAGAGGCTAGTATACATCGATGAACACCAACTGTTTGTCCTTCAACAACGATGTCAGCATCCAGAAAATCAATATCAGAATCATGCAAAAGCTGCTCCATACTTGAGCCAAGCTTACTCAAACTGATCACTTCAAGGTTGAGCACCAGTTCAGAGCCGTGAGAAGAGCACATGTTGTGGCTAACAGAGCCATTTGATAAATGGGAAGATGAGGTAAAGCTTAAAGATGATGAAGGTTCTGCTGAGTGCGCCATCAATCCACTCGTGAACTTAAGAAAACCTAGAATATGTGTGTGGAAATCATGGCTCACATGACATCTAAGTTCATGGTGCTGTTACAGTTTCCAGTTAAATTCCCAGAAAGTTTTAATCACCAACAAATAGGATTAAGGTCCTGCTGACTTTACCAGCAAAGCCTCCAAGAACAAGGCAACCTAAAATTGGAAGGTGATATAAAACAGTATAAACAGAAATTACATATTTTCATAAAAGAAAAACACTAATCTGAAAAAAATTTCAGCTGCAACATCCTATTGGAGAAAAATACACGGCACCGACTCATTGGAACATCCACCCCACCAACCAAATATACCAAAACTTCCACCTTGAATCTCTCAATTCTCATTCTTGCGCCTTCTCATGTCAAACACGCTCTGAAGACACACCAACCAGACTCCTGACTGGTTGCATCAGATCCATTCAAAACCCCATAAACTGTAACGACTGAGAAATTTCTAAGAAAGGAAAAAACCCAGATGGATCAAAGTACAAGATTGGAATCAGCGACTCTCAAGCACAGAGATTCTGAGGAAGTTTCCCAGAAGGAAGAAAAGGGGCAGCAGATGATCAGAGCATAAGAGTCAAGATGAAAAGACCAAGCTGTGTCTAAGGAGGCAGAGAAATGAAACATCATGTCGGAAGCTTCGTATTTCGTTTTTAGAGGAACAGAAATCAGAGGCAGAGAGAGAAAGAGAGGCGTAAAGGGAGTGTGTCGTTGAAAGAGATGAAGTCGTTTTGGTGACGAGAGAGATGGCATCAGCGACCCCAGCTGGGTTTTGCTTGCGTTGCGAGTGGCGTCAGCGGTGTTGGAGAGACTCGAGAGATAAGAAGTCAAAGTGTTGGGCATCTTTGGACGAAATTATCGGCAAATAGGCCCACGTCGCTTTCACATTGCATAAGCCATCTTTTCGTATGGGCCTCCATTATTGGTTATACGACTCAATTGGTATTATCTAACCACAAATTTATCGATAGTGAATAAAGAGTGAGCGCAAAGCAAAATCTCCCGGATGCTGTTGCCGATTATTATTTATTATAATTTACTGTATATCTAAAACCTTCAAATACGTACATATAATATTCTAAAATATTTTATAATATATTTAATATTTTAAAATATTTTATCAAATATGTTAACTCTTTAAAATATTTTTTTAGTTGGGTAGTTAGTTTTTATTTTTTATCTTAAATATAAATTTAAATCTATTTTATCTTTTATATAAATAGTATTTTTATACTAATTTATTTAATTTATAAATTGATATATAATATAATATTATAATTAAATAATTTTTCTATATTTTTTAATCTATATAGCCTAATTTAATAACTTTTATATTGACGACACTTGGGGTACTAATGTACTCCCTTGTTTCATATTGTAAGGTAACGTATATATATATATGAACAAAAGGAGGTGGATGGTTAGAATTTTTTAAATTTGTCTTTCTTTTCTAATAATTATTTGTCCAAGGTGGAAAAAACTTATATACTCATATACTCCTAAAAGTAGTTTTTTTATATAAAAAGATATTAATTAAATGTGAAAATCTGTAAATGGCCTAACAAGCTCTAACATGATACTTTACAAAGGTGATATAATGATATGAAATGGAGGGAGTGCTTACCAAGTGTTTTTCAATTATTGGTTATATAATTTGCTGTCAAAAATTTTTAATTATATATAATCCTTATTTAATACTATTTTATTACGACATTAGAAGGCATTAAACGACAAACCTCTAACTCCTAATAATCCTTTTTTTATTATGTGAACTTCGGTGGCACTTATCTAATCGTTCAATCCAAGCTAAACAAATTTAATATTTATTTTAACCTGTAAATCATATGATTTTTTTATTATAAAAACAAGGGATACAAATAAAATTAATTTGAACACATAAAAATCAATTTTCCCAAAGCCTTGTAACTCATACTTTTCATTTCACACAAAGCATATTTGGTTTTTGGAGCTAATAATGGATATTTTTCTTGAAGAGCTGAATATGAGAATGGAACAATAGCTAAGAATAAAGATGATCATCTAATGCAATTCCTACAAGAAGAGCTCTTTTTTCCTTCTAATTTTTATATATTTTTTATCAGTAATAAAATAATTCTCATATAGAAGTGCATCAGATATATTTATGCCGTATTGGTAATGGCCAAAGTTTTTTATTGTTTCAAGAAAAGAATCTTCTGAAGGGTTTGATGGAAGATTGTGGGGGAAGGGTTTGAAATTGGAGGGAGAAATTGGAAAGTGAATGTGTTAATTAAAAACATAAAGCATACGATTTAATCATTTACATTTATATTAAGTTTTATTTTAATTTTTAAATTTAAAAAATATATTTTTAGTTATTTCAATTTAACACCATTATTTTTATTAATAAAAAATTTAAAATAATGATTATAAAATTTAACACTGATTATAAAATTAAAATTAAAATATTATATTAAAAAGATTAAAATAGGCATATATTTTTGGTATTCAATTACGTAGTTATTATTTTAATTTTATTCTGTCAATATTTTTTATTAATGAAATAAGTCATATTAAATTTTAAAAAATAAAAATAAAAATTTTTAAATTTAAAAGATTAAAAAAAATTAATACAAAACATAGAGGACAAATATATATTTAGATACGAGATTACATTTATAGGTATAATTAAGTCGATGGCAATTATGGGGCTATTTATGGAAAGAACCTGACGTGGCGGTTAAATTGATCGAACGTGCCCCACTACCCCCTTCTTTAAGGAATATAGATAGACTTGTTGCATGGCCATATTCATGCATCCAACATGTTCCTGATTTTGAATTTTAAATTTTTATGGTCAGAATATTTTTTAATATCCGTATATCAATATTATATAATAAAATATAAAGAATGGGAAAATTGTTAGAAAATCCCTTAACATAAAATTATTTTCTAAAAGTACTTAAAAACGGAAGTCATACAATTTATCTTTAATTACATACAATATATATTTAATTATATATAAATATATTTTATTTTATACATATTTAAAGGTATATTGTATAGAATTAAAGAAATATTGATCTTATTAAAAGTATGTTATACCTGAATATTTAAAAGAATTTCATGTATCCTTAATAAATTTTGTAGTGAGAAAATTTTCAACAATTCTCTAAAAAAAATATAACTATTGGCCAATTAACCTTTTTTAATTATTGATTTAGTCTATAAATTTTGATTTAAAACAACTTATTCTTTATAATTAATTATATGAAAGAATTATAAAGATTGAGTTATTATGAATTGAGAAATCATGAGGAGTGACATGCTCTATATTAAAAATTATAAGAATTGAGTTGTTTTTAATAAAAAAAAATATAATTAGTTAAGGAATTAAATTAATATTTGAGAAAAATAATTTAGAGATAAAAAGTTATACTTTTTCTAGAAATATATAATAAAGTATACATAGTTGATATTATGGTCCTTATTTAAGGAATAATTTAATATTTCATTAAATAACACCCTAAATAAATATAATTTTTTTAATAACCGCTGTCAATTTTGCTGGAAAAATAACAACTTGATATGCTCAGAGCTGGGTCAAATTGTTAGATTATATTGCTCGTATTATTATTTCTCTAAAGTAATAGTCCGCATATGTATAAGAAAAGGCAACATCATTATAATTAAAAACAAAAGGCCACACTATTTGGGGACTTCTTTCAATTGAAGCCTTGGGAATTCCTGTCTCACTGTAAATTTGATTTCCCCAATGAAATAAGTTCTTTCTCTCTCTCTGTTTTTTTTGCCAATAATAATAATAGAAAATAATCATATCTTATAAAAATATGAGTTTGATTCTCATTGCTATTATAAAGACTATTTTAATAGATAATATTATAAATCTCATATAAATATTTTTTAAACTGTTAGACTGTATCATAATCTCACTACGAGACTAATGCCAAACACATCTAAGTATTAACAGTAGAATTTGTACACTAACAAAATTTAACACAAATAGACGACTATATCCTTTAAATATAATATCTTAAAATTAGTTTTTAAATTATTAATTAAGAGATACAACATACTTTCTAAAAATAAATAGTGGAGCTTAATAGCTTATACTATATAAGTATATATATATATATGTGTGTGTGTGTATGTATAAACACATTTTTTGTGATGTTGGTGGGGCATATTAATTTTAATTGTTGTTGATATATGTTTCTCGTTCCAATTCCTTAATTCCAAAGTTTCTAGTTTGTAAATGATACTCTATTAACTATAATAGTTAGTTAATTTTTTTAAATAGATAAATTAATTATGATAAAATATAATTTTTTAATATTAATTCATATTATATACTCTTTAATATATTTAAATTAGTCGATTAACTATGTATTAATTATAATTGATTAATTTATTTATTTTTTTAATTTATTTAAAAAAATTTAATTAACTCTTATAATTAATACTTGAAAATAATAAAATGGATTGAGGTGGTCAAATATCACGTCTATGGTTTTAAACATTAATCATTTGTTGTTTTTGTCGTGGCTTGAACTTGAATCTTTTTTTTAATAATCCTTTATGTACAGTATTAATCAACTAATTCATATGGAAACAGATGGAATGCTTCTCATCATAAGCGTTTTCTAATAAGGTAAAAATGGAATCCCAATCCTCCTCTAATTTAAAATCTAGTTGATTTATGGGTTGAACTTCGATCTGATATACTGATAGTGATATCAAGGAACTCTCAACCATGACGAGAATTAAGAGAAGCACGCAGAGAGGGAGAGAGCTACTGGGCTATATATATATATTATATATAATTCTATAGAGAAGCAAATGAAATTAAGTTTGGGGTATATATATATGTAATTATATTTTTAAATGCATCAGCATAATAAAGAATTCAACACTTCAACGGTTCGGAGTGGTGCGGCGCACATTCCTCTGTTTTACTAATATTCGAACATTCGTCGAGACTCGAGCAGGAGATACTGATACGGACAACTCCCCGCAATAATCGAAAGAGCTCGAAAAGGGCCTTTGATTATTTTCACCAGAAAAAATATACTTGTCTCCCACGAATAAATCCTATGACGCCGCAGATATATGCTCTTCCGATTTTAAATATATATATAATTTAATTAGTAAATTAATTTTAATTTAAAATATAAATTATATTTCTTAAATTTATTAAAATTTTCTCTAAATTATTCATATTCATATTATATTGACAATAATAAAGTATGAAAAAGAGAAAAATTTTAAAAAAATAATTATGATATTTTAAAAAAAATATGCTATAATAACTAATTTAATTATTTTTTTAATTTAATTAAATTATTTAAATAAATTATCTATTTAACACTTGGATGAGTATGTTAAAAGAGTGTGAACTTCACACAATTCATTTAATTTAAATGATATGAGTAATTATATAGTAATTAACTGTCTAAACAATTATTGGCAATTATATCGTGATTGTTTAGACTAGCTTGTCACTGAAAGCTCGCAAATAAATTTTGTATGAATTATATATATTATTCCCTTTATTTATTTATATATGTCCTAATTAAAAATCAATTATGTTAATTATTTTGTAGTAATAATATTTTATGAGAAAGACACAACGAATAAAAAGATAGAAGAATGCCTGCCTACCTGCCTGAAATGAATTGTGCACACACACATTTCTTGAACAAGCTTCGTTTTATCCATTGTATTAATCATTCAAGAAATGTAATACTCCTCTTCTTTATAATATAAAATTTAATTTGAGAATTAATTTCAATAAGATATATTTTATATATTTATTATTATTTTAAATTATTTTTATTAATATTAACTCATCAACAATAATAAGATAAGAGAGAGAGAAGAAGTTAAGAAAAATGATTAGAATAATTTTAATAAAATTTATTATATTAATTAATTTTATTAATGTAATTAAATTAGTTAAATATATTTTATATTATAAAGTAAGAGGAGTAAATATATGACCACTCATTATATGACACATTTTGCAGTGCGATTAGATGCGAGAAAGAGGCCAAAAATAATATCAAAGGGACGAGAATGCAAAGGGCACTGCCGTGAAGCATGCATGCATACCTACATCTATATCTATATAATAACTCCAAAGTTGGGTGCGGCTTTTCCTTCGTCTTTTTTGCTTTTATGTAATAATTAAATTAAATTAATGAAACGTGAGGCGTCATTATTACAACAAAAAACTATAACCTCTCCACTTCACCTCTCTCTAGCCTGTAAATACCATATTTTCCGTTCTCTCAATTCTAATTAACTTCCACTCCCCACCACCACCACCACCACCTTCGCCTTCTGATCTTCTTCTTCTTCTTCTTCACTTCTCAAAATGCCACAAACTTCTCTTCTTCATCATCCATTACCAGTGCTTCTCTCCTTCCTCTTCTCTACCTTCGCCTTTCCCGCCAAACCTCTGACGACCTTCAATGTAGTCAGTTTTGGAGCCCATCCCTACGGTGACTTCGACTCTACCGACGCCTTTCTCGCTGCATGGGCTCAGGCATGCCGTTCTCCTTATCCTGCCTCCATCTATGTCCCGCCGGGGAAGTTCCGGGTAGGCCACGCTCGGTTCCTAGGGCAATGCAGCAACAAGGCCATCTCAATAACCATAGACGGCACCCTACTCGCTCCTTCCATTGACTTCCAGAGCATGGGCAGAGAGTATTGGATGCTGTTTGAGCTTGTTGATGGTGTTTCCATCCACGGCGGTGTGCTCGATGGCCAAGGTGCCCGACTGTGGGATTGCAAGAACTCCGGCGGAATTTGTCCTCGAGGAGCCGCGGTAAGTCTCCTATTTTGACGCTTTTGCCCTTGTTGATATGGCTGTGAAGAGGGGCAATTCCGTCTTTTCAGGACGGGGTCGTTTGGGATGCTGAAAAAACAAATAGCAAATGAGAGGTTATTTATTAACAGATTAATTAATCTCTCATTGATGGATGGATTTTCTCGGCATCCAAAAGATGTCCTATACATATATATGGTTAGTTTCTGGGGAATTGAAAATTTTGGCACCCGAGAAATAGTGACAATATAATTCGGTTTCATTCTTCTGGAATGTTTTCAACTTCACATAATCTCACGTTTCTATTTTCATGACAAAATAAACATAGAACGGCAGCGACGATATCTTGTTTTTTCAATAAATCTCTAGTAATAATTAAATTTATGTTTTATTATTCTTGTTGATTGTTGACTAATCAGTGGCATGTTGCTGACTGTTCATTCACAAATTAACACAACCACGTTCTTTTCATATTACACACAGAACAATTAAATGAATGTAGGTTATGTATAATATATATATATATATATAGTAATGGTTATTTGTGTGCAGACACTAGGATTCAGCAAGTCCAAGAACATTCACATTCAGAGCTTGACCTCGCTCAACAGCCAAATGTTCCATATAGTCTTCAATGGCTGCCGCAAGGTTAGAGTGAGAGACGTCAAGGTTTTTGCCGCTGAAAACAGCCCCAACACCGACGGCATTCACGTTCAGTTGTCATCGGACGTCAACATCCTCCACTCCGAAATTCGTACCGGCGACGACTGCGTTTCCGTCGGACCAGGCACCTCAGACCTCAGGATCGAACACGTAGCTTGTGGACCAGGTCATGGAATTAGGTATGAACGAACTGTGTAAAAGTGAGATTTATTAAGATGTACTAATTGATTAAGCTAAGGAAGCTACTTAATTACGATGAGGTGACCGTTGTTGGGTTAAGAATTTGTGCAGCATTGGGAGTTTAGCGAGGGAGATGGAGGAACCTGGGGTGCAAAGAGTGACAGTTAAAGCGGTTAACCTGACAGGTACTCAAAATGGTGTAAGAATAAAGTCATGGGGTAGGCCTAGCAATGGATTTGTGAGGAGAATCGTTTTCCAAAACATAGTGATGCTGAATGTGCATAACCCAATCATAATCGACCAAAATTATTGCCCTGATAACATCAATTGCCCTGGTCAGGTCAGTTTCTCAATCCCCCTTCTTCTTTCGATCCTATTCGTAATATCACGCTGTTGTTGATGAAGGATTTTAGCTTTTAAGATGTAAATTTGGCGGTGTGAGCAGGCTTCGGGGGTCAAGATTAGGGACGTGAAGTACAAAATGATTCGGGGAACATCGGCGTCACAAGTTGCAGTGAAATTTGATTGCAGCTCAAAGCATCCTTGCAACTCGATCATGCTGGAGGATGTCAATCTCACTTACAATGAGCAAGAAGCTCAGGCTTTCTGCAACAACGCCGTCGGCACTGCCTCCTCTTGGGTCCGCCCGGAGAGCTGTTTGTAAGGTGTTTGAGACTGTGAGCCCATTGAGATTGGGCCTGGCCTTTCAATTGTGGTGGCCCATTAGGAAGCCCAAGTATCTAAGCTGAACTTATGTACTAATGTGCACGAGTGTATTACATATATAGATTGCATGTGTAAATTCATCAATTGAATTTTTTTTCCCTTTTCTTCTTTTTTAAAAGTGTATTTTTTTTAAAAAAAAGCGGTCACAATACTTAATATTTTAATAACTATTTTTAAGAGCCATTAAAATAAGTCTCAATTCAATAGGTCATATAATGTGTTCTTGGATTGTTTAAATAAAAAGGTTACATAAACTTGTCCAAAAAATTATTTAAAGTATGAATGCATAATCATAAATTATAAATAATATGAGTTATTATAGATTTTATATCAGATGGATATATATATATATATATCCACTACCTTTGTTCTACTTAGTACATAATAAATCAGAGATGAGATTGTTGGCCAAAAAATAGTAATTGTGATGGGATAATGAGACCTAATTTGATTTCTGCCTAAGGGGCAAAACCGTCAACGCATCTGCCAACCAGGGTTGCCCGAGACGCTGTGAACCAACGAAGACCGGACGTGAGGCTCAGATCTTTGCTTTTTTTTTTTTTTTAACTTGGTACAAGGCTCAGATCCAAGTTATCAAGACGATCCAACGGCCATCTTCCATTTTTTATTCTCCTTTATATAGATTTCCTTGGACCGAACAGGTGCTTCTGCATTTGCTACCGCCACTATAGCAGTCGCACCTTGCATTCTTTTCTGAGTTTCTGCGGCTTGCGCTCTTTGCCGAGAGATCAACAATGGTAAGTCTCGGCGCTTTTGCTTTATTTAGTTTCTTCTCTTTTTCTAGAATTGGATGGGCTTTCTATTTCGCTTGTGCTGGTTCGAATGACTCTGTTTGGCGGTTCTAAGGTGATCATCGGCGTTGTCAGGTTCTCCAGAACGATATCGATTTACTGAATCCTCCGGCCGAGATCGAGAAGAGGAAGCACAAGCTTAAACGTCTCCTTCAGTCTCCCAATTCGTTCTTCATGGTAATTATTTCCTTTATCCAGTTAGTTTATTCAGACACGATGCTGTTTATCTAATTACACTTAGATAGTATACTACAATGGTGCTTCATGGAGATTTACTCATGTTCCCTTCCAAGTTAGCATTGCTGTTACTCCTCCGCTCGTGTGAATTTGGGAGTTGATCTGGTTATCTATTTTCTAAATTTATGAACTCTTACCTAAATTATTGAAATTGATTACTCAGTAATAATAATAAAGAAACTTAAAGAAAATAATTAGTGTAATTTAATAAAAATATATTTTAATAATTAATTTAATTAATTTTGTTAATCTAATACATATGTTTTATACATCAGAGAATTATTTTTGATTTTTGATTTTGATTATATATTTTGAATTTATGTAGGACGTCAAATGTCAAGGTTGTTTCAATATGTAAGTTACTCAAAGATCCTTATCTTTAGTCGATTATATGTTAGGGTGTTATGTTCCTTATTTTGCTTGTTGCGAGCCTAAAAGAATAGAAAGGCTTCATTTGAACATTTGTTATTAAAGATAGAACATTTTATCCCCGCAGAACTACTGTATTTAGCCACTCCCAAACAGTTGTTGTCTGTGGAAATTGCCAAACCGTATTGTGCCAGCCAACTGGTGGCCGAGCTCGTTTAACGGAAGGATGCTCTTTCAGGAAGAAGGGAGATTAGTCATCATGCCCATCATTTAATACCAGTACCTTTGTGGTTTAATTTCATCCCTTGGCTTGAAAATTTTGGGTGGTCATGCATTCATGATGTCTCTATATTTGTAATATTTTTATCATTTCACTATCTAAGGGTACTGGGTTTTCTTGGCGTCAATGCTTGTTATCCTTATCTATAGATGATAATGAGTAAATGACCTTCATTTGGTTTGCCCTCTTGTCCCCAATTAGTTATTCTTCATGATATTTTATGTCATTGTGTAGTCTTTGCAATCACATAATGAAAATACAGAAGGTTGTCTCAATGGTATTGGATTGTTGTTGGGGTAATCATAGGAAAATGTTAGGTTTTAGCTTGTAGTTAGAAATATTGTGTCAAGAATTTGAGAGATTGTCCTAACATTATAGGGACTACATCGCAATTTCACTTTTGCACTGTTTGATCATTGTTCCCATATATTGCTTGTCATGGATGAAAGTTTGATATCTTGACCATAATGGTAACATTTGGATTTGAAAAATGGTGTAGTGTTGATTTTAATATATAATTATATCTGTGGTAAAATTTATCACGCAATAGTCATTTAACATATTTGACTAACACATCAACAAAATTATCCTAAAAATATTAAATCCACTTCAACGTTTCTTTTTGTAAACAATTGTTGTTTAGTCTAATGGCCAAGATTGTAGTCTTTTATCCCTATTATTTAGAAATACATTGGAGTTTGCATTTGAGACGCTTGTGCTCTAAGCTGATGTGGACTTTAAGGCATTGTTTAGTTAGGTGTTTTTAGAGGAAAGGATAGGGAAGGGGAGGGTATATTGGTGTTTAGTTCAAAAAATGGAGGGGCGGCGGAGAGGAATTTTTTTTTATCTTTATTTGCTTCCCTATCCTCTAAAATTAGAGGTTTTTGGAACAGTGAGAAACTTTACTCATTTTTGGACAAAAATATCCATAATAATTTAAAAAATCCAGTAGTAGCCTCTATATTTCTAATCTTCACATGGTAATCGCACCAGGCACCATGACGATGATGCACCACGGCTACAACAACACATGCCTCTGCTCTGCCATTAATTTTTCCCTCACCTCTAGCGATGGTCATTCGCTCTTATTCCTTTTGTTGAAGTCTTCTATCTCTTGAGAACAACGCTCGATGCTGTTGAAGAACAGAAAAGGTCTGCAACATCAATCTTTTTGTTGAAATTTTTTAGCATAGCTTCTTGCACCACTGTAGAGGATGATCGATTTCAATATTAGATTTGTATTTCCCTCATGTTATCTCTCTCCTTGTGGCTTATTGTTCTCTCCATATGCTTCTTTGCTATGTTCTATGAAGAAAATATTATATTTAATAAAAATAAAATAATAAAAAATAAATTTAAATACAAATAATAAAAATATATTTATTAATTTATAATAAACCCTCATTCCCCCTCCTCCGAAATTAAATAAAAAATTTCTTCTTTTCCTATACTTATATTATTTATCATTTTATTTTTTAAATTAATCTAACATATCATCTATTTAAACTAAATATAGTTTAAAGAATGAAACACTTTATAAAGTTTTTTTTAACCTCACGAATTTATACAAGTTGAAAGATTAATGACACTAAAGCATCACCATGTTAAATAAAGAAATAAAGCATCACCATATGGGCTTTTATCTATTGTTATTTGGGGATAGAACTTTAAGTTTTTTAATTTTGACCCATTTCTAAAATTTTTCCCTGTATTTAATTGACTGAACATTAAACATCAACCAAAAATTTCAATTAAAATAACACTTGAAACAAGTTCTCAAGTTCCGAAACTAAGCCGTGCATCGAGTTCCGAGTTCTTCAGAGAGAAGACATATCAGAGAGAAGACATATCAATCAATACTCGTGTCTCTCTCTCTCTCTCTACCTCCTCGTGCTTCCAGTTCCTTCTCCTACACTGTATCTAAGAATCTCCCAAGGCGAAGAAATCTTCATCTCATATCATAATTAAAGGTGACTCCGGTTGCTGAACTGAGGTTGATCAAGTCTTTCTTTTTGCTCTGATTCTTCCTAATTCACTTGGTTCCTCACTGTTTTTAATTCGCCCAAGTCGAGATTTTCACTTGCTCCGGACAGTGAACCATGGGGGAGGAAGATTGCTGCGCTCCCCAACTCATTGACGGCGACGGTGTGTTTAATGTTGCTGGATTGGACGCTTTCATGAAGAAAGCGAAAGTGTCGAACTGTGGCCTTTCCTATTCGGTAGTCGCTATTATGGGTCCCCAGAGTAGTGGTAAGTGGCTAAGTTCGTGGATACGGGTTTGTGAACTTGGAAATTGAATACTGGTAATTTAGATTTAGCTCAAATAGAGCTAATTCTCTCGTGTGTTTTGAGTTGGATTTTTGCATGTTAACGAGCTTGAATTAACGGCTTTGAACTTCGTCTCCTGCTTATACGTGTTTTGTGTCTTTCTTCTGCGCATACCTGTAAATTTTTTAACAATACCTGTCACGATTCTAGCTTAGTTACTGTACTGCAATCTTTCAATCTGTTGAGAACCTAATCTATTGTTTGCCCGAATTGTAATATGAAAATACGGATACAACTATCTTGTCAAATCTCCGAAGCGCTCCTTACACTGGCCGTTGGCTGGTTGTTAAAGTCTGTCTTACTTCATAGAGATGGGCCAGCTGTAGAACAGACTTACGCTCTAAAGAGCCTTTTGGTTTAATATTTATTGACCTTTTTAATGCTTCTTAAGGCCCCCTTTATTTTTTTCTTTTAATGGGGGTGGAGGTTTGTGGAAGGAACTGTTTCGTTGTTGAAGTCAGGAATGGCGATTCAACTGACGAATCATTACTATATAAACCAAAGCTGTTTCAAGAATTTGGGATGGTGTTGAAGTTTATCAATGTCACTGGCCGGTGAACGTAATATTATGGAATGTAAGATGAATATTTAAACTGATATGGGAGGGCAAAGAAATGGATATAGTAACAGTCCGCACCTCACAGTTTATTAAGTTTGATTTTTCATATTACGTGTTAGATCTAATCTCTTACTTTTATTACTCTTCTGTTCAGGAAAAAGCACCTTACTGAATCATCTTTTTCGCACGAATTTCAGGGAGATGGATGCATATAGAGGAAGGTTGGTTTTTTTAAGACGATTAATGAATGCTTTTTGAAGGAAAAGGGAGGAAATTAGGAGAGTATAAAAAGAAAACAGATTATGAAAGACATGCATCTTATTAATTTTAGTTTCCATATTGTATTGAAATTTACATCCTTAAGACAGAATACAATATATTGGGTGTTTGCAGGTCTCAAACAACAAAGGGCATTTGGATGGCCAAGTGTGTTGGCATTGATCCATGCACAATTGCCATGGATTTAGAGGGCACTGATGGAAGGGAGAGGGGTGAGGTGATAAATTTATGTAATGAAGTTCTTGCTTTTCCTCTTCTTTTTTCCCTCTCACTGAATTGTGTTTATTTATACATCCTGTATATCAGCACAACAATTTGATGGTTAAGTAGAATCTTCTGATTTTGTTTTTTTTCTGAGAAAAATAATTGCCACGTTTCCTGTGCATTTGTTTATAGTCAGACATATGAAGATAGAATAATGATGACTTAGACATAGGAAGTTATCATTTCTCCCATTCCTACTGATTTATTTTTAAACCAATATTTTATGCACTCATACAAGTGCTTCTAGGCAGTGGCAATTTATCGCATGATTAGTCTTCAATTCTTTATAATATTTGTTGAAATTCAGAAATTCTGAATTGTATTCTATTAATCCCCTTTAAGGCCAGGCCCTAGTTGCTTTATTAGAAACGCGTTAATGAGTTTGCACGAATGCATTGGCAGTCATGGTGCACATTTTTTCTGCTTGGTTGGTCCTGTTACTTTTGGGGCAGACTTGCATTCTTGTTTGTTTTAAATATAACTCTCAGGATGATACTGCCTTCGAGAAA
Organism: Leucaena leucocephala; assembly: GCA_037074615.1. NCBI lineage: Eukaryota > Viridiplantae > Streptophyta > Magnoliopsida > Fabales > Fabaceae > Leucaena > Leucaena leucocephala. Next base: position 15,446,139 of record CM073550.1, read on the forward strand.
CAGAGTGCTTTGTTTTCTTTGGCAATAGCAGATGTTGTTCTGATAAACATGTAAGTTTCTTAGCCTAGATGGGATGCTTTGTATTAATTGAATGGGGCTGGATCCAAAGTTGATCTTGAAAGTTGGGCATTGGCTGTTGTTAGATACTCGTAAAGTTTGTTTGCAAAACTATGCACACCTGACTCTATTGTGCATATTTCTTGAGAAATTAAATAGCTTCTGCATTATTGTGTTGTAAAAGAGTGTTGGTGTATATGCACTATGAACTCTTAATGCATTCTGTTCGTATTCTGACAGATTGGTATGATCACTAATGCCCGTGCTAACTTGTTTTATGTCATGTCTGTTCCTACATGAACAATGTGGTAGTTAAGGACCACTATAGGTTGTCTGGAAGTTTAATGATTACAAATACACAAGGAATGCACATACAGTCTTTTCATATCCTTTTTTGTCTCCTTTTACCGTTTATTCAAATCAATTGTCAGATTTAACCCAATGCTAAAAGAGTTCTGGTCCAATGGTTATTGGATCTTACAGAAGTCATGCATGCTTAAATTCATTTTGGATGTTTCTTGAAGACTTCACTTTATCCACAGGTGGTGTCATGATATTGGCCGAGAACAAGCAGCCAACAAACCTCTTCTGAAAACTGTCTTTCAGGTTGTTTACAGCCATATACCTTTCTATGGTTGATATTTATTATTTGAGTTTCACACTTTGGTTCTTTTATGATATGTAGGTCATGATGCGTTTATTCAGTCCCCGCAAGACAACGTTGCTTTTTGTTATACGTGACAAAACAAGGGTCTGCAACACAATCCTTTCTTGAAAGTGTACCCTTTATGTTATTTTATGCCTACCATTTTACTGACTCATTGTCACTGGTTACCATGCAGACCCCATTGGAAAATCTGGAGCCTATTTTAAGAGAAGATATCCAAAAGGTGACATATTATTTCCTTCTCATTTGTGAAATTTTCTTTTTCTTTATTGTTTTCTCTTCCTCAGAAGCATTTTATAAGCAATACAAAATCCTCAGATTTGGGATACAGTTCGGAAGCCTGAAGCACATAAAGATACTCCTCTTAGTGAGTTTTTTAATGTAAGATGAGATCTATCTCCCTATTCCTCGTGTCTCTGTTGTGGCTCATTTTATTTCTCAAAATGAAGCTATATCTTATGATTGGATATAATTATTAATGTTTTTTTAATATAATAAAGGTGGAGGTCACTGCTTTATCAAGCTATGAAGACAAGGAGGAGAAATTTAAAGAGGAGGTACCCTCTTATGGAACTATGGCATCAATTTTAATTATACATTTAGGCTTGGCTTCTCCTTATGCTGCATCTTCTGTGTCAATGTTAGACCCTGCCTTGGGTTTTTCTTGTTGATGATTTCCTGCCTATAGATATCTATAATAACGAAATTTTAGATGTTCTCTATTCGAATTTTTTTATTGTTCTTTTCTTCGTCTTGGCTGTTGTGTAGATTATATCCTTATTCTTCATATAGGTTGCTCAATTAAGGCAGCGGTTCTACCACTCTATATCTCCTGGAGGTCTTGCTGGTGACCGGCGCAATGTTGTGCCTGCTTCTGGATTTTCTTTTAGTGCACAGCAGATATGGAAAATCATCCAAGAGAACAAGGATCTTGATCTTCCTGCTCACAAGGTCCCTTGTAATCTTATTGTTGGGATGGATAAAAAAGTTTGGCGTTCTTTAAAGTTTGCTAATTAATTCACAGGTAATGGTTGCCACTGTCCGTTGTGAAGAGATTGCAAATGAAAAGCTTAGCCACTTGCTCTCTGATGAGGTGCTCTTTCTATATCTCACTATTCTTAGGCGAATAAATTATATTTGAAATTAAGCCATTGACAAATTGGATTTTATTTAGGGTTGGTTGGCATTGGAAGAAGCTGTTCAATTAGGTCCAGTGCAAGGTTTCGGAAAAAAGCTGAGTTCAATTATAGATGCCTACTTTTCTCAGTAAGCTCCAGTTGCTTGTAAATTATAGTTTTTTTTAATCCAGAACATGGTTTTAGTCAAGCATATATGTGACATGCTGTGTAATTTGAGTGTAATTAATTTGGTTACATCCATTTATAGTTGTGTCTTTGGAGCAGTGCCAAAGTAATAAATAAAACTGAGAAGCATTTTGGATTATACAGGAGATTTACATAGCTCCATTATCTAGCGGGGAGTGACAAGGGCCTTTGCAGTTGGTTAGAAAAACTTAGATTTTAATTTACACCTCTCAAGAAGTATTTGACCTAGCAGATTGACTGATGGTTCTTTGTCCTTTTTGCCCTTTGAAGTTGGTTAGCATGTCACTCATTGCGACAATATTTGTTGGTGGTGGCAGGGTTATACTTTGTTCTGAGATTATTTGGTTGTTCTAGTTCTAAGGTTTTGAGTTCTGCTTCATTTATATAATTGCGTGTAATAATGCAATATTTTCACCAGATATGAAATGGAGGCAACATACTTTGATGAAGGCGTGAGAAATGCAAAACGTAAGCAATTGGAGTCAAAGGCATTGGATGTAAGGCTGCATGTTCTTCCAAAATCATAATCTGGCTTTATTACTAAATTTACCTTTTTATTATTTTTGGGCTGAATTTTTATGCAATAGTTAAGGGCATCAGACATAAACTCAAACTTCTTTGGTTATCCCAAGTCAAGGCAACGGGACGATATTATTTTGATTCAATGGAAAATGTACTTGGCAGTTATTTAGACCAACGTGCTAATAGTTTTGTGAATACCTTCATCCTTTTATGTTTTGAGTTTTGCACGGTGAACCTCAGTTGCAGCTCATATGGTTGGTTTATTGGGTCTACTTTTGTTTTGAGGAGTTTTATATGATCATTAGTTCGAATCTTTTGGCCTTTTGGGTTAAAAAATTTACGCGTAATTAAAATGTGTAAGCCTGGCTTTCAATCTCCCTCCTTCTGCGCATGCATATTTAAGGCTTTATCACTGATTCTTTAATCTGTAGAGATCTGTTTTTGGGCCAGACCTCATTAAGCTTAGTTACCCTCCAAACACTAATTCATTCTATCTTGCTTAAATATTCTGTAGTACTCATCAATTGAGAAAATAAGTCCTTTCTAAGATTTGTATCAATTGTAATTTGAGCGACAGTGTTTTGATGCATTGTTGAGCTTCCAATAATCCTGAAATATTGCCAAAGGGAATGCCTTGACTGCATACATATATCTTTGTGCATCAATTGAGAAAATAAGTCCTTTCATTATTTTACTTTATATATCTGAGTTTAACATGCTCCCTTTTGGTGTAAAACTTTTCAGTATGTGTTCCCTGCTTATACAACAATGCTGGGGCATCTACGCGCTAAAGCTCTTGAAAATTTCAAGACTAAATTGGGGCAGTCACTAAAGAATGGAGAAGGATTCGCTGCATCTGTTCGTTCTGGGATTCAGTCTAGCATGCTTGAGTTTGACAAAGGGGATTTTTCTTCGTAGCGGATACATTTCCCTGTATTTGTCTATGGATATGTTTTCTGATGAGTTGACCATTTGGGTGTCTGATGTGTATTTGTAATTTAAAAGAGAGAATCGAAGAGAAAGGAAAACAGAGGGAGAGAGAGAGAGATCAGAAAGATACAAAGAGGAAGAGAGAGAATTAGAGAAGCACGGATACCATTCAACTCATCACACACTTGATTACAAACTACCCAGCCTGTAATTGTTACCCTTGCTAGTTTAATTTTGCATGGAATGACTACCGTTGTGGGATTAGATCTGATTTTGTATGGGTATTCAGGTCCTTAAGCCCGGAGTTACCCTGTATAGAGACCAAAGAGTCAGAATCTATCAAGCATGCATCATATTACTTTCAACCATCTAATGGATTTAAATGGAGGTTTTCATGGTCAAAGAAAGAGGAAAACCAGAGAGAATAAGTTCTTCTGAGGATTCAGTTTCATATATCATATTAATGGAAAAATATTTGTTCTATATGTGAGATCTATATATTACATGGTGATAAATAGATGAAAAGGAAGATATTTGTATACATTTTTTGGGAAATTAAATTAACACGTTACTTTTCAGATGCTGCTGTACAGCAGGCTAATTGGGATGCTTCAAAAGTGCGTGACAAGCTTCGTCCTGACATGGATACGCATGATGTATCTGTGCAAAATGAAAAAATATCAGAGATCATGACTCATTCTGAGGTAATGATTATTGCTGTTACTAAAATGGAAATTAATTGTTTGTCACTTTGTGCCCAGTGATGTTGAAGTGGTGCCTGTAATATCAACTCATCAACCACTAAAAGATTGTATCTCTTCCAGAAACAACTAGATAAAGCCTTGGCTGAGCCTGTGGAGTCCATCTTGGAAGCAGGTGGAAGGGATACCTGGCCTTCAATTAGAAAACTTTTGAAACATGAGACTAAAGCTGCTATATCAGAATTTTTAGCTGCTATTAATGGTTTTGAATTGGATCAAGAATCAGTTGATAGAATGGAACAGAACTTGAGGGACTATGCAAGAAAAGTGGTGGAGAATAAAGCAAGAGAAGAAGCTGGAAAGATTTTGATTCGCATGAAAGATCGGTAGAACTATATCTTAAAAGCACACCTCTGCCTAGTTCAATGGGAATGGGCTTTATTAAATTTTAGTGATTCTTAGGTTTTGGATCATTTTTTCCCTTTCATTTGTTTTGGTTTTAGTTTTAGGCTTACTATTTGTTGCTACTATCTTCAGGTTCTCTACAGTTTTCAGTCATGACAATGACTCCATCCCAAGGGTTTGGACTGGGAAGGAAGATATTAGAGCAATTACAAAAGAGGCCCGTTCTGCGGTAAGAGTGTTATTAAATGCGAATTTCTCTGGTTTGCGTACACTTTTGAATTTTTTGAAGTTATTGGTTTAAAACTGAACAAATATCTTCTTGGGTCATGTATCAGTCCCTCAAACTTCTATCAGATATAGCTGCCGTACGGTTGGATGAGAAGCCAGATCGGATAGAAAATGTGCTCCATTCATCTCTCTTGGATGTAACTGTTGCTGTTACATCCTCACAAAATAAAAGTAGAGAAGCTTCTGCAGACCCGCTGGCTGCTAGCTCATGGGAGGAGGTAGAATCTATAGTGCATATAGGTGGTTTTCCTTGACATTATGAACTCAAAATTATTAAATGTGAATTTATTTCCAATCTAGGTTTCCCCAAGGGATACACTTATTACTCCAGTGCGGTGCAAGTCTTTGTGGAGACAGTTCCAGACAGAAACCGAGTATACAGTCACCCAAGCTATTGCAGCACAGGTAAATCATTAGATTGTACTCTTCTGTCCACATTTTTTTTTGACAATGGAATTCTATTTGCAATGCCAGAAAAAATGGCTTTGCCAAGAATTTCTGAAAAGTTCAGTTTACCAGTTACTGGCATGTAATTGTTTTGAAATTATGATCTATGACGTTTATGGTGTATACACGTCAGCGTGAATTTTTTGGGGCTGTGGGGTGTGGGTTTCAATCTGTGTAGGTGAACTTTATGCATGCCTATCCTTGCATATTTGCTTTGGTGAGACACAAGAAGTATCCATGAAATTGGGGCTGAATTTTCAAATGCAAAATTTGATTCTTATCCATTTCCAGTCTGTGAATGGGGTTCAATTTTTCCGATTTCTCCTATTTGCTGCCAACAAGTATGCTTGAAAGACCCTTGTAGAGTGCTAAATTTTTATTTTTATTTTTTAAGATTCTGAATGCATTGAACAGGGCTTACACCTAAACCACAAAGCTAACGTTATGGGGCTAGTGTATGGATTTAGCTCAAATACCTTTGCCACCCATTTGGGTTTGTGGAGATCTCTCAAAGGCCTGCTTATCAGAAGTATGTCAAAGCTGTTGGGGGAATAGGGATGAGTAGTAGTCAGACTGACTCCTCCATGTTGATCATGTTATCTCTTGTCTCAGGGTTTCCATTCTTCTGCACCATGTTGCTGTTCTTGCCTTTTTTCTGTTTTTGGTACTTCAGTGGTCCATTTCCATTGTAAAAGTTTGTGTGTATGTTCAATAGTTTTTATGGCTTCCTAGATTTATATCCAAGCTGTTTGCTCGTTACCATTCTTCTCTCTTTACCTAGATGGTAATTGAGGCATACTAACGATATTTTTTGTTCATTTTGTTTAAATTTCTTGTCTGCGAGTTCAGGAGGCCTACAAGCAGAGTAACAATTGGCTACCACCCCCATGGGCTATACTGGCTATGATTGTGCTTGGTTTTAACGAATTTATGCTCCTTCTAAAGTAAATATCACTTTCCAAAATGTTTTTCAAGGTTAAATATTTTTAAACTTCATGATTATATTCGCTGACTTTTCTATGTGAAACAGAAATCCTTTCTACCTGATAGTAATTTTTGTTGGCTATCTACTTGGGAAGGCCCTATGGGTACAGATGGACATTGCAGGAGAGTTTCGACATGGTGCTGTGAGTACAAGTGACCTCTGTTTTGCCCCTGCCAACTAGAAAGTGAATGACTTAAACATTACTCTCATCGTTAATATGATAGCTACAAGTAAGATAAATAAGTTAATTATAACAAATGTGACATTTAAGACTAAAATAACTTCTTAACTGGCTCTTATATTTAGAGCTGAGGACTATCGGACTTTGTGCTCTTTGCTTGTACTGTTTAATTTGGGTCACATCTAGTTCTTCTCATAAAATTTGGGTTCATACTTTTTAGCTTGATTTGTGTCTGGTGGAAAATGCAGAAATCCTTCTGACTTGTTTATTCTGTTGCAGCTGCCTGGACTACTGTCTATTTCATCCCAGTTTCTTCCTACAATCATGAACCTTCTGAAACGTCTTGCTGAAGAAGCTCAGGGACACGCAGCATCTGGAGGAACAGAAGCTCAAAACCCTACTGCTACTCAGGCATTCAGAAATCAAACACCAAGACCCAATCCACAGACGAGCTCAATCAGCCAGAGCTCGTCTGTCTCAAGTGTTGGATCTTCTGAGGGTGACACTGATTATTCAACCACAAACTTGACTCACAGGCGAAGAACAATCACTCAAGAAACTGAAGTTTCCTGAACACGACATGCAGATCATAGAATGGTTTTTCCTATATGAGTTTTATATTTGTTATTAGCTGAAAATTCGTATCAGCAGTTGTACCTTATAACGTGTAAATTTTCCTAAACTACCGTATGAAGGGACAAACCCCATTTAGGTTTAATCCCTTCAAAATATGTTTTTAGGATATAATAATAAAATAATATCATAAACTGGTGCTCGTTAAAGCCAGGCCCGAATCAATCCCTCAGCAAATTCACATATTCTTCTCATTTTGGCCGCTAGAGATTGAGAGTGTGACATTCTCATCTCTCCCTTACATGTTTTTCTTTTCCATTTTTTTAACCACAGATTTGAATCCAGGTTATTATTTATGCTTCATCTCACCTTTACTACTTAGTTCAGGGGTCTTGACTTTTGACTCTCTCCATACCTTCTCTTTCTTTCTTTTTTCTACTTTTTATGTAGCAATTAGTTTTCGAAGGTCATGGATCCGATTAATGTGAACCTAGTCTTGTCTCACTAAAGCCTTCTTAATACTAGTAATTTTCATACAAATTCATAAAAATTACTACTAATGATGACAAAATTATATTAGTTTTCATAAATTTTGGTTTTGATCTAGTTATGGATGGAAAATAATATTTTTGAACATTTATTTAAATTCTACTATACATGAATGGCGAGAATAGCCAATAAGATTATGAAGGTCAACTAATAATTTTAATTTTTCAACATAAATGTTAATTCATAAAATAATATTTTATAATGCAACATATTAAAGGTTTAAAAGAATATTCTTTATTTTTTAATATTATAAAAATCATGGATTGTTTTATATTTCTAAAATTAATTAATTTTTAATATAAAAAGAAAAATGGAAGTGGCCACACCGTGGAATAGGCAGAAATCGCCATTTACTGAGAAGCACGAGCGAAGGGCAACTGAGAGGAGGAGCTGGAGAGCAGTGCTGCCGAAGGTGATCTTACCATTTCCCGTCGGCCACCTTCTTCAGTCTGTCTCCGTTTAACCGAGGAAAGTTAAAGGTTTGGATCATACCTGTTCTTATTCTTGCTGGTTAATTAAAGCTGTGTCCTCTTTAGTCGTCTCATTTGATTTTCGACTGTGGGTAACTTGCGCTGAGTTGGCTTGGAGGTTGTGTTTTATTTCTACTGTCGTGTTTAAGTTAAAAGTACTAGCATGCCTCTGGATTATGTTTCAAATGTGGGATGTAAGGCTGTTATGGTTACATGATGAAGTCTAGTAAAATATGATTTTTCAGAGACTAATATGATAACATAGTAAATATTCTATCCTCTGCTGCTACTATGTTTATGAAGTCTTTTTAGCTAGCCAATTGCATTTGTCTTCTCGGTATAAATTTTTGTTAGGATGTATAAAAATTTAGTTCATGTTCATCCCTTTGTGTTATGCTTAAGTATTGGAATTTTCTATCCCGAATACTTTCAAATAACGGTAGTAAGAGGTTGGGAACTTTTGTATGATTATTTGACGTTGGTGAATTTTAAATGCTAGATTTGTTAACCATTTTTAACTTTTGAGCACGCATTACTGTCCACTTCTGGAGTATCCTCTACTTATAGTTAACGGTATTAGGAAGGGAGAAACTTTATGGACGACTCATTTGATGTTAGTAAATACTAAGTGCTGAATTTCCTGGGTGAAATTTGAGGTCTTGTCTTCCATTTCCCCAGGATTCCTTGTTTCAATCAATGAAGCTTTTAGAGGATATGGACTGGTGGACTGCCAATTTGAGTTCTGCACCATTATTGGCGAGGTGGCTAAGATTCCAATCCTTCCTAATTTTTTCTCAAACCAAACAGTAAACTTTTGAAAATAAACCTTGTGATTGTACCTGTGTCTTGGTTTGAGCAAAGTAGGACAATCAAAGTTTGGGTTAATGGTTTAGTGACATTTGACTATGAGCTTAATAAAATTGGTGAATACTATATGCTGGAGTACATGTTTATTGGATGCAGAAAATGAACTATGTTGCTTTCTGGTATAACTAGAAGTTACCAAGCTAAGAGATTTTTTCTTTCTAAATCAGAATGACTTGGCTAATGACAATGGGGCAGCTGATGCTCCCATCTCTTTAAATAAGTCATGCTAACATAATGAATTAGAATTCAATGATGCTGCGTTAGATACTCTCACTTTTAGATTTGTCCACCCTCACGATTGCATTTGTCACAGGAAACATTTCCAATTGAAATGAATAGCTGCAATTTTTCTAATAAAACAAAGTTTCTTTCTTTGTTATTCCCCCACCCAAAGAAGCACTTCTTGAATAAAGAATTGGTGAAACATTTTTCTCTTGTTGAAGTGTCTGTGTTTGTGGGGTTCCTGACCCTGCATTTGGAATTATTATTATTAACCCCTGACCCCTTTGGTCTTCTTTTTATTTATGGTTGCAGTCCTGCAAGATGGCAAAGGGCTTAATATGGGCTACAGCTGAGGATTTGGCCCGAAATAGAGGAAAGGTTCTCTCAATGCATCGCCAAATATTAAGAAGCCTCAACTCTCCATAGTTACTGCTTAGTTTATCTGCAAGAATGACTAAGAAGGGAGAGGTACGGGCCGTGTTTTTGGTGGGTTCTGAGGAACAGCCACTGCACAACATTGATGACCTCATTGATAGTGCAGAGTACTCTCTTTCCCTTTTAAGAGAAGGTGAAATCCCTAAGCACATTCAATGAGCCAGCTGATTTACTCCTCAGAATAGTGCTTTCATAAATGTTATTCATAAATGGAGTGGTGGTCCTTTATTTTCATATATTATTCACTATGAGGTGAGTTTGTTCAAAAGGTTGCATGAAATGAGTTGCGAATGTGGGCCAACAATTAATGTCATTTCGTTTGTTTGGATTACTGTAGATTTGGTTGTTTGATGGGAATGCAAATTTCCTGTTAGAGCTTCTGTATCATTTCACATTTTACCAAAACCCATCCCTGTATTTTGACTCCCATTAAAAAATAATACATGAAGCATATCTGTATTTCATATCTGGTATTTCAGATTGCAGACCTATCTTTTTCATGAAGAATTAGTCTCTTGGGCCGTCCATATCGGTAATATTATTCTAATAGTGATTGATTGTTCAGGTCATTTTCGTCATGTTTGTGTCTGAACATATATCTAGAAAGACATGTTATCTAAATGATTGAGATCCTTGTGCTATTTAATCAAGGGGCATTTCATTTTCTGGATGCATAATTCTCTTGGGTTTATGAGGGAATGGAATGGCAAGTATGTGTCATTCCATTGTTTGGGTGTATTAATGAGGGAAAGGAGGAAGTTCCTTTACCATTGTTTGCAAGTTGCAGTAAAATGGAATGGCTTATAAATTTGTTTTTGATGAAATGTACCCACACAGTGTGCTTGAGGGAGAATAGATTGCATCCTTTAATGCAATGTTTAATATGCCAAAAAGTGTTTCCTAGAAAGGAAACGAGAGAATCATCTATCCCATTTCCTTTCTAGATGCATTTCCTATTTTCTCTCTAGAAAACATTTTTCCATGTACCAAACATTGCGTAAGGGGGCTTTAACTTGTCCCCCAACCCCTACAGAAACTAGCGTGGAAGAAAATGACTCTTATGAAGTTTATTAATGACATCTGGGGAACGTATTCTTACATGCAATTGCATTGGCCAGTTGATCTCACGTGTTTACTTTTCGATGTGACGTTAATGTTATCATAAAGATGTGTGTAGCTAGTCTGTGCTTTCAGAATCAAATTTATTTATTGTATCTGCCTGTTAGTGTATTTCTACATCTTGTTTGGATGGATGGGAGGGAAGGAAGTGGCAATTAGCAGAAGAAACTGCTAGAAGATTTTCAAAGGCTTGTGCTAACAAGGATCTTTAATGGAACAATCACAGAAAGACAAGGAAAAGGGAACTCCCATCAGAACCAATTTAGCAGATCTTTAAATTCTTGTGCTGAAAATGATGATTTTTTTTTTGGGGGGTTTCAGAATTGCGTTATGTTTGTTTGATATGTTGAAGTAGAATAGATAACAATTTTTTTAACATGTTCAGTAACTTGTATGCCTACAGGCTACATGACCCTTCTCTGTTAAAATGGCTAGTTAAATGATTCCTGACTGCAACTGCTGAATTTAGGTCCTAATTGATATCTGTGATTTACTTTTGTTTCTCCAGCTGAAGTGGAGGACTTTCTATTTTCAATATTCAATATACTCTTTCTCAACCTGAGAGCCATTTCTGGGCTTGTGCTGCTCAGTGCTCATTGCTTGTCTCTCGTGGGAAGAGCTTATATGGACATATAGGGGCATGAAAATGTTTTCCATTATCTTTTGCTGAATAATTTTAGTAATTCCACATTCGAGTTAATGGACCTCATGGGATTCTTGTGGGACAAGATATAGATGTGACGGATAAAGCCATTTGCATGAATTGTCATTTCTTGAGGATATGTTTTTGTTTTATAAATTTTTTTTGAAAAGGGCTATGGGTTTATCCAAAATTCAATGGTAGGCGAAGTATCTTTTATTCTTACACAATACGGTCAGGATGAGTCATTAATTACTTTTAGGCATAAACTTAAATACCTAGGAGTTAAAATATTTCTCTAAGTATTACGATTAAAATCACAATAAAATAATACTCTTTAGAGATCGAAAATATTCAAATAGTCATATATGGATATATTAAGTCATATCTGCACTCTCTCTTTGGGTGACAAACTCGATTCACTTTATTTTCTGTAGGTCATGCTTTGTTTGTTTGTTATAAGGAGTGGTCATAAAGGGCCCACATTCCTTATAATAACATTGTGTGCATGTCACTTTGTATTACTTTTTTAACCTCCACTCATTTGTCTTCCTTTATCGTGCGGAGAAATCTAGTGCCCTTCAGCACTTACAATGTCCCCTTTATTATGAATCCCTTCTGCTTTTCCTCTCTTCTCTCTTGGGGGTGTGTGTTTGGGTACAAGGGAAGGGAAATCTTTCTTTTTCTATTATGCAAAAAACGAATATATAATTTTTACTATATATTTATTATCATTACTTAACAGTAGTTGTCTTTTTGTTATATTATGAAGGTTTGAATCCTTGACTTCAATACCAAACTTCTTGATTATAAGTTCCCTAATCAAATCAATTATAAGTGTTTTTTTTGCTCTAGTAAAGCTTAATTGAAAGAGAGTAAGCTTCAGCACAATAGTTGACTTAGAGGTCATATGTTCAAAATTTAGAAATAATCTCTCTACTTGTAGGAATGAAGTTATATACATCTATCCATCCTCAAACTCTATTTGGTGTGAGCCTCGCATTGTGTATAGAGCTGCCATTTAATAAAGTTCTCTTGATAATTTGTTTATAATTTTTCTTTTGCTTAGTAAAACTTACTTGATAGAGGGTAAGCATCAACATAATAGTAAGATTGTTGTTATGTGACCTAAATATCATACTCAAATCCTCAAACAACTTTTCTACTTATGAGGGTGAGAATACGTACATATGTTCATTCCTACACTCTTTGGACCATCCTTTAATAAAGCTTACTTAAGCTTACTTGATAATTTATTTATATGCGTATGGTTAATTTGTTTTGTATTGCTGTTTACTCAAAAGATCTCCATAGTTTTAGTATGGGAATCTTTTGGGAACAATCTAGTGAACTTTGCTGCAAGAGATTAAAAGACTAGGAGACAAAGAGGGGCCTGCCGTATATTGAAGGGGATAGCTTGAATTTCTTGAGAGAAAGGGACCACTTAGCAAATAGAGATTCCTCACAAGTCAAACTCATCATGCCAATATCAACATATATCCTTCATGCCTTGTAACCTCTCTGAAGAAAGAGCAGAATATTAAAGTGTACTTGAAAAAGTATGATTAGCGGCAAAATCATGATTAAATATACTCCAAATTGCCCCTCACACCATGCCTTTGGATTTTAAAATTTGCTTTGATGATACGACTTTTCATACATGAATACCTATTTACTTTATTATTTGTATTAGAGTTGATACACAAAATGTTGAAGAGGCAAAAAGAATGAAAAGTAAATAGAAAAATGGCCCTTACAACCACCCATGCACCTATACTTGAAATTGTTTTTGTGATTGCGTTTTATTTTCTTGGGTCTTACCTCACAAGGCCTAAGTATATTCTCCTCCGCTCTTATATTTAATAAGTTAATTTTAATTTTAAATATAAGATTTATATTTTAAATTTATCAACTATTTTTTAAATTATCCTGATTAATACTCTCTTAATAATAATCAAGTAAGAGAATAAGAGAGAAAATTAAAGAAGATTATCAGAGTATTTTAGGAAAAATATGTTATAATAATTAATTTTTTTAATCTAATTAAATTAATTAAATTGGTCTTATATTTACTATTGTACTCAAGCTACCAATAGGGATTAGGTTTAGTGAAAAGATTGGTCCTTCACATCGTTATAAATAAGGTTTAAATTCATACTAAAAGAAATATTTATATTTAATGTTTGATAGTATTTTGGATGGGATTGTGAATGATACTTACATTTAGCCAAAAAAAATTATAATTAACTGTATGTTAATTTTATGTAATTGGGAGAAGTTGGGAAATGTGGGGTCCATGGTAAAAAAAAATGGTGGGTGTGGACCCATAGTGAAAAATGGATAATGAACATGGGAGAGGGTGTGGGACAGGCAATAAAATTATAAATTTTAATTTATGAATTGCGAAAGATGGCGGGTGGAGCAGCAGATGATGCCTGTATGAATTGTGAGAGAATCTGGAGATGGCTTCATAAAAATTGCTAAGGATTACCATAATAAGTATTGTTATTTAGGTTTCCCGCTGGGCCTCAAGTGTTGTGAATTAACGTTGAAGGAAAATGATTGTGAATGACTAATGAGACGTGACAATAAAAGAGATTTAAATTTAATTTTTATTATTATTGTGATAATTCATTTAGTAGATAATCTCATAAATTTTTTGTAAGCGTTTTCTGAATCTTGAGACTGTGTTTTAGCCTTGATAAGAGATCGGTGTTAAACTTATCTAAATTTTTTTATATAAAAAAATTTGTGAATGCCTTAATTAAATAACTATTGCTTTTCCAATTGAGACTGGACACGAAATTCGCTTAAGCATCAAGGCAATCACAATCAATGATGTTAACATTAGATTATCATTATGAATTTTACCCCAATCATCTCACCAAAACATGGTGTGTCTCAACCAGGAAACAATCAATTAGTGATTTTTTTTTTCTTTCCCTTTTTTTTTTTTTGCTTTTAATGCGTAATTTCATGGATGATAAAAAGTAAACACTTCAGAGATAATACCAAATCCAACAAATATTTAAAAAAAAAATAGGGAAATGTCTTTATTTAAAAATTTTATTGGCTAGAGGCTTAGAATCTAGAAGGACTTGAGTTTAAGTGTTAGTTTTCTTGAAGTTTTTGTGTATAAATTCTTTAGAGTACTAATATCTTTTGTGTGTGAAAACATATCAGTTTCTTCTAACTAATAAAATTTGTTTACTGGTTTTTCATAAATAATTTTAGGGGTAAAAGTTGGCTTTAACACTTTATTTCTGAGCTCAAACTTCATAGTATGTAAGGTAATCTTGAGATTCAACAGAGGTCCACACTATACAATAGGATCTATCTAGAGGATATGTAGGATCAAAATTATTTGACCTTATTAAACCACCAAAACTGAATTCAATATTTTTATAATTGAGCTTTTTCTTTACATGGAAGACCTTTTGTCACCCTATCTATTAAGACCCACTTTCAGTAAAAAAAAAAAAAGAATATTATAGGTTTAATTTTTTCCCTTCACACATGCTTGCTATCATATTACATTATTGGTGATAATGCAAATTGGTTTGTTTTTTACCCCTCTTTGAGCAATAAACTATAATTTGGTATCTTCTCAGGTGGGTCCATTTGGTTTGAAATTGATATGGGTTTTGTGTCTCAAGATTTGAAATATTAGTAGTTGCTTCCTCGTTTTTCATCTTCTCAACGGTCTGACCACTGCCCTCATATACACATTTTTGACCTTAAAAACTGCTACATGTTCCCTCACTCTTGACCAAAACAAAAACTAATCTCATTGTCTTAGACGGCAGGTTTGTTATTACTTTGATTCTTGAGAGAAAAAGGACAAATCAAATAAGTTAGGCAACCATATATAGCACCCAACCTCGTTTGTTTATTTTCAATATTTCTAAAATATGCCATGTGAGAGTTAGATCTAATTAATTTCAGAAAAAATATAGGAGTCTTTGTTATGGAGAGAAGAGACTAATATGCTTTTAAATATATTATTTGATTATACTCAAAAGTACTTAATTTAGCGGTGGAATAACTAGATTATAAAGTGGGAGAATTGATATTCGAATGTAACTTGTTAAAAAGGACTCATAAGAAGAGACATATTAGTTGCAAAGCCTCAATTCAAATTAGTCGATTGTTTGAATATCTGGTAATATAATCTGGAAAAAATGTCAGTTATCTAAAAGTTCCAAAAAATATATCCTTCTACTCTTTTTATTTTCTAATTAGGTGTATTCTATACCCAAAAGATGAGAATCAAACCTCTAATTACTTGTTTGAGGAATGAAAACCTTATAACTTGCATCAGCCTAACTAAGTTAAAGATATTGTACTTCGTGGACGCTGAATGTGCTCTAAAATTGATGCGGCAACTCATAGAATTAAACAAACCATTCTTGCAGAAAGTAGGGATACAAAACGATAGAAATATAAAGAAAAACTCAGTCTGAAGAAAGAGAAGAACTCGGAATCTTCATATCTCTCGGGCACAATGAACATTCACCATGCACAGCCTTTAATATATAGGCGAGGGATTTAAACTCTGTTTAATTTGAGTAACATGAGACTTCTTTTAACACACTCTAAAACTCCAAAGTAAACATTCAATGAAATATTAATAAGGACGATGGATTATTGTATGGATACAAGTGAAAATGATTGAGGCACCCAAGTCAGCTGCCATGAGAGAAATCCTGTTTTGGTCACCAAAAATATAAGGGAAAGTGCTTGAAGTGATTGTGTTAGTTGAATTGAATGGCCACTACACTATGATTATATTCATGGGTAGGTTGGTCGTTGACATATAAAATAGTCTTTCGTATGAATCATTTCGATGCTTTTGGTCTTCTTACTCTAACCTAAATCCCATGACTATGTTCTTCCTTGTCGGATCGCACATGCTTTACCTATTTATAACATAACACCCCCCCCCCCACCTCTCTTTCTTAATTCTCACATATTATTTTTGACTTCTCTTCATTTGATATGACCACTTAACAAAGACAAGATAAACTATTACAATTGGAAAGGAAAGGGAATCTCTACTCTCTCTTTTTAATTTGAATCATCCAGATGCCTAACTTCACTAAGTATTTAAAGCTCACTCCTTTATATAATAATACATGTTTCGATATACGTGACAGCATGAAGTATATATTAATTAATATGCAATTTATTTATGAACAGATAGAAGCTCTTTTTTTCTTTTCTTTTTTTAAATTAAAATATGAAAACTCTCTCGAACTTTGAAAACTGCTACTGCTAGTTTGGTCTTTGTCTTCGCCTTGAACAAGAATCCAAATCCATATCGGTAATTAATTCTGTTTAATTATTATTTTACAGTGAATTAATAGTCAACCATGAGGCTGCCCTTTTTCACACAGCGCCGTTTATCTTCTTTATCCGCTACTTAACTTAATAGCCTTTTCATTCATTCATTCATTCTTTTAGTTATTTGGTTGGAGACATCCCAAGAAATATTACTAATATATAATTGTAATTATTAGGGTTTGGACTTTGTGTGTGTGTGTTGTTGTGCATGCATGCCTCTAACTACCAGTTTCAAGACCCCATCTGTTTTTTTGGGTAATAGAAGATGCCATCTAGTTGACGGGAAGGTAATCCTTGGATTCAAATATTCCCTCCATCGACTTCACACATAGGCCTCTCCTTACATTGATGTTTTGATAAGGTTTTAAGTGATGATAACTGCAAACTGCAAATGCTACAAGGAGAAGAGATAATTAAAGAGAAGTAGAGATCACGTGCACAAATAGGAATATTTGAATTTCTATATATATAATTTAATTAGTCAAGAAATTCTGCCTAGTAAGTGATGGAACCACATGGCATTTCATCAGGAAATTCTATATAATTAGTCAATAAATTCTGCCTAGTAAGTGTGGAAGCACATGGCATTTCATCAGGAACCCTATCAACCCCACCCCTAACAAGACATGTATAGGATCATGAACCTCAACTCATGTTCATACAACCAAACCCTTACAATTCAAAAAATAATACTCCTTCAACTTATTCACTTGTAAAAATTAGATAACTAATTTATAAATATTAAAAAATTATTTAAATTAATTATTTATACTAACATAAAGTTAGTCTTACGGTCTAAAGCTCTACTAGATCATGTTGGGTCTTAAATTCAATTTTAGATAGAATACTTATACTAAGTGAAGTAACTATAAATTCTGAAACTAAATATCTATTAATAAGATCAATTAAATAGTATAAAAAAATTTAGTTATTTACAAGAAAGTATATTAGTTTCTAAAAAAAATCATTTTAATCAATTTATATCAAAATAGCTCTTATAGCTAGAAATCCCTTTAGGACGGAGGGAGTATTTTGTTTTTCCAGTTGAGTTTTGGGTTCTGTTCCCCCCCCCCCAATATATAATAAATAACTTTAAAGTGAACCTAATTTAAAATAATTGAGTAATAGTGAGAAATAAAGAGAAATGTAATTATAAATTGAGAGTTGGCATTCTGATATATAATTGAAAAAGTGAGCTGCCGTTAGAATTCGTGTCTTCCTTATTCCTAGCGTACGTGCGTACTCCACGTTTCACACTACAAACTTGTTCTATTTCTTTTCGTTCTTGTTTTTTTCTTTTTCCAGTTATTCAAGCATTTTAATAATCTTTTACATTTTAAATTAGGATTTATTTATATTCAAATATAGGAAAACAGAAGAGAATGAAGGGGCTGAAAACAGTTTTGGCGCCCAAAGGCGTCAATATCATATCATGGGGGTAGAGATATGCCTCCTCTGAAGTCCACCAACATGACAAACAAACAATTTGTGGTCCCCACAAGGAATGTCCCTGCGGTGCATGCTGCTTCCACCTCTTCTTACAAAAATTTCATCTAACCACTCACACTCAGGCAAACAAAGAAATACCATAATTAATATCAATCCCAATATTTAAATAATTAATTTAAGTAAATAAAAAAATTAGTTATATTAATTATTTATAATAGATATAATTTAATTTTTTAAAATGTTATCTTTTATTATGATTATCCTTAAATAATTTTTTTAATATATACAATTAATAGAAATATTTTAAAAAAATTATAAATTTAAGAGATAAAATAAATTACAATCTTATATTTATAATTAAATTTAATCCTTAAACTACCTCTTATATATTAAGGATAAAAAATATACTATTTAAAGTTATAAGTAAAATTATAAAAATATTTTTATAACATTAGATTATAAAGCCAATTATTCAATCCCCTTTTGGTGGCCCCACGATATCAAACAACTCCCTTCAATTTTTCTTCAGCGCTTAGATAAATTTATAAGTTTGACCCTCTTATATTAACATAAATTAAATTAAATAATAAATAATTTAATATTATTTAAGTGAGATCTAGTCTTAGTATATATAAAAAAATTTTATTAAGAGACTCACCTACTATAATTAAGTATGTGATATAGGTCAGATCTAAATATAATTAGAATAAAATTTTAATAAATTGAATTGACAATCAAAAAAAATTAACCCTCTTAACATGATGGGTGCTTGAGTTTCTTCCCCTGTAAACATTATATGATAAGAAAAAATGCGTTGCAAATTTTATCAAAATATTTAAATTAAATATCTTCAATAATTTTATATCATTATTAAATTTAAAATAATTTTTCAAAATTTAATAATAATATTGATCTTTATAAAAATATAGTGTGAGCCTCGTGTGCGGCACACAACTTGGAAATGCTCCGTCCATAACACAGTATTATATGTAAATTAATTATTATTATTTTACATGTCTAAAAATTTCTTCGTATTTGGGTACTTAGATGTAATATTCCCTCACGTATACGGTCTATATAAACCCTTGTGAGCCCTTTTGACACTATAATCCCCTTTCTGTCCTATTTCTCTTCGTTTTTGCCCTTCTTTTTGGCATCGTCTTCATGTTGATGTGCAGGTAAACAACTGATACTGATCAAGCGATTCAAGAAATGAAAGAGGGAGGAAGAAAGCAGGGTGCGGCGTCACCGTGTGCGGCATGCAAGCTTCTTCGAAGAAGATGTGCTAATGACTGTGTCTTCGCTCCTTATTTCCCCGCCGACGAGCCTCACAAGTTCGCTAATGTTCACAAAGTCTTTGGAGCCAGTAATGTCAACAAGATGCTTCAGGTTTCTTCTACCCCTTCTTATTTCTCTTTTCTGACACTCACTACTTCATATCTTACTGGAGACGCACTGGTTAGTAGTGGTAATTGATTCCATACCTTGGAGTTCTCTTCCTGCAGTAGAATACCCTGCTATATCATACCCTAAAATTAATATTACTCGAGGTATCAAATCATTGACGGTTCTGTGGTACCTATGGAAATTTCGAGGGATCCATTATTGACCTTTTGCTCTTGCTTACTTCTTCAAGTCATTTTTCTTAACCACGAATAGTTCATTTGATTTAGTTCCCTACATACTTAATTTTTCTATCAATAATTGAAGGTACGAAATTAGTTATGCAAGTGAGAAGTAAGCGGAGTAGCTACTAGTTGGGAATATACTAGAACTTTTTGCTGGGCTGTTTCTTGCACATGTATATTATTATTATCTTTTTCTTGAGTGTGAAAGAATACAAACTGGGTTGCACAGTGAAGAATTTGATAATCCAAATCTAAAAACTGTTCTTGTCCTTTTGATTTGAGGGACATAATTAAGAAGCATAAAGATGCTAGCTAGGTTATGTATATTGGACGGCTATGGCGGGCCAAGAGGAAAGACAGAGATAATGAAAGATATAAATGAAAGCAAAATACATAGGGAGACAAAAAAAAAACAAAGATGAGGTGTGATGTGAAGTTTGAACGCACCATATAATAACCAATAAATGTGTTTTCAGCCTTTTCTACTATGTCAAGGATTACCTGAGAAAATGTCCTGTGGATGTGGTTAACAATTTAAGCATAAGGCTGTTTCAGTTCATATTGGAATTTGCTGTGCAAGTTTACTGAAAACTTTAGAAGATTTCATTCATCAAATATAATAGTGCTATGGCCTAAATATATGAGTTGATATTACTCATAAATAAAAGATTTATTGTTCAAATTTACTAATTCTGTTCTAAATTACCCCTATTTATACTCTTTCAACAATAATCAAGTAAAAGAATTAGGGAGGGAGTTGAGGAAGATAATTAGAATGTTTTAAAAAAATATATTATAATAACTAATTTAACTAATTTTCTTAATAAATTAGTTAAATAGGTTATATACTTAGGATCACAGGAGGAGTAACATGTATAATTATGCCTTTTGTCTAAAGTAAATAAAGTAGTCCATTGTTCTTCCACTTCCTTTCCTTTTCATTCTCCCCAATTAACTCACTTTCTTCTATTCTCTTGGAATAATTGCTTCTCTTTTTCTTCATGTAACATTGTGCATAACGTGAAGCTTGCTTATTCTGTCAAATTCATATAGTGATTTCTGTTTCCATTACAGGAGCTACCAGTGCATCAAAGAGGGGATGCAGTGAGCAGTATGGTGTATGAGGCAAATGCTAGAGTGAGGGATCCTGTGTATGGGTGTGTTGGGGCCATCTCTTCTCTTCAGCAACAGATTGATTTGCTTCAGACCCAATTGGCCTTAGCCCAGGCGGAGGTGGTTCATCTTAGGGTTAGCCAGTCTGCTTCTCTTTCCAACCATGGGCTCAGCCCAACTAGTAGTGACTCGCCGCCACATTCAAATCCGATTTTTGACGTGGACTTTGTGATGGACCAATCCACTTATTCTGATTCAATGTGGCCCTGCTAGTTTCCTCTTTGTTTTCTTTTTCTTTATCAAAGAAGTTGGTTCCCCTCATTTTCAGATATAGATAGAGACACAATATGCATGATGTGTTTGACGACCTCACATATTGTGTTTTTCTCTTTTACTGAAACTGAAACTGAAACAATCAATTTCTTTAGAAAGTCTAAAATGATTTAAGTCAAGTCTTTTGCTAGCATTTTAGTGGTGGTGATTACAGCAAATGATAATGAAAATAGCTGAGGTGGAGGTGTTCGCCCGCTCAATTTATTTGATTTGGAGAGATGGAGAAGGGTTTGTAGTTAGTCTATACTTAATATATAGTGTAAATATATATATATATATATATATATATGGAAGACTTAGACTTGATATGAAGGTTAGAACTTGGAAGCGAATCTTACAATGGGATTGTGGACTTTTTTTTGGGGGGATTTTAGTGTTGTTTATCAAGTGATGTTATGACCTGCATTGTCGAAGCAGCAAGCATTTACCTAGATAAATTCTGCTGCTTCTTTGTAGTGGATTATTGCCATCATCTTTTGATTTTTCCTGTCTTTTATTTCCTCCATTGTGATTGGTGTGCCTTTGTTCCATGTCTATTCTAGTCAATTATAGGCAAAAATATGCCATTTTGAGGTCGATGAGACATATATTTAGAATTCTCGTGTAAAGAAATTATATTCCATTAGCCTCCGGGAACCTTATGAAATCACTGCATTCTTGGAGACCGATTGTTTTCACAAATTACATATGCATCCTATCTCTAGGTCAATACTCCCTCTAATCTTTAAATTTACAATATAAATTATATTACAAGCTAACTCAGATTCGAGATAGTACCTTGCAATTGCAATTTTGGACTATGCACTATGACTCAATTTCTTTCTTTGAAGGGAAAAGAATCTTTCAATTTATATTAGGTGTAGTAAATCGCATAATTTATAATTTATAAATGAGAAATAAGATTTCCTTCACTAACACTCGCTTACTGTGTCTTCAGATTATGAGATTATAGGGGGATTGAATCTCACATCCCACTTATACAAGGCTTTCATTTTATCACTAAACCCTAAAGCTCTTGTGACTCGGTCGTCCTCACATCCAGTTCACATTAAGAACACACGGATACAGGAATCACGCATACGTAAGAAAAGAATTAGAAAAGGTGATAGTGCAAAGACAAGTAATTTTTATAAATTAGTTTTGATTGGTAGGCGATATTTTTTAAAATTTCTTAAGCAATATAATGAGGTAAAATGTTATGGGGCCTCCCTTTCTTTTAAGGCAATAAACCATGATTTAAGATCAGCTTCTGAGCTTCACTCTAGTTCGCAGGCATTCCAAGTAGAATATACTAATCAAGCATAGAGTTATGACATCGTCAATCTAATTTTTCATATTAATTCCCACAGAAAATTTAAACTTTAAAAAAAAAACAAAAGAAAAGGGGAGAAAATCAGACACGCAGGTGCATTAAACCAGCCTACACGTCCTTGGCGACAAGCTCACCGTTCAAGAACTCTCTGTAGGCAGCGATGGGCCAACTGAATCCTCTGAACACCAAGCTGGTAGCCAGAGGCACGTCGATGATGATCTCCTTCTGGGTCGGCTTCTTGTCGTCTCGGATCGCAATCAGGTAGCTCCGACCCACCCACCCGATCCAACCCGCGATGTACAGGAACAAAATGCCGGGTGTGATGAACTCCCCCCAGTGCCTCTGGTCTCCGTTCACGATCAGATGGGGCAACCCGTCGGCCCCGCACAGAAGACCCTGCTTCCCGTAGTTGTCGAACCTCCTCTTCGTCTTCTCGATCGTTGCCTCGATCGCCAGAGCGGGCGCGCTATCCGGCGCGTAATTCTTGAGCGATGACTCAAGCTTCTTTATCTGCTGCTTCTCGCGCTTGGCGAACTGCTTGGATTCCTTGCAGGGGGTGAGGCCAGAGATGTCGGCGGCGGCGGGGAGAGGGGCGGAGAGGAGGATGGAGGAGAGGGCGAGTGCGGCGGAGAATACCTGAAGTGACGACACATCGGAGGTTTTCTCAGAAGATGCAGAGCAGACGATTGTGGAGGGTCTTGGCTTAAGGGAGGATTGGTAGTTACCCAACTTGGGCTTGAGGGAGTTGAATTTGGAGAGATTGGCGGGGATTGTGAGAGACATGTTTGCTTCTCTTTTGGGTATGAAGAGAAGAGGGAGAGAAAGAGGCAGTGGATGGAGAGCCGAGAGGAGTATAAGCTTCTTTGGTGAGGAGTGAGGGGGGAGAAGGTGGATAAGGTGAAGCTGAGTTGGCGAGTTTCTATTGGATTAGGGCCTGTTGGAGTATTTGATCTGTTATCTGCGTGGTTAGATGCTCAGATTGCAATTTTTGGAAGGAAGGGTGAGAGAGAGAGAGAGAGAGAGAGAGAGGTACTTGTAAGTTGTAAGTCATAGGGTGGACCAAGCTCAAGATGGCATAACTCTACTTTGTCTCTACAGCTTACACGCGGACAACGATTCTCAAATCACGAGTCCATGAAGTTGCATCTGTGTGCCAGCCACGAGATTGGATATTTATCTATTTTTAATGTTTTTTAATAAATATAAAATCTAAAATAAAAAAAAAAAGGAATGACAGAAAAAATTCTAAAAGATAATAAATTCTAAATCAAGTGTCATAGTAACAATAAATTAACTATTATTAATAATAGATTAAACATTATCCATACAATCTGCTACTTTATCATTTATTATTTTCTAATTTTTTTTATTTTCTCTAAAACTAGTTTTCTAAATAATACTTTTAAATTTATTATTTAACTCAATAATTTTATAGTTTAGTGACATCACAATTTTATATATCAAGAATTCCATCAGAAAATTACTATTATTTAAAAAATTAAAACTAAAGGTTAAAATTAAATTTAAATATTAATAATTTAAATCTCATCTAAGGCCTCAACTATAGGCAATGAGCACTAATTTACTAAGAATAGAAGGGGGGGGGGGGAATAAAGGAACAGATATACTACAAGGTTTGGGAAAAAATAAAGATGGTTTGAAAGCTTACACTCAACATTTTTCGAATACAATAACATACTAACAATTCATAATTCAACAACACACTTTTAACTTCCTCAAGTTTCTTTCATGTGTGTATACTCTTCAAGATGAGCACCATCAAAGACCAGAAGATCAAATTACAATCACAATGGCATCCATTTCATGCACCGTTCATAGTAGTTTTGCAGAGCATTGCACAAAATATCCAGCAGGCTTACTCTGACGATGCTAATGTCTTAAGTAGCAACTAAGCATCAACCTTCCATGTCACTGCCAAAAATGAAATATCCATGCTGGATAAAATATGAAATTTTACGACACATACAAAAGCATCAGACTCGCCACTTCTTTATCAACCCTCTCCCACAATGAGCCTTCAAACAGAGAACACAGAATAATTATTCTCCACAATGGCTTTCCTCTTCTGGTCTTCTGCAGTCCCCCTCTTCATAAGGAACTCCACCCTTCTAGTTTACATCTTCTACAAATTCATCATAGTAACTCGGGTCAAGCCGTCTTATATCCTCGGGTTGTCTGTCTGGCGAATGCCTTGCCTTTCTCTTGTGCTTGTTCACGGCCATGTGTTTCCCATCTTCATTTTCCTCAATTTTCCTTCTACTATCTGCATTATCACATTCAGATCCATATTGTCTCCCCTCCCACTTATTTTTCTCATCCTCAACAGCCAGCTCTACTACATCCTCTAGCTCCCTCTCAATAAATTCATCCTCATCCATAACATCATCTTTCTTCAATGTAATTTCTCTTCTTGCTTTTCTTCTTTTCTCTAAAGCAGCCTTGACCTTGTCTTTGTCTATCATCTTAATTGCTTCTTTGGGTGACTGACCAAGCGGGCCTTCTCGATACTCTAACTTATGTGATGCCGAATCATCACTCCTTTGCACTTCTGCAGCCTCATTTGTAACACCAATCCTATCTTGGTCTCCTGCACCTATTTGCTGAGTTCCCATGTTTGATCCATCTACCAATTCTCTCTCATTATCATTCTGAGGCAACCCATCTGAAAGCTGAGAATCTCTAATTTCCACGTCCAACTTGTGATCAGTAATTACGCTTCCCATTTCTACACTCCCATCGTTGCTTTGGTTTTCTGTGCTTGTTCGTTGCACCTCACGTGCAGAAGAATTCTGAGGAGTGGAACAAGATGGTATTTGTTCTGAGACCTGCTCGTCACTCACAGCAGGTTCTTTTGCAGCAGCTCTTGTTCCTCCTCCAACACTTCCTTCTACTTCACTTCCTTGAGATGGTGGAGCTTTATTCTGCTCATAGAGTTCCAGCATTTGATTGCTAACCTCTGCAAAAAAAATACAAAGCAATTTATGATACCCAAAATTATTCATGCAGTCAGACACAAAAGGACAGCCCATCATTTAACATCAAAAAAACTACCCATGGCATGAAACTAAGATTTTTTCCTTCTGAATGCCTAACTTGATCAGGTAGTAGGAGTAACTAAGCAGATTTCAGTTCTTGGCCATCTGCCCGATTCTGGTTGAATCGGTGGGAGGCATGAGATGTATATAATGGCTACAGACATGCTTTGTTTGATACACAAGCTTTCACAAAACTCAAGGTACACACAGGAGTGACTGAAATTATAATAATGCAAAATGCCATGGGGATTTAGAAAGGCTATCCAGTTGGGTCAACTTGATTTGTATACAAAACAAATTGAGGGGATGACACCAACCCTCCAATTGGCGCGGGGTGACATCAAACTCTTGCCACCAAACCTTCTCACCATCTGATGGAAGCTTCACTTTTAGGAACTTGGCAGCAAGGAAAATGGCACCTGCCGCAATATGATGTGGCTTAAATTGCAGGCAGAGTGATGTCCTCAGCCTGAAAGCCACTTTCTAGTGTGTGAACAAGATACAGTGGAAAATAATTAAAACACACTTGATAAGATTAAAACAACGGCATCTTAATCATACCCATCATTGACAAAATTCCATGCAACTTGTGCAAGGGCACTCTTTGCAACATTGAACTTCTTTATGGCCTCAACAAGGGGCTTATAGGGATGTTGAACGTTGAGATCAAAACCTAAAGTGGTAAGCACAGACCTCTCACTCAGTAAAATCAACTCTTTCTGCTGCTCATATACTTCCTGCATTGTTCATGAACAATAAGAAGCAAATATAAATAGTATAACAAGTAGTCACATGTGTAAAAAAACAAGTTGAAAAGGTGCTTAGGAGACTAAAATAGGTGGAATTTTATCTACATTCCAATAAAAGGGATTCAGAGAAAGAACAAATACTGATAGTAAACGATAAAATTCCAAACAACCTGTTTTATTAGCGGTGACAGAAAGGCGTATCAGTAAATATCAATCAAAGTCTTTTCCGCTTTAATAACTTCATGACATACAATAATTTCAATAATAAGATACATCAGTCATGTTAGACCAAGCAATTCACAATAGAAAAAAGGGTAAATAAGCTAGAAACTGATTTTGAAGGAAAGCCATCTTGAAGCAGGTGGAAAAAAGAACTACTCCAGTGTAGAAAAGCAACAGGGAGAAAATAACAAGAAAGAATGGCTTGGGATAAGTGCAGGAACAAGAAGATCGCAGAAAATTCAGCAATTCAGGATGACTAGCATAGGAATTAACTGGCTAAAGCATTGCCAATATTCCATAATAAAACACCTTCTGTTTTATCCTTTGTGCAGCAGCAGGATCTTTCTTGTAGATAATCTCATAAGAAACAAGAATGACATCCTTTAGTGGTCGAGGAGTCTCTTCAACCTTCCCAGCAAGGAACATACAGACAGTTGCAACAATCTGCAGAAAATTTTCCTTGAGATTCCAATAAAGTACACACTTCAAGTTTTTACTACTTTTACACGTTATTAATGTAGAGCTAAATCAGAACTATTATGGGGTCTCTGATATACATTTGACGTTTTCCCCACCTGACAGATACAACATGGGCCACTCACCAGTAAATGTATACCACAGGACCGTTACTCACTAAACCATGAGCACAGGTATCTCATACTAACATAAAACACAGCATAGTAAGGATCAGGGAAGGTAAAATGCACATTATCAATTTGAAAGTGAAACAACCCACCCTTCGATCATTCTTTGCGTGAGATTGTTGAAGAAAGAACCGATGACAAAAAACTATGGCTGTTGCTATAGTTACCTGAGGCCTGCAGTGGACAAAATGAACACCAAAATGTGAATCTCCAATCAAAGTCCTAGAACTGGATATCAATATCTACCACATGGCATAGATCCACATGCATCACCAAAAGTAATTTCCATATGTTATGCCTCCACTTATCTAGGAAAAGACTCTAAAGATACTCCTTCAGTCCTAAATATAGGACCTATTTAACTAATTTGATTAGATTAAGGAAATTAGTTAAGTTAGTTATTATAACATGTTTTTCCTAAAACACCTTAATCATCTTCCTTAACTCTCCTTCATTCTCTTACTTGATTATTATTGAAAGAGTATCAATATGAGAAATTTAGAAAAGAGTTGGTAAATTTGGAAAGTTAGATCTTATATTTAAGATCAAAATTAACTCCCTAATTAGGTCCTATATTTAGGACTAGAGGAGTATATAGCTATGTTAGAATAAAGAAACATAGAGTAAAATGAGAAACCTAGTTGAGGAGTTTAAGTATCCATCTCCTTGTGAGGCTTTCCCTACATGCATAACAACCTTGCTTGTCAAGAAAGGTTACACTAAACATTCAGAGGAAATCTGAAAACCTACACCTTAAGCCTCATGCCTTATGTGCAAACATTCATGATAATGTCTGCATCAGCAAACTTACACTTTAAGCCGCATGCCTAAATCCTGTAAGAATGTGCAGTAAGACCTGCGCAGATATGTCTCTTTCTTCAAGCCAATTCCATCTCTTCTAGATGAAGAATATTCCTCTATTTCTTTCCTAGACATGTACCAGCGACCTGCTTCTTCCTCTTTCTTAGCCATGCTAGAACTTTCACAAGTCCTGCCATCAGATGTTCCATCATTCACTGACTCCCCAGACAAGAATCCTGCCATGTGTACCAATTTTTTTCTTTGCGTTGAATTGAATATATATGAACACCCAAACTCTAATTGGTCCAAATTACTTCTTCAACATTGTGTAGCAAAATAATTCTGCAGATCAAAAGAATAGGGCTAGATGAACATAATGTATCAGAAATACAGAGTAATATAATACAACCGAAATCATATGATATATCATTTCTTCTATATCAAGTTTTAAACCAAAACACATGAGGCTAAGAAGAAATTTAAGAAAGTGATATATCTATATATATGCTGCGCCCAATTAATTTAAACTCTAGTCTATCCCGGATATAGTATTTCCAAGCTTTGAAGAATGAAATAATAAGATCTTGTTCAACATTTCACTCAGCCCGCATGTGATGTTATGGACCTAAACTGAAGTTATAGGTGGCTGTAGAACTGGCAATTTCATACGACTTTTCTCAAAGAGATTGAAGTCCTTTGGACTTCACTTGGTCAACCTTTGAAGTTGAAAGGGAGGTCAAGGACACTAATAAAGGAAGTTAAACTAAGTAGGGAATAAGTGAATACTCAAGGTTATGAATGCAGAGATAAACAGCTTCTCAATTTCATTAACATCTCCAGAGATCCAGTATATCTTAATCCAGTAATGTTATGGTGAGACTTTTAGGGAAAATGCGGTTCAATATGAGATTTCTATGAAAAATAGTTTTATCATTAAAAAGTACTGGGAATAATATCCTTGAGAAAAATTTGTCAACAGTATATAGAGTATGGATATCCACTTTATTTGAACAAAAAAAATATCAAATTAAAATTTCAAGTTCTCCCCTTAATAAGAGTGTCATTATTAGTGTGACTGATTCAAGTCAAAAATCCTCTTTGCTTTGACCATAGTTTCCAGGGCATTGAAAAATTTATGGACACCGATATTGCATATACCTCTGCTTCATAGTATAGGAAGTGGCTCTAAGTTCTTTCCCTTACTCAATCCCTCGAAAAAGGAAAAGCAGATAAGAAGAAGACAAAATGCATATTTAAAATTAAATTCAAAACAGAGAAAGCGATAAGCGGGCAGAAACAGCAAAAAACCAAGACCCCTTGTCCAAAACCTAACTATAATCCTTAATATATAACCAGTCCTGATGATCGAATGATCTTATTTACAAAACAGCATACGAAAGAGTGAACCCTATCTACAAACAATCTCCATACATGAGGCAATGCAGATGACTGGGCATATCCCCTTGAATACTTAACCTCATAATTATCACATAATCCTTAAAAATTACATTTCACTATTTCAGAGTAAGATTTCACTATTATCACACAACCCTAAACCCAACTCAGAAGGATTTCAATAAATTGAATCGTAAAAGACTAAGATTTCCAGAAAAGGGTGAATAAGCAGCCAATTTCTGCTGGAAATGCGATGCAAGAAACAAGATAAGTGATAGATCAAACGCTTCAAGCGAAGCAAAGGATAAAGAAGAAGAAAAAGAGTGAAAGAGAAAAAGTTTCAGCAACTTACAAAGGCAGTAAAAGAGGGTCAGAGGGTAGAAGCAAGGTCGTGTCCTCGGATGCGAGCTTCGTGGTCTTCGAGTCTCACCGCGACCTCTTTCCTCAGCTATCCTCGCAGGTTGCAGCAACCCGAAGCTTGCAATCCCCCTTGCCTCACTCCCTTTTGGTTGTGTTCCCTTTGCTTTTTTTTCCCCCAAATATTTATTTAAAAAAGAACATATTAGTTATTAGATAATTCGTTGATTGTTGATTGTTGATTGTTGATTGTTGATTGTTGATTGTTGATTGTTGATCGTGGATCGTGGATCGTGGATCGTGGATCGTGGATCGTGGATCGTGGATCGTGGATCGTGGATCGTGGATCGTGGATCGTGGATTGTTCATTTGACTGTTGATAAGTTAACTAGTCAAGGTAGTTTTATTTCTTCCAAATAATTCACAATTTCACATTCACCAATAGTACTGTAGTAATATTTAAAATTTTAATATAATCTTCAGTATTAATTGTTTGAACTTGAACTATATAATTCAAGTAAAGTGGCGCAAAATTAATAAAATTATAAAGACTAAATACTTTAGTCTTTTAAATTTATATTAAATTTAAATTTGATCTTTAAATTTATAAGATATACTTTTAATTTTTTAAATTTAATATTATTAATTTCATTTAACAAAAATTGTTGAGTGAATAGGTATAAGTGATGGCTATATAATTAAAAAGATAAAATAATATATAATATCATAATTTTATTATCAAATATAATTAATATTATAATTTTATTTATATTATAATTTTATCTATAATTTTTAATTAATAAAATTTTATGTATAAATTTTTTAATTTAATATAATTTTATTGATAATATTATTTTTTAAATATTAAAAAAATAAAATTAAAATATTAGTTATTATTTTATTTTAATTAAAATTATTTTTATATTACAAAATAAAAAAGAAAACAAAACGGTGAACACATAAAAACAATTAAAACATACGGCCTTCATCACATTACATCTTTTTCTTCAAAACCATATGTTTAGATAGATAGAAAAAGATTTTTTTTAAAAAAAATAGTTTTTAGATAATTTTTAATAAATAAATATTTAGATAATTATTATTAGAATTATTTTTTAATTAATAAATTATTTTTAAAATATAAAATAAAAAATCAATTATTTATCAACTCGTGTTAATAGCACTGTTCACATAACGTCTTCTTCCTTCTGGAAGACAGGCGGCCAATGAGAGACCGAACGGAGATCAAGGGAAAAGAATAATAGTAGAGAGGAGAAAGGATTGACAAATAGAACGGACGAGCCACAACAGTGAAAATAACAGTGACAACAACAGAGAATGAAAAAAAGAAACATAAGAGAGAAGAAAAGAAGAAAAAATATATAAAAAATAATAATAATTAAATAATTTATAAATTTTATTATTATTTTAAAAAATATTTTATAAATTTATTTAAAATTATAATTTAATTTATAAATTATTTTAAATAAATATAATTATTTATTTTAAAAAAATTTAAAATTATTATTATTTTAAAAAATATTTTATAAATTTATTTAAAATTATAATTTAATTTATAAATTATTTTAAATAAATATAATTATTTATTTTAAAAAAATTTAAAATTAAAATTTAGTTATTTTTAAAATTTACTTCTGAGTTACCAAACAGGTACTACATCTGCTTCTCTAAAAGCATATGGGACTTCACCTCATCCTTCCCTTCGTTTTTTACTGAACTTTCAAATCATCCTAACATGGACTTCACCTCCCAATTAGGAATTTAGAATTGAAGAATCAAACCAAAAGAATGGATTCCATATGAAAATCCCCACAGTCCCTCTTCTTCCTTAACTGAAAGACCTTCCCGAACACGCCCTACCCACAAACTCAAAATTTCAAAATCCCCAGATCCAATTTTGCGGAAGTAGAAGAAGGGTCCAAGAGCTGTAGGTAAAGGAGGAATGGAAGGATGGGTTGAAGTCATAAATGGGTTTGGAGAAGGGCAGATGTGCTGTCGAAGAAGAAGGGGAGAAGACGAATGTTTTTGTGTGTTTACCGTGTTATTTTTTTCTTTTTTAATTTCAAATATAAAAATATTATATTAAAAAATTAAAATATAAACATATTTTATTTATATTTAATCACATTATCATCGTTTAAATTTATTCACCTCAAAAATTTCCATTAGATGAGACTGACAATGTTAAGTTTAAAAATATATCATAGATTGCTCTAATTATATGTAATATACTGAAGAATATTTATAGAAAAAAATTTCAAAATGCGAATGAGTTCATGAGATTCATTTTATTTTATATATTCCCCATTTTTCTTTGTTTATCTTTAATTATGCCTTTTGTTCTTTTTACCAGATAGGCAAAGTCATAGCCCTCTTCGAATTCTCATGATCCAATTCTTCATCAACGACCTTTAAAAAAGAAATAACTATATGCAAGCTGCAGGATGCTGGCTTTTCAGTTTTCAATTTTATCATATAGAAAAATGCTCATTTTTTATCATCTTACCTGCACCTGGATAGTAAGTAGGCAAACAACTATACGGCAGCTCAACTGTAATCAAGCCTATGAATTTCTATGCCTTCAATTACAGATTCCTTGGAAAAAAAAAACTAAAATAAAGAAAATTTCTTCCAGAGAAAAGCATATGACAGTTTAAATTCTTCTCCCAAAAAATCCAGTCAATCATGTGGCTGTTATCAGAATTCTTAACCAGAGGAAATGCCAAAAGCTATATAAGTATCAGCAATGTCCACAAATTTCACCAGAAATTGAGCTAATTCTTTAATCATGAGAGTGCTCTCTTCAGGGTTCAGGGAGAGGCCAAGATCCACTCAGACTAAGATTCTGTGACATTCTCACCATGTTAACCATTGAAGGAGTTTCATAGCCAATCGACCCGCTTATGGAAGGGTCTCGGACATGGCCACTGACAAATGACTGAGTTAAAGAGTCTCCTCTTGTTGTAGATCTCTGCCATGAATGTGAGCTTAAACCAGACAGAACATAAGCCCTTCCTGTATGTTCATATCTTTCCCTGCTTTCCATTCTCTCCTTAGTTTCTCTCAGTTCTGCATCAAGCCAAGTGCAAGTAAGATCCCCTGCTGATGCTGAGGCTGATGACAATAGTAATGATCTTTTTGCTTCCAGCAAAGCTTTCGCGCCTCGCAGGTCTCCTCTCTCGGCCAGCCTTTGTGCTTCGACGATCCCATCAGCCACCATGAGTCTATTTTTATGTCTGTCAATCTCGAGGGACACCGGCATTTCATTAGGATCTGGTGAACCGTTTGATCTTAGAATGTCTACTCTCTCACCGTCAACCTTAACTAGCTCTTCCTCAGAGGTTGAGTCTTTGTATTGGCATGTAATTTTCAGTAAAGGAGTCTGTGTCTCCATGTTGTTGTCCCTTTCAATGGCTGGGATTGCAGGAATTGATAGGTACAACAGAAATCCCTTTTCCTCTTCTGCATACATGTTACCGACATCGATGACACATCCCCTACCCGAATCGCGAATTTCGCTGTTGTATCTCCCTGAGCGTACTGAACTGATTTGTAGGCCTGGTGATATTGTTTTGAAAATGAGTTGTACCTCCTGAGCCACAACACTGAGTAGACCCCCAATGCACCTTGCAAAAGCATCTTGCACCATGCCAACAGATTCAATGAAGGAAAAGGTGCCACCAGATGCATCAGAGATGGCGTGCAAGGCAGTGGAATCATGATCCCTACCAAAGCCAAAAGTGTGGACAGGAATAGAATCCCCATTTGAATTATGATTATTGGAGGTGATGGAAGAAGGCAATTGGAGTCCTAAAGGTGGAATTATAAAAGGTTGAGACCTGCCATCAGAGAGGAGCATAATGCTGGCAACAGGGTTTCGCTCTCGCCGTTCCTCGAGTACGCGAACTCCTTTTTTTAGGCCACTCAGAATGTCAGTTCCGCCACCTGTTGAAAGAGAATTGACAGCAACGGTTGCGTCAGATTGGCCACTATTAGTCATCCTACGAAGTGGGAAAATCCTGAGAGCGGTGGAGGAGAAAACAACTATAGAAAGTCTGTCAGAAGCACCCAAATTCTGAATGATAAAAAGAACAGCCTGTTTGAGAAGTGTTAGCTTTGAACCAGCCATGCTGTCACTGATGTCAAGCACTGTAACAAGGTCCACAGGGGCATGATCACGTTGAGAAAGTGCCGGTGCACGGATGTTGGCAAGAACAGCAAAATCTGGATGAGCTTCAGATGCAGAGAGAACAGGATACTCAGCAAAGGACTTGATAGCCGCAACATAAGCTGCAGATGAAACATGTTCTTCTGCGGAGGCAGCTGGAACAGGGAGTGGCTCGTCATCAGAGAAGCAAAGAGGCTCGACGATAGCTGAGGGATCTAATCGAGGAGGCGGTGAAGAAGTCAATGGTCTGAGCCTGTTCCTGACCCGGAGAGGAGGAGGAGGAGGGGGGAAATTGCTTGGAGCTTGATATGGGATTTCTTTCCATTTGGCACGACAGATGGGACAGACATGGCTTCCATGCTCGACATTGGAAGCAATACAGTTGAAATGGAAGGAATGGGCACACTCAGCAACAAAGATGGCTCGGCCTTGCCCGATCTTCAAGCCACCTAAGCAAATGGTGCAAGTCTTCTGCACAAGGCAATGCAACTCCTTAACAACAATTCAAAATAGAATGGGCCAAAAAAGAAATATGCA
Organism: Leucaena leucocephala; assembly: GCA_037074615.1. Classification (NCBI taxonomy): domain Eukaryota; kingdom Viridiplantae; phylum Streptophyta; class Magnoliopsida; order Fabales; family Fabaceae; genus Leucaena; species Leucaena leucocephala. Next base: position 15,480,650 of record CM073550.1, read on the forward strand.
TAAACATCCATAAATAATAAAAAAATAGAGAGAGAACATAATTCAGATCATTGAAGATTTCACATGAAATTCAAATTTTGCTTTCTAGAAGAAGAAAAATAGGGTGCCATAAACTTCTCAAAAGCCAAGAGCCACACGGCATTCCAGCCCAACTTTGACAATCTCGAACACAAGAACGGGCCAAAGAAAAGTGTCTGGAATGTAAGTTCTGAGAGAGTTTAACAAATGAACTTTGTGCATGACGGCATGGTAGAAGAAGAAAGACAAGATGTGACGCGTCGTACGGCTACAATATGTGGGTCCCGTGCCAAATATGATGAGGTCAATCTTAAGCTCTTTACCTTTCATCATTGAATTCCAAGAGATGCCATTGACAAACAAAACAAATGAATCATGTAATCACGTGGTTAAATTTCAAAGTCGCACCAGCAGGCAAAAAGCAACCAACAAAGAGTTCTTTTTCCAATGTGATTCAATTAGAAAGCCTCGGAAAAGTCTTATTAGTAATAATATTACTAATAAAATATAGGATCATATCCCAAGTCACAACTTCTTCCATGAAAAAATCATTTTTAATACATCAAAGATAAAAATCATATTTTGTATTTTCCACTACGACCTACTCCGCAGCGTCAGTCAAGAGAGAGAATAAATAGTACACAGGAGGGTAAAATGGGCATTGCAACACTCCTCAAATGAGCTCGGAGAGGAAAAGGACAGCTGGCAACCTGCCAGTGCTGAATTTTCTACTTCCCCCATGCCTCGCCGGGAAAAACAGTTTCAGCGCCGGAGAAATCTCTCTCCGGCGAGGGAAAGGAGATCCGGGAATCAGTAAACAGGCCACCGCACAAACAACAAATATTTAATAAAACGGACGTTTTCCGACAAACCAAACAGGCGAAATCTCACGGAAAATTAAAATACACAGCTGGAACTGACCTTGGTGGATCGCATGCTGAGAGCGCGAGAGAGGCGGGAAATCGAAGAAGAGGATCGAGACAACACGGAGCTGGAGGAGTTGATGTCGGCGTTGGAAACGGACAGGCGATAAGGCTGCGGTGGCGGCGGCAGTTGCGGGTCATTGGAGGAATCGGTCAGAGTGTCGGAAGGAAGCCGAGACGAGGAATCGGATTTGGAGGAAGATGGCAAGAGAGAGGCGAATGAGTGTTTAAGCTTGCGCATTCTGGACCCCATTTTAGCTTCTCTGTGTGATGCAGAAAGCGTGAATGTGACAGAGATTTTTCAGAGAAAATATGAAGAAATTGGGTAAAATGAAATTGGGGGAGAAGAGTTCGTACGAAGCATTGGTTCTATATAGAAGGAGAGGAAAAAAGAGGTGAAATTTTCAACAGAAACAGAGAGCTACAGGGCCAAATCTTCAAGTGATTCACTTCCATGTGTAGCTATAGGCCTATCGAGGTGAAGCCTGAAATATGGGTTCGCTAATGGGAAGGTGAGAGTTATATGGAAATTATCATTTAATTAATTTAATAAGTTTTGCGTAGTAAACTAATCATGTGCTAATTCCGTGTTAACACTACATATTGGCACAATTTTTTCATTGGGTTGAAATAATATTAAATTAAACAGTATTTAATTTATTCCAAAACTTCAAAAATTAAAGAAGTTTTCAAACTTTTAAAAAACACAAGCAATTATCTCTTAGGTAACATTTTGAATGCAAATACGCGTTTTGACTTTAGGGTTCTGTTTTAAAGTATATTTTAGGGAAAACAATAAATATGCCCATTTTTATTAATTAGAGACAACGTATACTACCAGAAGAGGAAAAGATATCTACATGGCTGGCTATGCCTATACTGATATTTTGGTATAAATATACGGATATAAGACCCCGCCTACTGAGAAAACAAAATTAGGAGGTGATAGTAGTATTAGGTTAGAGGAGCAATTTTGCTTCCCACAAATTTAAGTTATGAAATTATTAAATTTGTGAACTGTTATGCATTCTAATTTTCTAGTTCTATGAAAGGATAGGTCTTCAAATTTATATATTTCATATGATTTTTCTAGTTAAATTAGGACATATGTATTTCTTATTCATGATTGAAGGACAAAAATATTTTTTAGGCTAATAAGCAGTTGAAATATATATATATAATATTTTACAAAGAGTAGGCTATCATTCTATATAATATTTATTATTTTCAAATGAATTATTTTGATCTTGTACCAGCTCTTTGCTCATCTCATATTAATGGAATTATTTATCTTTGATACTCTATATGAAAAGGCAAATGATGCATAGTATAATTAAAAAAAGGAAAAAAAATAAAAACACAAGACATTTTGGTTTAGGTTTGGGTTTGGGTTTAATAGTAATAATGGCCAATGAATGAATTGAATTTGGATGTTTGTCAAAATTTCTCTCACCTTTTTAATTGTATATAGATAATAAAAAATAAAATCATATCTTATAAAAATAGATTTTTTTTTAGCTCTAAAATTATATCCTAGTCACTGATATTAAATCTAATTAAATTTTTTTATGAAAAAATAGTCCCAATGAATTTAGATCCTATTTTAAATCTATTAAGATCAATACATAATTGATTTATCCGTATAAATTTTTTGCTGAATTTCTTTAAATTTTGAGTTTGGGTTCTCTTTTGGAGGAGACACTTGTATTAATAGAGATAACTAAAAATCCCAAAATTATATTAATCAGTTGTTTATATATTTAATAATAAATAAAATAAAAATTAAATACTCTTTATCATTTTATATGAGCCAGACTATTTATCACATCAACAAAAAATTGAATGGTATTAATTTATAAAATTTACCTATAAAGTATATAAAGTTATAAATTGTCCATATATATATATTTGAGAAAAATTAAAATGATTCAGTTATAACAATTAATTGATATTGATAGGAAATAAAATAATAGTGATATCGGGGTAATGCTGCAATGATCCTTGAGAAGAACTGATCAGTTTGTTCCGATCATGATTGAGCATACAACCAACCACCCATAATGTAGCGTCTCATTATAGATTTTATCTTTCATGTCCATACTAAGATTAATATCAATGTTGATTTTCTTAAAAAAAATAAATATTTTTTATCAAATTATGGTTTGAAAAATTAACAAAATTTGTATATAAATTATTATAACAAATTTACTTACATGAACCAAGTAGGATCCATCTCATTAACAGGCGCTATTAATCGATTACCTGAAATTAGCCCCCGAGGCAAGAAAATAACAAGGCATGGTAAAGTTCAAAACTTGATTAAAGCATCTTACAAAAAAATAAAAAAATAAAATCAAATTAGGTGAACGCAATTCAACACGACATAATAAAATTAAATGAGCTAGTTTATGTTTAGCTGCAGCTAATAAGGAGTTACAACATAATCCATCTTAAATACTCCTACATCATATTATATTGTATATTATTAATTTATAAATTAAATAAATTAATTTTAAAAAATAATAAATATAAATAAAATATATTAAAATATTATATTTAGAACTAAATATCTAAACTCAGAAGAAGAGTATTTTTTATATGGAGCAAACTTTGATTTATTTGATGCAATTAATGCAAAGGATGAGAGTAATGTGATATATAGATTGTTATCCAATAATATTAGTTTAGTTGGATGACCAGGTGGGAAGATTGTGAGAGTGCACCATTGATTAATTCTTTTTTTTTTTAATATAGATATATTTTTTAATAAAAATTTAAACTTTAATTTATTATGTTAGATATTTTTTTTTAACAAAAAGAGGCACACTTCATATGAGTCGTTGGCAGAATTCAAAGGCTGCATTGCATCACCCTCGACTTGGACTAGCACCGAATCTATATGGCTGAAATTTAATGTTGTCGTATCTTTATATTTGTAATATATTTTTATTTTATTATTATGCAAAAATATAAAACGAAGACGAATTTTTAATCGTCCCTCTTTGGAACAATTCACGTCCCATTACTTTTTATAGTCATGAAGGAGAGCAATCCAAATTTTTACTAAAATATAGAGGTTAATATTATAGACTAAAAAATTTAAAGAATAAAATCTTTAGTTTAAAATTATAAGAATTAAAGTTAAAATAAAAATAAATTATGATGATTAAATATTGTAATTTTTTTTAGTATAATTTTTTATAGAAAAAATTATATTTATCTACAATTTAAGAATAATAATTATATTATCGCTATAAAATTGGATATTTTTTTTGATCAACTCAATTTACCAGAGCTTTATCCTGACTATATCCAGATATGACCCGCGTCGCATACCTGATTATAGTGGATGAGTCTCCCAACGAACTCAAGACCTCGCTTAAATGATACCGAATCACTTACCACTCGGATCAATCCCTATTGGTAAAATTGGATAATCTGTTTTTTTTGTTACCCACCCGATTCACTGGACCTTTACCCTGACTACATCCAGATCTGACCCGCGTCGCGCACCTAACTATAGTGGGTGAGTCTCCCAACAGAGATTTTTTATCTACGCTAAAGCTCAAACTTGAGATATTGCTTAAACGATACCGAGTCGCTTACAACTTGGATCAATCCCTATTGGTAAAATTGGATAATCTTTTTTTTTTAGTTGCCCACCCGATTTACCGGAACTTTACCCTGACTATATCTGGATCTGACCCACGTCGCTCACCTGGCTATAGTAGGTGAGTCTCCTAATGGATATTTTCTTCATATGCTAAGGCTCAAACTCGAGATCTCATTTAAATGATACTTAACCACTTATCACTCAGACCAACCCCCGTTGGTAAAATTGGATAATCTTAACAGAATGTTTGAACCTTGACTGAAATCCAAGAGTTGTTGTTGCACATAGTTTTGGGCTTTTTGCGTTAGCAGGCCCATGATATGCCTTCATCAACCCCATTCGATACTCCTGTTAAATGGATCTTAAAACGGGCAACTAATGTCTAACTAGGAAAATCAATAATGACTTGATTTGCCATATAGTAACTAATAAACTCGTATCTCGAGTTCGATTCTCACTGTTATTATGCGAGCTCCTTTAATAGATAATCTCATAAGTACCATGTAAATATTCTCTAAGCTATAGGAGTATGCTATGGCCTTGGTAGGGACTGGTGCAGAACACATCTAAACTTTTGTATACTAAAAAAAATCTAATAAGATATTACTAAGAAAATAATTACTTTAACTTGTTTAGCTGAAGGGGGGGACACGTTTCTTGGGCGTTTGTTAGCGTTTCTGGGAATAGGTAATGTGTTTCGAATTTGATGTGGCGCTGGGCGTTCTTTTGTTGCGATTTGTGCTGCTCATATATTTTCTCCACTTCATGAGTCTTGTCTGAATGCAATTTGCTCACGTTTCTGGGAATAGGCTGTGAATATTTCATAATTTGCTTATTAAGATCTTCCTAAGCTTCCAATACTTGAGTTTGAAGCCCAAGACTATAAAAGCAAGAGCATTCTTCTTTAGATAGGAGGAATCTCCATCAATTCCTTTGTTTCTTCTTCATATGGCTCCCAATCAGCCTCAATTCCTTTGGATAAAGCTAAGGTTCATCTTCATTTGTATCCGTCATAACTTCAGCTGGAAGAAGGAGGATTCATACCCTCGTTGAGAATTCCAAGTTTGGATTCAGTTTAGAATCCCAAGAAGGAAGAAGCTGAAACTTGTCACCAGAGAATCAGAGACAAGTTATAGGTTCTCGCTTCTAGAAACTTGTTTAATTTAGACCTGTGTATGGTTTCCCAATTCAGACACATAATCTACACGTGTGCGTGCGATAACAAGGATTCAAAGAAGGGCATGTAATCATGAGGGAATAAAATATGAGCAAATTCATGTTACACGAGTTATTGTTGATTACTTCGTTCCATATCAATATATATATATATATACAGAGCTAGTTTGTCATCTAAGTTTGACTCTGCATAAAGATTAAGATAAGAGCCTATTTTCATAGAGAGAGTCTAACAAGCTCAGGCCGGTCTGGAAATGACTTTTTGGTCTGAATCAAGTTTAAACTTGGGTATGAAATTGGATTAGGGAACGCCCTTCTCCAAACATAATTTCCTTTTTAAAAAATAATCAATTCAGAGGAGGTATAATATTAATTTTACAAATTCCTTTACAATGTATTTTTTTTCAAAATAAAAGGAATTGAATTTATCCCGAAATAATACGAGTAATATTTTATTAGAATTCAAATCACGCTTAATGAATTTGGAGTAGTTATTAGACTTGCACAAGGATTCAAGCTTGGAGGTCTCTATGAAAAGCCCAATTTGCCCACGAGGTAGGTGTGCTAATATGAGATATATTTGACAAATAGATTAAGAAAAATAAAATAAACAATTCCCATCCACATCTATCGATCAATATCATTAACTCTCAATCAATACGTGTCCCAAACTGCCATCCAACGCGCAAGAGCCATACGAAATACATAAATATCTATGAAATTGGAATTCATGTATGACTTTTTAAAAAATATAAATACTTCAATAAATCATATAATTATTGAGTAATGAATATTGTGACTTATTTTTATTTTTTTTTAAAAAAATTGTACAATGCACGTTAGAAGGTGAATCACACTAGCTTTTGTATATTCTATGGTACTACGTAGTGTTTAAAAATTGTGAACTATAATGTAATTCTTTTTTTTAGTATTTGTATCTTCTTATTAAAAATAATTTTATTTAAGATACTGTTAAGTGTTAAATATAGTCATATCCTCTAATGAGAGATTAACTTCTTCATTAAACCTAAACTCTATTAATACTAATCTCTATTTAAGTTTATTTTTTTGATACAAAGCAAGCTAATGCTTGTTTAATTGGTTGATCGCAATGAATATAGCTTATTTGGCATAACCTTTATCTTATGAAAACTAATTTTTGAAGATCAGATAGCCTGGAACCCCAAAATCATGTTTTAGATTACTCTAACAGAAAATAATTTCTAAACAGTTAATAGGGGTTGAGTTTAGTCCATCGTATGATCATTAAAAGTAAGCTGATATAAAAGAAATGAAAGAATCTTATAGTGGGATTAAAAATGGAGGAATAGTAACGTAAGGGGTAATATGGAACAGTCAAAGGATATGTATAGATATTGGGTTGGGTGTGTCGGCCGGTCGTACAAATCTCTTTAGGGAGATCACTGCCCCTTATTTGTTTAGGGTGGTCCCTGTTCCTATACACCGCATCTGCCTCTCTTCCACTCCTTTCCAACACCAACCCCTTCTTTTTATTTTTAATTCTTAAAATTAAAATCAACCTTGTTTTGTTCATGTGTATACTTTTCTAGCTCTTCTTCTTCCTCCACACGTGCACACACCTCTTTCATGTATCTACGCTTCCTCTATCTATCTATCTATGCCCTCTTCCTTTTTGTCTTTAATTCCATTCTGTCTCTTCCATTACATGTGACAAACCTTAAAATTCCCCCCTCCCCCATCATTCTTAATCTATTCATTCATTCTCTCTCTCTCTCTTTCTTTCTCATAATTTATTTTCCCCCCACCACATACATATATTTCTCCTGGAATACGGGGATTAAGGTTAACAGGGTAAATTTTTCTGTACTAGCATATGTTAGTTCATGACTTCATCAGTTACTTTGTTTATTAATTCATCCATTTTAGAGTGTATGCAATATTTTCCTTGACCCCTTCGATTGACTAATATTAAAACTGAGAAATTCCGTTTTGCAATGAACACGCTTTAAAACAAACAAGGAAAATCCTAAGTCTCAATTTTGAACACATGTTATTAATTAATTAATATATATGCATGCTTCGTTGTTAATATATATGGTGATTATTTTCATTGCTGGGCCTTCCGACAAGTGATGCATTATCTTAATCATACCCACAAAACACACACCAACACTTTATTATTATCCTAATTTCCTTGTTCCTTCCTGATTATGCGTGTCTTCCTCTTCACCCTAATCATGCTCTCTTCAACAATAACACTGTTCTATTACACGCAGATCCATTTTCATTTTATATTACCAATCAATACTTGTTTTTAAATCCAGTAGAAGTATCGTTATAAAATTCATAACTACCCCTCTTAATATAGATATCTCATTTGAGCTTCACACTCAAAACTTAGAAATATCTTTGTAATAGGATGTTATACGGCTATATCAATTTTGTGTTAGTACGTGCTCATCCATTTTAATTACAAATGAATATAGTTATGGTGAACTTAATAAATTAATTAAATACGTACGCCACAGTTGTAGTAAACATTTGGTGGTATTGGTATGCTGTAGCTTTTGATGAAGATGGTAATCGCAGCTCTTTAATTAATTTGTCACGATGCTAAAAAGAATACGTTAAGTTCAATTCTTTTCAAACGTGTCCCTTTGTTGACCATATATTGAAACATAATATATATTGTGAGTGTGTGTGAAAGAGATGGAAGTTGACAGTAACCACGAATTAGTTAATTAGAAAAGGGAAAAAAATATAAACTTTTAATTAATTATTTGCTGCAAAAGGGTTGAATGCTGATTGATGCAACGATCTTAACGGAAACGACAACGACTTGTTAATTCATTCCTATATATGTTGTTGTAGCAACGGTAAGGCGCCGGCAGTGTTATATCAAGAAATATTCTGTGGTTCCAATGTATTTTTCGTTACTGTTATATTAAGCTCGTCCTTAAAAATTCCCTCGTTATATGTATTCTCCTCCAAATAATAAAAACAATCCTAAACAATAATATATATATATATAGTTCGATTTGATTAAGTAGTGTTTCAATACGTGTTTTACCTTAACTAAAAATCTGAGCTCAGATATTATATGAAGGAAATTGAGATGACACCAGAAAATTAAGCTTGAAATAGCATGCATATGATTGGACTGAACCATCAATTTGAATTCGTTAGGGCCTCATATATATATATAATTTTTAGAAACTGATTGGTATTATGTGAATAATAGAGTTTGGATGTTGAGACGACGTTAATTCTTGCTCTAATATTGGAGAAAAAACTGTTTTTGATTTTTTTTTATTAACTAAGTGTTCCTCGGTTTTGGTCTTTGTCAATCATCGTCAATTATCGTACGCCATTGTCTCTCTAATCCTCAATTAATATTCCTCCTGAATTTTCACAAGCCCCTCGCGTAATTCGACCAGACAACATATGTTTTCAACAGAGTTTCATATTTACAACATTATAATAAAAAAAGGCGAATATTCGAATAAATCTTAATTTGCCAGAATCTCTGCATATAGAAATGTTTTCCTATTCATAAGAACGAACACACAACAATAATCTAGCCAGTGATTTACGTTCGAAAAGAGAGATTCAAAAACTTTTTGTTCAAACTGCTTTTGTTAATTCAAAGAATTAGCCACAAAGAGATTCTGAGGAGTCACGGGTATATATATATATATATATATATATATATATAATGTTAGAAAGATAAAAGAGAGAGAGAGAAATAGAGAAACAATAAAGAGAATGGCCCCCCGGAATGCGTACAGACGTTATGATGAGAAGCAGTGTTAAATAGAAGGAAACGTCAATGATTAAAGGGCTAAGCACATCATTAGCAAAAGCATAAAACAAATGGCGGTTTGTCGAGTGAAAAACATCAATCAAGGTGCCAAAAAGCCCAATAACCAGATTAGATTCTCTTATTTAAAAAAAACTAATTAATTACAAGTTTGATGAGATCTCTGATGATGAAATGGACGAGTGTGTTTGGCCGACAAGTGAAGGTGGCAAAAATGTTGGCTTCTAAGTATAAAATTAATTAAGCTTCTAATCTAATGAATCATACCAACCGTAGCTAGCTGCTTTTCCCTAGTTGCCTCTCCAAATCGAGTCATGAGCTTCTTTGGAACATTGTATCTGATCGTCGGTGGTTATGCTGCGAAACCCTCCTGAAACTTACCTCTTCTCTATTACACATATGCCTCAAGATCTCATTAACACACCAAATCCATTAATCAATTTGTATACCCAAAGTTATACTTTAGGTCTTTATTCTATGTCACTTGATGAGGGTATTTAAAAAGTTTTTCAAATGTCACCCGTATTCAAAATCATTAACTATACGAGAGAATGTAATGAAATAGAGTACAAGACTATTCTCTATGATTATAAACGCATAAACTAGTTAAAGAATTTACTTTTCTTTTTCGTTTTGATTTGATTTGGCAAGCACACTAATTGCAGGTAGGGATCGAACCTAATAACTACCACCAATGGATGACCTAGCATACCATTGCACCATAGAGGTGCTGACAGTTGAAGGATTTACTTTGCACTTGATAAATGTGAGAATTTAATTCATTTTACTATATTAAAAGGGTTTTCATTAATAGAGATAATAATTAAAGTTGATATTTTAAAAAATTAATATAAATATAATTTTTTTAATATATATAAATTAGTTATATAGCTCTTATTATTAAGATTGAAAGGAGTAACTAATTAAGTGATTTATTGTATGGGAATAAGGGGGATGATAGATTAACGTGAGAAGGAATAAAATGGGTGGCAGACTAATTATGATCCGCCATTTAAGGGAGATTAAAAGTAAAAAACTTGACTTGATGGGGGAAAATTAAAAGAAAAGGAAAGGAAAGGAAAGACTTGGCTATGAAGTATGTTGATTTCATTTCTCTTTCTTCTTCGTGGTTGCATAGTTACTATTTGGTAGATGCATCATGTCTGGTGATCATTTATGATTCTGCAGTCACAATGAAGGACCCCATCCATCAACACTACACATTCAATTCCATCACTCCCGCGATTCTCTATTTATCTCTCACCTTTTCATTTCCCTCCTTTCACCTTTTCTTTTTTAAACCCTCTCTGCATGTTCTTCAATTAATTCTTCATCTTTCAGGAATATCAATTCCATCCTTTAACCCCTATCCAACTGGGCGGGCTTGGATATTGAGATATTTGACGGATTCTTATGTTGGCTGTTGGCTGTCAAAAAACCTAGCACAATCCCCTTCTTTATTGATCTAGATCGGGGATCGGTGGTTATGAAACATAGGGGCAGAGTTATTAATTCTGCACTTGGTTGTTTCAAAATCAACTTAATCAAGAACCAAATTCCGTCTTTTTCAGTGGTTTCTTTTACCGTAAGCTGTTATTCAGATTTTAACTTTAGGGAATTGTGTAACTCTTGTTACGAAATGGAGCTTTAATTTTGATTACTAGTCCTATATTTTTTTAATAAAAGTAAGACCAAAATGATACTACATGATATGAATTTATTAATCAGGAGATTATGGTTAAAAGTTTTTTTTTTGTATAAGAAAATAGAAGATTAAATTTGAAAGTTGTCGATATTTTGAGGTGATTTAAGGCAAAATAAATGGAAGAAAAAGAAGGGGCGGTGGAGAAGCAGAAGGGAGAAAGCACACATCTGTGAGGGAGATAGCTACAGCATTGTATAGGGTCGGTTTCTGGCCACGCTCGGGTCCTGTTTCGTGCTTTTCATTGACCCCACACACACCCACACACGAAATCTCTTGTTTCCCAATTCAAACAAATTTCCAGCTTAGAATGAGTTGTTTTTTATAATAAAAGATTCAAGGTTCAAATCTTTGTTATAAAGAGGTTATTACATTTAATGTTTAATAATACTTTAAATAAAATTATCTTAAATAAAATGGTCAATATGTCTAGATTAAAAAAAACTGGTATATAATGCAGCTCACCTATTGTGATATTAATTTGTGACATCAAATGTTTGTTTGTACGTGGTCTTGAAATCAATTTTTATAGGTAAAAAGTAATATTAACATAAAAGTATTTATTTTTTAATAATAAAGATATATAAAATGAGAATTGAGGAGGATGAAGATGATGAAACGGTCCACCCCTTCATGACTAAGAGTAATTGATATTTTCTGATCATATTTTTCTGGGCAAAATATTCTTGTTTTTTGCATTCATTCATTGGATTAAAGAATGAAAAATCACTGGTTTGTAACATTAAATTCGATATAGTAATTAAAAGTCAAGAGTATTTAAAAAAGAAGAAGGTTGATATATATATATATGATAATGTTATAAAATTGGAATGAGAAGGAGGAGATAGAGGAAAGAGGGAAAGGCGTGTGGGTACGAGGGGATGGTACGGTATGAAGGGAGAGGCCATAGTACAGTCCGGACAACTGTATATGTCTTTAGAAAAGGACATTGTGCCCTTGTGGCATTCAAGTCTCACTAATTAAACTCCCACGATTTTCTTTCTCTGTTTTTTTTAACGGTTATTTATAATTGAAATTCATTGAATTTATAAGTTGTTAAATCAATATTTACAACTTATTTTTTCTAAAAAAAAAAAAGCTTATCAGAGGTCTAACTGTTATTGATTAAATAATTGCCATCCTACTTTTTTGTTTTTGGGAGTCAGGTCAACTCTCTCCTCTATCCCTACACATTTATTTTAGTCGGCCCACCCACATATCCTGCACTCGTAAGGTTGTATAGGAGAGATGATGACGATGCATCTACTTAATTTGTCCCTTCTTTCCTGTGAGGTTAAAGTGTGTTCCATGCTTCGGATAGGATAGGTAAATGTCATATACATATTATGCTCCTTCCTATAGAATTCACAATATTGTATTTATTATTTATCAGTTATATTAAATTTTATTAGTTTACTAGTTATTATTCTAATTCTGAATACAAATATAAGTGATTTTTAAATAATTTATGTATTAAAAGTAATAAATTTATCATAGAATTTAAGTGATTTTTATATTATTTTTATTAATTATACTAAATTTTAATATCATATTAATTTTTATATTCATTCACTAATCTTATGAAATATATGTAAGCATATATAAAAATAAAGAAGTATCGAACATCTTTTAAAAGGTGATCAATAATAAGTAGCGGAGTAATAAGTTTAAGGGAAGGCAAGTGATGAATGTGAAGAGATGGTATATAGTAGTAATAAGGAGAGGATATTAGGAAGAAGTGAAAGAAGAGAGGGAGAAAAGGAAAGGAGAGAGACACGTATCTGGAGGGGAGGGTCCTACCGCGATCCTCTATGCCGCCCTTCTTGACACTGACCTCCTCCTCCTTCTCCTCCTTTCCTCTCTTCCCCCCGCCGACATAAAATGAAGAGAAACTCATTAGGAAGCACATAAATTTGACTGTAGCTTGGCACTATATATCTTGCTCAACATGAGGTGTGAAATGAACAAGTACGTAAAACAAAACGCAACACTGGTCATTGGTCAATATTAGCCTTCCCTCCACTCCATTTTAAAGCATGCATGCGAACGATAAAGGGACTGGATGGATAAAAAAAAAAAAAAGGGAAGAAGAAGAAGAAAGTACAAATTAAATATAAAGATACTAAAATAAGAACTATTCCCACCACCCACATTTTCAAATTCATATGCATCACATTAAAGTCGGTCCATTCTTGCTTGCTTTTTAGAATTTACCCTTTTCATTTAATTCCTTTTCCCCCCCTGCATCAACGCATTTTTCTTGCATACCATGTCTCCTCTTAACTTCAATTAATTCCCTCCACCCCTCAACTTCCCAAACATCCCCCCATCCACGTCTTCATTATAAATTTGATTTCACATCCCGGTAGTCCTGTGCCTACTGATTTTTGGGAAAAATACAATCAAAGGCCCCATAGTTATTTACAAATTTTGTTTTAAAAATAATTATAACTCCAAAGATTTTTTCCTTATAAAACAACTCCGGATCTATGTATGTAATATTTTCTTCATCTCCACACCTCCTCCATAGGAATGTTCCTGGATGATCGCCATCACTATCATTCTCGCTAGCTTCCTTCTCCATTTCCTTCGCTCGCTATATATATATATACACACACACACTACCTTCGCCTCCTTTTTCCTTCATCCACGCTTCCTTCTTTCTCCTCTTCAACGCAAATTCCCGTGACAGTCTCTTCCCTCTCAATTTTCAATCTCTCTCTTTTCCTCTCTGACTTTCTCTCTATCTACGAGCTGAAAATTGCAGAAATGGCGGCCCTTTCTAACATTGACTCCACCTTCGAAGTTGACAAGCTCACCTACGAAATCTTCTCCATATTGGAAAACAAGTTCCTCTTCGGCTATAACGAGCCCAAGAATCCCAAGAGCGTCGTTGCCAACTCTACTCAGATTTCACCAGAAGACGCGAAATCAGCCAAACACAACGCTGGTAAGGTCAGAATTCTCTGCATTGACGGCAACGGCTCCACCGACGGCATCCTCTCTGCCAAGTCTTTGGTTCACCTTGAGGCCTGCCTCCGCCGCAAATCCGGAAACCCTAACGCTCACATCGCTGCCTATTTCGACATCGTGGCGGGGTCTGGCGTCGGAGGCGTTCTCGCGGCTTTGTTGTTCACTCGCGGAAGAGACGGGTTTCCGATGTTCTCCGCCGAGGAAGCGCTCAAGTTCCTGGTCGAGAACCGGCGTACCATTTTCCAGTCTAAGCCGGGGATTGTCCGGCGAGTAATTCGCGCGTCTTCGCCGGCGTCGAAAGTCGGGAAGCTGTTCCGCGAGATTTTCGGTGAGAGCACTCTGAAGGACACGTTGAAGCCAGTTTTGATCCCCTGCTACGACCTCATCACTCGCGCGCCGTTCCTGTTTTCCCGCGCCGACGCGCTGGAACTGGACGGCTACGATTTCAAGATGAGGGACGTCTGTGTTGCCACGTCAGCTGATCCCGTTTCGGTTGGCCCAGTGGGGATGAAGTCCATCGACGGGAGGACGAAGATCGTGGCCGTCGATGGAGGAATTGCGATGAACAATCCAACGGCCGCGGCCATCACCCACGTTTTGAACAACAAGCACGAGTTTCCATTCTGTAACGGCGTCTCCGACCTCCTGGTTCTCTCCCTGGGCAACGGAGAGTCCGAGTTTAACTCCGTTGAACCCAAATTGTCCACATCCGGATTCGTTCAGATCGCCGGAGAAGGAGCTTCCGATATGGTAAGTGTTTTTTACAAAGTATTTTTTTTGGCCAACGATCTCACACTCAATCAAATCACAAAAAAAAAAAAATAATAAAGCTAAACATATTTCACTTTTTTATGACGGTCAAATGTGGAATAATTATTAACAACATGAATGCCTTTAACTCCATGAAATATGTAAAATATTATTGTTTTTAATCAATTTTTATTTTCACACTAAAAAATTGATTATTATGCAACTGATAAAGAAGTGGTGGTTAGAGTAGTGACTCATCAATGTATTAATAAATCCTTCCACAATTTCATTTTATAAAGCACAAGAAGGTTGGTAGCATAATAATTGCCATAGATATTCTAACGGCATTGATTAAAAAATTTGCAGGTTGATCAAGCCGTATCGATGGCATTCGTGGAGTGTAGCGCAGGCAATTATGTGCGCATCCAGTCAAACGGGGTGATGGCAAAGAAAGCAGAGGGCGTGTCCGGCAAAACGACGTCGGATCTGTTGGCGGCTTCGGAAGAGATGCTGGCCCAGAAGAGTGTGGAATCAGTGCTGTTCAAGGGGAGGAGAGTGGTGGAGAACACAAATGGGGACAAGTTGGAGTTGTTTGGAGGAGATTTGATAAAAGAAGATGAAAGAAGGAAAACCAGCATTTTGCCTACTGTAGTGTTGAAGCGCGCGTCTCCTTCACCCAGAACTTCATCTGCCACTACACTGTCTACTTTATCTTCAAGCTGTTAATTGATTTCAGGAATGGGACTGCAATTCTTATGAGTTGGGGACTTTGAGTTAGCTGCCGCTTTAGATCAATCAAGCAAGTAGAATCTGAGCTGAGCAGAGCTGAATCCTCAACAAGCTGTTTCTTTTTTCTTTTGTTCTTTTGTTTTTGGGTATATATATATACACACTACGTGTATTTATTCTGATCAGAGTAATCTGTGTATATGGTTATTTGTTAAAGGATGAGTTTGGTTCAAGATTAGAGATTTTCTAGTATCTCTTGGAGTTGTGAGAGTTAGATTGTATTGTTGAGTCTGATAGTGTTGTGGCTCAACCAGGAAATGTTGATTCTGGAATTTATAGATTAATTGGAACATGCTTCATTCATCTCCAAGTCTCCATATTTCATCCTTTTCTTTTTGTTTGTTTCGGCCGTATTTTATTTAGTTGAGTTCAAGCGGTATTCTTTGGCACTACATGTTGGGGCTTGAATCCCTTTACGCTGAGGCCATGTAAAATTGGGCCATGCCCTTAAGACTTCAAATCCTTGACTTTCTTATCATATTTTACGACGCCCCTCAAATTTTTTCTGGCATTTATTTAAATATATTTTTAATTCTAAATTTTACTTTCACTATTCAGCATAATTCTTTAACGTACAAAAGCTAAATTAATGCTCTTTCTCTTCGACACTGATATAGGAAAAAATAGCAGGATATTAATACATTTTTTTATGAACGAGATATTAATACCACTAAAAAACCACTAGAGGGAAACGTAAAGTAATTTTTGAAAGATAAAATTGTTAACTAAATTTATAAAATAACAAAATATATAGTTTAAGTCTCGTTCAAAACACTGTATTTAAGAAATATTCTATAACCCTTCAGTAAATTCAGAAGTAATACTCTCTAAAATTAAACATACTCTTTCTGTAAGAATATAGGGTGAAAGAAATAGCGAAATATAATAGAATTCAGTGGAACAAATTATATAAAAGGAGAAAGATCTAAACAATAATCATATATTATTACTCAATAATAATATATTTTAATCTCTCGTTAACAATCCCTTTTATAGATTGTGAAAGGACATAGGACATATCTTTTAGACATATATTGCCAATACCTAAAAATCGTGTCAGAAAGACATTTATTTTTTTGACATACCCTTATACAATATTTATAATATTTTCTAATAATCCCCAAGTGTCAAAGAAATACTATTAGATGAGTTACACACATAGATATAATCATCGTATACAATAGTCCTACTGACTATGAACCAGACCTAGACCGATAATACTTGGTATATAGATATGCCAATGATCATATGGACTATGAACCATCACCTCTTGGACCTATACTAGAGATATTAACAGTTAGATTATACCTTCACATTTTCACTATTTATCGAGCGATTTTGCAAGTTAGGCGACCATGCCTGTGTCCTAGTGTTTAACTAATGCTTTAGATATTTCACTATAATCTCATAGAAGTGACCCATACTCCTCATTCATATAGTTAATTTCTATAAGTGTATATGCACTGAATACACCATCCATATGATTTAAAATTATTAAGAGCTTTTGTTTAACCCTCCAATATACAATCTAACACTTTCTTACATATAACAGAAAATGAATAGTAATAATATTTTAGTATTAACAAAATTAATAAGCAGCTTGTTCTTTCCCATTGAATATTCTTCACGGGGATTATCAATTACAAAGGTTAAGTTATCATCGTTGTCGTAATCAAACTGGGTTTAATCATATTCTACTTGATGTCTTAACAATTTGTTTTTTCCTAGGGGTTTCATTAACGGATCCAACAAGTCTATTTTAACCTTACATAATCAAATGAGATAACTCTACAATTTTTTAATTAAGTATGTTTATTCACGTAATATCTTAACGATTAAATCATTGTTCTCTCCATAATGTTTATTGTCATTTGGTTCTTTGTCCTCTCAATAAATATTATTACCATTTCACAATTACAACTCATCAACACTAAGTGTTATATATCTTTATTCTCTCAAGAAAAGTTATTGCCATTTATCAATCATAGCTCATCAATATTTACCCTATGTTTGTAAAGGAAGATATTTAAGAGAGAAAACTCTTAAAAATAATAATTTCTTTTAATATTTTAAAAAAATTTCCTTCATAATATTTTCTCTTCTATTATTCTTTCGTTTTTCTTTCCATCCAAGTATACGTAAGTATTAGTTCTATGCCATCTAAAGATAAATAATTACTTGTGGATTTTCTCACAATAGATTTAAAATTCAATTAATCTTCAATGTATCATAATACAATAAGAATCGCCATTTACGATACTAATAATTATAATATTTCTCAAATATTTTATTCCTCTCGTGAGATTAAATTTTATGTATATAGATGATCAATTCTCTATACAGTATATGTTATATCACATACATTAATATTAATGCACCAAATTTTTCTAAGTTGTGTAAAACTATATTAAGCAAACAACACTACAAATTAAGTGTTAGTATCATAAGGAATATTCTCAGGATGGTTTTAAAAATCAATCTTTAAAACACATTTTAAAAAGATATATTTTTTTTATGATTTAAACACCCAAAATCATATTTAATTCACCCATATTTCCAAATTCATATTTAAAATAACATAATAAAAATTCAATATATTTTTGTAATAATAATGTATATTTATTCTTAAGATAAATTTACCCATAATTAATAAAAATTTAAATATATTTATCTCTCTACTAGACAAATGATTAAATTTTTATGTCCTTCAAATTCTTGTTTTAAACAATACAAAAAATTAGATTATTCACAAAATTTGTTCTCAACAACAAATAATAAAGTTTTTTACAAAAATTGTATTTATCAACAAATAATAAGGCACTCACTTAATTTGTTCTTAGCAACAAAAAACAAAACCTTTACAAATTTTGTATTCATTAATAAGTAACAAAGCCTCCGCTTAATCAATTTTTAATCACAACATATAATTTTTATAGATATAAAATAACATTAGTAGACACACAATTTTTAACTCATAAATTTTATAAGGTATCCCACATCTTAGGCATCCCATATTTTTAAATATTAAATTATGTGTGTATTTGGTAAACTACCAAACTGAGGTTTTAAAAACTTTTTTGAGCAAAACCTTAGTTTAGAGAAATTTTAAAACAAATAGCTATATTTGTTTAAAATAAATTTTAGATCAAACTATAGTTTAAAACTAAAGTTTTAGATAAACTACTGAGACTAATTTATGGAACAATAAAAGAGTTTATAGATTAACTAATTATTATTTTACTCATACTTTTTTTACATCCCCTCTCCCCTCTCCCCTCTCCCATCCCATCTCTCATATCTCTTCTACACATTCTTTCATCTCTCTTCTACACACTCTCTCATCTCTCATCTCTCGTAAATTTAATAATTATATTTATTTTGATAATTTTTTAATTATAAAAGTTCTTATCGTAATAACTATCCAAATATTTATTTATTTATAACCATTTTTTTTTCATATACTCTTCTCCAAAAACTCTTTTTTAAAAACTGCTTAAAAACTCTTTTTTTTCATAAACACTTTTTCAAACTCTTATTCAAACTAACCATATAAGTCAATAACTTCTCAATAATAATTATAATTAAATTATAATTTCATACCATATAATATTTAACAAAGATATCATTTGAGTTCATATATCTATCTAAATTTTGCAACCGAATTAGATAAAAACCACTACTTAAATAAATACATATTACTTTGATGAGGGAGTATTAAGCCAAACAATTACCACATCCAACTGGATGATTATTGCCTTGCACCGTTTCTCGGAAACTACAACTTTTCAAAGACATTCAAAACAAATAAAATCTCTATTCCTTAATGAAATAATGGCAGAAAACTCTATCATTTTTCTGTCAATTCAACAATGGTCATTCCATGATCATAAGTTTTTTCGCTTTTAATATTAAAAACCCATAACACTAATTTCATAAAATCCCATAAAACCAACATATCTATATATATCATCTCAGAAAATTAGTTTTATATATAGAGACCATGCCGTATAAATGACCCAAATACAGTAGCAACTGGTTGAAGAAACACACGTTTGAAGCCAAGATTCTCTTAGCATCGTATCATTGAGAGCTCAATATAGGAGAGCCATTCACTTTCAAAAATATGGCAAACGATAAAGCAGCCATGTGTCATTTGAGGATTCCAAAGCCTAAAAACGTCATAGTTTCCCCCGAGAATACATGACCCATGAGCACCGTCTTTTCCCATACAGATTATCATGAAAAAGAATTGAATAATCGATACTTATCAATCATGCAATTCAAACTCCACGGGCCCTTGATTATTTATCACGATCAAAAATTCAAAATCAACTTCTCTCCAGATGGATAGAGATATTTGTTCTTCGCTGCCTCTGATCGAATCAGTTTGAAGACTCAATTGAAATTTGAAAACACGGCATCAGAAATTTTCCAATTATCTGCGTCTCTGCCACCAAGAGTAGGGTAACTTTTTGGTGGCGACAATCAATTCCTATCTATCACCTTTGCCATCTTGTTGAATTCTAGCAGGGTCCATTTACAAATTCACAAGCAATATCCTTTAAAATTATTGGTAAAATCTATAAAACAATAAAGTATATAGTTAGAATCGTGTCTAAAAACACTATCTTTAATATATATTCTATAACCCTTCAATAAATTAGAAAGTGACACTTCATGATACTAAACAAATTCTTCTTATAAAAATACAGAGTGACATAATTGGCGAAAAATGATAGAACTCAGCAAGATAAATTATATAAAAATTTAAAGATCTCAATAATAATATGTTATTACTCAATAACAATATGTTTTAATCTTTTATCAATAATATTTTTAATAGATTGTAGAATGACATAAGATATATCTTTTAGACATATATCTCAAGATCCAAGAGTCATATAAAAAAGACTGTTATTTATTTGATACACCCTTACACACAATGTTTACAATATTTTCAACAATAAAATAATTGACATAAAATTGATTCCTAAATTAAAATAAATATAATTGACATATCATTGTATCAATATAAAATTTAAATTAAACCGAGAAATTTAATCCAAATAAAATTTTAAAAATGTATGAAAACAATAAAATTAAAAAGAAAACATAAGGCCTAGCATGCAGAGCCCATTTTCCTTATTTAATCTCATGATCTAGATCAGTGAAATATAAGGCCCACTATGAAGCCCAATTATTTGGTATTCTCTAGCGGACTCGCCATTAGCGTCCATTTACAGCTAAGAATTATAGTTTAAGAAATCGAGGACGCAGAGAAGCAGAGCTGCAGAAGGCTGCCAAGACAGTCGAAGATCTTTCCTGTTCGATGGCAACCTCAACCGATGCAAAGCCACTGAGAAAAATCTCCGACGCGTTCAAAGAGCTCGCAGACGTTGTCAATTCACAACGTTCAGATGTCGAGGTTGCTTCTTTCTCTCGGGCCTCTTCTCTTGTCTCTCCTCTCTTTGGTTGCCTGGGCATCGCCTTCAAGTTTGCCGAGATGGATTACGTCTCCAAGGTAATCCTTTCCTTTAAGAACTTATTCTGTTCCCTGAATCATTTTGATTGACTATTACAAATACAAGACAGTGGTCAGTGGAAATTGATTATTTGCTGCTTTGATATTTGATTAAAATGTGAATTGGGTTTCCTTTACTATCTTGGTGAATGCATTTAGCTATGGATTCCTCTTCTTATTGGGAATATGCTCTTTGGATGTAAACTTCGAGGTGACATTGAACATCATTGTAGATATACGCATCAGAAATGCTTCTGTGAACTTCATGTGCCAACCAATTGGCACATTGATTAGCCTTTCTGTGTGATCAATAGAGATTTCCTAGTCCTGCATGATGAGATTCCTACTATCCATAATCTTCTTTGACAATGATTAAATTTAAACATCCATAATCAATCCACCTTAAGGATGGTCATTGCATTATACTTCATGGTGAAGTTTTAAAGCTTCCACGTGTAGCTGTAAAGCTTTGCTCTTCTAAAACCATTGTTCCAGCATGATTCCAAATTAGTTTGGTATAATTTTAATTTATCTGTTTTATGTCATTGGTTATATTTTTTGATAACAACAGGTTGATGATCTAGTTGAGGCATCAAAGTCTATTCAGACCTTACAGTCTATGATTGATCGGGACGTACAAGCTAATACTGTGAGGAAAGCAGGTAGCCGTACAAGAAATCTTCTTAGAGTAAAACGTGGACTCGACATGGTCAGGGTGCTTTTTGAGCAGATTCTAGTGACGGGGTATGTATATCAATCTTTAATTATCAATTTGCCTCCTGCTAGTTCCTGATATCCAGAACCACAACATTCTATATCATGCCTTCAACAAACTTTACCCTATGCTTTGGAGCAAAAAATGAATGTTGCTAGAATTGAAATGAAGGGGAGTGAATATTGGATGGAAAGAACAGCTTTGCCACCGCTGTTACGCTTCATTCATTTTAGTAAGCTTTAGAACTGAAAAGCCCTAAACGAAAATCAAAATTATGATTGGTAGTTTCTGTATGATTGGGAGGTGGTCTTTGCATCAGATTCTGAAACAATAGAGGTCTTTCCTCGCATTCTATAATCTTTTGGTGTCTATTCTCGTGGTTTGTATCAATTTTGTACACTTTCTGGCAATGGAGACAAACACTTCTTAACCCAATTTAACAGCCTAAGGCTCATTCTAAGGCCAAGTCATTTATTTGGAAAAGTATCGAATATGATTAACACTAATGATTAATGACATTTACCAGGTTTGATATAAATATTAAGTTTAGGTCTGGTTCTAATAAGCGGTTCATTTATTTTATGATGCCTGACTATCCTTTTATGAAATATGTTATAGCGGACAAAGGGCACTCTTCGAACTTTTCCAATGGCAAAAGTCAAATTTCATATCTTTGGCATCTCTTGTGGATAAAGTGGTCACTAATTATATATTTTAAGAGGCACATTTAGAAGAACTAAGTTACATTAACTAGTGAATATGAGCTTAGTATCTGTATTTATTTTGGCAGTGGGAATTCCCTCAAGGATCCAGCTTCCAAGGCTTACGCAGAGGTGTTTGCTCCCTATCATGGTTGGGCTATCAGGAAGGCTGTTTCCGCTGGGATGTACGCCCTTCCTACAAGGCAACAACTCTTGAGAAAACTCAATGAGGATGGTAAGTGTAAGTTAAAGTTTGTATGCGCATTAGTTAAAATTTAAATCCAAAAAAAGACTTAAACGTGAAATTGGCAGTGAACTGGGGGACAGAAGGAAATAGAGTTAGCAGGAAGATATATTGGCAGTTTTTTTTTTTTTTTTGGTTTAACATTAAATTTTGGGCTCCCTACCCTAGTTTTGATCTGCTAAATATTTATGAATTGCAAGGGGAGGCATCCTTGTTAAAATGCGCATTTTATCCTGAGACTTTGCTTGTATATCCATAACAGCTAATAGGTGCTTAAATATCAATTGCGATATAAAATGATGTGCGAGGACTCAGAATGATCAATCACTCTTCTGGAAAGACTTTAAACTAAAGTCAATTATCTCAATGCGGTAAACTTGGATTTAGGTGAATGATTATCATTATGAAATTTCTTATTTGAAAGTCTAAAAACCACAAATCGGATTCCAGGAAGCAGTTACACAAGTACTAAGGAATCCAAAATTTTAGGGACACAGCAAGATGAACTACCCTTCTTCTGGAATCTTTCGAAGAGTTCTCTATAAAAAAAGCTATGAGTGTTCACCATTCATTGGAATTCACAGATATATTATTCAAAACTAAGGAGAAACAAAAGAAAGCTCTTCAAGTTCTTCTAGATAATCCCCGTCTTTCTTTTGCTCATTACATGAATCGAGTGTCAACTGGTTCGCTTTCATTCAGAATTCCTCCACATCATAATATGAATTCTATTTTATTGCCGGATTTGCTCATAATTAAATCAGTGCAATATCTTTCCTAGTCTGCTAAAGCAAAATAGAGGACCAAATCCTTTCGGTTTGCTCTCTTGCTCTCTCTGCTGTATAATTGGAGATTATATGTTTTTTGAAACTTTTTGCTTTGTAAAGTTATTTATTTATAATGGCTTTTCCTCTTACCTTGGTTCAGAGTCGTCAGCAAGGGTCCAAATGCAAAATTATGTAACGGCATCAGCACCTTTGATCCAATACATTGATAAACTCTTCCTATCAAGAGAATTGGGTACTGATTGGTGAATCTTGGACTGTATTGTGTTTACGCCTACTATAATTACTGTGTGATTCAATAATTTATTTATAGAAAAGTTGTGTCTTTATATTGCCAAGCATCTAGGTTATAGAATTTGTGTATGTGAAACTGCACATTTTAGTACTGATTTGATTGATGGTTATTGAGATGCTCCTTCATACTGCATGTGATCCTGTATTAGTGATTAATTGCTACGTTCATGTGAAGAATTAACCGAGTATTGGGAATGTTTGATGCTTCTATTATTGAGGACGACGATCTGATGGGTTTTGGGTTCTCATCACTTTAATAAGCTCCTAAACTGGTTCCATTCACATGCATAGTTCTTGTATTTGTTTTCTGGCCAACAGCATAGTTCTTGTATCAATACTAACTATTCCTATAAATTGATGTGCCCCCCATATAAGATCGATGGGAAGAGGAAAATCATGGTATATTTCATTATAAAATCAAAATCTAATAATATTGTTCTGCAATCATCGTATGTTTTATTGTTTAGCAATTCATTGTTGAAATTCTATGCTGCCAACCGATTGGATTGAAAAATACACGCAATTTGACGCCAGCATTTTCTCACTTTTCAATTATTGAAATTCGTAATTTCTACCCTTGTCAATTTTAATGATCACATGCATTGACTTTCAAGATCACAAAATAATCTAATCTAATTATTTACAGCTTTTTAGCATAATGTTAAAACCCATATGGAGTCACCCAATTCAATTACTGAGCTAGTAATAGTTTGATCTAAAAATCGAGGAAACATCAAACAAATGTACTTAAATTGATCAAAACTGGAAAAATCAACGGGTCAACTACACACAATGCCTGATAAATACTGTTAATATTATAACCCTTTATTATATAACATGAGTTGGTATTATACACTTTAAATACTGCTTCTGTTTTTCTTTTAATAGTAAAAACTACTTAAATAACTTGGTATATTAATAAAATTAAATAAATAAATAAATTATAATAAATATGATAATTTTAAAAAAATATATATTTGTAACAAATATCTTATAACTATTTATATTTGATTGCTATTACTGTTAAGTAAATATGAATATGTTCTTGTTTTGAAACTCTTTAAATTAAAGTTTTAAAAGAGTTTTTAATTTAAACTTTAGTTTAAAAAAATTAAAACAAATAACTATATTTTCAATTGTTCTTCTCTTTTCTCTCCTCTCTTTTTTCTACCCTCTATTTTCTCATCTCTCATATTTTTAACAAAATTATACAATTTTTAGTAATTTTATAATTACAAAAGTTATTCTAGTAATAATTATCTTAAACACTCATTTATTTATAATAACTTTTTTCTATAAAATCTTTTTTTTAAAAGTTTTATAAAAACTATTTTTTTATAATTTTTTTAAAATCCTATCAAAATACACAATAGTTTAAAAAAAAAGTAATATATGTAAGAGAGAAAAGGAATAATAACTTAAGAAACATTTTTTTTAAGTTTTTTATTTTTTTTTATTGCATTTCATGTGTAACTCGATCGTTTAGGACAAGAGGAGTCTATGTAATACAGAAGAAAAAATACATATATAAATATTGCCGCTAACATTCTTCCGGAGAGCCTCCGTCCCTCTGTTCATAACTGTAAACCTCGCAAAGTCGAGCTTAAACCCTAGCTGTCTTCTGCGTAAATCCCAATCTCCCATTTCTCCGTGGAGTAACTGACCTCTAAGCTTTCCATTATGGGGACGAAGAATCTTAAGAAGAAAGGTGGAAGGAAGGGTAAAAGTTTCTCATCCAATCATGATCCTCTCTTGGGCGACGAATCGAGAAAGCGACGGAAAGTTGAGGACCAATTTGATGACGGTGAGATAGAAAGCGACGAAGAGGAAGATGACTTCTTTGGTGGTGGCTCCGATGGGGAAGAGGAAGCTCAGGAGGCTGAAATGGAAGTAGAAACTGAGGCTGAAGCCAGGAAGAGAATTGCGGAGGATTATTTGAGAATGTATCGGAATATTGCTCGGAAAGAGAAGAAAGAGAGGGAAGAAGATGGGGAAGACAGTGATGACGATGACGAAAAGGAAGGCGAAAAAGACTCCCTCATAGCTCAGAAGTTGATACAGGCGCAGCAAGAAGAGAGCGGGCGGGTTCGGAGAGCATTAGCATCCAGGTGATGCTCTATAGAAAACATTGCAGTGCAGCTCTTACTTCTTGTTGAGGACTAAAGTCGTCATATCTTGATTTCTGCATTTTTAATCGTTTTTATGGGGACGGAGTTAAAATATAAGTTCTTTGCCTGCTGTTGCTGGTTACGGTATCTTCTTTTGTTGCTATAAAACTTAAAAAATTATTGTTATCAACCTGAGGTGGGTTTAAAACGGGATGGTAAAGAGAAATAGAAACATGTGTCTCATCTATTTGCAATTGCATTAACCTAGGGGCTTGTTTATATGATGCTTATAGTATATCGTGAATGTATTATAGGGTGAAACAAGGAACGAGTGGAGAATTCCGCCTGTTAGTGAAGCACAGACAGTCTGTTACTGCGGTGGCTCTATCAGAGGATGATATGAAGGGCTTTTCAGCTTCAAAGGATGGGACAATTATGCACTGGGATGTAAATAGTGGAAAAAGTGAAAGGTATCAATGGCCTAGTTATGAAGTAATGAGGTCTCATGGGATGAGAGAACCACAAGGTCGGGCTGGCAACCACAGTAAACATGTATTAGCATTGGCTGTGAGTTCTGATAGTCGGTATTTGGCAACTGGAGGCCTTGACCGCCATGTTCATCTATGGGACACACGTACAAGGGAGCATATTCAGGTAGCGCTTTGTTCTTTCTAGACTGTAACGTGTTCATTGTCTACTTGTCTACGTTTACACTAAAAAAAGCAGCTGTTCAATTGTCTACAGTTGGATAAAGTAAGTGGCTTTTCTTATACTATATGAATGTTTGGACAACCATAATAGCTCTTTCTGCAATTGAAGTATTTATTTATTCTTTATATGGGTCATTGAAATGGTCAAGATCCAAGGGAAATTTCAAATATGTAATTTGCTACTTGTGTGGTAACGTATGCTTTAAGTAAAATTAAATCTCATTCTAACCTATTGAATGGATTTGTATTGCTCAACCAAAAAATTCAAAAAATATATCATGAATTTTATAGCGCATATTTAGCTTATATTTTAGCTCCTTGCTTCACTAGGACATGCACTTTTTTAGCACCTTTAGCCTCAGGCATTTTAGGGTTCTAGTGCTTTTCACTTTTGACTACCATTGTTAACCTCAATTCTTAGCTCTTAGTTATGTCTTTTACAGGCTTTTCAAGGTCATAATGGCCCTGTTTCATGTCTAACTTTTAGGCAAGGAACTTCAGAACTTTTTTCTGGTTCATTTGATCGAATGGTTAAGATTTGGAATGCTGAAGACAGAACTTATATGAGTACTTTGTTTGGCCACCAAAGCGAAGTATTGTCTATCGATTGCTTACGAAAAGAAAGGGTACTAACAGCTGGACGTGATCGTAGCATGCAGTTGTTTAAGGTAGCCTGGTATTATTTAATGCGCGTCTTGTTTAACATTGCATATTGAACTTAAAACTATGTATTTAAATTTACCTTTCAGCTTTTACATAATTTCCCTGGAGACTGTACATTCTGTTTCTTTTCCAATTTTTGATACTTTGACTCAAAGCCTCTATCTTGAAAAATGAAATGTGAAGACAGAAAAGGACATAGAACGAGCTTTATAACATATTGGATGAGACATTTCTTTGCATTTACAGTGGAATAATTTGGTGATGAGTCATCTTTTTTGGCACATGTGTCTTACATTTTCCTACAATGTCTTATCTTTATGTGTGGAAATTATCTAGTGATGAGGTGCAGTGTATTCTGATTAGCTAAGGGTGGATTTGTAGACTTTTTTTCTTTTTGGTTTTTTTGAGGGGTTTATGTCCTCATTTTTCAGCTGAACGTTGCTCCTTAAATTAGTTGTTTCTTCTTTGGAATATAGGTCCATGAAGAGTCACGATTAGTTTTCCGTGCTTCTGCATCATCCTTAGAATCCTGTTGTTTTGTCAATAATGATGAATTCTTGTCTGGAACGGATGATGGAAGCATTGAGCTTTGGAGTGTAATGCGAAAGAAGCCTGCTTACATTGTGAGAAATGCTCATGCTTTACTGACAAAGGAGGCGGAATCTGAACCAAAGGATAATGGAAGAATCCCCAATGGTACTTTAGGTATGATCCTTTTTCTATTAACAAAACAAGTTTGTAGGTGTTGTGATTCTCATGAGTTTGTAATTGTTACAAAGTCTTCATTTAGTATATTTAAGTTGTAGCATTATCTTCAATCTGCAGAAAACGGTCCTGAGAACCGTCAGTCTTCATCAACTTTGCAATGGGTTGGTGCAGTCACTGTTTGTAGGAACAGTGACCTTGCAGCATCTGGCGCTGGTAGTGGTTCTGTTCGATTTTGGGCAGTTGAAAGTGGGAGTGAGAGAAAGCATGTTAAACCTTTGTATGATGTACCAATGGTAAGCAAAAGAAATAGCAACAAAACTCTTGCCTCTCTCTCTAACTATATTTTATTAAAGATGTTGGGTTTGACTCGTAAATTTAATGGTAATCAACTAGTTCTATTGGTGAATTTCATTGTAATAATACCTTGCAATATTATCTGATGCGGATTTGTGATAAGTTTGATATGCAATTGATTTTTATACCTTCTTGCAATGCAGGTTGGATTTGTGAATTCCCTGGCTTTTTCAAAATCAGCAGCATTCCTGGTTGCTGGAGTTGGGCAGGTGAAGTTTTGCTGTAATTTAGCTAATATGCTCTCTTGTTCATGTTTCTGATTCTGAAGTCCTTGGAATGTATTTTGGTCACTGCAAAGAGATCCTAGTTTTTCTAATTTCCACTTGGGATTTTGTGTAGATTTCATTATATCCAGATCTATGATGCGTGTCTTGCTTACAGGAACCTCGTCTGGGGAAGTGGGGCCGAATCCGAGAAGCTCGAAATGGTATTTTCATTCATCCCCTCAAGTTATCATAAGCCAATGAGGACTATTGCCTGTAATACCCCTCATAATTTTGACTTATTTTGTGGCTCATCCTAATTACATTATTTATCGCTTAGCTGTGGAGGGCAGAAGCAGCCAAGTTTTTGGGAACTCTTTATTTATATGTTATTACTTTATTGTATTTGGCCGAATGCATATAGCTATCGGTTTTTTTTTCACGGGGTCGAGGATCATAGAATTGGAGCCTTTTAAGGTAAAGTAACAAACGTGCAATCTGAATGAACTATTTATATAATTAATCACTTAATTTATCATTGATTTTAACGGTTTAGCCTGCTACAGTCAAATTTGGCTATTGTCTATTAAATGATTTTATACGTTTGGGATGTGACTTTTGTTAAACGGAAAAGCGAAATTGCGATTGCATCATGATATTTATAGGAAAAGACATCGTTCGTGTGATGTTTCAACTTTCAATCGCTCTTAATGATAGCCTGCGTAATCATAAATGACATCTTACGAAGTTGCTACTTTCTATGGAGATTTGATGGATTAATTGTGATTGGTT
The DNA here is from genome assembly GCA_037074615.1 of Leucaena leucocephala. Classification (NCBI taxonomy): domain Eukaryota; kingdom Viridiplantae; phylum Streptophyta; class Magnoliopsida; order Fabales; family Fabaceae; genus Leucaena; species Leucaena leucocephala. Next base: position 15,510,194 of record CM073550.1, read on the forward strand.
TACAATCGTTGGGAACAAAAGAGAGAGGCTTGAGCAATTAAATTTGGTAACAGTTTGTATTTTCAGAAATTTTATTCCTCCAAGAACTCTATTACAGGCCCACCAATCGCATCAAGATTGGGTGCTGAGCGTGACTTGAGCTTGATTCATATGATCCCAGCAAGATACTCCACTTCTCACGGAAATCAGATCCTCTTGAACGAGTTTATGAAACGTATCGGCCAAGGGGCTCATTTTCATAGCTGAACTCTGTTTTAGAACATAAATATATTAACAGTTATCCATGACAAAAGGGTGAAAAATTCATTGGCGTCCTAATCGGACAAGCTAAATATTGATATAAACACGTGAAAAATTCAGTAGCACCTAATAGCATGAGCTAAAAGACTCATGAAACGCCATATAGTTCATGCTTCAAAAGATGCGCGAGCCTCAATTTTCTGGTGGGTATAAAGAATCAATATTCCTGCTGAGAAAAAGCTCCATAGACGATGTTCAGAGGTTCTAAATACTGTTGCCAAGTCAAACTCCAGATTTCATCTCCCCACCTTTGTTAATGCTGCCCAGTTAGCCCCCCGCGATAGTTCACAAGAATTTACACTAGCAATTCGTTTTTTCCACCCCTTTGTCATCTGTAGCATCCTTGTTACTGCCTCCCTCAGCTTCGGGTAATTCCACATCCATAGGTGCGGATGAACTGTTAGTTTCAATCTCTGCTTCCGCTGGCAGGAAGATTTCCTCACTTGAGTTCTCATTGGTTGATGCTAATGGTGCAGCTGCCACATCCTTTGTTGATGTATCACTGGATGACGGAGATGTTTCGGCCATATTAGAATCATTATTGCCCGACTGGTCCTCAAGTTCTCCATTGGGAAGCTCAGCAGTGTCATTGGAATCTGAAGACTCCCTCCATTCCACCCATTCAAGTGCTTTGTCAGTTTCACCATGTTCTAATTTAGGTCCCGGTTCTGGAGATGACGTTGCAGTATCAACCAAATCCTCGTCGTCACCAACAATGACATCATCATCTCCACCGCCACCAATTACTCCAGTCTCCTCAGCATTAGGTGAGGGAGAAGCAAGGGAACCAGTTGATCGTTCATTGGCAACTCCCTCATCCTCAAAAGCAAACCAGTTGGAATTTGTAAAGAGAGACCCGCTGCATGTGCCAGGAAAATTATACGACGTCATACCAATTACATTATGAACTTAGGATACAGGAAAGACCCGCAAAGACCTGCACTTACCTTTCATGGTCATCTCCCAAGCGCAAAGAAGATATTACAACTTCAGCAGATTCATCGTCAAAATAGACATCCTACAAAATAAATACATCAGACGCTTTTTATAATATGTTAATGAATTGAAACTTCAAAAATGCAATAAAATAATAGTACAAACCAGAAGGATAAAAAAACCCTAACTGGCAAAACAGGGTACTGAGCTGGAACATTGATATTCATAATAGTATAACATCCTCTTCTAAAGTTAAACAGGGGCCAAATGAATAGGTTATGGATAAATGACAGATGAGATTTAGGGGGGCAAGAGAAATAAAACTATACCTCATCATCTCGTTCAATAGAGCCATGAGCCTAAAACACATGTAAATGGGTCAAAATCGTGAAATAATAACATGATACAAAATGAGAAAATCAGGATAAGTAGTAAATTCAAACCAATGGCAAATAATAAAAAAACACCTAAATCAGGGACTTACCACAACAAAGAATTTGTATAATAAATTTATCTAATATACAATGATGCCCGGGGTCAAGGCATTATGAAGCCACATAAATGGTTGGTCACACTTGCCCCTGAAGTAAAAAGTGCATGAAGCACAAATTGGCTGTTCGTTGGACAAAATTTTAGTTCAAGCGTTAAATATTTGGTATTGTCAAAGACTGCTTCAAATCATAACAACTTGTTAAGTAAAGGCTCTAATACTCTACAGCGGTACAGCCCATATGGCTAGAAAGGACAAGCAGAATCCCATTTTAACTTTCTTTATTACAATCTTTTATAGGGAGGATTAGGCGAAGGGGAACGTGGAGGGGGGCAATGATATAACTCCTGACTATTTCATCAAGAAAGTTTTGATATCATCAAAAGCATAAACTACTAAGTAAAGACATTAGGCATGCTGCTAGAATGTAAATTGTACAATCGTGACAGCTAGTAGAAAACAATTGCAGGCAAGCAACAGAGTTCTATAAAAGAGACTTTAAGTAAGGCGAGATCGAAAAACACAAGTAAAACTGTGTTTTGACTCCTTTTGTGACTAGTTTAGGACCGCAATGTTGCATAATTATTTTCTGATACGTATGTCTTTCGCACCCAATAAAAAAATATTTCAGAAATTATTTGAGGCCTTCTGTAACCAGGAATCGAGCCATTTTGTTTGACTTAAATATTTTGATTTGAATTAAGGTAAATAAAAAATTTTATAAATCTTTTGATTTGGATTTACAGTAAATAATAAATATAAGCATCAGAGAAGTTGCATGGCTACCAAGTCTTAGACTCTGCCAAATGGTGGGTTCAAACATTAGTTATCTATCGGGAAGACTATGACGCTCCATAAAATGCTCCTTTGTATTTAACTTATTTATTTCTGGTTATTGGAGGGAAAATTACTTTAAAGCCTTTACAAGATCCCTTACTGTACAGTGGACCAACAAGAAGACAGTCAGTGCCTGTCCAATTGAAGCTACTTCTACCTCCTGTATACTTCTATATCCTAGCTAGTCAATAGGAACTACAAAATAAATGCAGATGCCCCATCAGATAGACATGTGCTGCCTTAAAAAAACAAAGCAATACCTCTTCAATGTCTTCATTATTATAAATGCCATAACGGAAAGCCTGGCTTAAGTTATTTGCTAATGCCGCAACATCATAGTCCCGATCCTGATAGTCATCCTCATCACTATCCCTAGTCCTGTCATGCAATGATGTTGGTCTCCTGTAACAATCAATTAGCATAATTAGAAGTGTGTCTCAAAGACAGGAGACAAATAAAAGCACAAAGAAAGGAGAATGCCATAGACTTAGGCATGAGCCAAAATATAAATATGCAGATCAAATTAAAAGCATAATAATTGAAACTCAGAAGAGAAACCAAGATAGTAATACAATGAAATAAGAAAACATACCCACACGCCCATTGATAGACATTCTCTATAGCATTTCGCTTTGTTAGAACATTCATATACCAATCTGTCCATTCACTATTTTCCTGTCAATAACAAACATTTGAAAATAAATTAAACGACTATGTTGCAGCCTGACATTGAATATGGGTTCAACCACCATAAAAACACGAGGCAATCACTAGCTGGAGAGAAGAGGCAGCAAATCAAAAGACACTAAAAGTAGAGCATTACAAGTCCAATCAATCAGAAATTTTCCAGTACTAATGGAAAAAAATAGTAGCATACCTGCAAATATGCCTGAATCTCACTGTTGCCCTTCCCAACCTGGACAAGTTTGTTAGATATACGGGTTAAGTGCCCAATACTTCCAATCCTGGGTGGTGGTTTACCCTCAGTAGGCACTGTTGGCTGCTGCAGCAAATTGATCAACAGATCAGAACAGTAAGATATTTGTTTCTCCAGAAAGATAGATGCAATAGCATCAAAAACTTGTGGATGGAGAAAACAAATACGAATCCATTCATAAAGATATAGCATCTAGAGAAGAAAGAATTACGTACCTTATTTCCATCAGCTTCCAACGTGAAATGTTTCTCTGCGTGAAGTATTTTCCCAACAATATCACACTCACGAAGATGTTCAATAAGAGCAGAATTCTTGCTCTCCAAGCTTGATATTATTATGCTTTCTACATGGAGATGCAGAAAGTTATTGTATGGGTACCTGCAACATTTAGACGATTCGTTAGGGTGGGGGAGCAACTGACTATGGAGAGAAAACAGAGTTTCTAGACTTACGCAAAGAACAGGTCAAGAATTTTTTGTACTGCTCCAAGATGAATCAATTTCTTCTCAGCAGTTTCACCGCCAACACTTAGTAAGACTGATATAAACTCTACAATCTGAACAAACATATTTATGACTATCAATGCAAAATTATATTTGATGCAATTTGAAAAATTACAAGTAAGGAGTACCGGGGGGGGGTGTTCTAATAACTAGCAACAAAAAAAAGTATACAAGGGAAAAAGACACAGTAATAGATCAAAAATTCCCTACTACAACACCATGAGCTGAAATCTAAAAAGAAAACTAAAGCGCCCTTTCTCATAAAAGGTGTCAAGGAAGGAAGAAATTCTCAGTTAAAACCTCTGACAAAAATCAGCTTTATGAAAAACAGAAGATAAGGTAATTGCTTTCGCAAGCCATATTATGGTAACAAATAACATGTTCAAAACTCAACTACTAACAGGGAATCACAAATATGGACTTTTCTTTTTCTCAGTTGTACTCATTTGCAATACAAGAGACAAATTCTAGAACTCTAAGATAGTTCAAATAACTAGTATACCTTTAACCTATGTTTCCCAAGTGGTGGCTGTAACTTGCCATAAGTAGTTACCAAGAGACTTTCTGAAGAAGAAATGTCTAAAAGCTTGAGTAAACCACCTGCAGAATAAGGACCTCATAAGCATGTTTTCATTTTAACATACAAACTGTCAAGAATAAATACAGAACAGAGAATACATTATTACATGATTCTTATGCACCAAAAATTAGTGTGTAAGGAGATGTAAAATAGTTACGCATTCAAAATTTCTAACCAACTCTTAGTGGCTTTTCCTCTTTAAATTAAAGAATGTATTAATACAAAGAAAAGCAAGTACATCTTGGTAAAATAAAGCAAACTTACCTAGGCTTTCTAACATGCCTTCAACAGCCTCAGGATTTGCAGCTACTGTGGGATCATTATTCATTTGGCGGTTGTATGAATGATATCCCCCAAAAGTATGCCTCTTCGGGTCCAACAAAGAGATGCATATGGAAAGAGAATTAACAAGAACAGACTTTGGCCGAGAGTCTTCTAAAGCATGTTGAAACAATCTCCCTATAAAACTGCAAATAAGAGACAGATTAAGATATATATGAAAAAAAAAGAATATATGACCTTAATTTATATAAATGAGAGCAGCACTAACAACCACAAGCAGCAAGAATATGATAGAAAATCCCTACCTAGAGCTGCAGACCTTAGCAGAAAACCCAGGTGGAGCAAATCTTGTTATTGCACAGAGTGTTTCAGCCGCATTAGCATGCACTTCTGGACAATCCTGTAAAGACAAATAAATGGAAAGTGTTATCAATAGCACAGTGCACAGAGGTGCCGCATTGCTCCTGTTGCAACAGCAGCGAACAATCCGTTGTCCTTGTTATGACATTAACCAATGAAATGTTTGAGCTTTTGTCACTAGTTAGTTTTCCCCTTCAAATATGGAAAGATTAACATAGCCCTTGGTCAAGTCCACATAATATAGATTCTTAGAAATTGATACTACTTACGGAAGAACTGAACTTGTCCACAATCATCTCAAGCACATCAGTGCCTTCAATCCATTGCATTGCATCCACATAATTTACATACATATGCTCATCGGCACCAATCAAGCGTACCAAAACCTGTTTAACAGAATACAAATAAGTTAACTTCAGTGACCAATGAGCGTATATCATAGTCAACAGTTAAAGTATTAATTCCAACTATATTATGTACACCAGCCTCAGATATAAAGCAACAAACTTTGAATATCAGAGAAACTTTAGGGAAGTGATAAAAAATGAGTTCAGCATTATAAAGTATGAACATATATTGCCAAAACAAACCTCCATGATAGATGTAATTCCAATCAAATCAACAAGCTTCTTTACAATATCTTGATGAGCCTGGACAGCCACAAGGACAACATATCAGCCAACAGGAAATTGAAATCAAAGAAAGCGACTGTATAGAACTTAACTAAATCAGAGTTTTCCATAATAATCCTAGCTCTCGTAAGTTTTATTGAAATTTCAGATCAAAGACGGTTGATCATTGTGACTCTTTAAACATATAATAAATTCAGTTAAACAAGCCCATTGGCTGAGTTAGAGTGGGTGGAAGATCAAACTTATAATCAAATCAAATGCTACATGTTAAGACATCATACTATTGAAAGACTCAAATTAGGTTAAAGACAGTTGATCATCGTGATACTTTAGACTCTTAACAGCATATAATTTCAATGCCCCAGTTTGATTCAGTTGAGTTGATGCGCATCACTCGGTTGTCCTAGCTTTCACATTTTTTAGGATCTCCAGGGTGGACATCTTATCCTCTGATATTGTACTTCTTCCATAGCCACTGACAAGATTAATCACTACTACAATCAAGAACATGAAGACATAAGACTCAGAAGAGTCACTGCTACAAGCACAAGGCCACTAGAGAACAACAGATCATCTAGTGATTCATTTTCCCTCTTTCAAAAAATATAGACCTGGCACCAGACTCCAATTCAAGGTTCCATTAGGAGGGTTTGAACCCTTGACCACTATGCTTATAATTCACACCTAATTCTTTCCCATAATAGAATGACCTGTGCATATCCACTCTCCTCACATCATTCTTTTTGCACCGCCTCCTTGGTTAGATCTTCTGAAAAAGGCCATGACTATTAATGTTCTTAGATAATAGGTCAATCTAATGGTTGTATATCATGGTACAAAAAAATTATTTGGAGAATAACAATAAAGAAAAAACTTACTTGTAAATATTGCATGAAAGGAGCTGTCTTCCGTAACAAAAGACATCCAACAACCTAGCACCATAAGATCCTAATATATATAAGGCCACAATAATTTGTAGAAGTAAATAAAAAGGAAAATAATCAAATATATAGGGGTAGAAAAGACTTCCGATGGAATGCTAAGTACAATTAACAAATGGTAAAAATTATACACTGATAACTAGACTTAAAATCTCAAGATATCAGTACCTTGCTAAAATACCCAGCCAGTAGGTTACTATGGGATGGCTTTGGATCCAAAAAGGAGAACAACAAATTCATTAACTGCCAAGAAGCAATATAGTCAGCAATAAAAGCTTTTCCAAGTATATTTTAAGACAAAAGAGCTATTAGGGTCAGATTTCTCACTTCCTCATCCTCTACAAGTGTTTTGAGTATGATGTCAACTTCACAGGTAAAAATCTCACAAGCAATAAAAGGAAACCTGTTACAGATAGTAGTAAAAACAAGTAGTCACAACACAACCTCCCCAAACAGAAACTTAGATATATGTTCACTTTCATCTACTTACTTAAAAGTTCGCTTCTTTTCAGCATCCTCAGGAGCCTCTTCAACAATGTATCGTAACAACTGTTCAACCTGTGCTCTTCCACGCAAACTGCAATAGACAACACAAAGCTTCATTAGCTACCAATTTGATTATAAAAATAAGTTACTCAAACTGCCAAACACATGATACCAAAGCACCACGATGCAGGATATTCAAATGGGGAAAATCAGCATCAATATATCAACATATATACTATAAAATCTATAAGAAGAAAATATTCATAAATCCCGAATAGTGCAGCTAATTCTTCAGCCTCCACACAATGCATGGGAGGCCCACATCTAGTTCAGCCTAAAAACTCCTATGATATTACCATCCAAGCTAATGAAAATATAATTTAACCCTTGAAAAAGATATTTCACAGTTAACTAGACCAAAGTTAAGCCTAGAGAAGAAAATTAGCATAGTTATTAACGCTTAGAAAGAGGTTTTTGTCCTGTTAGGACTTAGAAATAATAGGTCTGGAGAACTTGTTCAAGACATATCAATTTGAGAAACTGAACCTAAAGTACTTTTATTAAGAAGGGATTAATAAAGCATGCCAAACAACCTCCTTCGAAATCTCATCTCCATAAAGTCAAAATATATAAGCATAGATATCAGTTCTTGAACTATACTAATATTATTCTTGTTTACCACCCAATTGGGATATATTGGAATATATATTTCTCAGAAATAGATTAAACGACTAAAAATACTGCAAATTCTTCTAAGAAAAAGTAAACAAACAAATAAATAAAGTACAGTGCTAGCAGTAGACATGACAAGAGCATTACAAATTTATAAGGCGACTATTCAAAGCTTTGCATTCTTGAATAATCTCATCCTCATCAAGCAGTTCTTCTAAAGTGAAATTGTCTTTATCCAATATCGTCTCCACCTGAAATTAAATATATATAACAGAGTAGATGACATCGCTACACCAACAGGTATCTAAATACATAACAATTTCAATTAAATTAACACAGTCGAATAGTTACCAAACATAGAAGTTCAAATTACAATTTAACCCTACTAGTTTGTCACAAAACCAGATTGCCTTCAAACAGTTTAAAATATCAACTAGGTAGTTTATTCAGTTACCGCTTGGCAACCTTATGGTATTTTCAATCTTAATTCGAATGGACATAATTGCACAAATATTCATGAATTATTTTATTGTTGAAGTAAGCTTCACTTACACTTTTAACCACCTCATAACATCTGGCAGCTGGAATTTGAATTAGCCAACTTAATCATAGTAATGGCCTCAAAACACTATGAAACAGTTTGATAAGAAGTCAACTATTCCATGTGCTCACTCACACACAAGAACAAGAAGAAACCCAAATATTTTAAATATGATAAAAATACTTGGATATATTCAGTTTATCTCCAACTAAATCAAATGTCAGCATAGAAGATGCCACCTGTGACTGGTAATCCATCAAGAACCACCATAACACATCAAGTGATTCACAAATTAAAAGAAGAAAATGCAATGAATATGTTGACTATCAACCAAATGAAATCCAAAAAATCAGTCGAAATTTTCAGTCAAGCAACACATAAGCATCCATAACCCAATATTGATAGTCATGGCTTCTTTTTGTTTCCTCTTTTTAATTGTTTGTGAAATTCAAAATTAGAATAGAGATAGTATAATATCAAAATTTAATGCATGTGATCCATTGAAATGTTGCTATATGTGTTGATTCTCCATATAGTCCAGGAAGTCTAACGTTGTTTATTCAAAACTATAACATTGAAATCAACAGAAAATTGAGACAATGACGCTATGCATGGTAGAGTGAACAATATATCATAGCACTCAATTCGAAACAGTTAAGCTGATTGTAGCATCTCTTTGCCCTCCAAACGAAACGCCTGAAGTTCAGGTCCCTTCCCGTCTCACATTTCCCGGGACCCCAAAAGAAAATCAAAGCGTAGAATCTTAACATAAAAAAAAATCCGACCGCCTAATAACACGCATCCAGCACAGCCTCCGCAACACAGCAAATATAATATGATGTTAAAAGGAAAATGAGAAATGGGGCTCCAAATTTAAGCATAAGGACTCACAGGAGATGCTGTGGACAACCCAGTCATACGCCAAAACATGTTGAATTGTTGAAGAAATGGTTCCTCAGGAACCAAATCAAACACGGATCTGCCAACCCAGAAACCCTAGGGCGTTTCCCAAAGGTTTGAATGATCAATCGACGAATTACCGGGGGTGCGATCCAAAGGAAACCCTAGAATCAGAAAAGCGAAGATTCAAATCGATCACGCAACAATCAAATCCAGAAATCGCGGAGAGAGAACGAAATCACGTTCAAATGCAGGGAAAAGGGTGTCCAGATGTGAATAGAGATGAAAAACGGGGAGTGTGTACGTACGGCTGAAATATATTTGCGAGTCCAAATATCTCATGGTTTTTCATGCCACGGATATAAATTTACCGAGGAAAAAAATGTTAAAATTAAATAAATAATGACAAAAAATGTTAAATATAAATAGATAACGGTTAAATAAATTGTAGTCGAAGAGCATCTAAAAGAAAATATATGGCTTTTTAAAAACCAAAATAAACTGTGATGTTGGGAACATTGAAATTCTGGTAATAAAGGATAATAAATTTGAACAAGAAGATGGAAAGGCAATAACCAATTCTAAAAGGTGCTAAATTCAGTTGATCCTCCGAATTTGGAGAATCATTGCCCCACTTGCAGACTTATGATAATAGCATTGGATTTTTCAACACTATAATCAATTTAACTTGTCCCTATTAATGATGTCATTGATAAGTTATTAATTTATCTAAGTTTCTGATTTGAACTTATATTTATTGTGATGTGATAGTAAAAACTTTATATGGTATAACACTACTGCTATTTATTCTAAAAGGTCTTTCATACTGATTTGCATTCGTATTTTATCTAATCAAGCGCATAATGATCCAATTATATTTTACAAGCGTCTTATTCAAAATCATTTATGATAGGTTAGATGGAAATTATGATCATTCTTCAAAAGCATTATGATTACATGAGGTTTTTCTGAATTAACTCCTATATTAAATCTATTTCCATAGTTATGATATGGAATTGAGACAGGGCAGTCTATATTAATGCCATGTTTTTTAATTTTATGAATGAGAGAGTTGCCCTATTTTATTGTTGGGGGTGGATGGCCAGGAGAAGAAGGCCAAATAAAATGCAAAGGAAGGAATTGACACCTCTTGATATTTTATTTAGTGGATTTTGATCAAATTAATGTTGTGATGCGATGTGTACAAGGTTTAAAATGTTGGCCAAAAGGTTTGATCCTAAAAAAAAAAATCGTCATATTTTGTTAGGTAGGTAGAAATTGCTTGCCATCAAGCTAATGTGGTTTTTGACATTCCTAAAACTTTGGGTAAGTATCTTGGATGAAATGTATACACTATTAACAGGAAGAAGGGTCCTATGTTAGAAAGAGAGTAAAAAAATAGAGGATAAAATAATATTTAATATTTTAATTTTATGTTTTAGGTGTATGTAGTGTACTTATTTTATTTGTGGTAGCATTGCACCCTCAGTGTTTTTAATTTAGATATAATCCAAACATCCGTCAAACCAGTACACAGGTAGGCACTTTTTTTTTTCACTTCCACAGTTGTAGGTCAACATCATCTTCTCTCAATCCTTCACTGCCGTCGATTCCACCCCATGCCTTGCCGATCTTCGCATAATAGTTATAGCATTTTGTAACCTTCATCCAACACGTGTCTGAGGTGCTTAGTAGTGCTGAGATCGCGATGACGCCAGTGAAACAAGAGAGTGAAGAACCTCCGGTCATCGGCAGCAGGGAAGAAAGCTTTCTCCATAGATAAAATTTCTTAATTTGTCCCTTTGAAGCATCCTTCTTCTTCTTCTTCTTATTCATATTCTTGATCTATACCCAGAAATTCTCACCTTTAAGAAGGTGTCTTCTCTTCAATTTTTTAATATCCCACCTTCAGTTTCAAGAATCATAGAAGACTCCGTCCCCAAATTTGAACTCTTTCTAAACTTACGAATACATAACCTAGGAACTGTCGACCTATTTTGCAATGGATAATTCTGCAGAAGTAGAAGACCAAACATCTGCAGGTGTCAGAAACAAGTATACTTCTGATTCCTTCATGATTGAGATTGTAATGAGGATTTACAGAGCCAGATGGTTTGTGTTATTGAGGAGGGTCTTCTAGTACCTAAACGGGTCGAGATTAGATATGGGGTTCAACCCGTTTAACTCGATCCCGTGAATAATAACGGAGTTGGTGGCTTTGCTGGTGCAGAGAACGGCATCGTCGGCGAGACTGGCTATTTCGCAGGAGGAGAGACCCGTTTGCCCGATGAGGTAATTGGTTGTGCTCTTAGTTTATTGCTTCTATATGGGCGATTTTTCATCGGCAAGGCATGGTGTGGAATTGAAGGCTGTGAAGGACAACACGGAGCTCAGGAAGCAGATGATGTTGCCCTGGAACTGTGGAAGTAAAAAAAAAAAAAAGCCTCCTATCTACGGCTTTGACGGACGTTTGGATATGGGTGTAAATTAAAAGTATTGATGGTGAAATTCCACCACAAATATAAAGAAAATAAAATTACGAAATTGGGGGATACTTTATTCAAAACTATATTACAGGGACTAATACAGTAATACAAGAATATAAATTGTGAAATTTTAATCGTATTTTCATTAAGAAAATGACAAAATAGTCTTCATAACGGTTGTTGGGCCGAAGCCCAATTAACATTTGCCCGGGTAGATGCAAAATTAACATTGAAAAAAGAAAAAAATAAAATAAAACTTCCGAGTCAGTTCTGAGTTCCGACTTCCGAGTTATAGCGTTTTCCTCTCTCTCCTCAGCCCTAATTGAAGAAGTTAGTTTTGAGACCTCTGCCCCATCTCTGTGCAGAGACCATCTTTTTCCTTGATGTATTTCTCTCAAGCACTCACAGAGACACTGAATCCCTCCACGTTTCTCTAGCAGTTTGGATAAGTGGTTCCATTCGGGATCTTACTCAAGTTCATACCCGTTTAAATCTCTGTGGGGGTTTACCCTACCACCAATTGGACTTTCATAGAGGAAGTAGAAGCGTGGTCGGGGCTCACAGCATCGAATTTCTTGTGTTTCGCAAAATTTTGATTGCAGAGCAATAAAGGGGTGCCAAAATGTTGGGTGGGCTATATGGAGACCTTCCTCCACCCTCATCGGCCGAAGAAGAGAAACCCAATAACGCCAATGTATGGTCGAGCAGCACCAAGATGGCGCCGGCAACCCTTCGCAAGCCGGTTTTTGCGCCTCCTCAGACGATTCTGAGAACACAGAGCAAGCCCAAAACTGTCAATTCTTCAGCACCAAAAACAGTGACATCGACGCCGGTCGTGGCAACGTCACCGGTGGTGCCCGATGATGCAGCGCAACCTGCTCTTGTTGGTGTCCAATCGACGGTGATAGATGAGTATGACCCGGCGAGGCCCAATGACTATGAGGAGTATCGGAGGGAGAAGAAGAGGAAGTCTAGGGAGGCAGAGATAATGAAAGAGCTCGAGAAGAGACGGCAGGAAGAGGAAGAGAGGGAGAGAAGGGAGAAAGAGGAGCGGGAGAAGGAGAGGGACAGAGAATATGGAGACTCGAGATTGAACATTTCTGGGGAGGAGGCATGGAGAAGGCGTGCGGCGATGAGTGGGGCAGTGCCAAGATCTCCATCGCCCCCTCCTAACGGTGACGGTTTTAGTATTGGCAAGTCAGAAACAGGCGGTTTGGGGCTTGGTGCAGGTGGGCAAATGACAGCAGCTCAAAGGATGATGGCAAAGATGGGATGGAAGGAGGGGCAAGGACTTGGGAAGCAGGAGCAAGGAATCACTACTCCGTTGATGGCGAAGAAAACGGATAGACGAGCTGGAGTCATTGTGAATGCTAGTGACAATAAGCCGGAAAAGAAATTGAAGAGCTTGAATTTCAATGGGCCACCTACGCGGGTGCTCCTGCTTAGGAACATGGTATGCATATTTTGACTTATGTTTTGAATCTTGCTGCCGCCTTTAGATGTTGAGTGCTCGAATGTGGCAAGAAAGATACTGTTTGTAGATTAATTTGTGTCTTGGTTGATTTTAGTGCTTATGCAGCTTAATATGGTTAACATTTCCTTAATCTTATTCACGATTGGTTCATATTTTATTTGACAGTTATGGATCTTTTGTTAGCAATTTATGTGCCTTGTTTCAAAATACCCTTTTTAACTGAAATAATCATGTGCCAATTCTATATTAAAAGAATTAGAGAACATTTTGTGGCTCAATCCATATCTATGTTTTACTTCTTGTAAACTGTTAAATCAAAATTGATGTGTGCTAATTTGTTGTTTTTTATACATTGCGCTATTGTCTTTTAATACTATTTCAGCTTGATGTTCAATGGGAAGGTGGTTTTATCATGAACTGATGATACGATATGGTACGATTAACATGAACAATTTAACTAAAAATCTATACTGAGTCTCATTGCTGCATAAGCAGTCTGTTCCATCTTTTTGAAATGAACTTTCACTTAGTTATAGATTCTGGTGTTTGCAGATTCATATTCTAAATTTAAACATCTTGTCTTTCTGAGATGCAGCGTGTAATGCCAGCTATATAGTGGACAAAGTCATTTAGGGTGTTTTCTGCATAGTGGTCTGATCGTCTTAGTTAGAGGCTATCCTTTGACTAGCCATTGCCCCTATTGTATGTGATATTTTCATATCTTTTGAAATCCCAACAGCAAAATTGTTTTTCTAAGCTCTTAAAGAACAATAAGGTAGCTGGTATGTGAATTTTGCATGTGAACTTTCATTCTCACAGAAGATAAACAAGTGAAATTTTGATTCAGTTTAGACCCAAAATTATTGATTTTAACATAATCCTTTTGCCCTTGCTACCATATCTCTGGTTTATCTTGTTCAAAGGAAATCTTGAAGTTGTACAGTCGTTGGCTGCTTTCTCCTGAATCAACTTTTTTGCATGATTAAGGATGGTATTATTCAGTTGAATAATTTATATGGTGATTGACCTAGTTCCTTGGTGCCTTGTACGTGTTGGTCATTCTAATTGTGTTTGAGTCTGGTCGTTAAATTTTACTGCAATGGTTTTTTTTTTTTTAACCCCTACTTTGTGTGGTTAGATGTGTTGATCATGTGAGCAAATTTATACTTGGTGTATAGAAGGTTAGCTTGTAACTTGTAACGATGCAATGGCTGCTATTTCCATCACAAATCACATAATTCAAAATTTTTGAAGGAAACCAAGAGAGTCAACCTTGGTAGTTTTACTCTGGAAATGCAATTAGCAATTTTTATTAATGGTATTTTGTTATTTTTCTGCGTATGCCTATATGCTTGCGTGAGTGCATGGCTTTGATTTATTATGCTGTTTAAAGCTCAATGGTGATTTGCATAAATTCAACCCGTAAATGTATTTGGGGCTGTCTATAGTTTGTGGATTATACATGACACTAATTTTACTTCCTTCATGAAGGTGGGTCCTGGCGAGGTAGATGATGAGCTTGAAGATGAGGTAGGATCAGAATGTGGCAAGTATGGGACTGTTACTCGGGTCCTGATATTTGAGATAACAGAGCCAAATTTCCCCACTGATGAAGCCGTGAGAATCTTTGTGCAATTTGAGAGGTCTGAAGAAACAACTAAAGCCATTATTGACCTTGATGGAAGGTACTTTGGAGGGAGGGTAGTGCGAGCCTCATTTTATGACGAAGAGAGGTTTGGTAAGAATGAATTGGCTCCAATGCCAGGTGAAGTCCCTGGCTTTTTCTGAAATAAGAGAGATTCTACCTTTGATGTCCTAGAAGGACTTGTTAGTGATTGCCATGAAAACTTGGAAGTGAGTTTTGCTCATCATCTGTGAAAAAAATGGTGTTTGTAACAGCAAGGTTGCTTAGGGAATTTACTGCAATCCCTTAAACGGTGCAAGTTCCTTATCAATGATCATTTTGTTACCACTAGCTACCGCTATGATGGGATTGATTGCTCATAAATATTGTTTTGTGACACATTTCTTTCCAAGGAATGAAAGAAAATAGCTCTATAAAAAAGCCAGGTAAGTGGAGAACGAATTCTACAAGAGCTCTATCCCATTAGCAGAAGATTTACAATATATTACATTAATTTTTAATTATAAAATTCAATTAATTTTTTTAAATAGATCTAAAAAATAAAATAAAATAATTATAAATAATAGAAGAAATAATTAACTAATTTGAATAGATAAAAGCGTATATGGTATTAAAGTTTAAATTTAATTATAATTAATTTATTTAATTTTTTAAACATTAATTAAATCTTATAATTATAATTAGAAGAGCAGTATATTATTTTAAGAGAAATGCTACATTTTTTGTTAGACAATTAGCCATATTAGTTGCTACCCACATATATCTCGCAGAAGACTTGTGTATTTAGTGTTTTTGGAAGGAAATTATTTATGCGAATATTCAATATCTCCAATGCTTTGTTTATATATATATATATATTTGGATTGGTAGTCAAGTTACATAGGAAACGTGAAACTACAGTTTAACTTACTAGGAAGATAATTAAACAAACCTACATCCATATAGGCCAGATATGAAAAAGTACTAGATAGACTTGTAATATCTTACAAATGTACTTGGGATCAACTAGTATTGTCCTGAAGTGCGAAATCGAGCACTAAACCACCAGCAACAATTTTATCATTTCGTTTTTTTCAGAGAAGCATATACGCATAAGGATCCTACTCACGATTACCACACGAAAGCACCACGATGGAAGACCAATACTAAATCAATCAAGCTCACTTGATAAACCTCTTTCAGCTTGTCGCCAACGGTTAGCTATCTTTCGGGAGTCGTAAGAGTGCGTCGAGTGTTTTATTAGCCCTGGCACCTCTGACTGGTTCATGGCAAGACCTTTTTTCACCTTTCACGACCATTGCAAATCTTCTCCTATTCTACTGACTTGATTTTGGAGGACTGTCTTTACTATTAGCTATATTCGAGACCGCTATGGCATGTGAGGGTAATATATATATATATATATATATATATATATATTAAAAAATAATTATAAAGCATAAACCCGTTAGAGAAACTATAAAGCCTTTACTTTTACTCAACAAATGTCAACATTCCTAGCTATTCCTATTCACACGCGCCAAAACAAACAAAATTAAAGCCGGGGGAGACAGTACTAGAGAGAGACTCTTGCTATTCCTTTTACAGTTGAACTGCTCTTGAACTACGCTGATGGATGTTAGTGAAAAAACGGGCCAAACAAAATCATGAGGCGACGTCGCTGGCTGTCAGCTGGTGGCCCTTTGCCTTCATGAATCATACGTATGAGACCCCATTATCGTTCTCTGATTCGACCTGCTCATGTCCTCCAAATCATTGCCATCCCCGCGCTTTCCACAATGCCACCGTTGCCGGATTGAGCCTCTCCGGTGAGCTCTCGGTACGTGTCCACTGTAACAGAGATAGGCTGACGACAACTATCGTTGAGGCTCTCGGGAATGCAGAATAACGTAGACCCAGCTTTGATGCTAGACAGAGGGGCTCCCAATGCCATCGTCGAACACTCCCCTCCGGCCCCTATCATAGCTCCGCCTTTGGATGTAGGATTGACGGCGGCGGCGGTTTTCCGATGAGCTCCACACAAGGTACAGCTACCCGAAACCTTGGATTCGAATAACAAAACTAACGATAAAAATCAACAAAATCGGAGAAAGGAAGAACTTCGCACCAGAGATACCCTGTTCTGACTTATTCAATTTCCTAAAAAAGTTTGAAAGAAGAAGAAAAAACGACACAGAAATAGAAAATGTTAAGGATGCTAGTAGAAGAAGGCATTGTGAAGAGGGTATCTACACTATGGTAGAAAGAAAGAACGCCTCGGAATGCATTGTTTGTCTTGTGTGTAGTGCTTGGTGTTCGAGAAAATTTACAGAAGGAAACACAAGAAATTGATGAAAGGAAGATCAGGAAATAGGATGAAGTGCAAGAGAGTACCTTGGCGCGGTAGGTGGTGCCATCGAGGAGAATAACCCAGCCGGCCACGTGGGCGAGTTGACGGGGACCTTGTTAATGTCAGCGCGAGGAGGGAGATGATAGCCACCATGCTTCCTCAAGCCATGGAACATGTTAGTGGTGATGGCCCTTCTCTGCCTTTATCTCATCTTGATCTTCCCCTTGTTGCTCTCACACCGCTTCCCTTCATCTCTCTATGTCTGTGCCTCTGTCTTCGAGCGGGAAATGCTTAGAATCTGAAGGAAGGTTATTTGTGACTCCACGAATCCAACGGTGATTAGTTATCCGCGTGGAGGGAAAAATATTGGAGGGCTGAGAATCGAGGTTGGTAGAGCTGGGGTTTTTTGCTTGATAGAGAGAAGGTGCGGCAGGGAGAATTGTATGTCGCTGTACGGTGCTCTCAACCATCTCTATAATCACTATATATTCATTTAACTAATTTCATCATATTAAAAAAAGTTAATTAAATTAAAAAATATAAAATATTTTTTTAAACACTAATCATCTTTTTTTAATCAATTTTCTATCTCTCTTATTTAATTATTATTAAAAAAATATTAACAGAGATAATTTAAAAAAAATTAATAAATATAAAAATATATCTTATATTTAATACTAATATCAACTACTCAATAAAGGATAGAAGAAGTATATAGTTTAATTTTTTTTTTGTTCCCAGACATATGCATGAAGCCTAAAGGTGAATTCTAATAATTAATCAATTATATTTTTAGAATTTTATAATATCTAATTCAATTAAAAATATATTTAGATTAATTTAATTTAATATTTTTAATTTATTTATCTACAAACTGCAATAAACAATCTAAATTATTAATTACATTTTAATCTTCAAAAAATTTTAAACTATAGTTTAATAGAATTACTAATTAATTACTATTATGAAACTTAAAATCTTTTAAATGTCAATTTTAAACTTTTAACTATAATAAAAAATTATAATGATAATATATAAATAATTAATTATAAATTTTTTCCAAAGATAAAATCTCTAATTAATTACATAAATAAACCCAAAGAGAGTTTGTTGGAAAAAATTCAAATTTTAAAATATTTTCATTAGGCAAATTAAAATACTATAACTATTTTGGAATTTTGTATGAAGTCACTGTTGTGTCAAAAGATATCAGTGACATTATATATAATTGGAATAATTTTTAAAATTTCTAAGTGATGAGATTAAATGTAACGTGAATACTGATCTAACCCAAGATGAATATTTATGAAACCCAACCATTTCGAGTCAAATCCAAAAGAGGGGGGGGGGGGGGATGTCTTCTTGGAACAGAATTTCTCTGCATATTACAATACCATATCATCATAATCTCTTCTACAAATTAAGTCTCTGCGCTACACCATTCATGCTCCAAAAATGGAACTTGTTACATCATCTACAAGTTCTATTTCAAGCAAGCATTAATCACTTGGGCGTTTCAAGATCCACTTCATTCGCTGATTAGGCATCCGGATATGTTGCTTAAATTTTCGACTTCATGTTTCTGTCAGAAAGGGTGAACCAAGCATTAACATTACATGTTAGAGATACATAAAGCTCTTTCCATATGCAGCATATATGATATTTTCTAAGTCCTTTTAATCCATTTTCTTTTCTGGCACATATTTTTCCTGTTCCTTCACCTTCTAATCATGGTTTAGCAATCTTTGTTCCCAAATAGTCAGCACAATGCCCTCAATTATCCAGCCAAACTCATTTCCACCCAAATGACAAGTGAACATTCTTAGAACCTAAAGGTATGACCAAGGATACATGGAAAGATGTAAATAACATGTCATGCAATTCAAAAGGACAGAAACAAAAAGACTTGCTCCCTAAGAACTAGCATGTTATTTATAAAATTTGAACAACATTAAGCTCTAGCATTATGGAATTGAATAAAGTGAGGACATAACATAACAGCCCATAGATAATTGTTTTTGTAGGGAGAATAAAAAGAGTATCAAGCCCGAAATGAAGAATAGTAACTCAACTAATATCTATTTATTATTACAAATTAGCACCAAACAATGAAGAGCAACAACAAAATTATATATCAAAGAACCTGAACCAGAAATTGTGAGAAATAAAGAATCTACATTTTGGAGGACAACAGAGAGATAACGCTGCCATTCTTTTCCAGCAAATAAAGAATTAAGAAGATACTCAAAGTTTCCATCGGGAATTGGGGATCATGCGGTCAACCATAAGAAGGTAAGAGAAAGCACAAAGCAGATGATTTTGAAAAGGGCATTCTTTTGGGGTGAATAAAGAATAAAGATACACCCCATTAAAAAGACAGTGCTGATTTGGAAAATCATTGTTTTTTTTTAGATGCCTTTGGTCATTTGGTATCAAGCGCTTTTCCTGAATCCTATTACCAGGGGTCCAAGCAACTAACTAATTTGGATCGACCACTTGTAGGACTTTTTGGGTGGCAAGTTCTCTCAACAAGATTTAACGCTACTGCATCCAGGCTCAAACCCGAGACCCTGTGTATGCTAGTTAGACACCCTCACCAACCAATTCAACCAAGTGCTTGTTGGTAAAATCATCGATTCCTTCCATTAGTTAGAGCTAAGATACCTGTTGCATGTATAAGGCCTATGAAATTTTGCTCGGATGTAAGGCCTAACTTCACACTGAAACACAGTCAATGAGGAAGGCATATAACTAAACTAGCACTATCTGTTGGATATCATAAATCAATGGAGTCGTACAATTAACCTAGTAAGCATGGATACAAGGACACAGCTATTCGTGGTTTCCATAATAAGCACTCTCAAGATGAATTATATCTATAGCAAGAAACGATTAATTTAAGGACTAGACTTATATAAAGTTTCTTGAGGCTTTGTTATCATAATCTTCAATAAAAACATGACATGTGGAGAAAATATTGTTAAGAAAAAAACACTTCAAAACTGCATCCAAGCTTTGTACTACATTTATTGGTACAGATACATAATCATGATAAAACCAACAGTTGGAAGTTAAAGTACCTTAATTTCAGAAATATATAATCGAGGTCTGACTTCATAGACTTCAATAGGCGGGTATTTCTAGAGATATCTCCAGAAATCTCAATAAAGCAGTTTTCTGAGAACTCGTTAAAGTGTGATAGGACAGCATTACTATCCTGCAACCTTCCCAATCTGAAATTTTGGCATTTTAGAAAGCAAATAATATGGAAGGCAATTAGTCAAGAGCTCAAGATTAAACAGCCGAAGATCATGTTAAAAATATTCAAGATAGAATATACCACTTTGGCATAAACAACAAAACCATTATCTACGTTTGCAAATTATGCGTCTATTTGGTCATTACTAAGCGGTTGTTCATTAGCGCAAAAAAGGGAGGTGGGAATACTTCCAATTTTTCATCAACTTCCAAGCAACAAACACATATTCCTAGATTGTAGGAGCTTGGTCCGTTCCAGCTACATCCGCACTGTAAATGATCTTTCCTCTTTGCGATGCAATGTAAGTTATAAGTAACCAAAGCACAACATAAACAGGCACAACTACGGCTGCTAATTCTTTCCCAGTTTCTACTCTAGCAATACCATTTCTCGTCGACGCATAAATTCCTCCGTTAACTTGTAAAACAATCACAATTTATAGGACTGAATTAATAATCCAAAAGGTGGAAGATAGAAACTTGAAATAGACCGAGAATATGTGGCGACGCTCAAAATAATGTAAATTATATTTCGTAAACATCAGAACTAGAATACGTCCAACAAGCATTAAGATGGTAGAGGGGAAAAAAACTACATGATGTGTTGTAATTGCTCGAGGGAGTGAAGACCTTCTGTATTGACTAGGGTTTTGAATTCGCGGGAAACCTCTTCCGAAGCAGCCCTAATTGGTTCTGTCTCTTTCTCTCTATGCTCCATTTCCATGGCTCGCTCCTCTCCCTCGCTCCCACTTCCCGCTCCCCCGCCGCTGCCAGCGACGCCGGGAAACGAATCAGAAAATTTTCATGTAAAGGCCCAAATTATGTTCGGCCCTATTTTAAATATGGGTTATTCTTATTTTTATGAGAAAATTTTGTTTGCACTAGGTTTGGCCCATTTTGGACCCTTAGATTTTATTATGATAATCATATTTTAAACATTATTATCTAATATTTTTCGTCATTCCTATATTTATATTACGTATAAAAATTACCATTTATTTATCTTTTCAAATTCTAGCAAATACTTCCGTGCAATATAGCACACAATCATATCATTCAACCATTTATCACCTATTTTATTTTACAAATCTATTTTGGTGATATTCATTGTCAAGAAAACTCTTTCAACTATTATTTAAGCCACCGGTAAGATCAATGTTAATTCAATGAGGTGATAAAGTAATGAAAAAGTCAAATGAAAATTAGTTTCAACTATCTTTATTGAAATATTTACAAGGTCATGGCAATTTAAAAATTGAGAATTTGATCTTACATGATAAATGTATGTGTCGAGTTATTCTTTTCTAAGATTAAAAGGTCACACACAGAAAAATTATTAGAGCAAATTTGAGCTGGTCGGAGAAGTATACCATAATCGAATCTAGAAAAATAGTTTCTTTGATCAAGATAAGTAATGCAATTCAATAATTCTATAGAAGTTTCAATGAATTAATTACTTTCAACAGCCATTGAGTCAATGGTGGCAATAAAAATTTCAAACGATGATAAGTAATCTATTTTCCTTCATTGCCATTCAATCTCTTAGGTGGGAAAAATACTTTGAATACTTTTATTTCATCCCACCAAATCTTATTAGAGTTTCTTCATACTTCAATAATTATACAATATTAATTCAATAATTATACAGTATTAAATTTAATTCAATATTAGTAAATATTTACTAACTTAAATTTTTAATTTGTTTAATATCTTAATTCTTAATTTTAAAATTTTAAATATCAAATTACTTTATAAATCGTGTCTCAATAATAATACTATAAATAAAAATTGAGATGTTACAATGGATTATTTTACTTTTTATTTTGTTGGCAAGTATTTGATCTGCAAATGTACATGTCATATCAAGTAATAAAGTAAAAAAAAAATATCATTGTTAAGAAGATTTAGTTTTAAAACCGGTTAAATATTAATTATAACACTTTCATCTAATTTAAATAACACAAATATCAAGAGTAAAGAAAAACTATAAAATAAATATAAATTAAAACTATAAATTAATATAAATAAGTGATTCTTAGATTTCGAAGATAAAATATGGCCTAAGATTATTTATCCCCTTATATTTTAAAAATACTCAATCAAATCTCCACCACACTTACTTCTTAACATAGATTAAACTAGCGAGTGATATTAATTTATTTATAAATATTCTTTGAAGTCTTTGAATATATGTTTTGTTCCAATAATTACTTAATCTCTTGTTACAATTAATAAAACACAATTTTTATTACAAACCATGTATATCTATCCTATTCATAAAACCATCCATCTTTTTCTAAAATTTTAAATTTTCACACGAATCATCGATTAAATCAATCCAACAAATCTCATTGGTGACTAATCAACAAAAAGTATTAAGAATAAATAAAAATTATTATAATGGTGACATTAATCACAAATATAAAAAGGAAATGAATACTTAGTCCATATAAAGTCCAAAATAATTATAGAATCAAAGGTTTAGCTCCACATGTTTAAAAAACCTATAGAAAAATACATGTACATCAGCATAAACATTGAACAAAAGGAAATAAAAGGATAATGGAGAAAAAGAACCAAAATAATATAAATGATTCGCCATCTTATTCTCCCCTACAAGTCATGTTATTTGATTGTTTGGAATTAAGAGTACGAATGCTTTCGAGGTAAGATCCAATTTAAGAACACTTGCAAAATTGAGTAAAATGGTCAACCTGTGAAGGGGGGGAAAAAGGGTGAAAAAGCTAAGAACACTTACAAAGCCGATGACAAAAGTCAACCCAAACATATCCCGTTTGTCATGGGCCCAAATATCATTAAGATACTGGGCTTTTCTCATCTGGTGGGGCCCAACCCCGTGTTTAAAAGGAATATTTCTTAAAAAGAGATCATATTTTTCCGCCTTTTTAAAATCTGACCCAAAAGTCAAATGTCATGCATAATAGTATTTATTCTTAGGGAATACTTTATGTATCTCAATTTGATGTTTCTCTGGGTGAATAGGCCACGGTATCGATGATTCTCATTTCTTAGTTGTTTAAACGTGATTTAAATAGTTTAAATCTCTTTCTTTATTATTCTGAAATTTTAGTGTTAAGGAATTTTAATTTTATACTATATGAATATTTTCAATAAAATTTATACTATTATTTATAAATTACGAACCGTGTGACTTGTATCTATGTAATATATGAAGAGATGTTTTTAGTTTATTCTAAGACCAAATATTAAAATAAAAAAAATAAAGAGTATAGTTTTACATGATTCAAACCTAGCAATTCAAAGTTAGTGTGAGTGATATGGACTCTTGCGCAAGTGGTTAAGACAACTTTTTTTATATATAACGACTTAATCAGAATGATCTACTATTCACCTACAGTACCTTAGGAGACGGTGGCCTTTATTCAATATAATATTGTTGGTTTGTAAAATAAATAATACTTTTTTAATTTTTAATATATGATTTAAATAATAGAGTCAATATTAATTTTAAATATAAGATATATTTTTTATATTTTTTATTTTTTTAAATTATCTCTATTAATATTTTATTATCATTAATCAAGTTAAGGAAAGAATTTAATTAAAGAAGATAATAAATAATATTTTTAAAAAAATATATATTATATTAATTAGTTTAATTAATTTTTTTAATATAATAAAATTAATTAAATATATTTTATATTAAAGATTCATGAGTAATTTAAATTTAATGTCAGCCATTTGCCCCGTTGGAGGGAAAAAAACTAATGTCAACCATGAAACTAGTGGCGGTGAATTAAATAGCAAACTTTAGTGACATGGTAATGAATATTGTTGGAGGATCGTAGTCAAGGAAGAAGAGCAAGAAGGAAATGGCAGCAGTATGATAGTGTAACGTACAACTTTCCTCTATTGTCTCTTGTGTGGATGACAGTAGATTTGCCTCTTCCTTCAATTCAAAGCAACAAACATTCACTTCAATCGAGTGTGCGCGCGCGCGCAGCTTTCATTGAAAAAATTAAAGAAATTGATAGAAAGCAGTGTGATTTATTTAGTTAGGGAAGGATGATGAGTACTGCTAAATCCAACTGATCCGAAGCAGTGCTGTTATTTTACTGGTCTCATGAAAGTATAAATGCTTTGCATTTATATATACAATGTACTATTATTGCCTATCGTCATAATAGCTAGTTACTCTAGTAGATCTACTTTAATTTGTACCATTTTTGGTGTTCATGCAGAATTCTTCTGATTCTGTGTTAATCTAAAGCAAATTCTACAATTTTCTCCTCGCAAATTCTTTGTGGGCTCCTCTTCAACTCCCTCCCTCCATGAATGTTCTTCTTTTCTCACCAACCTCTCTCTATTGATTGTTATGATATTACAAGTTCTTGCTCAAGCAATGCATCTCGAACTCGTATCTGTAAAGCTGAGTCATGAGAGAGAGAGAGAGAGAGAGTGGGCAATAAATGTGGAAGAGAGTGAGTAGTCCCGAGATAGTGAAAGTAGAAGCTATGGAAGTGCTTATAGATATATAGATATTAGGATGAAATGAAGCATTTCGAAAGTGGAGAGATGGTCCAACCCAAAATCCCAGGAACGTAGAAATCATCATTAACCCTAACAGCTAGGGCTTCTGTTTCCCAGTTCCCACCACCACCCGGAGAACAAGCCAACCAAACTCATCTCTCTCTCTCTCTCTCTCGATCGAGTGTTGGAATATTCTCTCTCACCATTCGATGATAAACATGCTACCAAGTAACAAAGATGTTTAGGATGGTTGTTTGTTTGTTTGTTTGTTTTGACGGCTTGAATTTGAAAAAGCAGACATACATAAAACCCCTCAAAAACCACGAGTAATCTAGGGGTGCCACTGAAACCACTCCTTTTTTTTCTCTTCCTCCGATTAAACCCTAACCCTAATAATAATAATGACAATATAGCCTATCAAGGTGAAGCTAGCCCCCCCCCCCCCCCAACCAACCTTTGACCCCTGTTATAAAGAAGTTTAAGAAACCTGTGAGGCTGCAACCAAAAAGACGACTAGCCATTTTTCTTTAAACAAAAAGCCCCACCTTTCACTTTCCTTTACCTTTGCCCTCCTGCACTCCCCCTATTCTTTTCAAAAGCTTCATTTTCTCACTGCAATATGTTTAAGTTTTTAAGTAGAATGGAATTTTCTTAAAAGAAGTAAAGAAAGACTGATTTAATAAAACAATTAAACAAAACCTTTTAATCAACTATTTATTTAAAAATTTAGTTATTTGATAGAATTTAATA
This sequence comes from Leucaena leucocephala, assembly GCA_037074615.1. Taxonomy (NCBI): domain Eukaryota; kingdom Viridiplantae; phylum Streptophyta; class Magnoliopsida; order Fabales; family Fabaceae; genus Leucaena; species Leucaena leucocephala. The sequence continues at coordinate 15,536,045 of CM073550.1, forward strand.
ATATTATAAATTCATGTAGCTAACGTGGGATCAGACTGTCATTGTTTTTCTCACTCCTGGCATTTCCAATTTTAGAACTCCCCCCCCCCCAAAATCACACGTATATAATTAATGGGAGGTAAATTAGAAATTAATTTTCTGTGATGACATATGTTGTATTGCTCGGCTCAAACTTTACGAGGCCTGGCATTTCGAGGCTCTAAAAAGGAAATAAAACCATATAGCATGTGAGATATTGTTGATGGTGAGCCCCTGCTGTATATATGTATGATGGTGGTGGCATAATCATTATGGTACATGCATCATGGAATATATATGTATGTATACGTAGGTTTGTACTTTGTACCAACGTACGTCTACGCATTATACTCTGATTACCCCTACCCTTCCGTCCTTGTCCTTAAATTAGAAATATAAATGTAGCTCAGCAGCCGTGGGACCCACTCTAAAGTCTCAACCAACCTACACTGATGGTTACAGATTTATTACCATGTTTCCTTCCTTAGTTCAAAAATATCCACGATAATTCCTACTAAACTCAAATTACGAATTTTATTCTCTTGTTAAGCATTATATTTACGTAACATATTTAAAATTGCAACTTTTTTTGGCCCAATAAATAAAGGAAGAGAACCGGGTGGGGCGACAGTAATGAATGAGTCCAAAGTCCTCAGCTGAACCAATGAAAGGGACAAAAATGGACACCGAACAGTACCCTGTAGGGTCAGAGCCTTACTTAATTGTCTTTAGCTCACGGCCACAAAACAAGCTTCAAAACGAAGTCGTATTCATTGGTCCTGAAGGCGAAGGTAATAATTAGTAGACAGATGGTATAAAACGACAGAATCAACCAATACATGAAATAAGCAAGCAAGGGAAATAAAGAGAGTGACGAAACTGGCATGCCAAACAGGGAACAGCAGTGGGATAGGGTCAGAATTGTACAGGCCTGCGTTGGTCGACCTGAAACGATGTCGTCACCCTCCTTGACCCCATATAATGTTTACCCCAATTCCAAATGTACCTGCTCGTAGAGATTCTGTGGGCCCCACAAATCTTCACACCCAACTGAATTACCCACTTTGCCCCTCTCGTTCACTGTTTTACACTTTTACCTTGGCGAGAAAAATCCGCCCGCCGGTTCTAAATTTATTTATGTATTATAAAAAGCTTGGCTTTCGTGCTACTAAACTGCCATTTTCATAACTGCACGCATGACCTACCCTTGGAATCGAAATTCGACAAAGGAATCACTCTTGGCTGAGCTAAAAAGGGTGTCACTCAAAAAAGGAATAGCTTTCATCCCTGCTGTGTAATTAGAATAATATTAGCATGTTCCTTTGACGGTAACAAGGCGAGGTTTTAAGAATCCAGAATGAATTCGATTTTCTAAGAGTCTCGAGAATACCGAGGTGAGAAGAATGGGTATCAAAATAGTATTATATTTATATATATATATATATATAAAGGTTCTCATAACAAGGAACTATAAGCTTACTAAAGCATATATATAAAGCAAAACGCTAAACAGCATCCATAAACCGAGTTTTGAAATCCTGACGATATTATATTACACATAATAAGTAGTGACTATTGTCTTTAAGCTGGTTATTTCCCCTTCCCATCAGACAAAAGTCCAGTTCATGAACATGAAGGTAAGGCAGTGATTGGAATCATCATCGTTCAGAACTTTCCAAGCAATGGCCTGCTCATACGACACTGGCCTGTTCATGCTCGATACGCATATTCCTGCTGGCATATAAGCAAACCCCTGAAAAAAAACAGAGATAATAGCTCATTCAAAAACTATTGGACAATTCAACAAAATTACAGAAACTTCTACCCCTCTTGTGCTTTTACTAATACTTAAACAAGCTTAGGAGTTGGGCAAAAGGATCCATAAGCTCACCTGCTGCATAATCTTGGCAAACTCGGAGCAGAGAATCTTGCGGCCAGCTTCATCGAGAACTTTATCTAGCATTATATCTTGAAGGGCCACAAGAGTGGTTTCAAGCATGTCAAGTCCAGCCTGGTTTGCAAAGGTGAAAACCGGGGATGCCTGCAATAAATTACTCTCGTCAGTGGTCTCGCCTCGAACAACATACAATCATGATTTTAACGAGTCGTTGTCGATCAGCATAACATGCTTACATTTGCTTTTACAGAGCAGCACATGATTGCGTCTGAATGGTGCCAAAGTTGCTTCAAGATCGCATCAGTGGCTGTGGACTCAACATGGAAAATCTCGCCACCAGTATGAATCCTGAAAAAAAAGACACGAAATAATTTCACACTCAGGAAAGCTAGCAACAAGAACAAGGCATCGAAGGTAATTTATATCTCAGCAAAATGAAAGCCTTGCAATCAATGACAAACCTGTAGCTTCTGCAGATCCATCGTGCTAAAGTAAGAGCCTCGGGAGATCCAGGAAGAGACTTCGGCCCGAGTTGGGTACTTGGCTGAGAGGGAGCAATAGCCATGGCAACTCTCTGAACAGACCCAACAACACTACGCACATACTGGCGAGCCATAGCTGCCACATTGTCCCGCATATGGTTCTCAAACATAAATTGGAACGCAATAGTAAGGACCGACCTAAGATTGTAACTGTTAGGATCAGTGTCACCAGGTGCTCGGGCATTGCCTGATCCAGCTTCAAGTGTAGAAGCCAGATCCAAAGTTCTATTTGCAGCTGAACCATTCTGAGATGCAAAAGAAACAGAAACAAGCATTCAGTCACCAATGCACTTCAATTAAAAACAATATATATGACCAAAAAAGTAGCTGAATAACAATACTAAACTGTTTTAGGATCCAATGGTATAACGCGGAAACCAGAAGGAAGCAAGACAGCATCATCAGCAAATGATTCATCAATAGGTGCAAAAACCAGTTGAGCGCATGATCCGATTGCATTCTCATCAATTCCATTGCATAGCTGCAAAATCAAATTGCACATAACAACTAAGTAAATAAGAATCATTCAGAATCCATTGTAACTTTCCGCTTAATCAAAACAAATAACTAGACAGACAGCACATAAACAGAATTCTACCTGCAGAAGATACATATCCCGGGCAAGAGCGACATCTTCAGGGGAAAATGCATGACCCTCTATACGAACTACTTCCAAGAACTGCACCATTACAGGGGATGACCAATAATCATGTTGAGTAAAAATACCAAAACGGATCATCAAGAATCGTAACTTGGAAGAAAGCCGGTACCTCCTCATGTTCAATAGTATGAGCAAGTGGTAAAATGACTTGACTGCTAGGAAAGCCACCGGGCCTTGCACAAGGAATTGTGTAAGGACTAGCCTTGAGACAGGCAGCAGAGTATGCATCAACCCCATAATCAGCCCACTCCGAGCGATGTTCCCTCAGAAAGCGAACAAGCAAAGCAGGAGGAACATTCTGCATACCATCTCAAAGTCATGGAAAAGTATACATGAATAATACATAAATCTTGAAGATGTAAACCATATATTATGGCCTCAGAATTTAAAGCTCAGGAATTACCTGCAGCAGCATTGATGCCTTGGCACATAACACCCCACCTCCAAATGCAGGGAACATTGAGGTACCATATTGGGACCCGAAAAATTTATTCGGAGACGAGTTAATGGCTATGGTCACATCCTCAGCACCATCACTACCCATTAGTGACCAGCCATCATCCACAAAGCCATTGACAGCATCATTGAAGCCCCTAGAAAACCAAATTTTTAATAATTAGTCAGTATATGGAAGATAAGTTGATTTAATCAATTTCAATTGACATCGAGTTTGATGGCAGGGCCTTACCTGCTAAGTCTCTGGCTAAATGTTCTTAAAACAGCAGGCTGGCGGCCCCCACCATATTGAATTTCTCCACTTGTTTCTTGAGCAATTTGCCTTATATGTCGCAAGGCCTGTGCAGTGCAATAAAAATGTGAGTAAGCAATATTAAATCTAGTCAAGCAAGTGATCGATGTAAGAAACTTACTGCAATAGTCATTTTCTGAGCCAGGATTTTTGATGATTCATAAAGGGGCCTGAGCACTTCGGGAACACTCCAAGGCTGCGAGAAGTAGATTCAATATTAAATGACTGAAGAGAACAAAGCTTTGCAAATATGGACTTAATTGAAAATGTTTTATATATTATTCCTTACATCTAAATCCACATGATCAACAATGTGAATAATGGATCCACCACCCTCGCAGGGTCTAATTAGAAAACCACTAGGAAGCATTTCAGCTCTAACAAAGTTTGATGCAGGAGGACCTGTGGGGCCACCAGTTGACGAAGTGAATGACCTCTCACAAATCTGCAAGCATAATTTGAAGATGTTAAATTTGTTTTACAATGACAACCTCAGAAGAAATATACAAAAGGTAAGGTTTTGCTCAATACCACAAGACTTCCATCTTCCATATTGGTAGTGTATCTAAGAGTCCAAAAGTCACGTGCTGCTGCCAATGTCGTAGGTGCATAAGTCTGATAAAAAGTAGTCCAATAAAATTTTGCATATTAGCAACTGAACCAAGGAAGTAGAATGTAACTAATAATTGAAACTGCAATACATTTATTGATTCACACTAGCACTACACCTGCATGTACAGGAGTTCAATCGTCCCCCCATTTCCAGTGGGGACTATGCTCAACACATCAAGGCAGCGGCAATCATGATACCAAGATGTACGATCTTTAAGAATCTCGGCGACCTGAGATGAATTATCAAGTAAATTCAAGAAAAGAACAATTCAACAGCACAAACAAGATACAAAAAAAGAAAACTCCCATCAAACCATAACCATAGATGGCATGCAAACCTTCGTGGGCTCTAGACTCACGAGGCCACAAGCTCGTGCTGCTACTCCACTACAATTGCGGGAAACAGCTACGATTCCAATAGAATCCGGACCAGGCTACAAGGAGAAAAGGCAAACATTCTCAAGTACAAGAATTCCAATGGTATGTACAAGCATACGGTAAAGCATCCTTAAAGAAGTCACACCTTCATCCCAATCATCTGCACCCAGTCGACAGCAGTTCCAGTAGCCTTGGAAAGGAACTCTGCCAGGGTCTCCTCTGCTATTGCCAGAAGACTGAAAACTCAATAGGTTTAGACACACGTGTAAACTCACTCAGAACTAAAAGCAAAACTTAGGTAAAGTTCCTTAGGTGTTCACTATCCATTTGTACAATAAAAGCATAGCACGCACAACCTAGGAAAACCTATGTCATAAGTAATTGGAAAACCTAGGGAAAAAAATACAAAACAATGGATTAGCAGTTAATTACCCCGCTGGGTTATTGGCATCCCTCTGAGGATGCTGAGGTGTTGGGTTTTGCTGCTGTTTTTGACCACTCATTACCACAGACTCACAGCTATTGTCTGTAGTAGTAGCAGAAGCCTGTTATGAAACCAGTAAATCAGAATCGATGAAGAATACTTTGTAAACCAACCAACCAACCGATGCACGAGTGAAAACATGATAACAACCAAAATCATGTGAAAGGAGAAGAGCTTACAGTATGTATCTGTTGTTTCATGTATCCATTTTCGTAGACCAAATGTGACACCTGCTTCTGCAGTCGATCATTCTCTTCCATTAACAACTTGTTCATCGCAGTAAGCTTCCTGTTTACTGTCTGCAGCCGTGAAGATTCCTTCCTCTGCTTTTCACGACATCTGCATAACATAATTACCCATTTAAAATCTCGCATTAACATTACAAACATCCTCTCAACATAGTATGCTTAATTTTAATTAAAACATTAAAATTAAGATGCAAGAAGGCTAAAATGACCAAAATAAGAAATTACTAGATTGTTTCAGTATGATAACAAACTAATATGCCATTCTCAATAGTAGATGCGTATAAGTAAATTATTTCTGGAAGGAACAAGATTTTTGGTCTCCAATAAAAAGAAAAACATCCTTATAGCATAAGAATGACAGAATCATTCTAGTATCCACTAACATAGCGCTTAGTTATCCGACCATATCATTATCTTCTTACAGGAAAAACAGAGAGAAGACGAACATTTACATTTAATGTAAATTTAAAGCATGTGTAGTAAAGTAAGGAAAATAATGCATTCTATAGGAATTCTATGTGTACAGCAAAACATTATTTATTCAAATAGTTTACTTTAAGATGGAATGGTGTAGTAAATCGGAGATTTATTTCCATGTTTCCATCTTTAGGATGGCATAAGAAAAAATCAACAATCAAGCAGAGAGAAGAGGAAACATATTTGTAATCTTAATTTATATTTTATTCATTAAAAAATAAAAATTTAAATGAAAACTATAATTTCAGAATTAAATATTGATGAGAAAATTACAAAGTTACAAAGTTAAGTAAAATTTAGCTGGAGTGAAAAAGCCTCAAAATCAGCTGTCATTATCCCTTTATCACATCCATAACCACCCTTCCAAATTGAAAAAACATATATATAACCGGAAAACATAAAATACAAATATTTATCAGAAAAGACTTTGGATTTAAATTTAAAATTACTTAGAACCAGAAATACCAATTATAAAGCAAATTTAAAAATTTTCTGCGAGAAAAATTTACCCTTCATGCCACAAAACACAACTCTTTTGTCCTTTCTAAATTTTAAAATAATAAATATTTTCAATTATTGTTTTTCTGGAAAATTTTCCGTTACAGCATCTTTTACCGAAACATCATTAAATGACCAAACTGATGACTCGGACAAAAAAATTAGGCGTGGAAACGGCAAAATGTGATTGATCAGATGTCGCTATCTTCCATTTAATCAACTCAAAATAATTAATCCTTTCTAAATAATATCATTTCTCAGAAGAACTGAGATCGGTATAAGGAAAATGACAAAAGGAAGTAACTTTCCCAGTAGATCTTCATCTTTAAGGTGATATAATGAACTAATCTGTAAAATGATGAAATGTTCCTCTAACAGAATCATAAAATCTTTAACATGAGCGATGAAGAAAAAAGATAGCCACAAAAGATCAACCTTTCAGCCTTCAGAACAGAAAAAGAGAACGTTGAAAAAACAAGAATCTTAAGAACAAGTTTTCTCCAGAAGCAACCTAAACAAAGCAAGGAAATTTAGCCCCCAAAAACATTTTCCTCCTAACATTTCTCTCCCAAACAGATTCTCAAGAAAGGCAGACAAGAGTAGTATGAAGTTTACAGGATACAGAATCATAAGCTAAGAGAAACAAGATGCTTGATTAAACTTTAGATTGTGAAAAGAGGAAAATTTATGTGATTTAAAGTGAAAAGTTTCACATCCCTCCTTCACTTTCCTTCATGGAAAAGAATACATAAAAGTAAAGCTTGAAAATGAACTCATCAGCAAGCATCACACACAGAGACAAACAAACAAACACTTGTTAGCTTCTTTACCTGCGGTTCTGAAACCAAACTTTGATCTGTTTGGGCTCAATATTAGAAAGTATAGGACACTCTCTAATGAGCTGTTGTCTTCTCAGAGAACTAGGTTTTGGGCATTCTGCATAAACCCTCTCCAAAGCCTCAACCTGCTCAGGCGTATACCTCACGTACTTGCTGGAGTCCATCTGATGCTTGCTGGGTGAATCTTTGTGCATAGAAAGTGCCATAGAAGAACAAAGAAGTGAAGGATTGAAACAGAAAGTGGGTTTCAAGAAGAAAAGCTTAGAAGTGAGTTTTGGTTTGGTCGTCTTCAGTGGTGGTAGTGTTATCGGGCAGGCTCTCTTCTCCAAGAGAGCCTCCACTCTCCTTCATCTGATAGTGAATATTTCCCTCAGAAGATTGAAGTTGGAAAAGAACGGACCAGAAGGGGTTCCTTGGTCTCTATCTTAAACGCCAATCTCGAGAGAACCAGAAATAGAGAGAGAAAGAGAACCAAACGCAAAGAAAGAGATGGAACGAGGGGCCAAACCAGAGCAAGCAAGAGCCGACTATTTGTGTGATTTTATTGTGTCTTGATGTGAAGAGTGCGAAAAAGTTTATTAAAAAATTGGAAAAATATAAAAAAAATAAATCAAATCACTTTACCTTTTTTTAATAAAAAATTTTCTACAGACACACACACTCTCCTCTTTGAGTCTCGAAATGTGTGATGCGAAAAATAAAATAGAGAGAGAGAAAATGTAGAAGAAAGAAGAGAATACACAAAGAGCAGACAAAGCTTAGCACTGCCGTACTGGAAGCAGAACAAAAATGGTTTTTCTTTTTGTATTATTGTTGGGGAAAAAAAGACTCACAATTTCTTAAACTGATTGTAATCTGTAGATCTTACGAAATATTTATTTTATATTTTAAAAAATGGATATTGTAATAGAAATTGAGGAACACAAACAAAACAAGCGTCAAGTGTTGTCCATATTGAAGACCAGTCTCTGCTCTTCTCTCTCTCCACAGAAAAAAGATGGAGCAGCCACTGTAGCTTCTCTCTCTTTCTACCTCCACCAGGCATGTTTAATTATATTATATTATATATATACATGCATGTGATGATATGATGTGCCACCATATACATGCATGCATCGAATGATATATATAGAGTATATGATAGCCATATATACGATAGACAAAAGGAATCCGACAAATATATGCTGTGCTGGGTATTAAAGCTTGCAGGTTTGGGAGATTTGACTTAATGCTTACCCAAAAAGTTTTTAACATCAGTTGAGTCCATCTATATATTTACGTACACCCAATGGTAACGTTTTGTTTTATCTGATATGTTCTAAATTTATACATTTATTATTCAAACCATTATCCACCACCTCTTTAATCAACCCAACAAAAAAATTGCCCACTTTCAAAATATAACAGTTGTATTTTTTCTATTTAAAATCTAAATTTATTCTAAATTTTTTTTTTAAGAATATTGGTTATTTAAATTTTTTTATAATCGATATTATCTTAAAGGTTTTAAATAGTAATAATGTCACCCTACTTATTAAATAAAATTAAATTTAACTATTAATTAATTAATAAATTGATCTGTTGTTCAAATTATTATTTATTTTAAATTAAGGTGTAAATTTTGTTATGAAAGTTTTTATTCAATAACACAATGTATCCAAGACTTTATTCTTAATTACAATGTTGACTCAACCATTAACCAAGTTTAGATAATATATGTAAGGAGACTTGTAAGAATTATTGAAATGGGTGAATGATGGTGTCAATTTTTTAAATAATTGTGTGTATATATTAACATATAAGTATAAGAATATAATATATGAAATTTGAGAGTGTTACTCTAATAATAATAATACTTGGAATGATATTTTTTATTTTTTTTATTTATAAATATGATTTAGGAAAAAAATAAAATGGATTACATGTATAATGAATAACTTAATATATTTAGTTAAATTAATGATCAAATTGAATCTGGATAATGGTCAGGATTAGGGGTATTCACAATGCCTATAGCCTGGTCTACCCGCCTAAGTCCGCAAAAAAATCACCCAACCCGGCCCTAAAAAAGTTGCCCAAAATATATTTGGGCCGGGCCAGGCTGGGCCAAGTGTCAGGCAGGGCATACTGCCCGGCCCTATATATATTTATTATTTTTTTAATTTTTTTAACTTATTTTATTTATAATTTTATATTTTTCACTTTAGCTGACAACTCTCCTTGATCATTTTTAAAATATTAAACATAACTTTTATAAAAGTTGCTCATCTGCTTTACTTGTTAAGTATTCGATTTTTTGTGTTGCAATAATGCTACAAATATCCGACCTCTACATATTTCAATATTTCTTTTTTATATATGTAATAGATTTTAAGACTTTAATTACTATCTTTTTGTTACTTTATTCTTAGTTAATTATAGATATTATTTAACTCTTGAAGATATAAATATGATATTATTTTATAAGTTCATGATTGCAGATTTTTTTCTCAGAATATGAGCAAAACATCACAATTTGGGCATGCCCAGCCCGCCCTGCCCAACCCAAAATAGTTAGGGCTTTTACCAAATAGGGCTGGGCATCAGCTTGCAAAATACAACTTATACTTTTTTCGGGCAGGGCACCGGGTAAGGGGGTTTTCCTGCCTAACCTTAATCATGCACACCCCCAATTAGGATGATATTAAAAAAAATTCTAAATATCTAATACTTTTAAGTAAAAATTTTTAGAATAAATTTATACATTAACATAAATTAAAAGATAATATGAATGCTATATTATATATCACATCAATATATTAGTTATCTAACAATTAAATTTAATTTTAGTTAACAATCATATTACATAACTATAATGCTCCTAAATTTTTTTTAAATACCTAATACTCCTGAAACAAAACTTTCTGATAAATTTAGACTTTAACAACGTTTTCTTTTATTTAATAATTATTGTAATTCAATTTGATTTTGGCCAATGAATACTTATAACTGGAATATATAGTTTACGAGTTTACATTCATTGATACAATAAATATTTTTTAATGAATTTGAATAGCTATTTATTTTTTTACTTTTCACTTAGAGAGCATTGAGTATAAATCTTGTTAGTGAAATTGTCTATATTAAATATAAAAGTTTAAATCTACCAATAGTAGGAAACACCGAACAATAACAATTAATTTAATTAGTAAATAGAGTTGACTTATTATCATAAAATTATAAGTTCAAATCTTACTGTTAATATAAAAAAAATTAATGAAAGATACTTGAATATCTTTATAAATCATTTTTAAATATAAAGCATGTTATAACTTTCACGTAAACTTTTTTATTAAATATGTGAAGAGAAGAGAAGAAGAGTCATACCCTTAATTTAGATTTGGAATATATTAATTCCATCTATGACTCAAAGTCTTGCCATCTAAATATTGAATCTTTCTGCCCATTACAGAGCGATGAATTGGATTAATTCACCGTATTTAGTACTAATTATGAGAAATTCTATTTCCCCCCCTTATTACATATGAAGGAGTTATCAGTTTAAAATTAAAAGCAGTTTGCCAAATTACTGGGAAACCATTATGATTACCACTTATTCTCTTGACTTATTTGGTAAGCGATTAAATGAATGGAGCTTGTATGTTTAAGGCCCCTCCAGACAGATTATTATATATTAATTATTTACATGCGTGTGTAATTTAATTGTTTTTATTGTCAGTCAACCAATGTTGACCATGCACCTTAATCAATTTGGCAGGACATAGAGTGATGCACTTCGTTTAGATTGATGTGTGTCACAATGTTTGACTGATTATCCTCAGTTAATTGAACTTCTGTCTCACATTCATTTAAACTAACTAGAAACCATTCTTATTTCCCTACTAAATGAGTGTAAACATATCCAGTTTTATTCATGTTAAAAATTAAACGCACCAAAGTAAACTACAATGAATATTATATTCCCAACTATTTTTATGTAATATGTGTTTGGAGAGAGAAAATCAAAGTTTTAAAATGACTTTTAATTTAGAAAAATTTCAAATTAAACAATCAAAAGAATTTTTGGATTAAATTATGGTTTAAAACAGTAAAAGTATTTATAGACTACTAAATTACTATTTTACCCTTACTTTTTTATATCATCTCTCTTCTATCTTTTCTATTCTCTATCCTCTTTTATCTCTCATATTTTTAATAAAATTATACCTTTTTGAGTAATTTTTCAATTATAAAAGTCATTCTGATAATAACTATCAAAATAATCATTTACTTATAACTATTTTTTTCTCATAAGTTCTTTTTTAAAAATAATTTTCTAAAAATTATCATTGTGCTAAGTGCTATTAATTATTCCTTAGGTGCTTATGGAAACACGATAGATGGCCAATGCTTCTCATAATTATTACGTATGCATGCTTTCGATCGAAAAGCAAAATGGAAGTAATTAATTATTATTGACTGTGTATATATGTATATATTAATTTGTTCGTTTGTATTAGATTAGAAATAGAATCTTAAAGTGACGAGAACAGAGAGAGATCGATGAGCTAGCTGATGTATGTATGTATGTATGTTGTTAGAGAGAAAGCTGGAAATCTCGTGGAAGATTAATGCATGTATAGTTCAAATTATTTGCTTGATCATGTGGTACAATTATAGTTTATCCATCACAAATATTGTACGTATAATTAGGGAAATCTATTATATATATACATATAAATATGAAGTAAAACGTAATAATTTCACGTGAATTGTCATGATGAAGTCACCAATATAATATATAACGCCGCATGCAATGCATACCTAGGACTTTCAACAGTCTTATGTAAGTAGTTCATTAAGAAGGAAGAAAAGAGAGATTAAATTAATGTATAATTATGATAATGGCTTAAGGAACACAAGTGCTTTACGTGATTGCAGAGAATCCAAAAGCTTTGATAGAAGATGAAGTGTTGAGTAAGTCAAAGAGTTTCAAGTTGGCTATATATATATATATATAGAATATAAACCCTATATTTATTTAATAATTAATTAATGTTGTGGTTAAGTTGGAATATTATGGACGGAGCACCAACCAACTCTCATCCCTTTAATTGCCTTTATTCATAAGGATCCAACAAGCACATATGTATAATAGTATTAACACACGAAAAAGACAATAAAGGCAGTGCCCTCTGAAAAGCGATTGACTTTTCACATCACATTTCGCAACGTTGACTTTTTACAGACAGATTAAAGGCTTCCATATCTTTAAAGCATCCAAAGCTAGTTCCTTCCTTCAGGGTGTATGCGCACGCTAGAATTGAACTTGTTCTTCAGTTAACGGTCATCTAAACGAACGAGTCTGAGAATTCAAGCTATAGGATCGATATAGAAAGATAGAAAAGGAATACCAAATTTGGACAAAAATAATCTGACGATGATGAGTAAAACTGTCATATGTTGAAGGGTAGAGGCAAATTTATTTGAAGCCAGGCCACAATCGATATTGGTTAATTTCGTCAGGACGGGCTTAGAATTCAAAACTTGTTCTTTTGTTTTTCATCCCATCGATATCATTGGTTAAACTAAATTATTAACATACACGTATGAATGTATATTTGTATGTTGTGATTCGTGTACTATAATGTTTGTTATCAACCCCATTTTAAACCCTATGCCTTGTCCAAATAAGCATAGCATGTAGCCCTGCCAGTAGAACACGTTACATATAGTAATATGAAAGGGGTGGCTTATGATGATGAGGGTGTGAAGTAGGACTCAAATGGGTGGATACATACATATATATATATATAGAGAGAGAGAGAGAGAGGTGTTTTGCTGTGTGGCTAAATGGGGCGAGAGAGAGGGAGAGAAGAGGGAGAGGGACAGGAGTGGGGCAGGGGCACTTGCGTATGTTTTCCATTTGAGACACTGTGGAGTTCATGCTAGGCCCCTCCTTCCCTCTACTGCTCCTCTTATCCAATCCCTTTTTTTTTTAAAAAAAAACAAGTTTTGTTACCTTGTGTTTTACAAAATTTAAGAAAGAGGTGGAGAAATTAGAGTTGTGCCTTCATTAATGACTATTATGTAAATAAAATAGATTATTTTTTTACCATTACTATATTATAATATTTAATTTTAGAGTTCGCCTTTTAATATAAATATTTTTTTTTATAAATCGATCTTAAAATTTTAAAAAAATTAATAAGACTTTATACTATTAGATTAACTCTATATTAGTAAAATAAATTATTCTTTACCCATTCACTTCATCACTTTACATGATGAATTTTTTAGAGTAATGAAAATAATAGAAACTAATAATCCATATCAAAGAGAGATAATAGAATCAAACAAACCCATGCTTTTCCCAATTGTATTTTTCAAAATCACAGAAACTATTCCATATCAAAGAAAGATCTAAGTGGGAAGTCTGGCTCCCACCAAGCAAAAGGTATTGATACCCCCATTGGTGACCATATGACGAGTGTTGTTTCTTTATATAATTATCTAATATGCAGTACTACCAAAATTGGATGTAATTTTGTAAGCATGATTTTCTTATTCATCAGAGTTTGAATATTCCTCAGTATTGCTTAAACGAATCAAGCCCCCCATACTAAATCCAATCACCATTAGTATAATCAGTGTCATTATAATTGGTTTATTAGGCGAATGGACACAACCATACTTATCTACAACTGTTTATGGTAAACATGTTTACGCAATCCTAAAAAGAATTCCTCTCATACATTTACTCAATAAACTATAAAATCAAATTATCTATCTAAACAAGCTATATATATGTGTGCTTTTAAAGGATTGATTAGATATGTATATGTTGAGATGGATTAGAAAAGACAGAGGAAGAGTGTGAAAAACTCAGACCCCACAGAGCACCGTTTCTCACTCTAGAACAGTGTGCAATGCCTTTGCGTCTGTTTTACATCTCTCTCTCTCTCTGCTCTTGTTTGATTCATTCATTGATAAGAGGTGTAAAGGTCGACATAGATATTCAAAAAGTAAAATCTAATTTTTCTCACCTAATTATGCCTACTTATCATTTATTATCCCACATCATTGCATTTCCTTATTTATTTATACACTTCAAATACCATTTCTCTCTCTTCATAATACTACTTCCAAAAGTAGGCCATTAGATTTCCTTTCACAAGCGTCACAATTAATCAAATTAAATAAGCTGCCTAACCTATTAAACGCATTATTATATTTTTCTAATTCCTATTTAATCGTATCTATTTTTATTTATTTTTTCATGAGTAGGAGCTGAAAATTCTATTTTCGTAAATTGTTATTTTATTCCATGTTTTATTTTAAATTATTCGTATTCAAAATTCAAGATAAAATAAACTATTGTACAATCGATTATATTCCACCTCGCATGCCTGATGCGTGGCATAATAGAAATGAATAACGAGATGCTTAATTATTTCAGTGATATTCTACTTTTGATATGTAATGCATGTGATTATAGTATTATTTATTTATTATTAAAGAAACAGATTAATTATTATATAATGGCGTACTGTCTCCAACAGAAGAGCCTTTAGTACCAACATTTTATGCGTTAGTATTTCAGTAACCAGCTAACCATCTGAAGATTTGCAGATTGACTTCACCTTAAAATCGACCGTTTGCCTTGGAAATTTTGTAAGAGATTATCGTTTCCGTTGTGGGCAAAAAAAAAAAAAAAGTTATTGTGCTTGAAGAAAAAAACAAAGTGGTTGCCTCACATATTATAGGGGCCAAGAAAGCAGTTATGTTGAGGAAATCCTTGGGGCCATAATCACATAAGAAGTTGGAACTATTTGGGAGATAATTTAGGGGCAAATGATTCAGGGAACTAAGAGGTTATATATAGAAAAAACAGGAATGTTTGATTTAAAGAAAATAATAATAATAATAATAAAAATAAATGTGGTGATTGATGCGTCAGTGAGAAGAGAAAGGGATATGAAAGAATGAACGAGAGGTTTTTTTGTAGTTGTTGTGAGTCTGCAAGGCAAATGATGAATGAGTTGTTAAGGTCAAAAGTAAGATTGCTCAATTTCTGATCCATCTCTCAAGATTCTCTAACATGTTTCTCTGTGGTCTCTCTGCTCTTCTCTTTCACTTTTGTCTCAGTCTCTCTGTGAAGGATAAGGGTGTCTCAAGTCTCAACTACTCCTTTCACATCCAATCCATGCACACATAATGCAATTCTTCAATAACTTCTGCTAAAAGGAAACAACATGAGAATCATTCAGTCTTTATTTTGGTGTAACATATAGAAGACAAATCCTATAGCTATAGGGAGGCTTAGTTATAACTATATATATATATATATATATATATATGATTGATGGGTAGACTCTTCCTTTGGCAATCACGCATAATCCAAAAAACAAAACCCACATAATTCATGGTGCTCTTTTTAAATTTCTCACTAGTCTTGTTTGTTACATATCAGAGCCCTATAATTAATCATGTTGCTTGATATATTAATTGACTCGTCAAATTATTGACTCTGCGATTCTCTGCATTATTGGTTCTCAATCTGTTCAATCCCCACTTCATAATTCACAAAACAATTGGCTGCTTCAGTTTAATTAGCTCAGTTCGTATGATTTCAAATAACTACAATAATGTCAATTTGCCATTCCTCCAATTGGTCATTGCAATATTCGCACAAAATAATAAAATAATATTTAATATTCTAATTTTATTTATAGTATAATTTTACCTATAATCCTTTTAATTTAGTACAATTTTATCTATAATATTATTTTTCAAGTCCTAAAAATGACACTAAATTAAAAAAATTATAGGTAAAATTATACTACAAATAAGATTAAAGTATTATTTTACCCATCAAATAAAACAGAAAAAATAATCCTAATTGGTGATTGGGTTCATCTAATAACATAGCAGGTAAGTTCCTGCATTATCTTCCTCTAATTAAAAAAAAAAAAAAAACTCTGTTGGAAGCAAATACTCAAGCAAACAAGAGGTAACAAAGTTCACATGATAAGTCTTTTATGTCTATAAGGGAACTAAAATGGGAAGGTACGATAAATAAGCCCTGAAAAATAAAGGTTCAGAAACTAATTTCAATGATAAGGTTGATGCAGTTCTTCACACCAAGCTCATGGTACCACCAAATATGCTCCTGTGTCCTAAGTAACTTGGACAATTTCAAACTTTTATTAGCAATGAAGAAGAAATGACAAGAAACAACAATCAACAATAATGAATAAATTCCCTCGTGGTTTGGTCTCAGTTCCAGTACAATCAGCCCAAAATAGTAGCAAATCTATTGGTCTAAACAAGATGAATAACTAGCTCATTATTGGAGAGAATGTAAGTAGCAACTAGCTATGCTAACTCATATTCTACTTCTTGAACTAGTAGAATGAAAGCAAACAAAATTTAGTAGACAGCATACTTCTCACTAGCCCCGGGCCAGAAGTTTCTATAGATTGCTTTGGCAATTGGAAGAATGGCAACAAGCGCAATCTGAAGCTGGTCTGAGCTACTTGTTCTCACACTGATCTGCCCGCTGAGCTTGTTGTTCAATCCCGCACGGACAGCCATCTTGTAACTGCGTCCAGGAGAAAATTGGGACTGAAAATTTGCCCCTAAAGCCAAGTCTCCCCTCCACTTCACCAGAGAAAGACCAAGTGAAGACTGATCCTGCCCAATTGGAAAATCTGCCTCTCTGAGACGCACTTCAACATTGGCACCATAAGCAGCATCTCCCTGAGACCGCACAGTCCCAGTGCTTCCTACTAACACTAACCGTTTCCCCAGAGCTATCTGGTCCTCAAGTTTCAATCCAGTGGACACATTTTCGCCCAAAAATGTCACAGATACCCCGGCTGCAGTTTTATTTCTTTTCAGGTTTTTGAATTTTGTCTCCCCCCTGACTATGTATGCCAGCTGCTTTCCAATGTTTTGTACGTCAAATCCTGCCATGGTGGATCCATTCTCTCCAAGCTTTGCAGCAACTGAGGAATCCAAATGGATGGTGAAGTCTTTCTTATCCTTAGTGATCTGAACAGTGACTGCAGCTGGGAATCGGTTGATAATGGATAGACTTTGTTCAATGTTTACACCATCATACCCACAATCATGGTCCCAACCATGGGTGTCTAACACTGGCCTTGTCAGGAGCTGGGAAGTTGGCTCCAGGAAACGGTATCTGTAAGCTGGATTGCTACTATCAAAAGATGGAGGCAGGACCATATCAGGCAAGGGAACTGGCACAGTGGCTGGACCTCCATTTTCCTGATCCTCTTCCTCCAAGTAATTGAAATCATTCGAAGTATCTTTACCTTTTTTCTTCATCTCTCTCATCCGTCTCATCTCTTCTCTCCACTGCTTCTTTTGGAGAAGTTTCACTCGGTATTCATACTCCTCAAAATATGCTTTGCGCTGCTCTCTGCTAAGCTTTGCAATCTGAGATTTCTTAAGAGGTTTAAATGGCAGGAGCTGGTCAAATTCATCTTCATCTTCATCTATATCAGAATCAGACAAGTCGGCCAACTCAATGTCAGAATCCCCACTGTCAACGCCTTGATCAGATGGGAGTTTTGGGTGGGTACGTGACTGCAGCAGCCATGACAACAAGTATGGAAGTGGAGGGGAGCGAACACGAAAACCAAAAAGTTTTCGGTGGTCAAATTTATCTTGAGTTTTAGATAGATTACTGGCTTCAGAAAGAATCTTCATGGAGTAGCATAAGAGCAACAATTGTGGTCTCCAACTTTGACCGTTAGGAAGCACCTTCTCGCCATCTCTATTCTTTCGACAAGAAGGATGATTTTCAACCAGAGTAACTGGATTCATCAAACTTGGATTCATGAGTCGCAGGTCACCAACAGCTTGTCCTATACTTTGTTGAACTATATGAGATCGCTGAGCAACAAATACATCATAACCAAGTGGAGAACCTGATGGCCCATCAGGAGGAGCAGAAGCACCATGGGTCAGAGTGACTATAGCACTTTGCCAGATTGAAGCACCAAGGGCATTAGTGATAGATCTCAATATTGGCAAGTCATTGAGATTCCTCGTTTGTGCGTCCAGACGATCCACATAGAGTATAATATCAAGGGGGAATTTTTTTGTGAACTTCTTCACCATAGACAAGACTTTTCTATTGATACTTTGTTCCATGGCAGAAGATCTCAAGCCTGGGGTGTCAAAAATTCTAATCTTCACTCCGCCTACCATCCCAACAATTTCAGTCACAGCATTTGTGGCAGGTCCATATGCATTAATGCTGGTCTTTGTTTCACCAAAAATGGAATTTATGCTGGCACTCTTACCCACACCTGTTTTGCCGATAACTAGTATGTTCAGGGAGAAATCCAAATCATCTCTTCCTTCAGATTCAAGCTGGGAAGCGCTCCTCTTTGCATCGTCCAAACTAAATAGTTGCCCGCCTTGCCTACCTGCAACAAGTGTCAATCGGGATAGAACCTGAGCTGCTGTAGATTCTTCTGTAGTAAAACCCAGTCTCTGAACCAATCTTAAAAATTTAATCCTGATTTCCTGCACTTTCTCCAGTTTCTTCTTCTCTTCTTCACTTAAATTGCTACCAGAACTGGTATCAGCTCTGAGATTGGGAGGAGTGAAAAGATTAACACGATTTGGTCGGGCCGCAGGTTTTACAGCGTGAAGTGATGGTCCCAAGCCAGCTGGGCGCTCAACAGAGAAAAGCCTTGACCCATCTTGAGAGGTTATTGTGATATTGCCATCATCTTGTCCACCACCAGTTGCTGCTTTTAGAAGAGCTGCCAAGGCAGCAGAATCAAATAACTCTTTGCCATGCCCTTCTTCATCAGTATCTACTTCTTCATCTGAGTCAGTCACAATCTGACCATCAATTCTCTGTGAGATTTCTCGTGAACTTTCAGCACCAGAGTATGAGTCAATACCTGAATGCTGTTCCAACTCCTCCAAGAACCGCCTCGCGGCTTCAGAGCTCCCGAAAATCATACCCTCGGCCTCAGCCTCCTGATTTGAAACTGAACCGTCAGGCTCTCCAGCGCCAAGATGATGCTTTTCTTCATCATCCTCATCTTGTCTTATTGCTTCACTCCAGGAAGAATTAGGATCCGCGTGTTCAGCTGTATGAGATTCACCCGAGGCGTTGACATGCCTGCTAGTGTCCTCATCAGCTCGAGCCTCTATATTAACATCATCTTGCAGAGCCTTCACCTCTGTATCGACATGACTATCAAAATCCAATTTCTCACTCTTTTCCAGATAATCAACATTCAGCTCCTTCTCCACAGGTTTACTATCACCATTGACTACATTATCAACATTCTGGTCAGACTTAGCATCTGCTATCGCAAACTTGTCAAAAGGTTCTTCAGCAGCCCCTTCAACTGAATCAAACCCATTATCCAGGCTAACACCTCTAGCTGGATCAGCTAGCCCTTCAGTTTCAGAGGCCACAGTACCGTCCTTATCACTGACAACAGCCTCTCCAGACTCCAGCAAACCGACCTGTGAAGTTTCAACAATCGAGTCTACTGTGCCTGTATACATGATATCATCAAATTCAACAAAATTACATTACGATGATTTACAAGCAAAGAATCTAAATGGTAAGTTTGACGACTATGGGTGTTAGTGTTACCTGTTGTTGCCCCTTTTGCCCCTTGAGTACCAGCACCACTGTCAGCTTCAACTGCAGTCACTTGCGGGGTATCATCTACGGGATCATTGTTCTGCTTTTCAGCTTCGTCATCCTCCAAGTTGTGAAATTCTACCCCATTCTGCTCCGCAGTAATTCCACCTTTTGACAAAGAGTCTACGCTTCCCTCCACTTTTCCACCCTCTGGCCCCATATCATTGATGTAACCGGAAGGATGAGCAGATTCCTCGTGACTATCATCGAAACCACTCTCCTTCACCACTTCACCGATATTCGAATCCTTTAGCGACTCTGCTTGCACCATATCCCCCTTCAATACCCCCGCCGATGCTCCAATTTCAAATTTTTCCGCCGTAGCCTCATCAACTAAATTCAAATTGCCATCACCGCCTTGCTCCGGTTTACCGCTTCTCAAATGGTCATCTTCGTCATCATCCACCGATACCTTGGCTATAGGCCTCGCCGACTTCGGCGTGAAAAATTCCTCAGAATTCACAAGAGGCGCGCGAACAACTTCCCCTTCCACGGATTTCTCATATGGATGGATAAGAACTGGTCCCGCGGAAGGCGTCTCAAACTCCTCACCGCCACTCACAAACCCATCATTCTCGGACCCGCCATCGTCACCGCCGCCATTATCAATAACATTGGTATCCTTGTTATCGTCAGCATCCATAACACCAGTAGTTTGCTTCTGAGTCAAAATTTCTTTATCCCAATCATCAAGCGAATAAGATGAAGGAGCAGGGGCCGATTGGTTCGAGGCATGGGAGTCAATTTCTGATGCAGCAAGGTCGGAGTCCATGGGTGACTGTGGGTATAGTTGAATGAAGGAAATGGAACAAGAAGATTGATTAGGTTTTCGATGAACAAAATAGAGAGTGAGGGAGAAGAAGAAGAGAGGCCCCGAAGAGATAAGGTTTGGAGAAAGAGCCTCTCTGAGAGGCTTGATTTGAGAGATATAAAGATATAAGAATGCGGGTGGCTTTGAGGGCATTTTCTCAGGCCGGAGAATATGTTATGGTACACTATTAATTATGACATAATAATTAGGATAAATTTAAATGTTATTTTTCAAAAAACTATATAAATATTTTTTAAATCATACAGAACTGTTTTTTAGGACAGAATCATAAACAACTTTGATAAACTATTAAGAAATTTTTGTATACATTTAAGAAATAAAGAAAAAAATCTATGAAATTTTAGTAACATGGAAAATTATATAATTGATATTTTTCATAAAGAATGACCGTGTAAATTTTGAATATAGATGAAATGTATATACAATTTTGATACATTTTTAAAAATATATCATTATAATTAATTGAGATAAGAGAGTCAATAATATATATATAATTTTAAATTAAATTCGTTACATCAATCTCACTTTGACAAGGGTGTTATTTTTTTAATATCTTTATTTAAATTGAATTTATATTAAAAAAATACACATAATAAAATATTATTAGAGAATTTAACAAAATAAATATAAAAAATTTGATGTAAGTATGATATATATAAACTTTTTCTAAACATTAAATAGTATTGATGTAGCACTTAAGTATTTATGATTATAAGAAGAACAATTAAAAATTTTAATAAAATGAATTAAGAGTTTGGTGATCAGTTAATTTTTTTATAAAAAAATTTAAATAAATTTAACATTAATTATCTATTTAAAATATAGTTTTAAAACTCAAATAATATTTATAAATGACTTATAAAATTATCTATTAAAATATGAATTTAATATGACCCATTAATTTGGCCTTTCTACTCTTCTTAACGCAATAATAGCATTACTTATAATTTTGGTCTCTGAAGAAAGGCAACAAAAGTTCAATATTATTGTCACCGTATATATAACGAAGTATGGGTGACGCAACTATAGCATAAATATCCCAAAAAAAAAGACACCAAAAGATCCATTTCGGGTGACCCAAGATAAATGTCCAACACATATCGGCAAAATTTATCCCACGTCATGCCTTCTAATTTTTAATTTGGAATTTATACCATTTTTTATTAAAATATTTAATTTTATTTTATTATCACAATTAAATCTTATAACTTTATTTTGCTAATATAGTTAACCGCTGTCCCAGTAATTATTAATATTAACAGAGTAAGTTAAAAGATTTAATAAAAAAATATAAGTACTAAACCAAAAATTGAGAAAAAGCATATGCGGTATGTGCATAAAGCCAGCAAAGTAATATGCCTACATGAACTCAAAATAAAAAAATCTAACTTAATTTAATAAATATAAAGTAGAATTATATATTAGGCTATAGCCTATATTTTTTTCGAGTAGAATATTGAATAGGAATTACCATATCTTACTCATGAATATCTCTTCTTTTATTTTTTTATTTATTTTACTAGATACTATATTTAGAAAGAAAAATATGATATTTATTTATGACTAAAATGTTACTTTATAAATATAAATAGTTAAATAGATAAATTGCATCTTTTAATATTTATAATTATAATAATTTTTTTAACTTTGTTAATCATGTCATATGATTATATTATAAATTATAATTATTTATTTATTTTTTAAATATTTTATCTTTATCAATATTATAGAGATTAATATAAAATTATAATTACAAACTATTTATACTTTAAATCTTTTTTTTATATGTAATATATTTTAAAACTTTAATTATTATATTTTTATTATTTTATTTTTAATGGATTATAAATATTATTTAATTTTTAAAAATATAAAAATATAATATTATTTTTAAAGTTTATCAATATAAATTTTTTTTACACATTAAGATGTAGACATGTATAATCTATTCATATTTAATTTAAAATAATTAAAATTTTTATTAAATAAAATAATATATTAAACTATAAAATATATTCTATATATTTTTTAGTCAGAACTACACATAAAGGGTTACTGGGCACCCGCCCATGTTTTTACCCAAATCTTTTCAATATTATACAGAAAAATTAACTTATGTAGTTACTCCGTACTTTAATTTTAATTATAAAATTTATATGAAATATTATAAAATTAAAAAATAAAATAAATTGATATTTTATATTCTAAAACTAATTTCTATGTTTAAGAGCTGAGAGCATATTAATATACAGTGTAAAATTTTTTAACAAATCTTATTATTTATACAATAAATACTGGGATGAATTCTTTTATCATACGTGAAATGCACGACAGTCCACGCCAGCTTTAAATTATGAATAATATGAGTTATTCTCTTTAAATTGTATACAATATGACTTATTATCAACTTAAATTTTTGTCATACAAATTCCACTGAAAATAGTCGTATGTCAATCCGGCTTTTAATTCTTTTTTTAATAAATAATAATCAATAATTTTAATAAATAATATTTAATTTTTTTTAACTCTATAATAATAATTAATCAGTAACCCTATTGATCAATTTTAAAAATTTTAACTATAATAATAATTTATAATAATCATAAATCACTTTTGATTTATGAATTATTTTAAATTTATGATAATAATTAATTAATAGTTCTATTAACTAATTATATGATATTTAAAATTTCTAATTATAGTGATACTTCATAATAACTATAAATTATTAATCAATTATACCACTTGTTTATATTATATATAGATAAATAAATTATGTAGCAGTATTTATAATGGTCTTTAATGGTATAAAACATTTTTTATCAATACTGAAAATGATAATTTATTATGAATTAGAATGATGAATCTACATTAATCTTGGGGTGTGTTTGGATTAGCTTTTAGAGAATAGATTCTGGAGAGAATAGATTCTGGAAAGAATATATTTTGGAAAAAATATATTTTAGAGAATAGATTTTGGGAAGAATAGATTTTGCAAATAGAGATGTTTGGATGATTAATAGTAGAATCACTTTTTATATTAATAAATTACTAAAAAGGGTATGATTTGATTAAAGTATGATAGAGGAGAGAGAGAGGAGAGAGGAGAGAGAGGAGAGAGAGTATAAGAAAAAAGTAGGGGTAAAATAGTAATTAGATAATCTATAAACTCTTTTACAATTCCAAAATCCATTTTCAATAGCTTATTCAGTGCGTGTTTGGCATCACGTTTAGGAATGAATTTTGGGGCAAAACCTCGGTTTGAAAAAATTTCACACAAACATCAATTTTTGTCCAGAATTGATTTTGAAACAAAACCTCGGTTTGCAAAATTTTTTGCCAAACAACCATTTTTGTCCAGAATTGATTTTGGGCAAAACCTCGGTTTGAAACTATGGTTTTGAATAAGCTATTGAAAATGGATTTTGGAACTGTAAAAGAGTTTATAGATTATCTAATTACTATTTTACCCCTACTTTTTTCTTATACTCTCTCCTCTCCTCTCCCTCTCTCTCCTCTCTCCTCTTTCTCTCCTCTTTCATACTTTAATCAAATCATACACTTTTTAGTAATTTATTAATATAAAAAGTGATTATACTATTAATCATCCAAACATCTCTATTTGCAAAATCTATTCTCTAAAATCTATTCTTCCCAAAATATATTCTTTCCAGAATCTATTCTCTCCAGAATCTATTCTCCAGAATCTATTCTTCCCAGAATCTATTCTCCAAAAGCTAATCCAAACACACCCTCAAAACCATGGTTTCAAACCGAGGTTTTGCCCAAAATCAATTCTGGACAAAAATGGCTGTTTGGCAAAAATTTTTGCAAACTGAGGTTTTATTTCAAAATTAATTATGGATAAAAATTGATGTTTGTGTGAAATTTTTTCAAATCGAGATTTTACCACAAAATTTATTTTTAAATGTGATGCCAAACATGCACTGACTGCTGGTCTGTGCATTACACCAATGCTTCCTAAATACTTTGTATGGATTCTGCAATCTTGGAATTCGTTGACATGACAAATTTCCATTACTGTTGTTAATAAAACAAACATTCCGAAATTATAATAATAGAAACAAAGCATGTGTTCAAGGCAAATTATATCAATTATTCATGAATGGCCGCCTTCCACCAAAAAGAATTATATAATGATGGGTTTTTAAATTTTTAGTGCATGATATTTACGAATGACATTTTTAAAAGAAACAAAAATCCAAACGTTAAATGGACAAAATGGGTTGATTTTATGTATGTTGGGGAAACCCTTAAATTATAATTTTAAAAGAATTTTTAATCTAAATTTTAATTTAAAATTTTTTTAAAATAAATAGTTATATTTATCCAAATTTTTTTAAACTAAACCATAATTTAAAACTATAGTTTCAAATAAGATGATAGGAGTAGCTTTTAGAATAGTAAAAAAACTTATAAACTATTTAATTATTATTTTATTTTTATTTTTTCTTATATACTCTCTTCTCTCTCTTTACTCTTCTACATCTTTTTTCCTCTCTCCTCTTTATTCACTATTCTTCACCCTTTCTTATCTCTTCTCTCTAATTTCTACTCTCTCTCCTCTATCATATTTTTAATAAAATCATATTCTTTCTAATAATTTTTTAATTATAAAAGTCATTTTAGTAATAATTATCTAAACACTCATTTATCTATAACTATTTTTTTTATAAATTCTTTTTTAAAAACTACCCAAAAACTATTTTTTTATAAATTATTTTTTTAAAAATTTATCTAAATATTAACTTTGTCAATCAAGAGAGTTTCATTGGAACTATCAAGGAGAGGGGAAGAAAAGGGCAGGATTTGGGTTGCGTTTGGTTGCGGATAAAGGATAGCGGAAGGGATAAGAATACTTTAAAGTTCTGTTTGTAGTTCTTGTCTCCTTATGCCTTGTTTGGATCTGTAATACGTGTATCCATTTTCACCCTCTTGTGCCTCGTCTCCATTCATTGGCCCACATTGCCCATTCCATTCACGAATTAATTTGATTATGATGTTCAATTTCAGGAAAGTTAGTAGTGCATTTAATTAATTTTCAATAAAAGATTAGAGTTTAAAATATAAACAATGCATTTATGTATTTTTCCTTGAAAAGTTTTATTTGAATATTTAAATTTAAAATGCTACAAAATATTAAAAATTGCATTTATTCCATATTGCACATGCATTAAAAAAAGGATCAAATGAAACATACTATGCATGAGACCCATAAGAAACCCGACATGATGTGTCAGAAAGCGGTATTCTGAAGAGACCAAGCGAAGAGCAGCTCACGAAGATTATTCCGGCAGAAACCAAACAACGCTGACGGAGGGGCTAGGGGTGTGGAACCTGGTGCAACGATCTACTAATTCCCATGAGCGATATCAGTAAAGTAATAGCAAATCAAATCAGATCCATGATTCTCGTGGAGCAAGAAAATCCGAGGCCTTTATTAGCAAAGATAACACAGGAGTCAAGCAATCAAATCCTGGAAATCCCAGATTTGGGAGGGAAAATCAGAATAATAGGAAGTGGGTCCCAGTTGACCAGGCGAAAACTATGACAGGCAAGAACTTTACAGTTGACAAGGAGAATTATTTCTCCTCCGCATAAGCAAAGTAGCGTGAATTTTTCAAGACCAGAGATAATAATAACTTTTAATCAGGGGTCTATAAGCAAGAACTCCCCTATCGCAGGTGCTTCATGAATCGCATCTTTTGGAACTGTAGGGGTACAGGGTTCAAGGTTTTCCCCGGACTCGAAGAGAGACTAAAAAACGTTACAAGGTTGATTTTTGTGCGCTGTTTGAAACGAAATCTGGTGGTGATAAGGCTCGCCAAATTTGCAAAAAATTAGGATTTCAGCATTACGAAATTGTTGATGCCTCGGGAGCCCGAGGAGGAGTCTGGGTTGCTTGGACTAATGATAAATTTTCTTTTACTGTCCTTGAGGTAAATGACCAGTATATTCATGCGGTGGCCGTGAGGGAGGACGAAAAAATATTCATTACTCAGTTGTACGCTTGTCCTAGCCCTATTGTTCAACGGTCTCTTTGGATCAGGCTCCATAATCTCAATCCAGGCAATGACTGGCCTTAGTTTATAGGAGGTGACTTTAATGGTACTCTATTTTCTCATGAACGGAAGTCCACAGCTATGAGAACTACGCCGGTGGATAAAGACTTCTGCAATTGGGTGGAAACGATGGAACTTTTTGATATGGGATGTGCATTTTTCACTTGGAAAAGGGAGGGTTGTGAAAGCATAATTCATCGGGTTCTGACCAACTCTAAGGCCAGGAGCGCGTATACGGGTGCTATTGTTAAGACCTCCCATGGTTCAAACCGGATCATCGGCATATCCTCCTCCGGTTGAGATACAGTATGTTTTCTATCAACAATCTCAATCGTCCTTTTCAATTCAATGCCCCTTGGGTTCTCCATGATGATTTTAGCAGGTTAGTCAAATACAAGTGGGACCCAAACACAAACTGGATGGAGAATGATGATAGTTTTACCAAAGACCTCATTCTTTTGGAGCAAAAATACTTTTCGCCATATGGGTAAAAAGAAAAGCTTATTTATGGGAAGATTGGAGGACATATCTCGGTCAACAACTTCTTCAGGCCTTTCGTCATCTTTGGAGTAGCTCCAAAGAAAGCTTTGGCTCGAGCTTGAGGAGGTGTTAGTGCAACAGGATTTGCTTTGGGCTCAAAAGGCCAAGTGTGAATGGTATACTCTAGGCGACAAACATTCTAAGTATTTTCATGCGAGAGCAAATGGACGAAGGCGCAGGAACATAATTGAAGCCATCAAACAAGAAAATGGGGAGTGGACCGATGACACTGAAGTGATGAAGAATGTAACTACAGATTTCTTTGTAGACTTGTTCTGTGATGAAAGTGGGGGAGGAAGCATCCTTGATAATATTGTCTCCTACCCCGATCTTGACGAGAGGCAGATTGAACATTTGTCAAAGGAGATTGGCGAAGAAGAGATCAAATCTGCTCTGTTCAGGATGGTCCCCTGGCCTGGATGGTCTTAATGCTTTGCTTTACCAGAAACAATGGGAGAATGTTGGCAGGTCGGTTATAGATATGGTGAAGAAAGCTTTTGAGGATCCTGACACTATTAAAAATATAAATCATACTTCCATCGTCCTTATTCCCAAAAAGGACCAGCCTGAGACTATCAGAGACTTTAGACCTATCAGCCTTTGTAATGTGATCTACAAGATAATTACGAAAGTGGTGGTGAACAGAAGGAAGAATATCCTGCCGAACATAATTTTACCTAATCAGTGAAGCTTTGTCTCTGGCCGTACAAGCTCTGACAATATTATTGTGGCTCAGGAAGTGATCCCTTTGATGCGAAATATGAAAGGTAAAAGAGGCTTCATGATTATAAAGATAGATTTAGAAAAAGCATAGTATTGGATGAACTTCGTTCTAAGATTTATGGAGGATATTAAAATGCCGGAATCAATAAAAAAAGTCGTCCTGCCCTATATCTATGCAAATTCTCTAGGAAGGTGAAGAAGCAGGTAAGTTTAGGCCCTCACGAGGCCTCCATTCGGGCGACCCTCTCTCGCCCTACCCCTTTGTCTTATGCATGGAATAGCTAGCTGACATTATTCAGAATGAGACAATTGCAAGACGTTGGAAGCCCATAATAAACCTTGGTAAGTATGGACCCCTGATATCTCGTTTTTTGCTGATGATTTGTTAATTTTTGCAGAAACCAGCCTTCAACAGGTGGAAGTTAACAAGGAATGTCTTAATCATTTTTGTGAGGTGTCAGGACAAACAAGTCAATCAAGCACAAACAAAGGTGTTTTTTCTCAACAACGCCAATCATACTAGAGCTAATCAACTAAATGAGGAGCTTGGATTAACCCTGACGGCTGACGTGGGGAAGTACTTGAGAATCCCCTCCACCATGAAAAAGTGACAAATGATACCTATCAGTACATTGTCGACAAAATTAAAAGACGTCTTAGTAGCTGGAAGATTAATGGCCTTTCTTTTGTGGGACGGGGTACTTTAACGAAGGCTGTGATTAACGCCATGCCCACATATGCTATGCAAACTTCCTACCTTCCTCGTGAAACCTGTAACGCCATTGAGAAGAAAGCTCAGGATTTTCTATGGGGGTCATCGGATAAGAAATGACGGATGCATCTTGTCTCATGGGATGGGGTGTGTATGGAAAAACAACTCGGGGGTTTAGGCATGAGACACATAAAGCAACAAAACCGTGCTTTTACGATGAAGTTAGGCTTGGGGCTTGTCACGAAGCAGGATTCCATTTGGGTCAAAGTAATTCGCCATAAATATAGGTGTGGGAATGATCTTATTCCCCAGATAAACATGAAGAGGGCTGGATCAAACACGTGGCGAGGTATTAAAAATAATTGGAAGCAAGTGAAAACAAGATTGAAAGAAACGAAAGATGGGCAAATTAACAATCTTGTCTCCTAGAAATGGAATAAAAGCGGCACGTTCTCTACTAAATCCGCGTACAAGGCCCTTAACCCTCCAAGTGTTGATCAAAACAGGGACTGGAAGGGCATCTGGAAGCTGGAAATTCCCCAGAGATGCAAAACTTTTGCCTGGCTCTTGCTCCATGAACGGCTTATCACCAACAAAAGAAAGCAAAAGAAAGGCCTGCACCAAGATGGCCTTTTTAGTCGGTGTAAGCAAGAAGTGGAGGATGAATTACATGCGCTTCGAGATTGCCCAGATATTAAAAGATTCTGGGTACTTTTAATTAAACCTGAGCATTACCACAGCTTCTTCTTTACTGGACTTCAAGATTAGCTTCATCTGAACATGAGAAGAAGCATGGGTTACGCAGAAGGTGATTGGAAAAGTATGTTTATTACTGTATGCTGGCTGCTTTGAGGAGACAGGAACGATCTCACTCACGCGAATGTGGAGACCGATCTGGCTTCCGTCAAAACGAGAGCATATGCGATTATGAAACGCATGGGGACTATGATAAAGAAGCTTAGAGGAGTTAATTTGCGCACTTCCCAACAGCACGTTACCCAACGAGCGGATTTGATTCCTATGACTAAAACCGTGGTGGAGGTGGATAGAGCTTTTTCGAGATCTCAACGTACAGTTGCTTGTGCTGGGATATTGAAGACATATGATTCTAATTTAATGGAAGGATTACTTTTCAAGCTGAATCACGGGGATCACCTGACAGCAGAGCTTTGGGGATGCTTAATGGGGATGAAGAGAGCCTGGGATCAAGGTGTTAGAGATTTAATTCTGAGAAGTGATTCTACAGAGGCCATCCAGATCATCAAGGCGAAAGATAATAACCTCCATGAAGATTGGGATGTGATTAAAGAAATTAAGAACATGATGAGATGGGAATGGAAAGTTGAGTTGCAAGTTATCAGTAGAGATTCAAATCAGTAGCAGACACCCATGTGAAGAAAGCCCTCACTAGAGGGCAGGGACTACAGACTCTCAGTGTTGATTCGGTGAAGACGATCCTAGAAGCATCTGCGGTGTCCTAGTTTGTGTTTATTTTGCAGCATATCAAAAAAAGAAACATGCTATGCATAAGATTGTGAGTGCTTTATTACCTTAGGTCCCACTAGTCCAATGCCTCCAGCATTCATTAATATATGAGGCCCCTAGTTCACTCACAGTATCATTAATATCATTTATTGCCGTTACAGTATTGTTCTAGCCCCTTTTTGTTACTCAAAACTGTACAGGATTTGTATATTATACATAGATATTCAAATATTTATAAGCAAAGATATATTCTTGTAGATTTTTTCAATAATAAGCAATATATATATATATATATATATATGAAAATTTTATAAACAAATCATGTTAAGAATAAGCTATATTAAAAGTATACAACAAGCATATTCAATTCATCCATAGTCGAAAACAAAGCAAAACCAAACAGCCGAAAAACCTTTTGAAAACCCTTGGAAGTTTTTGTAAAAATTTGATTAAATTTTATTTAATGCTACTTTTATTCTCTGAAGTATACTTTAATTCCCTATAATTTATTTTGTCAATCAAATTCTTTTTACTAAATTGCATTGCTAAATATTAATTACCCCTCCCAACATAAATATCTCTTATATAGATCAAAAGATTAACGCATTATTTGGTATAGGGTATTTGTGTGGGAGAGGAGGGGAGATGAGGGGAGGGGAGGGGGTTTGCTCCCCTCCCTTTGTTTGGGTTCTCGGAATATGTTAGGAGGGAAGGGAAAATTTTCTCGCAGCCTGTATGCTCCCTCTAAAATTGGGGGAATTTGGAGGGAGAGGCAATATTTTTACATAGTTAGACTAATATGCCCATATAGTTTTTTCAATTTCCCAACTTTACCCTTTGATATTATAAGGCAGACAACCGTAGCAGTCCATCCAGTCGCAACTTGCAAACTAGTATAATCTTCCATCTCATCTCCTGTGGGTTGCTTCATTCTGGGTTTGATTCTCTCTCTTCCCTTTGAGCATCTTCAAAGCTGATCTGCTAGTAAGGTGTGACTTTTTTCCACCATTATTTTGATTTGTTTCTAGCATTACGATTGTAAATCTGGTGAGCATTTTCACCAGCTTCTGAAATTACGGTGAACTTATTGTTTTTTCTTTTGCTCCCATTTATTTTGTTATCTACTCTGATAAATAGCATTAGTTGGAATTTGTTCAAGTAAAAAACTAATCTTCAACTTTTTCACAGTGTTCTTTGTCTGGTGGAGGAATGGTGTTTTTTATTGGGTGAAAGAAATGAAAACTAACTTTATCTCTCCTATTCTATTTCTACCCTTTCTTTCCCCTTTATTCTTAATAGTACAAAAAGAATTAAGCAAACTATAAGAAGAATGAGCAATGACGTAGAAAATTGGTAGAGCACTATGAAACAAATGAAAACAAATATAAAAAATTGAAAATGTACGTTGCCAAATATGCAGAACCTGTTATTGTCTATAAACACCTTTTCATTCTAACATATGTGATTACTTGCCTAGTGTTTACAGTTTTGCGCTATAGTAAATTAAAGGATGTAGAGTCTTATATACTATATACTAATATATGTAAGTATGTTAGATTTGGGTACTATACAGTTTTGAAGAAGGAATATTTAAATTTCCCCGATGGAGGGGTAAACCCCACTATCGGGTATCCGTCTATCAGGACACACTGGGTGCAAAAACGCTTCGATCAAATGTTATTTTCCCTATAATATTTTTAATTTCATATATTAAATGTTATTTATAATTATATTTTATTAACATATTTTATATAGTCTATAACAAACAATTTAAACAACATAAAGATAAATCTGTCCATATAAAAATATTTTTCCTCCCCTTCCCTCCTAAACCAAACAAGGTAATATTAAAATCTCTCCCATTCTCTCCCTTTCCATTAATCCAAACAAGATAATAATAAAATCCATCTCCTTCCCTTCCTTCCCTTTCCCTCTATTAAAATCCTTCCCCTCCCCTCCCTTCTCCTTAGCCAAACATACCCTAAAGGATTTAGCAAGACCCACAATCTCATTTTAGAAATTAACATTAATTTAATTATTAATATTGTTATATTAAAAAATAAAACTAGAATTTCATGTTAAATTTTTGAAGAAAACCAAATATATATATGCATATATACATACTTTTACAATATATATATATATATATCAAAACATCAAGGACTTGACTATACTTTTTAAGGGAAAAAATGAATCCGTTCTAGTGTTCAACTAGTAATTCAAAAATACCAAACAAGTGCATTTACATGTAATGATCACAATTCATTAAGCAAAAATAAGACCTAAATGTCATATGAGGAATGGCTAAATCTTAATCATTACATATAATTACACTAGGAACTACGATATCCAACATTTCCTCAACAGACCTACCGATATCTAACACGATTCTGGGTTAAATCATGACAAAACCCATTCATTCTATCTGTAACAAGCTAAATACAAAACAATCCAACCAACCAAATCTCATGACTTTGGATAATCTCTTAAGGATCCACATTACCCGTTACAAAAACAAAGAAATGCCCACACATACAAAAAATATCATCTATCCAAGACTAGAAAGGATAACGCTGAGAAAAACTATGGTCGAAAGCACTTCAATTTACATTTTACCTGCTTCATTTTGCAACCTCCCTAACAAACCTCTTACTACGCAAAACCTGTGGGTTGTGCAGAACTAGACTGAAGCACATAGTGCCACATCTAAGCTAGTATTGGTTGGAAATTTGTCTCCTGATATACATTATACGTCTGCTATCTAAGACGTCTTTCTGTAGTTTTAGGCAATCCTATCTGATGAAGCAATATCATTTTGGTCAGGATTGAGATTGGTATTGGACAATGAATTATCTGTTGATGAAACCTCATTCTGTTGGTCGTCGCTTTTCTTTGAATTAAGAAACCGACCTCCGCATCCTCGTGCTCTTCTCAGCGCATGCAAATGCCGGGATTCATGCAAGTACGGCTGCAAGTTTAACATAATGATCAAGTACATCATAGAAGGAGCGCTAGGATGCACAGGAAAATGTGAGTCAATACATCTATGGCAACAAAAAATCGATTTCAGCATAAGAAAACCAGTGGCTTCTAACACAACTTCCAAGATCTTTCGTCGCCTCTTTTTTCTATTTAGCAAGAATTATATGGAAAAGCTGCACAGAACAATATACCTTGCGATTCCTGATAACTTTATTTAATGATTCAGCTTTGGCACGAGACTGTCTACGTCTCAATATACCATGATACTGTTTTGCATTGACAAATACAGGCTCCTCAACTGCATCCGTTGGTAGAGGAACGCCAGCTTGTTGAATTCCCATTAACTGAAGATGAACCTGCCACAAGATATGGTTTAATGATCAACAAATCAAGAAAATGTTTCCACAAGAAGCCATCGCACTTTTATTACAAGAACTAAAACTAACCATTGGTTGTGTTCCATAGGGTTGCGGGGGATAAGGTTGTGTCTCATATGGAGCAAAGATGCTCCTATAGTAAGGATCTGGGTATGGATAAACTGGTGCCTTCAATCGAATAAAACAACAGAAATAAGCAAAATGCATAAAACATTAAATTAATAGAAATTGGAAAGTAATGCTATTTGCTACTACTGGTATAGGATTTCTCAACTTAAATTAATTAGATATTAATTTGGATGCAAGTTCTGATATGAGTACTTATGGATAGAAAAGAGAGAACTCCAAATGTCAAAACATGAAAGTACCAAATTTTATTCTTCAAAACAAAATTAAAAAGGTTATTAAAAATACCATAGCATGTCCAGTTCCAATCTGTGGAGAAGGCACTGCATACTGGACATTCCGGGCAGCAATACCTGAATCAGAAATTCCATTTGGAGGTGAAGACTGCATCTCTGAGTTTGATTGCTGTTGCTGCTCATTAGCTTCATTATCTGGCAATCATATTCCAAATATCAAGTTCAGATATTTTTTCTTACAACCTTTGGCGGAGGGGGTATGGAACAAGTAAAATACAGTTTATCATAATAACTAATTTATCTGGTATTCGTTTGAAGAGGAAACTGATATTTTCATCCCATCCTTGAAGAAATAACAAAAATTACCAAGGAAGCGGAAAACATGAAAAGTGAGCTACTACAATCTTTAGATATATTAGATGTATGCTTCAATTGTTTTCAGAAAATATATATAGTGTAGTTGAAGTTTGATACCCTTCCTTACATAATACAATTGTAAAATCTAGAATACCTTGTATTACAAAAGATACAAGTCCTATTTACTGAAATATAGATAAGGTTCTTAGTCAAGTGAATAGCAAATGAAGGTATTATATTATCTTAATTTAATAAGAGGATATGAGAATAATTTAAAATAAATTCATGTAAATTAAACTAAAGCTAAAATAGGAGGTTTAGGATGGCATCGTAATAAAAGGTTGACAATTTAAGGGAAGCCTATAAAGAAAAGGTAGCATCTCGAAGGAGGTGACCATTGAACACCGTGACCTAAGATTAAAAGAGGTACATAGTTAGGAAGAAACATGTAGACTTCCAAATTCTACTTAAAAGTTTGTATTTCTTTCCAAAATCCAGTGCTTAAAATTTTAGGCTTGGTATAAAATTTCAAGAAGAAAAGGGAAATGCACATAGAGGAAGTGAGGCATAAAGGCTATGACAAGATAGGGAGTCTTTCAGATCATCGATTAGAACATCAGTGCCTCGTATGCAAGATCTTAGGGAAGTATAGAGCTCTAGACCAAACAAATAGGAGGAAAAGCATTTAAATGAAAAACAATTATCCAGAACCTAACCAGAAAAAAAGAAAACTTGTGGGACCAAAAGCAAATTCACCACCATAATGCAATTTTAGTATTTGTTGCAATTTACAAAATTGACAGTTGTATATTTATCATGTTTAGCCAATAGTTATGCATATTTTCCATCTCTAAAGAGCTATTTCTTTTGAATAGGACAGTTTCCATCAACTACCAAATTAGACATAAGAAGATCGTGTAGGTTGTTCACAAACTTTGGGTACAAATATGTTCCAC
This sequence comes from Leucaena leucocephala, assembly GCA_037074615.1. Classification (NCBI taxonomy): domain Eukaryota; kingdom Viridiplantae; phylum Streptophyta; class Magnoliopsida; order Fabales; family Fabaceae; genus Leucaena; species Leucaena leucocephala. Next base: position 15,571,541 of record CM073550.1, read on the forward strand.
TTATTATGATTGAAAAAAGTAGCAACGAATAATAAATTAGATCAAGGGTTTTATTCATGAAAGTACCCATGAGGTCGTGATCAGATGAAGTCATAGTTTCCAAATTCACGTGCAAGAATGCCCAAATCTGGAATCAAAGGAAAAATTGTCAACAAAAATTCAATAGTATCATTTACAGCTGCAAGCTATACAGAGAAAACAAGGGAGGAGAAAAATAAGAAATAATTGGCAGAATCCAAATGTCTCTGTGAAGGGTCGTCAAACTGTTAATAGATAGTATTATGTTGAAATGTTCAAAAAACCGGAAGACAAAAATCCATAACAGAGCTGGGGTGGAGATCGCAAAGAAGAAATATCAGCAGAAAAAAAAATGAATGACAAAATAGTAATTGATCAATAATTTCACTAATAGAAAGGAAGTAATCTTATGTATTGAACCCTTGCGACTTCCAGGGGAAATGATCAAGTAGCAGCTACAGATAATTGCCACAAATCAAACTGAAAGCCTGTATGTTGCATGCTATCGTGCTACAGTTTTTATGTCTCACTAAGGAAAGTATGTTGCATCTTTACACCATGTCCTAATTCAGTGATATCAATATTGGTAGTTTCATGATTTCTTCTTCTCAGAAATAACAGTAACAATCTAATTTGAATATTCATTTAAGTCTTCAATCGAAAAGGAAAAAAATATCCATTTTAGTCGCTCATTAAAACTATAGCACATCCATGCATCCTCTGCAGAATAGGAGCCTACGCACACTTGCCGTCCTAAGTTCACTCCCACTCCTAAGTTCTCTGTGCAAATATTGAAAATTTCCCCCCAATTCGGACATATCTCAGACGCTGCCTATCCAACAAGAAAAGTGTGCCAGGCAGCGCAAGAGAACTTAATCAACAGCTCTTAATTGTTCCCAGACACAGAAAAGAATAAAGAGGGTCCTAATAACACACGAGCAAAATAAGAATACACTTGTATTACACAATAAGTTTTAACATACTAGCGTAAATCAATGCACACTGCAACGGGTGTCTCCCAAATTCAATAGAATCATAAGGGAAAAACAAGGTCGAGAACACAAATACCAACATACCTTAAGCTAAATCTGAAAATGGGACGAGAACACAATACCACACCTGTGTTTTATAATGCGTCAATTCACATTCCAACCATAATTTGCACAACCAATTCAGAATGTTCAGACAGAAATATTCAAGATACGCCCAAAAATTACATTTTGTTCAACTCAGTAAATCCATGAAAGTAAGAATGAACATCGAAGACACAGCATCGCGACTCACGAACTATTTAAAATATGAAAATGAATTGGGTCCGCCCGGCAGAAGAACTAAAATTCTCCATTTTCATCATTCGCTAATTTCGCTTCGAACAAGTATAACGCATAATTCAACGGTAAAATCAACAAGAGAAAAAAAAAATCCTAAATTTGAAAGCTGGGCAATTTTCCTTCACTTCGAATTCGGCGTATCCAAATAAAAATTAAGAATAGGAAATCAAATTTGGAACAAAATTAAGGTCCAAAATTACCCTCGCAGAGCTTGAAATCTTCTTCTGCTTCGGAGAGAAACGAAAACTCGACGAAGCGAGATAGGCGGCCTCCAAGAGAAATGGGAGAAAAACCACTCTCACTTCACTGTCCTTCACTGAAATTCACTGTTACCTAATCTACGCAAAAACTTTCGGGTACCATCTCGCGCTCAACATTTTCACCATCTCTCTCGTTTTCCCGATCGGTTCGAGGGGGTGACGTGGCAGCTGGAACATTTGAGGTTTGTGAGGGAAAGTTCGGGCAGGAGAGAATGGATGACCGAGAATCGAAAGGGAGGATCTGGGCCAAGGAATGGGGGGGAACCCATGTATAAGGGGTAGAGATTAGGTCTGACCGCTGACCGTTGGTGAGTGCAGAGGGGATTGATGTACTGTACGGAACGGATCAGGGGGCCCACCCGCGAGAATTAGAGTTTTGATAGGGTTTCTGTTGTGTGCGGCCACCTGTTAGTTAAAATGGTAAATTCCACGTTTTTTTGGGTCTATGTAAAAAGTAAATTCTATATTGTGTGGTTGTGATAGGTCCAACTTTTATTCTCTGTTTCTGCCTCCCCACAACGTCTGCTCGAGACAGACCGCTGTTCTTCAGGATTTAATTTGTTTATATATTAAAATTATATGATCTTAATTTTATTTTATATTTCATAATGTAAATTCTTGAACAAAAATTAAAAGTTAAATCATCGTACGCAATTTTACACTGGTATTGGAGGCAGCAAAATTAAGTAGGGAGACATCATCCTCCATCCATTTTGTTCATATATTTGCCTTTGGGAGTGAGGGGGGGGGGAGCGGGTTAATCAGCATTTTACAATTTAGTAATTACATGACCATTTCATAGGAACCCTAATATCATTTAGTATCGATTAATATAGAATATTATAAAAGCTAATGGATAAGACTTATTTTTTAAAATACCATGTACTATCGTATTATACAAAGACATGAAGAAAATTTTATATTTTATATTTTATAAATTATCAATATCATTATTTTATAAATAATATATATATTCATAATGATCAATAGACTTAATATAAGCTTGTAAACATATCCTCTCATTATCACTTTTTCCTTCATCATCATATTCTCACTATAAGATTAAAAAATGATTGGTTGAAATGTAATCATTTATAAAATTATTATTTTTCTATTTTAAGATATTCTATTATAATAACTTGTAAGGATTAAATTTTAATACTTTTTAATTTTTTTCTTTTATAAAAATTAAATAGTTAAAATTTATTATCTTATAAAATTATATTATACTATTACATTAAAAATAAAACTATAAAGACAATTTTTAATAGTAGAATATCTTAAAATAGAAAAATAATAATTTTATAAAACAATATTATTTATTTTTTAATCTTACGATAGAGAGATGAGATGATGAGAGGATATAATAGATCCTTACTGTAATGTTTTTATGTTTTCGGACTAAAGATGGAAATTTTGAATATGCTAATAAAAGTAAAGACTGACTTATAAAAAATGTAAAGGATAAGGGTTAAATTAAAAATTGATATAAAGTATGAGACAGAAAGATTAATTTTTTCTTTCTTATTAAGGAAAGATTAATAAATTATTGTCTAGTTGATGGGCGCAGCCGCGCGGCTCATCGAGTCAGTGACACTCCGAAGGGGCCAAAAGGAAAAAACCGTCTTTTCCCAGTCGCCAAAAGATCACTACGAACTAAGAAGTGGCTGGTCAATTTTCTTCTGCATGATCTAGGCACCTAAGTCGCCCTATATTTATATATCATACGCCCTTAAAGTTCTCTCACCCTAGCAAATTCCTTCAGCACATTTGCTGATTAGTCCCTGATATCACAGAACAGAGCTACTTATATTCAGACATCGATCCAACGATGATTCATTCGGCCGTGTCCCAGGTAAACCCAGTGACTTTACCTTCTTGATGTTGACACTCTCTTTGGCTGACTAGAATACATGACGAGTCGAAATGGAATCGGGGTTTGACTTTTTTGTGGGTTCTACATTGGTTTTAGAGGGAGCTTAAATTTCTGCTAGTTAAATGTCAAGGCTCAAATTTTCAGACTAGCTATGTGGGGTTTCTGATGTTCAAATTGACAGATTCCTTTTTCTTTGTGCATTTCTCAGCTATTTGGCAAAATTTAATTAATAGATGAATATGTGGGCTGTGATATCTTTTGCAGGGGGCTTTAACTGTTCCTGTTAGCAGCGATTTGTCTCTGAGAAGATCTGCGCTTAAGGTTTGACATTTCTTTCATTCTCTTTGGCATTTCTATTTGGTTTGTAATGTAAAACTGAACCCGAAGGCGTTTTGACTTTCGAAACACGGGTTCTGTAAATTGCCATTTGTAGCTTTGTTTTAATCAACTATCTGAAGGATTTGGATCAGCAAGTTCGCTAGAACTTTTGACTACTCTGGTGTCCTATGACATAACTGTTGAATAATCCTATATCTAGAATTGCATCTAGGCGTTTTAAATAAATTTTGGTCTGTGCCAGCGCAGTGATATTTCATCAACGGTGGCTGCTTAGAGCACTTCTATTCCGGTGTGAAATTCGATTATCTTAAATTCTGACTTTTTCATCCTGTTTAAATAAATGTCTGTTTTGTTATGTTATTTATTTTTCAGGTCAGTTGCTAGCATCTGAGAATCCTAGTGCAGCTGCCAGCATTACAGATTATTTTCAAATAATTACAGTCAGAATTTTTTTGCTTTCTATTTGAGTTCTATGATTCAAGTTTCTAATGCTACCTAGCAGCCATACAATTTAAATTTTCAGGAGAAATCATGGGCGAAGGTATTGACTCTGGACTTGAAATCGAACAATGTGCGCTCAAGAAATCATCGTCTGATATGCCAGTCAGTGCAACAAGCAAGTGTACCTAAAGTTTCTGTCTCCCCTTTAAAATTGGAAGATGACACTCAGCCTCCATTGAATATTTACAAGCCCAAACAACCCTATACAGCAACAATTGTTTCTGTTGAGAGGTTGGTGGGCCGAAAAGCTCCTGGGGAAACTTTTCACATTGTGATCGATCATGGTGGAAATGTGCCATACTGGGAAGGACAGAGTTATGGTGTTATTCCTCCTGTAAGTCCCTAATTCCATTGACAGTTATCTAATGCTTCCTTACTTGCAACTGATATTTCTAAGTAATGACGTGCATGGGGCAACAGGGTGAAAATCCAAAGAAACCCAGAACTCCTCATAATGTTAGACTTTATTCCATCGCTTCCACTAGGTATGGAGATTTTTTTGATGGCAAGACAGCCAGCTTGTGTGTGCGTCGTGCTGTTTATTATGATCCTGAGACAGGAAAAGAAGATCCTTCTAAGAACGGAGTTTGCAGCAATTTTTTGTGTAACGCGAAGCCTGGAGACAAAGTGCAGCTTACAGGTATCTTATCTTACTTGGTCAAAGGCCAAGGTCCTACAAGATGATTCAGTTCTTACATTTTTCAAAAATTGTATTCCCAGAATCTTGCGGTACTAGGTTTTGAATGTCTTAATTCTTTTGTACTTGCTCAGTTGTCTTGTGATTCCTGTCACCCTAGGCTCACTTACAATTGCCAAAAAATGCACAAAAGCTGTGCATAGGCTTTGTCATTTCCTCCTTGAAGTAGTGCCTGAAATAATCTTGCACTAGGCACTTCTTTAAGAGTCATATTAACAAAAATTCTTGACAGCTATTTGTTTGTGGGTTAATCCTTTGGACTTCTTCTGTTAAAGGTGTGCTTTGCAAGTGAAAGTGAAATGATTTAAATAATTGATGCAACAATTGACACTATGTGAGATAAGCTTTCCTAATTCCCTTGATTAAAAATGGTTGGAGTTCAAAATCAGACAAACTTGGTGACTTGTTAGTATGCTTGAAGTTGCTAAACTAAGAGGCTTATTTCTATATAATAGAGCGTCAATTTTCACAATTTAACAGTTCTTAGGTTCCAACAATTGTTCTGTTGTACACTGTCAAACTCAATGGTCTGGAACAAGGTAAAGAAATGGGAAATGTACATATATAAAAGAAAGCATATGGGCGGGGTTACTAATGTTCATGAATTTGCTTGTAAGAGGCTTGGTTGTAGTCCCTCTCACAGATGTAATTGTGTAATTATTATGCCTTTCTGTTTTTTCTTTGCACAGTTTGAACACCATTGCAAAGACCACCCCAAGATTTTCCTCTTCCTTGCAATGTTCTTTAATTTTTTGCTCCAGTTGTTAAAAATTTACTCTTCTTTCACACTTTTTTTTGGCAGGCCCCTCGGGGAAGATAATGCTGTTGCCTGAGGATGACCCAAATGCTACCCATATAATGATTGCCACTGGCACTGGAGTTGCTCCTTTTAGAGGCTATCTCCGTCGAATGTTCATGGAATCAGTCCCTACATTCAAATTTGGGGGTCTAGCATGGCTTTTCCTTGGTGTGGCAAATAGTGATAGCCTTTTGTATGACGATGAGTTTTCCAAATATCTGAAGGACTATCCAGACAACTTCCGCTATGATCGTGCTCTTAGCAGAGAGCAGAAGAATAAGAATGGTGGCAAGATGTATGTTCAGGACAAGATTGAGGAATATAGTGATGAAATCTTCAAGCTCCTGGACAATGGGGCTCACATCTATTTCTGTGGTCTTAAAGGAATGATGCCTGGGATCCAAGAAACCTTGAAGAGGGTTGCTGAGCAGAGAGGAGAAAGTTGGGAGCAGAAACTCTCACAACTTAAGAAGAACAAACAATGGCATGTTGAAGTCTACTGATGTTCTGTTTTGCTAAATAATATTCCCATCTGTCTGGAGAAGTTCATTCCTCACACAGGTATCCCATGGATTATTTCAAGGAGAAAACTCAGGTGCTCAAAGTTATATAATCTTTCGATATGGTTATGACATGTGGATTTTCTTTTAAACGAATTAATAGTATGACTGTGTTGTTAGAAAGTAAATGATGTCCACATGTGATAGTTTTATCGAAAAAACTGATAACAAACTCCTAAAAACTTTATTCTTGTCTTCTTCATTTTCAATAAATTCAATGAGTAGCTTGCTTGTATGAGAGAAGTTATTCTGTGATGATAGAGATTATTTTTTTGATGAATACAAAACTGAAGACCCAGTCTTTGGTGGTGGTTGAGTAGTTCCTCTACAGTGGAACAACGTTAGTCTGTTGTCATCTTATTATGCTAAGTAATAAGCAATCTCTCTAGGTAATCGAACTATTGAAGCAATGCCTTTGATAATTATAGTATGAAACTTTGGGAACTGTTATGAGAAGAAAGCGGCTTATGCTTTATGAGCAACTTAACTCTAAAATACGACCATTTAAAGTGTATTTGATCTCTAGAGAGTATTATTTTATTGTAGTTCTAGTCGTGGTGCTTGGGGAGACATCCTAACTCTTAGGTGCTTGGGGAGGCATCCTAACTCTTAGGTGCATAGGTTTATGCCTGAGGGTAATAGACGGCTCGCCCTGCCCAACATTAGTATCGCCTAGGAGGAAGGGAGATTTCACCCTACCCTTGAATCATGGGTGAGACTAACCCCTTTCTAAAAATCTGTTGTATCAAAAAAAAAAAAAAACACTCCAAAATGGGCTTTGAAACCCAAGAACAGTTTCCTCTCCTTGCCAAGTTTATGAACTTGAATGGTTGAATGTTTCATGTTGGTTTAGCCCTTATAAACCAGTTTAAAATTAGGAGAGTTACTTAGAAGTGCCATAGAAAAGAATTAATTACTCTAAAATCTAATGGCAATTGAGCAACTTGTAATAACGAGTTGCACAGTAGAGAATGACAACATGTTTATGCTATCTACTTGTTATTGGGATTGTTTAGGGATTAAATTCCTTCTATAGGACTTTTGAGTAATTTTCTCTTTAAAATTTAAAAATTTAAGCTTAAGCTTTGGATCATATGTGTGTTCTAAAGCTTTGTTTCAAAATGAATTTTGTCACCACAATTATCTCGAGATTTCAATCAGTGGCGCCTTCAAATTTTGTAGTATATTTGAACTAAAATCCACGGCCAAGAGGACATAATCTTTTTCATTGACTTATTTACCTCTTAATCATTGAATATGTGAAGGCAGTTTTCTACAGTCGACAATGGCCCGTGACTAGTTCAAGTTTATTTTTTAATTAAAAACCAAGATGATTATTTTAGTTTCTGTTTATAAGTTGTACAAGTTGAATATAATATTCTTTCATACCAGTATACAATTTTATGAATAACTGGACTTCTGTTAAGTCTCTCGTCCTATTCAGTTTGTAGAGTTGAGCCTCTTTAATACTTATTTTAAGTCCTTTGAAATGTTATTAATTTGTAATTTGCAATATTATGTGAAACTTGAAATATTAGGTTTTTTTAAAGCAAAATACTTAAAAATTTATGTACTATGTTGAAATAATTATGCGTGGAGACAAACACACATGCATGTATATGAAAATAATTATTCTTAGAAATGTGGACAAAGGACAACTCATCAGCAGACAGAAACCACCACGAACTTAACAATAAGCAAATAAGAAAACTTGTTTATTTTTCATCTTTTCACTTAAAATTATCTTATTATTTACTACGTTAATTAAAATAACTTAGATTCAAATATCTTAGGTATCTCGATTTACTTGGTTTGAGGGAATTTGCCAACTGGGATTACAGTCCGAGATTATTTTGACACTTTAAGATTGTTTGGAATCAATTTAAAATGTTAGACAAAGCAACGGATAAAAACTCTAAATTCTAAGTTAACCTTCAAAAAAAGTGAAAGTTAAAAGAGCAAAAGCACGACGAATTGGGAAAAGACAAAGAACAAACGCCACAAAGATGATATATAGAGGAGAAGAACGACGACCTCGCGGTTCGTCTTTCGAGGAAAGCTTAGAGGAATCTCGACCTGAAACGACGCCGCATTCATCGCCACCTTACTTATTTTATCCCCAGACTCTCACTCCCCACTCGCAAGCAAGCAGTGCATGATTTTGCCCCGACAGATCCACTTCTTCATGGCGTCACTCACGGGATTCGCCGCCGCCGTCATCATCGGACTCATGTTCGACGGAGCGTCGACCGGGAAGGAGCTCCGGCCATCAGAACACGGCCTCGAGTTCCAGAATTCGGCTTCGGCGTGGTTGAATTATTCATCGGAGATGAGGTCGTTCTTCAATTCCTCGCAGGTGTCCAATTCCTCGGACATCATGACGATGCCGAAGGCCACGAATTCCAGCGATTCATCGCCGTCGTCTTGGTGGAGGAGCAGCACCGACCGCGGCGAGAGCAGCCATGTGAGGCATGCTTTGGTGGTCGCCAGCTTGGTATGTGGAATGACAGGTGTCATTCTGCTACTAGTCACGAGTTTGCTTTTTCTCTCAAAGCACCGAAAGCAGAAAGCAAATGAATCATGCGGTGACAAAGATAACGACAAATTGCAGTTAGCGGTAAGGAACGATAATCCGTGAATTTGTTTACTCTTATAAATGATTTTTCTTTACTTTTGATTGCAGTAATTCCACATTCTACAGAGTAATACTGTAATATTAGTTACATGTTACTAAACACTATCATTATTGAAAGATTCTTCAATGTTTCATTAAATTAATTCACTTTCTTTGGCCAATCCTGTTTGCACATACATCTACGAAGTGAGTTTGAGGTCTGTTGCCATATTTTGTTATTAATTTATTTTTTTAAGAATGCTTTGAATCCCTGCGAGAAACTGCTAGTTTAAATGTTTGTCTTGTTCTAATGCAAAATCCTAATGACAAAATTATAAGAAGTTATATGATCAAATCTTTTCTTATATCCTCGTCATTAAAGTATTAAATCTAAAACTGACCAGTGTATAATTTTTTAATAATGTAACACACGTGTTTTAATGGAAGAGCCACATAGTTGTTTTAAAAAAATTATACATTTATGGTTTGGTAATATATTAATTTAATTAGAAAATTCAATGATAAAGATATGAAAAATTCCCTTTATATATTCACACACACACACACCAACCAACCAACTTTCACGGAAAGAAATCAAACCGTAATGCATTCAACATCTTATTCATAAACTATTAGTTAAAAAAGAACTTCTTTATCAAATAACTACAATGGGCATAAAAATTTGAGAAAAAGACTCAGCAAACAATTTAACGCTATGTACACAATAAAGTGTAATCCTAAGAAAGTGTTACAAAGTATTGCTTTACATTTAACAATTCATACACAAGTAATATGTCATAATGAGGGGAACAAATACACCCAAGTTTAATTAAATAATTCAACAATAGCAACTATTGATCAAGAGGCAACCATTCAAGTTCCAGATCTATTTCTCCAGATTCAACATTCTGGAGCTTGAGAGTCATTTTTTGTAAAATCTTTCCATCAACTATATTGACTAAGCTATCCTCCATGAGAGCATTGTCATCAGATTTAAGCCATTTCCCAATCTGCATATTGCCGAACATTTCTGCATTTCCAAATGCCATTGCTGACGTTATCATGGGTTGGAGATCAATTTCTGCCTCTCCCATTATATCATCCGCCGAGAATGTATCATGATCATATACTTGCTGTAATGCAGTCAATTAATAAGATAAATACACAAATCAGATTTTTTTTTTTATTTAAACGGGCAGGCATTAATAACTTGAGGTTACATGCGGGATGAATCCACGACCTCCCACTTCTAGAGGGGTTTACATAACGTTAGACAACAAATCAGAAAAGCAGAAAAGTATTCCTATTATTCAACATGTAAAAATTCAGACTCACCAATTTCAATGTTCCATATTCCTGGGGAACAGATAGCATAAGTTCCTCATTCCAGACTGGATTCAAGTTACTGTTCACTACACTTGACTGAACGGTCTGGAGGCAAATATCACCGAAGTCATTTTCAGAAAGGTAGCATAATGAAATCTTTCCAGCAATAAGTAAAAGATAAAGAGAAATAGGTTTTAAGGCTGTGGTTGCGAAAACAAATGCTGAAAAAAACCTGTTGGCCAAGATTTAAGATGACATATGGATCACTAGACATCATATCTCGAATAGCTAAATTTGCGCCTTTAACCACTGTCACCTTCAGCAACCCGATAAATTCAACCATTCCTTCCTGTTATCACTTTCAACATTAGAAAAAATTCAAGGAAATCACTCGTGATACCGTTGCATGGACATTTTTACCAAAGAGTAAAGTTGGATGCATCAGCTTAAGTAAACTTTTCTTCCAGGGGACAGCAATTTATCTCATCTACTTCAAAAAATATATACTTTCACGCTATGCGGTAAACAAACAAAATTGATGTTTCAAATACTTATGCGATCTAGTTTCTATCAAATCCTACAAGTAGAGAATCAAAGGAACCGATTTATAAACAATAATCACCGTTTTCTGGGGACCACTAGTGGTTCGGGAACTATCCGTAAGTTTTTTGGAAGAATTTGACTCTTGAGCGCTTTTCCCAGATGCAATGCGCAAACCAGGTTTCAAAAAGTCTTGAAGCTCATACTTAGATCTGCAGTCAAAATTGACACAAGTTAGATCTGACTGGTACTATAGTGCCACTATGCATGGATTCAAGTCCTGAAAATCCGCACCCAAGAAAAAATAGACTGTGATTGAAATATATAACTGGGCAAAATGAAAGGATGAAGGAGCAAAATTTCATAACAATTATGCTGAGAATGGCAGTGGTGGAACCAGACCCTTAGTTTGTGGGGACAACAAGGGGAAAAAACAAATAGGGGTAACAGAGATGAGAATTTTAAATGGATTTGTGGTCACACAAGACAAATTAATTGTATACGAAGGAAACCTGATGTAACAGAGATGAGAATTTTAAAATAGATTTGTGGTCACACGAGACAAATTAATTGTATACGAGGAAAACTTGATGTGAACCCCTATCAAGAAGAAAATAGTAAACAATCAATTAAGGTCATTTTGGACTTGTGCAAAAAAAAGCCTGTCAGAGGCACCAATGATGAGAGTTGATTGTATGGGGCCTTTAACCTCATGAAAGATGCAGAGGGAGACCAAGCAGAACATTTAAGAAAATTATAAAATGGGATCACATGGTGAATAATATATTTTAACAGTTAGTTTTTGATGAAGCCTAATGATGTCATGTGATTCATATAGTTGGCTTCACTTAGTGAGATAAGAACTAATAATATTGTTATTGGCCTGAAATATCAGGCTTAAAAACAATTTTTGAATTCCAAATATATTCAAGTTTGATCTAGTGGGTTCAAAATTTTAGTAGTGGAGCAAAATGTCAAAACTTACTATACCTACACCTAATTTTCCTCAAAGTGAGAGATGGCATCGCTCACCCTCACTTACATGTGGCTTTGCCACTAAAGAATGGCCTACAGAATTACATACCTCACGGTGAACAATGATATAATAGATTTGCAAAAAGAAACAAATGATGCTCTGATCAAGGGATGCAGAGGGGGAGCACAACTAACCGGATGAAATTTGCACGCTGTTCATGACTGGCATCTGGTGCGGGCTTACTGTATCCTTCTGGAATATGAGCCTCATAAATTTTATTAGCAGAAGAATTTCCTCCAACTTCAATCATTGCATCTATTTCATCATCCGACCATTCGTCCAATGTCACGGACAGAACCTGAAAATAAAACATAATGTTGTCTAGAGGGTTTAATGTGTAGAAGAAATAAATAAATTCGGCATTTATCTGTCTTGAAACTAGGCAAGCATATCTGATCGAAAACAAATAAGTTGACAACATATGATCCAATATCTTGTTAGCAAAAAGGAAGAAATAAAGATAAAATATATATCGAGAAACTGGAAGAAAAGAAAGGATCAAATCAAAATATGTTATTGCTTATTGAAAGATTGAATTATGGTGTCCTTAATGCTTGACTACTCAAAACCGAAAAGGTGATTTCTTATTTAATTTGGCTGAATTTTTTTTGTCAATGTTCTAGATATATCGATCTTCATTTGTGATAGGCTAATTTGCCACTGGAGTTTTCAAACTTGCCCAGAATTTCGTGAACAACAATTCATGTTTATTGCAGCCTAATCTGAGCCATTTTGGTCGAGTAATATTATTTCCTCTATCTCGACATACAGCCATATAAATAGACATAGGTAACCAGAATAGATATAAGGATAGATGTCATGCCTGTGATGATTTCAGTTAAAACAATGTTTCTTATTGCTAACTCTTATTCATTTAAGAAGCAATTGTGATTGTTTGTGCATCAAATTTGTCTTCTAAATTTCAAACAGGTAAACAAAAGAGGTCCACTGTAGAATCATTCTATCATAGATTTAAAAGAAATCCTTATTCAAATATTTCCTTTGTGCATTCCTTTTATCTATCCCAGTTGAGAGCATTTCTGATAGTCACAAGATATCAGAAAATGCCAAAATGGGATCTAAGAGTAAAGTATGTCCAGACATCCCACAAGCATCATAATATAAGTTAATTACAAACACAGTTGACACAATGATATCATAGTAGTCTCTTGGGCTGAATAAGAACCAGAGATAATATCTAGATATGCCCACCCTTAAAAATTTGTCTCTGAGCTACTGATAACCACCTTGACAACAACCCGACAATCTAGGATTGGTTACCTTTGATATATGAGTACCAAGGCTTCTGTGTACACCGCAACATTTTAAGCAGATAAAAACTCCAATATTAGCTGACCTGAAAATGGAGTTAGAATATACTCATAAGAGCTTAGTTAATAAGATGTATCAATAACCCATACAATTGACTTTGAGCATAATTTTGAGTAAGACAATGTCTGTTAACAAAAACCATAATATTTATGAGCACCAAGAGGGCAATACTTACGCCCACTTGGGATCTGGAGCATTACAATCAGCACAAAAACGATTGTCTTTTTGAAGCAATAGGTCTTTCAGTCTTCTTTTCCCTGTAAAAAACCTACCAATCACTCAACTTCACAAGAAAATCAAATGATAATAGCTTTTACGAGCCCCATATTGCTATACTATTGATGTTCTTAGGAATCCTAAGCTAATTTGCTGTTTCAAGCTCCTTAAAAGCCAAAGTATTTTCCAGATAACCATACAGACAAAAGATGAAACTCCTTAAAAATTTACATGCGCCTAAAGGATAAAACAAGCTCAGAAATCTACAAGTGAAGAAACCAGACAAAAAAGGCAGCTTCTTCCAGCTTCCAGCTTCCCTTCGAGGACGGGGGGGAAAACTTTTTAAACACAAACCTTAACAGAAACATTATTCCAAGTTGATACCACAAGATGGCGTAACATTTTCATCCCCGAAAACAAATTGGAGTACAGATCAATAATCCCACTTGGTGGAATAGCTGAGAAGTTTTTTTTAGAGAAAAGCATAATATTTTCTCACTCCAAAACCCACAGTTAATTTTATACATTAAGTATCAAAAGCATACCCGAGGCAGCCCTCCCAACTCCCCCACGGTTATTCATTGCTTTGCTTGAAGCTCACGAATCACAACCACCCAAAGTGCAGCGTCTGTGACCAAAACTAGAGAGAAAACAGAAAAAAACATCTGAGAAATCTTATTCTGCAGGCTAAACAAATGAAACCACCTACCCCCAATGATATCCTGAAATAATAAGACTTATCCACTACAATAATAATCAAGAATGAAAAGAAACATTTTGAGGGGAAAAAAGGCAGAAGAAATAGCTTGCAAATTATCTGTAGTACCTAGTTAGGCGAGAGAGAAAAGAGAGGGAGAGGGATGAAATGGAGCGAGAAAGATTCCGTGCTTAGCAATAGGAACTTTAGAATACAGCAATTTAGTTTTTGAAACCATCACAGAAACTTAAGTGGATAAGAGGGTTTATTGCAAATAGACAGAATAATATGGCAAAGACGAAAACGATATTAACTGTAACACAGGAAACACCAGCTTTTGACTTTCTGCATTTTCATTTTCCAAATAGTACAATCCCAAGATAATCAAAATGCGAACGTTGCCCAACTCGTACAATTTTTTCTTCTGTAACCAAACATCACGTTGGCGAATTTTTTGAGCTATGAGGGATTGAAAAACATGGGATTAGTAGTTGAAAACATATGTATTTTATCAGACTACCAGAAATACTGGATTTCAAGGTAGTAATCAAATTCGTCAAGGAGAAAAAACAATCATAGGTTGCCTTTGCATTGAAAGAATCTTATAAAAACAAATCAACGAAGAAACAAAGACATTATTGTGACTGCGAATGCTGGTGAGATTAGAATATGAAGAAAGGAGAAATGAATTACCAGTGAATCAAGGACGGGCTCGAAATCCGCAGAGCTGAAAAGAGGATGGATGTGAGGGAGCGATCCTGGTAGAGCCTTCCGATGCATAATAGGAGTTGATGAAAACTAAGGTATGATTAATAATTTTTTATTTGTTAATTTTATTTTATTCTGTTATTAAATTGACTATAACGTTACAATTGTATGACTGTACTTCTCTGTTTGGTAAATCGTGTTACAGTTAAATTTTGGGTGGTGATACAGTTAAATTAGATTTTACGCCCTGTACCGTGCATCAACATTAACCTTTTGTTTGGTTTTAATGATCTCAATTTAAAAAAAAAAAAGACAAATTGAGTTGTAAAATTTTAACAGAGTGAATATGTAAAACAAAAAAAGAAAAATCCCTTAAAAAATTTCATTCTCCCTTCTTCAATTATTTTTTTAAAAAGAATATCCTTCTATCCCATTCTTTCCTTTTGTACCGACCAAGTCATACAAATTAATAGAAGTTATATATTAAGTACATATCCTGGCCAAAAAAGTAAATATTAATATGATAATTTTACAAAAAATAATAGTATTTGGAATAATATGTAGATTAATTTTTTAGTGATAATTTTATAAAAAAACAATAGTATTTAAATACATGAAATATAATTGAATAAATAATTATAAAAGAGATATCCGATTAAATCATTAAATATTTAATAGGCTAAAAGGAAAAGATAATAAATTCTATTTATATAATTATTAAATTATTTTTATATATAACAACAAGTTATTAAAATTTTGATGATAACTTAAAATAACTCAAATAATAATTGGAGGGATATATGATGATAGTTTAAAGTTACATAAATAATAACTATTAATTATTATTTGTATTACTTCAAGTAATTATTATATTTTCTCAGTTATCAGTTGTGTTACTTTAAATTATTATGATATATCCAAAAATTTATTATTTGTGTATAAAGTAACTTATTGATTGTAAAAATTAAATTTATTATCCCATATGTTCTATTTTATAGATTTTTTTTTATAATAAATCATCCTTAATGTGACCCCTGAGTAATTATTTCTAATTATAAATAAATAATCATAAGATGTGTGTGTTGAATTTTTAATCAGGACGTGCGTGTTGATGGATGATACAGTTAAATGATTTTTTTTATGACACTAAATTATAAATTCTAGTTAATCATAATACTAAAATACTCTTTTGATTTTAAATATATTAACGGTTAAAGAATTGATTTTAATTTTAAAGGTAAGATTTTAAAGTATCATGTATTTTATATTTATAATTTTTTAAATTAATTTACTCAAATTATAAAATAATATATAATATAATATTATATAAGGATATTTTAAGGTATCAAATTATATTTGTTATAATTAAATAATTTATTTAGTTTTTTTAATTTATCTAAATTAATTAAATTTCCTTCCCATCATTAATCATATTTGTATTATAAATAATGTCTATATGAGAAATATTTATTATATTAAAGTCGAAAATAATATTAGATAAAATGGAGTAGAAGGAAAAGGAACTACTTGGATGAATAAGAATAAGCCCTGGGAATTTTGGGAGAAATTTTTTTACACATGTTTTTTCTAAATAATGTAATAAATTAATAAATCACCTTTTGGCATGCTATGTTTATGTCTTGTAATTCAAAGATGGGGTGGCATTACATGCTTTGGGGAGAATCTTGAGAAGATTGGGAATATCCAATTCAGATGTGGACACAGAAAGCGAGCGATCTAGCCATTTTCTATACCCTCCAACTCACCAGCATATTTTCCCAAACTTTCAATACAAAAATTGTGAAGACAGGGTTAAGTAACTAGTTTGTGAAAATTAAAAAAAAAATTAGTTATTTATATAAAAAAAAATTGTGTTAGTCCTTTTGATTGGATGATTGAATGGACTTTGTTTTGTTCCCAACAACATGAATGCATGTAACTGAAGGATTTTAGTAACGCCAGTGACACATGTTTCATCCAAGTTTGCAAAGAATGATAGTAATGAATAATCACTGAGATCTGAAATTTGAATTTTTATAACAGATTATGACCTATAGAGTGCAGTTTTGCCTATCGAAAACAACATAAGGAATAATAAAGTATAAAACAGAACAGAAGGGGAAGATGCTAATCATCACTCACCATGTTACTATTGTTGTTGTTTTCGTGAGAAGTCAATTCCATTTCATAAACCAACATTGCAATGCAACCGAGTGATTTCGTAGAGCAAACGACAAAATTACCAAACCACTTGTTCATAAATATTTTCTTCTTTATAGATCCCGCTCTCAATTATTTTTAAACTAAAATATTATCACATAATTTGCTCTATTTTTTTGCTAAAACGTCTTCAATATATATATATGTATTAAAATATTTTCAAAACGCCCCACAAAAGAATTTAAAACATTAAAAAATAATTTTATTTCTTATACAATTACTGATATTTAATACTTCTGTATTATATTTGAATATTATCAGTTTAACAAGAGATAGCTCATTGGACTTGTGTTTTAATCCACATGTTTGAACTGGGACCCTATTAAAGGGGAATTGAGTTTCTTTTACTCTATTCACAATAATTAATCTCACTTTTATAACATAGGGCCTGTTTTTCATAACAAGTTTTGAAAACAAAAGATTAAGAAAATGCTGTTGGCGCTCTATTTTTATTTTAGTTTTAAAATTTTTCACCAGGATAATATATTTCAATTAAAAAATATATTTTAATTAAAATATAATGTTTCCAATTTATTTTCTAATCCATAGAATATAAAGTAAAAAATATCTAAAAACATGTTTTTCTTTTTAGAATAAATTATACTTCTTTTTTCCATAACCTTAACCAAAATTTAAACAGATTTTTTACGGCGCCAAAGATACTATTGCTTTCTTTTCTTTTCTTTTTTCCCTTTTCTTTAATTATATATAAAAGATTAGGATATATTTAGACTAATTTTTCTAGTACCCACACAAAAACATAGCTATCGTAATATACTAAATACACAAAGAAGAAAAATAGAGAAGACAACCCTAAAGAGTATTATTTTAATGTGGTTCTAATCGTATTGTTTAAAGAGATATCATAATCTTTAAGTGTTTAGGATTATACCTGAAGATAATAGATAACTCGTCTTACCCAATATTAGTATTATATAGGAAGAAGATACTCTATTTTTAGAACATGAGTGAGTCTAACTATTTTCTAGAATTTTTTATTAAAGAAAAAAAAGAAATGGAGAGGACAACCAATGTGCAGAGAAGAAAGTTCTCTAATCTTTTTCTGGGTCTTCAAATGAGGAATTATACACTTTGGAAATTACCCCCTCAACCCTTCCGACCAAAAGCTTAAACTAAAGGGGAGAATTATCACCTATATCTTAAGAGTTTTGGTTATTGTTAGATCAGAGCCTGGAACAATATAAAATAAAAAATCATACAACTAAAGTTGGTATTGTCTAGGTAACATGGGCTTGATAAAACATCAATTTTATACCAAGGGTAATTGGGAAGAGACTGAAGCAACGGATTAATACTGTTCTTCAAAGCGTCATTGGAATTAGAAAGGATGAAAAGACTAAGTAAATTCTTCATGACATTAATATAATTTAAAATATAGAAAATGTTGGGATAATTCAATGAACTATCAGGATACTATTACTATTGATTTATACCAATGCAAACGAAGGTTTTCTGACCTGAACTCATGCAAACAAATTTAGTAGTACATAGACGGCCAAAAATACTTTGAATGGCCCCAAACTGTTGATAGCGACACTCATATACTAAGGAGCAACCGAAAATGGCGGGCTTAACTGGTATGGATGTAAGTGAGCGGATTAATGATAACGGCGAGGGAAATGAGAGTCTGGGTGATTGTATAGTTCAGGAAATGGAACCCTTTTTGGTAGACATCAACGAACGGCTGACTATCTCTAGGATGGTGAGTGACTCTGTCATAAAAGGCATGATTAATGCAGTGAGCAAGAGGCAGCTGAGAAAATTTCCCAGAAAGAAATGGAGTTGGTTGGGCTAAAGGAAAAACTACATAGTTATCATGTAGGTTCAGATGAAACTAATAATCATCACTTATCTGATACTAGTGTAAATCACAATGGCCTGCTAGAGTCTGTTGAGAGCATTCAACTCGTAGTTAATGGGATGTTGAAGCAGCTTAAGAAGGAAAATGATAAAATTGGAGGGAATAATTCCTTTAGAAGAATTAGTTCAGGCTCTCAGTTAGTAGGATTAGCTGGTATTCTGCATGACGAGGTCCCAGAAAGATGGATTTATGTTGATAAAACCATTGAAAATCTAACTGCTAGTCTTGAAACCTGCTACCGGAAGATAGAAGTAATAATTCAGTCATCAAAGGCATCACTTTCTGAGTGGCAGCAGGAGCAGGAGTTCCGGTCAGAAATTGAAGAGATGGTGATCAACATTTGTATCCGGAGTTTGCAGGAAGAGCTTGAACAGAAATTATGGGACCAAAATACTCAAATTTGTAACTCTGAAAGGGAAAATTGGTTTCGCACACTTAAAGAGATCTCCAGTCTGCGTCTGGAATTGGAGATATTTTCCAAAGCACTATCTGTCTCAGAAAATGGGCTGCTTCTTTCTCATGGATCCCTGGAGAATGGTGAGGAATTTTGTGATCACAAGATGGGTGGTCATCTCCACAGGAAGCTCTCAACTAATCAACTATCGCCTTCAATTGGGGATGGGAATGGCAAACATGAGGACTCAAACAAGCCTGCCAATCCAGATTCTGCTTTGCTAAAGCATATATCTACAGATGAATTGATCAATCATTACGATTCCAAGATAACTGAGATGAAAAGAAACAATGAGTCTGAAGTCCAAAAGATTACTGAAGAGAATATCCGTCTTAGGGGGCAACTTTATAGAGAAAGAGGTTCTTCATCGCCATTTAAGAAGGATAAGGAGTTGGAAATGTTAAGGTAAAAAATTCCTGATTTTTTTACAAAATTGGATACAGGTTTTGTTGAAAATAAGAAACTGCACCCATTCAGTGAAAAAATTGAGTCTGTTAACAGTTTAAAGGATAGGATGGAGTTACTACATACTGAAAATCACCAACTGAGGGACACGCTTGTGGATAAGAAAAAGGAAATTAGGTGTCTTTCATCACAGCTTTCTGATGCTGTGGAGAAGTTGTCTCAAGAACAATCGACTCAAAAGAGTTACATACTATTCATAAGCTTGAGGGTGATATAGGAGATGCACGTGCTGAAGTTGCTGTTATTCAAGATGTATATAAAAGTGTTCTAGAAGAGATTATGAGCGAATTTAGATGCATTGCTGAAGAATCACATCTCAAGCAAACCATCATGGGAGAAGTGTTTGAAGTTGTATTCAAAGAAGCTGCTCATGATGCTCAACCTTCTAGCAGATTGGAATTTGAGGATGCAGATGTGGAGTCTATTATCATGCAAGGGCTTTTGGACTTAATATTTAAAGAAGCTCTACTGGATGCTAACAAAAAATCCCAGAAATTGGAAACTGCTGAAATGAGAAAACTTGAGCCAGAAATACTCAGGTTGACATCAATAGTGGGGGAAAAGACTAAGTTAGCACAGGAAGCAGCAGATGCATTGATATATGGGAAGAAAAACTTGGAGTTAGCTTTAGAAGAGGTGAACAGTTTGAGGGCAAAAAACTGTTGGTCAACAGAATGTAATTTCAGAGAGCAATAAAGAGTTGGATGTCGCTAAGGCTGAACTGGTCCAAGCATGGAAGAAAGTTAAGCAATATGAGGAGCAAATGCATGAGTTACGTCAAAGCCTTGAACAAAGAACCAATGAACTTAGAGAAATTGATGAAGAAAGAAGGCTGCTTTGTGCTGTTTCAAAAGAGCAACAGCATGGATTAACACTATCGGCTGAAAAAGAAAGGGAGGCCAGGGAGCAAATGGAATCAGCAACTGCTCTTGCTCATTAGTTATTGACAGCGTTTGCTAATTTTGAATCTAGAGTGAATGAAGACATTTCAAGAAATAGTTTGAGGTACTTAATGATTGTGTTACGTTCCTTCTTTAGTATAATGCCATATGATTTTGTTATTAACTATTCTTGGTATGGTTCTTATGTCATCTGTGATTTTACCTCCTGGAAATTTATGAACAATTTTGGTTGGGATGAACTTACTGAATTTCCAAAGGATATCCTATTTTGAAAATTAGGATTTTTCCCCTGTTTATATTCATATGTCTTCTGTGATTGTTTATTCTTTGTGCAGTGAAAATTAATTGATTGGACCCATTATTGATTTTATGCCCCTTTGTACTTTTTATTTTTGTTTTTTATGAATACATTACAAGGCTAAGTACGTGTCTGCATATTAATTGATTTTACATTGCACATTGAAAAAGTGCCAATTGATCTTGCCTTTTCCCATTTTATGCTCTGCTTGCTTCTAGTATATGTTACAAGTAGTTTTCTTTCTGCTTTTTTATGAACTCAATCAGGATTTTTTCTAAAGATCACAGCCGGGACTAATTCATACGTACAATTTTATTGTCAGGATTGGAAACGTAAATTCTGAGTTCCGTTTCCTTAATAACACAGTTAATACACTTACAACCATGTGGCTGCTGTACAAACAGGGGCTGGAAATACAATGTTCTAACCTTGAAAAGGCTGAAGCAGAGGCATTTGATCTGAAACATCAGACTTTTTACACAATCAGAGATATTACATCTGTTTTTTGTTTTTGGCGTGTGTTTAATTGATCTTAAAACCTCATAATCTATCCTTGCTGCAATGCATGCCAATTTTCTTGTATTAGATTATAAAGTATTTGAAGAAATTCAGAGATCTTGTGCTCTGATTGCTTTTGAGAGCTGAATGGTTGGATTACAAATTGAGGTTGCAGGGCTGCGTAGCAACCTTCAAAATGCCACGGAAATAGCTAATAGGTGCATTTTTGCCCTAGAGGTATTTTTGGAGGAGCTATGGGCACCCTAAAGAAAATTGTGGACTAATGTTGTATGCAATCTTTCAAAACTGGTGCTATGTTGCCCGTTTTAATGGTCAATGTTAAGTTAATGTTGGGTAAAAAAAGCTTTTCAACCCCCACTAATGGTTGACTTGACTTTGATTGATAAAAAATGGCAACATTGCACCCTTTTTTGAAAGGTTATGTGCTACAATGCTCCATAATTTTCTCTATGTACTCATAGTTCCTCTAAAGAATTTGTTAGGGCAAAAATGCACTTTAACCTAATTAATAAAACTAATATTAAATTGCTGCTAAATAGCATCTACTAAAGCATGTATGTTTGAAGAAGACATTAATATTAAATTAATAAAATTAATATTAAAATGCATTTATACTCAGCTTGTAGCTAATTTTTCTAGCATTGCCAATTACCCCCCAACACCAAGTCTTGCTTGAGTAAGATTGCTAGAACCCACAACTTCTGAAAGTTTCATTATTCCTTATTTTTCAAGTAATTTTTGTAACAACCCCCATTGTTATTTGCTAAAATATTTGGTCTCGGAGTGACATTTCCCCACCAGTTACCATCAACTGAGGCATCTCATCTCTTGGTATTGGTTTCATATTTGCTAGTTTTTTGTGTAATTTCCACAAGTCCTTCGTTTAGCAGCCTTATATTGACCGTTCCACTGCTTTGATCGCTACATGCCATCAAGGCGGATGTTTCAGTTACTGGTTGAGAACTTGAAGATCCTTGAATGGGTTTCATCTTGCTCTCCTTTCCCCCTTTTCTTTCTTTTTATTACCTCTGACCTTCAGTGCATATATTAAATATTATACTGGAATTTCAGGTTGATGTATTAGGGAATGAGGTGGATGCTCTTGTGAGCCTCCTTGAAAAGATATACATTGCACTTGAGCATTATTCGCCCATACTGTGCCATTACCCTGGGGTAAGTATCTGTTCCTTTATCATTCTATACGTTAAATTGTTAGTGTTTAATTTTTTCTTCTATAGTCAGTCATTGTACAATAGTTTGAAAGACACCTTAATCATAGGACTCTTATGCTGATCACATTCAACATCAATCTGTGGCAAACAAATTGTATCAACATATTGGATACACCTTAAACATGTTGATTAGGAGATGATACAAGTTTTGCTATTTTTTTGGTCAATATACAAGTTTTGCTATTGATTTTTCTGAAAAAGCATCAAATTTTGAAGACTAAGCTAACAGTTGAGCCCTTAAAACTTGCAAACCTATTTCAATATAAGGAGATCAAATTAAATTGTGGAAGAATTAGGAGTAAATTGAAAGGAATTGAGAATGACACACTGAGAAAGTTTAAATCTCTTAACAATGTTTTTGGTCATTTATCTTACAGTTGAGATGCTGATTTTAGAACACACCCATATCTCATTAATTATCCATTTTCAGAGACCAAGTTGTTAACGATGAGTAAAAGCAGTACTAAATTGAGAGTAGCTGAAAACAAAGGACAGTTTGAGAAAGTTGACATCTACAATTTTTTTTTTATTGTCATTTAACTTTGTCACATTAGATTTCTAGTTTTAGAGTTTTGATTCGTACCACACATTTCTCCTTAATTATCCATTTCCTTGTTTTGTGCTCGGTCCATTGTTTTTGCAGGTTATTGAGATTCTGGACATTGTAAGAAGAACACTGAGTGAAGAATCTAAAAAACCTGTTTGATCGTATGGTTAATTTAGCCAGGTAAATAGACTGTCATTCTATTGAAACTTCTGTTTTGAAGCATCACCATGTTTTCAATTGATTCTGTTTCATCCATATGGAGATGTCACCATGATCTGATAATTGCATATTTTCTCATTTCATTTCTGTGAGGGGCTGTGACCATGATATAGAAGCATAATTTATTTAGGTCCCTGTAGTTGCAAGTTTTTGTTTGGTTATGTTGTACTATTGTGTATTTGTACCTGCAAAACTAACCCATTCCTTTAAATTTGTAATAGATACAGAAGAATCGTTGTACAGTTCGTGCAGGAAAAATTACACACTCAATGTGCAGCTGCTGGCTTTGATTCCCGACAAGCATAAACTTTTGAGGAAAACAAGGACGAGAAAGAAAGAATGCAACAACTTATGCAGTGACCAACAAGAAAGCTTCATTTTTGTTTTTGATACACATTTTCATATTTTTACCCCTTCCCTCTTGTAAAGCCACAAATTAGTCTTCTGTCTCTGTAATGCATGCATAGTGGTGTTAGCTTTTCTGGTTCACTATTGGATTTATCGTTGTATATGTTCTTTAGTAGATTTTGTAAATTATAATTTTGCATGCAATATAGATATGACTGTATAGGCTTCTGTTCCTTTTTCTGTTTTGTGTGTATAGTATTCGCAATAATCTTTAATCCCATTATTTTTAAACAGATGAAATACAATAATAATGGCATGCTGCTAGGATCAACCAAAAGAATGTTAAAAATTGTTAAAAGAACAATGGTAATTATAAGTTACAATAAAAAACCAAAAGCAGAAGTTGGTGGACAAATTACCCATGGATACAATTATTAGTGGTCGTTAGAGGTTTAAAAACTGAGTCTAGTCCTGGAAACTCACTAATTAGTAGTGGCTGAGACCGATTAATCGAATTATTATGACTTTTGTTGATGATAATGGGATCCATCCAAATTTGAATGATTTGAACTTGATCGACCAAATGATCATTATATAACGCACACTGACTCGTGCATGAATTTCTGTCATAACTACACCACACAATCGTAGTGGGTAATATTTTATCCTTCTGTGTTATCTCAAGGAACAGTAGTGAAAGCAAAACTCCAATTCTAGACAGGGAATCCCATTATCTCGTACCTTTATGTTCATTAGAGTTATTTCCACACATTAGACATATTCCTCTGTATATTATGGGATTTCAAGGTAAGTTTCACCATCAAATAGTCTTATAATTTAGTAACATAAAAGCTCTTACATGTTCAACCATGCTCATAATCTCATACCATTAATATTTGTTCTTTTAAATTAAAAAATGAAATAAATATGAGGAAGGTGATAAACAATATTATTAATGCCGACAATCTTGTGGTCTAATAACGTATGACTAATATAATTGCTAAAATGTCTTATAATTGAAGGGTTTGAAGTATCGTCATATCCTAGGTGATACCACAATCTAGAATGATCAAAGTTAAGCATAACAAAATTGTTGAGTTTTTGTGGGGATGGATCTGCTCTGGCCTTTTACTCCAACAGGAAGCAACCCAACCTTCTACCCTCTTCAAACTCAAGTCAGCCCCACTTTTTTCAAGGTGCAGTTAGTTTCCCGTTAAATCTTATCCTAATTACGGTAGGATTGTGTGGGAACATGTGTAAATAGTGCAAATAATGTGGTATTTGTGAAAATGCTGCACATTGGAGACTAGGTGTAATATCATTGTTCAGCAATAAATAAATGTTTTCCATGTTTGTATGGATCTACTATTCGTAACTCATTTAAACACTAATGTATTTATATAATATATCACAATTCACAATATATATATATATATATTTATTATTTGTACAACAGGAAGCTTCCTAGCTTACACTATATCATTGTTTGATAAGGGAATTGTAACAACATAAAATGAACTGATAATGTTAGGTGATTCAAATAATACTAATAATAAATGAGGATAATATAACTTATTCAATCTTTATTCTTTATTAGTAACTAGACTAAAAACACTATCACCACTAAATTGAATATGTTGTACTAATTAATTTTTTTTATATATATATATTAAAAAATTAAAAAAATTATTTAATTATAATTAATATAAAAATTAGTTGATTAATTAAATTAGACTAAAGAGTATATAATATAAATATATTTTAAGAAATTGAATTTAATTATAATTAATTATTTTTTAAAATTCTTTAAAAAAATTAATTAATATTTATATTTAAGATTAAAAGAGTAATTTATTATAGACTTAGCTTTTTAAAAAAATTAATAAATTATTTTAAAATATTTGTATTTATTATTTTTTTAAATTAATTTATTTAATTTATAAATTGATATATAATTTAATAATTTTTAATATATATTATGATTAATTCATCTATTTAATTTTTTTAATATCTTAAAAATTAATAACCATTAAAAACGGAGTCTTAATCAAATACTAAATGTAAACTTTACAGTAACTAGTTTGATAGGGTATTTTAGTTCAATACCTTTTTCATTTTATTTTCCATATATTTTTTTAAATAAATTTATTTAACTGACAAATAAATATTTTATATATATATTATAATTAAATAATTTATTTATTTTTTTAATCTCAAGTCATAAACAAGATGCTAGGAACAGTTGTACGCCATGATATTCCTAAATAGGGGTGTGTATGGGTAGGATTAGGCAGGATAACCCTTCTACTTGATGCTCTACTCAAAAAATATATTGACTACATTTTACAGCCTGATGTCCAGCCCTGTCGGTAAAAGCCCTAACAATTTTAGGCTGAACTTGAGCGGGCTTAGCAAAGGTAGGGCTAGGCATGTCCAAGTCGTGATGTTATACTCATATTGTAAAAAAATATGTAATTATGAACTTCTAAAATAATATTATATTCATGTGTCTTTAAGAGTTAAATAATATCTATAATCCACTAAGAATAAGAGAACAAAGATAATAATTAAAATCTTGAGATTCATTGTATATAAAAAATAAACATTGAAATCTCAATAGTTTATAATTATAACTTTATATCAATCTCCGCAATATTGAATCAATAATATAATTATAATATTGACAAAGATAAAATATCTAAAAAATAAAATAAAAAATTATAATTTATAATGTAGTCATATGATAATTAATAAAATTAAAAAAAGAAAAAAATAGTATAGTTATAAATATTAAAAGATACAATTTATTTATTTAACTATTTATATTTTTAAAATTATTTTATAACTACTAGTAGCTATCATATTTTTTTTAAGATAGAGAAAAAATAAAAAAAATAAAATAAAAAATACTTAGAGTGAAGCACTATTTTACCTAATATTTAATTTAAAAAATATATAGATTATATTATACTTAATTTTATTTTATATTTATTGGGTATGGGCTTTGTGCACAACACTGTTCCTAGCAGCAGCCGCATCGATCCTGCCACTAGCGTCTAGCAATACTCCGCACACAACCCTACGGAGCTTCGCTGAAGCTCTCTCCTTTCGTCTTCGGGCTCTCTCTCCGACGCAACTGTTGATCGGAATCGATCCCTGTTCTCTATTTCTCTTTTTGTGGGTCTGAGATAATGCCGCCCAAAGCTGCCAAATCGAAGGAAGCGCCAGCTGAACGCCCCATCTTTGGTCGATTCTCATCGCACCTCAAGATTGGCATTGTATGCTTCTTTCAGTTTTTTTTTTCTATTCCCCCTTCCTCTCCCTTGCTCTTAATGGACACCGGCTTCTTTTTCATCTTTCAAGCGGTGTTCTTTGCTTACGAAATATAAATTTAGATGGGTAGTTAAATTAACTTTGTGAATCTTTTCTATATTTTTAAGTTTATTTGATCAATCAAGATTGCCATGTGCTTCTCTATATTCAATTCATTTATATATTTTTCGTCACTTAAAAGATTAGTTACTTAAACCAGAAAAGTTTTATACTTGATTAATTGAGTTTGAAAACTTTTGATTTCGACAACCAAGCTGGTTTCCTCGTGCAGCTTCATGAATTTTTATGTGATGATTGGCTCTTTTTATGAAAGTTACACCCTAATATAAGGGGAACTGTTCCCTCACTCTTCAACTATAATCAGTCTGTGAACTTAAGAAATTATTTGTCAGGAAGCTTCATTCACTGTCTCTGTTTTTTTTTTTTCGGTATTCAGGTTGGCTTGCCGAACGTTGGCAAATCTACTCTTTTTAATACACTCACAAAGCTGGCCATACCTGCTGAGAACTTTCCCTTCTGCACCATTGAGCCTAATGAGGCACGGGTCAATGTTCCAGACGAGCGTTTTGAGTGGCTTTGCCAATTATACAAGCCAAAAAGTGAGGTATGTGCCTTACTCAAACCTATCATAGAGTCTGTGCTCAAGTAATGAATTTCTTGGGATATTGTAAAATACAGTTGGAACTTTACATGAATCTTTCACAAATCAAAGACAGTTTTCTTGTTAGTTGAGATTTTTTATTTTGTGTTACTCTACAGTTGACATCTCTATGCATAACATTCGGTGGCCACTTTCAGTTAGCTTTACGATTTTTTGCTGGAAGCTGAAAGCCACAAAGTTAGCATTGTTATAGGCAAATGCATTGGATTTTTAAATTATTAGAGGCTAGGTTTCAATTCTAATGTACCTTGAATTATCCTCCACCGAATGAAACAGACCTTCTCTTGATGGTATAAATAGAAACCATCTTATGTAGGTTCAAAGGAACCTGTTCATCTTAATAAGTATTATTAATTGGAGAGGATTGGTTGCGTTCATCTTCTGGAGTAGAGGGTGCCAGTGGACGTCTGACTACCGTTTTTATGTCTAGTACTAGGCATTGTCACATGTATCATTTTTTTCTGTTTCAGTGTTGGTATTTTAATTTGAATACTCATGCATTAATCAGTTCCAAAATCCATGTCTTCAATCATTTAATCAAGAGAGAAGGTAATTTTTATTCATCGAACTCAGTTTAAGCTATAAATGTATTTTCTTATCTCCCCAAATTCTCCTTTTCATGGTCCTCGAACTATTCTGCCATTCTTTGTAATTTGCCCAACAAAATCTTATTGGCAGTGTCATTGGGAAACCAAGCTAAAATATGGTTCTGCAGATATGCTGTTATGTATTTCTAATTATTGAAATTGAGGTTTTAATCATTTATTATCTATGAATTGGTCTGTCCTCTTTCATGACATTTTGAAGTTTTCATGCAGGTCTCAGCTTTCTTAGAAATCCATGATATAGCTGGATTGGTTCGAGGTGCCCACCAAGGGCAAGGATTGGGCAATAGTTTCTTATCTCACATACGTGCAGTAGATGGCATTTTTCATGTTTTAAGTAAGATGTCCAATCTAATTGTTTAACATTTCTAACCGTGCTACATCTTGGGTGATTGTAATATTGGCTTGGGAATTATAACTTCTGGTCCTTGCTATTTGTTAGGGGCATTTGAGGATTCAGATATTATCCATGTAGATGATTCTGTAGACCCAGTGCGGGATTTAGAGGTTATTACTGAAGAGTTACGGCTGAAGGTATGCTTTTTTTACTTCTGCATTTTTCAGGCAGGGTATGGTCTCTTCGGTATACAAATCAATCTTAAACTAAAAAATTGGCTAATGGTTTTTACTTCTTGCGTTTTGTATTACATTCTAGGATATTGAATTCGTAGAAAGGAAGATAGAAGATCTTGAAAAGAGCATGAAGAGGAGCAATGACAAGCAGTTAAAAATTGAGCTCGAATGTTGTCAAAGGGTATATATTCAGTTTTTTTTCTATTTTTACATTTATTTTCATTTTTTAAAAAGGCCACTTCTACTATTTGTTTCATATATTTTTGTTTCTGTTAAATTTAACTTACCCGATGGTATGTGCTTTCTGGAACTTTGTGCTGTTGCATATATGCTGCTATTCTTTCTATTTACTCAACATATTTATTCATTTTTTAAACTTAAGCAGCTAAAATTATTCATTTATTCTTGGTTTTCTTCTCCATTGGTATGATTTTTGTGGCACTTTCTGTTACACGGCTTCCTTCTTTTGGAATCTTTTATTCATTGCTACACAACGTGCAATTATTTGTAACCAAGTCATTCAGAGATTTTTTTTTAATTATTAAATGGAGACTTCCATTTTTCTGCATAAAAATCTCTTAGTGGCCGTCTGTTTATGTGAAATTCTTCATGGTAATATGTGATATAAGATCAATATATTCAAAGTTTGTAGCCCATGATTATAACTTTGAGCTTGCAATAATACATGGAGTGGACGTTTTTGTGTGACTGGAGTGGTGTTTACCTTCTGTCCTATTGTGTCACATAATTACTATGCAATCTCACTTTATCACTTATCGGCATCTCTTGTGTTCAGTATTTATACAAACCATTCTTTAAATCCAAATTGGATTGGAAATGTAGGATGAAAGTTCTTAATATCTACAGGTCAAGGCATCCCTAATGGAAGGGAAAGATGTACGGCTAGGGGATTGGAAAGCTGCTGACATTGAGATTCTAAATTCTTTTCAGTTGCTCACTGCCAAGCCAGTTGTATACTTGGTATCTTCAGTTTTATCTTCTTTCTTCACCTCATTAAAATAACAAAGGTTACTTTGGTTGAAATTTAAATATTAAAGAGTTTGTGACTTGCATCTAAAGTAGAGCTAGCAGTTATTATGGTTTTTTGGCGCACTAGATCTTGTAATTATGTTACTTTCTGTTTGATTCATAGTTATAAAATCTGTATTTCATCAATGCATATATGTTTGGTCTGGTTATGATCAAGTCTCATTGTAAACTATATGAAAATTTTCTTTTATTAATTTTGTCAATCAATATAAAATATAAAATCCTCATATTTACAAGCCATGGATAATGTGGCTCATCTTCAGCTACACATAATTTTTTCTACTTTTGCAATCTTTCTCCACATATTTCATTAGATCTTTGTTACAACAAACAACAATGAAAGCCTTATCCCACTATTGTTAGATAATTGTTATGTTGTTTTTATTCTTTCAATATTTTCTTACATATTTGAATAGGATTTAACTGTTAACAAGATGAATACAATCTTTCTGAAATGTTTAAATTGCTATCTAGGAAAAAATATCTTGTTTTGTGTAATATTAGTGCTGTATCTCTGTGTATTGGTGTCGGAGCAATCAATGTCATAACTCCATATTGGTGTTTGACGTTATTTTCATAAGATCTTTCTATTAAAGCTCTACCTGTTAATGCCTACGGATCATTTGCAGGTTAACATGAATGAGAAAGACTACCAAAGAAAAAAGAATAAGTTTCTTCCAAAAATCCATGCATGGTATGTGTGCCTTTTGGTTGTTGTGTGGTTTTATTTCTTTTTGCCTTTTACCTTCAATATTAGATGTCATTCATGACACATTAGTCTGGAGGTTTCTATTCTTTATTTGATAAAATGTTAATATTCTGATGTTATTTTTTATTTTTAAATCTCCGTGTGTGTTGAAGTAAATTGACTTTTGCTTATCCGCTTTCCAGGGTCCAGGAGCATGGTGGCGAACCAATTATTCCCTTCAGCTGTGCCTTAGAGAGGAATCTTGCTGATATGCCTCAAGATGAAGCAGCTAAGTATTGTGAGGAGAACAAGCTTCAAAGGTTTTTGAAATGTTCTATTTGTCTTTTCATTATTAAACAAAACTAGTCACGTTTTTTTTTAAAAAAGACTACAAGTAATGTGAGCTTCTGTGATTAAGCATGCATAGATTTTGTCAGAGTGAGATGTAATGCTGAGATTATTTGAAAATAATGGAAAGAAAGACATTTGTGATCTCTAGTCTCTATTTGGACAACCAGACCAAGAGCTTATTCTGATTGTTATAAAGAGTTGATTTCTAGTCTTTATGCTACTAAATACTAATCTATTACATTCTCTGTTGTAACAGCGCCCTCCCCAAAATCATAAAGACTGGATTTTCTGCGATTAATCTCATTTACTTTTTCACAGCAGGACCTGATGAGGTAACATGTGTTCTTTAATACTTTTAGATATTACTTTCATGGTATTTACTTATTTTTTTTCACTTTTTTAAACTGTAGTTCTAATGGTTTCTGTGTATATCAGTATCAGTATTGAGAATAAACTATACATCTTACGTAGTTGTTTTACCATTTTCATAAAATATCATCTGATTAATCTCCGGTTATGCATAACATGCTCATTAAATTTGTAACATTAGATATTTGTTTGCTTTTTGCCTATGTGATGTATGAGGCTCATTATAGATTACTCCACCTGATCTCACCTACTCCTACCTCAGATATTAAGAAAATTAGTTAAATGTAGTTTAACTAATTAAATTTGTAGCAAAAAGCAATTATTTTCCAGATTTGTCTTTAATTGAATGGTTGATCTCCCTCCATAGTAAGTTGCTTCATTTTTTTTGCTGATAAATTCAAGGAGAGGTATTTAAGGGAAAAGGCATTTAATGATCTAAAATTTTTTGAAATGTGACTTATATTCTGGACATGGAGAGAGCATTGTATATAAGCAATACATATTTCCATATTGGATTAACTTAATTTTCTGCTTTCCATAAACTAATAATTTTTTTTTCTTTTGGTATAATTTGCATTCTCAGGTTAAATGTTGGCAAATTAGACGGCAGACAAAGGCTCCTCAAGCTGCAGGGGCTATCCATTCCGATTTTGAAAGGGGATTTATTTGTGCTGAGGTTATTTTTAGTTCATTATTTGGAACAATTTATTTTTAATGGATGATAATTCTCTCTTCCCCATTCTAATGGCTGGAAGGAAAAATTATCTCAGCTCCATGAACCACAATGACCGCCTTCATTTTTCTTTGACAGATAATTGGGTTCATAGTGATTTTTCTATTGTAATTATGTTTCACTCTTAATAATCTTGTGGGTTTTTTCGATTTTCAGGTTATGAAGTTTGAAGATCTAAAGGAACTTGGTAGTGAGTCGGCTGTAAAGGTGAGTGTTGTATCCTATTGAATCCTATTGCATTGCTTGCAATAGATTTGTGTTGCTAGGTCCAACATAGATTGATAACCAATTTCTTTTTTGAATAGTTTTGTTAAAATGTGGGTAGAACCTTATGGTTAGATGCATAGCTTTTAAGCTATGAAAAAACTTTATGCCTATTGTGACTCGGGCTTTTCAGGGGCATAAATTTCCAAGTTCTTGTTTTCTTTATTGACTTTTTAATGCTTATGTGTTAGTTGTTTTGCCCCCGGTTATGCACGACAACATGCTATCTTTCTAGAAGGCCGTTCGGCTCTCTGCTTTAATATACATGTTTCTGTTGTACAAATGTAATTAACTGTGATGCAAGCATTTGGGCTTGAGCTTTTCTTTTGCGTGACCTTTGTATTTTTTGTTAGGCTGCTGGAAAGTATAAACAGGAGGGGAAAACCTATGTTGTCCAAGATGGCGACATCATATTCTTCAAGTTCAATGTCTCTGGTGGTGGAAAGAAGTGAAACAAGCAATCCATTAACGCTGGGTGTTTTGCTTGAAATATGCACTTTATTAGCAGACAAGCCTACTGTTCTTAGCAGTTTGAGAGCTTGAGTTGTAATTTGAGACATGTTGAACATCAATTGAGGTTAAGTATTTACAGGAAATATCGGTGTTGCATGGTTTGTTTGTTACCCAAGTGGGAAATCTATTATCTGATCCACTTGTTACCCAGGTGGAAAGCTGTTATCTGATCTGGTTAAGGCACATTTTTGTTAGTGAAATATTTTTAACTTAAAAAAGGAATAACAGCTTTTAATAATAATTAAAAAAAAGTGCGCTGCCGTTTGGTTGTGGAAGTCTTCGCATGCCTTTGGTATCTCTTCATTTACTGTACTAGCATCAAACTAAGTTTCATAACCTTATGGAGTTTATGTAGTTTTGCGGTGTCCATATACGCTGCAATTTTTCTCATAGTGAGGCTGCTGGATTGGGAATGCGCAAATTCATTAGCCAAATCAGTTCATTATTTAATATATTGTTGGGAGTATATATCTTTTGCTCAACAATTTCACAAGAATTTGCTCTTGCGAGTTTTATAAAAACGTTTTAAGAATACAATATTAACTAATCTGTCATATTTTTAAAGTTAACGATATTGTCTTTAATTTTTTTTTTTGCAGACAACTTAACAATAGTTTTGTGATATTTGAATTGTTTTAATCTAATTATTTGATTTTTTTTAATTATAATTTTCTATATTTTCCTAAATTATAGGGAAGAAACTGTGCTGTCATGAGATGTAGATTGGGAAGTGTGCATATAATGTAACTTGATTTAAAATTCCATGATATAAATTATACATGTGAATATACATGTATTTTAAAGGCTTGTTTTAAATTATTTAAAATTATATTTTTGTTACAATGTGAAGATAAGGGCAAAGCTGACGGATACATGTACCAAACTAGCCTACAAGCTATTCGAATATAGTTGTGATTAATGTCGTAATCATATTTGTTTGTTGGATACTGTTAGTGTTAGAGAAGTGGGGGCCCGTTTTGGGAGGGAGGACCACTTATATGATGCTGTCCTTACATGACAGGACAGTGGGGCCAAGGGATCATACCCTCTCCATCATCTCTCCTTTAAGCGGCCACCTACTTCCTCCTCTTCTCTCTCCTAATAATTCAACCCCGATCAATTCAGTTTATTCATATACTATCCTTCATGTCAAATTATATTACGAGTATTTAGCTTCTAGCTATATTATATTTTTAAATCATCAATGTAATAATAATAAAATCTTATTCCATTAAAGGATCCCATCCCATTTTTTTTTGACTTCCTACATATTTTGCATTGGATTGACGACTAGCTTTTCTTACTTAATACTCACGTTTTTTAGTGATGTTTTTTTTACATGTCCAAACCTTTTTTCAGAATAAATTGCTCTATTATTATTTGTCCACCTAAAAATCTTATTAGAAATAGAAAAAATTATCATAAATCTAAGCTATTTAACATCTCGAAGTTGTAGATTTTGTTCAAAGTCCAAATACTCTAGTCCACGGGGTAGTGGTGGGTCCTCGGTCCTATATGCCGCTGGTAGCACGACTTCCCCCGCCTATGTTTTGGCAGTTTGTGATTTGTAAAACCCAAAAATCTTTAACTTCATTTCATAAATTATTTTCATGTCCACAAGGTAAAAGGCCTAAGATTCTCTAGCTTCTTGGCGGGTAAATCCCTTCTTTGCTCCTAAAATCGCAGCAAAAATGAAAAAAACCTAACATTTTCCCGCTTTTCCCATCCTTGCTCTCTGACAAAACCCCTCAAAAGGATGAAATGAATGGCAACTTTTGTTAATAAAATTTTAAAATGAAAAGGCGACATTTTTAATAAACTTTTCAAAATCTAATCTAAATTAGTGTAAGGGTCCTCACATGTCACATGCCTTTTATAATACATAACTAGAAAGCGAACAAAGGTATCTCTTTTAAAAGTTTTGTGCTTTTGTTGTCATCACCATTAAAGTTCAATTTTTCTTTTTTTTAGCTTCAAAGACATTTTTTATTACTTGTTTCCTGGGTTAAAAAAATGTCAACATTTTTATCGAAACCTCAAAGACCAAAACTTTCAGGGTCTCTTCACTCTACCACCCTACTCCTTTTTTCTTTTTTCCTTTTTTTTTTCCGGGTGACTGCTCCCCTCCCTTTACTGCGCTTAAATGTGTCTTATTGGTAATTTATTTTCCCTTTCTTTTTCACGAGTTCGCTGTAGCTACAATGCTGGTCTCTGCTTCAGTTCTGGAACTCCACAAGCTTTGCCGAGTTCCCCCTTTTGCTTCCTAAGTTTGATATTTGACTGGTTATCTCAAGTTCAACCTGATTCCACATTGTGCTAAGGAAGTGATTTTGGTAAGAAATTTTGCGTTTTGTTTTTGTCAGATATCTAAAGTGCCACTGGTTTTTGTTCATTCTAGGTCATTAATGTCTAGTCGTACTTTGCGCGTCTCGTGATTGTGTCTGCAGCAGGTTTACTCTATATTTATCCTTTGCTTGGAACCTTTGGTTCTATACAGATATAATGTAATGTTGCTGACCTGGAGAAGCATTTGGATTTCATTGCTTACATTGTGTCTGGGTTTTTTTCATTTCATTACTAATACATTGTCTTCTTTTCATTCTTAGGTGAGCAGGTCATGTTTATGAAGCGAAGATCCTGGTTTCTTTTGTTCTGACTGTAAAGAAGTGTTTGACGTAGTGTGTGGATTTGAGTTCGACAGCTTATTAATCTTCTTTGACGATGTTGAGATTGCTTCTATAAAGTTTGACGCTTTCTCATTATAGTAAAAGAAGGTGCCCTGGCATCTAATTTGTCCAGGGAGATAGTGAGTCTCGAAGCAGGATATCTGTTTGAAAAAGAAACTTGGACTATATCTAAGTTAGCATTACGTTATTTATTGGAAAAAAATGAAGCTCTTTAGGCTTTTGGTTTTATCCTTATCTTTCTTCTCTGTCTTGGGACAGCTTCCTTCTCAGGACATCTTAGCATTGTTGGAATTTAAGAAAGGCATCAAGCATGACCCTACTGGTTATGTCCTCAATTCCTGGAATGAAGAGTCCATTGACTTTAATGGATGCCCATCTTCATGGAATGGAGTTTTGTGTAATGGTGGCAATGTTGCTGGGGTTGTCTTAGATAACCTGGGACTCTCCGCTGAGGTTGACTTGAGTGTTTTTTCAAACCTCACAAAGCTTGTCAGGCTCTCGTTGTCCAACAATTCCATATCAGGAACACTCCCTGACAACATAGGAGACTTCAAAAGTCTTCAATTTCTAGATATCTCCAATAACCTTTTCTCTTCATCCATACCACAGGGAATTGGTAAGCTAGCTAGCTTACAGAACTTGTCATTGGCAGGGAATAATTTCTCTGGCCCAATTCCTGTCTCAAATGCAGGGATGCCATCGATCCAATCTTTGGACTTGAGCCGTAACTCCTTTTCTGGAGCGCTGCCAGCTTCTTTGACTAAGCTGAATAGCCTGGTATCTCTCAATTTGTCTCATAACAGCTTCACTGGAAAGATTCCCAAAGGTTTTGATCTGATATCTGCTCTTGAAAAGGTTGACTTGCATGGAAATATGCTTGATGGTCAACTGGATATTAAATTTATGCTTTTTACAGCTGCCAGTTATGTTGATTTTAGTGATAATATGTTAGTGAGTTCTAACTCCCCGCAGCAGAGGTTTCTACCCCGAATCTCTGAAAGTATCAAGTATTTGAATTTAAGCCACAACCAGCTGGTTGGATTGTTGGATGGTGAAGGCGAGCTGTCACTTTTTGAAGACCTGAAGGTGTTGGATCTTAGCTACAATCAATTGTCTGGAGAACTGCCTGAATTTGAATTTGTCTATGATCTCCAAGTCCTCAGGCTTAGCAACAACAGATTTTCAGGATTTCTTCCAAATAGCCTTCTCAAGGGAGATCCTTTGGTTATAACCGAACTTGATTTGAGTGCCAACAATCTCTCAGGTAGATAGACAGCTTCTAAGTGTTCCTTTATTTTAAATAATTAATATATGATATTTATACTTTCAAAACTGGTGGTCACTGCCATCTTTCGACAGTCCATTGCTAGGATTGCCACTCATCCCATTGAAATTTGTCACAGGGCCAATAGGATTAATCACATCAACAACATTGAGGTTTCTGAATCTCTCATCGAATGGTTTCACTGGTGAGCTGCCACTTCTAACAGGGAGCTGTGCTGTTCTTGATCTTTCAAATAACAGACTAGAAGGAAATCTATCCAGGATGGTGAAATGGGGAAATATAGAATTTCTTGATCTCAGTAGGAATCATTTCATAGGGCCCATTCCTGAGGAAACTCCTCAATTTTTACGATTGAATTATCTGAATTTCTCCCGTAATTCTCTTAGCAGCTCCCTCCCTAGTGTCTTAGTACAGTATCCTAAGCTAAGAGTGCTTGATGTTAGTTCCAACCAGTTAGATGGACAGCTTCCCAATAAGCTGCTTGATATGCCAACTTTGCAAGAGCTTCACCTTGAAAATAATTTCATTTCAGGAAGCATTAATTTATCATCTTCCCCCGGTCAATCTGATCTTCAGATTCTCGATCTTTCTCACAACCAATTTGATGGGTACTTTCCTGAAAACTTCGGATCATTAACTGGCCTGAAAGTGCTCAATATTGCTGGAAATAATTTTTCTGGTTCTCTTCCAAGTGCCATTGAATTGAGTTCATTAGATTCGTTGGATATATCGGAGAATCATTTTACAGGTCCTTTACCAACTGACCTGCCAAAGGGACTAAAAAACTTTAATGCTTCATACAATGATCTGTCTGGTATTGTCCCAGAAAATCTTAGGAAGTTTCCTAGTCCTTCTTTCTTTCCTGGGAATGCCAAGTTGCGATACCCTAATGGTCCTCCTGGATCAACCATTGTGCCTGCTGAAGGTTCAAAGAAGCAGCCTATGGGCACTATCATTAAAGTAATAATTATAGTATCATGTGTGGTTACACTGTTCATTATAATCCTGCTTGCAATCTTCATACATTACATTTGCATATCAAGATCTCCACCAGAATATGCTGCTAGTAAGGACATACAGGGGCTTGCTCAACCGAACTTACCTGCCATAGGCCGCACAACAGACAGGGGTGGGGCTTTGGTTGTATCAGCCGAGGATCTTGTGACCTCAAGGAAAGGATCATCTTCAGAGATAATCGGCCCAGATGAAAAATTGCCAGCCATGACTATGTCCCCATCAAAAAACAGCCACTTTTCCTGGTCACCAGGGTCTGGTGATTCCTTCACAGCTGAAAATTTTGCAAGACTTGATGTGAGATCACCTGATAAGTTAATTGGCGAGCTGCATTTTCTTGATGATGCAATAGCGTTGACCCCCGAGGATCTTTCAAGGGCCCCTGCTGAAGTTTTGGGGAGAAGCAGTCATGGAACTTCTTATAAGGCTACTCTGGAGAATGGCTTGTTACTGAGGGTGAAGTGGTTGAGAGAAGGAGTGGCTAAACAGAGAAAAGAATTTGCCAAAGAGGCTAAAAAGTTTGCAAACATCAGGCATCCGAATGTTGTGGGATTGAGAGGATATTATTGGGGTCCTACACAGCATGAGAAGCTTATTCTTTCAGACTTCATTTCTCCTGGAAGTCTTGCAACTTTTCTTTATGGTAATGTCAATCCTCCTTCCTTTTCAATGTAATCAAACGCATGCATCTGAAAGTAAACAGTAGTAAACTTGGATAGGGAAATTAAGATCGATCCTTTAAAGGCTAGGAAAGTGATAATTTGGTAGATTAAAACCGGTTAATATCAGTCATAATTGGCCAACCTATCAACATAAATCAAATTGTGTCCTGTAAAAGGAATTCACTATAATAATGAGTATGGCAAAAAAATCACTGCTCAAATTTTGAAACAAATTCTGATGAAAGTGTGAAAGCTTCATCTTTACTAGCTGAGTGAGATTTACTAAAATATGACGTCTCAGCTCGTTGCCCAGGGACAAAATTAAGTAGTTGGATGATTTCAAATGCATATGGTATTGATTTAGTCGATAGCAATGGAAAGGAGCTTGCTAATTTTACAATCACAAGATTATCACTCAAGAACAAGCAAACTTTGTGTTGCTTTTGCCTTTGTGCGTTCATGTGTTAGTTCTTCTCTACATCAGTTTTGCTGGTCTAAATCATTTTTCCATGAAATAGCATCCATCTTGTTCTTGGGACATAATTGGGTATTCATCATTCATCATTATTTGAACTTACTCTATATACATGTTATGATACTAGATCGACCAGGAAGAAAAGGTCCACCACTAACCTGGGCTCAGAGGCTCAAGATAGCAGTTGATGTAGCACGTGGCCTGAACTATCTCCACTTTGATCGTGCTATTCCTCATGGGAACCTAAAAGCAACAAATGTGCTGTTAGATACACCCGATTTGAATGCAAGAGTAGCCGATTATTGCCTTCACCGGCTAATGACTCAGGCTGGTACTACTGAACAGATTCTTGATGCCGGGGTTTTGGGATATCGAGCACCAGAGTTAGCTGCTTCCAAGAAGCCAACCCCCTCCTTTAAATCAGATGTCTATGCTTTTGGAGTGATACTCTTGGAACTTTTAACTGGAAGGTGTGCCGGTGATGTCATATCGGGTGAGGATGGAGGTGTTGATATGACTGATTGGGTAAGGTTGCGTGTTGCTGAAGGTAGAGGATCAGAATGTTTCGATGCCGCGTTGATGCCAGAAGTGGGAAATCCAACTGTAGAAAAGGGAATGAAGGATTTCCTAGGAATAGCTCTACGATGCATTCGGTCTGTTTCGGAGAGGCCAGGTATCAAGACTATATATGAAGACGTTTCATCCATATAAAGCATGCAACATCCTAACTACATAGGTTTTGACGTCTGGGAATTAATATCTCATTGGTGTCCCATTTGAATTAGAGTTTACCTTTTTAACATTTTTAGTTTATTGTATCAACTCTTGGTTGTGTAAAATTTGAGAATGCATATATATGTTTGCCGCACGATGGGTTATTACCTTCTCCTTTTGTCTATTGTTGAAGATATGCCACGACTATGGCAATGATCAATTGTTTGCAATTTCGATGAACAAACAATTGGTTATTACAAAAGGAGAACTTGAAGCTGCATGAATCCAAATTAATATCCAGGTAATGACTTATTAAAACCTCAACAGTGGAAAAAACGTAGGAGACAATGTGTTCTCAGGCAGGGACATCATAAGAAGTTGATAGTTATTATTTGCAGAAGATGCTCTTATCACAATCAACTTAATACCTTAAAACTATAGTATGCTCATTGGACGTTACCAGATGGCTTGAAGAGAGTTTTTGTTCTAATGTTGGTACAAGGCAGAGGAGCCATAACTGATTGTGACAATGAATATATGTATTTTGAAAAATAAGCAACATTCAGGAAAGGATCTCAGTTACTAAGATAAAAAAAGAATATGAAGGGAAGAAAATATTTTTGGGCTACAAAAATTTAAAAATAATATACTTTCTTCAATTTTTAATATAAAAGTTAATTTATTGTATAAATTATAATATAAATTAATTTTTATATTACACATTAGTATAATGGCAGCAATGCATGGCTACCCAACAAATTGGATATAAGTCAAAGGACAGGACTTAAATGTAGACAATTTTCTGAATTATAGGAAGGAATTGGAGCACGTACTGGGACGTGACAGATTATTATTAAAAAGCTAACCATCATATCATATTTTAATACTCGAAAGTTACTATAAGATCAATTACTTGCCTGGTCATTGAACCAACAAAAAAAAACTGCCCACTATAACATGAAATAACATATTTTAAATTTCCCATAAAACATTATTTTGTTTAATATTATTATTTTGGGTATGTATACTACTGGACCCAAATACATAAACACTTTTATTGGCGACGAGGCTCGTCCAATCCAGAGTAATAATGGCGAAAAGCACAAGAGAAGTCTTCAGTCTCGTGTCCATCCATGCAGAGTTCTCTATATCTGAGCACAACGACTTGTTCATTAGCAGACGAACATCAAATATTTGATCCAAGTGCACATAAAATTTTCCAATCTTCATCTTTGAAAGTCGAAAGTGAATGTATAAAGATAAGTGTAAAAATTGAACGCGGGTTTCATACATATTCCGAACGTATAAAAGTAAATAATTCAATATAAATTTTTTTACATCAAGGTTATGGAAGAAGAGGCGCTTACATTTCTTGTGCCTGAGATGTCAATGGATATTTACAGCCAGCTTGTTTGGCTGATTCTACTGCAAGATTCAAGTCTTTAGCCTGCATCAATCCACAGAAAAGTAAATATATCGCCTGTCTATCAAATTTCAAGATAATAAAGAACTGGAAAGAAAAAAAACAGTGATCGAGACATTTTGGTTGGATAAAAATTAACATTAACAATTTCAAATTGATTGAAAATTCAATAAATCAACAGAATAAAAAAGGACTTTTCCATATACCAAACTTAACATGAGTTTTACAAGTTGTCAGCTTTTGGCAAACTACGTATAAAAAACTTTAAGAAATGGAACGCAATTTGACCCAAATTTTAAGAAATCCACGTTTTAAAGCTAAACAGAAGACTTGGAAGCAAGTTATTACTATTTGGTATGAGAACATGTCCAAGAAATATTACTCCTTTAGTTTTAAATATATAACTTAATTAATGAGTT
This sequence comes from Leucaena leucocephala, assembly GCA_037074615.1. NCBI lineage: Eukaryota > Viridiplantae > Streptophyta > Magnoliopsida > Fabales > Fabaceae > Leucaena > Leucaena leucocephala. The sequence goes on from CM073550.1 coordinate 15,613,296, forward strand.
GATCTTAGTCTTAAATATAAGAATTATTTTCCAAATTTATCAACTCTTTCTCAAATTACTCCTATTGATACTCTTTTAACAATAATAAAGTAAGATAAAGAGAGAAGAGTTAAGACAGATGATTATAGTGCTTTAAGAAAAACATACTATAATAACTAACTTAAGTAACTTCCTTAGTCTAATCAAATTAGTTAAATATGTCTTATATTTATAACCGGATAAGTACTTCAAGAGATGCAGTTACTTACCATAAGCTTGGATGCAAAGCCTCCACGATAATCCCTTGAAGAGGGCACCCCTTCCATCAAACCAGGAACTGGGTTGTAACTAGCACTGGAATCATGCAACTTCTAAATATTAATTTGATTACCAAAATACCAAATCTTTTCTTCCCAAATGTGTGCGCGTGCGTGGGCATTGCTCTAATTATTCAATGTTTTGAACTAAAGTAAAACTCTACATGTAACCTTTCGGATTTAGTGAATGTTGTTGAGGGATTTCTGTTTTTGTTATCAGGAGAACAGAGAAAACAAGACAAAAGGGTTGATATTTCCATAAATTTTCATTTGATTTGTGAAAGATTTATATAAAAATCTACTATGGTGTTGCTGCAGATTGTTCCTTCAAATTGATCTGATAAGTAAAAAAGGAAGAATACCTACTCCAACAGTGAGCACTGGAGCAGTTAAATATGTTAGTCAAGGTGCTGGCTGAGACCCCCAGAGATTGACCCAGAACTAGGGCTTCTGATATTCCCAGCATGCTCACAGCCAAAGCCAAATTATTACAGATCTTAGCAGCCTAAAATATCATAATAATTAGATATAATTTCTCAGACTGACATCTTTGTTGATAAGCCTAAGTTACTAAACAACCAAATTTCCTGGAAATGAAATTCTAGTTAACAAATGATAATTACAGAATATACATGACTTTTTACTAACCGATCTTCTTTTTTTTTAATACATAAAACAACCAATGCATTTTGATAAGATTCATGAAGAAACTTATATAAGCGGCATTTACAGCATTGATTTTCTTTTTTAAAAATAAAACTTTTGGGCAATACATAAACATTGAAAAGTCTACAGTTCAAGTTCAAGTATTTAACTTACAGAACCACTTCCTGCTCGACCGCAATATATTGCACTTTTACCCATTGAAAGGAACAAGGATTTTGCAGCCAGAAAAGCTTCCTCAGAGCCACCAACCTGAGGACGATCCATTCCATGTTCACAAATTAGCTTTCCTAAAACGCAGTAACTTTGTTTCAACAACTTTAGCAACCCTAACACACATCCATCTGTGCCGATTTATCCCATAACACGCATCATGCTTGTTTAGCTTCTTATAAAAGTCCTAATGTACCATATATATATATGCATGGAATGACTATTATCAGTTCTTAATATCAAATTCATAAACAGTACGCTAAATATACTGTCCCAAAAACAAATTAGAAAAAAGGGCCTTTAACAATAGTTTTTGGGATCCCAGGATGAATTAATTTTTTTTGGTGAACTGATGCATTAAAATTTACTATATCCGGTCTTTAATATGAGACATAGTTGACCAATTTAGATAGAATAAGGAAATTAAATAAATTAGTTAATTATAATAAATATGACATGATCTCCCTAAAGTACTCATATATAATATTATATTGTCTATCAGTTTATAAGTTATGTAAATTAGTTTGGGAAAAAATGATAAATATTAAATATAAAATAGATTAAGGTTTTATATTAGGACCAAACCTAACCCTCCAACTAGCTCCTATATTAAGGACTATAGGGAGTAGAATTGAATATTATTCTATACCATAAAAGTTAGAGATCCAGCTTCTGCAGCAATCACACTTCCAGATACAGGAGCATCCAACTTGACGGGAGTGTTCCAATCACCTGTGCATAATCATTTAGCTAAGCAACGTAAAGAATAAAAAATACAAAAGCGAACCAATTCAACATAATAAAAGCAAGCATGAAAGCGGCATGAAGGTCAAGTTAAATAAAGATCTACTTGGCCAATATTTCACTAACGATACCTTTCTTTTCTTTTAAAAGACAATTCGATACCGTAGCAGAAAGGCTTATTGATGATTGTGGATCAATAGTGGATGAATCTATCAATAACCATGGCCTTATGACTTTCCCAGCTTGAAGCAGACCATTTGGTCCAGTGTAAACATCAATCACCTACTTAAGTTGGATGAGCGAGTTATTCTGGAGTTAGTACTCAGTCAAAGTTAAGAAGATCAACAGCAATAAGACAATTCTACGTTTTAACTAAGAATCTTAAGTACACAGCTTAGTAACAGATCAGTATTCACACTAATAAGGTTTTGTAGTCTGTGGCCTGTTTCAACTAAATAGATGCCACCATGAATATAAAACTTAAATAGCATTTAAAATATGAAAGTATTGTCCAAAAAGAAAAGTTATCTCAGAAAGGCTGAGGACACTGAACAGCGTTCATGGAGTCAACGCATAGGCAAATGGCAAACTGTTTTTGCGGAAAAGGAAATGCCATTGATATGATTTTACTCACGTGGGCAGAAGAAGGCAACATTGTAATTACTACATCACTAGCTTCTGCAACTTCGTAAGGTGTCTTCCTAGTGGGAACTCCCATCTGAGAGAACTTGTTGACAACATCAGAATTTCTGCAATATTTTCAAATTTGATAAACTTCATTATAATTAAAATTAGAAATATTTTCTATAGACCAACAAGAATTGAATATCCTACTTACATCAACGGCAAGCTTGTGCTTTCCCAGTGACTAATAAAACAATTCAATAAATAAAGAGAATTAAAAAGTTTAAATTAAGTACATGTCTAGAACTGTAACTCTGTATCCAGCTTTAATCAGGTTATTCGCCATCCTGGATCCCATATTCCCGAGACCAATGAATCCAACATTCTGTAACGCATCATTAAGAGGATAAAGATCGAAATCATAGAATATGCATCCTTGAGGGGAGAAATATCAAAATTTACAGCATATGCGTCATTGATCACAGTTAAGTACATCACGAACGCTCCAACACCATATATTTAACGCCATTGGAAAACTATCGATGATCGATCAAACATACACAAAATGTCTGCCTTCTGAAGTCAAACTCGAACTGATAATAAGAAGTATGAACTCAGACTTTACATTGATTACTTGACCTGCGACTTATAAATAAAAGCAGGACATCGTTCACCTAAACTTATTGGAAAAACCATATCTTTTACTGGGTGTCAAACATAAAGACGCTGAAAAGAAGAGAAAAGAATTGCAACAACAATAATAAGATCAAGCCAACCAATTTTCTCATACACCCAGTCAAGAATCAGCGATTAAAATGTTAGCCATACGAAGGTATGAGAGATCACAAGAGCGGAATAGAAATGGTTTAGGTACCTCGAAAAAGGAGGGGAATCGGGAAGAAGAGAATCTGCGTAATGGGAAGGATTGAAGGCCGAGAGATTTGCATTTAGAAAGAGGAACGAGTGATCTCAACCTGCAAATGGCCATCTCTATCCTGCGGAGTGCATGCAGACAAAGCTCGAGTTGATGGTAGACCGTAGGGACAAATAATGAATCAGATTTCTGTCATCCCACTTGGAATGACTCCTCATAAAGGACCATCGATTTGGTTGATGTTATCCGTGCATTATAATATTAGGAAAAGCGAGAGCCGAGGATATATACACTAATATCACTGTCACACAAGAACTTTAAATTTTAAAAAATGTCAGAAAAAGATTAACCATTTTATTTTTTTATGTGGATAAGATCCAAATTAATAAATGCCGGTAATACAGAGTTTACCATTAACGATAATGATTCATGAGATACACTGGCAAAAAAGAAGAAGACTATGATACTTATTTGTTAAAATATAAACATGGTTTAGAGATTATTTGGGTCATTTGGTTAAAATTCTTAAGCTATTGATTTAATATTTTAAGGTAATTTAGCATTTAACTATATTTTCATACTAACTGAAAGAATGATTTAACTTTATCTGATATATTAAAATAATTTTCGATGATGTAAAGTTAAAAAATGATATTACAAATTATGTAAATAAAACTTAAATGATTATTTATAGAATTGAAAAGCAATAATTGCTAATTACTTTTTAAGACATTAAAAAACTGAAAAAAATTGTAAATATTTTGACATTTCAACTCCATTAGCTATATTGTTGAATTTCATTAATTTTTCATGGCCAAAATAAGAACGTGCACTAGAATTCATAATCAGATATTTAGAATTACTTTTGTTATACCTGAATTAATTACAGTAGACAAATCGATTATCCATCCATTTCTATGGAAAAGAAGGATTACATTGCTGCATGAAAATAAATAGAATTTATGATAAATATATTAAGTCATTAATGCAAATAATTATGTGATCCTCGTATCAAAGCGGGAAGGCAACACGTTAGAACAGAGCGACCAACTAGAAAGGCAAAGAAATAAAGACGACGCAGCATGAGAGTAGGGGGCTTTCGTTTCTGGATTTTCTGCTTTCGAAAAGCACCGAGACGTCAATATCGGCGAACATCGGTGTTTCTCGTCTGTTAGTCTCCCTCTGGTCCTTTTTTGGTGTTTGCATTCATTTCTTCCACACTCTTCTTTTCCTTCAGATCGTACGTTGAACCGTGCCAAAGAGAAAGGGTCAAGGACGAAGAGGGCGGCTAAGAACGTTAAGTGGTAAGAAATTTCATGAGGGTGAAGATGACAACTTGGAAATTCCATCATCCGGTTCTGTTGCATCATTTAATCAATGCCCCACCTTCTTATTTCTTACTTTATAGCGAGAGGCATATCTTATGTGTGCTACTACTTGTCATATATCCAGTATATTTTCCTTGGTTTTTTTGGGAAGAAAACTTGGAGGCATTTAAGCTAATGCTTCTGGTCTTACATATGTTCGTTTGTGTTTGTTATAGAAACGAGTGCCCTACCTAAAAGAAAGAGACTTGGGGAACCAAGAGGTGTAACAGGTCTGAGCAAGTTCCAAGAGAGTGCAGATGGCAACTTGGCTAGTCCAGAGACGCAGGAAGCTGGTAAAGTTACAACTTTCATTTGTATTACTATTTATCTTATATTATATTTTTTGGCCCACCTTTTGTGTTTCAGACTTATGCATTAGGCCTAAGAAAAAGGGAAGAGGAGGGGGACAAGAGGGTTGGGGGTAGAGATGAAGCGTCAACAGAGCGCAGATGGAAAGTTGGACGTTCTTATTCATCTCACAAAAATGGTTGCTGTTGGTCCCGGGCGTAAAGATTTCATTACAGATCTTTCTGTCATTGTTCGCCAGAATGCCCCCGTCACAATGTGTACAAATGGAAGAATGTTCCAAAGAGTGTGAAGGATACAATAATGCAAAAGATTCTGGCAAGTTATTCATGCTTCTTTAGGGGTTCATAGTTTAACTTCAATAATGCTATCTGGTTCTTGTTGATGTTCGTCTCTGGTTTCCTGAATAAATATTTTTTTTTTTTCAAATGCAGAGGGGTTGATAAATATCGTTTGTGATAATATCTTGTTGGTTTGCATACTCTGCGTGTTTTGGAATCTTGACATAGGTCTTCCTTGTGATATGGCCCCATATTTCAGAAAATCTGCTGCATGATCCTTTTGACTTTTGGCATGCTTTGGGCAATAATTATTAGATGTAGTGTGGATATTTTCTGGGAATTAAGGAGGTAAAGTTTTTTATCTGACATGCTCTGTTTACTTTTATCTGGTGCATTTTGTTGGATTATAATCCAAGAGCTTTTAAGATGGAAGAAGGAAAGGGAAACTCTATCAATTTATGAAATCAGACTCTAACTTCATAAACTAACAAGCTAAAGGAGGAATCTCCATAGAAATCACTGAATATTCATGTCATACCATTCATTCTTCCACAATACATATATTTGCTTACGTAACTAACTGACAAGGACACACAAGACATGCAACCTAACCAACTGAATATTCATGTTTGTTTTCTTACATGGTATTTGTATTGATGTTGTCATTATTATTGTAGTATAATTGGAGACTTGCTGATACAGTTCTGAATCGGAAGGCTATACTAGATGAAGCAGGTCGATTACATAGTAATTGGCCCAGCAGGCTTCGTAGTTATTACCTAACATTTAAAACGAAGGAGGATGCTATAAAGCATGTACCTGATGGTATCAATGCTTCTGATTGGGCTACCTTGGTAGATTATTTTAGCAGTCCTGCTTTTGAGGTACAAGACTTTAAGATTCTATACCTGATACCTCCGCATTGTGAATATCAATGGAGAATTAAAATGGTTATGAGACCCTGTTAGAAGTAGATGTTATTGTTGGACTAGTGGCCCAAAAGCTCGAGTATTGTGTATTGTATTGGGCCACGTATAGTGTCTTGACTTGGGCCTGTATGTGTCTATATAAGGCTTGTATATGTAAACATTCAGTGTGTGGAATAAGATGCGTAGTTTTCCTGTGCTATGAATTATTTCATTCCTGAATTATTTACATGATACCAGAGCGGGATACACTGGGCAGATCCACAACCAAATAGGGCCAAGAAAGCCCAAGAAAGAAATCCATCACCAATCAGGTGCAAAATAAAGAAACAAGAAACAGAGCAGGCGCAAAACAAAGACACAATCTGACGAAAAAGCAAGAAGATTCCATAACTCGTATAGCAAGCAGCAGTTGCCCTCTGGAACGAACGAAGGGAGAAACCCAGACAGAGGGGTTCTCGACGAAGGGACGCTGACAATCTTTGGCGCAACGCTCTGTACATTGAAGTGGCATCATTCGCTTCTGTGATAGAGAGTATTTTGGAATTGACAAAGGACGCGCGCGAATTCAAGAAATTGACGACCCAGAAAGATAAAGATCTAGGACAATGGCCACCAAGAATGAATCGAATGGCTCGTCTATGGATAAATTGACTCTTGCACACCCACTATTCCTCCACCCGTTTAAGACTCACACAACCACCACCATCAACAACATCGTGTGGTCGCGTGCCATGCGAATATCTTTGAGAGGGAAGAGAAAATTCGGCTTTATTGACGGTTCTTGTCTGAAGGACGCGCAGAAGGAATCTCTTCAAGAGCAGTGGGAACAGTGCAATGTTGTAGTTCTCTCCTGGATTCTTAACTCCCTATCTAAAGAACTAGCAAGTAGCATGATTTTCTACCAGGATGCATATTTGGTGTGGACAGACCTGAAGGAACGATTTGACAAAGTCACCGGGTCAAGGATCTTTTCGCTTCATCAAGAAATAGGCAAGTTACACCAAGAATCCATCACTGTCTTAGCATATTATTCCAAATTAAAAGAGTTATGGGAAGAACAGTCAACGTTATTTTCCATCCCATCATGTAAGTGTGACACTTCGAAAGCTTACTCTGATATGATTCAACAGCAAAAATTGTTAAAATTCTTGCTTGGGTTGAATGACTGTTTTGCAACTGCAAGGAGTCAAATTCTTATGATGAGTCCTCTTCCGTCTGTCAACTAAGCTTTTGTAATGATAACTAAAGATGAGGCGCAGAAAACAATTGCCAACTTGGCTAGAAACAACCCTATTGAAGGGGTTGCCATGAATGTCAGAGGAAGGGGGTAAGGACGTGGAGGCCCAATTCCAGAATGTGCCCACTGTCACAAAAAATGCCATACTAAGGATGTTTGCTGAGAAATTGTGGGGTACCTAATGGACTTTAAGGGAAATAAAAACAAAAGGAATCAAGATGCAGTAGTTAATCAACTTGGAATTGACACGGATCGTGAAGGAGAGGCACTAGTTAGCGCTGCTAATGGAATGGTTGCGCCAACCTTCACCAAAGAACAATATGATAAGATGCTGGACATTTTAAAGAGAGACTTTGAAGGAATGGTACATGCCCTAACCGATACTGTAAAAGGTTTGACTAATTCAATTTATAACAAACACACATGCATTACGTGGGTGATTGACTCAGGAGCCACTACTCATATGATAGATGAACTATCACTATTTCATAGCTATAGGAATAATAATGGTTTCATAAAAACAATTCAAATCCCAAATGGAGAAAGAATACATGTCACTCATATAGGTAATGTTAAACTCATTAATGAAATTATGCTCACTAATGTCCTATATGCTTCATTGTTAAAATTCAATTTAATCTTAGTTCCTAGGTTAACTAGAGAACAACACTGCATGGCAGCATTTTTTCTTGATCACTGCATTATACAGGGCCTTCGGGATGGGAAAGTGAAGGCGACTAGTAGACTCATAGAGAAACTATTGTTTGTGTTAAAAACTTTATTGCTTATGTCTTGACTCAGTTCTCAATAAAGATTAAGAAAGTGAGAAGTGACAATGAGATAGAATTTGTTAATAATCAATTGACACAATATTTTGGGTTGAAAGGGATCTTGCATGAAACCACTTGTCCATACACCCCACAACAAAATGGGATTGTAAAGAGGAAGCATAGAACTTCAATTCAGATTGCTAAGAGCTTGATGATACAATCTGGAATTCCAGTTGAATATTGATGATATTGTGTAAGAATGGCAGCTCATGTAATTAATAGAATCCCTTCTAAGATTCTTGCATATGAAACGCCTTATGAAAGGGTTTATGGGGAGAAATCAGAATATGATAATTTGAGGGTCTTTGGATCTTTGGCTTATGCAACAAATTTAAAAGTTTCTGACAATTTTCTTCCTAGGACCGTACCATGTGTTTTCTTCAGTTATCCGAATAATCAAAAGGGTTTTACATTGCTTAATCTAAAAACAAGAGAGATTTTGATTAGTGGGCATGTTACATTCTGTGAGGATCAATTGGGAGTGAACCAACAAAAATTTGGAGACCCATTTGTTTTTGATCCTATAGAAATCCCCTTAAATGAATTACAAGAGAGTGCTGAAACACTAGTCACATAAAATGATCAAATAAGTTTAACTAATGAACTATCCCAATTCAATCAGGAAAGGATAAGTGGTCAAAAAATATAGCATGGTAGTAGCTCAGTTAGAGAAAGAAGACCTCCTATATGGTCAAAGGATTATATATGTAATATAATTCCCTCTGCAGAATTGTCACATAATCAAAACAAAGGTAAATATTTATATCCTATTGAGGATTGTATTTCTTACTCTAATATCTCTTCTCCATATATGTGTTATTTGTATCATATTGATTTTGTTATTGAACCTTCAACCTATGAGGAACCTAAAAGAACACTAAATGGGTTGAAGCAATGAATATGGAAATAAAGGCATTGGAAAATAATAGGACTCGGGAAATTGTCCCACTTCCAAATAGTAGAAAAGCAATAGGGTGTAAATGTGTTTAAGATCAAATATAACTCAGAGGAAAAAATAGACAAGTTTAAGGTAAGACTAGTAGCTAAATGATACAATCAAAAGGAAGAGATTGACTATCATGAAACATTCTCTCGTGTAGTGAAAATGACAACCATTAGGGTAACCGTTAAATTTGCGGTGTTACATAATTAGAATCTATACCATATGGATGTGCATAATACTTTTTTGTAGAGTGGTCTTGATGAAGAAATATACATGTGCATACCCTAAGGTTTTAATACTAAGGGGGAGAACATGATTTGTAAACTTAAAAAATCATTATATGGCTTGAAACAAGTATCTAGACAATAGAATACAAAGTTGTCTATAGCCTTGATTCAAGGATGGTTCACACAAGGTAAACATGACTACTCATTATTTTATAAGAAATATGAAAATGACATTGTATTTCTACTGGTTTATGTGGATGATTTGCTTATAATGGAATATTTCCTAAGAATTGAAATAACTATATCTAAGAAAGGCATAGTATTATCACAAAGGAAATATGTATTGAATCTTTTGGCTGATACATGTATAAGTTGTTGTAAACCACTTGCAATCCCAATGGCTCAAAATATGAAATTATTAGCTTATGAGGAAGGAAAGGATAAGCAGTGTGATTTATTGAAAGATCCTGAGAAGTATAGAATGTTAGTAGGTCAGTTGATATATTTAATTGCCACTCGTCCTGCTATTTCTTTTCCTTTGCAGGTGCTAAGCCAACACATGGCCCATCCCATGCAGATACATATGGCTGCAACAATAAATGTAGTGAGGTATGTGAAAGGAACTCAGGATTTTTTGTGCTAATTAGTACTTCAGGAGACTTAGAGCTTAAATGTTATTGTGACGCTGACTGGGGTGCATGTGGTACAACAAGAAGATCTGTGACAGGCTACTTGTTGAAGTTGGGAGGATCACTTGTTAAATGGAAGACTAAGAAACAAAGCATTATCTCTCGTTCTGCAGAAGCTTAATATCGAGCACTTGTAGCAGCTGTAGCGGAAGTTGTATGACTTGTGAGATTGCTTAAAGAGATAGGGGTTGAACACTCTCAGCCAGTGAAAGTGTATTGTGACAGTAAAGCAGCAATTCATATAGTTTCAAGCCCAGTATTCCATAAAAGAATAAAACATATAGAGATTGATCTTCATTTTGTATGAGAAAGAGTTCAAGATAATCTGATCAAGCTGATATACACAAGGTGAGAAATCAGCAGGCATATATATTAACTAAGTCAGTGGGAAAGGATGTACAGTAGAAATTGCTTCACAAGTTGAGTGTAGTAGATATATTTAGCCCCCAACTTGAGGGAGAGTGTTAGAAGTAGATGTTATTGTTGGACTAGTGGCCCAAAAGCTCAAGTATTGTGTATTGTATTGGGCCACGTATAGTGTCTTGACTTGGGCCTGTATGTGTCTATATAAGGCTTGTATATGTGAACATTCAGTATGTGGAATAAGATGCGTAGTTTCCCTGTGCTATGAATTATTTTATTTCATTCCTGAATTATTTACAGATTCAAAGAATGAATGTAATTACTAAAAAAAGTCCATACTGCTTACTTATTATGAAATTTCTTAATGCTTACATTTCTTCTTTTTGGGACCTCACAGCGATTTTCCCATATCAATGTGGTGCATAACATGCTGCTCTTCTACCACCAGACAAGAGTGCAAAGGACAAGGCAAACAACGCGAAGCAAATTGTCAGTCATGCTTGTGGCTTGAAAATCCTTTCACGCTGTCAGCTATGATGCTGTGAGATTTCAATCTTAACCTAACTTTTGCTACTTCTCATCAAGCTCTATTTCATTTTTCTTAAACTGTTTAATATAATTGATTCATTAATACACTTTACTAGAGGGACTTGGTGACTGGCGAGGAGCCTGATTTGCGTGCGTTGTGGCAGCTAACGCACAAAAGGGCAAATGGGGAATGGGTTGATGAGTCATCTAAAGAGATACATGTTATTTAAAACTTAAATAACTCAACATCTTTTTTAATTTAATTGAGTGTTGTTTGCCACTTCCATCTTATGCTTGGCTTGACTAATATGTTAATTCATCGTAGAATAAGGTTGCTCAAAAAATTGTTGAGTGTTCTGGGAATGAGACTGAGAGAATGGAACCAGAAATTATTGAATCTGCCTTTAAGTCACTAATAGGAAATAAATCATACATGCAAGGTATAGCATCAGGAAGATCCATTAGAAGTGAAGATAAACGACTAGAGGGTGAGTTAGAGGCCCAAAAGAAGGAAACAGAGGAGGCAAGTGCAAAGTATCATGAGGTTAGAGAGAAGCTAGTTGAGGTTGAGTCCCAACTCATGGAGGAATGCGCAAACGAGAGGAGTTAGAGTTACGTTTACTGGACCGTGAGAGAGAGATTGATGAGATCAACAGCCAGGTTCAAAGGGCCATTCATGCTGCATTGTCACAGCCAAAACTACTGGTAAGTTCAAAACTTGACTGTCTGCAGTTAAAAATTTAATTCGCTTGCATAAGTGTAGGCTGCATGCAATGGTGAAATAGAGCAGTTTTTAACTAAGTGTGGAATTTGAAATAGACGAATGAAGAAGGGAATGAATTCATGAAGGCATCAGAGAAAGATCACGGGGCTTCATTTAATCACAATTCCATGAGGCAGAAGATGTGATAGATAACAGAACTAAGATGTGAAAAAGCAAGTTGTCCTCTGCGCATGATAGAATGTGAATGTATATATGCTCCCTTCACATCTTGACTTCCATTAGTTTTCTTTTATTTCTTTCCGAACTTATTATTTATTTGTTGATTACATTTTATCCTTCGTCTTCTCTTGGTTCGTGGTAATAGCTTGTTATTTCAGGAAATTTGGATCCCCGCTTTAGGGCCGTTAGGATAAAATTTTATAAATAGATTTATAAAAAAAAAAAGAATTTGTGTAGCTTTTAAAAAAAGGGTTTTTAGAAGAGAGATTAGGGGTGTCCAAATATATCCCGTCCCGGGTGTCCCGACCCAGTCCCGATGATTTTAGAACGGGTCCGTCCCATCCCGAAAAGGATTGGGACGGGAAATCATCGGGATGGGACAGAGGGAAGCTCGGGACGGGACGGGTCTTGGCCTGACCCTCGGGATTCCCGTCCCGTCCCGACCCTGTTTTTTTTTATAAAAAAAATATATATTACATTCTCTTATATTTTTCACTTTGTACACTCTTTTTAGGCTCTCTGTCTCTCTTTTCTTACGCTTTACTTGCTCCTAGTCACAGGTCTCGCCAGTTGCCACTCTCATACAAATATTTTTACTTACAAATATTCCTATACAGATATTTTTATTCTTCCTTACTGTTATGTTTTCCTCTTATCTAGGTAAGTTATCATTTTATATTAGGGATGAATATTTGTATTTAGAGAAAATTACCGTGGTATTTTATATGAAATGATTTATTGAGATAATTTATTATAATATTTTTTTAAAAAAAATCAGGAATTCCCGTCCCGTTCCGAACCCGTCTCGGTCTCATCGGGACCGGGACAAATTCAGGACGGGACATGGGACCCATTTTGCGTCCCGTACACTATATCGGGACGGGACACGGGACAGGGTCGTCTCGGTCCCTACCCGTCCCGTGAACACCCCTAAGAGAGATTATGAAAAAAAAATGGTTTTGAATAAATGAGTGTTTAGATAGTTATTTCTAAAAATACTTTTATTATTAATAAATTACGAAAAATTGTATGAGTATTAAATGAGGAGAGTAAAATATGAAAGGAGAGAGGAAAGAGAGTATAAAAAAAATAAGAGAGGGTATAAGAAAAAATAGGAGAGGGGAGAGAGGGTGTAAGAAAAAGTAGAGATAATATAGTAATTGGTTAGTTCATAAGTTCTTTTACTGTTCCATAAGCTACTCTGACCAATTTATCTAAAATATTGATTTTAAACTATGATTTAGTGTGTGTTTGAATAAGATTTTAGAAACTAGCTTATGAAAAAAATGAGCTTTTGGGTAGCTTATAGAAAAGGACTTTTGGGAAGAATTTATGAAAAAAAATGGTTTTGAATAAATGAGTATTTGGATAGTTATTTCCAGAAGTAATTTTATTATAGATAAATTACGAAAAAGGGTATGAGTATTAAATGAGGAGAGAGGAGAGAGAGTATAAGAAAAAATAGGAGAAAGTGAGTAAGAAAAAGTATGGGTAATATAATAATTGGTTAGTTCATAAGTTTTTTTACTGTTCCATAAGTTACTCTAACCAACTTATCTGAAACTTTAGTTTTAAACCATAATTTAGTCTAAAAGCCTATTTGAACAAATATGACTGTTTGTTTTAAAATTTCTCTAAACCTATATTTCAAATCTAGGTTTAGCAATTTTTTAAACAGTCCCTTAGTCCAAAAGTCAATTTGAACTAATATAACTGTTTATTTTAATTTTTTTTAAATTTAAGTTTTATACCTCGGTTTACTTCTCAAACACACACTTATTCTAAATATCTGCAACAAAGTATTGTACAAGCAAAAGATAATATTTCAGGAATTTGAGAGGAAAATAATAGGAATCTTTGTTCGTATCAAGTGTCACTTTACGAAAAGTGTAAACAAGTGTGCTTTTAGATTTCAAATACAGAGCACACCTTATTGCATGCTGTGTTTAAGAAAAATAGAAAATCTTAGATTCATATAATGTTGGAAAAATGTATGTAGTTAGTTGAAATTAGATGAATTTAGCGGAATGGAAAAATAGGAGAATATGGCTGTTTGATTTTGTTTTTTTTTTCTTGTTTTTTTAAATTAAAAATGTATTTTCGAGAATGAAATGTGTTTGGTAATATTATTTGGAAACACTTTTAGTTAGTACGGGGTGATTTCGAAAATCCTGTTGTGAATAATTAGATAAACGTAAAATACTTAAGCAAACAATTTATTCAAAATTGGATAAACGTAAACTACTTAAGCAAGCAAATTTATAGGAAATAATTTTTTAAAAGTAAATGGAATTATGGGTTGAGAATTCAAAAGAATATTGCATTAATAATGTTAATATGGGAGTGATAGTCAGGGTTGACCCTTGAGAGTGAAGTAGTAAATGAAATCAAACTTAAGAAGGAAGGAAGGTACGAGAAGCGGCGAGGGAACTGGGTTATTGAAATGGAATATTGGGTAAATGGGTAGCGTGCGTCCGTTGCGTGACCAACAGCCCACCAACACATTACAAAAACCCCTCCAAAACCTCTCCCTCCTCCTTTCCCCCAAAAAGCTATCATCTTCTCAAGCTTCTCTCATTGTTTTCCTCCAAGGTACCATCGCTGCTTGTTTTCGTCTCTTCTTCTACTTCCGAGAGGCTTTCGTACATTGCATTTTCTTCTAATTTTTCGCCTCCCAATTATTGAGCCATTTTAATCCATTACATTGTTGGTTTTTGCTGTTCTCTCAGTTGCTTTGAATTTATTACCTGCTAACTGGCTCGAACGTCATAAAACTTGATTTATTGAGAATAAAAGGGTTTGATGTTTATTATATTCCTTGTGGAAAGGAAGACCTTGTATCAGTAGCATAGTTGGGTATGAGATGCTTAAAATTTCGCCGTTTGGAGATCATGAAGCTTGGCAACCCTCCGATTGGGCGTAAAGGAAAATGAAAAAGGGATATTTTTGGGTCCTTTCTTTGTTAACTCGGGCATTCAGATTCGCTTAAATTTCGACTGAAATACCCTGTTCTTTTTTTTTAACGAAAAATTATTATAATAATGTTGCTCAGAGTAATTTCTGGGTTCACATTTCACAGGTTGTACCCCCATTTTCTTCGTTAAGGAGATTTAGAATGTAAAATATTGTAATTATGCTTTTAAGGGATGGCTATATGCTTGATAAGATGATTATTTGATTCTGATGTCAGTTGAAAGTGAATAAACTAAAGTTGACTATGGAATCTTTCTCTGTAAATTTATTATGATATTAAAGAGGACGAGGAACATTTTACTTTCACTGGATTTGAGTTTTTGAGTTCTTGTTTTTTCATATATTCCTTACTTATGAGCTATACTTTTGAAGAAAAAAATGGGGAAAAAGAATTTATTTTAATTCTATTAGCTCTTTGAAGTCTGTAGGTCCTAATAAATGAATTTGTAGCATCCTAAATGTGCTCTACTTGCTAACGGCTTTTCGCACTAGTAAAAGTAGGTTCTAAGTAAACAGACATGCTTTCACGAATTATTTGATCGTAAATTTGGAACTAGTACTGGTATTGTTGTTCATGCTGACTATGCAGATATTTTTGCTACAGTATGGCAGTCTTTTGTTCCTTGTAGTATTTTTCCTATTAGACATTTAAAATCCACTAGCATATATGAGTAACATAGTTCATTGTGTAATTGGCTACTGCTAATAATTTGCTCGTGGCACCTTTTTGCTTATATATTTGGCTTGTTAGTTCTTAATGAGTAAGAACATTTCAATTTTCTATGTTGATAACAGCAACTAGAAAATTATTGAAAAGTTTACTTTGGTTTTACAGTTATTATTACAAATAAGATTTCAGAAGAATACTAAAATTAAATTTAAACCTTATGAATTTATGTGATCCTTCCGCTAAAAGATCTCTTTCTTGTTTCCCCCCTCCTTGTCATGAAAACGGGAAGCTGTATTTGTCTTTTATTCTGTTGAAGCTACGAGATAGTTATCACTTATTATTATTATTTGGCTGTAATAGTAATCACTTATTGCTAACCTGACCGTTTCAAATGTTAATGATTTAGGATGTACACTTGATCATTGTTTTAGAAGAGTAGAATATGCTCAGATCTTTACAATGGAAACGAAAGGACATACTGCCGTCGAATTAAAGAAAACAACCCTTACACCTAAGGCTATAATACACCAAAAATTTGGCACCAAGGCCTGCTACAGAGTAGAGGAAGTAAAGGAGCCTATTCAAATTGAATGTCCTGGATTAATTCCACAAAAGGGTCCTTGCCTATATCGATGTTTCTTGCAACTTCCAGAACTTTCTGTTGTGTCAGGGACCTTCAGAAAAAAGAAGGATGCAGAGCAATCAGCTGCAGAGATGGCTTTAGAAAAGGTTTGACTTAGTTTCATAATCATGGCGCACAATCAATAAATCTGTAGCATTATACTTAATACTTAATTGTCACTTCTATTAAACGTAGATTTGTATATATTTACCATGATTGGTGATTCGCTTGCTTTTTCTCCTTGGACTTTAACTTCACTGCTAGATATGGCCTCATCCGGCTTGCTCTTAAAATCATATGTCTCTTTAATCATTCACTTTATGATCAAGCAAGGAGAGGTAAAACCTGTCTATTAATTCTCTACCCCAAACGTTTGGGTTTCTAACCATGATGCTTTAGATTCTTTGTTCATTCTTCTAGTTAAAGTCTAGTTGTTTAAAACTATTATAGACTTTCATAGTTGAATAAGAAGACTAGTGTCTCTGTTCTTGTTAAGGAAACAAATTTATGTCTAGTGTTTTTTAAGTACAAGAAATTTATATACTAGTTGCTTGCTTGATTTGTAAAATAAACATAAATTCTGGTATTGACAACATTGTTTCAAATACTTAAATGCTTGTCCCTTGGAAATGAATTGCTTATTTCCTGAGGCTATCATCTAAGCAAAAATAAAATGAAATTGTGGCTGACAAACTGATTTATTTTAAGGAGCATGGCTTGGATAGTTTTATTTTTTAAGTTTCTTTTGATGCTTCTGGGATAGAGGTCTTAAGGCTGAGTTGCATGAGCCATGATTTGAAACTGACTATCGTTCATTTTGGGAGAAAATTTGTGGTTGATTGTCAGATATGCCTTGTAATGATTTTATTCTAGTACCATTTATTTTGTAATTTTGCTTCATATCACTAATAGTTTTCTCATAAGCCTTTATAATTTTTCACTTTCATCTGATAATTGGCCTTTCTACCTTGGATATAATTTTTTTGCTATGATAATGATTTGGCTGTTTGATACTCTGATACAGCTGGGCATCTATCATTCAGCCCGTGAACCCACTCCAGAAGAAGCATGGGAAAGTTTAGTTGCTCGAATCACCTACTTATTTTCAGAGAAGGTAGGCATTCTGATTAGGTTTTCATCTGATTTGTGTAAAAAGTTATATCTACTGTCAATAATGGAAGACATGAATGTATATATTCGTTGGCCACAATGATGATAAATGAGTGAACAGGGAATTGAATGGATTTGATTGATTTTATGTTGTTCCAGTTGTATTATTTGCTGAATTGTGCTTCAGTCTCAACCCATTCTTTGTTGCCTTTCAACATTGCAGTTTCTTACATCACTTCATCCACTCAGTGGTCACCTTGGAGCAACTTTGTGGAGAAAAGATGATCTTTGTGGGTCAATTCCTGTTTCTGTCGTTGCTGTCTATGACACAAAGCTCTTTAACTTGTGTAAATATATTAATCCTGTGGTGGAGTCCAATCCATTGCTGGTTAATTTGTACATAATGAGGGCTGCTACAAAGTTATCTGGGTTTCTTCCTACTTGTGAACAGCATCTCTGGCTTAAAAGACAGAGCCCCTATCCTCAGGATATTATTGCGTCATTAATGATGCAAGCGGGTATTCTGGAGTTCATTCAAGTTGCAGCTGCAAAAATTCCTAGTTCAATGGAGAAACCTATTGAAACAGTGACTCTTCATATTTCTGCAAAAGAGTACTACCTTGATATCATTGCAAAAGAACTAGGCTTAGAGGATGCATCTTATGTTCTGATTTCAAGGTAGGGTGAAACTAGGGTCCCTCTCATCATCATCATCATCATGATTTTAGTTGGTTATTGTCTAACTTCTCGTTTCTGGCAGAAATGTGGGTAAAGCATCTTCTGAAACAAGATTATTCTTTGCTGCATCAAGATCATTTTTTCTAGGTCAATCTTCTGATTTGCTAAATGTGAAGGAAACTCTACATTTTGAGGGATCTCTAAATGTGAGGGCTAGTTACTTGTCTGGACAATGTATATATGGTGATGCATTACTGGCATCCATTGGATATACATGGAAATCTAGAGATCTTTTCTATGAAGACATAACAGTTCAGTCATATTACAGGTATCCTGACCTTAAGATGCATCTTTTACTTGTTTATTGTATAATTTCAACCTTATATTACCTTCTGAACGCAACTAAAAGTGTTACTTTGAGAGATCAGAACAAATTGATCGTGTCAAGGTGTCCTACACATATGCTGCAATGTGATGGTCAACTCAAATGTTTCCAGAAAAACTGGAGCAGACTTTTGTTGGTTATGTTATCGACGGAAAAAAAATTCTCCTCAACTCCTAAGTTGTGTTAGTACTTAGGCATATGTCTATATAGGGCTAATGGCTTATTGTATATGCTTTAAATGCTGATAGTGCCATCTAGCTACTTCTGACTTATGTATCAGGCAAAACTTCTTGCCCTGTAATTTTGCATGATTGGAATTCTCTTTGTTAAATAACCAATCCTTGGCCCTCACTTAATAGTTTAAGCCATAGTTGTTGAAACCTAGCCAGTTATTAACAATAAAAGTTCATCTCTTTCATGATTATCCTTAAGAGCTTGTGTCTTCTCCTGTCTTTAACTTAACATATATGTTAACCCATTCAGTCATGTGAATTTTACACATCTCAATCTCTATTCACTGAATTGTTGTGCATGATTAGTTAACTTAAACATTTAATCATTGCTACATTGCTTTCCCAGGATGTTTATAAGTAAGACGCCAAGTGGGATCTATAAATTATCCAGAGAAGCAATACTTGTCACTGAGTTGCCGTCATCATTTACAGCAAAAGCAAACTGGAGGGGTTCCCTTCCCAGAGATATACTTTATATGTTTTGTCGTCAGCACCGTCTACTTGAACCTGTCTTTTCCCATATAAGTTGTCCCTCGAAAGGATCATCTGAATCATCAGGATCTTCCTTGAAGGATGCACACTCGGCTACAGAAGAGCTTGAACATGTCAGAGGAGCCTCGTTAACAGCAAGTGCAAAGCAATCAGAAGTGTCAGGATGCACATTTAAATGTGAAGTCAAATTATTTTCTAGGTCTGAGGATTTAATTATTGTTTGTTCCCCAGAGGGTCAGTTTAAGAAGCAGAATGATGCCTTACAGAATGCTTGTTTGAAGATTCTGTCATGGCTAAATGAGTATTTTAAGAACAGTAGCGCTCCTTTTGAGATGTTATATCATACTGCAGACAGCTTCGATATTCAGATTCATTCCAACAATCTTTGTGAAGAGTTTGCTGTATGTCAATCAGTACGAAATACTCAGCTTAACACACTTGGATGTATGCGTCCATCGTGTACTATGCCTGTATATGGAATGTGCTCATTAAAGATTGAGGGTTCAGATTCTGGTGTTTGTCCCTGCAATGGATATATACCTTGTATAAGGTATTCTATTTCTTTGGTGGCAGAGAGTGATAATATGAAAGAACTTATTGAAGCTTGTGAAGAATTTGAGTTTGAGATAGGGGTTGGTGCAGTGAGTACTGATGTTGAGGGGGTTGTGATGCAAATGTGTGTTGGCCAGTCTGCTTGTTTCACTACAGATTTACCCCCTTCTGAATTGATTTTAGCTTCAGCTGCTGATTCAATCAGAGCTCTTTCTTTGTTGTCTTCTAGTAAGTTAATTTCTCATGTTATTATCTTGATGGTTTTCTAAATCATGGTATGGTTCAAATGACCGAAAAGTAAATACTTTCAAGATGTTGAATTTGCAAATTGGATAGGATGCCTCCTGTTACTTATTTTTGAAAAATGGTGTAGGCAATGGTAGATCACATTTTGGTTGGGGATTGAGGGTCTGAACTTGCTCCTAAAAAACAATTGGATTAAAGTTGCTTATTTTGTTAGTTATTTTATATTTTTCAGAACCCTGCTGCATGGAATATTCAATAACTTTGACCAAGTTAACAGAACCTATGGAGGAAAGGATGGAACAAGCTCTTTTTAGTCCTCCACTTTCAAAGCAAAGGGTGGAGTTTGCAGTGCATCACATTATGGAATCCTGTGCTGCAACTCTGGTAGACATAAATTTCTTGTGATCTAATCTTTATTGTTTATCCAAGACATTAGTTTAATATTCTCCTTGGTGATAGGTTGATTTTGGATGTGGATCTGGAAGTTTGCTGGAAGCATTGTTAAATTATCCTACTTCTCTTGAAAAAATTGTTGGTGTTGATATTTCACTGAAAGGTCTAGCTCGGGCTGCAAAGGTATCAATTACACCGTTATCATGGAACTATCATTTTCTTTTGATACAGTAAAATCATAGCACCTAGGATTTCTGCTTCTTATAGGCTTTACAAGAGATGAGTTCTGTTGTTCTAAAGCTTCATTGATTTGTCTTCACTCAATATATCTCATACTATAACCAAGTGAAAAATGATGTATTATTCAACCCTGCAGAATTTGATTATGATCTTATTGTACCCACCATCCCTTTTGTGAAGTTGATCTGTTATGTTCTTAATGCTGATAGCTATGAACTCTGCAGGTTCTTAATTCAAAATTAGTTATAAACTCAGATGTTGATATGCCATATGCTGGGATCAAATCTGTTATTCTTTATGAAGGTTCAATTACAAGTTTCGATTCCAGATTGCATGGATTTGATATTGGCACCTGCTTAGAGGTACTCCCTCCCCATTGTACTTTTTATTGGCATTGACTTACACTTTGAACATCCAAATTTAAAGATGCCCTTCATAAGATAAATGCTTCTCTTCTATATTTGTTCTGTCCTGTTGGGTTAACTATTTTTTATCCTAGAATATGTTCTTTATTATCTTCTGGTTCTTCTTATGCCAGCATTTGAACTCAGGACCCAAACATCTTGAAGACTGAGACCAAATATGCTAGTTATGTTCTTTATTATCTTCGTTAGATAATTTGTCAAGACTCAACATGCTTCAATAATTAATATAGAATTGTTTCCTTCTTCCCACGTATTCTACTTTAGGACCATACGTGTATTGTATAACGTTCGGGCATGTGCGCTTGCTTTATGAGTTTACCACTAGGCATGTTCTGTCAATTTGGAGCTTTGGTGTATGTATTACGTAAATATTGCATGTTGATCTACATATTTTAGACCTATGATTTCTTTTTTTGGTGGAAATTGTGATTGGCCTGAAATTGATAGTAAACCATTGGTGAAATTGTAGGTTATTGAGCATATGGAAGAAGACCAAGCATGCCTATTTGGTGATGTAGTATTAAGTTCTTTACGTCCAAGGATTCTCATAATTTCAACACCAAATTATGAATACAATGTAGTGCTTCAGAGTTCTAATCCAGCAAGCCAAGAACAAGAAGAGTCGGATGAAAAATCCTCATTACCGTCATGTAGATTTCGCAATCATGACCACAAATTTGAGTGGACTAGAGAGCAATTCAGTCGCTGGGCATCTGATTTAGCTGCGCGGCACAATTACAATGTGGAGTTTGGTGGGGTTGGTGGGTCAGCTGATGTTGAACCAGGCTTTGCCTCACAGATTGCTGTCTTTATTAGAAAAGAATCTATGGTTGAAGATGATGAGCTCAAGGATGCTAATTTGGGTCACCAATTCAATGTTACATGGGAATGGAATAGAATCAACAAATGAAATATGTTTTTTGATTTTAACTGAACCTCTACAGTTTACTCAACTGCTGGGAACTGAGTGAACAAAAATTGGAGCCAACGAGAATGACAAAGGAGGGTTTCTATTCTGGATTGTTTATATTTCCTGTATTTGGTCTCAAATGATTCTTGTAAAAGGAGAGGGATGTTATGTGTACCCTGAGCTATGAGGGATGGGTAAAGCTAATCATATAATTTTGTTGGTGGAAAATGTTTAACATGACAAAACATTGTTATATTGTTGAAAAATAATACAATTACTGAATTTAAAAATTGAGGTATATATGTTTTCCTTGAACAAAACTGCACTGTACATGTATAACTGTTAGATATTACCAGTAAGCCTTACAAGAACAAGTTCCATATTGAAAATGATGAAAGCGAGTTCGATCTCTAACTATAATATTTGTTTGATAAATAGTCGATATTAGCTTAGTGATAGCATGACAGTCCTCACAAACCCGAAGGTTTTTCAAAATTCTTATAGGAGAACTCTAATCTGATACTTCTATAAGAGCAAACGCTATCGCTAACCTTTCACTATGGTAAGAAAAAGCATCTTCCTTCTCTTCTTCCATGTCGAACAAAACTTGAGCCGTTCTTGGTTTGTGACCATATTCTTGTAGCCTTCTATTTATTTCCTCAATCTTCAAATATATCTACTTAGAAAATAGATGAGTTTTATCACCTGTGAGAAACTTGTGCATGGCCCCACCAATCTCAACTAAGCTAAACCCAGGAGTTTTGTTAACCCTTTGATGTTTCATTAGAGTTTCACTCTCTTCACGTCATCCCACCTATTGAAATTAGCATACATATTGGACAGAAGCACATAGTTTCCACTAGTTTCTGGTTTGCATTAATTGTTTCAGTGCAACTTCACCTATCTCTATATTTCCATGAAGTCTTGCTGCCCCAAGTAAAGCCCTCCACAATATTGCATTTGGCTTCATTGGCATTTTCCGCACCATCTTCTCTGCCTCATTTACACGTCCTTCTCGACCAAGAAGATCAACTAAGCAGCCGTAATGCTCAAGCTTTGGCTCGATACCGTGAACCTTCTTCATGGACTCAAATATTTTACAGCCTTCATCCACCAATCCAACATGAGAACAGGCAAACAAAGTCACTACAATGGTTGCACTATCAGGAACTAACCCCTCAGGCTTCATCTTTTCATAAAGTTCAAGTGCTCGATGCCCTTGACCATGAGCCCCTAACCCACCAAAAATTATAACAAAACGTGTCCCTCTCAGGCAATTTATCAAACACCTGATAGGCAAGTTTCACACATCCAAATTTGGAATACAAGTCCACTAATGCAGTACCCACAAATCGGTTTACCACAATATTGTTGTTCCTTAACACATAAGCATATGCCCATACACCTTGACTAAGAGCATCTAAATTAGAACAAGCTCCAATTAAAGCCACAAGTGTAACTTCATTAGGCCGTATTTGAGACTCTTGCATATCATTGAATACATGAAGCACCACCAAAGACACATCAGCATCTTCAAAACTAGCATTACGTGCATAAGCAGCCAATAAAGTGTTCCACATGGCCAGATCAGGTTCACTGATTTGATTGAACAGATACCTACACTGGTTTAATTTGCCACATTTAGCATAGAAATTGAGCAGAGGATTGGACAAAGTGATCAGATGTGGTTTCAAGGGACTTGAAGACAGGGGTATGGAGGGGTTAGCCATAATGGAGTCATGCGTCAGAGGCACAAGCCTGGAAGAGGGATGGAAAAGTGAAACTATTGGGTCTTAGGGCTGTGTTATTATGGAAGAGAATTTGATTATAAAATGAGAAGGCTATGTGGGTATGTTTAGTGTGATTATTGGTGATAGAAGAAATGGGAGTATTAAAGAGGAAGATTGTTGGATTTGTGATGTTTCTGAAGATGTTAAGAGCATAGGCTAGGGAAAGCTTGGAAGATTGAATGAGACTGAGAGGGCATGTGCGTTAGAATATATGAGTCACACGTTGAATAATTGAAAAAGATATTGAAGATATATAATATTAAAAGAAACTTGTCGATCTGAGCTATTTTGATATAAAAGCAACATCAAAATATACTTGTGATCTTAAAGTTTAACATGGTCTTAGAGCCTGCTTAATCTAGGACATCAAATAAAAATAAAAAAAATGAAAATTGTGGACATGATATTTTTAGATTGAAAAAAAAATAATACAAGTCCAGATAATGAGGAAAAAAATTGTGGGCCTGAAATTGAAAAAAATTAATACAAGCCTGATAAAGAAAGAAAATAAAAATTATAAACTTGAGACTTCTAAAACTCAAAAAATATATAAGTCCAGGTAAAAAATTAATAATAAAGAGAATATTAAAATATATATGTCTTACGTTGAATAATTAAATAAAAGATTAAAGATATATAAAAGCAACTCAAAATATATTGGTAATCTTAAAGTTTAATAATGTGTGCAGGGCGAGACCAATTGTTAGTGTACGGTAATGAACTTGCTTTAAGGTGGCAAGTGAGTAACATCTTTCTAGGATATGCAGTCTTGGGTAGTTGAAAAAGGGGCTTTGGGTTTTCACGGCTACGGGTTGTAATCTTCAAATGAATGGATTTCCTCTTTTTTAATGGAGAAATGAGCAAATAATATGGATATTGGTAACTTGTTTGCATACAAAAGTTCGATACTATATTATATCTTCAATATATTTGTTAATTATTCTCATTTGGCCTCTAATTTTTTTAACTTAACTTTTAAATATTAAAAGCTACTCCTATTTATTTACCGTGATTTTCCATCCTACTTTATTATATATATTAATGATTTTTTATGAATAAAAAAATAATTACTCGTATAAATGATGGCTTGAAGCATAAAAAAATTGGCTTTCGCCTCCAGCAAAGCACTTCGCGTTGCATTGACCTTCGACTTGCGCTCACAGGGTAAACTTACGCCTTTTGCTTTCATCAACATTAACCAAATTAATCAGACAACATTTTTGTCTTGGATTTTTTGATTCTGAGATGATTTTGTTTGTTTCATTATGGATAAAAGCATATCGTTTTAATAAATCCCTTCTGATGCACTGCATTTATGTGATAAATTGCGTTGCATTAACTGTGGTACCATGTCTAGACAGTTTTTGTAGTTTTATAATGTGTGTGCTTCATGGATGTTAGCTGGATTATCAGCTTGCTGTGTTTATGGGGTTTATAATTCTTGTGTGAAGTGTTGGTGCCGCTCAACTACATGTACACTCGCCCGAACTCATTTCAATTGATATCTTAAAAGCACCGAGAAGAGATAGTTTCACAACTCTCATGTTTGTTGATTTGCTCCATTCGTTCAGCGGATTGTTTTACATATCAATGGCAGAGAAGCAGAGTTGTTTCTCATGTGGCCTGAAAGTTGTGGGAGTAGGATTGCATGCGTTTTAGGATATGAAACAAATCATCAGCCGGCCAGAAAAGTTAGTTAATGCCGCAAAGTCATAAACTGTTCCACTTTTTCTAAGATTTGTATTGGACTCTGATCTTTAATTGACAAATGGAAATTGAAGACACCATTAGCCTTTCGACTCTGGTGGGCTCTGATACTATTGACTTCTACTGGTAATGTTATAGTTCCCATCCTGTGTCAATATTCAAGTAAAATCCCTCTTACCAATCGTTTTTAGGTTCACTAGATTAAGAGATAAGATATACAACTATTTTGAGCGTGTTTGATCCTAAAGAATACTATTTTATTGTGATTCTAGTCATAAAGTTTAGGAAAATATCATAACTCCTGTATACCTAAATTTATACTTGAAAGTAATTGACGGCTTGTCCTATCTAACATCAGTATTACTTAGGAGGATGGAAAATTTTACTATGTCATTGGATCGTAGAGCCTAATCCCTTCTAAAAAATTTTATACAAAAAAAAAAAGGTAAAATTCCTCTTGGCTCCTTTTCGGCTACCTAAAATAGTTTACTTGATTGTATACGTTGTTGTTTCTGTAACATTTGGTCCAGTTGAAACCTTTTCTTCCTCAAGTTCCAATTTTCTTCTTTCTTTGATAAAAAATATTCCATAGTGAGTACTTTTTATTGGTCCGATTGAAGATGATGATGGACAGTCAGCTTTTATGTTTTAACCAGAGCAATCATTTGATCAAGCCTTCTCAAATTGAGCTTATCAGGTTACTGGCATGTCCAGAAGGTCGGGAACAACATTGATTTAACCTCATCCCATCCCTGCGGGTACATCAATTGACAGTTTTTCTCGTTACTCTGTGGAACTGTAAAGATATGGATCTATGCATGTGCTGTCTCTGTGTGTGGGGCATTCAAGTCTAATCACCAAATTAAATTTTTTGTTTACCATTTTTATTCAGGATCCTAGGTAGCACAAAACTTGTGGCATATAGACTATACATAGAACGATTACTATTAAAGAAAATAAATATATAAGCAATATCACTTAAATAAAATATATATTAGTTTTTGAGTATTGTCACAAGTTGGTGGTTGTGTTGTTGAAAGCTGGGGAAGGACCTCGAGGTCCAAGGTTCGAATCCAGATCTCTTTAAAGTGAATTTTATTTTTATTGTTTCAGCTCATTGGGTAAATGACTAAGTTGCCCCTCTTTATTTTAAATCATATCGCTCCTCCTTTCCCATTTTTTCGTCGGACACAGCAAGAGAGAGAGCAGAGAAGCTTCGCCATCTCGCCCGAAAACTCCACCTCTGCAGCGATGCCGTTGGCCTCCGTCTGTGTTGCTCACCGGTGAATGTGTCGTCGTTTGTACGCCGTTTTTCTTCTTTTTGGTTTAGATCTCGGCCGCTGCTGAGATTCCGTTTGTTTCGGTCGACTGAGCTGCTGTCGCCGGTGACTTCTGTCGTTCGTCCGCCGTGGTCTTCATCGTCGTTCAGATCTCGGTCTGCCTCTGCTCTGGGAAGCTCTGCTCTGTTTTCTTCTGTTTGGCTCTGTCATCCACGTCACCGACGACGTGCACACCTGAGCCGCGCCGGAATGGTTACTTACCTTCGTGGACTGTGTGTCCACGCCTGTTTTCGTGGCGTTGAGCTTCCCCAGAATGGTTAGTTACCTCGTGGACAGTATATACACGCCTGTTAATTCGTTACGTTGAAGTCCTACGAACAATGAGATTTGAGGATTATCGTTTTAAACTGATTTTCTTAAATAAGATGTTTTACAGGTGATTCGGATTAGTTTGATAATTGATTTTTATCTAGTTTCATTTTGCTATAATTCTGTAGTTTGGACATTGTAATCTATCTTCTAGCTTTATTATTCAAAGTTTAAATATGTTTAAATTATTTCTTTCCGCATTTTAATTATTTATAATTGGGACGTTATTCACCTGTACATTAATTTTGGCTGATAGTGCTATTGACACTGTTCTTCTAGCTGAATAGCGGAGAGCCTATCTTGATCCGAAGTTGTTGATCCATTTTTGTGTAGTTCCTTCTGAATGTAAATATAAACTTATGAAGTCCATATATTATATTTGGAAGATTAGATGCTCCAATTAGTCTATAAACAGATCCCTATTTACTCTTGTTATTTCGATGTATTATATATACATGCTCCAGGATATGACACATTTTCGGGGCGTGACAATATGCACAATATCTATCCTATAGTCTTTGCACTAATTATATTGCTTGTGGTTTTATTGTCGGAAAATAAGGTGTTAAACCCACCTTATCAGATGAAATGTGTCATATCATGAAGCTTTGTTCTTCATGCCTTAACGATACATTTCTTGCTACAGTGTTTTCCAGTAATCAGATCAAGTGCTCAATGAAGTCATATAAATTGTCAGAACTTACTCAGGCTGAGATTGAGAGCCTTAGGGCTCGCCCTCGCATAGATTTCTCTTCCATTTTCAGTGTGGTAAGTATTATTGTTTTTAATTTACCTGATAAAGTTATCTACTGTATGTTAATAATGTTTTGTTATAGATCACTTTCATAGAACTGTGCTTGATTAACATAGAAGCCATGTATTACAGGTAAACCCCATTGTTGATGATGTTCATAAACGAGGTGATGCAGCAGTTAAAGAGTTAGTGCTTCTAAATAACTTATTCCCAGTGAAGTGTTTAAATTTGTTAATTACTTTCAAATTAGTGACTGATCCTATCTAGTTACCTCCTCTGTCTTTTCATATCTTCTTTAGCTATGCTCTAAACGTTGTATATACTCTTGTTTCATAGGTATACATCAAAATTTGACAAAGTAGATCTAGATAAGATGGTTGAAAATGTCTCGGAGCTTCCTGATCCAGTGGTATAATTATTTGAACATGCATAACTTATTTGAAAAAATTTGTTTGCATTTGGTAGAAACTATTCCTTTGTTTTGAACGCTTGTTGATTTGGTGCTTTTCTGCAGCTTGATGAACCCATTAAGGATGCTTTTGACATTGCCTACAGCAATATATATGCGTTTCATGATGCTCAGAAGTCAGCTGAAAAAAGTGTAGAGAACATGAAAGTATGTTGAAGACTCAAAATTCATTCTTGTTTGTTGGCCAGGTTGAGTGGACAAAAGTCATGAGTGTGAGCTGTTATATATAATCATGTTCACCATAAAGTAAACAAATTGAAAGTTTAATGGTATTTGAAAGTAAAAAAGTAAATGATTGCTGCGATATCTTGGAAAAGTTAGATGGATACTGGAAGGATATTATGCTTAGAAGATTGTTGCCCAGATGGATTAACTTGATTCTGTGTCCTCAACAAGTTTATTTTAAACTTGTGGATCTTCATGGATGAATGTGCATGTCATGCCATTTCATTTTAAGCCTTCTTGTCTGTGAGACTCTTGGTTCCTCAAATTTCAATGCTATCCAATACCTCATTTGTGTTTTTCATAAATGTCAGGGAGTCAAATGCAAGCGAGTTGCGAGATGCATTAATTCTGTGGGTCTCTACATTCCAGGAGGAACTGCAGTTTTACCTTCAACAGCTCTGATGCTTTCAATAGTAAGTTGAATAAATATTTCGTTAGCTTTTGTTATTGTTTTTCAACTAATAATTATTATTGGAATTATTAGCATTTATCACCATATTAAGTTGACATTTAAATACTGTAATCTAGCCTGCTCAGATTGCTGGATGTAAAACTATTGTACTTGCAACTCCTCCAGCTCAGGATGGCAATATATGCAAGGTATTTGTTCATATTGGAAGAATAATATAACTATGAGGTTTCTCTAATCTTGCTCTGACTTCTGAGTTCTGACCAATGGTTTCATGCAGGAGGTTCTGTATTGTGCAAAGAAGGCTGGGGTGTCTTACATTCTTAAAGCAGGAGGAGCTCAGGTTTTAAAGCATGATGACATAACCCATTTTCTGGCTTTGTAATTTGAGACTATTTCCTTACATTTAGTTGTATTTTATGTATTTGTATTATCTTAAACATAAATTATAATTTACATGACATTCTTCTCCATTGTAGGCCATATCAGCAATGGCTTGGGGTACAGAATCTTGTCCAAAGGTTCTCAAGAATAACTCATCTCTCCTGTCGTGTTCTACATTCAAATTATTGTTGCGCTATTAGTATTCATTAGATTGAGCTTTATCCCCCTCTTAATTATTAAGTGTGTTGTCTGGTATGTATTTTAATTATTCTGTCATTTAGTTCTCTGTATCTCGTGCAAAAATCTGTTCGTCTCATGATTAAATATCTTGATTTATTCAAAGTCATAAGATTTTTATAGCTCTTGAAATCTCACTCACCACTTTCATTATTAATCTGTAGAGTCTAATTTGTTTCAAATTCGTGGTTAATTGCAACATATTTCTCAACTGCTTTTTCCTTTATATGATTACCTAGTAAGATATTACATTAGAATTTGCTCCCTGTGACGTTTTAAAGAAGATAGTATTAAGTAATCAGATGACTGAAAAGTATCTGGAAGCTACTTTTTAAACCTTTCAGTTTTTCATATTTTGCGTCATTTTTTCAATTGTAGATTTGTGGTGTCACTTCTGCAGGTTGAGAAGATTCTTGGCCCTGGAAATCAGTATGTCACAGCTGCAAAAATGATACTGCAAGTATACCCATTTCCAATTAACTCTGGTTTTGTTTTCATCACTGTTTCATGTACTTAAAATCTTAGAGCTTTTCCCCCTTAATATTTAAAACCTGCAGAACAGTGAAGCCATGGTTTCAATTGACATGCCAGCCGGTCCATCTGAAGTTTTGGTCATTGCAGACAAGCATGCAATTCCTCGTCATGTAGCAGCTGATTTGCTTTCCCAGGTTTATAGAGAAAGTCAGAAATTGTGTATTCTTGATTTTTGCATCTCTGTTTTCTTCTTCTAATACTTTTTATCCCTATAGGAACGGTTTATAAAAGCTATAAATACATGATATAGCATACATGACATGTTTAATGTATGTCCGCTATCTATTTAGGCCGTGTTTTCAACATATTCATTCTAGAGTTTGTTTCACTTTGTTTTCCTTTCAATACTTATGAACATTTAGAGTCATTTTACTTCCATGCATTTTGTTACATGCTTACAACTCAAAATTTATAGAATCATTCATTTTTTCGAATCTATTCAAGTAATAACAGGAAAAACATCGTTTTCTGATGTAGATTTCCGACATCATTCTAACTAGCTTATAATTTTCAGGCTGAGCATGGTCCTGACAGTCAGGTTGTTCTTGTGATTGCTGGAGATGGTGTGGATACAAAAGCTATAGAGGAAGAACTCAGCAAGCAGTGCAATAGTCTTCCAAGAGGAGAGTTTGCCTCTCAAGCCCTGAGCCACAGTTTTATTGTGCATGCACATCATATTCTTGAGGTTATTACTGTAGTTAAAGTTGTTCTCTTTATGCTCAAGCTCTAGTGATTCCTTTTATGTGCATTATCTGTGTGTATTAGCATATTTGGTTGTTTTAAGAAGAGAAAATACAAAAGTTATATATAGAGAGAATTGCTTCTTTGTAAGGAATAACGCACTCTGCTAGGCTCCTCTGTATGTATGCAGAGCTAATAAGGTTGAGTATAATAGTAGAGATTATTGTGTATTGAAGCGTATTGTATGATTTTTTCGCATCAGATGTTAAGATTATCTCTTGATATTTTTAAATTCAAAACTTGAAACAACAAAAATGGGCATTAGTTTTTGCTTATATTAACAATTTTCACTTCATTCCTAATTTTCTCTGTTTGCTCAAGTCTCGCTTCTTCAATGTCCATATTGGAGTTTCAAAAGTAACAGTTGTTTTCTGGACCTTCCAGGCAATCAAGTTCTCAAACTTATACGCTCCTGAGCATCTAATTGTCAATGTGAGGGATGCAGAGAAGTGGGAGAGTTTTATTGAGAATGCTGGTGAGACTATTGTTTTCCCCTTTTAAATTAAAAAATTGTTCTATGCCCATATTTACATTTTTAGATTCTTTGGCATCTTCATTCTCTCCCATTGGTCATAATCAAAGAATCCTAAATTTGAATGCTTGTTAATTGCTTGTGCAGGTTCTGTGTTTTTAGGGCCGTGGACACCGGAGAGTGTTGGTGATTATGCTAGTGGGACAAACCATGTTCTTCCTACTTACGGATATGCAAGGATGTATAGTGGTGTTTCACTGGACTCTTTCCTGAAGTACATAACCATACAGTCTCTTACAGAGGATGGTCTGAGAAAACTTGGGCCATATGTAGCAACCATGGCAGAAGTTGAAGGTCTTGATGCCCACAAGAGAGCAGTTACCCTAAGGCTTCAAGATATAGAAGCCAAGCAGGTTTGAAGATAAAATCGATACGTATTAACGCCAAATTTGAAGCCTTGTAGCATGATCAGCTAGCCTACGTTTTTGTAGCCACTTTATTATTATTAGTACTTTTTTATTTGTTTCTTCAAGGCAACAATAATTGGGTTGATACGAACTACTTGACATTTGAAAGTGGTTCAAGGAGTTAAGTTGATTTCTCATTTCTTCTTCTCCAAGAGCTTCAGACCAAGGACTATACCTTTATGTATGTATTGTACTGGAGGTGGAGACTCATGGAGTTCATTTTATATGTTGAAATATTAATTTTGGTACTCGTTTCCATAGGAGGCTTGGCCGAAATGGGTTATTTTATAGGGTTAATGTTGCTCGCAAAACAATACATCTCATTTTACCAACCAAATTTGACACGGTTAATAGTTAAATTCTTGAAACAATATTATAAGTTTAAACTAAATTATTTTATTGAGAAACAAAATCTATTTTAATAATTTTTATGTTTCTAAAAGATTAGTCTTTACAGTTTCAGTTAACAAATAATGACTCTATTAAGAAAAATAATGCATGAATTGATGCTTATAACCCTTAACTCTTAAGATTTTTTTTTATCTTTATATCTTTAATTTCATAACTTCTTCAATAAATTATTTGGAGGAATTTTTTATTGTAAATGTCATTATGTTATTATTTATTTTATTATAACTTTTGCATTAGTTTTAAGGGTTAGAGAGGCATATAAATAGAGGTCATATACAATATATAAATAAGATGAAAAAGGCACACATATAAATGAAAAATATTCTCTTGCTCCCTCTCCTAATTCTTATTTTGTCAATCCTCTTTCTTATCCTCACTATCTTATTTTTATAACACTTTATTAATACAAGTTCACTCTAAAAATTTTATGTATGAACTTCTTATAAATTCATATATTATTATGTTATGTATAATAGTATTCTATATTAACTTTCCTTTCTCAATTTTTCCCTACCCAATTATAATTTATAATTTTAATTTCTTATATCTTTATAATATATTATATTATTTCTTTTATGTTATATATTATATTATTTATTTTTTCTATACATTTTAATTTGAGGTATAAGCTCTTTATAAATTAACATATTGCACGCATAGTTTGATATATGGGTTTCAATCATAGTCATTTTTTTGTTTTCTTTAATTATTCATATTGTTATAGATTTCCTCATTGCAAAGAAAAATAAACATATTTATATTATTCTTCTTTGTTATGTATTATGTAATTGTCTATTATTTATATTATTATGGGTTTATTTTTTATTTATATTTTATTATAAGATTTAATTTATTTTGTCCAATATTATTCTTGTCATGATTTAAATTGCATTATATGTTTCTACTTATTTATATTGTTTAAATTGCTATATTTATTTGCATTGCTAATTCCCCTATATATATTAATTTATATTTTGTCTTTTTTTTTATGTTGATATTATAATTTTATATTATTAAATGGCCAGTAGCCATAATACTTTTGTGATAAATGACTAGACATCATATCACTTTTGACAATGATTCTTTGATAGGAGATGATCTTATAATTCTTATAGATGGCATGACGGACTAAAATATTATGACAATTTAATGATATAATAATTATAAATATAAAAGTCCTGAAGGCTAATGGCTGAAATATTTAATTACATAAAAGAGATTGTAGTTTGGAAAGATTTTTAATATGATCTTGAAAATGAATATTTGAAAAATTGATGATTTACTATTGAAATTAAGATAACAATAGTTAGGAGGGTGATAATCCTATTAAAAAAATACTACAAGATTATGATAGTGATAATAATATAAAAAAATATTATAAAATGACCAGAAATCATATACATAAAAAAGTGTTATAACATGATTAGAAGTCATATGGATAAAAAAATAAATATTAAAATGTGACCAGAAGTCATATAAAAAAATTTGTATTAATTCATTGAAATTAAATGTCAAAATTAGTAATGACGCCAAAAAGATAAAGAGACTTTATAAAAAATATCAAAAATAATTATGACTCTCAATTCAATAAGTTGTAGAGAAAAATGATAAAAAGAAATAATTATAAGTATAGAAGGCTATATGATTTTTAATTTTTATTATTACTTAAATTTGTTGTGATTAATTTGTGAAAGATAAGTTTATTGTAAATATTTGATTGATATTATGATATTTGTGTTATTTAGTGACATATGATATTGTTAACGTTATAAATTTCCTCTTAACCTTTATTTTTAAAGTAACTAAATATATTTCATTTGTTTCAGCCATATTTGTGTTATTTATTGGTTAAAGACATACGAAATTACAAGAAATTTCTAAGAATATTATGTGGAATTAATTTAAAAGACTAAAAATTAGTTATTGAACATATTGTGAATATATAGTGTGCCAATTTATTTATAAATTTAAATATATGGAGTGTTTGTATAAGTCTAGATATTAATTATGATATGATGCTTGTATAAATTAAAATTATATTCTAGTTTTGTGTGACATTTAAAAAGGAAAGAAAATATCTATGTCCCCTCTAAATTAGGAAAATTGAGACTTATTTTTGTGAAAGTATGAATAATTGATCTATCTATTCACTATATAGTTGTGCATTCATTGAAAAATGTGAGTAATTTCTTATTTCATTTTAGTTAGTGGATTTATTTAAACTTTTATTGTGTTTCTTATATATATATATATGAAATTGATATCACAAATCATGAAAGTAAATAATTTAGATTTCAGATATATACTTTGATAAAAAAAGAAAAGATTAGAAGTTAAATAAATAATGTAGAATAAATTCAATCAACGGACTATTTGATGTGTGTTTTAAATACATCATGCTCCATAAAATTAAATTGTGGTACTCAGTAAGGATCATATTGATCATATTGTTTCTTAAAGTAATAATATAATTAACCATATTTTTCTTTAGAATGTTATTTAAAAATAAATTTAAAAAGAAAAAAGATAATTTACTGTTAGTATAAAATATTCTTTTAATAAAAATATAAATATCTTTAATTCTTTATCATATTTATAATATTATTGTTATGCATTCATGAGTATTAACTTTGAACGTAATTATAATTTTAAAGAGGAAGATAAGCCTATAATATTTTATAACAATTTTATTATAGTTATTGTACTGTAATGGTAAAATTATTTCTCTGTAATGGTCTAAAATATTTGGAAAATAGGACAAAGTTATGGGCATAAGGAGAAAATTTATAGAAATAAGTGTTTTATACTTTTATTTTGCCGTAAAATATTTTAATAGATATTATTATATTATTTATGTTAGTAATATGATCCAGTTGATAAATTTATTTATTTATTTTTTAGAGGTTTTATTATTTTGGTTAATGAGCAATATATTAAAATTAAATTGGTTCTAGTGATTTGTTAGTGAAAGAATAAAATTGAGTTTTGGTAACGGAGATAAAATTCCTATAGTTATGAAACTATTATTAGTTTAGAAAATGACTTTATGAATAATAAATTAATAAATATTTTATAAATGCTCTTAGATGTAAAAAAATATACTTAATATACTTTTTTAAAAAGTAACAAAGCCCAATTAATCTCATAAAAATAAATGTCAAATTAAAAATTTTATAATTTTAAATCAGTCATATATTATGAAAATTATAAAATTTATTACTTGTTACAATAATCCAGCAGTTTATTAATCAAATATATATATTATTGACATAATTTATTTGATCATCATAGATAATGTAATAAATTATTAAAAATTATGCATTCACATCCATTGAAGAATCATAAGATTCTTCATGAATAACTAATATAAAAATTAACATATATTGTTTATTCTCAAACAAAATTAATTATGAGAATCTCACTAGTTATAATTTATATAATGGATATTTATATTTCTAAAAATATATGAAATTCATATATATGGGCCTATTTAGACAGTATGTAAACCATACAAGTATTTAATAAATTTGATAGATATATCTATAAGATGGTTACATGTGTGATTATTATGATTTTGCAACAAAAAGTTTGCAAGAATATTTAAATAAATTATTATGTTGAGTGCACAATTTCTAGAATATGTGATCCTAAAAATATTCTCTGAAGCTAGTGAGATTATATATTAGCAAAATTATTTATTAACGCCTCCATAAGTAGTTAGATCAATGCTTATGAGAACAATATTTTTATTTCAGTATTAGCATATTTGATTTGATATACTACAATACACATCAAGCCAATAAAATTCTCCCAATTAAATTGGCTTTTAGTCAGGAGTTAGATATTTTTGTTTAAATGAGTAATGCTTATTTATATTGATTTACCACAATAGATATATATGGTTATTAAAAGAGAATTGAGATAAATATTGGGTAAGAATCTCCTTCTTCTTGTTTGTTTCTAAATGAAATAAAAAGGATATTTTTAAAGGAAACAAATGAATTTAGGAGACTTATACCATATGATTAGTGGATTGTCATTTGAAAAAATTTTCTCAACATGAGGGAGAGAAATTGAGTAGCTGAAAAAAGGAACATAATAAATACATTATTACTATCAAATGTAAGACCCTCAAATATAGTATTATGAACTAGAAATTCATAAAATATTGCATTCATAAAATATTATAAAATATCTAACAAATATGATTGTTGACTTAAATGAGATTATCAAATATGATATTCTAGCTGAAAATACTCCAATTAGTATAAATAAAGTGGGATATATTTGAAGTAAGAAAGGCTAATTGGTTCCAAATATAATATTAGAAATATTAGAGCATGTAATTAAGATGATTATATTAAGGAGGCAAGTATTTTAGAAAAGTATCAAGATATAACTACTAATGAAAACCTCAAAAGAAGTTCAGGTACTTGACATATAATAAAGAAATCTCAATTAGTTATGTCAAAATAAATAAAATAAAACCAAAAAGATAAAGTTATCGACAACAATTTTGATAATAATATCATGTGATTAAATGATGATCTTGTATGTAGATATGTCATGTGAAGTAGACAGAAAATATGTTTGCAACAAAGAAAAGTAAAAAGGTAAATATGCAATGAAAATATATTTATATTATTTTAATATATGAAAATTATGGACCTGCAGTCTAAACATCCTAAATATAAAGTTATTAAGGAATATAGAAATATTTATGTGAAAATAATTTTTTTTTCACAAAAGCTAATTATGAATATTATAAGGAATATTATTGTGGTAGATGTAATAATTTGTGCATATATTACTAGTTTAGTGGTATATGAAAATAAAATATGCGTCTAATAAATATTGTTATAGCATATGCATATGACTTACTAAATAGTAAAATTTATATGATATTTTTTAAGGATTTAAAATGCCTAAAACATATAAAGAAAATATCTAGAGTTGAATATCCTATTATTTTACAATTTTTAGATTTTTCTATGACTATATTGTGTATAAAAATATTAAATTTAATGGATCAGAAGTTCCATATATTTATTCTATTTATCTATTATGTTGATATTGCATATTGTAATTATTGGAAAAATTAAGTTACTGTAGGTACACAGATGAATAATGAAATTAATATTTGAGGTGATAGTTCTATGAAATATTATATGAAATCATTTTATTCTAAGTACATTGAATATGTAAATGCAAGATATGGTGATTTTCAAGATAATTTTTTTATTATATTCACAATGTATAAGGCATATAGAGAGTATGCTGATAATTCAATATATCCAGAAGATATGTTGG
Organism: Leucaena leucocephala; assembly: GCA_037074615.1. Lineage (NCBI taxonomy): Eukaryota > Viridiplantae > Streptophyta > Magnoliopsida > Fabales > Fabaceae > Leucaena > Leucaena leucocephala. The sequence goes on from CM073550.1 coordinate 15,650,841, forward strand.
AGAAATTATGATGACAATGAATCATGTATGATTCGATTAAAAGAAAGATATGCTAAAAAAAGTATTGAAAATCATCCGCTTGAGAAAATAGTATACTATGAAAAAGATATGTTGAAAACTCAATGTTATCAATAGCATGATAAAAAATGATGTTATTATCAGGATGAGTAAAAATTATGCTGCACTTTTTTTCTTTTACTAAGATTTTATCCCATTGGATTTTCTTGATAATATTTTTAATAAGACAACGTTAATATATATTGTATACTCTTTTTCTTTCACTAGATTTTTGTCCCACTAAATTTTTTCTAGTAAGATTTTAACGAGGTATAATATTAGTTATAGACATCCAAGGGGGAGTGTTATGAATATTAAAGAATAGATGCCCATAACCTCTAACCCTTAGGATTCATTTTCTCTTTATGTCCTTAACTTCATAACCTCCTCAATGAATTAGTTGGAGAAATTTCTTATTATAAATGTCATTATGTTACTACTTATTTCATTGTAATATTTACATTATCTTTAAAGGTTAAAAATACCTATAAATAGAAACCATGTATAAGATATGTATAAGATAAAAAAAGTATATATATAAATGAGAAATACTCCCTCAAACACATGTATGAATGAGAAACACTCCCATATTCCCTTTCCTAATTCTTATTCTGTCAATGTCTTATTTTTATAACATCATCCAATTTTTTTTACCTCATTAGGCACTTGGAAGATGTTTGAATTAACTCTTTTTGAAAGATATGTGGAGAGTTTAGTATAAATTCCATTTTGGAAGTAATTTTAGTCAGTTTTTCTTTAAAAACACAATTACTAAAAAAACAATTTACACAATAAAAATAAAAAAGAACAAAATTGCTTTCATCCAATCTAATCTAAATATAAACACACATTAATTAAAGATACTGTTATTTTAAAAAATAATTAAAAGTAGTCTGAAAGCATTGTAATCTTTTATTTGAGAGTGTAAAAATAAAAACTTCTACCCGTTCGAATTTTAAATTACACAATAATATACATGTCAACCTTCTTTAGAGGTTACAAGGTAAGATTAAAACATTTGCATCATCTGCCTTGAAAGAAAATATGTCGGAACAACTTTCATGTCTGGCCCTATCTAAGAACAAATATTTGAAAAAATGGGGTCAAAATTGAAGCCATGATGATTCATAAGTATCTTTGAGTATCATCCAAAATTAGGGGAAGCAATGGATAGGCCTGCATCTTTGATGAGTATCCTCCTTGCCCGCCACATAACGGCAGTCGCCTTTTCCGATGTTCCCATCTGCAAAGTAAGGGGGCAAAAACCCATAATGGGAGAGCTATTTGAAATAAATGCTCAAATAATAAAGAGGTAGTTACATGCTATTTAAGATGTCCGTAATTGATATGATAAACAGATAAACTGTCAACGAAATTATTAAAGTGATATTTCATGCTAGTTCACACTGCTACAAGGTTACACAACCTTATATCATTATATATCAGTTTATCAAACATTCCGAAGTGAAAGGAATCCACCAACGAACTCAGAAAATGCAGACGGCTATTTGGTCAGTTTTTGCAACAGTCACAGCAAAAGTAAGCCTAAGTTTTACCTTGCTTTCCATTTGATAGTAATCTTGCCACAATTTGATATCTTGGTCATAAGTTGCAAGTGCAGATTCGAATAGTTTTCTAGCGTTCACTAGACCATCTTTGTCTCCAATTGAAGCAAGGTTTGTTTCAAGGTCAATGCAGTGTTTATATAAAACAAGGCCAGGATGTGGTAGCGCTAGAAATCTGCAATGAGAAGAAAGCGCATGAAACTTGCAGCTCAAAAACAATAAGTATGAGAAAAAATATCCAGAACATACCGCTTATATATCTCTCTGGCATGATGAATTCCATCCTTTTGAAGGATAAACTTTACAATGGAAAAGGAGAGGGAAAATCCATTTTCACTGCCGCCATCCCTGGCCAAAGTAGTGACAGAAATCTCCAACAGCTTATCAAAATACGGTTTTTGATTTGCATAGAATTTAAGGGCCTGTGAGAAGAGTCAATTTCAAAGATGAATTATTAAGACCTTTACGAATTTGATATAGAAAATGTACAGAACAGTTTAGATAAAGGGGGGAAAGATCTGTTTAAGATTGGATTGTACAGGAACAAAATGTGCGAAATTTACATAACAGATTGTTACGACAAAATGAGAAAAGGTTCATAAATCCTTGAAAGATCATCTAAGAATCCCGAAAGAATTTCAATGCTCAATGCAAATCAGGGGTCAAACTGGTATCAGAACATAATAAAGAAAACAAAAATATTAAGTGCCGACAACATACCATTACCCACAAGTTCTCAGAATTTGAAACGGGAAATTTTCTCAAACTGTATCTTAAGAGTTCAAAGAGGGATAACAGATCAACATCCCTAGGTGAAGCAGAACTCCTTGTTATGCATTTAATCTCTATAGTTATCCTTAATACCCATAATTGCACAGACTCTGCAAGTTTTCCAGAGCAAAGCTTTGTCGCCAGCTTCCTGGCTTCATCCAACTGTCCCAATTGCAAATAAAATGACAAATAATCACAAGCAAGATCTTCAGTAAGGCACTCCATACTTTCTGCCCTTTCGTATATTCTCAAGAGATGCGATATATAATTTACAGCTTCATCTGATCGCCCAGATATATTGGTTTCTCCCCCTTTATGAGCTATAAAACCCATTAAACAGTTTGCATACAACCTAAACACATTGCCTGAAGGCGCACTTTTCAAAGCCTCCTCATAAACCTACAAAAAGAAAAAATATCAGAGATTTATCAGACCAGTATAGGATCACAAGACCAATAATCTTATAAACATACTTTTCTAATTACTTTCATGGTAAAGACATTTCCACAAATAATATGCTTTCTATTGTCTTAGTGATTCCCATGAATTCATACCTGAATTGCCTTTTGCATATGGGGAATGATGGCTTCTTCACTCATCTCCTGCAGATTTTCAGGGTTATATTCACGTCTTGCAAGCCAATCCCAGAACTCTGGCTCTATCAAAAAATCTCTCTTCATGCCATTCAGTATCTCCTTACTCATTTCTTCAGAATTTGCTAACTTAGTACCCTCCAATATTTCAAGAAATCGCTGCCGAAGATTAAGACTTGAAGGGACAGCTTCAAGTGCACCACTGTAGATAGTTTGGAAGATGCTCATACCATGCTCAGCAAACATTGCTTGTTTCTTTTCTGAATCAGCATTTTCAGCATTTGAATTCTCATTATTTTCTGTTTTAAAATTTAAGGACACGAATGAATCTTCATTTTCATCTCTCTGTTGTTTCTCATTAACAACGCTCTGATCGCGAGTCAAAGTACCCTCATCCTCACCAAGAGCAACCTTTCTAGCCTTTAACTTGTTAAGATATGTAAGTTCCATCCGAAGATACTCTACCCAAAGGTCTTCTGAAGTTGGGCAAACCCTAAGTCCTTCTTGCATTAGAGCACGGGCAGATGCAACATTTAAGTTATGGTCAAATTCCCAAGCTGCAGCATATATCCAAACTCCAGGTACCTTTGGATGAAACCTAACAAGCTTTGTGAGGGCCTGAGAAATTTCAGTAGACAAATATTCAGATGCTATAACAAAAAACAAAAATATTAAAACAGAATATGATATTACAACATATATGCGAGTAGCTATATCTTAGTTTAGTTTGTTTCGCTGTTTTATTGCTTTTCTGGTGTATAAAAAAATGTGAGTAGCCATAATATTATTGATATGCAAAGTGAACATCCTATATGTGGAAGGAAGTTTTGCTTCTACCCAGTTTAATTTAATAATTTTCTCCAGCTTTCATCTTCAATTTGAATGACATGCAGTTTTTGGCTCTACGTTACCATGTTGTCTTCTTCCATTGCTCTAGAGAAAATAGTTATACAATACTTGTTTACCTTCTTCATCCTCCCATTTTTCTTCAGTCTGCAAAACTCAAGATACCGAAACCAAAGGTCAATATCGCCTTTATACCGCTTCAAAGCCAACTCATAAATCTCCATAATCCTCAACACACCAGCTAAATCCGACTTGGACTTCTTCTTCTTCTTCTTGTTCTCATTTCCTTGATACCCCGACTCGGGCGACACAACCAGCTTCTTGCGGAGCCTCCGGAGGGTGTCAAGCTGAATCTCGTATTCAATATAAGCTATAAAGTCCTGCTTGAGAGGGCTCGGTCGCTTGAGCCTGTACTCGAATTTCCGACGCTGCTTCACGATCTCGGCTATTTCGCGGCGGCTGAAGAGGCCACGTTGCTCGAGGTCGTCGAGCTCGTCAACCATGCGCTCCAATCTATATTGTACAACGTCAGCCATTTTTGGGTCAACTCGTAGTGAACCGGTGCACTTCGCCGAAAGGAAGGACCACCGTGAAGGCAGAGAGACGGCGGGAGCAGACGATCCAGTTCAGATGGGTGAGGCGCGCGCAAATCCTCGGGGTTGAACAAGGGTTTTGCTTGTTGGGCGAGTGTCGAAACAAAGAAAAAAAACAAACTTAAGATTGCTCTGTTTGGGCTACATGGGCCTCCAGACCTTCTTGGACTTTTTTTTCACTGCATGTACATGTGGACTAAACTTTTAAGAGTATATAACAAAAAACAAAACTTTTAAGAGTAATTATCAATTCGTGTTAGTTGATATTAATATCATTTAAAAAAAATAAAATTTTATTATATTTTTAAATTATAGTTAAACTTAATTTTTTTAAAAAAAAATTATTAAAAAACTTTGAATCTACAGATATACCTATATTTAATATGCGGCTCAAATAAAATCATTTTTATTAGAAAAATACTTATACTTGGAAAAAGAAAAATGTTATTATACCATTTTAAATTTTTTAAAAAAATTAAAAGTAAACTTATTACCCACAGAAAAAAATTAAAGAAAACACATTTATACCTTAAAAGTAGTACGCCTTTTTTTAATAAAAAAACAAAATATAGATTAATGAACGAATTGTAGGTATGTATTTCACATAAAACATAAAATAAAGCATATTGACACTATTGGTGACTTATAAATATCATAAATTTTGTTTCATATAGGTAGCATGGTCTTATGAGAGTGGGATAAATGAACCCGTACAGCCTATTGCAATTTTCATACATAGATTGTTGGAGAGATATGGCTCATGAACTTGGATCCTTCATTTATAATCCCCTTCACTTGTCTACATTGGATTGAATTAAATTGCTGTTGTGTTCTTTTGTTCCTAAAAAGGGATGAACATCTATTTCTTTCCTATTTTATTTTGACAAAAAATCTATAATTACAGTCCATTTAAATTATTGATGAGACATTCGCAATTCAATTTTTAGATTGTTCTAGCAAGTAGAAATTAGAATGAGATCATATAAAAAACAGTGTAATTTTCAAATCGTGCATGTAGTATTCTATCATTTTAATTGTTAAAAATAGATAATAATGGATTAGCAAGTTTGAAATGTTCTATTAAAAACCATATCCAAATTTCTCTGGCACGAAATTCTCCAAGGTTGCATTTCATTTGATTGCATCTCGTCTCCTGCCACAGTCTGCCTCACCTCACTAATAGAATTGAATAAATGGGTAAATACATAGGCCCATCTGGTTGGAGACATATATAAATGGCTATTGCGAAATCAGTCGAATCAACATCTATGAAAGTTACCAACGGGGGTTGGTCCGAGTGATAAGCAGCTCGATATCGCTTAAGCGAGGTCTCAAGTTCGAGCCTTGGTGTATGTAGAAAATCTCCGTTGGGAGACTCACCCACCATAGCCAGATGCGCGACGCGGGTCGAATCCGGATGTAGTCAGGGTAAAGCTCTGGTGAACCGGGTGGACAATAAAAAAAAAACATCTATAAAAGTTCCTTACATATTTCTTGTACATGGTTGAGAGTTCATTCTCAGAAAAAGTAAAGAGCAAAAGAAGAAAAAATGAATTATAGCCTAGAACATTACAACAATGCATGGAATATCATCATAGCTTCCTTGGACTAATGCTTCTTTAACCAACTTCTTAGATGCTTTTTTTGCATCATCCATGTCCTTCACGCACTCACAAGCCTCTTCGTTCGTTATCACCTGCAATTCAACATTAGTTCAACTCTCTCGATCAGATCCAAAATTGAACCAAAAGGGCCCTAAGTGTTTTGTTATTGTGATAGAACTAATACGTACAATAATTTCAATGAGCAACTTGAAAAGATAATACCTTAACAGTATGCCACGTACCTCATTCAATATTCCGTCAAATAGATGGCCTTGCAAGTATCTTGCGACAGCTCGACCCGCGTGGCCATCAAAGATTGCATACAGTCCTTGGCCATCAAAGATTGCATACAGTCCTAAGTCATAGCCATTGCTGTTCCTGTGTTCAGTAAAAATATAATCCTCCATTCCATGGTCTAGTTTTCCTTGGACCAGGTAAGATCCATGGCTGAAATGTCTAGCAGACTCATTATCCTCATCCGCATCTTCTGCTGGAAGACCTTTTTCAAGTTCATCCTTTATGAGGAAAAGTAAATATCAGGATATAAATATATAGTTCACAAGTTCTCTAGTTAAATTAACAGATCGATACCCCTGTAGAATTTGGACCTTCGTCTCCTAACAAGTACTTTGCCTCATCTTGAAGATCATTGCCAACCTCAGCATCTTCACCATGCTCATTTTCGTTGTTATACTCGTCCTTATTATCTTTTTCATCTTTAGTAAAGTATCCTTCTGGCTGCTCTCAAAGGCGAGGACAAGATTGCTGGCTTTGCGAACTAAGAATAATTAAGGGAAAACAGGTATATTGCAGCAATACAGTCAATATTGGCCCCAAAGGGAACGTTTTTGACTTGGTTATAATTAAGTCCGATCAGTAAAAGAAGATTATGGTATAGTAAATGATGAAAGATCTCAATGGGGTAATCTAAGTGAAATAGAGAACTTGTAAAAGAAAGCAAGCACGTAAGTCATAAAGAGCAGAAGACAAATACAGCTATCTTTCTCTATGACATACCAGCCCACCATACTAACTGTTACTGCATTAATCACTTCATTCTCTTTTTCCATGGAGGCTTGGAGCAGTATTTCTCACGTAATGAAGCATTTTTAAGCATGAAACTCACACAGAAATAAGAAAGCATACATGCCTTCATTTTATCTAACAAAGTTTCTTCCGGATTGCATATTGTAATCTACAGTAGAAACATGTTATTGAAGAAGGGAAAACTAATTTGATCTAACCCATACATCTACATCAGCCATGCCTCAGTTTTAAATGTCATTGCAAATTATTCGTGATGGAGAACTCAGGATTGTGATTGATCAGAAGGGCAAAGAGAAACTGAGTCTAAAACAGCTGAAAATGCATTTAAGGCCAATCTCACTCTCCAACCGTCAATTTGTGAGTGCAGAGGACACCCTTATTCAAGTTGTTTAGATCCTAAATATATTAGAAAGCAGAAGCGTAGAGAAGCCAACAAAAACTGCTGATAAAATAAAGGAAGTTTTATACCTTGGATGCAGACGGATTCACAAGAGTCTCCAAAGAAGACCTTCTTTTGTGTGAATTAGCATAGACCTGCACAACGCACAATAATAAGAACAAAGGTTTGAAGTAAGAAAGTAGTCATATGACGACCAAATATAAACCTCAGATTCCATACATGTGGAATTATGCACGAGTTCTTGATTAGATTCACTCCACTTAGAAGAAGTAATTTCCATTACCTATGTTTTAGACTTCAAACGCAGGTAATTAGCAGTCAGTAATCAGCCAAAGTGCCAAAAACCTGATTTATTTATTATCTTTTGCATAACTACTTCATAGATGCAATAAGAGCAGTAAAGCAAAAGGCCCTATAAAACACGTGGCTGTGTCAACCACTTTAGTAGTAAACTGGAAAGCCTTGTATATTGTTTGAAACTGATACCTCTGTCATATGTGGTGAGTGGATTTATGAGTTTGAAGAATGGAGCTGAGAGTAGAGGAATTGCATGGTTTTGGTTATATAAAGGAAGCAAAAAAGGAGACGTGGTACGTGGCTATAGAATGAAAGGATCAGTGTCCCTCACCGACTCATCACAGTTCTACGAGTGCCAAGTGGCAACCTTCGTATATTCAGCAACCCATGTTTCCAACTCAATTCTCAATTACGCACCCAACTCCCCAAACAAAAACCCTTTTAAAAACAAAACCAGCATTTGACTATAATTCACATGCCAGGGACACGGATGAAACAAGCATATCGACATTTCTTGCTTTCCGCTAACGTCTTGTGGCGACCTGGCAGCCCTGTAAGCTTTTCTGTAAGTAACTTTAACTGCAACATATATCCGTCTCCAATATCACTAAAAATACACCACGCCTACATCTCTCATACGAAAAGCATTTAACTAATTTTAAAAAATTATTTTTTAATATTTATATTTATTATTTTTCTTAAAATAACTTATAAATTGATTCATAATCTAATTTAATAATATTTAACATATATTATAATTAAATTATATATTAATTTTTTTAATCTATTTAAATTAATCAATTGCATAGAGTATTTATTAGATATTTTGATGAAATATAATCAAAAAATAAATTTGACAGGATTTTTAAAAAAAATAATAAATAATAATTGAACCCATCAAATACTAATTACAAAAAATGGGATTCTGTATTTATCTTATTTTACGGTTAGGCATGTAGTACTTATGTTTTTAAATAATTATGATTTATTTTAAATACTAAAACAATTGTTTATTTTCTATTTTTGTTTTTAAAATAAAAAAAATAATTTTGGCCAAAATCTCAATTTAAAAAAATTTGAAACAAATAACTATTTTTATTCAAAATTGATTTTGGTCAAAACTTCAATTTGAAATCATAGTTTTGAATAAGCTACTGAAAATATATTTTTGAACAGTAAAAGGGTTTATGAACTATCCAATTATTATTTTATCCTTATTTTTTTATACCTCTCTCCTCTCTTTTTTACCATATATCTTTTTTTCTCTATCTTTTCTACACTCTCTCATTTCTCATATTTCTTCTCTCCTCTCTCTTATTTATTCTCTACCTTCTCTCCTCCTCTCTCATACTTTAATCAAATAATACTATTTTTTAGTAATTTATCAATATAAAAAGTGATTCTACTACTAATAATCTAAATATCTCTATTTTTCAGAATCTATTCTCCACAAAATCTATTCTATATAATTTATTCTTCTTAAAATTTATTCTTTAAAAATTAATCCAAACACACGATTCCACCGCGTCGTTTTGTGGCCATTAGGATGGGTAAGGTCGTTTCCCAATGATACAAAACGACACCTCTCGATGTCTCGATGCAACTTAGGAAGTTCTCCGCGCCCTTCTTCCTCGCGAACCACGAGATCGAGCAGTATCTCTCTTTACCTCGGAGCGATGGAGTTTCGAGTTTGCAGTGTTTTGAGCTTGTTTATCATCTTTTTCCTCATCTCTCCTCTTGCTAGGGTTTGTCCATCTTCTCTCTCTTCCTTAATTAATCAACCTGGGTTGAAGAGTAAGGTTCTCCGTGGTCGTTTTGGTCTAACAATTGGTCTTGTCTGATCTGATTATTTGGCCAGAGTGAGGATTCTGGTTCGGTTTTCATGATTGATGGCACCGGTCATCAATTCCTTCGCGCAAGCTCACCTGACCATGGAGTTGAGGTACTTCTCTTCTCATGCCATGTTTAGATTCTATTATATCTTCCGATTCAAATCACAGATCCACTCAAACATATGTCATTTAATTGGGTTTATCTTTATCAAATGCCCTTTGTTTACGAGAAGATATTCTCTGGAAAATAAAATTACTTGAATCCTGTGATTCACGTATAATTCGCGCAATACAAGCCTTCAACTCTAATAATTGTTATTTGAAGTATGGGGAAAGTAATGCTGATGAATCAATAGAAACTTGGTAGTCTATTGAATAGCAACGTTCTAGCCATGGTAGTGGGAGCAGTGTTCGCTGGGTGAATTGTGTTTCTTTTGATATACCCTTTCGGCACTATTTTAGTTCCTATAACTTTCCTTTTTTTCAAATTTGACGCAAGATCATTCTTATTGTTCCCCGTCTTTCTTATAGTCTTAATCGCTTGATTAAATGTGTTGTGTTCTGGAGTGGGTCTCTACTTCTCGTACAAAATGACCTAATTGCATGCATATATATAATGCGAAATCTGAAAAGATTTTTCAAAGTTAACTCATGATATATGGAGAAATCTTAACTGCCTTCAATTTTTGTACCCAATATCCATATTCCATACTATCTCACTGGGTGGCATTACTTGCACTTTCTGCAGAATCCATCATTGTTGCTTCAGGAAATTGGTGCCGCTGTATCAATTTTACTTGGTTTTGCACCTTCTTCCAGCCTTTCAGGCGCAAGCTCATCCAAGGTAATTATTAGTGATCTTTAGTTTCTTATAACCTTATTTATATTTAATTATGCTGTTTTTTAGTTTTCATCAATGTTAATATCCTGCTTTTCTGCAGTTGGATGATATTCTTTCTCCCAATCCATTCAATAGACCCCGTGCTGTGTTTTTGCTGGAAGTGAATGGAATCGATGGTCTCTGGCCTATGTTTGAGCTGGATTTTGAGTTATCTATATTATTTTTTTTCATTTATAATAATTGAAACCAAAAGAATTGATGCATGCAGATCATAAACAAATTGCCCAACATAATGGAATGTTCAGCAATGCATTTAGAAGCAAATACATTCTTGGTTCAGATAAAGTAGACATTCAATTTCCAGGTGAGATTTTGTAAAGTTCATAATTGCTAGGGATAATAGAATATAGATTGTTGTGGAGGTTCTTGTTCCTTACTATCTTTTTGTGAATGTTTGCAGATGAAGATGATGTTTCTGTACTTCTCTTGGATGAACTGTCAGAAGATTTCACGGAAAAAGAAATTAGTGCTTTTGTCAGTATATAATTTTGAGTTCTTTTTACGCTGTTCGATTATCAATTTTTATGTGAAAACGAATTCTATCTTTGTTTTCTTAGGCATCTATGATGGGCGGATCTTATGCTTCTGATACCCAAGAGCCATTAAATAGAGTGCTGACTATCCCTTTGGCAAATGGCATGGTGAATCTGCATATGTCGAAGGTATCATGAGGACTAAAAGCTATATTTGGTACCTCATGAGCTTATTTATGAATCTGATTGAAGATTTACATGTTTGTGTTTATAGAAATCAGAAAGGGAGTATATAGTAGCTCTTCTATCTTTGATTCGCAATATTGAAAGAGCAATCCAAATGCATGATGATTTATCACAGAGTACACAGAATCCGGCAGAGTTATTAATGGGATGCTTCAGTGGTATTAAGGTGTTTATTATTCCTGTTCTTGTTTCCTGCATTCCTGTTCTTTTCTTTTGTTGTCCTTAAACTTTTCGAAAGAATCTAGTGGAACTATTATTGCTGTACCTTTGTGTTGCTTTACTCAATGACATGCTAGAAGTACGTTGGTTACCTTAAATGTTTGTTATAAACATGGATTATAGTCATCTGGTGGACAAATATGGTGTAGGCTTTGCAAGAGCAAAATGGAGCTGAAAGCATTGTTCAGGATGGAGTCGAGCTGCTACTTGTAACTTTAACCAAGATACTTGGTTCCCTGCAGAAAGCTTATAAAGGTCAAATATTGATTTGCTTTAGAATAATATTCCGTCAGTGATATTATTACTCATAAAGTTTGAAGATTCTCGGAGGGGTTCTTTAGGTGTCAACGTAAAGTTGATTGCTCCAAAGAATTCAATTGCCTAACCGCTAATGATTGATGATTGAGCAGGTCAAATTGTTGGAGTTATCTACTCTCATTCAAGGACTACTCAGGAGTTAGGTAAGACGCTTGATGTTGTGTTTACTTCTCACCAAGCTGCTCGATTGTTGGCGGAAGATAAGCCATTGAACGCATCACTTGCGGAAGTGGTGTTGGTCAGGCGAACGCTCGCATGGGTAACAGGATTGATTTTGCTTATCTCAACTCTGATGGGGGTAAGTCCTCTGTGAATGATGATAGTAATATTTGAAAATTGAAGACCTTAACTAAAGCGAGAGAGATTCTTATAAAACAAAGACAAAGCAACAAAAGCAACTTTTTTTTTTAAGGATGGCTAATATTTGCCAGTAAGATCTTGCTACAGGTCAGAAGATTTTTTAGGGGGTAACTTTTCGTTGATTTGTTTTCTTACTTCATTAAGTGTCCACCTCTTACTGAGGACAGGTAGTGCAACCTTTATTTCTTATAAACTGAACCTATTGCTCAAAATTATGGTTAGATTATATCCACATGGTATATTTCTGATGATAGAATCATTGAACAAATATTTATTTGGAGTTGCTTCTTGGTTCATCTCGACAATACCATCTGGTATTGAGAGTTGAAGGGTAAATATTGACCATTTCTCTTGTTGCGAACAGATATGCTACCTTATGAATATGCCACTCACAAGGGACACCCTCCTCTATTCTAATGTCAAGCTCGACTAAGCAAGGAAGCTTCAAGACAAAACTGTTCACCCAAACAGAGTGGAGGACTAGGTTACCATTGAACCTTGTGATGGGAGATTTTTCTAGATGCCTCCTAGTTGTCTGCGTCCCGTCCATGATTACATTATTGTCTTTAGAGCAATGGCATGTTGTATTGAGGTATCGATAACTAGTTGAATCAGAATTTGAACCTATCGAGAAGTTTATTTATTAGATCGAAGAATATTGCATTGTAAAGCTTGGTCATTCTGCTTGATAGTTTCGTGGTCATTCCATACATTGCAATAATGTGTATTCTATGTTTCACATTTTTTGTTGATTATTATTCAGTTGTTAAATAATAAAATTTCACGGATCCTGCATCCAATACTGTGAGCCCCTCTCTCTCTCGTGTGTGTGTTTATATATATTGGTACTACAATCAGCTTTGAAGTTTGAATTTCGTCACAGGGTCAAGGTTTCCTCGCCTTTTTCATTTTTTAGTAGTGGCTTGCTCGGTAAAACTGTTTTCAAAATTATGCTTGGATTATTTCCATTAATTTATGATGTCTCTGATCATAATATCAACGAACACTCAACAGTTATGAATTTTGATTCTCAAATATGAATTTGGAGCTACCTGGTTTGAGCTGTGCAAGAGGAATCGACGGCCAAGGAGTCGTTTGCAAGAGATAGGCTCTTACATTTGGTCCTCAGCGAGCACAGACATTAAAGCAATATCCTTATTTCAATCAAATTAATTAATCTATGAAAAGAAATTAGCTAATCAAATTATTTATGTATTCATTTAATATGGAAGAAATAAATTTACTCATACATCACTGAATTTCAGTCTCTTTATTATTATATGTAAACCTTTAAGAGGGAGAAAAACTTCAACACGTGTTAGAAATAAAAATGATCACATTTTCATACACAATATTTTAGTATTACGTACACAGGAACATGATGAATTTGAAATAAATTTAATGAACAAAGCAAAAGTATTAGATCCCTAGACCTTGACATATAAATGGAACAACTGTAAAGAAACATGCCTCAATTAAAACGTCTCACATAGGCATTACTAAACATAATCAGAACAAACCAATACTGAAACACTCAAAAAATCACTTGTCCTAGAACTTGGACTGCAGATGATTAACAAGATCATTATCCAATTGGAAAGCCTTGGTAAGAACATCACTAGGAATGTCTGGTTTAGACCCAAACACAGCATTAGCAATGGTTATGGCTCCAGGGTTCTGGCTGCTAAGAGCTGCAATGGCCACAGCATAGCCCTCACCAACATTTTTCTGGTAGTGGATGAGCCCTATTGGGAATACAAACACATCTCCCTTGTGCAACACTTTTCTGATGAAGCGGTTTTCTGGGTTTGAAGTGACAAATCCAACTTCTAGTTGTCCCTCAACAACAGTGAGGATCTCGGTTGCTCGAGGGTGTGTGTGAGGAGGATTGATGCCCCATGGAGCGTAATCGATGCGAGCCATGGAGATGCCAAGAGTGTTCAATCCTGGAACTTGAGCTGCAAAAACTGGAGTCACCCTTGATCCTATTTGGTTTGATGTGTTGCCTGCTATGTGAAGGCCACTAAAGAAGAAGTCTTGTGCTTCTACTAGTTTTGGGTCCTTGCACACCATACCATTCACCAACACTGTCATAAAGGATTGAGTTAGAATCTTGTTAATCAAATTTTTGACATGATTTGAGATATCGAATATCTATGTTCATAATCCACCCATAGTTGTATAAGTTAATATATACATGATGCTTACCTTGGCCATTGGGATCAGCCACACAGAAATCTTGAAGAGTGCTGTGATCAACTGCTAGGACGAGTGAGAATGAGAGCGCCAAGAGCCCCAACAGTATCAACGAAGGCGAATTAGCCATTTGATGAACAAGAAAGGAGATTTGGCGATGAAGTAATATGAAGATTAAGGAAGAGTAGTGTTTAATGAGATGTTAATTAATTAGATATATGTGGGTATGATGAAAGTGCATGGTGGCAATTAGCCCTTTATATAAGGGCTGAGAATGTAAGATTATCTGTGAATCTACAAGCATGATATCTTTGCCGCCCAAGGAACTGAAATAGTCATCTTGGTTAATAGACCAAGAAATAAAAAAAATAAAAAGAAGAAATGGTCATCTTAATTAATTTAGTTTCAATGCTGGGATTAAAGCTGGCCAACCTTACTTAATTGGCTTGTCCGGCTAATCACTAGCTATGGATGGAATCTTTATTATCTGATGATTGATTAAGGTCAAGCATTCAACTTGTCTATTTATTTGTTCAAGAAATACATATAATGGAAGGAACAAAATGAACAAGACTTAGACAAATACGTTGTGATTGATATGTATATCACTGCCCGCATATGACAAGATGAATTCATCTGTACATTTGATGTTCGACATGTATCACAATGACCTAGGAATTAAAAACTACAGCCAAGCCTTATGTGTGGACGTTGAGGATTAGATTTTGGAGAAAGAATCTCGCGAAAAACCATGGTTCTGGGACCCTAGTTTATTTTAAAACTAAAGTTTTTAAATTTTGGATGAATATTTAATTTTTTTATTTTTTATTTTATTAAATATTGATATTTTTTTATTAAAAATAATTTTATTTAAAATATTGTTAGTAACTAAATATAGCTACATTATTAAATATTAATAACTTCTTTTAGGCTCAGCTTTGTTAATTAGCTATTTTATTTTTGAAACCTTACCAAAACCATGCCTTTGTTAATAATCCTTACGGTTACCTTCACAATTAACTCCATATAATTGAAAATCATGTAGAAAATACATCTCATTAAAACAAATACTAATGATAGCATATACTAGAAGCTGTGTTATGAATTAAAGGATCATGATACATAACGTTTTCATTCACATCAACGCTGCCAACATATAATCGGTTTCAATGGTTTCTTTCTTTTGAAGATATGATTGCAATCAATTAAACCCATTTTCTGCCAAAAAAAATATATTTTTAGTATATGTTAGTAAGTAATATTCTATAAGCACACAAGAAGTGAGAAGGGCCACCGCAACTCAAGTAAAGCTTGTCGCTGCCAATGCCTTCCCAATGGGCTCTAAGCCATCTGTCCTTGCTGCCTCTAAGCTACGACGTCGTTTGCTGCTCATAGGGGCAGTCTGCATCTTCGACTTTGCCCCGTCCTCCTTCTACTCATAGCACTCAAGGTTCCTTCTTCCTCTTTTACATTACAGATTCCATCCATCTTATATCCTTTTATTTCTAGCTATCATTTCTCTCCGCTTCAGATCCATATTTGGTGGACATTCTCCTGCGACGACTGTTCACTCTGTCGGAATGGAAGACACTAGCTCCACTGTTCCAAGCATCGTTGTTTATGTTACCGTTCCTAACAAAGAAGCAGGTTCCAGTCCTTTCTTTTTCCTTTCCCTAGTTTCTTACTGGGTTGCGGCGGAATTGGATTATGAATGTTTATCGCCGGGATTAAGCCTATACTTTGATTCCGTCGATCATTTTCTTGTTTCAAATCTCAGATGCTTAGTTCAGAGCTTGAGATAGTGGCTTAAGATTTACGTGTGGCTCTGCCCCATTGAAGAATTAGTTGCTTTTTGGGTGGGCCATATTGAGAGTTCATATATTAATGCTGTTCTCTGTTTACGCGAGCAGATTAGTGAAACAAAAAATGAAATATTCTTTGTTCTAATCTCATGTATACTTCTTGCGTTTAGAAGTACAACGAAGCCAGGGAGTAATGAGGCCTGCTTTTTAACAAGATTTTATATATGTTCTTAACATTTGATTCTTCAGGCAAGAAGTTGGCTGAAAGCATCGTCGAAGAAAAACTTGCAGCTTGTGTAAATAGGGTTCCAGGTATGAACTTTCTTTTTGCTGGGGTTTAACCGAGGTTTTAGCATTGTTAATTCGTCAGATAATTTCTGTTAATATGAACTTACTTGTATGTCCTGGACATATTCTCTTGAATCATAAAAAATAAAGCTTGTTTTATCCTTTGAAATAGTTTCCTCAAAGCAAAGAAACTAGTACGAAATATGTTTGATTCATGGTTATCATAATTGGACCGAACCAACCAGTTCAACCATTTTGAGCTTTTTAGTTATTTCTTTCATGTCTAGTGTTTGCACGGTGATGATGTCAAGAATCCCTGCCTTGGTACTGGTAGGGCTACGACTCAATGGGATTGAATTACATTTGGTCTAAAATTTAGTTGTTTTCTAATTAAGAGTGCTATATGTCATGGCCAGCAGCTGCAAGTATGTGTTCCACTTATTTGGCTTTTCTAAACCTTGCGTAGGTATTGAATCTGTATATCAGTGGAAGGGAGAGGTATGAACTACAGCATACTTTATCATCCTAACATTACAGGCTCTTATTTTCTTGTATGTATTAATGCTCTCGTGGACAAGTAGTCTGAATATCTTACAGAATTGAATTGAAAATATGCTGTAGCTTGACTCACCCATATATTGAAAAATGGCAGATCCAAACCGATTCTGAAGAACTTCTCATAATCAAGACTAGGCAGTCCCTTTTGGAAGCACTGACCGAGCATGTCAAAGCCAATCATGAATATGAGTAAGGCTTATGCTTCTGGGGGATAGTGTTAATATAAATGTAAATTATTTTAAGATACTAAAAAAACTCTAAGATGGAAGGACATAAATGGTCGTTGGCACAACTGAATGTAATAACTAGAAGGCTTAAATCTACTCTTGCTTGCTCCTCATAATTTTAAAACAGAATTTGGTCTTCCTTGTTTCAATCAAACGATGTTTTCCTCTTTGCTGTCACGGCCCTAAATTCTTCCATAAAAATAGGAAATTTGGATCTATCCATGCCCCTCCACATTGCCCAATAGGGAGTTGCCATCTCAGTGTCATGTTGCTAGTTATGCTGCCTATGTGAAACTTTGCCAAACTTCATACTAGACCCAACAAAGTTAGTCATCAACATTCAACATAAACATTTTCAAGTATCCTCTCTTGGTTTGCCTAATATTTGAATAGCTGTACTGTGTTGAATGTTGTAGTTTAAAGCTCCAACTCCGCGTTGCTACATATAGGCCAAGGCAAGCAACAAGATGCATGCTGTATATATCACACATCTTGAGTTCTTATCAAATACATTATTTTTCTAGCATTCTTGTGTCTGGAAATATTATAATGTAAAGTCATTCAAGAGGAAGTGTACTTCCTTGAATTTTGAAGTCTGAGGATGCAGTCCATAAGTTGACTAGTAGTGTGGGTCAATTGATGAATTGTCCTCAGCTAATGGAACATGATGGGGTTGCATGAGAAGTCGACTGCTCACTTTGACAAGTTAACTACTTGCTAATAGAGACGCATGCAACTTATTATGCAAAAGCAGCCCCCTTGTCTCATTAATCCCTCATCATCATGGCATTTCAAAACACAGGCATTGCCAACTAAAATGACAGATTTGATAAAAAAACAATATTTTTAACAGCATGTGCCCATATCACCTCTCTTAATCAGGTGTTCTGCAACTCAGATTTGGGACTAGGGCAATTGTTCTTGGGCCTATCTTTTCAGAATTAAGTAATTTATGTAAGCCAAAACTACAACATCTAAAATAGCAGGACTATTCATAAATTAGGCTGAATTGGAAATGTTTATATATATTACGAACTTTCTTGGGTCTTCTCTCTATATTTACAATTTTGCCATTCTCGCAACTTGTCTCACCTTTTCCTTGTGCCATTTCATCAGGACGCCAGAAGTGATATCCTTACCCATCACTGGGGGCAATCTCAAATACCTTGAATGGATTAAAGACAGCACTCGGGACTGACCATCGAATTTAGCCAGAGAATGAGTGCAGTAAACCACCTTGTGAGGAGAGTATAGCTGGCATGCTATTTTATCTATGCAGCACTGCAATGACGCCATTAAATATTATGGGTTTATATTGGGTGCACATTGGCATGAGTGAAAATACTAGACATAAGATTCATGGCCTTTATTTCACTTTGAAAGTTCGGAGCTGGTTTAAGCTTTGCTTCTATCTTGCGAGGTTGCATTATGACAATATTTTCCGGTATATAATTTATCGATCATAATGGTAAATATTAGTATGCAAGAGGTTTCTTTTGGGCAAAAGAAGCATTCTAGTGTTATTTTGATTCATGATTTATTTTACAATTTTGCAACTATTACTTTTTGACTGTCATTGACAGTGCAATAGTTTCTTATGAATACAGTTTCAGATTTGATGGTAGTCTTGGTTGAAGTAGTTAACTTGTCCACAAATAGGCATTACAGTGCTTTGGCAATTAATGTTATTCTTTTTCCAAAATACTTTGCAAGTTAACGAGGACAGAAAGATGAATGTTAAAACAGATTACTTGACAACTTCGATATATATTAATTTGCCTGGTAGAATCCCAATGTTGTTATCTCAAAACCTTGTCAACAAAACCCAGGTTACATATTGACCCATGATCCATACAACAGCAAACAAATTAACAAGTCAATCTAAGTTGACTGCTCGAAAATATGGACTTCACATGTTCAAAGCCAAACCATATTAAAATTTCAAGAATTTTGAGAAATGGCAACGGACACTCAAGCATCCATCTCCTCCTCTTCCTCTTCGTACTCTTCCTCATCAGCAGTAGCATCCTGATATTGCTGATACTCAGCCACCAGATCATTCATGTTACTCTCGGCCTCAGTGAACTCCATTTCGTCCATTCCCTCACCAGTGTACCAGTGCAAGAAAGCCTTGCGCCTGAACATTGCCGTGAATTGCTCACTAACTCTCCTGAACATTTCCTGAATTGAGGTTGAATTTCCAATGAAAGTGGATGCCATCTTAAGACCCTTGGGCGGGATATCGCACACACTGGACTTAACATTATTAGGAATCCACTCAACAAAGTAAGAAGAATTCTTGTTCTGTACGTTGATCATCTGTTCATCCACCTCCTTTGTGCTCATCTTACCACGGAACATTGCTGAAGCAGTCAAATAACGACCATGGCGTGGATCTGCAGCACACATCATGTTCTTAGCATCCCACATCTGCTGTGTCAATTCAGGCACAGTCAAGGCACGATACTGCTGGGATCCTCTTGATGTCAAGGGAGCAAACCCAACCATAAAGAAATGGAGACGCGGGAATGGGATAAGATTGACAGCAAGCTTTCTAAGATCAGAGTTCAGCTGTCCAGGGAAGCGTAGACAACACGTAACTCCACTCATGGTAGCAGAAATTAGGTGGTTAAGATCACCAACTGTAATAAAACAATTCCAAAAGAAGAAAAAGGATAAGATTGTGAGCTTTCATTAATTAAAGCAAATAACAACCATAACCACCGGCCATGACAGAGACACATGACCTAAACATTCATGAATTCTCCCAACAAACATAATGATATTTATAGTCTCATTAAATGGTAGATTGAAAAGGTAAACCCCCCACCATATCCATATCAGTTGTTGTAAAAAGCTAGTAATCACTCAGTAAACAACTACAACAACATCAGCACCAGTGGTGATGATAAAAATGATAATAAATTGCACCAAATCGACTTAACTCCACTTCAAGGGATTGGAGGTGATACTTACAAGTTGGCGTAGCAAGCTTCAGAGTTCGGAAACAGATGTCATACAGAGCCTCATTGTCCAAGACCATGCATTCATCAGCATTTTCAACAAGCTGATGAACAGAGAGTGTGGCATTGTATGGCTCTACAACTGTATCAGATACCTTAGGAGAAGGAAAGACAGAAAACGTCAACATCATACGGTCTGGATACTCTTCCCTGATCTTTGAAATGAGAAGTGTTCCCATTCCAGAGCCAGTGCCTCCACCCAAAGAGTGGCAGACTTGAAATCCTGTTTATGTATAAGATTTAATAAGGATTAGCTTGAGCAAAATTAGATTTGTGAAATTTCTTGACATGAACGAAAATTGTGACATGTCTAAGCTGCAAAATCAACAATGATATGAGACAAGACTAGTTGTACAAACTATTGTGCAGAATCCAAAGAAAAACTCAAACATAGCCAACATTAAGGGCAGCATTATCGGATACATTGCCTTTTCATGAACTATTTTCGGAGTCAATGAAAGCAATAGTATAACATGAGAAGCACGAAACAGGTCAATATGCATAGCTATCAGGAAGATATACCAGTATTAAGCAGTCATGCGATATATCAAGCCTTTGTTCGGAACGGAATGAGGATAGAAGAAAATGTAAAGAATGTGAAATATACAGACAAATCGACCAATCAGGCAGTGACATCATAATAAAGAACCAAAACCATGCAGCTTCTCAGCGATAAACGACTGACAAGCAAAATGAAACTGAAACAAACAAGAAATGAAAACATTACCCTGCAAGCAATCGCAATTCTCGGCCTCCTTCCTCACAACATCCAGGACGGAATCTATGAGCTCGGCTCCCTCGGTGTAGTGACCCTTGGCCCAGTTGTTGCCGGCACCGGACTGGCCAAAGACGAAGTTATCGGGGCGGAAGACCTGACCGAAGGGACCGGATCTGACGGAATCCATGGTGCCAGGCTCGAGATCCATGAGGACAGCGCGCGGGACGTACCTGCCGCCGCTGGCCTCGTTGTAGTAGACATTGATGCGCTCGAGCTGGAGGTCGGAATCGCCATTGTACTTGCCGGTGGGGTCAATGCCGTGCTCATCGCAGATGACCTCCCAGAACTTGGCACCGATCTGGTTGCCGCACTGGCCACCCTGGATGTGGAGGATTTCTCTCATTTTGTTCTGGGGAAAATCAAGAAAGGAGGGTTTGCTCTGAGGAAGAGAGAGAGAGAGAGATGTCGAATGAGGGTGGAGACGGAGTACGAAATAAGGGGCGGGGTTGGCTTTTAATTAGATGCAGCGTTTATTGGTGACAGATCATTTTCAAATCTTATGGACCATTCATTGGCCGACCATCTTTCCCAATTAACTCCCAAAAGAGAAAAAAAATTAAACTATTTCTAAAATATCTTTCTGGTAACAAGTTTTAGTTTTTAAATTTAGCCAGCCACGCTGCTGGTGCCAGAGGTTCAGATTCAATCCCTTTTAATATGGCCAAAAAATAACAAGTTTGAAATTTATTTACCATTATTCATAGGCTTTAAATAATATTTCTCATCTTAGAGACCAATAAAAAATATTGGCTCCTCTCATGCTGACATTTAAAATATCTTTAAGGCAGAAGCTTTAAATGTATTTATATTTTTACCAAATTTAAAAAATCTTTAGCAGTTAAAAAAATGTATAGTTTTTAACGGTGAGAATTTGACAGCAAGATAACAAAACATTTATAATCCATGTAATAAGGGTCGGGTGGGAGACTGGGAGTGATGGAATCTAGAGTTCAAATTCTTGAGGTAATAAAAGAATAGCCAACAAAATTATAAAACCTAATACTAAACTTAAAAGTAATAATCCAAAGTCTATCGTTGACACGGAAAATTCTAAGATAATTTAATAGAAAACAATTATAAGTATTTTCATCCATTTAAAAAAAAAAAGGCACTATTGAATGAAGCAAAAAAGTTGTGTAAAATGCGATAAATAGCGTTAGGTCCGTCTTGAAATGACGTTAAGAGGACCCTCTCTCACATAAGGCGCGCAGATAAGGATGAACGTCATCTGCGGGCAAACTTACAAACCTTGTTAAAAGTTTAATTAAAGTAGCGCCAATATTATTTGTCAATATGTGATTAATATTTTAATTTTATTTATAATTTTTTAATTTAATATAATTTTATTAATAATTTTATTTTTTAAGTATTAAAAATTATATTAAATTATAAATAAAAATATATTACAAATAAAATTAAGATATTGACTGCATTTAAAAAATAATATAAAGATATTTGATATTATTTTATTTATACTATAAATAAAATTCGAATACTGATAGTATATAAAAAATAATATAAAAATATTTAATGTTATTTTATCCTCACAAATTTTCTTTATTTTCCCATTGTTATTTTATATTTTCTTTATATTTAAAGCCCTCGTATGTGAGAAAATATTTGTGATAAAAGACCCCGGAACTCACCATTTGATTGAGAAATGAGGTTCCATCCATCACACGGCCGGATTAAGGATTAATTTCTCTGGCACATCTTGAGGGAAAAAAACCACAAACAGATATTTGAAGTATTGATGATGTGGATGGATAAAATACTCTTGAGTATAAACGTATTTGCATTGCAGACGTGTTTTATACCAGGTCAACAGTCTAGTTTTTAATTAATATGCGTAATATTCCCCTGTTTCGACGTCTACCGTTGATGGGTCTTCTAGTTTGTTTTTTTTTTTTTTGGGAAAAAGCATTTATATATTCATTCCGCCAAAAGTTATTTTTCTACTTAGGCTATGGATTTAGCTGTTGTGGGAAATAAAATATTGACGGCATGACATTCTTTCACAGGATCATTTGCTTGTAAGTAACTATATGGCCCTTCATATATAAACTAATGAAAATTAGCATAAATTTGCATGGGTGGATAGTCCTACAAACTATAAAAATGGTAACCTATCGATTGAAGTCCATTTGGATGGCCTAGTAATGAACTTGACGCTTGACCCTTGACCCGTCCTATTTTAGTTTTCCAGTATACAATGAGTAACTATTATAGGTAACAATAGCAATATATATGAGCTAGAGCATATAATGTGAGGACATCGATCATGGCATTATTTGGGTACGATCTTGAAGGCAGAGTTTGGTTTATTACAGCAGATACAAGCATTAAGAATCCATCAAGTTGTGATATTATACGAGGATGCAATGGACTGGTTAAGCTAGAATTGTTGGTAATGTTAGAATCATAAAAGTAATAGTACTATAATAGAGTATTTGTTGTGTGATTCTGAACACATATATAGAATAATAAAAAGGAGTGAGAGATGGGTGGGATAAGCCAGGGACAAGGTGGCAGGAGGGACCAAAAGTCTAGTCAAAAGAACACCATATGATTCCACGTGCGTCGCGCTCCAAGAGGTGTTCTTTCTTCCTGAATACTGAATAGCACTGAATAATGGTAGCATGATTTTATCTGAAATTTGAAGCTATATATTTGAAGAGACTGGGTGTTTGGGTGTTATCAAAATTATGAGTAGAAGCTTCAATACAGTTGCAACTTAATGTCCATGTGTGGTAGAGAGAGTAGGGGACGTGCAAGGGGAAAGGAAGAGAGAGAGGAGGGAACGAATTATGAAGGATGGTGAATGAGTGAGAGAGAGTGGGGTTGGGGTGGGGGTAGAGCAATGTATATATAATTAATTAAAAACTAAATAATACGTTTATGGGCGGGAGAGTGCGTCTACCAAACTCCAAATTGCGCCTTCTAGGGGAGAGGCCGAGGGAGTGCGACTGAATGAACGTATATTCAAACCTTCATTTTATTCTCTTATTTTAAATCATCACTCCGTCGTCGTATACACCAAAGGGCAATTTAAATAAAAGTTTAAAAAAAGAGTTTTTAGATAATTTTTTTTAAAAAAATTAGATATAAGCTTATAAAAAAAATAATTATAAATAAATAAATATATAGATAATTATTATTATTATTATAAATATTTTTATAATTAAAAAATTACTAAAAATAATATTTAATGTTATTAAAAATATAAGAGAATAAAGAAAAAAGAAGAGAGAGAGTAGAGAAATGAGAAGATGGAGAAACTAGAGAAAAAATAATATAAAAAAAATAAAAATAAAATAATAATTGAATAGTATATAAATTCTTATTATTTTAAAAATAAATCTCAATAATTTATCTAAAACTTTAATTTTAAACTATAATTTAATCTAAAAATATTTTAAATTAAAATTTATATCAAATATCCTTTTAAAACTTTACTATTCTTCATTTCCTCTAACACACACCATATGCAACATCATTCTTGCATTCATTTGCCTTCCTCAACATCTTTTCTTATTTATGCACATGTATGTATGTGCCTTCATCTCCCAACAAAATAATCTACGACAATAATTCCCCCCAAATGTTGATTATAATTAAATTTTGAATCCAAATTTCCTCCTTATCCCCCCTTCCCACCAAAAAAATAATCTTGTGACTTTGTAAATCTTTTTATGACAACTTAAGAAATAAACTCACGAGTAAATAACAGACATCGAAACAAACTTACTATATGTGTGATTTTCTCTAAACTATAATTTTAAATTTTAAATCAAATAAATAATAAATATTTATTAAATATCTAGACAAACTTATATATAAACTTTAATTTTAAGAGTTTAAAATTATATTTTTAGATAAATTGATAGTAATAATTTTTATGTAGATAAAAATTATTTTGGGTTTTATAATATCTATTTTGTTTCTATTTTTTTTATTTTATGACATATTATTTTTGATAATTTATGTATAAAAATTTATTTAAATAATAAATATTTAAATATTTATAATTACTTTTATTTTAGATAGAATCAATTTTAAATAATTTTTTTATAAACTAAACTAAATGGCCCTTAAAGCATAGAAATTACCAAAAATAATAAGGTTGCCTTGTGAATATCCGCCACCGATAATTAGGAAACTGAAACTGAACAAGGTTTGAAGTTTTAACATCATCTTTTCCTTTTCTGTATACCGTCTTTTTTTCTCTCTCTCCACCAAAACCTCCGTTGTCTTTAAAACTAGCAACCGCGTCTCCTCTAATAGAACCCACTTTTTTACGCTCTCCTACGCTCTCGGTCACTTCACGTTCCCCTCGTTTTTCTTCTCCCACTTCCCCAACTTTCTGCGCTCACTTTCTCCTACATACCCACCCATACCATCTTCTTCTGCCTTCAATTCCTCAGCTCTTTTCTTCCGATTGGGGTTTTCCGTCTTTTATCTCTCTCTCCATGTATCTCTGTTTATTGTGAAATTGCCGCCGACACGGAAGAGACCCCCATGCCGCTTCCTTGGAAGAAAAAGAAGGTCGCTCGGATATCCAATTTCGTCGCCGATCTTCACTCTCCCAAACGCGGTTCCTCTCTTGTCGTCCAGACCGGCTTCCCCACCTCCCTCATCGACCTCTTCGTCAAGAACCGCGGCCGCTTCAAGAAACCCAAGCCCAGGAGACGGCCTCCCCACGAAATCAATGATCCGCCACCGCCGGAACCGACCGATTGGAGTGGCTGCTCGCTTCCTCGTGCGGGGTCGACGTGTCCAGAGGCTTCGACTTCGAAGCGGTTGGTGGGGAATGGAGACGACGGGGTCACGGGTTTGGACCGGTTAGGTGAGTGCATTGGCAGATCGAATTCGGATCAGAATAAGGTAATTGCCTCAATCTTGAAGATGCTGCTGTTGCTGGCTGTGACTCTGAGTGTGGAGAAGCTCACCTTCGGGATCACAATATCCGCATTTGTGCTTCTGTTCCTTGAATTCGTCGGGAAACATATCGTTTCCTGGTTTAAGCCTTGCTCCAACGCAGTCATGGCGTTCAAATGTTTCGCTCGAAGGGTTTCTAGTTGTGTTTGTTTTCAAAATCTTGTGTCGGTGATGGGGAAAAGGCGGAGTTGCGAAGGTTTAGAGCCGCCATCACTTGTTGGTGAAAAGATTGAAGTTCAATTGACCTTTGGTTCTTCGACACTGGATGAGATTGAAATCGTGGAACCTAAGAGCGAGACTGGGACTGAAAATCGTTGTGAGGAGATTTGTTTTCTGGGATCTGAACTAAATTCATTCTATGAAGACAAGAAAGGGGTTAGTTCGGAAATTGAGGAGGTGTGTGAAATTACTCAGGATAAAACCAAGAGTAAAAGAAGTGGCAAATTAAAATCCAAAATAGCGAGGCTTGTGCCAAAGAAGCTTCGAGGTTTGAAGAAGGGAAAGAGAACCGAAGTTAGGGAAGAAATAGAGAAGCTAAGCAAAGAGAAGGAATCAGAATCATGCAGTGAAGTTCCAAGTTCTGTGGAAGGAGATGGATCAGCAATTTCTGAGATAGAAGAGGAGGGGTTAGAAGGTATGGAAGAACAAGATAATTGGAGTAAGCTAGAGTGCATTGAAGACGAGGAGGTTGATTTTGGAATCACTGGTTCCAATCAGGAGGTAGAAGAAGGTGAGAGCAATGAACAAGAGAGAATAGTTAGAGGTGGAAGCTCAGAATCAGGGGCTCTAATGCTGTTTGTAGTTGCTCTTGCTGGTCTTGTAGGGGGTCGATTCGTTGCATTTTTCCTTGCAGTGACATGGATGTTTATGCTAAAGATACTTAAATCTCGAGGAAGAACACTGAATGTACATCATATCAAGTGTTGTGAACAAATCTAGAAACTGGCTTCTTTTCTCACAGATTTCTCTTTTAACAACTTTCATTTGATACAAGTTATACATACACACGTACACACACTGCATTCTAATTTGGATGCTACAACCATTTTCAATGTAAGTTCATAGATGTGAATCACAGTGGGATGGATCAAACTTCCCCCCTGGAATTAAAGAGGATCTTAAAGTGTTGTATCCTTATCCATTGCATTAGGAAATCTCTCTCTGTCAAGGCTGACAATCGATTGTTGATTTATACTCTGTAAAGAATCGTTTAGTATCAGCCATAAACGTTGTCAATATTTAGACTTTTTAATTTTTGAATTATTTAAAAATGTTTTTTTCTTTCTTCCTAGATCTGGCAGAAAAATTAGAACTGAGTGATACATTGATGATACGGAAAATAAATAAATAAGACAGCATGCTACTTCAATCATGCACTAGAAGAGACGTACTGATGCTACATCGTACATACATAAAAAAAGTACAATGTTGGATTTATCTTCCTTAGATATAAGTATATTAATAAAAGGAATCTGATTTAACTATAAATAAATTATAAATATCCAGCTAAAATTGAAAATTATCTCAAATTATAAGAACTAAGCAATTAATTATTGCTTGTTAAAAATATGGTTTTATTGAAATTCTTTTTCCTGAAGTATACAATCTCCTAAAGTTTGTTTTGACGAACTAGGGTTTCAAAAAGCCTAGAGCCTTTTTATAATTTGGTGAGTACTGAGTAGATTCTTTGATGCTTAAAAGAAGCAATCTAGTTACTATCTGGGTTCTTGATACATCCTTACTTTCCCATCGCTTTCAAACTTTAATTCCATTCAATTTTTAGCTCTTTTAAGTCCATCCATGAAGAAGAAAGTTAAAAAAAATAAAAATAAAAGGTAAAACTGCATTAGTATCCTAAATTAATTTAAAAAAGTAATTAGTACTCTAAAATATATTATATCATAAAGTATTTAAGGATATAATTATTACTCTGAATTAATTTTGAGAAGTATCTAAATTGGTACAATTTCATTATTTAATTGACAGAAACACAAATTTTTATCCAATATATATCACGTGAGCTTTTTATTTTAATATATTATTATTTAAAAAGTTACATATGTCATTGTTTAAACAAGAATACTGAATAAATTATAAAATTGATATTATATAGAATTTATATGTGAAAATTGAGAAATTTTATAATTTATGTAATACAATTATTAAAATAATATTATGGATGTGGCTTTTTAAATAATAATCCGTAGAAATAATAAGTTTATTTGGCATGTATCAAATGAAAGTTAATTTTTTATTAGCAAAAGGGCAAAATTGTAATAATTTAAATACTTTAGGGTGTTAATTGCCCCTATAAAATTAATTTGAGGTGCTTATTATACCCTTAAATACTTTATGGTATTAACTGAGCCTCTAAAATTAGTTTAAACACCCTTAAATACTTTAAAATGTTAATTGATCTTCTAAAATTAGTTTAGAGTACTAGATATATCTTTATTTATACTTATCGTCCATGGGTTTAACTAACAAATGGGTAAGACATGAGACTATTTAGAGTATATTCGATTCTGAGGGAGTACCACTTTATTATAGTTCCAGTCGTAGCGTTTGTGGAGATATTATAACTCCTGGATGTCTAGGTTTATATTTGAGAGTAATAGACAATTTACCCTATTTAATATTAGTATTATATAGAAGGAAAGAAGACTTTATCTTATCCTTAAATCGTATAAAAATTTAACTTTTTTTTTAAATTATATCAAATAAAATATACCTTTATCTAAAAATACAAGAAGAAGACTGTAGCAACAACGTGGGTTTTCTTTATCCAAAGAAAAATCACTCATGATTTGACACAATAAAGTTTGAATGTGACATTATTTAGGCTAGGAATCTCACACGTGAACAGAAGCTTCTACTAAATTTGATTGTATTGATAAACTACTAAACTTTGATAATAACTTTGAAAAAATTACTAAATTCTCATAGTGACATATTATATTCACGCTGTTGAATTAATTAATTGTAAATATTACAATATTAATATTATAAGTCAGGGATGATGGGGTGTGTGTATTATTTATAAGCTATAAATATGTGGTGTATAGATTATAAATATGTGGTGTATAGATTATGATCAATTCAATTTTGAATAATATATTTTTATTTTACATTCTACTGTTAGCATGGAATTAGAGCAGGATATTTTTGGGCTATAACTATTAAAGCCTATTTCTTAACTATAGGTCTTGGTCTTTCGTCCATCAACATTGGTCCTTCCGGATGGAGTACCCTCATTTTCTTGTTTTCACAATTTTGGGCATCACAACCACCAAACCCATCGTTGTCGCCATCGTCGCTTCCTTGAAGGAGCTAAAATCAAACCAACCAACAGTGGTATGCACGTTCAATCACGATAAGTCACTAGTCTAAGGATTCCTTAGGTGAGGAACATTGTGATTTCACCATTTCACATATTAAGACTCTGTTGAGTTTCGTTGATTCAGAAGTATAGGGTGTAAGAAGTCCTCTTCGATAAACATAGAGAGAGGAAAGGTTCTCCTCCGCATGATTTGTTGTTGTTTGCACATAATGCCCTTCTTTATGGAACGATGATGTTGTCATCGCTGTCTTGAAAGGTTTTTGTTCAAACTTTGCACAATTTGTTGCTATTTGCACATAACAGAATGGTGTTGTCGTCATCGTTATCTTGAAAGGTTCTTGTTCAAATTTCTCCCTTATTTTTCTCTAATATTGGATTTTCATTATTTTCTGGCTTCTGTCTGTATCCATGGGAAAATAAGATCATTCTACCTCATCTTATGTCATTATTTTTCCTATATGTTATACTTGTACCCATCCGATACCCAAATCGCAGCTCTCGTTCCCTAACTCCTTCGCAGTTTAGACAACTATGAAATTTGGAGCCGGACGATGAGGTTGGCTCTCCATGGGAAAAACAAAATGGGTTTTATAGATGGGATTTATACTCGTGAGACCTAAGAACCTACACTTTACGGCATATGGGATTGATACAACTCCATTGTTCTTTCATGGCTCATCAACTCAATTGAAAGGCATGTTGCAACTGGTCTTATGTTTTCTACCAATGCTAAGAGGGTATAAGATGATTTGAAGGAAAGGTTTCATAAGACATATAGAACTCGAATATTTTCTCTGCACAAGTCTATAGCATTGTAGACTCAATGTACTACAAATGTGGCGATGTATTTTACACGATTGAGGGATCTCTAGGATGAATATGATTGTCTTGTTCCTCAGTCATCATGTCAATGCTTTTCCACCCAAGAATACTTTAGAGCCCTACAGCAGCAAAGGCTCCTTCAATTTCTTCTCAATCTCAATGACGTCTCTGATAATGCAAGGACGCAAATTCTTATACAAACACCTCTACCAGCCCTTAATCAGGCAATTTCCCTCATATCTCAAGATGAGTCACAGAGAGAGCTTTCCTCTATTTCACCTAATAATCCTATCAAAGGTTCAGCTATGGTTGCCAGAGGGGTACACTCAGGAAGGGGCGAGGTCATAAGAGGAATTAAGATGAATGCTCTTATTACCACTGAAAGGGTTATGGGAGGGAAACTTACTACCATTTGATCAATTTTTCACCTTCCTTTAAAGGCAAGCCAGTTCCTGATGCTTCTGTTAATCAAGTGATTCCACAAAAGGTTCACAATACTGCTCCCTTACAGACTGAACACTCGTCTATAGCTCCTATTCATGAACATGGCTCCCTCTCCTAGTCGCAGTACAACCAGATTCTTCACCTATTAAGGAAGAAATTTGAAGATACTATGGTTGAGGCAGTGATTTACTATGTTGATGAATAGGCTTCAGGTATTACTAATACTACACCTAATTCTTTCTTTGAAATAGATTGGATAATTGACTCAGGAGCAACCTACCATATTGCCAGAGTATAACTATGTTTAACAGTGTGCATAGGTATTTAGGCCCTCCTAGGAGAATTACAATGCCAAATGATGAGACTATGATATTAACACACACTGGCACATTACACCTTGGAGATGGAATTACTCTAAATAATGTCTATTTTGCTCTTGGGTACTACTTTAATTTGATCTCTGTCTCACGCCTAACTTTGACATGTCTTGCATGATATCTTTCCATTCTGAATATTACATTTTGCAAGAAACCTTAAGTGAGAAGGAAAAAGTGATTGGTAAGAAGTACTCTGGACTGTATGTGATAAATAGAAATATGAGGACAAATACTATAATGAATATTGAACAACATGAGGCCATTTCTTTTCCCCAGGATACTTGGCATAGAAGGCTAGGTCATACACCCATAGAGAAGTTAAAGCACCTATATACCATTAGGACTGAAGTTCCTATCATTCATCATAATGAATGTGATATTTGTGCTCGTTCTAAGCAAAATCGGTTACCCTTTACTTCTAGTTCCTCAAAGAATAGTCGATTCTTTGAGTTAATTCATGCAGATGTATGGGGGCCATATAAAACACCTACTTATAAGGGGTATCGCTATTTTCTTACTATTATTGATGCTTTCTCTGATGTACATGCATCTTCTTAATGATCAATAAAAGACAAGTTACTTTCTATCTAAAGAATTTCTTTGAATTTGTCTCGACTCAATTTTCTATTGTGATTAAATGAATGTGTAGTGATAATGGACTTGAATTTATAAATCATGATTTGTGGACATACTTAAAAATGAGAAAGGAGTTGTTCACAAGACAACCTGTCCATATATTTCCCAAAAGAATGGGGTTCTCGAGCAAAAGCATATGCACCTTTTGGATGTTCCAAGGAGCATATTCTTTCAATTTAGAGTTCCCCTCAAATTTTGGGGTGAATATAGTACCACTGCCACTTATCTTATTAATAGAACTCCCTCCCGTACTCTAGGTTATAAAGCTCCATATGAACTTTTGTATGACTATCAACCTGATTTGTCTATGCTTAGAACATTTGGGTGTCTTGCATATGCTACTAATCTACACTCTCATGATAAATTTAGGCCGCAGTCTGATCCTTGCATGTGGTTTTTATTGAAAGTAAGTATCATTTTCTTAACTTTACACGCATCAGTCAAGGGGAGAAACTAATGGTGATATGATTGGTCCATTTAGTCCTGACTCATTTAATGCCGAAAAGTGTTTAAATCCAACCAATATAGAGCATAATCCTCCAAGAAGAGGGGATGCTCATGAATGTTATAATGAGACAAATCATCCAAGTGTTAGTAGAATTGTGTGTGCAAAGAAGCCTCCTGCGTGGATGCAAGATTATTACTGCACAGTACAGTTTTCACTACTTTCAAATCATGTTTTATTTGGATACACATCCATAATAGATAACACTGAGCATCTTGCCACAGGTAAAAGAAAGGTAAGGTACCCCTTAGAGTCACATATATGTTATTTTAATATTTCTTCTAATTATAAAGTCTTTTTGTCAAAAATTAATATTGTTGTCGAGCATCGTAGCTTTGAAGAAGCTGCTCAAGACACAAGATGGGTTGATGCAATGCAGAAAGATATAAAGGCATTGTAAGAAAATGGTATATGGAAGATAGTTGACATACCTCAAGGCAAAATACCAATTGAGTGTTCGTGGGTATACAAGGTAAAGTATGATTCTAGTGGGAATATAGACATGTTTAAGGCCAAATTAGTGGTTAAGGGGTATAGTCAACAAGAGGAATATATTGCTTTGAGATTTTTTCACCTGTGATTAAAATGGTTACCATTAAGATTGTGTTTTCCATTGTCAAAAGAAATAATTGGTCCATTTTCCAAATGGATATGTATAATGCATTTCTTCAAGGTGACTTGGAGGAGGAAGTATATATACACATCCCTCAGGGTTTTGGAAACTTGTCAGGAAACAAAGTCTGCAAGTTGACAAAATCCTTATATGGTCTCAAGCAAGCCTTACGACAATGAAATATTAAGCTTACTACTGAATTGCTAGAAGGAGATTTTAAACATAGTAAATATGATTATTTATTGTTTGTTAGGAATGATGATTTTGAGATTACTTTGGTTATAGTCTATGTAGATGATATGATTGTAACATGGAACATATTTGATAAAAGTAATCAAGTAAAACAGTTTCTGCACAGCAAGTTTATGATAAATGATCTAGGAGAGCTTATGTACTTTTTAGGAATTAAGGTGGCAATATCAAGTAAAGGTATCATACTTAATCAAAGAAAAAATGCACTTGACATTATTGCTGATATGGGTTTGAGTGTTGCTAAGCTTCTCGTAGTTCAAATGGAAAAGAATATAAGGTTGAGGGTGAATTCCATGAAAGAAGCTGATGATCCATTACTGCCCCATCCTGCTGTATATAGGAGACTGATAGGGAGATTATCTTATTTGACCATGACTTGCCTTGATTTGTGTTTTGTGGTGCAGGGACTCAACCATTTCATTAATGCACCAAGAAAATCTTATTACAATATAGTTGTAAGAGTTGTGAGATGCCTCAAGAATTAATCAGGCCTTAGAATACTACTAGCAACAGGACAATATTCTAAGTTGGAGTGCTTTGTAGATTCATATTAGGGGGCATGTCTGGATACCCGTAGGTCAGTAACCGGCTTTGTGGTTAAGCTCTTGGGATCATAGATATCCTGTAAACCAAAGAAGCAGTCAACATTTTCTAAGTCATCGGTAGAGACTGAATATAAAGCACTTAATCAAGTAGTGTCTGAGGAGGTATATACTATTAGGATGATAAATGACATAGGGGTACTTGATTTGAAACCTGTATAGGTCTTTTGTTAGCCAATCAGCAATTTATATTGCGATAAACCTAGTTTTTCATGAGTATACTAAACATATAGAAGTTGATTGTCATTTTGTACAAGAAAAACTGTAGGAAGGAATAATCAACTTTAAATATTTTAGGAGCAAAGATCAACAAGCATATATTATGACTAAGGCTCAAGGGAAGGAGGATAATAATAGGATTTTGTCTAAGTTAAAGACTATAGATATATATAGTCACAAATTTAAAGAGGAGAGTTAAAAATATTGTAATATTAATATTATAAGTCAGGGTTGTGATGTTAGGGTGTATGTGTTACGTATGGGCTATAAATATGTAGTGTATAGACTATGATCAATTCAACTTTTGAATAATATATTTTCATTTAACATTCCTATTAGAGCAGATACCATTTTAGAAGAAAATAGGGCGGGCTCGGGTTGGATAAAACCATCCTGCCCCGCATTAGCCCGACATAATAAATGGGCCAGCCCGTTTAGTAACGGGCTGCACAGCTCGCCCCGCATCAGCCCGACATAATAAACGGGCTAGCCTATTTTTTTTTTAATTTAACGTATTTTTTTTTATTAAAATCGAAGGCGAAACGTCTCTCAGACTCTCACTCTCTCGACTCTCACTCTCAGACTCACTCTCACTCTCTTAGCACAGGAAGTCAGGAAGCAGAGGAGAGGAGACTCGTGTGCCCTAGCTCGCCGCTCGCATCTCGCCTATCGCCACTGGTCGCTCGCTTCTCGCCGCTCGTGGCTTCAGGTTCATTGCTTCACTGCTTCAATCTTCTATATTTCTTCCATATTCACTTCTTATCTATCACAGTCACTCACTCACTAATGGCTTTCACCAGTCCAGTCGTCGCTGAGTCACCGTGTCTCTCAGTTTGTCTCTTAGTCTGTCACTTACAGCTTCATTGCTTAACTTAACTCACGGCCTGTCTCTCGATCGCTCCAACCTCACACTCATCTTTCAGTAGTGCAGTCATCGCCGTCTCATCGCTAGTCCCAGTCCCCGCGTTGTTGCCTCAGCTGCTGAATCGACTCCGCGAAGGTTTGAAATTACATATGCTCTCTATATTTCTATTTTCTTTTTGGTCAATTTGATGTTTGAACTACTTGATGCAATGATGCTTTGTTTGGAATATTGGACATTTGGATGCTTTGTATTATGAATGCCTGG
This sequence comes from Leucaena leucocephala, assembly GCA_037074615.1. Lineage (NCBI taxonomy): Eukaryota > Viridiplantae > Streptophyta > Magnoliopsida > Fabales > Fabaceae > Leucaena > Leucaena leucocephala. The sequence continues at coordinate 15,685,712 of CM073550.1, forward strand.
ACGCTGGAGTTACAGGCACAGGGGAAGATTTCCCTGCTCAGTTACAAGGAACTGAGGCTGGAGTTACAGGCTTACAGGATGGAATTTTATTTTTCTTTGGTTCCTTTCGTGTTCTTTTCTTTTTAATTGGTTAGTCTTGTTGCTTCTCAGTTCTCATGTATCGATATTTGCTGCTCAAGTGCTATGTTTTCTGCTTTGTATCGACATTTTCTGCTTGGATTGATTTGTTTATAGTAATGCTTGTTTCCATGTTTAGCATAGCAGACTTATATCAAATTTGCAAGTTCTATGCATACAGGAATTAACAAATAACAAGTTATTTATTTGTAGTAAGTAGATAATTAATGGGTAAAATTGAAATATAAACATGAATATAAATTTGTAATAACCATATAATTAATTAAGCACAAATAATTAATATATTAGATGTATATATTAGAACTCATACCTTTTAAGTTCTTGTGAATTAATGTTACAGATTGAAGTTAAGATGGACTCGAGTAATATTGAGGAGCATAAAAGAAAGAGTGCTAATGATGCAACTAGTATGGAAGTGGAAAACCAATCAGGACAAGCTGAACCCTCTGTTTCTGTTGAAGGCAATGTAAATAAAAAAGCAAAGAGAAATACCTCTGATGCTTGGAACTACTTTACTAAAATAGGTAAAGTAGATGGAAAAGAAAAGACTGAATGTAAAGGGTGTAAAAAATCATATATTGTTAGAGGTAAGGATTATGGGACTTCACATCTTCGACGTCATATAAATATTTGTGCAGCAATCCCTAAATATAAAGATGTGGGTGCCATGATGTTAGACTATGTGGGAAATGTTAGAGTTAGAAAACTTGATAAGAACAAAGTTCGGGATTTGCTAGCTTATTGTATCATCAGACATGATGTTCCATATTCTTTTGTTGAGTGAGAGGCAGTTAGAGATTTGTGTTCATATTTAAATTCTGACTATAGGCCAATTACTAGAAAAACTGTTACGGTTGATGTTATGAATTTCTATCTTAAAGCAAAAGAGAATTTAAAAAATCAGTTAGCGAGGAGTCTTGGTAGAGTATGTTTAACTGCAGATTGTTGAACTTCTTTGGCTACTAAAGGATATCTTTGTTTGACTGCACACTTTATTGATGAGAAATGGAATCTCAATAGCAAGATACTAGCATTTGCTAGGATGAAGCCTCCATGCTCTGGTATTGAATTGTCAAATAAAGCACATGATATCATTACAGACTGGGGCATTGAAGGAAAAATATTTTCTATTACATTGGATAATGCTTCAGCAAATGACAATATGCAAAATTTGCTGAGAGATAGATTGAATTTATGTAATGGTTTAACATGTAATGAAGAGTTCTTCCATGTGAGATGTTGTGCCCATATCTTAAATCTTATAGTGCAGGAAGGGTTGACAGTAGCGAGTTCTGCTGTGCAAAAGATTAGGAGCAGTATTACATACATGAAACACTCAGATTCGAGGTTGACAAACTTTAAGAAGTGTGTTCAACAGGTTGGAGGAATTGATAGTTCAATGGGGTTGAGATTAGATGTCCCTACTAGATGGAATTCGACACATTCAATGCTCCAAAGTGCAATCAAATATCGTCGTGCTTTTATAAACTTATCTTTACATGATAGCAATTATAGACATTGCCCATCACCTGAAGAGTGGACTAGAGCAGAAGTGATGTGCGCATTCTTGAAGCCATTTGCAGTGATTACAAATCTAATTTATGTGTCATCTTATCCGACTGCTAACATGTATTTCATGCAAATCTCCAAAATTGAAACATTACTAAAACAACATGTGGAAAGTGATGATCTTTTGATCCAAGATATGGCTGAGAGGATGCTTCACAAGTTTGATAAATACTGGGGTGATTATAGTGTCATTCTTGCATTAGCAAATATTCTTGACCCACGGATGAAATTTGATGTTGTAAAGTTTTCTTATGTAAAACTTGATCCTATAAATTATGAAGAGAAGATTGAACACATTAGGAGAAAGTTATACTATGTGTTCAATGAATATAAAAGCTTAGGATCATCTTCATCATCTTCAGTTCCTTTTGTCAGAGGCGAATCAAGCTCTAATGTCAATATGACACCAACAATGTCTTTCCCACAAAGTGGTGTTGAGTCCTCTACATATGATGAAAACAACTATTTAGATGCTTTTGAAGTAAGTTTGAGATATTTATTTATTCTTGGTTCTTAATTTATATAATTATCATGTTATCGATGTTAACATTTAATTTATATGATGCAGGATTTTTTTGAAGCGAAGAATAAAGATACCGAGGCGTTTGAAAAGTCTGAACTAGACCTTTATTTAGAAGAAGCAACACTTGATCCTAGATTATCTGTCAAATTTAATTTGTTAAGTTACTGGATGACTAATGCTGCTCGATTTCCTTATCTTTCAAAGATGGCATGTGACATACTATCTATTCCAATCACTACCGTTGCAAGTGAATTTGCTTTTAGTATTGGTTCACGAGTTCTTACAAAGTACCAGAGTTGTCTTCTTCCAGAGAATGTTGAAGCTATTATTTGACTCGCAATTGGATGCTGGGTTATTCATAGGGTGACAATTTAATTACATATTTTTTATTTATATATTAACTCTTTTTTAAAATGTTGTGTCATGTGTTATGTGGCAGATGAGACAAAGGAAGAGGAATCTGCTTATTGTAGTGCTGATGATACTGTTACAGTTTCAGATATTGGTTCAAATAATACTCCAAATATTGTGAAGTAGCAAAGACGGTTATTGTTCTATTTGTCTTGATACTTGAATGATTTTGTGATGAATTAATATTATGTTATTAATACTAATTTATATTGTTATAGATTATTGTAATTGTAGTATTTAATTATAATTTTTTTTAATAAATGCCAGCTCGCCACCTTAAAGGGGTGGGCTCGGGCTGGCTATGCGGGCCGCAAGGCCCGCGGGCTGCGACGGGCTGGCCCGCAACCCGCGGGCTGGCCTGTATTACTAGTGCTAATTCCTATGTTATCACACACTGTTTCAATAAAAGGTCCAATATTTCATTATTCAATATTCACCATGCAATTCACATTCTATCATCCACCGTGATATTATCATGTGATCAAATTTTCTCTCTATTTTTGTTAGAATATTTCATTAAGGATATGATATAACTTATTTCTATAAATTTCTAAGAAGGATTTTTTATAATTATAATTTAATTATAGAAAACCTAAAATTGCGAGTAATAATATTTAAAAGCTACTTAGATTTAATGTTGCCTAAAATTAAAAATCGCAAAATGTCCGAGAATCCATCTCGACATCTCCCGGGGAAGGGCTTGACTATTAGGCTATGTTTGGCTCAATAGAGGGGAGGGGAGGGGAGGGATTTTAATAGAGGGAAAGGGAAGGAAGGGAAAGTGATGAATTTTATTATTACCTTGTTTGGATTAACATTAAAGAAGGGGAGGGGAAGGATTTTCATATTACTTTGTTTGATTTAAGAAGGAAAGTGGGAGAAAATATTTTTATATAAATAAATTTACCTTATATTATTTTATAAAATATTTTAATAAAATATAATATAGGGATAACATTAACATATTAAAAAAATTATAGATATATTAATATTATAAAATAATAATATCATACTTTCCCTCCAAATTCTGGAGGAGAGATAAAGTTGGGGAGAGGAGGGAAAATTTTAAAAAATTTTCCATCCCCTCCTAAATATTTTAGTGAGCCAAATAAGGGGAAATGAGTAAAATCCCTCCCCTTCTCTCCCCCTCCTTCTAAACCCATCATACCAAACGAAGCTTAGGAAGGGGAAGGAATTGCATGTTCGTCTGTAATGTCATGACCAATCACATGTCGCCACGTCATCCCACATGCTCCTGTATAACGAAAGCGCCAGCCTGTTCACAGTTACAATACAACTCCAGATTCCCTTCCAACGAACGGTCCAGATTTCCTCCTTCCGTTATTATTACCCCTTTCTTCTCTATCTATCAATCATATGCTCTTACCCCCTCGGAATACCGGAGGCGCTCCACTGCGCTGCGCCTGTCACTCTGTTCGTTCTTCTCCCTCTCACAGATTTCAATCCTTTCCTTTCCTTTTCTGCTCGGTTAGTTTCTTATTTGCATTTTCTTTTTCCTCAATTCTATCGCTTGTGATTTGTAGATCTGTGGTTGTTTTTTGTTTGAGCGTTTTCTTCCATCCCGAAAACGGTGGGGTTCTTTGGAGTTTTTCGGTTCAGATGTGTGCTTTGAGTGCAGCGGGAATCTCCTTATGGACTGCATTGGAGATTCCCTGCCTGTGTTCGTTTTCAAGCACAGAGCTTATAGACTCGTGTCTGAAAAAGAGAAGAATAGTTCAAAATTTTCATTTCAGCTTGCCGCTTAATTTGAAATGTTATTAAGTTTAACAGGGGCACTGTCGATTTACTTGTCAAGTTGAGGGAGAATTTCTATTTTTGTAGTTAAAAAATATGTAGATTTTAGGAATCGGGATGTTTTTAGCTGCAATGCATGGTTCTGCGCTGAGCTTGGTGTGATTTTCCTTCTATATTTGAGTTTAAACATGAGGCGAACAAATCTGGTTCTACTTGAATGCCCCTGTAATTAAAGTTATTTTCCTTTTCTTTTCCGTTGTTTGTTTTTTCGGCCACGCATGTGAAATAATTCATTCTCTTTTCATTGATGTTAATTATTGATGTTAAAGGGCTCAATATTTTTATTTAGATGAAAAGGACCCTGTGCTCTGTGGCAGTGGGGTAAATTGAGAGGAAATCCGTTGTATGGGACAACTAGAGTGGGTCCCATATGTTGTATATAGTCTAAAGATGAGCTGCATTAACATGAATATTACAATTTGTTAACTTTTTTTTATTTTATTTTATATTTAGATTAGATTATGATAGGGACTGTTTCCCTAGAAATGAGACGCACCGTAACTTTTATCAACCAGTATGAATCCTGCAACAATTATTAGACAAATCTCAGGATTTAAGTTGTGGCATGAAGCGATCAGTATATGCGTGACCCCACTTTTAGCAGACGAGAAAACTGATGGGTCGTCAAATGACTTATTATCAAAAACCCTTTTATCTTTTGGCTATATCATTAATCCAAATGGAATGTTAATGTCGCTGAATTTTCAAGTTTCTTAAGAATTCACTAGTACTTTTCTCATATTCTAAAGTACACTTGAAATATTGATGCTGATTACTTTTCACAGGTTCTCTTTGTTTTCTTTGGGGTAGAAACACTTCTTGTATTTCTAATTGTATTGCTGTTCTTTAAGCCAGTAATACCTGACAAATTATGTAATTTTGTAATTCTGTTTGCACCCATGTGTCCCATATTACCTTGAATTTGAGACAATATCTTGAGAAAATTTCACTATGTTTAAATTCACAGCCATCTGAAGGAGAAAACAATCAATATTGGCGACAGTTTCGTTATCAATATAATGAATAATAATTTCTTGTTATGTTATTGATACACTTTTATTATCCAATATAATGAATATCTTTCTAATATATTTATTCTAATGTTGGTTATCCAGTCCCAAGATGGTTGCACAGGGTTTTGTAGTTGATTTGAACAAGCCACTTGTCTTCCAGGTACAGACTCATTCCCTCTAGGTCTTGTCCCCAGACATGTCCTATCTTGCAGAATATTTCTGTTTTCATGTACGCTTCTTTTTATTTCATGTATCAATTGTTAAATGCCTTTTAATTTCCTTAAACCTCGTTTCAGATGACTGACAGATAATATCCTTATCTATAATTGAGCATGAGTCATTTTTGATATGATATTGCAGGTTGGACATCTGGGAGAAGCTTATGAAGAATGGGTTCACCAGCCGATTGTGAGCAAGGAGGGCCCTCGTTTTTTCGAAAGTGATTTTTGGGAGGTATAATCTTTTAGGACTAGACTTCTATGTAGTTCCTTATATATTTTCCATCTGTCTCTCTAGCAAAACATGATAAGTGTGTAGTTCTCTAATAATACCATGACAGGGATATGATTTGATTGGGGAACTATATAGTTTGCAAAAACTGTATACCCATCATTTTATTATTTGTGAACCATACGTAAAATTGTCATGTTTTGATTGGAGAATTTAAAAATAGAGATACAAATAAGTGCTTATAAGGCTTTTTCAATCTTGTGATGTACTTGATCTTTTAAGCTGTATATTTACTGCTATGTTCTTGGCTTGGTACTACTTGGAACAGTTCTTGACCCGCACGGTCTGGTGGGCAGTTCCAGTCATTTGGTTGCCAGTTGTATGCTGGCTTATCTCTGTCTCTGTACGAATGGGTCTTACTTGCCCTCACATCACTGTACTGGTGGTCCTTGGCATTTTTGTTTGGACATTGCTTGAGTATTCATTGCACCGGTTTCTTTTCCACATTAAAACAAAGACTTACTGGTTAGGCATCTCTCTCGCGCTTCACTCCTTTCCACAGTGTGAAATCAAATGTTAATTTAAGGGCATGGTTGTTTAGTATGTTTATTTAAAAGAATTACTTATTGGTTCCATTTTTTTTGGCTTCAGGGGAAATACAATTCATTATCTTCTTCACGGCTGCCACCATAAGCACCCTATGGATGGCCTGAGGCTTGTTTTCCCCCCTGCTGCAACTGCTGTATTATTGATGCCGGTATCTCTTTATTCCATATCCATGCTGTTTAATGCATTAACATAATTTGATTGCATGGTAGACAAGAGAACGGTGGGATTCTATCTTTCATATGAGTCCTTCCTGATAAGTGGAACCAAAATAACTTGTCCTGCTGCATCAATTCACTCGAATTCACTTAAGTCGACTGACTAACTGAAGATTCCCTGTTACTTCCTGTCCCTGATTTTTCCTATTCTCTTAATGTTGTGGGTGAATATCTGTCCTTTTATTAAAGGTGTCTGTTTTTTGTTTTTCTACGTTTCGTTTTGGCTGGAGTTGCCCTCTTTACTTTTACCAGAATCCTATCAAATTCTCATGTTAAATTTCTCCAAGGAGAAAAGCTTACTGGGGAATCAACAATCACTGGAAGTACCTAAAGGAGCAGACCTTTAATAACTATAAACTAGCAGCTGGCGTACTGGACAGTAAAGAAATAAATGGGTTGTTGTCTTTTTCAGAAAAAAAATTAACACAAACATTAAGAGATAGAGCTTTGCGAGTTGTGTGAACTTGCAACGGATCATTTATGCTAATCCTATCAAGTAGTGCTGCAGTAAAAATTAAAGTCTTCCATTAGAGATTTCCAAAGGGGAATAGCAATTTTTCCCTGCTTGGAATAATATATTTTTGTCGTAGAAGAAACTCTTTTTATTACTGAAGAGTGAAGCAAGAGCACAAGATATCTCCAACAGAAGTATGTGAAAAGCCTCTTCAAACATCATGCGATATCTGGTTTTGGTATGGAGAGATCTTTTCTGTAGTTATGCGATAATAGATAAAATCCATGTTTATATCTTCAGTCTTCAATAGGAGTTTCTGGATTGGCTTTGCGGGAATTCACTAGATTCACAACAGAATCCTTGGCCATGTGAAAACATAATCTATCTATTTCTTTACTCTATAGTCTGTATTGAAATGAGTCAGAAAACTTCGGAATTGTGAAATCTTACAATATGAATCAATATGCAATGATTGCGTGTCTGCATGTCAATGCTGGTGAGGGTTATAGATACTAAAACACGTTACACTGTATATATTACACATAGAGGCTCAATGAACTAATTTTAAATTTATTGTTTGCCATGCCCAGTTCTGGAACTTGGTGAAGCTTTTATCCACTCCCTCAACGGCTCCTGCTCTGTTTGGAGGTGGTTTATTGGGTTATGTGATTTATGATTGCACGCATTACTATTTGCACCACGGTCAGCCAAAGATTGAAGTGCCTCGGTATCTCAAGGTAAAAATAACTTCTCTGTTTAACCGTGGTTAACATAAAATTACCATTTGTACATTTACTATGCTGCTGAGCAAAATCGTTGTGTTTAAAAGTCAATGGCCAATTGCTTTAATCTGTTCTGGTATATTCTGCAGAAGTATCACATGAATCATCACTTCCGGGTCCAGGATAAAGGCTTCGGCATTACTTCATCATTATGGGATAAGGTCTTTGGAACGTTTCCTTCATCAAAAATTGATGCAAAGAGCAGATGAGTTATTACCAAATACAACATTTATTCATTGGTTTAGATCCATAGTAAAATTCAGGTGTCCAGACAAATATATCCAGCCATTGCTACTTTTATCTGTGTATTCAATGTTACTCATTATGGACGCTTTGAAGAATTAGAGTGCCATCTTGTGTCAATTTTATGGTGCCTCATCTCCAACCAAAATTTCTGTATAAAGTATTGATATGTTATGCCTCCGATTTTTTTGTGGGAAATATTCCTTCTTGGCTACATGTTTGAAATTTCGTAAAACATTTACTTCATCATTACTTCCAGGTCCACGATTTGCTAGACATTGACATTTTTTGAAATGGGTGAGATTTGGGATAAAGACATCAAACTAAATGTTTTACGAAATGAGAAACAAATTTAAATATTATGACTGTGTCAAAAACGGAATGAATTGAACATCTTTCTTGCAATTAAATAAATCATAACATCTTTAAGAGGATAAAAAACTATGTACAAATTTAATATTTTTATTTAAATAACATTTTTTAAAATAATAAATATTTTTGTATTTTTCTTCTATTTTTTTATTTTTTCAAGGGATAATATAACTTTTAAATCTTAAATTGTTTCTCAATAGATTTAATTTCTAAACTTTGATTTTACTTGGTACAAGTCAGACTTAATATTTTAGTGAATTAAAAAACTACAAGAGTTAATTGACAAAAATTGAGGGATTGAATGATATATCTTTCCTTTATTATAATTAAATTGTTTATTTGTTTTCCTTCCAAGAAGCTTTTTATTTCTCAAATAAAATATAAATATTATTTATTTTTAAAGATATTTTATTTTATTTTGGGCTTGCAGGCATCCCTAATAGTGATTAACGTTCTAATTTATTTTGTAAAATGAATATAATTGTTTGTTTGATCTTTTTCGCGACCTATGATTAGAGGGAAAGTTCTTCAGGTTCTAACTTTCTATATCCAAAATTAAATACATTCTCTTAAGAGTAGATAATATAGCTAGTTTGTTATTTTTTCCCAATAATACAGTTGATTTAAATGCATAATAGAAGTTTATTGTTTATAGTATAAATATAGAATTAGTTTTGTAGTGTAAGATTTCGCTATATTTCTGTAAATCTTGAATTCGATTTTTAGAGGAGACATATATATTGAGTAGACAACTATAAAACTAGATACTTTTCATAATGGAGGGTTGAAAGTGGAATAAGGGGTACCAAATAGCCTTTTGAGAAATAATATACATCTATATTTAAGTAGTCAATAATTTGGCATCACCAATAATCTCCACAAGAACACAAGCCATTCTCAGATCTGTGGAATCTGTTTGCATCTCTCATCACTAGCAGTCTTCAGAAGCTTTGACAAACCCTTCATAAACGCATGGCAGTCCTCACAAACTCTCAAGTTCTTGAAAATGCGAATAATCCTTTTCCCATCTTCAAACCCACCACTACTTGCCAAAGCCAACCCAATTGCCAACTTCTCGCTATGATACCTTAAGCTCTCCATCTTCGACTCTTCTTCAACATCGTGCAATGCAAAATTTATGTTATGAACACAATCTATTTCTTCTTTCATCCCCTTCTCCACTTCTTCCAACACCTCCTGGATTTTCTCCCTAAGTGGATGGCTTTCGTCTCCATTGTGAAAAAAGTGAACTTTTTTGTCTATCTCTACCCAGCTACGTCCTGCCTCGTTCTTCAATCCCTTCCTCTTCACCATATATCTTATTTTCTCACTCTATTTCCAATACCCTGCATTAGCGTAGATGTTTGACATCATCACATAGTTGACTGGATTGTTACTGTCCAATCAAAACAGTATCTCTCCTACTTCTTTTCCCCTCTCCACGTCTCCGTGAGTTCGACAAGCACCAAGTAGCGTCTGCCATATAAGCGCATTTGGCTTCAGCGGCATTTTCTCTATAAGATCTTTTGCTTCCATTATACGTCCAGCTCTTAGCGTAATGCTCCACTTGTGGTTTGCTTTGCTGATTCCTACAGAAACTAGAGAAGGGTTCTTGACCTTCTTCAATAAGTCCAGAGTGGCGACAAGTTGAGAGTACAGCCAAGTAAGTCACATTGTTTGGTTCGATTTCATCTACTTGCATTTCATTGAAAAGATCAACTTCCTTCTTTCCAATACCATGTTTTCCGTAGCCCGTGATCATGACTGTCCAGGAAACCACATTTCTTTTCGGCATCTCTCTGAAAAATGCATCCGCCTCATCTGTTAACCCACATCTCATGTGCATATCCAAAATTTAATTAGTCACTGATATTTCTAAACCAAATGGGAGTTTAATGGTATAAGCACGCATCTGCTTCCCCAGCTCAACAAGAGCGAAATCGGCAAATACACCTATGAGGCTTGAAAGTACAAATCCGTCCACTTAATGTTTCCTTTCCCTCAGCTGCTGAAACAAGTCCATGGCTTCTGGCAAATTGTCGTCTTGTGCATATCCAAGAATCAGTGAGTTCCAAGATATCACATTCTTTGGTTCAATTCGATCAAATACCCTCCTAGCCTCTACTATGCACCTGCATTTGACATACAGATCAACGAGAGCTCCTGAAACAGTTGATTGAACCAAATATGGGAATCCTTGCGTAATTAAGGAAGTATGTATTTGGGTGCCTTCTCTTACTGCACCAAGACAACTACATGCCTTCAATATACGTGAATAAGTGTATTCATCAGGAATGTCAACTCTCTCTTGCATTCTCCGAAATAGATTTTAAAGCCTCTTCACCATGTCTTCTGAGAGTGTATCCAGCAATCATTGCATTCCAGCTTATGAGATTTTTTACTGGCATAACGTTAAACATTCTTGTTGCCTCACTAATCCTATCACATTTTGAGTACATATCAATAATAGAATTGGCCACAACAGGCAGCCATTCAAAACCAGATTTTGGACAAACCCCATGAATCTGCTTTCCATTCTCAGCGATACCCATGATTCCTGCAGCTTTTAGACTGGTGGACAGTGTGAACTCATTAGACTTAACAGCTGAATGACCCATTTTAGAGAATGAGGATAATGAGGTTTTAGCATCACCATCCTGTAAACCGCGCATCAGAGCCAGCCAAGAGACCACATTTCTTTCTGGCATTTGATCAAACACAGAACAAGCAAGGTTCATCCCGCGGCATTTCGCGTACATATCTATGAGATAATTGTTTACCACCATATCACGCCCAAATCCTAACATCTCTAATAACCCATGTACTTGCTTCCCCTGCTCAAGCAGACGGTTCTTCGCACACCTCTTCAGGAGCCCAGTTACTAGTTGTCGGTCATTCATCAATGGCAGAAGATCACAAATTACTTTATGGCAGAAGTTAATGGAATTTGTTAAACAATAGAATATAAATATAGTGATATTGTGTAATTATTTATTGTATAGTTTAATTATTAGATAAGTGAGTAGGTAATGTTATGTGTGGTGTCATATGAATATGATAAAAAGTTTATAAATAGGATGTCTTTGTATAGTTTCATTTTGTCTTTTTGTATACATAAGTTCAGATGGGTTACCAACTCAATAAGTATTTATAGAGATTTATGATATTACTTATTAAACGAACTCTTATAAGAATTAAACTCGTATAGTCGTATAGTATTTGATTACTAATAAAATTCATTTTCAACTATTGTGTCACATGGTACCACAACCTGTGTATCTCTGATAGCGTCTTTCATTGAAAGAATATGAGGCATGTTGCCTCTTGAACCCTAAAGGTGTGCATAGACAGGGCTGGATAGGGTAGCCCTCTTGCCTGGTGCCCTGCCTAAAAAATATATGGGCTGCATTTTGCAGCCCGATGTCTAGCCATGCCCTGTAAAAACCCTAGCAATTTTGGGCTAGGCATGCCAAAGTTGTGATGTCATGCTCATGTTGTGAAAAAAATCTGCAATTATGAACTTCTAAAATAATACAATATTCATGTGTCTTCAAGAGTTAAATAATATCTATAATCTACTAAGAATAAGAGAACAAAGATAATAATTAAAATCTTGAGATCCATTGCATATAAAAAATAAGCGTTGAAATCTAAATAGTTTGTAATTATAACTTTACATCAATCTCCCCAATATTGAGTCAATAATATAATTATAATATTGACAAAGATAAAATATTTAAAAAATCAAATAAATAATTATAATTTGTAATGTAATCATATTATAATTAACAAAGTTAAAAAAGAAGAAGAAAAAATTAGTATAGTTATAAATATTAAAAGATATAACTTACCTACTTAACTACTTATATTTCTAAAATTACCTTACAGTTACCAGTAGCTATCATATTCTCCCTTCTAAGATAGAGAAAAAAATAAAAGAAAATAAAAGAAGGGGTGCTCATGGGCAGGGCAGGGTTGTCCCTGTGCCTGGTGCTCAACCCGAAAAATGCATGGGCTATTTTTCATCGGGTTGGGCAGAGCATTTTTTTTACTGGCTGGGCAGGGCATACCGGGCCGCTAGCTTTATGCACAGCCCTATTAAACCCGAGTGGATTCCTATCTCGCATAACCATTGCCCCTTCATTATGGATGAAGGCATTACAACGACTAGGAGATGAGAGCATGCTATTAGGGCTCCTAAACACTCGTCGACTCGCCCCAAGACTCCAGTTCAGCTTCATCGTCATTTCTGCATTAGGAGACGACACTATCACAGCAGGTCAGATCTTGCCGTTAGAGAGCTTGCACCACAACAACTCTGTGGAGGTCAGTAACAATCTTGGTTGTGCCTCTTAGTTTTGTGGCTGGCTAATAGCAAGGAGTTTTGCATCAACATAAAGTAGTCAAGTTTGTCGCAGTTTCCATCTTCTCTGAGATTCTTGAAAATCTTTCACCCACAGAAGCTACTATTCCCAACTCGCCATTAAAATCTTTTGTTTTGGGTTCAATTGATTTTCCCTAAGAAACCTTATGTATTCATCATTCATTTGGTCTTATTGCATTTACGGGTATTTTGCGAGCTAATTTTGCTATTTTTTCTGTTATCCCCTAATTCTTCCCTGTGAAATCTATTAAAGAGTTTGGTTTAATGGGAAAGGAAGACCATATTGCTCCAGCCATTGATTTCTCTCATCTATTGTATCTATATCCATCATATACTTATATGACTACCCTTGTTCCATAGCCGCTGCGTGGGTCAGAGAATTACGAGATATGGAGTTAGACAGTGCGGCTAGCTCTTTATGGCAAGAATAAATTGGGGTTCATCGATGGCACTTGTACTCGTGAAATGCAAGAACCTGTCTTACAAGCTATATTGGATCGTTGTAATTCTACAGTTCTCTCTTCGCTGATAAACTTTGTTGAGAGACACATCTCCACTGGGCTGGTCTTTTCTGCTAACGTACAGATTGTCTAGGATGATATGAAGGAGCGTTATCACAGGACTGATGGGACCAAGATTTTTACTCTACATAAGTCAATTACCTCTCAGCCCCAAGGAACCGTGAGTGTGGCAGTGTACTACACGAACTTAAGAGAACTTTGGGATGAATATGACTCCTTAGTTCCTTTTCTGTCCTACCAGTGCTTATCTACACAGGAGTACTTGAAGGTGCAGTAGCATCAGAGGCTTCTCCAGTTCCTACTCAGGCTCAATGAATGCTTCGATCATGCGAGAACTCAGATTCTTCTCTAAACACCTCTTCTTTCACTTAACCAAGCTTTCTCTCTTATTTCCCAAGATGAGTCATAGAGAGAAATTGCATCTCTTTCAACCATGAATCCATTAGAAGGATAAGCCATAGTAACGTGGGGAGGGAGACAAGGAAAAGGAAAAGGTCGCGAAAGGAATTAGGATGAGTGCTCCTACTCTCACCTTAAAGGACATAAGAAGGACACATGCTATCATCTGGTTGTATTCTAATCAAATTTCAGAGGGACGTGGACTGCTGAAACCTTAATCAGGTCACCCAGTGTGAAACTAGAACCCCTTCATCTCAGACTCAAGCTTCACCTGTTGCTATTTTCTTTAAACATGGGCCAATCTCCCAATTACAATATGACCAGATTCTCTAGATTTTAAGAAGGAAGCTTGACAACCCAGTTGTGGGAGTGGCAGCAGATTGTGTTGATGGCCATATTTCAAGTATTGTCAATGCTATACCTGACTCCTTGCTTGAGACTAATTAGATTGTTGACTCAGGGGCAACTTGTCATGTTGTTAGAAGTATCACTATGTTTGATACTGTCCATAGATATGTCAGCCCTCTTAGGAGAATTACAATGCTAAATGGTGAGACAATGATAGTCACACACACTGGAACAATACATATTGCAAACGAGATTATTCTTAAGAATGCTTATTTTGCTCCTAGTTATTGTTTTAATCTCATTTCTGTTTCACGTTTAACTGTAGACATGAACTGCACATTGTCTTTTCATTTTGAGTGTTGCATTTTGCAGGAAACCTTAAGTGGGAAGGAAAGACTGATTGGTAGGAATAATTATGGATTATATGTAATAACTAGATATAAGAAGAATGTCATTATTATGCATGTTGAACATCGAGACCCCGTTGGTTTCCCATAAGATATTTGGCATAAAAGGCTAGGACATGCACCTATAGATAAGTTGAGACATTTATATCTCATTAGAATTAAATTCCCTATTGTTCATTCTAATAAATGTGATGTTTGTGCTGCTTTAAGCAAACTTGAATGCCATTTCCTTCTAGCACTTCTAAGACCAGTAGCTATTTTGAATTACTTCATGTTGATGTTTGGGGACCCTATAGAAAGCCTACCTATAAAGGCTATCGTTACTTTCTTACTATTATTGATGATTTTTCATGATGTACATGGACATTCTTGATGATAAATAAAAGTGAAGTTGTTTTCCGTTTAAAAATTTTCTTTGCTTTTGTTTCCATGCAATTTTCTGTTGTAATTAAAAAGATTACGTACTGATAATGGATTTGAATTTAAGAGCCATGATTTTCAAAATTACTTACACAATAAAGGTGTCATTCATGAAACAACATATCCATATACCCCTAGCAAAATAGGGTTGTTGAGCGAAAGCACATGCACCTTCTAAAGGTTGCAAGGAGCATGTACTTTAATTCTAGCATACCTTTAAAATTTTAGGGAGAATACATTGCTACTACTACCTTTCTTATTAATAGAACTCCCTCTCGCATCCTAGGTTATAAAACTTCATATGAACTTTTGTAGGGTTATCAACTGGATTTGTCCATAATTAGAACGTTTGGTTGTCTCGCTTATGCCAATAATCTGCATGTTTATGATAAATTTACTCCCCCAGTCAGATCCTTGTCTTTTTATGGGTTACTTAGATGCTCAGAAGGGTTTTCTATTATATAATACTCATATTGCATCTATGTGTTAATCATCATATGGTTTTTGTTGAGTCTAAATATTCCTTTTGAGATTCTATATGCATCAATCAAGGGGAAGACAATGATGATTTCATGATTGATCCATTTAATCTTGACATAAATAAAAATGATGAATCATCCCCTCCAATTCAGATATTTGAAATAACCAATCTAAAGATTGTTGTATGGAACATTCTATAACGCATGACACACACTGCACACATCCTCCAAATGCAAGACAAGTTGATGCAGGTGAAATAGACAATGAAGTGAATCTGGAACGCCCAAATGGTGGTAGATAGCACATGAGAGGAGATCACCTGCATGGATGCAAGACTATCAATGTGCAGTACATGGTTCTAAAAAGGTCCTATTCAGTTATGCATGTGTAGCATATTCACAAGAGCCTCATACTACAGGTAAAAGGAAGGTAAGATGCCCTTTAGAGTCACTTAAATTATTCAAATGTTTACTATAATTATAAAATCTTTTTATCTAAAATTGATAGTGTTGTTGAGTCTCATAGCTTTCAAGAAGATGCGAAAGATCAAATTAGGTAGAAGCAATGCAGAAAGAAATATAAGCATCAGAAGAAAATGGTACGTGGCAGTTATTTGATCTTCCTAAAGGTAAAATGTCCATTGGGTGTAGGTAGGTTTTTAAGGTAAATTTTGACTCTTGTAGGAATGTTGATAGTTTTAAGGTTAGATTAGTTGCAAAGGGGTATAGTCAACAAGAGGGCATTGATTATTTTGAGACTTTTCTCCTGTAGTTAAGATAGTTACCATTAAAATTGTGTTTACTCTTACTGTACATAAAGGTAGGGCCCTCTTTCAAATGGATGTGTACAATGTTTTCTTACAAGGTGATTTGAAGGAGGAAGTGTACATGCAAGTGCCTCAAGGTTTTGGTGATTTGGTAGAAAATAAAGTTTACAAATTAACAAAATCATTGTATGGGCTCAAACAAGTTTCACAATAATGGAATATTAAGCTCTCTAATGCCTTGATGTAAGGAGGTTTTAATAGAATAAGTATGATTATTCTTTATTTATTAGGAAGGATAAATCTGAAATGACCTTAGTGTTAACTTATATAGATGACTTAATTATAACTGGGAATAGACTTGACAAGATCAATGAAGTGAAACAATTTCTATATACTAAATTTAGAATAAAAGATTTAGGAGAACTTAAATATTTTTTAGAGATAGAGTTAGCAAGGTCTAATAAAGGTATAATTCTTAATCAAATAAAATATACTCTTAATATTATTTCTGATATGTGTTTATCTCCATCTAAGCCCCTTACAGTACCACTAGAAAAAAATATCAAATTAAGTGCAAATCCTAAATGGAAAGCTGATGATCCGATTCTACCCCAATTGCCACATATAGGAGATTGGTAGAAAGGTTATCCTCTTTATCAATGACAAGACCTGATTTATGCTTTGTGGTGTAGGGGCTCAGTCATTTTATGAATCGCCAAGAAGGTCTCTTTATAATGTGATAGTGAGAGTAGTTAGATACTTAAAAAATTAGCCAGGACTTGGGATAGTGATGGCAGCAGGAAAGCCTACCATATTAGAGTGCTTTGTGAATTTAGATTGAGGAACCTGTCCTGATACACATAGATCTATGACAGGCTATTTGGGGAAGCTTGCAGGAGCATCAATATGCTAGAAATCAAAGAAACAGTCAACATTTTCTAAGTCTTCAGCAGAAACCGAGTATAAGTAAAGTCAAGCTATGTATGAAATTGTTTGGACTTCTAGAATGTTAAAGGATTTAGAAGTACATAGTCTAGAACTTGTACATATATACTATGGCAACTAGTCAGCCATCTACATTGCAAAAAATCTTATGTTTCATGAACGCACAAAACACATAAAAATATATTGTCATTTTGTACTGAGAAAAACTAGAAGAAGGAATAATTAACTTCTAGTATGTGAGGAGCAAAGACCAGCAGGTAGATATTTTGACTAAATCCCTTGGAAGAGAAAATATTTTGAGAATTTTGTGCAAGTTAAGAACTATAGATCTTTATAATCATAAATTTAAGAGAAAGTGTTAAACAATAGAATATATAGTGATATTGTGTAAGTATTTATTGTATAGTTTAATCATTAGATAAGTGAGTAGGTAGTGTTATGTGGGGTGTCATATGAATATGACAGGAGGGCTATATAAATAGGATATCTTTGTACAGTTTCTTATTACTAATAAAATTCATTTTCAAGTATTGTGTCTTAACAGAACTTTCATCCACAAAGTCACTGATGGGAGCGGCAACTAGAATTCATATTATTGTAGAATGGAAAAGCGTTTCGTCCCTACTTTGAGCAATTTTATAAAAGTAGTGCAGCTAAAGAAAATCCATGCTTGCATCGTCAAGCTATCATTATCACATAGCAACTTCTTGGGGGCAAAAATGGTGGATGTATGCGACAATTGTCGCGATACAGATTACGCCACCTTGCTTTTCCAACAACTAGTAGAACCAAACGTGTTTTCCTACAACGCGATCATCATAACTTACTCCCACAACCACCTATATAGACTCGCAATCAGTATGTTCCAGCAAATGACGAGACATCCACGGAAATTAGCAGAAAACCCTATTTCACCGGACAGATTTACATTCCCATTTTTGATAAAGTCATGTGCAGGGCTTTTATGTCACGTCTTGGCCAGCAAATTCACGCGCAACTATGTAATTTTGGGACCTAGTCCCTTTGTATAACGGAGAACGCGCTGATGGATATGTATACAAAATGTGATGATTTGACAACTGCATACAAAGTTTTCCAGCTAATGACTAACGGAGATGCAATTTCTTGGAATAGCTTAATCTATGGACGCGCACAGTTGGGCCAGATGGAAAGTGCAAAAGCTCTGTTCGACGAAATGCCTTGCAGAAAAATTGTTTATTGGACAACAATGATTACTGGTTATGCAGGAGTGGGCAGCTATTCTGAAGCATTAACAATTTTTCGCGAGATGCAAATGGTTGGTATCGAATCCGTGAGATTAGCGTCGTCTCTGTTTTACTTTTACCTGCTTGTGCACAGCTTTCCGCTTGAGGTTGGGGAATCGATTCACATGTACTCTGATAAGAATGGGTTTTCAAAGAAGACTAGCATTTGAAACGCACTAATTGAAATTTACAACAAGTGTGGTTGTGTCGATCAAGCTCGGGACTTGTTCAATCAAATGGTTGAGCAGGATGTGATTTCTTGGAGTACCATGATTGGAGGATTGGCTAATAATGGTAAAGCTCATGAATATGCAGTCGAACTCTTCAGGGATATGCAGAGAACACAAGTAGTTCCAAATGCCATAAAAGTTTTAACAGCCTTACACATGCAGGATTATGGAAAGCGGGATTAGAATGTTTCGATTGTATGAGAGAGGATTACTATATATAGCCAGAGATAGAGCCCAATGGCTGCTTAGTTGATGTTCTAGGGCGCTTGGGACGCCTTGATCAGGCTCTTGAGACGATAACATACATGCGGAGGTTGGAAAATGGGAAGGTGTATCTAGCATTAGGAAACTCATTAGAAACAAGAGGATTAAGAAAACTCCAGGGTCCACCTTGATTGAGGTTGGCAATGTGGTTGAAGAGTTTGTATCCGGTGACGATTCAAAACCCATCTCAAAAGAAATCTTCTGGATCCTAGACATGTTGACTTTGCATCAGAAGAGAAGCAATGTAAGGGATGGAATTTGAACAGGAGCAAACTGATCAAGCTTTACCTTAGGTTGTAAGATTCATTAACCCTTCTCAAAAAGGAGGGAGATTTCATCTCGTTCCAAGGCGTCCCCGCTTCAGGAGTATTAAATCGATGAAAATTAACCATAAGATAGAATGCCATTATAAGACTTCAGAAGGAACTCTTCCGAATTTGGATTATAATTTCCGAATCATTTTGGAATTTGATTACTTGGAAAGCGCAACTTGTCCCTCCCATCATAGTAGCCTTCCGAGCTACTATTATCACATATCCACTCTCATTTCTCGGCCAATAGTCTAAACACAAACAATTACACGTACCTTTTGCCAAGAAAAAATTCGCACCTAATTAATTGTGCAAGTATATACATCCAAATGGAAATGCAGATTTGCCGCCGACAATGCAGTCTGAGAGGCAACAGTACAGCGTGGAACATTCAGAATTTGTCAATATATATATATATATATATATTTAAATTTATTTTTTTTTAATATTTAGTTTTTATTTAATAAAAAATTTTGGATGTAGGAAAAAATGTAGGAGGTTTGTCTAAGCCATGTAAGTGTTTCTAAATTTATATTTTGGTTCTAAATCATTATAAATTTTATAATTTTCTAATAAATACTATTCTGTTTAAGTCATTTGCTTTCAAATAAAATATAGATATTATTTCTTTTAAAAGTTATTTTATTTTGTTTTCTCATTCTGCGATGGTAATTTGGCAAGTTAATTTGTTTTGTTTTCTTATACGCACGACTCTGCTAATATTTCTGCTGTGGTAATTGTCTTGTTTTTGTTACTCGGTCTTCCTCCGGAGGACTCAACCTTCCCGCCGCCCACGTGGTGGGGTTTTAGGGTTTTGTATTCAAGTTTAGAGGAGCATACACTACCGTTGCCCGTACATCTATTCTCGCGTATGCCCCTGTCCCCCTCTCTCAATATCTTAATCTCTTTCGCTTTCAGAATGCCGAGAATCTGTAGGGATTCAGTGAATGAAGTAGGCAGATAATTACCATTAAGCTTGCCACTGCCGTTTCATGACCAGCTTGTTCTCTTCAATTCTCGATTTGAAGCGCCGACATTGGCTGAGGTTTGGCTGTAAATCCTAATGCTTTCTTCGCCTGCTCATTTGTTGTAGATATGGCTGCTGATCAGGCATCGACACCTGATCTAACAAATGCCTGCTGCGCCGGGGTATGATTTTCATTTTATTTTTCGTTTTCTTTTCTTTTAAGTACTTGTTGTGTCGGTGCGTGTTCTTTATTTTTGGGCATTTTTCAGTTAACTATGTTACCTGTACTTGAATATTTTTCAATTATGGATCTTATAAACAGTTAAAAAAGAAATGCTTGAAGCTACAAGAGTCACGCAATGCTCTAAGGCAAGCCGTGAAGGTCCTCGAGGACAAAATCAATGAAGTCGAAGATCAGAATACGAAACTCAAGAAAGGTTGATATTCTGTCTAAAATTCGAGGCATTTTCCTGGTGTACTTTTATGGTGGTGTCGATCATAATCATAACTATATAATTTTCTGCTCTTTCATTTCTTTCCTATCTCCATCATGAATCTCTACTAAATTTTAGGTTCCAATATTTATTTATTTTTCTGTAGTTCTGCCTCGTCTTTGATATTATTCTTCGGTGTTTTCTTCTCCCCTTACATTAAAATTCTTGTCGAGGAAATTATATGGTTATGAATTTGATTTGTGTATTGCGAGTTCTTTATTAATATGTCTATGTGTTGAGTACAGAATATATCTTCTTTCCTTCACTTATGATCAATTACTCTGTAATGTATGTTCTGCAGCATCCCATGAAGAACAAGCGCGGGCAAAAATAGAGGGAGAGGAAAAACTTTCTGAATTCAATGCTAGAGTATCTTTGGAGAATGAAGTCAGTAGATTAAAATCCGAGATTGTTGCATTACAGCAGAGCCTTGCTGGAAATGCTCAGGATGTAAATGAAGATATTAAAAGCTACGAAGTTTGTATATCTGATATAGATGAGGAAATTAAGAGGTTTAAGGAACTTCTGGAGAGAGAGAAAATAAGGGCTGATTCTGAGTCAAAGAATGCTGAGAAGGAGAGAAAGAAAGCTGCTGAAGCTTGGAAATTACTGGAAGTGGAGAAGAATAAGAATGTTGAGAAGGCAATGCGAATTGCCAAAATTGAGGCTGAGAAGGATGGGGAGCTGAAACGAAATGCTGAAAAGTTGGCATCCGACATGAAGAAGTTTAAAGAGGCTACCAAACGTTTTGAAGCTGAGAAGAAGAAGCTTATAGCAGAAAAACAAGATGCTGTGTCTGATTTGGCAAAATCTCAGGAAAGGTTGGAGGTTGAAAAACAGAAAACAGCAAGAGAAAAGAGACGTGCAGATGAAGAGATGGTTAAAGCAGAGGGTCAGAAGAAGCTTGTTGAAGATAACTTAAAGAGGGCCATGGAAGAAAAACAACTTGCTAGTCAGATGTCCCAGAAGTTAGAAGAGTGTGAGCGGACAAATGTTGATTTGAAGCAGAAGATGTCTGAACTTTCACCCCTAAGAAAAACAATTGAAATGTCTGCAGTCTCTCCTGACATCTGTGTGAATGCTGAAAATACTAAAGTGAAGCTTTTAAAAAACTCTTTGAAGCTTCAAAAGCTACGGACAAAGCGTGCCAAGGAAAAAGTTAAGTTGGAAGGTGATCGTCACAGAATTTTACAGCATGAATTAGGTCGATTAAAGCTTGATTTCTTTCAAATTTTCCATCGCCTTGATATGCTGGATGCTTCCATTTTACCCACTGCTGGAAGTATGGATAACTTTGAAAAGGTTGGTCTCAGTGCTGAACTATTTGGGTTACATATAAATAGAATCAATATTTGCATCATTTTATCTCCATTTCTGTCTGTCCATATTAGATGCACACATTAAACATTCTTGTCAATTAAACTACTGAACTACAGCAGAGTGCTCATCTTTCATGATGTTAGTGATCTTATTTCTTGGGTATTTAGGGTTATGAAACTATTGCCTGTGTCTCTTAAATAGTTGGAATCTTGGGATATCTATTTTCATATTTGTTTTAACAAGCTACTTATCCTTGGAAGTTGGAGTTTTCAGTGTTCTCTAAAGTGATTAAAAACTACTTAGCCTTCAAAAATTCAGGTTAATTTTAAAACATTGAATTTTCCTATCAGCTACGCATACCTGGCAGTAAACATTCTTTTCAATAGTAGATGACTCATAGGATATGAATGATCTATTGAAAAGATTATTGTCATTGGATTTAGTCTTGTGTTATGGCTCCTATCATTAAGAAGATCTGTTCTTTTGATAGTTTGTTTTTATGTTGACCATTCTTGTGTTTACTTTTAACTGACCCTGCTTTGCATGATGATTACCTTGCAGCCTGGGAATATACTGAACTTGCAGAAATTGAATATGATGAGGCACATTTGCAGTTCAGATCTGTCTCAGATGCACGGCCAATGTGAAAATGATCTCCTGAAGCCTTGCTGGACAACAACCTCGAATGCATGTGATCCTTTGAAGAAAAACACTCATCATATTTCACCTCTTGCTCTATTTGGAGGAAACTGTGCTGAATCCATCACAGGTATTGATTATCAGTTGGAGCCTCTGGCTCAAGGCTCTAACAGAACAAAACTAAAGAATTCTGCAGTAAATTCCAGTACATCTTTTTCTGATGGGCAATTGATGGGCTCACAGGACAAGGGTGCTTTTCCAGTTACTGCGTCAGCAAAATTGGCTCAGGAGAATATTAATACAAGACCCAGCATGTCCAACCCATCTGCTAAATCGGTTACTGAGCACAGTAGGAAGAGAAAAAGAATACTTGAGACAGTAGAATGTGTTAAAAAATGCTATTCTGAAGGTAGGAAGTTTGACCTGCAAGTAGAAAAGAAGCTCTCTGATTTACATGCTTTGTTATATAAAAAAGGGGACAAATCACATGAAAGGAGAGAGATGGCTGCTAATACTAAGGATAATTTACTGGAAAAGAGCGACAGGCCTCATAAGAAGAGAAAGAAATCTCATAGGGCAGAAGTGGAAATGGTACATAGGTATAACAAGGTTGAGGAAAAAGGTACAGAAGTGGCCAAAGGAGAAGTCTGTGAGGACATCAATATCTGCAGACACACCTGCTGCCCTGTCTCATATACTAAAGGAACCAATCAAGTGTTCAGGGAGAGGACGTGTGACGCTACAAATGATTTTCCTTCTATGGTTAATTTTGAAGTAGCTGATGGAAATTATATGAAGCTGTTAGAGTTAGAAAATGATATTGATGAGGAATGCTATAGAAGAGCAATGGATGCTCCCTTGTCTCCATCTCTTCCTGAAATCGAAATTCATGGAGTTGAAACATATGACAATAATAATTTGAAGCCCTCTCTTGAGGAAGCACTCCATGAAGACATGTTTAGTCCAAGAGGAGTTTTGTTTCCTTCACCTGGCTTTGATGTCATTGATGTTGAGATAAATTCCAATGAAGAAAAGTTTGATGCAGCTAGAGCTTCTTGTAATTCACAGCAGAAGCCTGCACAGGTTAGAGAAACTGAGGATTTGAAAATGTCTCATAACCATGTGCTGGAAAATTCAAGGGCCATGCATTTGCTGGAGGGTGGAACTGAATCGTTACAGAATCAACATCCTAATTTTTGTATTGTCTGTCCAAATATTGAGGACAAAAGTAGCATTTCTAGGATATTTGGTGCTACAAAGAATTGTATGGCAAGATGCAATTTGATTTCTAAAACAGGTTGGATTGTTGATAGCATTTTGACTACACTTGCCATGGAAGAAAAACTGTTACCAAGGTAAGTGATCTATCCTTTACAAGATAATAAAGTGTGGTAACCATGCATCAAACAACATGTATAGTTTGTGCCATTTCTGGTGACAATAAGATTATGATTAACATGAATTGGAGACACAATAATTTTTAATTTTGTTCCTTTTAACCATTTTATTTCAGGGAGAAGATTTCCGTCTTCTTTACACTTTTGCTGCTCAATTTTACTACAAACTCGTCAATAAATTTTGGGAAACTTTTGGGCGGGAATTTACTCCCCTGCTTGAATTCTTATGCTGAACACATTTGCGCAGGTTTGTTATCACACTTATTAGTTGGCAGGCATATTCTGCGTCTCTAACTTATGCATACATTATAATTTTTCATTTTATGTACATAATTGCGTACTGTTGCATTGCACTGAAAGGCTTTTTTTTTTTTTTTATTCGGACAGTTTTTTCTGCTGCTACAACAAGATTATTGTTTTTAGAACATGTTTCCTTGCATGAGCTCCTTTTCCTCATTGAAGACTTTCTTATAGAAGGAAAAGTTATGGTAAATGATAAAGTGCCTGTGGGGACCTTGTCGGAACAGGATTTGAGAACTTCTCTTTATCTGGAAGCAGCTTCAGGGGAACAATTGGTGGCAGGGAGCGTTATATTAGCATCAGTATGTGCAGCAACTGATCAAGTTGAATTTATTAGGGAGTCTACATATAATATCCTTAGGTTTTGCAGATGGGATTCACTAATGATGCTGACTGTTCTTCATTTATTTGCTTATCTGGGTGGAAAGAAGTTTTTTTGTCATAATTTAATGTTCACTGTATTGAAATCTTTGATTATGTATCTGGATGGTGGGAACCTACCGGTTACTGCTTCCTGTCTACCATCAGTAAATCAGCTGCATACTGAATTATGGATGAGTGTTAGATGCCCATTCTTGGAAGGTGCTGAATCTATTGAAATTGTTGCATTCATGCTCTTAGAAAATATCAGGAACTGTCTGCGGCAAGAGGCAGAACTGGACGATTCAACAAATTCTAGATCCTTATCGGACAAATATAATGCTGGACAATGGTTTAATCAGGAAGCAGGTCAATGTGTCATTGACTTGAAGTGTGATGCTGGCTGCTGTTTGAGAAAGTGCACGGCTTCTGCTACTCAGCCTCATGTCTTGAACAATGCCAGCATTTGTCACCTTACTGATGTCCTGTCATTGGTGGAGCTGGTTGCAATCAGAATGGTATTAGCTTTGTCTTTTCTAATTAATTCTAGCTCTGCTTTATAAAGTTTTTATTTTGCTATTGTGGACTTACAGTATCCTGGACACTTGCATATCTTCATTCATAGGGTAAAGCAGAATAAATAGATTACAAGAGAATCAATCAGTTATTGAGATTGAGATTGGTTCTGATCCTCGGAGATTTACTCCCTCAATCCTATCTAAATCAATACTCCTAATATCTCTCATTATATCCCCTAATATCCCGCATAATAATTATAATTACAAGTATATATTTTATTTACATAATTACCACAGCTATACTTCTGAATGGCGAATGGGTAAGCTAAGGTATTTGATGATTATACTGCATGAGTTAGCTCTTTGGAAGTCCTCCTTTATATTTTGGAAGTTGAGAAAATACGTTGTTACTTGAAAACTCTACACTATGAATAGGTATCCATGAATTTGATGTCACTCATTGTATGTGGTCATAATTTTGATATCAGTGACTTTTATGAAATATATATCTGTTATGAATCTATTATTTTGCAGTTAAAATTGTCCACATCACAAAATGAGCATGGTGATTACAGTAAATCTGTTAATTTCTCTCTTATTTGATTTCAATTTGTATGGAAAACCAAATATCGATTTAATCATCTTATACGAGTATAATGCTCTTAAGAGGGAGGTATATTTAAGGAGTTTCTCAACTAGCTCTTTCTAGAGATTTTTTGTTTGTCGATAACTTATTGATAATATATTATATAAAATCATGGATAAATGACATTCTTTTGTTATTTACTATGAAATTTTTGTACTGTTAATGTTGTTTATGTCAATCCGTTGAACAGTATAAAATCTTAAGGGAAACTGATATATGAGATGCTATGCTATTCTTGAGCCTTATTTTTCTTATGTGGCCGTACAGACTCCTGAGTAATGAAATGTGTTACTAGTTCTGTTCCTTTTTTTTTTTTTTTGTGGGGGATGATATGCATAATTTTTGACAGATGGAAAACTTTTGCGACTCTTGCTCTTCCTTGTTGAAGAACTTGTCATTTCGTTCCGTTTATAATTCTCGAACCCGGTTATGTCTTGACAAACCCCATGGTTTCCTTAATGCAGAGTTGGCACTGGGCAGACTCGAAACTTGTTCCTCAGCTGCTGAGTATGTTGGATTCATGTGTGGTGGAGAACTTTTCTGTTGCCATTGTTGGTCTTCTTGGTCAACTTGGGAGGTAAAATGATCCTTTGCTTTGACATTGGAATTGCTGTGAATAACTCTTGATTTGTGAATCTTAAATTAGTGTCGAGTCTTATATTATATGGCCTCATTGGAATGTGCACATTGCTTTAAGTTATGGTTGTTTCTTAATTAATATTGTCTCCATTATGATTTTCAGGCTTGGAGTTGTTGCTGGTGGATATGAAGATGGAGGGGTTGAGAACTTGAGATGCTTTTGGTTTTCTTATTTTTGCCGCAATTCTTCCATAAACGCAGGCCCTTCTCTTCATCTTGCCACTGCCTCTGCTTTGATAGGCGTACTTCCTTTTGATGTAGAAACCCTTTTTGAGACAAACTCAAGTCTTCCTGTATATTCCAGTAAATATGTTTCTGGCAATCTTGAAGATTTGAGAAAGTGGCTTTCTGAGCTTGATAAAGATAAACGTGACTTGCTATGTAGCATTTCAAGAAGTAATGTATATATGAAGAGAACATTGTAGTTCTTCACATTTCCAAAGCAAGGTTCTTGCTGTCTTTCTTTCATTGATCTTGCTAGTTGAAAGTTTTGTAGATTAAGAGAAATCGGATGGGTTTAGATCTGAGTACGGTCTGACTTGGTTTGCTTACTACTTCACTTGACTACCTGTTAGTAAGAGAGATGGTTGGTGTCAGTGTCATCCCGGAGCCTTCTAAATATTGCTGTCGGATACAACATATTTTGCACTGAACACCAACTGATAGCTGGATGCAATTTAGTAGCTTATATCTACAAGCAGGAAAGACTTATCCATGTTTAATCCCAGCATTGCTCAACAAAATTCTTAGCTTATGAAGACAAATTGTCAGATACAATCCCTGGCTTCTGGAAATTAAGTTTTGTCCGAAGAATAGATATTCCGTCTCCTTAAAGCATGTTGCTCTTATTCAATTCATGCTGGTCTTCTAAAGATGGGAGAGGAATAACGATGCCCCCCCTGATTGAGGGCAAATCTCATCTCAATGTTGGCGGAAGGAAGAGCAATGACCTTAAGCCAATACTGTTTGGATGCCTTGTAGATTCAGGACAGGTTCTGTGAATGAGGAGCAAGAAGCCATCGTCAGTGCGGAACTCTCCTTGTTGCCGTCAGTTGAAATTAATTTTTTATAGCCTACTTAGGTTGGTTGACTCCATGCTCAGGTATCTCATTCTGGGACTATGCCTCGCCAATGGGATTTTTCCTCCTGAGGAATTGTCGATTTTAATCCATAAGGACAGATCTCAAAGGATGGTCCTCGTTTAAGTAGTTATTGTGACTCGTGAGTCGTGGCTTTAGGCCTTCGTAATTTTTGATTTGTAAGAAATTGTTTTTGTTGTAAATATTTTCGTTCTCATTTATGGCAAGCCTGTTTTAGCTAAATAGTTCGATTTTCAAGCTTCTACGTACTAGCAAAATGACGTGTTATGCTGAGCATTCATTTGTTTCAGCTTTGTTTTGGGACTTTTAATTTAATTTGTGACATTTCAATTTGTTTTTGACTGCCGGGTCGGTCCTCTGGTATGAAAAGATCTGTCTCAAATTTCTTTAGGATTCATCATTCATCTGAAGTACCTGTTTCTAAAAGGAAAAGTGATGATTGATTCCTTTTAGTATAAAATGAATGCAATTGAAATACAAGATGTTTGCAAAAGTTGAACAGTGTATAAAGCAAATAAGGAAAATGCACTGTTAAAAGGACTTAGGAGGGGGGAAAATCATGGTCACTCACATCTTGCCTTCTTGCTGGTAAGCCTTCCCGAAATTGATGTACAAATAAAACCACCAACTTATAAGAAGCAAGACCTAATCCACTTGCTTAATATTGTTCCCGAAATTGATGTTCCACTCTTAAAAGAAATATTGTTCCACTCAGCTCAATACAATCCTTTGCTTGCAATCCCAATTCAGGAAAGCTCTCATTCATCAATGGTATTAGCTATCTACTCCTCCAAGGAACAGAGAATTGAAGGAAGCACCCACTCTCTCTGGGTTGCCACCATTATTTTGAGCTATGATTCTGATGAAAAGATCTTCATGAAGTTTGTGCGCTATGTACTGCCACTTATGAATAAGCTGTGAGGCTCCTTCCTTGAGAGTTCTATGAATGTTGAACACTGTAACTGCAGGTGGAACTCTAACCAGCCCGATTTTCCAAGCAAGAACCACCCCAAAGCTACCTCCACCGCCACCTCCTCTAATGGCCCAGAAAAGATCTTCTCCCATCTTTTCTCTATCAAGAAGCTTCCCATTTACATCTATAAGGGAAGCATAGATGACTTGATCTGCTGCGAGCCCATATTTTCTGACCATAGTACCAAATCCTCCTCCGTTGATGTGCCCTCCAAGCCCAACTCTGGGACAAAGTCCTGCAGGAAATCCATGGATTTTACTCTCCTTTGCAATTTCATAGTAAAGCTCACCTAAAGTAGCCCCAGATTGAACCCAAGCTGTTTCATCTGAAAGGTTAATCTGAATGGAATTGATCCTGCTGAGGTCAATCCTGATAAAAGGGGTATCACGGAGATAAAACAAGCCTTCATAGTCATGGCCACCACTTCTGACTCTGATATGTAGCCCAAGTTTTCTGCTGCAAATAATAGCTGCTTGAATTTTGAGACTCATGAAGAGGTGTTATGACAAGAAGAGGCTTTCTCGTGGAATTCAACCATCTTGGATTTTGTTGGAATGAGTCCCAAGAGTTGTGAGTAAAGTGAGGTTGAGCTGAGCATTGTTGTTTCGTAGTATTCATCAGAATAGCGACAAGGTTGGGACAGCATGCAATCTCTGAAACTTTTATCGATTGGAATAGAAGTAGTAGCCCATGATGACAGTGAAACAAGAAGAAGAAGCAGAGCCAAATAGTAGAGAGAAAGGCAGACCATCTGAACTGAACTATGTCTTGTAGCTGAGTTATGCTATATGTGTGTGCATATATATTCTGAACTGAACTAAGAACTTATTTTGGAAAGAAGGAATATTGAAGTCAGAGAAACTGGTTTAGTGATGATCCTTGTGCGCAGAGCCGGCCGCAGGGAAAGTGATAAGGACAAGGCAAGAGGTGGAAAGGTTCAAATTGAAGACTTTGGAGTTGGCTCCCAGGTGAAGAGGCAGAATAAATGCGTTTGTTTCATAGTGATGGTAAGCGATGATGAATTAGAATAGCAAAGCATGTATATAATGAAGCAGTTGCCATTTTTTAAACCTACCAAAGATAACATAGTAATAATATACTTAAATGGTGGAGTGAGCATACATATGGATTGTTTAACATTGATGCAGGCCGTTTAAATTGTATATATAGTAAGCGCATTTGACATTGGCAATATTCTGAGGCGAACAAGTGGCGATGCATGCATGAAATGTGTCAATACGCCCAATTGCATAAATATCAGTTTTCAAATGTTTGGACATGCAGGGAAGTTATACCTACTTGGAATTAATGGCCGAGTTAAGGCTCTGATTCAATGAGAGATAGAAAGGCATTTTTTTAACAAAAAAGGATGTTCTACAAATAAGGCCAAGTTCTATAACTATGAGGCTTCATCATGGATTATAAGTTGGGCCCAATATTTATACTGTTTTTGGACCGACCAACACTTGAAAACAAAACCCAAAACTCTTGATGGGACTCGCCAAGCGGAAGCGGTGGAATGGACAAATTTACCAATAACCGAAACCCAAGTCACTTGTACCTTGTAGTTTTTGTCGTTTCCTCGAATTTTGATAAGAGGTTGGCACTTAGTAGCATCTACTTCCTCAACCATCCCCAACATATAATACATACGGTAAGAAAACAGGCAATCCATCTATAGTGGATCAGAACTGACCATGAGGAGCAGGGGAGGGAACCTGTTTGCGCGAGAAGCAGGAAACGTTTGAATTTGAAACGAGAGAGTTAGATACGGTTATCTAACTCCCCTCCCCATAGGCTATATATACATGCATTCTTAGACAGAAGAATATGTTAGTTGTAAAACGTTTTCTTCTCCTATGTTTCTGACGCTCTGCTTCTTTCTCCTTCCGGTGCATTTGTTGTGAAAAATGAACCAGAGTTTATATAGAGTGCTCTGGTTACGTGTGGATATCTAGTGAGTCAAGCAAAGGATTCCAGGTACACCTAAAACCTTCATTGGTATCAGAGCCACGCAATATGCTTCCGCATGCTTCTCTGTCATTTTTTGAATTTTCTAGTTATGCACTGTTATATTGCATATATGTCTTAAAGTGCTTATTTAGTGATAATATACATAGAGCATGCATTTAAACGATAAAGAGAAGCATTTCCAACGTAAACCGGTTGAAAATTTTCATTTTTTGAAATTAGGTCATTAGAAAACAGAGGATTCAGGACTTGAAAATGATCCCATTGCGTAGAGCACAAAAAAACGAAGAAAATGACACCAAGAACGTTAAAATTGGACGTCAGATGGAGAAGTTATAAGTGAAAACGAGCTGGGTCGTCGTACCCAACCCGTTTTCCAGTCGGGTCTGTGTAGACCCAGCTAGAGGTAGGAGATGACACTGTTCATCCCCCAAAATGATGCCATTTTGCCTCTTTTAAAAAAGAAAAAAATTGTGCTGTAAGAGGCCCAACAAAAAAAATCATTTTTTTTAATTTATAAAAAAAATTATTTGGGGAAATTCACGGGGCATTGTTCATGACAGACTAGGCTACGTCCAACCCAGTCAAAAAAAAAAATTTTGGGTTGTAAGAGGCCCAACCCAAAAAAAAAGATTTTTTTTGGAATTAAAAAAACGTTTTTTTAATTAAAAATCATTTTTTTTAATTAAAAAAAATATATTTGGGGAAATTCTGGTTGTGACACGTGGCAGCACCAGACTGGTGCGTGCAGTACACGTACCAGCAGCCGAGAGTGGGCTTCGTTCCATTTTTTATTTTTTCTGAATTTTTCCTTATTGGGGCGCATGAGGGTGCGTGAGACCTCCAATTGAGGTGCGGTTTGTTCCTAAAAATTCCTAGAATCAAGATCTTTATTTTGACATATAATTTGCCTAATTTTTGGGGCAATTTTGGACCTATTTATTTTCTGGTATTTTTTAGTGTCGTATTTTTTAGTGTTTAAAAAATTTCAGAAAATTATGATAATTAATGTGTTATGATTTAGGTGAAAATGACTTCATTTAACACTGAATCTCTGGGATATATTTTAAATGATGACATCTCATTCTTGGATGAGGTCAATAACCTAGAGGAAAACCTTCAAGAGGATCTCGAGGTGGAACCTGAGGAGGATCCAGAACAAGATCTTGATGAACTTTCTGAAGAAGACCTAGAGGAGTTGATGGAGGAAGTTCCACAAGAGGAACCAGACGAAAGAGATGATTCCGGACCGTGCTAAAAAACATTATTCCTCATCGAACCACTTCCTCTACAACCTTTAATGGTGTCTTCAAATTTAAACTTCAAGATGGTGCCTACTCTTAACAATTAATCTCAAGTTGAGGATGGTGAAGAA
Organism: Leucaena leucocephala; assembly: GCA_037074615.1. NCBI lineage: Eukaryota > Viridiplantae > Streptophyta > Magnoliopsida > Fabales > Fabaceae > Leucaena > Leucaena leucocephala. The sequence continues at coordinate 15,717,745 of CM073550.1, forward strand.
GTGAACCAACCTCTTACCCCTACTTTGGCTATGAACATAGCTGAAAGAGATGTAACTAGATTAACAAACATAAAAGTCGTTAATGGCGTGATTGGTGAATACATTGAAGGCATGACAGATAAGAAGCATACTGAATTCTATTTAAAAGTCATAATGGAATATCTAAGAGCAGCAAGAGTTAGAGGTAAACCCAAAACAGGATGCATGAGCAAAACATATTGGCTTAAAACAATAGGATTTGCATCTAACCTTATAAAGTCGCCTCGTGAGCTTAAGAAACTAAAAAAAGCGATGTTAGAATATTGTAAAGCTCATATCAAATGATGTATGCTTGTACTTTAATTTTCATTGCTTTACTTTGTTAAAGACATGCTTCATTACTCTTTCTTTGTAAAGACTTATCATTATTACATGCCTTGTATGCAAGAAAAACATGTTTCATTTCGTTTCTTTATATATGTTATGATTCATGTATAAATTTTTATAAGTGGGAGCTTTTTTAGATGATGAGTATTCTGAAAAGCAATATTTAATGAAAAAAGTACTTATATTAATTTTGATAGAGAATGATGGCGTTGCTAGTGTTTGTGTGATGGGAGGTACAAATGTATTCTCCTGCTCAAGGGTCTAGTGATATTATTATTTTCTGATAAAAAATTAATAAAAGTACATGACATTGTATACTTTACATGTGCTATATATATAAATTCACTTAAATATTATATGGTTCAATAAATTAATGTGGAAAAGGTTTGTCACAGAACTGATCTTGAACAATGGCATCAAAGAACATTATTGCTAAATTGAACAAGGGGGAAAAATTCAACGGGGACAATTGGAATATTTGGCACCGAAAGATCTAATATATTCTAGAAGAACAGGATGCCATTGAGCCATTAATAATGGCCATGGTAGAGCCTGAGGCTGGAAATATGGCCTAGCACATGAGAGACCAGGAAGCCTACCTATCCTGGAAAAAGAAGAATAGCATTGCAAGAATCACCCTATTGAGCGCAATGGCTGATGATTTAATGTGTGAGATTGAGACACACAGAACGGCACAGGCAATGTGGATTGCCTTAAAGGATAAGTTTGGGGGAGTGTCCACAACTAACCTTAGAAGGTTAACGATCAAATTCGATACCTATAAGCTAAAATTAAACAATCCTACGAGGCAACATCTACGAGAGATGTCCACAATGATCCGTGAACTGAAAGAAGCTGGACATAATCTATCTGACGAATAGCAAGTGCAGGCTGTCATCAGGTTACTCCCTGCTAGTTGGGAGCACATGAAAGTTAATCTGACCCATAATAAAAATATCATTACTTTTAATGATGTAGCTAAGCATTTGGAGCTAGAGGATGAACGTCTAGAGGCTTATAAAGCCATTGGACAAGCCTATTTGATCGAAGGTGCTGGTCATTCCCAATTAAAGCCTGAATCCAAAAAGGGCAAGAAATCTCAAAAAAAATGGGAAGAAATGCGATCCTCCATCCAAGAAGGGTAAGCAACAGTACAAGAAGAAGGGAAAGAAAGGAGGCAAGAAAAAGCTAGACCTAAAGAAGGTCAAATACTTTACCTGCCAGAAAATGGGACATTTCGCACGTGACTGTTCTAAACAGGCTGAGAGCAAAAAGGTAACAGTGAATTATGTGAATTCACATGACTCATTTGTTTCTAGTACTATTTTTCTGATAGAACCTATTTCTTTTTCTTGGATTATTGACTCAGGCTCCACAGACCATGTAAGTCGAGATCGAGGATCTTTCGTGGAATACTGTCGGTTGCCATATCAAAATAAATGGCTTTTCATTGGCAATAATGCAAGGATCGAGGTTCGAGGCATTGGCACTTGTAAACTTATTTTGCGTGGTGGAAAGACCTTGATACTGCATGATGTGCTTCATATTCCTGACATCCGACAGAATTTAATTTCTGTAATTTTCTTACTAGACTTTGGATTTAATGTAAACTTTCATGGTAAAGTTGCAAACATTTGTAGCAACTCAATATTTTATAGTTCAGCTTTCCGATTTCAAAAGTTCTTTATTTTGGATCTTGCTAGTTATCTTAATGTTTTGCTATTACTTCGAATAATCCTGATATGAATATTTGGCATGCTAGACTAGGACATATTAATCAAAATAAAATGATTAAAGTGGCTAAAGAAGGCTTGTTGGGGGTGATCCCTAACATGGATATGTCATTATACGAAAGCTGTCTAGCTGGTAAGGCCACTAGGAAACCATTCGGTAAGGGAATACGAGCCGAAAACCCATTGCAATTAATCTATTCCGATATTTACGGTCCAATGAGTGTGAGAGCAAAACACGGAGCTTGGTATTTCATTACCTTTATTGATAATTTTTCACGATATGATCATGTCTATTTGATTTCATATAAGTCCGAGGCACTAAAGTGCTTTAGACGATACATGAATGAAGTAGAGAATCAAATGGACAATAGAATCAAGGCATTACATACTGATCGAGGTCATGAATACCTTTCAGATCAATTCAAACAACTCTGTCAAGAAAAAGGGATTATTAGGCAACTAACTGTCCCTGGCACACCTCAACAGAATGTGGTTGTCGAAAGAAGAAACAGAACACTTCTAGATATGGTTAGGTCTATGATGGCTCAGGCAAACCTTCCAATTTCACATTGGGGTGATGCTTTATTGACGGCAACCTTCATACTTAACCGTGTGCCCTTAAAATCAGTCACTTCTACACCCTATGAGTTATGGACCAAACGTCATCCAGATCTAAGCATGCTTAGACCTTGGGGCTTGACAGCATTCATCCATGAAAATTCTCATAGATATGGAAAACTGGGTCCTAGAGGGAAGAAATGTATTTTTATAAGGTACTCTGAACTCTTAAAAGGATATGTATTCATAAGTAAAATTGAAGATGGAACAGTGACTGAAACAAAATCAAGAGATGCTATATTTATTGAGACTAAGTTTCCTAGTAGGGGAGATATTGACCGCACTATATCTCTTTATGAGACTCAGGAACAGGACATTGCTGAATAAATTGACAGACCAGAATCGTGTAGATATGTTAATATGAGTGGGAGCCAAGAACGGTCAACACAAAGACCAAGACAAATGAGAAAAGATAAGCAAGTTGCTCCTACCATAAAGAGTAACAGGGAAAGTGTTCCAAAGAGACACTTCCAAATAGAAGGCGAAACACTCTTAGTTAGTCCAGAAGGGGATGATGAACCCTGCACTGTTCATGAGGCCTTAGCAGGTCCTGCAAAAGAGGAATGGAAGAAAGTAATGAAAGAGGAAATGAACTCAATGATGAAAAACCAAGTTTGGGAATTGGTTGATCTGCCAAAAGGGCGTAAAGCCATTGGGAACAAGTAGGTTCTCAAAATCAAGATAAAGGTGGACGGATCAATTGACAAATTCAAAGCTCGATTGGTTGCAAAGGGATATACACAACAGGAAGGAATAGATTATGAGGATACTTTTTCACCTGTTGTGCGCTTCAATTCAATAAGACTTATTATGGCAATAGTAAACAGTTTAAACTTAGAGTTACATCAGATGGATGTAAAAACTGCATTCCTGAATGGTGATCTGGATGAAGAAATCTATATGGAACAACCAATATGTTTCATTGGAAAAGGGTTTGAACACAAGAAGTGTAAACTCAAAAGATCAATTTATGGATTAAAACAGTTATCCAGACAGTGGTACTTGAGGTTTCGTAAGGCGATTACCTCATATAACTTTCAGATGATAGAGGAAGATCATTGTGTCTATATTAAGCGCTTTAAGGGTAACTTTGTGATATTATCCTTATATGTAGACAATATACTATTAGCTGGAAATAATCTTGACTCTATGATAGCTATTGAAGAATGACTTTGATCAAATTTTAAGACGAAAGACATGGGTGAAGCAGAATACATACTTGGAGTCAAGATTCAAAGGAATCGTTCCAAGAGAATCCTCACTCTTTCACAAGAGAATTATATCAATAAGATACTTGAGTGATTCAATATGAGTGAATACAAACCCATGGATATCCCTGTGGCCACTGGAGTGGCCTTGAGTTCTGACATGTGTCCCAAAACTGAATCAGAGAAAAAGCAAATGGAAAGAGTTCCATATATGCAATGATGTGTACAAAACTAGATATTTATTGTCTCGTAGGGCTAGTTAGCATATTTTAGTCCAACCCTGGTGAGAAACACTGTAAAGTGATGAAAAGGATCTTGAGATACTTAAAGGGCACAATTGACTATGCGTTATGTTATTAAGGAAGCGATCTGCGCCTAATCGGATATTCCGATGCTGATGTAGGTGGTGATGAAGAAGAACGAAGATTGACTTCTGGATACACCTTCTTGCTTAACAACGACGCCATATGTTAGAGTAGCAAGAAGCATACGTGCATTGCTTTATACTCTATGGAAGCTAAGTTTGTGGCATGCACTGCAGCAATGCAAGAGGCTGTTTGGCTGAAGAGATTTATCGAGCACCTAGGATTTGGGAATGAGAGTACCAATCCGGTGTTGATACACTATGATAATATTGCAGCTATAGCCTACACAAAAGACCCTAAGTATCACAGTAAGACCAAACACATTGATATAAAGTATAACTTTGTGAGGGATTATATAGCACAGAAAATTGTAACTGTACAATACATTTCAACTAAGTGTATAGTTGCGGATCCATTGACCAAGCCAATAGGAAAAGAAACATTCGAAGTATACAATAGGCAAAGCCATTGGCATGTTAAAAATGTAAAGTTACAGACTGTATGTAATATTTTTATTTTTATTAATGACATCATGTCATTTATTATTATTTATATGTCTGGATAAAAGTATATAATATATAGTATGTCGTACAGGTTGAAAATGGTAGCTCTCTCACACGAGCAACCACCTTTGATTCTATAGAAACATTCAAAGATGAGACATGTGTTAACCAGTAAAATAGCAAGAGTGCTGATATGGTAGAGAAGAAACACAATAAGTGTCGCCTTGGATTAAAAGTGCAGTGGGTTGAGATGAGATCTATGAGTAAGGGTATGGATCGAACAATGGATTCCCACATCCATAAAACATGTTGCCAGATGACAAATTCTTCAAAAATTGACGTCATATTATGTGAATAGAATTGAAGAGTTTAGGTTTAGATACTATGAGTGTCTAGACTTAAGTCTGTACGGTGTGATTGATAGAATCAAAACGACGTACACTCTTTAAGGATAAGAGGAACATCGTAACATGTTATTTATACCACATGTGCTAAAGAACCACAAATGGAAAGCAAGTGAATCAATCCCTACTTCATTGTTGTGTACGTTCCAGAAAGGTATAATCCTTTCATTAATATCCTTTGACTTTGACAATATTATGGAGGTATATTTTAGCGATTGCTACTTTGGTATATATCCTATGGTCAAATTATATATGAACCAAAGGTATTATGCTAGGAAAGCGGTTGATTCATATCAAAATGATATGTGGGCGAAAGAAAGATTGCTAGAATATACATATCCATGCTAGTATCTGTGACCGGTCCCTTGTGATATTATTTTGTTAATTTCATAAGTGTGGATACTATGCATAAGTAGAAGCTATCTGAGTTATATACTGACTCAAGAGAGATTAGATTAGCCATGAGAAAAGTGTATATGGGAAAATCTAGAACATTCCAGGCACCATAAATTATTCTGATCGAGCTGCACTCAAGGGTTGCTTTGTGCTGGTCCTTGAAAAAGGGATTTCTAATACAAACGCCCGAAAGAAGACATCATGCCTACGCGGTTACGGCAAAGCACCTAGTATGAAAGAAGGAAGAAAATGAGATTGGAGCCATAATATCTAATCCACCATTTGTGAGTGGGAGATGTAAGGAAACGGGCGATCCACCTATGGTGGATCAGACCCGGCCGTGAGGAGCAGGGGAAGGAACCCGTTTGCATGAGAAGCAGCGAATGTTTGAATTTGAAATGAGGGAGTTAGATACGGTTATCTAACTCCCCTCCCCACAGGCTATATATACATGCATTCTTGGACAGAAGAATATGTTGGTTGTAAAACGTTTTATTCTCCTCTGTTTCCAACGCTCTGCTTCTTTATTCTTCCGGTGCATTTGTTGTGAAAAATGAACTAGAGTCCATATAGGGTGCTCCGATTACGTGTGGGTATCTAGTGAGTCAAGTAAATGATTCTAGGTACGCCCAAAACCTTCACATACATACATAGATATTCCCCCCAACATTTTCCAAATATTTCTTAATAAGTAGTAATTGCTATTCATATATTGAGAATTCTGTGATACCACTAATATTAAATTCTTCTTTTTCACAATGCATTTATTAACTGTATTGTAGATAAAGATTATGTAAACAGGAAATTAGAAGTATTGATTTAAATTGGAGGGTAATTTTGAAAAGTAGTAATAATATCTACTTTTCTTAATATTTATGAAGTAGTTGGAAATGTTTTATATTATGAACTGAATAGTATTTCAGAGAAAGCAATCTTTTTCACTACAAGACATGAATCACTCCATTACGTTGGTTATACAAATGCAAGACTAGCTTCATCAGCTGTTGTCACATACCAAACACAAAATAACACATCAACCGTTTAATTACAACCACCAAGTATTATACAACACTCAATAATTCTCTAAAATGATTCTCTTAGATTCATACAATCCCATTAGCTGATACTACTCTCAGCCGATGAAACAGGAAGGGGTGGGATGCTCTGTTCGTGCCTGAACACGTTCTCTGGATCAAACTTGGTCTTTATCTTCACCAACCTATTGAAGTTATCCTTGAAATACATGTTCCCCCACCCGCTTGCTTCTATATAACTCGTGCTGTTCTTCTTGTTCATCCCCAGATCAAGATCTCTGTAATTCACGTACGCTTCCCTTGGGAATTTGGAAACATAAGGTGTCATATAGTTGTAAAGCTTCCTGATCCACTCCAGATGCTTCGCCTCATTCTTGTCCCCGTTGTCCCAGAGAGTCAAGCACTGGATTTTGTACAGCGTCCCGTTTCTGTGAGGAAATGGGGTCTCAGATTCTGAGACTCTGCTCATGGCTCCCCCATATGGAGTCCAAATCATCAGAGGGCTGTCTTCTTCCTTCAGCCTCGTCCATAATCCTTCGATCCCTTCTTCTGGAATGGGTTCCCTCACGAAATCTGATTTGGCTTTGAAGAAGTTCTTGAACGATGATTTGCCTTGAAGAAGGACCTCCAAAGGCGTGTCATTTGGGTAGCCAGCGATGTAAAGCACGGACCTGATCCAACTAACTTCGAGGCAATCTTTTCTGGTAAGACCCAATTCAGGAAAGTTCTGCTTCATGACATCAAGGAGCGTTCTGAAGTTTCCTAGGAAGACGGCATTATAGGAAGTTGCGATGGTTCTCTGAGTTTTGTTACCAGCAGGTTGGATGATGACTCGCATGAAGAGGTTGTCCTCGATATTAGGAGCCACTTGCTGCCATTTGTGGATGATCTTGGTGGCGCCTTGCTCTAAGGTTTTTGTAACCGTAAAAACTGTGACGGTCTGTGGAACAGGAACAAGCTTGATCTTCCACCACAGAATAATACCGAAGCTTGCCCCTCCACCTCCTCTGATTGCCCAGAACAAGTCTTCTCCCATGGCTTCTCTATCAAGGATTCTGCCATAGGCATCTACCATTTGTGCGTCCACCACATTGTCCACTCCAAGCCCATACTTTCTCATCATGGTGCCATAAGCTCCTCCTGATCCATTCAACCCATAAAAGTTTTTAGAAAAAAAAGTTATTAATTAGCACAAGATTGGATTTGATTAAACTTAAGATGGGTCTTAATTACCTGTAATGTGGCCGCCAACACCTAAGCTTGTGCAGAGGCCAGCAGGGAAGCCATGGACGGAGCTTTTCTCTGCGATTCTGTAGTAGACTTCACCGACGGTGGCGCCGGCTTGGACCCAGGCTGTGTTGTCTTGTATATTAACGTCGACCCCTCGAAGCTTGACGAGATCGAGAATCATGAAAGGGGTTTCAATCTCAGAGACAAAAGAGAGGCCTTCATAGTCATGGCCTCCACTGCGCACCCTGAGATGAATCCCAAGCTTTTTGGAGCAGAGAACAGCGGCCTGGACATGGGCATCGGTGGCGGGAGTGAATATGAATTCAGGTTTAGGAGCAGAAGGCTCCAACAGCCTCAAGTTCTGAGCGGAGGATTCGAGAACGGAGGAAAAAGAAGAACTGTTTTGAGTGTAAATGGAGGTGTCAAAGGGGAAGGATTTGTCGGTGTGGAAACTGAGGCACTGAATGAAACTCTGGTGAAGGGAGGCTGAAGTTGCTAAAGAAACAGAGAAGAGAAGAAGTAGGAGATAGATTAAGACTCTGGTCATGTTTAAAGATAGATGTTGGTTTGTGATATGTGAAGAAGAATGAGAATGCTAAGCAGTGCATTTATAAGAAATGATTGTGGGATAGAGAATGTAGGTATAGGCATAGTTGAGCTAAGAAACACGTCATGGAGATGGAGGTGAAGAGTATATGTGCTTTGTGTTGGGGTCAATTTGGTCCTATTCTTCATAATGATTTGCGTTGAAATTTTTTGTCATCCCACAAGTGCTCACCCTTCCATTTTCATATGTTTACATTACAATAAAGTGAAACTCTTTTTCCTTGTTCATTTTAAAATAATGATTTTCATTTAAAAAATAAAAATCACTAAACTCAACTTTTCACTACGCTCAGACTCCATGGAACACATAAGCATCCAGGGTATTAATATGTAAATTCAACCTCCTGAAATATGACACGTATCAGTTAACTTTAATTAGTTCCAAAAGAAGGTTGACCGTTTCACAATAATTAATTATCACAGTAGTAAGTAATGTGAGCAAATTAAAGGCAGGTTAACAATGCTACCAGCAAAAGGGCAGATTGATAATAGCTTAGTGTGGAGTGGTCCACAGAAGAATAAGCAAGCACAATCAAACATGTCCGTATATTCCGGCAGCAGTATATGATATGATCATGCAACTAACAAAGCAGATTTTGTGTTAATGTATAATTTGATTGTTAAGATTCTTAATCTTGTATGTTTTATTAATTTGATATATAAAAAAATGGAGTGCGCATGATTCATTAATATATGGATCCATTGTCCTTTATACGCCAAGTTAAATGGCTCATACAAAAGTGGTGGAATTGGAATACTTGCTTTCAAAGACTAGTTTAATGTGACCACAAGACATCAATCCCATAAAAGGGCCTCGTTCTGTATGAAATTAAAAGCACTAATTTTCAAGGTATTTAATACTAAAAGGAGGGGATATATAACTTGACTTGTAAGAAGGGGTTTCATAACTAATAATTAAACGTGGGAAAATTAGGTTCTTTTTTTTTGGCAATATATAGATAGAGTCTAGAAGGGATAGATACAGATGTGGATGTTTACCTTGGAGGTTACGAGAAAGAGATACCGTGGAGTGAGGGACGAGTAGCCATAATATATATGTATGGCATGCAATTCTGGCTCTTCCTTGAAGCTAAGTGCAACTCCCAAACTTCAACTTCATTTAAAAGGATATTTTGGTGAAACATAAGCATTCAATTAAATTCATAAGAATTAGTATATTAAACCTTCATCATTCTAAAATGACTAATTACAGAGGCAGCACACCTATATATAGCTATATCTCACAAAAAGTGTATGTTGTACTCGCTTGTGCATGCATGGGGCAAGTTTCATGGCAAAGAATTGACCACGACAAGATGTTTTACCTCAAAAATTCTGTTCTTTTTTCTCAAAAATAATAATTTCTCAAACAGAAATTATATAACTAGAAGACCAAATCCATTATTAATGCAGAATTTAGCTTATGCTTGTGCTAAACCATGACCGGCGTACGTACGTCTCTTCTCATCATTTTCCTCTTGAAAATCCAATTTTATTTCGTCTCTTAAGTGTTGGATTTTTCATTTATTCATAATATTGGTCATAGTAAAAACCTTTTCTTTACCAACACCATATCATTAGCAACCTAAAACTTGGGATTCGCTAAGTATTTACATTTCATGTGCATGTAATATATATCAATCCAAGAGGGATCTAGGATGCTTATTTAAAGTAAGAAAGTGAAAGTGCCTTTAAAAAGGCAATATATAATCGATCTAGACACAACAGGAAAAAGAAGAAGCTTGAAAAGTTTGAGGACTTGTTTCAATAAAAGTTGATTTCCGACTTCATCATAAATTGGAAGGACCCTACTTGTGCAAACTCTCCTTCAATTTCAAAGGTAGCCCTTTATTGTTTCTTATATTTCAACTAATTATGACCCATCAATCTACGAAAATGACTAAGCTAGTTTGTCGTTTAATATCATTTACGATTAATAAATGGAATACTTATGGTAGTTTTGTGTGTGTGTGTATAGTAAAAACCCAAATTAATTAGAACCAAATAAAATAATATCACGTGAGCAGAAGTTAAACTAAATCCAAATTCCAAGTTAATTTTTATAAAGTTCAAAATTTGAAAATTTATCTTCTTAGCTTGACTGATGATGACAGTATATCGTAAGAAACAACTAGCCAACATGTATTAAATTAATTATTTGCGTGATTAATCATGATTAAATTAACTACACAATCAGAGTATATACTTCAAGTGCATCACGATCCATATATCAGCTCAATTCGCGCCCCAATTTATTCCTATTCACAGATAAAGGTATCCAAAAAAATAAAAATATGTTGCAGGGTCGACTTGGATGAGCTTCATAAAGAACAAATCAGCCTTTTCCCCACTTTTCAAGTGTGAGCTTTTTCAACCGAAATCGCGCACCTAATTGTCAAAGTTAACAGGTTTAGGACAAAAATAACGTGGTTGTTATCACTTTCCAAACATCAACTATGATTTTTTTTTGTTTATTCAGAATTACATGATATCATTGGTCCTAATTGTAAAAGAAAATTAATCTTCATACACAACACAGATAATGATTTTATTAAAAAGTATGAAAATAAATACTCTAACACTTAGTTTTTAATTAAAATTGTCTTTACTTGATATGGTTGAAGAAATGGAACAATAATTGAGGTGGTTGCATGTGTGATATGTATTCAAACTCCCACCAAGTTTTGCCTGCAAGGCTTAGTGCAGCACTTTAGAATCCACTACAAGTGTTCGCTATTTGAGAATCCTTAGCTCCATAATAAAGAATAGGCTGCAAGTAAGGAATAAGGATAGGGTTGTTCATGGGCACGGCTGTGTAGGGCAACCTCCTGCCCGATAAAAGCCCTAACCATTTTGGACGGGGCATGAGCGGGTTGGGCGGGCCCGTTGTGATGCTCTGCTCATGTTGGGAAAAATAATCTGTAATTATAAACTTCTAAAATAATATCATATTCATATGTCTTCAAGAGTTAAATAATATCTATAATCTACTAAAAATAAGGTAACAAAAAGATAATAATTAAAGTATTGAAATTCATTGCATATAAAAAAAGTTTTGAAGTTTAAGTAATTTGTAATTATAACTTTGTATAAATTTTCTAAATATTGACAAAGATGAAGCACCTAAAAAAATAAAATAAGTAATTATAATTTATAATGTAATAATATTATGATTAGTAAAATTAAAGAAAAAAAATCAATATAGTTATAAATATTAAAAGACGTAACTTACTTATTTAACTATTTATATTTTTAAAATGACCATTTAGTCATTAATAACTATCATATTCTCCCTTCCAAGTGTAGTATATAGGGAGAAAAGTAAAAAAATAAGAATAAGTGCCCATGGGCAGGGCAGGGCAGGGCAGGCAACCCCCCTGCCCGGTGCCCAGCCCGAAAAAAGTATGGGCGACATGTTGCAGCCCAGTGTTCCGCCCTGCCCTATATTTATCGGGCTGGGCAGAGCTATTTTTTTGTGGGTTCAGGTGGACATACCGGGCCGTTGGCTTTATGAACACCCTTATAGGAGTCATTGGAGAGTCACATTCAATTCAACCTCAATGTGGGTGTGTGTGTGTGTGTGTGAGAGAGAGAGAGAGCTAGTACGTAGCCAATTAGCTAGAGGGTTGTGTTTCATTTGGACAAGGACCACGGATGATTTTGGAAATGGCAAGGCTATCCACACATGGCATTTTGGGATAAGTGGATGATTAATATTGATCCATTAACTTAATCAAGTGGATACATATTTTTTTTATGCTATCACAGTACACGAGGCTCCCCAACTAAGACTACCCTTATAACTACAAGGTATGGAAAAATCTAAATTATAGTGGAAATTATATTTTATCACTATCTTTTTGTTTTGGTGGAATCATGATGGAATGAGGATTAGTTGGAGGCACATACTCATTCAGCCAAATAATAAACATCTTCCTATTTTAAAGAGAAACCATCTGCAGATTACGTTAAAATTACTTGATGATTAATATTAATTCATTTTTTAGGTGAATGTGAACTAGGGCATCTAATTGCCACCCATCGAGTTGGAAGCGAGGGGGTTTTAAACTTATTCTAAATTAACTTCTCCAAATAAATCCAATATATTTCTTTTTGGGGCTCTAACTGTTGTTATTCATTAACTTATTATTGTAACCACTCAATACTTATCTATTAACTTTTCTTTTGGCCAATAATACTTCAAGCAAGTGATTTAGGAGTTTTCTTTTAACTACAATCGAGGCTGCGCTGGCCAACTAGCTAGGACTGCCCTTGATTAATTAAAATAAGTAGTGATGGCGAAATAGATGTTATATTCGTTTGTATAATGCCAATAAATGTGGTTGATATTTTAATCTAGAGTTAATGTACGTTTAACACCCTAAAATAATTGTAATAGTATAATTATCACCATAAATTATTTTATAGTATTTTTTTAGATGCAATCAGTACTCTCCGCTAATTTCCGTTAAAATTTATATCCATGCATACCTGGCTTCTTTTTCCAAGTCATTCTTTAGAGTTTAGATTGCACTTGTGATTTAAAAAAAAAAAAAAAGACGGCGAAATAGAAGAGGGATCTGGAGGTGAAAGCGGGAGACTTTCGGGTTCACAAATTGCAACTGAAGCTGCGATGAAGAGGGGTAAATCTGAACGCACAGCTTCCTCCATCAGCGAACACCAGACCTCGTCGCCGATCGTCATGAGCCTCCTCCTCTCAGATTCGGTTGACCCCAACGATGCACGGGCCGATCGTTTTTAGGATGAACAGCATTTTTCTTTTTCTTTATGTTTTTAAAATTTGTATCTGATCTTTTTAATTTTTGAAGACAATCAATTAACTTTATAGGAGTATTTTTTTTGGGATTTTATATTTTTAAATAATATAGATGGTGGTGGTGCAGGTCAGTGCCGCGGCACAAAGGGTTGAAATATGCGATAATATGTCTTTAATGGTGATGGTGCAATTACACTACAGGGACTCACCGCCTTCTGAATATGATTTTGTATTTTATGCGTGATGCTATATTCGTCTATGTATGATATGATCTCAGATGGTTGAGATCTACATGGACTCATCGCCTCCGTCTGTGCCTTCTCTCTTCCTCCTCGACTTTCACCAAATTAATTGAATAAAAATGTAAGCAAAACGACCATAGAAGACACACACTTGAAACGAGTACATTCATTTGGAGTATATTATTATATATAGCGACGATAACAGTAAAAAATTATTCTTTTATATTATTACGCATAAGGGCAAGCAACACAAGGCCATCGTTTCAATAATATAATGATGATGAATATTGTGTTTCTCTATTGGCTTGATGCAAGTACTGGTATGCTCTGCTCGTTCCTGAAAAAGTTGTTTGGATCCACTGCGCTCTTAATCTTCACCAATCTCTCGAAGTTTCCATTGAAGTACTTTCTTCCAGACAATTCTCCTTCTTTATAGCTATTCTTGTCAAACTTATTGGCCCCGATATCCAGGTCTCTGTAATTCAAGAAGGCGCTACTCGGATTCTTTGACACAAACGGTATCATGAAATCATACAGCGTTTTAGATTGAGATGTCAGGTTCTTTTCCACCGCACTTCCCGCTTCGTCCCACGGCACCGAGTACTGAATCTTGAACACATTCCCTGCTCTATGAGGAAACGCCGTAGCATCAGATGGAATCTCCTTCATTCTTCCTCCGTAAGGATAAAACAAGTCCTATTTTCCCCAGCTCGATCATCTTCTTCCACAAACCCTCCAGCCCATCTCTCGAAATTGGTGCTTGAACGTAATCTGATTTCCTCTTGCCGGACTTGGCCAAGTTCAACTCTCTGTCCAGTAGAACTTCTGGTTTCGTACCTAAATCATAGTTTGCCCACCAAACCACTGACCCGATCCAACTCGTTCCATTAAAATTTTCCTTCTTCCGACCGAGCTGAGGAAACTCCTTCTCTAGTAGCGTCACCACTTTATTGGATTCACCCACAAACAGTGCCACCACTGATGCTCGTATTGTTTTTTACTGCTTCTTGTTTCCCTTAGAAGTCACTGGCTGTAGAAGCAATCATGAAAAGCCTATCAACCGTATGATGAGCTACACCCTGCCATTGAACCACAAGATCAGTGGCATTTTGTTCCAATGTCTTCTCAACTCGGAAAATAGTAACAGCTTCTGGTACGGGAACAAGTTTCACAGTGTAGGACAATATAACGACAAAACTGCCGCCACCTCCTCCTTTAATAGCCCAGAAAAGATCTTCTCTCAGGGAATCCTTGTTTAATATTCTGCCATTGACATCAACATTGTGGCATCAATAACGTTATCCACAGACAAGCCATACTAGTGAAGAATGTTGCCATAACCTCCTCCGCTCAAATGGCCTCCCCCCCCCATGGTGGGACACGCGCCGCCGGGGAACCCATGAAACCCCACTTTTCTCCCAGATACGATAGTAGACCTCTCCGAGAGTGGCGCCGGACTGAATGACGGCGACCTCGTTTGGGATGTCGACGGAGGTTGAAGAGGTCGAGGAACACAATCGTGGCCACCGTTTCGGATTTTAATTTGAATCCCGAGGGATTGAGCACAGATGACGGCGGCCTGGACGTGAGAATCCTGCGAAGGGGTTACGATGAGGGAGGGTTTTGGGGTAGAGGAAGTGTTGAATTCGGCATTTTGGGTGACATTTTGAAGGGAAGAGGAGGAAGCGTTGGTATTAGCAAATACAATGCCGGAGATGTGGTCGGATGGGCGTGCTTGATTGGGGAGGCAGTGAAGGAAAGGAGCATAGACTAAAGAGCTCAGATAGTCTGATTACAAGAGTAATGCAATCTATATCTCTATATTATTACTCAATCTAAATGAACTTACTATTAAAGAGAATCCTTAATTGCATATAAATAAAAATACTGATATGGAAATTGCTGGCAACCTTTTATAGCAGAAATGAAAAGAAAAATCAGAGGGAGAAAACCAGAAAGTATCAGAGAGAAGAATCTTGCTCCAAATTCAGTTCCCCTTCTCGGATGCTTTCTTCTAATTCTTGTAGTCCTCCATCTCCTGAATTTTTTACATGGTCTGCGAAAACGGTTACTCCTACATGTCTATTCAGCCACTTACTCCATAATATTCTTTCCTTCATTTAGATTTGCTGCATTGTGAGCCGTTTACTCACTATTTCCTGGCCCATTCATGACAAGAGCCTGCAAAAGAAACAGAGACATGAAGGAGGAGGAGGAGGAGGAGGAGAGTGAAGGAGGGCGCCATGTGTGGGGCAATGGAAGGAATTAATGGAGGGAGGGACCAACAAGGCAACGAGTGCTTGTCCATCGATGAGATAGTACGTATGGAGCGGAAGATAAGGAAATTGAACACACAAGGAAGGTCGTAGTTATACGGAACGTTGAATTTTTCTCAACGATGGATTGAATTGGATTGTTTTCCAAAAATGATTGGATAGGATCCATTTCATATTCTGCTCTTTCTTAATGTTTGCGAAATTTAATTAGTAAATGAATTGAACGCTAATGAGTCAAAAGTGGACAATACTTTCGCACTGATGATTTTTGTTTCTTGTTTTGCTACATTTAATAAAATAGATCACGATTTCGAACCACTATTTTAAACTAAACATATATCTGGACTTTAGCTTTTGTTGGTGAATGGAATTTCATTTCTTAAACTTTATTTCCTTTTTATTAAGAAAAAAAATCCTATATTTTCTCAGTTGTGCATTCTAAATACAAAACAAAAGGTATTTACACAGTTAAAAAATTATCCTTAAACAAGTTTTAAGTATATTTAAACAATAAAAAATTTAATTCTGAAATTTTCAGCAATTTCCCCTCTTTCTTACCCCTTGTTCAAAACTATAAAAAAAATGTAAAGCATCATATTTAAAAAATATGATATGATATTTTTGGTGTTTCAGCATGTAAGTGTAATAGATAGAATTTCAAGTATCCAACCACTAGCTAGGAACATTTAAAATAAGTGTTTTTGTTCCTTTATATAATTATCTCATATAATACGAAATCAATTCTCTATATAGCTAATTCAAAGGGACACTAAACTTTTTAATTCTCCAGGGGGTTAGTGCATGGGTGTAAAGTTGTCTCCGAGTAGGGAATGCGAGGGTTAGTTGGGGATGACAGTTTTTGGGGGATCGATCGGAAGGAGGTGGACATGGAGAGGATGATGCTGAGAATTGATTTTGATTAATGAAGAGCAGACCAATTAGAGTTGTGGTAGAAAATTGAAGATTCTATGGCAGAAAGAGGTCAGCAGAGCTTTCTCATGCATATGCCTTTTGTGGGACAAGCCATTTGCTCCTACTTTCTACTTTCCTTTCCCAATCATAAATAATCCACCTTCTCGACTTATATTCATATTTTGTTTTTTTCCCAATAAATTATATTCATATTGGTAAACGGCACGTGTACCCTCTCATCCTCCACAAACAGTCACCGACACAATTCAGGGATTCACAAATCACAACCCACGGCTTGTGAATCGTGATTGACAGATTTCATCACAACTACTATATAGTCTCCCGCCTCGTTCTATTATATTAAACAATTATTATTTTCAAACTAGGTACTCTTGCTAATCTTTTAATAAACAATTAATTCATGAACATAAAAAAAATACAGTTAAAAATAGTTAATATTAATAAACATGTTACAAATATAATTTTTTAAAAATTATTCTAATTCACTAGTGACTTTTAATATTGATCTCATCATTAATTAATATTTTCAAAATATAAAAATGAGACATACTCTATAAAAAATAATGATTAAAAATGAAATAACAGTAACACTTCTTTTGTTTGTACGATGGAGCAGTTCCAAATTCAACCACCCAGAAGTGGGGGGGGAAAAACTCCAACACCTAAGAAGTGTCAGGTTAATCTTAAAAAATAAATTATCTTAGAATTCCTAAAAAACACTTTATCATAAAAAATGAAACAAAACTACGGTGTTTAAGAAAAAAAATTATTATATTTTCTTAAAATTTATTCTCCAATAAAATTGTTATTTTTATTATTATTCTTTGGCACCACCATAAGAAATTTCGTTTCTCGGAGTTGGTGGATTTCTATTTTTTTTATACAAAAATAAAAAAAAGGGTTAAGCACATCTACAATTTAAAAATAAGGTAAAATCTCCCTTTCTCCTAAATAATCTAATATCGAGTAAAATGAACTGTTTATTATTCCCATATGTAAACTTAAAAACCTAAAAATTAAGATATCTTTTCAAATACTGCGACTGGAACTGCAGTAAAATAATACTCTCAAAGAATCAAACACGCTCTAAATAGTCGCATGTGTTATCCCTTCACCAGTTAAACACAATAGATTGATTGCTAGTTTTATATAATATTATTGGGCCTAGTGTTATTGAAACTTAGTAATAGGCAACCTTTGACGGCTTGTTACTAGCATGAGACATATGATTTAAGAAAATTATACTAAAATCTATAAAAAAAAAATATTGTTATTTCTATACAATAAATGGATAATAATTAAGTTTATAGCCTTTTTATGGTATAGATCTATACATTGTTATAGCCAGGAGTTGAAATAGCCTATATTTTAAAGAAGTATAACTATGTTGCTGATGTGTTGATTAAGGAATGCTTATTCACCTCCTATTTTTTGAAAAATTTGGAAGCATTAGTTGCTAGCCAAAAGTTTAGGAATTATTTCTCTTTAATTTAATTCTTCTGTTTTAGTTGCCTCATTTGTAGCAAAAAGAAAGAAAGAAAGAGAAATTTCTGTTCGGACTCCGTCAACTGCTTGCACTCATTGAGAAATTGAATGTTGTGTTATTTTCCTTGACTACTAGGAATACACAAATTACTATTAGAGTTCATATCTTAATATCTTTATTGTCGCTATATATATATATATATATATATATATGAGTTACAGTACAATGTCTGTTTGAGGTTTGAACCGTAATTAAATAATAAAAAAGAAAGCTGCAATAATCCAATCGTACGTGTTGAGTTGCATTTTAGGCGAAGCAAATCTGAGAGGAATTATACAGGCAAGGCTTTATTATATTTCTTGATCCTTATGACGTTTTTGGAAGCACACAAATACTTTGCTCGTTTCTGAAAAAGTTTTCTGGATCCACTGCACTCTTAACCTTCACTAACCTCCTGAAATTGTCGTTGAAGTACTTGTTTCCATAAACTTCACCTTCTTCGAAGCTGTTCTCACCAAAGTCATTGGTCCCAATATCCAGGTCTCTGTAATTTAAGAAGGCACTCCTTGGATTCTTTGACACAAATGGAGTCATATAACTGTATAGCCTTCTAGTTTGAGTTACAAAATTCTTCTCCGCTTCACTTCCTGCTTCATCCCAATTCACAGAATACTGAATCTTGAACAGATTCCCCGCTCGATGAGGAAACGCCGTTGCATCTGACGGAATCTCGCCCATTCTTCCTCCGTAAGGATTGAAAACAAACCCTGTTTTACCCAGTTCGATCATCTTCTTCCAAATCCATTCCAGACCATCTCTCGAGATTCGTTTCTGAACATAATCTGATTTCCTCTTGAGGAAGCTCGCCTTGTTCAACACCCTATCAAGCAACACTTCTGGCTCCGTTCCTAATTTGAAATTTGCCCACCACAGCACAGAATCAATCCAACTCATTTCGTTACAGTTTTCTTTCTTCAGACCAAGCAGAGGAAACTCCTTCTCCAACAGTGTCTCCAGCTCGTCGGATCGTCCCAGAAACAATGTGACAACTGACGCTCTTATTGTTTTTTTATTCTTGTTCCCCTTAGAAGTCACTGGCTGTAAAAGCAGCCTCATGAAAAGCCTGTCATCTATATGAGGAGCGACATCTTGCCACTGCACCACAAGATCTGTGGCATTTTCTTCCAATGTCTTTTCAACTCGGAATACGGTTACAATCTCCGGTACGCGAACCAGTTTAACAGTGAAGGACATTATGACGCCGAAACTCCCGCCGCCGCCTCCTTTAATAGCCCAGAAAAGATCTTGTCCCATGGAATCCTTGTTTAATATTCTACCATTCACATCAACGATTGTGGCGTCGGTAATATGATCCACGGACAAGCCATATTTGCGAAGCATGTTGCCGTACCCTCCTCCGGTCAAATGGCCTCCAACGCCAACGGTGGGACACACCCCTGCAGGAAATCCGAGAACCTTGCTCTTTTCCCAAATACGGTAATATAACTCTCCCAGTGTGGCACCCGATTGAACAACAGAAACCTAGTTTTGGACGTCTACGGAGATGTTTCTGAGGTTAAAGAGGTCGAGGATGATGAAGGGTTGGTCAGAGACGTAGGAGATGCCCTCATAATCGTGGCCACCGCTCCGGATTTTGATCTGAACTCCGATGTTTTTGGCACAAATGACAGTGGCTTGGACTTGCAATTCCTTTAACGGGGTTACGATGATGGAGGGTTTGGGGGTTGAGGAAGTGTTGAATCTGGCATTTCTGATATAATTTTCAAGAAGTGAAGTGTAAGAAACGTTGGCTTTAGCATGTACAATGTCGGGGACATCGTCGGATGGATCTGTATGTTTGTGGAGACAGTCAATGAAGGGGTTGTAAATGGAAGAGTAATCTGCAAAAGAAACAAAGACATGAAGAAGAAGAAGAAGAAGAATGGCAGAAAGATACAGAGAAAGAACCGATGCCTCAGTCATGGTTAAAATTAATGGGAGGTGTAAGTGGGTGTGAGGACAGAGGAGGGATCTTTTTTATAGTACGGAAAGTGGGAAAAGAGGTTGACGAAGCCAAGGTGGACTTGGGTCCCACGAAGCACCTAACATGTGCCACGAGTAGGAACGTGAGAAAATTAAACATGTGCTTATCTTACGGGGATAATTGCGAGTCATTGACTCTTCTTTAATTTCTCTTCCATCAGTTGGGCTGGTTTATCTTTCCAACGATACAACCCCTACGTTCCCATTCATCTCCTCATGAAGTTGAAGAATACGCGTTGCACGGTTATAATTAATTCAGATTAAGCAGCTTCTGGTTTAAAATTGGGGGGTTTTGATACTGATTTTCGTTCTCCTTCTAAAATCACAAGGTAAAAATAGGTAACACAATTTAAAATATAAGAAATATAGCTTTTCATATATATTCTTATAACCTAGTGATATAAAAATTTATATGCAAGTGAAAAGTATCCTAATCTTAGGCTATTAGCATGTGCCTCTATTTTAAAAAAATATATGTATTAAGAATATATAAAATATGAATTCTAGAACCAAAGAATATAAGTGTCAGATTGCATGTCTTCAAATTTCCTAGAAGGTGATCACTGATTAATTAATAAGAAGCGCAAATTACGTTATTTATAATACATTCAAAACTTTGAACTAAAGATCTTCAAAGCCAAAAATTAAAAGTCAGTTCAAATTAATTTAAGGCGAAAAACACCTCCCCCGTACCGGAAGAAAAAGCTCACCCTTGCGGTGAGAGTAGGGCGGTTACCACCGCAAAAGATCATGCACATATATTAATATTTATCATTTGCGGATACCTCCCTTCGTCTGGATAAGTAATTTAAAAATATGTCTATATAAATTTTATTAACAGTAAGGAGCTACGATATTCAACTATCTATTTTTCCGAAACCAGGAACTCCATTGATAAGTAGCTACTTTTTTGGTTTCTGGGGTCTAGAATAATAATGATGAAGCGAAAATGGCCGACTTCAAACTACGTACTCGTATGAAATAGTTATCAGTAACATCAACTAATTAAGCTAATCATTTGTATGACATGATAAACACTATTATATATTAATAAAGACATATTTTGTTTTGTGCAGTTTAATGATGAATTCAAACATAACTCACTTTGTGTGGGTCTGCTCTGATTTCTTATTCCTTTGGATTTATAATGGTGGTATTGCTTACCTTTGCGGCAATAAATCGATCTGAGGGCTTCGATGGTGGTAGATCTCAACCGGTTGCTTTGATTCGCGATTTTGGGGGTTGCGATTTGAGGTTTATAGTCCTACATCTTAATAGTTTCACCTTTCAGAAGACTATTGTAGGCCGTTGGCGGAGGCGAATCCGAAGCGCAGGTTAGGGTCGAGACTACGAAGTCGACGGTGAGGACTTCTTCTCCTACTTTGTCTTTCTTGTTGGTGTCTGTAGGTGCTTTTGTTTTTTTGAGATCTGCTCATAGAGGTGGTTAAACAACCATAACGGTTAGATTTTGCCTATTAGAGCGGTGGGTTCTTTTGGGTTGGTTTTCGAACCCCCACCCCTTGCGATGGCTTTGTTGCCGGTAACGGCATTACTCCTATAGATTCCGGGGGTTATAAGGTCCTTGGCAACGGCGGCGGCAGCTCGCTGGCATCGGTGTTAAGGTTAGGGTGTTTAAGGGTTTCTTTGCACTTTTTTTGGGCTTTTCTGCGGACCTTTTATTTTTGGGCTTGTATCTTTTCCTTTTTTATCTTTAATGAAGATCTATAGTGTCAGGTTAAAAAAAAAAAAACTTAATTTGCGGCGGATCTTGTTAATTAGTACAATGAAATCAAATGTTAACGTAGTAGCCTAGTAGGGTCAATGAAAATAGTAACGTGCAAAATCCGTGGGTTCAGAATTATATTTGATATGATTTTATGAACTCTTAAGTCTTAACAAACATTAGTTGTTCAGTAGATTACAGTGTTTCTTTTTTTTTAATGAATCTTTGATCTGCAACCTCGGAAAAAGCGGCGATTAACACGACAATTCCCTTGTATATATGACTGTGTTTTATTTAGGTATTACGTAATTGAATATCATTAGAAAGACAAGATAAGAATGTTAATTAAGCACGCTTTATGAGTGAGATGTTATATGATACATATATCAAACGGAGAATTGAGTAGGATACAGAATGAAAAGAAAATTGGGAAGGGCACGTGAAAATGGGAAGAATGTCAGATGTTGTGGTCAAAGAACCAAAGTGGGAAACGAATATATATATTAACGCGTAAAAGCAATAAATGTGATTACCGACGCGGTGAAAGAAACTTTTAGCCGTCACCTTTGATATTTCTCTCTAATTAACTTGGCAAATAATTCAGAACCAATGGGGAGGTCGGGGGGGGGGGGGGGGGGGGAATCTCTCTTCTCTAAAAATGTCTACATATAGAAGTTTACAGTATTCTTTTTACTCAGCAAACTAAAAGTTACTGTCGTTGTTTATCGTCATCTTAATTCGCTTGGACTCTGTTATATTACTTATATATTGATCTATTTCCGAATAAAAATGTAATGAATGATGGTACATTATATACATAGATATGAAAAACACTCCTGCGTGGGTTGTTGGCGATGGAGCTGCTTCCATCAAGACTTGTACAAAGTCATAGAGACGGACGGCTTGATCAAAATTAATTGCGTGTTGAATAGTAAACAACTTGAGGAAGTGAATGATTGGAGGTGAATCGTTGAAGTTGAACGTTTGTCTTCATCTAAATATATGCATTCAGTCAATATATAGGAAAGAGGGTGTAAATAGTTAGCAGTTGGTGTAGGGAAAAAAGAATCTTCGTCGCTATATAAATTTACGGGAGATAGATGAGCTGTATTAACTGTTAATTAGCCTGTGAACGTTACAATGTGGTCACCTAAACTTGCGCTATCCTCAGTTTTGGTTTGCTTGAGAATGTGACAAGAGACGTATGAAATCTCTTCTCAGTATATAATTAATTAGAAGTTGCAATCAATTAATGGGTGGATCTCCTTTGGCCGGTGCTTAATCATTTGGACGAGCGGGAGACAAGTAGACGTGTGTTGAGAAAGTTCCTATATGATTTACTTTATTAACTTAAGGGAGTATTTTACAAACATGAGGATGAAGGAGAGAGCGGGAAAGGGAGGAAATTTCCAAAGTCACGATATACAATTAGCTAGATTGGAATCAACGTACGTAACCGTGTGCCGGGGGTTAGTCTTGTTCTACTCACTAACACCCCCCCCCACTCCACTCTCTTATATATTCTATATATAATTATGTGAGAGGAATAGTGTCTTGCAGGGTTACCGCACCAAACACCCCTCCTTTCTCTATCAACTCCATCCTAATTTATATTTTTCTTCCCACTGTTGGCGAAATAATATCCAAGCTTCATCATTAATATTAGGATATGTATCCTTCATGCTCCCCAATCTTACTACTGGGAGATAGTCCTTCATGAGGTTCGACTTAAAGTCTTTCCATTATTCATAGCATTGCTTTAAGATGCAATGCTTCATGCTTGCAGTGGTAAGAATGTCAAATTTTTGCTATATGGAAGTACAAAAAATATATAAAATGAAGCTAAAATAAAGTACAAAAATCATGAATAATTAAATTAGATAGGCTGAACATATAATTAAAAATATACCAAAATATCCTCCAAAATTATATCCTTATATTTCTGGTTGACCGACTTCCAGTTAGGGCACACAATGCTAATCTTAGCACGTACTATGCAGGCAACATAGATGTTCAACGCTGGCCCATTTTGACTAGTTGCCTTCATGTCAACATCAAACTCAACTAGTAACCTAGTAGGATTTGACCCATCGTCTATCTTAGAGACCCATTTTATACGGGTCGAGTCTCTTCCTCTTTTCTTCTCATATTGACTTGAAACTAAACCTATTGAACCTGAACGGTACATGCTCTGTTAAAAAATAATAAATAAAGTTAATAATATGATACAACTAGCACATACTTGATTAGAACTTGAGCTCATCAATGGCCAAATAATATACACACATATATGTGTCGTTGTTATATCCATAAATTAACTATCAAACTATCATTTTAATTTGAGCTCATCGTACTATCAAACTATCTTAAAGACAACAGTTCATTTGAAATTTTAGAAATAAAATACCCAAAACTTATTTGGTGTTTTAGCAAAAACACCCTAACAGTTCATAACATACACAATAGTTCATTCAATTTTTCAGCAACAAAATAGTTCATTAGGTTTTTTAGCAACAAAAGACCCAACAGTTCATAACATACACAAACATATATACGAACAAAATTCATTCAGTTTTTCAGCAACAAAACACCCAAAACTCCATAACCCATTTCAGTGTGACATACTCATAGTGCGACATTTACAGACCACCAAATAATAAAGTTGAACGGTGACTTATAACTTTGTGAATGACGACAGAGATAGTGAATGTCATTGACAACGATGATGGAGTCACCGAAATCAGTTGAAAAATAACAGAAAATGCCTTTTGTCTAAGTCTGTAGTGGTAGGGCAGAGAATGGAATCACAAGCAACTGTATGAAAAGTAAATATTAAGCTCAATGCATATTAGGTTTAGTAATTTTTTTTGAATTTTTATGATGGTTTTTATCAAAAGTTGCCATTAAATGTACTTATAACAACGGTTGTTAATAAAATCGTCATAAAAAGTCTAACAGTGAAAATTTTATACGGCATTTTAATTTATAACCGCCATTACAAGTATATGTAATTGCAGGTTTTAATAAAAACCGTCGTAAAAAGCTTTGATTTTAGACTATATATATATTTGAAGATAATACATTATCTTGAATCTAATAAATTAGACAGTAAGCCAGTATGCCAACGGTATTTAATAATTTGTTGCATTATCAATTTATTGGATAAATTAGACTTATTGATTAATATTTTTCTCAAAATATGCTCACTCTCAAAATTAGACAGTAAGCCATTTTTTCTTGTTGCATTATCAAAATATGTCCGCTACTAATTAAACAAGGTAAAATTAATATATTAATTTATTGAGCTTTGAGCATCATTTTCAAATATACCAAAATTTGGGCTAATATCAAACTTGGTACAATATAACTCGGTACAATTGATCAGAATAATAATAACTAACTTTAGAAAATATTCTATTTTGACTTTTTCTTACAAAATATTGTAACATACTATTCTTTATATTTTACAGAAATCTATCCCATCCGCAAGCAGAGTGCCAAAAAAGGGAGATGGACGAAAGGGGTGAAGCATTTCAATCAGATGATGAAGTAGAGTCGTCGTCTGAGTTTTGGAAGTCATCTAGGTCATCTGAATGGTGGTGAAAGTTCTGAACGTTACGTTGGCAGTAGGGATTAGAACGGAGACGATTGATGCTTTCTTGTACGTTCTCTACCTATAGGGAGAGTTTTTTAACCGAGTTTTCCAATGTATCCATTCTGTTTATAAATTCTTGTAGACGTTTAAGGAGGTTTGGAAACAACGAAGCAGATATTTGGTCTAGGAGATGGTACTTAATCTCAAAATCATTACACGTTCTTTTCTGTGAACGAGAAGGAGAAGAGTCTAAAGAGGACACTATTTTAAGAAAGCTGAAAAGAGAGCAAGACAAAGATGATAGAAGAGGAAACAGATTGAGGAAATAAAAGTGGTATAAAAAGTATAATGGAAGAGTATTTAAGGTTGAAGAAATAAAAGACGTTTCGTAAGAGGTATCTATTGGCTTTCCCTTAAGATATGTAGAGACGTTAGTAACTAAAGAGGCAAGAAAAGTACACTTTCTTTTTGTAAATAGGGTGCGATGGTGGGAAGGTAGTAGGATTGACTTATAAAAACAGTTGTCATAAAAATCGCTGTTATAAGTTCTCATTGTCACTTTTAACGGCAGTTGTAAGAAAAGTTGGCATAAAAAGTTTTAAAATACAGATTTATTTATAGATATACCAGTACTTTTTTTTATAGAGCTTTGACTTTTAATTAGTGTGATAAGCGTTTTTTCTAATAGTAATAATTCAATCATAATGCTTACAAAGGTAAAGAAATGATAGTAGAAAAGGGAATAATAGTGAAGGACAGAATTTTTCAAAGAAGGGATAGAAAGAGATCCAAGATCACTCCATAACATTCTCATGACAAGCTCTGGCCTTGTGTCATCATCCAATTCCATGAGCTTCCATGTTTTATTGCGCTCTCCCTTGCTCCTTCTCATGTGATTATGATTTGGGCTTCCAATGGAGTCCGCTTCTCGGCCCAACTCATACGTGTTCAATAGGAATTAATCTAAGTGATAAGTGATTCGATATCGCTTAAACGAGGTCTCGAGTTCGAGTATTGATATATGCAAAAAATATCTATTAGAATATTTACCTACTATAACTAAGTACGTGATTCGAGTTAAATTTGGATATAATTAAAATAAAGTTTCGATGAAATAGAAAAAAAAAATTAGCAATATGATTGTTTTCCCAAGTGTCCGTGCATGGTTAGGTGTGGATAACTGAATAATACAACGAACCAACGTAAGCAAGGAGTAGGAAGATATTGCGTAGTATAGTCATTACTCATTAGTCGTGATTAATTTCGTGGAAGCCCAGGCTTAGCCCCTCCCTTGCTGCCCCACTTGTTCATTAATGCAGTCACTTTGGCACTTTCTTCTTCCTTCCAGGCTTTGGGTCCCACCACGTGCCTCCCCATTCCCTTCTTTAATTTCTCCGCGAACTCCTGACTATTTCAAATAGGTTTAGTTTAGAGTCAAACAAAAATAAAAGACAACTTAAGGGTTCATCTTCTGACATGGGAGGAGTTCAAGAACAAAACTATAAAACGAAAGTATCTATTTAGTATAAAACGAACAATTTATTATATAATTTTGGGTGATATTTATTTACATATTTAAAAATTTAATTTCTTGTTTTCCAAGCACATTCTTTGATTTTTTTTCTTTTTATATCTCAAACGTTCCAACATGGAATTTAATGTAATACAATAAGAAGTGGATTGATGTTGATGAGATGCAGGCGCGATTGGCTTCTCGCACATATATAAGATGGATTGCAGATGTTTTGTTTTCTTTCCTTTTGGGCAGGGGCATGTGCCCAAGCAATGAACCAAAAAGGTGCCAACTAAAAGACGATGGAAAAATGAGGCACTCACATGACAGAGGAGGTTGCAGCCTATAAAGGGAAAAGGTAACGTGTATATAGGCTCTAAAATCAGGGGTGGGCCCATCCTCCACTACCATGCCAAGCAATGTCTGTCCTTTATTCATTATCTAGTGGACTCAAAAAGCCATCAGCCCCGCCGCCACTGAGCAATTCTCGTCTCCCCATACTTTACTAATCCTAGTCAACATCTGCCTCCTCCTCCTCCTCTTCATTCTTCATCTCTCTCCCTCTCTCGCCAGATACACAATATCCATCCATCCATATGGCTCTGCTGCATCTTCTCCTTTTCATCTCTCTACTTCCATTCGCATTGGCGTCATCTTCTCATGATTGTAACTCCACTTGTGGGAATTTCACCATCTCTCCTCCCTTCGGAATGAATGATCCCCACTGCTTCCACAATAACAAGTTGCTTGAAATCCAGTGCTCTCAACACAAGCCTTATCTCAAGTTCTTCCAACTCGAGGTCATCAAATTTGATTACCCCTCCTGCAAGGTTTGGGTCAACCACCCTATTTACTCTTCCAACTGCAAAACCATCGGTCGCCCATTTCTCAATATGACCGCCACTCCTTTTACCTACTCTCGCCAAGACAACGTCTTTCTGGGTGTCGGCTGCAACACCCAAGCTCTTCTTCTCCAAGGCTCCCACGTCTACGGAGGCTGCGTCTCTATTTGCCCCAACCATAATGATTCCGATATTTCAGGTTGTCTCGGCCACTTTTGCTGCGCCACTTCCCTGCCTCCCAGTCTTTCCGAATTCAACCCCAGAATTATTGAACCCGTAGCAGCAAACAGTACCGGTGATTGCAATTACGCTCTTATTGCTCAAGATGACGTCCGTAAAGGTTGGGACAGAAGGATTCAGAATGGGTTAAAGGATTTGAATGGTGTTCCTGTGGTGCTTGAATATCATACCAGTTGCAGTGACTCTGATATTGCAGATCAGTGTACTATTCCTCTATTCCCTGCCAATGATCCTAGAGCTGTACATTTATATATAAGCCCATTTTTCTATACGCATCCATCATTCGTAAAGGTATAACTCTGTTTGATTCTTCAACTTTCAGGTGGCCGACGCAACTCATCTGGATCCAAATCTCAACGCTTGTCGGTCATAGGTACGCATGTTGTTCAACTGAATTTACTGAATTCGCCTTCCATTTAGAAATGATAGCACACCAAGCCAAAACTTATTATCTCTTTCAAGTTTTTTTTTAAAAATAAATAATGAATTATTTTATGTAAAGAAGGTTGACTAAAATTTGCTATTTGCTATTAAAACTCATTAGTTAGAGTTATTTGATTAATTAGTTGGAAATTTTTAATTAGTTCAGAATATTAACAGTTAAAAAATTACTTTTTTAAATATGGAAGGAGAAAGTAAATTTAATAGTGTGATTCATATACATAGCACTGTTGGATATTTATTATTATTATAACGTATTTAGATATTAATTAGGATAATTAATAAATATTTCTGAGTGTGGCCCGTAGTCATTGGGCCCAGTCCAGGAGGGTTATTGACTCAGTTTATTTAAGGTTAATTTCCTGATGGTGGTAATTAACAACACAATTCATTTGAGTGTGAGATCTCATTTTTCTGAGTCCAGAGCGAAACCTATTCTCAGCTCGCTTCTGAAGGTTCCCCACTGGTGACGGCTAATAACAAGTTGCCATCACTGTGCCTAATCACCAGTTGGAAGAACCTGTTGTTTATCTGACAGTGTTCTCTTTTGACAGGTATCCTATTGGGATCTCAGTTCTTCTCAGATCAATCAAGTTAATGGCAAGAGGTAACTTTAAGTCTTCCGCTGCATCTCATATAGGTTTATATTTGAGTATGATATAATCTGGATTGATTATTGTACTATTGAGATGTTTATTTTCTAACATGTGGCATCAGAGCCTGGTTTAAGATCACCTTTGCCTTACTTATTGATCTTTTGTTCTTATAAATAGCAATATGAGATGAATATGGGATATCCAGTATTTATTTATTATTCCATTAACCATTTTCTTTCCACCACTGTTCTGGACGGCGGCGAGAGACTGTGAGGTTGTTTCAGAGAGAAAATCCACGGCGAGAGAGATCACTGTGACGGCGAGGTCACCGCCCAAGCTCGCCAGAAATATGGAGATGGACCACCGTCGCAGCTGCCGAAAGGAAAACGCCTGTCGCAGGTCGCTGGCGTCGCTCTCACTGGAGAAGTTTTGCCGTGTGAATCACTGCCAGATTCACCGTGACAGCTTGCCCAGGAAGGTCACCGACGGCGAGTTCCTATGTTGCCGACGTTGCAGGTTGTCGAGTCGCCGTGTGAACTTCCGCCACCGTCACCGTGGTTGAAAAGCCCTGGGAAGTGCCGGCGTCTCTGTTCTCCAGGAGAAGTCGCGGCTGGCGGTTCCTGCAGAATGGAGGAGAAACGGGTCGCTGAGTCGGGTAGGTTAAACCGACTCAGCGACAGTGGATACCCGACTCACAGAAACCATGAAACGCACGTGTGATTTAAAAAAAAAAAAAAAAAAAATCAGCGAATTGGGCCACCGCTGCATTGGGCCGGTTGTTGGAAAACTCGTTTCTGGGCCAGCAGTTTCTTTGGGCCTTGTCTGTTGCACAAAAAAAAAAAAAAAAAAAAAAACTTTTTTTTGCAGCATTCTGGGCTCCAAATTTGGGCCGCCAGAATGGTTCAAGTTTTTTTGAACAGTGCTTTTTTTTTTATGGGCTTCGCTGTTTGGGCCTGAATTTTTGGGTTTTAATTTCTGGAAATTATTTTGGGCCCCATTTTTGGACTTTTGTGTATGGGCTACTTGGTTTTATTTCCAGAAAATTATTTTTGGCCAATTAATTTATTTTTTCAGAAAAATCAAAATTACTATTTCATGCGCAGTAAATGTTTAAATTAATTTCTCTATTATTTTAATTTTTTTGGGAAAAGGTATTTACAAATTTTAATTTTTATGTTATTTAATTGCCTATTTTGTTTTTTAATTCCCCCTTGGCAATTAAATTAACTGTTTAATTTTTGTAAAAACCTTTTGAGTTGAAATTATTTTGTTAGACATTTTTTGGGTGCATGAAATAGTGGGAGAATTTTAATATTAATTTATTAAATACTCCATTTTGTTGTGCATATTTGGATTTATATGCACGTTATTGATATTTGTGATGAGCATGCAGTTTTGTGAGGAGTAGCCACAGCATCCTCATTTGTTTGTGTTGCGTGCATTAATTAATCACATATGGATTTAAAATATCAATAATTATTAAATGTATAGTTATGATTTATCTTTACCCACAGGTAGATATATTATGATTGTACATTTAATTAGGGGGAGAATTAATTTCTCCATTAAATTGTGCATATTTGGATTTTCAATGCACTTGAATGATATTTGTGATTAGCGTGCAGTTTTTTTTGAGGAGTAGCCACAGCATCCTTGTTTATTGAATCTGTTGCATGCATTTATTAATCACATCTGGATTGAAAATATCATTTGTAATTAAATGTATAGCTGTGATTTATCTTTGCCCACAGGTAGATATCTCACAATTGTACATTTAATTAGGGTGGGATAGAATGGCCTCGTTATTTTCTAATTAGCCCACAGGCATTGGGAAATTACGAATGCGTTCTAATTCCACAATTTGAGATAAATACCTGGTTATGCTAATATCTTTGCCCACAGGTAGATATTAGTGATACGTATTTATATTGCTTGCATGCTACATTTGAGCTAAGCATGCATACATGGCACAGTGACTTGTGATTGCTTCAAATTTCTAATGTGAGCTTATTTGTGTATTTGTCTGTTCTCATTTTTGCAGATCCAATTGCTGCTCCCAGGATTATGTATGATGTTAGTGACAAAACAGTCTTAGATGACAGCATTAACTATGCTGACTGGAGAGACGATGTTTTGTTGCAGCTTGGTTTATTGGACCTAGATTATGCCTTGAGGTTTGATAAACCTCTGAGACCTGATGATGCCTCCAATGATAGAGAGGCAAAGGAAAGGTATAATATGTGGGAGCGGAGTAACCGCTCATCTCTTCTGCTTATAAGACAAAGGATCTCTAGGAGCATTAGGGCAGTAGTCCCTAAATGCGACACAGCTAAGGGATACCTGGAAGCCTTAGACAAGTATTTCAAGCTAAAAGACGAGCAGATGGGTGGTGCCATCACGTCTGATCTATGTGCTGTGAGGCTTACAGGTATTGGCAGTGTGAGGCGACAAATTATGGAAATGAAAGGTATGCTTTCATCGTGTGTTACTTTTGAGTCTAACTTTTCTAGCGTTAATGATGACACTTGGTGGATTGACACTGGTTCGATGATCCACATTTCAACTACCATGCAGGGCTTTCTGTCAAGCAGGTCTCCACATCCCAATGAGGAATCTGTCCTTTCAGGCAGTGGGAGAGGAGATCCTGTGAAAGCTGTTGGAACCTTTCGCATTCATCTTTCAAATCAAAATATTTTGGAACTCTATGATGTTTTCTATGTTCCCTCTTACAAGAGGAATTTGATTTCTATGTCAAAGCTCATTCCATTTGATTATCATCTAGTTCTTTCTAAGAAACGTATGACTTTGACAAAGAATTCAGTTTTGATTGCGAATTTGGTTATGATTGATGGCTTGTTCAAGATTGTTTCTGATTCGCCTCAATCTCTTTCTGTTACGCATGGTACTAAGAGAAGTGTCATCGATGAGAATTCTTATAGCCTGTGGCATAGGAGATTGGGTCATATCTCCGTTGACAGAATCAAAAGGTTAAATAAAGAAGGAATTCTTCCATCTTTAAACCATTCGGAGTTTGATTCTTGTGTGGACTGCATAAGGGGAAAGCAGACCAATAAGTCACATAAGGGGGCTAAAAGAAGTTCTGAATTGCTAGAAATTGTACACACGGATATTTGTTGCCCTGATTTGACTGCACATGGTCAAAAGTACTTTATCACCTTTATTGATGATCACTCACGATACATGTA
Source organism: Leucaena leucocephala (assembly GCA_037074615.1). Classification (NCBI taxonomy): domain Eukaryota; kingdom Viridiplantae; phylum Streptophyta; class Magnoliopsida; order Fabales; family Fabaceae; genus Leucaena; species Leucaena leucocephala. Next base: position 15,750,121 of record CM073550.1, read on the forward strand.
TGTCTACATGCTTTATAATAAAAGTGAAGCATTAGATGCTTTCAAGGATTATAAAGTAGAAGTAGAAAAACAGATTGGGAAACCAATCAAGATTGTGAGATCAGACCGTGGTGGTGAGTATTATGGCAGATACACTAGTGAAGGACAAGCAGCAGGTCCATTTGCTGAATTTCTTCGAGAGCAAGGTATAGTGGCTCAATACACTATGCCTGGATCACCTGACATGAATGGTGTAGCTGAGAGAAGAAATAGGACTTTGCTGGATATGGTTAGGAGCATGATGAGTAGCTCCAAACTACCGTCTTCTCTGTGGAAGGAAGCACTCAAGACAGCCACATACATACTGAACAGGGTTCCAACAAAGGCAGTGTCCAAGACACCCTTTGAAATCTGGAAAGGATGGAAACCCAGTTTAAATCATTTCAAGGTATGGGGTTGTCCTGCGGAAGTAAGAGTGTATAATCCACAGGAGAAGAAGTTGGATCCTAGGACCATCAGAGCTTACTTTGTAGGCTATGCGGAGAGGTCTAAGGGTTATAAGTTTTATTGTCCTCCACCTTCTACAAGGTTTGTAGAGTCTAGGAATGCCAAGTTTCTTGAGAATGATGTGATTAGTGGGAGTGATTGTCTATCAGAGAATCACATAGAGCGAACCACTGATATCATTCATGAGGGGATGTCAATAGTCAATGTTTATCCCACTGTCGAGATTGACATTGAACGTGACGTGGACCCTGTGGCTCAAGTTGACGGTGCTGAACAAAATGGACACATACCTGATGGTCAACCTATCACACAAGTGGAACCACCACAAGCTGTGATAGAGGATGTCATTGTTCAGCAACCTGGTTCAACCCAAGAGGTTGAATTGAGGAGGTCAACTAGAGAGAGAAGATCGGCATTACCTGATGACTATGTAGTGTATTCTGCTGAGGTTGACTGTGATGTAAGTGTTGAGAATGATCCTTTGTCGTTTACTCAGGCTGTGAGGAGTGTGAACTCCAAGTTGTGGCATGATGCTATGATTGATGAAATGAATTCCATGGCAAACAACCATGTTTGGGAACTTGTAGAGTTGCCTAGTGGGTCTAAGGCCATTGGCTGTAAATGGGTTTACAAAACCAAGAGAGACTCACAAGGTAACATCGATAGGTACAAGGCTAGGTTGGTTGCAAAGGGATTCACTCAAGTGGAAGGAATCAATTACAGTGAAACATTTTCACCTGTATCCAAGAAAGATTCATTCCGAATCATCATGGCGTTGGTTGCCCATTTTGATCTGGAGTTGCACCAAATGGATGTTAAGACTGCTTTCCTCAATGGTGAACTGGAGGAAGAAGTCTACATGAAACAGCCTGAGGGTTTTGTTGCAGAAGGTAAAGATCAATTGGTGTGCAAGCTGAAGAAATCAATATATGGTTTGAAACAGGCTTCACGGCAGTGGTACTTGAAGTTCCATGAAGTGATCACGTCATTTGGTTTCGTTGAGAACATCATGGATGATTGTATATACCACAAGGCTAGTGGGAGTAAAATCATATTCTTGATTTTGTATGTGGATGACATACTACTTGCTACCAATGATCTGGGACTATTACGTGAGGTGAAACAGTTTCTGTTCAAGAGCTTTGACATGAAAGACATGGGTGAGGCTTCTTATGTCATTGGCATAAAGATCCATAGAGATAGAACCCAATGTCTTGTAGGTCTATCTCAAGAGGCTTACGTTGTCAAAATTCTTGAACGATTCAGGATGCGGAACTGTTCATCTAACGTGGCTCCTATTGAAAAAGGAGACAAGTTTAGTCTAAGTCAATGTCCTGAAACCGAGCTTGATAGGAAACAGATGGAAAGGGTCCCATATGCCTCAGCGGTAGGAAGCTTGATGTATGCGCAGGTTTGTACAAGACCTGACATCGCTTTTGCTGTGGGTATGTTGGGAAGATACCAAAGTAATCCTGGGGAAGCACATTGGACAGCTGCAAAGAAGGTGTTTAGGTACCTACAAGGCACTAAACACTACATGCTCACATACAGGAGAACAGACAGTTTGGACGTGATTGGATACTCAGATTCAGATCTTGGAGGATGCGTAGACTCGAACAAGTCTACATCTGGCTACAGCTTCCTATTGGCAGAAGGAGCTATATCGTGGAGAAGCGCTAAGCAAACTCAAACAGCTCCTTCTACCGGTGATGCTGAGTACATTGCGTGTTTTGAAGCAAGTTCACAAGCTATTTGGATAAGGAATTTCATTGCTGGGCTTAAGATTGTGGATTCAGTCTCTAAGCCGATCAGGATGTACTGTGATAACACAGCTGCGGTGGCCATAGCGAACAACAAAAGGAATAAAAGTCGCAGCAAGTTTGTTGAACTTAAGTTCCTTTGCTTGAGAGAGAGGGTTCAGGATGGCCAAGTTTCAGTTGAGCGTATCAGTACATTAGACATGTTGGCTGATCCTTTGACGAAAGGGTTGAAGCCAAATATCTTTGTCACACATGTACCTCATATGGGACTTCGTCCTACTTTTGATTAGTGGAGGTATGAGCAATGAAATTATATTTTGTGGTTTATCATTTCAATTTGTGATCGTATACATTTGTGTTATTGAATTGATAAACATTGAGACAGGAACCTATGAACATTGAGTTCATGTATATTGTGATACCCATTATGTGATGGTGCTACATGTAATACTTGGAAGGTAATACCCGATAAAAGGGGACTTATCGCCTTGATTCTTGTAGTGCGACATCAGTTTACCTGGACAGGGCGATGACATTGAGTATACGGGCCAAGTGGGAGAATGTTGGATATTTATTATTATTATAACGTATTTAGATATTAATTAGGATAATTAATAAATATTTCTGAGTGTGGCCCGTAGTCATTGGGCCCAGTCCAGGAGGGTTATTGACTCAGTTTATTTAAGGTTAATTTCCTGATGGTGGTAATTAACAACACAATTCATTTGAGTGTGAGATCTCATTTTTCTGAGTCCAGAGCGAAACCTATTCTCAGCTCGCTTCTGAAGGTTCCCCACTGGTGACGGCTAATAACAAGTTGCCATCACTGTGCCTAATCACCAGTTGGAAGAACCTGTTGTTTATCTGACAGTGTTCTCTTTTGACAGGTATCCTATTGGGATCTCAGTTCTTCTCAGATCAATCAAGTTAATGGCAAGAGGTAACTTTAAGTCTTCCGCTGCATCTCATATAGGTTTATATTTGAGTATGATATAATCTGGATTGATTATTGTACTATTGAGATGTTTATTTTCTAACAAGCACACCAAAGGAGAATTTTTACGAGGCGGCTCTTTTTGCATAGAAAACGTGTGACACGACACGACTAAAGAATATTATTATTTCATTCCCACCAACAGCTCTCATGCATCCGAACTTTCCTGCAAATATACCTGTTTTCCATATTTAAATGAAAAGTTGTCTATGTCTGTGTTGGAAAGTGATGTCAGATTTCTATTTCTGTTTGTTTTCAGGGGGAAAATACATTTATTTAATGTGCCTTGCATGAAAAGCATTTTTACAAAGTAGCATATGGGTTTATACATATTTTATAATCGATTCTTCGCAAAGTTCTTTCAATGTGCCAGCTATAAGACGACTTCATTGATTCCTTATGGCATTTGACTCTCTCGCAAAAGAATTGTCAATATCTTGGTCCTTACTTCATAAAAGAAGTTGTTAGTCATCTTTAATGTCAAAAGAGTCATCATGTGGTATTTAAGGAAACAAAGGAGTACTAATAATTCCCTGCATAGATCCAAATGTCAACCTATAATTCTTTCATGGGGTTTAATTGTCTATTTTGTTGAATGGCAATTGAAAAAAACTCAGTTCTGCAAAAGCAATTTTTAAAACATATCCCACAATTTTTTTATTAGTAAGTTCTTGTCCATTTGTTTGTTTCGTTTTGAAATAAATAAAAGGCATAGGACAAAAAAATTTCTTTACCTATTTTTTATAGAAAAAAGTATAACTTATAAAATGGGGAGAGAAAATAATTTTTTGGGACTTCTATTGATAAAGATGATCGGGAGCTACTCTCTAAGGAGTTATTTGCTTAATAGCTCGTGCCTGTCTTGTAAAATGGCAACTGCAATTTCGCGTACATGCGCTCTCTCTCTTCTATGTTGATATAATATTTGTTTTATTTAATGCTGTAATTAATCTTAACATGTACTTATATATGTATATATAGGGGTAGTTTTTTCGAGCCTAGTATCCATTGTTTTCCTGGTTGGAGTGTGGATTCAATACAAAATCTTCAGGAGAAGTAGAATAAACAAACGCAAAGAGAAGTACTTTAGACAAAATGGTGGCTTGCTGTTGCAACGAAGATCATCGTCAAACAGCGGCGATGTCAGCTTCGACAAAACCAAACTCTTCAGCTCCAAGGACCTTGAAAAAGCCACCGACCGCTTCAACGTCAATAGAGTACTCGGAAAGGGAGGCCAAGGCACTGTTTACAAGGGCATGCTTGCCGACGGCCAAATTGTTGCCGTCAAGAAACTCACATTCCAAGGAAATGTTGAAGAATTTATCAACGAAGTGCTTATTCTTTCTCAGATTAACCACAGAAATGTGGTGAGGTTGTTAGGGTTTTGCCTGGAGACACAGGTTCCTTTGCTGGTTTATGAGTTCATTCCAAATGGAAACCTCTTCGAGCACTTGCACGAACCAAATGAAGAGATCTCAATGACGTGGGACACTCGTTTAAGAATTGCTAGCGAAGTTGCTGGAGCTCTATTTTACTTGCACTCGGCTGCTTCTCGGCCCATTTATCACAGAGACATCAAATCAACTAACATACTGTTGGACGACAAGTTGAGGGCAAAAGTTGCTGATTTTGGAACTTCAAGAATGTTGTCTATGGAAAAGACTCACATCACCACTCAAGTTCAGGGAACTTTTGGGTACTTGGATCCTGAGTATTTTCATACGAGTCAATTCACTGACAAGAGTGATGTGTACAGCTTTGGGGTTGTTATGGTTGAACTGATGACAGGTGAAGTTCCAATATCATCGGGAAGGCCAGCAGAAGCACAGAGTTTGGCTTCATATTTCCTAATGTGTATGATGGACGAAGGTCGTTTATATGATATTGTGGACCCAAGAATCATAGAGGGGGTGCCGAAAGAAGAAATCACGGCGGTGGCAAACCTGGCGAGAAGATGCCTGAGCTTGAATGGGAGGAAGAGGCCGACCATGAGAGAAGTTACGGCGGAATTAGAAGGGATTCTGAGACTGAGAAGGAGTGATGATCTGCAAAATTACGAGGAAATTCAGTTCGGGGGATCATTTGAAGGCTACCAACCTTGGACTGAAGATTTTGCATCATCCGGATCCACTCTAAACACCGTAGCTTCCTCATCGTCCCAGGGCTTGCTTGTTTCTGAAACTCATGACGTATATAAATTGTAGTGATCTACAGCATGCTCAACTTTTATGTGTCTATATATACTCCACAGTTTTTAATCTCAAAGCACATATTTGTGAATGATAGGGTTGGAGTTATTAGTTTTATGGTATTTCAGTTATGCGATATATAGAATAGCCTAGTAATTGGATCTCATAGTTTTGGGTTATCAGAGCGTATAAATATTACATCACTCTTTCACTCATCAAAGTTAAGGGGTTCTTTCATGTTTGGTTCTGTATCATCATCTTCAGTGAATAAATCAATTTCGGGAGATAAAAGTGACCTTATGCAGTGCATAATTGATGTTGGTTGAAGAGGTTTAATGTTGAATAAAAATGACATGGACGTGTGGTTGTTACGTTGGGGGAAGTATATGCACGATATCATTGCTGCTAAGTTAGGATAATTTTTCATTAATTATAATTGGTTAGATGATGACAAAATAATTGTGGAAGAAGGGAATCATATAACAATTTTATGCATGGATGGCTCCTCAGAAAACAAGCCCGCTATGATCTATGAATGCGGCACACAACTACATCAAAAATTGTCTACTTTTCTTGCTCTTAATCACACCTTTAACATTCAATAACATTCCCCCCTCTCACAGTCTCATCACATGCTAGGCAGCAATTTTGTAATATGCCTTCACTGTACGTTGCTTTCATCGTTTGTTGACTTTGTTCTGTGTGTCGTCAATACACATACACCCAAAATGAATTAAATTAAATACAATAAAAAATATTCCCTCTATTTCTATATTTTATAGCATAATTATAGTCACATATATCAAACTTCTTAAAACAATCTAATCTGATTATAGTATATGATAAATTATGTAAGCAATTTAAGCGCTGTTCATTTTGTTTAATTATATATAGAAGGTGTGCATCAGTTTCGTTTTGAGTTTTGTGCCACCATTACCATTTTTCCATTTAAAAATTTCCCTGACCCCTTACTAATCCAAACAAAGCGCTTGTTGGTGATCTAGTTTATTTAAGTACTCGGTAAAAAGTATGGATTTGAATTTAAGTTATATAATATTACAAGTCATATGTGCCCCAACCATTGTTGTATGCTTTATCTTATATGCTTTAGGTAATGTTTTGACTTTTGACTCGTGGATTTCGAACATATCAACTTAGTCATTAACTTGTCAGTAACCAGCCAGCTCAATGGTAAACTTAATAAATAAAGAAAACAAAATTCTAAATTGATTTTAAACAAAAGTTATACTGGACAATGAATCCAAACAAATACTAATATATTTATTTATTCCTGCTTAATTAAAAGAAGGAAATTGATCCAAACAAATAAGCTGCCCAATCTAAACGAGTCCCAGTACAAGGATAGATTGGAAATTATAGAGCCAGTTTGCGCACAATTCCATATATATGAGCTAATATAAATATTGAACTTAATTGGGCATTGTATTGTATCTATTCCTTGCGATATGGGGTCAGAGTAGGGATGCTTTGTTCGTTTCTAAAGAGGTTGGAAGGATCAACGTTGGTCTTAATTCGGACCAACCTGTCGAAGTTGTCCTTGAAATACTCCACCCCATAAACCCTGCCTTCTTCGTAGCTGTTCTTACCGTTTGGTTGATGCCCAGGTCAATATCCTTATAGTTATAGAATGCCTTTCTAGGGTTCTTGGACACAAACGGTGTCATGTACTTGTGCAGTTTCCTCGTCAGCTCTATGTAGCGATCCGCTACCTCTTTTCCCGCCTCATTCCAGTTCGCTTGATATTGTACCTGTTCTTGCGAAAATAGCACATTAAAATTGTGTGAGAGAATTATGTTACTAACACACGCATATATATATATATATTTACCTTTTATAAATTGCCACCACGATGAGGGAAAGGAGTTGCGGTGGCTAGAATCTCAGCCATTTGTCCGCTATAAGGATTGAAATAAAGAATAGTGTCCTTCAGTTCTAACATCTTCTTCCTTATCCCTTCAAAACCTTCTTCCGAAATAGGTTCCTTTACATAGTCAGACTTCCATTTCAAGTAATTCACTGAAGGCGTCCTATTAAGTAAAACCTCAGCGGGTTCTGTAATATTAATGTTTGTCCAATACAACACCGATGGGGCAATCTGTATTGGAATTTATACAGATTTTGTGGGCGTGATATATAATATTAAAATTATTACAGGGGAAAAATGAGAATATTTTTTGTAAGCTACCTCCCAAATTTACCAAGAATAGATAACGTAACCCATTTTATTCATTGACATGAGAAGAATAAAGCCTTTTTCTAATTAGTGAGGGGCTGCGGCGGGGGTGGGGTTTCTATCTAGGGACAGCATTGTGATGTGATTTGCAGGGCAAAACTGTTCACCATCTCATTCGCGCGCGCAGTTTCCTTGGTATGTTGTCTAAACATGTTTCCTTCATTAATCTATCAAATTAACAAAAGTTTCAGATTTGGCATTGATGACTTTTAGATCCACGGCCAAAAACAAAAACACTGTAGATTATTTATAGTTAATAATGGATTAACGATACTTGTTACTTATTCGGTACTTAATATAGAACCTAATTGAGAAATTAATATTAATTATAAATATAAGATATATTTTTTATATATATTTTTTAAATTACCTGTATTGTTATTTCCTTATCAATAATTAAATAAGAGATATGGAGGTGAAATTAAAAAAGATGATTAGAATATTTTAAAAAATATATATTAACTAATTTAATTATTTTTTAATCTAATTATATTGGTTAAATATATTATGATATGTTGAATATGTTGGGGTCAGCTTCGTGCATATCTGGGGGCACATGCACTTGCATAACAAGCCATCCTATTTAATCAGGCCAAATCACCGTTTAAGTAAACGTTTTAAATTTGAATGCCTACATATGTTTTAGTATGGCCTCCAACGAATACGCATACGCTATATATATTTAAATTGATCCTCTTGTATAATTAGCAGCATCATGATCGATAAGGAACAAGTTGTAATTGCCAAATGAGGCGTACGTTTGAACTTTTGGAGGGGATAGTGGATGCATATCTAAATCCATCCCTCATGCATAATTCATTTTTGGCCTTCTTTTAGTTTGGAATTCGTGTAAACTAAATTTTATTTCATTTCTTCATTCTTCGTTCTTCATCCTTGGATATATATATATATATATATATATATATATATATATATATATCAATCATCACGAGTTTTTCGTGTTAAATAAATATCATCAAGTGGATAGAGCTATATATGTCTGTCTCTTCGTCAAATCGGATGTATTCCAATTTTTAACATCTAAAATTATAACCAATAGAATCACTAAATCTATCTTCAACCCAATAGAACTAGTGACTAAGTACAGGTGTTTGGTATATATTCTTAATTCTCTGGGCTAATTTAGCTTACATCTAAGTACTTGGGCTTCAACTCACTTAGGCCAATAAGGATTAACAGAAACATATCAACTACTTAACAAACTCAACAGTAACCCATTGTCACTAGGTTCAATTCGTAAAGACATATAATTATTAAGAGCGTGTTCGATCTCTGAGAAATATCACTTTATTAAGGTCTCATGTTTACACCTGAAGGTAATAGACGGCTCGCTCTACCCAATATTAGTATCATCTAGAAGGAAGGGAGACTTCACTCTACCCTTGAATCTTAGGTGAGTCTAATCTTTCTCTAATTTATTTAAAAAAAAAAAAACAACTCAACAGTGGCAAGGCTTTGGCTCTTGTACCCAAGAAAAAAACAGTAGCAAGGCTTATTAATTTAGTGTCTCTTGGCTGGGGCCATATATGTCTTCCGAATCAACACACAAATAGTGGGTGTATGAAAAATAATAAAATTAAGGTATTAAAAGAGTTTTTAGTTTAAATTTTATTTTTTAAAAAAATTAAAACAAATAGTTAAATTTGTCCAAAAGGATTTTTAGATCAAATTATAGTTTAAAACTAAAATTTTAGATAAATTATTGAGATTAATTTCTAGAATAGTAAAAGAACTTATAGACTGCCGAATTACTATTTTACTCTTATTTTTTATTACAACATCTTTCATCTATCATATTTCTTCTCCACTCTCTTCTCCACCTTCTTTTATCTCTCATCTCTCTTCTCTATTATCTCTCATCTTTCTTATTTTTATTAAAATTATACACTTTATATTAATTTTTTAATTATAAAAATCTTTCTAATAATAATTATCCAAACACTTATTTATTCAGAATTATTTTTTTTATAACCTCTTCTTTAAAATTTATTTTTTAAAAACTATTTAATTTTTTTTTCATAAATTAATTTTTAAACTCTTATTTATACATGCCTTATATTGATGTTGCCTTGAAATCATAGTCGTATATAAACGTGTCTTCAACTTTCTATTCTGGAATGATCAAATTTGGCGTGCTTGGTCATCTCTTTCAAGTGTTCTCCAGCATGAGTCTCCTCCTCTGAAAAATTAAAGACGACATATTTGATGATTTCTCCTGTTTTGGAAGCCCTCATACTGAATCAAATAAGCTAAGCGTCAATATTCATTCATATATAGCTTCTTCCTAGACTTTGTTTTCTTTGGACGCTTGGAAATGCCTAGCTAATTAATTAATTAATTATATGTTTTGGAAATAATCGCAAGTGTGCTATATATAATATATAAGACAATTAATTACAAGTGGATTCAAAGTCATGGTCAAATCCTCGAATCATATTCACTGCCCGCCGAAACCAAAATGTCAACGTCTATCATCCAATTCTCCATATCTTGTCATGTTATATTTGTACTTCAAAATGACACGTATCTGTTAGTTCTCATGCTTTCAAATTAAATAAGGGTATATTTAAATTAATTTTTAAAAAATATATTACGAAAAAAATAAATTTTAGAGAATAGATTTTAGAAATAAAAATATTTAAATAATTAATAATAAAATTATTTTTTATATTAATAAATTATTAAAAAGAGTATAATTTGATTAAAAATATGATAGATGAGAGATAATATAAAAAAAAGAGGAGAGAGGAGAGATGATATAAAAAATAGTAGAGGTAAAATAGTAATTGAATACTCTATAAACTATTTTATTGTTCCAAAAGCTAGTTTTAGTTACTTATTCAAAACTATAGTTTTGATTAAAATTATTTTTAATAAATATAATTATTTATTTTAAAAAAAATTAAATTAAAATTTTAATCAAAAAGATTTTTCAAATCTTAGTGTCAAACAGACATTAACTCTCCCCTTAATTTTGGAGTACTTAATTAAGTCAACTGAAACTTTTAGGTTTGTGCGTGAGTTGAATATGATAGCTACGCATTATTATTTTGGTCTTAAGTCAGCTTTTACTATTTTAAGAATATTCTCCCAAACAACATTAATTCATTAGAGAGTAGCTAATCTCCTTAGTTATCTGAAACAATCCAAAATGAAGCCTCCAAAGCTCATACGTTTCTGCTGGTTTTTTGTTTTAATTTCGTTTAGGCTGGCACCACCATCATCTTCATCGGGCTATTTAGAAAACCCCACACTTAAGTTTTAAAAAAGTTTATAGTTCAAACTTCAGTTTAATTTCTTTTTAATACAAATATCTATATTTGTCCAAAAGAACTTCTAGATCAAATCATAGTTTAAAACCATAATTTCAGATAAGTTGGTCAATATAGCTTTTAGAATAGTAAAAGAGTTTATAGACTACCCAATTACTATTTTACCCTTACTTTTTCTGACACACTCTCTCCTCTATCTTTTTCACTATCTCTCCTATCTCTTATATCTTTTCTACTATTTCTTTTCTCTCTTTTATCTTCTTTATCCTCTCTTCTCTCTCTTTTTTACCCTCTCTCTTCTCTTATATTTTTAATAAAATTATATCATTTTTAGTAATTTTTTAATTTTAAAAGTCCTTTTAATAATAACTATCAAAACACTCATTTATGCAGAATAATTTTTTTTTATAAACTATTTTCTAAAAGCCCCTTTTTTAAAAGTTACCCAAAAGCTCTCTTTTTTTTCATAAACAATTTTCTAAAAAAATTATCCAAACATGCACATCATCTATAGGGTTGAGCAATGGGCATGGCGGGTTAGCTCGATGGTTAGTCCGTGCTCTAGCCCGTTTAAACCTATATTAAATGGGATGAGCTGAACCTGTTTGGGCTCCAACGGGCATGGACAACCCATTTATCAAATATAAAAATATTTTTTGATTTAAACTCATTTGAAGTTCTAATAACAATGAGAATAAAACAACAATAGTACACATATGATATAATTGTTTATCCTAAAATCAGAAAATAAAATACCATAATAATAACTACAAATTTATAACCACACAGTCCACAATACTCACATAATATAATCATTCATAATCTTAATTATTCAATTGGATTATGATTATACATCATCTATATTATATTTACTTGTAATGGTTGCAGATAAAATTACCTCTATCTCTACAAAACAAATTTAAAAAAATATATTAATATGTAATAAAAATAAATTTAAATAAATATAATGTAATAAATTAATATAAAAAATTTATGGGCGGGCTACGGGCTGACCATCAGCCCGCTTGTTACGGGTCTATTTTGGACGGGTTTAAATGGGTAAAATGATATAGGGTTACGGGCGAATTTACGAATTACGGGAACCTTACTCACCTCTAATTATCTACATATTTTTTAAGTGAAGACGATATATTTGATTATTTTTCTTTTGTTGGAAGCCCTCTTACATTGAATCAAATATGTATTATGCTGCACACTCATATATATACATTCACTGTCCACTAGGGGTGTTCATAAAGTCTGTGGTCCAATATATCCACTTGAGCCCTCGAAAGAAAATCCTACCCAGCTCGATAAATATAGGGCAGGGTCGGGCATCAGGTTGCAAAATGTAACCTATATTTTTTTGGGTTAGGCACCGGGCAGGGGGTTACTTTGTCCTACCATACTCTACCCATGAGCACTCATTTTTTTATTTTTTTTATTTTTCTCCCTAAATGCTACACTTGGAAGGGAGAATATTATAACTACTAGTACTAAATGATCATTTTAGAAATATAAGTAGTTAAGTAAATAAGTTACGTCTTTTAATATTTATAATTATATTGATTTTTTTTAACTTTACTAATCATAATATGATTATATTATAAATTATAATTATTTATTTTATTTTTTTAGATGCTTCATCCTTGTCAATATTTGGGAAATTGATACAAAGTTATAATTACAAATTATTTAGACTATAAAGCTTTTTTTATATGCAATAAATTTTAAGAATTTAATTATTATTTTTTTGTTGTCTTATTTTTAGTGGATTATAAATATTATTTAACTATTGAAGATATGATTATGATATTATTTTATAAATTTATAATTATATATTATTTTTTACGACATGAGTATGACATCACAATTGGGTATGTCTAATCCGCTCATGTCTAACTTGCTCATATCCAGCCTAAAATAATTAAAATTTTTATCAAATAAGATTAAACATCATACTGTAAAATATAGCTTATATTTTGTTTGGACGCAGCATCGGGTAGGGCCCATGAACACCCCCACCGAAATCAAAATCTCAATGTCTTTTGTCCATTTCTCCATATTATATATTTGAACTCCAAAATGACACGTCTGTTACTTCTCATGCTTTCAAATTAACGCCGCCGCCAAACTCTCATCTAAGTTTTACAGTACTTGATTAAGTACAATTGAAACTTTGAGTTTGCGTGTTTAAGTTATCGCCTTGAAATTTCTCTACATGAAATATCCTTCCCCATCTACGTGAATGAACAATCTTCCATGGCTCCAGCAATCCCTGCGTGCGTTGAATGATCTCGCTACACATTATTATTTAAGTAGCTATGAATAAATTAGAGAGTAGCTATTCTCATATCTGAACCAAATTCATACGTTTCTGTTGCTTTTGTTCTTATATTTTCGTTTGGGCTGGCTTCATCATCATCGTCACCATCCTCTCATCAAGACTTCCTTCAATATCTTTACCTTCATTCCCCAAACGCCACCTCATTCTCTAACCTCGTCTTCACCAAAACTAACTCCTCTTACTCATCCCTGTTACGTACACTTCTCCACTCACAATCTCAGATTCTCATCTAACACAGATCCTAAACCCATCGCCATAGTCACTCCTCTCCAACCATCTCATATTCAAGCTTCCATCTTTTGCTCCAACGTCACGGTTTGCAGATTCGAACCAGAAGTGGCGGCCCAGATTACGAGGGCCTCTCCTACGTCTCCTACCCCCTTTCCATCCATCGTCCTCGATCTCATCAACCTCAACTCAGGCCACGTCGACCAACACGCCACTACTGCATGGGTTAAATTTGGGGCTACTATCGGTCAATTTTACTACCAAATTGCCCAGAAAACCAAAGCCCTGGCCTTCCCTGCGGGTGTGTGTACCACTGGGGTGTTGGCGGCCACTTTAGTGGAGGAGGTTATGGCTTCTTGATGCGTAAATATGGTCTTGCTGCTGATAATATCATTGATGCCTATAAAATTGATGCGCGAGGAAGGCTTCTTGATAGAGAATCCATGGGCGAAAACCTGTTTTGGGCCATAAGAGGAGGCGGCGGAGACAGCTTCAGAGTTATTATTGCATGGAAGATACAGTTGGATTCTTTACCACCAAGCATGACGGTTTTCAGAGTTCCGAGGACATTAGAACAAAATGCGACCAAGCTTGTTCACAACTGGCAATCTGTCGGAAGCAAGCTTGATAAGGACCTGTTCATCAGGGTCCTATAGGGTGAAAGTGAACAACAAGGCAACCATACAAGCTTCATTTGAATCCATGTTCCTAGGAAGTGTAGGAAAGCTGCTTCCTTTGATGAAGGAGACGTTCCCCGAGCTACGTTTGGTGAGAGAAGATTGTGTTGAGATGAGCTGGATTGAGTCTACCCTCTACTTTGCCAATTTCTCAAGTGGTTCATCTCTTGAAATTCTTCTCAACAGAACTGATCTTACAAGTGGTCTGTTTTTCAAGGCGAAATCGGAGTATGTGAGAGAACCCATATCTGAGAGTGGTGTAGAAGGGATATGGACAATGTTTAACGAACAAGAAGCAGAGTTTGCTATTATGATTCTAAATCCTTATGGAGGAAGAATGTATGAGATTGCAGAGAATGAAATCCCATTCCTGCAAGGAATTCCTTGTACAAAATTCAATATGACGTGTATTGGGTGGAGGAAGGGAAGGAGGCAGAAGAAAGACATATTAATTGGGCTAGAAGATTATATGCTTATATGGCACCTTTTGTTTCCAAGTCTCCCAGAGTTGCATATCTGAATTACAGGGATCTTGATATAGGGGGCGAATAACAACAATGGTTATACCAGCTACGAGCAAGCCAGCATTTGGGGTTCCAAGTATTTCAAAAACAACTTCAAGAGGTTGGCATACGTGAAGACTAAGGTTGATCCTCTTAATTTCTTCAGGAACGAGCAGAGCATACCTTCTTTAATACCCAGCCACTAGCTAGAAGCAGAGTCCATCACATTGCATGCTAACTCCATTCAACGCTAATCCATATACCAACCATCATATGTTTATATTAGTTAGATAATTAGTTTTACCTTCTTTCTACCATTTTGATTTTCCGTAATTGCATTGTATATGTTACGCCGTAAAAATCAAAAGGTGATTGGTACATAATAATGAGAAAATTTATATTCTGTAAGCCTATAAATATTATAATTAATATAATAATAATTAAACAAGCACAAGTCATTTTATCATTTATCATATATAAACATGTTTATACATCTCAAAAAAATAAAAAATAATAGAAATTCTACCTATAAACTATGTGAAACATCTATAAGTCTGATTAGCCATGAGGGTCTTCTCTATTAAACTAGAGGTGCAAGGTTAACGATATTATCTGAGACTAAAATAATTTTTCAGTAAATAACGTCCCATCATTAAAATAATTTAAATACTGAAAGAAACAATTTAAAATATATTATGAATACTAAAAATTGTTGATGAATCTAAATTTTTAGAGTATAGAATCATATCACTAATAAAACTGTATAAAAATCATTAATCAAATTAATCAAAATATCCAATAAAACATTTTATTTAAAAAATTTTGTTTAAAATGATAATCTTCAAATCCCACTTTTCCGTAAGACTTCAACGAAACAAATAACAAGCATGGACACAATCTACGAAGATAACTAACCAATGCAACATGACTCAAAATCACCAAAATAAGCACAATATAGGACCCATAAATAACATATGCAAGTATGAGACCCACAAATAACAGACGCGAGAATAAATCCCACGAATATTCGACATGAGTATTGTGCTCACAAATATTGACAAACCCATATTTTTATATATTTATTTATATTATTTTGATAAATTTTATCATTATTTTAGTCCTTAATTATATTATTTATGCATCATTTAAATTAATATACCTTACATTGAATTAGTGCATAATATGGGTATAATTGTTATATTTTTATAATTTCTCTAAAATAATTATTTTTGTAACAAAATGAATTACATAATTATAGTTTATATTTCAGATATTTAGAAGAAATTACAATTTACAAATGACAACTAAAAATCACAAATTTAAAAATTACATATAAGGACCCATGGTCAAACCTTACAATTTGGCCCATTAAGTATTTTTATACCTTCTTACATGCAATTAGAAAAGTGCAAACGGCTCGGTATCGCTTAAGCAAAATCTCGAGTTCAAGCCTCGGCGTATGCAAAAAATTCCCGTTATGAGACTCACCTACCATAACCAGGTACACAACGCGAGTCAGATCCAGATATAGTCGGGGCAAAGCTTTGGTAAACCGGGTGGATAATAAAAAGAAAAAAGAAAAGTGCAACGTGCAAAAGAGAAAAGAGGAATGCCACGGCGCCACTTCCATCATCCACCTATACCCTTCTTCCTCCACCACACCTCCCTTCCATCATGCACCCACCATACAAGCTATCACCTTTCATCATATGCTTCACTTCTTCACTCCCAACAGCAGTATGCACACTGGGGGTGACATCACAAAACCAACACACACGGTCGCGAAAAACCATTCACACTTCCTTCCACTCATCTATTCACTATCATCATTCATCTCCATTCATCACCTTCATCCATATCCATCCCCACTATAGGTCCAACAAGAGCAATAGGTGCAGCGATAGAGAATATAGAACGGTAATGACGAACGTGCACGAGTTGAGAAATGCACAACATATTAGTTACGACAAAAAAATAGAAAGAACAGTGGCATCTCTCTTTCTCTCTCTCTCGTTCTCATACAACAGTGATAAAAAAGAAGTATAGAACAGTGATAGCATCCTTCGAATCATACTCGACCATGGTTGGCCATGAAAACTAGTTGGCGACTACTGTGATAGCTAAGCGTAGCTAGAGTGTTCTAATCCTCTTCGATGTCAAATGCATGAGTTTTAGATCTCAATAGGAGTTTAATTTACTCTATTTTTTTACCTATTAATTATCTTATAATTTCTAGGTCTTAAGATAATTTTATAATTATTGAGAAGTTTATTTATATTTATTGAGAATTATTATAAGTAGATTACTATTTAGCATTTGATATTAATATGATTATAACCTAATTTTATTACTCTGTTTTGGGTCAAGACTTTATATTAAAATTTTAGTGAATATTTAATAATTTTTTAATGTGACTTGAATTATTGTATCATTATATCTCTTACTGGTTTTAATCATACATTTATACATTTTTGAGTTTTGATTCAACATTAGTCTTTAATATTCTTAGTCTCAATTTATTATCCTGATGATAGTTAATAGATTAAATTTTAAAAAATATTTTTTGATAATTCAAGGTGACTCGATTATTAGATTAAAAATTTAATTATAATTCTTTATTCATTATTTTTAATTTCTATATATGTTAAAATTATGATTGTATGTGCTATTGAATTGAAGTATCGTTTTTATCATTGTTGATTACTTGTACATTCATCTATTTTCCACATTATCCATTTTATGAAAAATACCAAAAATATTTTATTTAAATTCATTTTAATTCTTGGCATTTCAAATCAAACCCCATTTTTTAACTTAAGTTACATTGTATTTAGTTACTTAAAAATTTAATTTTATTTTTGGCTCTTCAAAGAGACAACACGATGTTGTACTATATACAATCATTGATTTAATTTTTGAAATAATCCTAAGGCAACATCATAAGTAAAGTTATTTCAAATGGCACTCATGAATATCCATTAAGCTCAAATTTAACTAGGGTACACCAAGGACTAACATTACTGCTGTTAGCAACCAGTGTTCTATATTCAGTCATCTTAAAAACATTTCCAAGCATATATGGAATCAATTTAATATTAATAAAGAATAAGATCTTTCAGTATTAAAATCTCATAGACAGTATTTCATAATCAGGCACCCCAGCATAAAAATCATTGCACAAATTTCTTTAAATCATCATGCATACAAATTTGTAACAATGAAGCGTGTAAAACATTTAAGTAATAATGTTATTTCAAATAAACATTCATATATCAATCAATGAATATATAATTTCCATAAATATATTTTTAGCAAATTATACTAAAAAATTGATATTTTAAATAAAATGTATCAATAACAAAATATTTTTAAAAATATTATTGTCATATAACGTTATTCACTCACCTAATAATCCCAATAACTACAATCTATCATAGTTCATAGCTTTCAACATGCTTCAACCTTAATTCCTCATCATACAAATAGCATTATTATCACCCATATGTAACCTTATAGAAATCTACCAAATTCTTAATTAACAAAATCCCTCCATTTCCTTCCTAAAAATCTTTATTAATTTTTATTATAACTTTGTTTTCCCGATCCAATCAATATACCTTTTGTGAATGATTACTAGCTAAAGTCTTTCCTTGTTCTCAATTACGTATCAACACATTCATTCCAAACCAAGTGAAGCCGCTGGATATACAAATCAGGAAGAAAGGTTTTGAACCATTTAGATAAAGTGTTGTTATGTAAGGAATTAGTTTCTCTGCACTATGGCTCCTCTGCAGTTTTGAACCAGTTAGATATAAATTTAATTGTACATATTAATTTGATCTCTCTATTTTTTTTAACAAAAACTATCAATCCTAAATCATCAAATTCAATTTAACAATCTACAATTACCGTGGTCTCTCTACTAAGCAGATATAGTGCGTGTTTGGAAAAAGAGAAAATCTAAGTTTGGGCAAAATCTAAATTTTAAATTTTTTTAAAACAAATAGTTATATTTGTTCAAACGGGCTTTTGGACTAAATTATGATTTAAAACCAAGGTTTCAGATAAATTAGTCAGAGTAGCTTATGGAACAGTAAAAGAACTTATGAATTAACTAATTACTATATTACCCCTACTTTTTCTTACACCATCTCTCCTCTCATCTCTCATCTCTCCTCATTTAATACTCATATCATTTTTAGTAATTTATCAATAATAAAAGTACTTCTGAAAATAACTATACAAGCACTTATTTGTTCAAAATCATTTTTTTTTCATAAACTCTTTTTCAAAATCCCTTTTCTAAAAACTGTTTAAAAACCCATTTTTTTCATAAATTATTTTCTAAACTCTTATCCAAACGGGCTCATAAACTGTTTCTAGAAATTATGATTGAAGTTTCAGTATTTACTAATTTTTTTTCCAAGTTTCTTGCAAAGATGAAATAATTCCTGTATTAGAATTAACTCAATGATACCTTCCTCATACTTAATTGTCTCAATAGATCAAAATTCATATGTTGCACATTTAATCAAGCATTTTATGTGTATCCAAAACCAATTCAGGAAACAACCTCCATAATTCAAAAGCTAGCAACCATACACTTTCAAGCATCAACATAATCTCCTAAGATTTTCCCCTTTTTTTTTACTTTATTAACAAAATACAGTTTGGAATAAGATCAAGATAAATTCCAAATTAGCAGTATTTCTTTCTTCTGATGCAAGTTTAGGAGGAACTGATATGTGTCATCATGAAAATCAAATTAAATTGAAGGTTGAAACATTTTTATCATATTGTGGATTGCGGACTATTCATGAATTTATGACAGAAGATTAAAGACCCTGAATCGCCACTTAGCTGCACAATGTATCAGTTTGATTGTAGTCCTTTTCTCAAGTCTTAAAAAAATGGAACACCATCATGCTCCCTCCAGTACTAAGTCTAAATAACTTTACCCCCACCTTCGTACTCTAAATCACATCAAATAGTAAACTTTTCTCTTCCTTCCCGGGGCAAAATCACATCTTTAATTACCCCTTTGAAATTTAATCGATTAAATCTTCTCATAAACGCACAAATAGAGAAACCAAAATCTCTTATGATTTTGGTTCGGTTCCAAGTTAGAAATCTTAAATCCTAGCTTGTTCTCACTAAATCAACCATAAACCACTCAAAGTTTCAACTTCAATCGGTGACCCAACCCCAAAATCAGAAAAACAAAATAGAGGAGTCAGAGAAGAAAATGGAAGTAGTGAGATCACATTTGTCGGTCGCCGGCACTACGAGTTCAATCTACAGCGTTGCCGGCTCGTCCTCCTGCCGTCTCTCTCTCTCTCTCTCGCGTCTTATTTCTTATTTTATCTTTATTTGATATACTAAATCTTTTAAAAAAATTTAAAAAATAATTATTAATAGATTATTATAATTTTTTCTCTCTCATAGTTTCTCTAGCTTATGGAGTAATTTTTCTAAAAATTTTAAGATAAATAATAATTTTTAACTATGTTTTTTAATTTTTTTAAAAAATAAAATTATAAATTTAAAAATAATTATTGAATCATTTATTCCTCTCTTTTAAAAATAAATTCTTTTATAATTTTTAAGATCCCAAAATGTTTATTATATGATTATTTTTTTAATTTTTTTTAAAGATTAAAATATTTTTAATAATTATTATTTCTCTAATCATTTTTTTAAAATTTAATTTTTAGATTTTTTAATTTCTTTTTAAGAAAAGTGCTGTTGACTTTGACCACTTCTTAAAACTTTCTTCTGGGGATGTTACAATGTCTGTGTCACTACCATTTGTCTCTGTTTTATTTTGGTTCTATAATATTATTTTTTAATTTAACCAAAAATTGCTAGGCTCATCAAATTTTACATAGTAACAATCTACATTTTCATTCATGGAGATTTGAATTGAACAAGCTCTAAATATTTTTTACCGTATGAATTAAAAATTGTAACTGTAGAATAATTTTTTCAATTGATTAAAGACTATTAACACTACCTCAAGTCCTAATTATAAGATTTAAGATTTAGTTAATTTTTTTAAATAAATTAAAAAAATAAAATAAACTAATTAATTATAACTAATATAAGATTTAATTAATTAATTTAGATAGATTGAAGAGTATATAATATGAATTTATTTTTAAACATTGTATTTTATCAAAATTAATTAATTAATTTATTTTTTTAAATTTATTTTAAAAAAATCAATTAGAATAAGTACTATTTTATACCACACCACTCCTTCAGACATGATTAAATTTAAATCTTCCTTCAAGAATCTTTCTTTAAAATGCTGTATTATTCGGATGAAGCCTTCTTTAAATTTCACACAAGGCGGAGGATTTTGTGGATTCTCAAATGATAGTTCTATAAAAACAAGCCAAAATTATCAATCAGGAAATATGATCAGATGCATTATTGGTACAGGAAAAAGAATGAACTTTGAATTTCACAATAAGCAAAAAGAATTAATTTAAACCAATGAAAGAATACTCCGCTGCTTTTCTCACTTCATGGTTCACATCACACACCTCAACAGGATCAACTGCAAAATCCTTCCCAGAATTCTCAGGACGAGTTCTTGTTGGTCTTGTAACGGTAGAGAATCCTCTTCTTCTTGTTCGATGTGTTCTCAATCGTGAGGACAATCTTCCCAGGCTCATTGTTGGTGAAAGTGTTTCTAACAGGCCCTCGTGAACCCATCTTCTCCCCTTTCTGAACTATGACTGTATAAGAACCCTCATCAGTGGGAACAAATTCCTCCTTGTAATTCACCTCCCAACCCAACACAGTCAAATCCCAAAGCAACGTGTTTCCAACCTGTTGATCAATCACAATCCGCAAGCGCCATTTTTTGGTAAACAGCAGACATTTTTATCTATGATGTTCCTGTTTCTAAATCTAATAAATTAAAAGAACTTGTACACTAGCTGGTAGTACCTCCACTGCAGGAATCTCAATGGTTGCTGTTGATCCAGCCCTGAGAGTAATCTCAGAAACAGCCCCGTCTTGGGCAGAAAATTCAGAGTCATTTTCCCTCTTGAAACCACCGTAGTTAACTGGGATCTCCTCAATGGGAATGTACCTGTTTTCAAGAAATCAAGATAATAAATGGGATGCAACAATTATTTGGATGAGCTTGATGGAGACATTTGAATCAACTAGATGTGGTTTTAGTTTTAGTCAACTTGAAAATGAATGGGATGAGAGACATACTTGAGCAGAGTTTCATGCATATTGTCAGGACGAGCAACCACAAATTTGCTCTTTGTTCTTTGGGATAAGAAAGGAGATAGAAGGGCATTGAGAGCATAATACCAGAAAGGCACATTGATGAAAATCTACACACACAAACACAAACACAAGCGCAGTGCTCAGTTATTCTGATCAACCAGAAACAAGACCGCATTGATTGCTCATTGAATATTACTGGCAAACTCACATTTTTGGCGACCATTTCAGGGTAGTTGTCCTGCAAAATGGCAAGAGCTTGCTTCGTGGCAACTCGGAGCTCCTTTTTGGCCGGACCCGGTGAGTTCTTGAGATCATTGATCTGAAGCAATGAAGAAACACCGCCGGGTTTCATGTTCAAATTCTGTATACCCTTCTCCATCAGCTGCAACCTCCATCTCAAGAACTCACTCCGCTTCTCCTGGGTCCCAAATGTCTTATGGTACATCTCTTCGCTGTCGAACACCCCAAATATGTTGTAGCACACCGGATGACCGTCGCGATCCACGCCGTTCATGTAAGCAGCGGAACTCAGATCGGAGCCAAATTCCTCGTCGAGAATGGAATCGATATTGGATTCCTTCCTCCATTGAAGCGTCTTGGTCAGCATGTCGAAGGCTTCATTGACTCTGAACTCTCTGGCCCTCAAGAACTTGAGGAGAACAACGTCAATACCCTCTGCTTCTCGGCTGGGTGAGAGAGGTACTCCCCAAAGAGAAATGCGCTCATCGGTTTCAACCGATCCCTGTTCAACATCTGTTTCTTGCTTGGGAAAGAGAGTTTTGGTGGAGATGGCTTCTTGGAGCTTGGATTTAAGTTGGTTCAAGGCCTTTCTCTCCAAGTCTTTGAGATCAGAAGGGAAGTTGCTTTCTTCCTTGTAAGAGGAGCTCTTGAGGACGACTTGGGATTGGGAATCGGTGGGAGGTGGTGCCTGCTGTTCAACAAGCGCTTCAGCTGGGTGGGGTTGTTCTTGAGTCATGGTTGGGATATAGAGAGCGAAAGGAGAAAGGAAGAAAATGGAGTGAAGTATGAGTTGAGTTGGGAAGACGATATCACATAAGGCTAGTGTTATGTTAGATTTGATTTTTTTAAAAAAAAGAAATAAAAAGGGAGGAGCAACGGTCACATAGCTGAATCCAGCCGTTGCGACTTGAGTATCCCGAGAGAAACGCCGCTCTGGAAAGCAACCATATTATAAATCCCTCTCACTCACTTTGTATACGACAACGGTCTCACTCAAATTAAGCATCATATGATATGCGCTATTTTCTATGGTAGGAAGATTATTTGCACTTTGAGCGAAATTTAAGGAGTACAAATATTCATGAGCCATGTGAGCTTGTTTCTGACTGGGTTTACAGCCAAAGCTTGCATACTTGTATAATAGGCATGTGGCAGCCACATTAGGGCCCGTTTAGAGAGGATTTTAAAAACGAATTTATAAAAATAAAATTTTTGGGCAGCTTATAAAAAAACTTTTAAAGAAGAGTTTATGAAAAAAAATAGTTTTGAATAAATAAGTGTTTAGATAGTTATTTTTAGAAGTATTTTTATTATTAGTAAATTACGAAAAAAGGTATAGATATTAAATGAGGAGAGATGAAAGGAGAGAAGAGAGAGGGTATATGAAAAAGTAGGGGTAATATAGTAATTAGTTAGTTCATAAGCTTTTTTACTGTTTCATATGGTTTAGTTCAAAATTCCGTTTAAATAAATATGGTTGTTTATTTTAAAATTTCTCCAGATTTTTATTTTAAAACTTAAATTTAGCAATTTGCCAAAATACACACTTAGTCTAATTTTATTTATATAACTGGGTTTTTATTGTTGGTGTGATTATAAAATCATGATTGTGACTGATTTACCAATCATCGTTATTCCAGGTTAGTATCCCTCTGTCATGGACAAGTTTGTCAAATGCTGGGCTTGTGTTCTGTCTTCTTGTCGCAGGTTGCTTTTGTATTGTACTTGTCTACTTTCAATATATATATATATATTCTTTCACAGGTTGGAGATGAATTAAGCGTGTATTAGTTTAGATCGCATATTGCTTCTAGTGTGTACTTAGAAATAGGAGAGATCGATCTACCCTCAGAAAGTTGCAACATGTGGCGTTTTAGACAAATACATGTACGAGGTATGGTATGAAGGGGTTTTCCCTATTCCACATGCATGCATGCATAAGTGCAAGCTTTTACAATTCTCTAGTCCAACTATGCAACTGCCACTCAATTCAACCAATCAAGCATAATATGGAAGCTCGCTTTGCAGCACGTCCGCCATTTTCTGAATATATACGCTATACCTTTATTGTCAACATAATTATGAATAATTTGTTGTTCGTTAATCAGCTTCATTTTTTTATTTTTCCTCTCACGCGACTATGATATATATCATGTTTCTTCTTCCATATTTAACGATTCTGCCTTACTCAATTATTCGTAGCTTCATCCCCTTTGTTTTCCAGCCTTGTTCTCGTGATATTTTCAAAGACAAGTGCTCTATACTCACAAAAGGTAATTGAATATGGTATGTTTAAATAAAAAAATAAATGAAGTTAACTCTTACATAAAACCTAGCACAATTGAAATACAGATACACATAACATTTCTTTTTTTCTGTTTTATGTTTATACGTTGCCCTTTGCAATGAAAGAACAGACCCACAAAAAAAAAATATACACCTCAACAAGAAAAGAAGAGAAAAAGCTGCAAAACCCGCGGCTATTACAGAAAGCTACCAGTTGGGGTGGTATGATATCAAAAACAGAAGCAAGAGAAGGAAGAAAGCAACGCCCCAAGGCGAGTCGCCACCACGAGCAGCACTCAGCTTGGGTGGCTCAGCCTCAACCTCAAGACGAAGGCAGCCATATCTCAAGACAGAGTAAGCCATCCACACCAACAAGAGCGGCACCAGTATCTTCATGAATATGGTGCTACTGTTGGATGGCAACCATAGCCAGAAGCCAACTATGGCTGCCACTGCTATCACCGTCGCCGGTGGTGCCCTTATCCACGTTCCCTCGCTCATTGGCCCTCCATTTTTGCTCTTCTTTCTACTATGCCCCCACTATAAATACTTGATATACGTTCAGTCCTAAGGCGGTGAGGAAAAGATTCTACCTTTCGCCCAACCCATTGGAACCTGACACTTGTTCTTTGCCTCATGCCTCATCCACTCAGAGTACTGTTTAGACTGTAGACAGATTTTGTATTCTAAAAATGGTGCAATCTTCCTTCATTCGGCAAGAAAAAACATATTTTGGATTGACTCTAATGAACCGACCCAAATTTATCCCCACCGCTCTGCATAACCCCAACTTCGAGGGCGTCTGTTCCACAACTCACCGCTCTAATCTATTAATAATTTTGTCTTGACACAAAAAAATTTAAGAGAATTTGACACTAAATACAATAAAAATTAGAATATAGTCTTTTAAGTTTAAAAAACTTTTATAAGAAATTCATAAGATTGCTTATCAAATAAATATTTACAATAACAAAGAATCAAACTTATATTTTTATAAAATATAAACCTATTTTTTACTATATATATATTCTAACTTTCATTTAACTAATCTCTTAATAATTACTTCTTCATTCATCCGATTCCCAATTTTAATTATTTATCACCTCTTTGACTTATATAGTGGGGTTTACAAGGCCCCCACATTAGCGGATTGGGCTGCTTTGATAAAAACTGCCTTGAAATGCTCATGGGGGATGGCTTGCTAAACTATGTTGACTTAATTGATATCGCCTTTAGACCCAAAAAAAAAATTGATAATGGAAAGGGGCGGAGCGTATTAGGGTGTTCATATGGATTGCGTTTAATAATCGCTTAGCTACGAATGTTTGGAGGAGTAAGTGGTCTTCAGCTTCTGCAGTGTGTCAGTTCTGTAATAAAGACAATGAAGACATCTTACATGTTCTCCGGGATTGCAGTTATGCTAGACAACTTTGGAGTAGGTTGGTTAATCTAAGGTTTTATTCTCTGTTTTTCAGAGCTTCTCTGCAGGATTGGTTTGCTTTAAATTTGAAAAAGGATTTTGGATGCAATGGGAGTATCGAGTGGGGATTAATATGGGGGGTTGCTATTTGGAGTCTTTGGAAGTGGAGGAATCACTATATTTTTGAGACAGATTTCTTGAAACCGCTGGATCCTTATATGAATATTATGAGTTCGTGGAGGAAATTTGTACAGGTTCAGGGGGAAGATGTGACGATGGAGGGCGTTACTCCAACTTTATCTAGGTGGTAACCCCCGCCGGTGGAATGGGTCAAGGTGAATGTCGATGGAGCCTGTTCGATGGCAAAAAATAAAGCAGGGTGTGGTGGTCTTATTAGGGATCACTCTGGGAAGTGGATAGCTGGTTTTATAAGGAGACTTGGTTCTTGTGATGTAATAGAAGCTAAGCAATGGGCGGTATACAATGGGCGGTATACAAAGGGCTGGATCTTGCTTGTTTTCTAGGATTTAAGAAGATTATTCTTGAATCTGACTCTAAGAATATTGTTGACATGCTGTCCAAAGGGAAGGGGGAGAGATGTAGCTTGTTAGTTGCACAAGTACATAATCTTTTGAATCGCTCTTGGGACCTGAAGATCCAATATATCCCAAGAGCTCGCAATAAGGTAGCTGATGCATTGGCTTAGGATGGACTCTCTGCTACAGATATATTTTATACTTGTCCTCCAAGTATGGAGTCTCTGGTTTTCATGGATAGTCTGGGATGTAATCCCCTTATGATTTAGTATTTTGTTGTTGGGCTATTAGCCCTCTCTTGTAACCAAAAAAAAAATAAGAACCTTCATTTCATATGCGCATGCGCTGGTAAATAATGGATTAAGAACAACAGAACTGTTATTGTGATCCCTTCCTCATTTAAGGGCTCTTATGGATAAAAAATATTTGGGATTTGATCTCCTTGTGAATTAATTTTTTTTAACATAGGGCGCATTAGCCCTCTCTCTTATAACAAAAAAAACCTTAATTTCATATGTATTTGTGTACCATTTCTTTTATTAATATATTTGTGAAATGGTCAATGTTAGTTAATAACCGTGACATTTGTACACAATTTTAGAACTTGTGTATTTTTGCACTCAAAAAAATTTATGGTGTTAGACGTGCACGGAGAATATTTCATGTGTAAATACCTTAATTCAATTATATAAATGTGTTTGTTTTTTTTACCAAAAACAGCGAGTCCATTTTATTAATCACAAAACAAAAGTAGTATATAGCCGAAGCCAAAATAAATGTGTTTTGAACAAAATGAAAAATAACGAAACAGAGAAAGTCTACTATATATATAGTCGCAGTTGCTACATGAATGTAAGCAAACCAGCTATATCAGTTATCAACTTACAGATGATACAAACTTTAGTGAAGCCTTCTTATAATTATATTATAGCGCTGATGCTACCCATAACCCGGTGTGCTATATGGCTCTGCATTTTCAACTATTCTCTTCAAAGCATCGGTCCCCATGGATTGCAAAACCTGTGTCCATCAGCCACAAAATGTAATTAGCATATCCTCAGGACTAGTATCTTTTGCATTTGCAATTGATAGGCAAAAGGCATCAGCGTTATATCAAATTAAATTGACTCCTGAAAGATTCTTTTTCTAAGATACTCAATAAGCCGTTAATGAACTGAAACTTAACTACCAGACCCTGCAAAGGGAATAATTTATTCCATCATATTTAATTAGTTGTCTACGTCCTATACCAAAATTATCCTATGGGGAAAAAAGAAATAGACATAAAAAACCAGAGTTTTACATCGTTAGCATCTTTGAAAAAGCTCTGTTTATCTTTCTTTGGCCAATGTACTTGCCAACACCTGAAGTTCAGGAAAAAAAGCACAAAAAATTAGATAGAATGAAGTACAGGGAGCAATAAGTCAAAGTCTATAAGTAACTGAGCATTATAGTCCACAAGCCCCGAGTTCGGTGAACAATACAGAGAGCATGACCACAAAAAGTGTCGAATATATCCTCAGTTCCAGTAAAATTGTATTTGATTCCGAAGGGAAAGAATCTTGACCTCATTAGTTAGATAGGGAGCATAAATGACTTGCCACAGTTAGCAACACATTATCCAAATTATGATCAGGCATGACAATAGAGGGGAAATAAGAAAATTAGAAAGAATCTTTATTTCATCAACAGACTTCACTGCATGGTATGAAGGTACTTATAGGGATTACTTCCTGTAGTTAGTTATCTTTTATTTATCTCTAACATGTATCACTTGAAACATAAATTTGACGCATGAAGCAGTGTTTTTTTATCTCTAAGTTGTCTTTAACTCATTTAAAGCCCCAAGTATACATTTCCATTCAGTACATCCTCAATATACAATGAAAAAGAAATTACTGCAACTATATAACCTCTCTCTCCCGAGTCGACACGCTAACTCTTCAGCTAAAGCTTGACCTGGTGGGTCGTTATCAGTTGCCAAGATGATGCGATCTACCTATAAGAACAGAGAGTAAGACAACATACTTACATGTCCAATTCTGTTTTCAGATACTATTGGAAGGGAAGACACCATATCATTTACCTTATCCAAGCACTCTTTGCAGTTCCACAGGTATTGATATCCAGTATCCTGACTTCATAAAGACATTGGTAAACAAATTAAAAGACTGAATAGATAAATTGATTGACAATTCACTAAATATACAATGAAAAGAACAGAAGATATAGAAACTTCAAAGGAGGATGTCAATAGATAGAGATGGAATGAGAAAGTAAGTCATGAAAAGAGTTACTCATTGCGCAGTTTATTTTCTGCACTTTTGTACTATCATAGGAAAGATCTTCCCCTAGGTTGCAAAAAAAAAAAACAAACACAAATACATTGTACAAAGTCATAAAAGGGTCTATAGTCCATTTTCATAGACAGAATCATCAGTGCCAAAGATGGGATAGACATGTACAATTTGCACAAAGGCATAAGTAAATATGAGTTCTTCATTGACCCAAAAAAAAAGAAAGAAAGAAAGAAAGAAAGAAAATAGAAGGCAGAGGGAAGGGCATTTCATTCAGAACACAGATTTTGAGTGTTTTAAACAGACAATTTAATTTAAACATTGTCAATGAACAAGCTAAGTGTGTGTAAAAAGTTATTGAAATACACCAAAAAGGAGTTTGTAATATAATCTAAACATGAACTCTAAACAGGCACAAATCAAATTCCCGTCTTCTTCCTATGCATAACAAAGGAGTTTGTAAATCACATTGCCTTCTCAAAAACTAAAGTCAGCATCGCATCCCAAGTCCTGTCAAGTTCCAATATGAAATCAAACCTTTTCTACAGGTGGCAAATCTTTTGAGGAAACCTTTGATGGTGCTCCCCCTGGAACACTTACACAATTTTGGAAGCCAGCCTCTTCTAATGAAAGCTTGTCTATTTCCCCTTCAACCTAAAATCAGCAATAGATTGTATCAAAATATTCATCTCCTTTCTTTTTATTATTTTATCTTGGAGTGGCAACATCTAAAGATGTGAAATTCCGATAATATGTAGATATGGACAAAATGGGAACATAGAATTTACAATGATAATTTCAGCTGCATCACTGATGTCATCAAGTCCATACAATATCTTGTCTGTACCTTTCCCCTGTACATCAAATTCAGCATTTTCAATGCACATCAGATAATTATTATCAAGACGTTATTTTCAAATTAACATGTGCATAAAAGTAAGCTTACTAAGTTGATAAATTCCAAGGTTTAAGAAGAAACTCGCAAGCTCGCATGTTTCATACATTGGCCTTTATTCAATTGGCCATAATGATGGGTCTACTATGATTAAATGTGACTATTTGTTGGAATGGGCAGCGAATTTCCTTGACACAGAACAGAGAAATGACATAAGTTCTATTCTGTATTTTCATCTATCTTTGTCCATACATGTATACACTAGGATATACAATCAGAGAAGCATATTACTCGGAGAGCTAGGCGCAAATCGTGGGATACAGTTTAATGATACAATCTGATTTTATTCCCCCATATCCTCCTATAATCATATCTAATTAATTCCTATAATCCCCTCTTTAATTCTGAATATCTTTTACACTATTGGCTGTTGATTCTTAGGGTTGATTGGCCATTAATGCTAGAATCATGGAGTAATGGTTACTGACGAATTTTTTTGAGATGCCCATATATTGTTCACCCAAAAATAGAGGCTCAGGAAAAGTAACGGTTCAAAGTTACCTGCCAAAATCTTTTCTCCATAGTTCGATATTTGCAACCAACAAGAAATCCATTGCGTTTGTAAGTAAAAGCAATTACATTCTGCAGAAAACTTACAAAGTCATCAAAAGTTTTTCATTTGTAAATGCATTTATAGACATTTTCATGGTTAAACTTTAAAGTGTTAAATGTCTGAATCTCATTACTTCAAATCACTTGTATGCAATCGTATATCCTTGAATACGAACAAATTGGTCAGATTTGTCTAGACTTTTTGAAAGCAAATTTTGCATAAACTTCACCGTACAATAACGTGGAGGTAAAAAATGGAGATAAGACCATATCACAAGTGAAAGTTTAAGTTTCTAGGTTAATATTATAAGATGATGGTGAAATTGATAGAGATGTTACGCACAGGATAAAAGTTGGGTGGTTAGGTTAAAATGGAAAAAAGGCATCATGAGTTCTTTATGACTATAAAGTATGTATTAAACTTAAACGGAAGTTTCACTGAACTATTATAAGACCAAGGATGCTATATGGTAGTATATGTTGGATATTAAAAGGTTAACAAGAGAAAAAGAAATTAGGGTAGTAGAAATAAGGATGTTAAGATGGATGTATGGTCGTACAAGAAAAAACAAGATTCATAATGATTATATAAAAGGAAAAGTTAGTGTGGCATCTATCAAGGAGAAAATTATCTAAGGTGATTCGGAATCTTTAGCTTTGTAAAGAAATGTAGAGAGAAACCAAGAAGGACACTCAAGGAAATTATCAAACAAAAAGTAGAGTTTTTGTTGTTAACAAGATTAATTGGAGAAAAACATCTTCATCTTCATTAACCATAGAGCAGCATGCTCATTACAATTATGATAACTCACTTGGGTTTACATACTAATCTACCTTCACTTGAGGGAGATAAACTAACCCCACTTGGGGACTTTGAGGGGAGACCCAAGTTATTCTCTCCCTCATTATGATGATTATACAATCTTACACTCTTAACCTATAAACTAAGACCCTTTATATAGAATTACGGTTATCTAGTAACTAAATGATTAACACTAATCACCTAATTAATTCAACCTTCTAACACCCCACTTAAGTTGATACCCCCTAACTCTAGGTGTTCAACTTGCCTAACACAATACACAAGGGAGTAAGGTGAATTAAACTAAACCATTTTCATTTTACAAAGCATCAAGGTATCTTTGCATAATATTCTTTAATTTTTTTTATGACAGTAACCAAGCTATTGTCTTTGATGTTAATGGATAACCCACTTCAAACTTCAACAGAGGGATTAATCCTATTGGTCACATGCCTTTGCTTGGACTCCTGCTTCATCCATTGTTCCAAAAGTAGGTTTGATTAAGATAAAGCTACTAACTCTTCATTCTCCCTTTAGTAGCTCCCTTCTTGATGATCAGTTTTGCGCTTTTGCTAGCTCTTCCCTTATATTCTCTCTTCAACCCAAAATGTGATCATTCAAGAATAGCATATTGCCTCCAGCTGCTTCACCTCTTGCATATTCATCATCTCCTTTATGTTTATGATCCACTAACAATCCCATGGGTTCTTTAACACAGCACATAATTGCTTGCGAATTGATTCAACTGACCAAATACATGCATGAGCCCAACTCATTGAAGATTGAAACAAACACACTAGAACTCACATATTGAAATAATGATGGGTTGTTAGCATAGACTTTCAAGGAAAAGAATCATTAGAACTGAAAAAGGATGAGGTTATGTGGTTGAGGCCATGCTTGAAATAACCTGCAGACTATGATGTTGTTATCTGGTACAAGTTGCATTGCAACTAAACTTGCCCCATCAAATGAAAAGAATATTTCTCTAGAGCAGAAGGATCTATGATCATCCTTTTTGTCTTCTGTACCCCACGTACATCACACTGAAAAGCAATGAAAATTCATTGCTTATAATTGTTCTTGCTCTTCTTCAAGGTGGACATTATACACAATAACCCAAAGGTTTGCAAGTAATAGAATTAGCTCTGGAATATTCAATGTATAGAAGATAATTTACAAAGGACTCTATTAATTAGTACATCTCCTTTCGGACATTTAATCAAACACCTAGACATTGCAAACATCTCATAAAGATCTTCCGGAGTATGAACGGACACTTTAGAAACCTCTGATAATGGAGGACTTTGCATGGACCTTTGTGATGCGTCAAACAAACTTTGTAAAGTGTTGATAACTTTAGTGATTTCTTAGTTTCATTCGTCTCCTCAAGTACTTCAAGTACATCAATAAGCCTTCCTCTCTATATTTCCGTGTCGACTATGGCTTTCTTGAAACCCTCTTCCAGTCGCCAAAGAGTTACCCCGTCACATGGAAGCAAGTACAATGACTCGATCTGAAGAGAGTTACACAGCGGAGTAAGGAAAAAGAAATTCGTGCACCAAAGACTCGATTTAAAGGAACTAGAGCAGTAGAGAATTAGAGGATCTATGAATCGTCACTGACTCCGACGAAATCTTCAAGATATAGAAGGTTGAGATCGAAGAATTAACAATCTTTTTGAGATCCACCAAACTCGAGTGTCAGAACAGGAATCACATACGTAACTACGCGATGAGACCGTAAACTTCGATAGAGATGGAGAGCTGAGTGGCAGTAGGATTGTACAAAGAAAAAGATGATCATGCGACGACGTAGACGGAATAAGGGATCAAGAATCTAGGGTTTCATGTGTTATCCCATGGCGACGGCATCATGGTGGCTAAGGGCAGAAATGCACAAGAAACCGGAAATGACATCATCGAATCAAGAAAAAAATTGTGGGCTTCCGGTGGTGAAACAAGAATCGGACTCAAAATGGGCTTCAACATTTTTGACCCAAAGATGACCTGCTCTTGATACCATGTTAATAAGATTAATAGGAGAAAAATATTTTCATCTTCATCCTTATTAACCATACAGCAACATGCACATTATAATCATGATAACCCATTTAATTTTACGCACTAATCTACCCTTATTTAAAAAAGATAAACTAACCCTATTTAGGGACTTTGAGAGGAGACCCAAGTTATCCTCTTTCTTACTATAGTGAAGATTATACAATCTTACACTCTTAACCTATAAATTAGAACCTTTTATATAGAATTAGGATTATCTAATAACTAAATAATTAACACTAATTACCTAATTAATTTAACCTTCTAACATTTGTAATCTCAAAAAATAAATGAGAGGTTTTGTATTGGCATAGTTCAAAATACCTTGTCGTCAGCCATTTGCATTACAGCATTTCTGCTCAGCGTTTTCTCTGATATCAGTCTCTCCTTGAAGTATGCAATAAGCTAGAATAGGAAAGTAGAACATCAATACATGTGAACAATCAAACTAAATGTTATGAATTGGAAAAGAATTTTTGGCGCACACGCGAGCGCATAGAGAGTTTGTTTCTAATTCATGCATAAATTGACAGTCATTTGAGACGGCAGTTTGACCTTCTTTTCTCCTGCTTGGCTTGGATATGTATGAAGTTATTAACCAGCATCGCCTGGTAATTAGATTGTATATTGGAGCTCTTCAAACCACATCCTTGGTCATAATCTTTTTAGCCCTTGTTTAGGTACCGAATATTGTTTGATAATTAAAAAATCACTAGGTATACAAACTGCCAGAAAAACTTTGTACTTGTTGCTTATGGCCACAAAGGATGACAATGTAATACTGAGTCATTGAAAAATATGTTGCCCTTGTTATAACAAAGGACTAATAGGCAAGATAATAAATATCAAAAACATAAATTCAACTTGGATTAACGAGGGAAAAGAGAATGTTAAGAGAGAAGAATTCCAATGGGTACTGCTGTATCTTAACTAAAAACTTCACGTGGATCCACTGTTTGGGGCACTAGCAACTGAGAATTAGAAAAAGAATGAAGAAAGCGTAAAAGATGATAAAAACTCAAAAACACATATGCTTGGCCTAATGCAGAATGCATCATGGTCGCTACCATCCACATTATTTGTAAGAGGAATCGCCTTTTACTTATAAAGAAATGAACAATTTATTATTCAAACATATTGACATTTTTTGCCATTTAATTAGAAGAGACCTTTGAATGAAGTCTAATAAAATAACAATGCAAAGAAAATTTTAGAAACTGGCTGTCATTTGTTAGGTACTAAGTTAAAAGGTAATTTTAATACCTTAGGAACAAGAGGCTCTAATCCTAAACTCTCCTCAGTCATTGTTCCGTAAGACTTTTTACCAACCCTGCGGTACAATTCTTTGTCATCTGCAAAAGCCTATAACCAAATAATTATATAAGTATGACAAATTTAGATGTTTTACATTTGAGACTGAGGAGACACGGCATTATTTTACCTGACCAGCCCACCCACATGAAGTTCGAAAACATCTCCACATTGCAAATTCACTAGGACAACCAGAGGCCATTACCGAGTCATTGCAAAAATCATGTAACTATCAGCACATGTCAAATCAAGTAGAAGAAGCTTACCCATCAGGTATGATGTGGAAGGACAAACTTCTCTCCTCTAACTGTCCACCTTTGCACTGAAAAAGGAAAATAGACAATACCGAATAACATCTCAGGGAGAGTGAAAAACGCAAAAGCAAACACTTAGGTGCAGACAGAAGATGAGAAATTCAAAAAAAAAAATTATAGAAACAGATACCTTAGGACAGAACAAATTCTGATACTGTCCAGGCAAACAAGAATTGTCCAAGTCTATGTCAAGAAGTTGCATTTTCTGCTTCAATATGTCCACTCTAGGCATATCAAGATTATTCTCTACAAACTTCTCCACATTATCTTCACAAAACCCAACCA
This sequence comes from Leucaena leucocephala, assembly GCA_037074615.1. Lineage (NCBI taxonomy): Eukaryota > Viridiplantae > Streptophyta > Magnoliopsida > Fabales > Fabaceae > Leucaena > Leucaena leucocephala. The sequence continues at coordinate 15,785,161 of CM073550.1, forward strand.
GTCAGGTTAGAGAAGCCCAAAGAGTTTCGTAGACCATGTTATTCCATACAATCATTTCGAAGACACAACTTGACCACCCAGAAAAAATTGAGAAGAAAAACCAGATTAAATTAACTCACGAAGGCACCTATGGCGTCTCTGCCAAGAGAATCTCCAAGAAGATAATTGGGAGAAAATGGCGCCAGAGAAGAATTACCTGGCGAGCTGGGTACGCTGTTAGCATGAGCTACGGAAAGAGAGGGAATGCTGAGTGATGATGATCCTCGGGGTGACGGCGAGGCTCTGGAAGTGAGAGGGAGTTTGGAGGAAAGGAATCGAGTGAGAGGGCGACACAAGGACTGGTGCTGAAGTATTGGCATATTGAGTTTCTTGGGGGCTATCTCATCTCATAGTCGCTATAGACTCAACCTAGCCGTGTCTATCTCTTCGTCAAGTGAAGTGATAAGGGAGCTCTTCTTCCCGTATAATAAGGCATACGCAAGTTGTGAAGTGTTGTTCGCTATTCTCCTCTTGAAGCACAAAACAGAACAGCTTACCGTTGTTGAGTGTGGCATCCATCTCATGTCTTTAGAATTTTTTTTTGGCTAAAGTCTTGTTTGGCATTTTGAAGGCAGTGAAATTTAAAATATGTGTGTAAAATAATAAATAGACTAAGTGTGTGTTTGACAATAGATTTTAGGAATGAATTCTCTAATAAAACTCTGGTTTGAGCACATGTAAAGCAAACACTAATTTTTTTTAAAAATCAATTTTAAGATTAAAACCATAGTTTGAGTCTTCAAACCATGGTTTTAAAAAAATTTATTCCTCCCCAGCTTTTCGGTTTTTTGGTTTATTTTTTTTTATTTTAATTTTAAATAATAATTTAATTTTTATTTAAAAATAATAAAAACAAATACTATTTAAAATAAAAAATTTAAAATTTATAATTAATAATTTAAATTTTATTTAAAAAAATAAATATTATTTTTTTAAATATACAATTTTAAAATTTTGGAGAAAAGATAAATTTATTAATAAAAATTATCATCTTCCATATTTTTTACGGTTATATAGATTAGTTAACCTTAATAAAATTTTCAGTATAAAAAAAATAAAATTAAGATGAATAGTATAAATTTTTACCTTACTCAAATACATATGTATATGTATTATTTTATAATCACTTAAATAAAAAAATTTAAAATTAAATTTATTCTTTACGTAATTATCATATTAGTTTGTCTTTTTTAATAAATTGTCTATAAAAAAGTGATTCTGCTACTAATCATCCAAACATCTCCAATTTTTAAAATTAATTTTTTTCCAGAATCTATTCTTTCTAAAATCTATTCTCCATAATCTATTCTTCCCAAAATTTATTCTCCAAAAACTAATCCAAACACACCCTGAAAATGGGTTTAAAAGATATGGTTGATATATCGTAAAATCTCAATAAGATTTTTAAATTATAAATATATTAATAATATGAAAGACTAATATACATTTAATAAAATGGGGAAAAAACAGAAATTGAAGAATAACAAACATCAAACAATCGAGGTCTACCCAGGTTTAACTGAAAAATAAAAAAATAGTATCATAATCACGAATGTTGTGAAAGAGTTAGTTGCCACTAAATTGACAATACTTGAATGTGGGGTAATACTAATAGCATTCGCTGTCATATAATTAATAAATGACTTTAAAAATTTATATTTTAGTTAGTGTAAAAAATGCATTCACTTGTAAATTTCAAATATTGACTTGTAAATTATATTTAAATTACAAAATTTAAAACATTAATATTTTTAAAATACATGATTAAAACAAAGATAATATTTTTTTAAAATTATTTATTGATCAACGATCCATCAAAGTTGGCTAAGCGGATCGATCAAAATGATATTTAAGCTTTTATATGGGTAAAATATGACACTAGTCCTTTAACATTTATCTATCGTTAATAAAATTTATGCAATTTAATCGGTACTAATTTTCTTGGAGATGATTTATTTATAAATCTAAAAGCTTATTTATAATTGTCCTTGTTTATAAACGTTTAAATTAACATAAGTTTAACAAAGGAGCAACATTACTATGAACCTCACATTTCATAGGCAATACAATTCCCACTTAAAATTGCTTCAACCACAAAAATCCTATTTAACCTCTTTTTTTTTCACTTCTTAGTCATCTTTTACTTTTCACCTCTAGCAAATTCTCAAGAGTCCTCCTTCCCCTCTTCTTTCTTTCTATGTGATCTTTTAATGTCTTTTTCTTCCTTCTTCTTCTTACTTTGAACTTAAGAATCTATATAATTAATTTACAGTTAATTTTTTCAACCTTTTCAACTTTAATCAAAGTTCAACTATTTTTTTTACCTCTTACACTTATGTTTCAAACGACATTAAGAGAATAGCTATTTAATTTAAAACTTGCTAATCGAATTTCAAAACTCTAGTTTAAGTTGCTTCTATTTATTAGATTAATTTTTTTTATTACACTTAATATTTTACTATTATTAATTGTTAAAATATGATTATACACTTATAAATTTATCTAGGAACACTAACATATTTTTGCATATAATTTTATAATATAAATTATAATTTATAAATTTTTATATAAACATTTGTCATTTGTCAAAATATACATATATACTTATAAATTCACTTATAAAATATGGACACTCCTTATTTTACCATAGTAGTTAACATATGTATATACACTACAAATTCACTTGTAAATTTGCCATAATGCATATAAATTAATCTCAACCATATTAAGCCAATGTATGGCACATCCATGTTAGAAATATTAACAAGGTCAGCTATGGCCCATAGAATAAGTTCTTTAATCCCTTAATTTTACAAGGGGAACAGATCAAAAGATGACAAACCCCTTTAGTTTACAAATATACAACACTAAGATCTTTAGACATCTGCAAGATGAGTAATATTACACTTAATGCGAACGTCCAATTTGAGCTGTCCAGAAGAACCAAAAAACCACGATGGGATCAAAAGAAACCCTGGTGGGGCAGTATTATTGGCATTACGACCATGATTGTTCTCCACTAAACAATGTATTTTCAGACAGCAACCCTGAGATCTGACCAAAATATCATAATGGCAAGCCTTTGGGAATAAATGGGGACAAATGCAACTAACATTGACTGTATTCCCCAGATCCCGCACTTTATTCTTGAGCATAAATAGATCGGCACCATTCTGTTCTTGAAGAACAATAATTTCATCATTGACCCTCAGGAAGATAGAGAAGAAGCTGTTATAGGTAAAATTCTTCGTAGAAAGCCCATGTTTACGGCGAAAGTGGAGTGACAACTCCCTAGATGGGGCAACAAAGTTGCAACCTGATTGTGGGCATGTATAAGGTGCATAAATGCATTGCTTTTCATGGGCATTTTTCTTACTGTAAGTTATAGTTTCTCTACAACCATATTGTGCATTTACGCAGGATATCTTAACAGATTCCAGCACCTTCTCAATAGCTCGGCAACGGTTATAGCCAATGGGCATAGAGCACATGGGACACTTGTTCCCAAGTTTAACACAACAGGAAGAGCAAGCAATATGCCCATTCTCACACTGAAATAAAAAATAAATTATCAAATTAAAATTCTGCAAACAACAAAAAAGAAAAAAAAAATCTTTGAAAGGCATTGTAGTAAGAGTCAAAAGTTCATTTTTTGCACAGCTACTTGCACAGATGATGAACAGAAGTATAAAAAAAAGTGACACAAATCTTGGCAAATAGCATCAATCACTATGATGAATCAAGGTTAAGACTTGCACTAATTCTAGTGGTTCGCTACCTTCCCTTTGTTTCTATTCCGATGATATTTTACCTTTAATGTGGTATTGTAGCCAAATAACTTTTCTTTTTAAGTACTTCAAAAGGCAGCATCAATTCAAAATTTAAGCCAACTAATGATACAAGTAGTCAACAACTAAGAGATCTAACAAGGAACTTGTAGGTTTACCAGCTTTTAAAAGTAAAATAATTTTTCAAAGAAATGTCATCTATGGTGCAGACATAATCTTATCTTTTAATTAAATTCCCAAAGAGCACACAATGTTGAAATTTTTACAGCAAATGAAGAGAACAGAGACAATGATGCAGCATACAAAAAATTTCACATTTCCAGTAGCAAAAGTTCTTTCATGATCAGAAATATAAAATTCAATCTATTCTATTGATAGATCGCCACAGTATAAACAGTTACGCATCTGAAGAAAAGGTGGTGCTACATATAAATATTATACTATCAAGACTTTTACTTTTGATAAAATCTACTACCTCGAGTGGAGACTTTTGGCCATCTAGAACCTGCATAATGTATATGCATACAAGCAAATATGCAAAAACATAAAAATATAATACATGGCAGATATATAATTTTTAATTTATGTATGCATGGTTATCTTTAAAAAAATTGGGAGGTATGTGAAAAAGTAAAATAGTTATGTCCACTAATTGAACATTCCTGAACCACGGAAGATTGACATTCACCAGAGTTTAGAAGAAGCTTTTCATTAAGATTCATATTCAAATAGTCTTAAGAATAAAGCCAATAAAACTAATCAAGGGTCGCAACAAAGTAATGCAAGGTTCCCGCTACTGCCATACAAATGGTTCAAAAAGGACACCATTATATGCAAGACATAATCAGTCAATCAAAACTACAACCACTAACCATTGGCTGCACGCTTCATATAAATTTTAAACTTCGAACCTCAACTTACACACAACTTCAAATTGTAAATTCACCAAGCTTCTGATGCAATTTTTTTCAGAATGCTGTCAGAAAATTGAAATTCATGTTCATGAAGCTACAAGCAAATGTCCATGTTTACTGATCAAAGAGGAGTGCAAACTGCCGTCATATTTAAGCCCTTGATCATATATGCAACAGCGCCAGAAGAATTTTCATCCATAAACAAATAATTATAGGCATGAAAAACCGACCTGGAAGATAGGGATACTCAAGGGTTCATAGCAGATACAGCAATCAAACACATCAGGGTCGCTAAGGGTGACAGAAATGGACCTATCCCTATTTTCAGGCGCTGAAACATTGTTCTCTTCACCGCTATCGCTTGATCCGGCTAAAAAGCAATTGCCAGAATCATCGTCCCATGGATCTTCTTCACTTTGAAACACTTTTAGTTCCTGCACAATATCTTCTCTTTCGTCTTCTATTCCGCTTGGGTTTCCGATATCCTGTCGTTCGTCTTCTCGGACGGTGCCGCGGCTAACAGGAATCCTGCGTCGCTTTTGAGTCGGGTTGCTGGGTCCCTCACCATCGTCGTCCCCTCCGACCGAAAATTTTGCCATTTCTACCCTATCGAGCTCAAAATTTGTGGGCCTAACTAATGAATTTTGGAATTTTATGCATTCTCGCATATTTTGTTAATAGAAAACTAATTAATTTAGGATCGGAAAATTACTCCAAGGCCCCCAACACCTTAAAATGCTAAACGTCCCCTCAAATAATCAAATTATTGTTTGTTTTGATAAAAATCATCAAGTTATCGTTGACTCCATATATATTAATTGTATAAAGTTTATTTTAAAATAATCATTACGCCACGCATATTGATATTATAATGCAAAATATATATATATATATATATATATAATAAACTTTATGAACATAGTTATTAATTTCTTATATTGTACTCCCTCCCTCATACCTAATTTTTAATATAAGATCTAACTAATTTTTTAGATAGATTAAATAAATTAAATAAATAAATTAAATATAATTAAATTTAACCTTTTAAGATAAATTTATATTATATACTCTTTTATTTTTTTCATATTAATCAATTTACTCTTATATTAGTTATAATTAACTAATTTATTTGATTATCTTAATATATCTAAAAAAATTAATAGAATCTTATATTAAAGAATATGTATTAAAGAATATGTAGTAGTTATTAATTTTGAAAAGGTACTTGTGAAGTGAATTTGATTGGTTGTAGTTGCCAATTTACTATATTCATTAAAACAAATTCATAAGCCCACATATACATTTTAATAATTAATAATAATAAAATAATAATTGTCCATATAAAAATTTATGAATCATAATTTTAATAACTAATAATAATAAAATAATAAATATTCATATAAAAAAATTATAAATTCTAATTTATATTATAAGTGTTGATACAAAATATTTACTAATATTCATTAGTGAATTTACAAGTATACTTATACATTTTAACAACTAATATCTAACTGTAAGAAAATAATATTAGAGAACTTGATCTACTGACTTACCCTAAATTTTATTAGTGAAATTGTTCATTATCATTTGTATATCACTAGTAAACTTAGGGTCCCTAGTAGTTTAATTTTTAAAGAAGAGTTTATAGAAAAAAAATGATTATTAGTAATAATTTTTAGAGAAAAGCTTATATAAGAAAATGATTATATAAAAAATATTTAAATGATTATTATCAAGATAATTTTTATGATTGCTAAATGATTAGAAAGAGAATGAAGTGTAAAAATAAATAAATAAATAATTGAGATAATTGTTCATGTCCAAGTACTATCCTCCAACCCAGCTTATTGTTACTGTCTCTTAGGGTCAGTTTGATATGGGTAATTTGGGGGAAGGGGAGGGGAGAGAAGGGGAGGGATTTTGCTCTCCTCTCCTTGTTTGGCTAATTAGAACATTTAGGAGGGGAGAGATTTTTTTTTTTAAATTTTCCTTCCCCTCCCCAACTTTACCTCCCCTCCAAAATTGAGAAAATTGGGAGGGGAGGTGTATTTTTATTATTTTATAATATTAATATATCTATAATTTTTTTAATATCTCACTATTATCCCTATATTATATTTTATTAAAATATTATATAAAATAATATAAGATAAATTTGTCTATATAAAAATATTTTTTTCCCTTTCCTTCTTGAACCAAATAAAGTAATATGAAAATTTTTCCCCTCCCCTCCCTTAATATTAATCCAAACAAAGTAATAATAAAATTCCTTATCTTCCCTTCTTTCCCTTTCCCTCTATTAAAATTCCTCCCTTCCCTTTCCCTCTGTTGAGCCAAACACACCCTTACTCACCGTCATCATCCCTCCCTTCGCCATGCTCGAGAGAGGTCTAACGGAATACCCCTCACTTTGACGACTCTAGCGACGATGAAAAATCCAAGATTAGGAACGATCTAGTTCTGTGGAACCTTCAAGAGCTCGCTCTCCCTTCTCTTGCTTCCAACAACCTTCAATGGTTATAGATCTGGATAGAGGTTAAAAAAGAAGGAAACATATCTGTAAGGAGGTTGAAGAAGAAGGCAACAGATTTAGACGAAGGTTAAAGAAGATGGGTGGAGAAGATAGAGTACCAACGGAGATGAAGAAGATTGGAGGATTTTGATGGAGGTTGAAGCATATTATTGGGGGTGACGGAGTCTTGATGGAGGTTGAAGATGATGGAGAGATCAGTGACAACATATAGACAAAGGTTTGGCAACAGCATAGCAACAGAGAGAGAGTGTCGGTAGAGAGACAAGAGGGAGAAAAAAAAGACAGACGTAAAATAGTCATTGAACAATTCATACAGAAATTATTCCCACAACTTTATCCAAAATTATAGTTTAGTCTACAAATTTTTTTAGACATTTAATAACTGTTTATTTAATTTTTTATCTAAAATGAAATTTGATTCAAAAGAGCTTCTCAAATCATAGTTTGGATGCCACTCAAATAGGCACTTATTAAGGTTAATGTTTAGTTTGATATACTCAATTGTATCCTGAAATAAATTGTTGAAGTTGTTAACTTGCTATATTAAGTTGTCCATTTGTTATACTCCACTTGTAACCTGAAATAAATTACCGAAGTTATTAACTTATTAGACTCAAATTGTCAAATTGTTATATTGAATAACACGACTGGTGCAGTTGTTAACTCATTGTACTCAAATTGTCAATGTATAATACTTGAGAGCCTTATTGCTGCCTGCTTACGTTGAAAAGGTATTTATTTTAATTTTTTTCTGTAATATGTGAACTAAAATGTCAGTTGTTGAAGTAAATTACATAACATCCCTCTATTTCAAAGCTTACTCTCTCTCTCTTTGTGTGTAATTTCTTTCAGATTTCAAGTAAGAGAATGAAATCTTCTTTGTTTTTGAAACCAGAGGCGCATTGTAGTTTTCTACAAATGAAAAAATGTGAATCCATATGATTTTAGACCTGATATTTTGCATGACGTTAGTAATCCTTTCTTTATTTGAATGTATTGCTTTTTTCTTTCGGGGATAAGAGCTTAGATTGTTGTTTTGAGTAACTAGAGAACTGAGATTGGTTGCTTAGCTTTGTTAACATTACTGTTTAGTATGAACTTGTTTACTTTAGGAACTTCTCATTTTCTATTTAGTAGAATGCTCTTGACTCTCTCTCTCTCTCTCTCACACACACACACAAAAGTTTCTATTCCTTCTAGATTCATTTAAGAGGAGGATGTTTTGAGTTATCATTTGCCTCTATACTGCTCTTCCATAAATATTTTAAGAGAGTATCTTGTAAATGTGCTATAGATTACCTCTACAATGTGCAACGTAGCACTTCTATTAATTAGTTCACTTTGAATGTTTATTGAGTTTAGGCCCTCCTCCAAATTATGAGTAGTCGACTTCACATGGCTGGTAGGTCATGTGCAGTATTCATCAGAACTGATGAAGGAAATCTTATCAGAGTTGAACCTCACACTGAAGTCCCAAAAACACATGGCTGGTTTTGCAGTTTCTTCTTATCCGTTGACCGCTGGGACAATATGTCTCAGACGGATCTGCATAGCATTAGAGAGGAGTTGGAAGATCCAGTAGCTCTCTCATTTTACAAGTTATGGTAAAGCTCTGGAGAAATTGAATATTAGTTAGTGTGATGAAAATAGTTTTAAATCTGAAAATGAATTGTCTGGCTATGTAATGTAAACTCACTTTCCTGACATAGGAAACGTAACATAAGTTCTCGTGCTCATTTCTCATTACATGTTGAGGCATGTGTTGGATAACTCAACAGTGCTACAATTGCGACACATACCTATACTAGAAGGAAACCTAGTGTTACATATATATATATATATATATATATATATCATATATCATATATCATATTTAATTTTTTTTTTCTTCCTTTCCTTTTCTATGAGGATAAACATGGCTGATGGGAAATCTTGTGGGAAGTCATGCATCAGAGTTTGATGTAGATGGAAGTTTCTTGACTTTTGCCAAGCAATTGTCCGTAGGCCTAGTGTGGGGCAAGTATCTCACAGGGCATGTAGGATTAGCCTGTTCTAGCCTGTATAGCAATAGCAAACAACATCAACAATTTTCATACCATGACAACATGTATGTTGGAACCTTGACGAGAGTACTCACTGGTAATTGAGAAGGAAATGATGAAGAAAAACCGCAATTTCCATCTTGGCAAGATCATTTCCAGGACACATTCTAGTTCCGGCACCGAAGGGAAGGAATTCTCCAGCCTTGTGTGCCGAGCTCTGTTTGTCCGCATCAAACAGATTCACAAGTTAGATGACAAAGCACAAACTCATGTTAAAGAAAGGTATTTACAACAAAACAACAAGGCAGAAAACTTACATTCCATCTAGAGGGATTAAACTCCTTGGGATCGGGATATATTTCAGGATCGAGATGAACAGTCCTGAACCATACAAGAATTTTCCAACATTTTGGGACAGTGTAACCTGAATCATCCAAATATGGTTAGCAACAAGAGATATTGAGAGAAGAAGAAATTAGGTGATTAGTTTTAACCAAGTGTATCTAAATAACTCTAGAATTCTATATAAAGGACTCTAACCTTTAGTAGTTGATTAGTGAGATTGTGTAATCCTCACTATAGTGAGGAAGAAATAACTTGAGTCTCTTCTCAAAATCTTTAAGTAGGGTTGATTTATCTCCCTCAAATGAGGATAGATTAGTGAGAAAATCATGTGAGTTATCATGATTATAAGAGTTTATTGCTCTAGAATAATATATATAATTTTTCATATTTCTTCTTCTTATTTTTTTTTTAATAAAGTGAACATAGTACAAGAGTAAGGTTGTAATTCTTGTTTTTCTAGCCCAATCTTGAAGAAACCCAATAGCTGCAAAACATATCAACAAAAAAAAAACATGGAAAAGGATTGAGTAGAGGCCAGTTAGCACCTCTCCCTTGTACGGCGTCGTCTTGCTATCTGGAGATTAGTTTCCATCGCAACATTGTCCATGCTCCTGCCAGCTTCCTTTCTTGTTTTACCGCCGTCAAAGCTTCTCTGAAGATTGCTCCGCTCGCCGCTACCGACTTGCCTTTCTTCTTCGAAGCTCCGCTACTGAAATCTCTATTCGTATTCTCACCGATTTCTTGATTTTCAATCTTGTGTGTATACACGCCTACAAGGTTTCTGAATGAAAATCCTTCAGAAAGAGTCAAAGAAGCGAAGTCTTGCGGAATTAGATCAGGACCTGCAGTTGATCGAAGTGAAATCACGGATTTGCTGGTAAAGTTGGCTCTAATGCAATCTCGGGTCATTGTTCTCCATGTAAATCCTGATTCAGGATTTATGGTTTTCAATGTCGCACAGTATATTGGGATAACTGGGAATGGCTACGTATGGATAGCCACAGACTGGCTCTCCTCTGTTGTGGATTCTACTTTTCTCTCTTCAGATACAATGAGTGTTCTTCAGGGCGTTCTTGTTTTACGCCAACATACTCCTGATTCAGATAAAAAAAAAAAGTATTTATGTCTAGGTGGAACAAGTTAACTGGAGACTCTGTGGTGTTTTCTTATGGCCTTCATGCATATGATACTGTTTGGCTGCTTGCACATGCTGTTTCGGCTTTCCGTTACCCTCTGGCTTCCCGCTTCTAGAGAGAGACTGCGGAGAGAAGAGTGAGAAATCAGATCATGCTCGCCTTTATCTCCATCAAAGGTATTGGTCGTCTCTTCGCCAAAATCGTCTGCAAGAAAGCCGCGTCGATATGAACCAAAGTGGTTCGATGCTCGCAAGAAAAGCTTGTGGATCATGATACTTGGCGGGTCTCATCTGGACTATCACAAGTTTGGCAAAGGATGGGACCGGGTTCACTAGAAACAAGTTCTACAGGTAAGGAAGAAACTAATGAACTCATTGATTTCAATTCCTCAAATGTTGATGACGAAGTTGATTTTGAAGACATTGACAATATGAGAATCCGTGGGAATCTGTTCTACAAACTTGAAAAGAGTTCTAAAGAGTTTGAAGAATATAATCTAGAGTTTCACAGGAGGAAGAAATCTCCAAAGAAAGGAGATGATAAAAAAAAAAAAAAAAAGGAAAATTCTAAGGAAAAGAAAGCTAGCCAAAGTCCTAAAAACTTCCAAAGTTCAAGAAGTCCAAAGAACTAAAAGTGTTAATAATATACCTCAACTTCGTGAAGCTAATGTGACTGCTGTGGAGAACAAGAAGCAGAGGACTCTTACTTTTAACCAGCTTACGGGTCCATATCATGAGCCATTTTGCTTGGATATATTCATATCAAAAGCCTCTGTTCGTGCTTGTGTTGTTCATAGGGTAACAAGCAAGGTTGTTGCTGTGGCTCATTCTATTTCAAAGGACATAAAGTTTGACTTCACTTCCACTAAGAACAAAAACACTTGTGCTGCTGTTGGGGCAATGTTAGTGTATGACATGACAAAACGTCAATCATTTGATCACATGGCGAGATGGTTAGAGGAACTGAGAGGTCACGTGGACAAAAACATAGTGATTATGCTGATAGGCAATAAATGCGATATGGGAGCTCTTATAGCAGTGCCAACTGAAGACGCAGAAGAGTTTGCGCAAAGAGATAACCTGTTCTTTATGGAGACATCGGCATTAGAGTCCACCAACGTAGAAACTGCTTTTCTGACTATCTTGACAGAGACATGGAGCTACTTAGAGGGTTAGAGAGGCTAAGATCTCAAGTTTATAGCTCTGACAAATCAAAGAGAGGAATGGGATTCAGATACCATAGTTGCTGCTTTAAGTATTCATTGAAGAGAGTTTTGAAGAAATTTTCATATTATATTTTATAAAATAAAAATAGTTTGATTTAATTCACCTTACTTGTGTTGGTAAGTTGAATACCTAGAGTTAAAGGTGTTTAACTTGAGCGGGGTGTTAGAAAGTAGAATTAGTTAAAGGATTAATGTTAATCACTTGCATCTAGATAACTCTAGAATTCTATATAAAGGGTTCTAGCCCTTGGTAGTTGATTAGTGAGATTGTGTAATCCTCACTATAGTGAGGGAGAGATAACTTGAGTCTCCCCTCAAAGTCTATAAATGGGGTTGGTTTATCTCCCTTAACTGAGGGTAGATTAGTAAGAAAATCTACGTGGGTTATCATGATTATAAGAGCTTATTGCTCTAGAATAATACATATAATTTTTCATATCTCCTCATTATTTTTCTCTAATAAAGGTAACATAGATAGCAGAGAATGTGAAAGACACCGTTGATATTGACATCTGATTTGGCCTCTCGAAATACCACCAATGAGAATGTAATCAGCCGCAATGTTTCATCAATTACCTATGCAAATATTAAACAAGGATCAAATTTAATTAAGGATCACCAACATTCTATCTAGATTTTGATATGTACCTTTGAAAGATAATCCATCTGGCGTATCTCCTTAAGAGTCAACCCTTTCTGAGTTGGTGGCCTTCTCTTCATGATTTCCTCTTGCTCTGCCTTTGCCTTGTGTAAGTACTCTGGATGCCTCTGAAGCATCACGGTGGCCCACATCGTGATATGCCCTGAGGATTCATGCCCAGCGTTCAAGTACATCATCATGACATCTATTATTTCCTCATCACTCAGTTTTCTTCCACTCTCATCTTCAACATCCATTAAAGCATCCATCATATCTCTTGTTTCTGTGCATGAATTGTCCTCCCTTTGCTTTCTTCGCTCGTCCACTATCGATTGAAATGTGGCCACCAGATTCTTCCTCGCCTAATATTCCACACTCAACTCATTATTAAATTTTGGAGAATCAGAATGAAAAAATAACTTAATCGGTTCCCCCTTTAACTTACCTTGAGTGCTTTGTGGTATGCGAATCCAGGAAGACTAATTCTCATGGCTCTAACTCCATAATTAAGCGTTGTATATTCCCTCTCCAGAGCTTCCATCACAGGCTCACTCTCTGAACTAAGGAAGATGTGCATGATGATTTTAAAAGTGAGCTTTCGGAGCTCAGTTAGGAACTCAATTTGTCCCATAGTGGACCATTTTTCCAAGGAAGTCTTCACGTTTTCTTCAATGTATGTCATGTATAAGGAAAGAGCTTCCATACCATTAATGGAAGAAGAAGTCAAGCGCCTAAGACGCCTGTGTTCTTCGTAAGAAATCCCAATGAAGGATTTCTTGCCAATGAGCTCTACAGTGGAACGAGGCCAGCCAACTGTGAATTTGTCATCATCTGTCAAAACTCGTCTGCATGTTTCTGGTGCTGTCACTATCACGCTTGGACTCCCAAACATCAAAACCTTGTATATTCCGGTGCGTCCGTACCTACATTACATTATTCAAGGTTCATCACAAACTCGTCCCTTTTGTCAGAAACTTCTGAGCTTAGAGACACTCACTGTGTTTTTCAGTGTTGCAGATGTTTTCATGGGGTCAATTTATTCTCAACATTTCAAACTAGTTTGGTGAAGTGTCTTTGTCTCGGTTTTGTTCCTATAACAACTATAAATGATGGTGTTTCAATTTACTTGTTCAATGAACTGTGAATCTAAAGTTTAGTGCTTTGATATCCCTTGTTGGATCTCCAAGTGTTAGTAAGTTGAGAGGGGATGTATAACTATTTGGTGATATTATATAAGGAGAATTGAGGGGGGTTAAATTGGGGGGGGGGGATTAATTAATGAGATTTATGAGGGGAATTACCGACAATCATGGTGTAAGGTGCGTGGAGCATGATAGCAATCACGTGAGGCCCACGAGGAGATGATGAAGGTGATGAAAACAAAGTGAAAGGGGATTGGGAAGGGAAGGAATGAAACAAGTTCAAAGGTTTTGTGGAGACGCGCGAAGCGCATATGAATGCAACAGGAACAAGACAGAGAGCAACGACTAGGTAGAAAACAGAGAGAGGGAGAGAGAGGAGGTGTTTATTTGACAGTGAAAATGACAAAACAGTGCACCCATTCTTGAACCGAACCTGTGCATTTTGGAGGACAGATGCTTCACTAGATGAATTTGAACACAGAATACATGATCGAATACTAATTACACATATACCAATATATATAATTTCATGCCAGCTCACGCTCTTTGCTTACTGGAAAAAGGAAGATGAAGAAGAAATACCTGGAGATAAAGGAGGAGAGGAAGGAATCGGGATCAGAGGACTTGAAAGCTCGGAGGAAGGACCACATGTTGCCAATTAAGGGGAGGCCGTAGTCGCCGGGAGGGAGGCAGGAGCGGAGGTGGCGGGGCAAGTGGGATTCGTAGAGCCACCAGTTGAGAAAGCTGAGGAGGGAGCAGCGGAAGAAGAGAGCAGGAGTAGCGGCCATGATGGCCCCAACCACCAGCAGCCACATGATGGTCGATATCTCGAGAAGAGCAGTGCAGAGATTCGGTTTGTGAAATGCTATGTGGAAGAGAAGGGAGAGAGGGTATAAGATGATGGGAGAAGGCGAGGTTAGACGGCTTTATTATATGCTTTTTGTCGTCTACAGCATCCTATCCCCTATTCCATACACACTTCTCCCTCCTCGCTATGTATCTATTCTATTCTTTATAACAACACCCGCACACTAATACTAATACTACTTGTCCCTCTTGCTTTTCAGAATCAAGAATTTGAGCAAGCATTATTTAATGTTTATATATACTCCACCATTTCATTTTATTTCATTTATTATGTATCTTTCGTTCAGCTAACTACATTAAGTGCCTTGAAATTTGAGAAAGCTATTCACAGGTTACGTTGGAGTTACGAGTAGAGCGTGAAAATCGTAATACTCTATTATGTTTTGCAAAGTTACAAGGCGGTCGCCACTGCTTTTGTATTGTAGCTTTGTCCATCCACGCCACTCTTACTTTGGCATTTTCTTGGTTTTCTATTTTTGGTAGGATTCCTGCTTTACCACTAGCCCTTGTCAAAAGCTTAGTGTCCCCTTAACTGTGATACGCTGCTATATCTTTTGGCACCAAACACGCAACAATAACTCAGAGAAAACTGCTTATATCTTTATGTGGTAACAAAACCTGGGGGAGCAATTACTCCTAATATGCCCTTAATTCTCCAATTCTCATGATGACTTGCTTGACAAACACATGGCGCTTACTTAAATTCTAATGAAAACCCCGCCACCTCAACTCATTATGATATTAGTGGCCCATGAGCAGGACACACACAAATGGATGGCCAAACATTCATTGATGGTGCGCCAAATGCTCGAGTAAATCTGACAAGGCAAGCACAGCATCAACTATTCATACACAATCGATCTGCGACCTCTGCGGATAAATTAGGTCCAATTATCCAAAGGCAAGCATATGACACGTTTAGGAATCAGGAGAAGGTGAGGGATAAGGTGTCAAAAAAGTCTACATGGGATTAATTACCTCTAGTTAACAAATGTTAGGGGAATTGGATCCTATACATAGTGCATGTGGCCTTAATTTAATCTGATTTAGCGGATGGATCAAGACCAATCGTCTAGCCGGGTTGTCTTGTCTCTGGGAAATATAGATGACGAAAGCAGATAGAGTTTGTGTGTGGTGAAGGGAGGCTTTACTTGTAGAGAGAATCAATTAGTGGTTGCAACATGGGCGGGAAGGGCCCTCAAAGAGTCGTGTATATATGTGCGTGTGAGAAAAATGAGAATGATCTTGTTTGAATGTTGTGTAAAGTGAAAACATTGAAATGGCCTCATTTCTGATTCAAATCTGGTTCCAGATTTTGGTTGTCCTCTTCTACGCTAACTTATTCAAGATATGTCATTTCTGCTCGACTTTAAACGCGAACACGATGGGCGCTCGCTCACATTTTTGTCTAATGGACACACCACCACCCAGTGGATACTTGTGTCTTATTGAAAATTGTTTACATTTACAGGCCCTCCTTCAAACAACCAACACCTACATTCATCGTTACGCCTGTTTGCTCATATTTGTCAAAACTTTTGTGGTTCATATATAATATCCCTATGACTAGGATCAGTTACTTAATTAATTGCCTTATTTTTCAATAATCTCATGTCTGCTGCGTGTCTTTGATGTGAGTGATGTTATCGTTTCTAGTTTGATATATATATATATATATATATATATGGGATATCTAATAGTAGTAAACTCCTATTTTTATATGCACAAGCCTGGAGGTTTACCAAAGATAGGTAGCATATTAATAAAAATCACACTAATTTTTTTTTTCAAACTTTGAATCATGCACAAGTAACTCTAGTTTTAGCATATATAAATAATCTATCTAAACTTTGGGATTTATACACACACAATGACAAGATATTAATTAGCACTAACAGGACATGATAGCATTCATTTTTTTCCTGTGCGAATAATTCTCTTAAAAATTAGAATTATATATAAATATATTATATGAAGCAAAAGTATCTTTTGGGACATACGGGTGAATATGCACATGAATGGAAGCATGGTATATATATATATATATTGGATTGGGCCATTTTTCCGTGTGATAATAAGGGGTTTTCCAAAAAGTGACTGCAGACAATACATCCACTACACGTAATCCATTAATGACATTTGAGAAGATATTATAACTCTTAGGTATATAGATTTATATTTAAGGATAATAGATGATTCACTTTGCCTGATATTGGTATCGCTTATAAGAAAGGAAGACTTTACCCTGCCATTGGATCGTGAGTAAACCTAATCTCTTTCTAAAAAATTTTGTACAAAAAAAAACAATAATCCCTTAATCTATTGATTGGCTCTCATGCTTTAGGGTTTTATGACTTTTATAATCTGATGCGGCCACGACAAAATGGATCCAAGGAAAAATGTTGAGGAAGCAAGTCGGCTTTGAAGTTAATGTTGCCAGATGGTGGTGCTTGCTTGCGTGTGTATATACATACATATATATTAAAGGTTGTTCCAAGTTTTCTTACAACAACTAAACCTTATTTAAATTGCTAGATAAGTAGCCTTGCATTCAATTTTATACGTAGATTACGCAAAATTAAGAAGAGACTCTTATGCCATGATGTTTATTGTTTATTAAACTCCATATATCTGGCTATATATTAACATGTTGTCTTGAAGTTTTACCTTTGTAGATGTTCACCTAGAGACCAGGACCTTATAACTTAGGCTGGAGCATATCCCTGTAATGTAAAGTTGAGTGCCCAGGCCTATAGTTATTAATATTTGGTCCAATTGTCTCTGATTTGAAAGGAGGGTATATAATTAAATAGGACCTTAGAATAACTGAAAAGTTGACTAGTTTTTTTTTGTCATAGAAAAGTGGCCTGTATTGACATTTGTTGGATGATGAAAATAATAAAGAAAACTAGATATCTATTTCTCTCAAATTGAATTCAATGGGATTTGAAAGTCATGAGACGTATATGGTGATAATTAATACTAAGTTGATCCCAAAAGGAAGAAGGTCAAATAATATTGGTTGGTTGGTTATGTTGGCACTTGAAACATGGTAGAAGACATATTCATCTGCTGGCTTTGTTGACTTGATGAATTGTTTCATAAAATCAAGTATGCTCTCATATATTGCATGGTGTTGCGATATCCACAAAGAAGCTGACGTTACACCACACATTCATATATCGAAGTTGGGATGTTATTGATGAGCCTATTAGCCTGAGGCCCAACTAAGATTGCAAAGAGCTCATACTCGTCTCCATTTGGGCCATTCGCCTCCCAAATCAAAGCGTCGTCCCAATCAGTTGTCAATTAATTCAAGGGACACCAGCATCCATATCTACGCCTATTATGTTGACTGACTCGGTCTATATGGTCATAAATGTTACTAGTTTAGTCTCAAACTTTATTGTGACGTGTGGAGATATTGAGTCCTTTCATCCATGACAAAACGATATTTTAATGCACACATTCTCTTTCATTATCCCTCTTCCCCTCATTTCCTCTTCCAATATTATATTCTTGCTCCAACAATACATACATCTATTTGGAGGTGAAGATCGCCCATATATCTATGCTTGTTTAATTACTTGTAACTCATAAATTGATTCAAGTTGAAAATCAATTCATCAAGGTCCTCACTCCTCATAACTCACTGACTCACTGATTGCAAATCATGAATTAACTTTGAAAGCAATATAATTCATTAGAAATGATGCGAGAACTTGCGTACATTAACTTAAATATAATATGACCAATCATTAATTTTCAGAGGGGGCAAAATCATAATGGTCGTATACGTGAAGCTTTGATGACCTCCCATTTCTTATCTGTCAATCGAATAAGAAAAGAAAGTGATAAAAGTCACTATTGTTCTTCTCTCTCCACTGAAGCGACTTCATTGGTGAGGACACAAGGGATAATTTATTATTGTTTGTGATTTGACAGGACTTTAAAAAGTGTCACCAATTTCTCCTAACCTGATCTGGACTACAACAGATATGGACAGGGATATATACATGGCTCTCTAGGCTCTGGGGGCAACATCATTAATCGTCCCGTGTACCTGTTTACTGGCACTAATAATGGATATATATAGTCAGAAGGGTCAGACATTAGACATATATACTTAATTATCATCACTTCAAACACACAAATCGCAGTTAATATAAAATATGGAATATTAATCGAAAAAATCTGGTGGGAAGAGGTATGCTAAATTGGGTGGTCTAAAGATGACCTAATAATATAATATATATATATACCATAACAATAACAAATATAATCTATAACTAATCCAACTCTTTATGAATAGTAAAAGGTATAAAATAGCTTTGATGATAAGAAGAAATTTTTCCCGTATGTCTAGACCAAAACTGCATTTTAGAAATAGAAAGATCCACTCCTTATTCAGCTTATCTTTCATTTTAGATAATTCTTCGAGATAACTTTGTCATTTACTCACAATATTAGTTGGAAAAACAATCTTGAACCCTATGATGTCCACATGTTTGAAATTAAAGTTTACACAAATCCAAATTGTAACTGTTTAAAAAAAAATTACTACACTGTCACCTTAATTTTCAAACACTTTAGATCATTGATCAATATCAGAAAAGTGTTTATAAACCATGCATGGCCTATTTGAAACTTTTGCTGTGGAAGACGAACAGGTTCAAAAATATTTTATGTTCATACAAAATGTACTATTTGCACGCACATACAAAATGGTTAAAAGCCCACCTCGTTTTGCTGGATTTAATTATTATTTGCAGCTTTGCACACGCACAAAAAGCAAACTATATACTGGATGAAAATAAGAGTATAATCATTTTTCTTGTCCTGTTATATGGACAAAAGCGGCATCAAATGGGTTAGCCAAAAAAACAAGAATAACAATTAATAAAAAGTATAGAGAGAAAGAGGAGAGAAACATTTTAATAGAAGCAATATTTAATAACAACACAAGTTGGGCGAATAACGAAAGAAGCCAGGCATACATGCACGCACCATTGCACCTTCACATATCTCTATACGAGATTGATAAGAAAAGTCAGAGCAGCATATTGTGCTTTTGTGAACAAACGAACGCACGTAATTTCTTTTTTTTTTTTTTATAAGACGACGAACGTAATTTCATTTTCTACCGGCAGATATTAAAATAATTTCCCATTCTACCAGTTAGACAAACGTGCCGTCCTTTCTACTTTTTATCATCAATCTACTCACTCAGATATGGAGTCATGTATGTCTCCACAAAGTTCATTTTCACTGTTGAAAACTTCGGTTCCTCAGCTTTCTGTCCCATCCTCCTATATACATTCCAAATTATTATTATTACATTACACCACTTTTATTCCAATTAACGGTAGAAGTGGCTGTGATCAATCAGAAGAAAAGTAGCATGCAGTTCATAAACTTTCAAACCAGATGCTAAACATCGTAACGTTACTCCGGATAATATAATGCTCCAAAAACTGGCATATTTCTTAATTAAACGTGAAAGGGTTGTTTCAGGAAATATGCTCGAGAATGTCTTAACTTTGAGCACATAAAATGTCTCGATTAAACATACAATACTCTGGCTAGGTTTAGTATACAGTAATCGCTTGCTCAAATTGTCTGGCGATGAGCAGTGGAAGATAGGTTTGGAGGGCAGGCAGCAGCTTCTATTTCTCGGCCAGAGTTTGCAGCAACAACTGGAAAGGCATATATTAACTATCATTGCTATATAGTTAACATATATAGTACCTTTGGATTCATGAACAGTTGTGGAGCGAGCGATTAGAAGCAGCGAGAGCGTTTCTTTGGGTCGGCCATGGATGGTTGTGCTCTGAGTTGTAAGTGATCACAAGCATGCTTGGCTCCGTCCTGCTCCTCTCTACTTGTTTTCTCGCCGGGCACCCCTTTGTGCTGCTGCATCTATAATAACTCCTGTAATATATATATATATATATATATATATCTTTTCATCCTCATCATCCTCATCATCCTCCATCACTTCATATAACAAGTCATCTACGACTACCTACATTACTCTTATATCCATCACATTCATTGATTGGCTGTACGTGGAATGAACTTTAAACGTTTATTGATGTTTTATATTATTTTAATAACTCCCTATAATCGCTTATCAGTTGATAAATTATAGTATAATATATACTGTGTTGATACAGTGCAAAGTGTAAGCTAAATTACCTTGGATACGGTGAGCCTTTAATGGGTTTCTGACCGTACTTTCTCCAAGCCCACAGATCACAAGGAACCACCTCTCCACTTGATCTGCTGTTTGCTGCTGTTGGTGCCGGAATACAAACCACCTTCTTCACCCCGCTTTTCCTACATAATATATTTCTACGCTTATTTATTTGCTCCGATGATGATAATGTTAATTTCTTTATAATTGATTTATTTTGCTAACATATATATTTTTCCGCTAATCAAAGGCATGAAAAGCCATCATCGGTAATTCAAAGCAAAAACTGAATTATATTATATTGATCTCTTTCGGGTAATGTCTTTAGTCTGGTCACTCAAATCTCTTTCCCCCATCAATATTATTTGAACTCTGTACCTTCTTAGCGCCATAAGTATTTAGTCACCCGAAACATCTTTGAAGAAAAAAGGAAAAACACCAAAAACAAATGCCAAAACCCTACTTCCTCTCTCAAATTTATGAATTAAGCTGACATGAAAGCAAATCAACAGGTACAAATTTGATTCTTTAACTCCACCATAGAAATCTCACCTTCGCTTAAGACCGGGATTGCGTGAAGATGAGATCTGTGGGGAACAATCTTGAGATGCGTCAGGAACCGCCATAATCGGAGTTGGTGAACCACGGGGCGAGACAGGTAAGACTACATTGGGAGAGATCTGAGTCGAGTTTGAGAATCTACTACCACAAGACCTTCTGATGTTGTCCTCGATAATATTGTGTCCCATTGCAGCACCACAAATACCTAATCCAGCTGCTTCTTGCATACTCCCGGAAGTAGTAATGGTTAATACTTGAGCAGAATTATTTGTGGCATCAAGGTAAGAATTTGAAGTTGCAGGTATCTGTTGATCGTGGCGGGGAAAGGGATCTCGCATGTTGGAGATGAATGGATCGCCAAAGCTGCCTGGTATAATTGGCTCTTCCATAACAGTAGGGAAATTAGTCATCACTGGATCAGAACAAGAGAACTGCCAGTGATCGCATGATGATGAAGTGACTGTACCAGCACGCACTATGTCAGTTAAATCACCTTCATAATTCTCCATAATTGGCCTGAAGATGCTGCACATAGCCTTCTTCTTCTTTTTTTAATTAGGGTAAGCTGAAGGCAGTGACGTACAATTAATTTGCAGACGAATAATCCAAGACATGCAGTTCTTGGGATAATTTTGCACTGTTTGTATGTGGGAAGACTGTAATCAGTGTCAGTGATTAGTTTGATTAGGAGAGGGTGGGTGTGAGAATAAAACTTTTCTGTTGGGAAGATGATGGGTTTTGACTAGCTAGTAAGAAGCAAAAAAGCAAAAGCAACAGACTTTATGGGGATTGAAAACTCTAATATAAATTAGAACATGGAACGCAAATGGGTTAGAGAGAGAGAGACGCTGACTTCTCACGAAGCAAATTCGTTTCATAAGCAACAAAGCTAGGGATGCCCAGGGATTGAGAAAAATTAGGTAGATAATTTTTAATTATAGCCAAAACGGTGATATATAATTAACAATTCCTGTTGAACCGGCAGATTAATGAAACAGTTAAAGTAGTTTTTGCTGATTATGAACTGTACCTCTGATAGGACCTTATATAGATAAAATCCCACATCGGGTACTATAGGCTGCTTGATGGGGTATTTAAATTCTTGGATCTCCCTCCCTAACAGTTAGCTTTTGGGGATGGGCTCTCCAAGGGTTTGAGTACCTATCAATGGTATCAGAGCTGGTTGTCGACCAAATAAAAAGGGCTACCTGTGGAGGGGCTGACCGGCGATCGTCGATCCGGCCAAGGGCCGAGTGAAGCGTCGTAATGTGGAGCCGCCGGGACGTCGGCTTTCCGGGGAGGGTATATTGATAGGGACCTTGTATGGGCAAAGTCCCACATCGGGTAGTATGGGCTGCTTAATGGGATATTTAAACTCTTGGCTCTCCTTCCCTAACAACTAGTTTTTGGGGATGGGCTCTCCAAAGGTTTAGGTAACTATCAATATCGTAGACACTTTAATTCAACAATATTCATTTATAACTTTTTCATGCAAATAAAGGTAAATTATAAACAGCTCATTGATCTTTAGACATTAATAAAGCATAGCTAGTGCTTAGGACATGGTATTTATCCACTTGACTGTTCAAATAAAGGTAAAATTTCATTATTATAAGAACATTTTTTTTACCAGATATAAGAACAGTTATTTAAAATAAGATTTGTGAAGCTTTTTCATAGCTCTTATAAGGGACCAAAAAATTGTGACAATTTGTGTTGGAAAAATTTTTGTTGCAAAATCTATCGCAATTTTTTTTGCAGTGATAAAAGAGTTAACCACCCTCAATAACTGGTAATAAAATTAATTAATACTACATCTCTGCGCTCAACTCAGCTTTTTCAATCGTTTGCAATAAAACCATTTTGAATATATATGTCACTAAATATATAATCTCCTCGGCGTAGTGGAGTTGCATGTTCTTGTATATACTGGGCTACATGTAACTGTGGAATCTGTAAGGTGAGCTGAATACACACACACACATACGGGATACATGAAACATAAACACTTTTTACCAGCAAAAATTGGTGTAGTTGATAAAAAAAAATAATGAGAGTGCGTGGAAACTTGGTTTCCGCTATCATGATATGGAACTTTGTTGGTGAATGCTATATGTAATTCTATAAATATTGTTTTAGCCGAGATAGATATTTGTCATGACTCGGTAAATTTTTTAGATTCAATTGTCCCTCTTCACAATCCCATTGATTATGTTCCTTCTTAATTTCAACAAGATTATTGATTATGGATTACGGTAGAAAATCTTATGTAGGGCCAGGCCCGACTCAAATACAAAGAGACATGCCTTGAAGGCACTTACCAAGTTAAGTTCGATCCATTGAAGGCAAGTAAGACGTATAGTGGCTCAAAGAAAGAGTGTTCCAAGGAGTTATCATATGTAGTAATGGGTTCATATTCCGATAAAGGCACAACCGAAGCTAGTGTCAACGGGTCAGTGAGGCTAATCAAATGAATAGAATATAGATATACATCATTTTTGTTTCAAACTGAAACCCCTAGAGCAGGCCAGAGGGTAGTGAAGTGTAATATCCATGACATGCATATATAGCATTGACTCAACATATTAACCGCACTACTAGCAAATTTATCTTTAACCAAACTATTTTACTGTAGTTAAATTAAAAAAATATAGTAAAAAAAGATAATGTCATTTTTATAATTAAGTTACTGGAAGTTTATTTTTAATGACATTTTTTAAATTATCATCGTAAAAAGTTATTTTTAAAACATTTTTTTAATAAAAACACTAAAAGTCACTATAAAAAGTTCTTTTATTGGAGATTATTAAAAACAATACCGTTATGGCACTTTTATAGAAAATTGCCACTAAATGTTTCAAATTTTAAACTTAAAACTTCAATAAATACTTTTAAAATCTTACTTTTTATTTTCTATCGTCGTGGTTCTTCACTTTTGTCTTACTCTAGACCTCAACGACAATAAAAAATAAATAATTTTTCTAGTTTTTTATATCACTATCCACTCTGTCACTATCGTGCTTGTCATTGTGTGTAAACTTTCTTTTATCTTCATCTATTTTCTCTTCACTCATTCAATCTTACACTCGTTTGAATCTCTTAGCATCTTGTCAGAAGGATCTCGAAGAGCTTCAATAGTAGAAGCTTTCTAAATCTTAAACTTTTTCTCTAGATTTGCTTTAATACTTTTGGCGAGATTGACCATGGTGGCTAACGATGGATAGTGGCAGACAGATCATGTCTAAAAAAGCTCAAAGAGCTTTAATAGAAGAAGCTTTTGGATCTTCAATTTCTCTAATAGATATTCGAATTTTTCTTCAGATTTAGTCTGATACTTTTGACAATTGTGGTCATGGTGTTTGATAATAGGTAATTGACTTAATAACTTTTTATGGTGGTTAATAATATAACTACCGTCAAAAGTCACTTTTCATGGCGGTTACAAAACCGTCGTGGAATCCTTCAACTTATAATAGTGATAATATTCACTCTATTTATAAAATTGTCGTTAAAGACCACTTTTAAGCACTGGAAAAATATTTTTTTTCCTAGTAGTGCGGCTTGTAGCATAATTGTAGTTGGAAATTGAAATCAATGTATCTTAATTTTGAGGTAAACAACCTGAGGCAAAAGAATCAATTAGCCCAACAGCACTAG
This sequence comes from Leucaena leucocephala, assembly GCA_037074615.1. NCBI lineage: Eukaryota > Viridiplantae > Streptophyta > Magnoliopsida > Fabales > Fabaceae > Leucaena > Leucaena leucocephala. Next base: position 15,810,246 of record CM073550.1, read on the forward strand.
CACGGACGACTTTTTAAGGAGAAATCAATCTTCTAAAGGTGATTTGTGAAGACAATGAATCTGGAAAGGCAACTATATGCCTGGAATGTCGGCCGGAATGAATAGATTAAAGGACAAACCACCCATTATAATTTTAGTTTGTGTGAGGCTCCATCAGGATATCATTAAAGTGGTTCAAGTCTCGTGAATACCTATAGTCTCTTCACGGACCACAAAAGTTATAAACCTCAGTTCATTTCTAAACTTATTACTACAAAAAATATTAATATCTAATTTTAAATCATTTAAAGTTTAAACCAAAGGGGCCCTAGGTTTTTGGACGGGTAGGAATCAGCCATATTAAGGTTAGTATTAATCAATGTGGGACCAAACTGGTCCATTTGAAGGGAAGCACTAGTGAGTAGTGAATATAACATTTTACGAGACATTTTGAGAATCTATCTACAAATTAATGGGGCTTAGGCTAACACAAAACCATGATAATCCAACTCCCCCCCCCCTCCACCCCCCCTATTTTCTTTCTCCTTCCTTCAGATTTTGATTTTGACGTCATATGCTCCCATACATCTACTATGCCAACTCGATTCCCACATGTATTCATTTGGATTTGTCATTGATAACGTAATTCATACAAGTCTGGACAAAATTTATCTTACATATTTACCTTACAAATCACAAAATCATGATTAAAAAGTTTACTTGGGGATTTAAATCATCAATCCAAACAAACACGATGCATCATGTGATATTTACTTCCTCTTATCCGTATTACAAGGCTTCTTTTGGAAGAGATAAATAATTCTTATTTTACTTTCTTATTCTTATTATAGGACATCTTCTAAAAAATAACACGTAGTTGTTATTATAAGTTACCAACTAATGTATTAATTACAATTTTTTAAGGTTACCCATGTTAAAAATTTGATGCAATTTTTCTTTTTCGCTTCTCAATATGTAATTCATGAATTTAAATATGGGTAAATTTTAAAAAAAATATTTTTAAACAAATTTAATGATTTAATCACATCTTCTTGGTTCTAATGAGTGGGTTAAGAGTGTCTTTTATATTTAGGATTGAAGGGACCTAAAGGTATTTGGTTTAGTGGTAGACTAACTAAATCACAAGATAGGAGGATTAAAGTTCAATTTTCACCTCATTAAAAAATACTACTGGGTAGATGGTAGGGGTATTTACGGGACAGGTTAGGACTGAGACAATCATGTCTTGTGTCAATATAGTACACATGATGCATTTTTTGTCCCATGTCCTGTCATATCCTGAGAATGTCCTGTCCCAAATGGGATTGGGACGGGAATTCTCGAAATTTATTTTTTAAAAAAATTATACTATTATATATTTTATATACAGTCTGTTATCAGTAATATATAATCAAAATACAAAAAAGAATAGAAGAAATTAAATCCTCCCTAATATGATTACCAACTTAAAGTAACAAATAACATTAATTATACTACAAATACTATTATTTTTTTAAATTTTTTTACTTTATCAACTGAAGTTACTGCTATATTTGCAAATAAATAAAGACATATGAAGAAGAAAAAATAAAATTATCTAATAAATAAAATAAATAATATGATATGACCAATATCATTTTCTATTTTTTACAAAAAAATATATTCTTTATTTTTATAAAAAAAATAAATATATTTTTTATAAAAACAAATATGTTTGAGACAGGACGAGAATCCTGAGGGTCAGGCCAAGACCCGTCCCATCCTGACCCTTCCCCTTATTCTAATCCGATATATTCTCATCCCAATCATTCACGAGACATGATAGACCCATCCTAAAATATTCAGGATTAGGTCAGGACAACCCATGATAGAAAACTTTAGATATCCCTAGTAGATGGCATCCTAGTTATAAGCATAAATATGAATTAGTGAGTTGTTTAGATATGTAGTAATATGATCTAAAAAAAGCTTAGTATATACTCTGTGGCCTAGAGCTGGTAAAAGTGGGGCGGGCTGTAGCTCATCGACCCACTTTTTTTTTTAATATTATTATTTATTTTATTCAAATGTTACTTTGAATACTCCTATTATCAAATACTAGTAAAGATTATTACTTATTTATTAATATATATTGATATATTATAATTGATTAATATTATGTTAATGTTTATTTAGATTTATATTTATATAATTTGAGATTTTTTTTATAAAAAATAGAAATTTTTAAGAGTATAACATTAACATTTTTTTATTATGCTAATATAATATTAAAAAAATTTATTAGTATTTTAAAAGTTTAAAAACTTTAAAAATATTAAAAAAATAGCGGGTTAGAGGGCTAGCCTACCACTAAGCAGCCCGCCCCTTTAGCAGACAAACCCGTATTACTACCTCTACTGTGGCCCAAATGTTATCAAAATTAAAATAAAATAAAACAAGGATTTAAGGAGTAAGTCACTTGATGAGATGTTAATTAATTTTTTTATATTATTCTTATTTTAAAATAATTGATATATGAGAGAGAATGCATAATACAAATTTTTTATTTGAACTTGGGTAAAATTTAAAATTATACAAATTTTAAACAAAATTAATTATTTAACTACCTCTCCTTATAAGTTTCTTGACAACTTATTAGAAGTATTTTTAGTATTTAACAAAATTTTAAATAAAATTATTTTTAATAGAAAGATGCTTATATATACTGAATTAAAAAGGTAGAGAGAAGAGGAAATGGAGTATATATTAATTAGTCTTTCCAACTGGTGTGGGAATACTAGCCATATTCCACGGGTTAATTATTTATGTGAGATTGTAATTATGATTTGGGCTTTCTAGGATTCATAAAAGAAAAAAGTATACTCAGTTATTGAGAAAATCAAATTATTATTATTAGTTATGATATAATATTTAAATTAATAAAAAATCTCAAAAAACTTAAGAGAAATATATTGAATTGTGAAAAGATAAATTTACCCCAATTTATTATTAATAACACATTGACTTTTTAATAGAAGTGTCATACTTATTATTGACAAAATAATAATTCGTCATACTGTGACGGTCAATTATATATTAATTTGTTATTAGTAACACATTAATTTATTAATTGAGATGCTTTAACATGTCATTGGATATATTGTGAGTCATCATGCTATGACTTATCATTAATGTCACATTGATTTAACAATTGAAGTATCTTGAGTTGTTATTTGTAGCACTTTAACTTATTATTAGTGACATATTGATTTATTAATTGATAAGTTAAATTAAATTTATCTTTTCACAACTTTAATAAATTACTTACAAATCCCTTGAGACTTTCATATTAATTTGATACTTTTATATGATATGATAGTAATAATTTGTCTTTTTTACCATTTTAGTACAATTCCCCTTCATAAAAAGCCCAAATTAATATTCATCCAACTTAAAACATCAACAACTCATTCTAACCCACATGATCAGAAGTAACATACAAATATATGCCGAAAACCAATGCATCAAGGCCATCTCATGCAAGGTTATATGTCTAAGGGTTAAGGTGTAAATGTACTAATAATTTTTTCGTGAAAGTGCATATGACATTATAAACTTTTTTTCAGGTGCAACATATAAGCATTTTTAAATGAAGTAAAAATGCCATCTCCGTTGACAGTTTTGGATGTGTCACTTTGTCATTTATGGGTCGCACCAAGTTCCACGTGTCAACTCTAATGGGCAAGCCCCATCTTCCCTAGTTTCGGTCAACTGTTGCTCCCTTCCTCCCTCTCTCTCTCTCTTCGCTCTCTCACGCCTCTTGCCTTCTTCTAGTACGTAGCTTTCTCTTCTCACTTTCTCAGAAGTTTGAACGCATGATTCGTTTGGAGGATTGTGATATGTTAAAGTTGGATTGAGAAGAGGGTACCAGGTACCCTGTGATTTTACCTTCAAGATTTTCCGATGAAATGCGGGTCTCTGCTCCCTTCTTAGACTGTACGAAAATTTAAAATTCCATTGGGCTTGCCTTCACTATTGCGAACCACATAATTCACAAATCGAACCACCCCAAGAACATTACCAGCTTTTAGGATCAGATCCTTGGGAGGCACGCGGACCTCTCGGATGAGTTGTCTCCGATTATGAGTCCGTGATGGCGGAATTTGAAATGGAGGAAGAGGTCGTTGCAATCTTGAAGTGAAACCCACCTCAAATAAAATTTCATTACTTGATTCCACTCAAGATTTTCATTCCTTCTTTATCTGTATGAGTTTTCTGTTACGTGAGTTTCTGAAAGAAAGTTGAAGTTTTTAAGGTCTTTGCATGAAATTCTTACCTTGGGGATTTCATATTAGGAAAGATCCCAAGCTCTATGTCAGTCATTGATGGTCTACCTCTCCTCTTACAACCTCTGATTGAACAGCATCTCTAGATAGTTATCCCCTTACCTTATCAATGACAATTTTTGTATATTTTTTCCATGTTTTTAATGATGATTTGAACTAATCTGAATGTGTTAGATATTATTTGAATTATTGATATTTTAGGTGAAACACATGGAATATTGAAAATTTTGAGGTCAAGTTATAAATACTTTAAATTCCCCATTTTTCATGTGGTCTAATATTTCCATTATGTTTTATGCGATTAAATGCCATTCATTGATTTAATGTCTGATCAAATTAGAAAATGTCAAGTGCCCATTTTAATTAGAGTGAATTTTGAATTATTTTAAATTCCCTCTATTCATCCCATTTTGTTTCCTTTTATCATTTTTGTGTTCCCTCTCTTATCTTAAAATGGTGTCACAAATACATTTTCTACATATTTTGATTTCCTACTATTTGTCACGTGAATTATTTTATGTTACAACAAATTTTAATAGGTCCATTTTATTATTTGAAGTCATGAAAGGACTTAAATGACATTAATGGTTTATAAAAAGATATCTGAATGTGAAAAATACACAAGCAAATAGAAGACAATTTTACGAGTAAACTTGACATTCAACCTAGGAAATAAATCACCTCTTTCCCCCTATTTTCTAAGTTCCAATTGGCTAATCTTGATTTCTCTCACTCCCATTGCCCAAAATCCCCTATCTATAGTACACCCTTCTTCTTCATCATCAATGGAGAGTATCATCCCTCTTCTCACTACTCTCTCACATCCAGTCATCCTTTCTTCTCACACATTAAAGGCTGAGGAGGAGGTGCGACAGAGCCATGGATGGTAAGTGGGAACACTCCTCCACATAAACCACCACATAAGATAAACAAGTGATGATCAACCAGACATAACGTCAATCACATGTATAATTTGTTACACACCTCCTTTTTTGTATGTAAGAGAAATTTTAATAAATTTTTTTATAAACAAATTGTTATGCATATTCTAAATCATTACTCTATTTTTTTTTCTAATGATATATATTTTTTATTGAAGATAATTTTATTTGATATACTGTTAAATAATAAATATAAATATTTTTGTTAATAAAAATTTAAATTTTAACTTAGTCGTGAGGGTCGAACTCCTTTTATTACGCCCAATTTCTGCCAGTATTAGCATTTAACTAAGATTTTAAGTCATAATTTTTGGGGGCATTCTATATAATATTAATTGTCCCCACAAGCTTACACATAGGGACCTCGCTGACTCGCTCACCCAAGCAATAAGTTGGAACTCAAATTAACATATACATGTTTGGCTAAAAATTGGGTGGTTATAAATAAATAAATATTTATATAATTATTATTAAAAAAAATTTATAATTGGATAACTACTAGAAATAATATGATTTTATTAAAAATATAAGCGATAAGAGAGAAGAGAATATGAAAAAGAAAAAAGAGAGAGGAGAGAGGGTAAAGAAGAGATAATATATAAAAAAATAAAGATAAAATAATAATTAAATAATTTATAAACTATTTTATTATTTTAAAAGCTAATTACAGCAGTTATCTAAAATTTTTATTTTAAGTTATAGTTTAATCTAATTTTTTAAATAAATATAATTATTTATTTTATTTTTTTAAAATAAAAATTTAGATTAAAAACCTTTTAAAAGTTCAAACAATCACATAAGCACTCATGGATAAAGCTGAAGGCGGTTTTATGAGATACTATTAAAGACAAAATTTATAATATATTTAATTTTTTAAAAATATTATTCTATTATAATTTTAATTAAGATATTTTAAAAGATATTTTATTTCTTAAATATCTAAATTTATATTTAAAAATAATAAATAATTGACCTAATATATATTGATATAAAAAATAATAGATAGTTAACCTAATATATATTGGTATCGCATCATTTTATCGTTTTATACTTTTGCACAACACAGAACCTAATCAATCCTTAGTAATAATTATTTTAGTACAAGATATGAAATATAATAAACCCCATTATTAATCAACTTTGAATAATATGGCCTATTTTTCATAATTTATGAAATATAAGAAGAGGTATATCTTAAATTTATTGATAAATATTTTGTATTATTAAGGTAAAAAAACGAATATGGGAAACAAATAGAATATTACCTAAAATAAATAAAATAAAAATAAAAACTCAACAGTAAACATACAGTTCAAAAAGTCAAAATCTTGATGGGCCAATATTCGCAGGTGAGATCATATTTCTCCGGCTGATGTAATCGTTGTTCATAAACTCCCAATCTCATCCAACAAAACCAAGGGAGATTGATTCAATTTATGATATATCTTCAACCCCTTTCGACTGCCTCGAGATTTTCCTGCCCCGCGGAGTTTACAGAAGGACTTATCTGTTTGAATCGACAATTCTTGGTCCTGGATTGGGCCCTCTGCTCCTCTTCACTGGGGATATTTCCTTTTCTTCCTTGGTTTTCAGAATCGTTGACCGGGGACAAAATTCAGCAACCGGAGGTATTTGTAGAGTGTTGACACTTTCACTTGCATGAAATGATCAATATATTGTTAATGATTTAGTTAGTGGAAATTTTTTCATGCCTTATAGATTAGAGACGACCTGAAATTTCTCTCTGCCTCTCTCTTCCTTGTTGGATTTACTGTTCCGCTCCATTTGATTTCCAGAAAACATTTCTTAATTTTGGGACGTGCTAGGCGTTTAAAATGGAGAAGGATGAAAGTTCTAAATTCTGGGGTTGGCCGAAGTTTCCTTCCCATATAATTTCCTGTTGTTGATTTAAGAAGGCATTGTAGTCCACACTTTCTATTCTCTCACAGTCTCCAGTAGTGTGGATTTTCCCATAAAAGTCTATGACTCTGTTTCATGTTTTATTTCTGTGCAAGATCCACTAGTGCCCTACGAGGATCGAGAGCTTCATTAAATTTATTCTTCTTTCAATAATGACAAAATTCTTGACATTGCCACCATGAGCCGTTATCTATGATTGGTTATTGCTCTTGTGGTTGCGTCTCCTATTGAATGGTCTATTGGTTTTTAACAGTACAGCTTCTTCATTAAATATATTATTTTTTCATATATGATAAAGTTCTTGGCAATGCCACTCATTCATATGTGAAGATTTTGATGATTGGGTGTTGTTCTTTTGGTTGAGTCTTTAATTGAATGGTGTATTGGTTTTTAACAGTACAGCCATGCAGAGCCAGCTTGTGTGTAGTGGATGTAGGAGCATTTTACTTTACCCTAGAGGGGCGACCAATGTTTGTTGTGCATTATGCAACACAGTTACCTCGGTTCCTCCACCTGGTAAGCTCCTTTTCCTTTGTTATTATTTCAAAGAAGTATTTACGTGCTACATACTTAGGTTATTGCTTACGAAGTGGAAATTGTAAAATAGACGTAATAATGTGGCTTGCATTTAGATTTTCACCATTGACCACATATTCATGTTCACGTCATGAGAAAAATTAAGAGAATAGACTGTTATTGCCTAAGTATTATTTATAATGGTTAATGGAACTTTGTCTTCTTATGAGGGAGATATTAAGGGATCGTTTGGTTACCAGAAAGAGTATTAGGAGAATAAAATGAATAAAATAGAACGAAGCTAAAATTTGTTTGGCGTGATGTCTAAAAGAATGAGAATCTTTTTATTTTTATATATTTAATTAAATCAGAAAGTATCTAGAGCAGTTTGGTTCATCATGCAAAAGCCTGAGGAACACAACTAATGAAGGCTCATTTATATGGACAATAGTCAATAATAGTATTAATGGATAATAAGTCTAACTTAACTAATTCCTATGACAATTACAAGTATCATATCAATACTCCCTGCCCACAAGGACCCTTGCCTTCAAGGTTCAAGTACATTGAAATCCCGAACATCCTTGAAAATGAAACAGAGGACAGATAAAATCATCGATATTCATAAAAACCAGACCCAAGTAGCATCTGCGCCAACTTCCCTCTATACCCGAAGTGATTAGGAAGTTCATTAAAATCCTCTTGCGCACACCGCATTGATTTTAGCCATCTTATCTTGAAAGCTCCGTCAAACTTATGTAAAGGAATAACGAAGACATTTGATCAAGTTTCCCTATCTTGCAAATTTGCCTTGAACGCCTTGCATTTTCTTTGAATGGTCAATTTATTCATACTAACTACTATCATTCTGTTTCCCTTGCTTCCTCTAATGTCTTCAATGGCCACAAATATTTTGTAATGATATTAGAGTTCACATAACAATGGGAACTATCACCAATTATTAAAATTTGTATAACCTCCTCTACAACACATCTTCTATTGTTTTAGAGTGGAGTCTTTGGCATTGGTTGTAATGCTGCTTCCTCACATTCTACAAACTAGTTGCTTGGCTTTCTTTTAGATTACTGTCAACAATTCCGTTTATAGATGCCATGTTAAATTCTGATTTTTCATGCTTGTTGTATGTTTGTCCTCCCAAGAACCTGATCCTAATACATTCTTGTTTCCCCTGCTTCAATGTGTTATCCATTCTTGGAGGTTTGCAATTCTCACAGCCTCTAATAATGTTATTGGCTTGAATATTCTCACATAATCAACTATATCCTTCTTCTTCCAGTCATAGAACAATCAATCAATGAATCCAACCACAACACCACCAATTAATTCTCGGCATGCCATCATTGGTATGTAGCAAAGTCACTCTTTGAGGCTCCTTGCTTTTGGTCGTGAGGTGGATTGTTTTTCTGTTTCCTCTGACAGTGATCTTGACAGCCCTAGCCCATTTAAGGTAGCTTTTCTTGTTGAGTTTCTTAGGTGCAAGCTGTAAGAAAGAGCCATCCACACTTGAGCCCAATGTGGTGTACTTTTTGGTGGGATTCAAGTTCAATTTCTTCGTTGCAGATGAGCAGTGAGCCATCCTCCTTGGATCTACAACATAGACTTTACTTAGATCCTACTTTGGTTCCATGAAGAAATTTTGGGATGAAATTTTGCTTATGTTTCTTTTGTAACAAGAGAAGTGATATATATGCCCAAGAAAAAAAATGCCAAAAATCAGTGATTGATAAAGCTACAATCACCCCCCTCTCAATTACACAATATTTCCTTCACATGAACTATAATGGTAATTTCCTAAGATATTAATTTGACCTTGTTTCAATAAATCCCTAAATACTTGGGATTTCAATTTTCAACAAAGGCACTTAGTGGGGTTACCTAATTCTGCAATAGTAGTAGAGGAAGTAGTGAATTTTAATGACTCAACACTTGTAAAATTGGACATAATCAACGGGTAGACCATAAAAGTTGATTTATTATGTGCCATAACTATGCCCAAATGTATCCAAAGCAACACTGAATGGTACAACAGTGTCGAAGGACGAGTCAAATGGTGTAAAAGTGATTCTGAACAGCGCCAAATGGTGCCTAGAACAATGCAAAGCTGCCAAGAGCCAATAAATGCTACAAAAGAGCAAAAAAAAAAAAGCTCCAAAGAGCCAGCTGCTATACCAAAGAACACCAAACAGAACCACAATAGCTCACAATCGCTTCGAATAGCGTTGAAATAGTAACCAGAGAAATAAGGAAGAAAAGTCTATATTGAATTATGAAATTAGAATCTAACTTCACAAATTAATAAGGATGAAGGGAAATCTTCATGAATATGAGTAACAATCTTCAACACATATAACTAATAAAACCTAAAGAGAATCTCTACTGATAAAACAAATATAAATTTTATTTATAGATCCTCTTCACATGTATTGAAACTCAATATTTATAGACAGAAAAATAACTATGACTCTCTAAAATTTAGGCCCACTAACGTATGACCTAAAAAAATAACAGACCTGAACGTGTTTAATAAAAATATTTAAAATACTTGACTAAGTAAATAATCCTAACTGACTCCACTTGCTCCTAAACTTGTGTTGCACTTAAACTAACCACTAAAACTACTCAAATAAATATTAAAATAAAATCAGATTAATTCAATTCCTTGAATTCACTTCACGTGACTTCATAGTTGGTACTCTATCAATCTCTCACTTGTTTCTATGACTTTGACGCTCAGAGAAAGGTTAATTTCATGTTGTTGGCTTAGTGACTGCTTATGGCAATTGAAAGTCATTTCAGAAGAGACTAGGCTGCTATGCTACATTTATTTAATTGAATTTTTTAATCAGCGAAGTCTCTCATACTTCTCTTTGGATTTGGTGTTCTTTGTGAGGATGTCTCATTCTCCTTTCTTCCAAAATAAAATTTTCTTTTTCTATCGAAATACATTCTACCTTTCTCTGTGTAAAATATGTATCATTCGCTCTGGAATGCATGGGAGTAGAAACTAGAAATTTGCTATGCAGCCTGCTGGATTAAGGATTTAGATTTGGTCAGCCTCTAAGGGGATGCTTGCTTGTGTACCTTGATTTTTCAATTATCCTTTCAGGAGTGGAAATGTCTCAGCTTTATTGTGGAGGTTGTCGGACATTGCTAATGTACACACGTGGAGCTCCAAGTGTGAGATGTTCTTGTTGTCAAACCATAAACCTTGCACCAGGTGCATTACATTTATATGTCGCTAGATGTGTGAAGCTTGGTTGCCTCGCATTGATTGTGGGGGGACTATCTTTTGTGTTTCCATATGGCAACATTTATATAGCAATCTCATACCAGGGGTGGTTTTTTGTTTGTGTGCTTGATCATTGAATTTGCTAAACCCGTTAATCTGTTGATTCTTTCAATTTGTCCTTGCTTATTGCCTTTTGTCTACATTACATAAAAGAATGGCTTTAACTGATGAAGCCGTGAAAGCATGATTTTGATCTCATGTTTGATTGGTGATCAAGGAATTTGATATCTGCGAGCTGAGACTCACGCATAAATTTTAAAAGACAGCCATGACACGCTTATTTTTTGGACTAAGCCATTGTACTGTTTTGAAGTATTTATAATCAAGGTGATTTTTTTTCTTGCTATTTTTAAAAGTATTTTGCGAGCAATAAGGATCATGAAGCCATTTTACAGGCTTGTGGTGTATATGGTTAGAATGGGATGAAGAGATTTTAGTCTGAAAGTTCTTCTGCTAAAACTTTTTTGCGAAAACAATATTTGTAAGGCTTCCCTTTATGTATAAACAAACTTTGTAGGGAGTTGTTCCTTGTGGTTTTTTAATTAATATTATAATGAATACTTATCATATTAATTAATAATTATAATATTTAAATGTTTTTCATAATGGTTGTGAGAATATAGGAAGTTCATCTGTTGAGAAATTTGAATTGCCTATTAGTCTAAGTTTTTTTGGTCAATGCTTATCATTATAGTTTGTCAAGCCATAATAGAAGAGTCTTGTGTGCATAAAATCCTGTTCCTCATGCTCCAAGATATTTGGTGTTTTAATCAATGTTGGTTAGCTTGATTCACATTTAATTTTAATGTCATGTCATTTTAAGATTGATTCCTTGAAATATTGTAGTAACTTGTGCGTATAATCATATATTTGAATATGGTTGTTTACTGATATACTTTTGATGGGTTTTGCGTCTGCATCTAAAGCCCCTAACCAACTCGCTCATATAAATTGTGGAAACTGCCGGACTACACTCATGTATCCATTTGGTGCTCCATCAGTCAAATGTGCAGTTTGTCACTATATTACTAACGTCAGTGTAAGTATATATCAGTTGTTAGAAGCATAAATTTTGCACTGACTTTTCATTCTCAAATTAAAAAACAAAAAGAGCTTTGAAAGTTGTAGAACAGAAGTCTGGATTGACCATATGAAGTTTTTGTGGTTTCTTAATGCATCAAGATTTGTATCCCGTCATGTGACAACTCTTCATTGTTAATCTAGGTGATTTCCTACAGTTGTGATTACTTTATTACTTCATTTTTTATCTGGTTACTTTTGTCTTCAAAGCCAAGTTTGTCCTGGCAACTTATTGTGCAAGACTTTTAATCCTTTTGAGATCAGTTGGGTGGTAGAAATATCAGATTGACTGGACTGAAATCTCTTCTATAAAAGGTTGACAGATTGTTTTTTTTCAAAGTGGAAAGGAACAATAATGGAAATGAGATTATAAATTGTATTTCCTTTCCCTTAATCCAAACAAAGGTCAGGGCCTATTTTGTCCTAAAAGGAAAAAACATTGGTTAGGGACTCTAACACGAAGGGTGGGTATGGCTCTAATCCTGAATTCTGTTTATGATCACGATTTTCAGAAACTGAATCTGTAGTGCCGGGGATTTCTTGAGGCATTCATTTTCCTTATGGTGTTTCCATATTTTCTTTTAGCTTTGAGGGAAGGATGGTGGTGTCATGTGGATACTGTTTAAGGTTGAGACATAATTTTGTAAATATGATATTTGCTTTGAATCTATATTTTAGTTATGATTTTCAAACCATTTACTCACTTCACCTCCTCCTTCCTCTTTGTAGATGAGCAATGGAAGGATTCCAATTCCTGTCCACAGACCTAATGGAACAACCAACTCTGGAACATTGTCTTCTACTCCAACGGTATGCTATTATTTTTTAACTTGTGATTATTCTTAGAATGTATTGGATGTTTTGTACTCGCTTGTCTAACGAATCTGTATCGCAGTGCCAAACTGTCCTGGTTGAAAATCCTATGTCTGTTGATGCAAGTGGGAAACTGGTAAATATTCTTGTACTTTTAAACACAAGATTTGATCTTCCTTTTAGCAAAAAGAATATTTACATGGAAGAATTCAAATTGTTACAGGTGAGCAATGTTGTTGTTGGCGTTACAGCAGATAAGAAATAATGTCGCCGCATTATTTTGCTATGTTTTGAAAGGTTCACAATTTGAGTCATTTTCATTGTGTGAAGCACAAGAAGATAGATATTCTGTGTATGTGATGTCGCTCAACTGCAGTGGTTAAAGAAATCCAAAACCTATACTTGATGGTTTAGACTCGTTTCAAGTATATGTATTTTTTTTTTGGCATATGTTTTTTTGTATGTATGTACATCAGGAGTACAGGTGTGAAAAGGGCATCAAATTTGTCATTCTATGGTTCTCAGGCTCACTTTGTTGCTGCCTTTTTTCCCAAGAAAATGGGCCATAAGATTTAAATAAGTTTTAGGCACATATGTGAAAATATTTTTTAATTATTAATAGAGCTTTGTAAAGTATTTTATAATAATTCAACACGTAACCTAACTCCCATTGTTTACTTCAACTCTTACCGTTTATCGTTGTCTAATAATTAACAATTGAATACTTAATATTAGTTTATCATCATTATTTCACCTGAAAAAGTAGTCTTAAAGGACTGAAAAAAGTGATAAAATTTGCATTTGTATGATGTATTATCACAACTAACCCTTGCCCTTTCAAAGACCCCGAAAAAAAACTCCAAAACTCTAAGGTGACCTATAAGAAAATTTACATGGACCCCGAGCAGGGGGCTTGGACATCACATTATTTGTATCATTATGTCTAGTTACATTACAAGAAATGGACTACTATAAATCAATCTACCCAATAGCAAGTATCACTACGTCAATTCGAGAAAAAAAGACAGCCCTCTCATAAGCGAGTAATCGAAGATATAATCTAGGTTGATGGGAGTGCTTTGATATAATGTCGTGCAGCTATAATTTGAACTAGATAAGCCTCAGAATATTGCAGTTGGAGTGCCATACCCATCCCTATGAGATTTCTGCCATCTCCCCACAGTCCATAGACTTTCTTGAAGATCAGTGTAACGTGCGGTCCGATTAAGTTTGATTCTGACCTTTCTTGGGTCACTATAAACTTCGGCATAATCCCCAGGTCGACGAGGAAGATATTCTACTTTAATGTTCGCACCGGCATCCACAAACTCCTTCACTGATCTACCTGAAAGTATGAATAAAACATCAATAACTAGAGAATTAAGTAATATGTGAATGTTCCACCAAGAACAATGTTTCTAATAACAGTCTAACAGATAGATCTCTGAAGACTTTCTGTCAAAATGATGCTAAAGATAAAAAAACAACACGAAGACTTTTTATTTTGTTTATTTAAAATTTAATATTGAATTAGAACGTGGGTTTAAAATTTCAAATTGTTATAAATAGGAGATAGGAGAAATGTAGACATTCACATATATATTATATTCATAAGATTTTTCTTTGGATGTCCATTGCTTTATTAAAAAACTTTAACTAGAAAAATCATGTGGAACAAAAACCTAATGAAAAAAATATTTAAAATTTAATATTGAATTAGAACGTGGGTTTAAAATTTCAAATTGTTATAAATAGGAGATAGGAGAAATGTAGACATCCATATATATATTATATTCATAAGATTTCTCCTTGGATGCCCATTATATATGAATGTGCCTTATTAAAAAATTTTAACTAGGAAAATCATGTGGAACAAAAATCTAGTAGAAGAAATATGAATGTGCCTTATTAAAAAACTTTAATTAGGAAAATAATGTGAAATAAAAACCTAATAGAAGAAAAATAGTACATTATTCATTGATATACTATATATTAGTGTCTCATTAAAAATTTTGTTAGAAAAATTCAATGGGACATAATTATAGATAAAGGACAGAATTATCTTTAGTAGACGTCAATTGATATTTTTGAGTTTGTAAAGTCTAATATCATGAACAAGCTTTTTAAACACGGTGACAAAGAATGCGCTTAGCTTTATTTCAATATCTTTATTTTGATAAAAAACTATATCTTGCGTGAAACAACAATATATCATGTCTTGTAAGACTAACAAGACATACAAGTGAAAGTTGTATTAAAATATGGTATTTTTGGAGCAAATATTTCTTCCTGACCTTTTTCGAGGTCTAAAAAATATTTTTCTATATATAAATATCATGATTCTCGGAGCATGTAATAGATATAATTTATCCATATAAAAATTCTTTAGAACTTTTTTTGCTTTAAGACATTTCTTGGACAAAGAACTTTTCTTACTTTATCCATATGATATTTATGTCATCAACATAAATATATTAATGATAATGAACTAATTTCTAGATATTTTTATATATGGCCAATTTGGAATAATTTTATATTCTTCCTTCAACCAATATTTACCTAATCAATTATGCCATATAACCCTAATTACTTCAATCCATATAGAGATATATATGGATTGTACACTTCTGGAGACATGAATCCTTCATAAATTTTCATTTATTTTGGTCCAAATCTATTCATGTGGATCAATTAGATTATTCTGAATCTACACAAGGATTTTATAAAAATATTACTTTTCCAAAAACTTTATATGCCCCTAGTTCTTTAAAACACATAATTTCATAGTATAATGAGCCATATAAATTATAATCATATTCTATAAACGCATATGAGATTTGCATATGCTACCAACCTACCAAATTATAAGATATCAATATTTAATCCACTCTAGGATAATGTCTAAAATGCCCATTTATATGATATTGATATTGCACTTCAAGTGCTTAGGCTACAAAAATTCATGACTTAATCTCCATGTTACGTCTTTTCTTTTATGTTGGCCAACCATATTTCTATCTTCATCTCATAACATATTTGTATATAAGATTCCCATTTGATCATGGGATATTATAATCAACATTATTATCAACAATCTTCTTAGTTTATTTTTTTTATGACATAACTAATTGAGATCTCTTTATTATTTTTAGGTACCTAAATCTCTTATAAGGTCTTTTAGATCTCAATTCTTGTCTCTTCAATATGATCATCTTGATTATTTGCTCCATTTTTCTTTTCTCCTAGAACTATCATTTTCTCATGTTTTAAGCGTGCATCTTCTTTCATTTATAATAATTGGAACATTTATTAGCTGGAATATGAGATATAGGAATTCTCATTTAGGTCAATAATTACATCTAGCAATATTTCATGAATGTAATATACAATATGAACTTCTGGTTCATATTGCCACATTTGAGGATCTATGCTTTAATAATAATGTATTCTATGTATCCTCTTTTCCAACAATTCATTTCTCCCTTCATATTGGAAAAATTTTGTCAAAACAAAGAAATAAAATCATTATTATCATTCTAAACATTAGAAATAAAGTGTTTAAAATTTTCACGCGTAAGCCATATAGCTTCAAAACAAAAAAGTTTATTTTTTACCCTATTTGACTGATTTGAAAATTGAAGAGTAATAGGATTATGATTAAAAAATTGTTATAGGGAGTACTTTCAAAAAATAATCAGATAAAATATTTAGAAATTGTGTAGTTGCTAAAGCCTGATCTAACCTTTCATACAATCTAGAATAACCCTTAATTCTAGGTTATTTCCAAGTAAATTTAGGTTCCTGAAAGCCTAAATATGTAAGTCCACACTCCTTAGTTCTATCTTAGAACCAATTTATTCTATTATAAGAATATTCCACACCCCAAATTCTATCGGTAGGTTTAAGAATATCATTAAAATCACCCCATACCACCCATGGAATAAAAATAGAATTAGATAAGTTATGTAAATTTTTCTAGAGTATCTAACGAAAATTAGAATGTAGAATTGCATATATTGCCATAAAAAAGAATGTAAGCCTTCCTTCTATCTCACATTGAAAATAGAAGAATTGCCTATTTTCCATTAAAACCTAAATCTTTATTAAATAACTTCTCCCAGCTGCTACTAAATATGCACAACGACCAGAACTAAAAATTATTTTAAGAGAGTTAAAACCCTAGAAATTCAAAAATTGAAATCGAGATATTCTTTCACTTTTGGTTTCTAATAAAATGATGAGACTTGGTCTTGATCTATTACAAATAATCTTTAGATTCTAGAGGAGACCATTATCACAAGCCCCTCTAGTATTATAATATAATATACTATCCATAATATATATAATAATAATAATACATAACCAGAACCATACCACTTTAGCCCTTTACTCAACCTGATTTTCAGGCACCACAGACTCCTCAGCGTCCTCCGTGTCATGCTTCCTTATTTGAGCTAGGCCTAACTCCATTGAAACACTATTTACCATCATGTCGTCACCTGGTTCCAAATAATTAATGAGGGGAGGAAGGTAATGGGCCTAGTTATAGTCCATTAGCTCCTCACCATCACACAACCCATTTTCAAATTCTCCTTTCATAATTGACTCCAGCTCACCTCCAACGTTCTCCTCATTGTTCGCCACATCCCTTGTTCATTCTTCCTTTATCCTTAAACCATTCTCTTCTCTCCCCTCATTAAATGCCTCATTAAACCCTTACCCAAACCGCCACCTTATCTATTGTAGCTATTTCCGATCAAAAATTAGGCTTTCACGATCTCGCTGTTAAATAGTGATTTAAATCATCCAAGCCCACATGCTAGAGCATTAAAATAGTCATCTTTATTTGATAGCTTAACCACATAAAAACCATAATCTATGTTAATGAAGTTAATCAATCCTCGTTTAGCCTACAATACTTGTAATCTTGACTAAAGAGCTTTGTGCCTAATATTTCTATCGAGTAATTTAATAATAACAACCTTTCTCTAAGCTCTATATAATTTCTTCTTCATCTTGCCAGAGAAAATAAAAGGCAAAAAGTTCCTTGATTGGCCTTCAGTTGTCTTGAATGAAGGATCCTCCTCCTATTCCATCTCTTGTAATGAGTCATCTGACATTGAATCATTAGAGAATGCACTATCTTCCTCTTCAATATCATTAACAAATTGATCATCATTTGTGTTGATACCCTCAACTTTTCAACAAAAGAAGGCTTTCCATTTGTTCCTAGTTTTGGTCAATGTTCTTGATATGTGTTTTCTTCTATGAGCTTACTTCCATTCTTTATATTTTTTCAATTACGTACTAGTTGATCATCTTCAAGATAGAGGAATCAAATTTTGCTTTTTCCCCCATTTTTAGAATCAACACTCTCCTTCAAAATTTGATGTTGAGAGCAAATTTTGTTGTTTAAGGCATACAAAAAGTTATAAATTATTATTTTTTGTACAAGGTTATTTTTGTTACAAAAATTTAAAAAAAGGGGATGAACTCACCCATGATCCAAGGACAACAGGATGGTAATACTAATGTCAGACAGAGTGAGCTGTTAATTACCCTCATACGTTAATCTAGTCACTTAAGAATTAGGATACATTCCTAAACGCTGCAATTAGAATCACAATAAAATAATACTTATTAGAGATTGAACACATTTTAAATAGTCACATGTCTCACCTCTTCGCTAGCTGAACCCACAGACGATAGGTAGTACAAGGTTATAAATTAGTTTTTTGTTTGGTACAAATTTTTTTAGAAAAAAGTTAAACTCACCCATAATATAAGGGTAAGGTAAAGTTTCTCTTCCTTCGGGTAGGACGAGTTGTTAATTACCCTCAAACGTAAACCTAAACACCTAAGAGTTAGGATGCCTCTCCAAGTGCTACAATTGAAAGCACAATAAAGTAATATTTCTTATATATCAAACACGCTCAAAATAATCGCATATTTCACCATTTTACTAGTTAAACCCACATACGAAAAAGTGGTTATAAATTAGTTTGTTTTGTTACAAAAATTTTTAGAAAGTGTTTGAACTCACTCACAATCCAAGGGTAAGAAGAAATTGCTTTCCTCCTAAGTTATACTAATATCAGATAGGATAATCTGTCTCTTACTCTCAGACGTAAACCTAGGCACTTGGGAACTTAGATGTCTCTACAAATACCGCGACTGAAACCACAATAAAATGATACTCCCTAAAAATTAAATACACTCTAAATAATAATATATTTTCCTATTTTATTAATTAAATTTATAGACAATAGGTCTAATTATAAATTAGCTGTTATTACATAACCCCACCTATGTTCTGTAAATAGTCGCAGGCCCAAATAAAAGATAAAACAGGAGGGTTATATTAAGCCTCTGAATAACCAACGAGAAACTGCCAAATTTATATGAATATGGATAATGAAGTAATTGTACTAATGCTTGGTCGTAGCTCAAAAGTAACACAAAAGTAACACACGTATGACTCAAGTTCAACGATAAATGATCAAGGTCTGTGATGCATCCCTATATGCCTAACTTTGAGGTTTTTAGTACTTGAATTGTACCAAAGTGCGCTAAATAGGTTCATTTGTTTCAAAGAGTAATTGATTTATTGGTAGTTTTAATTATATTTTTAATTTTTCTAAATGTCTTATTATTTTTATTATATGATATACGAGTTATTTGAGGAAACCTATGTAATTTGCATAAATCAAGTGGAGAAAGGGTTATTTGTGATAATAAAGTAATTAATTTGTTAAATTAAAAAATTTAGCTAATATAATTTTTTTAAAAAAATATTCTAGTAATCTTTCTTAGCTCTCTCTGTTATTTTTATTTAATTATTATTAAGCAAGTATCAATAGAGATAATTTAGAAAAAAATTGATAAAGATAAAAAATATTTTATATTTAAGATTAAGACTAATTAAATAATGTATTAAATATTAGATGAGTATATGGTAATGAATGTTAACCTCTAAAAAAGACGAGCAAAAAATTAAAGGTAGCAAGGATGGAATTAAAAAGATAAATTATTTAAGGTGATTCAATATGTACAAAACAAATTGTTAAAGGCACTAGTAAATGATACATTAAATAATATATAACTTCTAAAAAATGAATGAATATTGAAAAAAATATTTAATAAAATTATTTAATAAAATTTTTTAGTTAACCATCTATCTAAAAATTTAGTTGTTATACAATGCATAATAAAATCATACAATCCATGGAGTGGAGCCATGTAATGAAACTTATTGTTGTATGATATTTCCGTGTATCTGCATAGTTTTACTGCATTTATTCCCCATTCAGTGCATCTTATTATTTTCAAAATATTAAATGAACATGATACACTTTTCCAAAAGTAATTTTTAAAAAAGATAAGTGATTTTTCATGAAAAAAGTTTGAACAAACAGGCCATGAGATAGATATAAATTAAAAAAAAAGGTAGTAAATAAGATATAAATTCTGAAAAAAAACTTATATGTTTCACATAGTTTAACTAATCTAGGTGAATATTATCCTCAAATTACAGCAACGAAAAGTGAAAACAGGTTTAGAAGATGGAAAACGGATGACATACCTCATGGTCCAAGCCTGGAGGAAACAATAATGGTCCTTGGTAGAATCTGCCAAAGAGCAAGAAAAAAAAAATAAGGATAAAGTCTGGAAGATCAAGATAAATGTGTGAGCACCGCTAGATGAGCGCAATTGTGAATGCTTCATCAGTAGTCCAAAAGTAAGATACATGGTAAACCATCTTTCTAGAAATACAATGGGCCTTAGACAAGGGTTCAAATTATTGCAAATTTCAACGTCGTTCCCAGACTGAGCATAAAGGAGGGGAAGAGGGGGTTACTTGGAAAAGAGCTTGAAAGCAACTATCTTTACAGTATCTTTTCAAGGGTCCTCAAAAATCATCTTTCATGCTGATCTTGATGTTTTGCACCGTAACCGACAACTCCGACTTGTGATCCTCAACAGCTTTCAAAACTGAAAGCAAGTTGGACCGGTAAATTTCACACTTGCTGTTTGCAGATTGAAGCTCATTCATAAGTTCTCTAATATTCTTGTCCATATCATCCTGCTAATATAAAGCATCAAGTTTAAGCAAAAGACAACATATTTGACCATATATGACGATATATGATTGATTATAAATGTAAAAGATTAGATCATGCAAATAGAGGGGACTTTCATACACAAGGAATGAATCAAACTTCCTCAACAAAATGCATTCAAGAAAAAAGGGACCTGGAAGTACTAATACCATGTAACATTTCAGAGATGGAAGTCTAAGGTATCATGCTTCTGTTCCATCATAGGTAGAAGCTGTTGAGTGGAAAATTTACAAAATTTTGAGCTAAAAACTCAAGTACCAATAGCAATCATATTTTGACAGATAAGCCATTGTCATCTTAAAATTTAGGACCCAATTCTGCTACAGTCAAGATTACATGGTTTTAACCGGCAAAAAAAACTAAATTACGTGGTTATCTGTAAATGACAGGAAAATTAATTCCTTGGAGAAGGTAAAATTAACTCCTAAAGGAGATACAAATCCAAACAAGACCATCAGAATTTAATCGTGTCCCCAATGCAGAAAGCACAATATCATGGTGATTAAATAACCACATAGATGTGATAAAACTTTGGTTGCCTAGATGGGTAGGTGGTTGGGAAGGGTTTGTAGAAACACAGGA
Source organism: Leucaena leucocephala (assembly GCA_037074615.1). NCBI lineage: Eukaryota > Viridiplantae > Streptophyta > Magnoliopsida > Fabales > Fabaceae > Leucaena > Leucaena leucocephala. The sequence continues at coordinate 15,831,832 of CM073550.1, forward strand.
TGTTGCATTTGTGGTGCAAGATGAGCGGAGGGTTCTGGAAGGCCGAGCCTTGCCATGGCTGAAAGGATTTTGCAAGGTTCAGATGGATGATGATAGTAGCTTAGCAACTATGCTACTTGCTGGTAATAGAGAACATGCCATAGGAAATTCGTGACCGGTGAAGGACATGAAAGAGCTTATGAAGAAAAGTTGGGAAGTGGGATTTTGCCACCTGTATTTGAAGGCAACAGGAGCAAAAGTTTTCTAGCAAGCCATGCTTTAAGCTTGCCAATGGGACTCCATATTGCGAAGCAAACCCTAGGGATTAGGAACTATTTTGAACGAGGATGCAGCAAGGGTGTCCTTTATTAGGATGTGCTTATAGTTAATGTTTCTACTTTTTGTCACAGAATAATAATAATAATAATATAAAAAAATTGATGTGGCCGAGTTATTTCACCATTTATACAAGTTTCCTAGGATGTGTTCATAGTTAGAAGCGCCTAGCTGATGAGACGTTTCTTCCTTTTGTCACCCAAAAAAAAAAAAAAAAAGATTTGCCTCAGTTGTTTCCCTTTTAGACAAGAACTTCCATAGAATTCAACCTCCATATGTTTCCCAAGAAAATTTTAAACTAGCTTAGGCTACAACCTACAAGTGGCAATTCTCATGAGCTTGCTAGATGCTAGTCAAAAGACTGACAACAACGTCAGGCAAGAACCATAAGGTTGTGACACCTATATATTAGCAGTGCTTAAATAGTTATAAAGAAAACAAACAGCAGCACCAACAAAAATCACAATGACTGGGTAAAAGCTTAAAGGAAGCTAATCCTACATTGACAGGGTAAATGAGTCAATGAAATAGTTAACTACAGTCAAAACTGACACTGTTAAACAGGCAGAAAACAATATGAAAAGAAACTCTAACCTCCGACATAGTCTGGCTCAATCTTTCTTCATGGATCCCCCTTGTATAATCTCTATGACTTCCATCATTCAGCAAACAACTCCGAACTTTTCCATTGCTGTTGGGAGTTCTTCCCTCATTTTTTATTGCTTCAGCAACTCTTTTTGCAGCTTCTTGCAATGCAACCATTGCCATATCATAATTTTCAAGAGTCTTTGCTCCTTCGTCTACAAATGTCAAGGCCTCATGTCGGAGGGTATTATATCTAACAGTATGAGATTCCAAATAATAAGTATATACATCAGTAGAATGGTCTTCTAATATTACATTGCTCTTGGCATTTCTGGTCCAACGTTTCAATATGTAATGAGATGGGAGAGTAAGCACATTGGTTACTCTAAAGACAGCCAAAACGTGTCTGCACAGAAGACCTGAGAATTCAAACATTTGGCAGCTACATGTTGCTTTCATCTCCAAAACATTGAATCTAACATAGTATGCTTTATGGTCCTCTCCAAATTTTGCAACATGATATGTAATGGCCTCTCCATCATCCTCAGCCTTGATTGCCATGAATGTCAATGTCCCAACTAACTCTTCTTGGAACCTCATGAAAATTTTTCTTGAGTACAGCTCAGATGCTTGTTTTTCCATTGGAGATGGGGTCCTCAATATGGGCAAAGTATTCATTGTGTCATAATCAGCTCTTACCTCTTTCTCATTGCGACTTTCAAGTGCTTTCTCATATAGCTTAAAAAATTGATTCAAATTGGTGGAAGCATTGACATAGCCATCAAAATACGAGTTCATGCTATCACTTCGCTGAATTATGGACATTTCTGCAAAGAATGTGTCTCGCAAATACACAGGTACCCACTGCCTGCGGGAAGAATAAATTGACTGAAGCCATTCATGATCCCTTAGATCATATCTATCAACAAGTGCCAACCAGCAAGACTCAAATTCCTCAATTGACTCAGTCAAGTTAACACATTTGTGAAATTCAGCTTCAAAACTAGGATGTTCGAGAAAAATGTGAGATAACTTCTCCTGACATTTTTTAAAGATGTGCCACTTGCAGAAACGGTGACGAGTCTCAGGAAATACTTGTATTATGGCTGACCGTAGTACAGAATCATGATCAGTTGTTATTGACACTGGAGGACGTCCAGACATTGCCATAAGCCATGTCTTAAAAAGCCATACAAATGACGCTTCAGATTCATTTATCATGAAAGCACAACCAAACAGAACAGGTTGTCCATGATGGTTGACGCCAGTGAAGGGAGCAAATGGTAGCCGGTATCTATTAGATCTGTAAGTAGTGTCAAAAGTGACGGTATCACCAAAAAATGTATAGTTCATCATTGCTTTCGGATCAGCCCAGAAAACGTTGCTCATGCACTGATCCCCCTCACCTTGCACAGCATAGAAGAAATTAGGGTTTTCAGCATGCATTTGCCTCAAATAATCCAAAACAAGTTGAATATCTCCTTCCAAACTTCTCTGGCGATTATTCCTCATGTAATTCCGACAGTCAACCTCCGTAAAACCGACTTTGCTAATCCCCCCATACTCTTTAATGAGAGCTGACATGATTCTACGAGGACCCATTCCAGCAGCCTGTAAAGTGTCAATAAGCATCTTAGCAGCTCCTGATATTTGTCTGTGAGAGCGAAGACAATGCACCTGATCTGGTGTAACGAGTTCGTGGTTATGTTCTCTAACAAACCCCGAAACGATCCACTTGCCAGAGTCGTGCATTTTCACAGACAAGGACGCTTTGCATCCCACTCTGGTGATGGTTCGTGGGCGCTTAATCTCTCTATCCTTGGTGCGTTTCTCATTCAAATTGCGGAAACCCTCCTTTGCGCAAACAAATTGCCTCTGTATAATGGCTCCATCACGCCTGGAACGGCGGGATGAGCTGACGCGGGTGCTGAATCCGACACGACGCGCATAGGAGTTATAGAAGGCCTTCGCGGCCTCCTCAGACTCGAACTCCATACCCTCGTAAGGTTCAAGATCCAAGAGGTCTCCCTCAGGAAGATATATCTCACCACTACCAATAGCACCTCCACCACCAGTGCTAGGAGCGGGGCTATAGGGCAAATCGTCCTCATCAACGGGTTGCTCCATGTCCCCCCCATCATCGTCGCCGAGGCCATCTCCTTCTCCACCCAACCCGATGTCAAATTCAAGAATCTCGTTATCCATGATCGAAATCTCCAATTGGAAGCAAGGGGTTCCAAGATACCAAAGGTGATAATAGAATAGGGATTATATGGGATCCTTATCGAATCCCTTCATCGTATCAGATCATTAGTGCACATGAATACTGAAAACAGAGTGACTATACAATATATGAATTTAAAATAGAGACTTCGGGAAAGAGCCGACGGTCACCGGAGGACAGACGTATTTTAACGTGGTGAGCAGCGTCTCTTGTTCGGCGGGAAGCAGTCCTTCACACCAACAGAGGGACAGTAAGGAATTATAAAGATTCCGGGTCAAAGTGACGGGCAACTAGAAAATATATGCCCACTGAATATCATAGTTCTACAAAGTTCCGAAGTGGAATAGAGGACGAAGTAGCAGAATAGAAACTGACCGAAAAGAAGGACACCCGCATAGTTGGATTAATGAAACACGGAAGAACCAAATAAGCAGGACAATCCGAAGAGGTAAAATGGCAATGAAAGAATCTCAACTACTTAACTAATACTGCCTCCAATTCACAATACAAGTACATTGCAGAATAATTAATCCATGTTTCCAATTTTTCAATTTAGAACGCATTATATTAAATAAGTTAACTATCATTTCTTTTAATTCTAATAAATTAATAGGAAAAAAAATAAAAAAATATCATATAAAATTTTAAATTTTAAATAAAATATATGAATTTATAAAAAGATATATTAGATATATCACTTTAAAATTTTAGAAAATAATAAAATTGTCATTTTTTTTTCCCCTTCTATCTTCTTTACATACCTTTCTTCTCCCTTTTCTCCTTCTCACTTCCTTCTACCTTATGTATTAGTGTCCATCACGAGATAGAGGCAGAACACAGCAACACGAGGAGAAGGGGATAGCGATGATGGCACAGAAGCAGACTTCCACTAGCTTGGGGACAAGCTGCTTTTCCGATGAAGAACTCGTAGCTCCCTTTCTCTGCAAGAGAAAAAACCTAAAAAATAATTCATCTCAAAAGAAACTTTATGAAAGAAGAATGATATGAGGGGAAAATGAAGCAAAAACTAGAAAAAAAAAGTATTATTTGTTTAGCTCCCTGATATCGGAGAGAAGCAAAAGAGAAAATATATAGTTTTAGTCTAATTAGTAAAGGTAAATATTATAAATAAAATTGTTAATATCATTGAAAGTATTTTTATTAATAAAAATTATTATTGAATGAAATTGTAAGTGATGACTATGATTTGTAAATGATCTAAATAAATGATTAAAATAATGATTTGTAGATAAATTTTTTTACAGAATAGTAAATATCTTAATTAAAATTATTAAAATTATTAGTGAAATTATAAATACTATTATAGGAATAATAAATGGCTAAAACAATTATTTATAATTGAGTTGTTATAAAGAATAATAAATATCTTAATAAAATTTATTAAAATTATTATTCAAATAGTAAATTAAATTATAAGAGTAGTAAATAATTAAAACGAATTATTTGTAACTGAGTTGTTACAAAAAATAGTAAATATCATAGTAAAAATAGTTAAAATTATTATTTAAATTATAAATTTTATTATAAAAATAGTAAATAATTAAAATAATTATTTACAACTTCTAAGGATAATTTCGTTTTTTTTTCCTCAAAATTTTGAAAGAATGGATTGATACTTGTTTTATACTTTTACATATTATGATATTCTTTTTAACATTTTTAAATTTAGATAATTTTTTATTGTCTTTTTTCCCCCTAAAGTAATTGGACAACATAATAACACAGACTGTCACATCTTTTGATTTTGACCAAAATAATTCTCCTAAACATTAACACAAGTATTACTTAACAATCATTTAAATACTCTTCTTTATAAAAAAATAATTTTAATATATTTTGAAATTTTTATTATCTTATTAAATTAAAGACCATACTTACATCAAACTCCTTATATCAATTATGATCAATTCTCCAAAGACACGTGTTGTTTTTTTCATATAGATTTAAGTTAAATAACAATATTAAAAAAAGAGATGACACATAACAAGGTGAGATTAAAGAACTCTACAAAATGGATGCAATAAACTTGATCTAAAATTTTTCTTAAATTAATTCATCTTAATCATAAGGCTTGTTGTTGTTGTAATTCATCTTAATCATATTATAAAATTAATTAATTTTATAATTGCAAGTTTTTATTTTCTTTATAATTTTATTAAATACTTTCTTTTCAACTTCTTATTCAACAAACTTTCTTCACTTCGGTTTTAGTCCCTATTTTGTCAGATTTCTACCATTTTATGGATAAATAAGAGGTTGAAAAGAGATGATTTTTTTTTATTGTTGATGTTGGAAGTTTGTTGTCATTTCTGAATCAGATAATGAGAGTTGCAATTTTGATTTCTGAATAGCTGAGAAGTAGATGATTAGACACTCGATTTTGTCTATTTTTTAAGAGTTGCAGAATGATCAGGAGGTGTAGACTGTAGAGACATAGAGGGGTATTTTTGATGCCTTCTAGCTATTAAAGTTGATGAGGGCATCATAGTCTTTTACAATTTTAAAAATTATTCAAACATTCACATTGTAAACTAAACATGCTTTTCAAAAACCCGACCACTTTTAAGATTCATATTGGCCACCCATCAGGGCCTTAGATTAATTCCACGTAAGGACAATCCCCCATTGAGTAAAATGAAGTGGGGAAAGAAAATGGTCTTTAAAGTCAAGAGTTTACACATTTGACTTGCATAGGACACAACTTTTTCCTTGCTCTCAGTAATTTCCCGCAAACTTACTATTCACGACAACGTTACCATGTTTTTCTCATTCAAAATTAAGTAAACAACAGCACCGATAGTAAATGACAAGCTACCCATGAAGGTGCACCATTCCAAGATTGACTAACATTGATGCCTCCAGAGCTAAATCAGAGGCTGATTTATGTCAGCAAAGGGGCAGATAGAATAGCCTCTAAAATAGGTAGCACTATATGGGAGAAACATTTGATGCCAGCCTCATTTTGACATTAGCTGGAGCGCAATATGGAACTCGATCAAGTTTGGTGAGGCATCACAGACTCAAGCGCATCGCTCACCTATTGTCTCTAGAGAGATCTTCACGGAACTAGTCATAATAAAATTTGTGATATTAAATAGGTAGCTTAGAGAAATCACTTGAAAGGAGCCCACAACAACTCGAATATAAATGTGCAGCATTGGCAAATGGATGTCAGAAGCCATGACTATCTTTGCATCTTCCCAGCAGAATGAAGATAAATTGCAACAGAAACAACACTGAAAACAGAATAAACAAATAATAGCTTTTAGATATAGAAAAAGAAAGAAAAAACATGATTAACATGTTTATTTTATGCTATTCCACTAAGCTTCCCCAAAGCACAGCAAGACTGCTATCAAACTAAAAACGTTAGTGAACCAGAGGCATCAAGATCCTATTAATCTCAACATTCTAAATGAAGATGTTCATCATATCATGTGATACATTGGCATTGCCCACTGTTCCCTATTTCATGCATAAGCCACAGTTGAGGACAAAATTTAAATCCTAGATTCATTATACACTGGCACAATGCAAGCACATTCAAGGATAATTAACAGCATCTTACATTGTGCCAAGGAAGAAGGCAAGGGAGAGATGGAAGCCAAAGAGACAAACAGAAACCACCGCAGTAAGTAGCATCGCCACTGAAGTAGAATACACCTGCATAAAGTTGGGAAGCTGAAGAAAAACTGAATTTTCAAAGGCGTAACTGTTGTTACTGGTGATGGCTATGATGATGTTTGAATCAGGATATGATACACTCATCTAAGAGAAACAATCAAGTGCGCATCTAGATCCAACTTGAGGCACAATACTCATTATGATACAGCTTAACAATAAATAAAGAATGACAATGTCCCTTTGCAAAACTGTACATAACATTAAACCAACCACAGTCGAGTGGGAAAAAAAACTCTCAGGCAATGTCTAGATGGAAATAATGATGGGGATGGAATGAAAAATTATACAAGCCTTATCCTACTAAATGAGATCAGTTATATAGATCACACAATACTATATTGCTTTATTATCAACCAACTCTATAGATATATTGTTTACGAATAGGTCCCATTCAAACTTTCTTATGCATCTTTCTTGGTCTTCCTCCACCATCTTTCCTAGGACTAAAGACCATTCGCTTAACCTGCCTTATTGGCATCTCCATCAGCCTTATTTGCATATGTCTAAACCACCTTAAACAATTTCCCACCATTTTCTCCTCAACAGTTGCCATGCCAACTCTTCCTCATATACGATCGTTATGAATCTTATGTTTTCTTGTGTAGCAACATCCTCATATTTTCTATCTCAATTTTTTGATCACAGGGTCCCTTTAACATCCAACATTTCCTACCATACAACATTGTCAATCATATAGTAGTTCTATATATCTTTCCTTTGATCACAAATAATTTTTGATGCCTTTCTCTATCTCAACCATCTAACTTATATCTTATTGCATAAAATTTCATCAATTTCACCCTATTTTGTATTATGACCTCAGATACTTGTGCTTTGACACTTGTAATATGATATGATTACCGATTTTGACCTCCAATAATTTCTAATGGGCCTCTTGTTAAATTTGTAGTGCATTTATTCCATCTTACTCCTACTAAGAAGGAAAATCTGTGTCCATAACTCAAATTCAAAGGAAACTCTCAAGTGCATGCTCTTTGCAGATAATATAGTACTAATTGTCAAGTCATGAGGAAAATCTTCCTTGTCCGAAAAAAGAATTGAGGAGGTAAGAAGTTTGAAGGGGAAATGCTCTTTCTAACAAATTGATAATACAAGTTGGTAACAAGTTTTATTCGCCAAAGCTTGTAATTTACTAGCTTACCCCCTAAACTGAATAAAATAAGTTTAAACAAGGGAAATGCAGGAATTTTAAACTCAAAGGCTTTCCTCCCCTTTTCCTTACTTCTCCCATTAATTATTCAAACGAAGGAAATGCAACTCTTTTCCATGTCATCCCTTCCCATCTCATCCATTGCCTTTTCACTCCATTGTTTCCAGAATGTCTTAACAGTATATCCTTTTGTGGTTTATTGTTACATTCCACGATTATTGGGAGTGCCAAACATGAGCATGGCACTCTTTTAGGACCAATATTAGGGTTACGGTGGGATTGTAGAGGAAGGCTTTCAGCTGATATCCATGCTATTCTTTGGCGCACGTTTTGGCAATGTGACATGCTCAGGTCTTCAGACCTGTTTTGTGAGACGAAAACTTTTAAGAGCCATTCTTCATGGCACATAACTTTGCATCAGTATGGCAACCAGGGACGGCAATTTTTAAAAAATATACATGTAATGTAAAATATATTTATCTTGAATAATACACGAATAATATACATAATATTTTACCATTAAACAAAATCTATAAACAATAAGTAAACAACAACAAAAATATGAGAATAAAGGGTACTTACCCTACATGTTTGCCATATCAAAGGTACCATTGTGACATGCATGTAAAACTTAGTGGCCAGAGAACTTGATTTTTAAATATGAGAATAAAGTAAATATAACAGAGCCCTCGCCTATTCAAAGCTTTCTATTTACTTATTTGCATAAAGGGTAGTAACCCTACATGTATTTTGCCATATCAAAGGTACCACTATGCCATGCATGTACCTGTATGGGTATGTCTCACATATAGTAGACGCAGTATGTTGCTTCAGAAGTGCTCATGACTTTCTGAAAGGAATCTCCTCAAGATATATAAAGTGACTGCAAATGGGCAGCTTTGTTGCACCACAGGGTTTGTTTTTATCTGTTTTTCTTAGTCTTTCCTAAGGATGATGTCTTATACTTCCTCTTATTGTACCTATTATTTCTTCTTTCCAATAATTTTGTCTTTCTACTCACCAAACTAATTATACAAAGTAGTGGACATCTCAAAATGTCTGACAGTCATTAAACAATGCCTTACCTTCACAATGTTGTCAGCGTACTTCATTACCATTGATACCGCAATACCACTGTAAACAGAAACCCAGAAACCACCTTATCAGCACATACTATTAATGCACACTAGAAAAATGAAACTTGTACATAAATGCCATAAAATAACAAGAAATTTCCTTTGGGTTCAATTATTAAGATAATTATCTGTGAAAAATTTTGGCTTAATAGAGGTCAGCGGCAATCTGTGTAGCATGCAAAACTCAAAAAGGGAGTAATGCTCATGCCAGTTACATATCAAACTTTGTATTAGACATGGCAGGATAATCCAAATTGCACCAGGCAACTTCAAATTTTGTTGTAGGCAGTCTCCATCTTTGTGTCAATGTTCATACTTCTCAAGTGAGCATTGATATACTAAACAAGTTAATGTCTTTTGCGTGTGGTGTCATAGAGATTAGTGACAGACTCTGAGAGAGAGAAGGACTTGGTGATTGGAAGAACAAGAACCTAATAATGACCACAGCTGTAATCACTAAAGACATTGACAAGTTTAGCTCACGTACTGGCACTTGGTCCTTTGAGTATCTAATAATTACTGTTTCATCTCATTGATGTTCCAGCTATGAAAAACTCAATGTTTTTTTCTTAATTCCAGCAATCACAACTCCACTTCCATTGTTGCTATCCAACAATTGATGTATGTACATGATCGTAATAGCTAGGTAAACAAAACTATGAACATCAAGGCAACTATGAACACTAAGACAAGAATCATAGTTGTCATTGGCAATTCTTCTGAAGCTAATCAAGAAACATAACATACCTGAGTGCATGGTTGAGAATCATGAGAACGGTGATTAAAGAATATCCATGGAAAAAACCCCTGAATATAGACAGCTTAAGATGTTAGGCAAATATTATTGATCTGACAAGAAAACCCTTACAACTACATCACCAATTAGGCGGGTTTATTCTCAATACTTCATGTTAGGTATATGAATTTCTACCACCCAAACATATGCATATACTCCTTCCTTTCCTTTTTATAAGATACAAATAAGTGAATAACATTGTCCGAAAAGTTGGTTAACATTAGTTGAGACAATAAATATGTAAAAATTGCAACTTTCTTTCCAAAAATACCCTCATTTATGGAAAGTGTGGGTGGGAGAGAGAATGAGTGGAAAAAGAGATGAGAGAGAATAAGTGGAAAAGAGAGATGGGAGAGACATGTAATTAAATGAGGGTAAAATGGAAAAAATGCGTTAAATGTTTAGACATCTCCAAAATGTATCTTATAAAAAGGAATATGCCTATTCAAAATATTGTATCTTCTAAAAAGAAATGGAGGGAGTACATAATAAATGTTGCTCCATCGTGAAATAGAGAAATACTACTATTTGATCATGAACTACAATAACAAAGGAAAAGTACAGTGAGACAGATAAGATCAAAATCGATTGCCAAACCAGAATTAAGAAGAACGCAGATTACTTGTTCATCACTGCATCAAAATCTTGAATCAATATGGCAACAGCATTGAAGGCCATGCCAAAGATATACAACCAGAAGTTCTGAACATTAATGTTTCTGGAAGGACGCTTCTTAATAATAGCCTGCAAAGGTCATAAACAAGCCTGCTAAATACTAATTCTCATTTAGAATCCTCAATTCCATCCTAGCCCTAGTGATATTAAAACTCTGGTTCCAGGCAGATCAAAATATCTATTCGCAAATCAAATTTAGCTTAAACAAGAACAAAGTTATATAGGCTGATAAACTATTAGAACTCTCCACCAGAGTTTCGATTCTAAACAACAGAGTTATGTCAACCAATTAACCAACATTCACCTCCGTATATACTCCTGCAAAACCACTCAAGAGTGCCATGACCTGCAGGGGAAGAACTCATTGTAAGGAAATATTATAAAACCATGAATGAATAATTTAGGTTTTTCACATATATAATGATACAAACGTCAACAACTCACAGTTGCCATAACCCAACCTTGGAAGGGAGTTTGAAGAACACGATCAGAACTGAAAAAATATTGTGATTTCTTGAGATAAAATTAACAAAAAAAAACATGTTATATACGAATTTCTAAAGAAAACTAAACAAACAAATATACTGGGAGAAGATTGGTCTGATCCACAAAACAAGCACAGTACATGCAAATAGTTATTCATTGAATATTTGAATATCTTCTGTGGTTATTACTCTATTATTAACTTATTCATAATACACTAAATTTTGCACATTGGTTAGTCATGAAGATGTGATTTACACGTATATCAGATTATCAGGGGAGAACATCTATACAACAGGCACAACTGCACAAGGATGAATCAAGGTTAATAAAATAAACATGTGTGTTGGCCGAATGCCTGCGTTAAATAACTCTTACTTTGTATTCAACTGAGCAGTGGTGCACCCAGCACAGAGTAGAATAAAAGCAGCCCACTGAATCTCACTTAACCTGAAAGATAAAATTAGATCAGAATACACAACAGCTTCAGGATCCTTGACCTTCAACATGATCAAGTATGATTTATATTAAATATTATATTATTCTGCCAGTTAGCATATAGTGATTCAGTATCAGGAAGAAAGAATGATTGTAATAGTTATGCTCTTTGAAACTTCTACACCAAAAATGCAGGAGAAAGCTTTCCTTTGTGGAAGCATAAAAGTGACTTAACAGATAGACCATATGGTACTCCATTGATCCTTCACCAACAATTTCCACAATGAAATGGCGACAAAAAACTTATTAACAAAAGACCTACCTTTTTTTAAGAATAATCCTGTAAAGGATGCCAGTACTGATAATATTTAAATTCTTCAATATTTGATAACCAGGAGCATCTACATATGCAAAGATGTAATACTGCCATAAAATTGACAAATCAATCAGATTTCAGAATGCAAAAAAAAATTCTATAAACAAATATCAACATTGAAGAATAAACTGTTGCCACTGACACAACAAACCTGGAGCAAATTTTTAACTAGGTAAAGAGCTGCTGGAATGGGATACACTATAACTTCATCTAATGTTGTAGTCAACCTAGGTTGAAGACACAATGAGAAAAATATAGACTCATTAAAAGGTGAAGTAGCAGAAGCCAAAACACAACAGGAGAAATTAACTCATTACAAAACGAAAGATTTAGGCTCTATGCCTGGGCGGTTAGAGAGTCACTGTTATATCAGACCACCCAGAGGAACCTGTATCTTAAAAAACTAAATAATATTAAAAAATAAAGCAAAGTAGTGGCAAACAGGTATACAAAATAATCAAATTCACAAGGCAGACAACTAACATACTACTTTAGTCCCAACTATGTGAATAGATATTGTTTGCAAATTTGCAAGGCTTTCAAAATAAAGATTTAAATATTTGCCACTATATCCCAGCCAAGAACCTCATGAAAGAACCGTAAGTTAGAACATACAAGGAAATCTGAACAGTAAAAAACAGTGGCCACCTGTTATCCTCTGTAACGCCTTCTGTTCTCCATATTTTCCCCAAGGCTATGAGAGATATAGCACATTTCAAAGTCTCCACCTATAAGGAAAGAATAATCATGCTGGTCTCTGATATGAATGAAGTAAAGCAGGTTTAATCTGAGTGATTAGTCACGTTTATGAAATGGAAATATTATGCAAATATTGCCCAATCTCACCAAAAAGTTCGCAGTAGTTACACTATACTCATATTTGCCAGCTCTTTTGGACCAAACAATAAGGATGGCTTGTGAACTTGTAAGAACAGTCAATGCAAGAGTAACGACTGACCTATTTTGACAGGGGCAACAGGTAAGAAATCACGTAGGAATTTTATTTGTCCTCTAAAAATGGCCATATGAACAGGAATTATAAGAGAAAACCAAATGTCGTACTTGCGCTTCCACTCTGCCCTGTCAATTCTGGATTCTCCTATAGTGGCCAAATTACCTAGCATCGTAGACAGAAGACAAAAGCTTACCAAGAAAGCTAGCAGAAGATAGATGTTAACGCAGCTGGGAGCAGCATTGTCACAGTCTAGTCCAGGTTAATGAGCGAACGAGGAGGTGAATGCAAATCAAATACCTGACAGCGAAAG